>OY770120.1:7500-2682855 GCA_963669365.1 Verbascum thapsus
CCTAAACCCTAAACCCTAAACCCTAAACCCTAAACCCTAAACCCTAAACCCTAAACCCTAAACCCTAAACCCTAAACCCTAAACCCTAAACCCTAAACCCTAAACCCTAAACCCTAAACCCTAAACCCTAAACCCTAAACCCTAAACCCTAAACCCTAAACCCTAAACCCTAAACCCTAAACCCTAAACCCTAAACCCTAAACCCTAAACCCTAAACCCTAAACCCTAAACCCTAAACCCTAAACCCTAAACCCTAAACCCTAAACCCTAAACCCTAAACCCTAAACCCTAAACCCTAAACCCTAAACCCTAAACCCTAAACCCTAAACCCTAAACCCTAAACCCTAAACCCTAAACCCTAAACCCTAAACCCTAAACCCTAAACCCTAAACCCTAAACCCTAAACCCTAAACCCTAAACCCTAAACCCTAAACCCTAAACCCTAAACCCTAAACCCTAAACCCTAAACCCTAAACCCTAAACCCTAAACCCTAAACCCTAAACCCTAAACCCTAAACCCTAAACCCTAAACCCTAAACCCTAAACCCTAAACCCTAAACCCTAAACCCTAAACCCTAAACCCTAAACCCTAAACCCTTAAACCCTAAACCCTAAACCCTTAAACCCTAAACCCTAAACCCTAAACCCTAAACCCTAAACCCTAAACCCTAAACCCTAAACCCTAAACCCTAAACCCTAAACCCTAAACCCTAAACCCTAAACCCTAAACCCTAAACCCTAAACCCTAAACCCTAAACCCTAAACCCTAAACCCTAAACCCTAAACCCTAAACCCTAAACCCTAAACCCTAAACCCTAAACCCTAAACCCTAAACCCTAAACCCTAAACCCTAAACCCTAAACCCTAAACCCTAAACCCTAAACCCTAAACCCTAAACCCTAAACCCTAAACCCTAAACCCTAAACCCTAAACCCTAAACCCTAAACCCTAAACCCTAAACCCTAAACCCTAAACCCTAAACCCTAAACCCTAAACCCTAAACCCTAAACCCTAAACCCTAAACCCTAAACCCTAAACCCTAAACCCTAAACCCTAAACCCTAAACCCTAAACCCTGAACCCTGAACCCTGAACCCTGAACCCTGAACCCTGAACCCTGAACCCTGAACCCTGAACCCTGAACCCTGAACCCTGAACCCTGAACCCTGAACCCTGAACCCTGAACCCTGAACCCTGAACCCTGAACCCTGAACCCTGAACCCTGAACCCTGAACCCTGAACCCTGAACCCTGAACCCTGAACCCTGAACCCTGAACCCTGAACCCTGAACCCTGAACCCTGAACCCTGAACCCTGAACCCTGAACCCTGAACCCTGAACCCTGAACCCTGAACCCTGAACCCTGAACCCTGAACCCTGAACCCTGAACCCTGAACCCTGAACCCTGAACCCTGAACCCTGAACCCTGAACCCTAAACCCTAAACCCTGAACCCTAAACCCTGAACCCTGAACCTTGAACCCTGAACCCTGAACCCTGAACCCTGAACCCTGAACCCCGAACCCCCGAACCCCCGAACCCCCGAACCCCTGAACCCCTGAACCCCTGAACCCCTGAACCCTGAACCCTGAACCCTGAACCCTGAACCCTGAACCCTGAACCCTGACCCCTGACCCCTGAACCCTGAACCCTAAACCCTAAACCCTAAACCCTAAACCCTAAACCCTAAATCAAAAAAACATTCATCCAAAATGGACAACTCTACGCAAAGTTATGGCCTTCCAAAGTTTCACCCCACAAAAACCGTAATCTCATGGCTAGGGCTTCGGGGACGTCTTCCATCTTCCTTGTTAATCCCACGATCTTCTATGAGGTATGGTTACGTAGATCTCGAAAAGTTATTTGAAATCAAAAAAACATTCATCCAAAACGGACAACTCTACACAAAGTTATGGCCTTCCAAAGTTTCACCCCACAAAAATTGTAATCTCATGGCTAGGGCTTCGGGGACGTCTTCCATCTTCCCTGTGAATTCCACGATCTTCTATGAGGTATGGTTGCGTAGATCTCGAAAAGTTATATCAAATCAAAAAAACATTGATCCAAAACGGACAACTCTACGCAAAGTTATGGCCTTCCAAAGTTTCACCCCACAAAAACTGTAATCTCATGGCTAGGGCTTCGGGGACGTCTTCCATCTTCGCTGTTAATCCCACGATCTTCTATGAGGTATGGTTGCATAGATCTCGAAAAGTTATATGAAATCAAAAAAACATTCATCCAAAACGGACAACTCTACGCAAAGTTATGGCCTTCCAAAGTTTCACCCCACAAAAACCGTAATCTCATGGCTAGGGCTTCGGGGACGTCTTCCATCTTCCCTGTGAATTCCACGATCTTCTATGAGGTATGGTTGCGTAGATCTCGAAAAGTTATATCAAATCAAAAAAACATTGATCCAAAACGGACAACTCTACGCAAAGTTATGGCCTTCCAAAGTTTCACCCCACAAAAACTGTAATCTCATGGCTAGGGCTTCGGGGACGTCTTCCATCTTCGCTGTTAATCCCACGATCTTCTATGAGGTATGGTTGCGTAGATCTCGAAAAGTTATATGAAATCAAAAAAACATTCATCCAAAACAGACAACTCTACGCAAAGTTATGGCCTTCCAAAGTTTCACCCCACAAAAACCGTAATCTCATGGCTAGGGCTTCGGGGACGTCTTCCATCTTCACTGTTAATCCCACGATCTACTATGAGGTATGGTTACGTAGATCTCGAAAAGTTATATGAAATCAAAAAAACATTCATCCAAAACGGACAACTCTACGCAAAGTTATGGCCTTCCAAAGTTTCACACCACAAAAAACGTAATCTCATGGCTAGGGCTTCGGGGACGTCTTCCATCTTTTCTGTTAATCCCACGATCTTCTTTGAGGTATGGTTGCGTAGATCTCGAAAGGTTATATGAAATAAAAAAAACATTCATCCAAAACGGACAACTCTACGCAAAGTTATGGCCTTCCAAAGTTTCACCCCACAAAAATCGTAATCTCATGGCTAGGGCTTCGGGGACGTCTTCCATCTTCTCTGTTAATCCCACGATCTTCTATAAGGTATGGTTGCGTAGATCTCGAAAAGTTATATGAAATTAAAAAAGACATTCATCCAAAATGGACAACTCTACGCAAAGTTATGGCCTTCCAAAGTTTCACCCCACAAAAACCGTAATCTCATGGCTAGGGCTTCGGGGACGTCTTCTATCTTCTCTGTTAATCCCACGATCTTCTATGAGGTATGGTTGCGTAGATCTCGAAAAGTTATATGAAATCAAAAAAACATTCATCCAAAACGGACAACTCTACGCAAAGTCAAGGCCTTCCAAAGTTTCACCCCACAAAAACCGTAATCTCATGGCTAGGGCTTCGGGGACGTCTTCTATCTTCCCTGTTAATCCCACGATCTTCTATGAGGTATGGTTGCGTAGATCTCGAAAAGTTATATGAAATCAAAAAAACATTCATCCAAAACGGACAACTCTACGCAAAGTTATGGCCTTCCAAATTTCACCTCACAAAAACCATAATCACATGGCTAGGGCTTCGGGGACGTCTTGCATCTTCCCTATTAATCCCACGATCTTCTATGAGGTATGGTTGCGTAGATCGCGAAAAGTTATATGAAATCAAAAAAACATTCATCCAAAACGGACAACTCTACGCAAAGTTATGGTCTTCCAAAGTTTCACCCCACAAAAACCGTAATCTCATGGCTAGGGCTTCGGGGACGTCTTCCATCTTCCCTGTTAATCCGACGATCTTCTATGAGGTACGGTTGCGTAGATCTCGAAAAGTTATATGAAATCAAAAAAACATTCATCCAAAACGGACAACTCTACGCAAAGTTATGGCATTCCAAAGTTTCACCCACACAAAAACCGTAATCTCATGGCTAGGGCTTCGTGAACATCTTCCATCTTCCCTGTTAATCTCACGATCTTCTATGAGGTATGGTTGCGTAGATCTCGAAAAGTTATATGAAATCAAAAAAACATTCATCCAAAACGGACAACTCTACGCAAAGTTATGGCCTTCCAAAATTTCACCCCACAAAAACCGTAATCTCATGGCTAGGGCTTCGGAGACGTCTTCCATCTTCCCTGTTAATCCCACGACCTTTTATGAGGTATGGTTGCGTAGATCTCGAAAAGTTATATGAAATCAAAAAAACATTCATCCAAAACGGACAACTCTACGCAAAGTTATGGCCTTCCAAAGTTTCACCCCACAAAAACCGTAATCTCATGGCTAGGGCTTCGGGGACGTCTTCCATCTTCACTGTTAATCCCACGATCTTCTATGAGGTATGGTTACGTAGATCTCGAAAAGTTATATGAAATCAAAAAAACATTCATCCAAAACGGACAACTCTACGCAAAGTTATGGCCTTCTAAAGTTTCACCCCACAAAAAACGTAATCTCATGGCTAGGGCTTCGGGGACGTCTTCCATCTTTTCTGTTAATCCCACGATCTTCTTTAAGGTATGGTTGCGTAGATCTCGAAAGGTTATATGAAATAAAAAAAACATTCATCCAAAACGGACAACTCTACGCAAAGTTATGGCCTTCCAAAGTTTCATCCCACAAAAACCGTAATCTCATGGCTAGGGCTTCGGGGACGTCTTCCATCTTCTCTGTTAATCCCACGATCTTCTATGAGGTATGGTTGCGTAGATCTCGAAAAGTTATATGAAATTAAAAAAACATTCATCCAAAATGGACAACTCTACGCAAAGTTATGGCCTTCCAAAGTTTCACCCCACAAAAACCGTAATCTCATGGCTAGGGCTTCGGGGACGTCTTCCATCTTCTCTGTTAATCCCACGATCTTCTATGAGGTATGGTTGCGTAGATCTCGAAAAGTTATATGAAATCAAAAAAACATTCATCCAAAACGGACAACTCTACGCAAAGTCAAGGCCTTCCAAAGTTTCACCCCACAAAAACCGTAATCTCATAGCTAGGGCTTCGGGGACGTCTTCTATCTTCCCTGTTAATCCCACGATCTTCTATGAGGTATGGTTGCGTAGATCTCGAAAAGTTATATGAAATCAAAAAACATTCATCCAAAACGGACAACTCTACGCAAAGTTATGGCCTTCCAAATTTCACCTCACAAAAACCATAATCACATGGCTAGGGCTTCGGGGACGTCTTGCATCTTCCCTGTTAATCCCACGATCTTCTATGAGGTATGGTTGCGTAGATCGCGAAAAGTTATATGAAATCAAAAAAACATTCATCCAAAACGGACAACTCTACGCAAAGTTATGGTCTTCCAAAGTTTCACCCCACAAAAACCGTAATCTCATGGCTAGGGCTTCGGGGACATCTTCCATCTTCTCTGTTAATCCCACGATCTTCTATAAGGTATGGTTGCGTAGATCTCGAAAAGTTATATGAAATCAAAAAAACATTCATCCAAAACGGACTACTCTACGCAAAGTTATGGCCTTCCAAAGTTTCACCCCACAAAACACACAATCTTATGGCCAGGGCTTCGGGGACGTCGTCCATCTTCCCTGTTAATGCCAATATCTACTATAAGGTATGGTTGCGTAGATCTCGAAAAGTTATACGAAATCAAAAAAAAGTCCATCCAAAACGGACTACTCTACGCAAAGTTATGGCCTTCCGAAGTTTCACCACACAAAAAATACAATCTTATGGCCAGGGCTTCGGGGACGTCGTCCATCTTCCCTATTAATGCCAAGATCTACTATAAGGTATGGTTGCGTAGATCTCGAAAATTTATACGAAATCAAAAAAAAGTTCATCCAAAACGGACTACTCTACGCAAAGTTATGGCCTTCCAAAGTTTAACCCCATAAAAACACAATGTTATGGCTAGGGCTTCGGGGACGTCGTTCATCTTTCCTGTTAATGCCAAGATCTACTATAAGGTATGGTTGCGTAGATCTCGAAAAGTTATACAAAATCAAACAAAAGTTCATCTAAAACGGACTACTCTACGCAAAGTTATGGCCTTCCAAAGTTTCAACCCACAAAAAATACAAGGCTTTGGGAATGTCGTCCATCTTCCCTGTTAATGCCAAGATATTCTATAAGGTATGGTTGCGTAGATCTCGAAAAGTTATACGAAATCAAAAAAAATTCATACAAAACGGACTACTCTACGCAAAGTTATGGCCTTCCAAAGTTTCACCCCACAAAAAACACAATCTTATGGCCAGGGCTTCGGGGACGTCGTCCATCTTCCCTGTTAATGCCAAGATCTACTATAAGGTATGATTGCGTAGATCTAGAAAAGTTATACGAAATCAAAAAAAAGTTCATCCAAAACGGACTACTCTACGCAAAGTTATGGTCATCCAAAGTTTCACCCCACAAAAAACACAATCTTATAGCCAGGGCTTCGGGGACGTCGTCCATATTCCCTGTTAATGCCAAGATCTACTATAAGGTATGGTTGCGTAGATCTCGAAAAGTTATACGAAATCAAAAAAAAGTTCATCCAAAACGGACTACTCTACGCAAAATTATGGCCTTCCAAATTTCACCCCACAAAAAACACAATCTTATGGCCAGGGCTTCGGGGACGTCGTCCATCTTCCCTGTTAATGTCAAGATCTACTATAAGGTATGGTTGCGTAGATCTCGAAAAGTTATACGAAATCAAAAAAATGTTCATCCAAAACGGACTACTCTACGCAAAGTTATGGCCTTCCAAAGTTTCTCCCCACAAAAAACACAATCTTATGGCCAGGGCTTCGGGGACGTCGTCCATATTCTCTGTTAATTCCAAGATCTACTATAAGGAATGGTTGCGTAGATCTCGAAAAGTTATATGAAATCAAAAAAAAGTTCATCAAAAACGAACTACTCTACGCAAAGTTATGGCCTTCCAAAGTTTCACCTCACAAAAAACACAATCTTATGGCCAAGGCTTCGGCGACTTCGTCCAACTTCCCTGTTAATGCCAAGATCTACTATAAGGTATGGTTACGTAGATCTCGAAAAGTTATACGAAATCAAAAAAAAGTTCATCCAAAACGGACTACTCTACGCAAAGTTATGGCCTTCCAAAGTTTCACCCCACAAAAAACACAATCTTATGGCCAGGGCTTCGGGGACGTCGTCCGTCTTTCCTGTTAATTCCAAGATCTACTAAAAGGTATGGTTGCGTAGATCTCGAAAAGTTATACGAAATCAAAAAAAGTTCATCCAAAACGGACTACTCTACGCAAAGTTATGGCCCTCCAAAGTTTCACCCCACAAAAAATACAATCTTATAGCAAGGGCTTTGGGGACGTCGTTCATCTTCCCTGTTAATGCCAAGATCTACTATAAGGTATGGTTGCGTAGATCTCGAAAAGTTATACGAAATCAAAAAAAGTTCATCCAAAACGGACTACTCTACGCAAAGTTATGGTCTTCCAAAGTTTCACCCCACAAAAAACACAATCTTATGGCCAGGGCTTCGGGGACGTCGTCCATCTTCCCTGTTAATGCCAAGATCTACTATAAGTTATGGTTGCGTAGATCTCAAAAAGTTATACGAAATCAAAAAAAGTTCATATAAAACGGACTACTCTACGGAAAGTTATGGCCTTCCAATGTTTCACCCCACAAAAAAGACAATCTTATGGCCAGGGCTTCGGGGACGTCGTCCATCTTCCCTATTAATGCCAAGATCTACTATAAGGTATGGTTGCGTAGATCTCGAAAAGTTATACGAAATCAAAAAAAAGTTCATTCAAAACGGACTACTCTACGCAAAGTTATGGCCTTCCAAAGTTTAACCCCATAAAAACACAATGTTATGGCTAGGGCTTCGGGGACGTCGTTCATCTTTCCTGTAAATGCCAAGATCTACTATAAGGTATGGTTGCGTAGATCTCGAAAAGTTATACGAAATCAAAAAAAAGTTCATCTAAAACGGACTACTCTACGCAAAGTTATGGCCTTCCAAAGTTTCAACCCACAAAAAACACAAGGCTTTGGGGATGTCGTCCATCTTCCCTGTTAATGCCAAGATATTCTATAAGGTATGGTTGCGTAGATCTCAAAAAGTTATACGAAATCAAAAAAAAGTTCATCCAAAACGGACTACTCTACGCAAAATTATGGCCTTCCAAATTTCACCCCACAAAAAAACACAATCTTATGGCCAGGGCTTCGGGGACGTCGTCCATATTCCCTGTTAATGTCAAGATCTACTATAAGGTATGGTTGCGTAGATCTCGAAAAGTTATACGAAATCAAAAAAAAGTTCATCCAAAACGGACTACTCTACGCAAAGTTATGGCCTTCCAAAGTTTCACCCCAAAAAACACACAATCTTATGGCCAGGGCTTCGGGGACGTCGTCCATCTTCCCTGTTAATGCCAAGATCTACTATAAGGTATGGTTGCGTAGATCTCGAAAAGTTATATGAAATCAAAAAAAAATCCATCCAAAACGGACTACTCTACGCAAAGTTATGGCCTTCCATAATTTCACCACACTAAAAACACAATCTTTTGGCCAGGGCTTCGGGGACGTCGTCCATCTTTCCTGTTAATGCCAAGATCTACTATAAGGTATGGTTGCGTAGATCTCGAAAAGTTATACAAAATCAGAAAAAAGGTTCATCCAAAACGGACTACTCTACGCAAAGTTATGGCCTTCTAAAGTTTCACCCCACAAAAAACACAATCTTATGGCCAGGGCTTCGGGGACGTCGTTCGTCTTTCCTGTTAATTCCAAGATCTACTAAAAGGTATGGTTGCGTAGATCTCGAAAAGTTATACGAAATCAAAAAAAGTTCATCCAAAACGGACTACTCTACGCAAAGTTATGGTCTTCCAAAGTTTCACCCCACAAAAAACACAATCTTATGGCCAGGGCTTCGGGGACGTCGTCCATCTTCCCTGTTAATGCCAAGATCTACTATAAGGTGTGGTTGCGTAGATCTCGAAAAGTTATACGAAATCAAAAAAAAGTTCATTCAAAACGGACTACTCTACGCAAAGTTATGGCCTTCCAAAGTTTAACCCCATAAAAACACAATGTTATGGCTAGGGCTTCGGGGACGTCGTTCATCTTTCCTGTAAATGCCAAGATCTACTATAAGATATGGTTGCGTAGATCTCGAAAAGTTATACGAAATCAAAAAAAAGTTCATCTAAAACGGACTACTCTACGCAAAGTTATGGCCTTCCAAAGTTTCAACCCACAAAAAACACAAGGCTTTGGGGATGTCGTCCATCTTCCCTGTTAATGCCAAGATATTCTATAAGGTATGGTTGCGTAGATCTCAAAAAGTTATACGAAATCAAAAAAAAGTTCATCCAAAACGGACTACTCTACGCAAAATTATGGCCTTCCAAATTTCACCCCACAAAAAAACACAATCTTATGGCCAGGGCTTCGGGGACGTCGTCCATATTCCCTGTTAATGTCAAGATCTACTATAAGGTATGGTTGCGTAGATCTCGAAAAGTTATACGAAATCAAAAAAAAGTTCATCCAAAACGGACTACTCTACGCAAAGTTATGGCCTTCCAAAGTTTCACCCCACAAAACACACAATCTTATGGTCAGGGCTTCGGGGACGTCGTCCATCTTCCCTGTTAATGCCAAGATCTACTATAAGGTATGGTTGCGTAGATCTCGAAAAGTTATATGAAATCAAAAAAAAGTTCATCCAAAACGGACTACTCTACGCAAAGTTATGGCCTTCCATAATTTCACCACACAAAAAACACAATCTTATGGCCAAGGCTTCGGGGACGTCGTCCATCTTCCCTGTTAATGCCAAGATCTACTATAAGGTATGGTTGCGTAGATCTCGAAAAGTTATATAAAATCAAAAAAAAGGTTCATCCAAAACGGACTACTCTACGCAAAGTTATGGCCTTCCAAAGTTTCACCGCACAAAAAACACAATCTTATGGCCAGGGCTTCGGGGACGTTTTCCATCTTCCTTGTTAATGCCAAGATCTACTATAAGGTATGGTTGCGTAGATCTCGAAAAGTTATACGAAATCAAAAAAAATTCATCCAAAACGGACTACTCTACGCAAAGTTATGGCCTTCCAAAGTTTCACCCCACAAAAAACACAATCTTATGGCAAGGGCTTTGGGGACGTCGTCCATCTTCCCTGTTAATGCCAAGATCTACTATAAGGTGTGGTTGCGTAGATCTCGAAAAGTTATACGAAATCAAAAAAAAGTTCATCCAAAACGGACTACTCTACGCAAAGTTATGGTCTTCCAAAGTTTCACCTCACAAAAAACACAATCTTATGGCCAGGGCTTCGGGGACGTCGTCCCTCTTCCCTGTTAATGCCAAGATCTACTATAAGTTATGGTTGCGTAGATCTCAAAAAGTTATACGAAATCAAAAAAATGTTCATCCAAAACGGACTACTCTACGGAAAGTTTTGGCCTTCCAAAATTTCACCCCACAAAAAACACAATCTTATGGCCAGGGCTTCGGGGACGTCGTCCATCTTCCCTATTAATGCCAAGATCTACTATAAGTCATGGTTGCGTAGATCTCGAAAAGTTATACGAAATCAAAAAAAAGTTCATCCAAAACGGACTACTCTACGCAAAATTATGGCCTTCCAAATTTCACTCCACAAAAAACACAATCTTATGGCCAGGGCTTCGGGGACGTCGTTCATCTTCCCTGTTAATGCCAAGATCTACTATAAGGTATGGTTGCGTAGATCTCAAAAAGTTATACGAAATCAAAAAAAAGTTCATCCAAAACGGACTACTCTACGCAAAGTTATGGCCTTCCAAAGTTTCTCCCCACAAAAAACACAATCTTATGGCCAGGGCTTCGGGGACGTCGTCCATATTCCCTGTTAATGCCAAGATCTACTATAAGGTATGGTTGCGTAGATCTCGAAAAGTTATATGAAATCAAAAAAAAGTTCATCCAAAACGGACTACTCTACGCAAAGTTATGGCCTTCCAAAGTTTCACCCCACAAAAAACACAATCTTATGGCCAAGGCTTTGGGGACTTCGTCCATCTTCCCTGTTAATGCCAAGATCTACTATAAGGTATGGTTACGTAGATCTCGAAAAGTTATACGAAATCAAAAAAAAGTTCATCCAAAACGGACTACTCTACGCAAAGTTATGGCCTTCCAAAGTTTCACCCCACAAAAAACACAATCTTATGGCCAAGGCTTTGGGGACGTCGTTCGTCTTTCCTGTTAATTCCAAGATCTACTATAAGGTATGGTTGCGTAGATCTCGAAAAGTTATACGAAATCAAAAAAATGTTCATTCAAAACGGACTACTCTACGCAAAGTTTTGGCCTTCCAAAGTTTCACCCCACAAAAAACACAATCTTATGGCTAGGGCTTCGGGGACGTTGTCCATCTTCCCTGTTAATGCCAAGATCTACTATAAGGTATCGTTGCGTAGATCTCGAAAAGTTATATGAAATAAAAAAAAGTTCATCCAAAACGGACTACTCTACGCAAAGTTATGGCCTTCCAAAGTTTCACCCCAAAAAATACACAATCTTATGGCCAGGGCTTCGGGGACGTCGTCCGTCTTCCCTATTAATGCCAAGATCTACTATAAGGTATTGTTGCGTAGATCTCGAAAAGTTATACGAAATCAAAAAAAAGTTCATCCAAAACGGACTACTATACGCAAAGTTATGGCCTTCCAAAGTTTAACCCCACAAAAACACAATGTTATGGCTAGGGCTTCGGGGACGTCGTTAATCTTTTCTGTTATTGCCAAGATCTACTATAAGGTATCGTTGCGTATATCTCGAAAAGTTATACGAAATAAAAAAAAAGTTCATCCAAAACGGACTACTCTACGCAAAGTTATGGCCTTCCAAAGTTTCACCTACAAAAAATACTAGACTTTGGGGATGTTGTCCATCTTCCCTGTTAATGCCAAGATATTCTATAAGGTATGGTTGCATAGATCTCGAAAAGTTATACGAAATCAAAAAAAAGTTCATCCAAAACGGACTACTCTACGCAAAGTTATGGCTTTCCAAAGTTTCACCCCACAAAAAACACAATCTTATGGCTAGGGCTTCGGGGACGTCGTTCATCTTCCCTATTAATGCCAAGATATTCTATAAGGTATGGTTGCGTAGATCTCAAAAAGTTATACGAAATCAAAAAAAAGTTCATCCAAAACGGACTACTCTACGCAAAATTATGGCCTTCCAAATTTCACCCCACAAAAAAACACAATCTTATGGCCAGGGCTTCGGGGACGTCGTCCATATTCCCTGTTAATGCCAAGATCTACTATAAGGTATGGTTGCGTAGATCTCGAAAAGTTATACGAAATCAAAAAAAAAGTTCATCCAAAACGGACTACTCTACGCAAAATTATGGCCTTCCAAATTTCACCCCACAAAAAACACAATCTTATGGCCAGGGCTTCGGGGACGTCGTACATCTTCCCTGTTAATGCCAAGATCTACTATAAGGTATGGTTGCGTAGATCTCGAAAAGTTATACGAAATCAAAAAAATGTTCATCCAAAACGGACTACTCTACGCAAAGTTATGGCCTTCCAAAGTTTCTCCCCACAAAAAACACAATCTTATGGCCAGGGCTTCGGGGACGTCGTCCATATTCCTTGTTAATTCCAAGATCTACTATAAGGTATGGTTGCGTAGATCTCGAAAAGTTATATGAAATCAAAAAAAAGTTCATCCAAAACGGACTACTCTACGCAAAGTTATGGCCTTCCAAAGTTTCACCCCACAAAAAACACAATCTTATGGCCAAGGCTTCGGGGACTTCGTCCAACTTCCCTGTTAATGCCAAGATCTACTATAAGGTAAGATTACGTAGATCTCGAAAAGTTATACGAAATCAAAAAAAAGTTCATCCAAAACGGACTACTCTACGCAAAGTTATGGCATTCCAAAGTTTCACCCCACAAAAAACACAATCCTATGGCCAGGGCTTCAGGGACGTCGTCCGTCTTTTCTGTTAATACCAAGATCTACTATAAGGTATGGTTGCGTAGATCTTGAAAAGTTATACGAAATCAAATAAAAGTTCATCCAAAACGGACTACTCTACGCAAAGTTATGGTCTTCCAAAGTTTCACCCCACAAAAAACACAATCTTATGGCCAGGGCTTCGGGGACGTCGTCCATCTTCCCTGTTAATGCCAAGATCTACTATAAGGTATCGTTGCGTAGATCTCGAAAAGTTATACGAAATAAAAAAAAAGTTCATCCAAAACGGACTACTCTACGCAAAGTTATGGCCTTCCAAAGTTTCACCCCACAAAACACACAATCTTATGGCCAGGGCTTCGGGGACGTCGTCCATCTTCCCTGTTAATGCCAAGATCTACTATAAGATATGGTTGCGTAGATCTCGAAAAGTTATACGAAATCAAAAAAAAATCCATCCAAAACGGACTACTCTACGCAAAGTTATGGCCTTCCAAAGTTTCACCCCACAAAAAACACAATCTTATGGCCAGGGATTCGGGGACGTCGTCCATCTTCCCTGTTAATGCCAACATCTACTATAAGGTATGGTTGCGTAGGTCTCGAAAAGTTATACGAAATCAAATAAAAGTTCATCCAAAACGGACTACTCTTCGCAAAGTTATGGCCTTCCAAAGTTCCACCCCACAAAAAACATAATCTTATGGCCAGGGCTTCGGGGACGTCGTCCATCTTCCCTGTTAATGCCAACATCTACTATAAGGTATGGTTGCGTAGATCTCGAAAAGTATACGAAATCAAAAAAAAGTTCATCCAAAAAGGACTACTCGACGCAAAGTTATGGCCTTCCAAAGTTTCACCCCACAAAAAACACAATCTTATGGCCAGGGCTTCGGGGACGTCGTCCATCTTCCCTGTTAATGCCAACATCTACTATAAGGTATAGTTGCGTAGATCTCGAAAAGTTATACGAAATCAAAAAAAAATTCATCCAAAACAGACTACTCTACGCAAAGTTATGGCCTTCCAAAGTTTCACCCCATAAAAAACACAATCTTATGGCCAGGGCTTCGGGGACGTCGTCCATCTTCCCTGTTAATGCCAACATCTACTATAAGGTATGGTTGCGTAGATCTCGAAAAGTTATACGAAATCAAAAAAAGTTCATCCAAAACGGACTACTCTACGCAAAGTTATGGCCTTCCAAAGTTTCACCCGACAAAAAACACAATCTTATGGCCAGGGCTTCGGGGACGTCGTGCATCTTCCTTGTTAATGCCAAGATCTACTATAAGGTATGGTTGCGTAGATCTCGAAAAGTTATACGAAATCAAAAAAAAAATCATCCAAAACGGACTACTCTAAAATTTGAATAAATAAATATGTAAATTTATTATATTAAATCTTACATGATAGATAAAATTGAACCAATAAAATTGTGAAATATATGAGAAAATAGGATCAAGTCATGACTTTTAAATGATTTTTAAGTAGTGATGAAGTTTAGCTTAAACTAATGAATTAAAATATATATTTCAAAATTAATAATTTTATAATTTGCAAATATCGAAAAATGGTTGGAAAGTTTAGTTCAAAAGGTTGTGAGACATCATTATTAACTCCGAATTCAAAGATTGCTAAGATATATTAATTAGAACATTGTCCAAATTGCATCAATCATAAAATTGTCTAAATATATTGTTGGATCCTTTATGACAATGACACATGTAATGGATGAATTAGATCGTGTCACGAATAAAAATATTCAATCATCAGATTTTAGAATTTTTGCTTTATTTTGGATTTTTATGCTACATATATCGTAAATATAAAAAATGTTTGTGTAGCAACAATTTTACATTTGGTGGGTGGCTTATGGTTAGCTAATGTAAGAACTACCGGAAACAATATCATGAAAGTTTTAAACACATTTAAAATTATTTTCATGCTACATATGATATGCCGTATATATTGAGCCGTAGTTAGAGATAAATTAAAAAATGTGAAAAAGAAAATCTATAATTTCTAATGAATATTTCGCGATTATTAAAAGAATATTTGGCTAATCTATTGAACACACAAATCTTACATCTTGATCTTAGATTTACGAATCATATTTAATCAGCGTGTTTTGATATTCATAGCTCTAGTTATAGTTAACAACAAGAAAATGCTAAACGTATGAATTCGGCCTTTGATGTTCACGTACGAAGCAATAATGACAAAATTATCTCATATCACAAGTAGTAACGTCTTAGATATACCCAAAATCATTTGTGAATCACCAGGATCCCCTGAGATAAAGTCAACCACCGCACGACTCATATTTAATCATTGTGTTTCGATATTTATAGCTCTAGTTATGGTTAACAACAAGAAGTGCTAAATGTATGAAAATTAGGCCTTCGACGTTCATGTATGGAGTAATAATGAAAAATTATCTCATATCACAAGTAGTAACATCTTAGATATACCAAAAGTCATTTGTGAATCACTCGGATCCCGTGAGATAAAGTCAACCACCGCACCAATTGTGAAGATTTCATCGTTTCGATAAATTTGAGATTTGACATGGATTTGTTCATGATTTTGACACCTATAATGTAAGAATTGAATCTTGTGTTGAACAGTAAAGTTATAGATACGTGTCTTAGCTTCGCAATGCATTTTGAAATATTGCGTTCCGATATTTCTAACTCAAGTTATGGTCAAAAAATCAAATACTGCCCAAAATCGCACCACGGTACCAGTATAGACCCTATCGCAGTGGATTATGCACGACAACCGCATAGGATCACTATGGACCGCCCATGCACTGGGTTCTGGTGCACCTGCCGTATTTGATTATATTCACCATATTAAGCAAAAAAAGCTTCAAAGCGTGCGCCCAACGTAAATCGACCTTCGGACTTCGGCTGCCGCGGATGATCTCACCCGCTGCCCTCTTGCTTCTTATGCATTATTAAATAGCGGTAATTAATAACAGTGTACTACATCAGATTTATGTAATTGTCTTTATACTAAACATTTTCCAAAGATTTTTAATTAGCAAATTTTCGCACGAGTTTAATTTTGAAGTATTAATTAATAAAATTACTTAAAATTTTCTTAAAAATATTTGTACATTCAAATACACATATAACTATTTTTTTCAATGTTAAAAACTCATTTTAAAAGTTTTCAATCAAAAACCCCAATATTAAAAGTAATAATTGTTTGGACTTAATTGTTCCCGTCACTCTATTTTAGATGAACAATTAATCAATCGTACTTCTTATATAGTATTTACTTATGTAATAATATTATATAAATAATATATTTTCAGTATCATGATTAATTTTAAAGTTTGTAAAAATTTTAAAAGTGTTTTTTTAGATAATTACTATGTGATACTAAAAAATAAACTACATAGGATTATAATTAAAATTTAATATCCAAAATGAGAAGATCTTAAAAAGAAAAATAAAGAGACCTTAGGGTAATTCAATCAAAATTTTATGGATATAAAAATTTATTTTGAGAGTTTCTTTACTAATTTTTTCTATTAATTAATTGAGACAAACGCATTTTCAAGGCCAACTTATGTTAGTCGGAGCAGTGAGTACTTTTATATCTCTTCTATTAATTTAAACCCGAGTTTATCAACACTACTAAATCGTGACAAGTAAGTCAATTTAATAAATTGTTTGGCATAGATTGTGTAGTCGACTACTATTTATATATTGCATGATATGTACACTTCGCATCATACTTAGAGTAATTTATAAATCTCACTGCCTATTTTAAATGAAAATACCTTTTTTAAACATATGACGCAAAATAATCTAGAATAATGCATGTCTACGTCCACAAATACATAAGGAATAGATGTAGCTAATTTTAAAATTATTTTATGTCATACATTAAAACCTATAATAATATTTAAATATAAGGGTATTTATATTAATTTGCTCATACATGATCAAGCCTTCACACGAAATTAGCTCACTAAAATTAGAAGAACTAGGTCAAGTTATAAAATGAAATGTCGTAAGTCGATTATTTTGATGTTAAATACACCGTAAATGCATAAAATGTTCAGATTACGATATTTTCGCATTTTGACAATCATAAACAGTTAACTATGGGTCGATCACAAAGACGTTTGGGTGCTTGTGATCACCCAAATGCTAAAGTCTATAAGTACTAGTATTAACTTCATAGGCCTGAGCCTCTCTTGGGTCGAATCTCAAAGAGGCGGGCCGTAACAATATGCTTACTTAAATTCGAAAAGTTAAGTAATCAAACTTCACATAATAGTACATATAAAATTTACTTTCTAAGATATTAAATTAATATTCTAGTTATATTTTATATTCTCATTTGTCATACAACACACCTATAGTAACAATAATAATTTATAATAAGTATTTATAATCATTAATACAATAGACACTTATTTTCACAACTTTTATAAACTAATATGTATTTAGGGAAAATTTCAAAATTCATACCATAGGATAGGCCAAATCCAGTTTTGATACCACGGTTTAGACCTGTAACACATTCGGTACCAAATAAGATTTTTTTTAACAATTTTAGTACTCCCGTTAGTTGACTAACGGTCAACCTCACGTGCAAGTCACGTGCCCATTAGGAAAAGAACATTTTCACTCTTCACCAACGCCATCGCCACCTCCGATCTCCAATACCACCTCCTCAACACCACCGCCGATGCATCCACATCATACTTCACTCTCTTCACGCCGAAGGATTCTCTGCTCTTCGCGCTTGACATGTCGTGTGACTCTCTGGTACCACGTCATCATCATCCGCCGCCACACGTTCTCAAATCTGCAAAACCTAATCTCGCCTTTCCTCGACACTCTCCTACCTCACTACTCGGTCCTGATCGGAAAGACGCGAAACGACGGCATTTTATTCAACAACGCGAGTGTATTTAGAGTAATGGTGGATGGCGTTCGAGTTTCAAATTACGTTTTATTCAACGGAACGGGTATTTCCTCACAGCCGGTGGAATCGGCCTTTGGTCGGAATGTTCCGCCGATCGGAGATCTTATCCCGACGTCTCAATTGGAATGGAACAACCTTCCAGTTTCTCCAGCATCTCCGACGAATATACTGGCGGCGGCACCTTCAGAGAAGTTTCTAGGCCATACTGCTGGGAGAATGAAAAGTTTGGGGAAGAAGAAGCAGCTCATGCGCCACCACCGTAAAGGTCGGGGTCACCATAGGCATGATGGCCGCCGGAATCATAATCTTGATGATCTGTAGATACTAATTGTTAAAGATTTAGGGCAATAGTGTAATAATTCAAGTTACAAGGACCAAAATGTCATTTTTAGAGACACAAAATGGCAGAAACTAACGTACCCGTTAGTTTGACCGTTAGTCAACTAACGGGAGTACCAAAATTGTTAAAAAAAAATCTTATTTGGTACCAAATGTGTTATATGTCTAAACCGTGGTATCAAAACTGGATTCGGCCTATCCTATGGTATGAATTTTGAAATTTTCCCTATGTATTTATATGTGATAATGAATCTAATACATACCGTTTCCAAATAGTATATTTTGCAAACTAAATAAGAAAATGGATTTTCCACCAAATTACAAAATTTTCTTATATGTTTGTAATCCTAATTTTTGAAAATATTTTATTTTAAAATATTTAGAAGTTCGCATAAGTAAATCGTCATTAATATTTATGGCAAAAATACGAAATTACTCTTCAACGAATAAAAAATAATTATTATAAATTGTATAAGTTAACATTATATTAACGTAATATAGAGAGGTAGTCATCACATAAGAATAAACTAGCAATATAAGAAGAATAGTATTTAGTAAGTTATGGATGCGATTTTTCCTTTTTAACTTGGTTTATCATACCTTTTTATAAAAAAGAAAAAGAAAAAAGAAACTTGGTTTATCATACCTCGTGTATTGTAATAAATATAACTAATGTGGGCGATAAAACGTTAGTTGTTGGTTTGACGCTATCCATTTACTACAGAGAGCGATAAACAGTTTATGATAATTAGGAGAGATTAAAGAACGTCTTTGGGACAATCTGAAAAATAAAAGTTTAGTAGAAAAAAATATTGTCCAAAGGAATGAATAAACCGAATTGAAGGACTAAGCTGCTGGATCGATTCAGACTCCGTCCCCCCTTCTCTTCTTCTTCTTCTTCTTCTTCTTCTTCATTCTTCCTATTCTTTTCTTCTTC
Organism: Verbascum thapsus; assembly: GCA_963669365.1. Classification (NCBI taxonomy): domain Eukaryota; kingdom Viridiplantae; phylum Streptophyta; class Magnoliopsida; order Lamiales; family Scrophulariaceae; genus Verbascum; species Verbascum thapsus. The sequence continues at coordinate 26,663 of OY770120.1, forward strand.
TTCTTGGTGGACCTAATTTCTCTAAACGTTCGATAGAAATAATAGATTGCCCCTTCCTTCTATACAATATAGTTAATGGACCTAATTTTGAAAATTCTTTCTTTTCGGTAAGGACTGTCAGTCATTCCAGTCCCCTTTAATGTGAATGGGAGGATGGGATTGCAATCTTCTGGTAAATCCCCCCTTCAATTTGCTGGAGGATTAAATCATCCCACCACGGGCCCGCAATCCAGTTACTGACTTTCAGTCTTTCTTTTTATTTGTAATTGTTTTATCTACCGTATCATCATCATAGCACACATACACATAGCAGACAGCGTGAGGGTCATGGACGAGGAGGTCGGTAGTGGCATAAGGATACACCAAGAATCCGAAGCCAATGAAAGGTCAACATCGTTTTCATCTACATCCAGGTTTATATCCTGGCGTCCTAGGACGCTCGCCTTCCGTGCTTATTCACCAATTGTTGACACTAATCCAAATTTGCAAGTGGCTTTCAGAAGGCCTGTAAGTGATCTTTGTCTCTGTCATCATTCTTGTTTCTTCTCTGCATCTTTTTCTAATAGTATTGAATCATCTTGAGTCCCATTTAGCCAATTTCTAATCATTGCTATCTATGGGATTTGGAACATAAACTTAACCTATATAGGCATAATCCCTTATTTTACTGGTTCTTATGCTGATACACCTGATGCTAAAACCTGACACCAGTATCCACTTCAAATAAATGCCTATTTATATTTTTGCGGAGCTTAAGCGAGGAGCGTCTGCATCAATGCCCCTAGCATGCAGACATAACCGGTTATCTTGTCCAAGAATGTGGTTTTTTTAAAGGTGTGCAAGGAGCATTCAGTATAAGGCGGGGAAGCATGACGGTAAAAAATACCAACAAGTATTTTGCAAAATCCTGCTTTGAACAACTTGAATAACATTGGTTGATCTATCGTAACAAAGATATGGTTTCCCTGTCCTTTGGGTCTTAGGCAATACTGAGATGCGGATCACATTGCTAAAGCATTATATGAAATGTCAGTTTCAAATATATGAAAAATCTATGGGTTGCTCGGCTGTGGATAAAGTATCACTTGCTTTGTTGAAATAGAGCGAGTAACATAGAGGGATGCTGTTTTGAGATGAGTATTGGGGAGGCATTAATTCTAGGAAGACTCGAGCAGTTTAACATTGGCATTAATCTGTATTTAAAGACTAATTAACTGAAAACTTTTTAAGACGGTGATAAGTCCCATAAGTTTTTCAACATTGTCATTCTGAAAAAAGTCAGGACAAGATCTTGTGGTTATAAATTCGGGGTGCATTCCCTTTGAATGTGTAGTTCTGTGTAAGAGTTACTTCTTCTTAGAGAGAAGGAAATGATTCTTATTGAGCAGTAACAATTTCAAGGAGGCCAAAGAAGACTGGTCTATTATATCCTCCCTCTCATTTGAAAAACTAATATTAACATGATTCTGTATCTTTAATTGATCTGTATTTGGTTGACTAGGTGTAGAGTTTTCCTCCATGAAGTTACCAACAGATTGGTTCTTTCTGTGATTTCTTTTGCATTTGTAACTTATTTGACGTGTTGGTTAATTGATCCTTCACGAGGAACTCAATTGATTTCTTAAATCTTTGTTTAACCATTAGATTCCATCCATGACTTTTTTACTACATTGCAGTTGGTTGCTCGCTTGACTAAGGGTATTGTTGAGATATACCAAATATGCAATCCTCTGTTCTGTTATTCAGAAGAATCGAATCCAAAGAGGTTCTTGACATCACCGTCTACCGGAGTGTTGAATGATGGTTGTGACAATGCAAACTCAGACCTAATTCTTACTGTAAATTATTTGCTGGTTAATTTAGATACAAAGCGAAGGTATGCTCCTCATCTATTGCAGCCACTTTTTTAGTATGGTGTTCGGAGCTTCTAATATGTTTAAGGAGTTGAGAGAGTGAGATGGCTCTTTTATCACTGTGGTGTTACACTCTGGTCTAATAATTTTATAATAAACTTAAGATTTCTACATGGTGTTATCACCCAGAAGAGTTTATGTACATATCATTTCGACTACCCACAGCATAAGAAGGTTATAAATGTAACATTAGATTTGCCTGTATTAGTTAATCCATTCACCCGTATTGTCTGATTGTATTCCGAAGTATGATTCTAATCTGTTTTTGCTGTAGCTGTTATGTAGGCCTTTTGGTGCTATTACTATCACCTTTTTTTTTTACTTTGTCATACTACAAAATTCCTTAATAATGGTTTATGTATAGAATGGATACACATGATTGGTTGAATAAGACGACTTAATCTTATTGACACTCACATGTATGAGTTCGATGCAAACAAGAGCATCAAAAACAAAATGATTTCATGGAAGATATGGTATGCATCGACATGTTATAGTTGAACTTTCAGCAACACAAATAGGGAATGACACAAGTGCTTTCTTTGTGTCTATCTTCTACATTCTGCTTATACTGCTTTTATGAACTGTTTTTCACTATGCTTCTTTGGTGGTTATATCTTGCGTATTTACAAAGACATGGAACCATTCACCATAGAACTCTCCATTGAGTTTACACATCTGGCTATTTTGTTTTTTCTGTGCGCCAGGAGACCTTTGTAACAGTGTGATTAATTGACTAATGATTTTTTCAAAAAAGTAAGGAAATTAATGGATCAAATTGAGTAATCAGTTACTCTCTTTTTGTGCATTACCATGAGCGTTATTGTTGGGCGGGACGGGGAGGAAACAGTTTGCTTCATCAGTGATTAATATGATGATTACTTACACTAGTCTTCATTTATACTATACAAGTATGGCATTAGATGTAGGATTAATCTTCATCTACTCCTTTTATATTTAGGTACATCGTCAAGGACGTTCTTGGTCATGGAACATTTGGCCAGGTTGCTAAGTGTTGGGTTGCCGAAACAAACAGTTTTGTTGCTGTTAAAATAATCAAGAATTTACCTGCTTATTACCAGCAAGCACTTGTTGAAGTTTCTATTCTAACTATTGTAAAACTCTCTTCAACTGGATACCTCATTCTGTCTGATTTAAATGCAAAACTTTCATGAATTGTTTCAGTTACCCATTGTTTTCTCTCTGCAGTTAAATAAGAAGTTTGATCCTGAGGACAAGCACCACATTGTTCGAATATATGATTATTTTGTGTATCAACGTCACTTGTGCATCGCTTTTGAGCTGCTCGATACAAATCTGTAAGTTGGTGATCGGAAAATTTGTTACTTTTGAAGAAAGTCTTTGTTTTTCTTTATTATATCTGAAACACTGTCCCATTTCATTGATATTTTTACAGGTATGAGCTTATAAAGTTGAACCATTTTAGAGGCCTGTCATTGAACATTGTGCAGCTATTCTCAAAACAGGTAGTACGTTTTCTGCTTGAGTTTTCTGTTGATTTGAGAAAGATCATCCATTGTGGATGTGGATTTCCATACCTCTGTTCTGATGTTGATTTCTCATCAACCTAGATATTGCGTGGATTGGCTCTTATGAGAGATGCTGGCATAATTCATTGTGATCTAAAGCCAGAAAACATTCTTCTATGCACAAGGTAAGCTACCCCTTGATAATGTTGGACTACTTAATTATGCTTGCATATTGTTCATCTTCAGTTTCTAGAGTTTGCCGTTAAATTGACAGTGTGAAGCCAGCAGAAATTAAAATAATAGACTTTGGATCAGCTTGTACGGAAGATCGAACGGTTTATTCTTATATACAGGTAATTACGTCTCATTACTGTAAAGTGTAAAGTTCTCAACATTGAATGAGTTGCTTAAGCATCAGTCCTTTTGTTTATTTTGCAGAGCCGGTACTATCGATCGCCTGAAGTTCTGCTTGGATATCAGTATCCCAAAAATTATGAAATCATGAACTCCCCTCTCCCCTTTTAACTTCTCTATGATTGCAATTTGTTTGGATTTCATAGTCCTATGACCCTATCCTTGGTTGAGAAAATGCTTTTTTTAACCAAGATCTAAGTTTTGTCTGCTGTATCTTTCAACTGAAAAAGTAAATTCTAGACCCCTCACTCTATTTGCGTGTATTTTTCATGTTGTAATTGTCTAAAGTGCAGAGATGGATTAAGATACACCTTGAAAAATAACCTAATTACGAAATAAGGCATTCCCTTGCGATTCGAGGGACCAGATCTTCAGTGTGCCTTGGTCTCTTGTTTTTTTATGATCTCTTCTTCTCACGATTCCTACTCATTGAACAGATCTTTTATAATGTATTGGGACCTTAACATAGTACAGGTATACTACAGCTATTGACATGTGGTCATTTGGGTGCATAGTTGCTGAGTTATTTCTAGGACTACCATTGTTTCCGGGAGCTTCAGAGTTTGATCTTCTGAGGAGGATGATTAAAATACTAGGGTATGATACTCTACGTTTTTCCTTTTTGTAATTGAAGTAACTCTACCCAGTATAATTGGAAAGCTAATGAAGTTGTTTTCATATCTTTATATATATTATATTAACTGAACGGTAAGAGACATAGGCTGGAGGAAAACAATATTTCTTCTTATGGCTCTATCTTACAATTGCATTTTATCGGACTCCCCTCGTTTATAGGAGATATATAAGAAGATTCATTAATAAATCTCACCATCTTTCTGAATAAATCTCACTGTCTTTCTTAATAAATGTCAGTTTTAGTATCAAAAAAAAAAGAAAATGGGGTTCCTCCGAGAACACTATGGTGCATTTGTTAACAGATAATCGAAACATTTTTTCTCAAATGAAATGTCAAACTAACCATCTGTTTGTAAAATTCTGCAATCACTATTCCAAAAAACATTTCATTTCCAGACATTTACCCAGGGAATCTTTTCTTAGCGCTGTGTTTGGTTCAAGAAAATTGCTAAAGAAAGGGAAAAAAACCTTTTCCCATGTTTGGTTACTGGAGAAAACGAAATTGAAAAGAAAATACGAGTGAAAATCTGTTACTGATTTCAAGAGAAAAAAAAAGAAAATTCCTCACAAAGGTGTGGAAAACCAAGAACTCCTCTCACTCCTCTCAATCCACACATCCAGCTTCTATCTTTCTTACAATGCGATTTATCTTTTTTATAATGATGTTTTGCAGAATTATTTGTAAGAAACATTAAAACTTAATTAATAGTTTTGGTCCGTAGTTATTTCTTTCTTTTGTTGTCATTCTTGAAATTTTGCGTAAGTGTTCTCTAGACAACCAAACAAACTTTAAAATATTGGATTGATTTTCTTTTCCTTTCCTTATCATTTTCCTTTGTTCACCAAAATTCTTGAACCAAACAGGCTGTAAATAATTTCACTAACTAATTTAAATAAACCAAACATAATCGTGCTTTGCCTAGACTAAGACAATGTTCTGGAACAGATAATGGTGTTAGAAAGTATCTTTATTTATCAAAAGTCACAGTATTTGGGGGAACCTGCTTTCTGCATTGCTATTTGTTAGGTACATTCTGAAGTGGCATAGTCACAAATTAATTGTAGGGACCAACCTCCCGATCATATTCTAAGGAAGGCAAAAAATACTAGCAAGTTCTTTAAATTCATTGGGAGCATAAACCATGAAGAAAGAGAGCTGAATCATAAATGTAATTGGAGCATGTACCAAGTTCTGACTGAAGAAGAATATGCAGCTGTAAGTTCTTCAAAGTTCTGAGTTACAGCTTAGTGATTTTGTAGGTTATATATATTGCTCTATGTAGATAAATTCTGCGGTCTGTTCTATTGTATCATTGTTTCTTTTGTGTCTGGACATTTTTTTATGCATATGTTTACTCATTTTTATTCCTAGTAATTGAGGTTTGGGTACCTTGGGATTTCCAGTACTTCCCCCTCCGCCTTTTCCTCTCCATTTTTGCTCCTGGTAATTTAGGTTTGGGTACCTTGAGAGTTTGCAGTATTTCGCTCCAATATCTCTCTCTGACACACACAAACACATGCACGCATACACTCTATGTATATAAAGACACCTTTTGAAGAATGTAATTTCCCGCAATATATCCTTCTACCAGAAAATTTATTGAAGGAAAACAAAGATTTAGAAGCTTCACCATGCCTCTCGCTAAAACGTAGAACGTTTGGGATTATGCATTCTCTGAATCTCTTCAAGTCTCCGTTCATTTCATTCTATGCGTACTCTGACACAAAAAAGGGAATTATGGTCGTATTAAGCCACAAGCTTTCAAAGTTGATGCCTTAGGCATAGTAGTCACTCAAAACATAGTAGATCAGTATTCGATGTTGATGCCCTAGGATTATGACTCACTCAAGACATAGTAATTCAATTTTCTGTTCATTCCTTTTAACACATTTTCATAAACAGCCATGTGTAAGGTGTATTTTGCCTTTACTTATGTTGGTCCTATAAATTTTTTCACTAACTTTGTCTATGGGCATCCTTGTTGATTTCTCTTGATTGTGCTGTAAGTCTTTGTTCTTTTTTCGTTATCCTAATTCTTCTGTTCATTCTAATGTTTCTGTGAGTCCAGAGGGAATCAAAAAAACCTTCAATGGGGAAGGAGTATTTTAATCATATGAATCTTGAAGCTATTGTCACGAAGTACCCTTATAGGAAGAATTTGGCAGAAGAGGACATTGTTAAAGGTCATTATGCATATTCTTTGAAGGAATCTACTCATAACGATAATAAAGTACTTCATATGTTTTAACATTTTATTTCTAGTAAGTTACTGACTGTTTATTTTTACAGAAAATCAAATAAGGTTAGCATTAATTGATTTCTTAAGAGGACTTGTTGAGTTTGATCCAGCAAAACGGTGGTCGCCTTTGCAGGTGATTGAACCTCTTTCTCCTGTCAACAATTCAAATGCCGCTGTGATGTGGTCTACTAGTTTTTTTCTTCTGTTTGTCATAGTTTATTATATTAGCAGTAGTTTTTGCGAGAATTTGTTTCATAGAAAAGTAGTTGTGTTTTTAAATATAAATAACTATATGTTTTTGAATTCTTCCATTTGTAAAAGTTAGTAGATTAACATATAAAATATCTGCTGCATTTCAATACTATATCTACTATGCTAGAGCAGTAAATAGGAGAAAGAGAGCCCAAAGAAGCAAGTTTTGTTATATTGTTCGCAGTAAGTTTGTCAAGAGCAGCATATATTTTAGTTTTTCGAAATTCCTAGCTCTCTTATCTATCTCTTTCAATGATCTTAAGTTTATGATTGATTTGGTGAATGATCTCAAATTAGTCAGTGTTCTCATGTTCTTATTCATCATTTGTAGAACATTTTTCAATAAACTTGCTCTCATTTCAGTTTAAGTGCTATATTTTCCCATAGTACTTCAGAAGACATTTTTGCATAGCAACAAAGAGTGATGCTGTCTGTTGAAGCATGAGATATTAAAAATGTGGTTTCATGTCTGTCGAAGCCTGTACTTGTAAGAACCCAAATAAAGTTCTTGGAGGGATTACTATGATTAAGCTTAAAAGTTATAAAATAGAATCTAATTGCAAGGTAGAGCATGAGCAGCATGTGTAATTAAGAAATTACACTCTTTTTTCTCCAATGTTTTCGCCATAATTGGAATCAATTTTTTCAATTTGAACCTCTTTGTCTTGAGTTGTCAGGCAGTGATTGAGTCTCGGAAGTCTTGGAATCACCTCACATTCACATTCAGAATATGCATCCAGTTCCTTTGAACTCTTAGGCATTCTTGCATAAATTTCCATATGATACATATTTTCCGATCTCTGTACTAAGTTAAATGTCAGATCACATATAGCCCCATTCCATGACATGAAGTTTTGGTCACTTAAGTTAATTTGGTTACAGAGATCTTCATCAATCAGATCAAGTTTAAAAATTCTGGTTGCTTGTTTTTTGACGATATTATGGGAGTCAATGGAGTTGTATGTATGGACTCCATGATCCCCTAAACCTTATAGGACTGCAGGTTCCCATCGGGAAACTCCATAAATGCAATGTATCAGTAATGACTGAAAAGTAAAAGTGAAGAGCTTCTCTGATATCCAAGGTTCTCTCAACTTGGTCATTAAATGAAAGGAAAAATCCTCGCACCTGATTACCAGATATTTGAAATTTGAAAAATTTATAGCTACGGTGTGGACCTGACTAATTGTCTGGCTCAATCAAGTATTTGCAAAGTAGTTTCTCTTTTGCATGAAAAATTCTTTATAACCCTCCTGCTGTTAGAGTTTGATATACTTTGTGCTAGCATTTGACAATTATTTTTTTAGGCTTCAAAGCATCCTTTTGTTACCGGGGAACCTTTCACAAGCCCTTATAAACCTGCTCCAGAGACTCCTCATATGGTGAGTAAATTTTGTCGAATTGCCTTGTATTTTGAAGTCACATGCTGCTGTTCTTTTCTAATATTCGTTTGGGTTCCTAAATCCGTGATCTGCTTACCAAATCAATTTTTTTATAAAATATTTGGTTGTAAGAATCAAGCATTATTCATAATTGAACACATCCGATATATTCTGATCGTCAAAAATCTATTTTCTTTTGGTTGTGAGAATCGAGCATCATCCATGGTCGATAATTACCCCGTAGTCATTCTGATAGAAGTGATTTATTCTGTAAAAGGGTGAACATTTTGATATAAGTGATTCCTCTCTTCTCACAAACTGGAGATCCACATTGACCGCTGCGTTTGTGGATAGTTGCCATTGACCCTTGCATAGGCCTTTGGTTATTTCTATTGCATTTTCATATTGTTACTTCCTTTGTTTCAGCCTGTTTCTCAGAATGTTAAGGTGAACCATCATCCAGCTGGGGGTCATTGGTTTGCTGCTGGTCTCTCTCCTAATGTGAGCAAATTTATTTATTGATATAAAACAGTTTCTGTTTATCTGTGCGCAGTGAGCATGATTACTTATCTTGGTCGGCCTTGTTCATGTAGATTTCAGGCAGGAGCCGAGCGATAATGCCAAACAGCCCGCATTACCAATTGATGCCATTTGTTCATCCAGGTAGTTATGGTAGCTTGGGAAGCCATGGTAGCTACAACGATGGTTTGGGGTTTGGAAGCAGTTATGGAAGTTATGGTGACAGTAGCAACTTCAATGCATTCTATACTCCAGCAGTACCGTCTGGATTGAATGTCTATCCACAAAGTGGTGTTTCGATTCTTGGGAATAGTCCAGATACAAGGCGTGTCATTCAACTGTCGCATGGGAATGTAGTTGGTTTTAGCCCTGGAAATTTTGCGCCTATGTCCCTTGGTTCTAGTCCTTCACAGTTTACTCCTCCTAGTTCGTATAGTCAAATTTCAGCTGGTTCACCTGGACATTATGGACCTCCTTCTCCTGTTAGAGGAGGCAGTTGTCACGGATCTCCATTAGGAAAAATGGCATCTGGCAGCCATTATAACAGAAGAAAGAATTGGGTTTATAGTGGGAATCTTCAGTCCCAAGAAAATATATCCTCTTCTAGCTGTCAAGGCCACATTGCTGATATGAACTGTTGCCAATCGGAGGGGAACACTTCTTTAGTTTTTGGCTCTCCATCACATCGACAGCCAAATCCGAGTGCATCAACATGGAGACCTCAACAAGGAGGCAGGAGCATAATCTCTGGTTATTCTTCTTCGCATAGCATAACAAATTCATCGGCGCCTTGCACCCAGATGCCAGCTGCTCAAGGGAGTGGATACAACTCTGAGGCTAGTAACTCGCTGCCAGATCCCGGAGATTGGGATCCCAATTACAGGTATGCATGTAAATTTGGTGATGGATTTAATGTGCGAGCAATATAAATGCAGCAAGATTGTTCTTCATCAATGTAGGGTCTATTTGGCCTTTTTTGGTTACTCGTTTATATGCTATCTTGGTTTTCATAGTCCCATCATGATTAAGAATGTTTCCAGTGAATCAGTATAACATGGAAAATATGCTTGACGTTGAAAACGTTTGTAGTAACTCGATCATACCAGATCTAATATTCTGTGCGCTAAGTTTATTGTACTCCACAAGCATCGGAGTCTCCAACTTCAAACATAGTTTGTCGTCTTCGTATGTCGGCGGATTGCTTATATTACACATACTTTGTCTCAATCCTTTCTTGAATTTATTCATAAACTACATATATTCCACTAAATCTTAGAGTTGCCATTAAAGTTACCTATGCTAGGAATAGGCATCAAATCTAAAGAACTACTAGGATTTGACCGTAAACAACCTGAAAAGACTTTATATTTTTTTTAGATTTTGGCTCCATTGAGAGCAATTTAGCGTACATTAGCATAATATCCCATTCTTTATGGTTGTTTCTAAATTAAGCTTCAATTCAGATTTCCCGAACTCCTGTTGATCGCCTCTTTTTTCCCTTTCATCGAGGATGGTAGGTAGAATAGAAATTCAGACTTTTCCCACTGTCTAAAAGTGGTTGGCAAACTTGCAATCTCGATATGAAGTTATAGATTGAGGAATTTCAGTTTATGAACGATCTTTGTAAAGAAGAGCTTAACAATATCTGAATCATCCATGAAATGACAATTTGTAAAGAAGAGATTAACAATTTCCTCCTTCTAATGCTGGCACTTTTGTTGAATCAACCGAGACCAGCAAAATAAATGTCATAACCCCCAAGAAATGACATTCTTAGTTGGTGAAAATTTTCCTCTCTCAAAGAAAGCATCACCGTTTGTAGATTTTATTTGTGCATTCCATTAGAAGGAATGTACATAATATGTCATCAAGGTAAACCACCACAAATTTCAAGAGCTTCAGCCCATGGTTGATCTCTCTTATGATGTAGATCTTATTCATGTAACACATTTGTCTTGGATGCCATTTTCCATACATCTACTTATATCAATGGCTGGGAAGATTTTGCAGCTCACAATCCATCCAACGTGCATGTAGTTGAGGATCAGGATATCTTTACTTGACAGATAGCATTCCGCTGCTAGCAAATGCATATTTGCTCAGTTCAAGCTTTTTTTCAACAATGTCTGAACAGCATAAGGCTCATACCTTTGTGAAATCAGAAATGTAGCCTTTTTCTAGAAGTTCATTCACTTGTCTGTTGCACTGCTCTTGTTTTTTTTAGCTCTTTCAAGGATTAGCTTTGTCATCAGATCAAATGGCAAATCGATACAGTACATCATATCTCTGAATGGAGGCAATATTGCCACTTATCATTCATAACTTCAGGAAATTCACTTAGCGAAAAAACAAAAAATTACTAAATTCATCTATGAAGAGTAGTGCGTTTTATAGAATGGTTTAGGCAACAGCACTTTGTTCCCAGTCAAATGTAAATGCTATTTTAGACTCCTTTGGACCTATAGTGAATTTAGCCATGGACAGGAAGCTGACAGGATGTGCTTTCAAGTGTTTTTCACGGTCCTTGAATAGTGTTCAAGTGTTTTTTAAATCCCACCCAAGAATATGTGACATACATCAATTGGAAGTTTTAACACAGAACAAATATTAAAGTGGATTATTTTTATGGATAAAGTGTCTAAATATATTTTAGTGATAGGGTTTTACATTGCTGCATTGTTTGTCTTTTACAGTGAAGAACAACTTTTGCAAGAGGACAGTTCGGATATAAGCAGCATGACAAGTGAATTTATCAAGGGGATGCATTTGAGTAAACCTTTAGTCTCTACTGAACCATTTATTGGAGCAGGAAAATCCAACCGCGTCACAAGTGCCAGTACTTCTATGCAAAGGTGAGTGTTTTATATTCTCAAAATTTGTTCCATATAGCATGTAAATTGTGTGGAGTCGTAATCTTAATTGAAGTACGTGAATGAGATCCCCCCCCTCCCCCTCAAAAAAAAAAGGAAAAAGCCTACCGAACTTGATACACCTTTCAGTGTTTCTTCGCTTTCTGGCTGACCATTTCAGTGTTTCTTAGCTTTCTGGCTGACCGTTTCAGTGTTTCTTAGCTTTCTGGCTGACCATTTCTGTGTTTCTTAGCTTTCTGGCTGACCATAGCACTGACATGGATTGGTCCAAGCATTGTCCATCTGTTGTGTTTAGTTTTAAAAGCTAGCTCCTTAATTGAACATACAACATATGGTTCTTAATGCTTATACTTTGCTCAAGAAATAGTGGATCTGCACTATGCTGATGACTCAATTTAATTGTGACAGCAATTTGCTGATATTTGTTGAAAGGTTATCGCAGTTTCTGAATTTTGAGGTATATTACATGGACTACGTTTATGTATTTACATGTTGCCCCAATTTGTTCATTGTGTTGTCTGCATCTTTAAGTACTTGGGAGGTTGGAAATTGAGGATTGGCCACTGGCATATGAAGGGGAGAAAGTTCAACAGTTTTAGTGTCTGCTCAAACCATGCTTCACATTTTGGCGTTTTAACATGTGGGATTTTCAGTGAGTACATAAATTAGAGTAAAAAATTATGAAACTTGTGCATGTCAGAGTTTCTAATTTAGTTAATTTATAGGCAAAAATTGTCTCATATAAACTTTGATATCTCAAAGATTCAAGATAATCAAATTTCAGAAAAAGAATTCATTACATCAAATTTTCATTTATATAGAAAACAATATTTAGCTTTTTAGAAATGTGTACTTAATTTCTGTTAGCCCCCTTGATTAAGAATTAGTCAATTGTACTTTTGTATAAAACCTGATTTATTTAGAATTTGCATGTTAGTAATTGATACTTATTATTATTTTTCATTAAAATCATCTTAAAATATTTGATATTAATGAAATTTTGTAATGTACAATTTATTTACCGGAAAGACCAAAATAAAAAGAGTTTGCTAAACATTAATGGATTAATTCCTAACTTAGAGAAATGAAGGATTATTTACTTCGAAAAATTGTCAATATTAACATTTGAGTCTTTTCGAGTGAATTTGGAGAATGACTTTTTGAATGAAAAAAATAAATTGATTAAATAAATCTATAGATTGAAATGAAAGTGGTGTAATCTTAGTACATGCTTTGTTGCTAATTTCTCTCTCAATCTATCTCTAATAACTTGTATTTTAGAAGATAAGTAAATTTATCAAATCGGACACTTAGCTTCCTTCTACTTCTGTTTTGGTCCCTCCAGACTCATTTAGCTGATTTGATCTCCTTACTTCCTGGCAAGTTTCCTCCAATGTTTCCATGCAATATATTGTATGTATATAACATATCCTCATGTTTGATGTCAAGTTTTGTATAAATAATTTCAATTGCTGTAAAATTTGAATTTTGGGAATCATGGGATGAAACTGAATTTGAGCTGTTAAAATTGACTGTTTATGGTGTCCCAGGCTGGTATAGTTTGTAATTTCTCATGAAAATCGGGGCATATTTTATTTGCTTTTATGCTGAATTTGGAACAGGAAATATTTTCTGCTCTGGTTGAGGAGGTGAGGCGGATAGTTTATCATGTATATATTTTGAATACTTATTAGTTGTCTAGCCATCAGTACATTTTGTATGGTTTCTATTGGTCCCTCTGTTGTTCGTTATGGATTCTTATTTTTCTTGTTGGGTCACATGATTCAGACATGATGTGGTGCCTATTCAGCCTTTTGCTCTTGGCGAAGATCCTGCAAGCCATGGCTATGCCCACATGTCAAAGCAATCATATTTTATGCCTCATTTGGCACAAGGTTCTCCCAGCCGTTTGGGGCAGCAGCCAATTCAGTACCATAACCTAGGGAGATCAGTACCATTTCGCGATGGTGAGTGGAAGGAGTTATTTCAATGAGGTTGTTTTTTGTTTTCTGATGGGTTTGTATGTATGTATGTATGAATATTTTTCTCGCTCTATTTACTTTTACAGGACGTAGAGGAGGCAATTACTCCATCTCCAATGCTCCTCCACCTGCTTCCCATGGAAGGAATGCCCCTCCTAGCAATTAGGATTAGTAGTTTACCACCCCACCTACTGCAGTTTGGAGTGTTGTAACGAAAGCAAGTGATCCATTCCATGTGATTCAATCTACCTTATGTTGCTCAACTACATTTATATGTCCGTACCAACAAAACATGTATTGATTGTTGTTCTATTTTATCCGATATTGAATCAAAAGTTTCTAAAAGCTAAAAACTTTATTTCAGGGTTTAGTGTAGGTTGATAACCCATAAACATGACATCTTCATGCAATGCTATCATCAATGGGTTCCCACTTTATACACAAACCAATATAAGGGGATTTATGATGGTTCTAGAGTGTGAGAAACTTTAGATCAAATTCTGTGCAAACTGCAGATACGTTCTAAATTCTATAACTATTCCGTGGTGAAGAGCAATTCCTCAAAAATCAGGAAAAAAGTGTGTAAACAATACGACGACAGGATATGATAAATATTATTAATCTATATAATAATAATAATAGAAAGGGGGGGTAAAAGCGAAGAGATCGACTTGGAAGGTTAAGAACCACCAGTAAGAGGAGCAAATATCTAAACCAGCCAATAGGGGGAGTCTCCCACTCTCCACATATCCCTCACCTCAACCCCATCCCATCCCCCTTTAAATAAATAAAAATAAATAATTTAATTTTCGTGATCCAATTTCACTCCAACCAAAACAAAACAAAAGAAAATGAAAATATAATTATTAACAAATTAGAGAGAGAGAGAGAGAGACACAGAGAGAAGAAGAAGCTAATTTTCAGTTGCAACTGAAGACACAAGACAGCCTCCTCACCTACCAGTCTGCTACAAACAGGTAAACATTATTAGCTACTATTTTCCAACTGAGTACTATTTCTTCTGTCCATCCTGATGATGATGATGATGATGATAGAGCTAGTAGAAAGAATAATAATTATTATTATTATTATTAAACCAACTGATGATGATAAGATATGTTTATTTTTGTTTTGCATCGATCTTAACGAACTTTTCTTTCTTTCACCTTATTTATTGCGGATGGATCAGAATTTTGAGGTATTAATTGATCAGAGCAGCTTGTGTTATGGTATTATTTCATTTTTGAGGATCGATTATTCGAGCTCATGATGACCACCGCTGCTGTTATTGGACTTAGCGGGTCTGGTAAAAGGCTCCTCCTTGCTTCTACCTTCTACTACTCTGATCTTTCAGACAAGCTTGCTTGCACCACCACCACCACCGATCCACACCTTCATCAAATTGTTTCCACTAAGAATGTTATCATCAACAATAAAAAATCATCGCCCAATTTCATTTCCAATAGAAATTCACAATCACAGTCCACCAGGGCTCTTAAACAACGTGCCGCCTCCACTCCTTGTACGCTGGAGCCATGGCTAATCCACGGTTCCAGCCTCTTAAGCGAAGAAGATGAAACCTCCTCCGATCCCGAGTATTTGGTGGACGCTATCCTCTTATTGCAGAAATCTATGCTTGAAAAACAGTGGAATCTTTCAGCTACTACCACAAAAAGATTAACTCCCGAAGAGAATGTCCGCAAGAGAATTCAGGTCACTGGTTCTGGAACATCTGCTCGACGCCGCAGAATAGATATTAGGAGAAAAGTTCTTGGCCGGGTATCTTCTACTTCCCAACTTAATAACACAAGCAAGCAGTGGAGATCCATTATCAGTCCAGAAGTGCTTCAGAATCGCCTGAAAGGCTATGTTAAGGGCGTTGTGAGTGAAGAACTGCTCACTCATGCTGAAGTCGTTCAACTATCACAAAAAATCAAAGCAGGTCTTTTGTTGGAAGAGCATAAGTCCAGGTATGATGATTCTCATTTATGCTTGTGTAAAACAATTAGTTCTCAAATTTTATATGTTTCCTAACCTGCATTGTGCATCTTGTCAAGTACAATTTAGTCAGACCACATGCTAATATTTCCATGACATGAAAATTTCAGACTAAAAGAAAGGTTGGGATATGAGCCTTCAGATGAGCAACTTGCAACTTCCCTGAAGATTACTCGTGCTAATTTACAGTCAAAATTGATCGAGTGTTCACTGGCTAGAGAAAAGCTGGCGATGAGCAATATTCGTCTTGTCATGTCTATTGCTCAAAGATATGACAACATGGGCGCTGAACTAGCTGACCTCATTCAGGTTAATTTATCTTCCTTGGCGTCATATGGCAAATTTAATATAATATATTTGCATTTTTTCAGCAATAAAATGCGAGATTTCTTTGACTCATGCAGGGTGGTCTTATTGGATTGCTAAGAGGAATTGAGAAATTTGATTCTTCGAAGGGGTTTAAGATCTCTACTTACGTTTATTGGTGGATTCGGCAGGTGAGATAAATAATTAGAAGGGTTTAAATCTCTGATCTAAATTCCGATGTTTTTAAGATAATTTAATGGGTTAATCATGAAAGGAGTGTTTATTCTTCTTGATCAATATAGAGGTGTAACTATATAGAAGTGAATATTTGCAACTTGGCATCAAAGAATCAAAATCGGAGGCTGACTACTTGAAGGATATGGGTTCCGTGCAGTTAGACAGATCTGCCAGATTATTACACCTCCATAAAATGCCTAAGCTCAAATATTTGCAGCTTATTTTGTTGATACAATAATGAAAGTAATAAATTTTGGATTCATATCCTTTCTTTCGCGGAGGACGGGTATGAGACGATCATCAAGCTACTAACCTTGACTGTATGTGATATTAAATTCTCATGATTCCAACTCTTTCATAGGCTTTTTAACCCTCTTCTTATGTTCCATTGACATTTGTTTCCATATTTAGAATCATAATAGGTTTAAGCCATTCGGTAGATGATTTTTGGCGAAGCTTAACCGTGTACTTCTTCGAATTTTAATTGCCAATTTTAGCAATTTGAGAGAAGCTATTGCTCATTTTAGCACTTCATAGGTGGTCAATTATTTTCCCCTCAGTGAAGTACTATTACACCATTTTCATTCAGACATACCACATTTGTCTCTTATCTGTGTATTAGTCAAGTGGAAATGATCACTTGTATTCAGAAGAAAAATATAAGATTTTATAGAAGTCCATCAAAATTTCGCTCATGCTTTTTTATATTACACTGGAGTATCATGTCATCTTGTACATGTTTTGGGCCCTCATATTTGCACTTTTTATAATTCATTTCCAGGGTGTTTCAAGAGCTTTAGTGGATAACTCAAGAACACTAAGATTGCCTACCCATCTACATGAAAGACTAGGTTTGATACGAAGTGCGAAGGCCAGGCTGGAAGAGAAAGGAATAACTCCAACCATTGATGTAAGTCTATTAAGTTTTTACATTTAAGATTGATATTTCATCTCATACTTGTTGCGATTTGAAAATGGTAAAATCCATAAACGCTCTAATTGGAAATGTTCATGCATGGTGAAACTGATAATGCAATATTTTATCACCTTGTGTATGTATGTATTCTCATAATCCATATGATTCTACAGAAAATTGCTGAATGCCTGAACATGACCCAGAAAAAAGTCAGGAATGCCACTGAGGTACTAAGAATTCTGTGAGATTTTACCATTTGAATATTTTATTCGTTTCTCCTAATATTTAAACAAGATTTATCTTAACAGGCAATCAGCAAGGTTTCCTCACTTGACAGAGAAGCATTCCCCTCATTAAATGGTCTTCCTGGAGAAACTCTTCATAGTGTAAGTAAATAGGGGTCATAACTCTACTTTCTGGTGGGTTTGATTTTCATGTTTTATAGAATTCTAATCTAATTCATCCATTCTCTTTCTTCAGTACATTGCAGACAATCGTGTTGAGAATAACCCATGGCATGGAGTTGATGAATGGGCACTTAAGGTATCACAACAGAAAGTTCTTACAATATTGATTCTAATGTGATGGCTTACATGTAAATTGTTTTGCAGGATGAAGTAGATAAACTTATTACTTTGACGTTAGGAGAGCGAGAGAGGGATATTATTCGTTTATATTACGGCTTGGATAATGAATGTCTCACTTGGGAAGATATCAGCAGACGGTGAGGATGTCATACTTAATATTTCGTTATAATTTTACTCTTTCCTAGGTTCTGATTTCTGATTGTCCGTTTCCAGGATTGGTTTGTCAAGGGAGAGAGTGAGGCAGGTGGGACTTGTTGCTCTTGAGAAATTAAAACACGCTGCCAGGAAGAGAAGATTAGATGCCATGTTGGTACAACATTGATTTGGAGACCAGACCAATGTATATATATTTTGTTTATGTATGTATAATTAAGTATAATGAGATGAATGGATGCAGTGTACTGTAGCTTTAAAATGCAACTATTCATTCAAGAAAGGAAAAACAGAGGATACAAAGTTGAGAATACATTTTAACTTCACTTACAAAACACTCAATAAAAGGAAGGATTAACAATAGAAATAAGCTAGCTAGGGAAGAACATTCATCATATCAAGTGCTGCTAAACACGACCATCCCACAAACACTCAGAGTTAACTTTGCCTGCACCCAGCAGATCCTTGACTTGTTTAGGAGGATGTAAGCCCATGGCATTAGCACGCTCCCATCGGTCTAGCCGAGTCATCCCTAAGCATGGCCCATAAGCCATGTTAACGTCAAATTGCCTCAGAACCTCCTCTTTCTCATCATATTCATCTGTTCATTTTAAAACATCAAACTGACCACTAAAAACACTAAAGTAAAAACTGAACCCACAAACTGTAGAATAAATATCTCGAGTAAGAAAAGATATATACATATATATATATATAAGTGAAGAAAGAGATGAGAGACCTTGAAGATCGAGAAAACCATGGGAGACAAGAGCGGTAGGTTGGACGACATCGGAGACGTAGGAGGCGGAATTTGTTGATAATTTCTTTTTGGATGTGGATGATTTTGGACCCGATTTCTTCTTCTGCTGCCTGAAGAATCCCTTCATGTCTGACCCTGACGCCATCAGTATATTTCCTAAACTATTTTGAAATTTGAATGAATCCTCTCTCTCTCTCTCTTCCCTGCTCTATAGTATTCTATATGGAGAGACCGGACTTCCATTTTATATGATCAAATCACCCTCGACTATTAGGCCCAATAAGCCCACATATTATGATCCATTTTTAGCCCAGCCCACTGATGCAGGCTCAAATAAAAAATATTTAAGTAATAGGTGAATGTGTACATGGGTGGGGGTTCAATGGAAGACGGCAGGGCGGCGGCGGCGGCAGCGGCGATGATGGCGCAGCAGCAACAGCAGCAGCTTTTGTTGCAACAGATCCAAAGACAGAAGGACGCCATTTCCCGGTTCCCCTCCAACATAGACGCCCATCTCCGCCCACAGCATCACCCTCTCATTCACCCCAACCACCACCGCCCTCTTCTTAACCCTAACCCTAACTCTAATTCCACTCCCCAACCACACCCTAATCTTTCTTCAACTACACCAATCACCACTATTAATAGTACTAATAGCCAACAACAGCAGCAGCACAAGGCCTCTCTGCAGCTCGCTTATCACGACGCCTGGCGTGTCTGTCATCCCGATTACAAGCGTCCTTTTTCTTCCCTTGAAGACGCTTGCGAGAGGTTCGTTCTTCTTTTTTCGCTGACCAGCAAATTGCATTGGGAATAGCTTCCTTCATAGTGTTTGATCGATTAATTTCTGGTTTTCTTTTATAATCACATAACACCTTCCATTTCACTCGTACATATTGTTTATGAACATTTAATCATGGAATTGTATCGTTTCAATCCCCCTTTTTGTGAACCTCTAAATATATAGCTCGTTTCTCTAGTATATGTCCGAGGAAAGTTCTTCACGTATTCTTCTTCCGTAAACAACACACAGAGATGCTTCAAATTGAAAATTAGGGGCTCGCGATAGTGGAATCTTAACATGGCCGCCAACCGTGTAACTTTATGGAGCCATACTCTTACCTGGAGTTTGGTAGAGGCACTAATTCTGAGTAATACTTCTTTTCTTCCATGTTATGTAGCCTGCTTCCAGCTATACGTATCTAAATTAAGGGGTGTTGAATATCAGACCACAAAAGAACTAACAAAATATTAAATAGAAGAAGTGCACATAGAACACAATATTGCTTTGAAGGATTACTTTATTTGGTGGAATAGATTTTGCCTTATATAGGCTACAACAGCAAAAAAAAGAAAAGAGAAGTACTCTAGTTAACATCCACTACACAAAGTTTATTCTACTTAACAAATAGGAACATATAATGAACCTACAAATAAACAGGAAATTACAACTAGTCGACGTGCTAACAAAGAACTTATTTAGATAAAATCAAATCAGCAATTGACTTGGTTAATTAAGCATTCTTATCCAGAAGGTGGTGTTTTAAGTTTAACAAGAGACTGGGCATTAGGTTAGAGCCTTCAATCCGTGATTCGTATTAAAGGCACAGAGAAGGCCTTCCATATCCTTCTTTGCATAGATTTTATTGGTTATGTTTTGCCTGTTAGTGATCTTTGTTTTCTGGTGTAATTTTCAATGCAGAGAATTGGGTTGATCTCCTGCTCTCATGCTAAAGGCTACAACCCAATGCAATACCTAATTTGTTGACCGGAACCGCAATAGATTTTTGTATTTTATTTACATTATCTGCACATCATTGTCTTTTACCAGTTAATTTGGCAGACTGATCAGGATTTCTTCCTTTTGCTGCAAAGCTATGCAACTGTTTGGCTGGTTTTTACTTTCTTGAATTCTGTGTAGGCTATTACCTTACCACGTGGTGGCGGACTATGAAGCAGAGGAAGACGATAAGATCCTAGATTCAGCCACTACAGCGCAAATTTTTTCGCGCTCTCAGCAGTGGGATCATAATATTGCTGCCAAGGTTGCAGAGTTCACTGCCACATTTGAGAAGCAAGTCCGTGCCTTCAACATTATTTCCAGCAAGCAAGGCCTTGGGGAGTTCCGAACAGAGGAAAAGTTGATGATGGAGCAACTGTTGTTGCAACAAGAGAAGCAAGCTTTGCTCGAATTGAGGGCTGAAATGGACTCGAGGCAAAAGGCTAGTCGAGAAAGTCATGAAGCAAATATGCGTATGGCAGCCATGGTTCATGTGGAGCAAGCTCGTGCAGAATCACAAGCTCACGCCGAGATGATGGCACGAGCCCCAATAAGAGCAAGTGCGCTTGGTTCTCGAGGTACTAATGCAATTGGTACTGACGCGAGTGAGCAAGAGCAGGATTTCCACCAGGAGGACATTATAAATGGATGGGGTAGCAATGCACATAAGGATGACAGAGAGCCCTCTGAGGATTTTTTGAATGATGATGAACCAGAAAATGGAGATCCAGCATTACAAAGTGAGTGGCCTGGAGGAGGTGAGTTGGATTTGAATGCAAGATAAATCATCTTTTTGCTTCAAAGAAATACTTTTAACATCCACAAGTCGAGGTTATCAGTTTGTTGTGGTGCTACCTACTAAGCCACTTATGTTGGTTTCTTGAATGTGTTGTCTTTCTGTACAGTGATTTTGCAATTGACTACACTTGAACTTTACATTATTTCCATTTCTCTTGTTTTTTATTCATTTCCTTTCTTGTCTTACCCTGTTATCCTTCCTTCCTCTGAAGTAACTCAGAGTAAGTGGAATGGTCATAATTTTAGTAGGATATGTGTTTGTTTGGATTCTCTGTCTTTGCTGAGAAGAACAAAATTATTGCGGATCTAAGACGGAGAAAGAAAATGCAACTTTTCTATGATGGAGTATTTTCTTGTTAGTTAGTGTTATTATTCATACTTTTTACCTTAATCTTTCTCCACATTACCTGTACTATCACATTGCTCTTGCTGAAAAATCTCAGGAAAATGGGAATAATGAAAAAGAAGAATACTAAGTGATTATAAGTTGTTTACATGTTGGGCAATGATATTTTCCGAGGATAAAACATTTGGGGATGATAGATGTTGCGTGTTTGTCTGTTATTTTATCACAAGTTGATAAGAACCTTAACACATTGTGGTTCCTTGAGTAGCTGAAATGCCTTGCTAAGATCTTCAAGTGGAACTTGATGTGTTAAAAGCACATCCAGATTTTTGATTTCCTGCAGAGGGACAGCATAAAAATGCTCCTGAATACATATGGTTTTGTAGGTTGAATGTAATGCACTATGACGAGAGGAAAAAAAAAGGAGGTACCTTGTTGATGCATTTGTTGATGACAAGGGGAAGATCTGATTGAACTTTAACCCCTCCAAAAACCGCATATTTGAATGTTCTGCAACTCAATAATGTGACAAAGTCGATCTCCACACTTTTCTCTGTTGCTGCTCCAAGCATTATCATTTTACCTATTCCCTGATCAAGATATTGATGATTGATGATGGTGAGTTATCATTCAAGAGATAAAGTTAGTGTTTAGTGAATGTACGTACGACTTTAGTGGTTTCAAGAGCTTGATTAACCAAATGGGAAACTCCAGTGCACTCAAAGCTGTAGTCAACTCCAGAGCCTCCAGTCAGTTGTTTAACCAATTCGGATATGGACTTGCCACCATCGGAGTCTTTGGGATTAATAAAATCAGTCATTCCGAAGGCCTCTCCTACTGGGCGTTTGCTTTCGTTTATGTCGATCCCTATAATTCTAGCAGCACCATGAACTCTAGCTCCCTCAATGACTCCCAGTCCAACAGCGCCAAGACCCAATACAGCGATGGTGGATCCCGTGTGAACCTTGGCTTCTTTCCATACAGCACCAAAACCGGTAGTGAAGCCACATGATAAGAAGCTGGCATGTGGAAGAGGTATAGTTGGATCAATTTTGACAAGGTAGTTAGCATCAACAACAGTGTACTCAGACCAGGTGGAGCAACTTAGGAAGTGATAGAGGGTTTGTCCTTGAACAGTCATCCTGGATGTGCCGTCACCCATTAAACCGGTGAATGCTTGGAGGGGATAGGTCTGACATAAGTTAGTCTTGCCGGAACTACAATTTTCACAGTGCCCACACTCTCCCAAGTAAGTGGGAATGACAATGTCTCCCTGTTTCAGATGCTGGACTCCTTCCCCAATGCTCTCTACCGTGCTGAACCAACCAACACCAATTAGCAATTAGCAATTAGTTGAGACAGTGATAATAGAGAGTCATAAATATAATGAATGTATGTATATATGGATGGTGAAGGGACAATTACCCGACACCTTCATGGCCGAGAACTCTAGGAAACAGTGGCTGAGAAAGGAAATCATATTAATGTGATGGATTTGAATAATGAAAGAGTAAATACTGATGATATGTACATACTGTAGGGAAACCGGAGCAGCCGAGGACGTCAGTGTGGCAAATGCTAGCAAAGAGCATCCTGACTCGGACTTCTCCTGATTTGGGAGACTCCACCAATATCTCCTCTAATTTAGGAGTCTCATTTTGGTTCCAGATGACAGCAGCTGCATAATATAAACATAACATAACATGATCATTTATTCATTCATGAGATAAGTATATATTCATTCATGAGATAAGTATATATACCTCTGCATGTGATAGTAGTAATCCCAGATGACATGATTGCTGGGAAGGAATGAATGAAGTTATGAGAAAATTAGAGTCCTGGAATGGAAGAATATGAAGTTGATTGGTTGATGTATATATATGTGGTCGAGGATGATTGATTGATTGATTGGTTCAATGAACTCGTTCGTCGCGTGCGCCATTTCATTACTTAAATATAATATTAATTAGGAGACGCACACACATTTCATATCTCATGCATAAGAAAATATAAATTTTAAAGTTTGTAATACACTTATTACAACGTGGTAGTTATAATTAAGTGGTATAAATACAGTGTTTAAATATCTAGACAATGTAGCAATTTAAATATCTTGGTTTTGCTATTAGCTTCCTACTATTAAATACTCTTCTACGTGTTACTTTTTATTCCCCCACAAGTTTTTTTCATCTCTCTTTTTGATAATTTTCAAAAAATTATCTATTTTTATATCTTTATTTGAATAATGTAGAATTATAACTAAAAAAATTGTGTCTATTAAGTTGCATAAGAATAAATCGTGTATATAAATTTTACTAAGAATATAAAGTATAAATTTTACTAAGAATATAAAGTATAAACCACATCGTATTTTCATCCAAATTACTTATTTGATTTTAGATTTTTGTATGTTTTTATAATTGTTAACTTAATAATTTGCATTTTGTACCTTGAAAAGAAAGCTAATAAGCAATTTGCACCTTAAAAAAAGAAAAACAATATAGTATGCACAAGTTAATCTTGCCATATTGCACCTTGAAAAGAAAGCTAATAAGCAATTTGCACCTTAAAAAAAGAAAAACAATATAGTATGCACAAGTTAATCTTGCCATATTGCACCTTAAAAAGAAAGCTAATAAACAATTTGCACCTTAAAAAAGAAAAACAAAATAGTATTGCACTAGTTAATCTTGCTATATTGCACTTTCTATAATTTTCAATCAAAAATCTTAACGACAAAAATGTAAAAAAAAAAAGAAAAAAAAAAGAAAAGTGAATCTCTGAATGGGAAAATTGCATTTTTGGTACACTAATGTGGCATGCACGTTTATTTGGTACACTAATATGGGGGGTGGCAATTTGGGTACACTAATGTGGGGTATGTCTGGCAATTTGAATACAAATTTTGCCGGAATATTCGATTTTCGCTGGAATATTCGATTTTCACCGGAAAATTGATTGATTTTGACTAAAATTGGGGATTTTGACTTTTAATTTGGGGATTTTGACTTGAATTGAGAATTTTGACCGAATTTTGAGAATTTTGACTGAAATTGAACATTTAATTGATTTTGACCAAAATTATTCAATTAAAAAAAATACTAAAAAATTTCATTTTTTTGTTGTCTTCTTCCCCAAACTCCTTCTCCATCACCACCACCACCTATCACCAACCAACAACCACTGCCACCACCATCGACCTCTACACCAACCACTTCATGGCACCGTCTTCACCTCCGTCGAGAAATTGAATTTATGGCACCGTCGTCACCCCGTCGAGAAATTGAATTTTTCAACCGCCATAGTCGAACTCTTCAAGCATCTGCTGCGAAAGGGACTGAAAGTTGCTACCAACACAGGGCTTAGGCCTTAGAGAAAGGGACTGAAAGTTCTAAGAGAAAGGGACTGAAAGTTCTAAGAGAAAGGGACTGAAAGTTGACTAGCCAAAACCAACACAGCCGTTGCTACCTCCCGCTGCAAAATCCATCCCCTGATACCAACGCATTGTTGCAGTTTGCATAATGATGTCTCACAGCAAGTGTGCGACTCCGGAGTTGCTGAATTTTGTATGGTGGTGGAGGCGGCGGTGTGGTGGTGGAGGTGGCGGTGTGTTGGTGGAGTTCTCCGATTTTAAAAAAAGGGGATAATTTAAATTTAAATTCAATTAGACTAAAAAATCTTAATTTGAAGTCAAAATTCCCAAAATTGAAGTCAAAATCAGTTCAAAATCCTCAATTCAAGTCAAAATCCCCAAATTAAAGGTCAAGATCCCCAATTTTAGTCAAAATCAATCAATTTTCCGGTGAAAATCGAATATTCCGGCGAAAATCGAATATTCCGGCAAAATTTGTATTCAAATTGCCAGACATACCCCACATTAGTGTACCCAAATTGCCACCCCCCATATTAGTGTACCAAATAAACGTGCAGGCCACATTAGTGTACCAAAAATGCAATTTTCCCATCTCTGAATTCATGTCATTAACGTCAAATCACCCGATCAATCCCACTCCATTTGATTATTACTACATTCCAATAAAGAAAAGCAGTCATTAATTCACTCAAACAGACCTCAAAATTCTCCCTCAATTCATATTCCTCAAACCAAAAAGAAAGAAGAAAACAAAACCAACATAAAAACAAGAGTTTTATCGGGATTATTGCATTTTTGGTACACGAATGTGGCGTGCACGTTTATTTGATACACTAATATGGGGGGGTGGCAATTTGAGTACACTAATCCGGGGTAGGTTTGGCAATTTAAGTACAAATTTCGCCGGAAAATTCGATTTTCGCCGGAATATTCGATTTTCATTGGAAAATTAATCAATTTTGACCAAAATTTGGGGATTTTGACCAAAATTTGAGAATTTTGACTAAATTTGGGAATTTTGACTAAATTTCAAAATTTGATATTTTTTTCCAATTTAACTATTTATTAATAAAAAATTATATTTATATTTTCTTTAATTCTTCCCACCCTCACCATGTCGCCGCTGCTACACCTCCCTATGCCGCCGCTGCTACACCTCCCTATTACCCCCTGCCACCACCACCACCACCATCGTCGTCATCACCATTCACCACCACCCCCGTCGCCGTCAAACACCACGATTCCAAATACAATACAAACAAGAAAACCCCATTTCAAATACGAATGTTTCCAAATATTGAATCTATGAATCTTCTTTTCCGATCCCATTTCAAAATCAGGATCGACTGAAGCTTGAACGAACGTTTCTTGCCAGTTGCAAAGAAGAGACGAAGGCATCGATTCTCTAACGTTTTTTGCCACGAAATGTCCCCATGGACCGTGCCCGTCGAAAACCCCACAAAAAATCATATCTTCTTGGCATCCAAATTCCTAAAAGAACGAAAATCAAAGAAAATAATCAAATTGAAAGCCAAAAAGATCAAAATTTTCGAACTTTTTGCTGAATTTAACAGTGCCTGATGTTTTCAAAATCATCTCGTTATTCTTTGCGTTCTTCGCCATAGCTTCAACAGCCTCTCTTCCATCACATTTCCCACAATTGTTCTTCGAATTTTGTTTTCGTTTGATCGAAAATGACCTCGCCAGCCCACTGAACATCGACGATAAATGCCCCACTGAAAATGTAATTTTTTGAAGAAATTATAGCTATGGAGGTTGAATGGTTATGGAGATAAGGTTGAAGAAGATGAAATTAATTGAAATGGGGCTCGGGGCAATTTTGTAAAATCAATTAGTTTAATAGTCAAAATTGGTCAATCCCCAAATAATCAATTAGTTTATTTAATTTGGTCAAAATTGTAAAGAATCCCCAATCAAGTCAAAATCAATTTCAATCCAATAATATGCCACGTCAGCATTTTGGTCAAAATTGGTCAAAATCCCCAAATTTGAACGCACGTGACCGGCACATGTCATTTTCCTGCTGAAATCGAATTTTCCGGCGAAATTTGTACTTAAATTGCCAGACCTACCCCGCATTAGTGTACTCAAATTGCCACCCCCCCATATTAGTGTACCAAATAAACGTGCACGCCACATTCGTGTACTAAAAATGCAATATTCCCGAGTTTTATCATACCTTCACAGTTTGCCTTTCTACAACCGCTTTTTAACAGCTTAAATGAGTCCACAGAACTCTGACTTTACATCACCCTCCATCGTATATGAAACTCAGACAAGGACTGTCTTCCTGGAACGTTAGATACTCTAGGTGGCTAACATTTCCTCGCATGAACATGATATTCAAAAGCCGGTAAATATCCCAAGTACGTAGCACCAAGATAATTGGGAAAAACTGCTTTAATACAATCTCATAAATAAAGACCTTTACAAATACCAACAAACGCCATATATCCTTCTTTTTCACTCACAGTCAAGCTTTTTAACATGTCGTCACATTTGATAGATCACCAAAATAAAGACGCCAACACCAAAAACTTGTAAAGAAGAAATGGGCAAAACCCAGAATAGGTCAATTCATAAATGGGAGGCAGAATAGGAGAACATACATATTTGAAAATACAAAGTACTCAAAAGTGTTTTCTTAGTGATTCATGCATGTAATTTCTCTATTGTCTTAATATTACTACCATCTATTGGTAACTAAACCATAAAAATAACATACTTGAATCAGCTTGTATATCTAATTAGAATGAATTTGAATATAAAAAGTTCACTAAACAAGAAAGAAACTAAAATTTGAACATATACAGTTCAATAGACAAGAAAGAAGTTTTTCCAATGAAAGAATTTAATTGATCAACATCCTGGTTGGTTTGGATCTTTTCCATCAGTCAAAAAATTTCATATAAATTTATACTACAAGCTGGAGATTTTGATCAGAACCTACATCAGACCATATAGAGGAGTTGTCATGACAGATTGCAAATGAGTCGGCCAACTTCACAGCATCTTGTACTGTTAACCGGGTTCCTTGTTGTGCAACAACTACAGATGCAACTTTAGCAGCTATTGAACCCATAACTCTCAAATCAGACACTCCGCATAATATACTATACAATATGCCAGATGCATACGCATCACCTGCTCCACAAGTATCTACTGACACACAAGGAGATGGAGGGATGTAAACAGCTTCTCCTTTTACACCAATATAAGATCCTTTAGGTCCGTCTGTGACTGATACAGATGGAACAAAATGGCTCAGGTACCTCGTGGCTGAAGCAGGGCTTTCTTTTGAGGAAAAATGACAAAAAGCTCTGGCTTCCTCACTGTTTGCAAATATGATGTCTGCATAATTTGCCATGATATCCCTGACACACAAGTCAAATGTGAAATGAATAACGACATAAGGAATATTAGTCCCTTTTTTCTTTTCTTTTTGCAGAGGCAGTTCCACAACAAATATCATGGTGACAAT
The DNA here is from genome assembly GCA_963669365.1 of Verbascum thapsus. Classification (NCBI taxonomy): domain Eukaryota; kingdom Viridiplantae; phylum Streptophyta; class Magnoliopsida; order Lamiales; family Scrophulariaceae; genus Verbascum; species Verbascum thapsus. The sequence goes on from OY770120.1 coordinate 55,120, forward strand.
ATAGAAAACAGACATCAACATCAGTTGAAGGATCTACTTTCCAGTCTTTTCAAAGAAGCAGTTATACAAGGTCTCCAAAACTCAAAGAAGACTATAACTCAACCACGTTCCAATTGTATCTTGTTTGATATAATCCAAGGTAGACAAAGTCCACTATGGATGAACTTCTACACAGATAAATATAGTTCATATAATAAAACTGAGCCTGATTTCCTGCTTCAAATTCATCCCAACACAAATGTCATGACAACATGTCTCAGCATTTAAATTCTTGAACTGGCCACCAACTGCCAATACCAGTTCTCTATACCGATCACACGAATTTGACAATAAAGTTGCACAAATTCAAAAATGCTATGATCCAGAACAATCAAATGTGCTTGTAATTCTTGAGGCTTATGCTAATTCATGTTATTGGTTCCTGTTTCCAGGATAGTCAAGTATCTTCAATAAAATTGAAAAAAGAAAATCTACTCATGTTGACAAGTGCAGGAATGTAAAGCATCGGACATAACAGAAGACTTACCAGAAATCATCATAATGTCTCTCAATGCAGGTAACATCTGACGCCGTGATGGCAACCAGAGCACCACATCTGTGAGCCTCCTCACATGCCATAGCAATTGTCTTGATTGTGTCAGGAAACTCAAATAAATATCCTTCAACAACTAATATACTAGTTTTGGATATCAAGCTGGCCAAGCATGGATCATAGTTTACCCTTGAAGATGTACCCTGGTTTCATCGAAGAGAGCAAATCTGTGAGGTAATCATGGAACTATCTGATTTTCATGAAACTTGTGAAGATGAAACAATGGTCAAGGACAAGGAAAGAAAACTTACTTTTTTAAGTGATATGATAATATAATTTTAAACAATCATCATTATTAATTGGAATAATGACATGGGAAATCAATTTTGGGTTTATGAAAAATTCTTTTAACTGAAAAACTTGATAACTTGGACCTTCTCTTGAGTCAAAACCGAGTCTTACTTTACACAAAGCACTTTCAGATTTAGCTAACAGTTTTACCGTACAACCCAGAAGATTACACAATAAACAGCTTCATGCGGAGTGTTGGTTTGACATATACTCAAACACAAGAACGGCCACTACTACATGCAACTCCAAGGTTATTAAAGAAAATATTATTTACCTGGTATGCAAGCATTGTCCGCTGAGCATCCGAAGTTGTCAAAACAATAACTGTTCCTGTTGTTCCATCCATCACTGGCGCTGAAAGAAAATTCACATTTGCTCGCTGGAGTTTCGATCTACGTAAAAGATTCCACAAAGTAAAATTCATAGATTAGACTGACAAAACAGTAATAGCAAGTTGCAAAGAAGAAAAAAACGTGTAAAGTAACAATGTGGCTAACCAATCTACAGAGAGTTGTACATGTGTGAGAGCAGTGAGTTGTTCCAGGCAGCAGCCAGCAAAAAAGATGTACGAAGACAAAAGCGTGGAAAAGAAAACTCACCGGTAGAATCCACCTAATGGATCACTTCCAACGCTGCCTGCCATGGCAACATTGAATCCAATGGTTTGAGCACCAAGCCTAGCCAAGGCCACCAAAGTGTTAGAGAGAGAACCACCAGCAGCAGCTTTATAGCTGTTGCATCCATCCATGGCGCTCAATACTCTAGCCCTTTCTTCGTGATTCACCAGTTTCCTTGTACCCTTGTGTAAACCAAGTGTATGAAGAAAATCATGATCAACCATGGCAGAGAAGTCCACCTACATGTTGGTAATACATAATAAGTTGATGCGGGAAGAGACTCTCTTTAGAAGTAATACTAATAATAAAAGAAAGGAAATGAATAACCATAGCTTGGCCGAGGCCAAGGACATGCCATCTGTCAGGCAAGGCAGCAGGAGATTGAGTAATGTCATGAAGGTGTTTGGGTTGGTCATCGTCGTCAGAATCGGAATCTCCTAATTGATCATCATCATCATTATGCGCCAATTCATGATTAGAATTGGCGTGGGTGCCATTAGACATAGAAGAAGAAGAAGAAGAAGAAGAATTGAAAAAGGATGAAGAAGGAGAGATGTAGTGGATGAAGAAAGAATGTGTGGGAATTTAAAAAGGGAGAAATAGAGAATGAAATTCGGAGGAAGAATGGTAGGGTAGGGTAGCAGCCCTTTCCTATTCCTCCCACTCCGCGCCTCTTTCTCTATTACCTTTTATTCAATACCATAAATATTTCACTCATATTTAAAAGGGCATCAAATTATAATCTTTTTTTATACTTCTTTTTTAAATAAACCAAATATAATAACAATATTAACCGAAAAATATTTCTTTTACATATTATAAGTTTGTAAATGAAAGTTATATGCCAAAAGAACAAATAAAGCATAATTACAATTCTCAATAAATTTAAATTTTTATTTATATATCAATTCAGCATTTTATTATGATATTATTTGCCTTTGTATAATTATAGAATAATGTAAACTAAAGATATGATAGTTAACATTCACATTAATATCATTGAGTACATCCTATATATGTATCATAAATCTATAATGAATGTGAAACATCTTTTTAACGTCATAAATGTATGACAATATAAAATAAATGACTATTGGCATATGATTGAACTACTAATAATCTAATCATTGCTCAAAATCTAGTATTAGTATGTACTAGAACACAAATAGTAATTCGACAGCAAGCAAGGTGGGCTGGAAAGAAAGAAATGAAAAGGGAGGGTGAGCCTTTTTCTACCCTCTCCATCAAACACAATTAACTAATATCAAAGACAACAAACAATCTGATTAAAACTTGAATTGAGGACAAATCACGACATACAGACCATTACGATAAACTATAATAAACATGCATGCATGTATTACGCCTCTGATGATATAGCTGCTGCCGCATTTATGTAAGCCACCTTGCTTTTTTTCTGTTTTCTATCTTGGGATTTCTGAGATTTCCGTTTCTTCTTCATTGGCATCTCTTCTTCTTCTTCTTCTTCTTCTTTAACCTTCTTAGAGTGCTTCAAATCTTCATCTTTCTCATCATCCTTTTCAGGCTCAATAACAGACATTCCCGTCAGTGTATAGTCCAACAGGAATGTGCTTCTTTCCAACCTATCTATTCTTGTAAAATGTCTCTGAGAATATGGAATCAGTCCTTCAAGCAATTCTCCAATGCCCTTCATCTAATAAACACAACCCATCATATTATATTCAAACTCAACAATAAATAATCAAACTTACAAAAACCACTGCTAGTTGTGTACCTCGACAATCTCTGTGGGAGAAAAGATGCTAAATATACGATATAGCACAAACTGTGCAATATGACACATTTTGGGTTTTGTATTCCATTCTCTTATGTATTCCAAAAGTTGATGAAGCTCTTCCTTCCCAAGAGGACCAACAGCCTTTTCAATCTGAATATCCGCGCTTTTCTTCCTGCTCACAACTCAAGCTAAGATAAACAATTTCATACTCATCTCTAAGCAACATTACTGCAATCAAAACCATGTTACCTGCAGAGTTCACTAAATAACTCAAAAAGTTTATGAGGTCTGCGAAGTTCAAATGCAAGTTGGATGGCTTTAGTGTAGTCAGCATCTTTTAAAGCATTTTCTAGTTCTTGCCCCCTCAAAATACCTTCCTCCTGCAACATTAGTATGATAATGTTATATCAGATCTCTGGATCAGACTTTCCATAATGTACACAAACATAAATAGGTCCATAAGTTGTGATACCACTTCACTAAATACAAAACTTGGAAGTAAAAAATAAAATAAAGCTAAACAATTGACAAAAAAGATTCACCACTTACAATAAAACAATTAAAACAATATCTGAGATAGAAGTGAATTAATGTCAGCATATTCACAAGCCCACACCCACACACATGCACAATACTATGCCTACATAGATATTATACATATATATATGTTCAGCAGAAAAGGAAAGCTTTTCCTATTCACAACAGTTGAACAACAAATTTTGACGACTCACTTCTTTACGGAAGGCTTCCTCTTTTTCTTCAGCCGTAGAGTCGTGCCACAAATTAATAACCGCATCACCACCACCTGTTGCAATCATTTCTGTCTGCTTCCCAATAGCCAATGCCCATATCTGCAGAACAAAGGTAGCGTAAGTAAAGGAAAAACATGCACTGGTGTGGGGGGCAAATAATATTCAAACAATTATGACAAACATTCGGCAGTATCGTTTCTCAGAATACTGATCAACATCCAAACAAGACTTATTTTGAGTGCATTAGAATGTTGATGTAATAATATGCTTGATAACTGTGATGCGATGCTTTTACTTAATGGAGACTTGGGAGTGCTAATAGCTCTACTTCTAGACAATAGGCCCACATGGCCTAAATTCAACTACAAGATTCCAAAACTATCCCAACGAGTTGACATAATTCCACAAAATTATCTAATGTCTCTAATTTGAATCCTCTAAAGATGCATAGTTGTTTTGACTAGATAATAACTCATCACCTTGTCTTCGTGTTGATCATAAGTAGCCAAGCACTCATTGGTTCTGACAGTCCATAGCTTCACCAAACCGTCAGCACCTAATAATGGAGTAAATGTTTTTCAGAACCAAACCGAAGTATATTATAGCGACGAGGAGATGATTTGACAAGGTATATTACCGCAAGAAACAAATTGAGTCCCACGAGTAATAAACGATGCTCTAATGACACTTGATGTATGCCCTTCAAATGTTTTTAGACAGGAACCATCAGAAATAGCCCATATTTTTATTGTCTTATCACCGGAGGCTGTTATGACACATTGGTCAACTGGAGAAAACTCCACAGACCAAATTCCTCTCTTATGTCCTTTAAGCACAACCACTGAAACAAGATCTGGAAGCTTCCATATGCATGCTGTGCGGTCCTTTGAATATTGCAAGGAAGAAGGAAGGGTGTAAAATTAATTAGGTGAATTACAAAGATAAAATGTTAACTCATCATCGTAGTTCTCTCTTTATATTTCAAATTGTAGAGCAATTTCCTTGAAATGAACATTGAGTAGGATAACAGCAATTGCACAGAAGTGGTTGCTTTTACTGACCTGGGACCCACTGCAGACAAGATTATCATTCGGAGCAATGGCTAATGAGTTTATATCTTTGTCATGGGCAGCTACAACAGCTTTTGCTTTCAAGTTGGAAACTTCTTTTACACTATCTATCATCCCGTCTAAGGTCCAAACCTTCAGTGTACGATCACTAACCAAAGCAAAACCAACTCTCAGAGATTGTCGATCACAATTAATTCCATAAAAAACACTTCATTTGAGAATTTCTTGAATAATTACCTACTACCGCTAACAAAAAAGTTCCGGTTTTTCTTCGAAAAAGCAACAGCACCAACTGCCCCCATGTGACCAATGCCAACTCCAATGCAGCATCTGCTTTGAGAATCCCACAACCTAACCTGCAGAGATAACAGGATCTAAGTCTAAACATGTAGTATCCAAAAACACAAAGGGAGTAATAAACCCACCCTGATGATGAGATCAACCCCCTGTCCACCCCACGACCCGCAGAATTTTAAAAAAAAAAAGACAGACAGCATATACTTCTCGAGAATAAGAAAAGATAGCAGCACTATGTACTTACATTGTTGTCCTTGCTACCTGTTGCGATAAGTGTTCTTCCAGAACTTGACACACATGTATCAAGGCACAGAACTACATCAGTATGGCCAGCCAATACATAGGAACATGACATGGATGCTAGATCATATACTCGTACCTACAAGTCATAAAACAAAATAAAGGAAAATATAAAGCACAATCAACACATATTTTTTTGCATACATTCGATGATAACAGAAGCCCACTTGATCTCTAGCACAAAGAAGTGTTATCCATTTACTAATTTGCTCATAACTGAAAGGTAAAAATAATTATGTACAATTCTAAAGTAGGGATAGGTGACAGTATGTTTTAGCAACAACATTCAGCCTTCTAAAAGCAAACGTTATGCAGACACCGGCGAGAGAAAACAATGAATAATATATGTAAGACATGATATAAGGAAAGAGGCAAGCATCGTGCATTGAGATGGCTAGGAACACTATTTATAGTTTGGGCTACAATGCTAACAAATGATACAAGAACATACTCATGTTATGCGAGTCAACATTCCTAGGTAAAAAAATTGTCATAGCACATATGTTGGTCCAATTAATACTTATTTCGGATTGATTCTATAAGAAAATGACAATCTATAACAGCTTACCTGTTCAACACTTGTAGCAACTGCAAGGAATTGTTCTTCATCACCCAAGAACTTCATATCAGCAATCTCTTCATTGTACCCAATGAGCCTTTTTCGTAGGACTAAGTTTAGACCATCATCAGCATGTTCCTCCAAATCATAGATGAAAAACTGTTGGTCAGCTGTAGCACAGAGCAATCCTTGACCTAATGGCAGCATCATAGCAGAGGTAAATCCTCTTTTAATCTCTTCTTTGTCTGCACTGACAGTCAAATCAGAAGATTTCTGCTCAAAGAGGAGCATTGCCCTGTTTAAGAAAAATTCTAAAAAGTTAAAGTTTAGTAAATTAATATTTAAAGGATCATCACCAAAGCATGCAAGTGAAGACATGCCAGACAGAGTCTTCAACTAATAGATAGTTATAATATAGGATCACGACCGAATTTTGTTTGAAAGATTCATCACAGAAGTAGCAGATTTGATGGACTAATGACGCTATGATCCAAATGAGGTAACGTGTCAAAAATCAAGAACCATTATGCTCGAATGACCTACCCATTCGAGTTCCACATCCGCACTATCCCACGTTCACCAACTGTCATAAACAGAATAGACGAAGAACTGGTCTTCTTCCCCTGCTTCTCAATAAATGATGACAATGCCGAAGTGAAAGGGGATGCAGAATCAAATGCACATACAGCCTCTACAGCCTCATATGTCGGTACTGTAGTTGCACAGCTGTAATCATGCAGGTTCCATATGTTTACAACCTGAAATTACACTGATCAGCACATCCCGAATATGGTATGACAAAGACACAGACTAAGCAAAAAAAAACATGGGTACGACTTTTAGTAACTAGATTTTCAACATTGTTCAGCTGGAATAATAAAACGAACTCCAGTTCTGTCTAACACCACATATAAAAAGCATTTCCTCCTTTCAGCTCATGGAAATTGTGTTCCCAACTCCCACCATTGTGCATGGTATGTTATGTTAGTAATCAGGAGAAAATAGGCATAGGAAAATTTGGAGGGTACCTTATCTCTTCCTGCAGTAAGCAAGGTCCATCCATCCGTAGATATCGCCATGGAAGTAACCGTTGATTGATGTTTATTTAGTGTTGCAACACACTTTTTCCTTGTAAGATCCCACACCCTAACAGTGGCGTCATCACCACCAGAGAAAAGCTGTAAATGATGAAAAACTTTAAGCTTGATCACACTTAATTTCTTCATCTAATAATATGACATTATTAGAAAATTGAAAGCTTTGAACTCGTTCACTAATAGTTATCGTCTCAGCTTAATAAAACTCACAAGCAATCGATTCGGGTCAGGGTGGAACATTATACTGGTTACCACCCCTTTATGGCCCTTGAAATAATGGGTGCAGAAACCACCATCCACATCCCACACTTGGACTTTACTATCAGCTCCAGCTGTCGCCAGTAATCCTCCTGATGCGTGGCAAGCCATTCCCATCACTGGCCCTTCATGCCCCTATATCGAAAGAAGTAAAACAGTATTTTCTTTTATAGAGAGAAGAGAACAACATGCGAGCGCTCAAAACACAGAAAATTCATATTGAACAAGTTTTTGGAATCACATAATCGAGCTCAATGGAAGAAAATCACTAACTGAGACAGCATATCATAGCATAGTATTGTAGTCATAATCATAGTGAACAAAGAAAAGCTACCTTCCAAGAGCGAAGGCATTTGGAGGTAGATAGATCCCAGACTCGAATTTGGCGGCTGTGGGTAGCGGAGAAGAGGATATTATCATCGTTAGGGCTGAGGTGGAGGGCAGTAACAGGCTCGGAATCACCTTCAATGGTGGATTTAATGGCGGCGTTGGAAGAATCAACGATCTTAATGATGTCGTCGCATGCGCAGACGAGGAATGAGCCGTCAGATGAAACGGCGTAGGGACCACCAGTGTAGAATTGCTGTAGAGACTGAAAACACCTGTAGTTCTTCTTCAGTGTCACCGCCATGACTGTCTCTCGCCAAAGTTTTGGGGTTTAGGGTTTTAGCTTGTGAGGTTAGTGACGGAGCCTTATTATAAACTTTTTTTTTTTTTTTTTTTTCCTTTCAGTTTTACCTGAGCCCAAAAAGAAAACGTATGATTGGGCCTAAAATTATAACTGAACCCAACAGGGGTTTAAGTTTGGAAGGCCCATTTTCAACCATACTATACTGGAAAAAAATCTTTCCCTTCTGATCTCTCACTCCGCCATTAAAGTTAGTGAGTTGAGTTAGGGCTTTTAGCTACACGATGTCAGACAAGGCAGCCACATCTACAAGATATCGCATAGGATACGCGCTTGCACCAAAGAAAGTTCAGAGCTTCATTCAGCCCTCCCTCATCAATCTCGCTAAGGAAAGAGGTATTGATCTTGTTCCCGTTGCCCACCAACTCAACTATCCCGATGATCATACCCCCCCTTTCCATTGCATTATTCACAAACTATCTGACCCTCAATGGATCAATCAATTGCAACAATTCCTTTCTCGGTACCCCAACCTCGTCGTTATCGACCATCCTGAAGCAATCCAACGCCTCCACAGCCGCGCCACCATGCTTCAAGTCGTCAACGAGCTTAAAATTACTCATCAAATCTCACTTCAGAACCCCAAACAGGTGTTCGTTGAAAGTCCTGAGTCGTTATTCGACAGTCTTCCATCTAAAGGCATGTGCTTTCCTGTTATTGCGAAGCCTCTGGTGGCGGATGGAAGCGAAAGCTCTCATCAAATGTTTTTGGTTCTTAATGAGGAGGGTCTGAGGGAGTTGAAGTTAAACCCCCCATTTGTATTGCAGGAGTTTGTGAACCATGGAGGTGTAATCTTCAAAGTTTACGTGGCTGGTGAGCATGTTCAATGTGTGAAGAGGAGGTCATTGCCAGACATTTCAGAGGAGAAATTGGGTGTATCTGTGAATTTGCTACCATTTGCACGTATATCGAATTTTAGTGATGAAGATCAGAGTGTTGACGAGTTAATTGAGGCAGCTGAGTTTCCCCCATCAAGTTTTGTGACTGAAGTAGCTACTGAATTGAGACAGGCTTTGAAATTGAACCTTTTTAACTTTGATATGATAAAGGATAGTAGAGATGGTGATCGGTATCTTATTATTGACATAAATTACTTTCCAGGGTATGCTAAGATTCCATGTTATGAGACTATGTTGACTGATTTTTTCCTTGATATTGTGCAACAGAAGCAGAGTGGGTTGCAGTGATGGTTCTTAACCAATTTAGTTCGATTGTTCTTACATTCTTGGTAAATCTTGTGAGCCAATATGGTGCTGAATAACAACGTCATTGGTTTCATCTTTGTTGATGACATGGTGAGCAAAAGTTTGTGAAGATTTTCAAGTTAGGAGGTTAGATGTGATTAGTCTTGAGCTAGTACCTGCGTGCAAAATCCACTTAATCAAAGTTCATAACCGAAGCTCAATGTTTTTCCCTGCTGTTTGCCAAATCTTGTTACTTTTTACCATTTTAGAAGTCAAGATGTAAGCAACTTTTTTTCTTCATGTCTGCATAAGATTGAAATTTGACCCCCTCCTCCCTTTACTAGCTCGTTTGGCTTTCCTTGTGTGATGTGATTTAATAGATGATTGGTGTACCAAGTCTTGTTTAATTTATCGTTTTGACTTCTTACTCGATGAACTTGAGTGTTTCCTGAGTTCTCAATGCTGATGCTGTTCTATGTACCCTAATGCTTATACGATTTTAAGGTTGTCAAACATGGGGTGAAACTCTAGGCTCGGTGATTAACATCTTGGCAAAAGTAGGTGGGTTAGTTTGTTTTTCAAGAGTGAATAAAGCACCTACTGATTAGGATTATGAAATCCTTTTACCAAGAGATTAATTGCTATTCACCTTGGACAGTAAATTATCTACTAACTATGCATGATAAAATCAAAGACCACTGTAATATATAAGTCTTTAAGTGAAAAACTTGGAACTGTTAATAGTAAAATCTACATTATTGATTCAGTATTGCATAACTATTATATTTCCTTGTATGGATTCATTTGCTGTTGCGTACTGAAGGATTTGTTTCCAGTAGTCGTTGGTCGCTTCATCATACATGATATCCCATAAAGCTTTAAAAGTAGTTGAAGGGTTGGTTTCGTAATTTGTTTGATCATCTCTGCTTAAACTTTCAGAAGATGGTGCGAATTGTAAATAATCAGGATAAATGAAAGATGATGATGTTAAAATGTTGTTTCTTATCTCATAGTTGTAGTTATAATCACCACCATTGGAGCTGGAGGTAGGTAGATGAGGATTGTAGCATAATCCTTCCAATTGCAGAGGGATATTATTGCTGGCTGATAGTGAGTTGAGATGTGAGTAATGGGATGTACCCCAATTAAGAATGAGCTTTTTTAGCCAGAAATTCTTGATTTCATTGTCAGTTCTCCCACTAGCCATCGCTGACCACATTCAACCATGCATAATTTCTTGATGTCTAAATCAAACACTGTCCAAAATATGTATGCATCTAAATGGAGGGTAATTCATGTCACAAATACAAATACAAATGTTATATATCAACCCAATTCGATATCTTAATTACAACAGAAACACATTTGATGCAATCTAATAACACATCATTCATTGATGAGACTTAGAACCCTCTGCTATCACAACTCTCTTATTATTCTGCACCACCGTAGGAAGAAGGCAACCTGATTCTTTACATTTGGGCCACTTTGATGATGATATCTTCCTCTCTTCATTTCTCCACACATGAACCTTTGCTGCCACACTTTTCAATCCACTCTTTGCATAACTTACAAAAAGTGTCACCAGTTCTCTGCAACACGCATCCCGCACTCTATTAGCAAATATATAAACTCATAACCTTGCAATGTAACTGTTACAAGGTCATATATAAGGGACACTCTTTCACTTACAGGGGTGAGCAAGGAGATCGACCTCCGTTCACATAGTACACAAACAAGTATGAATCATAATGCTGCCCATTTATATAATAAAAATTGAACAGCCTCCGTAAGCACTGAAACGACATTTTCTTGTACAAATATATGGCCGGATTATTGTATGAGATCACATGTAAATAAACAGCACGGCATGTTGGAATACTTGAGCCATACTTTATAACCTCGTGGATTAGTGAACTGGCTGAAAATTCAACATGAGAACTCTTTTAACATCAGCTAAAGGAAATTATACTATATATTACAAAAACAAATCTACTGGCTACAGAAAACCACAACTTGCCTACTCCCAGATTCCTGTAGGAGTCTATAACTCCCAGTGTTAAGATGTATACTAATTTCTGGTCTATTCTTGACGATTCAAAGCTTAGCAAATCTTCTATCTGCAAGATTGATGGTTAAAAATTATAAACAAAGGCCTATGAATATAATCAACAACAGTGATTTGGTTTCTCTGGAAGTCAAACATTCCAAGAGAAATGAATTCACTTATGGGCAGCAATAGCAATAGTTCTGAAAGAAAGAATGCATCGATTCTCACCTCACTTTCTCTGGCTGAAACAATTCTTGCAGTAACAAACCCAATAAGTTCATCACTTTGTGAATTGGGCCGACTGCGATCAACAGCTCCCCAGGACACAATATCACGGCCATTGACAACATTGTGGAAGAACTCAGATTCATACCTAAAGGATCATAAGATGCTTCTCAGGAAAATTAAGCAATCATCTTAAACACTCTTTAGTGACAAAACTAGAAGATCGTTCTGACCTTATGGGAAATAGATCGCCATGAAGTTTCTCAAGAACAGCTAAGTCAGATGGTCTTATGGGTCTATAAGCTACAATTGGACGGCGAGGAACTTTGAGATTTACCATTGAAGAATGTAGAATCAATCACCAGCAAATATTTGATATATCTGCAAAATCTGTGAGCCGATAGCTTCTTCCATTTATGCAGCCTTAGCCGCACCAGCCATGCAGTCTCGCAGTCTCGCCTAATCCTACTAAAGATTTGTGCTTTCCATTAATTCTTTACTCAGAAATACAGAAATAGACGAAAGCAATTGAGTCTCATAAATTATGTAACCGTACTTTTACAAATCAAAATAGAAAAGACACTATTTTTAGACCGACGATCAACAGTCAAGCCTGTAACTTGGGAGCTCGAATATGTTTTCATTGCTAACATGCTTTGAAAATCTGATCTATCTGGGCATGATTACTTTTAACGACACTACAGAACAGTCATAGAAGTACTTTTCTGAAGCTACAAATTTCAAAATCCCAAAGGGGAAAATTATGATAACGAGCATCAAGCAGGAAAATATAGAATTCACCAAATTTCATCTGATTAAGCAAGGACGGCAATATTAGCCCACAGCTGCCAGTGAAGATTCAATTAATTTTTGGAATAAGAAAGGGTTTAAGTGCATAAATAATTAATAATGACGAGCAGATTAGCCAAAGTTCTACCAAGATAAACAGAAATAAACATGATGGTTTTGATATCCGCATATTAATATTAAAATAAGAATTTAAATAGGATAAGAAGTAGCATATGATATGGAAACGAAAGATCTTCAGCTAATAACAAAACAGCAAAAAATGGCATATATAAAATAAAAGTACCAACAACAAAGTGTAAATCAAATCGGAGAAGCCCAGATGGGATTTGATTTGAGTAATCAGATCAGAGAAATAAAATTCAGGGGGGGGGGGGAGAGAAAAAAGAAACCTTTAAAATCTGAGGCGCAGCGTAGATGGAATAAATGACATTAAAATTCAGTGAAAGGGTGGTCCGATCACCGGAAACGATTCATTACTAGGACAAAAACTGAAGGGGAAATCTCAAAGAATGGGAATCAGAAGAGGATCACGTTTGAGTTTCGTGCTTCGCTTGTCTAACCTTCTTGTTTGTTGTCAATGGCTCTGAAGGTGAGTTGTTTATGTTTGGGAAGGAAAGAAGGTCGTTCTTTTAATTTCAGCGACTTTAGTTCCAATTGTAGAGATTTTGAGCGACTTATGAGTAATTAAACCCCCGCTGTCTATCTTGACTAGTCATCAGGTCAACTTTAAATATATATATATATAAATAGAGACAGAGAGAGAGAGAGAGAGAGAGAGAGAGAGAGAGACTCTTTTATTATGAATGAAATATGAATAATGAATATTATTTCACCTTTTAGGAAATGTAAAGCCTCTGTTAATTCAATACATGAGAATTACTAGACCTACCATTACCAACATCAGTTAAGGCCTATTACAAATTAATACTAGGCTTAAAAGAGAGAAGAAAATAGTAGTGATCACCAATAGTCCATGCAAGAGCAACATCCTTCCTTGAAATGGTGAAACCGATATCGATCTCTCAAAACTATTTCCCTATCATAAAGCTTAGATACGAGCTTAGCCACTGAGTGACAGTCTTCACAGACACGAAGATTCTTCACAATCCGTATCGGTTGAGATGGGCTAAGAGTAATAAGTCCGAATGCAAGAGCTAACCTCTCACTATGCAGATATAAAGCCTTTTCCTGCATATCTTCTTCTTCTACCATTTGCAATACCTGGGATTTATTAGCTACATAACCCACAGATTTCAGTCTACATGCAATCTCATCCAACTTTAAGTATATTTTCTTGGACATAGGATGTGTATTGTCTCCAACTACAAATTCATGAACAATACCATTAACCTCAACTGAGCTACACCCTGGTTCTTTTTTCAACCCAGCATCTCTCATAAGCTTCCTCAACTCTGAAACCTTATTCCACATCCCTGAATTAGCATAGATATTAGACAAAAGTACATATGCTCCATGATTTTCAGGTTCTATCTCTAGTAATTTGTTAAAAGCATATACAGCTAGATCAACATTGCAATGAAGTTTGCAGGCTCCAAGAAGAGCCCCCCAAACGGAAGCACCTGGAGTCATTGGCATATCCTTGATCAACTCCACGGCATCCTCCAATAAACCTGCACGCCCAAGAATATCAACTAGGCAGGCATAGTGCTCCACACTGGGCATAATCTTGTAAACTTTCCCCATTTGATTAAAAAACTCTCTACCTTCCTCAACTAGCCCTGAATGACTACAGGCCGACAATAAATTGGTAAAAGTGACGGAAGTAGGCTTCACCTTATCTTCCTGCATCTTCAAGAACAATTCTATAGCAGCTCTCCCACACCCATGCATCCCTAATCCAGCAATCATTGCACTCCATACATACACATCCCTATTTTTGACCGAGTCAAACACTTCCAGAGCCTTCTGTAGATCCCCACACTTGGAATACATATCAATTAATGCAGAAACAAGGTGGCAATTTAACCTAACACCCTCTTTCTTTATGTACACATGTATCCACCCACCCAAATCAATTGCCCCCATTTGAGAACAAGCTGACAAGGTACTAACAAGTGTGACCTCATCGGGTTTAGAATCTTTGCTAAGCTGCAGCTCATTAAAAAGAGCTACTGCCTCCCCAGGATTACCACCTTGTTCATAAGCTGAGATGAGGGCATTCCATGTCGCGATATCCTTACTGGGCAACGAGTCAAAAAGATCTCTTGCTGCAGTAAAATTCCCCAACCTAGCGTACCCAGCTAGCATAGTCGTCCATGAAATTGTATCCTTCTCAATCATCGTGTCAAAAAATAACCTAGCATCTTTTGTACTTCCACACTTGGTATACATGTCAAGAATTGCATTGCATAAAATCAGACTCATGGGAATCCCATTCTTCTCGATATAAGAATGCACCCATTTCCCAAGCTTTAAATCCAACTTCTTCCCACAAGCCGTCAAAACGCCCACAATCGTAACATCATTCGGTTTCATACCTTCCGCCTCCATTTTGTGGAAATACTCCAATGCCTCATCAACACAATCATTTTGAGCAAGGCCATTGATCATAGAGTTCCACGAAACGACATCCCTTTCATGCATACTCAAGAAAACCCGGCACGCAATATCCAAACACTTGCATTCTGCATAAAAGTGAATCAAACTATTTCCAACAAACAAATCAGAACTAAAACCTGCCTTAACCACCATTGCATGAATCCCCTTCCCAAGCCATAAATCTCCAAGCTTGGCAGAGGCTTTGATCACAAAAGGGTAAGTAAATTTGTTGGGCTTTTCATCACATTCATGAATTAAACGAATAAACATAGCAAGGCTGTGAATGGGTTGGGGGCTGGAAGCATAAGCACGAATGAGAGTGTTCCAAGAGTAGAGATTTGGTTGGTGAATTTGATCGAACACGTTTTGGGCGTAGTGGAGACTGGAGAATTCAGATAGAGCAGAGGATTGAATGAGTTTGCTCGCGGAAAATGGATCAAAAAATAGGCCGGCACGTAGCATTTGGGCGTGAATTTGCTTGAGATGCAGTGCGGTTGAGCATCGATCGATGAGTTTGATGGTGGGGTGGTTTGCAAAGTATCGGTCGTTATTGACAGTTAAACTGAAGTTGGAAAGTAGAACGTTAGGAGCTGCCATGAGTTCGTTGATTCGTTATGCCCCCCACCGGACTTTCCTATTTCGTTTTATGAATTGAGATTGATAAATAACCCCACATTCATATGATTTGAGACGAGGTGTCGTCGTGTCGGCGGCTCTATTCAAAAAGGCCACTTTTAAAGATGATTAATAATAATAATAATAATAATAATAATAATAAGATAAAAAGAATATCTTAAATCTCCCGACTCTCTCACAACTCCCAACACAAAATATCATTTCCTCCTATTTTCTAAATCAAATCCAAATCTGTTTTCATTTTTCTCCACTCCAGTTATCGATCAGGATCCGCAGAAATGTCGGTAAGCGTTTTCTTCTGTTTTTCCTTTTCAGTTCTGTTGTATACAAAATTAATTATTAGTGTCGACCTCTATTAGTTGATCTCGGATTGCTGTTTAACCAATATTCGATAATTTGATTTTTGTTGATATTTCTTTTTCAACTGATGTGGGTTTTTATCGGTGTTGCTGATATGGATCAATCTATATCTCTGTTTTCTTTCTTCCTCCCTCTGTACTTCATATTCGATGGAATTGACGTTTATTAAGTATTTATGACTACAGACCCAATACATGAGTTGAGTTTTTGAAACCGCCAGCTCAAGATCCAGATTTTTTCATAAAAACTGCTCCCGTACCGAGGATGTGTTTCTGGGAATATGATCTTTTCTCTGAATCATCTCTTAAGACAAAATTATGTATAATGAAAACTCAGTTGTTCGACTGTTTAAGACTCCAGTCCTTTTTCTGCTCTTTGTGGAGCAATTATATTCAGAAAACAACCCATTCAAAACAAATATATATATAAAAAAAGGTTGCCTGTCTGCTATTAGGCCATCAAGAATACTACCACTGTTATAGAGGTAGCGATTACTCTTAATATTCAAATTTACTCTTCCTCACGAAGGTGGTATTTCTGGATGTACTTGATTATTAATTGTTCTGTTGCTCAGAGATTGCTTATTAATATTTAACTTGGGCCTTGGTCTTGAAATTGTGCACTCAACATCCCCCACCAGGCCACCACAGACATACATAAGCACTGTCTCTCTCATTTATTGACTGATTTTTGATGGCAGATAAGAACTGTGAAAGTGAGCAATATGTCACTAGGTGCCACTGAGCAAGACATCATGGAGTTCTTTTCTTTCTCAGGGGTGATTGAATATGTTGAACTGAAGAGGTATGGTTCACAAGTCTCTCAAATTGTTTTTGGTTTTCATATTGGTCCCATTTTTACATTCTCGATCTGATAAAATTTATATATGTCTTCGCTTAATTTCATCTCTATTTCGTTTTCTAGTGAGAATGAGCGATCTCAAACTGCATTTGTCACTTTCAAGGATCCCCAGGGTGCAGAGACCGCAGTTCTTCTTTCGGTATCCTTCTCAAATTTCCCTTAATTGCATCTTCGTGTTAGCCTATAGTGTTAATTCACTGGCACAAACATGATATATAGAAGGAACATTTAAGAAGTATTGCTGATCTGTTGCTAAATAGAGTTTGAGGTTCATCCGAGCAAGCATAGTTCGAACATAATATGTTCAAGGAAAATTCTTAAACTGCTGAAATAGAGATTGAGGTTCCTCTAAGCAAACATAGTATAATCTCTGATGGGAAGTATTTTTCTTTTTCCTTTCGACCATGATTTCATAGGTGACCCAATTTAGTTAACTGACAGAGCCTTACAATGGTTGCTGCTACTAAATAAGACTTTTACTGTTTGTGCTTTCTCATTAGATTCTTAATTGTTGTGGGGCTTTGGTGTTTATCTTCGTGTCATTTTGCTATTTTTGCACCATTTTTGGTTGCCTTTTTCGAAGTATTAACCCTTTGGTCTTTGCAGGGAGCTACAATAGTTGACCAGTCAGTTACTATTGCCCTTGAACCGAATTATGTGCTGCCTTCTGCAGCATCAGCATCATATACTGTATGAATTTATGTTTACCATATTCTATAATCCCTATCTATCCCAGAGAGACAATACCGACCACAGTGTTTTATTTTGTCAGGCACCAGTGAACAGTAATGCTGGTGGAGGAGCATCTGCGGTCCAAAAAGCAGAAGATGTTGTAAGCAGCATGCTAGCAAAGGGTTTTGTCTTAGGGAAGGATGCTGTTAATAAAGCAAAGACCTTTGATGAGAAGCATCAGTTCATATCCACTGCAACAGCCAAAGTAGCATCTTTGGACCAAAAGATAGGATTAAGTGAGAAAATTACGACTGGAGCAGCAATTGTGAATGAAAAGGTTAAGGAAATGGACCAGAAGTTTCAGGTGACTGATAAGACGAAATCAGCTATTGCGGTTGCTGAGCAGACAGTTAGTACAGCTGGATCTGCCATTATGAAGAACAGATATGTGTTGACTGGTGCATCATGGGTTACTGGTGCTTTCAGTAGGGTCACAAAGGCTGCCGGAGAAGTTGGGCAGAAAACAATGGAAAAAGTGGTTGAAGAAGAACATGGGAGAAATGCGTCTCAAGGCTATGCTCAACTCCACACCTCTGATACAAGTGGCAACAAGCCCCCTTCTCCAAAGGGGTTAATTCTCTAAATTATATATGACTACTTTTACTAGAAAAGAGATCTTGCTATTGTGGATGTTTGGTTCAACTATGAACATCATATATTTCTGGATATTGATTGCCATTCATCGGATTTGTCTTCCATTTTTGCAGTAAGGAGTTGGAGTTATATATATATTATCTGTGGGTAAACATTATCCAAGTCTCTCTGTCATACATCACATATTCGTATACAAGCAAAGTTTAAGTAACCTCGAGAAGTTATCAAAGTTTGAAGTAAAACCATTAGAAGTTATGGTAATCTCCTCCATCGTCCTAATGACTTATTTCAGTAAATATTTTAGTTAGGAAGAAGATAATACATATTAATTCAGTAGATTCGGGCGTATTGAACCAGTGGTGCATGTTGTAATTATCAGGAGGATCTTAGAACGTCTATAGTGGAAATAAGCATCAACCGACCTTAGCTCAGTTGGTAGAGCGGAGGACTGTAGTATGCTGCTGAAATCCTTAGGTCGCTGGTTCGAATCCGGCAGGTCGGATTTTTTTTGTCTGTCTTTTATTTCTGTGCTAGTGCTACCACAAAAACGGATTACGAGAATCGAGCATTGATAAAATCACAATTTACTCTCAAAATCAAATGAAATTGCATCCCATACATTTTATTCTAGTCATCCAGGAAACACCACCACCACCATACATAGATAATTCAATTGCCTATTGACAATGAATAAGTAGTAAGAATGCATTGGATTATAAAATTCAATATCAAATCGGGTGTCCTAAAAAGACAATAAATGATAGAAGATTCATGTTGAAAAATTGTCATCATCATCATAAGCAGCATGTGAAAGTGGTTATCCCCATTTCAAGCTGTGCAATAGGCCAACAATGATGCAGAACTCAACTATAAAAGCTTCAACCCACCAGTTACATCATCCACTAACTCAGCTGGTCCTGCACACAAGAATTAGATAATCAAATACATATTGGATTACTGCATGCTGGTGCTAAGTCATTTTTTATTGTATGATTGGGAGATGCAAGCCTCAAAATTCTTTCTCCACACAATTTTACAACAGGAATTAAAGACTTGCCTAGGATTGCCATCACCGTCCTTGAATCTGGAAAACAGAATCATGTAAATGAGTTGTTAGTGAATGAAGATGATCCTCATACAAAGACAGTTTGATGCATCTATTATCCAGAAATATTGCACAATAGAGATTGTGAGATGTTCTAAGGGTGTGAATTTACGGCACTCACTCGGAGCAATCTGTGTTCTCCCGGCATCAATTGTAATATGTGTTGGTAAATTTAGTGATTTTGCCCTTTCCTGCATGTGTAAAGAGAAATTATTAGACAAAGCAGACAAGATATTTATACAGGTGATAGAACTTCAAATCTTGTGATTTAAGTACAAAATATAAGGCTATCTAGTATGAAACGTTTTTGGCAGTGGAAAAAACTTAAGCAAAGATCACAGATAATTTAATTGGAGGTGAAACTCATATTTAGTTTATTCCAAGTCTTAAATGATTGCAATACAGGACAAAACAAACACATAAAATTGCATAATAAGACATTGCGATTATTTTGAGATGCCACTCTAACCTGTAGACCAAGCATATCATCTTCACTTTCAATTTTCACCACAACCTTAACCTGCCCGCACATCTCCCACCTGCATAAACAATAAAATTCAACTGTAAAATAAAAAGAATAAATATTGGTATCGGTTCAAGTAACATGTGAAATACTAGTAATAGGTCTACAAAGTACCTGCTCAAAGATTTTGGTGCCCGGTTTAGGATTTTCTTATACAGACCCAAAGTTGCATGACTGTAACCAACAAAAATAATTTGACAAGAGTTGCAGTTAATTAATTAATACATGGATGTGGACCACCAACTAACAAAAAACATCTCTCTCAAAGACCACAAGAACAAGTTATGAGATATAAACAATTATTATACAGACAAACATGACTTCAATGAGTAGTAATAGAAATTGAGATAAATAAGACTCAACGAAATTCAGGATTTGAATTCCTAATACATTTTCTTCCAGGTCTTAAGGTCACAAGACCCTCACTCTAAAACTGTTAACCTTGATAAGGTACCTAATGTTGTAATGTTTCCTTGAATTAGTAAAACCAGATTTCTGTAAATTACTAACATCCTTTCTTCTTATTTGAGAAAAGAACAATATCAAAACATTGAGTTGAAACATATTCCAAACACATGATTAATCAATAACCATAAAAAGTTTACATCATTAACTATAAACTATAACTGCATCGACGAAAAGCATTTCAGCTGAACAATAACATGAGAGCAACAAAGCATTCCTCATGCTTAAGGAGATCATTAAATTGAATCTTGCCTGCATTGGGCAGCAATCTTCCCTTTGCCCATCTTTAGGTCATTCCTTACAACCAAAACCTGCAATCAAACCTCACAGAAAGAACATGCTCAATTACACTGACAAAATCATAAGCTTTGGACACTATTATTGCCTCAAGAATCATACACGATACAGAAAACCAGACAGTACCATTTTAAAATCTTGGAGAATTTCAGCTAGTTTTTCAACCTCAAGAGGTTGTTTACCCCTAGTATTCTTCTTATTCCCACCACCGTTAATTTCAGTTTCTTTCGAAACTTTAAAAGCACGAGATGATCGCTGAGCACCAATTAGGCATCCCAGAGCAAAACAACCAGCCCCGATTAGGATAGCACTAAGCCACGTCATCTCAATCATATCAAACCCAAAAGAAGCACTCTGCACTGCATTAAAATCTCCTAACAACACGATTAGATTCCTAATCTACCATGCACAGACAACAAACTGTCTAGAAAATAAAAAGGCAAGTTGAAAATCTAAATATCCTTGGAGATATTATAACTAATTAGATTCAAATTTACAGCAGGTTGAGGCCGCCATAGAGTGGCAAAAAAAAGAGAGAGTTACCAGCGAAAAGCTGCGGATACAGAAACTGCATTAGCAGAGGAATTATGCGGGGAGATTTATGGCGACGGCGACGGCGTATGAAAATATACTAGTTCGCGGAGGTTTTAAGCTTATTATTACTAGTTGGGCGTTTCCAATGTTTATGCTTAGTTTTCAATTATATGTCAATTTCTCCTACCAAACACGATTTTGCAATATTTTCACCACTACATTAAATGAATAATTACAGTTTCCATCCCACTACATTTAATTAGGGAGAATTGCACAACGTCCCCTAAGTTTTGGACATTTAGCATTTACACCCCTCAATTTTGAAAAATTGACATCAACACCCTCTCTTCTATTTTTTCAATAAATTTTCTAGTGAAAAGACAAAAAAAACCTTCCACTTTTAGCTAGAAAATGGTTAAATTGTATAATTAGTTGGAAATAAAATAATATCACTAAATGACATATTAAGAAAAAATAAGATAGCTTCTCAAAGTTAAGTTCTTCAAAATATGTTCATGTTTCTAAACTTAGAATTTAGTAAAAAAAATATTTTGATATCGAATCTTTATGTACCAAATAGATATTACTTAAAATAGCATTTTTTTTAGATTTGACCTTTTATTAAAACACAATTGTCAATTTGTAAAAAAAAAAAAAGTGGTATAGAAGCGCATTTAGTTTTTTTTCAACTAATTTTTTCAACAGGTTAATGCATTATTTCTGCACACTAGGAGAAGATTTTGAATTTATTATGAAAAATTATATTTATATATATAGTGTTGGGCATATAAAGATTTTTTTTAGTATTTAGTAGTGTACTAATAATATTTTATAAAACGAAAAATTAAACTTTAGTAATGTACATTACTTATAATATTAGTAATACATATTTCTGTAAAATGTATTAACATATTTAAACAATAAGATTCTTATTTAAATGGAGAACTAACTACTAATGAAGACAATTTTTTTAGGAGTTGTGAGTCATATTCTTTAGAATTTTCTATTATGCACCGCTTATCATTTATTTCATTTTCCTTATGTCATTTGATGATATTTTGATTTTTTTTTAAACTTTAATAGATTATAAGTGATTGAAGGGTATTTTAGTCTTTTATAAGTAAAAATAATAATAAAAAGTACCAAGGGGAGGTTCACACCAATTTTTCAAAGTTGAGGGGTGTGGATGCTAAATTTCTAAAGTTGAGGGGAGATAGATGCAATTATCCCTTTAATTTTATTCAAATTGTCACGTTTTATTGCATTTAAATTTTAATTATATACTCTCAATGAATTTTTAATTTAAGATTTAACGAACAATTACGCTTATTAATATTTGATCAGACTTTTAGAAAACTTTTATACATAAATGATATGCGATCTTTAGTAAAAATTTCTTAATATTGAATAAATTTTTTATTTTGGTGTATTCATAATTTCGTATATATATTCTTAAAAATGGACCGAGTCAAAGTGTTTACTAAACGAAATTGATAGTTGATACTAAATGTGAGTTATTTTTATAGTTATAACAAATTAGATCAGAACTCAGAAGTTGAGCTTAAACTAAATTATGAGATGAAAAATATTTTTTTCCTATATTAACTTACAAAATAATTAATCATTCGTATTGATGGGATCAATTTTATGTTCAAAATTAAGAAATTATTTAGATTTATAATTTGTTAATGAACAAATTATGAAGAATTTCATAATTATTAAATATTATTTTACTAAATCTTATCAACTATCAAGTTATTTAGACTTTGTAATTTGTAACTTATAAGCAATGTTTTTGTTATTAATTGATATATTCAAATATATGTTAATTAATTGAATTAATTATGGAAATGAGTTAGATATGAATATGATCATAAAGAAATTGAAAAGTCTCTCTCCATTGTTAGTCCAAACACACTCTAAAGAATAATTTTACAAGTCTGCTTTTTCGCCTTCTGTTCTAAGCTAAGGTACTCTTCTTCTTCTTTGTCTAACTATTCCCCGATCTATAACTTCATATCTTTTATTATGCTTTTTTGTTTTTGATTGATCATCTAATTTTTTGTATGATTTTGCATTTATTTAGTTTCACTCTGAAATAAACGCCCTCCCTGTGCTGTGGTGAATTACATACAAATTTGTAAGTTGGTTATTCATACTATTATTTTTTGTTTTTTCGTTTCTCTCCTTTTAGTTTGTTTATAATTTAAGGATATATGTGTTAATAAATATATTAATTATTCAGAAAATAATTGAATTTATTTTTATGATATTCAACCTTAGAGGCAATCAACATGATTGGTTTGTCTAGATTGTATCAGATTTCCATTTTGAACTGCTCAATCGTTGATCCGAGAGTTGATTTATCTAGGGTTTTGGGTTTTATTTTGTAGTAAGTGGGTTTAAAAAGGTTAGAGGACGGTTTCAAGGTGTTCTATATCTTTTGTTGAATAGATGTTATTAAGTCTGGGGGATATAGTCAGCTTCTTTGATAGTCTATGATTTCATTCACCCGGGTTTAATTAAGTTTTTTTTTTCAGGGTATTCTTGAAAGATGAGTGACAATTTGATGGATAAAGTCAATGCCTTAGGGGAACGCTTGAAGATTGGAGGCACTGAGGTGGGACAAAAGATTACAGCCGGCATGAGCTCAATGAGTTTCAAAATGAAGGAATTTTTCCAAGGTCCAAACCAGGCAGATAAGCTTGTTGAGGAAGCCACTGCTGAAACACTTGACGAGCCTGATTGGGCCATGAATCTCGAGCTCTGTGACATGATCAACCATGACAGGATTAACAGTGTTGAATTGATTAGGGGAATAAAGAAGAGAATCGTGCTGAAGAGCGCCAGGATCGAGTACTTGTCTATGGTCTTGCTCGAAACTGTTGTGAAGAATTGCGAGAAGGCATTCTCAGAGGTTGCAGCTGAGAGAGTGCTTGATGAGATGGTGAAGTTGATTGATGATCCACAGACTGTGGTCAATAATCGGAATAAGGCTCTGATGCTTATTGAATCATGGGGAGAGTCCTCGGATGAGCTGCGTTACTTACCTGTGTATGAAGAGACATATAAGGTACTCTTGCAGTTTGAGTAATGAGGATGTCCAATGATTATGGTGTTATAGAAACTTAGTGGTTTGTTAATTTAATACAATGTGTTTATCTGTAGCACGATTTCATTACATCTCTGATAGTACATCAGCTAACATAAAATATTATCCTTTGACTATCTTATACGATCTTGTGGGTTGTGATGGGATGGACGAAGTATCTTTTGCTTCATAGCTCTTGAACTTTTACTTGGTCACATGTTGACAAATTTTATCCTCGTTTTAGAGCTTGAAATCAAGAGGGATAAGGTTTCCTGGTCGGGATAACGAGAGTCTGGCTCCAATATTTACCCCTGCTAGATCTGTGGAAGCTTCAGAATCAGATGCTGCCACTCATGCACAACACAATCGTGATATTCCTCCTATACAAAGCTTTTCAGCTGAGCAAACGAAGGAAGCATTTGATGTGGCAAGAAACAGTATAGAGCTTCTGAGCACTGTTTTATCCTCTTCGCCACAGCAAGATGCTTTGCAGGTACTGTTACTAGTTTTATCCTCTTCATATTGTTGGTACATGTCAACTGAGTTATGCTATGACTTTGTATTTTCAACACAGGATGAGTTGACAAGTACACTTTTACAACAGTGTCGTGAGTCCCAATACACGATTCAGAGTATGATTGAGAGAGGTGGAGATAGCAGCGAGGAGGGGGTGCTTTTTGAAGCATTGAATGTGAATGATGAGATTCAAAAGGTTTTATGTAAATACGAGGACATGAAAAAAGCATTGGAGGCAGAGGCTGCTGCTACGATACCTGTTGCTGTTGAGGGTGATGATGATGAATCTGTGATTAGGAAAGCAAAGGGTGATGAGATGATGGATGATCTTGATGAGATGATTTTTGGTAAGAAAGCTGCTGGCACATCAAAAGATGCAAAGAAAGATGATCTCATCTCCTTCTGAGTAGAATTATTGATATTTAGAGAAATATTATTCTTTTCTGTAGTGTGGATAATTATTTTACTTGATCTCCATTTCGAGATTGGTATGATGGCATATTGGCATGTTTTGAAAAAGAGTGTTTATTACTGAAACATGCGGAGCGTTGGTCAGAAATGAATTAGCATGTTCACATCATTATAGTGTATAGTATGCATGTGATGTGAGGTTGAAATAATGGACTCACTCACATGGGAAGGGAATATTATTAATTAATATATGCATTAAACAAATCACCGACTATATTTCACTCACAAATTGGAGTTTATGTAGATATCATCTATCTTTGTAAACTGTAAATCTGTAATCACTAATCACTAATCTCCTTTAATAAATTAGACAAGTTTGAGTTTGATTTGAATTGAATTGAATTGTATGAAGTCGTAATTAAGTCAACCCATCATTTTTCTTTTAAAATAAATAAATCTTTACTATAAATGCCTGTTTCCCTGTAATAAAAAGAAAAAAGAGTCCAAAAACTTGACAGTAAAAACTTATGTGCGTCCAGCAAAGGTCGCCCTGTCTGCTCTTCTCTTCTCTTCTATATAAATATACACATTCTTACGCGCATTCAAAACACTCACCCAACTTCCTTTGAGCCCCATAGGGATGGATACATAGAAAAGGCTTCAAACTGGAACGCCGGTAG
Organism: Verbascum thapsus; assembly: GCA_963669365.1. NCBI lineage: Eukaryota > Viridiplantae > Streptophyta > Magnoliopsida > Lamiales > Scrophulariaceae > Verbascum > Verbascum thapsus. Next base: position 81,033 of record OY770120.1, read on the forward strand.
GTATTTATATATATATATATATTCATCTCTGCAAATCTTTTTCTTTTTTGGAATGTTCTTAAATGATAGTCTTCTTAGTTTTGCCATTGTTGAATTTCAGGATCCTCTTTAATTCTATCTTCTAAATCTTGACTATATAGGTAGATTATGAGTATCTTCATTGATTTAATGCTATGGACTAAATTCAGTTAAACCATCTTTTCTCTCTTTCAATCTATGCACTTTGCTCGTTTCTTGTCACTTCCATTTTATCTTTCTTAGCATTCAACTGCACGATTTCAGGGTGATCAAATTGTATTTTTCTAGTGCAAATGGCATCGAGATCTTTTAAGGTGAGCAGATCAAATCTATCAACAGAATCTGATGCACAGAATGGCAGATCACCATTACCATTTGCTCGACGGACTTCATCGGGCCGATATGTCAGCTACTCAAGGGATGATCTCGATAGCGAACTTGGTAGCACTGATTTTCTGGACTACACGGTACAGATACCACCCACCCCAGATAACCAGCCAAATAATCAAATCACACAGAAAGTTGAAGAGCAATATGTGTCTATCTCACTCTTCACTGGAGGATTTAACAGCATCACCCGGGCCCACTTGATGGATAAAGTAATTGATTCAGACTCAAACCATCCCCAAATGGCCGGTGCAAAAGGATCTTCTTGCTCTGTTAATGGATGTGATGGTAAAGTGATGAGTGACGAAAGAGGAAATGATATCCTCCCTTGTGAATGTGACTTTAAGATTTGTAGGGATTGTTACATGGATGTGATCAAAACGGGAGAAGGGGTTTGTCCTGGGTGCAAGGAGCAGTACAAGACTACTGATTTGGATGAAGTTATGGAAAATTGGCCAACTCTACCGCAGCTTCCACCTCCTACAGTGAAAAGGAGATTGTCGTTGATGAAATCAACAAAGTCAGCACTTATGAGGAGCCAAACAGGGGACTTTGATCACAACCGTTGGCTGTTTGAAACGAAGGGCACATATGGATATGGAAATGCTATATGGCCAAAGGAGGAAGGCTTTGAAAATGGGAAGGATAATGGCGTTGTTGAGCCTACTGAGTTTGTGAGCAAACCATGGAGACCACTTACTCGCAAATTAAAGATTCCTGCTGCTATCATCAGTCCATACAGGTACGCTTATTTTTATTGTTTGTTTATCTGTTCTATTTAGATTCTCTAATGTATCTGATAATAAGTGAATAATATTCAAGGAAAATAGTCTAATTTAAAGTGTTCAAAGGCATTTATCATTTTATGTGAAGCCTGTGGCACTGAGTACATGAATGGCGTATTATATATCTTAACAACATCATCTTGTTGTTCACTTTAAATGAATTACCTTTTTGTAATTCCAGGAATAAAAGACAATTTACATTGTAGTTTCATGATAACTATGCTATTGCTATGCATATCAAAAAATAATATCATTAATTGATTGATTGATGTACATAGCATGAGCTAATGTGAACTTCCTGCCTCCAATTTTATTACTTGCAGGCTTCTAATTGCTGTTCGAATGGTTGTTCTTGGGCTTTTCTTAACATGGCGAATCCGTCATCCCAATAACGATGCAATATGGCTTTGGGGAATGTCGGTAGTTTGTGAAATATGGTTCACTTTTTCTTGGATTCTTGACCAGCTACCTAAACTTTGCCCCATAAATCGTGCTACTGATCTTAATGTCTTGAAAGAGAAATTTGAAACACCTAATCCAAACAATCCTACTGGAAAATCTGATCTCCCTGGAATAGATATCTTTGTCTCTACTGCAGATCCTGAGAAGGAGCCACCTCTTGTCACTGCAAATACAATTCTCTCCATTCTAGCTGCTGATTATCCAGTTGAGAAGCTTGCTTGCTATGTTTCTGATGACGGAGGCGCACTTTTGACCTTTGAGGCCATGGCCGAAGCTGCAAGCTTTGCAAATATATGGGTACCGCTTTGTCGTAAACATAAAATTGAACCTAGAAATCCAGAATCTTACTTCAATTTGAAGAAAGATCCTTATAAGAACAAGGTTCTTAGTGATTTTGTGAAAGATCGTAGACGAGTGAAGCGTGAGTATGATGAGTTTAAGGTTCGCATTAATAGTCTTCCTGACTCCATTCGCCGTCGGTCTGATGCTTATCATGCTAGAGAAGAACTTAAATCAATGAAGGAACACAGACAGAAGAAAGACGATGAACCTTTAGAGGTTGTCAAGATCAAGAAAGCTACATGGATGGCAGATGGAACCCATTGGCCTGGCACTTGGTTGAATACTTCAGCTGAACACTCAAAGGGCGATCATGCCGGCATTATACAGGTACATACATATATATATATTGTACAGAAATTTTTTCATAGTAAAAGATTATCGATGTAAGAAAACAGGATTAACTATCTGTTCCTATGATGTATAGGTGATGCTGAAGCCTCCAAGTGATGAACCACTTTGTGGGACATCTGATGATTCTAGGGTGATAGACTTTACTGATGTTGACATTCGTCTACCGATGCTTGTCTATGTTTCTCGTGAAAAGCGCCCTGGATATGATCACAACAAAAAAGCAGGAGCCATGAATGCTCTAGTTCGAGCTTCTGCAATCATGTCTAATGGTGCCTTTATTCTCAACCTTGACTGTGATCACTACATCTATAACTCCCAAGCCATGAGGGAAGGAATGTGCTTCATGATGGACAGAGGTGGAGATCGAATCTGCTATGTTCAATTTCCTCAGAGATTTGAAGGTATCGACCCTTCTGATCGCTATGCCAATAGAAATACTGTCTTCTTCGATGGAAACATGCGGGCTTTAGATGGTTTACAGGGTCCCGTTTATGTTGGAACTGGATGTCTTTTTAGACGGGTTGCCCTTTACGGTTTTGACCCGCCCCGATCCAAAGAACATAGTGATGGCTTCTGCAGCTGTTGCTTTGGTCGTCGTAAAAAGCATACTGCAATTGCTAATAGCCCAGAAGAGAATAGGGCTCTGAGAATGGGAGATTCTGATGACGATGAAATGAATCTTTCACTCGCTCCAAAAGCGTTTGGCAACTCGAATATACTTATTGATTCCATCCCAGTGGCTGAGTTTCAAGGTCGCCCTCTCGCAGATCATCCAGCTGTCAAGAATGGACGTCCACCTGGCGCCCTCACCATACCCCGCGACCTCCTCGACGCCTCGACCGTAGCAGAAGCAATAAGCGTCATTTCCTGTTGGTACGAGGATAAAACCGAGTGGGGCCAGCGTGTGGGATGGATTTATGGGTCAGTTACAGAAGACGTTGTCACGGGATATAGAATGCACAATCGGGGTTGGAGATCAGTTTACTGTGTGACTAAACGTGACGCATTTCGTGGGACAGCCCCTATCAATCTAACGGATAGGCTTCATCAGGTCCTTCGATGGGCTACCGGGTCGGTTGAGATATTCTTCTCACGAAACAATGCCTTTTTAGCAAGCTCAAGAATGAAGGTTTTGCAGAGGATTGCTTACCTCAATGTCGGTATTTATCCATTTACCTCGATTTTCTTGATCGTTTACTGCTTTCTCCCGGCACTGTCTCTCTTCTCGGGACAATTTATAGTTCAAACCCTCAATATCACTTTCTTAGTGTACCTCCTCACTATCACTGTAACGCTATGTGCCCTGGCTGTGCTGGAGGTCAAGTGGTCGGGTATTGAGCTGGAGGAGTGGTGGAGAAACGAACAATTTTGGTTGATTGGGGGGACTAGTGCCCACTTGGCAGCTGTGTTTCAAGGGCTTTTGAAAGTGATAGCTGGAGTCGAAATCTCTTTCACATTAACATCAAAATCAGGGGGAGATGATGATGATGACGAGTTTGGTGATCTATATATAGTGAAATGGACATCACTGATGATCCCTCCCATTGTGATCATGATGGTGAATTTGATTGCTATAGCTGTTGGGCTTAGCAGGACGATTTACAGCGTTATACCACAATGGAGCCGTCTGTTAGGTGGAGTATTCTTCAGTTTTTGGGTTTTGGCACATCTCTACCCATTTGCGAAAGGGCTTATGGGCAGAAGAGGTAGAACGCCTACTATTGTGTTTGTATGGTCCGGGCTAATCGCAATCATCATATCTCTACTATGGGTGGCGATAAACCCACCGGCGGGAGCTAGCCAGATTGGAGGTTCATTTCAGTTTCCTTGATTTACCATTTATATTCTTTCATTGATTCTTATTCTTATTCATCAGTGATCAGTGTTAGTCGTCCAAAATCAACATGCAATGCTACTACAGGTGTCGTTAAATTGGTAATTACATTACTTATATTAACAGTGTGGTAAATTGTGGTTATTTATATATAGCATTTGATATTAATTCACCATGGAAGAGATCATCAGCTCTTATAGTTAATAAAACCAAAAGAATTGAGACATACAAACACCAATTTGTTTATTTCAAATCACAAGTATGGGCGTTTTAGATCTATCAAATATCATTTTTTAATTTTCCAAAATCCCGTATGTCCAGTTGCATTGTGTTCCCAAACATTTGGCGTTGATTTGTTCACATTTATGACCTCACTAGTGTAAGAATTGGCTCTTGTCATGAACATAAATGTTTTAGAGCAGTGACACAAATCATTTTGAATCAATGCATTCCGATATTCCTATTTAAAGTTATGGTCGAAAAACCAAAGACTGCCCAAAAGTGCACCACAGTAGCAATATGGACCCTCCCGCATTGGATGATTCACACAACCGCACTGGATCACTATGAACTGTCCGTGCACCGGGTGTAGATGCACTTCCCACACCGGATCAAATACACCGAAATAAGCAAAATACAGGATCAAGGGTGTTGAGTGCGAGGATGGAACCCGTCCATGGGAACAAAGGGTTGACATCGCCCGCTGAATTGACTAATTTATATCAACAAACAATCAAACAATTACTTAAATTTCGAGTACTTTAATTAATCAAACTTTAGATACTAGTACTTAGAGATTTTATATTATAACATATTCAGTAAACTAATTACAAAATTTTGTAGCTCTGATTTTTAAAATATTTTATTTTAAAATATTTAAAAACTCGCATAAGTAACTCTCCATTGACCTTATAGTGTTCGATAGAGTAATTTTAATTATAATATTTTCATCATTAAAACAATGATAATGTGTGGATTCCGTATTATCATTGATATATTATAATCTTCTACAATATAAGTTCAATAAACACATTTTTCTAATTACATCTCGTAAATATTATTAAATAAAAAATGTACGAAACACTAGTTATCATGTACAAAAATGTATTTTTGTAAATTTAATTTTTTTGTATTATACTTTTAGTTGTGATATGTCATTAATAAATTTTAAACATAAAGATTCTCACATTCATGTAGTGAAATGGAGCAACGTATTTAACATGAATAATAAGTGTTTAGAAAGTGAAGAATAATTTTTAAGAGATAGTATGGGAAACTCATGTATCAAATAAATATATGTAGTGTTATTATAGTTTTTTTTCAGTAATCAAAGATGTTAATATCCGAAATAAAACAGTAGTAAATCTCAATTTTCATTTCGTTGAATTCTAATTGATTTGTAACATAAATATATATGTATAATATAATTATGGACTGCAGCAACAAAGAACATTGTTAGGGGCGTCCTGTTGAATGCAAGCTCCATTATTAAATCTTCTCCTTATGCAATCTGCCAAACATTCACCATTTCCAAACGAACTTGAACATGTTGCGTAGCAAAATGGGTCTACTGCTCTCTTTTCTACCACCATTATTTTACCTATTCATTTCATGAAAATTTAATATATATATATATGTGACATGCAAATGACTGAGTTTAATAATATATATATCAATACGTACCAGTTACCACAACTGTCGTCAAGGAAATCACCACAAAACATACAATAAGGTATTTAGCAGCCAATTCCATCTTATAAATTAATTTCTGGATTAATACTTACTCTTCTGTGAGAAATAATATAAATTAGTGGTTTATTTATATTGTTCTTATACATGTTATTATGGTAATGATGCTGATTGGGATACACCTAATCTATATATTGCTTTTTCTTAATTAACATGTGAATGTGATTTTCGAATCCCATACTACAGATTCTATATATAATACGTTTCCATTTTATTGTTGTTGTTGTTGAGTCATACAATCACAATTCTTTACAGATCCTATTCATATTTTGTGAGATTTGATGAGATCAATCGATCAAATATATAATATATATGTGTTCCATCCAATAATAATTATGTAGACAAGAAAATAATGTTTGAATAATAATAATATTGTATTAACTAATTGGGCTGGATGTAAAAGCTTTGTTGAAAGGCTCACTAATACTATAGGCTTTATAAACAGTACGGCCCACATCAGGGGTGGTCATAATGAATAATAACTATATATATTTCATTAGTTGGAAGATAATAGATAAACCTTATATATATATATATTATTAAATAATGACAATGAGTTTGTGCATGTTTCGAGAAAAGTTTATATATATATAGATAGATAGTAGATGTATATGTAAGAAAGCAAAGTCAAATTAGAAAGCAATTAAGCAGCGCAGGCTTACGTTGAACGAAGGATCCATTCCTTTGCAACCCCCAACTCCCAACTCCCATGCATCATATGGGAATGGGATAAACATTACTATTTACTACTACTTAAAAGCCCACAACCCAATACCCATACCCATAGTTGAATTAGTTTGGTTGTTATAATGTTATGTTATGTTAATTAATTAATTATATTAATCAACTAACCAAAGAAAGAAGGGTAGGTGTAGCTCTGCTGCTGCAATTAGCAGCCGTAACGACTACTTCTTCTTCTTTCTTCTTCTTCTTCCTCATCCTCCCATTTCACCTAACTCTCTCTCTCTCTATTTATTTCACTCTCTTTTCTTTTCCCTCACCAAAAATCCTCCATTCTACTACTACTACTTTCCATCATGTTGTCAGTAGCTTCTGTTGAAACTCAAAATCCAGACCTAACAACAACTGCAACTGCCTCTCTTCAACTTCAAAATACTACTACTACTACTACTACTCATATCTTCACTTCCAAACTCCCTGATATACCTATTTCCGATCATCTCCCTCTTCACACCTACTGTTTCCAAAATCTCTCACAATACCCCCACAGACCATGCCTTCTTGTTGCCAACACCGGACAATCCTACACCTTCGCCCAAACTCACCTCATTTCCCACAAAGTTGCTGCTGGTCTATCCCATCTCGGTATCTCTAAAAACGACGTCGTTATGTTACTCCTCCAGAACTGCCCTGAGTTTGTCTTCACTTTCATGGGAGCTTCTATTATAGGCGCTGTTACTACTGCTGCTAATCCTTTCTGCACCACTAAGGAAATCTTCAACCAATTCAATGCCTCCAAATCCAAACTCATTATCACTCAATCCCAATACGTCAATAAGCTCCGCGACCATTCCCTCAAATTAGGTGAAGATTTCTCCGTAATCACCATCGACGATCCGCCAGAAGGATGCTTGCACTTCTCTGTTCTCTCCGAAGCAAAAGAAAACGAAGCGCCCACGGTCCAAATCCAACCAGACGACGCCGTTGCGCTGCCCTTTTCTTCAGGCACAACCGGATTGCCGAAAGGCGTCATCTTGACGCACAAAAGCTTAATCACCAGCGTCGCTCAGCAAGTCGATGGTGAAAATCCGAATTTATACCTAAAACCAGACGACGTCGTACTGTGCGTTCTGCCGTTGTTTCACATATACTCGTTGAACTCTGTGTTGCTGTGCTCGTTGAGGGCTGGTTCGACTGTTTTGCTGATGCAGAAATTCGAGATAGGTACGCTGTTGGAGCTGATTCAGAAGCATCGTGTATCGGTGGCGGCGGTGGTGCCACCGCTGGTGCTGGCGCTGGCGAAGAATCCGATGGTGGATAGCTTTGATTTGAGCTCCATCAGAGTGGTGTTGTCTGGAGCGGCGCCGCTGGGGAAGGAGCTTGAGGCGGCACTGTTGAACCGTGTGCCGCAAGCGATTTTCGGTCAGGTACAGTATACAATATAGCCATGCTTTCTTACTTCCCGGCCTTTTCAATGGAAACCTAACCTACCTACCTACCTAAATTTAATTTACTTCACTTAAAGGTATTTACTTCAAATGAAAAGGTTGCAAGTTAAATTGGTTACTAGTTACGCAATAGATAAAGTAAAGGATATATATATATATAAAAAGTAGACTTTAGATCTACAACTTTCAATTATATATCTTGTGCATTAATTATCCAATTATTTTGGTGCAACGCAGTTAAAATTTATGTTATGTGTTCCCTACTTTACTAGGAAAATTCAAGCATACGGGAGTATTATTTTTAAAGCGAATCAACTATTTTATGAATAATATTTGAATTCCATCCGGTCAAGTTTAAAGTAAATAATAATGAGAATTAATTAATTAATAAAATGGTTTGTGGGCTGTGGGTGTAGGGGTATGGTATGACAGAAGCAGGTCCAGTATTATCAATGTCACCTTCATTTGCAAAGCAACCACTAGCCACAAAATCAGGGTCCTGTGGAAACGTGGTTCGCAATGCACAACTGAAGGTAATAGACCCTGAAACAGGGTTGTCTCTCCCACGCAAGCAGGCAGGTGAAATTTGCATACGTGGATCACAGATCATGAAAGGATACTTGAATGATGATGAGGCCACAGCCAGAACCATTGATGTGGATGGTTGGCTACATACTGGGGATATAGGCTATGTGGATGATGATGATGATGTATTTATTGTTGACAGAGTGAAAGAACTGATTAAGTTCAAAGGGTTTCAGGTACCACCAGCTGAGCTTGAGGCTCTTCTTGTCAGCCATCCTGATATAGCCGATGCAGCTGTTGTACCGCAGAAGGATGAAACTGCTGGTGAAGTTCCTGTGGCTTTCGTGGTCAGATCCAGTTCTAGTGGATTTGATCTGACAGAAGAAGGTGTGAAAGAATTCATAGCAAAACAAGTGGTTTTTTACAAGAGATTGGACAAAGTGTATTTTGTTCATGCTATTCCCAAGTCTCCTGCTGGCAAAATTTTAAGAAAAGATCTCAGAGCCAAACTCTCCTCACCATCATCTTAAACCTTGGAAATACCTACTCAAATTAGATTCTCATCTTGTGTTAGGACTTAGGAAATAAGGAACTGGGGTTGTAATATTAAACAATATTTTATATATCTTCCTTAATTCATTTTTCTATTTAGTTGCTTGGAAATGTAATATTTATTCTTGTATCAATTCAAAATTATTTGCCAATACTAAATGTAATATTTTATTTTCTATTATCTGTCGTCTAAAACTCTTGTATGAAATTTGAATAAAATTTTATTTTGGTATAATGAATAGTATTACCAACCACCATTCATCCCAACTAACTAGGACTTTGAAAATGATGTAGTTATATCCATGTATTACATTTTATTCTTTCTTTGGTTAATGACTATAATTAGGATGAAAGTTTCAATTTCCTAACAAAAGAAATGGACAATCCAGCATGAGCCCAAAGCCCCAAACATAATTGACCCACCCGTCTAACTCTAACCCATCCAAAACCCTACGTAAACCCTTAAATTACTTTTCTCTTCTCTTCTCCAGACCTCCAATGGCCCCCTTAACAAAACCCTTACTTTACTTTACTTGTCTTCCAAGCTGACTTTTTCCATATCATCATTCATCTAATTAACACTGGAACTAAAATGGCTAAAAATTGTGCGTCAGGGATTTTAGCTGCTGCGTCCTTTGCAACTTTTGGTGTAGATCATGCTTATGCAGATGGACGATTTAATTTTTCTTCTTCCACAGCTACAACAAACGCTAAGGAGCCGGTTAAGCCGCCTGCTGAGCCTGAGCCGGAGAAGCCACGCGCTCGTAATGATAATCCGAGAACCACATCTGCCGGGTTCGATCCCGAGGCATTGGAGAGGGGGGCCGACGCTTTGAGAAAGATTAGTAGCTCTTCACATGCTAAAAAGGTTTTGACTTCTTTAAACTATTAAATATTAGATTGTGAGTCGCTAATTTTGTCTTGAGTGAAGCTTATGTGGTATTTTCATGGTGTATCTGGATAATTATAATTGTTCTTTTGAAAAAGGATTACTTTTTTATGTTGGTGGAAATATGTGGATGAATAATTGTGCCAGGCACAGGATTTGTTGCTATTGTGGAAAGTTGCGATTTGTTTTTGCATGTCAAATTTTAGTTTTATTGACATGCTGAGGAGCAAATTTCTTGGTGTAGTTATTCGAATTGATGAAAAAGCAAGAAGAAACAAGGCAGCTAGAATTGGCTGCAAAAGCGACGGAGTTCAAGGCACTGCAGGCTCAAGCTGAAACTGTAAGCTTTGCTTTCTCCTACATCATGTCCGATATCCTGAATGATATTGCTTATTTCATTGAATTAAGTAGATATTGAGTGTAGGTAAATATTTTCATATTGCCTTTGTTGAGTAGTCGTATATGAGCCTTATTTTCTTGATTTGTGAAAAAGGAACTTAAATCACTATACATTTATATGAAATTCTGAAGTTGGTTAATCTTTAGTTTGTTTTGTTTTAGAGGTCCTAAGCAACAGTAAGTGTTAGCCTGTGACTGCACTTTACTTGATGAGGCATTTGGAAGTGTGTTTAAAGACTAAAATTTAGTTTATAACTTGTAAGGGAAATACTCCTTTCTCGAGTAGATAAGCCCAGTTCTAGAACACCTTTGTAGAGTTTCCAAAACCCGATTGTTTGAATAGATCTCCATTAGAGGTGACATCCTTTATGCATGTAAAATAGATGTCCTCTCTTTTATAGCAAGGTTCAAACTTCCTGTTTTGACAGGAGAGGCAAAGGGTGATATATGATGAACAGAAAAAGCTAGCTCAGCAACAAGCACAAATAAAATCACAGATGGCTCGGTATGAAGATGAATTGGCGAGGAAAAGGATGCAGGTAAGTGATCCTTTTGGTACATAAATTGAACAAGGATTTCAGTAATACTTGGAAATAAAATCTTGAATTTTTGTAGGCAGAGAATGAACATCATAGAGCAAGGAATCAAGAACTCGTTAAAATGCAAGAGGAATCATCTATGAGGCAAGAGGCTGCTAGACGAGCGACTGAGGAGCAAATTCAAGCTCAACGTCGCCAAACCGAAAGAGAGAAGGCTGAGATAGAACGTGAAACTATCAGGGTGAGAGCTTTGGCTGAAGCAGAGGGCAGGGCCCATGAAGCAAAGCTTGCAGAGGATGTTAATAGAAGAATGCTAGTAGAACGTGCAAATGCAGAGAGAGAGAAATGGGTTTCTGCGATTAACACAACATTTGAACACATTGGAGGTTACCTTTTTTCTTCCTCGATTAATATTTTCTTTCCAAAAACTATGTCATCTGCTTGCTATTGGTATTTGTTGCCACGGGCCTTCTGCTATTTATCTCACTGAGTTTTTAATAAAGTTATGTTCACATTTCCTTGACTCTTTGTTAGTTTGCTGATATAAATGATTGTTTCTTCATAATTTATAATGTTGTGACAATTAATTGATCTGTTCCAAATTCGTATAAACAATCAGAGTTTATAGGAAATTATAGATATATTCTAGTTGGTTGCATATTTAATTTACCAATGTTTTTTTTGGCATCTAGCTCTGAGATAGCATTTACTAGATTAATGTGGCTTGATCTTGTAACCAAGGTTTGCCTCCTTATTGACATTTGCTCATGACTGACTTCTCCATCATGCGCAGGGGGTCTGCGAGCAATTTTAACAGATCAAAATAAGCTGGTTGTAGCTGTGGGAGGCGTAACAGCTCTTGCAGCAGGGGTCTACACTACAAGGTACTGCCATGGTGGAAAGTTTGCAGCTTTGCATATGTTCATGAGTTGATGGCAATGATTGTTATTTATTCAGTACTACTTCTATCACTAAATCTGCCTTTATGAATTTCAGAGAAGGTGCTAGAGTAATTTGGAGTTATGTGGACCGAATATTAGGACAACCATCTTTGATCAGAGAATCTTCCCGAGGGAAGTACCCCTGGTCCGGCTTATTTAAACGTGCCATGAGCACCGTCTCTGGTGGTAATAAAAGTTCTGGATCTCAAAATGGAAAGGGATTTGGTGATGTTATTTTACACCCATCTCTTCAGAAACGTATTCAACAGTTGGCGAATGCGACAGCAAATACAAAAGCACACCAGGCTCCATTTAGAAATATGCTGTTTTATGGGCCGCCTGGAACAGGGAAGACAATGGCTGCTAGGGAGCTTGCCCGTAAATCTGTAAGATACTGTAACCTGTTTCATGCTTCTGGAACTAGTTGATTAGATTGCTTGCTTTTTGCTTGCGAGTGTTTCACTGTTTGCGAGTCTGAGATCATCTGTTTACATTACTTAATAGGGTCTTGACTATGCACTGATGACTGGAGGAGATGTTGCACCGCTGGGTTCTCAGGCTGTTACAAAGATACACCAATTGTTTGATTGGGCTAAGAAGTCCAACAGGGGTTTGCTGCTTTTTATTGATGAAGCTGATGCATTTTTGTGCGAGTAAGTAAACTTTCCTTGAAAACTTTTCATATTAAGTAAACTTTCCTTGAAAACTTTTCATATTCTCTAGACCTTTGTCTTTGAACCCTTGTTCACTTCCAGAGTAAAGTTGTCCATGTTCTTGTTATTTTATTGTTATCTGGACGTTTATGGTATGGGGCAGGATATTTAACACTCTTTTGTTGAGGAACATAATAGACATAGTGCGACTTGGATGAGTGCAGATATTATATCTCCAGTCTATCTTGTTGCATGTGTACACTGTTTCTTTCGAGAGAGAAAAAATGCACTTAAAATAGCCATCTTTCACACTAAGCATTGTTTCCGCAGTAAAAATGAAGTTGTTATTGGGAATCTAGCTTGTTAAATATTCATTTTCATCTCTTAGAAAATGCATAAGGGTGTCTTCCCTTCACACCCAAGAGGATAAATAATTTTGTGTAAAGGAAGGGTGGAGAGTTTGACCTTCTGGAAACATGTCATGTTTGTATCCAAATAAATGATCATATATTTTCATATGATATCTGATTCTAATTGACTGGGTGAATCTGAAAATTGTGTCTGTTACGGACATCTTATTTTATTTCCAATTGACACCTTTATGTTCTATGTATCAATACAGGCGAAATAAGACGTATATGAGTGAAGCTCAAAGAAGTGCCCTAAATGCACTCTTATTTCGAACAGGTGACCAGTCCAAGGATATAGTCCTTGCTCTTGCTACAAACCGACCAGGTGATCTTGACTCAGCTGTGGCAGATCGTATCGATGAAGTCTTGGAATTTCCTTTGCCCGGTGAAGATGAACGCTTCAAACTGCTAAAACTGTATCTGGACAAGTACATAGCACAAGCAGGGGCAAGAAAACCAGGCTTGTTTTCAAATTTATTCCAGAAAGAGCAGCAGAAGATAGAGATCAAGGGCTTAAGTGATGATATCTTAAAGGAAGCTGCTGCAAAGACAGAGGGATTTTCCGGAAGAGAGATAGCGAAGCTTATGGCTAGTGTACAAGCAGCGGTTTATGGTAGTGAGAACTGTGTATTGGATCCCAATCTATTTCGTGAAGTGGTAGATTATAAAGTTGCAGAGCATCAACAAAGAAGGAAACTTGCTGGAACTGATGCTTAACGAATTCCTGTATTCATTTTAAAAGAATGTGACGGAAAATTTTAAACGAGCATTTATGTGGCCCAGATTTTTTTCTTTCTGGGAAACATGCGTTTATTATTTTGATTTTGCACTTCTGGAAATGGGGGGAGTCTTGAGTAGGTTAGTTCAGAATTGATGCCAGTTACAAATATTATTTGCTCCATTGAAATAATAACATTGTTTCCATTTGAAATATGTTGCCTAATGTGCACAGCGAGGTAACAATTCTTGTTTAGAATATCTGAGGGAACACTTATTTAAAGGAAATAGAACACAGAATATTATCTGCATAATTCATGATGTAAGGGTAACTGTCTAATGATGATGATCTTGCACATAGCGCAAGCCACAATACTTGCACACAGCTGGCTCAGCCTTATCAAGGCAAATAAATTCAACTGGATGCCCAAGTGCCGGATTATCATCTGCAACCAAGATGTCGTTATAGTTGGTGGTTTTACTTTTATTACAGTATTGAAAGAATTTGGGACAAGCTTACCTCCTTCACAAGCAACGATCCTGCCTTCTACTTTGATAGGTGGAACTTCATTGATCAACTCCATCGGAGACTTCTTACTCGTATCCTATGTTAGGCATAGAAATAATAAAAGGGATTGGAGGTTATATAAAGCACAAATATGAATACAAGCAGATGAAATACAGACCATATGAATAGGTGAGTGAACTTAGTTAGCCACATCAAAGTAGAGATAGGAATGGTTTGTGAAGTGGAAAAATATATGTAGTCCAGATCATTCAAAGAATGTAAGTACTAAAACTTGCATCAGAAATATTCACACAAACGTGCAGGTCATTTGCAAATAACTCAGAAACATGCATGCACAAAGCGTGGTTGGCTGGAACAATCTCTAGGGATGTCAATAAAGCCGCTGGAATCAGTTCCACTGTTCCAGTATAACAATGTCATGAAGCAGCACTAGTTTTCCGACACCTTTTGTTATTTGAGCTCAAGACATAATAGTCCAAATGCATAACTACCATTGACAAATATTTAAAGTCAAATGTAATTGTGTATGTAAGTGATATTGCAACATTATAATTAGTACCACATAATTCTTTCACAATATATTGGCTAAATGGAGATAATACAGGCAAAATCTCTATGCCCACACTCCCTATATGCTTCAAAACTCTAGCTACGCTCTCTAACACAGATGTCAAGTATGTGAACTTTCCATGGAGGATGGCAATAATTTTCGTTGTTATCGCTTTCACAACTCAAATGGTATGCATTTTTAGTACCATCAGCTGGTGCAGCTTCTTTTACCATTCATTGGACATAACTCTTCTAGCGGGCGGGATTGGTTAAAGTTTATTTCAGATTCCCATCCTCGACTCTTTCAACCCTAATTATAGTCTCAATCATGTTTCATGCTGGGAGAATGGGGCTGAATCCACCATTCTGTTTCTCTGACTCCATTCAGGCAAACCATAGCATATAGCCGTCACAGCCGCCAGTGTAATAACTAATCTGTGGCATATTTCACATGATCCTACATACAATTTTACAGACTTCCTTTTCATGCACGATTTCTACCTGAAATTTTCCTTTGGTTTAATGCACTAATGAAAAAAAATAGAATTTGAAACAATTTGTAGTGGTAATCAGGCTCAAATGAAGCAGAAAGATGACATTTTTTACACTTGTAAGTTGTAACTTCACATTGAAAAAATATAAATTGAACTAAATAAGAAATAAGAGAGAGCATATTACAATTCGTCTAATTTTTCTTTAACCTTTACCTCTGCCCATAACGAATAGTCACAGATAAAAAGAAGAATAAAACTAATTACAGGATTATGGATCTTTTCAACAAAAAGGTAAAATCTTATTTTGGCCCAAATTTCCCACCAATACTTGTTTGGTTTGAATAATTTTGGCCAACCAAAATCTCAATTTTTGGCCAAAATTGTATTTGATTAGACTACTATCATTATCTATCAATCATGTCACTTCTTTATCTTACACATTCTCCATCACTTTACTATTAATTTCCCTATTTCTACCATTCTCTCTCTCTCTCTCTATACATGTATATATATACTTACAATTTTAATATTATAATATAACTTTCAATAATTATTTTATCAACAAAAACTTCCATGATTTGACGAACAAGTCATTTATGTTCCTTTAAAACAAAACCCAACAATATCACACCAAAAAAACATTCAAAAATCAATTCCCAACTTAAAACCAAACACAATCCCACCAACGTCCCAATAAATTTCTCACCAACAATTCTCACCAAAATACTCAACCAAAACAAAACCAAACATAGCCTTAGATTTCGAACCAAGTAAACAAGCATCACTCATACAATAACAACAAAATCAATACAAATTCAAAAATGTGATTTATTTTTTTGAAATTGAAGGAAATAATAGGAGGCGATACCTGCATCCATTTTTCGGTGTGAGAAGTGACGACTTCGCTGCTATAGATGCCACCAGTGCAGGTCCTAGAATAGGAAGATCGAGATAGGGTTTTAAGGAGCTGCGATGCCATTATAGTTAATCCATTGCGTCCATTGAATGCCGCCATTGCTGTAGGATTTTTGGTTAATGGGGAACTTTTGGGTACTCAATTTGACAAAATTGAAAGAAATAGCAGCTGCTGGTTAAAAGAAATGTATACAAATTACAATGTCAACCACAAAAGTTGACTAATTGCATTTGCAGCTCTACAGTTATATTTTGGGTTACAAAATTATTGGGCTAATTAGTAATAAGCCTTTTCTCTGGTTTTGGGTTACAAAGCCCATCCAGCATTATCAAAAAGGTCCACCAGGAGTATAGAAAGCTATTTATCCAAGAAAGATACAACTAAATGGGCCGGCTGGCCCACTACAAAAACAAAATCAAAATCCCAAATTGAGTCTGAGCATGTACGTATAATTTATGTATGTATGTATGTGTATGTATATAAAATGGGAGGAAGGAGGGAAGGTCGATAAACCCATTTTGAAACTCACTCTTCTCTTTCTCTCTCTCTCTCTAAGCTCCTCTGCTTCAATTTGAAGCTGTCTTTTCCATTTATGTCCTATTACTCCTATTATCCTTCCATTTATCACATTCCTAGGGTTTCTCATCTCTCTGCCATGGCCGCCAACAATGTACGCGATTTGTCTCTGCCAATGGATGTCTCTTTGCTCGACGCCACTGTTGCCGCTTTCTATGGAACTGGATCCAAAGAGGAGGTCCCAACCCCCTCTTTTTTCTTGCTGTTCTGTAAAGTCTTAGCTTTTTATTGGTTTCATCAATGTGTGTGTTTGGTTGCTCCAGAACGTCTTGCTTTTGCGTACAATTCAAGAACTTAATTATGTGTTAATTGTATTTGCATCGATGAGCTGTAATGATCCGATTTCTTGTTAGGGATATTCATGGAATAATAATCCATAATTTCTATATTATATGACAATATATAAGATAATGAAAATTTAGAAGAGATTGAGAAGAGAATTTTGAGAAATGGGGAGGGAAGAAAAGAACGCTGCAGAGAAGATAGATGAGAAAAATAGACTTAGATTGATTAATTGCTTAACCTACCCAATACATTCTTCTCCTTATATACTTGACTAAAGCTAAGATAAAAGATAAATGAAAATAGCTAAATCAATTGACAACTTTAACTAATTTTGACAACTCTTTTTCTCTTTCCAATTTTCCACCATTAGTCTTGTTAAAATCCCGAAAATACCCTTTCTCATAATTCCGGTTCATGACATGAGCGGTATCACTGGTTCACTTGGAATTTGTGTTCATTCAGTTGCGAGAGCAGTGACACTGTCTGGAATTTTGGAAGAACTAATTACTTAGAGTCTCTAAAGCATGGAGTGTGATAAATGACAGATAGACTCTGTTGCACAAGATGACAACAAACCCGGTTTTTAAGTACAAGTATCATATTTGCAGTCGTCATGAAACATTGTTTTTCTTGGTTAACGCGAATGGACCATAATGTGAATTTATTAGTCACTTTGGAAACAGTGAACAACGACTTTGTCTTGCTGTGCACTTGTTCCTGACCATGACAGTTTCTCGCATTTATATAGGTTTGCCTTAAATCTTCTTAGATGATTCCTATATTGGAAGTAAAGGGGTATTTCATTTGCTTAAATCTTTTCGCTATTTTGCGAGCCTACAAAATTTATATGTTCTACATTCCTCTAGTAGCACGTCACATTTCTGCTTAGCTAATTAGGGGCACACCGTATTCCTTCAGGATTAAGACTGTAAGGGCAGCGTTTATTGACCCTCTGAGGGTAGATTATCCATATCTTCTTGCATGAAGGGAATGGAAGCTGGAAAGTGAACCTCTTGGACAATTAGATTCTTTACGACCTCTTAGATCATGTAAAATGACTGCATAAAACTTAAATTCTGAAACAATTTTATTTTATGATACCTTTTCCAAACTGTTAATTGTAAATCTGTTTAAGCATGCTATGCATGAGCAATTTTTCTACCTTTTTCGTAGTTACATTACTTTTGTACTTTTGGCGCATTTATGGTTATGTTCTCATGGAGAAAATATTATTTTGTAATAAAGGCTACTTTTTCTTTTACTGCTGCTGCGTTGTATGGTATGTGGGGCTACGCCATTAAATTGTCAATAAGGGCCCGTCAGTGACTTGTGAAGGAGGAAAAATTCATTAAACAAAAAAGTACATATGTTTATGCTGTTATAGACATTCTATAAATGTTACGCTTTGTATTTTGTGGTTTGTGGTTAAGTTAAAGAATTTCAAAAAATGATCAATCATTTAGTGATGGAACTAGATATATTAATCCATTAATTGGAGCTGACTATTGCTTTTGTTACACTGTTCGCTTGTTCCCTACTTTTTTATTGATAAGAAAGACTTTTGCCAACCTCGGTATAACAATAATTGCCGTCATTATGGACAATGTCAATGTAATCCGCCCTAGTTTTTTACTCTTTGCAAACGATTATAGTAATTGCAACCATATAAGACCAAGGATGACATTCTGATTCTGGTATGTTTTCTTACTTGGATTCCATCTTTTGTGTTGCCGCTGTTCCTTTTGATATCATAATTTTCACTAATGTTACAAAATATAATAAACTTAGTGACTAATGGTACTCCCTACGTCCTTGAGATAGCAATAGCATATCAATAAATACTGGTATCCGCAAAAACTAGGATCCGTAAAATTACGCATATATGTTTCGTGCCTATCTCATGTTATCATAATAAAATTGACCAACTGAATATCCTAATGAGTTTGATTAGGTTACAACAAGATTAAATTGTAAATTTTTTTAGGATAGGTTAACCAGTGGATAAAGATGCGCTGGAAATTGCTTTCAGTGAGATGAAAATAACAGTTCATAAAGGAATGGCGGGGATCACATCAAGAGGTAAGATGGGCGATGATAATAGACAAAAGAGAAAGAAATTGGCCAGCCAACTAGTATTATATCATGTGTATGAAAAGCAAGGAATGGTGTTGGCTCTTTGGTCCGTAGCTAGAATTTAGATGTCTGCCACCAGTTACATAGTCAAAACCTCAGTGAAGTTTGATCTGTAATGGACTTAGTGATGCATTTTAATTAAGCCTTTCCCTTTTAACACTTCAACAGTTGGTTTCGACATCATCCCTGATGCACCTCCATGTTCTTTGGAATTTTGCTAATGCAACTTTTCACTGTAGAGATATTTTGAGTTCTGCTTGTAAGAGATTAGCTTTGATGATAGACACCAATTGATAATCTTAGCATTTAATATAGATTATATGAAAAATAGCTATCCTTTTTTGCTACTCCTGACCTTCCCTGTTTTTATCTGTTTCTTTTGCCTTTTTTGTCAGAGGACTGCAGCTGACCATATCTTGCGGGATTTGCAAACTAATCCAGATATGTGGCTTCAAGTCGTTCACATTTTATCTAATACACAGAGTTTGAACACCAAATTTTTGGCCTTACAGGTCTGTCAAACATGCTTGTGATAGCTTTTCTATGTTAACATCTAGAATATTGCTTACGGTTCCTTCTCTATTTTTTTATATTATTTGGAGATACTGATGAAGGGACCACATCTGCTGAACTCCTATGCAGGTCCTTGAAGGTGTTATTAAGTACAGATGGAACGCTCTGCCCGCTGAACAGAGAGATGGCATGAAAAACTATATTTCTGAAGTTATAGTTAAGGTAATAGATTATTTGCCTTTCTGGAAATGGTTTCCGTCCCGGCTGATTCGATGTTGCAGTTTTTGTTGGAGCCTATATATATTTGAGATTTTCACCATTGGGTATGCTTTTATCAGCTTTCAAGTGATGAGAACTCTTTCCGGAGGGAGAGGCTGTATGTTAATAAATTAAACATTATATTGGTTCAGGTAATATCGTCTTACCTCTGAATCATGATCATCAGTAATACGTTCTAATGATTTTCCTTACATAAACTGTTTGCTCAAAGGGAATCTCTGTAATTGGATTTCTCCATGTGAGCTATCTAGATTACGATCAGTTTCTCTATTATCTTGAAGCATCAGTGGCCATCCCGATTTTGTGACTTTTCCTTGATCAACAGTAAAATCAAAGAAATCTCTATGATTTGATTTATCCATGTGAACTATCCAGAATTTGATTAGTTTTGCACATTCAGATCTTGAAGCATGAGTGGCCTGCCAGATGGCGAGGCTTCATTCCTGACCTAGTTGCAGCAGCAAAAACGAGCGAGACTATATGCGAGAATTGCATGGCAATTTTGAAAGTAAATACTCTCACCTGCTTTCCAGTTTTTTACCAACTACATCCAGTTGGCTTAAGATGTTTGTTTTTCAGCTTCTAAGTGAAGAGGTCTTTGACTTCTCAAGGGGTGAAATGACGCAACAGAAGATTAAAGAGTTAAAGCAATCATTAAACAGGTAACATGTGATACTTAGTCTACTCCCAACCTCCCAAATTACTTCTGATGATGTGCTATCGTATATACGGCCCTAATATTCAGCATACTTGATATTCGTGATTGTACAGCAATTTGATTGCTTATATTCTGCCTATACCTGTCAATTACTTTTGAAGATCCATATAACTTTTTCTCCGTATTTCCGACGTGCAATGATGTTTGTTTAATATGATGATATTAATGTCTAGTTTCTCAGTCCCCCCCCCCCCCCTTATCTAAATATTGAAAAGTTCTTTTATCTGTATCTGCAGCGAGTTCCAGCTTATTCATGAGTTGTGCCTGTATGTATTGTCTGCTTCTCAAAGAGCTGAGCTTATCAGGGCTACCCTGGCCACTTTGCATGCTTTCCTTTCTTGGATTCCATTGGGCTATATATTTGAATCACCGCTGGTTTGTATTTCTTCCTATTTTGTGGCTGCTTGTTGGACTAAAACATGAAATTTAATCTTATTCTGGCAGTGTCTGGACTCTGGAATCTTGTTGGCAAGATATGCTTGCACAATAAGTAGCATTTGATGTCCTTATCTTGTGATTTTGTTTGGCAGCTACAAAGATTGCTAAATTTTTTCCCTGTGCCGGCTTATCGCAATCTCACCCTTCAGTGTCTGACGGAAGTATGCTATCTGCATTTGTCATTATTAAAACACTTGATGCTTTTCGTCCTAAAATTATTGTGTCATTGCATGTTTCGTTTTGTCCAGGTTGCTGCTCTTAGTTTTGGTGATTTCTACAATGTGCAGTATGTCAATATGTATACTTTATTCATGGTGCAATTGCAGGTAGTGCAATAATTTCTGTGTAAATACTGCAGTAAACTGTTGACCTTTTAGCTGGAGTATTTGGTGTTACTCGATGAAATATATGCTGATCCAACATTTTTTCGTTGCTTGTTAGACCATCCTTCCATCTCATACCAACTTTCTGGAGGCTTATGCGAATGGCACTACCGAGGAGCAGGTGCTTGTTCAAACTTATGAAATTTAATAATCTTTTATCTTGAATATCACTAATATTCAGCTATGGTTTGTCCAGGCATTTATTCAAAACTTGGCATTGTTTTTCACATCATTCTACAAGGTAAAAATCATTTCTCCTCCTTTTTAGATTTATTATTTTGGGAAGATGAGTTCTTAGTTTGTGGATAAAAATCTTCTACATATTTGAGTTATTCTTAAGATGGTCGTTGCCGGTCTTAGTTGGATGTTAATGATATATAATATTTTTAGTCACATGAGCTTGCTGACTTAATCTTTATAGCAGACTACTCTTTTTGCAAAAAATAGCTTCAATTGATCGTCTTAGGAATAAATTTTGTGCATTTGAAATTTGATGTTTCCAGAATATTCTATCACTCTTTTAAATGTCTGATTTAAATCGCCAACCTCACTGGCAATGTTCATTGTTCACTGCTAAGCTACTTTGAACATTGGTCATGGACTTTCATGTTCCTGAATTGACTTACTGTTCCACTATGGTACCTGCTGTTCTCTGTGTACAGTCTCATATACGAGTTCTAGAATCTTCGCAAGAGAACATAAATGCACTACTAGCGGGCCTTGAGTATCTCATCAACATCTCTTATGTGGATGATACTGAAGTCTTTAAGGTATACTCCTGTTTTCTTCCATAAGCTTCCTACTCTTCCTGATACTTTGCACTAACGTCGTTCTATTCAAATGCAGGTCTGCTTGGACTACTGGAACTCCTTAGTTCTGGAGTTGTTTGAAGCTCACCATAATCCGGACAATCCTGCAGCAGCTGCTAGCATGGTCGGACTGCAGGTGGTATTACAGCCTACTCCTTTAAATCATACAATCCTATTGTCTTCTGTGCAAGGCTGGCAGTCTTATCTGCAGTGTAGTTTTAGTGTAAAGAAATGGAATTAAAAATACAAGAGTTCTGGGGTCAAACAGAACTTCTTTGCTGTAAAAAGCTATCTTCTGCTGTTTTCTTTTTTGATTAAATGGATAAGTTTGAGTCTGAAGAATTGAGGGATATAGAAGCATGATATAGGTTTTACCTAATAGACGAGATCCATGGATAACTGCAAATTCAATTTCTGTTCTGATGGTAAAACATCTTATGAACTAATCAAAAAATCTCATAGTGTTCCTTCACGTTTTCACGAGAATATGGGATATTACTGACACCTGCCTGACTTTTAAATTGGAAAAAGCAGATGATTCCGGGTATGGTTGATGGTCTTGGTTCACAACTCATGCAGAGACGTCAACTTTACGCTGGTCCAATGTCAAAATTGAGATTGCTGATGATATGTCGCATGGCGAAGCCGGAAGAAGTTCTCATTGTTGAGGATGAAAATGGAAATATAGTTCGTGAAACTATGAAGGACAATGATGTGCTTGTACAATATAAGGTACTCAACATCTAATGAAAGTCATGTTTCCCTTGGGTTGCTTGCTGAATCTTGTATCTTTATCTTACTTGTGATGGTAATGTTCACAACTAACAAATTTGCAGATAATGAGGGAAACACTGATTTATTTGGCACATCTTGATCATGAGGATACTGAAAAGCAGGTTTGTTGTGTTCATTGTCATTATTATTATGTCTCTATGCTCTTGCATGTGTGATTTTGGAGGAGTCTGTGCAGAGATGGATCTAGATTGAAGTTATTTAGGAAGGCAAGTTGAAAATTGCTGAGAAAGTTCAGGCACTTTTTTGTAATTATAACTTCAAATAGTTTCACTTTTAATTATAGAGAGTGGATAAGTAAACATTTCTTTAGGTAAATTTTATATGAAGAAAGAAAATAAGTTTATGATATATGTTCCATTAATCTTTGTAGATCAAAAAATTGTAACATGCAGGCCTATCATTTTATTTATGCACGTTGCTTTGAAATAGTAATTAAAGCATTAAATTTGAAAAAATAATGGGGGTGCATGTGTATGTGGTTAGTATTATTGAAACATGTAGGCCTATCATTTAATGTATGCACATTGCTTTTAAATGGTAACTGAGGGATGTCATGCTATTGTGTTTAAGCCAAGACTCAAATAATGGGGTTGTATGTGTATGTGGTTTAACATTATTATTTTCAGCTGGTGATGTCCATAATGTAATCCATTTAAAGTAATTCAATTTTCAAATTTAATTCCCGGTTATGGGCACAGATGCTGAAGAAATTAAGCCAACAGCTTAATGGAGATGATTGGAACTGGAACAACCTCAATACACTGTGTTGGGCCATTGGATCTATATCGGGGTCAATGGTGGAGGAGCAGGTAAGATTTGTCTGAATGATTCTAATATCCAGTCGTGGCTATATATTGATAATGTCCTGTTAGGCACAAGACTTTATTGGTCCTAACCATGTATTGTCAAATGTCTTTGTATTTGTTGTTTTCCACATCATTGTCCTTCCGTATCATAAATGTGCTGAAGCTTTCAAGATTTCTTGTGAGTCGATGATGTATGAATGACCGAGTATGTGAGTGATCGTAAGTCTAGTTTAAGTTTGTAAAGTATGTTAACTTCCAAGTTAAAATCTAGTTGAAACAAAAATACCAAGTATTTTTTGTTAAAATCATAATCTTGTCTGTGATTTTGTCTCTTGTTAGACTACATTTATATGTTGATGCAATTTTTGGTAAACAATCATAGTAGTCATGTCACCTATTTGTTGTGAAAGATTGATCTCATATCTTACATTCAATGTCGATTCAACTTTTACTGTTTGGCAGGAAAACAGATTTTTAGTGATGGTCATCCGTGATTTGTTGAACCTCTGTGAAATCACCAAAGGAAAGGACAACAAAGCCGTCATTGCAAGTAATATAATGTAAGGGTCATTGAATTTAGTCATTGATTAGATACTTGAATCAATTATGATGCTGCACTAGCGTGTGTCCTCTATTAATAAGCGTATCATCTATCATTCTCTTTGTAAATGGACGTGACCTAGGAAAAAATTATCCGACTGATTATGTCAAAATTTTACCCCTTAATTTTCGTTTTTTTGGGTGGACAGGTATGTGGTCGGGCAGTACCCAAGATTTTTGAGGGCCCACTGGAAGTTCTTGAAAACTGTTGTAAACAAGTTGTTTGAGTTCATGCATGAAACTCATCCAGGAGTTCAGGTTAGATAATCCCACATGCTTTTCTAAATTATTGTCTGAAGAATGCATGTTTTGCAGAAAGTCACCTTATTTTCTTGCCATAGACTCCAGCTATCTTCGTTTGTACTGTAGTTCTCTATTTCTTCGGATTTTCTGTTATGTACTAATTTTATAAACCTGTCTGGTTATTTGTAGGACATGGCATGCGATACATTCTTGAAAATTGTCCAGAAGTGCAAGCGTAAATTTGTGATTGTGCAGGTTAATACGATATACATTATCACCTGCGGTAACTGTTTGGATAGGAAAATAATGGTATCTTTTAAACAAAGCGATTCACTTTGACAATGATCCATTTATTGCAGGTTGGAGAAAATGAACCATTCGTATCGGAACTTTTAACAACTCTTGTGACAACGATTACAGATCTTGAGCCTCATCAGATCCATTCTTTTTATGAATCTGTAAGTCCTGTTAGATGGCTTATAATAATCGAGTTGATAGTTTAGAATACCATATTGTTTATGTAAGATAATATTTCGAGACCTTCTCCCTGTTAGGTGGGCACTATGATTCAAGCAGAATCTGATCCCCACAAGAGAGATGAATATCTTCAAAGATTGATGGAGCTTCCTAATCAGGTATGATTGTCCAACACCGTCTCTGTTTCAGAAAAGATCCTTGTGTTAGGTGTTTCTATGTTTCTCGTCCTTTCCTCTTGTGATTGTACCTGTGTTAGAACATGTACGTCTTGCGGTTACGCTAATGCATAGTCTTCTGCAGAGATGGGCAGAAATAATTGGGCAGGCGAGCCACAGTGTGGATTACCTGAAAGATCCAGATGTGATAAGGGCAGTGCTAAATATATTGCAGGTAGGCTCTGATTAATCATGTGATTCAGTTCTGTATTATAACTAATTTTAATGCGATCATCTCCGCATTCTCTAAACTAATAACAATTAGATAATGTCTAAAGGTGTTTATGTTTCTGAACAGTTATCTTGTATGCATTCTCTTATCTGAGAGAACAACTCACTCATTACGCGCAATCCTTGCTTTTGGGCATCGAACCATGTTGGGTTGAGTGTGGATTTGTATGGCAGTATAAAACCAGCTATGTACTCTTGACCGAAAATATTGGTTAGCATGGCATATGTGAGGATACAGTCATAGACACGCATATCTTAGATGGATCAAATTAGTGTATATAACCCTTGTTGCCTTTTCTATTTCAGTCAATATAAGGTATTTATCATTTAGTTAAATGTGTGGGTCACACCATACTTGAGTATTTTAAATAAAGATTCTACATATATAATTGTTTAAGCAACGCAAACTTGGTTGCAATTCTTTTTTTTGCAATACATTACTTCTGCCAGCTTCTTTCCTTATGATTTGCATTTAGCTTGAAAACTGGTACATATGTATTCAGATTGTCAGATTAACCTTCTTGTGCGTGATAATTTTTCAGCGCAATTCTTATGAACTTTCTTCCTCTTCTTCATCTGGTTGGTCACTCCTATATACTCATACGCCTGCTTTTGTTTCTGCAGACAAATACTAGTGTTGCCACCTCTCTTGGAACATATTTCCTTCCACAGATTTCTTTTATCTTTTTGGACATGCTCAATGTGTACAGGTATTCCATGAATCACCAAGTATATTTTTTTTAGTTGTTTCTATCTTGACTCTTTTGTTGATGACTAAGATTCTGATTGCATGTCACAGAATGTACAGTGAGCTTATATCCACCACTATTGCCCAAGGAGGGCCCTATGCCTCCAGGACCTCTATTGTGAAACTTCTACGGTAAGTTTCTAATGTTAGAGGCTTATATCTTAGCTATCAGAATTACACTTATGTTCATCTATTTATTTCCAACAGCTCAGTCAAGAGGGAAACATTAAAGCTCATTGAGACATTTCTAGACAAAGCAGAAGATCAACCGCATATTGGGAAACAATTTGTGCCTCCAATAATGGATCCTGTGCTTGGTGACTACGCCCGGAATTTGCCTGATGCACGAGAGTCGGAAGTTCTGTCTCTCTTTGCCACGATAATAAATAAGTATGCCTTGTTTCTTTTGTCATTTTCGTTTTGCATGTAGGATGTTCAAGCATATGAGCTACATCTTCAAAACAAAAATTGAACTTTCAGAGCAATGCTGCATTTGTTTATTTATGGATCATTAGTAACTTTTAGGTAAACTTAGTTATATTGTTTTTGCATTTTCTGATGGTTACAGTATTCACAACCATAGTCATGCGGATATTCGTGCTTACAGTGTGTGATACTGATGCTTATGGCTTATATTTCATTGAGCCTACTTCTGTATTCTGCCATTAATTTTCCCTGCTCATGGCTTTGTTTAGGTATAAAGGCGCAATGATTGAGGATGTCCCTCGAATATTTGAAGCTGTTTTCCAATGCACTCTCGAGGTTAACTAATCCCTTATTACTTATTAATGGCAAATTATCATGTTCATTGTTTAGCATATCATTTTCTCAAGTTGTACCATGATCTCTATTGCTTTAAGTAGCCTTGTTTTTTCCCTTGCACATGTGTGCACATTGTTCTGCTTGTGTGATATTCTTCCATGCATATAGAACTAACATGTAGATTTGCAAGCTATTGAATACGTGAAGACGCAGCAGAAGGCTAATCTCATCTTGCCCTTCTGCATAACTATGTATTAACATCTTTATTTCACTTGTAGCTCTAGCATTTGAACTTTTTGCTATTTTTGGAAGCCTGGTTTTGCTAGAATCATACTGGGACGTCTTGAGTATTCTGTAATTTACTTCCACCATTGGTCCATTGCAGATGATAACACAGAATTTTGAGGACTATCCTGAGCATCGACTCAAGTTCTTTTCACTACTTCGGGCCATTGCCACACATTGTTTTCCTGCTTTGATCCGCTTGTCCAGTGAGGTACCTGCCATCCTTGAAAGAATGGCGTTGCTGATAATCAATATAAAAGTCAATAAATTTATCTTGAACCTTCAACTCAAATCATTATAAATTAATTATATATTTCGTTGACTATCTTTATGTACTTGTAATGTATTCTGGTGTTCTACTTATTACGTTCAGCAACTGAAACTTGTCATGGATTCCATCATTTGGGCTTTCCGGCATACTGAACGAAATATTGCGGAAACTGGACTCAACCTTTTGTTGGAGATGCTGAAAAACTTTCAGGTATCTTTTGGTTTATTTATTTTGTGTTGTGCTAATATAATCAGTTAAGAGTGGAGCCTTACCATTGTTTTCATTGCTTGGCAGACTTCTGAATTCTGTAATCAGTTCTATAGGACTTATTTTGTGACAATAGAACAAGAAATATTTGCAGTTTTGACAGACACCGTCCATAAGCCTGGCTTTAAGTTGCATGTACTGGTGCTGCAGCACTTATTCTCCCTGGTATGCAACTTTTCTTTCATAGAATTCTCTCTCCTTTTCCTTTGTTTCTTGTTTTATTTTGTTTTGTCTCTTGTAAGCAAGCTTGGTAAAACAACAGCCATCATGTATGAATTATAGGTGGAATCTGGTGCCTTGACGGAGCCTCTTTGGGACGTTGCAACAGTTCCTTATCCAAATAACGACATGTTCGTTCGTGAGTACACAATTAAGCTTTTGAGTGCATCCTTCCCAAACATGACAGCTTCTGAGGTATTAAAGCAAATCAAATGGGATATAGTTCAAATACAATGTGCAACAAGTTCATTTGGATTTATTTATTGTTTTAGATAAGTCAATTTGTGAATGGAGTTGTGGAGTCAAGGACTGATCTTTCACTGTTCAAGAACCACATCAGAGACTTTCTTGTGCAATCTAAAGAATTTTCTGCTCAGGTAAATTGTTACTCCTATTTATTGTTTGTTTCGTTCAATATTATACAAGTTGTGGTTTTTATGATGCAGGATAACAAAGATCTATATGCGGATGAAGGTGGTGCTGAAAGAGAAAGGGAACGACAACGTATGCTGTCCATTCCAGGGCTGGTTGCTCCCAATGAGATACAAGATGAGATGGTGGACACATAATTTAATCCTCTTAAGTTGTTAGTTTATAGAGTTACATATTAAGCGTGGAACTTGATATTTTGTCGTGTAAATTAGTGAAGCAACACACAGGTAAAAGCAACAACAACAACATGATGTTTGTAGAGTAGTAGTAGTATTTTGGAGGATGTTTGAACTGAATAGGTCTAATGTGTTATTATGTATACTACTATTAATAGTGTTTGTTGATTGAAATATTATTATTATGTATTTGGGAATTATTTTTAAGAAATGTTTCTTCTCTGCTCTGCTGGTATTATAGTATTCACTATTCAGTGGATATATATATATATATATATTGTATTGAGTTATTAAGATTGTAGTAGTACAAACTTGGAATATGTAATGAATTGGTCATGGGTGTATGTAATTAGCAACCATTGACCAAAAGAAATATGTGAATACGTCCCCGATCTTTATCATGTATTTACATTATAAAGATTTAATAATGCAATTTGATGAATGAGAATTTTGCTTATATGCTCCAAGCTCGAAAAATGAATATTAGTCTATAGTTGGAGGATAACTTTATTATTATTATTATTATGTCTTATCAGATGTTACAGGTTCTTATTATATACATAAGAAGCAAAGAATTAAATTTAACCATCTTAATTACTTTTACATAATGATAATAATTGTTATTAATTAATTAATGAAAAAAATATCTTGTAAATTCTTCTCTCACTAAAACAATAATTTCCTCAATTAATAATACTGTATTATTGTAATTAACATCTCTTTCTCTCTCTCTGAATTGAGAATTGTATTGGATCGCATAGATGTTCGTTCGATCCTCCTCTGCCAAGTAGCTGAATAATTTTCTATTACCCAAAATTTGTAGAAATATCTACTTCTTCTTCTCCGATCGGTTTAAAAATCTTTTCTTCAAATTCTGTGTGCTGAAGAAGAAGATAAGGAAACGAGGCATGGGACAGGCGTTCCGCAAGCTTTTCGATACTTTCTTCGGCAATTCTGAGATGCGAGTTCGTGCTCTGAATTACTCGCTGACTGTTTTATCCTTTTTCTTAAGTTGACAATTGTCTACTGCGATATGTTCCGTTTGATAATATATGAGCTTTTGGTGCCAAAGAGATGGTGTTTCTTTGAGATCACTGATTTAGGCAATTACTTTGATCTACTGTAAGAGATCGTATAGGATTAACTGGAATCCTTTTTGTTCTGTCATTAGTATTGGTTGAAACTTGATTTTTGTGTCTACTATAATAGTTCTATTGGTCAATGCCTCTTCTTCGTGCTAATTTCCTGCAAAGGTTCTCTTTTTGTATTGATACTACTACGTTTGGTTTGTGCACCCTGTATCATTGTGTATATATTATCATTTCTGTGTATTTCCTATTCAATCATGATTACTTGAGAAGGTGTTATATTCCTATGCTTGCTCGTGCTGTGGATTCTTAATTGTTTCTTGATTTCATGCTTGCCTTTGTATTAACATTGTAGGTTGTCATGCTTGGACTAGACGCTGCTGGGAAGACGACTGTGCTGTATAAGCTTCACATTGGAGAGGTTTTATCAACAGTTCCTACCATTGGTTGGTTTTTCTTGAAATATTTTCTGTTTCGTCCTTTTGAAAGCTTAGGAGATGTCTATATGGAGGATTTATTTGTTTCCTATTATTGGTTGTTTCTGATCATTGTTTTCAGTTAAAGATTTAATTAGTGCTTCTAATGTTGCTCGCAAGTTTACTTCTCTATTGTTCCTTCTTGTTTGTTAAAGATTTAATTAGTGCTTCTAATATTTGTCAAGATAGTCCCTTATTCGGAATTATCTTGACAATTACCCAAGCCGCTGATCATTTTTCTGAGAGCTTCAAAAACTTAGTGCATGCATCAGAGTGAGGAAACAGACAATGCTCTTTGTTCTTTCTATTTCAAAATTTATACAAATAGATACTCTTTGGGCATCCGTATTGATGTAATTTGCTCTGTATGTACTCCATACGTGTTTGTCATTGTGAATGGTTGTTGGTGCATACATCTTGAGGCAGAACATCAAAATCAATGAAGTTGTTGCTGCCATGCAGGTTTTAATGTTGAAAAGGTTCAATACAAAAATGTGATTTTCACTGTGTGGGATGTGGGTGGACAGGAGAAACTAAGACCCTTGTGGAGGCATTACTTTAGTAATACTGATGGACTGGTAAGACTTTATAGATAAACTTCTAATGTTTTACACAAGTTTTACATTCTAGTGTTGGCTCCAGTGGTTATTACCTTCGCCTGTAGCACTTCGCCATGATATTGCAACACTGTAGTATTCATGTACTAAAGGAACCTATAGTGGCGATCTTAACACTTAAAAGAATTGTTCCCACCATAAACAACTTCCCCACCTCTTTTGTGCTTGTAGCAAAAACACCATTTATATCCTCAAACCTTGAATGCTGTCAAACCTCAATGTCCCATGGGCATAATGTGCATGAATATTTCTTGAGCTTGATACACTCTATAACTTAAAGAGTAAAAACATGATTGTTTCTAGAAAGAGGAACATGAACATGTTATGCAAGTATTTTTTTAATGGTTTGAGACGAAAATAAGTGCCTGTCATCTTTTGTTAAATTCATATCAAAGATCTGTAAACATTTATCTCATTTATGAAGGTTGAATTCCCATTGTGATGGCCTGATGTGGAAGTGACAATATTCAATTAGTTCATAGGGTGCCTTGTCAATGGCTGTTTGCATTGAGATATTCTTTCTGCTCTGTGAGAGGAAACTGTTGAGAACTATTCCATGTAGATAATTAAACTCTCTTGGCAGCATGATTGTCTTTCATAATTGATTCTTTAACAGTTGGCTCTTCTGACATGCAGATTTATGTTGTGGACTCCCTGGATCGAGAGAGAATCAGGAGAGCCAAGGAAGAATTTCAGGTTGTATTCATAAACTATTGATATATTTAGGCCCAAATTACCCAAAATTTACATAGTTTTCACGTGCTTCATCTTTTGCTCAGGCCATCATCAACGATCCATTCATGCTTAATGCTGTAATATTGGTCTTCGCAAACAAACAAGATATGGTAAAATTACTGCATATTCTCTTATCAATGTGCATTAGCAGGCTACATTGTTTTCTTTTCCTAATTCAAGATTTGTGACAAATTTTCTTTTCTATTCAAGAAAGGAGCAATGTCACCAATGGAGGTTTGTGAAGGGTTAGGTCTCCGTGATCTGAAAAATAGGAAATGGCATATACAAGGAACATGTGCTCTCAAAGGGGATGGTTTGTATGAGGGCTTGGATTGGTTGTCAAGCACTTTGAAAGAACACAAGGCTATCGGATTTTCTTCCGTGGGCCCTTCATCTTTCTAACAAGGTCGAAATGCATTTTCCATACAATTCTTCGGTCAAATTACCAAGCATCATAATAACTATTTTCTTAATGCTGTTTTGTAGGTTGACACAAGAATTTATAGATCTGTAAATTGTGAATGATTCCTCCCTTTTGGTGGTGTTATGGATTTTGCAGTGTATTAAGTGCTTTTAGAAGTCCTCAATGGGTGTTTTTGATTAACATTTTTGTCTGATGAAACAAGAAACCATGTTGATTATTCCCCAATACTTGGTTTCATTTTAATTGCTTATACAGTCATTAGCATCGGGAGAGGTGAATGTAACTTCAGAAACTCAGTGAAAGATACTTGTATTTAGATCAAACTTCACGGGATTTATTTGACTACTACCATTCTGACAAATAAATGTATACAGTTAAGAAGTTTATCCCTAAATAATGTTCAAAATTTTGCTTGCCATCCAAAGACTTGTGAAAGCTAGCAAAATAAACTTTTCAATAATAATAAAGCTAAGTTTTTCAGTATGTAGAACCATAGAAGACTTAAGTAATGATATGCTTTATTGAGCCAATAAGGGAAACTTTGATTACCAAATAGGTAATACAAAACTAACCCAACACTTACACAGACACTCACTCTCATTACAACATCTTATAGAACTATAAAAATCTCCGTCTTCAGATGAACAAAACCAAGAAGGTTCTGTAGCCCATTAGACAATCAAAAACGATCAAAAAAAAACACAAATTATGAAGGAGATAGTTTGCAGCTTCACTCTGTTTAAATGTCATCTGTCATCGACCTATCTGTTTTCTGGAATGACCTGCAGAGCCGGTCTTGCCACCACCTGTGCCTGCTCATGAGGTATTATAATCTCATCATCATTCTCGCTTTTGCTCGATTTGTTTGTGATCTGTAGTTTTTCTTTCAGCATTTTAGTCAGCTTTCTCACACTTAAATCATCCAACTTGGAGACATGCTCAGCAGTATTTTTTACTATCTTAACGCTCTCTTTTGTAATAATCAATTTACCCCCACTCCCAATGTTCTCTTTGTTATCTGAAACAATGAAAGTCATTCTGTTCTTTGTTGCAGATGATGTGTTAATTGCAGAATTCTTGATTGTTGGTTGAAAGACGAGGCATGAATCCATATCGGCTTTTGTGGTTTCTTCGTGTTGAACAATTTCAACTTCGTCGGGTTTCTCTTCGTTAATCTTCTCATCTTCTTGTACAACGACATCAGTGGATTCCCCAGCCTCCACAATGACAGAATCTAAAGCCTCATCATCATCATCAAGATTGAATTCCTCTTCAACTACATCTACAGTCACTTCAGCTGCAAATTTAAATGAAGCAAAATTCATCAGTATGAGTGGAATAACTCTACATTGATAAATACAATATATACCTATTAAGTTGAAATGAGCAAGAGAGTAGCTGGATAAGCGGATGAAGCAAACTTACTGTTTGTTTCAAGGACTTCCTCATTCATATTGAAATCTGAAACATCTTCAGAATCCATGTCATTATCATCGTGCATCTCTTTCTCAATCTCATCACAAATATCAGACTCACAGACGAATTTTTCAATTGCTTTATTATCTGAGCATACAAAATAGGAGCACATTTATGTCAGTGAAAAGGCAACAAGGTCGAGAACATTAATTTATGAAAGCTGAAATAGTATACACACATAAACACAATACCTTCTCTTTCAAGGACAAGTGCAATTTCCATCTCTTCATCCTTAGAATCTTCTATTTTATCATATTTTTCCTCATCCAATTCTGCTTCCTCAAATTTCACATCACTACTCTCATTAGCCTCCGGTTTAGAAGCATCAGCTTCAAAATGATGGCCCATGTCCTCTTCAATGGAGGACACCACTTCTTCTTGATTACCAATTGCTATATCCTGATCTTGAGCTGAAACAAATTCCATTTCATCTTTTTTGTCAGAATTCTCCTCCGCCACAGTTGTGCTTGCATCAGCTTCTGAAAAATCCACTGTTAGGACACATATCAAATACTTGAAAAATTCCTGTAATTTAAATTTTGAAAAAGTAACAGAAAATGTACCAGTAATTTCTGAAATTACGTCCAAATTATCTGAGCTGTCATTCAAATTCATCTTCAAACTTTCACCATCTTCAGTGTGCAAAGCATCCTTAAAAAGCCCAGACTGTCCTTTCTTTGCCCCAGTCTTCTCTGCTAACCTTGTCGATCTCCGTGTGCTATACACCCTCGTGACTGCACTCTCCTCCTTCACTCCTCTTCTTCTCCTGCTAGTAACTCCCAACTGAGCAGGGGTCATCAAAGCATCCTTCTTGTCCTCTTCTACAAATTCCTTCAATTGGGAATCCATTTTTAGACAAGCTGAGGCCAACAGACCCTTCTTCTTATTGGTCTGCCCCACCACTGCTGGAGTTTGAATTACATCAGCCTCGGATTCATCGGCATCTTTAGCTAGGGTCTTTCGAGATGTGCGCCGAGTTCGAGTCATTGGGTTCACAGATTCGGGTTCTTCTTTCGCAACATTTTTCCTGCGTGTAGTCCTGCCACCAGTTGGAGGCACATACGGAGATGTTGCCTCGGACCTTACAGGTGATTCAATTGATGATGACTGTGCTGTTTCATATTGAGATGACTCCAAAAAATCTTCAATCCCTTCGACCTGCGATTTGCGAAATGAATTAATTGTTCCAAAAAAGCAAATACAAAATTAGAGACTGAAACAATGAGAATAACATAAACACAAAACATACGAGGTGGAGAGCTTTGAGAGAATCAGCCATGGCAATATTAGTGATATTGGCAGGAATGTTGTTCCTCTTGCAAAGGGCTTGGAGATCTCTCCTTGAAAGGGTGTGGAAATCCATATTATCTCTGGAAAATATGAAAGAGTTAATAGAATGAAGTGGGGATGAGATGGTAGAGAGGCGGCAATGGTGAAGGGGTATATATACAGTGTGAGTAAGAGAAGAGCAAAACAAAACCCTAAAAACTCAGATGTGACCGTTGGAGGAGAAGGAGCTCAGCTCAGCTCTCACTTTTTGAATTTTGAATTAATTCATCTTTATTTTTATTTTTTTGTCCGTGTAGAATCCAGACCCGGAACGGAATTGTTGGGTCGGAGGAGGACGTTACGGGTCGGTAACCTTACATATCTCATCACAACACAAACATTGTAATTTTGTAATTATTTTTCCTTTTCAATGAGATTTTAACTTTTTGTCTAAAAACTAGATTTTTTTTGTAATTTTCATTTGAATTTTTAGGACATATTGAAAAATTCTTATTATTTTTTGGATTGCTATCTAAAAATTTGAGTACTGAGATTTTTAGAAGTCTCATTTGATCATGTAATTAGTTCCAACTATAATTTCATATCTACTTTGACTATTTTGCTACAAAATTCATTTTTTTATTACACATTTGTGTGACAATTCTATACAGAGAAAGTTGAAAAGTCATTGTACCTAACAAATATCTATATACATATAATAATATAATATGAACTGTTGGTTCTATAACCAAAAAAAAAACTTAATCTATGGAGGATGATTAAATTCAATATGATATTGAATTATTATTTTTGAAATAATAAAGTAATAAACAAGTGTGGCAATTATAATTTATAATTGAAAAATGAGGTTATCTTGATTTAAAATGAAAATATGAATAAAATAAACGTATTATTAAATCCAGAGTATATTTACCTAAATACCTGTTCGATTAACAGAAACAGCAAGGCCAATTTCGTCAAAAGAAAATCTCAACGGCTCTCTTGAGATATATAGCCGTTGAAGCTCCTTCTTTTGTAGCCCTAGCAGAAAACTGCGCAAATAGACAACCCTAATTGCAACACTGATCTAATATATAAACCCCTCATTTCAACTAATTCATCATCAATCAATCACGCTATCATCTCTCTCTCTCTCTCTCTCTCTCTATCTGCGAAACTCTCTCGTGCTCGCCATTCTTGTGATCTTAATTACTTGTTTGTTTAGTTCAATTTAATTCTGCTTTTAGTTGTTTTTGGGTAACTTCATTCATTGTTTTGCAGGCTTGTTTTTCCTTGATTATTTTGCATCGAAGTTGATTTCTCAATTTCTGTTATACATACATACATACGTGCATTAGTAGCATATCTCGTATAAAGTATATTGTGTTTTTTGTTGTTATTTTGCTTGTTTTGCGCTAACCTATGGAAACAGGAATGGTTAACTCATCTGCATCTTCGAACAAGACGCAATCACGATGCCCTCTCCAAGAACAGCTTCTTCAAAGAAAAAGTTCGAGGGAAAATGTATGTTATATGTAATTGCATATGCTGACTTTCAATTGAAATGTACTTTTATCTTTATCAGCAATTTTTTGCGTGTTTTGATATATATGTCACTTTTAATAATTTATTTATATGTTGTGCATGTAGACTAGGGTGAGGCATGTATTGGTACACATCAGTGGTAGAAAATTAAATTACCAAAAATACATGGTCTGGTTGATTTCCACTTTGTTTTGTAGTGATGTCTTTTGTTAGAGATTCCTTTATTTGGTAAAGAACAAAAATGAAACGCTTATGCATATGAATAATATTATTTTCTTGGTTTTTGCAGTTGGATCGGTTCATTCCTAATAGATCAGCTATGGATTTTGATTATGCACATTACATGCTCACAGAAGGTAAGAAAGGTAAGGAAAATCCAGCTGTGGGCTCTTCTCCATCAAGGGAGGCATACAGGAAGCATCTTGCAGAAACCTTCAACATGAACAGGACTCGTATTCTGGCATTCAAGAATAAGCCACCAACCCCAGTGGAGGCTATTCCAAATGAGTTTTCTTCGGCTGCTCACCAAGTGAAAGCTGCCAAACCCCGTCGACACATTCCCCAGGTTGGTTCAATTCTTATTCTCATTATTTGTACTTGAATAGAAGTTTTTTCACATAAATCCTAATTTCCCACACATTGGATAATTTTGGTGCAGACTTCAGAAAGGACATTAGATGCCCCTGACCTTATGGATGATTACTATTTGAACTTACTAGATTGGGGCAGCAGCAATGTTCTTTCTATTGCTCTTGGGAGCACAGTATATTTGTGGGATGCTTCAGATGGTAATACCTCAGAACTTCTTACCGTTGATGAAGAAACTGGTCCAGTAACCAGTGTCAAATGGGCTCCTGATGGAAGGCATATTGCTGTTGGTCTGAACAACTCCGACGTTCAGCTATGGGATTCGACATCTAATAGACTGGTCAGTCCCTTTATCAATATTCATTTCCTCTAATTTCTTATTTCTCTTTCAATTCATTAATATTCAAGGCATTGTTTCTGCAGCTGAGAACTTTGAGAGGCGGTCACTCTTCACGTGTTGGTGCTTTGGACTGGAACAATCACATCTTGACTACAGGAGGAATGGATGGTCAGATCATCAACAACGATGTAAGAGTGAGGCAACACATTGTCGAGACTTATCGAGGGCATCAACAAGAAGTTTG
The DNA here is from genome assembly GCA_963669365.1 of Verbascum thapsus. Lineage (NCBI taxonomy): Eukaryota > Viridiplantae > Streptophyta > Magnoliopsida > Lamiales > Scrophulariaceae > Verbascum > Verbascum thapsus. The sequence continues at coordinate 118,666 of OY770120.1, forward strand.
TGGGCTTAAATGGTCTGCCTCAGGCCAGCAATTGGCTAGTGGTGGAAATGATAATCTCCTTCACATATGGGACATATCAATGGCTTCAGCAAACGCTCCAACTCAATGGCTTCACAGACTTGAGGATCATACGGCTGCCGTTAAAGCACTAGCATGGTGTCCTTTCCAGGGCAATTTATTGGCATCGGGTGGCGGCGGCGGTGACAGATGTATAAAATTCTGGAACACACACACTGGTGCATGTTTGAACTCAGTTGATACAGGCTCACAGGTGTGTGCTCTTCTATGGAACAAAAACGAGCGGGAATTGCTTAGTTCTCATGGGTTTACCCAGAATCAGCTTACTCTATGGAAATATCCTTCAATGGTGAAGACAGCAGAGCTTACTGGTCATACTTCTAGAGTTCTTTTTATGGCACAGAGCCCAGATGGATGCACAGTTGCATCTGCAGCAGGAGATGAAACTCTTCGATTCTGGAATGTTTTTGGGACACCTGAAGTGGCTAAGCCTGCACCAAAGACAACTGCAGCTGAACCATTTGCTCACTTGAACCGCATCAGATGATTACTGACGGGAAGACAACTAACTACATGTTCTTTTTTCTATACTTTTGTTCATAAATCAGGAACTTGCCTGAGAGATGACTAATGTTATCTATCATATACATTTTTGCTTTCATTTTCCCTTCAGGATTAATATAGTTTGTATCTGACCTGTAAATTGTAAAAGCTCTTTGTTAGGGTAGGGGGAGGCTCTGTAATTCCCAGATACGTTGGCAAGTCACAAATAGTGACTTAATATCTCTAATCTTATATCCATTTTTGTTGTTTTCAACATCTCATTCAATCCTTTGAGTTTCCATTATTCACACGCTGAAAATTACTGTACTCCCTCGTTTTTGGATTCTGTTCAAATTTAGACTATATATATTTAGATCATTCTCCATGTTCTTCACTTTCCTCAACAAAATCCAAGAACTAGCCCAGACCCATTGGACGGTTTCGAGAAGGGGAGAGAACCATCACTCTATACTCAAAACAAACTGAAACAAGGAGCTGTATTTTTCATTTTCAACAAAAGAAAACAGCCTCCATTAACAACATATTACATTCAACCAAATTCACAATAGCCTCTTTTCTCCCTGTTACTATCATCTAGTAGTACTACTACTATTTAACATGATAACCTTGAGCCCCTCTACAAAGTAATGGCTACGTGAATTGCCGCCTCATGTATGTGTCTTCGTGCACAAAGACGGGATCTTGAGCATCATTCTGTTGAGGAGGAAATTGAGGTACTCCTATTGCAATGCCACCTTGAGTGGAAGGAACAGATTCACCCCATGAATTATTATTTATATTCTTTTTTGAATTCAATGTGTGATAGTACACGATCCCAAGTACAATGCTGGTAAGTGACAAGATAGCTGCCCCAGCAAAAACACCCGGTTTTACAACGTAACAATAGTAATTGCCAAAGTAAAACTTCTCTTCTATACTCTGTTGCTCGTTGAGGGCTGCACCCGTTAGCAAGAGAAGGAATGCTATCACAAATGTAAACCTGCACAATTATGGCATTAGAAAGTGTTAGAAACCTAAAAGCTAGAGAAGAATATTGGTAAAATCTGCATCTAGGTATACAATGATAAAACATTGAACTGGAACAAGATGTTAACTTACCAGGAAACGATAAAGCAGACAAATGCGAGATTCCAATTAGAGTTCAACTGATGTGGGCCTTTTCTACAACAAAGGCATCCGGTTGCAATGTTGATGATAATTTGTGCAAGCATGAGAGCAAAAGCTGCGGTTAATCCAAGGCCGAGGGCAGGACTTCTTGGATATATACATTCTCCAGGGGACGGAAATTTGACCTGGTTACCCTGCATAACAAGAAACCGAATCATAACTACACAAAATATTTAGACAATAAAAGATAATGGCTTACGAAAAAATAACAAGAAAATTTTCAGCAATGAGGGTGTTACAACTTAGGTATATTACATTGAGTTTTCAAAGCTAAGAGAATAGTGTGATTGATGAATAAAAAGTGACACGGTTAAATCTATTAAATAGCAAGTACACATAAACTCGCACCCGTTGTTCAGATATCACTTGTAAACCGATAGTTCACAATATTGTATATTGTTCTGTTTCAGAAAATGCCAAAACCAGAAAGGAATGTTTTAAAGAATTTAATTCAAAAGTAATGCAGTTTATGTCAAATTTCCATAAACGACAATAATAACCTCCTTAATCTCCAAAAGAGGTCACATGAGAAAACCCCAATCCTACAGATTCATACCAAAAGCAGAACACATTGTCACTTAATTGCTATACTCAGCCAAAATCGGTTGCTTTCTCAATTAAGTTAGCAAAATTACACCTTTTTAGCCTGATGCTTGCGAATTAACATTTTGTAAACAGACCCTCTAAAAATACGCAAAAAAAAAATGATTTTTTTATTAATTAAAAAAAACGAATCAGCTAATAGGCATTCTTTTCTCTCTGTTACCCAAAAAAAACTTCAAAACAAAATGAAAAGGTATAAACATAATAAAAAAAATGTATTCATGAACACAAAAAAGTGTGATGAGCAGAGATAATTGTATAGAAATAATGAACAAACCTTAATCCTCTTAGCCTCAGCAGCAAAGCCTGCAGCAGCAGAGAGCAGACCTAGAAAAGCCACAACAGAGCACACTATTATCACCCTTATCTCCATCTCCTCTCTCTCTCTCAAAAAAACAAAAGATTATTTGTCAGTTTGTGATGAATGAAGGAATTATTATTATTTAGAGTTTTGTGAATTTAATGCGAAATTAGAGATAGTGACTGATGGGGAGCTGTTGTCAACTATTATATTATTTCTCTTTTTTATTATTATTTCTATAAGGGCAAATCTGGGAATACACTTGATTTTCTTTTATTGATTGAATGTCAAAATCCAATAATTTTTAATTAAATTGAATTGAATTGAATGATCTCTATATACTTATACTATTCTTCCAGGCTCCAAGAGTAGGGTCAATAGTAACTAAACACAATATTTTTAAAGTGTGAATCAATCTATTCATAATTACATAATGGGATAAATGCAAAAAAACCCTCCTGTGAAATAATTTATTGGCTGAAAACCCCCTGTGAAATAAAAATAGACTAAAAACCCCCTATGAAATTTTTTTGTTGCAAAAAACCCCCTCGGTCAGGTTTTTGAGCTATTCGGGCAAAAAAAAATTTGACCGAGGGGGTTTTTTGCAACGAAAAAATTTCAGACGAGGTTTTTAGCCTGTATTTATTTCACATGGGGTTTTCAGCCAATAAATTATTTCACAGATTTTTTTTGCATTTATCCCAATTGGTATATTAATAATTTTTCATAAAATGTTTATTTTATTTTTAGTAAATATGCCTCATAATATTTAAATTTTTGATCATTAACATATAAGTACTTATATATTCATTTGTGATACACTTTTACTCATGTTTACACAAAAAACGATATTAAAGATAGTTTTTCATAAAATATTTCTTTTATTTTTAGTAAATATGCCTCATAATATTTAAATTTTAGATCATTAACATTATTGTTTTTAAATATTATGAGGCATATTTACTGAAAATAAAATAAACATTTTATGAAAAATTATTAATATACCAATTGGGATAAATGCAAAAAAAAACCTGTGAAATAATTTATTGGCTGAAAACCCCATGTGAAATAAATACAGCTAAAAACCCCGTCTGAAATTTTTTCGTTGCAAAAAACCCACTCGGTCAGGTTTTTTTTTGCCCGAATAGCTCAAAAACCTGACCGAGGGGGTCTTTTGCAACAAAAAAATTTCACAGGGGGTTTTTAGCCTATTTTTATTTCACAGGGGGTTTTCAGCTAATAAATTATTTCACATGGTTTTTTTTTACATTTATCCCTTACATAATTGAAATAGAGTTTTGTTAAATGAACAAACACAGATACAAAGGTCCAACAAAAAGGCCGATGATGACACCAATGGGAGGCAACCCAATCCACCTCCAATTGCTTTATCAGTGTTAACATCATATCTTGCAAATCTCTTCCTTGGTGCTCTGCATTGTGCCCATGCATATGAAAACTTCAATGCACCAAACATATCTATCTATCTTACTTGTTCATCAAATATGATTTTGACAAGGTGTATATGTATCCACAATCAAGGCATATATGAGCCTGAAAACAAAATGGGAGGAATTTATATATATATATGTATGTTCACTCAAGAAGAAGAAGAAGAAGGATCTGAGACCATACACAGAAAATAAGAAATAATTAAAAAAAAAACTGAAAGAAAGTCTTGTGTAAGTGGGCTTTCTAGGATTGGGCTACTGCTTAGAAGGCTGTTTATAATTTCGGAGGCCCAGGAATGGAGCCCACTGGTCATCCAAGTTGTCTCATTGGTAAATTGGCCTGGGTTGAGGTTTGTTTAATGAATAGATTTGAGACCAATTCACTCACTATCCTATCAAACATATAAAAATAGTGGAATTACTACACAGATTAAGTTAAAAAATGACTGGCATTGTTTTCAAAACGGATAAGGGGATACAATATCCTCTTTACATTTATTTTTGTAATTACTCTCTCAAATTATTTTCAAACAAAGTGGACTTGTATGGCAGCTAATTTGCAATCTTCAGGAAACGGCCACATCCCATTCTGCAATCATTCCTTCTCACTCTCTCAGTTCCCTTCGTCTCTGTGTGTGTATTTACTATTTATCTTCTTCACTACTGTTATTGATCAAGTCTTCCCATCCCATGTGTATTATATTATGTTTTGATACCCCTATAAGCAGGAGCCTCCACAACCCATCAACCTACGTCGCACTGTTCTTTGGTTTCAATTTTTAATTTCTATATCATCTGTTGAATGAAGTCTTCTTGTGAGTTGGCCAATTTCAATTTTTATATTTACACACAATGACGCCAAAATCTATAAAGATATATAATTACAATGAATTAGTTGGGGCTAGATATAAAGTGAAGATGCAACAAAATATCTTACTTTTGCTCTCTGAGTTATGAGATTTAACAAGACCAGACCATCAATGCCTTCGTTCAATAACTGTTAAAGCTGATTTCAGCATTTCTCGGGCTTTTCTATCCGGTGAACACCCAGAAGCCTCCATTTCGCTATATATCTTAGGCACCTGACTCGAAAAAAAAAAAAAAAAAAAAAAAAAACATTCCTCAATGCTATCTACTAATATTGCCTTTCTACTCAGTAAGAGAGGAAAAAATTGAAGACTGGTCGCATACCTGATCGAATTTCTTGGCCCACAAAAACGCCTTCATTAGTGTACTATATGTCACTACATCAGGACTCATGCCCTTCATAGAGAATTTACACCATTTTTTAGGAAAAACAGAGATTGTACGATGTATTCGGAAATGTTATGTCATTTGAATGATGACTTACACTCTCTCGTATATGGTTGTAGACTGATAGTGCTTCCATACAGCGTCCAGCAATAGCAAAAGCGTTGATCAACATATTCAACGTAATTAGGTTCATTTCCATTCCTTCTGCCTCCATGAGCTGCAGAACCTTAACTGTTTGTTCGCATAATCCCTGAGTTCGAAAGAATGAATTAGTCAGCCACACAAGCGATATTATCTATGAGTTTTTTTGTGCAACCAAGTTTAATAATATCATTCTTCAGGTATGAAAATAATAAATTTGTCTCAGCAACACCTAGAATTATACCAAACATACAAGTGGAAATGGAGAAGAAAGCAAGCAAACAACAGATAAATTACATAGCTCAAACTCGACTAGTTTAATATTATCTAAAGTCTACCCTTCACCCCAACCTGTATAAAACTTGTGTGATATTTCAGAAAATGTTTTATTCACGATTCTCATTTCGATATCTTTTAGTAATTCGACTAAACCTCACTTATTCTTATTTGGATGATTGGTCCCAACTACAACCAAAATGGTACGGCTCGAAGCCCATACACTAAACCAGTACATTTCCTTATAAACGTGTAATGCAGTTAATGAAAATGCCATGCAACTGGTAACAGATAACTTGCATACACAACATAGCTTTTACAAGAGATGCAATGCTTTGAGTAGAAGAGGAGGTAGAACCACCTGCTGAGCATAAGCATTTGCCAGAACACAAAACATGCTTGGTGATAGCTGAACACCTTCGAATTTCAGTGCAAGAATACAATCCTCAGCATTTTGGAATTTCCCATACTGCCCATAAATATCAACTAAAACAGCATAAATAGCACTGCTCTTTTCTTGCCCTTTGCGTTTCATGTTCTCAAAGATCTTCCTTATGACATCCCACTTCCCCTCTTCCCCTAAACGGGAAATTATAGTCATAAATATCTTTGGATCAGGGTAAATCCCTTCTTCCTGCATCTTACCAAACAGATCAACAGCACCAGATAAATCCCCAAACTTACAATGCCACCGTATCAAAGAATTATATGTTTTAACATCCGGCTTTATAAGTTCTTCTTGCATTTTCTCAAACACTTCCAAAGCTTCTCCTAATTCCCCATATTTTCCAAAAGTATCAATAATGCTATTATATAATCTTGTATCTAATGCCATCCCCATTGCTCCTACCTCTCCCACAACCCCCATTGCTTTCTTCCACATCCCATTATCCCTATAAATCTCAATAATTTTACTATATACAAATGAATTCGGATAATACCCCTTCCTCTTCATCTCAGCAATCAGAAGCCACGTATCATTCAACCGCCCTGCACTAACATAATAATCAATAAGAATTTCGAACGTCTTACGGTTCCTCTCTACACCTAATTCATCAATAGCAACTAAAACTTTATCAGCGAACTCCAACATGCCTTTTCTCAAACAACTAGTGAGCAAAGCATTGAACAACCTAACTTTCGGCCTGCACCCCGAAATAATCATTTCCTGGAAAATGGCATCTGCTTCTAAAGTCCTTCCGATGTTTCCAAGAGCAGTTATCAAACAAGAATACGATAATGAATTAGGGCGAAAACCTAACGCCTCCATTTGCGATAGCAAATCCATGGCGTCATCGATTTCTCCTTCTTCGCAAAGTTCGCATATCATTTCATTGTACAAATTAAACGAAATTTCCATACCGTTATGGGATGAATGCTTCGAGCTCGTAGCTAAAGAGTAATTAATCGAATTTGATTCAGAAATCTTTCCTAGTTTTTCTCCAGACGTTTTCGACAGAATTAGAGCAGTTGATTTTGAATAATAGTGATTGAATCTGAAAGAAAACGGAAATAGAGATGAAAATTGGTGGATAATTGTGATCGATTGTGGTGCAAAGAACTGCATCTCCATGCTGTAGCGCGAAATAACTTTTTTTTTTTTTACTTGCGCGCGCAAATGAAAAGGAAAACAATCGATTGATATCTTGTGCTGCTGTGCCGCGTAATTTTGCATTTTGCCTCCTCACCTTTGTGCTTATACTCGATTTCCCCCCGGAAACTTGAGAAATATCTATATCACACACTCAATTATCATGTTATGGGTTAAATTCAGTACATAAATTTTTAATAAACCATATGTTATATATATGGTATATCATAACCGAATATTATACTTTATTGAATTTTTAGTTTCAATTTTTTGAATGTTTTATATGAAATAAATAATTTTAAGTGAATTGACTTAATTTGAGTGCCTTATATACATGGAATAAAAGAAAAGATGATAGTACTATTGTTCGTTGAGAATTGGTTTTGAAAAACCACCTACACCTCACCATTTTTATCAATTGTCTAATAAAACATGCTTTAAAATTTAAGTGGCATTTGGTGTCAATGTTATGTTAAAACCCTACACTGTCGTAACCAATATATATTCTTCTTTTTAATTTAAAGTTATAGTATTTACTCATTTGATATTGTTGTTATACTACCATAAATATTATCCTTTTGAAATTGGATTAGAGGAAGTGGGTTGGCAAAAATACAAACTAAGTGCATTAGAGAAATAGTAAAAACTTACGAAGAAGGACGCTTGCATTATAAAGATTGAGATATGCTTCTTTAAGCTGTAGATTTTGGTATTATCTATCATTTTTTGAAGTAGTAAAGGGATAAAATTATTTGAAATGAATATACTCAAGTGTTCCTCATATTGTTCGTAATTAAATTTTTCGATTTTTTTAAAACAAGTCATATAATACTAAAATTTTTCTTAGTAAGTTTCGGTTTCATATGTAGTCATGTTAATTATTTGAATAGGGTTAACAGAGTTGTAGATAAATATATTATCTATTTATTTTTTCACGTAATTTTAGAGTAACTTAAATGTCCATTTTAATTTATATTGAATTAATTTTCCCGTTTATAGAGTTAAGTTACCCAAGTTGGGTAAGAAATCATTATTACTTCTTAAAAGGGATTGGATTCGTCTATTTAATAAACCCATTGGGCCTAGATACCAATATTACGGCCCAATCGAACCCCTAACCTAGGGCTTATTTTTTCTCAAGCTTCCTACTATTATAAATACAAACAAACCTAAAAGCATAATCGTTTCCCCATCTTCAGTTCTGCTCATCTCCGAGGTAAGTTCAAATTCTGAGGTCTTAGCTTTACTCTTTTGCGCGTAATTATGTAGCATATCGCTTGCAGCTATGCTCGTTTCGATCGAATTGCATGCTTCTGATATTGTCCAACTGTTAAGAGTAGATTGAAATTGTGATGGTTGAATCTCTGCCTCCTATCGTTTGCTGAGGAAAAAGTGTACGATTAATTTTGTATATGTGTCCTTGATGTGAATAAACTGTTTGTGCTGCAGTTAAGTTTATTCTAGTCGATTTTCACGCTTGTGATATTATTATCCAACTGTTGAGTAGATTGAACTTAATGTTAGTAAAATGGAGATGGTTGAATTTGCTTATTTTCTTTTGCTGACGAAAAGAACGTGTATATGTGTTCCAAATATGAATATGCTGTTTGCGTTGTGTGTTTTTATCTTTATGTGTACCTTGTGTACGTCTCGATCTTTTGAGTTGTATCATTTTTTCTTCTAGTGCTTTTGTTTCAGTGTACAGAATTATTTTAACGTTTACATTTATGATTCTTTAGCCTGTTAACAAATGGTATTGCTTACCTTTAAATCACATAACTAGTGTATGCATTTTAACTCGTGTTTGATTAGTTGATAGGTTTCAAAAATGTCATACAAATACTGGGACATGCGCACATTTACAAACACTGTGTGTGGTCAGTTTCTAGGATGTCTATAGGCAGTTTCTTCTTAATAACTCTGTCTTGTGATTTTGACAAGACTTGAGTATCTCTTTGATTGCAACAAGCAGAATTATAATGTACAATCTGCAAGCATAAGATATGATGGACTAGATTATCAGCTCATGTAGTTGAGCGAATATCTGTTAGTCTCATTGGCATATTTCCTCAGAAGTGTTGAATCCATTCTTTACTTTGGTAATCTAGGTAAGCCATGAAGCACAACAATGTCATCCCCAATGGGCACTTCAGAAAGCACTGGCAGAACTATGTCAAAACCTGGTTCAACCAACCAGCCCGCAAGACCAGAAGGAGAATTGGTAATTATTTATCCTGATGTTATCTGTTTACTAAGTGAGAGTATTCAATTTTTTATGTTCTATTTATTTGTTCAAAAACTTCAAATGCATCTCATCAGTTGTTATCCTCCACTAATTGAACAATGGGTTCTCTTGTTTGTGCTTCTTCTTTTCAGCAAGACAAAAGAAAGCTGTGAAGATTTTCCCTAGGCCCACAGCTGGACCCCTCCGCCCAATTGTTCATGGACAAACTTTGAAGTATAACATGAAGGTCAGAGCTGGTAGAGGATTTTCTCTGGAGGAGCTAAAGGTGAGTTACTTTACCCAAAACCATAGTCAATTGAGAATGCTCTTGTGTTATGTCACTCGGTTTGTCTATGTATATAACTCTATGTATGGAATGCTTTTTTCTGCAATGGTAATACATAGCTTCTACCCGACTCTGGTAATCCTTTGTCAAATGTTCAAATCAATTCGTAGAGAATGTTTTAGAATCTATCTATTCATGTTACATGTACACACTGGATAGGTCACTGTCGATCTTTTGCATTACCAGTGTCATAATTTATTTTCTCTCCTGCAATAAATTCAGTCAGATTTGTCACCAATTCTCCATTGGTAAAATATTTCTAGTTAGCTATCATGGGTTCTATAGTTTTGCTATTACTACACCACTTATGTGATTTGATATCCCTTTGGTTTATATCAACCAGGCCGCAGGCATTCCAAAGAAACTTGCTCCAACCGTTGGCATCTCGGTCGATCATCGCCGTAGAAACAGTTCTCTTGAAGGTTTCCAGACCAATGTTCAGAGGCTGAAAACATACAAGGCCAAGCTTGTTGTCTTCCCAAGACGTGTTCGCAAATTTAAGGTGACAATCACTAGTTGCATCTGCAGACATCATTGCTTATTTTTTTGAAAATTCTCGTGCTTATCCTTTTTCTTCCACAGGCTGGTGATTCTACTCCAGAGGAGTTGACAACAGCCACACAAGTTTCAGGTCCTTACTTGCCAATTGTACGTGAGAAGCCAACTGTGGAGCTTGTTAAGGTTACACAAGACATGAAATCATTGAAGGCATATGACAAGCTGCGTTTGGAGAGGACCAACGAGCGTCATGTTGGTGTTAGGGCCAAGAGGGCAGCCGAGGCTGAAAAGGAAGAAAAGAAGTAGGGAGAAGGAAAGAGAGTAACTTTCAGTGACTTGTTGGATCTGTTTTGTTTCTTTATTTGGTGAAACGATATAGCTGAATTTTGTTTGAATTATTTAGTACTAGCAATTAAAAGTGTATGAATTTCTTGAGATTACTATATTCTCATCATTTTGACATGGATTTATCTGCTTTGAAGCCTCCTAATTGTTTCCTAGACATGGCTGCTGTGAAAATGGACCCAGAGCTAAGTCCTTTAATAGGAACTGGTAAACTAGAAGGCATACACATATAATAAAGGCCTTTGTTGTCCAAAAAGGGTGTTCTTTGGATGCTTTTATTTGCAGTAGGCTTTTCTACCAATGTTTAGGACAGAAGTTGAATATTGAGATCGTAGCCTTAACGTGTTAAACTGGTGACAGGCCAATAACGTGTTAAACTGGTGACAGGCCAATAACGTGTTAAACTGGTGACAGGCCAAACACGATTTCTGTCTATATTTTTTATTATGAAAACAGGCGTATATTTATTTAGGCATGATTTCATACATCGCGCCTGAAACGGGCCAATAATGTTATATATCTATTGGATATATTACATGTGGATGATGTAAAACATCACATGCATGATGCATCCACAATTGAAAACGAAAATTCAAGTGACGGTTAAAGATATATTAATATGTTCAATATAACAGCCTGGATTCTATTATTAAAAGGAAGAGTATAGTCAAGAAAATTGGTGACATTATCAAATTCAATACTATAAACACAATACATATATCAATCATTATTTTAAGTAATTAATGTCTCCATCGCAAATAAAATTTTATTATACTACTAAAACAATCTGTCAAGAATGATTAGATTTGGAGCTAGAATTCCAATAATTATATTGAATATTGTCCTGTCCATCTAAATGCTATTAAAATGAATCTCCAGTAGAAAGGACCGTGTTCATTATATTTCGTTTTGCTTATTGTTTGAATCTGCTTTAAAGGCACAAATCTGAGCAAATTAGCCAAGAATACAACAACATAATAAAAATTAATTAACTATCCCGTTCCTACATTGTTTTGAGGCCCACGTATTTACTCATTTGTTTTATCACCACAATATCTCGTCAATTATTCTATTTTCATTTTGGATTTTTTTCACATTCAATATTTGTTGGAAAATGAGTTATTATTTTTGTCATCTCAAAATCCAAGTGAATTTCCATTCCTGGAATGTAGACATTTGTTCGCAAGTGATAAAATGTAGTTGACTTCTTGAAATGCAGCAGTTCATCTCAAGTTCAACTTCAATATTCAACTACCCCTTCAGATATTGCCTCCAAATGCTAATAAAAAAACATTAATGAACCTATTCATCTTGTCAGAACTTCAACCATTAATTTATACCCCACTTCATCACCACATTCGCCATGTACAAATAAATCCACAATGATGATCATTCATCTCAAAATATACCACTAATAATGGCTGCAAATTTCGGATCCTTAAGGCAAAGCTTTGCGGAAAGGGGCAAAGAAAGATTGCTATCAACAACATACAATTCCAACGTGGGATTTGATGATTCTTATTTTATCCATGAGGGGCGTTTACGTCGTATTTATCGAACCATTCGTGAGAGATTTTCGAATTGGTTTAGTGATGTTAAAGGGATTGCATGTCGTGCGTATGAAATGGGAAGATCAGACCCGAGAAAAGTTGTGTTTGCAGCTAAAATGGGGGCTGCTTTGTCTCTTGTTTCAGTTCTCATCTTTTTCAAAGAGCCCCTGAGCTATATTAGCCATTATTCTATCTGGGCTATTCTCACTGTTGTTGTTGTGTTCGAGTTTAGTATAGGTAAAGTCGCTTATTTTGTTTCACTTGCAATTTTCAGTCCACTATTGGACTTGGTCTAGCATAGATAGATTTTTACGTGTAATTTGGAAGTTTACTATAAGCCTTTATATGTTGTGATGTTTTTCTTTATGTAGGGGCAACGCTAAGCAAAGGGTTTAATCGTGCATTGGGGACATTTTCTGCTGGAGCATTAGCTCTAGGAATTGCAGAATTGTCTATGATGGCTGGAGAATTACAAGAAGTTGTGATTGTGATCAGCATTTTCATTGCAGGTTATATTTCTTTTTTCTTAAAACATTTGTTAACTAATAACAACAAATTGAATTGTTGATTTACTACTGTGCAGGATTTTTATCTAGTTATTTGAAGTTGCATCCAGCCATGAAGCAGTATGAATACGGGTTCCGTGTGTTCTTGTTGACATTTTGTATAGTGTTGGTCTCTGGAACATCTCATTTTGTTGAAACAGCTGTTTCTAGATTATTGCTAATTGCTGTTGGGGCTGCTGTATGTTTGCTCGTAAATGTATGCATTTACCCCATTTGGGCTGGAGAAGATTTACATAAATTAGTCGTCAAGAATTTCAAGGGAGTTGCTACTTCTCTCGAAGGTATTAATCCTTGAGTATGTATTGAGTACAATTTCCTTATTCTTAAACTGATCATATGTTATGTCATAATTGCATAGGCTGCGTAAATATGTACTTGCAGTGCATAGAATACTCTAGGATTCCCTCAAAGATTCTGCTCTATCAGGCTTCAGATGATCCTCTATACAAGGGATATAGAGCTGCAGTAGAGTCCACTAGCCAAGAGGAATCTCTGTTGGGGTTTGCTGTTTGGGAACCACCTCATGGTCGTTACAAGATGTTCAATTATCCGTGGAGTGAATATGTTAAAGTTAGCGGTGCTCTGAGGCATTGTGCGTTTATGGTGATGGCAATGCATGGGAGCATACTTTCAGAAATACAGTCATCATCTGAACTAAGGCAAGTTTTCAAGGATGGGATTCAAAAAGTCGGCACAGAAGGAGCTAAAGTGTTACGCCTCCTAAGCGAAAAAGTAGAAAAAATGGAAAAACTGAACCCCGGAGATATCCTCCAACAAGTTCATGATGCAGCAGAAGATTTACAAATGATGATTGATCAAAAATCCTATCTTTTAGTAAATGCAGAGAGTTGGGAAAGTCACAAACTGCCCGGAAAATTTGCAGACCTTCAAGAACTCAAGGATAACGAAAACAAGCAATTCGTGATAAACTCACTCACCGAGTCAACTCATACGTTAAGAAACTATGATTCACATAATCCAAACATGAGCTCGGTTTCACAATGGGGTTCTGGAGAAGATGTGCTTAAACACCAGACAATGTGGCCTTCACGCCTCTCCCTAATTGGTGACACCATTCTTAACGAGCGTGAAGTGAGGACTTATGAAAGTGCAAGTGCTTTGTCTCTTGCGACGTTTACTTCTTTGCTGATTGAGTTCGTTGCTAGGCTTCAGAATCTTGTCAACTCGTTTGAACAACTCAGTGAGAAAGCTAAATTCAAGGATGGAAATGACAGTAAAGTTGTTCTAGGATTGTGGGCTCGATTGATCAAATGCATTATCTGCAAGGATTAATGCCGTTGTTGTCCTAAAACTCGGGTTTAGGTTATTTTTTGGATTCGTAACTTGCAGAATTTCGAGGTTTTACAAATTATCAAGACATCCCTTATGAGATAATGGCAAATTGAAAAATAGTGGGTGAAACTGCAATATCTGACAAAAGGCGAATCTGTATTATGCTGGGAAAGTTATGGTAATTTCTGATGCAGGAGCATCTATGTAATTTATTTTTTCTTTGAACTATTGTTTAAGCAGAACGTCTGGTTTTATTATTATATGCTGGTCTTGAAATATGCCTTATACGAATGATTGATTTTAAGGCATTTTATAGAAAGTTTGCTTAGCTGCAGCTTCGAATAGACAAACAGAAAATGTAATTCTTATAATTTGTATTTCTACAGAGGAAACAATGCAAATTATATTCGTTTTTGTTGTTATAAGTAAATATCAAACATATGTCAAATTCCCATTGTTTCATGATTCCATCCAACACAGAATGTGTCGAGCGTTCAAACAACATGCGAACATATCATATGAGCTTACTCGAAATCCAGCACGAGTTAATACAACTTACATCGCACTAGTATTTTACACTCCAGTGTTAAATGATGTAACCACATATGAAACTTGTAAGTAATCAAATAATGTACATGAAAAGGTTATGCTATTCTCACTTCTGAACATATGGTACACAAAGATGGGGGGAAAGGTAAAACAATAAAGAATAGTGGAGTTTTCTTATGTTTTCGTTCATCGCTCTTCAAATTCAACATCAATGATATCTGGTTGAGACTTTGAAGATGAAGCACTGCCTCTTGAGAAAAAGTCACCTTTTGGTTGCCACACAATATTTCCACAGCCAGCACATCGAACCGTTTGGCTCTTAGACCCCACAAATTGTCTCTTACAAGCTGGACAGTCTCCCTGACCAGAAAAATTAACACACATCAGAGTAGGACGTATATTTTCCAGGTTGTGTTAGCATCTAAGGATGTGTTCGGATGGAAGGTTTGAGAGTTTCATATTTCAAATTTATCAACAAATTCTTTGAGCTTGTTTAAGTGATTTTTAATGCATAATGGATTTCAAATTCATCGAAAGAATCAAGGTTATTCCAGAAAATAGTAATAACAATCAATAGATCATTAAGATGATACCAAAGAGACTTCAAGAACATATAACTTACCTTAATGACGAGATTATTGGCTATGGCCCCAATTAGAAGAGGACCAGCAAATGGCAGTACCCATGTAGCAAATATCAGAATCCGGAACAGCCAACCAGACAGAGCAAACCAAACAAAGAAAATTGTCTGCACGGATTAGCGTACAGATACAAGATTGAGATTATCTTATTTCCTCAACAACCTTTAGATTGTAGCTAATCAAAACATATATTCAATGTAAGAACATGATTAAATTTGGTATACTAGTGTTAGAAATACAAAACTAAAAACCATTAGGAAGTCATGTTTTGTTCTAACTGAAACTTAACCTAGTCAAAATCAATTTCAGTGCTTTGGTTGCAAATCAACAATATAAGAGTTTGACTAATGGCAAATAAGAAGCATAATGATGACAATAAGAAATTTGTCACATTATATGAAATTGGTTAACATTGCTCACATTTGTATTTCTCTATTGAAATACAAAAATGTATCATTCTAGATGAGGAATTTGAGAGCTTGTATTAAATTCAAAAACCACAGGGCAACCAGATGATAGCCGAACGAAAATACAGCATTTTCTAGATATGGTCTTCCACCAAAAGATGGAATAGCCAATTAGCCAATTCTATACTTCATGCAACAGACAATTCTATAGCAATAAACATGCAATCTAATTTCACTTCAAATAGTTATATACAGAGCAAAAGTAGTAATGATACTTACAGCAAAACTCCTCCCTAATGGCGTGTCAAGAAAATCTCTAAACTGTTTCCTGTACTGCCAAACAAAAATAGCAACAAAAAAAAAACTCCATTAATAAATACTAACCCCCCAAATTAAAATCAAAACGTTCACTATAATTCACCTAAAAACAAGCTAAACCACACCCTGTCATCCCAATAACAGAGAAAGTATACTCTTTGCAGATTTGTGGGTCACTTTAGATAGTACACATCTAAACGAGCTTATCTTAGACCACTGTAATTGACCTAAACGAGCTAAACCACAATCTATTATTCAAAATTATATAGAAAAACTATACCCCAGGCCAGTTTCTACTGAAGTCGAGCGTAAAACCACGCCATCTGTGACTAATTTCAAAATCTCGATCAAGCTCACGTGCTCGGTCGGCCGCGGAATGAGCTGCGGTGGAGAAACGCCGAGACACGTCGTATCTCCGGTCGATTCTCTCCGCCGCTTTCTTCGATTCATAAACGAACTGTTCGAAGCCGTCGTTGGCGATCCGCCACGCGTCGCGCAATGCTTCGCCGGAGGCCACGCGCTTAGCAAATCCATCTAGGTCGCTGCGAGTGAAGGCGCGGATGCTCGTCACTTGACGGATGCGGATTGAATTGCAGCGATAAAGAAGGCGTTGCGGAGGTCGTGTGTGGAGTAAAGGGTGCCATGGCAGGCTCGACGCCATGAACAACGAAAATGGTGAGTTTGTATTCTGGTTTATTATTTTCTTCGGTGGTTGAGAATTTTGCATAGAAGGTTGGAGAAGTTTGCTAATGGATTCTATTAATTGGTTTGGCCCAATAAGATCAACTCATTTGAGGCCCATTTAGATAAATAAATCGTTGGTATGGCCCAATATGATGAACTCATTTTAGGCCCATTTAGATAAATAAATTGGGTTCATATTTATAAATACCAAATCCATCTCTCTACTCTAGTGTCTAGTCTAGTCAAGTCTCTATCGCCTTCATTTAATTCTAATTAAAGCAGTATCAAAAACATATAACAAACACAATATTACTATAAATAAATTCAATCACATCCGCTAAGTCTGAAATCTCGCACCGGTTTATCGGACATCCGATGGGAGAATCATCGGATAAATCACCGTCCATCGGCGGCGAGGCTTCGGGACTGGTGGAGCGTGCCAAGGAATTGCAGGAAACGGCGTCGTCTCTCATCTCTCGCACCTCTCGTGAAGAGGACGCGCTACGCCAGCGCGTCGCCTCGCTCGATTCTCGCATCAAATCTCTCCGTTCAACTCTTCGCAGCTCAAAAGATTCCGACAAAGTATGTACGTGCGTGTGTGTCTGTGAATATACACATACATGCATGCGAGTGTATGTATCTAATATCCTTGTGAGTTTATTTTCTGATTTTAGCTTTTTGTATTCAAATTGCAAGTTGGAAGAGGAGTTGATGAGAGCGACATATGTATTGAGTGAAGGAGATGCAGCGGCGTTTCTTCCCAGCAAATTTCACGGTTTTTTGTTTTGTTTTGTGACTTTTTGCTCAAATTTTATGGTTGGATGTGGACTGTTGGTTTTATTTGTTGTTATCATGTGAATGTAGGGAGGTTTTTGAGGATGTTTTTGGGTCCGATTAATGTGCGGGCAAATAGGAAGGATGTGCAATTGAAAGTGAAAGAGGAATACAATAATTTCAGAGTACGATTTTATGCAGATTCTGGATTCAGTTGATGCTTTGTGCTTATGCTGTTTCAGCCTATAATTTACTGGATTTTTTTTTTTTTTTTTGATTCGGTTGGATAATATTTTAGTAATTTTGTATCTCATTTATGGCTTCGAGGATATGAGCTTGAATGGTCAAGTTAAGGATCAGCTTACAACGTTATGTATATGTTATGTCTAAAGTTATATGACGTGATTCTTGAAACAGTAATTGATGAAGACTACTGGAAGACTTTATACACAGTATTTATTACTAAAGTATATGTTATGTCTAACTAGGAATACTTAGTCAGATCGGCATAAGGGATTTTGATCACGTTATTATATGACATGATTGGAAGTTTGATGACCAGTATTACTGAACAGAGACTGCATTATGAGATGCAATGATTTCTAGCTCATGGCAATCATTACTTATTGGCACGAATATGGAATTGAAATGACTTGATAAGATGGAACTTTTTTTTCAGTTAATGCAAAAACAGTATTGATTCATCTCACTAAAGGTACTATTATCTAATTAGCTTCAGGTGATTGCTTGTCCAGAACGGTGCAATGCTTTTCTTAATCAATTGATGGAAACTCACATGTTGTTCTGATTGCAGGATCGAACAGCATACTTGTTCCTCATTTTTCCATCACTGCTGCTTACGTTAAGGTCCTGTGTTTGGGATGGGTGTCTACCTGCACTACCAGTTCAACTTTATCAGGTACTATGTGGCAAGAGTTTCTTATGGTTTTCTATTTCTTTGGGGTATTATGAAGTATATACATATTTTTACTAAATTTAATTCTTTCTTCCAGGCATGGTTGCTGTATCTCTACACCGGTTTGGCTTTGAGAGAAAACATTTTGAGAGTTAATGGAAGTGATATACGTCCATGGTAACTTAATATTCCTCAATCCTTTGTTTATGACTATGGTTATGCTGCAGCATCTTGATTAAAATAATTCTTCTCGCCCTTTTCGGTATCATTAATCACTTCCTATGATTTTCACTTTTTCGGCCTCGCTATAGATGAAAGTGGTGTACAAGTTAATGGTCATTGTATGTGTTGTGTTAAACATTTACATCTTAATGGAAAATTAAGTTTAGTAATAGCTAAACCCCAGTGTAATTTGTGTTGTAGATAGGAGCCTAGGACCTACAGCAATGCTGCTTAACAAGAATAAGGACATTCTTATTTACCCCAATTTTTTCCTTAAAGGAAAGAGATTATTGAATTGTGGTGCTCATGAAGCGTCCCATCTCAAGTTAGTTCTTACAGCTAGAGCAGCAGAAAATGTGAGCATTTCAAGGTTATATTAGCAGATGATTGAGTCACATTTAACTTTGTTATATTCCTACCAGTTCTTATCTGTTTGCGAAGCTTTAGATTGTTCGGTAGCATTTATCAGACTCCATTGTATTTGTGGCATTATAATCAAGGCTGTTTATTCTACCAAAACCAATTACGTTCTAATTTTTCATTAAAAAGTGCTCTAAGTTAATGTGTGTTGACATGCCACCCATACCTGCTATATTATAATTTCTCAGACGTTTAACGTGAGTTGACCTTCTTCAGATATTTATAATGCTGCATTTCCATAGAATATTTTACTATTTATGTGAGAAGTGTATGCTGAGCTGGTTCTGATGGCTCGACTATTTTTTATGCGGTATGCTGAACAATTTATTTAATTTATTTGACAATTTTGGACTGCTGAAGTATATCATTATATGGAGAAAAAGACCTGATTAACTATTTGACATGTGTTGCGAAATTGCCTACTAATGATGGAAAATTTCTCAAACAAAGGGTTACTGCTTCAGCAGATATCTAACTTCCACAATCTTTCTCCATGGCCTTGATTCTTGAATATTCATTGATCGAAAAGTTTTGAAGTGAACAAGTGAGACAGAGTTTAATTAAATCTTGAGTTTACTTCTGCAGGTGGATTAAACATCACTATTGCGCCATGGCTATGGCTCTTATTAGTCTGACTTGGGAAATAGAGAAGGGACCTGATTGTGCTCACAAACAGGTAAATGCTTATTAATCATTCACCACAAACAAACACACGAACCAATCTGCCAACTGAAAAAAAAATCACAAAGTTACATATGTAACACTGTTTCCTTTACCTTTTCCTTCTTATGTAACGATGTTTCCTTTACCTCTACCTTTTCCTTCTTCTGATTCTTTTTCTTATGAACAAACATGAAAATTATCATTGCAGAGAGGTGTAGAACTGTTTCTGAAATGGGCAATCATGCAAGGTGTTGCCATGATTCTTCAGAATAGATATCAGAGACAGAGACTTTATACTCGTATTGCACTTGGCAAGGTAATTTTTATGTCCGCTAAACTGTTCTCGTACCTTGTTTTTTATGCTATCATTCGAGGAATGCAGGAAATGTTATTTTTTATTTCTTTTCAGGTTTTGCTCAAATTAGTTTTATTTTTTAGTTTTCATTTTCATATGTACCGAAAAATTCAGTTTTCATCTTATGGTGGTATTTGGCACTCTACAAAGCTATTGCTTTCTACAATAGACTAGCGTGTATTGTCCTTCCCTCTTCTTGCACGGTCTTCACTGTCTTCTGTTTACAATTTTATAGGCAAGGAGAATGGATGTTGTTTGGGGAGAAACTGCTGGAGTGGAGGGTCAGTTACTGCTGTTATGCCCTATACTTTTCGTTTTACAGGTATACTGAGTTGACAACTCTTTTGTTTCTATAATGGCAGAGATGATGTTTATTTTTTTGAGTTAACTTTTTGGACACGGTGTTATCTCTATACTGGCTCGCTGAACTTTGATAGTCACTCTTGTAATTATTGGATGTCCACATAGTTTCATCTTCAGCTCACTGGTTTTCTTTCTCCGAAGCTGATCTAAGTTTGTAAGCATTTCTCTCTGTTTTCAGGGCTTTGAAGCATATGTTGGGATCTTGTTGCTTAAAACTGCAGTTGCTGGTCTTCGTTCGGACTGGCAGGTTAATTAATCATGAAGTGCTATTCCTATAAATTTTTTGATAATCACTTTCTATTATAGTGATGTTAAATTCTGTTAGACACTAAGATGAAACTATTTCAGGTAATTACATGTGGGATTCTTCTCATAATCATGGCTGTTGGGAATTTCGCTAACACGGTGCAAACCCTCATAACGAAGTCTAAGGTTAAAGCAAAGATTAAGAAAGGTAAAAGCAGGCAAGAACTGAATCAGGGATCTGATGACAAGAGTCTTTGATTTGGAAAAGACAGCTCAATTTCCCGTAATAATGGGACAAGGACTTGTTTGTGCAGTTTTGTTTATTGCAGCAGCATTTTGATTTTTGATGGGTTTCTGACGATAATCTTTGATTTTATGAGTTAGAAGTTGGAATGAGTTTTTGTCTTGTTCCAAAATGTTATTTATACATTTTGTTGTTCTCATTAGCTTTCATGTGCTTTGGATTTCATCCAAACAGAAGCTTGGTTGTTTTGTACGATGTTGCACTTGGTCCCGCTTGTAAAACGATTTGCCTAAGTTATACCAGACAGAGAGCTTTGATTGTCTTACTCTTAATCTGGAACTAAACCCTTTGACTGCTGCTGTATATATTTTGGTGCTATCTAACATGTCACACTCCAATGTTCCATTATGAAAAGACGAGACCTTTTCACATATTTCTATAGTTCAATTGATTTTGTGATGAGAAAAAGAGATGAATACTGATGCTAAATTGTTTTTCTGAAATATCAAATTTTGATAAGATCAAAGTACAACCTACCAACTGCTGCAATTGACATTAATACATACAGCAGCTGTATTAGATTTTTTAGACGAGTAAATCAACATCAAAGCAAACATATTTTCAACTTCAAGAGTTTGACGATTAAATCAACATCAAAATCAAGAACGCAATGCTAGTTAACTAAATCAAAATGCGAGCTAATATATCATAATATCAAAAATAAACAACAAAATCAAGAATGCGATGTTAGGTAGTAAATCAAATAAGAGAAAATATTTTATTTAAAATAGATTTAATGCACAACTGAAAATGTTTGACTTCCCTTTTAGTGGTCATGAACCACAGAAACATACACAGGCCCATATCCCAATATGAACAACTCATTCCTTGTCAACAAGCCAAGACTGTAAACAACTAGTTTTTAGTAATCATATGTACAAAGTCAACAATTTTGTGTTTTTTTTTTGTTCTGCGAAGTGATGCCTAAAAAGACAGAACCCGACAATAAACACATTTCCTGTCCATGCTTGAGAGTTAAACTTATCTGAAGAACACCATTATTACAGCACAATGTTTGTTGTTAGGCCCCGGTTTTTTCTTTCAGGATCATACGAGCTGCACTCTTGGAAAGTAGTAGATCTTTCATTCCTTTGTAAACTCTGAGTTCTTCCAGGGCATCTGAAGTCTTTCGAGGCTTAAAAAATTCAGAAGAAGCTGCTCCAACGATCTCGTTTTCGAAGGACTGAGAGGTGCTATAACTAGAATCTTGGCGTAAAGGAGGAGCTGCTCTTAGCATATGAACAAGGACACCAACAGCTGCATCCTGTGATTTCTTCACTGTTGAAGATGATTGAGACGAAATTTCTGAACTATTTCTGTCATCATGATTCTGACTGTATTACCCAAAAGAACAACAATAATTATGAGAATAAATGCCAATGGATAATTCAAGGAAAATCAAATAAAGATGCATTTATGTATACTCCCCTTTCTACTTGATCTATGGCTCACATTTCCTATTCGTGTGTAGTCTTCAAATAAGAATACGTTTTTTTAAATTGAAGTTCTTTTATAGAAAAGTCCGGATGTGGATTCAGAAGCTAGCACTGTAAACATACTTAAAACTCATTTTTTCAATTGTCATCTAATACTACGTGTTATAGCTCAAACAAGAACATATAAGTTATCCATCCCATTTTCTTTTCCGGGGCCGACTTCAAAAAATGAAATGTAGTGTTAGTTCCTAAAATAAGACTATATTTCTTGAAACGGAATCCCCCGCCCAAAAAAAAATCCTCTCTTTTAAAGTAGTGATGTGACAACACTGATCTCAGCCACTACATTCAATGCCCAACACTGAAAACTTTCACATTTTCAACTCTCATCAAATATTGTGTTTGGTCAAATTAAATACCCCGTGTTATTCACTCTTTGACTAACAATACTTATGAAGTATATGACCTTAGTTACAAGGTACTTGTTTCCGGAAGTGTGATATATAGAATAGACTTTTAAGAAAAAACTAATTCCAAGCCCACGTAAATGAAACCAGTGCTCTTGTCATGATGATTTTCAGAAAGAAGCGATTACTCTAAGAATTGATAGTGAGCCAATTGCCAACGTAATGAATGTGTGTGTGCATATGAAAGAACTCAATACGACATTACTAACCCGAGGAGACTAATGTGCAATTAAGTAATTGCATATATTCATATTCACACATCTATCTAGCGGCTAAATGAAGATAAAAAATATACTCAAATCACAGATGGCAATCAAAATTACCTTGCTTGGCTATCAGGAGGGTCCACATCATCCACAATAAACGGACATGAGAAATCACAATCAAAATCATCCTGGAAAGACAACCTGCTGGAGCTCCTCGAGAACCCAACACGTGGTGAACTACTAGAAGACAACAAACTTGAAAAACGACCAGAATCCTCTTTTGCATCCCGAGACACCTAAAACACATAAACAAAATGTAAATCAAAAAGAGAGTTAAGGATCCAACTAAATAAACGACATGAACTCAGAATCATAAATACCTTTTGTCCAACATTTATTGGCCCAGAACTTGATTCTCCAGCTCTGAGTGAATCAGGTCTCCTCATTAACCTACTCCCAGATGAGGACTCATGCGATGAAGGATCAAATTTTGGTGTTCTAGGAGATAGAGGTGGAAGAGAATGCCTGTTAGGATCAGATAGATTGGGAGATAGGTATTTTGGACTTCTTCCCATCATCGGATGGGGAATGCTCATTGGAGCAGTTTCTGAGCGTAGACGGCTCTGCACAGATGTTGAAGGAGATGGAAAGTACGTAGGTGGAGATGGAGACGGAGATGAAGAGAATGGAGGAGAAATTAAGTCATCAGATGTTGTCTTGTGATAAGCTGTGACCCTTTGGTATTGATTCTTATTCATGTGTATCTCAGTGGGTGAAGATGAATATGAATACTCGCATGGTGATCGGTATAGAGGCGGGGACCCACTAAACGGTTGGTTCTGTTGTGAAGAAAGATCCTTGTGGACCCCACTTGTCCAGCTGTGCGGTCGTTGGAACGGGGATGAAGAAGGTGATTGTCTCCCTCTTGTAGGATATGATGTAGAAGGGCCTCTGTCGGATGGAGATGACGGAAATGCCCTCATGGGGTCGGTTAAAGGACTACCTACATAATCAGTAATGATCTCGGGTGGACATTGTACAAAAGCATCAAGGTTAAAATCGGAAAGATCTTCACGATAAATCACAGATATTGAAAGGCAGCCTTGTTGTGCATCAATAGGTACAAAACTATATCTTTTCATGGACTCCTCCTCTGTTCTCGAAAATGGAGCACTGAATGAACAAATTTTGTAACTTATTTCAAAATCGCAATTCTGTTTCAAAGATTTTACTTTCTGAAAGGCCTTATAAGCTGGAAGGAGCCTCAACATTGAATAAACTGAGCGTAACAGTATGATGGATTTCTTGTATGCCTTCTTATAAGAGGCATCACTATTTTGAGGAGATATTGGCGTTTGATACTCGTATTGAACAATCCACCTCTCTACAACCGTTTCAGTAAAAATATCAGATGAAGAGTTTGGTGATTCTTGAACAAGTATGATATCAATTACCATAGGTTCCATCAAACTTCTGTTCCAAAAACTCAAACTATCCATGGCTGCAGGACGATCACCTAATACTAAATTAAACCATTTATCGCTCTTTTTTATTTCTCCACCACGGCTGCAAGGTCGGCTCGCGGGAACCCTTGAGTCCAATATAATGTGCAAGCTCTTTAGAAGAAACTGATTAAGTATTTGTTCAAGTCTTCCTTGTTCACCCTGAGGATAACCGTGCAAATCCATTTCTCTATGTGAACCAAATCTTATCACCTAGCTCCCACCTTCAACTGTGTGATGCAATTGTGCATACAATTATCTTTCCAAAATTGATAGAAATCAACCAAAATGTTAAATATCAGTGCATATACAATTTTCCTTTATTTATTATTGGTCTATAAATTTCCAAACACCAAATCAGTAATCTGCCAAAGGTGAGCTCCCTAATGCATGCCTCTATTTAATCTATGTATGTACACCTGAAATAGATCGGAGAAAAAAATAAATAAAACATAACATTGTACAGAAAAAATTGGCTAATTTTGTTATAGATGAAAACTGTTAAAATGTTGCATGATATACTTTTCAATTTATGCAGCAAAAAATACAGGAATAAAAAAAACATACCAAAAATAACGATATGTTTCTGGATTCAAAAATCGAAAAATAAAATAAAATCTGCATGTCAATAAATTAGCATGTAAAATAGCTCGAATTGCAGCATAAGAAAATTAACAGAACAGATCGAGAATCCTGATTCAGAATAGTCCATTACTGTCCAAAATCATAATCAAAAGTTCAAATAACAGATTAAACCAAAATTAAAAAATTAAACCAAAATTTTCCAAAATGACAGTAGTTCGAGATTCAGCAATTGAAAAAATATCTCCAAAACGATGAACTGAAAATGATTTATTTATAGAAACAAAACTTACTTGAGATAACGATTCTATAGAAAAGATGGAGCCTTGAGATCAAATTTGGCAGAAATATATAGAGAGAGAAAGAGAGGAGGGGGGAGAGAGAGATTGCGTAGACTGCTATCACCTATCAGTGAAATTAGAGAGAGAGAAAGTATGAATGCTCATTTCCTAGTTTATAATACTATTTGAGAATTTAATAACAATTATTATGATTAATTAATTAACTAATTAGTCAATTCTCCCCCCTTTAAACATCTATATATCATAGATCTATACAATTACAGCAAAAATATTATTGAAATTAAATAATCTCAAATATGGAATGGATATTCATAGTATTACTATTAGTAACCGATGCTAAATTTTGCTTTCCCATTTTATTTTTCATTTTTCTATTTTATATTTTTAGGATTCCATCAAAAGGAATCCTTTTGAGATGTTGATTTTCGTAAAGTACTTTTCTAACTTTCTGTTATGATAAATTTGAATAACATTATTTACGTAAACAAATTATTTGTTTTATTTTCTCTTCTCTCTCCTTATATATATATATATATACACTCGTAAATTAGTTTAAATATATATAATTAAATATTAATGACAATTTGTCAATGATCTTAATTTTGAAATTACTGACAAGATCGTGCTAATTGCTTAAGAGAATAATAGTTTCATGACGTGAAGTTTTTAAAGTCTTGGAGACAGGTGTTATTAAAATGATGAGTATTCTTTTTTTTTTTTTTAAACACAAAATGATAGGTTGTTATAATATTCGATTCTCTCATCTCATAAAAATTGAGTTTATTTTGGTGTCCTAGTTTTTATTGTATTGGAAATTGGGTAGTTGTGCAAATTGATATAGGACTTAGCCTTATAAACATTATTAAAACAAGCATATACCAAGCATGTTTAAAGTATTATGGGTGGGCCCATTTATAAAATGCACATCATAAATCATTGTCATTTATGGTTTATGGGATACCAAAAATTCGAAACTCTAAACTTAGAAATTAGGAAAAAAGCCCAGAGCAAGGATGACAAAGATTGTGCACAAATTGAGAATTATTTCGATATCATGTCTAGATAATGATGATTATTCATACCACCATAGTACATAAAAATTATCATACATATATAACTATCATTTCATAAGAAAATTAATATATCAACACTATTTTATTGGAGTAATTAAAGCAATCGTTATATATAAATCGTTTCTCAATTATTGGATACTCGTGTTACAGATGAAACAACGGAGGTAGCAAACAAAATGATCTTTGCTCAACCAACCATTCATATTTACTCTTGAATTCTCAGAATTTGAACTTAGATCGATGTCCAAATTCCAATACAAAAATTATAAGCAATTAAAAAGAAGCCATACATTACAGTCACCTATGTCTATCCATAATTGAATTCCTACATCACAATCGTACACGACTTTACTTTAATTACTCTATTTAAATAAGTGGAAGGAATGGGCTTACAATATATGAAGTATGGGCCAATTAATTGTTAATTTTTATTTTATGTCAAACTTAAATAGGCAGGCCTCTTTGAATTGGACATGACGTCAAAATTAATATCTTGATTATTTGGGCTCCTTTTCTAGCTTCAGCCCATTTGTAATGGACATGATCATTGGCCCACCCACTTCTAGATGTGGCTCATTTCAATTTTCATTAATGCATTCGATAAGAGATATTATTATTATTTGCTATGACTTCAACATCCACTTACACGACATTATTATTGCCTATTCAAAACTTTATACATATTATGAATAGGAGATATCACAATCACATGCCTAAATATTAAAAGTTTGGGAAAATGACCCTAAACCCATATTATTAATTAAATAGCAATAGGTAATATGTACTTCTTTTGACTATAGTAAGATTACAAGAATTATATATAGATTCAATATTTTTTTTTAAAATAAAATAATTCTTACTATGTGATGCCAAATGAAAGGAAATTAGACTTGAAACTCCACTTTCCCATGAGATAAGCAAATTCCTGAACCTCCCAAATTAAACATTAAAACTAAATTATAAAAAAAAAAAGCAATGAAGTAAGAGAAGAGATACATTGAACCTAGACGCATCTATCGCCTATAAAAAACCCCACACATTAGATTGGATCATTCTTTCCATATTCAGAACTATTTAACACACAAAACCATAAAAACTTCTTTATTCAAAGCACTAATCTAAATCCATTAATTCATGGCTCCGACTTTCGTAATCCCCTCCGCCGCGCCAAAAATAAAGAGCGAGGAGGTGCTGCGGCGGAGGAACGAGGAGCTAGAGAGAGAATTGAAGAAGAGTTTAGAGAGGGAGGAGCTGATGAAAGCGTCGGGGCGACTGAGGGAGGCAGAGGAGGCGGAGGAGCGGCTGTGCAGCCAGCTCGGCGAGCTCGAGGCGGAGGCGGTTGATCAGGCTCGGGAATATAGAGCTAGAATGATGGAGTTAATGGAACGTTTATCTGGTGTAAAAGAATTAGAACTCACGATCCAACATTCTTCTTCATTTTCTAGCAACAATTCTCAATGAGTCAACAACATTGGTCTATAATTTTGTAGCATTCTCATTTTTCTCTGTTTTGTACCGTTTTCATTTGCATCCATTTGTTTTAGATGGAGGGAACAAGGAGCTCTATATTTTTGTAATGTATAGTGTGGAGGAATCGGATACAAATATATTTTAGAATTTGAACGATGAGTCATATTTGAAGCGTAATTCAATGTATTTATTAAATATAATTATTAAGTTAGATCCAGCAGAGTCGTGTATTAAGAAAATTCATAATGAGAAGGTGTTTTATGTTTGCATATTGTAATTGATTATAATGTGGGTGTTTAATTGTACATTGTTTGGATAAATTGTTCTCTTTTACCTTAAGGTAATGGTGCGGCACAAATCTTAATCCACCATTGGTATAAAATATAAATAATATCTTAACAAAGATATTTGTACTGTTTGAAGTTGGAATAATGCGGAGAAAAGAAAAAGATCCGAATCAATGTGATTGGATCCACTGGGTACACCGGGGGGTCCATGTCTTAACATCATAAAGTTATTTGTTATTTGATGATCCATGGGTGTCAATGACTGTCCCAAGTCATCAGTAGCAAAAATTGAACAAAAGCTATTCGAATACCTTGAAGCAAAATCACATATATTTCACTAAATCTTGAATGTCTGAGATAATGTAGCATAACATTCTACCACACAACACAGAAGCAAATCACTCAATCATAACTTTTCAAGTACATCAACGTGAGCCTCTTCGCCTTTCTTTCACTTCTGGGTCCCTGCTAACATTATGGAGAATCTCAAAACTTCAAGAACTCAGTACATTATTCTCAAGATTTAAGAATTTTATTATACATTACCTCTCTATATGATCCAGAATAAGCAACCTTGGTCCAGGAGGGATTTTCACGTCTCTCAGAGCACTGGAATTTTAATGGAAAAGTTATTAAGCAAATTATATCTTTAGACAATTCAAAATGATGACTCGGGGTACTTACCTATCAGTTAGCAAAGGTAAAGTGCTGTCAGTCAACAAGCCTTTCTTAAAATTCTTCTCATAGTTCTGCAGGCCAAGGTTACTTAACATAGATCTCGTCTTCGCGTAATACAAATCTTCTACTGGTGGTTGTGAAAACTTCTGTCCCAACTGCATTCACCGATACTACATGCTCTCAGGAGACTAATACAGAACTCAGCTAAATTGAAGAGAGAAATAACATAGAAATGTAGAGAAAATGTCGTTTCATTACTTCGGGGTCAACAGTGGGAATGATCGTTTTTATACCAAGAGATGGATTAAAGCACCAAATGACAGAAGGGTAAAAGGATCATCTTTGTTTACGAATACAGATTTTAGCAGTCGTTATGAATGTAAAAGGATAAGTTACATAGAATGTTGAGACAAATCACCTGGAAAATTCCACCTTGAACAAGCGCAAAGAAAAGACCAGAGGTAACAGCATTGGCTGCCATATTTGGCCCGGCCCCACCCACACCACCACTTACTAATGAGAACAGAGCTCCAGAACCAAAAGCCGCAACCATACTGCAACAAGGAAACTAATTAGCATTACCAGCATAAGAGAACAACGATGGAGAGGAAAGACAAAGGAACATGATTAATACAAATGCGAAGCTTAGGTAATTAAAAGATACAAAATATTTATATCATGGACATAAAAGACAGAGCAGAGCACCCAGTTTATAACATTATGCTCATATACTAAGTGTATATGTCAATTAAAAATCAAACAGATCAAAACTCTAGAGAGAAGACGGGAGAAAGCACATTCTTTTTTTTGAATATTTGGTTGATCAAACAAGGTGAATTATAAAAAGCTTGAAACCTGAGTGAGAGTGTCAGGAATCAAATTCTTTATTTTCTATTGCAGCACCTATACAAAAATATGTTCCAGCAATAACTACCTAGATTGAACATCCTCCTTGCCTCTCAATCTTTTCATGACACAAGAAATTCCAGCATTAACACCTGTCATGACAGCAAAATTGCGAGCTTGTATCAAGGGGCCTCCTGCTAAAGCCTGCAGCCAAGGATACATTATAAGCATTCATTATATCAAGTACATGAACTGCTAGAAGCCCAATCACTTGAATTCGCGGAAGCATAATTAACAGCAAAATATTAGGCCTTGTTCAGCTGCTTCATTTATTAAACTATCTTTAGCTGAGCATAATTAGCACACTACTCACTCTAACTACCTTCAGTAAAACTATCCACATTTCATAACACTAAATTCATTTACATAATCAGCCAAATGTGGAACCAATCCAACTAACAAGTATTTCAATCTAGCCAAGAGACATATAATATAACATCAAAATTCTCTATTCTACTCATGCAATAGAACAATCCATAAACCAGACAAAATATAATCATACACATCAACTAAGCAGGTATAACAATAATTAAAACATAATTAAACCTAAACTACAGCATGCTTGAGTGACGCCATAGCTTCCGGATTAAAATTGCCATGTTCAGTGGCAGAGTAATTGGCAAACTACTCATACTCAGCATTTTCAGTAAAACTATCAACAGTCCATCAGACAAAATTCATTTACATAAACAGACTATTGTGGAAAGAACTCACTTCACAAAGTAATACGTCTTAGTGAAATGGAACAATCCAAAACCAGACCTAATAAAAGTCAAACAAACACACCTAACGGCTAACACTAATAAAAAACAACCTGAGCTTGCTTGAGCGACGCCATAGCTTCCGGGTTAAAGTTCCCCGCGTTGGGTGGCGGCGTAATCAACGAGGACGCATCACCGGTGAGCGTTCCCATGAAAGCACCAATTGCGGCGCCTTGTGCAGCGCTGGTGGTTGTAACAACCGCGGCTTCCACCGGCAACGACTGCTTGGCCAACCAGCCCTTAAACCTAATCTCAACCTCCTTGAACTTGGCCTGCACCACAGCAATTGGATTTTGCTCCGCCTGTCCGATAAAACCGCCTGTTTTCATTGGACTTGCAATTGATATTGCTCCTTCGTTACTTCCGCCCATGGTTTTGAATGCTAGTATAGGTGTAGACTTTTATCTTTTTGTTGGAAGGTTTAGAGTATAGAGAGAGGGAGGATGAAATGGATAACAGTATGCAGTACGCCCCTAAAGTCTAAACCCCAAGACAGAGAGGAGAGAGGGATCCAATCCAACTAAGTTTATATTTTATTTTATTATTATAAATAAAATGACAAACAAAACTAAAGGGCCCGCATCTGCTGGGCTTTGCTTTCACACTTTTCATATAATCCAGTTATGGCCCATATGCAACCAGCCCATTTAATTAGTAAATAAAACCCCAGTTAAATGGAGGGAAATTTAGGATTCTTTTTAGCTTTTTTCCTTTCGCTCCATTTCACAAACCCAGGAACTGCTGCAAGGTGCTGTTCTCTTTCAGCGTTACGGTATAGATTTTGTTTTTAATATTACCAAAATCCATAGCTAAAGCTTCGAATGAGTAACTCTAGAGAAGATTCTCCGGAATGGTTGCGATCTTTCCAGGTATTCTCCCCTTTTATTCAGCAGATTTTTACCAGAACTAATCAAGTTAATGTTTCTGGATAAATTGTTAGTATGTGGGTTTCATGTATACCAAGGTGTTCAAATGTCTTTAAGGTGTTTTGAATTTTTTAAATTTTGATTCATCAATTTGTTTTGTTTGGGGTTCTGATAGTGAGGATTTTGTTTTGTAATAGCCTCCGAGTCAGTCTACTGTTGAATTGTCATCTGGTTCGGTGTCGCCATTGGATCAGAGTCCTGTCAGTGATGATGAGGATGATATTAACCTCAGTAAGTTGTTTAAGAAAGAAGAGTCACAGGTTTCTGATATTAAGGATAACAGTGATGAAAGAAAATCCGTGGCTAAGAAAGCTCTAAAAGGGACGTTTCCCATGAAAAATGAGAAAGTAAAGCGGACACCAGAGAGGAAGAGGAAGAACAAAGAAGACAGTGAGAATGAAGGTGGTTTATTTTATTTTACAAAAATTTCCAGTTCATTCAGAAGAGATTTTTTGTATAATTTTCTCGGATTATAATTTATGCAGGAAAGAAGGCTAAAGGAAAGGGTGTCAATAAGAGAAATACACCAAAGAAGAATGGAAAGTCTTGCGTAAGGAGACTCTTCTCATCCTTTAAAGATCAATTATAGCTGGTTCATTATTTTTGTATAAGTTGCTTCGAAAATGCAGCAACTTATAGGTCATCCTCATTTGCATATGTTCTCAGGTCATCTAAATAACTTATATAATCTCTATTTTCGTAAACTGCTTGTGCCTACTTTCCATTTTATCCTAATATAATATCTAGTTCTTGAAAACTAAACATATTCTTGTGTAAAACTTAATAGTTTGATTATGATCTTGGATCAATTATAATTGAGAAATCTATGGATATGTGA
Source organism: Verbascum thapsus (assembly GCA_963669365.1). Taxonomy (NCBI): domain Eukaryota; kingdom Viridiplantae; phylum Streptophyta; class Magnoliopsida; order Lamiales; family Scrophulariaceae; genus Verbascum; species Verbascum thapsus. Next base: position 151,150 of record OY770120.1, read on the forward strand.
AATGCTAGGGGGTATGAAAACTGTACTTCAGCATTTTTCAATGACAATTTTCATACACTTTTCTGGCCTAAACAATTAATTTGATGTTAGTCCCAATCATTTACTGTGATATTCGAATATATAGAAGAAGCATTCCAGGACAGTAAGTTCTAATATTGATAGGTAGTTATATAAGGGATTGAAAAAGTAGAGTTGAAAAAGGATGAAATTGTACTCAGGACTGTACTTATATGCATTGCCATAATCACGGAAGGCCAAAGGGGCATGTCAGTGTGACAAAAGACATGTACTTACACTGTCATGGTTGATTGCATTTTTCAGTTTTATTGTCGTTAAGAGTCTGAAGCTACAGAGTTCTCTCGGTTCACGCAATAATTCAGATTTTCTGATTAGACCTTGATTTTTTGATATTAAGTATAATAACTTTTTCTGTAAGGTTAGTCGTTCTTGCTACTTTTTAATGCTTATTGCAATATCCATTTCTTACATAGGAACAGAACCATTCCATTTTGTCACTGTCCTCGGATTCGGAGCCTTCTCAAGATAGCAGCCCTGTTAAAAAGGATAAACCCATAAAGAAAGAACTACCAGCAGACAACAAAGATGAAGTTAGTGAAAATATAAAAGATATGGATGATGTTCTATCAGATCATGATGACAAGTCTCCGAAGAATCAAGCAACAAAGCTGGAATATCCCATTAAAAAGCTTGCAGAAGAAGAGGAGAAAACCTCAAAGAAGAAGATCACAAATAGAAGTATAAATGGAGGTAAGGACTAAGGAGGCTGTATTCGGGTTCTGATGTTTCTGGAAACATCCTGAAATTATTTAACATTTGATTGATGCGTCTTCAGATTATAAAACCATGTCAATCCTGCATTTAAGATCTTTCTTCTTTTCTTCATGATTCAGAGAATGATACTAACAACAATTCTGTGAAGGAAGAAATCTCGGGGAAGCATCTTGGGCCTCAGGTTAGAAGCTTTAATAGCCAATCAAAGTTTGTAACCATTCATATATTATGTAAAATACTGGTTGTCTACTAATGCAGGTATCCTCTTCCAGATTGCCATTGTTACTCTCAGATAAAGTTCAACGTTCAAAGGTTAGCCAACCACTTCCTCACTAAAATGACTGTCATTTTGCTGACTTTTAACTAGAATTGCCTTCTTTTCTAGATTTAATTGTAAGACTTTCAGAACTTGAATCACTTGTATATTCTACTTATGCGAGCTTTTTGTAGTTTCAATCTGAACTCGAAACTATTGTCTAGTTGTGGATCACATAACATGAATGACCACAACTTTTCCCGCCTTTCTATTGATTGGTTTTAGCTCGAGCCTATGCTTACTCTTGATCTTATGTTGAGAAACTTATATTTACTGCTGCTCCTTTTTCTCTTGTTTCCTCCTAATTTTTTAATTGCCTAATAATGTAATAGCCATCAATGAGAATTTAGAGATAATGTGTTGCGAAGTGGTTACTCAATTTGTTTTGCAGGCACTTGTCGAGTGTGAAGGTGACTCCATTGATTTGAGTGGTGACATGGGTTCAGTTGGAAGGGTTGTAGTTTTAGATGATCCCTCGAAAAATCAAGAAATGTTCTTGGACTTAAAAGGCATGTACAGCCTTCGCATTTCTCTGTTGCTTTATTTTGTCCCATTCTGATCTTCAATCTTAATAATGTGAATAGAAACTTATACTGACAAGAAAGTGCTAACATGTTTGGGTACTCCAGAGTATAAGTTTCTTTTCACCTTCTTGATGACATATAATTTACTAGCTGCTTTCCAATTTAAAATCACATAACAGACTAGGTACTCCAGAGTTACTTTGGAGTTTCACTTTTTGGGTATCTAACCAGTTCGTGTTTAGCTGTAGAGGTTTAATTCACTCTGTAACTGATGTGATCAATGTAAATTTTGTATTTCAGGAACCATATACAAAACGACCATCGTTCCATCAAGGACATTCTGTGTGGTATTCCATCCATCATGTATTCAACACCCCCCCACCCCCAACCCCCACCCCCACCCCAAAAACAACAAGGAAAAAAAGAAATGAAGTTTACTTTGATAAGATGTTGCCCTATTTCTTTCCCCTACTGTTCTAAGATATCTTCACTTTTTTAGGTAAGCTTTGGCCAATCAGAAGCAAAGGTTTGTCTACCCAACTCAAGAAATTATTTTTTTCTTGTCATTTGGAGTCTTCTTATCAAGGATGCTCAGAATGTGGATCAGATGATTTTAGTTCAATATTACTTAATTGTCATTTCTTTGATCTCTTTTATCAGATAGAGGCTATTATGAATGACTACATTCAGCTGAAGCCACTATCTAATGTTTACGAGGCTGAAACGATGGTTGAAGGTTAGTGATCTATATGAGGTCTCATCATACTTCATTAATGTGTGTTACTAATTTCTGTTTAAGTTTAATGGCTGGAAAGACATATTAGCCATGATTTGAATTTTCTGTTCTGCACGAATAGGGACACTGGATGGGTTTTCATTTGATTCAGAAGATGAAGATGATAAAGCCACTGGTCAAGCTGACCAACAGGAGGCTGCTGATGAACAGCCAGATGGGAAAAACAAAAGAAAATCTGAGAAAACATCAGTATGCTTATAGTTTTGGTTTATATGTCTCTGTTGTAAACCTCTTGTTAAGGGCCTCTCCTAATACATGTCTTGGTTCAGGGTGCGGCAAGGAAAAAGGGAAAGCTCACAGGAGGAAAGCCACCTAAGAGAGTGAAAAAGAAACCTCAAGTTACTAAAAAGAGCAAAACCAAGAAATGATAGGCAAGTGATACTAATTTCTTTTATTTTATCGCTCATACCACAACGTGTTGTTTTCTTATAATCCATTTGTACGACAAACACAATGGACTAGCAGCAGCAAATTTATATTGAAATCATTCTGAGACTTGCCGAATTATTATAACCTCTAATGTTAATAAAATTATACATTGATCATGTGCCTATAATTCTTGTGTGCTGAATTATGTGGATAAACGTATAGAGGTACGAACTAGTTCAGTGGGAAGCGAGCCTACGGGCTCGGTCCAATTTAGCTTAACAAACTAATCTTTGTTTATTCTTTGCTCCTATTAGAGAAATTTACCTACACGACTTCCTCACTTCAGTTCAATTACTAAAAAAATTCGTGCATTTTCAAACTTATACGAAGTTCTTTCATATTAAGATATTGTTACAGCTACACCCTTATTTATCTACAGATTTTTAAGATTTCATTCTTTATAAACATTAAAAAACTCTTAAGAGGATTTTGTAATTTATCAGAAATTAGGGGAACTTTTTTATAATTAGTACTGAAGTGAGGTAGTATGCTTGTAATTCACCCTTTCTATTCTTGTATCAACTGAGCATATGCTTTTGCATTACGATTCAATTATTATTATTTTTATTCATTATGGTAATTGTTTTTGGGGCTTTATAAGTCAAACAAAAGCTGACAAACAAAGGGTTGTTTAGATTAGATGGTGGATAGGTTCGTTTCCACCAACTCCATTTACTTTCAAGAGTCAATACCAAATCTTCTCTCCTTTACATACAATTTTATAATCCTAAACACAATTTAATAATAATAATAATAATAATAAGATAATAAATTATCTCACCGACGACCTGCTCAACGCACTGCATTAAATTCAACCCATATGCCCATTCAAAATTTCAGTGGATGTAATAAATAATGACTGCAAAAAGTCAGTCCCCATTACTTTATAGTCCGATAATATAGCCGTTAAACCACTTTAAACTACACCCTTGACCAAGATTACGCTTTGCCAATCACGTGTACCTTTTTATTCTTTAACCCGAGCCTTAAGGCGTGTATAAATTAATATATTATGAATATTAATTATAATTTCACATTTTAATACTCAATAACAATTTACAAACAACTGTTAACAAAAACTAGAGAAATATTCACAACAGTGCATCTTAATATTTAATTTCAATTTTCAAGCAGTTGTTATCTATCATGAAAATATAATTTTAAATACTTAATAATAATTTACACGCAACTAACAAACAATTGCTGTGAAAGTAGGATAAGATTCTTAGCAAACAACTATTGGAAAAGCAAAAAAAGATTCCCAACATGAGGAAGCGAGTAAGTAATGATAAAGTAGACAAATATCAAAAAAAATATGATAAAATTGAAAACCTATAATATATTGAAATTTATGTGTTGGTTTATAACGAACATTTAGACAACAGATTAGAGCACATGCAGGATCATCACAAGAAGACAGAAATAAAAATGATTTAAGCTTTTCTTTAATGTGTACCCGGATAAGTCCAATGTTCAACTGAGTACACGTATTACAAGCTGATCTTCACAGATAATCTCAGCATAATCTACATAGTTACTAATCAACTATCAGGATCCGCAAACCACAGAGCGAGTCTGAATCAAAGAACAAAAAGTTGCAGAAATAACAAAGGGTGCGTTTGGATCGATGGATTTGAAATCCATTTAAGTTCGTTTAGATGATGATAGATTTCAAATCCCTCTTCATTCATTTTGAGCTCTTTTCTTCACAACTACGGTGGATTTCAAATGACACCATTTTTTTTGTCATTTGAAATCCTTCCTCCAAATCCACTCCTCAAATCCAAATCCATCGATCCAAACGCACCGTAACAGAATTCAAGGTTACTTTGCTAAGAAAGCTCTTCTTCTTCTTCTTCACAATAACCATAGGGGCTACGCTAATGGACGGGGATCCAGGCAACGGATGAAACAAAATCCTTTTTGAGTTGAGTACCAAAGCTATAATATAGTATAGTATATCACCGCCAGAGAGATCATAGCTGAATATCAGCCTAATGACAGCCCCACACGACTATCAGCTGCTTATCCAAGAAGTAGCCTTGTGATAAATTCAGTTTGTAAAGATTCATTCCTCACTTCCATCCACAAGAACATTGTCCAAGTATCATGACAGATCCTATGAATTTGGAAATGTTGGAATCCGAGTAAAGCACATTCCCCGAGCTGCAATTCTTGGAACAGAAGTCCATTTCCTGCACGAGGAAAGAACAGCAAAATGAATTTAGAAGCTTTCTCAACATCAAAAACAAATTACTATTAGTGAATCAGTCATCAGTAAAACAAAAAAATATTCTCTCCTGTATGGCATTTGTAGAAGCTCCTGCAAAAATGAAATAACTTTAGGAACAGAAGTGTAGAGCAACCAGAATAGAAGCATAAAAATTTAGAAGAAATGAAGCGAATTAAAGAAATAATCATTCATCTTCCTCTTGTTGACCTGCAACACAATATGAAATAAAACAAATCCAAACCAGTGATAGGCCTCCACCAAATAACAAAGTATCTCTGCTACACCTGAACCGGCGACGAAAATATCCTTCTATCAAGTAGAAGGAAAATATACAAATAAAGATCATTGTCTGCCTAACTTGTACATACAAACCAAACTAAACCAAACAAACAATTGAATGAAATATTATACATCTATTACTCGAAACTATAATCAGAAGGAACCAAAATGAATTAAGTAAGGGAGATTCGAAGTCAGCAGAACAATCAAATCGAGAAACTATTAACCCTGTTCTTATCATCCTGCAAGCTGTAATAGGCAATATCAAATGCAAATGAGCTACATAATAAGTTGACAGGATACAGCATCATTAACTTCCTAGTAGTTACGAGTCTTAAGACAGAACAGCTACAATTCAAATAAAGGAAAGTTAAACATAGAGTTTTCCTACATAAAGGGCAAGACAATAAAGGTCTGCCACTGAAGTACTCAAAGAGTTCTATAGTCCATAACCCATCCTAAGAAAAGAAAGAGCAACGAAAAAAGGGACAAAGACGGATCTCTCATTAGGAGTTATAATATCTAATCTAGCTCATATCCATGCCATCTCCAATCTGGCTGCAAATGGGACTGACAGCAGTAAATGATCTCTCAAATGGTGAGGGATTATACTGAGCATCCCTTCTGCGCTTAAAAGCACAGCTCTCCGTGGGACCACTCTCGCCATCGAGCTTCCTCCTGACACCTCTCACGGCCTGTTGCTCGACTGGTGTTAGAGGGAAAACCTGCTTGCTCACTCTGCAGAGAGAGCTATGGTTATCATACAAAATTCTCTGGTTACAGTTTTTGTCACAAACGTGAGTCAGTCCGGTTAACTTGCAACGATACATGTTCCCACACACATGTTCGTTTTCACATTTCCAGTCACACTTGTGAACAGGGTTAGGCCCATCCTGGCCAAGAATACTTGACAAGTAAATAACATTTGTAGGAACAGATACCATAGAATTGCCAAGTACCTCCATTACTTTCTGTTATCGTAGATGTTAAAACCTTCAAATAATCCCACAGTTCCAACTCGTTGACCTAGATTTTCTGCAGACCGAAAATAAGATCAAAATTACCTACAAGTTTTGTATAATCTCAACGCTCTTTCACTTATTATTGCTCCGAAAGGAAAATACAAACACTAATCAGATCCGATTATAGTAAACATTTTTAAAACAAATTAACAGCTAAAAAATCCTCCAAACAACGCATCGCAAATACTCGCACACAACAGAACATATATATATATATATACATCTGTATACAAAACAAAATTAATCAACAAAACACCAGAATAATGAAAGAAAATCAGAGAAATTCATGAACAAACAGAACTTACACAGCGGACAAGACGACCAAACAGCAACAACAGCACCTGCGCCTGCTCTCTCAATCTCTCTCTCTCACACACACACACACACTTTCTCTCTCTAACTCTCTCTCTCTCTCTAACTAAACATGAAAGAAGGGGCAAAAATGGGGAGAAGGCTGGGGGAGTATTTATAGAGAAGATAAGGTGATCCTATTCTCGTGTACTAGACGTTAAGAGGCCAAACTAATTGCACCTCACCCCCTTCAACAAACATGTTTTTGTCTTTTTATCCCTATTTGTCTCTCCATCAATAACATATTAGGAAATATACTTTTTTATATAGATACTTGAAAGTCAATTTAAATTATTGAATTCTTGACTCCGGCTCGATTTAATAATAAAACATAAAAAATAAGTATGCTTTGGATCGATTGGGATAAGAATCAAGCTAGACTCGTTTAAGGTTGTTTAGCTTCACTCGATTTACTCAAATTTAAATATAAATATTAAAATTCGATAATAATTCAAATAAATTTAAAGATTAATTTACTTGACTCAATTTTCTTTTAATTATATCTCTAATAAATGATAATATGAGGGATCTCTAAGTATATATATATATATATAGTAACAATTCGAATTGGCAACACATAATAGTGGTACGTCCATTAGACTATATTAATTACATACAATTTATCGAAGGGATGAATTCTAATTTAGAACCCCCACCTCGTAAAACTAGTGGTACCACTAAATTAAAGATTAATTTATTTGCTAGGATGTCGGAACTTGGCTATGGTGCAAAATAGTATAATTTCGAGGGGGTTGAAATGCAATTTGCCATAGATATACGAATAATGATGTTATCCCAACTAATAAATACTACTTTTAGTGCCAAATTTAGGTGAAATGTTGGTTCAAATTTCAACGAAATGCAGATGAATTTGTCATTACTCATTTTTTTAGCTTAAAAAGTGGTAAAGAGCGTGAATGTGAATCTGAATGAGGCATCCACTACGCGCGTGTTCCCACCCTCTCTTTTGTCCCCATCTAAATTCTTATTATTTAATTATTTTGGAATATTTAACTAATTGGGGGAAACAAATCATGAAACTGTGGATGAAAAGGGAAATAAATTGAAGAGTTTTGAATCCAACCATTTGTTAATGGAAAAAAAAATAAATATATTTTATTACACGCACATATTGAATTTTGTGGTTACAAATATGGGATTTCTTTGTTTTTGAATGTAATTTTTACTAGTATTCTATACCTTGACATAATCATAGATAGACATAAAGCTTCATGAAATATTAAAATTAATATTAAAAGTAGAAAAGTTGTGAATTACATCCAGACCACAAGTGATTAAAATAAAGAACGTAGGGTACCAAATCCCTTCCACTTTTGATTTTTAGAGAAGCTCATAGTGGGCTTATTATATTATTGGGCCTCCAATGGGCTTATATTAAACCACTCAGAAGGGCAATCAAGCAGGCGCTAGAGTCTCAATGAACTGAAATGTGCAACGAGAAACAAATTGAATACGACCCTCCTTGTAAAATGCCTCCCTACTAAAATCAATAACCTCTTTGAAACTCTTATCTTTAAACTTGTAAACCATAATCTTGCCAGGCTGGTGAGCCACCAACGTGCTATCTTCTTCACTATCTCCTCGTCTAATGATACTCAGTACAGAAAAAGGCCCTGTATCATGACCAAGATTGATCTGAAACTTCAAAGACCATTCAGAATAATACCTATGCAACTCGGAAACTGTAACCGATTCCTCTTCTGGGGAATGAGAAATACAATGGAAATAGCCATTCGACTCTATATAGTCGCTATCAAAATAATCTGTTAGATTATGGGCTTGAACCACATTTCCAGGATGTTTTCCAACAAAATTGTAAAGCAAATCATAAAATATCCCATTCCAATGAATGCCGTCATTCCAATATATCCCATGACCGAAATTCACTTCTCGTGGAGCAAAAAATGGTTCTCCACAAAGGTTCCATTTTTTAGTTTCTGATTCATATACTTCAATCTGACAACAACGCCACTGACTCCGAAAAATACCACCTGATCTCCTTTTAATAGCCTTGACACAAATAATCTTGTAATGAGGTGATTTCAAGGGATCAAATGCCAAGTTGAGCCCCAGAACAAACTTGAACCTTTCGTGAACATTAAGTAAAATGTTTCTGGACTGCTTAGTGGTGGGATTGTAAATATAGCAACTTTCTGGGGCATTTTCAGCATCACGACATTGAAGCAAAAACAAGCCATTGGAAAAGCTGCAGATGGTTGGGTCAATGAGGGTTGGAGTGAAGTAATATGGGACCCACTTTTCACCTTGAAGGTAAAAGTAGTTTGATGTCTTTGATAGGTGGAGGAGTAGGGAAGGTTCCGGTTTGGAACGACGGTGGTTATGGTGGTGGTTGAGAGTGTGTAATTGAGAAAAACGATGATCGGAGATTAAAGAGAACCATCGTTTGCATACCAGTTTGAATCTGATCAAGGATTTAGCTGGCAGCCATAGGAGGATCTCTGTTAGTACATCTTCGTTGTCGGTGATCATTATTGAAAACTGTTTTACAGTCTCAGTCTAAGCAGAGAAGATCTGGGATTGCAATGAAAATTCAGAAAAATAAGACAATGAACACTTGCAAGTCAATCCATGGATTTATAAACAAAATGAACAGAAAGAAAAATGAATACAATTAGTTCCACATCATAACCAGCTATTCAGTTGTACTTTTGGAATAAAATATTCTGAAAAAGATGAATCGATTTAAACGTTGGAATAAATTATTTACTAGGTTGAATTACATGCACACACCCTTATTTGAGTTCTAATTACATAAAACTCCCTTGACTTTTGGTAACAGAATGGGCCAAAAACGGGCCGAAACCAACCAGCCCGTTTGGCCCATTCAGCTTAGGGGGCCAGGCCGGCCCCTTTAGGCCTGGCAGGCCATTTCGACCAGCGGGCCGAAATGGCCCCAGCCAATTTTGTTTTTTTCTTTAATTAATAAATATATTTTATTTCAATATTTATTATAAAATTAGTATATAATTTGTAATATATTATTTATTGATATAATTAGTATATAATTATTTCAAATATATAACTTTGTATAATAGTGTTATAATTTCAAATATTGATTTTAGTATAATATTATAAGAATTAATATTTATAGAATGAAAACAAAAAAATAAGGGATCTGTATGAGGGTGTAATTGTAAGGCTAATAGGGGTGAGTTCGTAAGAGTTTTTCAATACATATGGGGTGTAATTGTAAGAATTTCTTAACATGAGGTGGACTTTATGTAACTTTAAAAAGATTAGGGGGCTTTAGTTAAATAACACAAAAATAAGGGATCTGTATGTTTTATCTAACATAATATTAGCAAGAGATAAGGACTCAACAAAAAAACCAAAAAGCACAACTGCTCCGATCAACACTCAGATTGTATTTTAATAAACACCAAAAAGCAACTGCTGTAATCAACAATCTGATTGTATTTCAGCTAAACAAGGACTGATCGAATAAGAAATATCAGTAGAACACAGGCAATATTATATCGCAAATTGTAGAACTAAGGACAAGAACAATAGACACACAAATCGAACAATGTATATGTATAAGCGTAAGTAACGTACGCCGTCGCAGTCGAAGATCGCCGCAGATGAGTTGATCGGAGCTCGTCGTTGAATTGCATTTACTTTCCACAAGACGGGGCCTAATAAATACTAATTGAGGAAAGACATTAGCCGAAATAGTAGAATTGTATAAAGTCAATTTTAACTAAATTTGTATAAAATATCTAATTACGGGACCAGTTTATGGGTGCATGGGGCGGGGCCCTGAAAATATCTAATTTTTTCGATTGACTATTATATACATGTAATGAACAATATTTCCACATTAAATTTAATTCGGTGGAGGAATTGACTTGGCCCGTTTCGGTGTGTTTGAATTGAAAGATTTGAAATTCATAAATTTCAAATTCATCGACAAATCCATTTAAGTTCATTTGGATAAATTCATGTTACGAATGAATTTCAAATCCTTTGTCATTCATTTTGACCTATTTTCTCCGTAATTACGGTGAATTTTAAATGACTACATTTTAGGTGTCATTTCAAATCATTCCTCCAAATCCAAATCACTCAATCCAAACACACCCTTATCTTTTCTTTCTGAATGAAATTACAGCCACCAAATTATTGTTCTTTATATAAAAAAACTAGACCTTAAAACAATCACTTACAAGTTACAACTAACCTGAAAACTATAACAAATTATTACAACATGGGAATTATACAAAAGCAGCAAACATTTGTACTTCTGCATTGGATTGCATACAACAAAATCGGTCCACTTTTCACCATTAGATCGGTTTTCGTCACTCAACTCTTATCATATCAATGGTGGAAAGGAGAAACAGGCTCTTTTGCACACACACCACTATAGAATCGTCCATGCTTTAACGGTAAAAAACAAACTAAGTTGAATTAAGAAAGGTGTTATTGTTCTTGAGGACGAGCGAGCCAGAGAGAGCTAAGGGCTCGAAGACGAGAGAAGTAGCCATTGATAGCAATGAGAGCACGAGCCGATTGGCGAGTTGTTAATATACGGTGCATTTGTTGGAGAGTTTGCTGCCGTAGATTGTCAGCCTGAAATCCCAAGTATCATTTATCACATTAATAATAAGTTCAATTGCCAATTTATATGCATATCATGAGATAACCTGACGAATGAAGCCCTCGAGGGTTCCCAATTTTCCCATAGCCATTGCCATTTGACCCATGTAGTTGGCCACATTTCCTGATGGACCGAGAGAACCGGCTAATGTCTCGGCCAAGGATTGCTGCAATGCTTCCATTCCTTGCGATAAGGCATCTTCAGCCTGTTGAGATGACTGTTGCAAGTTGTTTATAGCCAATAATTGCTGCTCAGTCAATGGCTCTAAGTGATTCATAAGAAGCTGCATCCAGGGATGTCAAAAACTTCAAAACCTAAAATCACCTAGATATAAATGCCAAAGGGACTTGTTTTAATTGCCTAATAAGCTAGTCGTGTGCATGTAATTATCCCTTTTATACGATTGAAGTATTCATGGTTCTTTAGCTCTTTCAATACTTCCACTTAGATGATATATGAGATAAGATTTCTAGTACATAGAAGTGACTTACCTTAAGAAGTTCAGAAGAACGAAAGCCACCAAGCCAGAGGAAGCACCTTTCGGCAGGTGTTTTCCACATGCCTGACAAGATGTGAAAGACATCGGATTTTGCAGCATCCGCTTTTATCTTAAAAATTTCATCATATTGAGCCACAATGCCCTCAACAATTATGCGAAGTTCACCATCACCAGCATGTGAATTGACAGCACCTCTCAGCTCAGTTACCCGACGGTTGTGTTCCTCCAGCCACCTTGCATATTCAACATCAAAGGCCAAGGCACCTGGAAATATGGGATATACCAATTACCAGTGCATATTTTCATGGGAGTCAAAGTCGCTGAAACACAATTTATAATATAAAAAAAGTACACTTAAGTTCGACGTTTTGGCCAAAAAAGTCCTGAACTTATGGAAAAATATCCAATTTACGTACCATAACAAGTTCTCGTCTTTTTATACAAATTCAAGTATATATATATATATATAAAGTGAGCGATGCCTATTTTAATCATGAAAACTCTTTTCTTCTTTACCCATCCAAGAAATGAAAAGGGGATAGGAACTGAACTGAACTGAACTCAGAATTTGGTTCTATTTGTTTATTGCATGTGAACTTAGACCCCAAACTGCTTTATTAGAACCCTCTTCTATTTATCAACTTCAGCCAAAAAAAAGAAAACCAAAATTTCATAGTAGAAAACCCTTCTTCATTTTCAGATTAAAAAAACTCGTCTCAGTCGAGTACAAAATCAGATAGTGAAAAATAAGAAGTTACCATTTCCACCAGCTGATTGAGATTGATCTCCTGAACTCGAAATAAATACCCCCTTCAGAAAAGAAAAGCAAATTCACTAAATTAAACTTCACCAAGAATTGCATATTTGAAATATATGCATGGTAATGAATAGCATAGAACCTGCTGCCTAGCTCTTTGGAGCTCTTGCTCAAGTTGTGTTAATTTCATTCTGCTGCTTTCTAGCTGTTGAACATAGGCCTGAATTCCAATATAGATTATAGGGAAAAGGAGAAACAAATGTAAGGCATCGTTAAAGTTCTCATAAATTACATCAAGTCAATGTCGATAACAGCTTCCTAGAATCGTACACTAATATTTAGGCATATTAGTGTAAGTTTTAAATTTTCAAAATGCATTCTTTTAGTTTACATCACAGTTGAAACAACTAAGGGTTCTATGGATACCTAGCCTGCTTTACTTGCCAGCATGAATATACTAAACTTAAGTCTTTCCAAAAGAAGTGAACCTATCCTATTTCAACAGAATAGCCTAGATTAAGAGGCCGTTTGGCTAAGCTTATTTAAAACATCTTATAAGTTCTTACGTCTTATAAGAGGTTTTAAGAGCTTATAAGATGTTTGGTCTTATTAAAAAAATAAGCTCTTAAGTGTTTGGATAAAATAAGTCTATTTGACTTATAAGATGTTTTCAAATGTTACACGAGATAATTTGTACAAGAATAAAAATAAATATTTTTCGGAGAAAAGTATTGTTGGAAAGGAGAAGGTTAACTAGAGTTATTTGTGCATTTAAAAATATAAACAACATCTAAAATTTAATTTTTATTTGCTTATAAGACCCAAACATCTTATTTTTTTGGTCTTATAAGCTCTTTTTAAAAGAAATTATCCAAACACTTTCATGGAGCTTATAAGCTCTCAAACATCTTATAAGATGTTTAAAAGAGCTTATAAGCTTAGCCAAACGCCCTCTAAGAATCTAAGAATCCTATCAACTGATTCTTTTATCTATTATACTTGAGTGAAGAATGACTTCAAAAATGTAGAAGAAGACTACAAGCTTAAAAGGTAAGATTAGTAAATTTATCATATGGAACTTGTGTGAATCATCATACGACATGTTACTCTAAAGAATTATCAAAAACTACTAAGTGAAATTTCAGTGCACAAAGGGTAGCAAAAAGTAACTTCATAGAACGAAAATAAATCAACAATATAATGAAATACCTACTTTTTTTCTCAAGCGGCTTTTTCTTGCAGCTTCCCGATTCTGAGCAAGCCTACGGAGAGTCTGCAAGAGGTACATGAAATCATACATCAATATTGAAGAAAAAAACATGTGCGTGCAATTAAGCATTTAAACACCTTTTGATCTCTGGACTTATCACTGCCATCAGAAGCCACACCCTGCAATTGATTGTTTGGAAACTGCAGAAGAAACAAATGTCACTGTGGATCTAAACCAAACATCATAGTAAAAAATGACCAAAAAAAAAGAGCTGCTTTCGTATTACATATGCCTAAGAAAAATGGAAAAAAGGATTTCTTCATGTTGCGTTATAAATGCAGTTCAGACAATACCCTCGAGTTCTTATCTTCCGTGTCAGCATCAGTAGAAGTATCTGTCATGGGACTGGCATCTGCCATAGTGGAACTCTACAATCTGCAAGATTAATGCTTTAAACTAAAACAAGCACGTGCATTCACTCTTCAGAGGTATTAGTGAATCGGAAACCAATATCACTCCAAATCGAACCAATTTGCATAACATTACTCTGCAAAAAAAAAAAAGGTAATTTACAAGACTAGATAAGCAACCTTTCAGAATTGAGTGTTCAAGCAGAAAACTATAGGCATTGTAGGCTACACGAGTTAACTGGTGTAAAGTGCAGACAACTACTTCAGCTTTCTGATTGTTCTATTGCTAAATTGGTCAGACCTCGTATTTATTGCAAACCAACCCCTCATTTTTAAAAAACTTCCAGAACATTCAATGGGGTTGCAGAGTTTTAGCTCATAACTCATCCACTGTACAGTAAAGTCCTAATCCACAAATCTATCAGCGCCATCTTTGGCCCAACTAACCAAATAACTATCATTTTCTTGCATTTTTTATAAAGTATTGCTGAGTTGAAGATAACATAACACTCAAGAAATAAAAACAGTAGTATACAAATAATTATTAGATCTCGTTCAACATGGAAACACAAATATTGAAGCTTAATTCATACCCACTTCGTTTTTTCTACACCTGCGAAACATTTACCTTGATCCCACCAAAATACAGAACTCAATTAATCGAACTACCGTAATATTTCTGAAAAACAAGCATATGCCCAGAAGCTAAAATTAAAGTTTACCTCTTTTGCTTAGATTGGTATGCGAAATTCGAAGTCTTTGTGATAAAAAAAAATGTTCTTTCAGTGATAAAAACACTGATAAATAGAGAGAAAAGGAAGTATGAGAAGGAAGAGAGAGAATTGTGGTTATTTACTATCCGCTTTTGACTTCGGATGTAAAATAAAAAATGCTTGCCTGAATTAATATATCGATTTTTCTGGTTTGGTAGTTTAGAGAAAAAAATAAAGAGGGCAAGAAAAATGAGGGATTACCTGGTGTGAAGGCTTTAGATAGAGCATACCATAATCCACAGTGATATCTAAGAATCTGGAATTAATATTATTCATGTGAATATTCATATAGTATAATCTTTTATATATTTTTTGGGTTTTTATTTTATAAATGTAAAATTGTAAATATGTATGTAATTTATAGTGTAGTTAAAATCAAATCGAATCACGACTTAGAATATCAGACAATTAAACTGAAAATTGATATTAAACAAAATGAAACTTGTCAATAAAAAGTTCAGTATGGACCAAAATATGATTGTTAATTGGACCATATAGATGAGAATTATGGTCTTAGGTATTTTCTTAAATATTTTTGTCATTTTGGGTAACATTTAATGAGCTTAGTAATAGTATAACATTGTTTGCACTCATATCTAATTATAGTTGAATAAAGAAAAAAGCTCACAAATTCACTATTGAACTAAAGTGTATACGTCTCAATTATGAAGTGTTCAATAACTTTTGAAAACATAAATTATAGAGTAAAGAAAACGGTAAGTAAAAGCAAGGCATAGCTGACATATGAACCATTACTCAGTGAATACAAATGAGACCCTATATTCCCATGAAATCAAATAAACAACTCTATTACTTAAGCACATTGTTTACAATTTTGTTATTCTGCAATAGCTCAAATGAATTTGCCTCTATAGAACCGATCAAAATCCTTACACATATGTAACACTTCTTGTTACATGTACAGATGTATAGCACCGTATACAAGGGTGCTTGTGACGTGGCCAGAGAAAAAAGTATGATATGGTGACAAAACTGAAAATTTTCTGTCCAAATTCCGACCACCCATGTATGAACATTTATCAAATTTTTTTGTGTTACCATCATGTAACAGAAGATTTTGACACTTTACTACCGAGTGCTCCATCTAAAGATTTGCCTCCAATAGCCGCTCAACTAATTTTGGCCCCTCTGAGTTTAATCCACACAGAGGGTGAAGTCATGTAAATTGGAAAACTGCATCTGAAACAAGTAGAAGGAAGAAAAAGTTTGAGACACGATGATACACATCCATGATCAAATTCTCACACAAATTATATTTGCAAATTCATGAACATAAGCTTGTGATTTGATATGTATCAAACAAAGAAAGGACTAACAAAAAGAAAGGTAAGATCACAGAATAACAGCAGCCAAAATATTACCGAAGGTTAGGCAGTAATAATCAATGGTTGAATGGACTTGACAATTTTCAAAACCAACAGGACTGCACATGATGACATATATCATAAATCATCATCATTAGGGCACATGCTCTATGAGGTGAAACTTCTGCAAGCTTATATCATCCATACTTACGAGTTACTAAGTATCACCACAAAATGGCTGCAGTAAGTGTAGTAACTTGACCTATTACATGTAGCTTTTATCAACACCAATCCCACGTACTTTCACATTGTAATTTAAATGAAGGCATAAATGACTCGATTACATAAAACCGAATCAAAGGTCTAGCATAACTCAGTTCTATACCCATAAAAATCAAATCACCGAAATTTTAAAAAATAATATTAATAAAAAAAAAATCAGACAGTTAATACCTGGTTCATCTAGCCCGTCATCATTCTCTTGTCGACTTCTTACAAGATCCCCGAGTTTCCACTGTATTGCCTGGAAAGTGGCTTTCCAGGGCTAGAAGGAGAGGTTTCCAGGAAATAGTTCCGGAATGTCCTATTTTCACATCTACAAGGTCATTTATACCCGTTGTCAAAATGCACAGTTGCCTATAGTACTCATATCTTGATGATTTCACTTAACTTCAGTGAGATTGAACTTTAAAAGATCTCCAGGTCTCAATTTCAAATAAAATCCTGTTAATAACTAAGATTAGCATCACTTTATATGAGGGGCGAACAAACACCACTTTCCTTGCTGATCCAAAAAATTTGATACATAAAAACTTGTCATTCTTCACTGAAACAAACTCTGACCCTCAGTAGAACTTTTCTAGAATCGGAAATGCATTAAATAGGAATATTCCACTCAGTGAGTTTCAGCATCTGGAATTGTTGCAGAATAAAACAAACGGCAGATTTAATAATGCAGCAACTTGGCTGTCCGAAGTTTCAGCTTAAATCTCTTGACATCTATCTTGGAGCTTGTAACACTAAGACCCTTAACAACAGCCTTCTGGTCCGACCTTAGTACTTTCATGCCAGATTTAATGCAAGATAGCAAGAGTTCAGCAGCCAAACGGTACCTTCTTGCCTTACAAAGGTTGTGTACCAAAGAAGAGTAGGTAAAAGAATCCTTTACATCCATCGAGTGAAAAACTTGCAACGCATAATCTAAATGACCAACTTTACACAGACCATCAATAAAGCAATTAAAAGCAACTAAGCAATTTAATCCCATCATTTGCATATGGTTTAGATGCCTCTGGGCCCCACTAATATTCCCAGCCTTGCAGAGCCCATCGATCAATATGGTATGAGTATACTTATCACAATCTAGTCCTCTTTCCTCTGCCACATTTAATATATTGTAGGCGCTTTCAAGTTTACCTTCCTTGCAATGCCAATTTACTAAGGTGTTATATGATGCGATGTCAAGTTCGTACCCAATTTTTATCATGTGGGCTATACAATTATTAGCGTCTCGCATCCGGCCTGACTTCAACAAAGCACCAAGAAAAGTACAGTATGAAAACAAATCATATGCATATCCTTTACTCTTCATCTCCAAGAAAATTTCAAGTCCTTCCCTAAAATGTTTATATCTAAAGCAAGATTTCATCACAGTAGTATAAGTAATAGCATTTGGGGCATGACCCGATTCTCTAAGCTCGTCATAAAGCCTCATCATAGCCTTCCACATTCCTTTCTTGCATAAACTATTTATAAGAATGTTGTATGTTACTATCTCAGGAGTATATCCATGACGCTGCAAATACCTAAATAACATAAGTGCATTATTAATGTACCCATTCTTGCAAAGCCCATTAATCATGATGTTGTATGTGGCTCGACAGGGATAAATATTCTTTAGAAGAATGTCATGGAAAATCCTATACGCCTCGTCAGGCTTTCCCAATTTGAAAAAGCAGTGCATCAATGTATTATAACTCCATACATCAGGAATAATTCCCATTTCAATCATTTCTTCAAGCATGTCAAGACAACGAGATATTGAGTGTTGCCTTGTCGCACCAGCCATCAAAGTGTTATAAGTAACAACATCTGGAGTTATACCAGCTTCTTTCATTCTGTGGGTAACTGAATAACCTGCATCAAACCCAACAAATTGACAATACCCAGTTATCAAAGTATTGTAAGTCACGACATCCGGTAGTACACCCAATCTGATACCATCGATTATAGCAGCTTCAGCTTTCTCCAACTGCTTGGCTCTACAAAGAGAAGCTATAGATATATTTAATAACTTAGTCGATAATCGAAGGAACATTCTCCGCATCACTTTCAATAGAAGTGCAAACCTGCAAAGTGGGGGAACTGATGTCATTTTCCTAATTCTTTTACTGATATAATATTTAACAACTCTCTGTAGCGAACCAATTCAAAAGTTCATCAATTAGGAGAACAATCAAAGTCATTTTCGCAGGCATAGAACGAAAATTAAAATAAAAAACAAAGAACCCTAATTTCAATTGAGTTGGTAATGGTATTAGACAAAGACAGCATCTAAACTCACTAAATCTACCTTATGCGACTTTAGAATCCGGCCATGGAATCAAATTTCAATCGCAACTGAATTGTTGATTGTCGCAGTTCCCCTGAACTGTAGCTTGACGGCCGATTTAGGCTCCGTGAGAAGGATTGACAATGAGAATCCTGCTGGCTGGCTGGGTATAGACTATGGAGTTTTCTCCTATGGAAAATAACAAAGACGATTTAAGGAGAAAGCCTTTAGTTTTAGTATTTAGCAAAATATATATATATATATATATATATATAAATATATAAAAGGGAGAAAGGTTTTAATATTAAATTTTCATTAATGAAGGGAGATAATATATATATAATTAATATAAATAAAACACAATATAAAATACATAATTTCACCAAATATATGATTTGAACATGAATGTCACCATATGTTAATTCTCATCCTCAAAATGATGTAACTTAGTTACACATTAATCATTTAATCTAGGTGTATTTATAAAAATTCATGATTATTAAAAAATAATTTTTTAATTTGACCTAAATTTAAGCTCAAACTCTTTAATTATGGCTTGTTAATTGGACTTATTTGCACTCTTAATAAGTATTAAAATTTATAAACATATATACACAATAATTTTTTTGAGTTTCAGTAAACATATAAAACTTACATTATTATCTTCAACTGTAAATTGTTAGAATATATAAATGTCGTTTTACCTTTTATTAAGAGTTTGAAAATTGAAATCCAACTTAATATGAGCTAGCAATAGTGTTAGGTTGCAGAGTGCAACCACATTTAAATGAATTTTCATGGTTAAAACTATAAATTTTTCTTACCTATTTAGGTCTTTTTCTCCATATATATATATATATATATATATATATATATATATAGATTGCATCAAAGCAAGCAGATCCGTGTCAGACAGAGTTGGGAAGTCAGAAGCTTAAATTTTAGAAACAAAACGTTATCAACTTTGCATTTAATCCGATCGATCCACCGCCTAAGCGTCGTATAAATTTTCTCTTCTCAGAGCGATCAAAAAATTATTAATATCAGATCAGATGATGGCGAAACAAATTCTTGATTGTGTATTAGTGCCGCTAGGGCTTCTATTAATGGTGTTTTATCACATATGGCTACTCCGCCAGATCATCCGCCGTCCTGCCACCACCGTCGTCGGCATTAACTCCATCAACCGCCGCTTTTGGGTCCGCGCCATGATGGAGGTATATATGTTTTCAATCTGAAAATCTTACGTATTCAGAATAATGGAAAACAGATAAAGAATAGATTCAATTTTCCAAATGATTTGTATATTTTGATATTCAGGACACATCAAAGACTGGCGTTTTGGCAGTTCAAACATTTAGAAACAAGATAATGGCCTCAACCGTTTTGGCATCAACAGCCATCATGCTCAGCTCACTCATCGCCGTCTTGATGACAGGCGGCGGCCACCGGCCAATCGGGGTGGTTTCCGGCGACAATAACAGTAGCCTTGAATTCTCCATGAAGTTCTTCTCAATATTGGTATGCTTCTTAGTGGCATTTTTGCTCAATGTGCAGTCAATAAGGTACTATAGCCATGCAAGCATACTTATTAACGTGCCAATTATTCACAAAACAAAAATGGGCTCAAATTTTGATAGTAATAACAATGATAATAATTGTTATAAGGATTGTGTGACAGTGGAATATGTGGAGAGGATAGTGAATAAAGGGAGTTATTTTTGGTCATTAGGTCTAAGAGCGTTTTACTTCTCATTCCCTTTATTTTTGTGGATTTTTGGACCAATTCCAATGTTTGTGAGTTGTATTGTGTTAATTTTCATGTTATATTTTCTGGATTTGACATTTGATTCTGGGTCTGTATATTCTGATACTCCACAAGAGGGCCATCTGCAAGTTTAGGAGGCTAGTTAGTAGATGTTGGTATTCTTTTTTAAATAAGATATAGATTTAGTGTGAAGGGCAATTTGGATTCAATCCAAGTTGAATTAAATTGCCCATTTACCATGTAATGTCACTTGAGTCTCCAATACTATTATGCCAATAAATTGTTCCATACTTTGGGGTTATATTATATAATGTGCTTGTCACTTTTCAATTTTTCATTTGTTTTGGTGTATTTTACTTTTTATTTAAATATATTTGAACTGTCTGTGATTTATGCCAAAAAATTATACAAGAAAATGTTTTACAATGAACAAGGGATATAATATACAAGATGAAAAATTAGAAACAAATTATCCAAATCCCAAACAATGATGTTATTCTTCATTCTTAGTACTCATAGTCCCGAACACTTATATAATGATACTTACGAAAAATTCATAATCAAATGCTAATCGAGATACCATAACCCAAAAATCCACCAACAAAATTGAGACCACATTGAAATTGACTCCAATCAAAGAAGCCCAAGGCCCAAACAATAACAAAAAACCCAAGTAGTATTAGCCGAACAATGTGAACTAACAAAAGGGCTTGACCCGCTGGATCCAACCCACCATTTCCACCTTCACAAAAACCCAACTTTCTTCACCCACACCAATACGTCACTCTCTCGATACCGCAAACCAGGTCGGGTCAAAAGCATTTAACGGGGCATCCATGCGGGTCATAAAGGAGACGTTTTTCTGGACCTTTTTTTTGTTAAATTTATTTTTTTAATTATTATCCACGATATTTTCTTAATCCAAAAATAGTAAAATGTAGCGGGTTAAAATAATTTTACATAACTATAGTGCCATATTTAACTCTTCTTGTTATCATGTGATTGTCACTCAGTCTTCGGACAAAAAAAAACCTATGGACCAACGGTCAAAAATATGGTCAAAACGGTGATAACAAACTTTCAAAACAAAAAACTCCCTGAAATGAAGCTGTACCCATGAAAACATTAACAAAAATAGACTCTCCACAAAAAAGCCAGCAAATTTCAAATAAGAATAATCACATTTTCGATCCCTATATAACCCTCTTGTTATGCCTCTTCTTCATTCAGCCTCAAAATCGAAAAGAAGAAAAAAAAAAAAGAGAACGAAAAGAGCCTTTCTGCTTAATAATTCATAGCTCAGCCTCTCTTTCTCGCTATTGTTCAACTAATAACGCGAGGAAATCATGGGAGGCTGTGCAACCAAACCCCAGGTCTTGGAAACCGATGATGCCCCTGCCCCTGTTGAGGCACCATCAGCTGCCGCCACCGAGACCCCAGCCCCCACTGAAAAGGTCGAGGCCATTCAAGCAGTAAGATATCTCAAATCATTTTATTTTTCATGAATTAATGATATATATCCTGAAACCTAAACAAGATCTCAAGTCTGTATGTAAATTGAATGCAATATTAAATTACACATGTTAACTGCTTTCCATAGGGGCCAAAATATGACCAAAAATCATGTACTTCATCCCGACTTCATTGTGCAATATCTAATTATATGGCTCGTCTCTATTCAATTGGATTATTTCAGGAAAAGAAAGATGGGGAAGAGTCTAAGGAAGAACCTTTGGTAGCTGAAACCGCATCAGCGCCAAAGAACGAGGAAGTGACAGCAAAACCCGACGAAGCTGTTCCATCAGTAGCCGAAACCAAGCCTGTTGAGGAAGCCAAAGAGACACCAAAGGAGGAAAAGAAAGAGGTTGCCGCATAGAAGTCACATAGTGGCTCAAGTTGCTGTCATAAATTTGAGAACAAATGTGGTTAAAAAATGTTAGAAATTAAGATTTATTGTTTATTGAGGCTCCATGAATAAAACATGTACAATCAACACATCATCACAATTGTTCTACCTATTCGCAAAATAATTAAATTCTGTATTCCTTAGTATAGAGTAATAGGAAATGTCTTCCCTCTAATTTTCTTCCTTTTTTTCCTGAATGAGAAGGTACATTTTTCAATAATAATAATAATTTGTGAGGACAAGTTCCCCTACTATCTGACATAATTTATCCAAGTTGGTTTTTATTGCATGAAAAACTTGTCGGATAAAATTATCAGAGCCTGAAAGAATATTTTATGCCCTATTTAGTTGAAATACACAATTGAATGTTCAACAAGTGACTCGGGATTTCATTTATATCCATGAATTACTCGGGAGGTAACCATGCTTGCCAGCATATGAACTTACGCCCAAAAAATAGGCTTAGCCAAGTATACTCTCACGAAGTAAACAAACTGTTGGTACAAAAATTCTCAGAGTTAGAACACCACAAAAAGTACCTTTCATTATTTATCCTTCTTTGGGCTTTGTAGAGAAAAAACAGGCTCGCCAATATGACCCTTATCAGCAGATTCACCAGTTGTGTAACTCTCATCACCAGATTCCCAAGATGGAATGTCACTTTTAATTTGATTTATTGATCCAGCTTGGGAATTCTCGGGAAAGCTATTTCCGGAATTTTTACCAATCATGTTCTTGTATATAGCGAGCGCTTGGGCCATCATACTGGCAGGGTTGGAAGCACTTGAAGGAAGCAACATTGTTGTTCCCTAGACAAATGGTAAGGAAAAGAATGGTAAAAGAACAAAAATTCTTTAATACGCTTGCCTTTATATTATGATTATAACATGATAATAAGCTATCTATGTGATTTTTACCTCCTTTGCAATATTACCAAAGGCCTGAACATATTGCTCAGCAATTCTCAAGCTTGCTGCCTGCAAATCAAAGATGTGCAAACATAATTTACTAAAAATAATTTGCCATTATTTTCACATATGCCCCACAAGTTCAAATAGGTTGCTAGTCAACTAAAAATAATGAGAGGAGATGTTATGCATATAGACAGAAAAACTAAATGGCTGCTTAGAAAGCTAGAATTTGTTTCTTTAATAGAAGTGAAATAAGTAGATAAAGAGAAGAATCTCACCTCCACTCCGCCATTTTCGTCGAGGGATTTTGACACCACAGCAATTGCTTTTGCAGTCGCTTGTGCTCGAGCAAGGATAGCTTCTGCTTCTCCTGTTACATCATAAATTCAATAGAAAAGCATGCTTGAAATATCAAATAAATCGTTCTAACTTGAAATTGAAAACATTTCTAATTTCCTAAATTAATTTCAGATTTTATAATATTCCAGTTCAACTTTGGACTAGAATGTAAAACCATTATTCGAGAAAATTCAAGAATGTACAAGTGGTAATCTGCTGCCTTTGAAGACTCGAGAAAAAGATCTAAAATAGTAATGCAAACTGATACTAACCTAGGGCTCTGTTAACCTGGTCCAGCTTTGCAGCTTCTGATTCTAGGATCACCGATTGCTTCTTCCCATCTGCAATATTAATATTTGCCTGCCTTTCTCCTGCATATGACCATATTATTAATCAAGCAGTTCATGAAATGCAATGCAGTCACCCATGACGGATGTGCTTGCTAACGCAGAAAGTTTAGAACAATACCGATTACCTTCAGATTCTAAAACTTGAGCTCTCTTTTTGCGCTCTGCTTCAGCCTGCATCTCCATTGCCGCCCTCACTCCACGTGGAGGAGATATATCCCCTGATATGGAAGGGGATCAAAAACATAAATAAAATCCAGCGTATATCAGGAGACATTAGTAAATTCAAACTAATAAATATAACTTTAAGAAAAACTACCCACTGATTTCATAACGAAGACATTGCAAACCCCAATCTTTTGCAGCTTCATTGATGGAAATCTGCAGTAAACATATATAAGCAGTCAATCCAAATCTATATACGGCTTAAGCTAAAACGCAACCAGGTGATTGTGCAAAATGAACTACAAAAGAAAAAACCACTGGTCCACATATAAATATGAGAACCAGACAACTAAATACAAAATATCAAAACTCACCACTATTTTCTCATTGAGAGTGTCTCTTTCAGAAAACGTCTTGTCGAGAGTGATCTTGCCTAGCTCACTTCGCATAGTCGTTTGTGCTAGCTGAATCACAGCATAAAGTGGATTCTCAACTCCATATGATGCCAACTTTGGGTTCACTATCTGAAGACCCAAAAACATTCTATATCAACATACATTTCTAAAGTTCATCACTAGCTACTTTAAATATACTTCAACACACGCCACAAAGACAAACTTTAACGTGCCTTGACATAGAGGACTCCATCAATTTGAATGCTGACATTGTCCTTGGTAATAGCAGACTGGTCAGGAATCGGAATAGCTTCTTCTTTTAGTGAATGCACATAAGCAATTCTATCTACTAGCGGAATCAGTAAGTGTAGTCCAGGAGTTAATGTCTTCACATACTTCCCAAATCGCTCAATAACGAACGCCTTCTTCTCAGGTACAATTCTGATTCCCCAATTTACTGGTGACGCAAGTTCATACCTTAACCAAAAATGAAATCATTCTTTACTGGATTATATATAAATATTAGCAGTTTTTCAGATTATTAATGCATCCCCTGATGTTTTGTATCTTTCCTTAACGTACTAATAAACTCCGTAAACTTCAAATACACAGATATGAATAAACACTGGAAAATCATTATACATATGCAACAAAGAAAAGGAAAAAACAGAAGTTGATGTAAAACAAAATGCCAAAGTAATATCAATTCACAATGTACCAAAACCAAAATAGGGAAAAAAGAGATGGGCATAAAAACTATTATTTCGAGAGTACAATAAAAAATAAGGAAAAAAATGCCCATGAAACTAATAAACGCATCAAAATCAGTCAATTCACAGAAAAATCTTGATAAAAATCCAAAATGCACATGGAAAGCCATAATTATACCTACTGCTAGGGTCGCGATATTGGCCGATATGGCGCACAGTACCGTAGAACGGTGGCCGAAGCTGATAAGGAGAACCATGAGCCGTCGATTGATTGAGAAGCGGCGGGTGAGCACTGGAGATTGACCGCGAGCTGATCGCCGATTGAGCGGCGAGTACATTTCTCGCTGCTCGAAGCTTACTGAGATGATTCGATTTCACGATATTCATGTGCGATTTTCGTGATTTCTTGGAGAATAATCTGGGTTCTAGAGGGGAGTTTTTAATGAATTAAGAAATATAGAAAATAATGATTTTTATGAATTGGCAGAGCCCTAATAAAACCCACAAAGGTTAAATTTTGAGTCTTTATTTATTCTTAACATCTATACCAATTTATATAATTAAGTTTCCAATTGTAAAATCTTCATCTTTAAACAAATACAAAGATTGAAGTTTTCCAAGTTTAAATTATCAATGGACCAAATATTTTTTGCAAAATTATATAATCTTCTATTGACCCCTGTTGGATTTTTTTTTAGAGTTATCAAAAATCACCAATCCAAATAATAATGCTTGTGTGAAAAATAATTGTAACGGGCCTTGAATTTGAACACCATATTTATTTGTGTTCATATATATGCCAGCCCATATGTGAAAAAAAAAAAATCATGCTACATTCTTCTTTTCTCTCCAAGACCTAGAGTAATACTCTATTCAGAAGCCCAAAACTAATGTGATCCATAATACTTTCTACACTTACAAATGTCCAATCTCAAAACTGCTTGGTACAGCCATAATAGCCAATTCCCCTCAAGCCCATTGCAATTGACAAAGCATTTGTACTAGTTTTCATTATACTAGCTTATTAAATGATCTAATAATTTGATTCAATTTGAATTATTTTTCAGTCCAAACGAGACCAACTAGTCCAATCAAGTAGAATACTAATTTTGTAGCAATCAAACTACATTCCATCATAAATTCGTGGTTCAAAGCACAAGCTTGATCAAAAACACTAAACATAGAGCATTCAAAATTTAAAATACTATATTATGTCATTTCCATTGATAAAGTAAGCACATATATTATGTGTGATAATTTCTATACATTGATTATTATACATAATAAAGTTCAAAAAAATTCAAGCACAAAATTACAAGTAAACTTTATCTAAAAAATGTATACCACATATTAAAAACTTCACAAGATTATTCTAGTATTTATGTGGACTACCCTATATGACGTACAAGGTTTTTATACACCGATAACGACATAGGACTTATGTCCCAATCCAGGTCATAATCTTGAATAATTGAATGGTTTCTTTGTATGATTTATTGCATGTGGAATAGCAATTGACCACCCAAATTAAATCCCATTTCTTTACAATCATGCAAATTTGGCTCGTTCATTTGAATGCAGCACAAGAGTACCCACTGCATAATCCTGTGGTGCTACTATAGGGGAACAACGAAACGGGTCGACTTGGTGGCAATTTGGGTACGGGTTTCTCAAGATTCAAGTACTCAACTACTTCCTCCATATTGGGCCGCCCTTTGTTATCGTTTAACGTGCACATCAACCCGACTTCCAAGACCCGAACCGCTTGCTCCGGGTTCACAACGGGTCCCATTCTCCGATCCACCAACTTTGCCTTCTCATCCCTCTCATGCATGGCCCATGCAAAGTCCAACAAGTCGAGCTCACCCGGGTCAGACTTTCTTCCTCGACCCGTGACTACCTCTAATATCAAAATACCAAACTCAAAAGCATCGATCTTTTGACTCACTAGTGACTCGAACCGAGCTGACTCGGTCGACGACAGAACAAATCCGAAATCCCCTAAAAGTGCCCTAAAGCTAATATCAAGAAATACACTACTAAGTTTCACATTCTTGTGAGCCAACTCCTTTGAATGGAGATAACTCAACGCCTCGGCGACATCCTTAATCACCTTTAACCTCCGACTCCACTGTAAAACTCCGAACCCAAATAGCCATTTATCGAGACTCGCATTAGATACAAAATCATACACAACGATAGTTTCTTCACGATCGAAGCACCAACCCCTAATAGGAACTAGATTCGGATGTCGAATCTTGCCAACAGCCTTAACTTCCTTACATAGTAATCGTCTGTCTGAAGCACGAGAACTGAAAAACTGCCTCGAAAATCGCTTAACAGCCACATTACATCCATTAAACAAAGAACCCTTATATGTAACACTCCTAGAATCACTTCCCAAAACTTGTAACTCACCAAAACCTCTTGTAGCAGAAGAGATCTCAGCTAAACTGAATTTTCGAGCTCTATTCGGTGGGCCTGGTCTTTGTTTCTCCTTCGAAACAACCATAAGTTCATCAGAAGAATCACTATTCTCCTTTCGCTTACCGTTGAAATACAAATTAATAAGGACTATCAGCACAAGTACTAGCACAGCTAAAAAGATATAGAAACTGCTTGGAGTTTTGCTATGAATATTCGCATAATCTTCACCATTTCCAATTATGATTTTACTTTCACAGGTTTCTGACGAGGGGACCCGAAGAAAAGCCCGACTAACGGAAGTGAAATTCCAGGAACATATACTGTGAAACTGTGTTTGATTATTTCCAGTAGAACCCGAAAATCCAATAAACATATATTCATTTAGATACGGTGAAAGATCAATATTACCTGAATAAATAGCTTTAGAAGGGATTGCTATTCCATCAGACCCGAGATAAATTTCTAGCAATTTCCCATATCCATCATACATAATCCAGGCCCGATGAACCGTACCATCATTAAGACGAAGCCCAAAATCCGAAACATTAACAGATTTCTCTGAAACTATGCTACCTAAATTTATACCCACATGATTATCATTCGGGTCACCAAATTCCGGGTTCATCCGAGTATCAAACTCCACTGCAACTTCTTTATACTCATCCTCGCATGCATCGTTCATCATGCCAAGCCACGGACCTGGCCTGCCAACGGTGAATTCATCAGGGACGATGATAAAACTCATCCCGCCAGAGGATGAATATTCTGAACTGTTTGATGGGTTTTGGAATTGGAATGAGAAGGTGGTATTGAACGAGGCAGGTTGACGGTTATTCGGATCGAAGAGACGAACAGGAGATGAATATAGAGCCCTTCCAGCTGAGTATTGGAGATTGTTTTCTGGGATTTGGATGCAGTTTTTTTCAGTTGAGATTGCTGCACTGCCCAAGAGTGTGATATCTTGATTGAGTGTTGGATCGAAATTTCGAAAAGAGAGGTGCTTTGTGATGTTGATTTCAGGGCCGGAGTTGAGTTTCTTGTTTGATGATTCTGTTAAGTTTGTGTGTGTGGTTGCAAGTATGATGAAGAAGAAGAGGAGTTTATGGAGATGCATGATTGAGAAAGGAGAAATGAAATGGTTGATAGATAGTTGCTCATGTAATGACTGATATTCTTGAATTTATGAGAAGATTATGAACTTTATGGTCGTAAATGAAGGACCAAGGGTATGGTATTTTCGTGGTCCTGTAAAATACTTTGTCCAAATTCTAATATAAAAAGTGGAATAATCCAATTTTGCCATGGCACCAATGTGTATAAGACGTGTGTTGTTATTTTTTGTAAAAGTTTATATCAATCCTATCTACGTCTTTTGAAAAATCCACTAGGCCATGACACCAATCACATAGGGTAAATTGGATATTATTTTATTCATGTTTTAAAGAAAAAGTTGACGTTCAATTATTGAAATAAATTATCCGAATACAAACATTTAATAAAGTAAACTAAAAGGGGAAAGTTTAACCAAAAAATCATATTAGTTGCAATTTTGGCTGCACCCTACCATGGTAATGGACAAACAAAAGCAATCGCATTCAATCAATTAGGTACAATTTCTTACTATATACAGTGAGTCTACTTAAATTGAAAATGTTAGTGCAGGCAGGTAAGATCATAAACTATATGCTTAAGATCTGTGATCTTACCCAAAAAAATATCATACCTGATCGCATTTATCATTTTCAACTAAAATCGATTTAAATTCAAAACTAGTCACAACCAACATGCACACCAATCCATTCAAATTGTTAGCAAAACCAGAAAACTTAATCAGAAATCTAAATTTGGGCAGAGAAGAAATGCATTAATTGGTTCCGGAAAATCATTAACACGAGGACATACGAAGTAGGGCATTCAACAATTCTCGTAACACAAAATTGTAAATATAAGTTTATGAGAAGTCTGCGGATGAACTTGATTAAAAAGAGAGAATAAAAAGCCAAAAAAGAAACCATCCTATAAGTTAACTACTCATTCTTCCTCAGCAATAGCTCCCTTCTCGCTGACATAGATACCGTCAAGGAACTTCCTAATATCCTTGTTCTTCACATGACATTTCTGTCCAGGTAAACACAAAATCATGACTTAGAGTATGTAAAATTTTGTCGAAGCATAAATATAACATCTGAAAATTAGCATACATATTCCAATGTATCACCATGAGCCAAGAAAGTCAGAGATATAAACTTGCTGGTGTATTACCTGGTTTATCAAAGCAGCAGATCTTGAAACAAGCTCGATGTCGTTGCCGTCCAAAACCAACTCATCCTTAACCTTCTCAGATCGCACAATCGAAACCCCTTCAAGCATATCCACCTTCCTCACCTGGTGTAAAATAAAAAAGAAAATTGTCGCTTTGGATATTAATTAAACGATGATACAGCTGCAATAAGCTCATTCAGGACAATATATATAAAACACTGAAAAGGAGCCATAATTTACATATATACAGAAAGGCTCAATCTAACTTCATTCTGATATCATGTTCGCATCAAGGAAGAATTATTATGTAACAAATGTTTCATGCATACATTTTCATCCAAAAACAGATTTGAATAAATCAACCACATTTAGTTTACAATATCAAAATAGAACTACCAACTTTACATTAACTTGGATGAAGCTCACATTTTCCGAAATGCAGACACCAGAGTCAACCAATTGGATACAAATGTGAGAGTCGCTAAAATGTATAAGCATATCAACTTGAAAAAACCATTACAACTGAAATAATAGACAACGATATACAGCAGCTATGAATTAACGAATACGGTAATGATCTCTTGAACACAAATAATCAAAATACGTTAGTCACGCATACCTCAAAAGAACAAATCACAATGACATCTAACATAAATAAATGCAGCTAATTTATTAATAAACTAAAAATAAACAGAGAAGCATAGGAACATCAAATTCACGCCGCAAAAAAAAACACAAAAAGTAAAAGCTATCAATACTCGTACCTTCTTCTCGCCAAGAAAGTTACGGATCTCAATACCGGTGCCGCTGTTGGTGATTGACGCATTGATTGGAAAGTGAGCGTACACAAAACGCATCTTGTAGCGGTAACCTTTGGTAACACCTTTGATGAGATTGCTGACGTGGCTTAGCGCAGTTCTAATGGCAGCGCTAGTTTTACGGCTACCGAACCAAGCATCGACCTTGAGCTTCTTCTTTCCGGTCTCTTCATCGGTAATGAGCTGAAAATCGAGGTTCAAATGCTTGAAATTACGCGAAAGCTTACCCCTTGGACCTTCGACTTCGATCACTTTTGCCTTCACCTTGATCTTGATGCCCTCAGGGATGTCCATGGTGTCGGAGGAAAGAATCGTCTTCATTTTTTTGTGATTTTGAGCTCTGGAACTGTGTGTGTGTGTGTGTGTGCGTGTGTGGGAAGAGAGTGAGAAATGAAACCCTAGCAAGAGGTTATAACTCTGCAAGGCAAAAGCCCTAAACTCTTATTGGGTTATTGCAATTAGGCCTGTTGGTAAAATAGTATGTACTTTTGTTGGGCTTTAGAAAAGGCTACAGTTCCATAGTTATTGGGCCTGCATAGAGGACCTGCGGATTTGTTTTGGGCCTGCCTTTCTCTCCAAGTTACAATCTGGTTCTAAGTATGGCCCAAATTAGATATGTATTTTAACATTACATTTGTAATTCTAGTGACTAATGAAAATACAAACAATTAATTCGTAAACTCTTACAACTTAAGAACACTAATAATGAGTTATTGAGAATGATTTTGATCATTATTGAAGAGAAGTACTTCACTAGGCTATTTATTCTAAGCCTTGTTAGTCGACTAATCACGATTGGAGGGAAAGTTAGTTAAAGCTAATTCTTTGACTAAATATTAATGCTAAGTAGAACACAAGACATTCTTTGTTTCTCAACAAGTACAAAGATCTGCCTGTATTAAACATTTATGATTCACATGCAAACAATATATATTCTTATGAAATGTTTATCATCTTCTACATTTTACCAAATGTTTATTGAATGCATGTAAATTCACCTCTCAAAACTCCTCACAAAATCATTCGTGGTGCAAGTGACAAGAGTTTGAGGGAAGATTTTTTTATATACGCTCATGTTTTCATATCATCGATCAGTAATATGATACATATATACTGCTAACGTGCTTTGATTCTTACCATTTGATATATTTGGAGTTCGAGAATAGAAGGTAATTTCATATAATTAAGGCTCTTGTAATAGAGTTTACGATATTGTGGATCGATATATATTTATATATATATAAATATATATATTACATACTTTCCCAATATTGTGTTCAAGAAAACATGTGCATACTAAAACATGCAAGCTAGCTTTGATTCACATTTTCTCCCACATTTTATATAGGGGTAACTCGATTCGAATCGTGAATGATGAGTTAAACTCGAGCCTAAAACTGCATATTTGATGGATTGGCTCGCAAATAGAGCTTGCATAAAATAATAATATAATATATATTTAGCTTATATATTTATACAATATAATATCCTATAACACTATTTATATATATAAATAATGATATAATAGTATTTATTATAATCATATTTAATAATGTATTAATACAAAATTAATAATATATATTAACACAAAATAATATATATAGCTCGAATTCGTCTCATTTCGATTCAACTCATGCTCAACCTTGAGTTAATTTTTTTTTTTTTGGGTTCGTCGAGCTCGCGGCGAACAATTGGGCCGAGCTCAACTTGAAACACCTCTACATTTATTTATATTAGATTAGATTATATTGTATTATAATCTTTGGAACAAGATTATATTATATTATTATGCAAGCTAAAAGAGTGGGTTAAAACCATTCAAATAGCTGATTTTCTTTCCCTTTTATCTACTCACAGATATTATTATATCAAATAAATAAGCAATTTCTCCCCCTTATTATACGGGGGTGTCTTTAGTGTTTACTAGATCTTTTCGTAAACTCCTCCTAATCATCAGAAAACAAACCCAAAGATTGTGTATTTGTTTATGTTCTTATCATCTCTAAAGGGTCAGTAGAATTAATATATTTAAACAAACCAATTTTCAAGAATTTAATACACATTGAAGAAAAAGTGATGGATGTGAAGAAGTGGATTCTGGATGCAAGAGTACCACTGGGGATGCTTGTGGTACAAGTGATCGCAACAGGGTTACAAATTCTTTCTAGGGTTATATTAAGTGAAGGCACCTTTGTTTTTGCTCTCATGACTTATCGCAACGTTGTGGCTGCTTTCAGTGTTGCGCCTTTCGCTCTTTTCTTCGAAAGGTTTGATCTTTAATATATTTTTCTACATTTTAATTCATGTTATAATATATAGTTGAAATAATTATTTTATCATGATTTATATATATATATATATATATATATATATATATATATATATATATATATATATTTAGTTGAATTTGAGTTTGGGTTTTGGTAATATTGCAGAGGTGTAATAAAGAGGTTGAGCTATGCAGCTTTCTTCTGGTTATTCATGGTAGCATTATCTGGGTAATGATCATCTTATTCTTTTATCTCTTTATAAGTTTATTATACGTTTTGCATGCAGAAATAAATTAAGCTTTATCAATTTTATGAACAGAATTTTGATGAACACATATTATAATTAGTTTTATATATTCTTGAAAGTGAATTTCTTGATTTATTTTTCAATCCCCCTCTGATAATGATTCAAGAGTCCTGGATTCTTAGGATTGTAATGTTTAACCTTTTTTTCTTTTCCGAAAATAATATATGTCACCAAGAAAGTTAATTTTCTGAAATTCATAAAAGGTTAGATTCTTCTTAGGCCAATGGAATTGAATTACTTCAACCACTAACCAATATTTATCATGAATTATAAATCATAGTAGTAAATCTTCTTGTTATCAATAAAATTTACAGTTATAAAAATTAGGAAGCATATATATATATATAGGATACACTATTAACACGTATCTTTAGCTCTTGAATTTTGTGGATCCCATTAATTAACAAGATATGGTATTAAACCTTTTTAGAAAATCCTTTTCATAATTTAGTACTACTTTTTGCAATTTGAAAAGATAGTCACCAAATAAAACCATATCAATTTGTCGATATTATCATATTTATAATTTGATAGAAAGGGATTTTGATGTATTTGCGAATGTGAAAGTTTCATTTCCTCATTGACTTTTATGATGCATATCAAAGTAATAGACATTATTATGCATTTTAAAAGATCAATGATTATATCACTATTTTTAGTTACTGAATAATTTTGATAGCCAAACTTTCTTCATTATGAGTGAAATCTTGTATAATTATAAAATTTCTTAATATATTTATTAATGAATTGAGTACAATTAATAATATATATACATTGGTTACAAGGGGTCGAGTCGGCTCGAAAATAGTTTGACTCGAGTTTGAGTTCATCCTAACAAGTTGAGCTCGAGTCTAAATTAACTCGTTCACTGGTTCGCGAGCCGAAATGAAAACTATGTTTTTGTTATTGTATATGAAATATAATATTTATCATTTATTAATATTATATAATAATAATATATTTGTATAAATAATGATCTTTTTATATGAAGTATGATTATATTTAATAATATATGTATAAATATAAAATTAATAATACTTATTAATAAAATTTACATTTTTAGCTCGAATTCATTTTTCTAGCTCAAACTCAAAAATTATGAATTGAATTCCACTCGGAGAATTTCTCTAATTATCTGATTGACTTATTTACGTGACAAAGTTGTACCTTTTTATGGCGTAAAAATAAAACACCTACCAATTAATTATCATGAAAATCAAAAACATTTTCAACCTTCTCTATGTTCCTATCCTAATTCTAAAGTGTTTGGCCAGTATTGCATTCTCTAGTTTATTTATCTTGATTAAGTTTAATTTAAAAAAATTGTTCTAATATTTGTATGTATAAATAAATGCATGATGCAGGATATGCATGGCTATGGGATTTTTCTACTATGGCCTCAAATACACTACTGCCACTTATGCTACTAATTTCCTAAATCTTATCCCAGTTGTCACATTTCTCTTTTCAACTATCCTAAGGTATAAAAATCAACCCACTTATTAAAAATATAATTATATATATTTCAATAATTTTGACATTATTATTAATTATTGTTTAATTTTTGCCTTGTATTTGTGAAGAATAGAAACACTGGGATTGCATACTAGGGCTGGCAAGATAAATACCATAGGCGCAATATTATGCCTTGTAGGAGCATTAACAATTACTCTATACAAGGGTAAATCATTCCATTTTAGTCATTATGGTAGCAATAAACACATAATCATCGATAAAACGAAGCAAAATTGGACCCGGGGAACGCTATTTTTAATCGGAAGCTGCTTATCTTATGGAATGTGGTTCATTTTACAGGTAATTATTGATAATATTTTTGTTAAAATATTCATTGTAATTATCTAGCTATATTATATTGTTCATTAATTGCTCTAATGTAATTAATTGACAGGTGAAGTTATACAAAGTATTTCCCTATAAATATTGGGCAACTCTACTAACCTGCATTATAGCATCAGTTCAAGCAACCATAATAGGTTTATGCATAGATAGGCAACCAAAGGCCTGGAAATTGGGTTGGAATCTCCAGTTAATCACTATTTTCTACTCGGTAATTTCGATCATTAATTTTGATTTTTTTATGTATATTTTATGAACATTTTTTCTTTGTACAAATTTAATGTAAATACCAAAGATTAATTTATATAAATTGTATTGAATTATAGGGAATATTGGCTACGGGGGCAACATTTATTTTGATATCATGGGCAATTACACAAAGAGGACCAACGTATCCTTCCATGTTCAATCCTATAGCCCTCATTTTCATTGCCATAATAGAAGCTCTCTTTCTTGGTGAAGCTATTTCTGTTGGAAGGTACGAGTTATTTCATTTTTGGTCCAGGGGTAAATCAGTCTTTTAATTACACATAATTTACGTACGTAATTGAATTATAGTTCGTATAGGTAGGTGTGAGCATCGAATTGAGTCAGCTCGATTAGAGCTCAAAACTATTAACTTTTTGAAATTTGAAGTTGGAGTCGAGATTTTTTCACGAGTCATAAATATTTTTTCTTATCATTAATATTTAATATAATGATAATTTGTCTAAACTATAGTAAGGTACTTAAATATTTATTATGACATGTCATATAATATATTAATAATTGATGCAGTTTGATAGGGATGGGTTTAATCATAGTGGGTCTATATTCATTCTTGTGGGGAAAGCACAAAGACGTGAAAGCCACGCCACTTCCGATTCAAGATAGTGGCGGAGATACGGCGGAGGCGCCGCCGGAATCTGGAAGATTACAATCCTCAGCCACAGAAGTGCCAGCTGCTGCTAACTAGTCATAATCGTAATTGCTCAAATTAACTATTCTCACTTAGTATTTTATGTAGAACAATTATATGAAAAAAAAAAATATCTAGATCACTTGCCACATCATCAAATAATGTTGATTTTCTTTTGTCATTTCTTTTTGATTTACAATTATTAAAGGAAGAAATATAAAGATTAATTTTGAGATGTTGGGATGTATATATAATGTTAAGGTACAAATTAAATTCACCTACATTTGCTAATTATAACTCAATGTTATCACTTTGAACTTATTCAAATTAATATATAAACATGTACATGCATATGTTCAACTATTGAAGCAACTCGAAGATAAAAAAGAGACATTACATTAAAATTAAAATTACATGGTTAAATCACAATCTAGCTAGTACTAACAAATTACATAAACTTAACATGAAATCAAATGAACATATACATGAGTGGCTAGAAAAGCATGAGACTAAGAAAAGCATCTCGAATGAAATTGTGAACCTCAGAAGAATTAAGAGCAATATAACAGTAAATCAACTCCTCCATTTGATTCCAATCTTGAATCCCAACTTGTTCTATAATTTGAATTATAGATTCTCTAATTTCCAAAGACGGATTAGTTGAATATTTGACAGCACAGATACAATAATCTTGTAATGCTCCACAAACATCATCTGGCAATTTGGCTGAAAAACTAATCACATTATCTCTTGAACTTCTGCTCCTCAAATATCTCTTCTTTCTCTCAATATTATCCATTTGTTTTGATGATTTTCTTATGAGAATTCACATGACATGCATTATATATATATAATAGGGTACGTACAGACAAGAGTGTAAATATATGTGCATGCATGTGGATGCATGGCGCGGCAGCCATGGGCTGTGTTTAATTAGGACATTTATATTTGTGGGTTTTTCGGGATCACATCATGATGGGTGCCATGTTCATGTGGGCCATCCCTCCCTTTGAATGATTTTTTTTTTTTTTCGGAAAATTCTAGACTGATCGAGATCGAGTTTAGACGATCTTTTAATGTTATATATTCACAATGTGAATAATTAATCATGTCACAATTGTCGAGATAATTGAATTATTTTATGAATAAAATCAGGAAACGGTATACATGTCAATTGATAATAATTTTTAGAATTCGACTTAGAATTAATAGTTTATCAAGAATTTATTAGTATCATACCCGTCATGGGATGAAAATTGTGTAACATGTTTTATTATTATAATTAAGTGAAACTTACGATGGCTACACTAATATCATAAAAAAAAAAAGGCAAGATGTAACATCCACTATATCAAAAATGATGTAGCACAATTAATATATGATAGTAAGCTTGATATCAAAAATCATGTTACCAATAAAATTTAAACTCATGAGAGCGTGTGACATGACATAGTCGGTGTAAGAATTAATGGCATCTAACATCTTGTGAATGCTAGTTGTTTGTGTACTTGTGTAAGAAAATAACTACATAATTGGATTCTCAGTTTTCATTACTACTATTTATTTCTTAGAGAAAATATATATAGAGTTTATCGGATTGGGATGAGTTTAAAAATTGTCCTCGAATAAAATGAGTGGTGTTAATTTATTTTGTCCTTTGGTACCATTAAGAGACTATAACCCTCTAATATTCTGATTTATTGCCTTACGTTTCCCAAAAGGTGAAATACGAATATAAGAAATTATATTTCATTTTGTAAATATCATTTTCAAAGAATTGTCACCTTTGCGTATGTATGCGAAGTTGAACATTTCTTTTAACATTAAAACTGAACTTTCTTTTATATATATTTTGACTATTCATGCAAAGTTGGTTTAACTTAATAATTAGACATCTTTCTAATTTCTTTTTTAATCTTGTAGTTGGGAGACAAAAACTAGATAGTATTTTTAATTCATATATATACAGAGTAATAAAAAACATAATAATCAAGTTTGATTTATTGAATTTGAAATTTAAACGCATTTTAAGTTTTCAAACAGCCTATAACATCGCTATCTATATAATACCAACAAGAGTCAAACTCTATTGGTTTAATTAATGTTTTTTCATAGGTTTTACCATATATTGATTTATTTTTTCGTGTTTAGATTGATTTAGATTTCAAAAACTTATCGAAACTTATCAGATAGTTTAGTAATTCTTATCCAGTTTTTGATCAATTAATTTGGACTAATTTAAAAGGTCTTTTGATCGAACAATTTTATCAGTACAATTAATTAAGTAATACTACCGAGTGTACAAAATTGTATAATGTGTGTGAGTTATGGAGTCGTAAAATGAAATTTGCCTTTATCTAAACTTAAATTCATTATGTATGAGGGGCTAAACATAAATGAAGTTCATTGACTTGCAAGATTATATGTAAATGTATACATGCATATTCTTGATCTTAAAGAATGAATAAACGTCGTTTGACCTTTTTCTTTTAAATAAACATCAAACTCTTAATATAAGTTGTTATCAAAGCGTGGTAGTGGACATCATAAATGGAAGATATTTATTAATAAATTTTGCAAAATCAAGTATTTCAACTCAACATGCACCGAAAATACAGTGAAAATAAATCAAATGAAAATAAAAAAAAAACACTTTAATAATAATTTATTTTGACACTTAATTAATTAAGTGTAATTAAAATTTTATGTAAAATTACGTTATTTTTTTTCTTAAGCTAAATTAAATTACGTTGTTCATTGATATTTTGCAATTGTACACGTCTTTTAACTAGAAAAGATAATCAATTTAGTGTAACAATAATATAATAATTCTGATTATTTATATTCCAATATGATCCCCAGTCAGGTAGCATTTCCTTTTCAAGGACCTTTATGTCTCACTATATTCAAAAGGAACAACTAAAATTCACATGCATGGGCAAGGAGCTTTCCATGGGGTTCGTTCAACACTTTCTTTTCACTATTATTACGAATATTTCATCAAATATTATTCTATCAACACATTTTTTTTTTACATTATTACGATTACGAAATTCCATCAATATCTTATAATAGTGATCTTTGAATATATATATATATATATATATATATGTTGTACTATACATAGATGTGATATTCGAGTAATATAATTCAAGTGCAATAATTTTAATCCTAGTCAATATTTAATTAGTCTTTTTTTATGAAAAGTGCTTTTCTTTTTCGCTTTTGGGAAAAAAATGGTAGTTACGATGTCTTTTAATAAACTATGATATATTAGTGGGTGAAGTAAAGCGCATTTTATATTATAATATAATTTCAATAATAATAACACTTGAATTATATCGTACCACATAAAATTATCCAATTCGTTACAATATAGTGATTGATTAAGACACGTGGAAATTTATAGAATTTGTGACCCTCTGTCAACATGGTTTCGTTTTTAGTTCACATGAATAATATTATGTGTATTTGTCAAATTTATATCTAACTTTATTTGGCCAAATCCATGGGCACCTCATAATTACCATTTGATGTATGGTCAATTTAATTCACAACTTGACTTAGTGGCCAACCTCTAGAATAGATCTTTACTAAAATGACTCATTTATAATTCTGCCAAAAGCGTTACTGTCCCGTCAAGCATGTGCCGAAAGTGCTTCATTGAAATTACGTCCTTCAATACTTATTTTCAATATACTTTTAAACAAAGTTTTCTTTATGAATAAATAATTTCTTTAAAATAAAATCACAATGTTTCAAAATTCGAACCCACATTTTTTAGCTACGTGTCATCCTGTAACTTGATTGAGTATATCAAATGTCAAATAGTGATAAAACAAACCTGTAACAACTAAATGAACATTAGGATTGACATGTATCATGTGATTGAGGGACCCAAATTGTAATTAATTAATGATGAATCTATATGTTATTCGTGATGGAATGTATATTGGGATTTATAAGAAAATATCTTGATTTTTCCAATATATAGACAAAATCATGGGAAAATTCATTGTTCATGCAATGACTCAATATATATCCATCAAGTAGAGTGAAAAAAAAAACAAAAGATTTTGTCTATTTTGTGATTAATATCAACTATTCATAATTGGGAGATCACATTCTTGATATCCAAGTCTCAATTATAAAAACCTATAGCAAGTAAATCATATATATATATATATATCGATTGGTAAAGTATACAAAAAAATATCTCAATTTTTTCAAAAAATAGGCACAATGGCTCATATGTTAGGTAAATGAAGTATATAATAAAAAAGATTCTGCCTATTTTCTGGGTTTAATGTAAATAA
This sequence comes from Verbascum thapsus, assembly GCA_963669365.1. Classification (NCBI taxonomy): domain Eukaryota; kingdom Viridiplantae; phylum Streptophyta; class Magnoliopsida; order Lamiales; family Scrophulariaceae; genus Verbascum; species Verbascum thapsus. The sequence goes on from OY770120.1 coordinate 191,755, forward strand.
TCATAACTAGGATACCATAATCTTAGGATCTCAAATATAACAACCTACAACAACTAAACCACTTGATTAAATATTAATATATATATATATATATATATATATATATATATATATATATGGAGTGAGTAGGTTTAAGATAAATATCATGAAAATTTTCAAAGAATAGGCAAAGTAGGTTTAAACTTTGTTATATATGTAACTCAATGACTCAAAAGTATTTATTTTATAGGAAATTTTATAAAACATTGAGTTCAATAAAATTAGTGTGTCGTATACTATTAATGCAAGTGCCAATATTATCTTTTTTTTTTTTTTTGATGACAAGGGAACCCGCAGCCGCTACCGTTAGGTGCGCACTGGGTAAACCCCGCTCTTGTGTACCACACAAGAGAGGTAAACCAGCCTAGGTTGCCCATAGCTGACAAGCTCACAGTAGAGAAAGTAATAAGGCATTCCCTCATCAGGATTCGAACCCGTGACCAAGGCCACAATATTCACATGCCCTTACCAACTCTACTGGGTTGCCCCCACCAATATTATCTTTTTACTATCTGAATTCTGCACCCATTAGTATATAATACACCAATATCATAATGTTTTGAATAATTTGTTTTAAGCCATGATTGACGTAGTACGTGTTGTTGCCTTATTGGATGAAATATATATTACCAACCTTCACATGATTATAATCTACTTTTTGAAGTTTGAGCTTTCGGCCAAAAAGAACACGAATGTAATCATTTTTTGGTCTCTTAAGATCTTACAAATGCCAATTCGAAATTAATACAACATTCTTTGATTTTATATTTGAAATCCATTGACTATTCTGAATATAATTTAAATCGTCAAATTGCGATATTTTAATATTTGTGGAATTATATCATAGCTAAAGACTAGTTATTTAATACATGCAAAAGAGACTTGATATGGCAGAATAATTCAAAAGAATATATACAGATATTGTATTATGTATATGCGTATATAATGCATATATACCCTTCTTTAGCTAGTAATTAATTTTCTAGAATAACTTTTACATACGGATCATATTCTCTAAGCCACTATTAGAGAATAACTTTATGAGATGATATATATTAAAAAAGATTTAGAAACAAAAATATTTCCTACAAAAAAATTAATTTTATTATATCTACAGGATTGCATAGAAAAAGATTCATATTAATCCAGGTTAAACAACAAGAGAATAGGATTTTGAAAGACTCAGCTCGATTTTGATCTTTAAAAATTTGTTTGGGCTAAATTAAATTTAAATTATTTTTATATTTGATAAGTTATGAAATTCGATCAATTTGTTCAACTAATTTATGAAAAAAAAAAACTGATCATTAAATGAAAAAAATCTTTGACTTTTGGAAAATTAATATAATAAATATACACTAGTACGTTATTATTATTAGTATCTTGTAATTAAAAAAGAAATAAGAATCTGAAGGAGTGGTAGAGTTGTATTGTACCAACATTCGTCCATATGGTGGCGCCCTACGATTTATTTTCCAATTAAAAATCTTTTTTATTTCTCGACAAAATACAATAAATATATTATTATTATAATTATATTAAAAAAAGCATATTCTAGTACACACAGTTTTGCAATAAATAATACCCACTAATCCCCCTCAAAAAACACCAATAAACATTCTTCAACTCTTCTGCACACACAAATATTCTCTCTTATACATACATACAAATTACAATATTCTCGTAATTTTTTTAATCAAAATCTGATATTGTTCATTGCGTTAATCGACACTATATATACAGATCATTGTCAATTGCGAAAAACAAGAAACGAATTTTGGCTGTTTTGTTGGATTCTCGTTCCCGCAATTTCGTATTCAATTACCAGAGATATCTGATTGGAGAATTATTAGATGGGGAGAAAAAGCAGCAGAATTAACAAAGGAAGGGTTTCTAGAATTGGGAGTTATGCAATAGCTTCGTCGATTAAAGACCCTACCTCTGTTTCCTGCACAACATTCAATATTCTTGCGCCTATTTACAAAAGACTCAATCATGAGGTATTTATATTTGGTAAAATTGTGTATAGAAGAATTGTGGTTATGTTCATTATTGTCTTCATAATGTTATTTTCCAAAAAAAAAAAGTTTATTTTTTTTGTGAATTATGTGATGTTTTTTTTTTGTGTCCCTTGCTTGCAAAACAATTAATTAGGCTGTCATGTTCATTATTATTTTCATAATGTGATTTTTGGAGAAAAGTTGTTTTCAATAGATATTTTGTTGGTGCTTTGCTTGCAGCTGTAGATTTTGACAGAAATTGCTCTGTTTGCAAATTATGGTTTTTGTTATTTTAAGAAAAAAATGTTTTGCTTGCAAATTATGATTTTTTTCATGGCCTTATGGTGATGTGCATTGTGGGGTTTGGTGCAGGATCCAAGTTACAGAGAAAGTGATGTTAAAGATTATTGGCTGAATCGGAACCAGAGGATTTTGGATTGGTTATTGTGTGAAAGATCTTCCATTATCTGTCTTCAGGTTTTACATTTTTTCCTTCTGAATTATTCAATTTTTGGCTATTTTTCTTTGTTTTTCTAAATAAATATGTGATTTTTGCAGGAATTTTGGGTTGGTAATGAAGAGCTTGTGAGTATTTATGATAAGAGGCTTGGTGATGCTGGTTATATTCCTTTCAAGCTTGCCAGGACAAATAACCGCGGTGATGGTAAAAAGAATTATTCCCTTCATATAATTTAAATTCTGTTATTCTGATCACTGCAGTTATATATATGTTGAATTCGAATATACGCACAATACAATTTTAGCATGTTTTTGGTTTTGTATTTATCAGAATATGTCAAATTTGACCATCTCACATGATAGAATTTTCTTTGGTTACACCTTTTTCTTTTCTTGTTCTCTTTAGAATTTTTCTTTACCTTTCTTTTGATGGCTAAGCTATCCAATTAAAATATGCCTTTGGAATTTCGGATGCAGGGTAGAATGAGACAAAATAGGGATAATCATGTAGTAGATTTTAACTCGGGTTTTTGATAGAATCACCTTTATCTTGAAGAATAATCAAGAAAGCAATGGCAATTGGCAAGTATATTACCTCATGGTCAAATAGAAGTTTGATCATCTTTGAGAAAGCAATAAAATACTACTAAAACTGTAGAAAACGAGATTGCCCATTTTCCCCCACAGAATTTGTATTTATTCAATTTGACTGCACGAAAGAAGAAAAACTAGTTCACACAATAAGATGGCAATATTGTTTTCAAAATAAACTAAGTCCTTTTCTTTAAATTTCACAGGCCTTCTGACTGCTGTGCATAAAGACTATTTTCGGGTCATCAACCATCGGGAGTTGCTTTTCAATGATTTTGGAGACCGTGTTGCTCAGCTATTGCATGCTGAAATGATTGCACCAATCTCACAATGTCGAAACACTAATGTTCGCCAAGAAATTCTTATAGTGAATACTCACTTGTTGTTCCCACATAATTCAAGTTTGTGCTTGGAACGACTTCGTCAGGTAAACTTAAATTATTTAGCTATGCATCTGATATTTTGAAATCTTTTTTATTGATATTATTAGATCAAATAAATTATCGTGCTGTGATTTATATGATAGGTCTACAAAATATTGCAATATGTTGAATCATATCAAAAGGAAAACAAGCTTAACCCGTTGCCTATCTTACTCTGCGGGTATGTTATATTACTCTTTTTATGTTTTGTTTTTAACATTTTAAGAGGCTCATCTCATTCAGTAGACAATTGACTATAAGTTTTCATATAATTGCAACCATCCGTCCCATTATATGGATGATTGTTTTATCGTGCTAATATATGATGAAACTTGATGTATTACTTTTACAGTGATTGGAATGGGAGTAAAAGGGGTCATGTGTACAAGTTCCTTAGATCTCAGGGATTTGTATCATCATATGATACAGCTCATCAGTATACTGATGCAGATGCTCACAAGGTACTTGATTATCTCTTAATTCTGACTTTTTCGGTTTTCCTTTTTTAGCGAGAAAATTCTTATTTCTTCCATTTGCTTTTATTTAGTGGGTTAGCCACCGTAACCATCGTGGGAACATCTGTGGTGTTGATTTCATATGGCTTCTTAATCCCAATAGTTACAGAAAGTTGCTTAAAACTAGTTGGAGTGAAGCAGTGTTTGGAATGTTTAAGGTCAGATACTTGATTTTTAACTTCTTCTTACTTGTATTTTTTTGCTTCTGTTTTCTGATATTTACCTTATGAACATCTATATTTTTGCTTTTGATTGTTTTATTTTGTGATAATTATATATTATCTGTCAATTAAACAAAAAGCTTGTGCTTTGTCTTTACAGTATCAACTCAGGCGAGCCTCACTGACAGAGGAGGATGCTTTTGCTTTTCTAAAGGATAATAGCGATGATGATTACATCACCTACACCGGCTTCTGTGAAGCATTACGCCAGGTATTATAATATAATTCCATTTTAATACTGTAGTTTGTATGTTTTTCTAGGAGAATAAAGTGCAAACAATTTTTTTATATTTGGTTGTCCACAGCTTAATTTGATTGGCCATTGCAATGGATTGAGTGATGAAGAGATACAAGAATTGTGGGAACAGGCAGATATTGATGGAAATGGTGTTCTTGACTATAAAGAATTTAAGGTATCAGATTTTACTTTCTTTTCAACTTATTACCATTATTTTCTGTGTAGTATTAGCTCATTTTTTCTCGAAATGAAATTCTTTTTTGAGTTGGTATACAACTACAGTTACATAGGCTTGCCTCCCGCATTTACTCTAGCTAAATTACCAACTCACCCCATTCCTCTTTCACAATTACAAACCCCGCCCCCCCTAACTTTGATCCTATTTTTAAAGGGATAATTGCATGAACACCCCTTCATTTATTGGATAATTGCCATGAGTGCCCTTAAATTTCCAAAACACCCTCATGTTGGATCCTGACAACTCCAAAAACAAAAAACCGGGGTTGAATTGTAGCATGTTTGTATTAATAATGAAAACTATGGCAATTTCAAGGTCTCATGTGTAATTTATCCTTTTGAAGTAAAAAAATTATCTCTTTGTCAAAAGGGTAAATATGTGTAGAAAGTAATGGCAATATTGTGATTACAGCAACGAATATGGAACGCCTCGCGGTCCGAGCAAGGAGACCACGCGAGTGATGAAGAGTGGGACGACCTCGTCCTTGGCACAGAGCAAACAATTGGATTCAGTGTAAAAAACGCAGTTCTGTTCCCCACAGAAGTAGAAAAAGGGATGTGGCCCGAAGATTACTCTCTTTCGGACCATGCTCGTCTCACCGTTGTTTTTTCACCTGTCCGAATGCCATGCTCCAGATTAACACTCTAGATTTGGACATACTTGAAAGATCAAAGATGTGTGATGAATTGGGCCTGAAAACATTGTTATTGGGCTTGGCCCCCCCATCCGATGACATGCCTAGTGATGAGGTTCTTAAGCACATTTCGAGCCTTTGAAGCCAGTTATGCGATCTTCGTTTTGAAATGGATGAATATGCAATTATGGTCCCGATGAGGTTAGCCCCTCTTTATAGATATAAGAATAACAATGAAGAAAGATTTGGATGGATTAGGATTTTGATGATTTGAAGAATAATTTGTATATATGAAGCTTTGGTAGCAATCTCATTTTGCAGTTTAGTGAGATTTGCTCTACTTAAGGGCTCATTTTAAGCAATTTTTTGTATGAACTATAGAGATTTTTGCATATTGTTAAGTCTTAGGTTTTGTACTTTATGAACTATTTGCAAAAAGTACTGGAAAATCTCAAGTTTATTTTTGGCATAATACTTCGTAACGAAATTCTCTTTAAAAGCTTATCAATCATGCCATAAGATTTTTTTTTTTTTTTTTTTTTTGCAATAATTTACTTTGCTAATTTACTTTGCTCTGTAGGAATTATTAAGATTTTTGACCTAGCTAAGAAGTATATGTTATCTTAAGTCTTAACCAATGTTAAGACAATTTTTATAATTAAAAGAGTTAATTAAAAAATTGTGTCCTTTCGAAACATCCCAAATACCTTTTCAAAAGTTAGGAATTAAGCTTTTTCCAAAGGTTAAAATGGTTTATAATCTATTAAACCCCACACATACATTTCGTTGTTACATTTGGTAGAAAGTGAAAAGGTGAGAATGAAATATTTTTTCTTCTTTTATATTTCTTTATCTATATTAAATCTAAAAAAACAAAGAAACAATTCTATTTTACTGATTTTGGTGATGGGAATTAAGTGGACCTCCCTTTAAATAAAGATGGCAAACTAATAAAAGGAAACTTTCTTTTTGTTTTCTTCTTTTCTCTTTTCCATTCCCATAAAAAATTACTCACTAATCTAACCTAATATTTTAAAATTATATTATATCTTATCATCGTTCAATTATCATAAACGAATTCCACGTTCTAGGGAGCTACATTTGTTACATTAAAATTCAAATAAATAAAATTGTATGATATTTTGTGTAATTTCGCACTATTTTAGTGAAAACTGAATAATAATGTTTAGGGATATACACACACAGAAATAAAATGCTATTTCATAAAGAGCACATAGTATATGTCATTTCATTGGCCCCACATGAAAGCTGACATCATGGCTTACGTGGTAAGTTTACATTGGTTGGATGATACTTACTCTCAGCCTCTAACTTCCTCGTTACGCCTCATGCAATTCCCCAAAACGCCCTTGTCCACTTTTCTCCTTTTCTAGCCATCCCCAAACCTTCTAGATTATTATTATTATTTATTTTTCATAAGTACCTATTGAATTATTATTAATTTCTTATATAGACCTTAGATTTCATTCTACTCCTGATTTCTCCATCAATAAGAACAGAAAAAAGAAATTAATATTATATATTTCCTTAACTAATTATAATGTATCAAAAGCAATAAATACAAAAAGACTCAATAATTTTAGAAAATAAAACAGAATAGAGAATAATGAATTTTATATTGGATAAGAGAAATCTATCCATATAATCATTTTTCCAATATACTCAAATTTGTACTTTTAGATGTTTTACGCAAAACAATATTAAAAGAGCTAGTAAAATTTAAAGATATGAATATTATCTTATTTTATACTTTATTATGATATTGTTGGCAAAAACGAACGAATGGCAAAACTGTCATTTCAGCTTCACACGGTATATACACTGAATTATACAACAATGACCCTCTCAGAAATTGCCATCACTCTCTCTCTCTTCTTTCTCTCTCTAAAAGCTCCCCATCTCTAGAAAGAAATCCCCATTGACTGAGAATTTCCTTGAATCTTCATAGCTCTATTTCTCTATCTTATCTTCATATAAATTCAGTCTACTTTTAATCATCGCTCATTGATTTTGACCTTATTCAACACTTTTTTTTGGAGTTAAAAAGCTTGATCTTAATTTATGGCTGTGCTTCCGGCGACAGCTTTACCGGTGGGGTACAGATTCCGCCCCACGGATGAGGAGCTGATCGATCATTATTTGAGGCTTAAGATTAATAAACGTGACAAGGAAGTCACTATTATTCGCGAGATTGATGTTTGTAAATGGGAGCCCTGGGATTTGCCTGGTATAGTTTTTTTGGTGATTAATAAGAGTGATTTTTGTTTAATTGATGTTTTTTGGTGAAGTGACATGATGTTTATTGGAGTTATGGGGGTTTTGAGTATGTGCATTGTCTTTTGATGTGTTATTAAAGTAGGATTGTGGGTAACACTATTTGGGCTTTTGTATTAGAGTGTTCATTTCCACCGAATTTGTTTATTCCTTATGGGAAAAGTTATGATTTTTCTTTGATTGAGCTTTTGTGAAAAGAAATGATGTGTAATGGGGTTTTTGAGTAATTAATAATTTACAATGACTTTCGATGGGTTATAGAAATAGGATTGTGGGTAATTAAGAACATGTGTAAATGAACAATCTTAGGGAGTTTGTTTAGAGCGTTTGCGATTTTTATGATATGTGCTTGTGCTTTTCCTTTATGATGCCGTAGGAATTTTGATTTGATGTGATTATGATAATTTTCTACTTTCTAGCAATTATTGAGCTTGTTATCTACTAAGGTGTAACATTTTGTGAGAAGCTATGTATATTGTTTCTAATTACTAGACAATATAAGCAATTTTGGGTATTGATATGGTATTTGTCGTGGTGTAATTCTGGCATTGGTATGCGATTAGATATTATCTGTAAAAGTATTACTGCTCATTTGTTTATTTGTAGATGTTTATGAATTATCTTTTTGTCTATGTTTTGCAGATCTATCTGTGGTAGAGTCTGTGGACAATGACTGGTTCTTCTTCTGCCCTAAGGACAGGAAATATCAAAACGGTCAGAGATTAAACCGGGCAACAGAAAAAGGTTACTGGAAAGCAACTGGAAAAGATAGGAACATAACTTCCCGAAAGGGAGCAAAGATTGGAATGAAAAAGACATTAGTTTTCTACACTGGTCGTGCACCGGAAGGCAAGAGGACTAATTGGGTGATACATGAGTATCGTGCTACTGATAAATCGCTAGATGGCACTCATCCTGGTCAGGTTGGGACTTACATACTTATCTAATTTTCATCGTAGGATGTTAGCAATCTTGTTCAATGATTTTAATTTATGCATATATGTTATTTTTCCTGTTGTCAGTAATCTGTTTGATTGATATGTTGATCGTGAAGCCACGAAATTATGCTGCTACATGATAACAAGGAAATTAACAGTTAATATTCACTTAAACTAATGGTGGGTTGATTTTGAAATTCAGTTGTTTTATGTTTAACTTGTCACATTAAAGAGTGCCAGCAACTTGAAGAAACTGGCAGAGGACCCTCAGTTAGTACATTTATCTGAATTAACCTGAAATTCAGCACCAAAGCATTGTATTATTGCTGATTGAGTTTATAATGTAGATTACGTCTAGATTGTGTGTCTAGATGCTTTGAATTTCTCCTTTTCTAATTGATGACGTTGATGTTTCTATGACTAGGGTGCTTTTGTCCTCTGCCGTCTATTTAAAAAAGCTGAACTGAAACAAGATGAGATCACTGAAAGTTCAAACTGCAACGAAGTTGAAGAGATTGTCTCTTCTCCTACCATAATTAAACCTTCCCCTGAAGAGGAACAATCGATATCAGTTACACCCGAGTCTGTTGGCCCGCGTGTATTGCAACCTTCAAGCGTCCAAAGCCATCCAACTTCAGATTATGGGAAAGCTAAAGTTGAAACTCAAGTGCCTGATTGGGGAAGCAAAAGTGGCGATGCTGATGATATGTACGATTTCGACATATCATCTCTTCCAGTAAGTGAAAGAACCAATGATCTTAGATTCTTAGTAAAATTTTATTTGATTTATTTATTTATTGCTATTTTTTTTTGATTCAGCATAACCCGGAGCTGGAAAGTTTACTTGAAGAGTTTTGGGCCCCCATGCAACAAGCATCAGATTTGAAAATATTTTCCCCGTCGTGCTCACAGATACAACCACAGCTTGGAAATCCTATCTTGTACGACACTTTTTCCGGTGACGTCAAAACCAACCAAAACAGTGTCCCTTTTCAATTTGGAACAAATGCTGCTGATATGAACGACTTCTTGAACTCGGTCCTAACCGAGCCAGACGAGCAGAGCTCTGGTGCCACCTACTCTATGTCATCCCTGGTTAGCCCCATTACCATGCAGCACATGAGGAAGAAGAGTTACTCAAGTTGTGAATCAGATGTTGAGATGTCCCAGTGGCAGGTAAATGAAATCAATCGATTGCATTTTGGGTATTAACAAGTCATTGAACTGTAAGAAACATTTTTATTAAGGTAAATTACATGGACGCCCTCTGCTTAAGACCGTTATTATGAAAAACCCACAGATGTTTGAGCAATTAACGTAACTTCCCTTGCTAGACTATAATTTCATCCCCTATCAGTTAAAGCACATTACAATTTCATCCTCTATTAGATTACAATTTCGCCCCTGTTTTTCGAGTAGTAAGGGAGCTCGTAATATTAAGCAAGGGATGTGCATGTAATTAATTCACCCTTTTTGACATGATGTATATTTGTATGTACAAACTTAAATCTTTAACAATCTTATATTTACTCTAGGTTGAACCAAGTGCTTTAGATGAATTGTTCGAGGAAAATATCAAGCAAGAGTCTCCATTCCAGATTGAAGTGATGTCTGAAATGCAAGCTGTCGAACAAAACGCATACAATGATTACGCCGGATTCTTTTTAAATAACAGTTGCACCGTACAAAATGATCTCTCCGCCTTTTCAGCTGGAAATCAAATATCACACTTGTCAAATATTGAAGATGCTCATGGTTTTAGGAATGACACTGGAATTACTATACAGACCCGCCAAATCTCGAACCGAGCAAATATTCAAAACCCCACATTACATGGGACTGCCCCTAGAAGAATTCGCCTGATAAAGAAATTACAAGTGGGCCCAGTTCAGCGTGGCTTAGCTAAGCAGTCATCTATTAGCGAAAAAAGCTGTGACGAGGAGTTGGCTAGGGTGAGATATCTAACTTTGCCAATATCAGCGAGCCCATTTTCAGTATTCTAATTTTGGTGGACTTTGTTTCTGCAGGATGAGAATGCTACAATTAAGCAAGCTCTTGATGAATTGAAATTTGAAGATGCAATTAAAGATGAAAGCTATTCACAAGATAAGAAACCCAAAAATATTTATTCGGTTTCATTATATCTCTACATGCCAAAGGTACTCGTGGCTGTGAGTCTCATCACAATGCTTGTTGCCTTGTGGTGTTATTTTCAATTTTGAATGAAACTAACTCTTAGAAACTCTACCCATTTTGTATAGAATTCGAGTGTTTATGAAAAAAAAAAAAAATGTTGTTCCTCATATAAGCTGTTGAATAGGCTAACACTGGGATTTGGTCGTTGGTTTTTCAATTAACGTCTAGATGCTATAGAGACACAGAGAGCTCAGAGCAGCATCTCTTTTGGGTAAATGTCATGTAATGCTTATTCACAAATTATCGTGTTTATAAATATGTAGGGATTTAGTTAATGCTAGGTTGATGTGCTGCTGTCTCTATTACTTCTGTTACTCAGTATGTTTTTTGATAAGAGAATTACTGAACAAGTGTTTTGTAGCCAAGTTTATAAAACGTTCTAAAACAATGCCATGACTTATATGATAGAATTTTAGTGAAGAATTATTCCTCAAAGTGTAAGAGAAAACAGATTATACCCAATAATAAATTAGTTCAAAGTAGATTAAAACATGCAGCAAATATTTTGCCCCCATACTGTAAATAATTTCATTAGCTTGATTCATTTGTCTAGGATCTTATATACCCCTAGCAACTATTTTCAGAGAATAATTCTTTTTAGTGGTTTCATATTTAATAGGTTGTAAGAAATTTTAAAAAAAAATGTTATGGGGTGAGAGAGGCTCGAACTCTCGACCTCAGGATTACTCAACAAAGCTATGAGACCTACGCGCTAGCCAACTGCGCCACCACCCCTTCGATGTTGACAGAAGTGATAGAGCTTTATTTATATACAGCACCCTGCATATCTAATGCTTGGGCTAAAATTGCATCAGCCTGTCCTGTAGGGGACTAATGCATGCTGCTACAGCAGAATTGATTCTTAGAGATAGATATGATTCTGTTCATAATGTTGAAATTTAAGAAGTGGCTTTTATTAATAAATTATGCAAATGTATTTTTTCAGAATTCCATCTTTAATGGAAATTGCATTTTGCACGGTATAGATTTATCATTGCTTGAATCAAGGTTCAAGCATAATACAATTGTAGAAATATTCATGTAAATATGCACTTGACGCGGATCATATATCGGTAATATGAAATTCATGATGAAAATTAAATTAGTATAAATAATTGGAAATGTATATGAGGTCATTATAAAGATTTTCTGTAAGCTTATAAAAATTGGGTTAAGTGTGGTTTTCTTGCGAAACACTGATGAGGGACAAGAAAATACATGGAGATCCATGCTTCCCCCCATACATTCAATGCATTCTCTACTATCCACGGAACTTGGCATGCATGCATCAAAAACTCCAATATATATATATATATTTATATTTCTAAAATGCAGTGTTCTCTTTTTTCTCCCATATTATATTGTAACAAGGCATATTTTGCCTATGATGCACGGATACGGATACGGATACGGGGATACCAATACGATACGACACGGATACGAAATACGGAAATTTTTAAAATTGTAGGATACGATACGATGAGGATACGCTGATATATTAAAAAAATTGAATTATTTTACAATCCTTATTAATGAATTTGATAATTAATTGATTGTAATAATTACTAAATATATAGAACTTTTAAAAATAATAACCATAAATATATGCAATAAAATGATCAAGTAGTTCGATCAATTACTCAAAATAGAAGTATTAACTTTTCAATTTTATTTTACACGATGTATTTACTATTCAATGTTCATATTCAACATAACAACAAAATGTATAAAAAATTATAAAAATACCCCCAAATATTAAATAATTTACATAAAGAGATTAAGGTGGAAGGAGATAATTCGATCATAGTTGCACATAAAGAAAAGGATTTTGATCATAGTTGCACTGAAAAAAAATTGCAATGAATAAATATCAAAATGTGAAATAAGGGTTTCTCGTTTCTAATTTAAATATCTTTCCAATTAATCATGATTTTTTTATTAAATTGTTTTTAATTTATAGTTTTTAAGGAAAGCCATTACAAAACAAAAACAAAATTAAATTTTGACCAAAAAGTATTAAATAATAATTAAATAATTATATTGTAACAAGGCATATTTTGCCTCAAATTTGTTCTTTAAAACGACTACCTACGACAATAATTGACTCACCAATTGCAAAGCATGTACTCTCTCTCTCTCTCTCTCTCTATAATATATATATATATATATATATATATATATATATATATATTACTATCTGTTAATGGTTGAGATTAATAATGGAAATTGAAGAAAAAAAAGTTAAGCAAAAATGGGTGGTTGAGCTTTTGATTCTCTATTAGCCACAGACAGAAAGCAATATGTGTAGCTGCTACTAACCAGCTTTCTTAAAGTGACAATTAACCCCTTAAATCACCCCCTCTCAAAATAAGCTTGGATTATTAAGAACATCATAATTCTAATTCATGATTAAAGACACGACTTTTCAACTAATTAAAAAGATGTGATTAGTTTAAGAGTATTAGGGTCAACAACAACAATAAAAAGAATGATTTTTTCTTACTTTGCTGCGTTGCATCTTTTTGGCAGAAATTGCATGTGAAGTTTTTCTTTTTCTTCACATTTCAAAGGGGTACCTTTATTGGAACTTCTTGAATTTTTATATTGAACATCTATTAATTTAATAAATACAATGGGGGTTAAGAGCTAACACTGTTTATTATTGTAAAAATCTAAATATTTTACTCTAGAGTTAATATTAATTTGAATCCTAATTTCAAAACAAGCAACCCTACAATAAAAAATTATTATAAGCTTTTGGAGGTGGCTAGTAATTATTTGTTGCTGAGTCATTTCCACGCCAGCATTGGTACAAAATGGGAAATATTTTCTAACAAAGAGTAAAAGTGAAAAATTGGACCATGAAAATTAACCTTTCAAAAGTATAGCTTGATTTGGATGTGTGATGTAAAGAGATAGGGTACCAACATCAATCCCATCTCTTATTGTTTGGTAAGGTGGGTGTTAGAATCCAAATCTTATTCCACTTAGGTATCTTGAGCTTTTTTATTTTTTTATTTATCTCATTTTATGTGTATATAACCTTTGCATGTATATATATATATATATATATATATATATATTACATACAAGGGCTATATTATATACATGGTAGCTAGGTGATTCATTTTGTTTTGTTTTTTTGTTATAACAAGGTCGATGGTAAATAGAAAGAGACATCCCATGTGATACCAACTTGAGATCATGCAGATAGATGATGGTTACACCGTGAGATTTACATATATCTACACGCAAATTATTAGCACTTTGGTACCCCCAAGTTTTGATCTCTTCAAGTTCCAATGATAAAAGTACAAATTATATTATTCTTTTACCCATTCATCCGCTCACAAAGTTTATGTAAAAAACGTGCACACTTTTTGAGAATAAAATGAGTCACTATTTTGATATAAATCTTATAAAATTACTCAAAAATTGTCTAGTATATCAAATGAACATGCACTTATGTTAATCGATATCATATTTCTAAGAGAATGGAAAAAAAAAAAAAAGTAATTTAACAAAAAAATCAATTTTTTACTATGATCATAACGTATAATATATCTCATAATTTTGAATCTTGAAAGGTCCTAAAACCCGACTCACATTGCAAACTCATGTGGTTTACCTAATGGTATATAGCATGTTTGTTAGGTAAGTGATTATGAAGTGACATAAAACCAGATTCATTAAAGCATTTGCGACTAAATATTTAAATTCCAAGAATAAAATCCACACTTAACTTCTTCAACTAATCAATTTAACAATACAAAAAGAAAAACAATAATTAACTCAAAAAGTAGTGTCTCTGCATGTGCTTTGCCATCACATACACCAACTTTAATCACAATGATCCACACCGTCCATCCCAAATATTTTTCATATAAATGCTGATGATCCTCACCAATAACTCTCCCTCCCTCTTTTAGCATTAACCTTTTCTCTCTAAGTCAGAATTTCTGCTAATAATTTTATAATATTTCAAAAGTAATCAGCTTAATTAAGGTTACCAGAATGGGTGAAGAAGCAAAACAGGTGTGGGTTTATTAATTTAGATGAAAATTATGCTTTATTTATATTTAATATACGTACTTAGGTAATTAATTATATATTAGTAAGAATAATTTGAATTTTCTTTGTATTTTTCAGGAAGAAACTAAGGAGGAAACTAAGCAAGAAGAGAAGATTGAAGAAGAGAAGAAAGTAGAAGAAGAAAAAGTAGAAGAAAAGAAAGAAGAACCAAAACCACCATCACCATTTGTGTTGTTTGTGGATTTGCATTGTGTTGGATGTGCAAAGAAGATTGAGAGATCCATTTCAAAGATTAGAGGTTCATAATTTCTCTCTTAAGAATGATTAATTATATATATGCATCATAAAAATAGAATTAAACTCATATAAATTTTGGGTTAATTATTTTCTTACAGGTGTTGAGGGAGTTGTAATGAATATGGCAAAGAATGAGGTAACAATAAAAGGAATAGTGGAGCCTCAAGCTATATGTAATATTATCATGAAGAAAGCTAAAAGAAGAGCCAAAGTGTTATCTCCATTGCCTGAAGCTGAAGGTCAGCCCATTCCAGATGTTGTTGCTTCACAGGTATTTTTTATTTTGTTTTTTTATTATATAAATAACTTTTAATTATTAATATTTTTATTTTTTAATATTTGATTTATGTGATTCTAGGTTAGTGGATTGACTACTGTTGAACTTAATGTTAACATGCACTGTGAAGCTTGTGCTCAGCAACTCAAGGCTAAAATACTCAAAATGAAAGGTAATTTTACTATCAACTTAGTAAAATCTTATTTTAACAAATCATAAACAAATAGATTATGTAATTAATCTCTTCATAATTTAGTATTTATAAAATTATTTTATCTGATTTTTATCTATACGTGTAGGAGTTAGAACTGTAGAAACAGAATTAAGCTCTAGTAAAGTCGTGGTGACCGGAACCATGGACGGTGATCGCCTCGTCGACTATGTCTACCGCCGGACCAAAAAGCAAGCAAAAATAGTGCTCCAACCCGAACCCGAACCCGAACCCGTACCCGTACCCGTAACCGAACCCGAAAAGCCACCCGAAGAGAAAACAGAAGAAAAACCAGCTGAAGAAGCGAAGCCTGAGGAGAAAAAAGATGACCCTCCACCGGAGGAAAAGAAAGACGACGACGCCGGTGGTGAGGTCACGGCGGAGCAAAGCGGCGAAGTAAAAGAGGAGGTGAGGAGTGTGGAGGAGCAGTACGGTATGCATAAAATGATGTACCATTATCAACCACTTTATGTGATGGAAAGAATTCCAGCTCCTCAGCTTTTTTCAGATGAAAATCCTAATGCATGTAGCATTATGTAATATTGTTCATGAAGAATTATTTTTCTTCCTCTTCATTATATATATTATTTTTTATGTTATTAATAATATGATATATATAATCATCATTCTGTAACACTTGTATCTTTTTATATTTTTATCTTAGTATAATTAGATACTCATCATAATGTCAAAAAAATCATATCAAAATTATATAAAATGAATAATAATTATAAAAGTGTAATCATTACTTGTGTTGAAAAGAGGACCTATAATGAAGTGCGGTAATTTATTATTGATAGTTAACATAATCATGAGATAAACATCTCTTTGTGTGTCAAACGAGTATGGTTCACAAGGAATGGAGAGAGCATCTTTTTTACTATTAATTATAATGAAGAATAATTTTGACCATTATCAATATTTTTTTTCCTATTTTCTTTCCTAAAGCTTAGTTTCATAATAAATTTGCTGAGCCATGCACCTAAATCTGGATTCTATAATTAACCAAGTTGTTACGTGAAATCAACATTAATGGTGGAACTCGAGTCGAGTCGGTTTGCCAAACAAGCTTAACTCTTGCTCAAGTTGAATGTCACGAGCCCATTTCCTCTGCTTGACTCTCGAGCTTTTGAGTTTTTATATTAATAAATATATTATATTATTGAAAATAAATAAAAAATTAAAATATAATCATAAATGAGCCAGACTTAAGCTCGGATAGTGAGCCAAACTTAAGCTTGTGAGCTCTAACCAAGCTAGCTTTTTAGACATGAACTCGAGAATTTGTACATTTTAGGATTTGAATCGAAAGTATGACCATTAATGTTGAGCTCAAATGGCGAGGTTACGATTATATCAAATAAATTAAAACACATACTAACCTCCTTATAAGCTAGTAACTACTACCAAATATATTGTGTAATTTACACATATCAAATATTTAATGAATTCTATTTTAATAATCTACTTTGACAATAAGAAAAACAAAAGGCAAAAGAAAGAAAATTCAATATAAGTTTGTGCAAAGTCGAAGACAACATACATCAATATATATGTCAATCCTATGTGTTTAGTTTTGGAATTTTTATGGGTAGTGTAGATTCCTTGGATCCAGTCCGATCCATATTATCCCAAATGGATTCAACGTGGTAGGACCCGCCCCAACTTTTTTATTGCTCATAATGAGATCCGACGCATCATCTGAATATAGAACGAAAAGACGACTCTTTGCCACGTGATGGCATGCCTATGTTAGACAAATCAAATTAATTAATTATGTGATTATTATTCGAAATAAGTTATTATTAATTACAATTATGAACTGGGTTTTAACTTTTTTATTATCTTAAATGATTGGCTTGGTGAGATATAATAGATTTAGGATACTAAATTACATAATAATTAATAAAGTTTATATATATCATATAATTATTCCAAATTCTATTCTGCGTGATGGGTTTTGTCGTCGTACGCAGACAGAACAAAGAATTATACCTCAGATCATGTGGATTGAAGGTTACGGTTAAAGCCAAATGACATGATCAGGAGTTTTATGTTAGTATAAATCATTATTTAAATTAGTTTAATTGTGAATTTAGTGAATAGATTAGTATTTTAATCCATGCCCATGTTACGTCCTACCAAGAATATTCTTGGACTTTATTAAACTGCAAAATTAGTATAATTAACTGCTCCTGTTTCCAATAATACACAACCTTGTTTAGGTGTCAAGTGTCAACCTAAGAGTATTGGAATGCAGATTTGTTGTGTTCTTAATTAATTATAACATTTTAAGAAGAAAAAAAAAAATTATTGTGTCTAGAATCTTATGTTGCCTCTCAATATCTAGATTGAATAATATAAATGTTTATATATCAGTTGAGGAGGAATATTAATGTCGTAATTTTACGACTCTTAAGTTTTAGAATAATCAGGATACATCCATTTAGCAACTGAAACTACTTTTTAGGGACTATGGAAAAAGCATATAAAGAAACTACTAAACCCTAAACTTCTTTACTAAGGAAAAAAGAACAGCCCACATGGACATAATTATCTAATCCATTATAATAAATTAATTATAATCACTTTTTTCATTAAAAAGAAAGGATGACACATCTTTACACTCGTATGAGTCACTCTATATTTTTCTCAACTCAATAAAAAGAAAACCTCAAGAAATAAAAGAAACTTTAAAAGGATTGGAAAAAGAAAAGATAAAGTGTCAATAGTCCATCAATCCATCTTTTTGGAGGGAATCTACATGCGTTTATGTCTGCTGCTTTTTTAGATGTGGATTTAGATAAATTACATCATCAAAAGATATCTCTATGGATATATATATATATATATATGTATGTATATATATAGGCATTGAATGACTTGAATTTGTAACAAAAATAACAAGAGTGTTTGTTTTATCATAGAATTATAGTTTAAATTGTGGTTATGGAAAACCAGCTGCAAATAGTTCCAGCAGGGAAGAATGTGGAGGCACAGTATGTGGAAATGATGGTGCCTTTATATTCTTATGGATGTGAGAGGAAAGTCAAGAAGGCTTTAGCCTATCTCAAAGGTAATTAAATTATATTTGATATATATCAAACAAAATAATTATCTACCTATGTGAAAATTATTAACTATTTTTTGTTTTAATAACAGTAAATTTTTTCCTCGGGATAGAAATGTTTTCTTGATGCATGCACACAAATTTTCACCAAAATGGTATATTTTAACGTAATTTTTGTTTTCTTAGAAAAAATTTGAAATTTATATATTGTTGTGTGGAATTGATGGAATATTTTCTATTATGGGTCTTAGTCCAATGAACAAAATGTGGGTTTGGCAAAACATAGAATTTGTTTGGTGCTTATATAGCAGGCCTATAAAGGTTTGGTTACTCCTAAAGTTTGGTGCAATGCTACTCTAAATAATAATAATTTGCCTATAATTTTTTTCTTTATATATCGAATAACATGGAAATATGATCTAATTCATGATAATACTGTCCATGATATGTTTTTGTTTACGGATTCAATGAATTGTCATTTATCACGTTTTATTTTTAGCTTCGTAAACCTAATAATTTGGAAAACTAGTTGATTGTAGTCATTATGAAATGATATTAGGGTTGGAAAATGAAGTAATTTAATATATCTAACTTGACTGATCGCTAAAAATTTGTATGAGTTCAATTCAATATATAACACAATTATTTAAGTTTGAGTAACTTTTTATTATTTGATAAATTTAAGTTTTAGCTTAATTAGATACAACATGATTAAAAAGGCATAACTTTAATTTTAAGCTTGTTAATGTTGCATGCTAAATTGATTATTTTTACTCAACTCGACTTATTTATGTATTTTTTTGATAGGCATATACTCGGTGAATGTGGATTTTCATCAACAAAAGGTGACAGTATGGGGAATTTGTGACAAACACGACGTACTCAGTACCGTGCAGAGCAAGAGAAAAGGAGCGCGTTTTTGGACTTCAGAAGATAATGTTGAATTTCAAGAGTCGCATTCGGCACCTTCATCACCACAACAACCTTCTTCACTTCCTAAGAACTCCAAACGCTATTTGGCTATGATTAAGGGTCGATCTTTCAATTTGTCAATGATAAAGGGTGGATCTCTAAACTTAAATTTGTCTATGATTAAGAATAGATCGTTAAATTGGAAAGCTTTCAAAAAGGCATTTACAAGATCAAACTCGTTTTGAAATTGTCAATGTAATCGAGAAATGTGTGTTGAATGCGTCCCATGTTTGAATGTCGTTCATTTGAAATAATATAATTAAGGGATTTTGTTGGGAAAATTTAGTTCAAATTGCAAGACCAACTTCCAAAAATGTTGCATGTTTATTTTTTCGTAGTGTAGTTTTTTATTTAGACATAAATATGATAAATTTAAAAGTTATATGTAACGTTTTACATGTCCTAAATTAGTTGCAAGAATATTGCCAAGCTCCATATATACTTCCGTATGACAATTTTTCCCCTTTATTATAATCTCTAGATTCATATATAGTTGGTAAATTTTCTTTGCATTATACGTAAAATTAATTAATTAATCACTGAGTATATATATATATATATATATATATATATATATATATATATAAGGTTCTCGGGTGTATACTTAGAAGGATAACGAAATATTTCTTGAGTGCATAGTTATATTATTGGACCTTTATACTTACGTGTTTGAAAGGTGTATATTATATGGTCGGCAAATTTTATCTTACAATTTTAAAATTATTATATTTTTGGCCCACACTGTTAACTCTTAGATACAATCAACCACCTGAATTGATGAAAAAATAAAAATAAATTAGACATATAAGAATTTCGACAAAAGCAAATTAAAATGTCTATTGATATACCATCTTAGAAGTTTTCATTTGTTTTTCAATTAATTTTTTTCCACAAAACCTAAACACTCACACAATCAGATTTTGTGAAAAATCCGAGGATGTGAATACTAATATACAATAACTTTGAACTTCCGAGGCTAAATATGCAAAATCTGCAAAACTCAAGGTCCTTAACACCCATATATCCAAATTCCGAAGGACTAGAAATGTAAATTTCCCCAAGTCAAAATCATTGTATACTTAACCTTGTTGAATAAATTTTGCTTTAAGCTTTGAAAATTCATCCCACCCCACTTCACGCTTCCTATATAAACACACAGCTACTACTTTATCTTCTTCATCCCTGCATATACATATACATACAATATATATATATATATATACAAATATTGAGAGAGAGAAATGATAAAAGTTGGAAAAATGGTGGAATTATTGGAAGAATACAGTTTGATAATGGCAAGAATGAGAGAGCAGCTGCATTTTTTGGATTTTCATTTCTTCAGGACGACCCTCCATTCTTCTTCAGATCATTCTGCTTCTTTTATGATGTATTTTTAGATCTTTTTTTTTTCTTCAATTTTATTTTTGTTGTGTGTTCTTCATACTTTATACATATTGAAATTACTCAATTTTCTGAATATAGAAATAAGAGTTTAGGTTGTATAATTCAATGTTAATTCAGAGATTTATATCAAATGTGATGGATGATTAGGTATTATTTTCTTGTACTACGCAATGCCTTTATGTTCATTTATTTTTCTTGTTGGTTAATTCAATCAGAATGTGATAGTTGCTAATGCTATTGCTAGCTGAATTAATAAATGCCAATTTTCATTTGTACCTTTTCTTTTCTAATATAGTAAGTTCTTACTGCACCCAAAAATTGGGCCATTGATTTCAATATTCGGGATAACGACACTTGTCTGTTATACAATAAATAATACCTTCATGTTAATTTATTATAATTATTTTTGAAATGTAAATTTCTAAAAATAACCCATAAGATTAATTAGTTTACTTATCGATTATTTTGATCACGGAGTATAAACATTATTAAACTGTAAATTTATAGCATTAAACTGAATTACATGGAATTTGTAACAAATGAGTACCGAGCTCAAGTTATTCATTATTATGATGACATTTACGAAATAAAAAAAAGTAGTAATTATCATTTATGTGTTGAACTTCAATGATATAAAACTTAAAAAAGTACTAAATTTTCCAAGAATTAATTATGATTTGCCAAAGGGCCTAGGAGATGGGCATCTCCCGGGGCCATATATAATGTATTATTTCTTGTTTGTTGGTATAGTAAAATGTTCGTTATAATTTTTAAGTATTTTATATTTGTTTGTTAATGGAAAATGCATTTATTGCATAATGTTGAGAAGCCCTAGCTTTTCTTGCAACACATCACGTTCAAATGTATCCCACATATTAATTGAAAATGATATATCTCTTTTTTGGATTTAAATGATAAAAAGATCATTTTTTTTCAAGGTCCGCTCATTTTGAATAGACTACACTTAACAAGTCCAATTCTGATGAAGAAAATATCATAAATCACAATTATATGAACATATAGAATCATGACACGTGGCATGTCATGATCATATGAACAATAAGATGATATAGTTGCATCTGCCATATCTTAGAATTAGATCTTTACGTATATATATATATATATATAATATAAATATTTGTATTTTTGATTTGGATAAAATAAATTATTCTATGAAAATCTTTCCAATTAGTCTCTTAGGCCCATCTTTTTCTTTGTACGTATGATTAGCAAATTAAGAGCCACTCATATGATTTGGGCCAGAATTGATTCGACCTTGTTGTTAATAAATTCAGTGGACCTAAGGGCTACGGCCAACAAAACTAGGGGGGCCGTAGAGATCAAATTTAAAAGTATTTTATCATATTTCTAATTAAATCCTGATTTTCTAATTGAATTTTAGTTTTAGATTGCAATAAAAAGAGCTACCAACTATGATGCACGGATACGTGACACGGGATACGGCGCACGACACGATACGGACACGGGACACGGCATTTTATAAAAATGTTAGGACACGGCACGGCCTCGAAACTGCTATAAAATGTATATATATAAATTAATATACATATATATGTTCATTAATTTACGTTAAATATATAAATTAATTTTTTAATTCTAATTTAAATGACTGATTAAACAAATAAACTATAAGAATGACTATTATACGTTATAAATTTGTATTTACTTTGTAAAATTATATATGTTTGAAAGAAAAATAAATATTTCACTTTTCAAAATCACAAAAAATATGTGAAATAACATCATGTCACAAATGCATACATAGTAAATATACCCTTTAATTCCATCAATTACAGTGTTCATATTTTATCTCTTTCATTTTATGTAAGCATACAACTTTATTTTTATATTGGACACAGTGTCGGAAAGTTGGACACGGTGACGGGAGTGTCGGATACGGTGTCGGGGAGTGTCGGACGAGTGTCGTGTCCGATCAGGTGTCCGACACGATACGTTGTAATTTTTTGAAGTGTCCGTGCATTAGAGGCTACCAATTTTAACTATGTTTTTCCTTTTACAATTTTAATAATAAATATTAATGTTCGAAAGCATTCTACCTTTGAAAAAATGAATTGACAAATTATTCATGAACATTTTTTATTAAAAGAATATGAGCCTTCAATAAATTAATTGATTGTTTTCAGTATATTCCCACAAAATGAACTACCGACAAATCGTTGTTTCACTTCTACTAAATAAATGGTGCTCATTTGAGTGAATTTATAAGAGATTAAGGAATTTATTCTTATTATTTATTTTAGCAAGCATTAATTGTGAATGAAAAAAAGAAAAAGAAGCCCGCATGGGCAGCCCAGTTGGTCACAGAAGGGTGAAGTTTGGACAATGACCAAGGATCAAGTCCCACCAGCGGCAGTGTGGGAGCAACCTCTAAAGTGAGGGGGCTCCTTGTGCTCAATGGGCACTGGTCTAGCCCCTGTGATTTGCTGGGTTACCATGATTTATTCCTCTCATAACTCTGTCGGACCGGGACATGGGGGCCCTTGGGATTGGGGATTCAACCTTTTCTTTGCACAAAAAAAGAAAAAGAAAATAAAGGATTAGCCCCATATGGTAATCATTGAAATGGGCCACCTTAGAATGGTGCCATGTTTCTATTATGTGAGATAAGAAAGATGTATGGTCCTATCTAATTATGTCTCCAATAATATTGCAATCATATATAAAATAATTCCCATATAGGAATTAATTTAATATATATGATTAGGCAACAATCAAATTACAAAGATATAATATTGCTTCATTAGACATGCATGAATTGCTAATACTCATTTGATCTGCAAAATCGCAAAAATATAACCTATTTTACAGTTGCAAATGTTACAAAATGAGATAAAAATAATATCTTTAATTTAATTGTGAGATTCATTCTAGGATTATTGAATTTCTACCTCTTGGAAGGATATCTAGGTACCCCTACTTTAAACACAATTTGGGAGAATCTACTTTTATATATCTACACAAATTCCTACATCTAATAGTTATTTGCAGTTTGAACCCTCAAGGGGGGGAATTGGGAAAACAAACATGGGTAAGGGGTCTTTTGTGAATCCCCTTATCATGAGAGTCAAAAGTAAAATCATGCAAACATAAAGGACGTTCGGATAAATACACAAAATAAGAATCCAACATTGGCAATAACTCTAAGCGTTGCAGATCATGTCAGTTCCGAAGATGAAGACTTAGAGATATAGATAGATATAGATAGATATTTATATATATATATAGAGAGAGAGAGAGAGAGAGATAAAGAGAAACTTCGTAGGGTTTTCATCTCATCAGTTTCTCTTTCGGGTACGAATTTCCCTTTATTTATTTTACCTTGTTATTCAACGATTTACAGTACTTTTTTACGGCGATCAATAGAATTTCGCGATTTTATATGTTTTTTTTTCATGATTCTAGCTTTATGCTTCTCGAATCAGTTGTATTGTTCATAATTCTCAAGTAAAAACTGTTTGATTTAATTTTGATCGGTGGATTTCGATTTCTACCTTTTCAGCTATAATGATGGGTTTGGGGCCTATGGGTAGTGGAGCAGGATTAAATTATTCATCATCATCGTCATCAATCCCAAACTCGAATTTATCAGCTTCAGCTCCTCCATTTACTGTTGATAGATTATACCCTAATTCCAGTTCAAACCCTAATTTGCATTACCCAACATCCCCTTATTCGGTTGAACCTTACAGCCGCACGTGGCAATATGCTGCTCACCCTTCAGCTCCTGCACCTGATTTGGTTATCAGTTCCACCGGAATTAGCAGTGTGCCGTTATACGATGATTGTCAATTTTCGGTCTCTGCCTCTGTTAGCCCGTCTTTTACCAAGTGGTGTGATCCTAGCCCTAGTGTGAAAGCCTCAGGCAGTGCATATGGTTATGGTGGTGAAGTTGACCCTTATTATTCCCCTTGTGTTCCTTCAATTGTTGGTGAAAATAGTTCGGTGATAGAGGATAATGGGCCTCGTTATAGTGTGTTGGCTACTTCTGGAATGACTTCTCAAATTAATTATACTCCAAGCTTGTTTGATTTGGAGTATGGGCGCCAATGGATGGATAGTGTGAGATTTGATGATGTGAGGCGGTCCAAAGGAGTAGAAGTTGATGGAAGTTTGTTCTCTGAGAAAGCAAATGTTGTTGATTCTATTTGTTTTGAAAATCAACTGAACCAAGGTATGGAGTTTATCCTTAGTGAAAAGTGTTTTCTGTGATGAAATGTTCTCCTAATTCTATGTATATGTTGCTGAAAATGGAAGTTCAGATACCTTTTTGAGTGAAGAATACTTTAGAGTCACATTACTAGTAGTTCCTGTTTGTGCGCCTTTGTTGATAAGTTTTTTTTTACATAAATTTCTTTAAACCTTAATTTTATTTGTTTGTTTGTTTACCATGGATGACATTAGGATGAATATAACTCTTGCTTGGAAATATAACTCTTGCTGGTAGCCCCAGTTCCTTGTACATTTGGGAGTGGCATTTTAGTGTGAGATTGTTTCTTGCTTGCGAGAGTTTGAGAATGAATATTTCACTAGTTAAGATTTTCAACGGCAGGGCCAAGTTTGTGCAAGAAGGGGTTACAGCTCTCTGAGAATCACTTTAGAACTATGTGGGCTCTGATGATAAGTTCTTTCCATTTTTTATTTGTTTTTCTTATCAGAGTATGATGATTAACTATGGTCAGTTCTTTCGCCAGATGTAATTCCTATTGGGTTTGATGCCCATCAGAATAGTACATTATAAAAAATTGTTAAGGCCCCCCCTCTATCTCTAATTCTCTATACTTTCTTTGTGAAACTCTGGGGTCTATTTCAGCATGCATGTGGATATGCTTGTGAGCTTGTCTAGATAGTGTGGGGCTATGTAATTTTTTTTTGCTGTTATTCAGGAGCATGTGGCGGTGAATATTGGAACAAATCCAAAGAGGATTCTGGTGCTCTGTATCAAAAATTCAATCAGGTTTCTGACCTAGAAGTCCAAAATATTGGCTTTCTTTATGAATCAAATAAAGCACATATCGGGGCTTCCAATTCAGCCTATCCTGAATCTAACCCTTTACTTCAATCATATGAAATGCAAGACAAAATTTCAAATTATCGAAATGCATTTAGTCCATACGAAAAATGTGTTAGGCCTGTTGATTCACCCTTTACGGGTCCTACGTCGGTTATAAGGTCTTACGCCGCTGCTGTCATTGGACCGCCACCTGCTACAAATGGTAATCTGGGACATGGTATAGCTTCTTGTACACCTGCAGGTAAGGAAGATTCCTTTGAGACAAATCTTTTCAACTTTTCTAAACAAGGTAGTGATCAGATTTTCATTTCATCATCTTCAGTGAACGAACCGTGGACTCCACTGCATGCTGAGGATGCTTATGCTTTGAAGATTAAAGCAAGATTTGGATCTCAATTACCAAATATGAATGCCTTGGATGATTCTTCTATGGCCTGCGATGGTGTTCAATTTGCTAACTTGTCTGAAGGATGTTCAGATTTTTTTTATCATAACAACGGAGTGGATTCACCTTGTTGGAAAGGAGCGCCATCTTCTCAATTTAAGTCATTTGATGTTGAAGCTGGCAACTCTACTCATGTCAATAAAAACTTGAATGAATATTATGATCATCATCAAAATCTCCTATCCACAATTGATTCCACTAGACTTATTTCTGAAAAAGGTGGTGAAGTAAGTATGTACGGTAAAAAAGAATGCACAAAAAATGGTGTAGTATTTACTTTAGAGAGGCCTCTCAGTGATATTTGCTCAAGTAGAGAAATAGTTGAGGGGCCCAATAGCCTGAGCAAAGAATACGGGCTTTTGAACAACTTGAAGAGTGGTTTTGACATGCAAAATTTGGGCCTGCAGCATTTTGTTGGTGAAGATGAGACCGGGATGGCTCTTAATTATGTCCCTGAAGGTGGCGAAGTGGCAGTTCACATGGCAGAGGAGGTTCTGGATTCACCTTCTTCTCAAGAAGATGTCATCGAGCCCACTAAACTGCTGAACCCGAAATTGAATGTGCCAACGATGATAAAGGCAATACATAATCTGTCAGAGTTGCTATTGTATCATCTTTCAAATGATGCATGCTCTCTGGATGAAGAAAATAACGAGACTCTCAAGCACATAATAAGCAATCTTGATTCCTGTATGACTAAAAAGATTGCGCAGGTAAACAATATGTTGGAACCAAACAATCTTATGAGAGACACTTCTGATAAACTTGGGAAGTCTTGTAATGTGGTATGTTTTAATGTTATGAATTTACATTACCGTATAAAGAAATGTGTATATATATTTCACGTTTACAATCCTTCCATATGAATAACAATACAGTTTTTATTTTTTTCCTTTATTAAATTGTATTTTCTTCAGGGTACAACTTCAGGAATTCCTCGTACAACACATAAAGCCGAAAAGTCTATCCCGACTGATTATCTGGGTGTGCATGAAGGAAAGATAAATTACAATTTTTCTGGTGAGAAAGATGAGAAATCAGCCGTTTTTTCACCCTTGAGGGATGACTTCGATAAAACAAGAGATGTTATGGCTGAGGTACGCAGTTATTGCTAATACTTGAAGTGTCCTTTGTTGCAAATATTGCTCTTTATGCTAATAGCATGAAATACAGACCGTGTCTTTGCAAAAGGTGTAAATTACGGATGCCCCAGCTTGATACCATAAGTATGAAAACACCCTGAAGTGAAAAGTTACCATACTTCCCCTCTCAGTAAAAGCCTCTTACAATATTACCCCATTTTTTTCGACTTTAGGATGTAATTTGCAGAAACTAAGGTGGCTCGTGGTAATTACTCAGTAAGAGAGGAGTGTGGATGTTATTATATAGTATTTCATTCATTTGTTGCTTGTAGGCTATAAAGAAGGTCCTGGAGGATAATTTTCAGTTTGATTCAGAAATGCACTCACAAGCACTTCACTTCAAAAGTTTGTGGCTCGAGACAGAAGTTAAATTGTGTTCCATTAATTGTAAAGCTCGTTTTGATCTGCTTAAGAATATGATGGAAAAATTCAAACTCAAAGCACCAAGAGGTTAGATTTGCGTCGATATAAACTATTCTGTTGTTTATTCTGCTATCTGATGGTGAGATGGTTTTCAGAAAATGACGACATTGCAAAAATGATGTCTAAGGTATGCATTTCATCGGATCCAACCACAGCTTGCCAGGTGTCCCCCAAGGCTTGTGATGTCACAATTCCTATATCCACCATACAGAACCTATCTATTTCCAGCACTAGTGGGCCCGGATCTGAGGTCGAGGCTTCTGTGATGACCGGATTTAATATCTCGACATCTCAAGAGGAAAAACTTGAACCTATTAGTAATGAAAAGGAAAAACAATGTGAGACTGTTGATGATGAGCATGTGGATCCTATTGAGATGCCAAAGTTAATTAAAACCGAAGAGGAAAAACAACCTGGAATGGATGATATCGAGAATGTGAGTCTCGTCATGGCGAGATTTCATATCCTTAAATCACGGGAGGAAAAGTCAACATCAGTCAACACCGAAGAGGAAGAACAACCCGAGATGATTGATGGAGAGCATGCTGGTTCCTTAATGGAGAGATTCAATATCCTGAAATCACGAGATGAAAACTCGAAATCGGTTCATATGGAAGATGAAGAAAGACTCGAAATGAATGATGACGAGTTTTACATGGGGTCATGCACCAGAGATGAATCAGAAGATAAGATCTTGAATGTGACTCTTAAACCTCATTTCATGCTTCAAAGTGAAGGAATATTCGGTTCATATGCAGATGGATCTGGAAACACGAATGATCCAATGGTTGGTTCACACAACAGCAACAGCAGGATAATAAATGAAGATTACTCTGAATGGCATGATACTGATAGTTCCTCTTCAGACTGGGAACATGTCTGAAAGATGATTATTCATGAAAGAACTTATGGGGAAGTATGAAGCTTAGCTAGCTCTAATCGCATTAATAAATTGTTTTGTGAATATTTTGTTTAAATGGTTTTTTTGTGCATACCTTTATGTTAGTAACTAAACTTGGATTTTTATCTATGTTTTCATGGGCAGCACTCGTTATTTCGTATTTGGCTTGAGCCTGTTCATTTTTTATCTAATGACTTTCAGTCCTGCCCTTCTTGGGACTATAACATTGATGATTTAAGGAACAAACACTTACACTAACCTTATTTCAAAGTTCTAAGTTGTTGATTAAAGTATTATAAAAGCTTATTCTATACAAAATTTTGGTTTGACAGTTTCCTAAGAATTGTTCAATGAAATATGTAGAAAAGCTGCAACTATACAGCTAGTAAATTTTCTTTAATACTGTGTTTCATATAAATAAAAGATCTTATAAATCTTATTGAAAGTGGGCAAGAATTAGTATTTCCTCAAATCACTCTTGATTCTGTTATCAATGTCAAAAGCTTATATAGATTAACTAATAAAATAAGGGAAAATTTTAATAAAATCGGTGCTAGTGATGATGTCTCAGTACTGTAGGCAGCCTCTAAAGTCCCATCCCAGAAATAAAATATGAAATCAGACCCACTTGTTTCCTAATTACAACACAAAAAATGCAATCAAATATCATAAACATGTGATAAGGTTATCTAATCTTAACAACTAATTTGTATTTTCATGCACCTAAAGTCAATATAATTGGATTCTCTTTGTTTCTTTCTTGCATGGAACCTACGTTATATAAATATACATGCACATATGTAATATTATGACCACAATTTACGCGTTCAAACTTAACCCAGTTGTCTTTATTGCTCCATAATTCACTTGTATTATTCTAGTTAACAAGTTAAAATGACATTTACAGCTTATTACCAAGTCATTTGGCAAGTAAAATAATGCAAAAATGAGCAAAGGGCCACACTTTCTTGTCTATAAATATTGCTTTTGTAAAGCAAGAAAATTCACCAATATTTGGAACAAATTAGAAACACAAAAGAAAATGGGTTCTAAACAGCTTAAAACTTTCACATCACTATTTTTGTGTTTTTGCATTGGAATATTAAATAAGTCAGAGGCTGAGCTTCAAGTAGGGTTTTACCAATATTCATGTGGTTTAGCTGAGTTCATTGTGAAACAAGAAGTTAGTAAAGCATTCTACGATAACAATGGAGTGGCTGCTGGCCTTGTTAGACTGCATTTCCACGACTGTTTTGTCAGGGTAAGATTATATATATATATATACATATGCAACCCTTATATATATAATAATTCAACACCAAAAAAAATATTCAATTTTCTGCACATTTCTCATTTTTACAGGGCTGTGATGGCTCGGTGTTGATAGACTCCACTCCATCCAACACGGCAGAGAAGGATGCACCACCTAATAACCCGAGCCTTCGAGGGTTTGAAGTCATTGACAAAGCAAAAGCTAGAATCGAATCAGTTTGTAAAGGCATCGTCTCGTGTGCTGATATAGTCGCGTTTGCAGCTAGGGATAGTGTTGAGATTGTAAGAACTATTACAACTAGCTTCTAGTATTTATATACATTCACTCATAATTCATATTAATTTTTTGTTTCTTTCTTTGTGGAATTTAGACCAAAGGATTTGGATATGATGTGCCTGCCGGAAGGAGAGATGGGAGAGTTTCACTAGATTCAGAGGCATTGGCAAACTTGCCACCCCCAACATTTGATGTGAATCAACTCACACAATCATTTGCAAATAAGGGTTTAAATCAAGAAGAAATGGTTACACTTTCTGGTAATTCTTCTAATCGGTTTTTTGGGATGTGATAAATAATTTAATCGTGATATATATCACTCTTATACTAAAAATTTATATAATTTATTTGTTTATTGTGATTTACGTAGGAGCACATACCATTGGCCGGTCTCATTGCACATCATTTGTCGACAGGCTTTATAATTTCAGTACAGCGTCGAAGCAGGACCCGAGTTTGGATCCGTTTTACGCGGCCCAACTGAAGGGACAGTGTCCAGAGAACCCAAACCCGAATTTGGTTGTGCCCATGGATCCTCCAAGCCCATCTATATCAGATGGGTCATATTTCAGAGGTGTTTTGGCTAACCGTGGGCTATTTACATCGGATCAAACTCTATTGACAAGCCCACAAATCAAAGCCCAAGTTGTTCGAAATGCCCAGAATGAATTTATTTGGAAAAAGAAATTTGCTGATGCGATGGTGAAGATGGGGGGAATTGGTGTTTTGAGTGGTCAAAATGGTGAAATTAGAGCTAATTGCAGAAGGATCAATGGCTGAAGAGAAGATGGAATTTGGTTTGAGCTTTTGAATAAGTTTTTATGTGTTTTAGATTTATTGCTCCGTTCCGTTTTTCATTCGATACAAGTTTAGAATAAATTTTCATTAAATAAAAATAATTTTACGAATAAGGTGTACTCAATACATGCATAAGTAATCGTTCCCTTGGGCACATTGATTTGGGACTAAAAAATGTATCAAACTACCAATATTCGACTCAAAATAGATTGCTGAAATGAAATCTCATTTAAGCTCAACTCGTTTAACATAACAAATAAATTTGAACATATTTTTATATTCATGAAAATTTAAAGCTTAGCTCGAGCTGGCTCAATAAGTTAAAATGTGACAAAAAATACATGTTAAAAATAACATGCTACTGAACTCATTTATGCTCGTTCGAGGTCTACTCAATAAAGTTGATTCGAGCTAAACTTGATTAACAA
The DNA here is from genome assembly GCA_963669365.1 of Verbascum thapsus. Classification (NCBI taxonomy): domain Eukaryota; kingdom Viridiplantae; phylum Streptophyta; class Magnoliopsida; order Lamiales; family Scrophulariaceae; genus Verbascum; species Verbascum thapsus. The sequence continues at coordinate 223,543 of OY770120.1, forward strand.
ATCAAATCAAGTTCAATAAGATCAATAAAAATTCAAACAAATTTTAACAATTATATATGCAGCTCAATGCAAATCTTTCCACTTGCACCTTACCTAGGACTCAAAAACCTTAAAAATACGGTGGGACTAATATAAAATACCCATAACACGGGAGTATTATTATACCAAGTAGTTGGAAGTTTACACCCAAGAATGACTACAAGCAAATGAAGAAGCAAAATCTCATTACTCAAAAACGTGAACTTAACCTAAACAACGATACCAAAATTGTACGACTGGTTCAAAAAATGATCACAAATGAACAACCAACCTTTAACCACAGCCCTAATGATCGAAACCCATTTAGGTTGTCAACTCCATGATGGCACTCACAATGTCGCCATTATGAGTCTTGAGAGCTGTAACAGCCTTGGACCTAGACACGCCAGCTTGTGTCATAACCAAATCAATGTCACGACCCTCAACACCTGTCTCATCAACCTCTTCTTCTTCCTCATCCGCCTGAGCACCACCAGTTGTGGCAGCAGTTTCAGACTTGGCCATCACAGAGTTTATGTCAGGCATCCTGAACTGTTGAGCAGCCTGTGTTTGGAGCTGTGAGCTCAAATCCTCTATCTTTGCCTCGCCAAAAATGATATAGGTCTCGGAGTTGGGGCTCTTGAAGACATCTGGTTTTGAGATGAAAAACAACATCTACAAAAATGTAATGGATTCGTTATATTAGCATTACTTATTGAGTAATTACCACCAGCACCCCGAGATTTTCAAATTACAAAGACAACCCTGCGATTCTGACGACTAGAAAACAGTTGGTGAAATTCTGATCTGTTTCTAGTGATGGGTGAAATGTTTTACTAACAGAAGGTGAAATTATAACATATTTTTATTGATTGGAGAAGTGATTGTAATTTCTTAAATCTCGTGGTGTTTTTCATTATTTGGTTCTCATGCAAGGGGTGTTGATGTAGTTTATCATTAAGAATAAATAAATGCTTTAGAGAACAAAGAATTGAGAAAAGAGATTACGTTTTTGGTCCTCTTGATTGTGACCCTACTAACACCGGTAACGGGTTTCATTCCAAGTTTTAACATGGCCTTGCGACTCTTCTTCTCACTTCTGCTTTGCTTGGAACCTTCATTTAAACCTGTTTAATTTTCGAGCAAAATAACACTCATCACTTCAACTAGATAGATTTTAAAGCTACCAAACTGTAAAAGGATTATAGCAAAATAGAGGAGTAAATTTCAAAAGATAAACACTTGTAAACAATAACAATTCATAAACCTTATGGAGCAGAAGAAATTGAATACAGAGGATATCCATAGGAAGTCGGTTTCTAAAATACGAGAATGAATGACAGAATACCAGCTTCACTAGAGGTGCTTACAACATTTGCCAAGGCTAGTATAAAATGACAAAAAAATGAAGTTGCATGCCCATCAAAAGTAATGATTGAAATGCAAACAAGGAACCATCACAATATACATGAAAGACAGATCCACAAAACAAATATTGTGAATTCAGATCGAAAAGCTGAATTTCATTATAATGCGTAACCGATTCCTACATTTCAAAACACATAATTCCGAGTTCAGCAACACAGAGCTCCTAATACAACAATTCATGCAAACTCACAAATTGTATTGAATTTAACAAACAATCACCACATTAACTGTGGACTACAACAGAACTTATTTCTCATAATTTCAATCATACTACATCACCCACCTATGACATTTATACATTTCCAAACCAAACCACCAAAAAAAACATTAAACAAACAATAAAATAAACTCAGAAAACAAAATCAAACAGTAAATATAGATAGAGAAAGAAAACGAAACAAACCTAAAGTACCATCATCCTTATCATCATCTGAATCATCAACATCATCATCATGTTCCTCATCTTCCTTCACGTCCTCCACTATCGGATCATCCTTATCCCAATAAAATCAAAATAACTATGAATAAATCACAAATAGTACAATTTCGAGAAAAAATGGCACTGTACGTACCTTAAACTTTTCCTGAGATTCCATTTCTTCAACAACGGGGCCTGGCATGGCGGCTTTTGAAGAATTGAAGCAGTGACGATAAGAGTGACTGACTGTTTGTTACGTGGAAAGGGATAAAATGTATATGAATAATAATTGATGGGTTTATATTTCTAGGGCTCGTTTATCTTTGGGCTTTTATCATTTTCAACCCGATTGTTGTTTACTATTTTTCTTTTAGCCCATTTTACTCTTTATTTTATTTTTAGGACAAAGTGCACTTCACCCCCTCAAAAAATTTATATTTTGCACTTTTCCCCCTAAAAACACAAAAAAGAGACATTACCCCCTAAAAATTTGATATATGCATCACTTTGCCCCAATTACTATTTTCCGGCCAAATTGTGATCGGAAATCATTTAAATGATTTTTCAGAGCATTACCATCTTTACTATTTTTTTGTGATTCTCTCACATGCATGAATTTGAGCCAAAATCATAGTACCTCTCTAATATATCATCTTAGAGCTGCAAAATTTTCACCATGATATTATCTTACATATAAAGAATGGTAGAAAAAGCTTATCAGAATAGGAACTCACATCAAATGCATGATGAGATCATGGTGAGTATTTTGCAACCCTAAGATGATATATTAGAGAAGCACAACGATTTTGGGCCCAAATCTGGATATGTGATAGAATCACGGATAAATGGTAAAGACGATAATGTTCTTGACGGAAAAATCATTTCAATGATTTTCGATTAAATTTAGCCGGAAAATAGTAATTGGGGCAAAGTAATGCACATATCAAATTTTTAGGGGGCAATGTCTCTTTTTGTGTTTTTAGGGGGAAAAGTGCAAAATACAAATTTTTTGAGGGGGTGAAGTGCACTTTGGCCTTATTTTTGATATAAGTTTCTTTCTTATAATAAAATTATTCATCAAAATTCAAATATTTGAGTAACACCCTTCTTATTTATACAAGGAATTATATACTTGCATGGGTTTTTTTTTTTATTTGATACAAATTGATTTTTTAAGTAATCATCATGGCCTTAAATTCAATGTGCAAACTAATTACATATTAATGAATCATTATACGCAAAGTTAGGTAACAAGAAATTTGGTGTTATAGTTTTTTCTTTAATTTGTTTATATATGTTGGTTACATGTCCTTGTCCTCCCGATAAAATTGGTAAATCTCAATTTCCCTACTATTAGATAATATTTTTTACCAATTTAGATATGGTGAATAAATCAGCATGTCACATGTCGGTTGTTGCATTAATATGACATCTTAACTATTATCCATAATTATATCAATTTTCCATCATTTTTTTTAGATTATATTGTCATAATTCTATATGATCTATATAATTTTTTTCACATCAATTTGTATACGTCGATCACGTGGAGGTTTACATGGGCATGCAGATGATGTCAGGCTAAGTTAAACATGACGTCATCTTCTCAATTCTCATCATATTATATTCTTTTTTTCTCCTTTTTTTTGTGGGTGGAAGGAATAATTAAGTGAGTATGGTTAGTGGATTATGAAACAATTTTATTTTCATTTAGAAATAACTAGCTTTAATTGTGAATATTTAATAGCGGATCATATACACTAATAATACATGATTTATGTGGTTTGGTGAATAATATTTACTCCCACATGTGTGGAAATAATCATATTGATACATAAAGAGATATAAATTACAAGAAATACATCACAAACCCATATATTTATATTCAAATTTAGGACTACAAATCATCTTGATTACCATAGTACACTCTTAAGATACATATAATTCCATGGATGGTCTTTCTTAAATCGAATGTACTTTTATTTCTGACATTTATTTCACTATTGTCAATCAGAAGAAAAAAAAAAGATTAATAATCACTTTGGTCATGATGAATATAGTATTAGAAGGGCAAAAAAAAAAAAACAAGTTTAAGTGTAGAAGATATTAAAATGAGTCGTGCATTAGGTGGAAGAAGATGTTAGGTAAAGATCATAGACCTATCTTTTTTTGTTTACTTTTCTAATATTTAATTTTCAATTTTGGTAAAGTTTTGGAATAAAAGTCATTATAGAATAGGGTGTGGGTCATGGACTCATGGGTTAAAGTTGAAATGAATTATTATGAATAATTCAATATTGAATTTCATGTAATGTGACATAATTGGTTCAAATCATAATTATAATATGATTATTAAAGTGTTGATGGTTGAGTGATGAAAACTATCTAATATATAAATTTGTTCATATAAAAACATGAATTAATTTCTTCACATGCTTGGTTCACTAGATAATGATCCACAAGTACCAAGAAAGTAATTATGAATACTTTAGTCTTTAGCTATAATTTTGATTAATCATTTTTTTTTAATACACATTTGTATTACATTCATATGTATAGTTAGACGATCAACACTTAATTGGGATAAAAATTATAAATGTTTTAATACATTTGGAAACACCAAATAATTATTAGGTGGTTAAATCCCAATAAATATCATTTTCTAACAATTAATCTCGACTCAATCCCTATACTCCAAGATCTAAAAAATGAAATTATCAATAATTAACACACAATATTATATTATAGTTCACTCAAAAATGGTGGGGTATAAGTAAGGTGAGATGTTTACAAAACCACCACAAAAAGTTGGTGAGCCCAAAAAGCCCCCATATATACCCACTCCATCTCCTTCTTCTCAATCATCCCCATATTCTAAATTATCAAATTTCAAACCAAAAGCTTCAAAACAATAATGGGTTCATCTTCAGAAGAATCATGTCTATTTGCCATGAAGTTAGCTAGCGCCTCAGTGCTACCAATGGTTCTCAAATCCGCCATAGAACTCGACTTGCTCGAGCTCATCAAGAAAGCCGGTCCCGGAGCTTTTGTTTCTCCGGCAGATATCGCCGCCCAGCTCCCCACAACCAACCCGGAGGCGCGTGTCATGCTTGATAGAATCCTCCGCCTTCTGGCAAGCTATGATGTTCTCAAGTGCAGCCTGAAAAGCCTGCCTGACGGCGGCGTTGAGCGGCTTTATGGTTTGGCGCCGGTGTGTGAGTTCTTGACGAAGAACGAGGATGGGGTTTCTATGGCTCCATTGTTGCTCATGAATCAAGATAAAGTACTCATGGAGAGCTGGTTAGTTTTCTCTCTATGCCTAATCTGAATTATATATTAATTTTGATCGAAAATGTTGTAATTAGTTTAGTGGGAAAAATTTAATATCAGTTCCATGATAGAAAATAAATAAATGGAAACCGTAATTTAATCACCCGTCTCACATTTTTAATTATTGGATAAAATTATAACAAAATATATTTTCAGGACTATTTTGTAAGTTTATGAGTAATAAAGACTCAAATTGCAATAAACATCTTCTCATAGGACTAATATTGGAATTATCCACTAATTTATTATCTTGGTAAATGTAAAAGGGTAAAAATAAAATCTTAATTTATTGTTATATTTTCTTACCAATATTCATAATTATTTTCAAGATGATGAATGATTTCCGGATGCCCACTTCAACTACTTGCATATATATTTGAGAATGGTGTTTAGTTTTATATTTAATATCGGATTAAGTAATATATAAGCATCTAAATAGCTCGCATTAATTGTATTTAGAGAAATATTGTGCCACTTTGAGGTGCATAAATGAAATGCTGATTAAGTTGACATATGGAATGTAGCACATCACTAAATATATTATTAGCAAATCTGTAATCTATTTTTTTCTATTTTTGAATATACACAAGGAAACACATTATTCTCTTATTATTTCTTCAAAAACATTCATCAAAATATCCGATAAAATAGAATATAAATTCACTTTTTAACTACAATAGTTATCCACTTATAAAAGTCACAATGGTGGACCCCATTATTAATTGTTTCTTAATCCTTACAATAATGAATATTAAATTCACAATCATGAAACCTACTACCCACCAAACAAGTCCTTTTCCTTTCATATTAGGCAAAAGCTAAACTCACTAATAAGAATTAAGACACTTCATCAAAATGGGTGAATTTTATACTTTGTTTAGTTTAATGTGGGCACCACATGTGAACTTATATTCTCAAGTTTGGTGAACAACAAGCTTTTGGGGTCAATTATAGAAAATTGGAGTTCACTCAATCTTTTTCAACATAATAATGTAATTCATTTCAATTTTCAATCAATCTTTTGGTAAATGTTTCTTATAGCAAACTAGATTATAAATCGAACTTTATTTATATACTATTACACAAAGACATAACAAAACAACAAAGATATATTTTAATCATGTATTATCTTTGATCATATATATATATATAGGTACCATCTAAAAGATGCAGTTCTAGATGGGGGAATTCCCTTCAACAAAGCCTATGGAATGACAGCATTTGATTACCATGGCACAGACCCAAGATTCAACAAAGTGTTTAACAACGGAATGTCAAATCATTCCACCATTATTATGAAGAAAATTCTCGAAACATATGGTGGTTTTGAGGGCTTAAAATCAGTGGTAGATGTTGGTGGGGGAACTGGTGCAACACTTAATATGATCATCTCTAAATACCCTTCTATTAAGGGCATTAATTTTGATTTACCCCATGTTATTCAAGATGCTCCCTCTTATCCAGGTTTATTTAGTTTCTTGTTTTTAATACAAAAAATTCAAATTTGATATATAAAAGATGAAATATAAAAATTGGATTTATTAAATAGGTGTGGAGCATGTTGGTGGAGATATGTTTGTGAGTGTACCTAAAGGGGATGCCATTTTCATGAAGGTAATTATTATTATTATTATTAGAATGAATATTTGATTGGGCAATATTATAATTATAATTATAATTATAATTTTATTTTGTAGTGGATATGCCATGATTGGAGTGATGAACACTGCTTGAAATTCTTGAAGAAATGTTACGAAGCACTTCCAGAAAATGGGAAAGTGATATTGGCAGAGTGTATATTGCCAGAGGTTCCAGACAATGGGCTGCCCACTCAGAATGTGGTCCATATTGATGTAATAATGTTGGCCCATAATCCAGGTGGCAAGGAAAGGACAGAAAAGGAATTTCAGTCTTTGGCTAAAGGGGCTGGATTTAATAACTTCAACAAAGTTTGTTGTGCTTACAATTCATGGATTATGGAATTGTCTAAATGAGTCCAATATCAACTTCTTTGAGAGTGATGTTAAATGTGTGTTTGTTTTTCTTATTGTTGTTTTTTACATATATATATATTATAAAAATTGGAATAATTTCTTGTATAAATAAGTTTGTTTGTCACTTATTAATGAAGTATTTGGCCTTTTTGATTTGGTTGAAAAATAAATATTGTCTATAGAAGCAAAAAGTAGCAAACTTTAAGGAATAACTATTACACAATTTTGAAGGGTAGTTTTCTTACAATGCAATCTTATTGATACAATAAAGAGGGTTTATTTTATTCAGATACAAACATAACATTTTCTAATTTTTGAAAAGCTCCAAACAGTGGCCCTGGTCAAGATTTCTGCTCCAAAACTTGTCATAATATTCAGCATAAGTGAAATCTTTGTAAATAGCTTCAGATTCATCTTCAATAAGTTTTTTTGAAGCTTTTATTACAGCAGTGTTTGATGGGCACAAGAAAGTAGCTACTGATATTCTTGGTGTATGAGCATTCACTACAGCTCTGTGCCAAGTACTTTTGTATTTTGAGTTGCTCAATGCCTGCACATACAAATTAAATACTCTTTGTAAACATAAAAATACATCTAATATTAAATATTAATTAGTATTTGTATATATGATTAAATATATCATAATAAATATATATACCTGCAATTGATCACCAATGTTAACAACAAATGCATTTGGGAAAGGTTTAACAGAGAGCCATTTTCCATCCTTGAGTAATTGAAGGCCCATAACTTGCATATCTTGAAGAAGAATAGTGAGAGTATTTGGATCTGTATGGGCCGGAAGCCCATAAGTCAATTCGGGCTCAGGACACGTAGGATAGTAATTAACGGCCATATGTTGACCTTGTTCACCTAAAGTCGTGTTTATGTAGTCTTTGTCTAGGCCCAAACTCTCTGAAATCGCTTCTTGCAGTCTTAGCCCAAGTTGTCGAATTTCAGTGCAATAATTTCCCACAATTTCCCTTACATAATCATACATCAAATATTAGGATTAAAATTGTTTATAAAATAGAATAAGGGTTAAGTAGAGATTTAAGCAAACATTTTGAAGAAATTATTTGAATTAATAATATATTATTGGAACGTTATTCTTGATGATTTTTGGAACTGTGAGTTTCGAGAGAAGTTGTTTTAGCTGGCTCACGAGACTCACGAGATTTAATTAATTATATTTTTTAATCCATACATAAAAAGGTGTAAATTAAATATAATTAGACGATAACATGACAATAGAATCTTTGAATATTCTTTATCTTTCCAAGTCCCTTTCGATGATAAAAGTCAAGCCATTGAAAATTAAAGGGTTTGCAAAATATATAATAAAGTACAATTAAAGAGTAAGAGATGAGGATAATTTGTCATCTCTCACCATTAACAAAAGGGCACAAATTGATCGCCGTAGAAATAGCACTAAATTCCCATTCTTCAAATAAAAAAAATATATATACTTTATTGAAAAAAGGAAGCTTTCATGTTGAAATAATGCCAATAAAATCTCGAAAAATATTTAAAGAAACGATGTGTCAACTTCCACTACTAGCCGAAAATGTTGATTGAGATCCACACCAGCAAATTTTGTAATATTCAATTCTATTTGTATTTATTGCTTCAAAGTCTACCGATATACATAAAATTTTATATTTTATATTATAGTATTATTTCGTGAATTATGCTATTGCAACGCCTACACTTTCTAGAACTGACTACGTCAACACGGATTTACATCACACGTGGGTGACTAATCTACTATTGTGATAGCACTAAATGACGTCACTATTAAGACGTCATATAATATTACAAAGTTCAATAATATACTTGCTAGAACGTACACAAAAGATAAGTACAACTATACAAAGCTCATGTGTTCATATATACTTTTCTCACATTTAGTGATGATCCATATACCATAGTTCATTTCTAATAAGATTGTATTTAAATCCCTATTGTATGATTAAATATAAAAAAAAAATTACCTTAAAATGAAATTGTTTAAGTTAGATCTAACTACAATGTATGTGAACAATATTTGGTATTAGTGTATATCTACGAAAATACTAAATAAGAGTTAAAACATTATTTGAAGGAGAATATATGCAAATATATATATATACATAATTGAATGCAGCTAAATAAGATTCGAACAAGAATGTCCTACACATCACCTAGACTTAGATATTATCTGAAGTCGCCTAGACTTGGATATTATTTGAAGGAGAATATAATTGAATGCATTAGAAAAGCCACGTTTTCACGAAATTCTAGCTAAGATATAATTAGTTGAATTCAAATATAATTCGCTAGTTACGTCATGTCCAATCACATGTATAACAAGTATATACAATTATTTCACTTATGAATTACACTTGAGTTAGATCAGAATTCAAAATCAGGATATGTCGGAAATATCTCATTTTCACTTGTGTATTATGGAGGTGATCATGTATATTCATTTTCAGATGATACTTTTGAACTAGGATTAAATTATGTCACGCACACAACATAATACATCGTACATGAACCTAATAAAAGAACTAAAAATATTAGGAATATAATAATACAAACATTATTATCTTACTTGAAAGATGGAGGATTGATTGGCCATTCTTTAGCATACTTGTCCAAAGGGTAACAATGAAGCCTAAGATAATCTCTCCAATTATGAATTTTCTCCTTTTGGAGATTAGAACTTGTGCTCAATCTTATTGTCTTGCTTGGGTCATTTGAATACAATTTCATCTTTTCTTCCAATGGCAAATTAAAAAATTCCTTTGCCACCTCCAACATTTTTTCCACTATTTCTTTCGATACTCCATGATTTATCACCTTCAAATTTATTTAAATCATAATTATAATTGATGTAGGAAACATATATTTTATTGGATTAATGACATAAATATTAAAATATTTTATGCACCCAAGTATTATCGTTAGTTATGACCTAAGCTCAAAAAACTTATATGACAATTAGGGATACTTTATTATTAGGTTTTGAGAGTTTTTTCTTTAGATATAGCATGCTAATTATTATAATCTTCTCCATACATCGTTTTTGAACCGAGCTTTTTAACAATTTGTATTATGTAAGTCTAGAAAATAACAATTATCACGAAATAAACGTTAAAGACGCACGGTGCAAAACTTAGCCACATCAATAACAAATTAAAAAAAAAAAAAAAAGACAAATAATAAACTTGTAATATTAAATTTATAACCATGGTAAAAGAATGTAGTATTAGTAATAGACTTGATTTATTAATATTTTATTCTATTATATATATATATATATATATATATATATATATATATATATATATTTGGAGAGAAAAGAAAAAAGACCTGAAAAAACCCATATTCCTGACAAGCTTCTGCAATTTGTTGGACGATGAAGTTTCTATCTCCACAGCCCAAATCGATGATTGGAGCATTATAGTAATCTGCAACTTCAGAGAGTTTTGGTCTGTCGATCTCCGGCCGGACATAACTCCGGGGAAGAGTTAAGTATCGAAAACCAGTGGAGATTAACTGAGTTTCCATTATATATATATATATCTATATTTCTGTAAACTGAGCTGTGGTTTTGATGCTAAGTGAAGTGTTTCCACATGCATATATATACACACAAGATATATACATACATACATACCTATATACATACACTTCGAATTAAATACTACGTGTACTTGGGTTTAAGGGTAGAAATTAATGGAGCATATTAATGGAGTTGACTCACAACTCTGGTCATTTAATATACATTTCATATGATTGAAGATGCTTAACATTTAATGCTTACATGAACTTAAGATTATAAATTAATACACTAAAGTAAATGCTAAGGTTTTTCGAGTTATAAGTTTTTTATGATATTAAGAGTTAATATGCTTGTATAAATATAAAGTTAATAAGTATATAAGTAAAATTATATAAAATAAATACGCAGGAACTCAAAAACTTTATTTATAACAAGTGTATATATAATAAGGCTTGAAAATGTGACAGAAGTGCTGTAGTTTGTAAGTGGGCTATATATGTCATTTTGTGACGACATACTTCCCAACCAACACGTTTGGAAAATTTTGAACGTCTCTAATTGATGAATGAATTCTTATTAATGGAATTATTGCAAAACACCCATTTATTAATATGAAATATTTCAATATTTCATCTATTAAAGAAAATAAACGTAATAATCTGTCAAAATTTTCAATTGAACTAATCACATGTTAACATGTGATTTTTTAGCCGAAATTTAATTTTTTTAAAAGTTTTGTACTCCAAAATGTCACTTTAATTTATAAAATAATGTACATATTATATTAATATATCAAAAATACAATTTCGGTGATAGTTTTATAAACCACTTTGGACATAGCTTATGTGAAAGTTAATTCATTCTTTTTTTTTTTTGAATGACGAGGGAAACCCGCAGCCGCTACCGTGAGATGCGCACTGGGTAAACCCCACTCTTGTGTAATAGCCTGCAAACCACACAAGAGAGGTAAACCAGCCTAGGTTGCTCATAGCTGACAGGCTCACAGTAGAGAAGGCAAATAGGCAATCCCTCATCAGGATTCGAACCCGTGACCTAGGCCACAAGTTCAAATGCCCTTACCAACTCTACTGGGGGTTGCCCCCAATTCATTCTTGTTTTTAATTCATATCTGTAGGGATCTTCCACCCTCTTTCTTATTGAAAGAATCCAATTTGGTAAACCTACCACACCTACCACCTTCCTAACACCTAGTTTTGGTGCTATAAATAGAGTGCTTCATGTTGTTCAATTGTATCATTTTTTAAAGTGAGAAAAGTGTGTGAAGAATGAAATACACTTAGAATAGAAGTGTATTAGTGAGGATTGGTTTTTTGTAATAGTTGAGTGTGACAGTTTGCTTCTCCTATTGTAATTATGTTCTTGATGTTGAATAGAAGAATTTTCAATCCCAACAAGTGGTATCAAGAGCCAGGTTGAGCTTTTGATATTTTCCCACAATTTTTCAGATAAACTTCTACTGTCTGAAAAATCGTGTTTTTCAGTTTTGCTCGGAATTGCAATCTGAATATACCGTTGGATTCGTCTCGTCGAGAGGAGAAAACTGGTATTTTTGGGGAAAATTTTGGCCACCGGAAGCTGCCATACGTGCCTCCAAATCGTCGGAGAAAAACTGCCACGTCAGCGCCACATCACCGCCACGTCAGCGCCACATCACTGCCACGTAACTGCCACGTCAGTGTGTCTACCCTACCATTTTCGACCATTGCGGATTCAACGGAGAGCTCCGTTTGTCCAAATTCGGTTTCGAAAATAAGGTACGAGATATTGTTGAACATTTATTATGGAAAAATCATCATCGGACACCATGATTGCGCTCACTTCCACAAACTACAATATGTGGAAGCCTCGGATGGAGGATTTGCTAAATTTGAGGGATTTAGCCGATCCTCTTGATAATAAGGGCGCCAAACCGGATAAGAAGACGGATGAAGAATGGACTAAGATGAACCGAAAAACTGTCGCACAAATTCGATAGTGGATCGATCATAGTGTGTTCCACCATGTTGCTCAAGAACATAGTGCTTACACACTATGGGAGAAGATTGGTAGCATGTATCAAGCAAAAACCGCCCGAAATAAGACGTTACTAATGAGGCAATTAGTAAATCACAAGTTACGAGGTGGTATTTCAGTGTCAGAACACACCAGTCAATTCCAGGATCTCGTGAATCAGTTGAGCACCACCGGATGGGTTCTCAAAGATGAAGAACAGGCGATATTACTCTTGAGCTCTCTACCTGACAGCTGGGAGACTCTTGTTGTCACTCTGAGTAATTCTGCTCCTAATGGAAAGGTGACTATGCAGATGGTCACAGATGCCCTGATGAATGAAGAAGTCCGAAAGAAGGAATCCGGGATGGAACAATCATATGCCCTCATATCAGAAACTAACAGACGAGGGGGAGGCAGAAATGGAGGAAGAAGTTGAGGTCGAGGTAGAGGCCAAGGTCAAAATAGAGAAAACTCTCAAGCTCGCGGCAGATCACAAGAGAGAGGTATGTCCTTTGAAAACAATACTTGGTTTGAAGGATATTGCAATCACTGTGGTAATTATGGGCATAGGAAAAGAGATTGTAGAAAGTTTCTACGAGAGAAGTCACAGACGAGTCAAAATACTAGCCAAGAAGATGGTGCGACTATGGTTAGTTTGTCATCAGACGTGTTGCTTGTTACACATGGTGAACAAGAATGCTTACATGTAGGTACTCATGATGTTGAGTGGGTGGTTAATACAGCCGCATAATTTCACGCTACTCCACACCAGAACTTATTCACATCTTATAAGTCCGGAGACTTTGGAGCTGTGAAGATGGGAAACACCAGTTTCTCGAAAATTGTTGGCATTGGTGATGTGCACATAACAACCAATGTCGGATGCGCACTTGTGTTGAAAGATATTCGACACGTTCCGGATCTTAGATTGAATCTTATCTCAGGTGCAACTCTAGATCATCAAGGTTATCATAATCAATTCAAAGAAGGTACGTGGAAGTTATCTAAAGGTTCCTTGACTGTTGCAAGAGGGCATATTTGTGGTACTCTTTATAAAACCCATGTAAAGTTGTGTCATCCAAATCTCAATGCTGTTGAAAAAGAGACATCACCAAACTTGTGGCACCAGAGGTTAGGCCACTTGAGTGAGAAGGGACTGACAACTCTTGCAAAGAAGGAAGTCATTTCCATGGGCAAAGGTGTTGCCCTAATCCATGCGAGCACTGTTTATTCAGGAAACAACACAGAGTTTCCTTCAGTTCTACCAGGAAAAACCATTCAGAGTTACTCAGTCTTATCCACTCAGATGTATGTGGACCCATTGAAGAGGAGTCACTTGGAGGAAGCAGATATTTTGTGACATTTATTGATGATGCGTCACGAAAGGTATGGGCTTACTATCTAAAGAGTAAGGATCAAGTGTTTGATCGTTTCAAACTATTTCATGCCATGGTAGAAAGAGAAACAGGGAAGAAGTTGAAGTGTCTACATTCAGACAATGGAAGAGAGTACACTTCCCGAGAATTCTCATCATATTGCGCCGCATATGCAATCAGACATGAGAAGACGGTTCCACGAACCCCACAATACAATGGTGTAGCCGAAAGAATGAACAGAACCATTGTGGAGAAAGTTCGTTGCATGTTAAGTATGGCTAAACTACCTAAGCCATTCTGGGGTGAAACTGTACTGACAGCTTGTTATCTTATAAACAGATCACCTTCTGTTCCTTTAAACTTTGAAGTGCCAGAGAAGAAATGGTCAGGAAGAGATGTTTCTTACTCTCACTTGAAAGTGTTCGGGTGCAAGGCATTTGCACATGTGTCCAAGGAGTTTGAGACAGAAGCTTGATCTCAAGTCAAACCTATGCATTTTTATCGACCATGGAGATGAAGAATTCGGATACCGGTTGTGGGATCCCGAAGTGAAGAAAGTTATACAAAGCAGAGATGTTGTATTTCATGAAAACGAGTTTCATGAGTGTGCTCTAGTAATCCACAAACAACATACTCCAGAAGACGAAGTCCCTGTATTATCAAACATTCCTCTCAACGACGAGGAGATGCATGATACTACTGAACAAGAGAGTGATGATTCAGTAGGTGATGAGGATGCTCACAGTAATGATATTCCTCAGCAGGGGGAGCCTTCATCTGAAGACGAAGCTGAATGTACTCATGTTCGACGTTCTATGCGAGGTATAGTTCCACAGAGAAAATACTCCACATCCGAATGGATACTTGTTGTCAGGGAGGGGGAGCCAGCAAGCATCGCAGGAACGAGAGAAATAAAGAAAAAGGTGGAGGGAGAGATTTGTAGGGATCTTCCACCCTCTTTCTTATTGAAATAATCCAATTTGGTAAACCTACCACACCTACAAAACCTACCACACCTACCACCTTCTTAACACCTAGTTTTGGTGCTATAAATAGAGTGCTTCATGTTGTTCAATTGTATCATTTTCTAAAGTGAGAAAAGTGTGTGAAGAGTGAAATACACTTAGAATAGAAGGGCCTGTTTGGATGACTGTTTTTAAAGTGCGTTTTTGTTTTTGCAAAACAAAAATATGAAAAGGCGTTTGGTTGGCTTGTTCTCACTTTCTGTTTTTGAAAAACAAAACTCCAAAATCTGCTATTTTGCAAAATAGGTTTTACCTGTTTTTAAGTTTTACAGAACACTTTTACACTCCAAACTAAAAAAAAAACACATCACTTAAACCCTCATTGAAAAAATATGTTCTTTTTCTCTCCTCATTTCACTCATCCTCGCATCAAAACACTCCCCTTTACAAAGTTTCCCGATTTTTTTTTTTTTTTCAGAATAGTCAACCAAACAGGATTTCAACATTATTTATACTGCAAAATTGTTTTGATAAAACTGTTCTGCAAAACTATTTTGCAAAACTTCAAAAACAAAAACAATCCAAACAGACCCGAAGTGTATTAGTGAGGATTGGTTTTTTGTAATAGTTGAGTGTGAGAGTTTGCTCCTCCTATTTTAATTCTGTTATTGATGTTGAATAGAAGAATTTTCCAATCCCAACAATATCAAAAGGACAAATAAATTCATACTTGTTTTAGGGGTGTGTACGTAGTGTTCATGCTTGTGCACTTTCCTATTATAGTCATCATTTCAATTATTTTGTTTATAACTCTTTTACAATTAATTAATGATCATATTTTTGCCCATTAAGACCGGCACAAATATAATCAATGCATAAAATGTGATAATAAAAGCAATTTTTCATAAGAGTAGAAATATCATATATCCAAACATTTAATATATATACTCAATGATTGATCACGTTTTAAATGGATATGTGAAATGTTTCCTGATTTCTTAGGAGATGCTATTTTCTATGCCTACCTATAGTAAAATGGAAATTGCTCCTATTCAAAATGGACGTTTCATATGATATTAATCGAAATCAAATTATGGCCGTTAATCATCACAAAACGCAATTATTTTTCTATAATGGTAACTTTTATAAGTTGTTTTATTATAATTATGCACATACAAAGGTCAGTCTGGTCGGTTGTTTAATAATTATATTTGACAATTATTCTCTTATGATTGATTATGACAAATATCCAATTTTTTGGACATTGTTAGAATGTGTTCACTAATAAGGATATGTGGTTGGATTCACGTAGTATTGTAAAATAAAATTCATGTATTGTGGATTGATAAAAATATCAAATTATAAGCATGGAATTATCTTTTTCAAACGATCCAATTCGGTTCGATTGATTTAGGTTAAATACATGTAACAGACGGATTGACGATTTTAGAGTTATAGTTCTAGCTTTTCATTTTATTTATAATAAAAAGTAATAAGAAATTAATTAATATATACACTGTAATAGATTTAATTATAAAAGGAACATAGAATATTATTCAGATCAAACACTTTAATTCAAATTATATACAGTTTAAACGTAAAATCAAACTTCTCAACGACAAGATCTTATATAATCAAACTTTGCGTTTCCACTCATCATTCTATAAAAACAATTGTGGGGTTGCATCATAATATGACGTAATTATACTCTTTTGTTTCTGATAATTATGATGTCACTAAATTATTTTCCCATTTCTTGGGCGCAAAAAGAAAAGTAA
The DNA here is from genome assembly GCA_963669365.1 of Verbascum thapsus. Classification (NCBI taxonomy): domain Eukaryota; kingdom Viridiplantae; phylum Streptophyta; class Magnoliopsida; order Lamiales; family Scrophulariaceae; genus Verbascum; species Verbascum thapsus. The sequence goes on from OY770120.1 coordinate 240,413, forward strand.
AACATTTCTTCATCTTGACCGGCCCATAGTTTCTATTTGGGCCTATTAAAAAGGCTGGGCTTAAGGCTACATGGACTATTAAAACTCTAATATACAATTGGGTTTTAGCCCAATCCAAGGCAGCCCACATTGTAACTAAGTATTCAAACCCCAAAAATATGAATTAAACCAATTTTCATGACGCAAAATTTGCAAACATAAGCCAATTTCTCACTTGAACATCTAATAATAGGGGTTATTTCGTTATTTTGGAAAACCTAGGGGTGTCCTTTAGCAATACTATAGTATTAAAGGGGCAAATTACAAATCCAACTCCCCCGTCCAGCTACATATAAAACTCAAAACCCTAACCGTACTTCTCAGTTCAGCCGCTGCAACAAGAAACCCTAGATTTGCATTCGTCTTCGCTCTAGAAACGAGAAAAAATGTCGATCGGAGAGCTAGCTTGCACCTACGCTGCATTGATTCTTCACGATGATGGCATCCCCATCACGGTAACATTTTTTTCTATTTCTATTACACGTCTATATACTCGCATATATTGTAATTTAATCGGTTTAATTTGTGAAAATCATTTGATTTCCTTTATGTTTAGGCCGAGAAAATTGCGACCCTAGTGAAGGCTGCGAATTTGACGGTTGAATCGTACTGGCCGAGTCTATTTGCTAAGCTTTGTGAGAAGCGGAACGTTGAGGATCTCGTCATGAACGTTGGTTCTGGTGGTGGAGCCGCCGTTGCTGTCGCCGCTCCAGCTGCTGGTGGCGGTGCCGCTGCAGCAGCTGCCCCAGCCGCCGAGGAAAAGAAGGTAGTCGTTTTGGTTCTATTATTTTATCTTAGATTTGGAATTGTATTGTACTTATCCATGGAGCTGCGTTTTCCAGTAAGATTATTAAGAATTTACTGATTAAGTGAACGCACTAATCTAATTATAACCTGACATTTGTTAGTTTATTGTCTTATGTAAAAGAAAATGTCTTTTTTGTAGCTTTTTTGCTTCATTTTTTGGTTGTTAGATTTACCTTTCATTTCACTTTGTGATGTTAGTTGACAATGTGTGCTCTGTTAATTTTACTTTGAACTATTTTGCTTAATGAATATGAGTAGGTCTGTTATTATTTCATGAAGTGAGTTAATAATGTTTGTTATGTTTATTTTATTCTTATAGGAGGAAGCAAAGGAAGAGAGTGATGATGACATGGGATTCAGTTTGTTTGATTAGAAGAATGCGTTTCATTAGGTTTTTGTTCTTTGTTAATGTTTTTGTTGGCAGACTGATTTGAGTTATAATTAGTTCATTATAGAGATCTTGTTTTACTCTTATGAAGGATTACTGTGATTGAAAGTATTGGGCTGATTGCCTTTCTCGACATTTGCTGTAATTCGATTTTGATTATTTTTCAAGTGTTCATTTCTTACTGTTAAAGCTTTATTGGTTCTATGCAGTATCACTGATTGTTGATAGTTTGTTGTTTGTTGGGTTCAATTTTATATTGTGTTTTGTTATATGGTTGCTTGTTTTGAGAAACAATGAATGGGACCTGAGGTGGGTTATCCATTCTTATGCTTAGGCATGTTCTGCTGGCAAAAGCTTGTAATTTTTCTTTTGAATTGCAACATTGGCAATTTATGGATGGAGAGTTTAACATTTGACCTCCAATAGGGATGTTGTTATTAGACCAAATGACAATTGGCATCACAGAAGTTTAATTGGAAATAAGAGCCCACGAAATTAGTGGAGTTAAACTGCTCTTATTAAAACTTGTTAGATGAAGAAGGAAAATATTCCACATTCAGGCCTTATTCAGTCAAACGGATTTGATGTTAACATACAGCAAAGCAAATATTGAACCAAATTTGCCCAACTCAATCCATACCAATCATGTATTTCCAAAAATGAAAGTTTATTCCGTGGGCCAAATAAACTACCACCTCAGCACTTAGAAAGCATAAATCCACTAAACTAAAGTAATAAAATAAATAAATATAAGGCAACGTTTTTATTTTTGGTAGTTTCTATCTTGTTACTTAGGAATATAAATACTAATTAATTACTAATGAAGGAAAGATAAAAAATCCCTTTCCTAATTAACAAGGGAGAACAGAGTACATTCTCCCCGCTATAAATACCCTCCTCGTCTCAAACCTTTCTACACAATTATTCTCTTCTACAAATTCTGAAACTCAATCAACCATATTGATCATGTCGATTTTCACCTGGTTCGAAGCACTACGTGCAGAGTCATTCGGCCTTTCTTGGGCTTCTAAAACTATCAACCAAGAGCCAACAATGGTTACTGTGAAAACCGATGATCCGAAGAAGGGCAAAGAAGTAAAATCCTCTTCAAAGAAGCCTGAAGATCGTCGGAAGGTGAGAGCTCTAAGGTTTGCACCGGAGCTAGACGGTGTTCACTGTTTCGAGACCATTCTTCCTTGTTGATTCATACCATTTTTCTTTTCTTTTGTTTTTTGTCCTTTTTATTTTGATTTTGGGATCGGTTAGTTGATTGTAGTAAAGTGTTAGACGAGTCTGATATATATATATATATATATATATATATAGTAAACAGAATTCAACGTACAATCTTTTGGTTTTTGGTTGAGTTTTCAATGTCTTTTTGTAGAAAACAACACGAAGAAGAAAGTAGAATATATTTCTTGAAGGAGTTAATTCTCCAGAAGTTTGTGGGTAATTTGCACTTTGCACCCTGAAAAGAGGGCTAATAGGCACTTTGCACCCTAAAATAGAAAAAATAACACAACACACCCTGGAATTAATTAAGTTTTGGCAAGTTGCACCCTATTTAATTTTTCAACCAAAAATTTCATTTTGAATGGGGAAAATCAGCCATGAAATACCAATAAATTTCTAAAGGCAAAATAATCAACTTATATTAAAAATATTATATGCTACATTTATGGAGGTTTTAGCAAAATAAATAAAAAGTTCTCAAAATAATACGATTATAAAGCAAAATAAAAGTTCCCCATTTCTAAAGTTCTCAAATATCGTCTTCAAATTTTATATTTTTAAAATTAAAAAAAAAAAACAGAAAGTTGCAGCTTGAATATGGTTTCAAATTTCTTATTTTGAAAGGTAGAACGGAGGGGATTCGCTTTTCTTTGAATATTTTTACCCTTATTGAGATGAGATTTTGAGTAAAAAATTAAATAGGGTGCAACTTGCCAAAACTTAATTAATCCCAGGGTGCGTTGTGCTATTTTTTCTTTTTTAGGGTGCAAAGTGCCTATTAGCCCTCTTTTCAGAGTGCAAAGTGCAAATTACCCGAAGTTTGTAATACAACATATATCTAAGTCTAACAAAACAAGTATTAATGCATTAGACACAAGGGCATAAGACACACTATTAAGCTTAATACACGGTTATAACTCTCAACACTTTTCTTATCTGAATAAGAAAAAGGTGGCGATCAATATTTGAATACGACGTACATTCTATTAGTCAATTTACTTCAAGATTCTAACATAAAACGTTCGAAAACATGATAAAGATAATTGTTTGGTCTAAACTAATCTTTTAAGAGCCCATGCATTTTGGGTCAAACTCAAATTTCATCATAAAACCATCTGGGCCCAATAACACACGTACCAAATTTTACGGGTCCAATAGCTGAACCAAAAAATCTCCAATTATCTGATCCCCAAATAATCCTCCAATCTCAACCTCTTATTTCCATTACAAAAAATTCAACCCTCAAATTAACAAATAACAAATCAAAACATGAACCCCAAATCACCACCACCCATCTAATATGCCACCGCCCCAACCACCACCGATACACCACCACCTGAAAAAGCCCACGTCACTCCCTGACGTCATCTTCACCGCCTTCTCTCTCCTCGTCCTCTTCTCCACTTCCCCCAAACCTTTTCTCTTCCTCCCCAACAATAAAAAGCTGAGTTTTCCATTATTCCCCCGCAAATCCCCCAAAATGTCCTTTCCCTCTTCAAACCCTAGCCGTTTACCCTTTGCGACGCCGCAATCCTTATCCGATTGGCTCAAGCCGCGGCTAGCAGCTGACTCATTCGGCTCGTGGGGCGTCAAACCGGGCACCAAAAATGTCCACAATTTATGGCTCGAGATCGCCGAAGGCGAGACCTTTTTAGCTGATTCTATCCCTCCGGTTCGTACGGTTGAGGTCGTGGTTGTGAGAATTATCAGAAATGACGGTAAAGTCCTTATCGAATCGCATCAGGAGCTGTCAAACGGCGTCGTTAGGGACCGTTGCCGCCCTTTATCGGAGAAAATGAAGCCTGGGGAATCAGTTGAGGCCGCAGTTTATCGTGCCGTGAAGGAGGAACTAGGATCATTAGTAAAAATTGAATCTTTACAAAATATTGATGATAATAGCTGTGATAATGTTAGTATGAATGTGAAAATTTTGGAGGGATCGTATACAAAGAAGGTGGAGGAGAGGGTTTCAATGTCGTATCCGGGGTTGCCGGCCTGTTATGTGTTGCATACGGTGGATGCGGACGTGGAGGGTTTGCCGGAAAGTGAGTTTTGTACTGAGGAGAATGATGAGTATGGAGATTCGGATGAGAGGGGCTTAGCGGATAATGCGGTTTCGTGTAAGAGGCATTATTGGAAGTGGGTTGATTCTGATTCGGTTTGAGTTTGGAAAAGAGGTGATTTTCGAGCTCTTGTTTACTGATTGAGTTATAGACACAGACAGTGTTATTTGTTAATAGTATAGTTACTATAACAGTTTTATGAATGTATTGACGAGAAGTCGAAAACTTATATGAAAATGAAAGATGGAAGCTGTTCTTGTGAATTAGTTTGTTTTACATGGATTGGGAGAAATGTTTCCTCTCTAGTTTCAATGTTCTTTTTAATATCTAAGAATTCTTCGAGTATGATGTGGTTGCAAACCGAATATTATCATGGATCAGTTTTTGTCCAAGCCCGGATGATTGTAATGCTAGTTTTATAAAGTCTTGAGCATGTTTAGTTGGCTGATCAATGATTTTCTAACTGATGTTATCATATATATATATATATATGAAGAATAGAGTTGTAGAGTTCAATAGTTGATTTTCTATTGAAATGCTTATAAGTTTATCTTGCGTTTTTGTTTCACAATTGTACTTTAGAAATCCATGAATGTTTACTTATATGTACTAGCATTGTGTTTTCTTCTGTTTTTCATGCTTGATTGTACTCGTTTTTGAAAATTTTGTTAGTGGTCAATATTATGGTCCACAAACATAGTAGGCAAGATGAAGAATGCATAAAGTGGATGAAAATGAAGCTACCGTTCTAAAGCAATGAGAAAAAAAGAAAGCTTCTTTATTATCTGTGTACTAGATTAGTCCACAAATGCCATTAGCTGAAAGAGGATTGTGAACTATGTGGTGTTTGAGATGATTACTAGCCTATGTCCTATTCGTCGTCTTTATTCATCTCAATATATATAACTGGTATATATATTTAGACAAATGATTTCAGTTTGGTGCATGTTTTTTCCTAGCTTGCCTCCCCTGTTTTCCTATAGAAATGATCTTGTGAATTTGAACGTGAAGTTTTGAGTCGATAGTTAGAAACGGGATTGATTTAGAGTATAGGATTTCGGGTTCTAACCGTATGGATGCAGGGGTATGATAGTAAAAACAAAACAGCCCAATCGGCCTAATCTTTAATGAATGATAGACGGGACCGTTGGTCCCGATATCTTAGAAACACCTATTTAAGACAGTGATATGTATAATCATTAATGATTTTACACCATATTTGTCTTAACAAGGCTTTTTAGGCAATACCAAATAGACGTGCACTAGCATTTACTTCGATTAAGACTTCCATTACCAGGGACTTAAGACTAACCCACACGTAACATACTCCAAATCATAGATTATCTAATCTCATAATTATGGCTGATATTTTTTAGTGTCTTCTTAATAATTATTTAGAGTCTTTGTTCGTTGTTGAGGCTGTGTAAACACGTTTGTAGGGACAAAATTTGGTAGAATATAGCTGGATTGGATCTTTAGAAAACTATGAAAAGTTAAATAGCTTTTTTACATCTCCAAACTCTGAGCTGTGGCACTGTTTTTGTTCTCTTATTGACCTCGATTATTGCATAACTCAACATTACCATTTTTTCTATGTCCAACTTTATGCATGTGGACCTATTTTCCCATTTTTAAAAAAATAAATTTAAAAACATTACATACGACTTTGAAAAATAAATCAAAGTCGTATATATTTATATATTTTATGTAGAGCTCGACATGATATACACCCATGTTCTACAAGGTGGAAATCAAAAGAAAAATCAGAAATTTGAGTTAAATTTATGTTTGAGAAGAGAGTTTCTATTCACGTAATATTCGGATTGAGTCTTTGTTTGATGTATGTTGGTAGTTAGTGCAAAATGGGACCAATCAAGAGGACAAGGTAGGGTACCAACTTTTCCCTATCCTAGAATTGTGTGCATGATCCTTTTATACTTCAATTTTTGTCTATCCTATTCTTAAAATTTGTTTTTTTTAATATAGTTTTTTGGAAAATATAGATGTGAAATTTACTATGATATTATATTTTAACACATTATTTCGATCCACAAACATCACCCGTGACAACACTTTTGGCCTCCGTGCATGAACCAAAGCCCTTGTGGAAGCGAGAAATGACTATATACCAATATCTTGGTCATCAACCTAAAGATTATTGATCTTATATATAATAAATAAAATACTCATTTGGTCTTAAATTACCCAAAATTCAAATATGGAAAGATAGTTACTTTTTACATAATTCAAATGTGTGGTTGAATATATATATATATATATATATTTATATTGATAGATGAAATTTGCGACAAGAATGCTCCTCTCTTAAAACTACTATTTACAACAACTAAAAGACAGTTGACATGCAAATACAGCAATCAACAAAGCAAAGAAAAGCAGCAGTTAAATACATTTCGCGCCTTTTTTAATCTTTCTTCTTTTTCACCTTTGGAATCTTTACTACAGTTTGTACCCCAATTAACTGTCACAAAATCCATCAAATAAAGCCTCCTCATCATACTTCTCAAAGCATGCATAATTCACTCAAACCCATCAAAAAAGAAGACAAAAAGATATGAATATCATAAAACTTTTCATTTCACATATATATTTCATCTCCTTAATTTGCATTTACAAACCCTAACAAGATATATATTAATATTTGACATAAATCAATACGATTTACATTCTTAGTAGCTCTTCGAAACTGAAACTAACACTTGGGAGAAGCTTATTGTTATTTTTTTTTTTCTAGCTTTTCAGATTGTAGTAGAACATTGTGAGCCTTGTTTAGAACTCAATGGAGGTGAAGGTATAGGTCCAAAGGGCATAACAGTTATACAACTCACAATAAACCTATACCTTCCTGAAGTCCAACTTCCAACTTTCCATCTCAATCTCCCAATAACCTTAACATTCAACACCAATTTTCCAATCCCTTGATCTCTTTGAACTTCATAAGCAAAAGACGGGGCCACAGGCTGTTGATTTCCGACCAACGATGCACTGATTAGATTTGTTTCTTCGTGTTCTTGATAAAACGGTGAAATAGAAGTATCTGGGCTAATCTTCTGGCCTTTGTAGGATGCGTATAGTAAGAATTCATCGTAGTATATTCCCACTTTCCTGTTTGGATTGATGGATAAGAGAGTGAGTTCAATGGATGAGTTGAGGAGAGATGGATAAGAGAGGTTGAGTTGATTGATTTCAGTGTTTTTGAGGGAGAATTGGGGTTTTGTGGGGTGAAGGACTAGCCAAACAAGGAATATGAGTGAGAGTATTGAGAGGAAGAGTGTGGAGAAGTAGAAGAAGAGTTTTTTGTTGAATTTGTGAAGGGTGGGTGTTTTCTTGTTAGCGCAGTGTTTGGGAGATTTCTCAGTGATTTGAGACATTTGCAATATGTGTTTGAGAGAGAGAGAGAGAAATTGTATGGTAAGGAAAGGAAGAAGAAATGAAATGATGGGGTTAATAAAGGAGTTGAAGGGATGCAAAAAGCAGCAATTATTTTGTTGGTAGTTTGCTTTTGACTATTAGTTATATTTCTTGAAGGTAAGCTGTAAAAATATGGACTTATTGATTGCCTTAATATATTATCTATTTCAAATATATGTTTCATTTAAAAGAGTCATGTAAAATGAATAAATGTTTCATCGTTATATATATAACGCTAGTATATATAACATAAGTATTACACTTATATTAACGCTAGTTTAACATAAGCATTTATATATGAAGTATAATACGGGATAAAATACGAATTGGAATAGAGGATCACAAAGGTGTGATTCTCACTGCCAATAACAATATTTTGTCTAAAATAGCCAATTATTGGATCAAAGTTAAGCTTTTTAATCACACTAGATTAGTTATTTCATACAATTATTAACTTCTCTTGGGTATTTTAGTAGTGGCACATATTTTGTCAATTGACTTTGCCGGAAATTCTAACCACAGTTAATTATCTTTTTAATTAGGGTTATTTATACCTAGAAGGAATATTTATATAACATTCCCAATGATCATGATGATTCATGAATATGCATGCATTTCACTGTCATGCTGCATATACTTTAGATTTAATATAATTTCATGGCCTTAGGAGAAAAATCTATCTCACTAGCTAGGAATCTTATGGAATGGAAGTGCTTTTACATTATTGAGAACAAAAGTTAATCACTTTTTAAAGTGGTAAGCGATAGAATAGCCAATAGTCTTTCTTATCTATCATATATATATATTAGAGATTAATGAAAATTTGTGCAACTTAAGTACTTAATCTGCATGCCTTCTTTGGGTAATATAATGATTAATAATGAAAATTTGACATGAGGGCTATGTAGAAATGTAAAAGAAAGTGTGGAAATTAGGGTTTTTTAGCTCTTAATATTAGTTTATTATGAGTTCTGCAGAAAAAGATTAATTCAAAAAGTTGGAGCCATTAGACATGGAGAATCTGGAAAATAGACTTTTATCATAGACCCTGGTGAATGTCCAATTGAACTCATTACTTTTGAGTTAAGAAAAAGGGGTTTTAGGGTTTAGGTGAACATTAGTTGTGCAGAATTACTGTCATTTGGAATTTTGTGTTTGCATTATATGCACATATAAAATTATATTCCCAAGAGTTAATTAGTGTCATTCTTAAGAATATATATCATTAATTTATAAAATCATAATCATTTATATGGTGTTAATTAAGCCCATTTGAAAATATTCAAATTTTGCAACTTTATAATTAGTCAGTTATTGAGCCCCTCAAGCAAGAAAAAGTTGGTCTACCCCATTATTGTGAGTGATTTCTCTTCTAAATTTGCCTTTGTTGAATTTTGTCCATTTTTTAACTTTGCTTGGGTACCCAAAACTGTGACACATCTTTCACATTGCTCAAATGTTTAAAAAGATCTTTGGACTTTTAATTATTCTACCAATATAATGAACAAATACCATAATGGTGTCCTCAAGTTGCATTTTGCTAAGTTATATTAATCTATTTTTTCTATATATATACAAATTGTTTTTCTTAATTTCTTTTATTTTGGTTACCATTCTTTATTTACTAATTTTTTATAGCACCATAGTTTAGAATTCTGTTTTCATTTTTCTGGATGAAATCGTTGCGTAAAAATTAAACAACTATGATTAATACGGCTCATTATTGATGAAGAAAAAATGGAAAAAATTTATGGATATTGGAAGCTGGCATTTGGCACCATTGAAAATGACTGTGATATGATTAAAATCACTATATATATATATATATATATATATATATATATATTATGGGTTACCATTTCATATAAAGTTCGTCTCTTTTTGCTCTATGATTTGGCTGCTTTCATTTGCCTTAGCATGCCTTGTGAATCTCTTAAACGTCCTTCCTTAGCTACTACTCAAAACAGATCCAATTTATGCCACACAAAATTTCATCTTAAAAGTTTATTTTTAGACTACATTATACATACCATGAAAAACAATAATATTCGATTTTGAATAAAATCATGAATAATCGATATTAATAAATATCGACAAAATAGTATGGTGTTATGAGCAAACGCATACCTATACAAAGAGGAAGCCTACAGACAAATATACAGATCGCCTAAAACGAATATTGTACAAAAACACTGTATACTCTAATCGTTGTAATAAATCTAATTAGCAAAATACAATGCAGCCAAAATCTAACCAATTAGTCTACTAAATACTATTTCGGCAAAAAAAATGTGCAGATTTTGTATTTTATGTATTTCGTTAACTAGCTGATGAGTCCTCAGGTTGAGAATCATTAGGCGCTTGACGAACAAATTGTCCTTTTACACGTGGACGTTGCTCAGCCAGCTTTTTTCTGCTCTCGTATCGAACCTGTCAACAAAAATCGAACATTTTTTAAGAAAATATAAATTAATTATGATCAATTTTGTGAAATTATTACAAAATTTCATAATTATAATGTCAAAAATTTACCTTCTTCTCAAAGCATCTATCTTTCCTCTTCAATCTAAATTTCATTAGAGCCGCTTGTCTTATGGACCGTTGAGAGCCCTCTTCGATCCCACATTCTGATGTACCCTTCATAATCGGACCTTCATTCATCTTGCCAATACAGAAATTGCTATTACCACTCTCGCCATTCTCACGATCCCCCACATTTTCAGATATATCCATCTGATCAACGGCATTACTGAATCTTTGATCCATAAATCTATTTATTTGCTGAGAATTTTCTGGTTGAAAAAATGGATCAGATGAAGGGAATGATTCAGTGTGGCGGGGTGTACCTGGACTAGGCAACGTCGATAGTTCTGATTGGACACGATATGTTTGAGGCATCAAAGAATCATAGGCATTGTTCATTACATTTTCAACTCTTACACCTCTGACTGGGATCGGGACAGAGATATCTCCTTTCTGAGTGTAAGAAAAGGTAATTTCAGGTTGTCTTAATGTCTCTGAGTTATGGTCGGGGGTAAAATTGGAAAATTGTTTTTCGGATTTGGTTTCGAGATCATTGTGTTGATTACTGGTGCTGGGCGATGTGGAGATACCGGGATTCAATCGCTCATTTACGTACCTGCATGAGGTTGATTAAAGGGTCATAAACATAAATTACAAACTAAAAATAAATAAAATTGGAATTATTTGAACTTATTTAGGCCTTACAATGAGCCAAAATAGTATCGTTTATCTTGCTTCTTTTTCTATAAATTTGACTATTTCGAGCCATTCTTCTATATTGTACAAAATAAATAAACAAAAATTACTTTAATTATAGTATTTATGATATAATAAACCAGATAATGCAAAACTCACCTAGAAAAGGGTGATGCTTCAGAGTGGTTTATACGCCTTTCATCGTTATCTTGATTTATGGGATGAGATCTTCTCAAAGACAGATCCAATTGGAGTGAATTATCAAACTTGTTTGTAATAACATTTTCTGCAGAATTTCCAAAACTGCCCTTGAGGTAATTATCAACGGCCCCGATAAAGTCAATAGCCTCTCTAGTCGAATTTTCATGGACATTATCATCCTCATTTGCAGCATCAACCAAGTGCTCATCTTGTCCTTGTGATTCTATTTTCAAAATGACAAAAGACACCAAAAATTTTAGTATAAAAGGATAAAATATTTTTTCAAAAATGGAAAAAGAAAAGGGCGATAAGGACATTTTACCTCTCGCCTCATTATCACGAGCTGGTGTTTCTCTATTTTCTTGATTGAATTCTTCTTGTGTAGGAATTTGTTCAATATCTGTTACTTCGGTATCCGTCTCTGGTATTGTGCATGAGCTCTGCAATTAAAAAGGGTCAATGTTAGAAAATTTGATTTAAAACTTGTGTATTAATCTATATTCCAATATAGAAATTTAGCGTATTTAATTACTTCAATCTAAATTTAGATTGAAGTAATTAAACCCTATTTAATTACTTCAATCTAAATTTGTGATGAATGAGAAATTAATATTACCTGAACATCACTTCCTTCAACATTTTGTTGAGGTAAAGTCTCGTCTGGAGGTCCAAGGCAAGCACCGGTACTTGACTGACAAAAAAGGCAATTTTTTTTATAATTCTGAAAATATGAACTTAGAAACAAAAAGTATATACAAATATATATATATATATATATATATATATCGAGGATTCGGGCTTACGGCTTGTTTCCTCCAAACATGCTGCCATAAATTTCTCAGCTCATTTTTCCTCAGTGGCTTCACAAGAAAATCAGTTGCACCTCTTAACATGCATTTATAAACCGTACTGATCGAGTCCTGCGAAGACATCACTGCATTTTTCCAAAATCAAATAAATTTGAACAATTAGAATATGAACTAAATTAAAAAAAAAAAACATATATATATATATATACATATATATGCATATATATGTTGTATAATTGTTTGTGTAACTTACTTATTACAGGAATATTTTTGCAGACATCATGTTCCATAATTAAGGTAAGAAGAGCATATCCAGATATAGATGGCAAATCAACTTCTGTCATAATAAGGTCTATGTTGTGGGGATTTCCTTTCATTAGCTCCCATGCTTTTAGCCCATCAGCAACTGCTGCAACTGAATCATAAAACGAAACAGAATTAAGACGATCGCAATAATATTCATCCATGAACACAAAAAGGCAAATCAGGAGAAAAAAAATTCTAAAACAATTTAATGGACATTTGTATTTCAATAAGAACTGTAAAAACAAATTCGAAAATAATAGTCGGGATTTGCATTTGTTTCTAAGCTCAATAGAGAGTCTGAAGAAAAATTTGCAGTTTTAGTTATCAATATAGTAATCTCTAGAATAGCTAAATCATTTTCATTTTGCAGAGATTATAATTAATTAAAAAACTTACTCAGAACCAGAAACTGAAACCATTTACTGGGAGATATTCAGAAAAAGTTTAAATTTTCTCCATAAAACTCACATCATACATTATTTCACCTGTACTCAAATCTCATAATGAAGATTAATAAGAACTGAATCCCAGAATTCCCCAATTTTTTCCACCAAAAAAAAAAATGATAAATTTGAAGTCCAATTAGCTGATCACCATAATTTTCACACAATTTAACAGCCAAAAAAAGAATCTTGCCCACCAAAAAAACAATTCTTTCTTATGAATGAATCGATTACACTAAACATATCATTACATATGAACAATAACAATTTACAAGCAATTAAAAACTATTACAATTACTGTAGGAATTGAATCAAGACGCCGTACAGCTAGGCTTCATCCAAAAACATGTTAGCAAACATCATTGAACCAAAAGTTAAAAATTCAAGACATCAAGTTGTGAATTCTTCATAAAAGCTAAAAGATTTAGAAATCCCATAAATGGTTTAAATTTGAAAAATAAAACCAACCTTTGTAGCTGCATTTCCTGAGAAGGGCAGCAATAATATGCCTAGTAGAATCATCACTTTCCACCAAAAGCACTCTCATCACCATTTTTGGTAGAAATTTATCCCATTTCATTACAATCTTCTTCTTCTTGTTTTCCTCTGTTTTCATCTCTGTTTCTTGAAACTCCATTTCCACTCCACCTTCATTGCTCATCATAATTTCTCCTGTTTTTTCCCAATTTTTTTTGCTGTTTTTAGAGAATATAGGAAAGTGAATAAAAGCTGTAGCACTTGGAAATTAGCTTGTAAGATTTTTCGCCACTAGTTAAAAAGATTTTTCAGTGGAAAAAATATCTCAAAACGGCGACCCCATTTTATTGAATTTTTAATCCTGTGGTGGTTGAATTTTTAATCCTGTGGTGGGATTTTATTTTCACATTTGATGGTTCAAAATTCTTGTACTAATATAGCATGCGTGGCTTTATACGAGTCTACATGGACCATTGAAATATTTGTACTATTTTGCAGTTTAGGCCCCTGAAATTCATGAAAATGATGATTCACACCCTGAAATTGTAACTTTGGCCCCTGAAATTCATGAAAATACCTAATAGATAATTTTGACTAAATTAGGCATTATAAGAAACAAAGAAAAGGAAAGCCACCACATGTCTAGGTGATAAAATTATTTTCGAGATTTTTAATGTATTTTCGTTTAATATTATTGTTATAAAAGATCACAAATATACCAATAGTTCAAATTTTTTGAGGAACACAAATTTCACAAAAACTCTTGTCCATATATAAGTGCTAATACTCCTAAATTTTTTCAGATAAAAAATTGAAAGTGACACAAAATATTTAGAAGACTCTTGTCATTTATTAGCTATGGCTCAAATTCTCCAAATTCAAAAAGTAAAGGGCCAATTGGATAACTCCCTTTTTGTATATATTTTACTCTCTCTAGGAGGCACAAAATCTTTTGAACTTTGAACTTGAAAAAATCAATGGACAATATTAAATCCACATACAATACAATAAAATAAAGTATTTTTACAAGATATTTATGTGAAAAACAAGTTGTATATTGCTACATGGCCCCCATTTGAGATATTTTTCATGTCTCATATGGATCTAAGTTTGACAAGTGGGAAAAAAATAGAGAACTTTAATTGTGTGGCTTTGGAATTGTCCAAATGTTTGTCTCGTTATTTTTAATTTTTTTAATAAAAAAATTTGTTGATTTGTTTATTTATTTTTTTGCGTAAAGCAAAGTATGACTTGAGATTGTTGGATTGTTCAAATTCGCGTTGCCATTGGTTGGAATCTTGTAATATTTTTTTTGTGGAATCCTATGTATGTCTCATGATTTAGAGGTGGCAAATATTTGATGCTTATATATAATATATATGTACAAATTCAATATTCCATCATGGTGATAAATTAGTGGAGCAAATTTGTAAGCATGATGCATAATTTTCATGTTGTTGAAATATTTTGTGCTTATCTTTTAGAAGTGATATTAGACAAATTTTAAGAATAATTTATTCTAAATTTTAATAAAATTTGTTGCTTTAAAGGGTTAATTTCCTATATCAAAGTCAATGATTTTCTTCGTTTTTAATTTGTATATAATGGAGAGTACAACCAAGGATTGTGTTTGGTTGAGCATGAATTAATAACGTTTGAAATGAACTAATTAATTAGTGTCACTAAATTCAATATTATTTTGAAAAACATTAAAAAAAGGAATTTATTTAGTCTAATTTTTTATTTTAATTCATTTTGTAACTTAAAATACTCTAAAAAAAATATTAATATAAACCTACATTAAAGATAGTAAAATAATAACAATTTTTTTCTAATAATATTTGTAGACGCGTAGGATCCAATAGGATGTCCATTTTAAAGAGTCTCTATCATAAATATCAAAATCTGAAAGAAACTTGTACTTAGAGGGTGTTTGGCTAAACTTATTTAAAACATCTTATAAGTTCTTAACTTATAAGATGTTTTAAGAGCTTATAAGATGTTTAGTCTTATTTAAAAAATAAGCTTTCAAATGTTTGTGGACTTATAAGATGTTTTCAAATGTTATAAGAGAGGAATTTGTGCAATAATAAAAATAAAAAAACAATTTGGAGAAGGATATTGTTAGAAAGTAGAAAATTAACTAAGGTTGTTATGTCTTTTAAGAATATAAACAACATCCCAAATCTAAGATTTTGAAATAAGTTGAGTTTGACTAACTTATTTCTTATTTGCTTATAAGACCCAAACATCTTATTTTGGGGTCTTATAAGATCTTATTAAAAAAAATTATCCAAACACTTTTATAGAACTTATAAGCTCTTTTAAACATCTTATAAGATGTTTAAAAGAGCTTATAAGCTTAACCAAACACCCTCTTAATATGTCTTGTTGTTGAGATTTGAGACCATGGAATATATATATATATATATATATTTGTATAAAGATATAGTAGTAGTACATAAATATCTATTAGATATTTTTACATTGGTATAGTAATATCCTACATTTTGGAAACTTTATTTTATGTCCATGTCCAAGTGGTGTCACACTATCACGTTCTTCTTGCACGATTTCATTTCTCTCTATCCTATTATTTCACATATTTATTTTTCATTAATTTAAATTTTCACTATTGATATTGTAAGTTATTTATATAAGTAAAAAACAAATGGGGTCGAATGTAAAATTCATTTATCAATCCAAATACCAAATTCTTGCCTAACCACATGTGTGGCAATTCGAAATCAACTCAGATATTTATATTTAGGTTTGGATTTAGTTTTAGAGCATGTGTTCATTAAAAACTTGTTTGAGTTATGTAACCTAAATAACTACGTGTCATTTTTCTATTGGTTATTTTATGATTTTAATTTGTAGCAAAAAGTGGGCAGCCATGAAGCCATTGTATTTGTACGTGGACATATAACGAATTAAGTTGGTCTTAACATTTTCTATGGTCCTTATCTATCTTCTAATTATAATTGGTTATTGATATTTTGACCTAATTTTCACATGGCTCATCACAAACTAATCATATGCAGAGGTCTCTTAACAGCTTGTTTTGTCCCTCAACATATTGTAAAAACTCTAAAATGGCTAAGCCAATTTTTTTTTCCATTTTTAGTAACCCCAAAGTGAAAATTAATAAAAATATACAATACCAACCACATTGAGCTGGAAAACATGGCCTAAAAACAATCTTGAACATTAGGTTTATGGGTTTTGTCCAACTAAGATAATTTGATTTTTGAGTTTGATAGTTCGTTATAAGGTGTATCTGATATTTATCTTATAATTTTGCAGTTTAGAATACTTATAAAACACTATAACGTTCTTCAATTGAGCACTTATCAATACGTCATTATGTGTGTCGAGTTGATATATAAAAGTACAAATGATATTGATGGCTATTCACTCTAATGTCCTAAAATTTCAACGTCATCGGGTAGGTCAAAGTGCCAAATCTCATTCGAGAATTCAACATCGAAGATTAAGTCATTGAAGTGAAGAATCGGATGATATAAATTACACTTCTTAAAATTTTTGTTCACACATCCATGTGACAATAATAAATACTTTGATGACAATGGAGAAGTTTGATTATGATGTCAATTGGTTTAAGACAAGTACCTAAAATAACACATGAAAACCAAAAAAAAAAAAAAAAAATAGATATGAAAATGAAAAATTGCTAATATCAACTAGGAATAATATCTAGATTCCAAATAATTAGTCACTTTCAACACTGAGAATTTAGCCCATTGTTTTGATATTGGATTTCTGAAAGTATAGGGACCCTCTATGAACCAAACTTATTCATTTGCAGCTGGATAGTGGGCCTTCATTTTGGGCCCTTTACTAAACCATCACTGAATCTGGATAATAATTCAATCCAAACATCCCTCTCTATCTAATTAACTTCTCATATAACCAAATGATCCTTCATGAAGTAGATAACATGCAGTTACATATACAACAATGGAGATGAAAAATATACAAAAGCAAGAAAATTGCTTAATTCTTCAATGGTTTTACACAAACAAAATAGTGTTTTCAATCAATTTAATTAAATAGCAGTAATCACACTTGACTACTTGCGATTTACAACCGAGAACCCGAAAAGAATAGAACCTTTTATCAAGGTTTATTTTGTTTCGACTTAAGACAGCTTTTGGAGATGCTTGTTCCAAGTTTCTTACCGGTAGAAATGCTCTTAATAAGAATAACAGATGAGTTTCCATTTTCCAATCTCCTGGACAGCCATTATAAGAAAATATGATGTATAAAACATCAAAAAGAGATGCATAATAGACATGTAAAGGACAAAGAAAAAAGAAGTGTGTGTTTCTTACATATCGACTTGCTTAGTTTTGGGAACCTTGCCAACTTCTTCCAGAGCCTTCTCATGTCCTTTTGATTTACTGCTCTGATGATATACCTGAAAAACATGTAATAAGCGAACCGATCAACTAAAATAACGTTTAGAATAACAATGCGATAATACAATAATGTTAGAGTCACAATTCAGAAGTTGGGAAATTTTGTAAAAAATCGAAAAACCAAGCTAAAATGTAAATGGCTTGTGATATTAGTGACAGAGAGACAAACGGGGTTCTAATTGTGAATCTCACGCACATAAACATACAGAGATACACATTTTTTTTTTGAAAAAAAATGAAAACTTTGATATGGAAATCGTTGTATAAGAGAACAAGACATAATTGAAAAGAGAGACAGTAATCTATCTTGTACCAATCAACAATCAATCACAGTCCCTAATGAACCAAAACGACGAAAGTAACCATAGAAGTATATCTCCAGTTGCCATAGATTATGATCAAGTTCTCTCAACAAAGATATCAGACTAGCAATGCAAGTATCTATGAGCTTCATTTGTAACATAAGATCCCTTCTTGCTAACAAGCTATCTTAGTCGACATATTACAAACTACAGCTTATAATCCTGAAACAAAATCCAGTAAAATCATTTGATTTAAACATCCACACAAATTATGCAAATACAAAATTAATCACAAGCTATCATCAACATTAGCACCTAAGACTTACTTCATTCAACACCAACGCACGCTTCTCTTTCTTCTCATCAACCTTTCGGTTCTTTCGGTCATGCCCTTCCTCATCCCCTCTTCCATTCACTTTCCTCTTCTTATTACTCCCCATAATCTCACTCTTACCCTTCTTATCCCTCACTCTCCACACATTCTTCTTCCTATACAAAAACTTCTCCGATTTCCACAACTCATAGCTTGTATCAATCACCGTCACCTCCGTCCTCGAAAACCCCGAAAAATTCACATCCCTCCCATCCTCTTCCCCTTCATTTTCCCTTGTAACCGGCTCCTTCACTACATCCACTCCACTATTACTATCGCCCCTCCTAAATGCCATCGCCGCATCGTTGTTCTCGTCACTGCCATCACTTGAAAGTGCACAAATTCTAGGGTTAGCTTGTTTGCGAGCTTGTTTTTTGAATTTTATCGAATCATCGCAATTGTCTCCAAAATTGAACAGCTCGTGAAGAACATTGCTCATTATATTAAACAATTGTTTATCTTCATTTTGAGCCGGATCAAAAACCGGGCTGGGAGTTGGAATCGGGTCCAATCTTTCTAGATTTGGGGAATTAGTGTTTTGCAGGAAATTTTCGAGATCAACGGCGTCGTTTTCGGTGAAGCCTTTGGCAGTTCGGAGCCGATCCAGCCAGCTAGAACCGGATTTTCCGGTGGAGACTGAGCAGGTCATTGCCGGGATTATTTACAGAGTAAAATTGAGAATGCGTTTGGTTGATACAAATTGCTGGAAAATCGATTCGTCAATTTCCAAATACAATAAACAAGCCAAATTATTTTGAATTATTTTTTAAATCAGCCCATATTATTATTGGGCTTCTTTTTACCGGCCCGTTACCATTTAAGCCTTAGAACACATGGTCAGCACTCAGCAATCAGCATTTTGATCCACATCTTTTCTTCTTTAACTCAATGACATATTCGTTTTCAATTTTTTTGGATGGAATGAGTTTTTTATTTTTGCATGGATAAAAAAGTAAATAAATTGATATATTTTACAACTTTCCATCCATTTTTTAAAATATAAGTAAATATTTATCATTTTCACACTAATTTAATTTTCAACAATTTTTAAATTTTCTATTAAAAAACTTAAACAAACTTATTGGAATTTGGGTCTCCAAAAGCTAGCTCTGTGATATCAGAGATATGATCATCATTTCGTTGAAAAAGAGTGGCACTAATTATAATACCACCGGCACATCAGAAGTGATAAAATTCTTTTCCCACTAACTGGATAAAAATAGGATAAATCAAGTTGATATAACGGGAGAGAAATAAAAAAAAAATGAGAACACGATTTTTACGTGGAAAACCCAAATCGGGAAAAAACCACGGGATCTAAGTCGAAAACCTCCACTATATCAATAATGGGCTTACAAAAATTCTCCCTAAACAAAATAGGGGATAATCAAATCTTCAAGAGTATATCTCTTGGATTACAAAAATACATCAAGTTTAAAATTTGGAATAGTAATAGAAAAATAAAGTATTTTTCTCTCGTATATTTTCTCCTTACTATTTTCTTTCATCACTCGTATGAATTGATTTCTCTCCATATCACTAAATTGACTCTCAATTTTCTTCTCAATTCAATTTCTTTTCTGCCAAAAACTTTTCTTCTTGCAGTTTTTCACAAAAGCTTGTTACGTTTATCATTTTGTTTTGTATCATTTTCCTCCTTTTTGACAAACAAAGGTTTTCATTAATAGTGCCCATCACATGGGTGGATCCTACACATTTGGTGACATCAAAGTGATTCATTTTTTTCATCATAAAGATGCCTAACACACATATTGAAAAGTGGCTATTGACAAGGATTTTCACATGAGCATTTTAGTCCCACACCATTATTCTTTCTATATTATTGGAGCACTATACGCTAGAATAAAATTTTTTATTCCAAATTTCTATTATATATATTAAATGGTTGATACGTATTAAAAAATTTACATATATTAAACATTCCTTAATATGTGTATTTGTAAATTACACGTGTCACACAACTAAATATGTGGAATAGGAGATTGGAACATAGTTTGGAATAGAAAAACCGATCCGCTATACCATGATATCTTGTACTTGTATATGTATATATATGTCACATTATTTTCCACGTGTCGAGTGTATAATAATAAAGTTCTAAGTTTTAATGTGAATCACAAGATCAAAAGCAAGGTTCAAAGTTTCGAAACTGACCTAAATTTCGGGTCGTTAAATGTTGAAAACATTTTAGAAATATTTCGGAAAAGTAGGGAAAAACTTGCAAAAACGAGAAAAAAGACGGAAACAATGTGATAAAAAATAAACAACAAATGCTATCTTCATTCATTTTTAAAAGTCAATATTTTGAAATTTATACATGTACATCAATAATTGATAAACTTTTTAATCACGAACTAAGTGATGTATTGAATTCAAATTTAGCGCTCTTATAACATATAATCGACAAAGTTCAAGCAACTTCACCTGTAAAATTCAAAATTGTAAACATTTTATAGTATATAATTTTAAATTATTAAAAGAAAAAACTATAGCATTATAATCAGTAGTATGTATTATGTTATTTGTTAAAATAATCATCTAATAACCCATATATCATTATAAGAAAATTTTTAATATTTTAGCTTTTTGTGTTTTCTTACGTGCGTATTTGAATATAAATAAAATTATTTACGATTTCGTTGATTAATTATTTAGAACTTATTTGATTAATTTGGACTCGGTTTAATAAATTGTTAGATTTATAACTCTTTTCTATTCTTTTTTTTTTTTAATTTTATTCACTATTATACTCTATCCAGAAAAAAAAATAAGAAACTTTCAGTGTTTCGTGGAAACTATGGAAACACTGAAAGTTTCGATGGAAACAATAGAAACATTACGAGTTTCCTTGGAAACATCTTAATTTCGAAATTATTTCATAATTTCTTTTCGCTTAGTTGAAAAATGGAAACTTTTCAAAATTTTCGACGGAAAATAAAAAAATTTAGAACCATGATCAAAAGTTGCTTTAGTCTTGTGCTACTCAATATTTTCTTCAATTATTAATTCTATCATACTTTCCCAAATTATCTTTGTGGGGTTTGTCAAAGGATTATTAAGACTAGACATCACCCACCATTTAGTGGTTTAATAGATCCACATTATTTATTGATTAAATATGATTTGTTATATTATTGGAAGTACTAATGATAAGTAAGAAAAAATTATATTTAATCGAGTAAGGAAAAAAAATGCTTCTCATCCTGTTTATATTTATTAAATCCTACCTTGCCCCGCCAAATACTCCCTAAGTTGGTTCATCTTGTTAAACTCGAAAATTGTAGAGTATATTTAACGGTGCCCATCCTAACTCGAGATGACCTTACTTGAACTCATTAAATAAACTCAAATAATATATTAAAATTGGGGGCAACCCCCAGTAGAGTTGATAAGGGCATTTGAACTTGTGGCCTAGTCTGTCAGCTATGGGCAACCTATGCTGGTTTACCTCTCTTGTGTGGTTTGCAGGCTATTACACAAGAGCGAGGTTTACCCAGTGCGCACCTCACGGTAGCGGCTGTAGGTTTCACTCATCATTCAAAAAAAAATAATATATTAAAATTGCAGACATGTAATAATTATATTAAGATTCATATAGTCCAAGATGTAATAAACAAATAACATAAACAAACATAATAAAATTTCAATCAAACAATAATTATATAAGGGTTTTTCTTGTTTTTATTGTCGAGAATTGAGAGAAGAGATCGAAATTCATTGTGTATTTGGAAGGAAATGAGAAGATTTCTCTTGTTTTAATTGGTCATCAATTTCAATCTTTGAACTCCACTTATCACCTTACATTAAAATATTAAATTATTTTGAACATAATTAAATAATAAAATTAATAATATTAATATTTGTGGATACGGGTTTAATTTACTAAACAAGCTACCCTCATCGAACTCACTCGAGCCAAGAATAATTTATACGATTCACAACTAGGGGTGTGCAAAAGTAACCGAACCGAAAACCGAAAATTCGGTTCGGTTTTTAACCGAACCGAAAATTTCGGTTCGGTTTTCGGTTTTTAATTTTTTAGAATTTCGGTTTTCGGTTCGGTTTCGGTGTGTGATGTCGGTTAACCGAACCGAACCGAAAACCGAATTTTTTTAAATTTTATTAAATTAAAATATATTATATTATCAATAATAGATAAAAAATAACAAAAATCCATTGTAGTCTAATTGGTTAAGGTGTTTGGCTTTCATTCAGAGGTCTCAATTCCCAGCAGAAGCAATTTTTTTTTTTCTTTTGTAACCCAAAAAAAATATAAATTCGGTTATTTCGGTTTTTAACCGAACCGAATCGGTTCGGTTAAAAATCGAACCGAACCGAACTATTTCGGTTCGGTTTTCGGTTCTCAAAATTACCGAACCGAAATTTCGGTTAACCGAACCGGGCCGAGTTGCACCCCTATTCACAACCCATTTAGCACATCCAAACCCGCCCCTAACCGGACTAGTAACCATCTTACCGTACCCAATTGTCATCCATGTCCCTACTTACATGTGAATCATCACTATAAATATAGTATGTGGATGGAAAATAATAAACATTCTTAATTATTTAATACGAGTGAAGAATAAAAAATTATGAAAATTCATTCTCTTGTTTGGCTGTTGATCCTTACACTACTTTTACACATTAATCAAAACATAAATGTTTTGGCTACTAAAGATCCCGACAGCAAAGTAAGTAATTAATGGTTCCCTTAATTGTACTTCACTTTTTAATTACGTACTTAATTTCTTAATCACTACTTAGTTTCAATAATTTTCTCTTGGTCTATTGCTGAAAAATCAGGCTTACATTGTGTACATGGGAGAAAGGAAGCACACTGATGTAGAGCTAATCACAAAATCTCACCATGAAATGCTTGCATCAGTACTTGGAAGGTATATTAATAAAATCAAATAAATCTACATAAGTTTATAATTTTATTTATTTTATAATTATGTTATAATTAATATGTATTTTATGTATATATATATGCAGCAAAGAAGCAACAATAGATTCTATGATATATAGTTATAGACATGGGTTTTCTGGTTTCGCAGCCAAGATGTCTGAGTCTCAAGCACAACATATTTCAGGTATATATATTTTCAGTTTTTCCAATCTTTATTTCAGTAATAATTATATATAATTTTTTGAAATTGATACTAATTACATAGATCATTGTTTTTTAGGGTTTCCTGGCGTAATCAAAGTACTTCCAAATCAGTTATATAAGCTGCACACAACACGGAGGATTTCCTTGGCCTCTCTTCTTCTTCTTCATCCAATCTTTTGCATGATAGCAACCAGGGAGAAGACGCCATTATTGGTGTCATTGACACAGGTATGCATATATATATATATATATATACTATTTTTCCGTTTCATCATATCAAACTTGGACTAGAATCTTCAGCATGTATACTTGTTCCTTAATGGTACAAAATTCCTAACCATATACATATATATATATATATATATATATATATATATATATATATACTGAACAAGGTGTGTGGCCAGAATCAGAATCCTTTAAAGACGAAGGAATGGGTCCAATCCCATCCAGATGGAAGGGCTCATGTCAATCAGGAGACTTTTTCGACCCAAAAAAACACTGCAACAAAAAACTCATCGGAGCCCGTTACTACATAGCCGGTTTTCTCGCCTCGTTTGGCGATCCATTCAACGCAACCCAAAACAACGAGTTCATATCCCCTCGAGACAGCGAAGGACATGGGACCCACTGCGCCAGCACAGCGGCCGGTTCGTTTGTGAGCAACATCAGTTTCAACGGGCTGGCTTCTGGTGTGGCTCGAGGCGGGGCCCCCAGGGCCCGTCTGGCCGTATATAAAGTCGGGTGGATTGATGGGGCCGCCTCGTCTGTTGACGTTTTGAAAGCATTTGATGACGCCATACATGATGGAGTAAACGTTTTGTCTGCATCTTTGGGTATCGATTTGCCTCTATATCCTGAAGTTGATAAACGGGATATCATTTATTACGGCTCTTTTCATGCTGTTGTAAACGGGATCACAGTCGTTTGTTCGGGTGGAAACTCGGGGCCTTTATATGGAACGATCGAGGATGTTGCACCGTGGATCATAACCGTTGCCGCTAGTACTATGGATAGGTCGTTTCCAACTCCGATCGTACTAGGAAACAACCATACTTTAACGGTAAGTTATGTCTTAATCTAAGTGTAATTAAATGAATGAAGTTGAATGATTATTAAAATAGTGAGAAACACGTGTGAAAAAAGAAAAAAAATTGATTTATATCTATATATTTTTTGGGCAGGGTCAGGCTTTGTACGCAGGAGAAGATACTGGTTTTGTTGACCTGATTTACAAGGAGAGAGAGGACCTTGGAGGGGAGCTGTATGAATCAAAACTTTGTGTCTTTATTAGTTATTACAGTACTAAAATCATAATTTGTCACTAATTCGGGTCGAATATGTAAATTCACCTTTTTTAAGTCGAAGCTGGGTTTAGGGTGAGTCCTAAACATTCGTTATGGTGCGGTTGCCACGTGGCATGTTTCATTTATCGCCATGTGGCATGTTGCGATTCAGCCAAGTGTACCAACGGAGTCCGGTAAATGAATAGGGTCGAACCGACCCAGAAAACCACACGAACCCTTTGGGTCATTTGTAATTATCTTAAAGTGTATGGGGTGTTTTGGTCATTTAACTAAATAACGCGTATCAATTACTGTTTTACTTGAGCTGCAACTACAATATATATCTTTCTATTTTGCAGGTATTGTGAATCTATAACAGCAAATGACACTTGGATAGCTGGAAAAATGGTGCTTTGCTTCACCATAGAAGGTGGTGAAGATGCTATAGGCCAAGCTCTAAATAGTGTCGTGGAGGCGGGTGGGTTAGGTCTAATTGCAACCAGAAAGACGATTCGAGCTATGTCGCCATATTATAGTGAATTTCCCATCATTTTAGTGACTTTCGAAGTTGGAACTCATATACTCAATTACATCCGTTCTACAAGGTTTTCAAATTCTCGTTTCATCAAAAAACTCTAATCATACTTCAAGTGGTACTATTTTGTTTATCATAATAATTTTATCTTATATCACGACAGGGATCCAAAGGAAACCAACGAAAACTTACACTGGCATACAAGCCTCTACCTACATTGCATCTTTCTCATCACGAGGTCCCAATACTCTTTCCCCGTCAGTATTAAAGGTACAAACGAAATATTCGAAGTTTTCTAAAAGTATTAAGTTTTGATTTAATCTTATGCTTTAGTTGTTGTACTGTAATGTACAGCCAGATATAGCAGCACCTGGAGTTGATATATTAGCAGCATATATTCCCAAGAGCCTAGGCCAAGATACAGTATATAAATTCGACTCTGGAACATCCATGGCAACCCCTCATGTTGCAGGGCTTGCTGCTTTGCTCAAATCTTTGCATCCAAACTGGTCTCCAGCTGCTATCAAATCAGCCCTTGTCACAACAGGTTCTTTACTGATTTAATCTCGTTTTTTTACGATCGATTTTGAGCCATTAAACATGAAAAGGCTAAGTTTTTCATTCATAAACACATATATATGCAGCATGGACAAAAGACCCATATTCAGGGGAGCCGATTTTCGCAAGGGGTGAAATACCCAAGCTTGCTGATCCCTTCGACTATGGAGGTGGGCTCGTTAATCCAAATAAAGCGAAAAATCCAGGTTTAATATACGATATCGATACCCATGATTACATAAACTATCTATGTGCAATGGGTTATAATGCAGCAGCTATTGATCAGCTCACAGGGAATCATGATTCTTGTCCTAAATCGACATCCTCTGTTTTGAATTTGAACCTTCCTTCTATTACAGTTCCGAATCTTAAAGGCACGGTTACTGTAATAAGAACTGTCACAAATGTTGGGGATCCAAATTCTATATACAGGGTTGTTGTTGATCCTCCTCTTGGTACTATTGTGAATGTAAATCCTGCCCGTTTGGTGTTTAATCCTACGGTCAAGAAGATGAGTTTCAATGTTGTGATAACATCGTTACATAAGATCACGACGGAGTATTATTTCGGAAGCTTGAACTGGAGTAATGGTGTGAATCATGTTAAGATCCCTGTAACAGTGAGAACAGAGTATCCAGAAGCATATGCTTGATTAATGTGAATCAAATTGTACTTGATCGAAAATATGTCTGGATTTGTGGAATAAATAATAAATGTGGATCTTTCAAGTTGGATTTTCTAGCTTTGCCTATTGTTCAAAGTTGTGGTTAAAATGATAATTCCAGTATAAATACCACATATTGATCATGTAAAAAAAGAAACAATCAAATGGCAAGAGAACTGTAAACTTGAGAAGAAAGGATATTGTGTTTGAATATACACCAAGAAGAATCGTATATTACATTTTACATAAAAAAAATATATCCAAGAAACATAGTGGCATGTAATAAGATCATCAATAAGGTAAAATAGTCTCGAAGCAGTGAACACCGTCGAGCTCCGGCGCAAACCTGGGGCACCGGCGGCGGTCTTCCGGCTTCTTAACGGGCTGCGAAGATTCTGAATTTACATTTTTGCCCCTCTCCAGATCAGAATCACTTTTTACTGCCGGAGGATCTTTCTTATAACTATGCCAAGAAAATCCCACTTTCTGGCCTAAAGAATTTGTGCAAGTGTTGTATTTATAAGGGAAGGAATAAAAGAGGAAAGGGAAGGTGTATGGAAAGGTCTGGAAGTTTCGTTCGTTATCAGGATAAGGATAGATTTGGCTGGAATATGTATTCTTACGTGTTTATTATCTGGATACTTTGATAATGTGTCTGGTTGTGTATGAAATGTTGAAAATTTTTATTGAGGAAATTGTGTTCTAGCACGAGTTATCTAAAGATTTAAATGAATTTCGTATGTCGAAAGCGAAATGTCTTTGGCTCAAATAATTCTACATTTCGAGTAGATAAATTTAGAATATTTAATTATTCAAATCCGATTTCGGGTGAACGAGAAATTAATTAACAAAGTGTGTTACTTAAAATGTTGTTCATAATTGGAACCAATTTGTCGATTGATATATTTATGATTAAATAATCACAAATCATACAATTGACGGCCGCGATTGCATGAGAGAAAGTTCATTTAGTTCGAGGACTAAAATGTTCAAATCGAAAATTTGAGGGACCAATTTGAAAGGACATTATTGTTCAAGATTCAAAGTTTTGGGGTTAAAATATAATTTATGAAAGTTGTTGGTGCACCTCGATGCATGTGATTAGATCCCAATTTTAAAGAAATATGATTGGTTGATGAGATGGTGCATGGTGCACCCGTTCACACCAAATTATTTCTAATTGGGCTTTTTTGAATGGGTGCAACTTTGGATCTTTCATGGAGGAGTGTTTGTCTAAAAGACATAACTCTGTTACAATATATAAAAAGTTGCATCTTTTATGGAGGGGTATTTGTCTAAAAGACATAACTCTCCTACAATATATGAAAAGTTACAACTTTTGACCAAAAACTCTTAATTATCTATAAATATGCCCTCTATTTATGGAATTATACACACCAAAATTATTTTATCTTCTCTCATTTTCTCCTAAATACTGATATGAGTATTTTGAGAATTCTTTGCATATTAAATGTTTAGAGATGCATTTAATTCATACGAGTTCATAGAGAGAGTTTGGAACAATATTTTGTTCGCTAGACTCGAGAATTTGTAGTGGTACTATTGGCGAGACGCCGTCGTATCTTGGGAGACAATTGTCGTATTACGTAACCACCAAGAGTGGGGCAATATTGTCTTAAGGAAAGCGAGTAATTGAAACTCGTGCATCGACGTTTATATTTTGCATCTTCATAAACACCGCCCGTTACACTCCTACTAGATTTTTCCCAATAACTTAAGACATTATTCGAGTGTTTTTGAAGATAGCGCTATCCGACGAAAAGATGATGAAATCAAGAGATGAATTTTATTTAATTTCGTTTTATATCATAATTTAGGATTTTATTTATTTTGTGACTAATACGAGTTTGAATATTTTGTTGTAGTAAAATTCAAACCAATCGAAGGAACTTTCAAATTTCGATGGTGTCAAAGATATTATCAAATATGTGGAAGCTATGAAAGACGGAATTTTTGTTACGAAGCTAATTAATGAGATAAGTTCATTATGCGAATTATCTACTTGCGCTTGTTTCATTTGATTACAAATATGTTCATAATATTATATGTGTTTTAATATTTTATTATGCAACAATGATGTATAAGTTCGAGCAAGCATGTTATATGTGATTTAATAATATTTTATCATTGTGATTTATTCTTGAGAAAGAATAAATAACTATGCTTGCTTAATATATGAAGCATGATGATCATTTCTTGTAATCATGATCTTGGTGTGAGCATGTGGGACATATAATATTTAATTATATTATATGTTTGTGATTTATTCTTGATAAAGAATAAGTGTTTACATGCTGAAGCATTACTTTATGATGCATATATAAAGTAATGATTTTAGAAATTTTCTTTCAGCATATGAAGAAATGCAATAAGTGTGGTTCTTTACTATATTTGACATACTTTAGAATAAAGTCTGATCACAATGAATAAAGAAATACATATATTTAAATCTATGATTTAAATTAGAGGCATGTTCTTTTCGTGTGATAGTAATATTTATTTAAAGAAGTCAATTTTGTTGAGTTATGGAGCCTGAAAGACTGTAAATAGGCCCAAAAGTATTCTGATGGGCTTATGTCATTCTCCTATTAGGGTTAGGTATATTGTATTATAAATAACCCTAATATCATTGTAACCCTTAGAGTCCTAAGACTCTCATTGGAATCACAGATCTCATCAGAAATATAGTGAAAATCCTGGCTTGGTAGTGCCCCCAAACGTAGTCAAAATTGTTTTGACCAACTGGGTTAACAATTCCCGTGTTCTTTCAT
Source organism: Verbascum thapsus (assembly GCA_963669365.1). NCBI lineage: Eukaryota > Viridiplantae > Streptophyta > Magnoliopsida > Lamiales > Scrophulariaceae > Verbascum > Verbascum thapsus. The sequence goes on from OY770120.1 coordinate 269,922, forward strand.
TATTGCTCTTTTTTTCTTTCGTGCGTTTATCACCGGCATCATATTCCTAACAACTGGTATCAGAGCTCCAGGTCGAGTGGGAGCGAATATGATGGGTGAAGGAAAAACGCCGATTGAAAAAGTTTGATGGGACGGACTTTGGGTTCTGGAAGATGCAAATCGAAGATTATCTGTATGGTAAAGATTTGTATCAGCCCCTTGGTGATAAGCCGTCGGATATGAAAGACGAAAAGTGGAAGGTGCTTGACAGGAAGACGATTAGTGTGATTCGATTTTGATGACGAGGTTAGAGCCCTAATTCTGTTGTCTTCTCTACCAGAAAGTTGGAGTGGAACGGTTATCGTCTTCAGCAGGGAAAGAGAGGTTCCCGGAAAGTTGGAGTGGAACGGATACCGTCTTCAGCAGGGAAAGAGAGGTTCTCGGAAAGTTGGAGTGGAACGAATATCGTCTTCAGCAGGGAAAGAGAGGTTCCCGAAAAGTTGGAGTGGAACGGTTCCCGTCTTCAGCAGGGAAAGAGAGGTTCCCGGAAAGTTGGAGTGGAACGTCTTCAGCAGGGAAAGAGAGGTTCTCGGAAAGTTGGAGTGGAACGTCTTCAGCAGGGAAAGAGAGGTTCCCGGAAAGTTGGAGTGGAACGGCTACCGTCTTCAACAGGGAAAGAGAGGTTTCCGGAAAGTTGGAGTGGAACGATTACCGTCTTCAGCAGGGAAAGAGAGGTTGAAATCTGACGAAGTAAGATATTTGATTATGAGCGAAGAAATTCGCAGGAGAGAATCGAATATAGCTTCGGGATCAGTTCTGAATACAGAAATTAGAAGCAGATCGGAATCAAAGCAATTGAAGCTATGAATAGCTTCAATTGGCCTCGAAACTTGAGGTGAGAGGCTTGGCGCTGCCGGGATCATGTTGTGGGCTACTGAATGAGAAGATCGAGAGATGGCTACATTGTTTGTTGAGTTCAGTCTCCAAGTGGGAGATTGTCGATTTATGGAGCCTGAAAGACTGTAAATAGGCCCAAAAGTATTTTGATGGGCTTATGTCATTCTCCTATTAGGGTTAGGTATATTGTATTATAAATAACCCTAATATTATTGTAACCCTTAGAGTCCGAAGACTCTCATTGGAATCACAATGTAATCTCATATAGTGAAAAATCCTGGCTTGGCAGCGCCCCCAGATGTAGTCAAATTGTTTTGACGAACTGGGTAAACAATTCTTGTGTCTTTTATTATTGTTCGTTTTCTTTCGTGTGTTTATCACCGGCATCATATTCCTAACAACTGGTATCAGAGCTCCGGGTTGAGTGGGAGCGAATATGATGGGTGTAGGAAAAACGCCGATTGAAAAAGTTTGACGGGACGGACTTTGGGTTCTGAAAGATGCAAATTGAAGATTACCTGTATGGTAAAGATTTGTATGAGCCCCTTGGTGATAAGTCGTCGGATATGAAAGACGAAGAGTGGAAGGTGCTTGATAGGAAGACAATGAGTGTGATTCGATTTTGATGACGAGGTTAGAGCCCTAATTCTGTTGTCTTCTCTACCAGAAAGTTGGAGTGGAACGGTTACCGTCTTCAGCAGGGAAAGAGAGGTTCCCGAAAAGTTGGAGTGGAACGGTTACCGTCTTCAGCAGGGAAAGAGAGGTTCCCGGAAAGTTGGAGTGGAACGGTTACCGTCTTCAGCAGGGAAAGAGACTTTCCCAGAAAGTTGGAGTGAAACGGTTACCGTCTTCAGCAGGGAAAGAGAGGTTTTCGGAAAGTTGGAGTGGAACGGCTACCGTCTTCAACAGGGAAAGAGAGGTTCCCGGAAAGTTGGAGTGGAACGATTACCGTCTTCAGCAGGGAAAGAGAGGTTGAAATCTGACGAAGTAAGATATTTGATTATGAGCGAAGAAATTCGCAGGAGAGAATCAAATATAGCTTCGGGATCAGTTTTGAATACAGAAATTAGAGGCAGATCGGAATCAAAGCAATTGGCCTCGGAACTTGAGGTGAGAGGCTTGGCGCTGCCGTGAATCATGTTGTGGGCTACTGAATGAGAAGATCGAGAGATGGCTACATTGTTTGTTGAGTTCAGTCTCCAAGTGGGAGATTGTTGAGTTATGGAGCCTGAAAGACTGTAAATAGGCCCAAAAGTATTCTGATGGGCTTATGTCATTCTCCTATTAGGGTTAGGTATATTGTATTATAAATAACCCTAATATCATTGTAACCCTTAGAGTCCTAAGACTCTCATTGGAATCACAATGTAATCTCATAGTGAATATCCTGGCTTGGCAGCGCCCCCAGACGTAGTCAAATTGTTTTGACGAACTGGGTAAACAACTCTCGTGTATTCTTTCATTGTTCTTTCTTTCGTGTGTTTATTCACCGGCATCATATTCCTAACAAATTTTACATTTACACTGAATTCTCATATAAATTCATATTTTTTTCAACTTTAATTTTAATATCCTATATAAGTATCAATGATATAAACATCATTTCAGATATTTATCAATAAAATGATTATTTATTATAAACATTATTTTTCTTTCCCTTTCAAACTTTATAAATTTAAATTTATTATTTATTATTCACATGATCATTATATACATTATTATCAACCTTTCACAAATTGATTTAATATAATTCTTAATTTTCAATGAATTTTAAAAATATAAACGAACATGTACCATTTTCACACAAATTTCTTTATTAAACAGTTTCTAATAATTTTTAATTTTTAATTCAAAAACATAAACAAACAAAATTTAATTTTGAATCTTCAACTGTGACATACAACATCAGAGATATCATCATTTGGTTACATCATAGTACTATGATGCCTCAAACACATACTGAAAAAGTTGTCTTTGACAAGGATTTTCACATGAGGATTTTAGTCCCACACCATTATTCTTTCTATATTATTGGAGCACTATACGATGGTATCTTGTACCTGTACAAATATCATATATGTCACATTATTTTCCACGTGTCGAGTGTATAACAATTAATGTCCTAAGTTTTAATTTGAATCACATGATCAAAAGTTGCTTTAGTCTTAAGCTACTCGATAGCTTTCTTCAATTATTCTCATACTTACCCAATTTATCTTTGTGGGGTTGTCAAAGGATTATAAGACTAACATCACCCACTACTTGGTGGTTTAGTAGATCCACATTATTTAAATTTGCTATGTTATATTATCAAAGTACTAATAAATAAGAAAAATTAATATTTAGAGTCGATCGAGTAAGGAGAAACATGCTTTCATCCCGTTAAATTACATTTATTAATTATTATACATGCACCTCGCACTGCCAAATACTCCCGGAATCAGGTTCTGTCATGTTAAACTCGAAAATTATATAAGTCATCTAACGGTCCATATTCTATCTTTAGATGATCTGATTTGAACTCACTCATCTTCGAAATTCACTCAAATAACATATTAAAATTGCACACAAGTAAAAATATTTAGATTAAGATCCATAGTCCAAGATCTAATAAACAAAATAACATAGACAAACATAATAAAATTTCACTCAAACAATAACTAAATAAGGGTTTTTTTTTTTTTGTCAAGTGGATGAGAATTGAGAGAAGACATCACGAAATTGATTAAGCATTTGGAAAGAAATGAGAAATTTTTTCTTTATTTAATTGGAAGTTATATAGGGACGAGTAACCATTTTGCCGTACCCTATTGTCATCCATGGCCCTACCTACATGTGAATGATCACTATAAATATAGAATGTTTAGGTTCTTAATTATTTATTACGAGTGAAGAATAAAAAATTATGAAAATTCCTTCTCTTGTTTGTCTTTTGATCTTTACACTACTTTTACACATTAATCAAAACATAAATGTTTTGGCTACTAAAGATCCCGACACCAAAGTCAGTAATTAATGGCTACCTTAAATTAATTTTTAGTGACGGATTTAGAGACCGGTTTTATTTCCGTCTCTACATCCGTCTCTAATTCCGTCACAAATTAAAAATTTAGTGACCGATTTTTTCCGTCTCTAATTTTTGTCTCTAAAATTTGCATTTAGTGACGGAATTAGCGACCGCATTTATGTCCGTCTCTAAATCCGTCGCTAATTCCGTCTCTAATGTGGTGTTTATATTAAAATATGCGACGGGCTATTATAGCCGTCGCTAATCCGTCGCAAAAGAGAGACGGATTGGGTATCCGTCACAAAATCCGTCTCAAATACCCTGTTATTAGAGACGGAATTGCGTCCGTCTCTAAAATTCCGTCTCTGATACCCTGTTTTCTTGTAGTGCTTAATTGTACTTAATTTCTTAATTATTACTTAGTTTCAATATTATTCTCTTAATTTGTCTATTGCTGAAAAATCAGGCTTACATTGTGTACATGGGAGAAAGGAAGCACACTGATGTAGAGCTAATCACAAAATCTCACCATGAAATGCTTGCATCCGTACTTGGAAGGTATATTAAAATTATATGAATTTACATAAGTTTATAATTTTATTTATTTTATAATTATGTTATAATATGTATTTTATGTATATATATGCAGCAAAGAAGCAACAATAGATTCTATGATATATAGTTATAGACATGGGTTTTCTGGTTTCGCAGCCAAGATGTCTGAGTCTCAAGCACAACATATTTCAGGTATATATATATATATATATATATATATATATATATATATATATATATTTTCAGTTTTTCTAATCTTTTTTTCAGTAATAATTATATATAATTTTTTAAATTGATACTAATTACATAGATCGTTGTTTTTTAGGGTTTCCTGGCGTAATCAAAGTACTTCCAAATCAGTTATATAAGCTGCACACAACAAGGAGCTGGGATTTCCTTGGCCTCTCTTCTTCTTCTTCTTCTTCGACAAATCTTTTGCATGATAGCAACCAGGGAGAAGACGCCATTATTGGTGTCATTGACACAGGTATGCATATATATATATATATATATATATATATAATATAGTTTCGAAATCAGACTTGAACAAGAATCTTCAGCATGTGTATTATATATATATATATATATATATATATATATTGAACCAGGTGTGTGGCCAGAATCAGAATCCTTTAAAGACGAAGGCATGGGACCCATCCCATCCAGATGGAAGGGCTTATGTCAATCAGGAGACTTTTTCAATCCAAAAAAACACTGCAACAAAAAACTCATCGGAGCCCGTTACTACATAGCCGGATTTCTCGCTTCGTTTGGCGATCCATTCAACGCAACACAAAACAACGAGTACATATCGCCTCGAGACAGCGCAGGACATGGGACCCACTGCGCCAGCACAGCGGCCGGTTCGTTCGTGAGCAACATCAGCTTCAACGGGCTGGCTTCTGGTGTGGCTCGAGGTGGGGCCCCCAGGGCCCGTCTCGCTGTATATAAAGTCGGCTGGATTGGCGGGGCCGCCTCGTCTGTTGACGTTTTGAAAGCATTTGATGACGCCATACATGATGGAGTAAACGTTTTGTCTGCATCTTTGGGTATCGATTTGCCTCTATATCCTGAAGTTGATAAACGGGATATCATTTATTACGGCTCTTTTCATGCTGTTGCAAACGGGATCACAGTCGTTTGTTCGGGTGGAAACTCGGGGCCTTTATATGGAACGATCGAGGATGTTGCACCGTGGATCATAACCGTTGCCGCTAGTACTATGGATAGGTCATTTCCAGCTCCGATAATACTAGGAAACAACCATACTTTAACGGTAAGTTATGTCTTAATGTAAGTACATTTAAATGGATGAACTTTAATGATTATTAAAATAGTGAGAAACAGGTGTGAAAAAAAGGAAAAGAAATGATTACAAGTTTGGATTAAGATTAGTGTAATGGAGTATACATTTGTTGTAATCGTCGTTGCTGGTACAATGGTCAATACATATTAGTTGTAATTTGTGTTGCTAGTGCAATCGATTAGCTACAAATATTATTTGAGAAATAAATATATCGATAGATTAAGAAATTGATTTATATTTAATTTATTTTCCGGGCAGGGTCAAGCTTTGTATGCAGGAAAGGATACTGGCTTTGTTGACCTGATTTACAAGGAGAGAGAGGACCTTGGAGGGGAGCTGTATGAATCAAAACTTTGTTTCTCTATTACAGTACTAAAACAACAAATTTATCACTGATTAGGGTCTAATATGTAAATTCTGCTTTCTTAAGTTGAAGCGAGGTTTAGGGTTAGAGGGTGTTTGCCTAAACTTATTTAAAACATCTTATAAGCTCTTGCACCTTATAAGATGTTTTAAGAGCTTATAAATGCTTGGTCTTATTTAAAAAATAAGCTTTTAAGTGTTTGGTAAAATAAGTCTATTGGACTTATAAGATGTTTTCAAATGTTATACAAGATAGTGCAATAATAAAAATAAATATTTATCGGAGAACGTATTATTGGAAATGAGAAATTAACTAGAGTTATTTGTGTCTTTTAAGAATATAAATAACATTCAAAATTTAAGATTTTGAAATAAATTGGGTTTGGCTTACTTATTTTTTATTTGCTTATAAGATCCAAACATCTTATTTTTTAGTCTTCTAAGCTCTTTTTAAAAATAATTATCCAAACAGTTTTGAAGAGCTTATAAGCTCTCAAACATCTTATAAGATGTTTAAAAGAGCTTATAAGCTCTCAAACATCTTATAAGATGTTTAAAAGAGCTTATAAGCTCTCAAACATCTTATAAGATGTTTAAAAGAGCTTATAAGCTTAGCCAAACACCCTCTTAGTCCTAAACAATCATTATGGTGTGATTGCCACGTGGCGTGTTTCATTTATCGCCACGTGGCATGTTGCCATTCAGCCAAGTGGAGCCCGGTCAGTGGATAGGGTCAAACCGACCCGGAAAAAAAAAGTGAACCCTTAGGGGTCATTTATAATTATCTTAAAGTGTAAGGGGCATTTTGATCATTTAACTAAGTTACGCGATTTGAGCTTGCAGGTATTGTGAATCAATAACAGCAAATGATACTTGGATAGCCGGAAAAATGGTGCTTTGCTTCACCATAGAAGGTGGTGAAGATGCTATAGGCCAAGCTCTAAATAGTGTCGTGGAGGCGGGTGGGTTAGGTCTAATTGCAACCAGAAAGACGGTTCAAGCTATGGCGTCATATTATAGTCAATTTCCCATCATTTTAGTGACTTTCGAAGTTGGAACTCATATACTCAATTACATCCGTTCTACAAGGTTCTTGACATTCTCGTTTCATCAAACTCGACTAATCATACCATAAGTGTTATTATTTTGTTTATCATAATAATTTTATCTTATATTACGACAGGGATCCAAAGGTACGTTTCAAACCAACGAAAACTTACACGGGGATTCAAGCCTCAACCTACATTGCATCTTTCTCATCACGAGGTCCTAATTCTCTTTCCCCGTCAGTCTTAAAGGTACAAAGGAAATGTTCTAAGTTTTCACTAAGTATCGAGTTTTGATTTAATCTTATGCTTTAGTTGTTGTACTGTACTGTACAGCCCGATATAGCAGCACCTGGAGTTGATATATTAGCAGCATATATTCCCAAGAGCTTAGGTCAAGATACAGTGTATAAATTCGACTCTGGAACATCCATGGCAACCCCTCATGTTGCAGGTCTTGCTGCTTTGCTCAAATCTCTGCATCCAAACTGGTCTCCAGCTGCAATCAAATCAGCCCTTGTCACAACAGGTTCTTTACTGATTAAATCTCGTTTTTTACGATCGATTTTGAGCCATTAAACATGAAAAGATTAAGTTTTTCATTCATAAACACATATGCAGCATGGACAACAGACCCATATTCAGGGGAGCCGATTTTCGCAAGAGGGGAGATACCCAAGCTTGCTGATCCCTTCGACTATGGAAGCGGGCTCGTTAATCCAAATAAAGCGAAGAATCCAGGTTTAATATACGACGTTACTACGCAGGATTACATAAACTATCTATGTGCAATGGGTTATAATGAAGCATCGATCAATCAGCTCACAGGGAATCGCGATTCTTGTCCTAAATCGGCCTGGTCAGTTTTGAATCTGAATCTTCCTTCTATTACAATTCCAAATCTTAAAGGCACGGTTACTGTAATAAGAACTGTCACAAATGTTGGGGATCCAAATTCTAAATACAGGGTTGTTGTTGATCCTCCTCAGGGTACTATTTTGAAAGTAAATCCTTCATATTTGGTGTTTAATCCTACGGTCAAGAAGCTGAGTTTTACGGTTGTGATAACAACGTTACATAAGATCACGACGGAGTATTATTTCGGAAGCTTGAGTTGGAGTGATGGTGTGAATCAAGTTAAAATCCCTGTGACAGTGAGAACAGAGTACCCAGAAGCATATGCTTGATTAATGTGGATCAAGTTGTACTTGATCGAAAATATGTCTGGATTTGTGGAATAAATAAAAATGTGGAATAAATATAATTCCAGACGAATACAACACATGATCATGTAAAAAAGGAACAAAAGAAAAGAACAAATTAAATGGCAAGAGAACTATAAACTTGAGAAGAAATGATATTGTGTTTGAATATACACCAAGAAGAATCGTATATTACATTTACATAAAAAAATATATCCAAGAAACATAATAGCATGTAATACGATCATCAATAAGGTAAAATAGTCTCGAAGCAGTGAACGCCGTCGAGCTCCGGCGCTAACCTCGGGCACCGGCGGCGGTCTTCCGGCTTCTTAACGGGCTGCGAAAATTGTGAATTTACGTTTTCGTCCTTCTTCATATCATCATCAATTTTTACTGCCGGAGGATCTTTCTTATAACTAGGCCAAGAAAAGCCCACTTTCTGGCCTAAAGACTCTGCATATAACGCTTCGAATGAGCTGAACATAGACATCATCGACATATGATATGGCTTTTGTATTTGACTTCAATAATATGTGCAAATTAAAGTAAAAAAGAGAGCTAAACAAAGTAATAAGATCAAAACAAGCCAAACTAGAATTCAGTTTCTTCATAAGTTATCGACATCATCCGGTAGGTCAAAGTGCCAAAACTCATTCGAGAATTCAAAATTGAAGTTTGATGATTATGATGTCAATTGGTTTAAGACAAGTACCTAAAATAAGACAAGAAAAAACCAAAATAAAATTGAAATGAAAATGAAAAATTGCTAATACCAACTACTACTAGGAATGATATCTAGATTCCAAATAATAAGTCACTTTCACAATTGGGATTTAGCCCATTGTTTTGATATTGGATTTCTGAAAGTATAGGGACCGACCCTCTATGAACCAAACTTATTCATTTGCAGCTAGAAAGTGGGCCTTCATTTTGGGCCCTTTACCAAACTATCATTGAATCTGGATAATAATTCAATCCAAACATCCCTCTCTATCTAACTTTGCCACTGTGAGGTTAAGGCTGAAAATCGAACTAAACTATTCAATACTTGATTCAAGCTTGATCAATAAAAGATCATTCGATTTTGATTCGATAACTTATTAAACCAAGCTTGAACAACTTTTCTGTTTTCGATATTTGATTCGATTAGTAAAAAATAATAAAAACTGCCTGAATTAACTTCTTATAACCAATTAACTTCTGACATAATCAAATGATCCTTCATGAAGAAGATAACATGCAGCTACAAATACACTGACCAATGGAGATGAAAAAAAATACAAAAGCAAGAAAATTGCTCAATTACTGATGCTTTTACACAAACAAAATAGTGCTTCTATTCAATTCAATTAAATAGCAGTAATCACACTTGACTACTTGCGATTTACAACGATAACCCGAAAATAATAGAACCTTTATCAAAGTTTATTTTGTTTCGACTTAAGACAGCTTTTGGAGATGCTTGTTCCAAGTTTCTTACCGGTAGAAATGCTTTTAATAAGAATAACAGATGAGTTTCCATTTTCCAATCTCCTGGACAGCCATTATAAGAAATATGATGTATAAAACATTAAAAAGAGATGCAGAATAGATAGGAAAATGGAAAAGACAAACGAATTGTGCGTTTCTTACATATCGACTTGCTTAGTTTTGTAAACCTTGCCAACTTCTTCCAGAGCCTTCTCACGTCCTTCTGATTTACTGCCCTGATGATATACCTGAAAAACATGTAATAAGCCAATAGATCAAAACATAAAACTAAAATAACATTTAGAATAACAATGCCATAATACGAGTCACAATTCAGAAGTAGGGAAATTATGCAAAGAAATCGAAAAAACAAAGCTAAAACGTAAATGGCTCATGATATTAGTGACAAAGAGATGAAGGAGGTTCTAATTATGATCACGCACATAAACATACAAACATACACCTAAAAAAATAAAAAAAATGATAATTTTGATTTGGAAATCGTTGTATAAGAGAACAAGACATCATTGAAAAGAGAGACAGTAATCTATCTTGTACTAATCAACAGTCAATCCATTCCCTAATGAACCAAAACGAGGAAAGTAACCAGAGAATTATATCCAGTTGCCATAGATTATGATCAAGTTCACTCAACAAAGATATCATACTAGCAATGCATGTATCTATGAGCTTCACTGTAACGTAAGATCCCTTCTTGCTAACAACCTATCTCAGTCCACATATTACAAACTATAGTTTATAATCCTGAAACAAAATCCAGTAAAATTATTCGATTTAAACATCCACACAAAATTATGCAAATACAAAATCAATCACAAACTAGCATCAATATTAGCACCTAAAACTTACTTCATTCAACACCAACGCATGCTTCTCTTTCTTCTCATCAATGATCAACCTTTCGTTTCTTTCGGTCACGCTCTTCCTCATCGTCTCTCCCATTCACTTTCCTCTTCTTTTTGCTCCCCATAATCTCACTCTTACCCTTCTTATCCCTCACTCTCCACACATTCTTCTTCTTATACAAAAACTTATCCGATTTCCACACCTCATAGCTTGTATCAATCACCGTCACCTCCGTCCTCGAAAACCCCGAAAAATTCACATCCCTCCCGTCCTCTTCCCCTTCATTTTCCCTAGTAACCAGCTCCTTCACTACATCCACTCCACTATTACTATCGCCCATCCTAAATGCCATCGCCGCATCTTTGTTCTCGTCACTGCCATCACTTGAAAGTGCACAAATTCTAGGGTTAGCCTGTTTGCGAGCTTGTTTTTTGAATTTTATCGAATCATCGCAATTATCTCCAAAATTGAACAGCTCGTGAAGAACATTGCTCATTATATTAAACAATTGTTTATCTTCATTTTGAGCCGTATCAAGAACCGGGCCGGGAGTTGGAATCGGGTCCAATCTTTCTAGATTTGGGGAATTAGTGTTTTGCAGGAAATTTTCGAGATCGACGGCGTCGTTTTCGGTGAAGCCTTTGGCAGTTCGGAGCCGATCCAGCCAGCTAGAACCGGATTTTCTGGTTGAGACTGAGCAGGTCATTGCCGGAATTATTTACAGTGTAAAATCGAGAATGCGTTTGATACAAAATGCTGGAAAATCGATTCGTCAATTCCAAATACAATAAACAAGACAAATTATTTTGAATTATTTTTTAAATAAGCCCATATTTGTTATTGGGCTTCTTATTACTGGGCCGATATCATTTAAGCCTTTGAACACATGGTCAGCATTTTGATCCACAAAATTTACTTTAGTATTTGGATTACAAAATTTTACATTTAAATATAAGTAAGTACACTAAATCCTCATTTAAATTCATATTTATTTCAACTTTAATTTTTAATATCCTATATAAGTATCAATGATAAAAACACCATTTCAAACATTTATCAATCAAATCATATTAGAATTATTATTTCTCTTTTCCTTTCAAATTTTATAAATTTAAATTTATTATTTATTATTCGCATAATTATTATCTACATTATTCATCAACATTTCGCTTTTGATTTGATATGTTTTTTTAATTTCAACGCATATTTAAAAATATAAACAAACATTTCTCTCATCACACAAATTTCTTTACTAAGTAGTTTCTAACAATTTTTTTTTTTATTTTTAACTCAAAAACACAAACCAACATAATTAAAATTTGGATCTTAACAACTGTGACATACTGGCATCAGAGATATCATCATTTGCATGGTGACATCAAAGTGATGCATTTTTTCTTCATTAAGATGCCTCGAAGTTCGAACACATACTAAAAGTTGTCTTTGACAAGGACTTTCACGAGGATTTTAGTCCCACACCATTATTCTTTCAGTATACGATGATATATTGTACTATATATACATATATGTCACATTATTTTATAAAAATAAAAGTTCTAGTTTTAATGTGAATCACAAGATCAAAAATTGCTTTAGTCTTAAGCTACTCGATAGCTTTCTTCAATTATTCTGTCATACTTCCCCAAATTATTTTTGTGGGGTTTTATCAAAGGATTATAAGACTCGACATCACCCACTACTTCGTGGTTTAATAAATCCACATTATTTCTTGATTAGATATGATTTTTTATATTATTGAAATACTAATCATTAAGTAAGAAAAAATTATATTTAGAGTCGATGTAGTAAGGAAAAAACATGCTTTCCATTCTGCTTACATATATATATGTTAAACATGTACATAATAAAATTTCACTCAAACAATAAATTAAATAAGGTTTTTTCTTGTTTTTATTGTCGAGTGGATGAGAATTAAGAAAAGACAGCTCGAAGTTGATTGTACATTTGGAGGGAAATGAGAAGATTACTCTTGTTTTAATTGGTTACAATATTCGAACTCCGACTTACAACCTTACATTAAAATATTAGATTATCTTGAATATAAATAAAAATAATAATATTAATATTTGTGAATACAAATTCTACAAAAGTCAAGTCAAGCATAATTTATAATATTCATATATATATCTCGTTATAAAACCTATTTAGCATATTGAAACCCGGCCCGAACGAAACTAGTAACCATCTTACCGTACCCAATTGTCATCCATGACCTACCTATATGTGAATGATCACTATAAATATAGTATGTTGAGGGCAAAGAATATACAACTTTCTTAATTATTTATTAAGAGTGAAGAATAAAAAAAATAATGAAAATTCCTTCTCAGCTTGTTTGGCTTTTGATCTTTACACTACTTTTACACATTAATCAAAACAAAAATGTTTTGGCTACTAAAGATCCCGACACCAAAGTCAGTAATTAATGGTTACCTTAATTGTACTGCACGTTTGAATTACGTACTTAATTTCTTAATTATTACTTAGTTTCAATATTTTTCTTCTGAAAAATCAGGCTTACATTGTGTACATGGGAGAAAGGAAGCACACTGATGTAGAGCTAATCACGAAATCTCACCATGAAATGCTTGCATATGTACTTGGAAGGTATAATAAAATTAAATGAATTTACATAAGTTTCTGATTTTATTAATCTTATAATTATATTATTATTTCTTCTCAGCCTGATCATATGTTATGTATATATATATATATATATATATGCAGCAAAGAAGCAACAATAGATTCTATGATATACAGTTACAGACATGGGTTTTCTGGTTTCGCAGCCAAGATGTCTGAGTCTCAAGCACAACATATTTCAGGTATATATATTTTCAGTTTTTCCAATCTTTATTTCAGTAATTATATATAATTTTTGAAATTGATACTAATTACATAGATCGTTGTTTTTTAGGGTTTCCTGGCGTAATCAAAGTACTTCCAAATCAGTTATATAAGCTGCACACAACAAGGAGCTGGGATTTCCTTGGCCTCTCTTCTTCTTCTTCATCGAATCTTTTGCATGATAGCAACCAGGGAGAAGACGCCATTATTGGTGTCATTGACACAGGTATGCATTTATAATATAGTTTTCAAACTCAGACTTGAACTGGAATCTTCACCATGTATAATATATATATATATATATATATTGAACCAGGTGTGTGGCCAGAATCAGAATCCTTTAAAGACGAAGGCATGGGCCCCATCCCATCCAGATGGAAGGGCTCATGTCAATCAGGAGACTTTTTCGACCCAAAAAAACACTGCAACAAAAAACTCATCGGAGCCCGTTACTACATTGCCGGTTTTCTCGCTTCATTTCCCGATCCATTCAACGCAACACAAAAGAATGAGTTCATATCCCCTCGAGACAGCGCAGGCCACGGGACCCACTGTGCCAGCACAGCAGCCGGTTCGTTTGTGAGCAACATCAGTTTCAACGGGCTGGCTTCTGGTGTGGCTCGAGGTGGGGCCCCCAGGGCCCGTCTCGCCGTCTATAAAGTTGGTTGGATTGGCGGAGTCATCTCATCTGTTGACATTTTGAAAGCATTTGATGACGCCATACATGATGGCGTTGACATTTTGTCTGCATCTTTGGGTATCGATTTTATTAAAGCCCGTTCAGAAATAGGGCTTCCAACCTGACATTTTTGGGCTTACCATATAAAGAAGCCCAGTTCATATCATATATTCACAAGCCCATGTTCTAGTGGCTTCCAAGGACTATACGTGCAAAACTAAAAACACGGAGGGATCTTTTTGATATTAGATAATTAAGGGCTACCATTTAAATAGCCTTGTTTTTAGGGTTTCAGTTCATAACAAAAACAATAAGCAGCCGTCATCTATCTTTTTCTCTCAAGATTTATTTCATCTGTATTTTTCTTCTGCTATTGATCAATAAAGCTTTCTTGTTATTTCTTCTACAAACTTAAACTAGTTTTATAACATGGCATCAAGAGCCTAAAACTCCTGGTTTCGGGTTAAATTTTTTCTCGTGTTCGTTTCTTGTTTTACTCTCTCGTTCGTTACACACCGATCTGTCTTACCCTTCGACATCTCGCCGGAGAACTCTCTCATCCCTAATCTGTCAACGACGTCTTTGATCGGGTGGTGAAGGATGTGCATGCGGAGTTTTTAAAGCATCTGTACGGGTTTCTTTCAGTTTATGGTGGATCCGTGGGTTTGTAACCTGATCTAGTGTTTTTTGTTCAAGATCGGGTGCCTGGTGACTAGATCGATCTGTTTTTCCTTGTTGGTGACAAAACAGAGACCATTTTTTTGGGTCAGATCTGTTTCTTTTGCGGATCCGTTAACTGTCGTGGTGTCTCGTTCACTCCTGCATCGCTTTACATCCTTCAGTTTGGGTGATTTTTGGTTCAAACCATCCATCGCCGTATCGTTCCTGTTTTTAAGGATTTTTTTACATATATATATATATATATATATATATATATATATATATATCTTTTCAACAGTATGTTTAGACCTTGGTGTGTAACTTACGTTTTTTCTCTGACCTTTACAGATCTTTGAAGACCTGGTTGCCTCACTGTCTTTCCGCTGCGATATACTGTGTTTCTTCTTTTTTTCTGTATTTTTTGGTAAAAAATACTGTGGTATTGTTGGCTAAACACTATTTTCTGTTTAGTTGCTGTGTTGATCTGTGATTATCAACATTCTGCGTTGTTGTGTGGGTTCTTGATTGTTTAAGGTGTTGTTTCTGTGATAATCTGTTTGTTGCTTTGTATACGTAAGCATGTCTGATATCATGGTTTCTGCTGCATCACCTAGTACCACCTCCGTTGCTAACCTTGACATTAGTGATCCCTTGCATTTACATGCATCTGAATACTCCAACTTGTCTATTATTCCTTATGTGCTTACTGGGTGTGATAATTATGCCATTTGGAGTAGAGCTATGATTATAGCATTAACTGGCAAAAACAAACTTGGGTTTGTCCTAGGAACGGTACCATATCCCACTGATCCTATTCTTAAAAATCAGTGGGACAGGTGTAATGCCGTTGTCCTATCTTGGTTGTTAAACTCTGTAAGCAAGGACTTATATGCTGGCCTGGTTTTTGCCACTAAGGCCTCTGAGGTCTGGTCACAGTTAAACTGCACTTACAATAAAGTGGATGGATCTAGAATATTTTCTATCCATCAAGAGATTGCACAGATCAGACAAGGGTCTGATTCTGTTGCTGTGTACTACTCTAAAATAAAGATGTTATGGGATGAATATGCTGCCCTTATTGACATACCTCCATGTACATGTACTGCCTATGAAAAAACAAAATTGCATGCTCAAAATCTTAGACTTATGCAGTTTCTTATGGGATTAAATGAACAATTCTTTGCTGTACGTAGTAATATTCTCCTACGTGATCCTTTGCCTGATGTCATGAGTGCATTTAACATCATTTCTCAAGAAGAATCCCATAGATCTATTTCTGCACACACAAACTTTACGCATGCATCTGCTTTTTCTACTCAAGGTGGTGAACAGTCTAGTAGTATCTCTAATAAGAACCCATCCAGATTGTGTGATCATTGTGGCAAAACTGGTCATACCATTGAAAAATGCTTTCAACTTATTGGTTTTCCAAAAAATTTCAAAAAGAGAAAACCTGGACAAAACCAACAGTCTAATAAAACTTTTAATGCTGCTGTTGTTAACAAAGATGATTGTGTTGATACTAGTGTCTCTAATACTGGCTTCACACCGGAACAATGTGCTCAAATTTTAAAACTCTTGAACAGTCATAAGGAACCAGATGATATGAAAGCCTCTATGGCAGGTATATCATCCAATTCCTCAGCTGTTCATTTTCCGTTAAATGGTTGGATAATTGACTCTGGAGCCACTGATCATATGGTGTCCTCCCTAAGTCTGTTATCATCTGCCAATTTGGTTAACAACAACATGAACATAAGTTTACCTAATGGGACTAATGCCAAAATCACACATATTGGAAATTTGGAATTATCACCTGAAGTTACCCTTCGAAATGTGCTTGAGGTTCCTGATTTTCATTATAATTTGCTATCTGTCTCTAAATTCACCAAGGACTGTTGTTGTCATGTGAATTTTTCTAAAGATTGTTGTGTTTTCCAGGACCCTCTAAATGGAAAACCTCTGATGATTGGTAAGCAAGAAGGTGGACTGTATTACTTTCATCAACCTACAGGTTCTATTGAAACACCTTCTGTTGCTTCATGTCACTTATGGCATCACCGTTTAGGCCACCCCTCAGATTCTGTTCTTAAAGTGTTGAAATCTAATCTTAAGTTAGACAATGATATAAATACATCACCTTGTGATATTTGCTATAGTGCCAAACAAACACGTGAACCGTTTCCCTTACGTACATATGTTTGTCATGCACCTTTTGAATTAGTGCATCTTGATTTGTGGGGTCCCTATATGACTGAAAGTTATGATGGTTTTAAGTTCTTTTTGACCATTGTTGATGATTTTTCACGTGCCACATGGGTTTATATGCTTAGACACAAATCTGAAACTGTTACTGTTTTGAAAGCCTTCTTTGTTATGGTTAAAACTCAATTTTCCAAAACCATAAAATGTATACAATCAGACAATGGAACAGAATTTACCAATAATGAGTTATCTAACTATCTTGCTCAACTAGGTGTCAGACATCAGTTCACATGCGTTGAAACACCACAACAAAATGGGATTGTAGAGCGTAAACATAGGCATCTCCTTAATGTTGCTAGATCTCTTTTTTTTCAAAGTCGGTGCCCTATAGAATTCTGGTCCGAATGTGTGCTTACAGCTGTGTTTCTGATTAATAGGACCCCTAGCTCTCTTTTAAATGGCAAAACCCCATTTGAACTCATTTTTGGTTTTCTGCCACCTTTCAATATTTTACGTGTGTTTGGTTGTCTATGCTACGCATCTGTTTTCTCATGTAAGGATAAGTTTGCACCACGATCTAGAAAGTGCATGTTTTTAGGATACTGTGAAAACCGGAAAGCTTATAAATTACTTGACCTTGCAGATCACTCTGTTCTCATTTCTCGTGATGTTAAGTTTTTTGAGCATATCTTTCCTTTTCATACTAACACGTCTGATTTTGAAGACAGGCGCCAGTTCTTTGATGGGAGGGTACAGGAGGATCACACACATCCAGGTATGACTGTCGATGAGGAAAGCGCTGAGTCTAGAGTGCGTATCGACAGTGGAACTGGGGGTATTTCCCTTAGTAATGACACTGTTAATACGACATCTCCGGATATGTTAGGGGACCCTAGCATCGACCCTAAGACTGTTATAACAGACATGCTAGGAGAGCCTAACATCTGCATAGGAACTGAGACAGATCATTCATCCACCACTCCTCCTCTACCCTCCGCCGGTGACTCTCCAACTGCTGTAGAAACGGACACTTCTGCTGAAGTGATTCGTAAATCTACTAGAGCTTCTAAATTGCCTATTCGGTTTAAAGATTACGATGTTAATCTGTCTAACTCTTGTTGTCTTTATCCTTTGGAAAAGTGTATTACTTATTCTAATGTGCATCCTATGTATCGTGCTTTTATTTCTGCATTTGATAAAATAAAAGAACCAACGTCCTTTTACGATGCTATAAAGGATAAACATTGGAAAGCTGCCATGGATCTTGAAATGGCAGCTCTTGATAAAAATAAAACTTGGACCCTTACTAGTCTACCCCCTGGTCGAAAACCTATTGGGTGTAAGTGGGTCTTTAAAGTTAAATACCTCTCCAATGGCTCCGTTGAGCGCTATAAAGCGCGGCTAGTTGCCAAAGGATATAGCCAACGGGAGGGTATCGATTACTTTGAAACTTTTTCACCGGTTGTTAAGATGGTCACCGTAAGATCTCTTATTACTTTAGCTATAACTCGTAACTGGCCTGTTTATCATCTTGATGTTAGTAATGCTTTTTTGAATGGTGACTTAAATGAGGAAGTCTATATGATTCCTCCACAGGGTTACCTTGATCCCGGTGATACTAGGGTGTGTAAATTGAGTAAATCTTTGTATGGTTTAAAGCAGGCACCGAGGCAATGGAATGAAAATTTTACTCGGTGTTTGAAAGATATTGGCTTTGTTCAAAGCTTGCATGACTATTCGTTGTTTGTAAGAAGTCGTAAAAATATTTTTTTTGGCCCTATTGATATATGTTGATGATATTGTTATTTCAGGAAATTCTTTTAATGAGATTACAGATGTTAAAAAATTCTTAGATTCTCAGTTTCATGTGAAGGATCTAGGAGAATTGAAATATTTCTTAGGCATTGAGTTTGCTAGATCCTCTAGGGGTATGTTCTTATGCCAAAGAAAGTATACGCTTGATCTTCTTGCTGAGTTTGGCTCTATAGGGTCTAAGCCCTCATTGGTTCCAATGGAACAAAATTTAAAATTGACCACTGAGGACAGTGCTGATGATATTTGTTTGTCTAAAGTGAATTTCTATCAAAAGTTGATAGGGAAACTTATCTATCTTACTAATTGCCGTCCTGATATTGCTTTTTCTGTGCATATTTTAAGCCAATTTATGCATAAACCAAAGATGTCGCATTTGAAAACTGCTTTTCGTGTGCTTAGGTATCTAAAATCCGCCCCTGGTAAAGGGCTGTTCTTTCCAAAAACTTCGTCTTTAAAACTTCGAGCGTTTTGCGATTCTGACTGGGCAGCCTGCCCCATGTCACGAAAGTCAGTGACTGGTTTCTGTATTTTCTTTGGAAATGCCTTATTGTCTTGGAAAAGCAAAAAACAGTCAACTGTTTCTAAATCCTCAGCAGAGGCTGAATATAGAGCTATGGCTCTTACTTGTAATGAAGTAGTTTGGATCTTGGGTATTTTTAGAGATCTTGGTATTGAAAATTTAACACCAGTCGAACTTCACTATGATAATCAAGCTGCAATTCACATTTCAAATAATCCTATCTTTCACGAAAGGACCAAACATATTGAAATTGATTGTCACATAGTTCGGGATTATGTAAAAAATAATGTAATTAATACATCTTTTGTTGGTACAGGAGATCAAGTGGCTGACATCTTTACCAAAGCTCTTGGACGTACCAAGCATGAAGAATTTATCAAAACTCTTGGCATGATTGATATCTTTACTCCCAATGTCAGTTTGTGGGAGGGTATTAAAGCCCGTTCAGAAATAGGGCTTCCAACCTGACATTTTTGGGCTTACCATATAAAGAAGCCCAGTTCATATCATATATTCACAAGCCCATGTTCTAGTGGCTTCCAAGGACTATACGTGCAAAACTAAAAACACGGAGGGATCTTTTTGATATTAGATAATTAAGGGCTACCATTTAAATAGCCTTGTTTTTAGGGTTTCAGTTCATAACAAAAACAATAAGCAGCCGTCATCTATCTTTTTCTCTCAAGATTTATTTCATCTGTATTTTTCTTCTGCTATTGATCAATAAAGCTTTCTTGTTATTTCTTCTACAAACTTAAACTAGTTTTATAACAGATTTGCCTCTATATCCTGAAGTTGATAAACGGGATATCATTTATTACGGCTCTTTTCATGCTGTTGCAAACGGGATTACAGTAGTTTGTTCTGGGGGAAACTCGGGGCCGTTATATGGAACGATCGAGGATGTTGCACCGTGGATCATAACCGTTGCCGCTAGTACTATGGATAGGTCGTTTCCAACTCCGATCATCCTAGGAAACAACCATACTTTAACGGTAATTTATGTCTTAATCTAAATGCATTTAAATGAATGAACTTGAATGATTATAAGTAGTAAAAACACGTGAAAAAAGAAAAAAATTGATTTATATTTAATTTTTTGGCAGGGTCAGGCTTTGTACGCAGGAGAAGATACTGGCTTTGTTGACCTGATTTACAAGGAGAGAGAAGACCTTGAAGGGCAGCTGTATGAATCAAAAATTTGTTTCTTTATTACAGTACTAAAATTACAAATTTGACACTGATTCGAGTCGAATATGTACTAGGTTTAGGGTGAGTCCTAAACAATCATTATGGTGTGATTGCCACGTCGCATGTTCAATTTATTGCCACGTGGCATGTTGCCATTCAGCCAAGTGGAGCCCGGTCAGTGGACAGGGTCAAACCGCCCGAAAAAAAAAACGTGAACCCTTTGGGTCATTTGTAATTATCTTAAAGTGTAAGGGGCATTTTGATCATTTAACTAATTTACGCGATTTGAGCTTGCAGGTATTGTGAATCAATAACAGCAAATGATACTTGGATAGCCGGAAAAATGGTGCTTTGCTTCACCATAGAAGGTGGTGAAGATGCTATAGGCCAAGCTCTAAACAGTGTCGTGGAGGCGGGTGGGTTAGGTCTAATTGCAACCAGAAAGACGGTTCAAGCTATGGCGTCATATTATAGTCAATTTCCCATCATTTTAGTGACTTTCGAAGTTGGAACTCATATACTCAATTACATCCGTTCTACAAGGTTCTTGAAATTCTCGTTTCATCAAACTCGAGTAATCATACCATAAGTGTTACTATTTTGTTTATCATAATAATTTTATCTTATACAATGACAGTGATCCGAAGGTACGTTTGAAACCAACGAAAACTTACACGGGCATTCAAGCCTCAACCTACATTGCATCTTTCTCATCACGAGGTCCTAATTCTCTTTCCCCATCAGTATTAAAGGTACCAAGGAAATATTCGAAGTTTTCTAAAAGTATTGAGTTTTGATTTAATCTTATGCTTTAGTTGTTGTACTGTAATGTACAGCCAGATATAGCAGCACCTGGAGTTGATATATTAGCAGCATATATTCCCAAGAGCTTAGGCCAAGATACAGTATATAAATTCGACTCTGGAACATCCATGGCAACCCCTCATGTTGCAGGTCTTGCTGCTTTGCTCAAATCTTTGCATCCAAACTGGTCTCCAGCTGCTATCAAATCAGCCCTTGTCACAACAGGTTCTTTACTGATTTAATCTCGTTTTTTACGATCGATTTTTGAGCCATTAAACATGAAAAGATTAAATTTTTCATTCATAAACACATATATATGCAGCATGGACAAAAGACCCATATTCAGGGGAGCCGATTTTCGCAAGGGGTGAAATACCCAAGCTTGCTGATCCCTTCGACTATGGAGGTGGGCTCGTTAATCCAAATAAAGCGAAGAATCCAGGTTTAATATACGATATCGATACCCATGATTACATAAACTATCTGTGTGCAATGGGTTATAATGCAACAGCTATCGATCAGCTCACTGGAAATCGCGATTCTTGTGCTAAATCGACGTCCTCTGTTCTGAATTTGAACCTTCCTTCTATTACAGTTCCGAATCTTAAAGGCACGGTTACTGTAATAAGAACTGTCACAAATGTTGGGGATCCAAATTCTATATACAGGGTTGTTGTTGATCCTCCTCTTGGTACTATTGTGAATGTAAATCCTGCGCGTTTGGTGTTTAATCCTACAGTCAAGAAGATGAGTTTCAATGTTGTGATAACATCGTTACATAAGATCACGACGGAGTATTATTTCGGAAGCTTGAGCTGGAGTAATGGTGTGAATCATGTTAAGATTCCTGTAACAGTGAGAACAGAGTATCCAGAAGCATATGCTTGATTGATGAAGATCAAGTTGTATTTGATTGAAAATATGTATGGGTTTGAGGAATAAATAATAAATGTGGATCTTTCAAGTTGGATTTTCTAGCTTTGCCTATTGTTCAAAGTTGTGGTTAAAATGATAATTCCAGTACAAATACCACATATTGATCATGTAAAAAAAGAGAACTGTAAACTTGAGAAGAAAGGATATTGTGTCTGAATATACACCAAGAAGAATCGTATATATTACATTTACGTAAAAAAATATATCCAAAAAACATAGTAGCATGTAATAAGATCATCAATAAGGTAAAATAGTCTCGAAACAGTGAACACCGTCGAGCTCCGGCGCAAACCTCGGGCACCGGCGGCGGTCCTCCGGCTTCTTAACAGGCTGCGAAGATTGTGAATTTACGTTTGTGCCCTTCTTCTGATCATCATCAATTTTTACTGTCGGAGGATCTTTCTTATAACTAGGCCAAGAAAAGCCCACTTTTTGGCCTAAAGACTCTGCATATAACGCTTCGAATGAGCTGAACATAGACATCATCGACATATGATATGTCTTTTGTTTTGACTTCAATAATATTTGATGTTCTTATGCAAAAGAAAAGATTTTAGAGAAAAAGAAGGGATTAATTCGAGTGATTGGTTTTTGGATGATCAATAGAACTTGTTTTAAGTGTTGTATTTATAAGGGAAGAAATATAAAAGGAAATGGAAGGTGTATGGAAAGGTCTGGAAGTTTCGTTATCAGGATAAGGATAGATTTGGCTGGCCTGGAAGTAGCCTGGAATTATATGTATTCTTACGTGTTTATTTTCTGGATACTTTGATTACGTGTCGGATTTTCTATGAAAAGTCAGGTCAACTAATGCTCACGTAGATTGGTAGACGTTGTCAACGTGTCTCAAAACATAACCATAGATTTTAATCCATGAATACAATATTTGAATGTTTTTGGCTACAAAACATAACCTCTTAATCAAATACAATATTTAATCCATGAATTAGAGTTTTACTCACAAGCTAAATTAACTCAATCCAGCAAATAAAGGCTCAGGTTGATTTTCCCAATCTTTGTTTGACTTGGAATTATAGGTCAGCAGTTTTCTTATTCTATTGACGCAGCCCTGTTTGACCTGCCCGCAAGGATTTTTCTCAGGTTATTGACCAAAGAAATTTATATTTGGGCACGACAAAGTCAACAGACCTCAGAACTTTTGAACCCAAATATCAAAAACAAACTCGACATCATTATAAAGGCCCAAAGAAACTAACACATGCAACTAGGGCCCAAGAAGCACATGGGCAATAAACAAGTTCAGCCCACCAGAGAATTACACCAATCAAGATCAAATTGTAAAGACTTTTACAACCATACATACCAATGAACCAGAGAATGCTAATCATATGCCAAAACATTTGATGGATGCAAATTAATGTAAAGAGAGAACTAAACAAAAGTTATAAGGTCAAAACAAGACAAATTAGAATTCAGTTTCTTCGTAAGTTACCGAAATAAAGATGTAAAGATCAAAGCTACAAGAAAATTAAGATGTGAATAAAGTGGTTCTGAAATCATCTGAAACATAGCATAGAGAAAAATAGTACTTCGAGAAGTTCCTATATTAGTAGAAAAGGACCATAGTCCATTGGGTAGAAGCATAGTCCATCGGGTAGAAGTTACCACATATTTGCAGAACAGAGCTAGAGAATAAATCTGCAGCAGATATTGAATTGCACATTTCTAAAGCTTAAATCGGATTATTGCATATATGTTTAAAATGACAACAGTCAACTAACATCACAATAATCCTTCAAAAAGTTAAAAACGTAAACTCAACAATCAACTTAATATAACTCAAACTAGTCCGTGAATCTGTAAAATTAAAACAAAACATACTTAAAGCATTGCCTAATCGAATAAACTGAATCCCATGTCATCGTCACTTTCCTCCTTAGGCTCCTCCTGCAACAGTTTAAATAACGAAAACTTGGTTAGTTCACTTCATCATAATATATTAATACGTAAAACTTATAGTTAATAGAAATAAATTGTATCAGATTCATCCTCTCTTCATTTTGATACAATTGGATAGAAGTTTTCTGAAAGGAAAAACAAATGACAAGCTTGTACAAATACAATCAATCCCAGCATCAGTATGTTAATTGATGCAATAACGTGATTCCTAAAGCCAACTATGATTAGAAACAGTTTAAATATATTAAGAACCACCAACAATTTTGGTATGAATCGAAGTGCAAGGGAATTGGTTGCCCATAGGTTTCCTTTTTTTCCTTCAAAACACACTATAATTGCTAGATAGCTGGCCTAGTTGATACTCACAATCATTTGCATATCATTCTTCAAGTTAAAAATGAAGCAAAAGTATCCTCTATCCAAAGACTATTTTCATCACTAAAATTCTAGCTCCAAATGCAACAATATATACTTACATAAACAGTAACACACTCAAAAAGTTTACATAAACAAACAGAACTAA
This sequence comes from Verbascum thapsus, assembly GCA_963669365.1. NCBI lineage: Eukaryota > Viridiplantae > Streptophyta > Magnoliopsida > Lamiales > Scrophulariaceae > Verbascum > Verbascum thapsus. Next base: position 294,738 of record OY770120.1, read on the forward strand.
AATTTTATACCTTCTTTTCCTCTGCGGCAGGGGCAGCTGCGGCGGCGGCACCACCAGCAGCAGCAGGAGCGGAGACAGCAACGGCGGCACCACCACCAGAACCGACGTTCATGACTAGATCTTCAACGTTCCTCTTCTCACAAAGCTTAGCAAACAGACTCGGCCAGTACGATTCAACCGTCAAATTCGCAGCCTTTACTAGCGTCGCAATTTTCTCGGCCTACACACAAAGGAAATCAAATCATTTTCACGAATGAAACCGATGAAATTACAATATATGCGAGTATATAGACGTGTAATCGAAGTCGAAAAAAATGTTACAGTGATGGGGATGCCATCGTCGTGAAGAATCAATGCAGCGTAGGTGCAAGCCAGCTCTCCTATCGACATTTTTTCCGATCAACGGAGAAGATGATGATACTGAATGTGTGCGAGATTTCTAGCTGCTGCAGCTTGCGGCGTATGATGGATTTTGGTGTTGGGGTGAGTGAGGTTAGGGTTTTGTAGTTATTTAGATGTGGGGGTTGCAACTTGCCCATATATTTTGAAGTAAATTCAAAACGGCTCTCTAAGTTTCTAAATATTAGCAATCTAACCCTAATTATTTTTCTTTGATATATATATTATATATTATTAAAAACTACTAAATTGGTTAATTAGATTAGTATTCAAATTGATAAAAATAAAGAAATTCATCATTATACAATTGATTTTTTTACTGCCTGTAATCTTATTCAAAGTTGGTTAATATTCATCAAATCGAAAATTAACATTTATTTTTCTTTTAAACCTTTTAAAAAAGGGATAAATGCAAAAAAAAACCCTGTGAAATAATTTATTGGCTGAAAACCCCATGTGAAATAAATATAGGCTAAAAACCCCCTGTGAAATTTTTTCGTTGCAAAAAACCCCCTCAGTTAGGTGAGCTACCCTGTGAAATAAATGCAAAAAAACCCCTGTGAAATAATTTATTGGCTGAAAATCCCCTGTGAAATAAATATAGGCTAAAAACCCCCCAGTGAAATTTTTTCGTTGCAAAAAACCCACTCGGTCAGTTAGATGAGCTACACGCGCCGTATGTGTGTTTTTTTTGTAATTATTAGACATTAAATGACTTATTCATTTACTTTTATGCCCCTTTTATGTATTGTACTTATATATTCATTTGGGATACACTTTTACTCATGTTTACACAAAAAAACAATATTAAAGATAGTTTTTCATAAAATGTTTCTTTTATTTTTATTAAATATGCCTCATAATATTTAAATTTTAGATCATTAACATATAAGTACTTATATATTCATTTGAGATACACTTTTATTCATGTTTACACAAAAAACGATATTAAAGATAGTTTTTCATAAAATGTTTCTTTTATTTTTAGTAAATATGCCTTATAATATTTAAATTTTAGATCATTAACATTATTGTTTTTACTATTATGAGGCATATTTACTAAAAATAAAATAAATATTTTGCAACGACCGAGGGGGTTTTTGCAACGAAAAAATTTCACAAGGGGTTTTTATCCTATATTTATTTCACAGGGGATTTTCAATTATTTCACAGGGGGTTTATTTGCATTTATTTCACAGGGGTAGCTCACCTAACTGACCGAGGGGGTTTTTTGCAACGAAAAAATTTCACAGGGGGTTTTTAGCCTATATTTATTTCACAGGGGGTTTTCAGCCAATAAATTATTTCACAGGTTTTTTTTTGCATTTATCCCTTTAAAAAATCATAAACTCCTGTTTTGATTCGCTTTGTCCATCATATGATATTTTCAAAAAAATTAAAGTAAATTAAAACATAGCATAGTCTATTTTTAAATTTTAATATATGTTATTCATAATCATATTTAACTATATATATTAAATATTAATGAATACATTAATTTTATATTAAATCAACTTTTTCAATTTTAGAGAAATTGTACGGCGATTATAGATGAGAAAAGTAAATTTATTTTTTATATAAATTAAAGGTGTCTCTTGACCCAACCCTAAACCCGCGAGCCGCGACTACACCATTAATTCAATTCTATTTTATATGTATTAGTATTTAAGCATCTAATTCAATTTCAGTTCCTTTTTCAAGCTCATCTATGTCTTCCCGCTTTCAATCCGCCGTGTTTGGATCTTCGCTCGTTTACCCAAACGCCGTCGTTTGGTCCGAAGAAAACTTGGTGGCAGTGGCATGCAGCAATACTGTTCAAATACTGGTAAAACTTTACTTTATAGTTTCTGTATTATAATTTGATTTCAGCAAGATGATTGACTTTCTCCCACTGTTTAATTATTCTGGGTTTGAGTATTTTTTGTCCTTGTTTATAATACTGGTTTTTTGTTGTTTTTATTATTTGTTGAAATTTTATCTAATTTGGTTTGTAATGTAAATTTTTCATGTACTAGCTTGTGATTGAATTGTTTTAAATCCGTTTGTAGTTTTAATAGTTATTTGAGTGCAGTTTGTATGGAGAGGATGCCTAATTGCTTAAAGATTTTCTAACTAAGAATTGGTAATGTTAACAATTGCATGTTCAGAATCCTGAATATCCCGGAGTTCGAGGTGTGGTTACCGTTCCCTCCAGCAAACCTTTTCCCCTTGGTGTGGTTGATGGTGGAGGTATGTGAATTTATTGATACGAATCTAACCTGTCCAGTCGAATTTTATAGGGTGTTGATGTAGATCAATAGATATAATAGATGGCTTCGATTTTTGAATTTTCGTTGTTTTTTACCACTGAATATTGAGTTTGACTTTCTAGAGGTATACTGCTGACCATTTTTCTTCTTTTGCATGTCGTTTGTTTTGTTTTTGTTTTGACATAGGAGAAGATTTGCTCTCTGGTTGTTTGCTACCACTTCATTTATCAAGGGATACTCGTCCTTGTGTTAGATCAATATCTTGGTCTCCCGTGGGTCTGGCAAACAATGCTGGGTATTGTTACCTTTTATCTGTGGGTTTGTCTCTCAGTATGTCATGATACTGGTACACATAGAACTTATTCATGCATCTTTCTTTTGACTGGTGCAGTTGTTTGCTCGCTGTTTGCACCACTGCCGGACGTGTGAAGCTTTACCGCTTCCCCTTCTGTGAGTTTTCAGCAGAGTGGATTGAGGTACGCAATGAAAAAATCTTTTGTGAACGGGGTAGTAGCGTATGGTTATTATCCTAGTCAATCATGCTTGAAGAGCCATTGTTTTTCCTGTCAAAATCAGCTATAGATAAGGCTCATATTAAAATTGATTAGTTTATCAAGAACATATGATAGATTTATAATTTGGATATTATAATGTTAATGGATAATGACTGTTTTTTTTCTTTTTTGAGATTCTATAGGTTATGGACATATCCGAAATGCTGTATAATTATTTTAAGAGTACCAATTTCGGAGAATGTCAAATTATATCCTCCAGAAGTTCAGATGTGAGTAAATTCTGTCATTTAATTCTTTTGGTTGTATGTTCCTGATGACATATTACATAGTCACATTCATGATTAGTAATATCACTGGGGCCTTGTCTTCCTTCAGATGATACCGCTTCAAGATAATGAAGATCGTGAATGTATTAATGACCCGCCTGCCTCTAGTTTAAGAAACAACCGCAAGAGGAGGAGACCAAATGCAGACAATGTAATGTGCTCTTTTCATTGACTTTCTGATTGAATATATCTAGTTTCTCCAGTACTTATTGTTCGACCTGAATTAGTAACCTTGCTAATACATGATTTCAGTCAGTTGTACAATCTTTTCGTAGTCACGTTTTTGTTTCATCAGGTAGCTGCTAAGGATCCTGACAATCCGAGAGACAACATGTGGCAAATGGTTCCGTTTTCTGATTCTAAAGAGAAGCTTCCAGAGAAGGTTTACAAAGACCGTAATGTTCCCCTACTAACTGTGCAGCAGTATGCTTCTCGCAATACAATGCTGACATCAGTCACAGTGTCTTGGTCTCCAATTCTGGTGACATCTGACAACAGTATTGCTATTCCTTGTAAAACTTCCAATTGTTGCTCGATTCTTGCTGTTGGAGGAAAATGTGGTGGAATTTCATTATGGAGAATTCATGCATCTGAGAGCTATTCCATTGTTAGCACTAGGTTCTCAGGTAAAACATTACTTATTGGCCTTCTCAACGCACATGATACTTGGGTCACGGCGATGGATTGGGCATTGTATGATTCTAGCACTTCAAACCCACACTTCGTATTGGCTAGCGGAAGTTCTAATGGGCGGTAAGCAATTTTAATAGTCAACCATAATCACTGTCTCACGTTTAATATATTCCTCAGCATTTTTTCAACAAAAGTGACCGATATCTTTTACTCTATGTTTTAAATAATTCCAGTTATAATTTTACATTGTTATCTATTTTTGACAAGGTATCTGGGATTTGAATAATATATTTAAATAAAAATGATAAAATTTGCAGAAACTTAGTCTATGCGTTTGTTTACATCATTAACTTTGCCTTTTCACAATGAAAATGTAATGAGTGAATCAGAAAGTAATTTTCTAAACGTTTTGTGTGATAAAATCTAATACCCTGTGGCATTGGCGAAACTGGCGAATTATGCACCTTCTTACACCATCCAAATTTAGATTCTTTGAATAGAAATTTACTTTTTTGCCTTTTCTCTGTCATAGAGTGAAGTTATGGCAGGTGAGTGTTGACGAACTGCTAAAGTCATCAGAAACCATTCATGCTTCATTTTCTTTGTTGGAGGAGGTCAGCATGTTATCTCAATGTCTAGCCTACTTGTCCTCTCAAATTGATATACCAAGAACTTGGATCAAATCCTTGTATTAAAATTACCATTGCTAATGTAATAGGTCATGACTGATGATTCTGCAACAGTCTCCGTTCTTTCACTTACTGTACCCTCACATTCACCTTGGAAATTGCTCTTGGCTATTGGTAAAGGATCTGGATCATTTGAAGTTTGGGACCTTGACATGTCCACCAGCAAGTTCGAAAAAGTTGGATGTTATAATGCACATGATCGCATTGTAAGCTCTCACTCCTGATACCTTTTATGTTTGCCTCTAGAATGACCACTGATTATCTTTCCATTTAACCATCAGGTTACTGGTTTAACTTGGGCTTTTGGTGGACGCTGTTTGTACAGCAGCAGCCAGGTAATAAAATTTAATATTTAATTGTGTTGCATAATGTTTTTTGTTAGTATGAAATGGGATTTCATGTATTTATCCTGGAATATAGAAAAATTTGTCCAATGATCTTTATATCTTCTGGCAGTTTAAGTGTGTACTCTGCAATTTTTCCTCAGTTTAATCCATATCTCTCACCAGCGTTTTTCTTAAAAAGTCAAATAATTAGTGAGGGTTTAAAGCACTATTTGTTCAATCATGAGAGTGGATATCTTGTTAATTCTTTTGTTTTAACAAATATCAGTTAGGTGTATATTGCTTTAGTAAGTTAAAAACATTGTGATCGATAAGGCAATAATTTTAACAGCTCCTTACCGTGTGCTTTTGTTGATTACAGGACAACTCTATGAAGAGCTGGATTTTCGTTGGAGATTCTCTCCATGAAGTACCCATTCCTTCAAGTACTGTTGGTTTGAAGAGCTCCCCTGATGTACGACATGAATTTTCTTGTTTAATTTATTTTATATTACATCACCATTTGGCAACTAATTCTAGAAATTATCTGCAGGTACCTTTTGTGTTTGACTCTTGCTTTGGTCTGGCGGTATCCCCTGGAAATTTGGCTATTGTTGTGGTATCATTTTCAATTTCTCCATCTGTCTTATAGTGGAAAAGCACATTTATTTCAACTCTGTTCTATTACTAGTCTCATCCTTATAAATTCTATGCCAAATTCTTTCCTCATTATTTTTTGTGCCTGTTTTTGCAGGCTCGCAGATTTGATTCTGATCTATTAAATCCCATGTACCAGGCAAGGTGAACCTCTAGACTTCTGATAGTTATTTTTATTACTCACCTGCTGTATGGGCATTAATTATGCACTAAAATGCATGCTATAGATTCACACACACACTAAATCTGCATGTGTGAATTTGCTTATGAAAACAGTCATGATCTCCCTAGAGTCCCTAGCTTCCTTGAAATTCTTGCGTGTAATTCCCTTCTGATATCAGAATGTTGAGGATAAATTTCTATTTCATCAATCTGCAAAATAGTTAACATTTCAGGAAAAGAAAAAAAATCCCTAAGTTAATTTAAACCACAGTTCCGAAGGTTAGGGAAGGGCTCGAGCAAAGCTCGAGTTTTTTCTTGCTTGGGCCAAGCGTAACAAACCGAGCTCGAGCCAATTATCAGTTTATAGCTCCTGAGACTGTACGGAATAACAATATTTCAATTTTTTATTTATATATAATATAATATTCTGTAAAATTATATATTATATATTAAATAAATAATGAATTGTATTTAATATGTACCATGATTATATTTAATAATATATATAATATTAATAAAAAGTTAATATATTTAGTTTCTTTTATATTTTTATCAACTCGAGCTCGCCAAGCAATTTGGTCAGTCCCGGCTCGAGCTCGGCTTCTGTGCACCTAGCTCAATGTTCTTTACCTATTCAGCTGAAATGTATAAACATTGTTGTAAAATTTGCAGAACACATAGAACTGCTGTGGAGTTCCTTTGGATTGGAGGCCAGCAATTGAACCTTTCGTCGACCGCATGTCCAGAAATTGATAATGAAACTTTTCTTGGATTCTCCCAGAAAGAAGTATTTTGGTGGCAGAGTAATATATTATGGTCTTTAAATCAGTATGAAAATCCCAGTAGGGTCCTGATCATTTGGGATATCGTTGCAGCCCTATTAGCCTTCAAGAAGTTCATACCTAAGTATGTGGATAATATCATACTCAAATGGCTGACATCTTACTTTAGGTCTCCGTTTGGCATTTCTACCACATTATCATCTGAAGCATTTAAATTTCTGCCTAAATTGTCGTCCCGTCAATTGCACCTCATTAACATTATTAGCAGGCGCGTAGTGCTTAAAGAATGCAAGACAGACAGTACGAGTAGTAAACATAAATTAGAAGGATTGCGTGGTACTAATGAAGAACACGTAAATTTATGGATGGAGTTGCTGAGGAGGAGTGAAAGTGAACTCTTGGAAAGGCTTGTTTGTTTTAGCTTTTCTGCCAATTTTAGTCCTAATGGATTGCCCCAAATGAAACAGTGGGTCTCACTTAACGAGAAAAGTGTGAAAGATCATTCTAAATTTCTTGCATCTGAAGTCGGAAAAGTGGAGAAGAGGTAATATTTCTTTCCGCTTTTACTTCATACATGTACTGCAGCTCACTTCTCATAATTTTTTTGAGGTGTTTACCAAATTATATTTCAATGCATCTTTTCCATCTCTTTTTTACAAAACTTTACTATCTTGTCAAATGATGTTGGTTTCTGTATTGCATCCAAGCAAATTATATGAATCGTGGGATATCGTTGCAGGAGATTACAACATGAAGTGGACGAGCTTTGCAACTTCTGTTCAGCAGTTGTGCCATTTGAATCGACAGAATATGCAATATGCTCGGGAGTAAATTGTGATACCGGAGTTATTCAGAGACATAAACTAGAACGGTGTTCAATTACAATGCGGGTTCGACCTTTTAAACCCTCGTGGTATTGTATATGTTGTCAAAGATGGGCCACAAAGCTAGCACCTACCCTTATATTCACAATGCCTGAATATCCTTCAGATTTTAAATCTTTTGTAGAGTCTTCTTCTTATAAAGACTCCTCAACACCATATTGTCCCTTTTGTGGGATACTTTTACAAAGATCACAACCAGAACATTCTCTCTCAACTTCCCCTGTATAAATCAGAGTCTTTTCTCCAACTAATTGTTAGTATATTGGGATAGAAAATAGATTTGCACACGACGTGTTAAGCATCGAGGGCCCGAGGCGTATCACGGGTTTATATGTTAAAAGTTTTGGTGAGAAACTGCAAATTGAAGCTGTAGGTACGTTGATCAGATCTTTTTTAACTCTTTAATTAATCGTTATACACCTTTTCTCGTTGTGAATAATTTGTTTTGACAATTGTTGTAAATTTTCAAGAAGATGATGATTCATGTGGGAGATATCTTTACACAGCACAAGTACTCATGGTAGTTGGAAACCAGGTAATATTATTGTTTCTATCTATTGGTGCTATAATATTATGAGATTATTGTCTATTTATGTACAGTGGTATATCTTTCAGTAATTGCTTAACTTGATTAGTTGAAATGGAATTTTTTTTAATGGGAATTTGTTCTTAATTTATCTGTTTAAGAGTTGAAAAATGCCAGACAATTTACTTTCACTTGTTTTGCTTTCCGCCCCACTCATTAAAATATAATTAAATCCGGTTTAAGTCACATTTGAGCCAGCTACTACTTTTATTAAATGGATTAACAAATGTCAAAGTATAATTAGGAAATTTGTAGCCTGTCAATTTTTAATTAAACCAGTTTTAATGCTAGGTATATACTCCTAATCTATGCATAATTTGTTCCATTTCTGTCCCTTTCATCAGTTGCCCACAATTATCCTTTTGCCTTGCAGAAAAGACATTAAAATTTGGTTATTGTGGCTTGGAAAATCACCATTGCCCTATTGCAATTAATTATTGAAATTGCCTAAAAAAAAAAAATCTGTGGTCCCTCACTCCTCATACTAGGAGTTGTGAAAACAAGCATGGTCTACTTGTAAATGCCTTAAATTTATTTTGATTATCTTTGAAATCGATTGTGCTTGTATAATTGTATTATCTCATAGGGACTATCAATTATGAATTTCTTTTCGTCTCATGCGTTATGGCTAGTAGGGAGTCGGGGCTCGGGCTATGTAGCTTATTGAGAAGTCGGGTCGAAGCTATGACTTTAAAATTTTGCATAAATGAAAAATGCAAAAGTTCTTAGATCATTGAAATGTAATGAGAGTACAATAATTAAATGAGTGAAATAAAAATGAGAAATTTTACCTTGAATAATAGGCGTGTTCGAAAGGTAGTTGCCCCCTACTAGCCCCTTGGGTCGACCGAATGAGCTTTAACTTTTAAAATTTTAGTGACCATATAGCTAGTTTTTCAAGCTATAATGGAGAGTAAATATTTTTGTAGACTCAAAACATTATTTTAAATATTCCAAATTTTCTATCCTACATCAAATATAATTTCTTTGTTGTGCACAAATGGCAGCTAGTAGTACAAAAGGTACAATCCGAGGAGCATATGGTACTCCGATTGTGGTATGGTGACCGTAGCATTAGCTGTATGATGCCCATCTCAAGAAAAATGAAAAATGACAGTTATTACAGCAGTGGATAGATATAGAATAGACTATACTGGGCATGATAAGTGTGGCAGCATGCGTAAAATAGTATCACCATAATTTCATGCAACCTACTCATGTCCCATGCCTTATTTTATTTTATTTTTTTGATGACAAGGGAACCCGCAGCCGCTACCGCTACCGTTAGGTGCGCACTGGGTAAACCCCGCTCTTGTGTAATAGCCTGCAAACCACACAAGAGAGGTAAACCAGCCTAGGTTGCTCATGCCTTATTTCTTCTTATGGTACGTACGTCATTTATGTCTTATTTTCTTATCTTATGTATACTTATTTTTTTCCTCTAAATCACGGGATAATTTTGTTCGTTAAAATCCATATGGTATGAAATTTGTTGGTGATTTTTTTTTTTGGGGCTAGTTTTGTTGTGATTTACACATTTGGTGTATATGGGGAAATGATAATTTTATGCATTAGATTTTTAGTTGTGACTTTTGGGTTATGGCTAAAGATGAACAAAATTGTTCGAACTTTTTAAAGATCATTTGAGCTAGAGCTAGATTTGTTTAACATCTTAAATCAAATTTGTACTTTTTAAAAAAAATTGAATATGCCAAACATGAGTGTTAGATTGATTTGGATGAAGATGTACCATTATGACGCAAACTGTATTAACAAAGCACATATTTTTGGTTGTAATTTTCATGTTTTGGCAATATACAGACCATGTAAATTGTAAAGTAATTAGACAAAATCTGTATTTAAATCTTGTCGAGAGAATCTCACTCTAATTTTATTCGTTACACCTAATATTATATATTAGTTATTACAATTTACTTTAGCCATCTCAAAAAAAATAAATATTTTTCTCTTTCATGATGTGAATACCAAACACGAAATTATTAGCTTCAAATGTCAAGCAATATATAAAATATCACAACATGAATAACATGATTCTCATATGATGTGACAATGATTCTCACAATTATTCATGGAATAGTAAGACAAACAAAAAAGAATCGAAAATAGAAAATAGAAAAAACCTGAAAAAGAAGGAAAACATTTTTTTTTGTTTGTAATATAATTTTTAAATTTACTTTTAGTCTCATTAATTATTTAGTTTCATTGTTCACACGTAAATTGTATTTAATATTATGATATTTTTAATCAATATCAAATATTTTTTATATATAAAGTTCCTTAGTCAATTTTGTATAATAATTTTAAATATTAAATATTTTAAAATTATGAGACTAAAAATAAGAATTTTTTTGAAATGAATAAAAATAATTTTTTAAAGTTAATTAAACACAATAAGAAAGGCAAAACAGATGATCCGAAGAAGTGAAAAAGGAAACCCATTGCCACAGCTTCATTTTCTCTCTCTAAAACATCTAATTTATCTCTCTACAAATAAAATAAATGTTTCAGATTTAATCTTCCGTTTATCTCTCTCTTTATATCTTCTCTTTGCAGACTCAGTTAAACACATTCTTTCTTGCTAAAACTATTATATAATAAACACAGAAAACAAAAGAAAAAATAATATTTGCTTTGTTTTTTGCTACCCTTTTTTTCGATATTATCTTAGCTGAAGATCGTTCAATCTATTACTCAATGGACAACATTTAGACCTCCATTAATCAGGTACAATAAAGTTGCAAAGTTCTCATTTTGTTAATTCTATTCAGTTTTGATCTGTTGAATTAATTCTGTTTTTTTTTTTTTTTTGATTGTTTTTTGCAGTTTTGTGGTAAGAAATTAAAAGGGAATTGAAAAGAAAGAAGTGAAATTTTATTGAATTTAAAAGAAAATTCAACCATGGCGGTGCTGGAAAATGCTCAGGTGGTCACGATGACGGCATCGAACCGAGATGGGCACAAAATCGACGTGGACGCGGCCGATCACCACCACCACCATGAGTCAACGAAACCGTCTGATCAGAATCTGCTTTTGAAGATACCCAACGGCCATCATCATCATATGCAGCAGGAAAGTAGATTGAACGGTGAGGATGATGGAGGGGAAGGGTTTAAGAGGGAGATGAGAGACTTAGAGGAAATGCTCTCGAAATTGAACCCGATGGCTAAGGAATTTGTGCCGCCGTCAATTGTTAATGGTGGTGGTGGTGTGCCCCACGGAATGTTGATGGCGTCGCCACAGGCTGCCGCCGTGGCTGCGGCGGCGGCGGCAGGGCATTTTGGGTTTAATGCTAGTGGTATTGTGCTGCAGCAGTATGTTAACTCTGGAGCTCCAACTGTGAATTCTTTTAAAAGGGTTGGTTTTTATCTGTAAATAGGCTCCAATTTTCTGTTATTTATTTCCTCACTTATGATCAATTCATGTTTTATCTTTTGGTTTCTGGTTGTTTGATTAATAAACAAAAGGGTGGAATAGAGTGATGGAACTATAGTAGTAATCTTCTTATTGTTTCACTACTACTGCTATTATTATATTATAAATATAAATAGTTCTTTTACCGTAACTAGGTTGAATCAAGTAAGAGAAGACGTTATCCGTTGGATTTGGATATAGAAAACCAGCTATTGGTTCTATGTTACCTTGAACTATCTTTCTGATTAAATATTTTCTTGTGCCAATTTGAAATAGGAATTTAAGAGTCTTTTTGGTTATGTAATTTGCAGAAGAAAAATGGCTATACACATGGAAAACGAAGAACGAATAGCCGCACAAGCATGGCTCAAAGAGAAGATGTTATTAGGAGGACAGTTTATGTTTCTGACATCGATTATCAGGTGACAAGACTCAAGGGCTTTTGATTATTCACTTGCACTCGACACTAATTCATTGAATCATTCTATCAACGAGTTTCATGTTTGGCCTTTGTTGTGATGATTGTAGGTTACTGAAGAACAACTTGCAGCCCTCTTTATTGGTTGCGGTCAGGTAAGAGTGTGTGATTTCTAAATCTCAGTCGTTATGTCAGGAGTTACAGCTAAACAATAGAGTAAATTTGATACACACGCGAAAACACCCCAAAGTTTGACAAATTATCATAACTTCTTATGTCAAAAACGTATTACAATTTTATCTCCTATCAGTAAAAAAAAAAAACTTACAATTACATCCCCTACTTTTTGAGTTTTCAAGGCCTGTTCATTTGCACGCCTCAAAGGCTTGTAGTAGTTACATAATAAGTGAAGGGGTTTGCATGCACTTATCCCAGTAATATTATTTTTTTTCATGATGAAGGTTGTGGATTGCCGTGTTTGTGGAGACCCCAATTCTGTGCTTCGATTTGCTTTTGTTGAGTTCACTGATGAGGGTATAATGCCAATGACCTGAGTACTTGATTGTGTATTGTAATAAATTTCTTTGTCATATGACTTCAAATTGTCACTCACGTGAATTGCAGAAGGTGCAAGGAATGCTCTGAGTTTGGCAGGAACTATGCTAGGGTATTATCCCGTTAGAGTGCTGCCTTCTAAAACTGCCATTGCACCTGTTAATCCAACATTCTTGCCAAGGGTGAGAAATTTGCAACCTTCTCTTAATTATTTAGTATCGATTATGTGCATGACCTGACTAGACTAATGATTTCTTTTGATTTTTCAATGGTTTGGACTAAAAATACAAAAAGCCTCATATTGGACTATTTTTGCAAGTTTGTATATTGGGACAATTGTAGGGTGACTTATATGACATGCATTTAAAAACTATTATATATTTCAAAAATGGGTCACTAATTTGTTGTTGTGTTGTGACACTAGTCTGAGGATGAAAGGGAGATGTGCGCAAGAACTATTTATTGTACAAACATTGATAAAAAGGTAGCTTATTATTCATAATTCTTTTGGCGCATTAATTTAGACATATATGCAAAAAAAAAAAAATTAACTTTTCTGTCAATGCAGGTCACTGAAGCTGATGTGAAACTCTTCTTTGAGTCCATCTGTGGAGAGGTTTGTAATTCATTTCTGCCCATATGATGACTCTGAATAACTGATCTTGAAAGTTTTGATCATGTCATGGGATGTAATCAATTGATTCAGGTTTATCGATTGAGGTTGCTTGGTGACTATCATCATTCCACTCGTATAGCTTTTGTCGAGTTTATCATGGTAAGAAGCTTATTGTCTTGTTATATGGAACAACACTAAAAGCTGACAAGTCAATATAGATAGGTATTGAATAAACGCCATTATGAACGCTCACTTTTGAAATTTTTTTGGGCCAATAAGTTTCATAGATGAGATTAGTGCAGACTGCAGAATCATGAGATGTGGAACATGACTTTAGTAAGAGGTTATATTGCCATATGAAGGCTGTTTACTTATGACTAGAATTGTAATAATCATAATATATACATATTTAATCGAACTCAACATTTCAATGAATATATTCTCCTCTTTTTGCAGGCTGAAAGTGCAATAGCGGCTCTCAACTGCAGCGGTGTAGTCTTAGGATCACTGCCTATAAGGTTTGATATCTTCTTCTAACATCCTTAAATTTGTTTCTATAAACTTTTCTCATTATAAATTTTTGCTGCAATTCTTACAGGGTAAGCCCATCTAAGACTCCTGTACGACCCCGTTGACCCACCCGTTAACTGTTGGTGAAGGTTCTAGAACTCTCTAGAACTGATATGCTGATGAACAGTTCCTATATATATATATATACATAATACATAGATAATGATCTCTGTTTTTAAGTACTTTGTGGGATTTAAGTATTTTCTTCTTATTTTCCCGTTCTGTCGTGTCTCTGCTGGTCTTTTCATATATATGATTGGCCGTTAAGCTTGTAGAGAGTATGATGATCGTTTTCGAGGCTTAATTATGCTGAATATTATGTTGAGTTTAGTTGGCTGTGCATCAAAAGTACTACTAGTCATGTTTCATGATTCTCAGTTTGATGAATGAAAGCTCATTTCATTTTTGGTTTTCTTTGTGTTTTTATGACCAATTTATCATGGAATTTTAGGATCGATTTTATCAACCCCACCAATAATATAAACTTCATTGATGTAATATAAGCCCAGAGTTTGCTCAAGTGAGATAAATTAAGAAAATTATAATAATTTCCTCAATAATATTTTTAATTACTCTAACTTCAGATGTAATATAAACATATTATAGCTTATACAGTTGATGGGATATAGTGGATTTTGATGTGTTGATGATTCTTTGGCAACTTCATTAAGACCAAATGATTATAAAGTGCAACTTTATGAAAATACCATATCTTTGTCTCTTCATAGAACATAATTGTTGTCCTAACTTCTCCTCTAAGTCATGAAAAAAAGTACATAGAACACATCTAATCCAAACAATCAATTATTCTAAAACCGAATACATACAAAGATTTGGTGCCCCTTAAAGATTGGACATATATATATGCTAACTAATCCTTAATTCCTACTTCAACAAAAGACATAAGATTCATATCAACTAAACTTCACCACCAAATCATCCTGTCAAAGCATATATATATATATATATATATATATATATAATGGACTTTTTCTTTTAACATCTTGTTATATTTTTCATGCTAAGAACATAATTAAGAGGGAATTATATAATGCAAAACTTTCTCAAGATTATCCAATTCATCCATTTGAAATTTTCAAACTAGCTTGGTTGAGCTTGCAAATTCACTCGTTGAATAAGTAAATAATTGAATTGGATTCGATTGGATGGTACCAACGAAATTGAGTGCTAACTCTCATTTCTTATTGAATTAACTGATCGACGTGTTATTGGACCTTTATTTTGAATTCGATAATTTTTTCAAAAAAAAAAAAAAATCGACATATTTATTATTTATTATTATTATGAGAATTAATCCTAATACTGATTTTGATTACTAAATTTCAAATTCTAAATTATTATGGATAATTATAAGAATTGGAAAAAATAATATTATATCCGAACTTGAAGCCCGATCCGTTGGAATTCGGAAGTAATATGCCGAGTTATTTTGGGCTGACTTTTGTACATTATTGGGCCATCAGACACAGCCCAATGATCAACCAAAAGCCAGATATTGGGCTGACTAAAGTTTCCAGGCCCATTCTAATTATTTACCCTTTCGAAATTAAGTTAGGATTGGGTCAATTCTTTGCAGGTCCATCCTGAAAGAGTTCAAAGCCCATAGACTATGAACCCTATCATTAAAAAAAGATTATTTGGATTAATATATTAATTTAAGATTGAATAATTTTTAGGATATAGTTTGGATATCTAATGTTTATTTTTATATGCAAAGTTGAATTTCAATTTATGAGATCAAAATATTTACTTAGTTTAGAATTTAAAAATAATGTTGGGTGGTTAGTGTAATTTGAGTAAAATAGAGGGGCCATTCCTCGAAGTGTTCGCCACTCATCCTGTCGGTGTGCTATAAATAAAATCTGATCCGCAGCTCATTTTCCATCATTTACAAGCGCCAACCTCTCTTCTTCCCCGCCTCAATCTGGTCAACTCCCCGTCGTTGACTCCGTCGCGCGATCGATCTCCGTTCGTCGGAAGGATAATATTCCGTCCACTTGCTGTTGAATCATCGGAACGATCATGAATCCCGAATAGTAAATCTCTATATTCCTTAGAAAATTATTAGATGTGAAGCTAAGGGATTTTTTTATCTTTTGTGGTTATAAAGTTGAATTTGTTGTATTATTGGCTTGAATTTGATAGATCCGTGTAGGTTTTGGTTGGAATTTATTCTGTTTAATTTTGCTCTCGGTGTAATAATATTAGATCCACGAAATTGATCTTATGTAAAGCTTAAACTTTTTGCTATTTACAGAATATTTTTGTGGTAAAGTTAATTATATTTTATTAAGTATCATCTGTCGCATATTTCTTTGGTCTGAATAATGAAACATATCATATTTTTTTTCTCTCAGTTTTGAGGATCCTTGTGTTGATGAAATTATGTTAGTGCTACATATCTGAAACAAAAATTTTAGTGACATAAGATTATTTTGTTAAATTGTGGTTATAGTAAGGTCAATCATTCATATGATATGGACTTATTTAGAAGTGACTAGACCCGAGAATCACTGCATACTTAATGAAGTGAAATTAGTTTTCTAATGATTTTGAAGTCCATGGTTATTGCTGTGTATTTGCATCTTAGAAATCTTAACTAGGTGTGGTTATCTGCTAGAAGTGACCATATACCTTATTGAATTAAAGTTATACATTCACCAAGCAATCACCTTAAGAAACTAAGTAGTAAAGATATGACACTCACAGATCTGTCTCGCTGATTTTATTGTAGCGGGGCAGAACAGTTATCAACACCTTTATGTATAGGGTGAATTTAATTATATGAACTTTGGTATGTTCAATGATATAGTGGAATGCATTTGACATCTGATTGTGTGCTTTTCAGTGACTACTTGTTCAAGCTTCTTTTAATTGGAGATTCCGGTGTCGGCAAGTCATGTCTTCTCCTGAGATTTGCTGTAAGTACCTATAGCTTTCTAAACTTGTAGTATTTGAATGACAAATGCAATGCATGTTAGCTTTTAGTGAAAAATGGAAGCAGCATTAAAGTTGTAATACAGTTCAGTCAACTGTGTAATGAAACATGACTACATGCCTAACTGTTGTAATTTTGGTTAATTAGGTGTTGTGACTGACCTTGGTTTTTTTTTCTACAGGATGATTCTTACCTTGACAGTTACATCAGCACAATTGGTGTCGATTTTGTAAGGGCTTATGTTTTTGGGTGGTAAGTTTTACCGAACACAATCACTGTTCTGATTATGTTTTTTATTTTACAGAAAATTCGAACCGTGGATCAAGATGGAAAGACTATTAAACTTCAGATTGTAAGTTTCCTCTGTTAGTCATATTGGCATTTTTTATTCTACCTCCTGGTTATTAATATTGGAAAGTACTTTAAAAGTACATGTTATGTGTTGAAGAAGGAACAAAAATATACATGTACTTGTGCTTAACTTTGTAGGATCATTTTATACTTGAAGTTGATGAAACAAGTGGATGAGCTTAAATAAAGCCAGATTCATTGACAATCCCCCCCCCCCCCTTTTTTTCTATTTTTGCTTGCAGTGGGATACTGCTGGACAAGAACGATTCAGGACAATAACTAGTAGCTACTACCGTGGGGCACATGGCATTATAGTAAGTCTCTTTCATGTTACTTTAATTATAATACATAACTTAGTGTTTGTGTTCCTAATTATAATCCTCAACTTACCAATTTTCTGGCAGATTGTGTATGATGTAACTGATCAAGAAAGCTTCAACAATGTGAAGCAATGGTTAAATGAAATTGATCGATATGCCAGTGAAAATGTAAACAAGCTTTTGGTAGGAAACAAGTGCGACCTTACCGACAACAGAGCTGTTCCATACGAAACAGCAAAGGTAGAAATTTTATCAGTTCCTTCATATACTAAATTTCACCCTGAGAAGGGTTACTAATATTCAATGATTTGCTTTTGCAAAAGGCATTTGCTGATGAAATTGGCATTCCATTCATGGAGACAAGTGCCAAGAACGCTACTAACGTCGAGCAGGCCTTTATGGCTATGGCTGCCGATATTAAGACCAGGTTTGCAATATTCTTTTTCTCTCTTCGAGAAATTTCCCTTGTGTATTCTTATTTTTCATAAATGTTTCTGATAATCATTGACGGGTTGTAATTTCCATCTTGTTTAATATTTATTCTTAATTAAATGTTTCTTTTATTTGCGCAATAAATGCAGGATGGCAAGTCAGCCTGCATCGAGCAATGCGAGGCCACCTACTGTGCAGATCAGGGGACAACCTGTTGCCCAAAAGAGTGGCTGCTGCTCTTAAGTCATTCTGAGAGTTTGTACACTCGACCATCGACTCATTGCTACACGAAGAAGCCTTCTATTTCTGCGCCTTATACTAGTTTGATTCTTTCAGATATATTTTATTTCCAAGTGGCTTGTACAAATTACAATGGTAGTATTTGTTTGTTATTTCACTTTTACTTTAGTTCTCCACAATTTTAGCAGTATCATAGCCTTGGCAAACAGCTGGTGGAAAATATGTCACATTTGGAAAAAACAAAAAGATCTATGTATTATGTTTGACTTTTGTTCGTTTTGAAAATTGAAATTGGGATAATTTTTCAATAAATTGCTATACTTTTGATTATGTAATGTCTTACTGTGTTTCTTGTGCTCTTGTTTGGAATATTGTGACACTGAAAAATCAACAAAACTGCAATCGAAAAAACAAATGTATTTATGCATTGCTTGAAATTTCAAAATTGAATCTGTGACAATTGTGAATCATACATGGTAAAAACGAAAAAAAACTGATGGATTACTGTTATCAAGATTCATAATGTTAATTTTCTAATATTAAGGTTCAACTCATCACTTTTAGTTGCCGGAGCTGGCTGAGATGATCCCTGCCTGAATGTGACAGTTGATGGCTGAGGAACATAAGTTGCACAAGTTGTGAAAACCCCATTAAAACCGGGCGAAAAACCACTTGTCGATAAGTCTGTAGTCGGGACCCACGTAATGGTAGGAATAATGGCCGGTCTAGTAACCCCTCGAGCAAAAACCGAAACTCTTGGCTGTTTAAACCATGCGAAAAAACCATTATTATTAAAGCTCCATGATCTATATGAACAAAAGTTGTAAAAACTTGTGCTTTTATAAAAATGCTGCTAAATTTGAGAAAAAGTTGCAGACTTAGGTGACCATGAATTGGAAACAACTTAAATTCAACAAAAAACACCTTAGAATAGCATTTATTTTTAATTTTTCGAATTTTCGCAAACAGGGCTAAGAACGAAGAACGGATCAACTTACCATGTATGGAATTCCAGGGCTTTTCGTCGGTGAAAGAGGAGGCCTTTCAGAAGCTACAACAGGAGCTGGTAAGCTTGTTTCTTTAAATTCACCATTATTCTGTGAACTTTCAGCAGGCTTATTGGAAGATGATCCTGGAATAGCCTGTATGGTTGATTATGTACATATAATACACTTTATTAACACCATATATATATATTTACTTGTTATAAATTTGTTATATACATATATATGTATATATATATATATATATAAGTTACCTTTTCATTAAGAGGAATGTCGAAAACACTATGGCGACGTCGTTTCTTCTCAGTTTTTGCTATTCGAATGAAGTATTTCTGTGCATGACTTGCAACTTGAGATGAATCTCTTGAGGGCACAAAATTAGTAGCAATAGCTTTCCAATTACCCTTCCCAAGTTTCTCCAAACCCAATAAGAATGATCTATGTTCATCCTCGGTCCACGCCTTTCCTAATAAATCGATCGAAATTAAAAAGATCCCGATTAACATTCAAGAAGAGATTTGAGATCCAGTTGATGATCCAAGACATTTTTTTAAAAATCAGGTTTTTTGAAAAAAAAAAAATGAACCTTTTTTTCTTTCTTTAGAGGATTGATGAATCAATTCGTCGGATAAATAACCCGAAGCATCGACGTTTTCAGGGTTAAATGCATGCAAATTATTGAGACTTTTGCTTTTTCTAATGCTATTATCGCCTGTAACATGGATCTGGACTCCGAATAATTTGAAGCTTTCCATGCATTGCTTCTTAGGCATCTCTTTTTATCACCACCCTTTTTTTATATATATATATATTTACACGTATAGATTTACTCTATCTATACGTATAGATTGATTTGAAAACAGACACCAAAACACAGGGGTTTGATATGTATGGATGTAGAAGATATAGCTCAATTAATGGTTTATCCTTTTTTGGTTGATTTATGTTTGGATATTACCAAGTAATTGTGTGAATATATCCTCAAAAATGTGGGTGATTCAAAAATTAATTTAAGTCATGGGATAAAGTAAAACAGCTAGAAAAACAATTATCTTTTTCAAATGGGTTGATTAAATGCAAAGGACTATCATAATCTATATTCAATGGTACGTAAATTTGAAATTAAGATTATTTGTATATTTGTTGCATCTTTTGAATATTTTCGATGTATAATATTAATATAATGCCTGAAAAAGATAATTGTCATATGACATCCTAAAATTGAGGGATTTTATTTTTTGTGACTTGGTTGACAAGGGAAAGAGACCGATATGTTTGCATTTAGTTCTTTGTGTACCATGTAAATATGGGGTATGAGGTTAAATGAGTGATTTGAGGTTTTACATTCTACTAATATAATAATGAATAAATCTACATGTAACACTTTCATAATAAAAATTGAAGTCAATTTTGTTTTAATAAAATATTCTACGTAATTTATATTTTTGTTCATATATACTGAAAATGTAGCTTTATTCATAAATAAACAAGTCAAATGCTATTAAGGCAAAAAAGTCCCATCCTCTTTCAACACTACACTTCTATACTTCAATCTTGCATCGCTCGTAAAGCAATAAAACCCGGCAACCAGCTCCATGCATATTTATCCCTCAATGGCATATTGCCAAAGAACATTAATTTAGCTACAAAACTCGTCAATCTTTACTGCGTTTGCAACAATTTAACATATGCCCACTATCTGTTCGATACAATTCCCAAAACAAATATTTTCCTTTGGAACATTTTGATCCGTGGCTATGCCTGGAATGGGCCGTATGAAGCTGCGATTTCTTTATACAATCAACTTCTTGATCATGGCCTTGTGCCTGATAATTATACGTTTCCATTTGTGCTCAAAGCGTGCTCGAATCTTTCAGCCATCAACGTGGGAAGGGAAATTCATGATCAAGTGAGGAAAACAGGGTGGGAAATGGATGTTTTTGTGGGTGCTGCGTTAATCGACATGTACGCAAAATGTGGTTGCGTTAATGATTCTCGAGAGGTGTTTGATAAGATTGTTGATAAAGATGTTGTCTTGTGGAATTCAATGCTTTCTGCTTATTCTCAAAATGGCCATCCAGAAGAGTGTTCAAAGCTTTGCTCTGAAATGGCTTTGAGAGGTTTTAAGCCTACTGAGGCTACTTTAGTTACAGCTATATCAGCTTCTGCAGACTCAGCAGCAAATATACAGGGACGTGGGCTCCACGGGTACTGTATACGACTCGGGTTTGAATTGAACGATAAGATCAAGACTGCCCTTGTGGATATGTATGCCAAGATAGGCAATTTGAGGATATCAAGGGTATTATTCGAGGGATTAATCGAGAAAAGGCTCGTTTCTTGGAACGCGATGATTACAGGCTATGCAATGCATGGACATGCACATGAAGCACTTGATTTGTTCATGAATATGTCTGAAAAAACCCGGCCCGACAAGATAACCTTTGTCGGGATTCTATCAGCATGTAAAAATGGAGGGTTGCTAGAGAAAGGGAAACTGTATTTCGACTCTATGCTTAAAGATTATCGCATAGAACCAACTATAGAGCATTATACTTGCATAGTTGATCTTTTAGGACATTTTAACAGGTTAAATGAGGCTTATGATTTGATAACGAAGATGAGGGTAATTCCAGATTCTGGTATATGGGGTGCTCTGCTTAATGGATGTAAAAAACATGCAAATGTGAAGCTTGCTGAGGTGGCACTGGAGAGATTAATCGTGCTTAAACCAGGGGATGCTGGAAATTACGTGATTCTTTCCAATATCTACGCTCAAGCTGGGAAATGGGAAAGAGTTATGAATCTCAGAAACTTGATGAACAAAAGGAAGATTATGAAAACTGTAGCATGTAGTTGGATTGAAGTGAAAATGAAGATTCATGCATTTGTATGTGGAGATACTTCTCATCCTATGTGGGATAAGATTCATGATGAATTACGAGAAACAGGGGATTTGATTGTGAAAGCTGGTTATGTTCCAGATGTTTCGCCTGTGTTTTATGATGTTGAGAATGATGAAAAGAGTGAAATGGTGAGTAGCCATAGTGAAAGATTGGCTATTGCTTTTGGGATGATTAATACACCACCTGGGACGAAGATTGTAATAACGAAGAATCTTCGTGTTTGTGAGGATTGCCATGTTGCGATCAAGCTTATATCTAAGGTTAAAGAAAGGGAGATTATTGTAAGGGATGTGAATAGGTATCATCACTTTAAGGATGGGATTTGTTCTTGTGGAGATTTTTGGTGATTGTAAGTTTTCCCTTTTGTGATATGAGAAATTTAAACAATTTAATGCTGAAAATATTAAAAACCCAAATCGAACAACCAAATGAAATTAAATAAAACAGACTCAAAATTACAAAAATGACCAAAAACTCGAATGTACGACTATATTTAAACACACAAAACATCACATAACAATTAACATCACATCAACAATCAAACAAGATAATTTCCCATACATTTGATCCAACGGCTCAGGTCGATTGAGGCCCAGAAATAGTCTGCTCCGCCATGCCCTTCATCTCCCTAGCCTTACTCGCCAGCTTCTCACGCGCCGTGTCAATCTGATCAGCCCCCACCGGATGTTTTCCGGTCACGTACCTATATATCCACGACAGCACACTAATCGCCGCCACCCCAAACCCGCCGGACGCCACCAGCCCTGAAGCCAAAACAAACATGGTTATCACCGCCGGCACAAGCACAGGGCTGAAGATAACCAGCAGAGGCGTGGCGATGGTCAGTGCTATCACAGTTCCGGCGAGGGTTAGGCCGGAGAGGACGAGAAGTGAGCCTCCGGCGGTGGCTGCGGTGGCGGCTTTAGCTACCTTGTAGCTGAGCTGTTGCTGCTGTTGGGTGTGGGGCCTGCCTTGCTGGTGTTGAAATTGGTGCTCCGCCATTTTTGAGCTATAAATGATGATAATATATATGATTGAATTAATTTGGGATATGATTTTTTATGGGAAAATGATTGGAAATAAATAGAAAGGGGAAAAGGGGTACGTGTTGGGGTGAGGTGTTACGTGTTGGGGAGATTGGCATGCAAGGGTTGCATGCAGTGAAAGGTGTTTAATTTTGGACACGTCGATTTTTGTCTTATGATTTTTTTTTTTTTAAAATGTAGAAAATAAATTTGAATTTTGTTGAAGATGAAATTTTTGGGTATTTGTTATTGGGTGATATAATATTTTTGGCCCATTTGATTGTGTTGAAGTATGGGTTTGGGTTTGTGTTTTAAATTACAAATGGAACTTATATTTGGGCTTTTATTAGGTTCAACAAAGAGAGGACCCTCTTGTCTATTGTACAAGAAAATTCTAGCCTAAGCCCATATTATTGAACCCTAGTAATAGAGAATTTTAACTCAGATTAGATTTAGATTTTATAGCATAACTTCCTCAATTCACGAAATTGCATTTATTATTTGATTGATATAAATTAAAGAGAGTGATCAATCATGGAGCAATTCAGCAAGTGTATTATATTTGTTATGCGACTATTGTTGTTAGGTTAAGCCATTTTAGATGATATTACCGTAATTCACAAATGGATTATAATATAAGTGAATACTTCTAATTCGATAGATAAGTTCGTGCTAAAAAAAATTCAACAAAATATCTATTTTCTAATAAGATATTTATAGATTTTTAATTGAGTTCATTTTCCTCTACTATTGAAGATATTTATATACTTATAGTTGAGCTCATTTTCCTCTACCTATTGATGTACCTTTCTATGGATAAAATTATAGGTTTGGAGAAAAATATCATTTCTTCCACAACTTTTTAAATGGGAGGGTTTGACTTTTATCAATTGAAAGAAATATATGTTTAAATTAAAATAGTTGACTTAGAGTAGATTAAAAGAAATATTCGGCCCAATCCCACTCAAGATTAACACTTAATTTGTTATTAATCTTTTTGACAACAATTTGTTAGTTATATCTCAATGTAAATGCAATTGGTTCATGATTCATATTTTAAAGTTTCCCAAAAAAATATCTGATTTTTACACATTACAAACATTCTTTTCAATTAGTCCACTAGGAACATGTGGGGGGCCAAACTTTTTTATACAACCAAACAAGCCCTATCATAACTCCACGTCATACTCAAGCCACCAATAGTTGTCCGCCACTTGTCAATGGCGTCATTTGGCAGCCAACTTGATGCACATTAGATCGGCTCTCGACTTCCGGCTCGGCTTGCTCAGCCGCTACCTCTTTCTTCCTCCTCTTTGGCGAGCCATTATTATCTGAGCCGATTGTAATCGTTGAAGCCGTTGAAGCAGCCGGCTCAGGTGACCTTCTTTTCGATGTAATTCGAATCGGCTCCGGCTCGTCCAAGCCGGCTTTATGTGGGAAGTTAAGCAATGCTTTTGAGCCGCGCATTCTATAAGCCGCTCTATCATAAGCCGAAGCCGCTTCCTCAGCCGTTTCATACGTTCCAAGCCAAACTCTTGCGCCGTTTTTAGCCGGATCCCTTATTTCAGCCGCGAATTTACCCCACGGCCGCCGTCGTACGCCTCTATAGTGCCTCCCCTTCGGCAGAGCCGCCGTCAACGGCGGCGCAACCACAAATTCCGTTTTCACTGTAGCTATGCTCATAGCCGGGTTGGGTTCAAATCTGGGCTCGGGTTTAACGTCGTTAAACGGCGTCCATCCATCATTAACGGCATCACGTAACAGCCCATAAATAACCATATCTTCTGAGTCGTCAACTTTTAACGGCAAGTCACCCCATGTTTCCGTTAAACAAGGCATCAAGCTGCTGAAACTTGAGCTCCGGCAGTATACCGGCGTGAACTCCGCCGCCGGTAACTCACTGAAAATTGACTGGTACATGAAATTCTTATAATTACACAAATGGGTTTTCAAAATTTTTTGTTTTTTGTTGAAATTTGAAATGGAGATGTATAGAAATTTTCTGATTTTTAGGATAAATCAAAGGTAGGAGTTATATATAGAGTGAAGAGAGAGGAAAGGGGGTAAGAAGATTCATGCACCCGTGGGGAATTTAGAGAATTAAAATCTACTTTAGTGGATTTTATTTAAAATAATTTAATAATGTAATAAGATTATCTAAAGAACAAAATGTATCTGGGTTGGTTTCAAGGAAAGTCCCAAAAAGATATTGCAAGTGGAGCAAGTTGTTGGTTGATGTGTAAAGTCACGTGGTTTATTTGCACAACTTGGAATTTTTTAATATTATTGCGTCATATAATTGACGTCAGCCATTCGTCATTCTAACAACAAAAAACACTAATATTTATTATTTTACGAGAAAGAACTATTGGAAATAAATAATCAATGAAACTTTTCAAAACTCTAGAGGTTATTATGATTTTTGTCTGTAAAATGATGAGTTCACACTGTTTAGTATATTATAGTAATAGTTTCTAAAACTAAATTATGGTTGAAATTAAATAAATAGTTTTGCGAACCAATGTGCTTATTTTGTTGGATAACTATTAGTCACATCTAATTAAATTTGAAATTATATGTTGATGTAAGAAATAATGTTGGTACTAACAAATATCATAATGCAAAACCTTAAATAAGTTTAAAAATCAATTATAAATATGGGTAACTCTATTAAGTATTATCACTTGCACAGTTGCACAAATCCATTGATTTTGTCAAATCTGATTATTAGTTATATACTCATCACATAGAGATCCAATCAAATCTCAGGCTTTGTAATTACAACTAAACGTCATTAATTTTTACTTATTAACGTTTTAACCAGTATAATTTTGACACCTGTAAATAATTATTCAATCCTAGTTGGTTTAGGACTTTCACATATGTACCCACTGGACAGAATTATTCATATTGATCCTAACGCCTGATTAAATATAATTAACCAACTTTTCTTCAACTTGTTTATTTGTCGATTATAATAATATTACATATTTGTCGACACATTAAGAGTTTATTAATTTAATACAAGCAAAAAAGTTAATGAAATCTAATATGTGCTGTAAAGTATAAAATCAAAATATAAAATCAATTTTACTTTGTCAACTAGAAATATTTAATTGTTTCTAGTTTGTCCCATTCTTAATATTATTAATTTGCTTTCAGACATAGAATCAAAACTTTGAGAAATTGTCTGTCATAAAATTAAATGAATGTTGTGAATGTACCAAGATACTTTTCAAAAGGATTTACAACCTGGAGGTAGGTAAGAAAATTACGTATCTTTCTTTATTTTTTAAATAATGATTATTGGAACTTTAATTATTTAAGGATGAATATATCTATTAATTGTAGTACTTATATTTTATTTATTTAAATTTGGAAAAATGCTTGATGTCCATTCCTATGTCCTACCCTCAAGAATGATCGCCTAAGTGGCAAATATAATAATATATAACTAATGTGACAACAATCAAGGTTTTTCGAAAACAAATAAAAACCATTGATACATATAATTTTATTACTATTTTTCTATGGCATTTGTGTACAATTTTTTAAAAATCTTTTTTGTAAAAAAATAAATGATAGGATATTATAAATCAACCAAGAATTCCATGGTTGTGTTTGAGTGATTCCATATTTACTTTTAAATAATTTGGTATATACAAGGTTGTAAGGTGAATGTTCTAGGTATACGATATAAATATTTACTAGTGTTATTTTATTTGATTTATATTAGGAATTTTATTGATTTGTGTAAATTATATTTAGTTTCTGAAGGTTATATTAATGACATTAGTGTGTGTTGAATTGTTTACGTTATCTTACATATATCATATATAAACACAAGAACTCAACAAAGGACGACAAAGTTCCAACTATGTCCAGACTCTTTTGGTCCCATTAAAAAGAAACGGACACACCAAGAGATGTTATATTTTTTCATATTTATGTTATTAATTCTAAATGAAGAAGTAAAATGTGTGCAATGTTTTAAACAATTATAAAAGTTTTTAAAAATGCTTCAAGAAAAGCTTTTTGGAGTATAAATTCCCTATTTAATCATTAACAACAAGGATGAAAATAAGCATAATCCAAAAATATCAACATTTTCATATAAATGGAATTGCCTAATTATCATTTTCCATAATTTGAGTCGGTAGATCACAGGACATGAAAGTCATACCTAAACAAAAATATAGTAAATAAAGTGTCATTTTTCTGGCTTGGTATGAACTAATTCTATTTGTATATGCATGCATGTATCATTATTTTCGTAATGATGAGAATATATTATACTAACTAAAATCATTTAGAATTGATTTTAAATTGTTGAATATTGATTACCAAATCTACAATTTAATTTAAAACCATGTTTAGACAATTAGAATAGAAAATTAAGAACCAACTCATCCAAAAACAAAAATAAAAAAAAAACAAACAAATTGATCGTGAGCCTAATCAAACTTATATATAGATAGATACATACATATATATTATCGGAAATATGTCACTCATTTTAAAGTTTTTATTGAGTCGAAAAATGTGACATGTCCATATGAATTGAATTTTTTATCACATAATAATGTATCATAATAAATAGTACATGTCTAAATTCAATGTGATCACAATCAAGGTGGCTTAGTGAGTTAAATTTTTTGCTTTCTTATACATAAGTGTCATGCTCGAATATAATTCAATTTTTCTTATTAATTGTGGTTGATTTGACACAATCTAAGCTTTTTTCGTTTCATAAAAAATGTTCAATTTAGAAACAAAATAGAATATTGAAATTATCATGAGCCCAAAATGCAATGAACTACCTGATTCTTTGTGTTTCCATTGTTTAAATAACAAAATCTGAAAAAGTCTTCATATGATTCAAAAGTCTTTGACTTATCAAACAATATATTAGAGTTTTTGAATAAATATTAATCCCATCGACATAAAATAAACTAAATATTACCAAATTGGCAAGTTAGCACGTTCTATTGACCAACAACCAGTATATTCAATGAAACTAAACAATAAAATATTATTTAAAAAATATATTTAGAGGAAAATAAAGAAAAGAAAGTAGAATAAAACAACTGATAGTATTTTTCAACGTTCAAAATTTGAAAATTGACTTTCTTGCATGTGCAGATGTGGTCTTATATTTGACTAAAAGTCAATATGTACAGCATTTTTTAATTGTTTCGTTAAAACAGATACTATTATTTTATTTAATATTATCAATTTATACTATTAATTTTATTTAATTAGGTATAACCATTATTTTATTTTATCTTATACGAAATTAAATTGTTATTATACATATATATAAGCGCGGATCCCACTTTTTTGGTCACGTGCTTGGCAGGAAATTTCATTTCTGCCCTTCAAAAGCCACCTCTGATTTACCCAGCTGCTATTTACAATTTTGCCCTTTATAATTTTTTTTCCCCACTACCTCAAAACGACACCGTTTCGCTCACCTTTCATCATACGCTGCCCTTTCATTTGCTCAGTGGGAACCAGATGTCTTCACCCCTCACGCTATCAACTACGCGTTCGTCTTCTCCGCCTGCCACGACAACAACCCAGTTCTCCCGTTTCTTTTAAAGAGGATGTCTGCAGAAAGGCTCGCAAAAGAAGTTTCGTTTTTTTCGATCAGCGGAAAAGGGTTTTCGTTCTCTGGCGCTCTCAGTCTTCGCAGAAGGGTAGGTTTTTTTGGCAACGCCTTTGCTGACGAGAGTTGCTTCGTTACTGCTATTTTAGGTTTTTTTGTCCGTTTTGTCTCGTCTCAAGAGTTTCGTCTTATTATGTGGTCCTGGAGGGTTTCGTCTTATTATATGTCTTTGGGCGGGTTTCGGTGTGCCGTTTAAAATTTGTTCGTCGTAGTAGAGTCTCTGTTCATTATATCGTTCTATGAAGTCTATACTTGAACGGGATATAGTTGCCAAGCAATTGCATGCATAACTTCAAATTATTACGTACATGTAATGCGATTTCTAGCATCTGTTTGTCTGTGGTCCGAGTCCGACCTTCGTTGTCAATCACTGTCAACCTTTTCTATTATTAGTGGCAGTTTATCCGGGATTGCGATGCGATGATTTGGTTGTGGGAGAAGAAATCCTATTAAATTCTATGTCCCAATCTATCGGGAGTCGATTTGGCATTTGATTTTTTTAACCGGCGTGGCTTTTCCAGTGTTAATATAGATTACCTTTCATAAAAGACAACTGCGTTACGCTTAGATATTTTTTTTTACTTTCATATCCCTACAGGAGTGAGGAATATTTTGGGTTTTCTCATACCTTTTCTTGAATAAGAATAGGAATTTTGTGTGCTATAAATTCCTCTTCTTCTTGTTATCATCATCGAAACAGCTACCCAGCCATAATTTTTGGGTTCCAAAGTTCTTGTGTTTTCTTTCTGCACAGGGGCAGATGTTGCAAAACTGGGATATTAATTGGGCCCAGTTCTCCTTCTTATTTTCGAGTTTTAGGGGCTACTCTGTTTTGGTTCTTATCCACATTTCGACTCACAAATTTTTTAGCTGAGCTGCCTCTTAATAGTTGCCATAAACTAAGATACAAATGTGGGACAAAAAAACCTGGAAAATTCTCTGCCCCAGTATTTCAGGAGTCAATTTGTCGTTCGATATTTGCTATCGGATTTATTGGATTCCCTCACTTAGCCTTTGACTTAGCCCTTCCCTGATCTAGAAATACGAAACCTTCCTCTCGATCCAAAAGATAGAGTTGCTATTGCTAGCTTGAAAGATTCTTGCTCTACGTCACCACTTGCCTGGGAAAAGACTCAGATTGTTATTTCAAAAAAATTATAATTATTTATATAGTACACTTAGCTACTTATAGGAATGCCAAATTTGGATTGAATTTGAAATGTGAATTGTGCTTACTTCTGTTGCTGCTCTTAAGAACCTTTGACCTGAAAAGTTAGGTATTGACAGGTTTGCTTAGTTATTTTACAGCTGCAGGAACCTTTTACATCTTTGCTCCATTTCAATTAATAAACTATATAATCTTTATTTTCAAACATATTTGAGTGGTAAAAAAAGGGGTTGTGTTGGACTTTATACTTTTCTTGAATGATGCGTCTTTTGCTACAAAGATGTATAGGAGATTAAAAAGAATCAAAAAAGAGAAAGAAAGCTGTTTTCATTTTGAATAATTATTGGATAAAATCATGAGATTTATAGTCTGCGTACGGTAAAAACATATTTGAACAAAGTACAGTTAACTACTTTGTTACAACTCTTACGGTAAAAGATATTGTTGAACAAAGTACAATTATCTACTTTGTTACAAACTATTTCCTTAGAATTTGCAATCTTATTTCAGTTGACACCTATAATATTTTTATAATTAGTTATCAATTTGAAGAAATCTAGCTGTTTTACTAAATATTTATGTGCTTTTTTCCATTTTAAGATATTATAATGTATATCTTGTCGAATTTTTTTTTTTAAATACTAGGTGCTAATATTAATTTGTGCCCGATTATTACATTTCAAATTGATGGCGAAACTTTGTCCTATTAGTGACAGTAGACTCAGACAATTCTCATATAATTTCAGTTATTAGCTTCGCTGCTGTAAAATGATTTGTTTCATTAGTGCTCAGTAGATGTCATTAATACTTTGTGTACCGTGACGTTGGCTGGCTAAATTTGCCTTTTTTTTAAATACTGATTCTTAGTTTTAGATTAGTTAGCTTTTTGTTGGTCACATTATTTACATGGCACGTCAATTTGAAATGCATTTACATTACAATGTCTGATTGGCTTTTCAGATCTATAGTCCCATCTTATAGGTAAATTGACATTATTTCAGGTATCGTATGCACTTTGCACACTTCAGCTCCTGCTACTTTTCCCCCCTCGTTTTCTAAATATTTCGGGAGTATTTTCTGCTTCAGGTTAGTTTTTAAAATCACGTTTGATTTTTTTCGTTGCCTAAATCAAAAAATGCAGAAAGTTTGAATGTATGTTTTTCGCATAGACTGCAGTGCATTCCAGTTTCGCCTTTGTTATAACTGCACTATATACCTATTTCAGCTAATTTCAAATTTTTTATGTTTAGTTTTATGGTGGTTTTTATTCTTTGTTTTTCATTTTTTTTTTGTTAAATTAGATATTTCGCGCTTCTTGTTTTTCTATTTTCCTTCTTTTCCCCAGTTTTCGTTTTCTTTTTTTTTTTTGGTCTAACCGGTTTATCCTACTTTAGGTTGTTGTATATTTCCTATAGTTTAGTTTGTTCGTGGTGATTCGCGTTTTTTGGCACAGTGTCGGTATAAAAAAAAAAATTGCCTATGGATGGTTTACCCGATATAGATAATATTGATCGTCCACCAATAGTTGATAAGGAATCTAAACGACTTAGGTATAATACAAATCGGCGTTCGCTTTACAATGCTACGTCTTGCGACAAAAGGAACAACATAAACTCACAGCGTCGCGCTGCCTACGCTCAAAGAACATCACTAAACCAGTCAACTTTATGTGGTTTACGCCGTTTAGCTACAATTGGAATACAGCCATGGCACTTGCCAGATACACCTTCTTGTAAATATTGTAGTGCATTTAGGTTTTATCGTGAACCACCGGGCTTCTGTTGTTCAAGTGGGCAGGTATCTCTTCCATTAACAGATGTACCAGAAGAACTGCGTAGTTTACTTTTTGGCTCTTCCCAGTTATCAGTTCACTTTAGGTCCAATATTCGTACCTACAATAATGCTTTCGCTTTTACTTCCTTTGGGGTCACATATGATAAGAACCTTTGTAAAAACGATAAGAACGTGTACACTTTCAAAGTACAGGGAATGGTTTACCATTTCATCAATGATCTTATTCCAGTTGAGGGAAAGGGAAAAAATCTACAGCTATACTTTTTTGATACTGAAAATGAAGTTTGTAATCGACTGGCTGTGTCAGATAAATTAAACGAGGCAGTTGTTTTAATGCTACTTAAACTTCTTAAGAACAACCCATATTCAGCCTTTTTCCGTAATCTACGTGAATATTCTAATTTAAATGAATATAAAATTGTTCTAAGAGCCGATCCCGGAATAAATAAAAATACACATAATCTTCCAACAGTAGATCAGATTGCTGCAATTTGGAAGGATACAGAAGAACCTAATCATTCTCAACCTCGCGATATTCAAGTTTATACAAATTCTGGTTATAGTCAGAGAGTTGAGTATTATTATGGCTGTTATGATCCGTTACAATACACTATACTATTTCCTCGAGGCGAACCTGGTTGGCATGTTGGTATTAAGCGGAAAAGACCTTCAACAATAACGAATACGGACTATTGTGAAGGTTCTCATTCTACGTTTCCTTTTTGTACCTCTTCAACGTCCCAAGTGTTAGATACAGAGTCAAAAGGTAAATCTATTAAAAGTTATCTTCCTGCATGTTCTGCATTCAAATATTTTCTTTCAACCTTTCAACTCTTATAGTTATTTGTAATATATTTGTAGCTGTTGGAAATACTTTGGAAAAGAGAGCCTCCGTGTCTGCACGAGAATATTATTGTTATAAACTTCAAATGCGTAAAGACGATAGATCCATACTATTGCACACTGGTAGGCTGCTGCAACAATACCTTAATGATATGTACGTAAAAGTTGAAACGCAAAGGCTTGACTTCTTTCGGAAAGAACAAAACCAAAAACACGCTAGGATGGAGTCTCTTCAGGGTATAGTTGACAGCCTAGGGATACAGGGTGAGAATGACGCTAGCAAAATTGGTCAACGTGTTTTACTTCCGGTGTCATTTATAGGAGGTCCTAGAGATATGCAAAAAAGATATATAGATGCAATGTCGTTGGTTCAAAAATATGGAAAGCCCGATCTTTTCTTAACAATGACATGCAATCCGAACTGGACTGAGATTAGCGAACAAAAACTTCAGCATGAACTACCACAGGATCGACCCGATTTATTAGCTCGAGTTTTTAAAGCAAAATTAGCTGAACTCAAAGATGAATTGATAAACAAACAAATTTTTGGCGAAGTTGAAGCCTATACATATGTTATTGAATTTCAAAAAAGAGGCCTTCCCCATGTACATTGGCTCCTAATAATGAAAGACAGATATAAAATTAGGTCCTCAGATGCGTATGATAGATATATAAGTGCTGAATTACCTGATCAAAACGAGTCTCCTTATCTTTATCAATTAGTTACTAAGCATATGATGCACGGTCCTTGTGGTTCATTAAACATGAATAATGTATGTATGAGAGATGGAAAATGTAGGAACCATTACCCTAAGGACTTCTGTGACATTACATCGCATGGGAAAAATTGTTATCCTAACTATAGAAGACGTCATGACGGCCAACAAGTTTTAATTAGGAATAAAATCTTAGATAATCGTTGGGTTATACCATATTCTCCATATTTACTCGCAAAATTTGACTGTCATATTAATGTGGAAATTTGTTCAGATATAAAATTAGTTAAATACTTGTATAAATATATTTACAAGGGACATGATCGAATAGCATATAGTATTACTGAGAACAGTACTTCAACTTGTTTGGACGAAATTAGGCAATTTCAATGCGGTCGATGGATAGCAGCCCCTGAATCAGCCTGGCGGCTTTTTAGTTTTCCAATTAGCGAAATATATCCAGCGGTTATTTCCTTGCAATTACACATACCTAATTATCAATATGTTTCTTTCAAAAGTACACAAAAATTGGAAAATGTTGTAACTAATCCAATGGCTTCAAAGACAATGTTAACAGAATTTTTTTTCATGAATTTCCATGATGAAAGAGCCAAACATCTAAATTTACTGTACAAAGATTTTCCTCAATATTTTGTGTGGAGTGCAAAAGATAAAATATGGACGCCGCGAAAAAAAGGCACTGTAATTGGAAGAATTGTTAATGCTAATCCTATAGAGGGTGAAAGATATTACCTAAGAATTCTTCTACAAAATGTTAGATGCCCAACGTCTTTTAAATTTTTGAAAACAGTTGGTTCTATATATTATGATACATTTAGAGACGCAGCTGCAGGCCTAGGCTTATTGGATTCCGATGATTATTTGATACAATGCCTTGAAGAAGCATCTCAATATCAAATGCCTTATACTCTAAGAAGACTCTTTTCCACGCTATTAGTATATTGTTGTCCATCAAATCCAACAAACTTATGGGAACAATTTAAGTTCTGTATGTCAGATGACTACCGTAAGACAGGTAACTTTTCAGAATCCGACATAGAACTGCAGACACTTAAAGATATAAATATCTTCTTAGAAAACTTAGGTAGATCATTAAAAGAATTCCACTTCACTTGTTTGCCTGAAAATTCATTTGACGTTGATAAATATACCAGAGAATATAATTATGAACAAAATATCGAAATATCGGAAAATGATTTACTCTCGATAAAAAAATTAAATCAGGATCAGAAAAATGCATTTTGTGCTATCACCAATAAGATATATTCAAATTCAGGTGGTGCATTTTTTGTTGACGGTCCTGGTGGTAGCGGTAAGACTTTTTTATATCGTGCTCTACTAGCTGACGTTAGATCAAAAGGATATATTGCACTTGCTATAGCGAGTTCGGGTGTAGCAACATCGCTTTTGCCAGGTGGTCGTACAGCGCATTCGCGCTTTAAAATTCCAATAAATATTGACGGGAAAACTAAGTGTAGAATTAGTAAACAAACAACATTAGCAAAACTAATATTGAATGCTAGGCTAATAATCTGGGATGAGGTTTCAATGGCCAGACGTCAAATTATTGAAGCGCTAGATGATATTTTAAAGGATTTAACTGACTCTGATGTTCCATTTGGTGGTAAAGTTATTGTTTTTGGTGGCGACTATAGACAAATAGCACCTGTTGTGGCAGGAGGTCAAAAGGATGATATTATTGATGCCAGTTTTGCAAGCTCTTCGTTAACGCACTATATTACAAAATTTTGTTTAAAACAAAACGTTCGTGCTAAAGACGACCCAATATTTACAGACTTTTTACTTAGAGTAGGTAATGATACTGAACCCCATATTTTGGAAGATAGGATTCAAATCCCACAGAGTATGATTTTTCCTTTTGTTGACTCCTGTGAATCGACAGATAAGTTCATCCAGACAATCTTTCCAAATTTGGAACTTTTTTTCACTAACCCTACATCAGTTATAAATAGATCGATCATTTCGCCTAAAAATGAATATGTTGATGAAATCAATGAAAAATTAATCAATTTGTTCCCCGGTAAAGCTTACCATTTCAGGAGTATTGATAAAACACGTGATCCATCACTTCAGGGTCGGTATGAAGATTTTTTGAACTCTGTTAAATTAGGCGGGCTACCACCAAATATATTAACTCTTAAATTGCAGTGTCCACTTATTTTACTAAGAAATATCAATCCAGTTGAAGGTCTTTGCAATGGGACGCGTTTAATTTGTCGAGGACTGAGTGAAAAAGTCATTCGAGCTGAAATTGCAACTGGGCATTTTGCTGGAAAAGAGGTTTTCATACCTAGAATACCTTTGGAATCTTCGGATATACATAGGTGTCCCATTCCGTTTACACGAATTCAGTTCCCAGTAAAATTATGCTTTGCAATGACTATTAACAAGGCTCAAGGACAAACGCTTGATTTTGTTGGCATATATTTACGAGAACCGGTTTTTAGTCATGGTCAATTATATGTAGCTCTTTCTCGAGCAAAAACAGCGAGCTCAGTTAAAATTCTTATACATCCTCCAACTATAGAAGATATAGCAACCACAGTTACTAGAAATGTTGTTTACAGAGAAATTTTAAACTTAGCCAATCAACAGTAATATTTATCTTAGTTTTGCTAATTTCGGTAAATACAAGAAAATTTTAACGTTATTGATGAACACTGAAAAGGTATGTTCTATTTTAAGGTATGTTCTATTTTCTATATAATTTGATAATTTCGATAGCATTTTCTCCCGTGAGGTAACCAGTTGTTGGGTTCCAACAAATATTTCATGTCCATCATCTTTAGTAATAACTTTCTTGTTAGCATTTTTGTCGATTACGTTAGCCAGTTGCTTGCTTCTAAACTAATATAATATATTCACCATCTATAATAAACATTAACAAATTCTAGCCAACATTTTTATATATCTTTACTGCAAAATACTACTAATTTCTATGAAAAACTTGTGTATGACTGTCATCTTATGGTTTCTTTCTTTAACTCTCTACAACCGTATTACTTTATTACTTTAAACTCCTAATATAACATGTATTCTTTTATTTAGCAATTTTCGTATCTTTAGAGATTATCTTCCAAATATTCATATATTTTTTCTGCATCAATTTCGTGACAATTTTATTTTTTGTCTAACAACTTTTGTTTTACTTACAGTTCAGCGAATATGCATCATATGGTTACTCCCGTAGTTGATATTAGACCAGACACTCGATACTGGACAGCAAAGATACTGGTCATACAAAAACTAAATCCCAGGCATTCGCAGTTTGGTCCGAAAACGAAATACCAGAAATTTCTGTTGGTCGACAATGATGTAAGATACTATATAACTACTTACACTTACCTTTTCAGAGTTAATATTTGCACCAATGAATTTCAAAACAAAATAACTTTTGTCCGGCTACATTTTTACATTTTAAATTATCAGACTGATGTTTTTTTAATATTGACATTTCAATTGTTTTTCTAGGGTACTAAAGTTCAGGCCATTATTTACAATTCCGATCTATCAGTCATGGGAGATATATTACAGATGCTTGAAACATACTATATATCAAATGCCAGGGTTACACTTATTAATCCTAAATACCAGATTGTTCCACATATGTATCAGTGGACTATCAACAAGACAACTGTAATTCGTAGGGCTATTCATGATGCTCTGCCTAGAGAACTAGGCATTCCAAATTTTACTAGATTTGAAGACCTACCTTCCCTGATTAACTCCAACACTTCTGTTGGTGAGTTTACTATATGCATGTATGTTTTACATATTTTTACGTTTGTTAATGACTGCTTTATCATGTTGTAGACATCATAGCTATTGTTGTTGACAAGCTTCAGCCAAGGTCTATAACTACCAGAATTGGCGTGTCAACAATTCAGGAGTTTTGCCTTATTAACGAAGCGTAAGTTTATACGAGTTAATAAACTATTATCCACTTTTAACTTATCTTTATAAATCTCGCATGAAGTTTGCATGAAATTTATAATTTACAGGCGAATGCCTGTAATGCTTACATTGTAGAACGAATTAGTCTATAGTGATGGACAGATGGTTGTTGATGCAATAGATAAAATGCCTATAATTGCGGCTGCTCAGATTACTGTATCTGATTACAATGGTCAGTTTTCTTTAGATGCCAGTTTTATTTTTCTAAATAGCCAGCCTACAGCTTTTACTACACCAACCCTAAACAAAATGATATTTCAGGCCTGTCACTCGCTACCAAAGGTTCGTCCAGCATCATTGTAAATCCATCATATCCACAAACTCAAGCTCTTAGAGATTGGTATGCTATTTCACTTATCCAAAAAAAAAAGGGTTTATTCTATTTTCCTTTAAATTTACCCACAGATTTAACTTTTTCACCAATCATTATTAGGAGGACGCAAAATCACTTGTTTTTAACAGAGCTTTTCAATGAGAAAAAATATCTCAAAAAGTCTGCACCGTTACCAAAAATTCCGCATGATAATTATTCATCAATTGCAGACGTCGTTACCATTGACACGGTAAAGTTTCTGTTTATCCTCGAAAATATGTAGTTTTCTTTGGTGTGCATGTCACAAAAACTGCTATTCATTTCATGTACCAAAAATGTATGTTTTCTTATAACTGCAGAGTTGCCATATTTTAAACTCATTTGGACTTATTACCAGGCTGAAAAGTTGTGGATCAGAGCTACAGCTAGAATTGTTGACTACACACAAACTTTTTGGTATATGGCGTGTGATAAATGTTTGTGCCGTACCAGCGGTCAATACGATTGGAAATTTTCATGTAATTTTTGTCGTGTTGAAGCTACTGCCAAACCCAGGTCATTTGTTTTAGATTTTTGAACGGTTATTTGTTTTCGATGTTTGAACGTTCAAATATTTAAATGCTTATATTTATTATTTATATGTTTTACAATGAAAAGCTTGTGTTTATTATTTATATGTTTTACACTGAGGCAATTGTTTGGCTGAACTTTTAAATTTGTAGTTCTCTTTTACTCAGCCTCAAATTACCTTCTTCCAAATTCAGGACAAGATTTACTATTGTCTTCTCCGACCACACCTCACAACTGAATGCCAGCATATTTGGAGATCTTGCTGAAAAAATCCTTGGATTAACTGCAATGGAACTCATGCATAAAGACGAAACGGTCTCATAAATATTTTTATATATAGCCACATTTATATATTTTATCCTTATTATTTACGCTGTGTATTGTTTTTTAACAATGATTTTGTGCTTTTGACTTCTACAGGGTGAATCAATTGACTACGATCGTATAAATGCAGACCTAAATGGCCATTGGTACCTTGTTCAGATTAAAAAAAAAAGGGTTACTGCTCTGCTCGGTATCAATTACCGATATAATGTAGTTTCCTTGATTGAAGCAACAGAGTTATCAACACAACAAGAGACGCATGCGAGTTCAAATGTTTCTTTCTGTACCGCTGGTGGTATTTTTATTTCCAAATAATTATTTCAAATTTGTGAGGTTTAGTATTTCATATCTTCGGTTTCGGTTCGTTATATTATTTCTTTCTAAAATGTAGGACCATCTACTAGCACTGCCGATGACGCTGCCGAACCATCCACCTGATACCCACTTGCCACATTATGTAAATGCAATGTAAATATAGGTGCGTAACTTAACGATTATTCTATTTTCTAAATTAGAATGTATATCAACCTTCATACATAGGACAACCTAATATTGCATCTTATCATCCTAGCTTTCAAATGTGGATCAATAATTACGCCAAAAAAATAAATATATACATGAAATTAGTTTCTTTTGTACTCATAAATTTTTACTATGTCTGTTTTGCTATCAGTTTTGTTGTCAGATGATGTAGATAAATATCAAAGAAAACCACCGTCTTTTGGACATTTCTCAGCCTCTTTTGAAGGATCGCTACGCTTCTTTTGGGTGATCGCCAACCTTTTTTGGGCATTGGCCAACTTCTTTTGAACAACCGTAACTGGCCAAAAACTGTATAGCTGATAACTTTGAACACTGCGCATGCAAGATTTTCAGTATTGTTGTACATACAGTGAACTGATTTTTGGGCTGCTTTTTATGTTGCTCGGCAGGCATATGAAGGAAATGTTGAATGCAAATCGTTCAGAACATTTTATGAATTCTGTGTTATCCTGTATTTTGTAAAGATTTTTTCCATTTAATATCCACCTCCACCTACGCTTGCCTTTAAAAAATAGTATAATAAACACATTGAAGTTTTTACTCTTCAATATATTTACCTATTTCATATTACACTATTTTGCCTAAACAAAGCCAGTACGGGCAGCAAGACCGCGCTTTGCGCGGTACCAGCCATTCTAGTATTTTTATAGGTTTGAATGAAGAATGGCTGATTTGTGGTGACGGGGGGAGGACTGTTTCTAAATAAATATTCGTCACTAACTTTTTATTTTTAGTAAAAGCCAAAATACTATAATACTAAATGAACCATATATTGCATCATATTAATAATTTAAATTGAAAATTTAATTGAGATAAATATACTACTATCTAAATATATTTACTTAATGAGGTGTATTTTAAGAGAAAATTTAAAATGTATCTTACTGTTTTAAAAAAATATTTTTTTTAAGGTTGATTTAGTAAGAACATTTAAGTAATCTGAACGTGTTTTTATATAAACAATATCATTAATTAAAATAATCAATAAAATTGTATTTGACTCAAAATATTTATTTTGACTATATATCTATGTTCACATCTGTTGTAATTGTAGACAATTGAATTAGCAACAGGGAATTTTCAACATTCATGCACAATTACACAGAATATTTTTTTTAATCACTTTAATTAACAAAGAAATTTGAAGGTGATTCTTCAAAGATTTGGTAATTTAAAAAATAATATATTTATGTATTAAGGTTATTTATTATTATTTTTACATATTTTAAGGGCAACTGGAAGGTCACAATCAAAAATTACAAACTCAATTTCAAGTAGCCGCATCCTTTACCTGTAGCATAAACGGCTTAATACATCCAACTGTCGACTTATATAAAATTACAAACTATAATTAAATAATTAATAATATAAATTAAGCACATTATAGTCCACAAAATGCAAGATTAGGTCGAAAGATAAATTTTCCAAAAAATTCACTTTTGGTTTCATTGAAGTTCACCAAATTAATTGTATTCTCGTGAAAATTTGAGTAACATTTCTGATTTCATAATTAGAGCTAAAATACTTTTAATCTCGTCAATCTTTTTTGGAGGAAAAATACCTGAGAATAGGTGGAATGGAATTATATTAGTTTTTTTCTCTTTAATTCTCGGGGCAATTAAAGATAGCCAAAATAAATAAAAAAGTGCCAAATTTTGACTTCAATATGACCAAAAGTGACGCTAAATTTTTTTGAGTAGAGATTCGGTTTGGAAGCATTATTTGAACAAGAATATTATACCATGCTATCTAAAATTATTCAAGATTTTTTTTTTTCATTTTCCCAATTTTATAAATTGAATAATTTGTAATATATTTATGAAATTCATAATATTTTGACAGACAAAGCACACATTATTTTGCAAGTGGCCTTCTTTTTATTTATTAATTACTATTATTATCAACTAACAATATGACGAATTTCATCCTTATCAAGTTCAAGAAACATGGCAATGACACTTTGAATTCTTCATTTCTATCTTGTATTATATTCCATCTTACCAATACACGTCAATTATACGTGATTTAACCCCAATCTTTTTTGTTCTTATATAGTATTTTATATTTCATCTTAATCATTTTTTTTCAATATATCTAACATATATATATATATATAAAACAAAATACTAAAATGAAAAGTGGATTTAGATACATCCCCTAGGATTGAGAATTAAATATAAATGGACCCATGAAGGCAACAACCAGGACATACCCTATAACAACTTGATCACAATTTGATTCTTAGTCAAGTTGGCACGTAATTTGAAAAACTAATTATTAGTTGAAAAGTAAGCTCCTTTCCGTTGCTTAAAAGTCAAGTTTAATGGTCCAATCGTCTTCTCACGTGCCTTCATTACCACCTAATTACGTACTTATTTATTCTAATCTTTTAGGTCTTTTATTTATTGACGTCTCTTGTGCCATTGGTTATCTAGAGGCTGGGATCATGTTTTGGCACAAGGTGGGGTTTATTTATGGATGGATGGGATTGATCCTAGAACAATTTGAAGGGTTGAGTTTGATTTTCATATTCGATAATA
The DNA here is from genome assembly GCA_963669365.1 of Verbascum thapsus. Taxonomy (NCBI): domain Eukaryota; kingdom Viridiplantae; phylum Streptophyta; class Magnoliopsida; order Lamiales; family Scrophulariaceae; genus Verbascum; species Verbascum thapsus. The sequence goes on from OY770120.1 coordinate 336,246, forward strand.
TTAAATTCAAATTAGTTTGAACAATTATATTAGATTAGTCGAAGATGGGATTATCCGATGCTCGCCCAATTAAGTCTGCAAGTAAGAACACATTAAATCGACTCAAGATCGTAAAAAAGATAAAAAAAATATAAAATGACACATTGTTTTAACAATTTGTTGAGAGTATACTATACATATCAGTCACGTGTAAGTTCATTGGTTACACATTAACGAAGATTGTATGTGTCAATATAACCATTGAATTCCAAATTCGGGTTGTATTTGGGTCTACGTTGAATTAAAGACAACCCATATAAAAACGTTGATCAAAAAGTGTTTTTGTAACATATTTGTTAATCTTAGAATATTTTGGTGAATTTTTTTTATCAGATCGTATCAAATAGTTGAAGTCTCGTAGTTTTATAATTTTAGTAGAAGATGACATTGATTAATTTAAACCTTAAATTTAGCAAAATTTATGTGTTATGGTCACAAGGGCCTAAACCAAGTAGGCCATAAGGGGTCTTGATCTATAAAACTAATTAATTGTTTTGAGTTCTTTAATTGTGTTAATTTGAGGTACAATTTAAGAATATCATCCTCGAGATATACAAAATATTTACTCATAGATTTGGCATAAACTGCAAACCAATTTATTAAGACCACAAGAGTCCACAATATCTGAATTAACTAATCTAACAATTTCAAATACAAAGCATAGTAATTATAACTATGCAAATGACTGCAACACAATTAATTAAAAATATTAGATTAGTGATTAATTTAAATTAATTTTGCACGTCTAGTGTGGGAAGTAACATGGAAATGGGGCTAAAAAGCTACAATACAAGACAAACTATTGAAGCATGGACCTCACAAATTTGTATAAAATTAGAAAAAATACAAAATTAAATCAAACCTCAGCAATTTTGTTCTTTAACTATTACTACAAACTACTAAATTAAAAGTCTTTGTGCGCCCACACCTATGAATTCCACTCATTTCTTTTTTTTTTTGGATAATCATAATATTTATCTCAAATATAATTTTAAAAAATAAATCATACTATTTATCTCTCCTTCTCATCTCCTCCATAGAACCCTCTAAGAAACATCCCACATAATTATTTTTGTCCATAATTTCCACACCTTTATAAACCATCTTCCTCACTACATATTTTCCACTCACAAACAATTTCATTCAAAATACATATATATAATTCAAAAAATAATAATTTTGTTGAATTATTTGTCAATAATTTCACAAAAAATGGCATCCCCTGATGAAAGTTCAGCTCTTGAAATCATAAGACAACACCTTCTTGATGATTTTGCTTTCATGGAAAATTACTGCAATTCTTCATCTCATACTTTTTCATCTGATCAATCACAAATTTCAATCTCAAGAACATCTAGCAATTCTAGTGTTATAAGTTCATCTTCCTCCATTAATGATCATAATACGTTTGCGTTTCAAAACCCAGATTTTAACTTTTCAACAGCAAAGCCTCAGTATTTAGATTTCGAAAGCAAGCCACAAACTGTAAGCACTGCAGGAAAAAAGAACTTCACAGAAAGAAAGCCTTCGCTAAACATATCAATCCCTCAAGTGAGTAAAAAGCTGGGGACAAATCAAAGTTCTAAACCTACTGACGAAGCAAAGGTCGCTGAAAACTCCGGCGACCGGCGGCATTACAGAGGCGTTAGGCAACGGCCGTGGGGAAAATTCGCGGCGGAGATACGTGACCCTAACCGGAAAGGAACTAGGGTGTGGCTAGGTACTTTTGACACGGCGATTGATGCGGCGAAAGCATACGACAGGGCGGCGTTCAAGCTCCGGGGAAGTAAAGCTATATTGAATTTTCCACTTGAAATTGGGTACTCGAATTTGTCGCCGGCGATTGAAACGGCGCCGGAAAATTGTCGCCGGAAAAGGGAGAGAGAAAGTGTAGGTGAGGAGAGAGAGATGAAGAAAGAAGTTAAAACTGAGACGGAGTTAACGGGGCCAGTGCCTTTGACGCCGTCAAGTTGGACGGCGGTTTGGAACGGTGGGGATGGGAAGGGGATTTTTGAAGTCCCGCCGTTATCTCCGTTATCTCCGTATCCAGGGTTGATGGTTATCTAAATTTGGTATTAAATGCACCTGATGATAAAAATCTGGGGTGGTTTAAGGATTGAAGAAAGTTTGGGGGTGGAAAAGGGAATTAGTGATTGCTTTTGGTTCTTAATGTAATATGTAGATATAGGAGGATTAGTGTGAGATTTATTTCATCTGTTTATTCCTTTGTATGAACTATGAAGCAAGAACGCTTCTATGGAAGTAACAATTTCATTTTGTATTCTCGTCTAAGATGTACATTACGTCTAGTTCATCAACATTCATATACATATCTATGAATTTTAGAAATATTTTCTACATGACATTCATTAAAATTTAGATTTTTTTAATTTCAAACTAAAGTATATTTCATTGTCTATTTCATAATATTCGACTCGTTTAAACAAATAAAATTCATCTAAATAAAAGAGGTTTAGGGTATGATCATCTGAGCAAAAGATTTAATATAAAAAAGGTGTCACAAGAAAATGCTGAATCTACTAGTATATATTAATAATCGTTAATTTTACAACCAATGATCTTGCTTTCGTACTAACAAATCCTAAAATCGCCTTTACGTTTCGAGTGTTTAATAAATACTTATGTTATTCTTTGTTCATTAATATTATATTCAATTAAACTTTCATTCCAAAAGAAATTGACTACACGGGTGGATCAATATCAACTAATATGATGTAATCTTGACAAACTTGTAAAATAGCTTTAGTAATATTTGACGAGAAATATTAAATTCAATAAAATCAGTGTCATATATTTGGAGATGTGACGGTTTTTTACCTATGATGCACGGATACGTGGATACGGATACGAAATATAAAAATTTCTAAAATTATAGGATACGATACGACGAGGATATGATGATATATTAAAAAAATTGAATTATTTTACAATCCTTATTAATGAATTTGATAATCAATTGATTGTAATAATTACTAAATATATAATTTTTTTAAAAATAATAATCATAAATATGTGCAACAAATGATCAAGTAGTTCGATCAATTACTCAAAATTGAAGTACTAACTTTTCAATTTTATTTTACACGATGTATTTATTATTCAATATTCATATTCAACATAACAACAAAATATATAAAAAATTATAAAAATATCCTAAATATTAAATAATTTACTTGAAGAGATTAAGGTGGAAGGAAATAATTCGATCATAGTTGGAGGAAAAAAAAAAGGATTTTGTACATAGTTGCACTGAAAAAATTTGCAATGAATAAATATCAAAAGGTGAAATAAGGATTTCTCGTTTCTAATTTAAATATCTTTCCAATTAATCGTGATTTTTTTAATTAAATTATGTTTTTAATTTATAGTTTTTAAGGAAAACCATTACAAAACAAAAAGAAATTAAAATTTGACCAAAAACTATTAAATAATTTTAAAAAAACACAGCCGTATCCAAAACGTATCGGATACTCCTATTTTTCGTATCCGATACCGTATCCTAATTTTTTTATATTATTTTCGGATACTTCAAAAACATATCCGACACGTATCCACCCCGTATCCTACCCGTATCCATATCCGATACGTACCTGATACTGCACGAGACGATTTTTCGGAGTATCCGTGCATCATAGGTTTTTACCACCCATTATATATGAAAATTATTTATCTTTGATATATAGTGTATGATCTATTGATTTTATTGAAAAAGGTGCAATATAAATTTTTTGGTTTATTTGACTTATGGGTCCATATGTTTACGTACTAAAATTAACTTGTCATTGAGTAGGTAAATGATCATAGTCCAATGGGAAACTGAAATTATGAATAATTTCAGCTTTAAATTACTCTAATCAGTACAAATCTCGTCTGAAAGCTTTCTCAAAAGTCTCAATAAGAAAATATAATTTAGATGAAAAAGTATGAAAAAAGAAAACATTTTTAATTGCAACTTTAGTATGAAGGCATCTGTATAATTAAATTTATGAAATATATAGACAAAAGAGATTGCCTGTCGTACTTAGTTTTGACATTGTAATAGCAATTAATTTCAACTCTGACTAATGTTTTGATATGCTTCAACCATTACTGCTAAATAACTCCAATAATCTCTATTTAGTTACACATTCAATACGTTTTATCTACCTAAAATACTTTGTCTCATTCTAAATATGATGGGAAGAGGATGTCAAAGTAAATATACAAATTGTAAGGGCAATTTTTTTGTATTTCTACCATAGTTCAAGGGTGTCATTGTAATTATCTAAAAATGCAATCATATAAAAGTGATGTGGCTTTTTCACCTTTAATCATCTATTATAACTTGTGTTTTATTGGACAAATGCATGTAAAATGTTGTATATTTGCATTTTTATATAATGTGAAAAACGATAAAAAATATAAAAAAAAAATAAAATCAATCTGATATGTATGGCGTAGAGCCACCGGACCCATGCAGGCCACTTGAGAAAAGACTTGTTGGAATAAACATCAAAAACGTCTTTTCCCACTTGCTTGTTTGTTGCTACATATTATATGGCTATGAGTAACGAATTTGATCACATTAATATCTTTAAAAGCTTTATTATAGCCATCGATTGCAATAATTATAATATGTTAATATATAAATATATATATATATATCTATTTCACACACAGTATATATCTTATTATCCTAGAATGACTACATACAATCCCTAGAAACGTTACATCCGTTTTAAATAGAATATCCTATGTCACACATTCAAAAAATTCTCCTAACTACAACATTCAATTACAATAAAATAAAATAAGATAAATAAACTTCCAACATGGGCTTAGAAAATTGACATAGACCCTACGAGTCATTGATTATGATATATACATTTCTAATTCCTGTCCCCAGATATTTAATTTTACAGATATCTAATTCCGTATTCAAATATGTTACCAAGAAAACGAACCCACAGTACAGTTATGTATATATTTATACACCCCACAATTCTCTCTTTTTATTCACAAAACACACCAAGAAACACACACTTTTGCACTCATATATATTACACAAAACTATACGTTATAGCTCTTCAAAATATAGACATATATATATGTAATATTATTATACGTGCATGTTAGTGTTGTAATAATCATGACAACCACAGATGAGTCTTTAACGTTGGAGCTCATACGCCAACACCTCCTTGAGGACTTCACTTCTGCAGAGTTATTCCTAGAAAATCTTAACCTTTGTTTCTCAGGTGTTTACACTCATCACAACCCTATTTACAGCCCATCATCCGGGTCGAACTCTTGCAATTCGGATCCGAACTCGCCCCATTCACATAAACAAGTGAAACCCGACCCAGAAACCACCGGGTCGGATCATTCGGATGTGGGGCCCAGAAGGCACTACAGAGGGGTGAGGAGGAGGCCGTGGGGCAAGTACGCGGCGGAGATCCGTGACCCGACCCGGAAAGGTAGTCGGATCTGGTTAGGGACTTATGAGAGTGATGTTGATGCAGCTAGGGCTTATGACTGTGCTGCCTTCAAGATGAGGGGACGTAAAGCCGTTTTGAACTTTCCGATGGATGCCGGAAAGTATGGGCCGCCGGAAAGTGCTGGCCGGAAGAGGAGAAGAGAGATGGGATCAGATGATAGTATGATGCCTAGTCCTTGAATATTGTATGCAAAGTCAAGAAGAAATTACAAAATAGATGCAAGTTAGCTATAGTATACTAGTTACTACTTTTAAAGGATAATATGCATGCATCACTTTCATGGGAAAAAAAAACAAGAATATATGTATTAGTGTTACTATGCTAGTGTATGGGATGCTAGAGATGCATATTGTACATATAGTTGAAGTGAATAATGGTAAGTTTTGCAGCTATTGATATGGAGTTCAAGACTTTAATCTTTAGGAAGAAATCATGAACACACATATATGGTAAAAATCCTAAAGAACCCTTAATAATTTAATAGTTTTAGAATTCAAAAGTACGAGATATCTTAAATATAATCCAAGCTCATGTCTATCATAGGCATAATTATGAAAGGAAAATGATAAAAATCCATCTAATATGTGAAAATCACTACACAAAGAAAGTGGGATATTTTGTCCCATATGACCCTGAGCCCTAAAACACAACCCTACAATCTTAAACCAGAGTCATAGATCATATTCATATGATAAGATCATAATCACTAAAGCCATCTTTGATTGTTTTGTTGATCTTTAGCACATACAGAAATGGAAATAATTAGTAAATTAAAATAAGGGACCACATGAGACTCTGTTGCAACTTGAAATGGGGACCCTTTATTATGACAATATGCAGCCAGACAAGAATCAACTGTAAATGATAGAAGCATTGTCACAAGTGGACAGTTCACCAAAAGCAATGAAAGCTCTATAATCTTTTGTAACATTCCAAATATCACATCTAAATAATTCCACAAGGGTTCCATAGTTTCTCCGTTGAACACGAGACATAGATAAACCAATGATAATCTTGATTGGAATAAATAAATAGTACCAATAATACACATATAGATCTTTAAATCAATTTATACCATGAACTAAAAATAATCATCGAATTTTCTGTAGAAAGCATCCTACTGCTGCTACTTCCAGTATTATTACCTTACCAATTACTGGGTGCAAAAATATGTAAGCAATTCATTTGAAATGTGTATATGAAATTTAAGTAGAAGTAATCTTCAAGTCGTGGATCTCGTCAACAATCTTTTTATTAACTCTTTCCTGCACAACCTCACAACTTAAGAAACTAGGTTGATTTGTAGACGCAAGAAGTCGAGCCCACATTCTGTCTGTCAGTTTCACAACGTTCTGAACCTCTGTTACTCTCTGAATATATAAAGCACATATGTAATTGTAATTAGGCATAAAAGGGAAAAAAAACTTAATATAAATCTAAGTATCGTACATATGTATCTTGAATCTTGATCACAAAATTGATTTTTATTGTAATGCAATTTTGCGAGAACCATTTAACTTTTAGATAAAAAGAAAACTTACACTGATTGGAATATATGCATGTCTGCTATTTACAGGGCCAACAGTGAAGCCAGTATATCCAGCCATGGCTCCATGAACAGCACTTTGAGCAAGAAGTGTGCAATAGATATTATCTGATGCATTACTAGGGATTGCTCGAATCATGTACGTAGGATCTGCAGTACGTATTGCATATTCTAATGAGAAAAACAAATTTTTGGACCGAAATGAGTAATACTTGTGTATAATTTCATTAAAATATTATGAGACAGCAAAAATGGCCTATTGGTTTTTAAAAGAAAGATCGGGTAAGGTTTTCTTGTTTACCTATATATTTCATACTGATGTCCATCTTCCGGACATTAGTAAAATGATCCTGGACCATAAAACATGAATCTGAAGTTAATAGATATCAGAGACAAAGTAAAAGCCTAAAGTACTACACATTCGGTGCAAATTATCACTGTACAACCCCTGGTGTCACTCGGCAAATACAAACAGGGCAAAATAGTATAATCTCCTCCGCCAGTAAAACAGATTACAATTTCACCCCTTTTAGTAAAAAGCATAAAGGTAGACTGCATTTTCACATCCATTCTTCGAGTTGTCAGGACCTGAAAGGGGGTGTGTTGGTAATTTTCAAAACCTCAAGGGCTTTTTGGTAATGACCAAATAAGTTAGGTGTGTGTAATTAGTCCTATGAAATAGACATTTCCTCTAAAAACAACTGGTCCTGCACGAGGATATGTTAAAATGCGGGACTCATAATTATTTTGATAATGATTAATATAAAACTACCGAAGAATACATCTATGATATCATCTTTGCAATACCTTAATCTTTTGTGTTAACCACAGGCCAACATCCAAAAGTAGCCTGTTGCCTGATGCATCTTTTTTATCATCTGCATGCAAGGTCTGCGCAACATATTCCTGTCCCGCACCTTCAGCCAACACAATCACCATATGCCTATTTTCTTTGAGCCTCTCCTCAATAAAATCAAAGAGTCCACCCTGGCCTTCCAAATAAAACGGGGACTCTGGAATTAAGCAACAATCCTGACACAATCCGAAACATGTAAGAAGACCTTGCAATGGTCATAAAAATTTGCGCTCATAACAATAAATTTAATATATTTGAAACATGCACTAATATTCTTCCTAATTGTAGTAATTAATAAAAGACAGATAATGTCGTGTTTTCTAATTTCTCAACCATATACAGACCATAATTCAAACATTTTGCATGCAGAATCACAAGTACACCATATGGTTTTCTACAATTCTCTTGGTAACAATTGCTGCCAATAATTTGATATACATAGCATACAATAGGCCCAAGAAAATTTCTATGACAAAACCTATATGCTTCCTTAAAAGAACAAATAAAATAAATAAAATCACCTAGATTAGTTTAGTATTGTTTCAAGTTTTTAGATATACTCATAAATAGGATGCAGTAGACATAAAGAAAGTTCAATATGAACTGTCAGCCTGGAACACTATTTGTCCCATGAAGAAAGGAACCCATAAATAGTGATAATCATACAATAAAGTAGTATGAAATATAGAGGTTTGGAGTCTCTTACCACATCACGACTTGCTAATGTTGCATGCATAGCTATGAATCCTGGGTAACAAATAAACAATCATTACAAAGGAAAAAAGGAAATTAGACTTATAAATTTTCTCACAAAACACACTAGATCCTTTTAAAAAATGCTCCATCTGGTTACCACTATATCGACCCATAAGCTTCACAATCCCAACTCCATTCTGCACGCTTTCAACTTCCACATGTGCAGCATTTATTGCTCTTTGAGCCTCCTCCACAGCAGTATCAAAGCCAAAGGATTTGTCTATCACCTATATATTTCATCGCATGGGCAAAAACCTGAGATTTATTCTAAAAAGTCCTTCTATATGGTATTTTATGAAGAGAAGAAAATTAATCACTTAAACAACCAACATCAAACAAAAACTCATGACCAGCAAAACAGTTCATATTCATCTCAAAGAACATCTAAAAGAAAACAGTGCTCAGATACGCAGTAGTTTGCCTCCATTTAAGAAAAGAAAGAATTATATCTAAAGTAGTGGGACTTACAGCAATATCATTATCAATTGTCTTGGGAATTCCAGCTACTGCCACTTTAAGCCCACGCTTCTCCACTTCCTTAAAGATGAGCACGTTAGCATCTCACAAAAAACTTGATTAACCAAAAAACAGACGAGACAAGAAAATAAAATTCCAAAAACCACCTTATATATTGCAGCAGCACCTTTTTGAGTACCATCCCCTCCAATTATATAAACCTAAAATCCAGCAAAATCTTCAAAAACTTCTCAAATTGATTAGAACACGGTGTAGAGAAAATGATATTCACCTGGTTTATTCCCCGATCCTGAATATTGTCAACAATCTTGTTGGTATCGTGACCTCCTCGTGAAGTTTGGAGGAAAGTTCCTCCACGTTTATGAATATCGTTTACAGATTTTGGAGTCAATTGGATAGTGTTTTTGGAATAGAACCCTCTATATCCTCCCTGAAAATTCTCATCTTGGTGACTAACTAATCATATTCATAACTATAGTGCAGAAAGAGAGCATCCTCGATTTACAAGAAAAACAACGACGAGGAAACATTAAAATATAACTGACTTTGTAACAAGGATAACACCACTTTGTCACACCTAAGTTGTACATCGAGGAATGGCATTACTTTACAGTGAGACAAGACTTTATTATACGAGTAATGATAAAATAAACAAAATCAACTGTGACTTTGTTCTGAATTCCCAAAGTTCAAGAACTTAAAAATGACCGAGCACGTTAAAAACCTAACCTGAATTCCAAGGATCTCATCTACTCCATACATATTACTCAAACCACACACTATCTCACGTATCACTGTATTAATTCCAGGGCATAAACCGCCGCATGTAACGACGCATGCACGCACTTCCTCTGGCTTAAAGTAAACCTAAATCAGAAAGACAAAATCATAAGACGACATTTCCATGGAACATATAAATTCACTTTCTAATGTAAATACCAAGTACATGCCTTTTCACGCGGCCCTGCACGGCGAAAATGTTTTCCTCTTGGACTGTCCTTCTGAACAACAATCTGAAACCAAAAAGCAACCTTTAAATCACTAAATTTCATTTAATACACATGAATTTGCATATAAAAAGTATGAGTCTACCTTCTGTGCGACAGCATCTTCAGAGCTAACAAAGGTTCTCCTAGAACAAAACAATAAGCACAAGACACATTCAACAAAGCAAATTATTCATAGCAAAAGAGTAAAACTACATTAAGCTCTATAATCAGTAACTGTAACAAGTACAGAAAATACTTTCTTCTGGTAGTAAAATGGTAACTTACTTGACAATAGCATAAGCTTGGGATTTCTTCAACGGATTTGGATATGACTGCAACAAAACAAAATCACCAAAAAAGGGTATATAAGTGCTTGCGAATCAATATCAAACAAGCAAACAATGGCGACAAAAACAAACAATAACATTACAAAAAAGATACCGGTAAATCAGGCAGAAAATCGGTGAGGTGAGGCACGTCTTCGAGTATGAAATCATCAGTTTGATCCTCGTTCACATTGATGGAAGATTGAGCTTTGATCGAACGACTTTGGCGCGCAATGAGCGGCTTTCTGAGAGAAAATCGTTTTGTTTGGGCGAAATTCGAAAAGCTTGAACTTTGTCTGAAGGATTTATTGCAATAATAGCTGGATTGAAGTGAATTCCGTGAAAGAGAAAGCGAAGGTGAGACCGAGCTCAAACCGATCTCCATGGATGGGATGACAAATCGTGCAGAGAAAATTTGAGTTTTTCAGCTTAATAACTCTTACATCTGAATTTGCTTCCCAAATGAATATGTATATATATATATATATATATATTATTTTATTATTATTATTTTTGGCATTGACCAATCAATCTAGTAACTTCTTCTGTTCATTAGAAATGGACGGGACCGTAGCATGTTTATTTATCGTTGCAAAGCTAATCGGACATTTGAACTTTATTTTATGATAAGTTTAATTTTCCTTAAAAAGAATATTTAGAATTATCTGATGCCACCAAAAATAACTTCTATAAATTTTACTCATCTTTTCAAACATTTTTTTTGCATATAATTATATTGTGATGATTAAAGGGATTTAGTATTCAGTTCAAAAACAAAATTAGTTTCAATTCAAATACGGATTGAAACACTTGCGTTACAACTAGAAAAATATCTAGTTGCAATGATTTTAGTTGACGTGTTAGTTAATAATCACATTAAATTTGAAATAAAGAATGATATGAAGTCTCCAACTTATATACACCCCACCCCTGAGATTTGATTTTTGAAATTTAGACATAAACAGGACAAAAGTATTTAGTTATAATTGAAGGAAATAAACTACGAAAGAGGGGAAAATTGGGCATATAATTTCAAATGAAGATCATTTTAGTTGGGTATAATTTGATATTTCATATTCTTGAATGATTCCAAACATTATGCACCAATAAAACTGAAAAACATAAATATTTACATGACCGAATAATTCAAGTTGCGATATAATATAAGCAAAAACCCAGGAAGATGAATTTCTAATCGTAAAGAACTTCCTCCAATTATGGAGCAATTAATGGATATATTCACAATCATGGATAACAAATACAATAAATTTTTCATAAATTAGGCGTTAATCGTGGTATTCTTGTGAATTAGCTTACAAAGACGCTTTTTCATGAATCGGTTTACTGAACCTGCAAATTCATAGCTATCTCTGAAGTCTGAAGATTGAAGTGAAATTGGAGAAGCAAAGAAGCCACATGAGTCCTGGTGTAACAACATAACAGGCCATAGAGAACATGATTTAGAGTTTGTGGGCTCTGTCTATAGAAGAAAATGATCGATCATATGTTGTATAACATCTGCACCATCTGAATGCATGTAAGGGTCTTTAACCTGCACGATACTCGGTCATTCAATGAATCAGCTCAGAGAGAGAGAGATGAAAATGTATCAGCTCATATATATATATATACACATATATATATATGTACAGAGAGAGAGAGAGAGAGAGAGAGACCTGAATAATGCTATGGGCAGCGAATTTAAGCCTGCTATTGTGGAAGCTTACATCGACTTTCTCCCACGATACCCGAGAGAGGCCATTTACAATTTTCTCTGAGTCATATAATTCAGGTTTAACATTTTATTACAACATGAATAACTCAAAAGTTGGAAACAACTATGGAAGAGTTTAAATGGAAAATTGGTCAGATAGGCTTATCGCGATTTAGTCCCATCATTTTTAAAATTGAATATATATATATATTCAACTTTTCCATGCATGGCATGCACACACCTTTAAGGGTTTATGCATCTGTTTTAAAATATTGAGACTAAAAATGCAACGAAGTACGTCCGAGGTGACTAATTTTGCAAATTTTTAAGCCTCATGAGACAAAAGAGAAAGAAACAAACCTTCAAGCTCATCCAAACTGTCATCTTCTACACTAGCCTCACACTGCTCCGTGTCATACGCTTTGCAGCGCTCTTCATACACGATATGAGGATATTTTTCATTAGCAGATTCCTCCCACTGTAAAAGCAAAGTGTCACACAAATGCAATTACAAATCAAAGACCAATCACAATAGTATGGTCAATATTCAACCTTGGGCAATTCACTGTCGCGTCTAATTGATGATGTTCTCCAGCCCACAATATCTAATCAATATTTTGTTAAGAAGACAATGAAAATACTAGGAGCACTAGTGGAAAAAGATAATTAGCCCAAAAAAAAGTAATAAAGAAGGTTCATAAATATAGGATACGGTCGTAACCAGCATTTGAGTATGCAACCCTGCGTTCGAAAGACCGTAAGGCGGACCTGCGTATATGAGTTGCATTAGTTTTTTATATACATTATACACTACCTGAGTGAGACTCTAATTAAGAAAACAAACATATCACAATTTTATCATTGTGAGTAAAGAACACATTATAAGATCCCATGTTTTTCGGGTTGTCAGATACAGATGTTGTCTTAGTACTTTGTAAAACCTCTGTGCTAATTACGCAATAAGTGAGATGTGTGCACAGAACTGTCCCTTACTTTCATAATACAAACATATTTTATTGCAAATATTGAGATCTAAACAGGAATTTGCATCCTAATTGGAACAAAGATATGGAGAAAGCGTACATAAAACGAGATTCTCCATCATCTTCCAACATACGTATTAGCAATGGTGGCTTTCCATCATCGTTATCTGTAAGGAAAAGATGTTTGCCTGTTCTCCTAAATATCCAATGAATTACAGAACCAGCGACTTTCTCCAACGCAGATAACCCAAAAAGAAAAGGTACCTGACAGACAGGAAAGTAAAGACAAATAACGTTAAAATATTTCCAATAATCCAAGAAGAAAAGGTTTAGTATGATATCAGAAAGGCAACACTCCCATCTTCATGACGGATCATATATAAGGAACAAATTCCACAAGAAAGATTTCATCTCTCATATGATGAAATCATGTGCTTTTTTAGTGTAAACACCATCTTGTTCTTTCTTATTTCATGTGGTTTAAATTAAGGGTGTGTTTGGATTGAAGGATTAATCTATGGATTTCAAATTCGTCAACAAATCCATAAAGTTCATTTGGATGTATCCAAGTTATAAGGATTTCAAATCACTCGACATTCACTTTGAGCTATTTTCTCCATAACTACGGTGGATTTCAAATTACTCCATTTTAGGTGTCATTTCAAATCCTTCCTCCAAATCCCCACCCCAAATCCAAATCACTCAATCCAAACACACCCTAAGGGGTGGTATGGTAGTATAGCAATTATACAACTTCGACTACCAATTAAAGAGGGAAGTGATGAGACAAGTAAGGAGCAAGGTACCTGCTTATTACCCCTAGAACCAAGATGAGGAGAGGCAGCAGTGATAAAGTTCATTGGTTCAAGATCAGCTATTGTGCCCTTTAACTTTTCATTACAAACATTGGTTGAACCGTCTTCTTCACTTTCTACCGATGGAGGTTTATACAATATCCCAATAGCATATCTTGCCACAAGCCCCCCAACAGAATGCGCAACGAAAGAAATTTTCTTCAAGGCGGGCTTTCTTTTGATTACTTCACGAACCTAAAAATTGCATCCCAAAGTGAGATAAAATTTATGGTAAGAAAAATGCAAAGAAGAGATTTAGTACAAATGAACATCAACCTCCTCAGCCAATCGCTCACCCATTACATCCACGCCATCTAATGACAGCTTTGATGCATTTCGCTCACTACCTGAAAACCAAATAATACTCCATTGATAAAGTGAGCCCAAAAAGCAACTTTACTATAATCATGGAATGCAAATGGAGATAAGAATCGTTTCACTTAGTTGAGTCACGATATTCAGAAAGCACAACTCACAGTGAACGAAAACTTTATCAGGAAGGCTCTTCACAAATTGCTCTGCTCCAAATTTCCAATCAGATGCACTGCAGTAATTGAATCATGAGTAGCAGATAAGACTTTTAAGAAAAACAGATACAATAAAATCATCAATACATAAGCACTCAAACACAATGCCCGTATGCTCTTACACTCCATTGGCAATCTGTTTTCCTCTCACTTGCACACAAACAAACAAAACGAAATCGTTTTTTATTTTTTATCTTGCACAACATAATAAGCCAAGTTCAAAAAAGAAAAAGCTTATCTAGCACAATGACATTACAATAGCTGATATCCTCATAAACCAATCCAAGTACAACATAAAAAGGAGATCCAGCGAAAATTAAACAAAACGAATACTCAATCACATTACCCAAAATTCACAAAACAAAAAACAGCATAAACATAGAAAAAACATTAAAAATTTACCTTCCAACTATACCATGAACCATAACAACAAGATGATCAGCTGGAGATGTATCCGATTCATTACAGCTATACACATCTTCACCTCCATTCCCCGTTTCCGTCGAGCATACAACGCTGTTTACACATACTTCCTCGTTTTTCATTTTTCTTTTCGTTTAGCAGTTTAGAACCAATAAATTTCGCATTCACCCAACAAATAGCCCAAAATTCAGGAAAAATTGAAGGAAAATCAGTAACAATTAAATGTAGACAATTAAAATGAATTAAGCTATCATCAAAACCTAATCTGGATGAAAAAGTGGGGATTCTGAAATTGGTTAAGGTGGTTGGAAAATCGATGGCAAATAAAAGAAAGATTGTGATGAGAGAGTGGCGTGGCGGTAGGGACTAAAGTTGAGTTAACTCCAAACCATAAGTCTTCTACTCTACGGTTCCTGCAGTGACGAAATTAATGGGATTTTTTATTTTATTTTCAAGAAGACTCTATTTCTTAATTATTTTCAATCTTGTTATTATTCTCATTTAAAGTTATAAAATTGATGTTGCTATGAATTTCAAATTTCAATTCACTTATACATTTTTGAAAATACAGTAGAAACTCGATAAATTAATACTCGATTAATTAATAAACTCTCTAAGATAATATTTTTGGTCAGTCCCGACTCGGGGATAGGGTGCTAAATTAATAATTCGCTAAAATTATAAGATAATACATTTTTGATAATTTCTATAGGTCCCATATAAAATATAAATTAATAATTCCTTATATACTACATATTACATGAATGATTTATGAATTTTTTTTAAATGATTCAATTGTCTTTTGTTTTTTTTGTTGAAATCAATTTCACCTTGCAAAACAATTTGCAATTGTCCTTGAATTATCCTTGTTATGCTTGCATAATTGCTAACATCCATTCTTACAATTGCTTTTGAGTGAGACTTGGATTATCCTTATTGTGCTTGCATAATGCTCTTCGAATCTCGTCGGTCATTATTGTTTTTTTCACACCTTTAAGATTAGAAGGCATGGCGTGTGCGTATGATTTATTTGTGTTAGCATTATTATCTTGTATTTATATAAAAAATATTTTTTATTTATTATACATGCATTGTACTATAATTAAGTGAAAGTTTATAATTAAGTGAAAGTTTGAATGGTGTTTGTAAATTGAATATTTCATTATAAATTAATAAAATATTAATTAATGTATAAATTAATAATTATTAATTTATCGATTAATTAATAACTCTTTTAATTAATAAATTTTGGTGGTCCCAAGAGTATTAATTTATAGAGTTTCTACAGTTGAAAATAAAATGATATTTTCCTCAAAATTCAATTTTAAAATTATTATATTCAATATTTTTATCGTATTCTTATTTCTTATACTATAAGTTGCAACGATTATTAAAAGAATTTGGCTTCATTTTAAATTGGCAAATCAATAATAAAAAGGAGTTATAAATTTCATTTTGTGCGCGTGGGCTTTGGGGAACCGCAGTCTAGGAACCGTAGAGAAGATGTCCACTGGGCCCATTAGCGGCCACAATCGACATGGGCCTCCGTGGTCGGTGAGCAGGCTGGATTGTTTATTCTCATGTCTGTCTAAGTTTGTGGATATATAAGGAAAAAATAAATACAAAAATCTTTATTAATAATCAAAGTATTTATTTTTATAAACTTTGATATGACAAATTTCAGTTTGCAGTCCAGTCCTTTGTACTAATTGCACATTGGTCCTTAATATATTTATACAATGGTCGTTTTCATATTTTTCAATTAACTAAAGAAAGTACAATGTGATTATGTCATTATACATATGACTCATTATTATTATTACATATAGCTTATACACCATTTCAAGACAACACAAATTTCCATATCCCTTAAATATATAATTAATGATAATTTCCACGTATGATTCATTATCGTCAATCTATTTTTTTATAGTGCGTCCTAATTGCAGGTAGGCACACAACAATTAATAGCTCAATTCTCACGTATACAATGACATATGTTGATCAAATACAATGATCTGTTTTGTCCAACTTAAATTAAAATAAAATATTTGAGTTGGAAGTTCAAAATGTAGTTGATATTTAAATCTATGCAATAGATAAGATTGTATACATACAGCTAAGCACTAGAATCAAGACCATCAATAAACTATCTACAGTTGAAATATAATTCATCAATCATCATATACTTATATATATATATACATATGGATCTTGACAATTTTTTATAACAATTCACATGCATTGTTTGCTTTTGCCCTATCATAAAATACTTCAAAAAGTGACCACTACTTTTCATATTATACAAGTAAAAACTAGGGAAAATTACAAATATCTCCCCTCTAGAATGTCGAAATTCCAAAAAACACTCATTAATTACACGTACTTCCCCTATAAAATATTTTGCATACCACGGGCACCCCCTGTCCTTTTTTTCGGTCAGCTTTTTGCTGATGTCAGCAAAAAACTTTTGTACTTTTCTTATTTTACCTCTGATGACGTCATCAATTGATGACGTCATCCACTTTCCAAAGATGTCATATATTTTTTTGGCGAAAATACCCTCATAGGGTGTAAATGTAATATTTTTTTCTTGGCCATGATATGACCATTATAGGGGATGTCTATGTTATTGTTTGATCATTTGAGGGGGTTCAAACGTAACATTATAAAAGATAACCCGAAAAATATCCAGCATTGTGTAAAATATCAAATCTCATTCCGTAAAATACACAAAATTAGGATTATAACAAGTTAACCTCATTATAGAAACTAAATCATCCAGCATTGTGTAAATTAACTTTGAACAAGGATGTGATTTATCGATCCAAAATACATTATGATGAAAATGCCTATGTTTCCCGATGAACCATTTTCCGAACTTCGAT
Source organism: Verbascum thapsus (assembly GCA_963669365.1). NCBI lineage: Eukaryota > Viridiplantae > Streptophyta > Magnoliopsida > Lamiales > Scrophulariaceae > Verbascum > Verbascum thapsus. The sequence continues at coordinate 354,122 of OY770120.1, forward strand.
GAACCATTTTCCGAACTTCCTTCAATATTAACAACAAAATTAGAAGAAAAATAAATTATCGATCCTTCAATATTGACGTCTGCCTTACTTCGGTCCTCTACGGCGCCGATTGGGGCTCTGTTGTTCTCTCGATCGTCGACGCCGAGAATGAGGAGTCCAATTAAGCGCTTACAAATACAAGCAACCCTGATGACCAAGAGTAAGCAACTCAAAGTCCAACAGTGAGATAAGCAACGAGAATCCTACATAACTGATATTCCTATTCTTTCAAACTAACAGTGAGCTTTTTACCAAACAAAAAACCCAAACTAAGCAAGCATTGAAATAAACACAAAACCCCCCAAATTTAAATAAAAAACCCACATCGACAATCAGATGAAATAACAAAAAAACCTCAATCGATTTCTTCAGATATTTTCTGGACTACAGTGCACCGTCATTTAGAGAGGAGAGTTAGGGTTTTGATTTGATTTGTTTTGGGGTTTTGATTGCGGATAGCATGGTAAGTCGAGGAGAGTTAGGGTTTTGATTTGGGATAAATGGATTTGGATAGGAGGTGTGAAGAAGAAGGTAGAGGAGAGTTAGGGTTTTGATTTGGGATAAATGGATTTGGATAGGAGGTGTGAAGAAGAAGGTAAAATTAGGGTTTTTTAAATTTGAAAATAAAAATATATTTATAAAATAAAAGGGTATTTATGTCCATACAGAAATTATAATTATCAATGTTTTTTTTATTTTTTTTCTCAGAAATTGTAGGGGCATTTTGGTATTTTCACCCTTTCCGGCAGCAAAATTACGGGCAGCGCCCATCAGGGGAAGTATTTGTAATTATGGTCGTTTTTGGGTATTTTTTGAAATTTCGACATTTTAGAGGGGAGGTATTTATAATTTTCCCTAAAAACTATGTTGATAAGATCATTTCTTCAAAACTCTAACTTCAAATCTTTTATAATTATAAATTTCGGGTTATAATATGATATCTTAATTTCTGCATCATATAAGTTCAATGTGATGGGTTGTTATAGTGTCACAAACGAAGTCCTGAAAGTTCATAAGAATAAACATTTTCACAGAGTACATTTTCATTAGCTCTAAATGAGTATCAAATGATCACTAAATTAGGATTAAAATTGTCAATAATCAACATCATTCATGATATGTTAACACTTACCAACCTTAAAATCCAATCTAAAAATGCTAATAACTACATATTAATACATAGATAATCTTCATCTTTGAGTTGCTAAATCTCGAGCCAATCATCAATCATCCGAACTATAATCACTCGATTCTTCCAATACAGGCAAAGCTGCACAACAAAACAAATCCTTGTCTTTGAGTAATAGACAGCTCCCATTTGAGTTCCATTTCAGATCAAAAACAGAAAAACGAGGAAACGGGACATTAATGCAGTAAGCACCCGAAGGTGTCCACATGTACAAATTACTACTTCCAGTGCATAAAAGTAGACGAGGGCATGTTGGGTCCCACACTGCAGCTCGAACGGGATCTTTTTGTATCAATATGGCTGCAAGTTCTAGAAGGTTTACGTCCCATATCCAAAGAACCGTTGGCATGCTGTCATTACGTGTACATATGTATTGGCTATCACTGCTCCATGACATTAGGCCTGAGATTTAAATTTGATTTGTAATAACGTTTGTTGGTTTAAGAATATCAAAACAATATAATCTAGCATTAAATAATATCACCAAATAATTAAAAAAACGTAAACTTTGCATGAAATTCTGTGTTACCTATCCCTTGCTTGGGGTTTGGTTTATCTGCTGGAGGCTTCTGTGTGGGAAGAGTAATTGGTACCTCCATAACATCGTATCTAACTTGAATATATGTCTCGGCAGCATTATCTGTTGGCAAGATTATTACAGTCAAAACCCCGTTAGATAGTTGCAAGAAAAAGTTTGTGGAGAAAAGGAACAAGCAAATCAAGGGATGCTCAAATAGTTTTCTATATATGCGATTACAAAACATGCCAACTATGACTAATTTGCAACATTTCTGAACAAATTCTAAACTTATTATAGGGTGTGTTTGGATTGAGTGATTTGGATTTGGGGAGGGAATTTGGAGGGAAGGATTTGAAATGACACCTAAAATGCAGTCATTTGAAATCCACCGTAGTTATGGAGAAAATAAATCAAAGTGAATGTCGAGTGATTTGAAATCCATTATAACTTGGATACATCCAAACGGACTTCATGGATTTGTTGACGGATTTGAAATCCATAGATTTCAAATCCTTCAATCCACACACACCCTTAAAAACTTCAAAATGTTTGATTTGTACCATCAATCAAAGAGCAACAGAAATACATTGTCAAGGCTTTCAAGGAACGTTAAGATATTGATGATCAATTATTTACGAAACTCACCAGCAGTCCTTTGAGCAAATTCCTCACTCAGTGATAACTCTGACATATCAAGTTGCAATGGCTCATCTACTTCCTAAATGGACATGAAAAAAAATCAAAATAAAGTTTGGGGAAATATATGTTGTCATAACGTAACTAGATAAGAAATTCATACCTTGAAAACTGCAGCAGCACAAGGACCACGAACAGTAGATAAATGAGTGAACTCTGCAAATACTTTCCATGTCAAGTGATTCAAAACGCGTATCATTTGGTCATAGCTTCCTACTGCTAAGAATTGGCTACACGGTGACCAAGAAACGCTTTTTACTCCCAATCCACTTTCGTACGCTTGATACTTAGATAAACAACGGCCATCTGGAGAATATATGAGAACCTAAAACCAGATAGCACAGTATTGAAATGATAAGTGACAAATTCCACAAAGAATATAGAGAAAAAGGTGCTTAAACAAGCACATGCCCATGCACAGCTTTAGGCATACAAGCTTGTATTGATAAGCACATGTAGAGGTGGCAAACTGGGTGGGTCGGGTTGGGTCTGGGTTGGTTCTAACAGTTTGGTTCTTAAATGGGTTGGTTTCTTAAATGGTTTTAAGGTGGAACCAAACTCAACCCAAAAAGAACCAAAGTCAAACCCGAAAGGGAACCCAGCCCAACCCGACTCAATACTTTACATTTTGTTCTATATTATTGGTAAGCGATTTGGGCCTAAGTTGAAATTAGTTGGACCCAACTTGGAATCATGTTGGAACCAATAAGGAACCAAATAAAATTTCTTAGGAACCAATCCAACCCAGACTAGTTTAATTGGGTTGGAACCATGGTTTCGAACCCATTTTGCCACCCCTAACTGCACAGGTCTCATTTTCCTTTCAGAATTGGATAATGAAATCTACCAATAATATTCCACCAACAACAGAGTGTTTCCAGTTTTATGAAATCAATGTAATAACATGGTCCTGTTAGAACATGTATATAGATATATATCATTGGATGGATTAAAAGAGAACCAAAGTTCAGAAAATCGTGTATCTCACAAAATAAATCTCATTATCATGGGAAAATAACTAGTGGCATTGTAAAAATACCTTATATTCCAGAGGGGAATCCCAGATTACTATGGCGCTGTCATCAGGCGACCACTGAATATCAGACAAATCCAACGTGTCAACAGCAAAAACACCCATAATCTCCCACGTGTAACAAGAAAGAAGATTAACATAGTCTTTACAATCACGTCTAGTGCATATTGCAGCATATTTGCCATCTTTCGAAAATGATACTCCCTTAGAACCATGCTTTGGCCATTGTACATGTATGCATGCTGTGTTTAACAATGACCAAACCGTTAATCGGAGTTGAAACTCAGAAGTGGTGAGTATGTGGCGACTATCCGGGCTCCACCTGGCATAGCAAATACCTGCAGAACCCTCATCTATTTTACATGTCCATTCTGGTTGTGCCAATGACCATGCTTGTATCATAGGCCTCTTATATAGACCACACAGTATGTATTCCGAATCAAGGGCCCATTCAATGTAAGTTATTTTGTCCAAGCATGAGAATAATTGTACTACCTGTAAAGAAAATTATAGACATAATTATCATTAATACAAATCTAAAAACACGATGCAGCTCAATCCATGTGGCCTTTCATTCGGCATCACTGTCGTATTTTGCATTTTGTGAACTAAAATACTGATTTAGTTCATTGCTATATTGGCAATGATGAATTACATTTGACGAAGACCTTTTTTTGACTTTACTACTACAGAAGTAGATATCAAATTATCAGTACCATTTGTTAATATCCATATAGCGCAAGATGTGTACTGTTTGATCACCCAGTTCAGAACCATTACCATAAAGTCCCTTAGATTCTCGCCTAAAACCAAATATAACGAGCAAACAATAAACAAATTGCATGAGACCTTCATTTTGTGCAAATGTTTTTGCTTCATTTTGTACAAATCTTTTTGCCTCATTGCTTCTCCTTAGCGAAACTCATGATATAGACTAGCATCTCCAAACATTTTAGATGCTCATGACAACTTCAATATCTTTACAATTTCAAAGCACTTCAAAATAGCAACGTAACAAACAAATTCAAAAAATCCAGCATTTCATCTTCACACTGATAGAAAATCTAAACAAGTATAGTTTGCAAGCAGTATACCAAAACCCAACACTTCAAATTTCACATAAAATCAATCAATTAACAAACAACACAAACCCTAACTAAAATCCCCATATTGCAAAATTAAATCCAACCATAGTAAAATCAAAAGCACGTACCTTGAGCGTTAGAACATCGCGAATAACGAGACGATAATCAACAGCAACTGCTAAATACCTCGCATTGGGCGAGAATGCACAAGGACCCGTCTGCTTAAACGTTTCAGTAAACTCCATTTCTTAACTGCCCAGAAAATATATTTCAAAACAAACAAAAATTGATAGACAACCTACATTGATCAACAAAATGGATCTGCAAATGGGTTCGCGAGATCTGTGAGGGGAGCGGTAAAAATCTATGGGGGCAGTGAAATATAAGTTGAAAGGTTTCAAAATTTTGAAATGTACTTTAAACAGTCAACAAATTGCAGGAGAATCGAAGAGCAGCAGTTGATAACAAGACCACAGTCAAAATGTTTTCATTTATTAAGGAAATACTTCCTATCTTAGGTTTATATACGCTTTTTCGAGATTTGAAAACGTTTTATGACTTGTTCAAGTTTGTTTAACATAGCAAACAAATTTGAGACACTACATCTTAGAAGTAATTAAAATCTTTATTACGATTGCATATAACTTAATTAAAACTCGTTTTAGTAGAAATTTTATTAGGCTTTGTTTATTTAGTAGTACATGGTTCAAGTAAAATTGTTGTTCAAATGATGTGCACCAATTAGACTTGGCCACTTGTTTTTAGCAAGTAAAAATACCTCATTTTTTTGTCTCAACAATCCAGCAAAACAATCATAAACATAAAGCTGGATCCTTCATGATAATACATGTTCATTTCAATATAAAAGAGCAACGACGAAAAAGATAAACTAGCTCGAATCAAAGTTACAGCCCTACCGAAGATACAAACTTCCTAACACAATAATATTTTGGCTAATCAAAACATTGAGTTGGCCACTTCAGTTATTTCTGATGCAACCTGGTCATAATCTTCCTTCAATTTCTCTTGTTCGTCTTTACCAAGTTCCCCCTTTGTGGGTTTCGTGAGCACCAGAACGCAGCATGTTGGTCTCTTAGTGGCTCCAGCATTAGCAAGGTCCTGAAACGAGCAGGTTATATGTCATTAGATTTTCGGGTTTTTTCAATCCAGCTTTTAGCTACTAGTTGCCAATGTATTGCATTAACGCATATATAGCATCATAAAATAAGCTAGATAGTTGCACGAAATTATAGATATTATAAAATGATATCAACAGCATGATCAAGTCAAGTCAGTGTATTGGAGGCTGGCAATCCCGTTTACAGTTTACACAAATCCCGACAAGACAATCGTTAAACAAACGACTTTTTTGTCAAGCTCTCAAAGTCCAAAATAAACCTAAGATGGTAAAATTATGTGACTTTAGAGTTTGGGCTCAGCCATAAAATATGTGATGAAGCTGAGTCCATGGTTAATACATCGATGCTATTTGAACTTGAGCAAGTTGAAGCTTGCCTCATAAGCCTGTAAACTTATTTGTATTTAAAAAGAAAATCATATGCAAACCTCTACATTTAGGCTTTGTATTTTCCAAATTAAGTAGCAAATTGAAGAAAAAACATACAGTCTGGGGTTCATTCGTATATTTAGTCCATATTTTCCAGCTAATATGTAGAGACTGAAGACCTACTAAGTAAACAATATAAATCTAAGATTAACAATAGTAATAAGACAAGGGAGTGAAGAAAACACACTTACTTCCTTGGATGGAACATAAATATATGGTATGTTGTTTTCTTCACATAAGATTGGAACATGAGTGATGACATCTATAGGTGATATGTTCCCGGCTATAACACATACTCTGCAATCAACATAAGTAGATATTAAATCAAGGTCCAGAAATATATAATCAAGGCAGAAAAGCTACAAAACAAGCTTAAAGAACATCATTCAAGTAAATATTCATGTCTAGAACATATTCATTCACCAGAACAATAAAAATCAGCTTTTTTCACGACAAACCCCACTCCTCCAACTATTGCTCTCATCATCTTCTAAAAAGCCAATCAAATCAGACATTTTTTTTAAAGTTTCATAACAAATACACTTACAATTTTTTGTTCAAGAAAAAAAGAGAATGGTGGCCACCCTAACTCATACAAAACTAGCATCTGAACATTCAGTTTTTAAATATATTGGAGAACACAATTTTAAAAGCTATTTCATTGATCACATTCTAGCAAAATAACAATAATAATAACAATAATCACTTGAATGATTCAACATACCCTTTGTTACCGCGGCGAATACTTTTGACAACCTCCTTAACTCCTCTCTTCAAGCACTTCTTTTCCGCAGCTGCCCAAAATAAATCACAATAACCCAACATGTAAATCAGCACATACAGACCTAAATTTATGCGTATTAAGCTACACACAAGTAACTAAATGAGTGAGAAAGAGATACAGACCTTTACGAACAAGTTTGAGTGTGCGTTTGCAAAGCTTTTTGCCAGCAAGTGGTTTAGCAATGGGGGCAAGAGCCAATATCTTCTTCTTCTCCCTCTCTTTCTGTGCCGATTTTTCATTCTCGCTGTCACTTCCACCCATTTTTCTCTTCTTGTGAATGAGCGCAGAGCACAAAGATGAGTTTTTTGAGGAGGTTTTCTAATGGCGGATTAGGGTTTTAGGCACAAATAAGGGTATTAGATTGTGAAATACCCAAAACACCCACGAGGGTTTCTTTTTTTTTTTCTTTGTTTTTTCTATGTTTGTCAATGTGGATTGGGCCCACCCTGACCAAAAACATATTAAATCCAAATAAAACATTGGGCCCAGTAACGGCCCAAAAAGAAATGTAGGGCTTAAGCTTTAAAATCATCAAAAGCCCAATTGTTTGTTCGTAAATCGTAAATATTACTCTGGAAATGAAAAAATAGAAAATTCATAAGAATAATTCATACAAATCTTTCATTTCTCCTCTCAGCAACATTCAATTCAAGGTACTAGTTTCCAATTTCCATTTCCCAAACCAACACACACAGAGTTAAATTCTTGCATGATTTTATAGTTTTTGTAGCTCAATCATGGTGTTATGGATTAATCAATTTTCAGTTCAAATCTCGCGTGATTTTTGTTTTTATTATGTATTTTCAAGGTTGTTACTGTTTTATTGAGCTTCTATTTACTTTGTTTTTGTTTTTCTCTCCTGTAGCAGGAAAATGTCTCCGAGGTGGAGCAGATTTTTGAGCCATATAAATAGGGTTAGCAATTTGCAGAGGAATAATCAATTTGTGAATAGAGATGTATCTGTTTTCTCATTTCGGAATTATGCTAAGGTTGCAGCTGCTGTGGAGCCTAATGTTAAAGCTGATACTAATAAAACAGAGGTTTGTGTATTCCAAAATGATTTATTGTTTTTTGGATGATCTGCATATGTATATATTTTTTGTCTTCAATTTGTATGTTATGTTCAAATTTGAGTTAACAAGAAGAGCTCATTTCCACTATAAGCGATAGTAATATGGTGATATGTAGTCGAAGGGGGTTTATAGATAAGTGAAAGGGATAAACTGCAATTGCATGATTCAGTCTCTATGGTTGTGTGTGTGAGCTTGATTTTGAAACTAAAGATCACTGGAGAACAAGCTACAATGCGCATCAAAGAATTAAGCCTGAAGGATTTGAGGTGTTTGCACTTTACTTCTAAGTGTCAATTTGGTATGTCCTTTGGTTTTATTCTATTGACATGGGTAGACTAGACTATATTCGACCATGACAGTGCAAAATGGGCTCACAACATTATCTCAGGAACATATCTGCCAATGGGTATGATGGATTAATGTACCTATTGTGGAACAAAAGTAATGAGCATTTTGCAAATTCGACTAATGTTAAACCGCCTACTGGATATTGCAATGCCTTGGTGCAGTTCAATTTCCTTGTACAATTATGAAGAAACATGAATTATTCCACAGGTGAATCTTAACAAGATGTTTTGGTCCAAACCATGTTCATTGGCGTTAGCAACTGATTCCCCATACAGAATTGACGATCCACAATATGCTGGCATGAAACGCTTTATCCTGAAGCTGATGCTATTCTACAGCAAACAAAGCCAGTTCATCCGTTGGGCCAATGTCATATACCGCCGTGTAACACATCAAATTGATGGACCTGCTATATATGATGGTCAGTTTTTCCTCGTTTTCTGCGCTTTATTATATTCTGTAGGCAAATGTTTTATATTCTGTTTATTAGATTTTATAGCATTATAAATCTTTATGGATAAATAGAATCAACCCAAAGACGAGCATTGTTTTAGGTATTTGCTATCAACAGTTTCTGATCAGTTTCATCTTCTCATGTATGGGTGAAAGAACATTCCAATGTTCTTTGCATCTGCTTTGCAGTCTCAGTGTTAAATTCTATATAAATAAATTAGCATTGTCTCATTTGACATGCAGTGTTTAGCTTGGAGAAGACATTCAAAACAACATTTTCCTTGCTTGTACTACATATGTGGCTTTGTCTACGCCGTTTAAAGGAAGAGGGTAATGAAGGGGTTGAGTTGGGGCAATATTTATACGAGCTATACAATCATGACCTAGAATTGAGGGTGTCTAAGGCTGGGGTAAGTTATTAATACCCTTCGATTGCTTGTAAGGTTTCTCCATTGTTAATTTTTTGTTTTCCTACTTTATTTTTTTTTCATCTTCCGATGGTCCCAAATGTAGTTGCGATTAGTGATCAATATGGCGGAAATTTTTTGTTGATTTGTAGAGTACACAAACAGTTCACCAATAAAATGAAAATAAGAGTTTAAGTGACAAACTAGGACTAAAATCTTATATATCAATTTGGAATGTTATTTATTGTTCCTTACTTATCTTTCCCTGTTGTTTGTAAGAAGCATTTTTCGTTCTCTCTCAACGATTGCAGGTAAATTTATTGTTAACTAAATGGATGAAAGAGTTGGAGAGGATATTTTATGGAAATATTGTTGCTTATGATGCTGCCCTTGGGAAGCAGGATGACATGCAAAATGTCATTTGGAGGTATGGCTTTCCTAGAAAATGTAATCAGTGTTGATTTGGCACTCTTTCTTTCCGGTTGTTCATATACAAAGCTGGAAATGGGATCCCATAGAGCTGCAGGACAAATAATGGATAGACGGCTAGTTTTGGGGGTTCAGCCATCAATCACTATATATTCCGAAGAAATACATGAAATTACTATAAATTACTCTTGATGAGCGTATATTGCTGGGCTTGGGTGTCAGCAATTGCCCTCATGATGGGGCCATAAGGGAAACATGCACTTGTTCTGTTTAAAGGTTTAGGTTACACTTAATAGCTATATCTTTTAGCACTACGGAAGACGCTCAGTCTTACGTTTGTTAACTCTTACTAGTCATTTATAGTTTTGCAGTGAGTTTTGTCAACAATGTTTGAAGCGAAGAGTATATTTAAGGATAATTACATGCAACCCCTCAATTATTGGATATTTTCACGAGCCCCCCAAAGTCTTGCAAATAACCAAGTCACCCCTTTTCAGATTCTGACAACTTAAATAATTGCGGGTGAAAATGTAATCTGCTATTTACTGACAGGGTAAATTTCTAATATACTTTTACTGATAGAGGAAGTTATGGTAATATCTATAAGTTTAGGTAAATTTCTATCAAGGGTCTCACAAAAGGGGGTGTAGGGTGTCTGTGTAAGTTTACACTTATACTTAAGCTTGCCACAATTATAGATTATCTATTTTGTTAGTCATGTTGATTTTTTGTATACTGTTGTTTATGTGCACTCAAGGAATGTGTTCTCAGACGATGGTACATCTAAACCAAGTGAAGGTGCCTTACTTCCAGTCCAGGTAGTTCCCATCTCCGCTTAAGCTACATGATTACATAATATATACTGTGTGTAAATATTTCTATAATTTTGGTTTTCCTTGTATTTGACACATCAAAGCTGCTTATACTTTTTTTTTTATTTCTAGGCAATGACAAGGTATATTCGTCGAGAAGCGAGCTGTCTGTCACTAACAGGTATGGTATAAAGTTCTTATATGTGAATCTATGTCGGAAGCAAAAGAATCTTTCTAAAACAAAGTAGAAGAAAAGAAGTACTCAAGTTGGAGACTATATGCAGTGAAACGGCTTCGTTTATAGCAAGAACCTTAATGTTTTAAAATGTTTGATATTTATTATATGGTTAATTAAAGATCTTATGAAATTGACAGATGGCTAATATTCGGATGTGAATAATTTTCTTTATTCTTATATTTGATTAGCTGAAGAAAGTTTATTTATCAGAATCAGAATCAGAATCTGCACCAGCTGACAATATATGGTTACTTTTTGTGTAGATAAAGAAGCCATATTATCGGGCAACTTCATGTTCACGCCATTAGAGAATATAGGTGTCGATACAGCAAAAAAGTAGCGCAAAGTGGGATTACGTTGTTATTTAGTAACAATAAATTATGCAAAAACACAAGTCTCGACTTGCAGAGTGTATTATACAAGGTAATTTCTCAGTCTTTTGTTTGCCAGGAAATGAATATTTTTGTACCCCAGTGATGCTTTTAGAACTTTTATCTATTTTGGCAAAAACATATGGGTTAAATTTTTATTTTATCTTTTTTGGTATCGAACGAAAGCTCTTTGTAGAAAATTATGATGAATAATAGTAGTTGTAATAAGCTATAATCTTGAATTCTGAACATCTTTTGTGTTAAGCATTGTTATGTACTCTTTTTTTTTTTTTTTTGGATTGCATGAAGACTGTCGATCACAGGCCCAGCCCATTCTTGATATATCTGTTCCTCAGCCTAATAATCTTTATTTTGGGCCAAGGACCATTTAAGGGATTGGGCCAAATGGAACAGTTGGGCCCAAGAATATCAAATTGAGTAAAGAAATAAAGTGGACTGATAATTTCGAGATTGTTAGTATCAATTTCTTATTAAGAAAGTATGGTAGTCAACGACAGATAAAAATTATATACTAACTCCAGTGAAAAACATCACAACGTAGAATTTCTCATGCATGCATGTTACTAGAATAATATGACACATCATCAACTTTTGTCTTCTTTTAATATATGGGCTTTTTATATCTCCTAATTGTAATAAAATATATCTATTATCAACTTACTTTGGTACCTTTTAACCTACAATAATTCATTAATTAAAAGCATGAAGTGGTTCTAAAGTTTAAATCCAAATTTTATATTAGGTAAAGGTTTACCAAGAAGCTACCTTTTTTACCCACTACCAAACTTAAGTTGAATTATCTTGCTTCAAAAGCAATACAAATTCTCCACCAAACAAACCAAATCAGATAAACCCCCGAAAACTCTCATACCAAACATGGCACTAAAGCTGGAAGAACATATGGCTATGGAAACACCAGCTGAAATCGTCGCCTCAATTGAGCATCTCTTGGCAAAAATCTTGTCACTCCTCCCTTTACAGTCACTTATTCGGTTCAAATCCGTCTCCAAAGGTTGGTTTTCTCTCATCACTGATCCAATCTTCTGTCATCTGCGCAATCCCAATCCTAATCCCGCTGTGGGATTGTTTTTACCCGTTGCGGATGACCAAAGATTCGAGTTTGTACCTTTTAGCGACGAGAAATCAAGAAATTCACCGTTCAGGAAACTGGAATTCACTGAAGATCCAGCTGGGATCAAAATTATCCAGTCTTGTAATGGGTTGTTGCTCTGTCGCAGCGTTTCTGATCCTAATTGTAAGTATTATGTTTACAATCCGACGGCGAAAGTTTATCGTGAGCTGTTGTTACCAGATGAAGAAATTAGGGGTTCGAATTCGATTTGTGGAATGAGTTTAGCTTTTAGTCCGGTTAAATCTCGTTTTTACAAAGTTATTTGTGTGCTCTCAGTAGGATTAGACTCAACGAATAATTCTCAATATCTGATCGGAATTTACTCGTCTGAGACCAATTCGTGGAAATTATGCGGCGATCGGTTTACAGCTAAGGTCAATTTTGGAAATGGTGTGTTCTGGAACGGTGCGATTAACTGGATGGGAGTTGAAAATTGTGAATCTCTGTATTTCAATATTGAACACCAAGTGCTTGATAAAATGCCAATGTTACCTTTACGCTACGGATGGAGCTCTAGAAGTGATTACTACTTCAACGAGTCTTGTGATCACTTACATTTCATCGAGATGCGTGGTCCAACGATCGAATTCAATGTTTACGAGATGAAGAGGGATTACTCTGAGTGGTTTGTTAAGTACCAAGTCGATCTTCGACCCGTTATTGTTGCTAATCCCGAAATGGTTTTGGGTTTTGCAAATCCAGTTGGCTGGTACACCTTCATTTTCTCGGTTTTCACTATCGTTCTTGGTGAGCACGAAGATGATGCATTCATGGTTTTGCAGACTCCATCAAAGGCCATAAGGTACAATCTAGTTCGCAAGACTTATGAAAATCTACATGAGTTTGAAGGGGATGTGAATAAATGTTATTTGAAATATCCTGGAATTAATGGATTCCACTATATTGAATCCCTCTGTTGTGTTTAGTTCTTGCTTTAGTACTGTTGGAATTCTTCAGTTTAATACATAAATTGTGTGGATTTATTTTGTGTAAAGCTTTTGAATTTGCTTTATATCCTTCCTTTGGTTTTTCCGTCAATTCTGAATGGAATTATGATTTTGGGGACTAAAATGAGATGATTTTGAAGATGATATTCTCGGGTTTCGATGAGTTGTTATTGTGGTTGTTGCTGTAGAAGAAAACAAAAGGTACATATGAATGAGGGTTCAGTAGGTCTAGCAGAGAGCCTTTATAAGATTTTAAGTGATGAGGAGTTGATTTTGAAGGCTTGATTTCTTGGTGGTGAGAGATTATTTCAATCGCCATTGGCATTGCTTTTTCTGATCTTGATAAAATCTTCTGCAAACAGAGATTGTTAATATGTATATTTGTTAGTATATATGTGTATATATATATATACACACATATATATATGTTATATAAAGAGTTATAAAAGATTTGGTTATTTATGATTTTTATTTTATCTTAACGAAAGCTCTTTATTGAAAATTATGGTGAATAATATAGTTTGTAATGAGCTATAATCTTGAATTCTGAACATTTTTTGTGTTAAGCATTGTAATGTACTCTTTCATTCTTGGCATGTATATTATATATTTATTTTGGGCCAAAGACCATTTAAGATATTGGGCCAAATGGAACAGTTGGGCCCAAGAATATCAAATTGAGTAAATAATAAAGTGGACTGATTATCAATTTTTAGATTGTTAATATCAATTTCTTATTGTTTTTGGGGAAAAGTATAAGAAAGTATGGTCGTCAACGATAAATGAAAATTATAGACTAATTCTATTGAAAACATCATAACATATAATTTCTCATGTATATATATTACTAGAATAATATGAATCAAGAATATGACACATCATCCTTTTATCTTCCTTTAACACGTGGTTTTTTTTTTTTTTTTATCTCCTAAATGTAATAAAATATAACTATAATCAAGTATCTTTTAAACTAAAATAATTCATTAATTAAAAGCATAGAGTTGTTCTAAATTTTAAATCCAAATTTTATATTAGGTAAAGGTTATCAAGAAGCTACCTTTTGCCCACTACCAAACATAAGTTAAATTATCTTTGTTTTAAAAACATTACACAAACAAAATCTCTCATACCAAACATGGCACTAGAACTGGAAGAACATATGGCTACGCAAACATCAGCTGAAATCGTCGCCTCAATTGAGCATCTCTTGGCAAAAATCTTATCACTTCTTCCTTTACAGTCACTTATTCGGTTCAAATCCGTCTCCAAAGATTGGTTATCTCTCATCACCGATCCCTTATTCTGCCATCTCCGTAATCCCAATCCTAATCCCGCCGTCGGATTGTTTTTACCTGCCGCCGATGAACAAAGGTTCGAGTTTGTACCTTTTTGCGACGAAAAATCTAGAAATTCACCGTTCAGGAAACTAGAATTCACTGAAGATCCATCTGGGATCAAAATTATCCAGTCTTGCAATGGTTTGTTGCTCTGTTGCAGCGTTTCTGAGCTTAGTCGTAGGTATTACGTTTACAATCCGACGGCGAAAGTTTTTCGTGAGTTGTTGTTACCAGATGAAGAAATTAGGGGTTCGAATTCGATTTGTGGAATGAGTTTAGCTTTTAATCCGTTTAAATCCCGTTTTTACAAAGTTATTTGTGTACTCTCAGTTGGATTAGATTCGACGAATAATTCTCAATTTCAGATCGGAGTATACTCGTCGGACACTAAGTCGTGGAAATTATGCGGCAACCGGTTTGCAGGTAAGGTTAATTTTGGAAATGGTGTGTTTTGGAACGGTGCGATTAACTGGATGGGCGTTGAAAATTGTGAATCTCTGTATTTCAATATCGAACACCAAGTGTTTAATAAAATGCCAATGTTACCTTTACGCTACGGCTGGAGCTCTAGAAGTGATTACTACTTCAATGAGTCTTGTGATCACTTATATTTCATCGAGATGCGTGGTCCGACAATCGAATTCAATGTTTACGAGATGAAGAGGGATTACTCTGAGTGGTTTGTTAAGTACCAAGTCGATCTTCGACCCGTTATTGTTGCTAATCCCGAAATGGTTTTGGGTTTTGTTAATCCGGTTGGCTGGTACACCTTCATTTTCTCAGTTTTCACTATCGTTCTTGGTGAGCACGAAGATGATGCATTCATGGTTTTGCAGACTCCATCAAAGGCCATAAGGTACAATCTAGTTCGCAAGACTTTTGAAAATCTACATGAGTTTGAAGGGGATGTGAATAAATTTTATTTGAAATATCCTGGTATTAATGGATTCCACTATATTGAATCTCTCAGCTGTGTGTAGTTCTTGCTTTAGTACTGTTGGAATTCTTCAGTTTAATACATAAATTGTGTGGATTTTGTGTAAAGTTTTTGAATTTGCTTTATATCCTTCTTTTGGTTTCTCTCTGTTGTGTTTAGTTCTTGCTTTAGTACTGTTGGAATTCTTCAGTTTAATACATAAATTGTGTGGATTTTGTGTAAAGTTTTTGAATTTGCTTTATAATCTTCCGTAAGTTTTTCGATGTTTGAAATACCTAGCACTTGTGTAACTCAAATCATATACTATTATCCATCTTTAGTCCTTGTAGCCTAATATACGCTCACGCTTGCAAAATCATCTCATTACAGTCTCCAAGGTCTCGATTCCATCTGAATATGCCCTCATTTGTGTAAAAGATTCCTAATATGGCCAAATCGGAGAAAGAAAATTCTTTTTCCGTCAATTCTAAATGGAATCATGATTCTGGAGATTAAAATGAGATGATTTTGGAAATTGACGGACCAACGAATGCATTATAGACTAGAGAGGCACTCACAGTATAAATCATCACTCCAAATTTTATTTAATATTCTGCAACCAGAAATTGTAACACTTAGAAGGGATGATGAGATTGCTCTTGCAACCCATCCCACACTTGAAATATAGGTGGTACCCTTCATGTGATATATACAATGAAAGTCCTAATTGCTAAAGAGAAAAATACTCGAAAATATCAAAATGTAAAACACTCCTAAAAGCTACCTCATATTGTCTTCAATTTCACTTCTGATTTTCTAGGGGGTTAGGGTTTAGTGTAGCATAAGTAAGCAATTCAGGGTCCTTCTCAAAGATTGCCATATCATGTTCACTTAGAGTCACCCATGCTTCAATTCCATCACCCGATCTCGTTTCTATCAAATGCACCAAGTTTCTAAAGTCGGGCACGTCTGCATCTGCATACCCTATCGACACCCAAACGGGCTTTCCCCACCCAAAATCCGCTTCGTAGAAACCAATATTGCACAAACTCGACGAAATGTAGAACTCAGTGTCGTTATTGGCAAATACTTTTCCAAACTCTGCAAGAAATTTCGCGGCCCTTTGAGGCCCGTCTTTTCCCTTTATTTGCTCGACAAAGTTGTTATCAACTCTGTTGATAGATTCTCGTATAGTGGGCACAAGTGAATGCAATTCGATATCGTCGTTTTTCTTGCATTCAGCAATGGCGTGCCAGAAAATGTTGCCAATGGAGTTAGATGGTAGAGGTGGTGATGTTCTCGGCCTTAGGTTAACCGAAGTAAGGGTTACAGAATGGTTCTTTTGACCATCTGATCTCTTTTGTGAAGCTTTAATGGTGCATTTCCAGATCAAAGCCATTACTGAAGTGACACGGGTGGGTCCCGTCGGGGGACCCGATGATTTTTGGGCAGATGCTTTTTCTTTGAGACGGGTTAAATCCGAGGCACTGAAAACGAATCTCCTTGTTGTAGATTTGTTCACATCCAACGGGTAGGGTCGAACAACCAATGCCTCCTTACTCAACGTCGGGTGGAAAAGAGCGGTCGAGACAAAAGTGGGGTCGATTTGTTTTGACGGGTCGCGGGCCGACCCGGCCCAAGCTTTGAGAAAAGTAGCAAGGGATTGCCCGTCGATAAGCTGGTGAGACATGTAAAGGCCAATGGCAATACCCCCACACAAGAAGAAATTCACTTGTACCATGATCAGGTAAGAATATTTGGCTGATAAATTCGAGGTTGTCGGGTGAAACGGTAGGAGTTTGTGGATCATTTTGTTATCGGGTTTTGTAAGAAAATCGGAGAGATTTTGGTCAACACGGGCCTCGATGTAGTAGACTCCTTCGTCATTACAGTCGATGTGGAGATTGTCTTTGACCTTACCGGCTATGGGGTAGAAACGGGAAAGGGTTTCTGAGAGTGATCTCTTTAGGATTTGGCTTCGTTCGAAGATGATATTCTCGGGTTTCGATGAGTTTTGATTGTTGTTGTAGAAGAAAACAAAAGGTACATATGAATGAGGGTTGAGTAGATCAAGAAGAGAGCCTTTGAAGGATTTTAAGTGATGTGGAGTTGGTTTTGAAGGCTTGATTTCTTGGTGGTGAGAGATTATTTCAATCGCCATTGGCATTGCTTTTTCTGATCTTGATAAAATCTTCTGCAAACAGAGATTGTTAATATGTATATTTGTTAGTATATACAGATATATGTTATATATATATATAGAGTTATAAAAGATTTGGTTATTTATGATTTGTTGAATTAGTTTCCTAGTCTAATTCTATATCTTCCACAGCGTACGACTCTGGGATCTTGTTATTCTAGCATGAAATTAGTTTAGTTTGGACCTATAAATGATATTTTAGTTTGAAAAATAAAATCGAATCTAAACTAGAAATTCTTTTTCCTATATCCATACTCTAAATTATCAAATGCATTTGACAAACTCAACATATTTTCTCTAAAAACACACAGAAAAAATAAGTTAGGAATATAATTTTTATATAGGACAAAGCCCACCAAAATTAAATGGAATGTGGGAAGTCCAAAAGGTACCTGAGTTCAAGCCAAAAACTTCAATAGGGACAGACAAGCAATACCTTATAGTTATCCTTGTCTGTCTAAAATTAATAATGGAATAAATATAGTAAATTAAAAAAAAATTGTGATGGCTAAATCATATATATAAATATATATCAAAATCATATATATAAAATATATATCGGATTGAGATTTTAGATTTAAAGGTGAAGGCATCAAATGTGCATTAAAAACTTGGATTATCAGCGAGAAATATATATACACAATGAAATATAATATATATGGAGATATATAATTCAATGGATCTGTTAAGATTGAATGCAATTATCCTTACAATATAGCGAGAGATTTTGTTATTATCGATAGAGATGAATATAATAAAATCACAATCTAGTAATACACATTGACTAAAATTATCCATGTCTCTGTCCAACTTGAATTATGACTACAAAATTATAAATCCAGTTAGTTAAATACGGGAAATCAGATATTTTAATCCGTGCAAATATTTTATAAAGATTACAAAATTTGCGAAATCATTATATACATATAAATCTAATTAATTAATGATAATTCAATAAATAAAATATAACTTTATACACAAGTAATGCTACAAAATTTATTAGTTTCTGTTTCATATTCCTTTTGTTTTCAATTTCCTCGTTTGAAATCCAATATCACACGATAATATTTTAGAAAGTAAAGAATAATTTAATTAAAACGAAAAAAATAAAAATGATTATGTAAAATGGAAGCACAGCCGCCAAGCGCCATTTGGCGTAACCCTATTGGCTAAACCACGCATTGGACAGACAATAAGATTACAAATATTTAACCAGTCAACGTATCTATACACTCTACACGGTATACGTATTGGGAAATTATATTTCCCATCCCAAAGATTAGTTTCATTTCAATTTTGATCCTATTAGTTACAAATTTATCACGTTTGGTCCTATACTTTTACTATATTTCACATTTAATTAACATTTCTTAACTTGATTTTTGGAGAAAATTTTATGCATGAATGGCACATAATATTGTATAAAGTTATCGTAATACAGAATATAACCTATTTGCAAGTATATTTACGCATAATTTTTTTAATAAAAAGTAATTGATTAAAGTGTTCATTAATAAAATTAACCCTCAAATTTTAATTTTTTTAAATCAGGACTGAAGATGAAATTTTGTAATAAATTAGACCAAAAGAGGCATGATAAATGCATTTTTCCACGTATATACACACGCATGTATGTATTTATGTGTGTATATATATGTATATATCCTCAGCATTGACTTCATTACTTAGTTCACACGCCATTATCATCTCCTAATCTTCCAAATTAACCCCAAACAAGAGAACAATAAAGCCATTTAATAGCCCATTTCCTGTTAATCTCAAGCAAATCATTTCTCGAGAAAAAAAAAATTCAAAACCCCACCAAAAATCCTTACGCTTCCTTTATATTTCTGCATTCATTACAAACATTCTCGAAATTGGAACCGAAATTTCATTGGCCCACAATGAGTTTCCCCAAAAAAGTTATCCTTTTTCTGACCATTTTCCCATTTCTCTGTTTTTCTGAAGAAATTATCAATATCATTCAACTCCCAGAAATTAATGAACCCCATTTGGATAAATTGGGTTCAAAAGAAGTTGAATTAAATTGTTTGAGCTGGAGGGTTGCTGTTGAGGCCAATAATTTAAGCCCATGGAAGAATATTCCAACAGAGTGTGCTGATTATATTAAAGAATATATGACTGGAAAAGGCTATGAAATTGATCTTGAAAGGGTCTCAAATGAAGCTGGAATTTATGCAAAAAGTGTTGAATTGAGTGGTGATGGAAAAGATGCTTGGATTTTTGATGTGGATGAGACCCTGCTTTCCAATTTTCCTTATTATGCTGATCATGGTTATGGGTAATGTTGAATTTTTTACAATTTTTTTTAATGATTTGATATTTTTACTATTTTGTTTTTCATGTATTTTGTTGGGTAAAGATTTGATTTTTATTGGAAATGCATGTTTAGGATAAATAATTAAGCTTTAGCCTTTATGATATGAGAGTAAAAAGATATTGTGTTATTGGGCATTCAAGATACATGAGTATTTCACCTGTAAGAAGAATTTTACGACTTATTTTCACTAACTGCTCTTATATTTCATTTCATCAATGACTGAATTTCATTAAAATTGTTTTTTGACAATCATAGGTATATATATATATATATATATATATTTGATATTGTTTACTTTGGTGTTCTAGTTATGAATTTTTGTAGCTGAAATGTAGGTAGAAGGAATTATTTGTTGGAATTTATTCAATATGGCATTTGAATCTCATTTGATTTAGTAAACTATTATTGGACTGATTATGGGTTCATCTGATATATCCCTTTTTGGTAATATAGCGTGGAGATTTTCGATAATATGAAATTCGATCAATGGGTCGAAACAGGTATGGCACCACCTATAGAGCCTAGTTTGAAGCTTTATGAAGAGGTTTTAAACTTGGGATTCAAGGTTATATTATTGACTGGTCGACATGAAAGGCATCGAAGTATTACTGTCGATAATTTGTTCAGAGCTGGATTTCATGAATGGGACAAACTCATACTGAGGTAAGGTTTCGATTTCTGTCTGAAAATCATGTGTTAGAGAAACGTCTTATTACAAAAACGAGATAAAATCATAAATTCATAGTCATATGATATGTATGATATTTATGTAAAGTGTAGCCATTTTATGTGATCTTAATCTTCGATTCAAATCCAAGTTTCTATACTATGTTGTAATAATAAACTTATAATCAGTTTTTCAGTAACTTTAGGCTATGTTTGTTTCTCGAACTTTGGCGAGAAAAAAGAAAAGGATGCTTATTTAAATTATAGTACTTTATAGTTTATTTTTCGATCATTTTCATTTTCATATAATGTTGCTCGTTATGCAATGATTTTTTGTGTCTTTTTTTCTTGAGGCCATTGTCAATATAATGAAGCTACTATTTCTCCAGATGATTAATTTTTCTGATTTTTAGTGATTTTTAACGCGCTTGACTATCTAATTTCCTTCTCTGTCGATAGAAAAATAACATATTTTTTCTAATTTTTCCGAAGAATCTAACATTTAAACCTTTGTCCAATCGAAATTTTGCAGATCCTCGGAGGATCATGGGAAAACAGCAACAGTATACAAATCGGATAAGAGGAGTGAGCTCGTTGCAGAGGGTTATAGAATACTAGGCAACTCGGGGGATCAATGGAGTGATTTATTGGGTTCGTTTATGTCGAATCGTTCGTTTAAGCTATCGAATCCTATGTATTATATTACTTGATTGGATTTGGACAGATTTTAAATAAATTCTTTCTGATTGAATGCTAAATACAGATAAAATTGTATATGTAATTGGATGAAACAGATTTATGACAGATTTTTTCCAATTAAAATTTCATAAATAGAATAAGATATAGTTGAACCTCAGTATTATTATACAAGTTGCAATTGAACACATAAAGGTACATAAAATAATAAATGGAAATTGACAGTTTGAGCAGACATAAATAGTTAAGAAATTATATAGGTGGAAAGGTGGATTAAATATAAGTAATTAAAGATAGGAATATAAGTATGTTTGTTTTTCCATGTGCTTCTAATAACCACTTCTTTTATTTTCTTAAATATAAGTTTTGAATATATTGTTGGCAAAATAAATTAAGGGATCTCGTTATTAATACTATTTTAATTTCGCCTAAATAGTGAAACATTTGATTTGAATTTTTTTTACTAGCAATATGCATGTCTAAAAAAATTAATCTACTATTTTTAGATAAAATAAATAATTAATTAATTTGCCAAACAAACAGAAAAAGTTAGCAATATGCATGGATGGATTTATGGGCCAACATTTTCAATTGGCCATCATTTTTTGTGATAATTCAGGGGCCAATTGGATGGCCTCCTCATCCCTAAAAAAAATATTTTGGAGAAAAAAATTACAAGAAATACATTTGTTTGCCATTTACTAAAAAATTTCTTCCAAAAAAATCTCTCAAAATTACATATAATTTGAATTTTTTTTCCAACAAATTAATTTTACTATTCATGATTTGACAGTTAATACAATTAATTAAAATGGTTTTTTCGACTATCTTTCAAAGCAAAAAATTATTTTAATTACATATTCTAATACAAAATAATGCAACGTTTAAAATAAGATCCATTGTGACTATTTTTGGACGTCTAAATCAACGAGTTTGACTAACCACATTTAATAAAAATTATATTTAAATACTAACTCAAACAAATTTCTCACAATAAAAAATATATCACATCAAACACAATAATTACTTATTTTTTCTCTTAAAAATCACATTTCTCATTTTTATCATGGAAAAAAATTCTTGGAGATGGATATGCCATCCAATTGGACCCTCATTTCTTTCATTTTCATTCTCTAAAGAATTAACAAAAGTACTTGGATGGGGTCATTAACAACTAATTAGTATAATTATCAATCATTGAATTATCCTCTAAAGGGGTACTATATTGTTTCATCCAACTACCCATACACATGGTTAAGAATGATGAAATATTTTACAAGTCAACTCAACTATACAATGAAATGAAATTGGATGGTACAAATAATAATGTCATTGTCTCTCTCAAAAATAGATTAGACACTATAAAATTTGACACAATTATGTTAAATTTAATAAAAAAATGTGTTATTATTTAAATTATGATAATTAAATTTGTTACACTATTTTCTTATATTTACGAGTATTTTTAACCAGAATTTTTTCTATTTTACACCAGGCACATCATTACATCACACATTTGATGATGAGTTGGGTGTTTTTTAACACTCACTCATCACCTAAAACCCCATAATTATTAATAAATAACACATTAAATTTGTTAGATTGAATAAATTTATAGGCTATATTTGTTTATATTTTTAAGTTAGAATTTTGAAAATTTATCGGGAATGGCGTACCATCGAAATTCGTGTGAAAATGGTAGGTGTTTGTTTATGATTTTAGAATTAGGTTGAAAATTGTAATGTGTCAAATCAATGATGATTGGTTGATGTTTAATGATTGAATTATTTGTTTTTGTAATGATTATTTAAATAAATAAATATATATATCAGTATGTAAAATAATGTATATATTAATTGTAATTGATGAATGTGTAAAATGATTGATGTGTTGATTGATAGGTATTTAGTATTAGAGATTGATGTCAAATCAATTAGTTGAAAAAGTAGAGTTGAAAAAAGGAAATTGAGATGAAAATTTGGTGTGTTAAGTAGATTTAAGATTTTGTGATTTGAAATTTTGAAATTGAATTTCAAAATATAAACAAACATAGCCATAGATTTTTCCCAATTTTTCTATGTCCATATTTCAATAATAATATGATACCACAAAAATCATTGATAGGAATATGAGTCAATCACATCAGAGGGTATTTTAATACATGAAAACATCAGACTACATAAAAACATCACATGTATCCACCTGCCAATATTGTCCTCTGTCTCTCTCTTTCATACTCTGTCTCTTCTCTCTCTCTCATCAGATACAAACACACTGAGATTTGTCTGCAGCTAAGTTCTGAAGTCATCGTTTTTGCAGTTCCAAATAATTTTTGGATTTTTCATACCCATTAGTTCATATATTCCAGGAAAATCCAATCGTTTCAGATTTGCTATCCCCATTTTCAATTAAAAATTATATTATTAGGTCACCTTTTTCTTTTTCGTTCACTTTCACTTTCACCTTTTGATTTCATATTCGAACACCATTTTTCCAGATCTTGGGCCCTTCTTATTTTTCAGAAAAAACCCATAAAGCTTCAATCTTTACCCCTACCAAAGGTATCATTACTCACAAAAAGAAAAGAAATGGAACACAAACATAAACTCATATTAATCATATGTCTAATCATACTACCAGTCTTCACAATTCTTTTCCTCACATTTTTTTGTTTCAGAACAAAGAAATCTGAAAATTGTTCTAAAGATATAGAGGTTACATTTGATTGTAAAGAAGGAGATGGGTTGGTAAATACAGGGGATTTAATCAAGTTTGAAGGTGGTGAAGATCTTAGTGTACATGAAATTCTAGATGCCCCTGGTGAAGTTATTGGAAAATCTAGCTATGGAACTTTGTACAAGGCTAGTTTGGTCCATTCAAATTCACTTGCATTGCTTAGGTTCTTGAGGCCTAGTTGTACATTGAGGGTAAAAGAGGTAATTCCAATTGTGGAGATTTTGGGGTCTATTAAGCACCCAAATTTGGTGCCTTTGAATGCATTTTATGCAGGGCCTAGAGGGGAGAAACTCATGGTTCATCCCTTTTATGGGCATGGAAATTTGGCTCAGTTTATCAGAGGTATAGCTTTCAAAGTTTAGTTTTTGTTATAAAAATTTGAATCTTTTTTCATTATTCTTAAAGAAAATGGGAATTTATTTAATTTCTGCAGATTTATGAATGAGTTAATAGTTATAGAGCCAAAGAAATAAATTTTGTTAAATTTGGTTTAGTTTTTGGATTGTGAAAGTTTTGTTCCAGTGCATAGATTTGCTTTTAAGTGATTCCCTAAAGTGTTGATATTAAGATTGAATTTTGTAGTTTAGATTCAATTCGCGTCGTAGATTTTATTTTTGAGGTTGTAGCATTGATATGAATACTTTCTTGTCTCTAACATTGATCCCTTTTATCGAATTCACTTAATATCGATCAATAGTAACTTTTACGGTCTAAGATTATGACACTCGTCGTGTTGCATTTTTGGACCACATTAATTATCATGTAATAATATTCGAGATGTCGAACAAATGTCAATATCTAGCTGCATTTTTGGAATATGTCATTTTTGTTCATGTTTTTGATTTCTCTATCACCATTTAAGATCTATATCTGCATGTTTAATCCACAGATGGTAACAAAGATGCTCACAAATGGCCCGTTATACGCAAAATCTCAATCGGCATTGCTAGAGGAATTTACCATCTTCATACATTTTCGGAAAAGCCCATAATACACGGTAACCTCAAATCGAAGAATATACTATTGGATCGTAATTATCAACCATATGTTTCAGATTTTGGCCTGCATTTTCTCTTGAACCCTATTGCAGGGCAACAAATGCTTGAGGTATGTTCATATGAGGGGTATAAACCCCCCGAGTTGATTAAAATGAAAGACGTTTCTAAAGAGACTGATATTTATAGCTTAGGAGTAATTTTTCTAGAATTATTGACCCGAAAAAGGCCCATTGATGAAAACCCGAGCCCGGGTCAAGATTTTTATTTACCGAGTGCTATAAGAAGTGCGATTCTTGAGGATCGAGTTGAGGATTTGTATAGCCATGATATTGTTCTTGGTTTAACAAGTGATCAAAGGGTGGCTATTGAAGATGGTGTTTTGAGATATATTGAACTAGCATTGGCTTGTTGTTCTACGTCCCGTCTCGTTCGACCCGATGTGAAGCAAATTCTAGAAAAACTTGAAGAAATTGGAAAGGGTTGACTTGATTTAGTCAACTTGAAAAGGGTTGGCTTGATTCTTTTGGTGATCATGATAACAACTAATAGAGATTCCGAAAGTGACTCGGGTTGACTTTAGGATGAAGACTTGTATACAAAAGATCGAGATAGAGAGGTAGAAATTTTCATCAAGTCAACAATGTGAAGGTAAATCATCGTATTGTATTCATCATATGTGCATCATGTCTATATTTTTTCCCGTTAGATATACTAGTGACGTGGATTTTGCACATGTATATTGATATATGAAACGAAATGCCATTGTTGGATAGAGGATCCAGTGTTAAAGTTTCAAGACGTTTTCATTAGTATTCTACAACTGGTTTGAAATTTAATTGTGTATCATGGACATGTTATATGATCGTCTTTTATTTTGGGTAATTATGTTTTATGATCGTCTAAAACAGAATTTTTTTATGACCCGAAATTTGTATATTCAAGTGAAATTTTAGAATGTACGAATAATTAAAGTTTAAAATAAGTGTCCAAATCCTACATTCCCATATTAATCACATGTAATGACGAATTAATAGTCATAATTGCAGGATAAGGACAGCCTGGCTTTCTTGGTGTATTTGGTAATTGGTACTATGCCCAATTAGTCCGAGTCTTCAACTCTTCATGTATCATTCTGCATTTCATTACAAATTATTGGATATACTCAACATCAATTATAGAAATTTCATTTAAAGCATGATTTTTTATTTTTGGTTTCATATTATATGAAACTAGATTCGAAGTCGACTTTCATAATTAATAAATGAAAATGAATACAAAAGCAAAAAAGTTACTCAAGTTCCATTCATATTCAACTAGATTACAATGCATTTTAGCAGAGTACAATAATAATATTATTTGAATATATTACTACACAAACATATTACTAAACCTATTTCAAAAGATTATTGTTCAATATCACCATATATAGTATCTATATTACAAGAGTCAAAACCACATTTCATCGCGCCTTCTCAAGCACGTCGATGCATGGTAATAAAATTTACCATAAAAACAATCTCGTAAGATTCAAAACGTCTCTAACTGCCAAGAATCGATGAAAAAATTTCGATCCAAACAAAAATTTTCTTTCGTCCCGTAAACTTACATTGTCTCGACCATAACTTGAACAACCTTAGAATGTAGGCCCGATTCTGATAGTACAAAAGCGATTACTTATCGTTCCCTTTAATGTAAACTATCATAAGTTACTTTATAAGTCAATCAATGAAAACGTAAATAATGTCATAAAGTGAAATACTGATATTACCATGTTTAATCTAATGGTTGGGTATTTTGTTAGCCTAAGCCTCGGGACCCGTTGCAAACAAGCTAACGAGGCCTCGAAATACTTGAGCAGATAGCTGATGAGCATGAAAAATCTCGCCATCCACATTCCATACACCCTCCTTTCCGAGAGATGTGAATGTAAAGGCTGGAGTCTACAAAAAAGCCCGAAAAGGGTCACCTTAATATATATACAAACGAGGGTAAAAAATGAGAGATTAAAAGTCGAAAGAAAATATACTTTATGGTGTTCGACAAATTTGAATTCTAAGGGGGTCCCGCCTCGCCTTGCGAGTTGAATAAGGTGCCTGCAGATAAGATCAAATATACTGAGAAGATATATATATATATATATATATATATATATATATATATATATATATATATATATATATATATATATATATATATATAAGTAGGGGTGGCAAAATGAATTCGGAACCACGGTTCCAACGGTTCCAACCCAATTTGGGTTGAATTGGTTCCTAAGAAAATTTAATTTGGTTCCTATTGATTCCAACTTGGTTCCAAGTTGGGTCCAACTAAATTTCAAGTTAGGCCCAAATCGTTTGCCAATAATCTAAATTATAATGAACAAAATGTAAGGTATTGATTCGGGCTAGGCTTGGTTCCCTTTTGGATTGATTTTGGTTCCATTTTGGATTGATTTAGTTTCACCTTAAAACCATTTAAGAACTAAACTCATTTAACAACCAACCCATTGGAACCAACCCAACCTGCCCAATTGCCACCCCTATATATAAGTGATACAGATATTATACAAATGGATTATGTTCACAAAATGATGACAATTTTGTGGAGATATATAGATTACCTTAGATATAAAGTGTGTGGGCAATCTTTTATTAATATGAGATGCAAAAAACCATCGGAAAGATGAGCATCAGCCACAAGGCCATCGGGAGCCTTCTCATTCCGGCAAGATATAACGGCAGCACCAACACTGAGAAAACGTCCTTTGGACTTCGACCATCTCACGTGGGACCCACCCACCGTCACATTGGATTTCGTATTGCATATCCCACAGTTAGCACGACAACTCACTCGATCCAACTTTTTTGGAATGCACGAAAGCTTATCTTGAGCGTCTTTTTTGGGCCCAAATTTGCCATTTTCTGGTTCAATTTCGATATAATTCACTTCCGCTTCGTATGACCTTGAAATAATAAAAATAATATAAAATAAAAATATAAGTTATCTTGCCAAAAGTTAACAATCCAACTTTGTACCTGTGTTGAAGGAAAACCTTTGTACCGGCATAGTCATATCGTTTAGGTCCCATCCACCTATACTTTTCACTCTCTGTAATGACATCTCCATAGAAACCATACCTAATAGTTTTCAAGAAAAAAATTAACTATAGTGATGGTAAATGATTCATCTTTCATTAGAACACATAATGGGTCATTAACTAAATAATGTGACAAGATTTTGAAACAAATGTATAAACGAAATCACGAGATAAATTGTAATAAGATATAAGAATACCCAGCAAACGAAGCTGCATAGCGTACACAGGGTTGTTCTTCATTTGAAACAGACGTGGTTTTCCATCTTACGAGTTGAGCTAAATCAAGGTTCACCTTTTTACCAAGGAGAATATGCAATGCTGATGTTACAGGGTCTCGAGCCCCAGTCGTGCTGTCAAAGTAAAATAAAAAAAAGCAAAAAAGGAAACTATTATTTCATCGGATTTTGGGTGAGCACGAAAATCTATATTTTGGTAAGAAAAGAGATATAGACGAAAAATACAGTAAAAACCAAAAAAGGTAATGCTGAAAATACCAAATTGCGATGGCATCAGTAGATCCAGCTGGGATGATCCCGAATCTAAACATTTCATTTGGAAATGTAAACTCGGGATCTTGTTCTGCAAAATAAATAAAAATCATTAGATAAATCCAATAAAAATCATTATAAACACGAGGCTCTAAAATTGTTCTCTCACCATTACGAATTGAAACGTTTGATTCACTCTCGACGGGACTTATGGGATCACCAGGAGCTGGTGGATATGGAGCTTTATGCCTCGACAATAGAACACCGTTAAGAATTTCATTGAAAAATCCATCACCGCCCTAGTAAAATAAGGAAAACGAATAAATGATAAGAGTAAACGAAACCAAATAGTTATTAGCACTTGTTACGTAGTTAAATATACATAGTTAATTAGTTGCCACAAAAAACAATTACACGGTTTCATAAAACAACAAAGATTCAAAATTAGAAAGTACACAAGGAAATAATACAACTACTTACAACGGCAATAACACCATCATATAATCTAAGATCCGTATTTGTAATCGAGGTCAACACTTCACGTGCATGTCCAGCCCTTTCGGTCACTAGTACCTTTCACAAGATAAAGATAAAACGTATAATTAAGAATAGAAATCCCGTTAAATTATGCAAAGAAATAGGACAAAAAAAAACCCGAGTTTTTTTTTTGTCCTAATTTACCTTTGTAATAACTTTGGCCCGGGAAAATAATGGAGCTACTGCCTCCCATATTCTACACCCCTTTCCTTTCCCACTCCTTGGGTGAACAAAAACCTAATAAATCACAAAGTAAGTTTAAACTAACCAAAAAACAGACATTTTAGTAAGGTGGGGGTTAAATAGAGGCATACCAAAAGACTCTTCGGTCGTTGACTTTCCACGTTCAGACAAGCATCGATCTGATTAACCCAATTCTTACAAACCTCCGAATTCTTGTGACCAAAAGTGTACACTGACGGGGTCAAAAGTGACGGTTGGGTTTTTGATTTTTGTACAACATGCACTGTAAATCGGTACATCTGCAAAAGCAATGAAAAACTCGTTAAGCTCAGAGCAATATAACTGTGAAATGAAAATGGTAATTTAAGGGAATATTTGTGCATCACCTCGGAGGAACTTGAAAGAGCAGATTCATGCACCAAACCCCAATCAATGAAGTCAACAGCATAAATGTCAGCAAATTTAACCTCCGTTACGCTATTAGATACCAATTTCAACTTCAAACAAGACATTTTATCCTCTTCCTGATTAGCCAATAAATTCATTAATAAGGTAAGTGTACAAAATGTATTTAGTTCAACTCATATACAACATGGAATGTAAAGTGCTATATAGAGTGATTAGATAGAAGACACTTCTTGGATATCGATACTAAAGTCAAAAACCAATGGATTATGTTCTGTAATAAAATTGCTATTGGAAAGTAAAATACATATATGCAACATCACCTCTGACAAAAACTATGAAGAACCCATTTCTCTGAATCAAACAACAATCACAAAGCTTCTATTACATCACGCTTGATCAATGAATTAACTTACACCAACATACTAACACTATTTATATATTGTGGGGGAAAATATACTCCTACAAGGGGTGTAATTGTTCCACTTAAGAATACAAGAAATCCACGTACCCAAATGAGTAACAAAAGATAAGGCTTTAAAATTTTAAACAAAACTAGGATTAAAGAAATTAAACATGAATAGCTTACATTATGTGAAGATTCAACCAATTTCCAACACAACCCATCTGAATTATGTGTCAGAACAACCTCTCCAACATGATCCAAGAATAACTTGGAGCTCAAAACAGAGCCCTGGTCGCCACAATTAATTGTTGGCTTTTGATGAGAATTATCTGCAAAAGATCCATTTTTTTCGTTTCTTTCCATCCCAATAATCAAATGCTGCAAAAAACTGAAACCCACCAAATTTCTTGAGAATCAATCAAACACAAGGGAAACCCATATTATGAATTAGATTGACGCTATGAAAAAATACTGTTAAATGTGTTAATTTGGGAATTTTGAGGTTAGATTTACATCCAACATTCCTTTTCTTTTTTGGTGGGAGGGCAGTAATAGAACAGGCGCCAATAGATTAGAAAGGAAATCATGATGATTATTAATATTTTATTAGATTATATTTTCTTAAAAATTCTTAATGTTACTAAATGAATTGACAATAATAGCCTTTTGGGCCACTTCATTTGACCCAATACAGACGAACAAAAAGACCCATTTGTATCATGGGCCAAAAAGTGAGGAAAAGAGAAATAACAGGGATTAGTTTCCTTTTAAAATTATTAGAATGTGGCATATATTATATTAGATTTAATTATCTTCCAAAATACCTCTTAGGCACCGTTGTTCAAAGTCAAAATTAAATTAATTTATTTCCCTACAAATAATTTAAGTTGATACCAAATACCTTAGTGAAAAAGTTGGGAAAATTTTAAGGGATAACACACACTTAACTTCATATATAATATAAGACATATTTTAAAATTATAACCAATTTGTGTTTTTTTTTTATAAATGTTGCTCGTATAAAACCTAGCACAACATTTTTATTTAAAATAATGATTATATATAGGGGCACTTACTAATATTCATGAACACAAAAATATATTTGTTACATACATACTACAATTGGAGCAAACTCAAATTTGAAACTCAACCCTAATGTCCGTTAATATAGAATAAGTAAAAAATCTATGTAATAGCAATCGTGATGTTGATGACATTCCTTAATGACAAATTAAAATAAATAGATTTTCCTTAAGTAATTCTATTTTATTTCCTTTTAAATATAAGATTTGAATTTCCAATGGAATTAAAATATATGAATCCACAAAAAATAGGAAACTTATTTCCTAACCCTATTCCGATCCCGCAGTCTCCTAATTTTATTCAACTTAGTAGACCGTTGGTAACTTGTATCATCTCCTACCTGTATAAATAAACCTCTATCATTAACCATTAATCTCACACCAAAGCAAAAGCTTTTCTACATTAATCCTTTAGTTATATTCATCAATCTCTCTTAATTCTCTTTTTCACAATATTTCTTGTGTATTTTCTTTATCAAGACCGGCTCGTGCATTCTTGATTCGATTCATCGTTTTTTGGTCGTTTTTTTTCGAGGGAAATTCATTTTTCGCGCGAAATTTTTTAGTTACTAATCATGTCATTCAACGGAGAAATTTTGGAAATCTTTTCAAGGCTACCAGGCAAACATTTGCATAAATTTGCATCTGTTTGTACATTATCAAACGAGCTATTGTTCGATGATTTTTTTATAAGAAAACAGTGCAAAAATATGCAGGTGGCTGATGAAACTGATTTTTTTATCAAACCTGATACTATTCCTAGGGACACAAACTGCAAAGCTGAAATTCATGCTTTAAACCCTAAAACCTCCATGAACATTTCTGAACAATCTCTTGAAATTATCTCAAACCAAACTGATATTCTTGCTTCTAGCAATGGTTTACTTTGTTGCAGAAGGAAAACCCCCGTTGAAAATCCTTTTTTCCTTTTTAACCCCACAAATAAAAGTTATTTAGAAATCCCCAACCCGGATGATAGTATAACTCGTGATAAGGACATAACTGTTGTTTTCGAGTGCAATGGAGAAGAAGATAACATGGATTATACTTTGATGGCTATTCTTATCCCTCCTCAATGGGGTGCAAACTATTACACCAAGATTTTTTCACCTGAAAAAATGGCTTGGGTTGATGGAGACAACATTAATCAAGGTGCAAGAAATATTGTTCACGAGTATTCATTTATGCAAAACGGGGTTGTTTATATGATCTCTGATCAATGGAGATATTTTACAAAGGAAAGCCCTTTTCGATGGCCATACATTGTGGCTCATGATACCAAGAACTCTACTTCTAGATTTTTGTATATGCCAAAATCTGTAAGAAAAGGGCTACAGGTTTCAAAACTTGGTATTTTCAAATGGGGCAGTTCAATAAACACGTCTCTTAATTCGATATGTTTGGTGAAATTTTTTAAAAACGTGTTTACAGTATGGGAGCTGATGGAGAGTGATGGGTGGTGGTATTATTGGAATCTGGTTTTTAAAATGCGAGTAAGAGCAATGGGGTTGGTGTTTTCCGGCGATCTGAAGGTGGCCGGATTTACAGTGGTTAACGGAAGTTTACTTCTGTTTGCTACGGAGGAAAAAGTGTATAAATTTGACCTTAAAAATGGCATCAAAGGAGATATCGAAGAAATTGGCGCGCATAATTGTGGGGACCGTGTTCGATTCGACTCATTCTCGAGTACACTTCGCCCATGCATATTTGGTGCAGATAGGGACGAAGCTAGAAATTAAGTTTTTCTGAAGTGAGGATCGTGTTATATATATCATCAAAGATAAAAAATTTATTTAGTTATGTGTTTTTGTTGTTGTTGCATTATTGTTATTGTTTTTATTGTGAAGTAGATTGTAAGATATGTTTACAATCTATACATTCTTTAGTTTGATATGAGTTGTAATCATCTTTTAGTTTTTATCAAAAAGGGAATGTTTCATATGCACAAATTATATGATATAGTATAATGATTATTTATGTTTGACTTAGTTTAAAATATAGATAGAGGATGGAAATATTGAAGGTATTACTAATTAAGAGCGGTAAGATTGTAATCTTGAAAATTTTGAAATTGTTCCAAAGCTTCTAATAGTTTATGAGTCGAATTATGAGTGGGAAAATTAAGAAAAGGAAATTAAATCTATTGATGATCTTATTCTATAAACAATTTGAATTGTTTTTAGATTAAAAGTATCGCCTCTTCCTTCATAAAATTCTAACATAGCTAGAATTTAAAGTAGTACTTCTATAGTTAATTTTTTGGTTAATCCCATAACTGAAAGATATTAATTAAAACGATCTCACAATAATTTTATAATAAGATGCGCACCATAATTAAAGATGTTATTGCAAACGATGCAATATATATTTTATATAAGTTAGAGTATAAATATGTATTTATAATTTAATTATAAACTTAAATTAAAGCATAATTGAATAAAATATAATTAGGATATAATTATAACTAATTAAAATTATAAGGGTTAAATTAAAAATAATTTAAAATTTATAAATTTGAAAAGGACTAAATTAAAATTAAACAAAAACTCGAAGGACCAAAATGCAAAATGCAAAATTGAATAAATAAATAAAAAAATATAAAATGCTGCCAAATCTAGCGCAAGCTACAATGCTGCACCAGATTTGGCGCAGCACTGTTGCTGCGCTGGGTTAGAGCAACCCAGCGCCAAAAAAGCACTCCACCCACGCTAATTTAGCGTGGGTTGGAGATGCTAACATTGATGACATGCAAATTCCTTAATGACAAATTAAAATAAATAGATTTCCTTAAGTAAAATATATGAATTTCCTAACCTATTCCGATCACGCAGTCTCCTAGCTAATTTTATTCAACTTAGGAGACCGTTGGTAACTTGGTAAATCATCTTCTACTTGTATAAATAAACCTCTATCATTAACCATTAATCTCACACCAAAAGCAAAAGCTTTTCTACATTGACCCTTTAGTTATATTCATCAATCTCTCTTAATTCTTTTTCTCACAATATTTCTTCAAGATTTTCTTTATCAAGATCTGCTCGTGCATTCTTGATTCGATCCATCGTTTTTTGGTCGTTTATTTTTCGAGGAAAATTCATTTTTCGCGCGAAAATTTTTAGTTACTAATCATGTCATTCAAGGGAGAAATTTTGGAAATCTTTTCATGGCTATCAGGCAAACATTTGCATAAATTTGCATCTGTTGTTAGTAAGAGCATCTCCAACCCAATTTTCCATTTTGCACCAATTTGGCACAGCTACAGTAAATCCACTCCAACCCAGAATACTATTCACTACACTAAAAATGAATCTTACATAATATTCCATTTTTTCCATCTTTTTTATAATATTACAATCTATCACAAATAAAGCCCAAAACTTTTACGTATTGTACATTTTCACCCAAAAAATATACTTTGTTAATAAAAATCATAAAAATAAAAATAATATTATTATTAAGTAATTAAAAATTATATTAATTGCATTTCAATATTTTAAATATTAATTAACAATTATATAAGTTAAATTGAATTAAATATAACTAGTATAATTTATTTAACAAATTATATATATGTTTATGAGTTAAATTAAAAGTAATTAAAACTAATAAATAATATAATATATATTTTATATAAGTTAGAGTATAAATACGTATTAATAATTTAATTATAAATTTAAATTAAAACATAATTGAATAAAATATAATAATTAGGATATAAATATAACTAATTAAAAGTATAAGGGTTAAATTGAAAATAATTTAAACTTTATAAATTTGAAAAGGATTAAATTAAAATTAAACAAAAATTCAAAAGACCAAAATGCAAAATTAAATAAACAATTAAAAAAAAATGTTGCGCTAGATTTAGCGCATCAATTGGCGCTGGGTTGGAGCAACCCAGCGCCAAAAAAGCACTCCACCCACGCTAATTTAGCGTGGGTTGGAGATGCTCTAAATTATTGAACGAGTATTTGTTCGATGAATTTTTCATCAAAAACAGTGCAAAAATATGCAGGTGGTTGGTGAAACTGATTTTTTTTATCAAACCTGACTATATTCCATGGCACACTAACTGCAAAGCTGAATTAAATTCATGCTATAAACCCTAAAACTACCATGAATATTTCTGAACAATCTCTTCAAATTATCTCAAACCAAACTGATATTCTTGCTTCTAGCAATGGTTTACTTTGTTGCAGAAGGACAAACCCTGTTGAAAATCCTTTCTTTCTTTTTAACCCCGCAAATAAAAGTTATTTAGAAATCCCCAACCCAGATGATAGTATTACTCGTGATAAGGACATAACTGTTGTTTTCGAGTGCAATGGAGAAGAAGATAACATGGATTACACTTTGATGGCAATTCTTATCCCTTCTGAATGGGGTGCAAATTATTACACCAAGATTTTTTCAACTGAAAAAATGGCTTGGGTTGATGGAGACAACATTAATCAAGGTGCAAGAAATATTGTTTTAGAGTATTCATTTATGCAAAACGGGGTCGTTTATATGATCTCTGATCAATGGAGTTATTTTACAAAGGAAAGCCCTTTTCGATGGCCATACATTGTGGCTCATGATACCAAGAACTCTACTTCCAGATTCTTGTATATGCCAAAATCTGTGAGAAAAGGGCTAGAGGGTTCAAAACTTGGTATTTTCAAGTGGGTCAGTTTTGAAAACAAGTCTCTTAAGTCGATATGTTTGGTGAAATTTTGGAAAAACGTTTTTACTGTGTGGGAGCGGATGGAGATTGATGGAGGGTGGTATTATTGGAATCTTGTTTTTAAAATGCGAGTAAGAGCTATGGGATTGGTGTTTTCCGGCCATCTGAAGGTAGCCGGATTTACAGTGGTGAACGGAAGTTTACTTCTGTTTGCTACGGAGGAAAAAGTGTATAAATTTGACCTTAAAAATGGCATCAAAGGAAGTATCGAAGAAATTCGCGCGCATAATTGTGGGGACCATGTTCGATTCGACTCATTCTCGAGT
Organism: Verbascum thapsus; assembly: GCA_963669365.1. NCBI lineage: Eukaryota > Viridiplantae > Streptophyta > Magnoliopsida > Lamiales > Scrophulariaceae > Verbascum > Verbascum thapsus. Next base: position 390,346 of record OY770120.1, read on the forward strand.
ACACTTCGCCCATGCATATTTGGTGCATATAGGGACGAAGCTAGAAATTAAGTTTTTCTGAAGTGACGATGGTGTTATATCATCAAAGATGAAATTTTTATTTAGTTATGCGGTTTTTTTTGTTGTTGCATTATTGTTTTTGTTTTTATTGTGAAGTAGATTGTAAGATATGTTTACAATCTATACATAATACATTCTTTAGTTTGATATGAGTTGTATTCATCTTTTATTGTTTATCAAAAAGGAAATGTTTCTTATGCACGAATTATATGATACCGTATAATGATTATTTATATTTGACTTGCTTACAAGTATAATAGAGGATGGGAAATATTCAAGGTATTACTAATTAAGAGCGGTAAGATCCTAATTAATCTTGAAAATTTTGAAACTGATCAAAGCTTCTAATAGGTTATATGAGTCGAATTATGAGTGGGAAAACTAAAAAGAGGAAATTAAATCTATTAATGATCTTGTTATACAAAAAATTTGAATGTTTTTAGATTAAAAGTTGCGCCTCTTTCCTTCTGAAAATTCTAACGTAGCTAGAATTTAAAGTAATACTTCTGTAGTTAAAACTTAAAATTTAGTTAATCCCATAATTGAAAGATATTAATTAAAACGATCTCACAATAATTTTATATAAGTTGCGCATCAGAGCATCTCCAACCCACGCCAATTTGGCGTGGGTGGAGTACAATTGGCGCTGGGTTGGTCTCAAATCCAGCGCCAATTCTTGCGCTAAACCCAGCGCAGCTACAGTGCTGCGTCAAATCGCCGGATTTGATGCAGCACTGTAGCTGCACTATTATTATTATTATTATTATTATTATTATTATTATTATTATTATTATTATTATTATTTTTTTTTATTCCTTTAATTAATTTTGCATTTTGGTTCTTTGAGTTTTTGTTTAATTTTAATGTAGTCCTTTTCAAATTTATAAAGTTTAAATTATTTTCAATTTAACCCTTATAAGTTTAATTAGTTACAATTATATCCTAATTATTATATTTTATTCAATTATGCTTTAATTTAAGTTTATAATTAAATTATAAATACATATTTATAATCTAACTTATATAAAATGCATATTGTATTATTAATTAGTTTTACTTGCTTTCAATTTAGCCAATAAACATATAATTTAATTCAACATATACTAAAACATATAATTTAATTCAACATATACATAAACATATAAGTTATATTTAATTCAACTAGAATAAAATACAAATTTTATAAATTAATTTTAAATAAAACATATACTAAAATTATATAAATGCATACTTTTATAAACTAAAAGCATTAAAAATACATTACTTGGATTTGCATAATTAAAATATTAAAAACATTAATAGGAGGGATATCGGTATCGTCTCCACCAATATTACCAAAATATTGGCCAAAAAAGTTCGTCGGATTCGACTGTTGGCTTCGTTCAGCTCGTCCCTGGGCTCGTCTTTGTAAAATTTCTATTCGTTCGGCTTGAAACTCAGCCCGAACTTTCTATGGTCTGTATTCGACACTGCACTGATCTGCTATTACGAATCACTGAACCATCGGGTGTTGCACTATGTTATTCAAAGAAAGGAATACAATATGGGATATTATCTAGCTGATGCTATATATATCCAAAATGGTCTACTCTCGTGCAAACAATTCATAATCCGAGTGGCCCAAAGAAAAAATATTTTGCAATGAAACTCGAGGCATGCAGGAAAGACGTGGAGCGTGCATTCGGAGTTTTACAATCCAAATTTGCAATTGTTGCGGGACCAACACGTTTTTGGAGTAAAGAAGTACTTCATGTTATAATGACTGCTTGCATTATCATGCATAATATGATAATTGAGGATGAACGTGATCTCAATGCACTAATTGTAGATATATTTGAAACACCAGCTCCTGAAGTTGAATTGGTCATGAATGAAAGTGTTCGATTCCAACAGTTTCTAGCCCGACATAGACAAATCAAAGACAGAGATGCACACTTTGCTTTACGTAATGCACTAATAGACCATTTATGGGAGCAATATAGTAATAGTGCGGATATTGAGTAAATTTGTGTCATTTGTACCGTGTTTAAATTTGTGTCATTTGTACTGTGTTTGAGTATCAATGTATGTTTTTTATGTATGTCTTTTTTTAATCAAATAATAAAGTTCAACTTTAATTATTTATTCATTAATTAAATAACTCTTATATAATTGTTAATTACTATTTGAAATATCAAAATGCAATTAATATAATTTTTAATTATTTAATAATAATTTTATTTTTATTTTTGTGATTTTTATTAACAAAGTATATTTTTTGGGTGAAAATGTACAATACGTAAAAGTTTTGGGCTTTATTTGTGATAGATTATAATATTATAAAAAAGATGGAAAAAATAGAATATTCTGTAAGATTTCTTTTTGGTACAGTTAATAGTATTCTGGGTTGGAGAGGATTTACTGTAGTTGCGCCAAATTGGTGCAATTTTTGCACCAAATTAGTGTTTTGGGTTGGAGATCCTCTCATAATTAAAGATGTTATTGCTATAACTATCATAATCATTCAATAAATAAACACAAAATTTACATCGAATATTATTTATTATTTACACATTTTTACAGGGTTTATTAGCTCGAATCAAAATAAAGGAAGCTAGATACATATTAAAATTCGCTCATCAATACTATAATTCAACCTCACTCAAATTCTCTCCATTTTTTCAATCGGGACATCCTTAGTCTCGGGCAAAAAGACATACACAAACACAGTCATCATCGCCACCCACACACAGAAAACAAAGAAAATCGTGTACTTAAACTGACACAACATTACAAGTAACGTCTGAGCAACGATAATCGTCGAAAGAAACCCTACTGCCACAGTTATACTTTGTGCAGTTGACCTTATTTCCAACGGAGAAATCTCGCTCGGGATCAACATGACAACGGGCCTCACGACAACCTGAAACCCGAGACATATATACAAATCAAAACAAGAACTAATAAGCTATACCCTTTGCTTAATCCACCATGATCCCCTAGTTTTGCTGCCATTATACCACCAATTATTACAAGTGTAATAAACATTTGAACCCCACCTGTGTAAAATATGAAGAAGTTTAAAATAATAACTAAGTATTGGAGAATTCTCTCTATCTCAAGGTGAGAAAAAAGAGAGATAAAAGTCACTATATATAGTGTTTACATATTTACAATATAATGGAAATGGCGTAATTTAAGGAGGATTTTCTACACAAGAATTACCGTTACAATTGATATTAAGCCTATCAAATATACACATATGAAATCAAATCTTCAGGACATAACTCATGGCTCCAATTGTGGCTGATTGATATTTTCTCCAAGATTTTCTCTAAGTGCTTTATTAAAATATAGCTTTTCTGCCAACTTTATCGACTATGAAAGACGATAAAATAGTCGTTATTGAGCCCACAATTCCGACAACAACTGTGAACACGAGCGATGAACTAACACCTGAACCAGTGGTCACAAATAGAATCGGGGTGTAAATCACGATCAAACTGATGCCTGTTGCTAGTGAAATTCGCCATCCCAAATGGCCTTTAATTTTTTCTGTTGTTCAAAGTCAAAATTAAATTAATTTATTACCCTATAAATAATTTAAGTTGATACCAAATACCTTAGTGAAAAAGTTGGGAAATTTTAAGGGATAACACACACTTAACTTCATAATATAAGACATACTTTACCATTATATCCAATTTAATTTTTGTTAATAAATTTTGCTCGTATAAAATCTACCACAACATTTTTATTTAAAATAATAATTATATATAGGGGCACATACTAATATTCATGAAACAAAAATATTTTAGTTAAATACATACTACAATTGGAGCAAACTCAAATTTGAAAATCAACACTAATTGCGGTTACTGTAGAATAAGTAAAAAATATATGTAATAGCATCGTGATGATTAACATTGATGACATGCAAATTCCTTAATGACAAAGTATTGATAAGTTTTACTCAACTGCAATTAATCCTTAAACTATTTTTGTATTATTGTTGACTAATAATCAACTTCATAATTATGCTTCCTAATTCAGAAAAGATCGGGGTAAAGCTATTGACATTTTTATGAAGGACTTGAAAATATTTTCATCAATCAATGAACAGCTTTTTAAAAAAACTAGTAAATGACACGTGCGTTGCACGTGAAAAAATTTAATTTTGGAAGTCTGATATATCAATTGTTTTAGCAAGATTGGAACAAGAACCAAGTTCCTTCTGTGACATCGAATATTTCCAAGAGCTTGTGATAAATGGAGATTGGGACAATGTGGGGAGCAACTTATCTGGCTTCACCAAAATCGATGATAACAATAATTCAGTAGATATCTTTTTCAAGATCCGAAAACCAAAGTATCTTGAAGCCCTGAATAAGTGAAAGTATTGATACATTTAACTTAACTGCATTTAATTCTTTAACTATTTTTGTATTATTGTTGACTAATAATTAACTTCATAATTATGTTTCCTAATTCAGGAAAGATCGGGGTAAAGCTGTTGACATTTTGATGAAGGACTTGAAAATATTTTCATCAAAAAATGAACAACTTTTTTAAAAAATTAGTAAATGGCACGTGCGTTGGACGTGAAAAAATTTAATTTTAGAAGTCCGATATATCAATTGTTTTATCAAGATTGGAACAAGAATCAACTTGCTTCTTTGACATCGAATATTTCCAAGAGCTTGTGATAAATGGGGATTGGGACAATGTGGAGAGGTACTTATCTGGCTTCACCAACATGGATGATAACGATAATTCAGTAGATATCTTCTTCAAGATCCGAAAGCAACAGTATCTTGAAGCCCTGAACAGGTGAAAGTATTGTTACATTTAACTCAACTGCATTTAATCCTTTAGCTCTTTTTGTATTATTGTTGACTAAAAATCAACTTCATAATTATGTTTCCTAATTAGGGAAAGATTGGGGTGACGCTGTCGACATTTTTGATGAAGGACTTGAAAATATTTCCATCAATTAATGAACAGCTTTTTAAAGAAACTAGTAAATGACACGTGCGTTGCACGTGAGCTGCTGCATCTTATTAAATTTCTCTTCAGCTCGTTATTATAACGAGTCTTCTTTTCTAATTAGCCTTTTGTATAACTTTTTCTTTATTTTTAAGAATTTGTAGCATGTTTATTATTAAATTAATTATCCATTGTGTCCATAAATTTAAATCATAATTTTTTCTTCGTGAAATCATATAATTACATGAATAATAATTTCTCTTTTGTTTGACTATCTTTTCATTTTTAAACTAATTGTTTCTATAAGAATGTAAAAATAAAACATCAACAACAACAATTTCTAATATATTATTTTGAAGATATTAAATTATTTATCATTCAGAAACATAAATCTAATTTACTATTAGATTAATCTACCATTCAGGTTTACAATATGCATCAAACAAGCTCTATCATTAGCCATTAATCTCACACCAAAAGCAAAAGCTTTTCTACATTGATCCTTTAGTTATATTCATCAATCTCTCTTAATTCTTTTTCTCACAATATTTCTTCTGCATTTTCTTTATCAAGATCTGCTCGTGCATTCTTGATTCGATCCATCGTTTTTTGGTCGTTTATTTTTCGAGGGAGTTAAATTCATTTTTCGCGCGAAAATTTTTAGTTACTAATCATGTCATTCAACGGAGAAATTTTGGAAATCTTTTCATGGCTATCAGGCAAACATTTGCATAAATTTGCATCTGTTGTTAGTAAGAGCATCTCCAACCCAATTTTCCGTTTTGCATCAATTTGGTGCAAAAATTGCACTAATTTGGCGTAAAAATTGCACCAATTTAGCGCAGCTACAGTAAATCCACTCCAACCCATAATACTATTCACTGCACTAAAAATGAATCTTACAGAATATTTCATTTTTTCCATCTTTTTTATAATATTACAATCTATCACAAATAAAGCCCAAAACTTTTACGTATTATACATTTTCACCCAAAAAATATACTTTGTTAATAAAAATCATAAAAATAAAATTATTATTAAATAATTAAAAATTATATTAATTGCATTTCGATATTTCTAATATTAATAAGTTAAATTGAATTAAATATAACTAGTATAATTTATTTAACAAATTATATGTTTATGAATTAAATTGAAAGTAATTCAAACTAATTAATAATATAATGTACATTTTATATAAGTTAGAGTATAAATATGTATTTATAATTTAATTATAAACTTAAAATTAAAGCATAATTGAATAAAATATAATAATTAGGATATAATTATAACTAATTAAAAGTATAAGGGTTAAATTGAAAATAATTTAAACCTTATAAATTTCAAAAGGATTAAATTAAAATTAAACAAAAACCCAAAGGACCAAAATGCAAAATTATATAAACAAATAAAAAAAAAATATTGCGCTAGATTTAGCGCAGCAATTGGCGCTGGGTTGGAGCAATCCAGCGCCAAAAAAGCACTCTACCCACGCTAATTTAATGTGAGTTGGAGATGCTCTAAATTATCGAGTATTTGTTCGATGATTTTTTCATCAAACCTGATACTGTTCCATGGCACACTAACTGCAAAGCTGAAATTCATGCTTTAAACCCTAAAACTACCATGAATATTTCTGAACAATCTCTTCAAATTATCTCAAACCAAAATAATATTATTGCTTCTAGCAATGGTTTACTTTGTTGTAGAAGGACAAACCCCGTTGAAAATCCTTTCTTTCTTTTTAACCCCACATATAAAAGCTATTTAGAAATCCCTCACCCAGATGAGAGTATAACTCGTGATAGAGACATAACTGTTGTTTTTGAGTGTAATGTAGAAGAAGATAACATGGATTACACTTTGATGGCAATTCTTATCCCTCCTGAATGGGGTGCAAATTATTACACCAAGATTTTTTCACCTGAAAAAATTGCTTGGATTGATGGAGACAACATTAATCAAGGTGCAAGAAATATAATTTTCGAGTATTCGTTTATGCAAAACGGGTCGTTTATATGATCTCTGATCAATGGAGTTATTTTACAAAGGAAAGCCCTTTTCGATGGCCATACATTGTGGCTCATGATATCAAGAACTCTACTTCTAGATTCTTGTATATGCCAAAATCTGTAAGAAAAGGGCTACAGGTTTCAAAACTTGGTATTTTCAAATGGGGCAGTTCTATAAACACGTCTCTTAATTCGATATGTTTGGTGAAATATTTTAAAAAGGTGTTTACAGTATGGGAGCTGATGGAGAGTGATGGGGGGTGGTATTATTGGAATCTGGTTTTTAAAATGCGAGTAAGAGCAATGGGATTGGCGTTTTCCGGCCATCTGAAGGTGGCCGGATTTACAGTGGTTAACGGAAGTTTACTTCTGTTTGCTACGGAGGAAAAAGTGTATAAATTTGACCTTAAAAATGGCATCAAAGGAGATATCGAAGAAATTGGCGCGCATAATTGTGGGGACCGTGTTCGATTCGACTCATTCTCGAGTACACTTCGCCCATGCATATTTGGTGCAAATAGGGACGAAGCTGGAAATTAAGTTCTTCTGAAGTGACGATCATGTTATATCATCAAAGATGGAATTTTTGTTTAGTTATGTGTTTTTTTTTTGTTGTTGCATTATTGTTTTTGTTGTTATTGTGAAGTAGATTGTAAGATATGTTTACAATCTATACATTCTTTAGTTTGATATGAGTTGTAATCATCTTTTATTGTTTATCAAAAAGGAAATGTTTCTTATGCACGAATTATATGATATAGTATAATGATTATTTATATTTGACTTGGTTTAAAATATAGATAGAGGATGGAAATATTGAAGGTATTACTAATTAAGAGCGGTACGATCCAAAATCTTGAAAATTTTGAAATTGACCAATACCTTCTAATAGTTTATGAGTCGAATTATGAGTGGGAAAATCAAAGAGAGGAAATAAAATCTAGTAATGATCTTATTATACAAACAATTGGAATTGTTTTTAGATTAAAAGTTGGGTCTCTTTCCTCTTAAAACTCTAACATAGCTAGAATTTAAAGTAGTACTTCTATAGTTAAACTTTTGGTTAATAAAATGATCGCACAATAATTTTATTTAAGTTGCGCACCATAATTAAAGATGTTATTGCAAACAATATCTATATATAACTATCTAATTATTCTACCAAAAAAAACACAAAATTTTGGGGCTTTTTTGATATAACCCCCCGAGGTATGTAGCTTTGGCAAACAACCCCCCGAGGTTTGAAATTTTGGTAAACAACCATTTCTGGTTAGTTGACCGTTAGTCAACAGTTAAGGACATGAGCAAAATTGTAATTTAATAATTCCAAACAAATATATTAATTTTCAATGTATTTATTTGGAATTATATTGAAAATAAATACATATTAATTTTATTTATTTGCAAAATTATAATTTAATAATTCCAAACAAATATATTAAATAAATATATTAATTTTATTTATTTGCAAAATTGTAATTTAATAATTCCAAACAAATATATTAATATTACATTGAAAATAACTACATATTAATTTTATTAATTTTAATTATTTGCAAAACTGTAATTTAATAATTCCAAACAAATATATTAAATAAATATATTAATTTTATTTATTTGCAAAATTATAATTTAATAATTTCAAACAAATATATTATAAATTAATATATTTGTTTGAAATTATTAGATTACAATTTTGCCCATGACCTTAACTGTTGACTAACGGTCAAACCAAAAATGGTTGTTTACCAAAATTTCAAACCTCGGGGGTTGTTTGCCAAAGCTACATACCTCGGGGGTTATATCAAAAAAGCCCCAAAATTTTGCATCAGAAATCTCGCTCGGGATCAAACACGACAACGGGCTCCACGACAACCCGAAACATATATACAAATCAAAACAAGAACTAATAAGCTATACCCTTTGCTCAATCCACCAAGATCCCCTAGTTTTGCTGCCATTATACCTCCAATCATCATAAGTGGAATAAACATTTGAACCCCACCTGTGTAAAATATAGCCTTTCTGCCAACTTTATCGACTATCAAAGACGATAAAACTGTCGTAATTGAGCCCACAATTCCGATAACAACTGTGAACACGAGCGATGAACTAACACCTGAACCAGTGGTCACAAATAGAATTGGGGCGTAAAACACGATCAAACTGATGCCTGTTGCTTGTTGGAAGAGTGGAATAACAATGGATATAACGAGTTGAGGCCTATATCTTCGTTCTAAGATCGTCTTAAAAGGGTTTTTGACAGATTTAGAAGCTTCGTTTGCTGTAATAAGATCGTCGAATTCTGCTTGGACATCATCAGTGCCTCGGATTTTTTGAAGCAGTTTTTTGGCCTTGTTTTGATCGTTTTCGTGTTGAATAAGGCTGTTGGGTGTTTCTGGTAAGAATTGTGCACCTATGGTTTGGATTAAAGTGGGAATAGTAGCAGTTGCTAGTGAAATTCGCCATCCCAAATGGCCTTTAATTTTTTCGGTTGTTCAAAGTCAAAATTAAATTAATTTATTACCCTATAAATAATTTAAGTTGATACCAAATACCTTAGTGAAAAAGTTGGGAAATTTTAAGGGATAACACACACTTAACTTCATAATATAAGACATACTTTACCATTATATCCAATTTATTTTTTTTTAATAAATTTTGCTCGTATAAAATCTACCACAACATTTTTATTTAAAATAATAATTATATATGGGGGCACAAACTAATATTCATGAAACAAAAATATTTTAGTTAAATACATACTACAATTGGAGCAAACTCAAATTTGAAAATCAACACTAATTGCCGTTACTGTAGAATAAGTAAAAAATCTATGTAATAGCATCGTGATGATTAACATTGATGACATGCAAATTCCTTAATGAAAAATTAAAATAAATAGATTTCCTTAAGTAATTCTATGTTTTTTCCTTTTATATTCAATATTTGAATTTCCAATGGAATAAAAATATATGAATCCACAAAAATTAGGAAACTTATTTCCTAACCTATTTAATCCTTTAACTATTTTTTTATTATTAATCACTAATAATCAACTTCATAATTATGTTTCCTAATTCAGAAAAGATCGGGGTAAAGCTGTTGACATTTTGATGAAGGACTTGAAAATATTTTCATCAATCAATGAACAGCTTTTTTAAAAAATTAGTAAATGACACGTGCGTTGCACGTGAAAAAATTTAATTATGAAAGTCTGGTATATCAATTGTTTTATCAAGATTGGAACAAGAATCAAGTTTCTTCTTTGACATTGAATATTTCCAAAAGCTTGTGATAAATGGGGATTGGGACAATGTGGTGAGGTACTTATTTGGTTTCACCAACATTGATTATAATGATAATTTAGTAGATATCTTCTTCAAGATCCGAAAGCCAAAGTATCTTGAAGCCCTGAACAGGTGAAAGTATTGATACATTTTACTCAACTGCAGTTAATCCTTAAACTATTTTTGTATTATTGTTGACTAATAATCAACTTCATAATTATGCTTCCTGATTCAGGAAAGATCGGGGTAAAGCTATTGACATTTTTATGAAGGACTTGAAAATGTTTTCATCAATCAATGAACAGCTTTTTAAAAAAACTAGTAAATGACACGTGCGTTGCACGTGAAAAAATTTAATTTTGGAAGTCTGATATATCAATTGTTTTATCAAGATTGGAACAAGAACCAAGTTCCTTCTGTGACATCGAATATTTCCAAGAGCTTGTGATAAATGGAGATTGGGACAATGTGGGGAGCAACTTATCTGGCTTCACCAAAATTGATGATAACAATAATTCAGTAGATATCTTTTTCAAGATCCGAAAGCCAAAGTATCTTGAAGCCCTGAATAAGTGAAAGTATTGATACATTTAACTCAACTGCATTTAATTCTTTAACTATTTTTGTATTATTGTTGACTAATAATCAACTTCATAATTATGTTTCCTAATTCAGGAAAGATCGGGGTAAAGCTGTTGACATTTTGATGAAAGACTTGAAAATATTTTCATCAATAAATGAACAACTTTTTAAAAAAAATAGTAAATGGCACGTGCGTTGGACGTGAAAAAATTTAATTTTAGAAGTCCGATATATCAATTGTTTTATCAAGATTGGAACAAGAATCAACTTGCTTCTTTGACATCGAATATTTCCAAGAGCTTGTGATAAATGGGGATTGGGACAATGTGGAGAGGTACTTATCTGGCTTCACCAACATTGATGATAACGATAATTCAGTAGATATCTTCTTCAAGATCCGAAAGCAACAAAGCCCTGAACATGTGAAAGTATTGTTACATTTAACTCAACTGCATTTAATCCTTTAACTCTTTTTGTATTATATTGTTGACTAATAATCAACTTCATAATTATGTTTCCTAATTAGGGAAAGATTGGGGTGACGTTGTCGACATTTTTGATGAAGGACTTGAAAATATTTCCATCAATTAATGAACAGCTTTTTAAAGAAACTAGTAAATGACACGTGTGTTGCACGTGAGCTGCTGCATCTTATTAAATTTCTCTTCAGCTCGTTATTATAACAAAAATTAGATATCTATATAGTCTTCTTTTCTTATTAGCCTTTTGTATAACTTTTTCTTTATTTTTAAGAATTTGTAGCATGTTTATTATTAAATTAATTATCCATTGTGTCCATAAATTTAAATCATAATTTTTTTCTTCGTGAAATCATATAATTACATGAATAATAATTTCTCTTTTGTTTGACTATCTTTTCATTTTTAAACTAATTGTTTCTATAAGAATGTAAAAATAAAACATCAACAACAACAATTTCTAATATATTATTTTGAAGATATTAAATTATTTATCATTCAGAAAACATAAATCTAATTTACTATTAGATTAATCTACCATTCAGGTTTACAATATGCATCAAACAAGCTCTATCATTAGCCATTAATCTCACACCAAAAGCAAAAGCTTTTCTACATTGATCCTTTAGTTATATTCATCAATCTCTCTTAATTCTTTTTCTCACAATATTTCTTCTGTATTTTCTTTATCAAGATCTGCTCGTGCATTCTTGATTCGATCCATCGTTTTTTGGTCGTTTATTTTTCGAGGAAAATTCATTTTTCGCGCGAAAATTTTTAGTTACTAATCATGTCATTCAACGGAGAAATTTTGGAAATCTTTTCATGGCTATCAGGCAAACATTTGCATAAATTTGCATCTGTTGTTAGTAAGAGAATCTCCAACCCAATTTTCCATTTTGCATCAATTTGGTGCAAAAATTGCACTAATTTGGCGCAAAAATTATACCAATTTGGCGCAGCTACAATAAATCCACTCCAACCCAGAATACTATTCACTGCACTAAAAATGAATCTTACAGAATATTCCATTTTTTCCATCTTTTTTATAATATTACAATCTATCACAAATAAAGCTCAAAACTTTTACATATTATACATTTTCACCCAAAAAATATACTTTGTTAATAAAATCATAAAAATAAAAATAAAATTATTATTAAATAATTAAAAATTATATTAATTGCATTTCGATATTTCAAATATTAATTAACAATTATATAAGTTAAATTGAATTAAATATAACTAGTATAATTTATTTAATAAATTATATGTTTATGAATTAAATTGAAAGTAATTAAAACTAATTAATAATATAATATACATTTTATATAAGTTAGAGTATAAATATGTATTTATAATTTAATTATAAACTTAAATTAAAGCATAATTGAATAAAATATAATAATTAGGATATAATTATAACTAATTAAAATTATAAGGGTTAAATTGAAAATAATTTAAACTTTATAAATTTGAAAAGGATTAAATTAAAATTAAACAAAAACCCAAAGGACCAAAATGCAAAATTAAATAAACAAATAAAAAAAATATTGCGCTAGATTTAGCGCAGCAATTGGCTGGGTTGGAGCAACCCAGCGCCAAAAAAGCACTCCACCCACGCTAATTTAGCAAATTATCGAACGAGTATTTGTTAGATGATTTTTTCATCAAAAAACAGTGCAAAAATATGCAGGTGGTTGGTGAAACTGATTTTTTTATCAAACCTGACTATATTCCATGGCACACTAACTGCAAAGCTGAAATTCATGCTTTAAACCCTAAAACCACCATGAACATTTCTGAACAATCTCTTCAAATTATCTCAAACCAAACTGATATTCTTGCTTCTAGCAATGGTTTACTTTGTTGCAGAAGGACAAACCCCGTTGAAAATCCTTTCTTTCTTTTTAACCCTACGAATAAAAGTTATTTAGAAATCCCCAACCCAGATGATAGTATAACTCGTGATAAGGACATAACTGTTGTTTTCGAGTGCAATGGAGAAGAAGATAACATGGATTATACTTTGATGGCAATTCTTATCCCTTCTGAATGGAGTGCAAATTATTACACCAAGATTTTTCCACCTGAAAAAATTGCTTGGGTTGATGGAGACAACATTAATCAAGGTGCAAGAAATATTGTTTTAGAGTATTCATTTTAGCAAAACGGGGTCGTTTATATGATCTCTGATCAATGGAGTTATTTTACAAAGGAAAGCCCTTTTAATTCGGTGGCCATACATTGTGGCTCATGATACCAAGAACTCTACTTCTAGATTTTTGTATATGCCAAAATCTGTAAGAAAAGGGCTACAGGTTTCAAAACTTGGTATTTTCAAATGGGGCAGTTCTATAAACACGTCTCTTAAGTCGATATGTTTGGTGAAATTTTGGAAAAACATGTTTACTGTGTGGGAGCTGATAGAGATTGATGGGGGGGGGGGGTATTATTGGAATCTGGTTTTTAAAATGCGAGTAAGAGCAATGGGAATGGTGTTTTCCGGCGATCTGAAGGTGGCCGGATTTACAGTGGTGAACTGGAGTTTACTTCTGTGTTGCCACGGAGGAGAAAGTGTATAAATTTGACCTTAAAAATGGCATCAAAGGAAGTATCGAAGAAATTCGCGTGCATAAGTGTGGGGACCGTGTTCGATTCGACTCATTCTCAAGTACACTTCGCCCATGCATATTTGGTGCAAATAGGGACGAAGCTAGAAATTAAGTTTTTCTGAAATGACGATCATGTTATATCATCAAAGATGAAATTTTTATTTAGTTATTTGTTTTTTGTTGTTGTTGCATTGTTGTTTTTGTTTTTATTGTGAAGTAGATTGTAAGATATGTTTACAATCTATACATTCTTTAATTTGATATGAGTTGTATTCATCTTTTATTGTTTATCAAAAAGGAAATGTTTCTTATGCACGAATTATATGATATAGTATAATGATTATTTATATTTGACTTGCTTACAAATACAATCGAGGATGGGAAATATTCAAGGTATTACATTTGAACCCCACCTGTGTAGAACATAACCTTTCTACCAACTTTATCAACTATCAAAGACGATAAAATTGTCGTAATTGAACCCACAATTCCGCTATCAGGCAAACATTTGCATAAATTTGCATAGTAAGAGCATCTCCAACCCAATTTTCCATTTTGCACTAATTTGGTGCAAAAATTGCACTAATTTGACGCAGCTACAGTAAATCTACTCCAACCCAGAATACTATTCATTGCACTAAAAATGAATGTTACAGAATATTCCATTTTTTCCATCTTTTTTATAATATTACAATATATCACAATTAAAGCCTAAAACTTTTACGTATTGTACATTTTCACTCAAAAAATATACTTTGTTAATAAAAATCATAAAAATAAAAATAAAAATATTATTAAATAATTAAAAATTATATTAATTGCATTTCGATATTTTAAATACTAATTAACAATTATATAAGTTAAATTGAATCAAATATAACTAGTATAATTTATTTAACATATTATATGTTTATGAGTTAAATTGAAAGTAATTAAAACTAATTAGTAATATAATATACATTTTATGTAAGTTATAGTATAAATATGTATTTATAATTAATTATAAACTTAAATTAATGCATAATTGAATAAAATATAATAATTAGGATATAATTATAACTAATTAAAAGTATAAGGGTTAAATTGAAAATAATTTAAACTTTATAAATTTGAAAATGATTAAATTTAAATTAAACAAAAACCCAAAGGACCAAAATGCAAAATTAAATAAACAAATTAAAAAAGAAAATGTTGCGCTAGATTTAACGCAGCAATTGGCGCTGGGTTGGAGCAACCCAGCGCCAAAAAAGCACTCCACCCACGCTAATTTAGCATGGGTTGGAGATGCTCTAAATTATCGAAAGAGTATTTGTTCGATGATTATTTCATCAAAAACCAGTGCAAAAATATGCAGGTGGTTGGTGAAACTGATTTTTTTTATCAAACCTGACTATATTCCATGGCACACTAACTGCAAAGCTGAAATTCATGCTATAAACCCTAAAACTACCATGAACATTTCTGAACAATCTCTTCAAACTATCTCAAACCAAACTGATATTCCTGCTTCTAGCAATGGTTTACTTTGTTGCAGAAGGACAAACCCCGTTGAAAATCCTTTCTTTCTTTTTAACCCCACAAATAAAAGTTATTTAGAAATCCCCAACCCAGATGATAGTATAACTCGTGATAAGGACATAACTGTTGTTTTCGAGGGCAATGGAGATTGGAGAAGAAGATAACATGGATTATACTTTGATGGCGATTCTTATCCCTCCTGAATGGGGTGCAAATTATTACACCAAGATTTTTTCACCTGAAAAAATGGCTTGGGTTGATGGAGACAACATTAATCAAGGTGCAAGAGATATGGTTTTCGAGTATTCGTTTATGCAAAACGGGGTCGTTTATATGATCTCTGATACATGGGGTTATTTAACAAAGGAAAGCCCTTTTCGATGGCCATACATTGTGGCTCATGATACCAAAATCTGTGAGAAAAGGGCTACAGGGTTCAAAACTTGGTATTTTCAAATGGGGCAGTTCTATAAACACGTCTCTTAATTCGATATGTTTGGTGAAATTTTTTAAAAACGTTTTTACTGTATGGGAGCTGATGGAGAGTGATCGAGGGTGGTATTATTGGAATCTGGTTTTTAAAATGCGAGTAAGAGCCATGGGATTGGCGTTTTCCGGCCATCTGAAGGTGGCCGGATTTACAGTGGTGAATGGAAGTTTACTTCTGTTTGCTACGGAGGAAAAAGTGTATAAATTTGACCTTAAAAATGGCATCAAAGGAAGTATCGAAGAAATTGGCGCGCATAATTGTGGGGAACGTGTTCTATTCGACTCATTCTCGAGTACACTTCGCCCATGCATATTTGGTGCAAATAGGGACGAAGCTTGAAATTAAGTTTTTTTTTAAAGTGACGATCATGTTATATCATTAAAGATGAAATTTTTATTTAGTTATTTGTTTTTTATGTTGTTGCATTGTTGTTTTTGTTTCTATTGTGAAGTAGATTGTAAGATATGTTTACAATCTATAGAGTCTTTAGTTTGATATGAGTTGTAATCATCTTTTAGTTTTTATCAAAAAGGAAATGTTTGTTATGCACAAATTATATGATATAGTATAATGATTATTTATGTTTGACTTAGTTAAAAATATAGATAGAGAATGGAAATATTGAAGGTATTACTAATTAAGAGCGGTAAGATCCTAATTTGAAAATTTTGAAATTGATCCAAAGCTTCTAATAGTTTGAGTCGAATTATGAGTGGGAAAATTAAGAAAAGGAAATTAAATCTATTGATGATCTTATTCTATAAACAATTTGAATTGTTTTTAGATTAAAAGTTGCGCATCTTCCTTCATAAAATTCTAACATAGCTAGAATTTAAAGTAGTACTTCTATAGTTAATTTTTTGGTTAATCCCATAACTGAAAGGTATTAATTGAAACGATCTCACAATAATTTTATAATAAGATGCGCACCATAATTAAAGATGTTATTGCAAACAACATCCATATATAACTATCATAATCATTCTACCAAAAAAAACACAAAATTTCACATCGGATATTATTTATTATTTACACATTTTTACAGGGTTTATTAGCTCGAATCAAAATAAAGGAAGCTAGATACATATTAAAAGCTCCTCATCAATACTATAATTCAACATCACTCACAAAATCTCTTCCAAAACCAATCCTCCCTCCAAATTCTCTCCATTTTTTCAATCGGGACATCCTTAGTCTCGGGCAAAAAAACATAAACAAACACAGTCATCATCGCCACCCACACACCGAAAATGAAGAAAATCGTGTACTTAAACTGGCACAACATTACAAGCAACGTCTGAGCAACAATAATCGTCGAAAGAAACCCAACTGCCACAGCTATACTTTGTGCAGCTGACCTTATTTCCAACGGAGAAATCTCGCTCGGGATCAAACACGACAACGGGCCCCACGACAACCCGAAACCCGAAACATATATACAAATCAAAACAAGAACTAATAAGCTATACCCTTTGCTCAATCCACCATGATCCCCTAGTTTTGCAGCCATTATACCTCCAATCATCATAAGAGGAATAAACATTTGAACCCCACCAGTGTAGAATATAGCCTTTCTGCCAACTTTATCGACTATCAAAGACGATAAAACAGTCGTAATTGCACCCACAATTCCAACAACAACTGTAAACACGAGCGATGAACTAACACCTGAACCAGTGGTCACAAATAGAATCGGGGCGTAAAAAACGATCAAACTGATGCCTGTGGCTTGTTGGAAGAATGGAATAACAATGGATATAACTAGTTGAGGCCTATACCTTCTTTCTAAGATCGTCTTAAAAGGGTTTTTGTCGGTTTTTGAAGCTTCATTTGCTGTAATAAGATCGTCGAATTCTGCTTGGACATCATCAGTGCCTCGAATTCTTTGAAGCAGTTTTTTGGCCTTGTTTTGATCGTGTTGAATAAGGCTGTTGGGTGTTTCTGGTAAGAATATTGCACCTATGGTTTGGATCAAAGCGGGTATAATAGCTGTTGCTAGTGAAATTCGCCATCCCAAATCGCCTTTAATCTTTTCGGTTATGTAGGTGATGAAAAAAGCTATTAAACAGCCAATGCCTACGCATAATTGGAAGCCAAAGTTGAAAGCTCCTCTATACTTGGGAGGTGCAACTTCTGAGAGATACAATGGGGCTGACTGCAGAAAAAATTAAGATATCAAAAGTGTTAAGTTAAGAGTTAGTAATATGCTGAGGAAACAAGTGAAGATTATATATACTATGATTAGGTTTTTATCAGCTAAAACTATACAAAAATTTTGTTTGGTATCTATACTTGTGACAAAATTAGTTGAAGGACAGTAATTTAATTTTTAGCAAAATTACTAAAATCCTTCAAAAATAAGTTTTTATATTTTTAGAAAAAACCCAATAAGTCATATTAACAAATTTTTTTGGAGTAATTTACACTTTAGTTCTTAAGTTAATAAATGATCAATTAATTAACTTCTTTGAGAAAATCTTTTTATTTGGATTAAATTGATATATTGTATAATACGAATTGTTTATGGAAAATGTTTAATTACTTTTAAATAATTTAATTTTGACTTTAATATGGTAATATCTAATAAATATAACATTTTTTTAATTTTTAAAAAGATTAAAGAATCTCTAAATTTAAAATTCAAATCATAATGAATACCAACTATCAAATCAAAAGTTCTATATAATAAAATTTCTATGCAATACAATTGATTAATTCTTAATACATAAAAGTTCATATATTTCTAAATTCCAAATATTGGATTTTTGGAATGAATCACGACCTTTTGGAATATAAAGTATTATCATGGGCCTTTTAGATTTAAATAATTTATTTTAAGAGTTTTTTTAAAAATTTTATTTTTCATAATTGAAGGACAATTAGCGGTGGAAATTGATGGAAAAATCTATCTTGGTCCGGGACTGTTGGTCCCGGACAAGATAGGCCACAAATTAACAGTGGGGTGGGTGGTTTTTACCATCCATCCCATGTAAAACCACCAATCCCAAAAGTGGCTAAAATTGGATGGTCCCATAGAATCTCTCGAAAATTGATACTTTTTTCACATGTTTAATAATGTCAAGAATTATGCCACCAATTATTAACACTGACAACTTAAATATATATCTAACTTAATATATATCACAAGTTTGTGATCACAAATATTTTATTTTTCAGTCCAAATACTAACCTGGTTGGTAAAACCAACCCCAGCTCCAAGTAAAAGCCGACCAAATATAAGCATATACACGTTCTGGGCTGCGCCACCAAGGGCTGAACCGGCGAGAAATAGAGCTCCGCCGATAAGAATCGAAACTCGCCGCCCAAAGGCGGTGGTCACCGGCGAAGCAACAAAAGAAGCAATAAGACCAGCTATATAAATTGAAGAGGCAAAAGACGTCAATAATTGGCTGTCAAATCTGCAGTAATTGCTTGTCTCATACTCTTCATTCATCTTTCTGTAAATTTGTGGGAAAAATTTCTTCAAAAATGGTCCCATTGAGGCCACTCCACCTTACCAAAAACCTTGTGTTAATCAATTAAATTATTTAGTGGAAAAAAAATGTAATTTTATTATGAAAATAAAAAGGTTGTAATAGTTAAGAAAAATAAAATAAAATAAAATTATTACTACCTGTTACTGCAGCACCGTAGCCAAAGATGAATCCTCCACTTGCTGCAATAATAGAAGAAAGCAACACGAAGCATGTAATTTTCCCATTATATTCTGTAATTTCACTTTTAATTGCCATTTTTTATTTATCTCAATTTACTCACAAAGTATAGAAGTGATATAGTATAAAAGAAAAGGATATGGCTCTCAAGATTTTAATGAGTTTATAATCAGAAGTATACATATTTATAAATAAAATTAGACAAAGAAAAATTCAATTTGAACACAAAAAATAACGACAAAACAAAGTTGTGGGCACTCCATAATTTAGTACTTTTTCCACATGAAGTCAAAAATACTTGACCTAGCTATATAATTGCATCTCCTATGGAGGAAACGTGGTTTTGTTTGTATTGAATGTCGATTGATGTTTGATTGAAAAATGATAGCTATATATATATATATATATAATATTGTATGTGTAAGGTGGTACCATTTTATTTTTTATTCAATTTTCGTATTCAGTATTTTAAGTGTATACTTGTATATCTTTCACATTTTTTGTCTCAAAGAAAATATATATATTGTTTATGTGAAATACAATAAGATGGGTGTTTTTTTTTTTCGATATAATTGTATAATTGTTTCAATCGCAAGAAAATAGGCTTTTTGGTAGCTAAACATACATGTTGTACAATATATAAAATTATAAGTAAGTTGATTGGTATTCTCATATTTATTACATAAATAACATCATACTATTATCAGAAATAATATCTGTTTGATAGCTAGAGTAATATCAACATCAACATGATGTTGTAGTCACCATTCAATGTTATCTTTTCCACATGAAGTTAAAACAACTTTTGTACCTAAAAAAATTACATACTAAAGGCATTGAGAAAATTGACATTCCAAAAACCTACTGATATAGATGAACATAAATATAGAATATTCAATTAGGAGATAATGAAAAAAGTAGGAAAATTGTAAAAGAGAAAACCTAAAAGTAGGTTCATAATTCGTAATTTAAACTATAAAATAAGAATAATACGACTAAGTATTCAAATCATGGTCGTATATTCTATTTCATGATCGCAGTGAAAATAAAAACCGAGCAAATTTGACAAAAATAAGAATATAGAATTAGTATTAACAGATCCAGTGTAACATAGAATTTTTAACTTAATTTAAAAATAAATTTGGGGTGATAATTGGATTTTTCTTAGTTAGGCCAAATTGGGCTTCGTTGGGCCTACGTATGGAGTTTTGGGCTTTAATTGTTATATGAATTGGGCACGGGTATGGATATTAAATTATTACCCGCCGCGGTTCGGGTTTCTTTATTCCTAATTCAAATTAAATTGCAAAGTAAGATTTATTACAAAGAAATTTGAATTGGTGGTTTATAGAGTTGAATTAATTAATTATACGATCATGTCCTTTTCTTTAACATAAGCTGTAAAACATTCTATTCCATTTATAGTCACCATACGATATATGCTTTATTTTTTGAACTTTATTTCTATTTTTACAATGGGAGAAATATGCTTTATATATGAATACCTTATATATATATATATATTCCAAATTCCAAACTTTATGGTGTTACGTATACTACAACAATTAATAATGTCAATTCCATTATGTGAGTGACCAATTGGTAAATTCCACGTTGAAAAGATTAGACATCACTATGATTTAATTTAGTAAATCCATCTTGATTGATAATCTTTCGTGCCCCTTATTCATGATAATTTGATAAAATTTCATGTCACTATTATTTTCACGACCATTATCATTGGATTAGGTTGAAATACCATCCTTCAAGTGGTATTTTTTAACTTTAAAACTAACAAGATATGATAAATTTATAGGAAAAAAAAAAAAAAATAGGCAAAATGATAATTTTGTCTCTCTTAAATAAGAGTGTGATTTTTAGTACAAGAGTTTTCATGGGCTCGTTTTTTAGTTCTTAGAATGTGTTATCTTGAGGAAATTTGATTTCAAATGTTTCAATTCTTCTTACCACATATTTAGAGATAATTTCAGTTGTATTATTCTTAAATGTTATAAACTTTTTATTGCTTGACATAAAATGACAACTTTTTTCTAAATAAAACATAAATAAAATCTCATGCTCTCAATGAATATGTTAGGATAATCATCTTATTATTTAGATAAGAATTTATATAGATAGATCTAGAAAGATGCTACAATGAGCACAATCCTTGCACATAAAAATTCTCAAGTACATGGACAATTTGAAAATGATGGGAGAATCCACTATTATCTCGCATAAATAATCATCATTTATTTGTAATATTTGAAAAATTCGTAGTTGAAAAAGAAAATTTTGATGCATTAACAAGTGAAAAATGAGATGATATACATACATTATCGAAGCTAATATAACTTACAACTTCCGAAGTATTATATTTATTTCACTTATATCCTTTAAATACAATTTATTGCGTTACTATCCTTTAAATTATAATTTTAACTTTAGGAATGTAAGTGAAAAATCACACTTGATACTTCGAAAAATATAAATCATTTTTTTTATAAAACACTCGATAACAATTCAAAGACAACCATAAAAACAATAATTTCCACAGTCCTATCAACTATATATATGCTTGTTATGATTGAATTATCACTACAACTAAGGAATATTTTATCATTTTTAAATTAATAAAGATTGGATTGCAATAAAAAAAATTATTTCATTTGATGCTTATCTTAGTGACTTTCTGAATGTCAATTAACATTTTGTTTCTCAATTTTTTGTTAATGTCTTCTGGAATAGCGACTATGCACTTAGTTTATAATGGGCTGCTGAATTTATGTTTGTGGTAAATAAAAGTCATTTCAGTAAGTTATTATGCACGAATACTACATACTGTACTGAATTTGAATTTATTCTCTTAGTAATAAAATATAGAAATCGAACTCCATTAATTTAATAATGGAAATTATAGAAAATTCCCTAAGCTTAATTGGCCTTAGAGCGTTTAAGAATAACACAAATTCCTCGTTGTTACCTTTTAATACAAATCTTGATTAAAAAAAAAAAATGGAATAGAATTTTTGATATATACCTTAGCTACTTATATTCGTTATATATATTTTTAACTTAAAACTTATATTTGTATACCATAAGTTGAAACTTTAGTTATGTCACACTTATATATGCTTTTTTTATTACTAAATTATATAAAGTATATTACCAAAAAGAGGGAATTTAATGAGTGATATATATCATGCACGAGTACAATTGTAGATAGTGAGGTCATCATATGTAACTTGATCTTATTCTCCTAGTACTATTCAATAAAACAAAAAAAAATGAAAAGGTTTCATTGTCCTTTTGGTTAAATAAATGAAGAAATTGTTTTTGCATCACTAGAATTATTGCAATAAACTCTAAATTTATATTAGTTATATGCCAATTTGTTTTTAATTGCCGAGCTAGTTCTTGAGCAAAGCCTTAACACTTTGACAACTGATTAATCATGGAAAACATTTGATTTGTCAGTTGATTGTATTGATGAATTTATGATCTAATAATACATTAATCCAATGACTTAAAGCACTTTCTTAATATATTCATTGTCGTTTAGATGATACAAAATTAAAACCAACTTGTAATAATAGTTCAAGAAACTGAATTGAAAAACCAAATAAGACTTCCATAAATATTTTTGAAGACAAATTGTAACACCACAACAAATTACATAGCACAATACATCTAATTCCAAACTTAAAAACCAAACCCCATGAAAACATTCATGTTTATTAACCTAAGAAAGCATATAAAATCATCTTAGATAGAAATAAGATTCGCCTCGTGACACCATTTTTAATTCTAATGGATAATCACGAACCCTAAATCTTATTATTTTCGAATTGACTAGATTCTCCAACGATCCTTTTCCAGAAGAAATGTTCGCCCCAAATTTTCTCCATTTTTTCAATCGGAATCCCCTTAGTCTCCGGCAACAAGAAGTACACAAATATCGACATGAGCAAAACCCACGCCCCGAAGAAGAAGAAAATCCCGGCTTTCAAATGACATAACATAGCTAAAAAAACTTGCGCGATTATAAAAGTCATCGAAAGATTAACAGCCACCACTATACTCTGTGCAGCTGATCTTATTTCCAGCGGGAAAATTTCACTAGTAACGACCCATCCCAGTGGGCCCCACGACAACCCGAAACCGGCCATATAAGTCGAAATCAAGATCAAAATCACTAAGGCATACCCTTTGCTTAAACCACCTTCATCACCTAACTTAGCTGCCATAATCCCTCCAATGAGCATTTGTGGAATGAACATTTGAAGCCCACCAACATGAAACAAAGGCCTTCTTCCTAATTTATCGACCAAAATCACTGTAATAAGAGTAAAAGTCGACCCGATTAATCCAGTCACAGTTGCAGACAAGAGTGAAGCACTTTCACCGGAGCCCATTGTAAGAAATATCAATGGCGCATAGAATGAAATCACATTTATCCCTGTAATTTGTTGGAAAAATGGAATCGCAATAGACATCACAAGCTGTGGCCTGTATTTTCTCTGCATTAAGTTCTTAAAAGGGTGTTTAATGGCTTTCGAAGCATGGCTTGCTTCGATAAGATCATCGAGTTCTTGTTGTACATCATCTGTGCCTCGGATTTTTTGAAGCACGATTCGTGCCCGTTGAGGATCGTCACAATGTTGGATAAGGCTGTTTGGTGTCTCCGGCAGGAAAATGGCACCAATGGCGACGACGGCAGCCGGAGCTCCGGCCATTGCCACTGATATTCGCCACCCATAGCCACCCTTGATATTTACAGTGCCGTAGTTTATAAGGGTCGCCATGAAATAACCTATGCTCACACAGATTTGAAACGCCACGTTAAAAGCCCCTCTATATTTCGACGGCGCCATTTCTGATAGATACAATGGAACTGACTGTAAACCAGAAGAAAATTACACAAGTTAGTCAATATTAACAAAGATCTACGAGTTTTTCTGTAAAAACCCAACTGAAAAACCTTGTTTTTAATGTTCTTAATTACCTGATTAGTAAAACCTAGGCCAACACCAAGAAGAATACGACCAAGTATCAGCATGTAGATGTTCACGGCGGAGCCGCCGAGGGCAGCACCAAAAACATAGGCAAATCCGCCGATGAGGATGGAGGGTTTCCGGCCGTAATCCCGAGTCACCATAGCCGCGAAGAACGAAGAAATAAGACCAGCTATATAGAGTGATGAAGTGAACGTTGTCAAAAGCTGGCTATCGAATTTGCAGTAATTGCTTATTTTTACATCGCCTTTCATCTTTCTGTAAACCCCTGGGAAAAATTTCTCCAGGAATGGGCCCATTGATGTCACTCCACCTTCACATAAAAGATGAATTTAGTTAATTAAACATCAAATTTCAATAGATAAATGTAAATAATAAGTTAATTTATTACAAAACAAACCTGAAATTCCAACATCGTAACCGAAAATGATCCCTCCAGAAGCAGCAACCATGCAAGAAAGCAACACATACAATGTTATTTTTCCATTATATTCTTTGCCATCGCTTTTAATTGCTACACCAACGGCCATTTTAGTCTGTTGTAATAAACTCACTTGCTCTAGAAGATAGAGATGATATAGAGAGAGAAAGAGAATGTAAGAAGATTTAGAAGGTTTGAGTTGTACTATCAGCAAAAGATGAGTATTTATAGGAATCTCACCAGCTGCCCACCTTGGCTTTTGGGCAATAAGGCATTAGATGCGGGTCCTAATTACAATTAAAATATATTTAACTTAAAGATTGTAAATATTAACTGGAAATAATTCTAGTTTGTATGATGTAGACAGAGAATAAATTATACGTAGTATGTGTAATTGATTTATACTTTCAAAATATCGATAAAAAATATGCTAATTTATAGTATATTACATATGTGGTGTGATTGAGTATAGTTCATTTATACTTTAAAAAAATAAATTAAGTATTTTCAATATTTATGGTAGTAATTGATTAAATGTGACAATATTTAATTTAAACAAGAAAAGTATAGCTAGCTAGTCGACGTATTTGAATTGCATGTTCCTCCGACTTTCTTTGTAATAAAGATGATTAAGATTTAATAAAGTTAAAAAGAATTGATGTGGAGTGTATTGGACTAAAAACAATTATTAAAATAAAGTTTTGATGGGCAATAATATAGATTACACCAACCCATAATATGCAGGTGTCTGTTTTGTAAAGAGAGTGTAATATCACTATAGATCAGTCATGCTGGCCTAATTAATTAAAATAATAAATATCTACTATAACTACCTGTCTACCAAAACTGTTGTAACAATAATATGCAATAAAAACTTTGGTATATATTACTAAATAGAAAATATTCGTGTTACATGTTTGGATTAGGGTTTTCAGTATGTGTTTCTAAAAATACCTTATACGCTTTTCTGCATAATTAATCAGATATATAGAGTGTTATTTCTTTGAAGAATAGTTTTCAATAAAATTGATAAATGGATATGTAAATCTTTTAAAAATATTATATTCGTCAAGAAAATTGGAGAAGCCAAAAGTATACATAATTAGACGAGATCTGTCTCAAAATTGACAGGCATATGTATATTATTTAGAGAACGCATGAGAAAAATTAACACATAAATTTTCAGTTAATTAATACTTTGAAATTTGGAATATGTTAAAAGTGTATATTATGACAAATATATCATTAGATTTTTTCTCAAAAGTAACAACATGAAAAAGGAAGATGAAGGTAGTTAAAATCATGACAAGATAATTTAGGTACAAAACATCATATTCATAACGAAATAGATGTTCTTATTTAATTAACGATTATTAGTCATAATTTTTGCACGTAAACTGAATATCTCGAATTATTGGGCATCAATTATTTATTTTTTCCAAGTTCACAGCCTAATTATTTATTTATTTGTTTTCCTCAGAATCCCAATTTTCTTTAATTCCCTATTGATTATCAATATTCTTGCAAGAAGGCTTTAATTATTCAAAATTCTATTCAATGACTTGAGTACTAGAGAAGTATTATTGACAGTGATAAAGAAAACTTGTGATTTTTGTGTGGATTTTGTTACCAATCAATCATCCAAATTATGTGGTAGACTTCATCATTACATTAAAGAGTATCTCAATCATATGTAAAATGATTCCGTTTTGAAATTCTCATTCAAAAATTGCACTTTTGATCCCATGATTTTATCGAACTTGTACATTTGAGTCCTATATGATCACTTTTTATTGCACATGGATTATCTGAAAGTTGCACAAGACCCCTCCTAAATTATATATGTTAAACTTGGAAACTTCGTATGGGTTTAATTTTGAATGTATTTTGTTAATCAAATTTAGAAAAAACTAGAATAAAATTTTAGAGACGAGAAGAAAAATTAGAAGAAAGTCTAGAATTTTAAAAAAAATTAAGAAATTAGAAAAAAAATTGAAAATAGGAAAAATTTAAGAAAAAATAGAAAAGAATTAGAAGAAGTGTACTATACAATGATTTTCCTAGTTTACTCGATTTTTCTTAAATCTTTCCTATTCTTTTTAGATTTTTATATTAATTTTTAAATTATTATATACTTATCTATAAATTCGAATTTTCCATATGAATTTATGCAATCATATGTGTAAAGTTCCATTTATGGCAGCAACTTATAGACTAATGCACCTTTGCAGACATTAGTGACGAGTCAAAAACATGAAGGCCATCTGCCTTAGGTAAATAAAAGGACAAAATACAAATAATCCCTAAGTGAAATATTTTATTGGCTGAAAACTCTCTGTGAAAAAAAATATAGCCTAAAAACCCCCTGTGAAATTTTTAAATTGCATGAAACCCCCTGTGAAAAAAATATAGCCTAAAAACTCCTGTAAAATTTTCAAATTGCATGAAACCCCATGTGAAAAAAATATAGCCTAAAATGTTTTTTTGAATTCACAAAACATTGTGAGGACTACATTAGACTACGAGTAGTGAAGCAAATACCACATATAGAGTGAAATAATTTCTTTTACAAAATTTACGTTAAAAAAAGCCACCCACTATGGTGTTGACTGCATGAAACATAGAAAAGAATTTTCCCAGAAAGCAATGCGACTTTTTAGAAAAATGAATACCCATTGACCAAATAATTAATGAAGCATTACAATTATTACAAAATCAGAGCTCAAAATTGAATCAAGCTCATCGATACTTGATTTAAGTTCGGTCACTAAAAGTTCGGTTCGAGCTCAATTCAATAATTTACCAAACCAAACTTGAACAACTTTTTTTGTTTAATAAATTTTAAAGCTCGACTCGAGGTCAACTCAATTAGCAAACAATAACAAAAAATATGTAAAAAAAATTCAAACTACTCAACTCGACTAAAGCTCGTCTCCATGAACAATCAAACCAAGCTCAAACACAATTTTCAAATCTCGATTTTAATTTAGACAAGCTTGAAGCGTTCAGAAAGACTCGACTCATTTTTTCCCCTACTAATAAAAAAAACGCTATATATATATATATATATATATATATATATATATATATATATATATATATATATTTCTAACTCAATTAAACCTTGGTTCAAAGTCGAACTTAATTGAATAATTTAATCAATTTTGACTCGAGCCCACCTCATATACATCTTTATCATATTATATTAATGTAATATAATCGGGATCGATTAATATACAAGTGGGAAAAAATGAAGAAGAAACGTGGAAGGATTGTGAAGACATATTTAATTACCCATGGATGCACTATCTCAAAGTGGAAGTGGAAGAGGAGGCGGGCGCCAAATTTGTCTGTCTTTGTCTTAATTTGTCTTTACAAGGTGGGGGTGGTAGGTTAAATTTGGACAACATTATGAGACACAAAGAAGTTGCCATACTATGCATCTTTTGTGATATATGACGATTTTAGAGTCCACAAATAGGATATTGGATTTCTTTGCCTGTAATTTCCTTGAAAATTCTTCAATTTTTTCTTTTTCTTTTTTGGCTGAAATATATAATTTATAAGCCTGAGCTTAGTGCGTCTTATTAAGGGATATTGAATACGCGTAAATATTTTAACATGTGTTAAACATTTAAACATGTGGAATAGAAAATGGAACAAGAATTTGGAATATAAATTTTACCGGTAGATCCGTGGGTGACAATGAAGATCGGGTTTTTCCCAATCCTGAAGCTTCTTCACCCCAAAGGAGCTATAACTCTTTTTACGTCAACCATCTTTGATTCCTTTTGTCGAATATTCAATATCACACATGTGTAAATTATAAGTTCCGTCCCTTAATTTCTCATTCATCTTAAATTCAATCAAGAAATCCAAAGCGCAAGTCTTATTTATTCATTATTTGAATTAATATTATATCATACATGAGAGTTGTTAGAATTTCATGACATAAAATTGTGTTTCACACACTTTGCTACCATTTGAATTTTTTTAGATTTAAAATAATTACAGTCATTTATATAATATTTTGAGTTATTTTGTAGCCCCGATACAAAAAAATATATATATTCTTGCATCAAATCTTAAATTCTCGAGACTTTATAAAATGGTAAAACTTATAAATGAAAATAATTGATCTCTAGTGCTTGTCCTTGTCAATCAACCGAGTTATGGAAAATGAGCCCGTTGCACCTTTATAACTCGCTGCACCTTTATAAAATGCACCTTATAACTCATCCCACTTTGGAATAATGTGATATAAATATTATTGGCTTTTTAGACTATAATGTTTGAAATTGTTAATATTAAATAATCTGATTTATTTGGAATTCAACAAATCGTGATGTGTTCGTTTATTTAGAAATTAGTAATTAAATTCATTCATTTTGCTATAGACTTACATTGACACTTTCATACCGACTGTAGGTATAAGCTGAATACATTGACTATCAAAAATTTAATATTTTAGAGTCCAAAAACATAGTTTATGTCCGTTTTGGATTTAGAAAGTTTAAGATATATCACAAGTCGAACTTGAAACACACAATTAAAATAGCATGGATTGTTAATCCTTAGGGCCAACTTTGCTTTAATATTTTTTGTTAATCAATGAAATTATACCAAATCCGATTTAAAGCAAATGAAAAAAGGTTAATATTCCATCATATATTGAAATTAATAGTATGAAAAGATGTATTTATAATTAATTCACCAGAATTCAATAAATTAATAAATGAAATTAAGAAGCTAAAGTAATGAAGCATCTATTCATGTGCTAGCTTTATATCTGGAGTTGGGTTTAGTTCTAGCATATATTGGCAGGATTATGCAAAAACAATAAATTATATAGAGAGAGATATAATCATCTTTGTTTGAAAATATTTTTTCATGTAATGGTATTAATAAATGCTTCGAAATTCATGTTTCTAAGAATTAGGTTTTCATCTGATTACTTGTGGCACAATTTATAATACAATTTGCAATATAATTAAAGCGTAACTCATTTGCTATAGTCTATTTTTTCCTTCTAAATATATAATTCGATCAAAGTCAACTAATCGAACTAATAAAAGTAACAACACTTGATTTGAACTTTGTCAAATCGATTATTCTAACAAATGTAACAAGCTCTATATATAATTTAATTTTGAAGTGGTCCTATAACAAATTAGAAATTCATATTTTAACACAAATATACTCTATAATTAAATTATCCTCGTGTTAGAAGCAAAGGGCAGTTGGATTAGCACAAATATTGGTCCCGTGTTCATACTCAATACCATAAAAAGAATGAGGAATTTTAGAATATATAATGTTATCTATAAAGCATATGTTCTCATGATGGATGACATATTTTACACTGTTAGCTTGAATTTGGGCAAACTTTCCCTAAGCATTGCTTTAAATTCTCCATCTAATCCCATTAAAAATTACGATATATGTGTATAAATATATATATATATATATGTCAAAGAATTTATACCTTATTAGGGTTTTATTAAACCATACTAAGTACGTGCCATGCACAATATTACTATAATATAACAATATAGGTATCGATAAAACTCTTATAATGTAACAATTAAGCTGTGGAGTGTGATTAATATATCTTAATAAAAATATAGCTACATACAATATAAATAAAATGTAGAATCTGCTTCGTATGGTCATAGAATATCTCTATCTTAAACCATCTTTTTTTTTCTAAATAATTTTTAGCATCATTACCAAACATGATTTGGATTAAATTAACCAATCAACACATAATCCTTATCATCCTTTTGACTAATATACACATATTAATATCCTTTAGACTAAGTGAGATTAGGGTTAATAAGTATAATTCACTTTAGAATAATTTGGTTCATTCAAATCTTTTCTTGAATTTAAAAGGTGATGCCACCTTATTGAGATTGAAGATTTAAAAGTCCAATTATATGCTTAAACGTTGATTAAGGTGATAATTGGAGTTCACATACATCACGTACGTGGACTTAATAAAAAGACAAAAAAAAAAATTAAAGAGAATAAATGTTAGAAATTATGCCAAGTGTGAACACTTTTCTAAAGCATTGTAATTGTTCCCTTGACGACTATATATGTGTGAATTAACTTTATTTATTTATTTTGTGGTGGGAGTTAATATTAAGACATTTTAATTATAATGCACGAATTTGTGGCTAGAATTGAGAAGTTTGATATGGAGTATTACATCGATGGGTTTAATTATTATTTTTGAAAGAAAAATATTGTAATAATTAATGGGTAATCAAGTAGGAATTAGGAATCAAAAGGCCCACTTTTTGACTTTGGTTAAATGGGATTTTGGTGCTTTACCCACATAAATTGGAATATTATTAATTAATTGTTTTCTTTTTACAAAACAATAATTAATTGATGGCTTTTGCAAATTATTGATCTCTTGATTGACTTCTTAGTTAGAGTCGGTGGAATTAGTTGAAATCGGTTGATAGACCCTCATTATTACTATCTTTGTGAATTTATTTTCTCTTTTATTTTAGACATTATTACTATTGGAAGAGAGTCAAATTGAGAAGTGGTAGTTGTCAATCTCAACTTTTAAATTCATTTTTTCCATAATGCAATATATTTTAGACAAAATTTTATACAATAAATTTTAATTAATTAGCGATCGAGAAGGAATTGTTAAATTCTATAAATTACAAGGAAGCTATTTTTAATTTACATTACGAGTATATGGGCTTAAAGCATTTCAAAATTTTCAATTCAGATTCGTAACGAACGAGAAATTAAGTATTAAAGTGGTGCGTTTGATAAGAAATAGATTAAGTAGGTTTATATACACTTTAAAAGTGGAACAAAGGGTCGGCTCTTTAGTCATCCAATATCGTTATATATTAATTTTGTGAAAGAACATTATTACAATAGTAAAACATGAGTTCTTATTACTTCATAGTATGTATTTAACGACTATTTTTAAGTAACACTAATATTATTCTTTTGTTAGTGCATTAATACAATAATTTTCTTAATTATCATATCTATATATTATGATATCTTAATTTGATTATAAAACATTTAGTAAGAATAAAATGTGACAATTAGCTAGTTGAGAGCCATTCTTTTGAAATCTCAATAAGGATTTGGTAAAAGAAAGAATAAAGAATAAGGTTACAGACACTTTGAATGAGCATGCTTGAATTAGAATCATCTGACTGATGATTCAGATACTCTCTAATGTAACCATGAAGTCTACTACTACTTATGTTTTTTTTTTTTTACTTTTTAAAATTTTGAATCATAAAATTTTAAATAAATATAAAATTAATTATTCTCATTCAAATTCACATTTTTTTCATCTCTACCTTTTAATTTCAGTCACATATCAATATTAAATCATATACGCATCATCCCACACATTTTTCACCAATTACAGTAAGTTATAATAATAATAATTATTTCTCTTTTTCATACATTATAATTTATAATTAATTATTTTTCAATAACATTATCAATATTTACATAAATAACACAATCAGTCAATACATCATTCATCAACCTAACAATATTAATAATACACATTTTATAATTTTCAATCAATTTTTAAAAACATAAACAAAAAACTATAAATATTTTCGCACAAAAATTTGTAATACACATTTCGAAATAAATTATTAAATTTTTTAACTCAAAAATATAAACAAATATATCCAATGATTGAAGAGAATCTAGATAAATTAAAATACTTTTTTTTTTTGAAGAATATTGATAATAAAGAGGGTTCAATCAAAGGCAATTGGTAATTACTAATAGTGTGAGCTTCAGCTCAAGCCATTCATGGTGGAACAGCATCTAAGTACTTCACTCACTTTTTTTATAAAATAAAATTGTTAATTCAATAGTGTAATTGTGATTCTAATTAAGTTGAGACTTGGAGAACATAACAAGTGAAAAAAAATTATGGGAGAAAATATGGACGAGACGTAGTCCAATTAAATGGCAAAGTGTTGATGCCTATTCTGAAAATGTTGTTTCATTGGAATAAAAAAACATGGAATAAAATAAAATACCTTGGATGTATGAAAATTGTACTTATTAACGTTTTACGTCAACTTTTTATATATATGTCTTAAACTATTTCAAAATATACAAAAAAAATACTATCTCAAATTTCTGTTTTTCATAAAATAAGAAATTAAAAAGTGTAGGTTTTGATACAAATTTTGAAATATTAAGTTCCATTCTAAATTTTGATGGTTATTTGACAAAGTACTTTAGTATAATTATTTTGGGAATTTTGGGGTTTCAACAAATTAAAAATAAAATTTGGAAAGTTTTGGGGTTTTGTACTTTATTTGTGTAATCGCAATAATAAAGAAGTTCAGGTTTCCATTAGAAAAAATTCTAATGCAAGTAGTGTGCCGTACATCAAATGATATTTTCATCACGATGCATGAATATATGGTATAAAATATTATTGATTTGGTATAATTCACATTGTTTTTTTATAATTATAATCCATCTTTTTGATGTTTAATACCAAATATATATAAAGAACTTTGAGTTTCATCTGGCATCATGATCTTGGAAAGTATATTTGGGATTCATAGCATCACTTATTGGTTTAAAATATCAGTTCCAATTGAACTTTTTTATTAGCTAAAGCACATAATTGATATTAATGAGTGTTGTATAACTAAAGTTTCAAATTCTTGTCCATAAATATAACTTTCAATTAAATTCTAACATATAGTTAAAGTTTATAGAAAAATATATTCTAGCCCCATTCTATTGGGTACATGCATGTGGTACAAAAAGGATTCTAAATTTACTTATTATTTGATCAAAAGGTCAAAAGATCAATGAGAAATGAAACTTTTCTAATTCTTTTTATTTCTAAAATTTTCAATTATACTAGGAGAATATATTCAAATTTCACCTAACGTCATTAATTATTATCTGACTGAATATTTTAATTTGTGCGTGTAATAAAATAACTCCTTAAAGACACTTAGTTTGGTCAAAAGTATTAGGTTTAAGTTAACTAAAGTGTTGTACAATTTAGTAAAAGCTAAAGAATATATCTAGCTATAAAACCAAAAAATGCATGCAACTTGAACAACTTTAATTGTTAATAAATTGTCCTTTTCAAATAATTTATAAAATAAAAGTTACCCTAGACAATATATGTCATAAATTTAACCTCTTTTTATGTAAATGACAACAAAATACAAGTGTCACGAAGTCACATTCATCCTTCGATATTGGAATATATTCAATGAGCCCAATTTTAAGAAGGGTGTGTACAAGAAGAAATAAGGGGACAAAAAAATTTCACATATATACAAATTAAATTTACTCCTTTATACAAATTAATTTTTCTCATTTATAAAAACACAATCATTTAATGGTTTATAATATGCCGACTGTATTAAATTCGAATCTGTTATAAAATTTCTCGTTTATATAAAAAAAATGTAAGTCATTAGCACGACTTGAATAAGGAGATAGATATGGTACAAATGAGAGGGGTCATGGAAGAAAGTGATAGAATTTAGAATGTGATGTTTATGATTTGGAAGCATAGTATAATACGCAACATGCAAAATTTATGTGGTTTACAAATTTATAAAATACTTCTAGTTTATTTATATTAATATTTTTTTATGATTTTATCCAATTATTTAAAAAATGCTATATATAGTAGTATTATAGGTCAGTGTTTGAGTATTTTTACTCTAATCCAGTTGTCATAAACAGTCTGTCACACAAAGAAATGTATCGAATTTTAAAGAAAGTACTGATAGATATTGCTTGAAATAGAATCTCACCATACTCTAAAATCAATTACAAAACAAACTACAGATATAATTATGATGATTATATGCTTTATGGATACTTTAATTAAACAAATTCCTGTCTTTTCTGACAATATTATGCCTAAATAATTTTCTATAGTTATTAATACACATTAAGTGAAATAATTGGCTGTCACAGCATGTCAACAAGTCTATTCTACGTACCTATTTCTTGTAAGAGTCAATTTTCAATCCAAAAATTAGAAGAAAATAGGAATTTAAAAAAAAAAAAAAACAACAACATGTAAGTGTCAATTCAGAGACCAGTTACTTATGCAAGGAATTATATGCACACACACATATATATATATATATTTCATATTTGATGGGGTTTCTTCATAATATAATGATAAACAAGTAAAATATAATTTTGCAAATTATATATATATGTCATATTTGATTTGGGGTTTTTTCATAATGTAATGGTAAATACAAGTTTTTAAAGATTGATTTAAGAGATAAATACAAAGTAACTTAATTTGTTTTTGAATGAGATTGACTTAATCATTTGGTCGTCTTATTGGTAGTCATTGCTATTAGCTTTGTTGGAATGGGGGGCATGAAATAATTACAAGTTGTGGTGGTTGTTCGTCTATATATCCATTAATAATGGGTGTTTATTATATAATAAATACTCTTTAATTGCTTTTCTTGTGACCACAAATTGAAATAGCAATATATATTTGTATGTTTTGATAAAACAAAGATAATTCACCATATTTAAAACCCTAAAAAAGTAGTTTGGGAACAACTTATTATATTTTTTATTTAGGTTTATCTATTATTGTTTGTACTTATCACTTTTTTATATAGTTAACTTCAATATAAATTTTTCAATATCAACAATATTATGTATGGCTTTTATTCTAATCTAACAAGTAGATTTTACTGCTGTTAATATTACGATCCAACAAACCAAAAGTTATTTCAATTTAGATTGTCAATCTTTCCAACAACATGTAAGGCTAGAAATGTTTTAAAATCTAAATCAAAAAACGAATTGTGTTACTAAGAGAATTATGAATTTCATTTTCTTTTGTATAACTACAAATATTTTTAGTATTGTGGAATTCATTACAAAAGTTGTTACGTGATTCTATCCCGGAAATTCATACGATTATCCTTAACCGGATATTACGGAAAGTCACGATTGGGAGCACAAAAAGATGTCACACGACTTATATCTTAGAGATTTGGATCTATCTTTGCCTAATTGATGTTATACTCATCCCTACTTACGATGGAAAGTAAATCAAGTTATTTAATTTTTAATTTGAGACTAATTGTGAAGTTCTATTATAGTGGAGTTGAGTTCAATTTCAATTTAATCAATTATAGGTGAAAAACAAATATGTAAAAATAATTTTTTTAAGTAAAAAAAGACACGAACCCATTAACCAATAACATTAAGCCAACTCATAATAAATAAGAAAAATAATTTTTCTAATAAACATTCCTAAAATATTATTGCATTCCAAACTTTTGGCAACCCACAATTTCCTATTTTGAAATTGTGTAAAATAACACACCAAAAATATGCATTATTTCAAAAGAAAGATAAGAAGATAGGCCTTACTAGGTTATAATCGTTACAACAATCCTTTAAGCACAAGTAGAAGCCCTATACTAATATTTATGGTGCTCCAATTTTCATGTCCTCAATAGGATATATAAATCTTTTCCAAAAAAAATGTTCACCCCAAATTTTCTCCATTTTCTCGATCGGAATACCCTTCGTCTCCGGCAACAAGAAATACACAAATATCGACATCAAAAGGACCCAAACCGCAAAGAAAAAGAAGATCCCGGCCTTCAAATGGCACAACATTGCTAAGAAAACTTGAGCAATAGCAAAAGTCAAGATAAGATTAACAGCCACCACTATACTTTGTGCAGCTGACCTTATTTCCAGCGGAAATATTTCACTCGTTACAACCCATCCCAATGGGCCCCACGACAACGCGAAACCCGAGATATATACACAAATCAACACCAATATCACTAAGGCATATCCTTTACTCAAACCACCTTGATCACCTAACTTAGCAACCATTAACCCTCCAATAAGTACTTGAGATATCAACATTTGAACTCCACCTATATGAAACAAAGGCCTTCTACCAAGTCTATCAACTAAAACGACCGTTAGAACTGTAAAAGTCGACCCGACTACACCGGTCACCATTGCAGATAAAAGCGAAGCACTTTCCCCCGAGCCCATCGTTAAAAACAAAATGGGTGCATAAAAGGCTATAATGTTTATCCCCGTTATTTGTTGAAAAAACGGGATCGCCACAGACATCACGAGCTGTGGCCTATACTTTCTACGCATTAGGTTCCTAAAAGGGTGTTTTATGGCTTTCGAAGCTTCACTTGCTTCGATTAGGTCATCGAGTTCTGATTGGACATCATCAGTGCCTCGAATTTTCATTAGAACTTTTTTCGCCTTTTCGTGATCCTCACAATGTTGGATAAGACTATTTGGCGTCTCGGGGAGAAAAAGCGCCCCGAAAGCTAGAATTATTGCCGGAACTCCAGCCATTGCTAGCGAAATTCGCCATCCAAATCCGCCTTTGATTTTTACGGTGCCATAGTTTATAAGTGTGGCCGAATTGTAACCTATGCTGACGCATATTTGAAAAGCGACGTTAAAAGCTCCTCTGTATTTCGATGGCGCCATTTCCGATAAGTACAATGGAACTGACTGTATGTATGAAACAAAATCAAGGCTTTTAGCTATGGATCAAGTACTATAATTAGACATGAAAACAATATTTTTCTCACTATTTTCCATTATCCAAATAGACCCTAAAAACTCTTAAAAATCCCATAAAAATTCATTAAACTTAAATATTATATATGCTGATGTGACATAATCTACATAAGTACAGTGGAACAATCAGGCTTTTAGCTATGGATCAAGTACTATAATTAGACATGAGAACAACATTTTTCTCACTATTTTCCATTATCCAAATAGACCCTAAAAACTCTTACAAATCCCATAAATTTCATTAAATTTACTAATATTATATATGCTGATGTGACATAATCTACATAAAGATAGTATAAGCAAACTTAATATACCTGATTAGTAAAACCGAGCCCGACTCCAAGCATGACACGACCGAATATAAGCATGTAAATGTTTTTAGCTGCACCACCAAGGGCTGCACCAACCATATACGCCACTCCACCGATTATGATCGAAGGCTTTCGACCATAATCCCGAGTCACGAGTGCAGCAAAAAAAGAAGCAATAAGACCAGCTATATAGAGTGAAGAAGTGAAAGTTGTCAAAAGTTGGCTATCAAATTTGCAGTAGTTGCTAATTGATTTATCTTCTTTCATCTTTCTATAAACCCCTGGAAAAAATTTCTCGAGAAACGGTTGCATTGATGTCACACCACCTTAATATAATGTCACAAATATATAAATTAGTATATTTGTATAAACATTTAAATTGCAATTTATTCAAAAATTGAAATTAATTTTATCGAGGGAAAAAAAACCTGAAACTCCGACATCGTATCCAAAGATTATTCCACCAGAAGCAGCAATCATGCAAGATAGTAACACGAACCATGTGATTTTGCCATTATATTCTTTCCCATCTGATTTTATTGCCACCCCAACAGCCATAGCTCACTAGAACTGAAGATGAAATAAAATCTGAAAACAATTATTTTTTTATTGTAATTATTATTATTATTCCTAGGTAACAATTGTATTCTAGTTGTGAATATATATAGGAATTCTGGCTAGAAATGGGTTCTGGGCATCACCATAATGTATGGGTCCATGAGATGTACATGATTTACAGACAGTTACAAATAATTTTTGGACCTGCATGAAAGCATGTGAAATGGAATTGGAACCATACGACATGTTGACTATAGTAATTAAATAAAAACGAAATAAATAGTTCAAATTAATTGATGAAAGTAGTACATGTTATAGAAAACAAACGAAATTAATGATAAATAGACTTAACTGAGGTTGTTTGTCTATCAAGTATAAACCAACAAAATTTCGACAGGCGTATGGGATAGACAGGTAGCAATATTTTCTGATGCTTTCTACATTATTGGACATTGAAAAAAAAATTGATATATAAAAAAAGATACTTATATGTAGAGAATATTAAGCTCAATATACTGCAGAAAATTATGTATACCGACTCGATGATAGATATAATAACGAGTTTTTGCTATCTTTATAGCCAAAAACCCTAATAATAAATAGGGCCAAGAAGAATTCAAGTTGACGATTTTTAAAGCTTATAAGCTGGACGTGGTAATTTTGTCGAGTTAAATATTACGGTCTGAGATCAAATTCAAGTTGAGGGTGAGTAAAGATAAATTCGGCTTGAATTAGACTTGGACTCGTAAATTTGTAGAATATATATTATATTATATTATACTATTCTGATTGTTTTCTTAATGCAACATACATGTCAATAATTCCAAGCTTTGAGGGTAAAAGTTTGCATAATATCAAATCGAACGCGAGCATGACCAAGCACAACTTGCTCGGTGTTATTGACTGGTCTAGTTGTATAATTATTAATAATATTCATAATCATACAATGCAATGTTTTTAAATAGGAAAATGAATAGTTGAAAACAAAGATAAATTCTATTGTGAAGATTCTTTGGGCCAACTTATATAAACAAAAAAAAAATATTAATACATTCATCATATATTTAGTTTAGTCTCATAAAGGTATGCTCTAAGTTGGTGTAACAGAGAATTGTGCATAAATATCGTCTCCGAATAGAGAAAGTGTGTTATAATTTTTCAGACAGTTAGATAGGGAAAATAAAAACATAAAAAAGAAAATTGTAGAGCAAATATTTATGACAGTGGGAATCTACATGCTGAAAATACTTGAAATAAATATAATTATGGTAAAGGTGGGCCAGTAAAATAATTTAAAAAACAAAAAAGGAAAACCCTCGAATGAAAGTTAGGTGCAACCGTATAGATAAATGCTTTCTTCTATTTTTCATCATTAATTTGTGACATTTCAATCTATTAAATGAAACGTGGGCCTATGTATATATATATATATATAATAATTATATATTATTGTTCCAATAATAATTATATATTATTGTTTCTTATTTAGGTGCATATACTTCTCTTCACTAATATTCACCATAATAACAATTTCAATCTGTACACAGAATAATCAATAGTATTAATATGGAAATAAACATGTAGTTCACATGGGCTTGCGTAATAGCTACAGCTGAAATTGTTGTCCAATGCGCATGCTTTTTCGTGCATTTGTGGTCACTGTAACATATTGAATTTAAGTTTTTTATTTTTATTTTTTGTGAAATAAAATACAAAGTTAATTGCGTCATTCTCCAATATCATGGTGGATTTTTTAGAATCTCAATGGCTCCTATATATTAGTGATTCTTAATTTCTTATTATTTGAAGAATATGGAAATAGTCATAAATTGACGTAAAGGTATAACGTGCAAAAGATAATGATAAATTTTAAATTTTTCAAACAAAATTCAAATGGGCTTTAACCAATTATTCTTAAAACGTGCATTTCATTTTTACATTTTAAGAAGACTTAATAAATATATTGTATATAGATGAAGTAAAATAGCAGATGAAACACAGTTTTATAAAATAAATATCTAACGTGCTAATCTCGAATAATTTATAAGTGTTTGAGAATGATAGGAAAAATCCTAACAAGAAATAAGGAGTTAGGCCTAAGGAAATTATGGCAAGATTTTGACATGAAATTAGGCAAACAATGTTAATAATCTTCTTTTAATCATTGTTTAAGCTTTTTTCCCCCGATATTTAGACAATAAACCTACCACTTTTCTTGCTCTTATTTGGCAAGATTCTATTCTCCTCAACTTTTTAAAGCTCCAATTATATTTGGACCAATCATTTTTTTAGAGAAATGTTAGTGGAATATTGTTCTCCACCATAAATGGCTGAGCTAAAACTTGCTCACTGATTGCATCGACATAATCATATTTTTCGTACTATAACTAAGAGATGTCATTTTAACTTTTTTTTTTCAAAAATAGAATTGCCATTTAAATGCATTAATGTTTAATTCCATTAGGGAACAAGTCCATGAATTTGATTAAGATTGGTGGCAAAATCGCATTTGCATGGCCATAATACAGTCAAAATCATCCATCTTCCCCATCCCTAGTTGTTCAAAAATAAAATATTTTTTTCGGTTAATCTGAGATCAAATTTTAGACCCATAATTCAATACATTACCTGTAATGTTGGTCAAAAATAGCATGCATATCTCATACCTAATATTAAGTGTGGCATATGGTTTAATCAATTTTTAAATAATAACTAACTTAGGCAATGGGCTTAGAGTATTTAAGCTGACATTCACTTAAACAAGTATTTGGGCTGATGGAGATGGTCCATTTAATTAAGCTCCCATTGAAAAAAAAGAAAAAAAAAACTAACAACTATTGTTTCCCTCTCATAAAGATTTATTAATTTAACCTATAAGATAATCTAGATGAGTAAAGCCAAAATCCACATCAATGTAATTAACAAATAAACAAATCCAATCAAACAAACAAAATACAAAACTATAATATATTGCAATAGTAACATCATGCACACATTATATAATCAAGGGCCATATTTTTCTGCCGACAAATTCACTCTAAACTAAACTATATACTTACAGCACTACATCTAAAAGCAGCATTAGTATGAGTTCATACTTCAGCTTTTTATTACATAAACAAGAATAAGGAAAGATTAACAAGGTTGTTTCAAAATGAAGTGAAAATCATGCTCCAAATCGAACTTACCCTAATAAGGGTACAAAAGCTCGAAAACAAGAAGCTCCATTTGCAAACTATTTTACCTACACGATCATCTCAACTCCCATTGTAACTAGTTTAGGCGGTATCGAGCAAAGTGGAGCTAATTCACTCATGTAAACGAAAAACCTTTCATCATCAAGAACCTGCACCACAGTACATTCCTCTTGTTTAGGGCTATACATGAGATATTTGCCGTCTGTAAGAGGAAAAAGTAAGTTCCCACTTCGTAATAACGCAAACGGACGCCTCAAAACATGTATACCGGTTGGAAAATAGCTTTTAAGTACGACTATTTTGGTCCAAGATTCTACCACTCCATATTCTCTCATTGTCCATATAGTGTATTGAGATTCACTAGAATGGTCAATGAGACTAAGAAAACGAGAATCTGAAACTGCTAATTCCATTTTGTTAGAGTTTATCGACAAGCTAGGGGGATGTGGAATATGACTAAATGTTTCTTCAACATAATCAAAAACTGCTATTTTAGTAGAATCTATATTCCGATCAAACCAGCAAACGGCCCTTTTGAGAGATACCATAAAGCCAGGAAACTCGAGGTTATCGGGATATGCCAATTGTCGCCACTGCTTATCGACTCCGATTGTGAAAATTTCACATTTTTTTACTCTCACACTATCGATTCGACACACAATTCTAAGAACCTTAAATTTATTAGCAGATGGACTATGACCAAATTCATAAGCCACACAGCAAATCCCACCATCCGTTTCGAATATACGTTCTGGGAGTGATACACTCTCACACGAAATCGGGTTGTAGATATAAACAAGATCAAAATTACGATCATAGATCAGAAAACAGAGTAAACCATTGCAAGAGCCTGTCAAGGATAAAAGCGCATGCTTTTTAGGCCAACCGGGTAATTTCGGTTGAAAATTTGTCATAGTACAATCACCATTCTCAAGAATTTCAACGAAAGAGAAATCGTTACGGTCTGTAAATGGAGGTTGTTGACACCGCGAGAGCACGAGAGTTGTCAAAGGTGTATAATTTAGATAATAAACAATGAAATCAGGGCTCGAGAAGTGATTGTACCATTCTCTACAAACTAATTTACATCTTGCCACAACCGTAGACCTAACACGAGAAAATATATGGTCAATCACATCTCTGGGCATATGCAAAATGCAGAAATTACTTACCTTTTTTATTCCGTTTTGATATTCCCCTCCATTATCACCACCAGATCGAAGCTTTTTCATGGTGATCACTGTGTAAGGAGGTAAATTAGGGTTAGGGAATTTGGGGAAAAGGGAAAAGAACTGTAAAAAATGCGGCCGTATTTACTGTTAAATTATGTAAATGGGCTTTGACTTAAGTAAGCCCAGTTTTGATTAATTAGGTTATTGAATTGTTGTTTGATTCCGACTAGGAGACTTCTGGCCCAATAAGTCAACTCTAATACTCATACGGGTCGAAAAAATTCAAATTATTTGAAGATTCTGTTAAATATACTTAATTATATACAAGAATAAATATATATATATTGTTAAATTAAATCAATACAAAAGGAAAAGAGGAAAGATATGTATATATTCATTGAAAAATAAAATCTTCATTTAATTAGTATTATAAAGTTTTGAATTGAAAAAAATGAGTAACTACTATTGGAAAGAAATTAAAAGACAAGATTCGGTCGGTGTGATTTCCCTCTCACAATGATTTATTAATTTTGTATAATATAAATAATTTAGTTGAGTAAAGCCAAAAATCCACATCAATATATTCATAAATAATAATAACCATTCAAATAAACGTCCACTCAAATAACTCAAAATAGAATACCATCATACTCACATTATATTATCATGGTATATTTAATCCAAGATTAAATCTTGGCCGTTAAATAACTAAAAAAATTAGTAATAATTTCAACGACAAATAACCACCATCAACGGCAGGTTTATTGGAAAATCTTAATTTACTTTGAGTCGGAAAGCTATGGAAGATCATTAAGGGCCCTATTTTCTGCCGACAAATTCTAAATAAATTTTGCTAATTTGATTAAATTAGAATAATGACGTTACTATATTCCAAGCCATGCAAATATTGAAATAAAAAGAAATTAAACCGCCTAATTCTTTTGTCGTGATAATTGTTTAATGAAATATTTATAATTAAAAGTTTACTGCATGCATTAGATTATATATTGATTAAACCATATAAGTTAGCATTAAAATGAGTTCATACTTCATTTTATTAATTATGCTAACAAGAATAAGGAAAAATGAAAAATTTATTTCAATTTACAGAGAAAATTATGAGATTCAGTACTATGCTCAAATTTCCCATATAGGGTTTCATATCCTCTATTCTGAATTACTGCTTTTATAAGGTTTTGTATTGTAAATACATACGTTATAATGCAATTTATTCATTTTTTTTTTTTTTTGGTTACACAATTTATTCATTAATTAGAGCACTAATGCAATATTTTTATGTCAAAATGAGCTTATGAAAGAGTGTAATTTTCGATATCTATAGGGTATTATTATATATTTATTAATTAATTTTTATAATTAATGGCTTCTCGAAATTACATTCTTGAATATAAGCTACTACACATTCAAATGATATTTTTTTGTGAATATTGCATCACACATTATAACTTTAACTATATATTATCATGTAACTTGACTAGCTTTCGATCCTTCCATGCATATATATACACACAGATTAATAATTTAATAAGTTGTAATTAACTTAATTCGTTGAGTTTACAAACTAAACAATAAGACAATAAGCTGCGACTTTGACAGCAACTTGTGCTTATTTTCAGCTATAAATACTGAAAACTTATCAGTATTCTGAACAAGCACTATAATTAGCCAATAAGCACAT
Organism: Verbascum thapsus; assembly: GCA_963669365.1. NCBI lineage: Eukaryota > Viridiplantae > Streptophyta > Magnoliopsida > Lamiales > Scrophulariaceae > Verbascum > Verbascum thapsus. The sequence continues at coordinate 435,019 of OY770120.1, forward strand.
AATCTAAATATTAAGCTATCAATTATGGCAATAGGGTCTTGTTGGCTAATTACCACTTCATTTATTTTGCTTTGTTTGTTCAATTTATGTGTAGGCTTAAAGCATAAAAATTTCACTTTATCAACCAGAGCTGGCCATTGGTATCCTGCCGGTGCAACCTGGTATGGCAGCCCTGATGGTGCTGGAAGTGTTGGTACGTATAATGGACTAATATATCGTTTTCTTATTAGAAACTCGACAAGTTTGTTTTAAGAACATCGATATATATATATATATATAGGTAGATAGATATAGATATATAATGAGTGGGTTTTGTATTCTTGTCAGAAACCCTAAAAATGCCATTTATTCTCTAACTGTGATAACTTGAAACAGCAATATAATGATGGGATACTAGTGACTTTAATTAGGATATATATTCTTGTCAGCAATGTATATACGTATAATTAGGATATATATATATAGTAACTTTAAAGTATATAAAACCCTATTATGTTTAATATTCTATATATATATATAATTAAGTAATATATAGTATATATGGTGGCATGCAGGAGGAGCATGTGGATATGGCAATTTAGTGTCACAAGCACCATTTTCGTCACTGGTCACTGGAATAGGACCATCACTATATAAATCTGGCAGGGAATGTGGAGCTTGCTACCGGGTATTTTAACTCAATCTTGTTTTAATATTTAGGTTATTTTGACTTAAAATATTATATTCTTTTTTGGTCAAAATCGGACTCAAAAATGGAGTATATATATATAAGGATTATGTATAATATACGGTCAAGGAATGAATCAGAAAAATAAAATATATTCTAAAATGATATTTTATCTCATATTATATATGTGTTGTGTGTATAAAGTTTATATCACTTGTATATTATAATAAGTTTTCAGTACATAACGAGAAACTTCAATTTTCCTAATACTATACCTAACATGTTTTTGTATTTGTCTCTTTTTCCCCTAGCCCTTTTTGACTTGACACATTTTTATAATTCCACTCAAATATTCCAACTTGCCCATAAGTCAATCAACTTAAAAACTTGTGAATATAACATTTGTTATACAATTAGTTACACATTGGAAGTACACATTAACAATGAATTAGATAGAATTTTTTACTAATTTAAAGCATTATTTTAAATTTGGATATACCAGATTAAATGTACGAAGCACCCATCATGTTCACACAAATCGGTTCGAGTTGTAATAACGGATTTTTGCCCCGGGGGACTTTGCGTATCTGACGTGGCACATTTTGACCTAAGTGGAACATCATTTGGTGCCATGGCCAAACCCGGACAAGAAGACAAGCTTCGTGACGCTGGAATGTTACAAATTAGATTTGCACGGTTAGTATACAAAAACAAATAATATAAATTATCCCACCTAATCAAAATCAAATAATAATAATAATAATATGATATTTCAACTTATTTTATATTTATAATATGTTTGAATAGTATTTTGGAGCATTGCTTGTTCAATTCTCCTATTTGTTCATACATGAAAACACTCATATAAAACGTGTAATAGTATCTGTTGTAATAATAAATATATATGTGGCAAGATCTTTTACACAATCTTATAAAGGAAATTTTGATTTGATTGTATATTATATATATGAGTGGTGTTATATATCATTAATTATAGTTCACATTTTTTACTTCTTCTAAAATATTGTAAAAATATTCAATAAATGCAATGCATTTATTGTGATCACTATAACTTATTTTACTAGCTATAATAAAATGATATTCTACCATATTAAATGCCATTGAAAAATGAACAGTATTTCTCACTATATATATATATATTTAATTCTTATGTCACATTTTTTTTTCAATGGTAGTGTTGCATGTGATTATTCGGGTAAAAATATTGTCTTCCATGTCGACCCTGGGTCAAACCCTAACTATATAGCGGTGGTGATCGAGTTTGAAGAAGGGGACGGGGACCTAGCCAGGGTTCAACTACAACAAGCATCGAGTGAACCGGATGAATGGTGGGAAATGAACCAATCTTGGGGCGCGGTTTGGCAATTGAACCCCGGTTCGAAATTAGAAGCTCCACTTTCAATTCGATTGATATCTCAATATTCGAAGCAAACCCTAGTGGCGAAAAATGTAATTCCAAGTGGTTGGCAACCTGGGGCGACTTATAGATCCGTGGTTAATTACCTTTGAGTTCGACCCGAATTTTAAAACCTTGAGAAATGTATTAAGGTTTTAAATAGTGATTGTTTGAAATATTATAAATTAAATAGTGTGTAGCTTCCAATGTAATTTCAATTTTGAAATTACATGAGGGATGCTTTGGTAAGTGAGAAATGTTGTGATTGTTTTTTTTTTATTTATATTTTTATGTATTTTTTAGAATAACTTGGATAAGAAGTCTCAAAGGAGTTGGCCTCTTGGTGCAATGGGCATGAGACTCTGGACTCTCTCCTAAAGTGTATGTTAATGAGTATTTTATTTTGAATTAATAATATACATTAATTGTGTTTTACACGTTTAATAGTACTTTTATTTTTGCATAATTAATTAGTCCATGGTCTGTTGTAATTGACAATGGAGTTTTCACTTGATTTAAACAACTTTGAAGAAATATATGATTAATTAATTGAGTTTGTAATAAACATCTCTTTTCTTCCTCTATTTTCGTTTTAAAAATACATGAGATTATTGAAATTAAACATAAAAAAGTGTAATCCATTTAGTAAAAGATTCTAAGAACATCAATAGAAATACTTATAGTTGCTAATGAAATAATTTACAATAATAAATCAAGTTAAAAATGTAATATTAAGTTATTAACTAGAACATGTACTTATTAGATAATTTGGGCTTTCTATTGTATCCATTTGCTATAAAGTAGCACTTAATGGGCTTTCGTTGTATCCATTTTCTAGCTTTAACCCAGTCTCAGGCCCAATTTAAATGCATAAAGTCCATTGGTCATCATCAAAGAAATAACAAAAATCCAAAAAGTCTAAAGCGTACACATCATCATCTGTGTACATTTCCATGAATTTGGCCAAGTTCTCAACAGTTCATAATCACAGCCACTTTCTACTAATTTCATCTCAGTCAAGCAATTATTCACTCAATCAGCTCAAAAGGGCTGTAATTAAAAGCATCCCTGTTCAAAACAAAGCAAGAACAAGTCACTATATCTGTTCATCAGCCGTAGTAGAGCCGAAGATGGTTAAAGCTATTAGGATCCATGAACTCGGTGGTCCTGAGGTATTATTTTCTTTGTTTTCTACTTTTTATCTCTCATCCGAAGCAACTAAAAAGATGGGTTCTTGAGTTTTGTGATTTTAGTTCGAGAAAATTGTTAGATGTGGACGGTGGACCTGGGTCTGATGATCATTTTCATTTTTAGTTAAACTCGTGTTTGCAATTTGTGAAATTATATCTGGGTTTATTTACCCTTTTACTGTTAGATTATTGTTTCAAGAAATGTTCTTTCCAGTTTCACTTATTTATTAGCTGGAGCAAATTGTATTTCTGATAGAAAAGATATTGAACTTGAAGTCTGAATAGATATCAGTACTGTAATTTTTGTTCCATGAGGTGAAATGATGACAGCTATCATTGTCTTAAGAAGCTATGGGTGTAAATTGAATTTAAATCATGTAACTTGAACTTAATTATGACGATATAAATTCCAGTTGAGTGATTTCATTTCACCAAATTATAGTTATAAGAACCTGATTTTATTACTCTGTTTTCGGATTTAACTATGCACAGGATTATATTGTGTGGTTGATTAGTCTATTAATTACTGCTTAATATACATTGTGTTATAGGTCTTGAAATGGGAGGATGTGGAAATAGGGGAGCCAAAGGATGGAGAGATCAAAGTGAAAAATAAAGCCATCGGGTTGAACTTTATCGATGTTTATTTCCGGAAAGGGGTTTACAAGGCTTCAAGTATACCCTTCACACCAGGTCCAACTTCTATATCAAATTCTTATATTGCCATCTCCTAATAAGTGAAATCTTCAGATGAAGCTTGCTATAATCCACTTATATGTATTTTGACATAAAAGATTCAGAAATTCTTCTATGAAAAATGCTAATCTTGACATGTCATTCTCCATTTAATACATCTCTTGTATATGCCTCTATACCAAACAAACCATGAACTATTAACAGCACTAAGAATATCTGCTCAAATATTCTCAAAAATTCTGCCGAAAACAGAATCAGGGGTTGTTTTATAAGTTTCAAAAGGTTAGATTGTCGGGCGAAAATTCTTGTAGCATACGGCGCAAAGTGCTCTACTTCTAGTTTGGGGGTATGTGCATTTAACCCATTATACGAATATCTCTTTCAAAATCTTACTGAGATTGTTCGTTATTACAGGTATGGAGGCAGTTGGTGTAGTAACTGCTGTAGGTCCAGGACTTACAGGAAGAAATGTTGGAGATATTGTTGCTTATGCTGGTTCTCCAATGGGCGCATATGCAGAAGAGCAAATTCTTCCTGCTGAAAAAGTGGTTCCAGTGCCACCTAATATCGATCCTTCTATAGCAGCATCCGTCTTACTCAAGGGAATGACTGCTCAGTTTCTACTTCGCCAATGCTTCAGAGTATGATTTTTGTGGGTGAAAAGAAAGCATTTCTAGTATTATGCTGGATTTTTATTACATAGGCGATTCTGTGTGTGAACCTAATTATAATAACAAACTGAATTTTGAGAAATCATCATAAGTTCCCGAATCAATAATAAACATATTACAATGAGATTGGTATGTAAAGGCATATTACTCAATTTCTCTGTTTTTCGAGTTTTCAAAATATGACAAGGGGTGTCTTGCTAATTTGTAAAAACCTTAAAGGGATTGTGATAATTACCCACTAAGTGAAAGAATGTGCTTTCCTTTATCCCTGTTATGTTTCCTCAATCTTTCCATTGGTTAGTACCAAATTTTTACTGATCAATCTGTAGCAGCCTTACCTTTCATGCACATAAGTGTATGTCAATGGACTCTTGCATTATAGTCAATATTGCTATAATCTCGAACAGATTTTGTCTTTTGTTTATTGTAATGAGGTTATTAGAATATACTTGTGTAGCCAAGAAGATGTTTATACAACAATTCTTTTGCTGGACGGAAAACCTTGTTAAAGCACCATCCTCTAATCATCATCATTTTACTTATAGATAATCCCCTTTTCCCTTCTATGTTGTATTTTCTCTATTGAATGAAGTAAATGTACATTTACTTACCTTAAAAGATTTTCTGAATGGCATTATCATACAGGTTGAGCAAGGGCACACTGTCCTTGTTCATGCTGCAGCTGGTGGAGTCGGGTCTTTATTATGCCAATGGGCAAATGCTCTTGGTGCCACAGTCATCGGAACTGTCTCAACTATTGAGAAAGCGGCTCAAGCCAAAGAAGATGGATGTCATCATGTTATAATATACAAGGATGAAGATTTTGTTAATCGTGTCAATGAGATTACAGCTGGCAAAGGAGTTGAAGTTGTTTATGACTCAGTTGGAAAGGACACGTTTGAGGTAATCGGTGTTTTGCTCTAAGTATTACTTAAAGAGATTTTTTTTTTTGGGACCAACATATGGAGTTTAAATTTGCAGTGGTAGTAATTAAGAATCTTGTTGGGGTTGTAATAATGTTAATATCGAAGGACAATTACTACTTACAGAATGGATACTATAGCACTTGTCTTGTGATTAGCTTAGTTCTGTCGAAACCCCGTTTGGATACGAGTTTTTTCCTTTATGATACATGAAACAAACCATAAAAATGATCCATATACCTATTGATGAAACACAAAATTTTATTTTGTTTAGGCATAAATACATGCATACTCATCACTCATGCAGGAGGTTATGCCTGTCACAATCTGCCTTAGGGGATGAAACTGTAATACACTTTTATTGACATGTAAAATTATAGCAAATTTTCAACCTTGTGATTAACTTAGGTCTGTCAAAATCCCGTTTGGATACGAGTTTTCTCCTTTATGATACATGAAACAAAGCATAAAAATGATTCATATACCTATTGATGAAACACAAAAAATTATTTTGTCTTGGCATAAATACATGCATACTAATCACTTATGCAGGAGGTCATGCCGTCACAATCTGCCTTAGGGGATGAAACTGTAATACACTTTTATTGACATGTAAAATTATAGCAAATTTTCAACCTTAAACATAAATCACTCGGAATCTCTTTTTTCGGATTTCTAACCTATAAATGCAAAACCACATGAAACAGGGATCTTTGTCATGTCTGAAGCTTCGTGGATACATGGTGAGTTTCGGACAATCATCTGGCACACCAGAACCAGTGCCTTTGTCAGCTCTTGCAGCTAAATCTCTGTTCTTGACAAGGCCTACACTGATGCAATACACTGTCACTAGGGATGAACTGCTAAGAACTGCAGGGGAAGTGTTTGCCAATGTGGCAGCTGGTGTCCTAAAAGTTCGTGTAAATCATAAGTATCCTTTGTCTCAAGCTGCACAAGCTCATGCTGATCTCGAGAGTCGAAAAACTTCAGGTTCGGTTGTTCTTATACCCGATGAATGTTGATTGGTATAATTTTTAGTAAGTATAAATAGAATGATGTTATGGTATTATATCCTATGTTTGTTATCTTTTGCTAAATGATCTTGTGGACTTGAGCTATGTTGGATGTTTGTTTGATTTGAATATTTTCTTCTCATTGGCTTCTTGATGTTTTTTCCTCTTTGTACATTATATGTATTGGAATACAATTTCCTGTGTTTTGCTTTTTCTTGTAGTTTCTATTCTGTTGTCATAATCATATATGAGAGAGATGATATATTAGTAATTTGTATAATACATGTTTGCATGCTCTTGGGCTTATGAGTTAAGATAAACATTCATTTATTAATATGTGTTTTCATGTAGGACTATGGACAAACCACTAATTTACTTCCCTTACCAAAAGAAAAGATCCCCTAATTTACTTCAACAAGACTGAAAATAATCTACTTCTAATAGACTTAAATTTTGTGCTTGAAAAATACATTGTATAATCTGAAAAAATAAGCCCATATAGGTAAATGAATAGAGAAACTTAAAGCTTGGAGCAGCAATTTGTACTTAGCAATCCAATCTCCTGAAAATTAACACACTGAGACAGTGCATTTGTGAGCTTTCTCACATCATCCTTTGTGTGTACTGCACTCAGAGTTACTCTTAATCTGAAACGAAACAAAATCCAATAAATTTCAAGATCAAAGCCCACAAAGCAATATCATTGGTTTATATATACATATATATATATATATATATATATATATCTCAATATATATCAAGAATCAATATCAAACCTGCAGGAGTTTGGGGGCACTGTTGGAGGCCTGATTGCACTTATATGGAAACCTAACTTTAACAGATGCCTGCTTCACAACAATGAAACAATGAAGGTGTTATATAATATATATATATATATATGTATATGTATATGTGTGTATATAGAGTATAGACCGGCTAGCTTGAAGGGCCTTGTCTTCACTCCCCACAACGAGTGAAATGATGTGACTTTCGACAGGGATTCCTGTCAATGAACGAAAATCTTGCACCCGTTTCAAGAGTGTATTCCTACGCCATGTCTCTTCCTTTGCCACAACAACAGCAGCTGCATAGGTTATACGAACATAAGGGAAAATACAGAAAAACCCGATTATCCCATCAAATACTTGGAAAAATATTAATCTATTGGAGGGTATATATTCATCATCTCATCTATTTGCAAGACAAGAATTGTGTATAAGCAAGCAATGAATATTTGCTAAAATGGGAAATTTAAGAACGAACCGTGGGCTGCAGCAGCAATGGGCACTGGCGTAGAAGTTGAGAATATAAAAGACCGACCTCGTGATTGGATGAGCAGCTTCCATTTCTTGCTGCCATCCATATATATAGAATGTATGAATATATATATATATGATATACAGAATGTAAACAATAATTGTGCTCTTGTTCTAAATGCTAACAATAGACTATTTCACATGTTGCATGGTATAGGTTTCAAGGTTGATCTAAGTTGAAAAGAAACGAAAAATGTGGCGACCTTTGATTCAGATAGGCATTTCTACCTTTGATTCAGATAACACAACATACTTATGGCCTTCTTAATATTGATAGAAGCCTTAATTGATTTAAGCGATAAGCGATATAAGAAGTTCATTAAAATCCATCCAAAATAGTGTGAACATTCGATTTCAAACTTAAACGTGCTGTATTACCTGCATGCAATGAACCCACCATGGCAACCTGCAGCTTTACTAAGAGTGCCTATGCAAATATCAACATCATTTTCACAATTGAACATTTCAGCTGCACCTCCACCACTTTTACCACAAACAAATGTTGCATGAGCCTAAAATCAAAGTAAGTGAAGAGGTTTAGCTAATGGTTCTACATTCATATAAAACCAACCCAATAAAATGAAATGGAATTATTAAGAGGACAAAGAGCATTTATGAGCAACCAAGGTATTTTTATGTCCCACTGTGTTTGAGTGATTATAAATGGATAGGAATGATAAACAGAAATATTTCACATTTCTCTTATAGTCCTTGAATATGAATATTATGAAACTTACATCATCAATTACAAACAGAAAGCCATGCTTCTTGCGGAGTTTTGCAAGCTCATTCATAGGTGCAAAGTCTCCATCCATGCTAAACAAGCTGGCAGTTCAATAATGTTATGAACAAACTGATTTCATATTGAAAAGCTATATTTTATAGAATGCAGAAAATGAATAGGAATTGTCACCTATCAGTTACAACAACTTTTTTCTTCATTGGACAATTTGACCTGTTGTTAATCCAACAATCAATGGAACCCTTTACAACATATTATAGAAAAGGAGAAAAAAAATAGGCAAAAAAAGTACGAAAACGAATAAATGCCTACAATAATGCATCGAGATGGGACATATTGGAATGTCTGTAGACAAATGCCACAACATTTCCTTGTTTATCTGCAAGGCGAATACCATCAATTATAGATGCATGATTCAGGGCATCTGAAAATATAGCAACTTTATCGTCTTTCGAAGGTTTTTTGCCACCAGCTACAAGCAAACCAATATTTCCGACTGCTGTCATAAAGGCCATGTTGGCTGAAAAGCCTGTTGGACAAAGAAGGCAATCCTAATATTTAAAATTAGAACGATGAATCAGTTTTTTAAAAGGAACGATCCATGCAGAATGTGTTGATGATCAAGTAGATTCGAACATTATATAAATAACAGCTCAATGAGTTTACAAACCAATTGCTCATATTAATTTCTTATTCAATCTCAGAACAATTGATACACAAGATAAATGAGTTTACCTACAACAGCACACACAATATAAACATTCACTTATATATATATGTATCCTCACATATATAGAGTGTTCTAAACTAGGATATGACTGCATGCAGAAGACTAAGTAGCAAGACAAGTTGAAAGTCTTTCTGCTTCTTCAGAAACCAAGTGAAATAAATCCATTGAATATTTGAAAAATTCGAATAAATAACAATAACTGGTTAAAATTGGAAAATAGAAATGGTACCTCTTTTCTTTTTAATTCTGCCAATGACGATTCTAGTAATCTATGGTAATTAGTATACCCACAGATCAAAGCAGAACCTCTTGGCCCCATCCCGTGTTCCCTAGCAGCCTGCATAATTAGCAAACTTATATAAATATTAGAAAAAACCCACCAATAAAATGATATGATTAAGTAAAAATCAGCAAAGCGAACAATCCATTAAACCTGCCTTGCTAGCTGCATTGCTAACTGCTGGATGCGAACTCAATCCCAAGTAATCATTTCCAGAGAAGACAATTAACTTCCTAAGCTTTCCATCATTTGTTTCATCATAAGCTCTTCCATTCTCGAGCATGGCATCATTGTCATCCCCTATAAGTTTTAAAGAAGAAAACAAAAGGAATAAGAATATAATGAATTGCTATATTACTCTTTCAACATTTCTCCTTCTTTTGCACAAATTGATTTCTTTTTCTAGAATTAGGGGCAATGCTGCAAGTTCATTTATAAAATGACAGAAAGATGAAAAGAAAAGTCATTGGATCAAACCTTAAATCTCTATAAAATTCTACTGGCTTGTTTGAACAAGTTTTCAAAGACCTTCATTTTATCATTCACCTATATACCTACCTTTAAATCAATATATTCATCAAATCACACCATTTTCGCACAAATACTCATACAATTTTCAAGAAATTTACTCAAAAAAGCAAATTCTTTTTCCCTCAAAAAGTGAGCAGCCAGCTGACACATCCTAAATCCCAATGCACACATGCAAAGGTTCTTATGCATAAAACTGAACATCTGTTAGATCTTTATTTGCTGAAGTAATAAGGGTGATCTACGTAAGAGACCAGCCAAGAAATGGAAAATAAAAACCCCAGATAGAGAAAGGGCTAAATCATTTCACCATTTTAGTCAAAAGGGCCAAAAGATATAACAAACAAAAAATTCCCTAAAAAACAAACAGAACAGTAACCTGAACTGGGGACATCATGTAGCCATTTTTGGAATGTCGGTTCAGAAATATTCGCTTCAACTGAAGCTCTATCCCATTCTCCAGGACCATCAAGAAATTGTTGATTGAGATTTGATGAAGCAATTGAGCTAAATTGATGGGTGTTAGGGAGGTGAATGGGTCTGAGAGATCGCAAAACTTTGAGAGATTCGAGTTTTGAGAGGGCTTTTTCAACCCAATTATCCCAATTAACCTCCATTTTCACACACGCACACACGTGAAGGAAAGTTGAGAGGTTTTTGCAGATGGGTTTTAATATGCATGTACTAAAACCTCTCGTTACTCTCTGTTTCGTTAATCACAATGTTGAAACTAACGCCAGAGAGCTTTTCTTCCTTCCAGATACGTGGGCCGAAAAAGAAGCAGGCCCAAATGATATGGATTTGGGCCAAAAGTTTCAAGCCCGATTAGAGTTGGGCTCAGAGGAAACAAAATACATTTTACTGCACTATTAATTTGTATTTTCAAAAATTAAATGTTGGGCTCACTAATGAGACTTTTTTGAGTCAATATTAACTATTTAGATTATATTAATAAATTTAGTTATGTATGTAAAAAAACTAATAATAACAAAATCTATCACTATATAATTTCTATATTTAGAGTTTTTTAATATGAGTATTAAATTATATAAATTTAATTAAAATACAAAATGCAAAATTGTTGAACTTAATTTTTAAAAAAATTTATTAATGATTACAAAAGAAATATATTATTAAGAAGATGTATTGAAGGTAAACTACTAAACTACTATAACTTACCAAAAAGGAAAAGCTAATGAAATCAAATACTAATCCACAATAACTTATTGGAAAAGCTAGAAGAACTTGCATAAGTCTCTCTTCGATCACAATTGAGCCGATTTCAAGCTAGAAATATGGTGCTATCACAGATCCACGAGGCGTATAAAGGGGCGGTGGAGAGAATATCGAGCCCAAGAACTGTGTCCGCCTTCAAGGAGAAAGGTGTTCTCAGCATCAATGAATTTATTCTCGCCGGCGATAATCTTGTATCCAAGTGTCCTACCTGGTCTTGGTATTTGTTTCAGCTATTGTTAATTTATGATTCCAAAGTTACTGAGTTTTAATTTGTCTGGATATTTGATGGGATAGTTTGACGTTTGTTTATCTGGGTTTTTTTCTTTTTGCTGAAAAAGTGGTGTTTTAACCTTACGAAAAAAGGAAAATTGTATCTTTATGAATTTGACTGTTGGATTATGGAAATCGGATACATGAAGCTAAATCCTTTGGTAATCCTTGAATAATTAATTTGCGTGTTTTTTTTTTTTGTTCTTTGTGTCCCAGGATTCAACTTTAATTGCGTTTAGACAATTTGGATTTATTTTCTCGATCTGATCCGAGTAGGAATTTGGTGATGGGTCTAGTTCTAGGTGTCTTCTTTTGTGGCAGAAAGATGAGAAATTGTGTTCCATTCAAAGGAATTTTCTGCTATTACTTGATATGATTATGCGTTTTGGTCAATTTGTTATGATATTTGATTCTTATGTTTACAGGGAAGCAGGTGAATCTAACAAGAGAAAGTCATATTTGCCTCTAGATAAGCAATTTTTGATAACCAGAAACGGTGAGTAGTCTTTGCTAGTGTAACGTCATACTTTGTTTTTTCTTCTAGATATTCATACATTATGTTGGCTGACTACTATCAAACTCTAGATTAGCCTTGAAACCTTTTTTCAATCTTTATGTCTATTTGTGATTATCTTCCATCTCATTACAAGCTCATTTGAACTGAGCATTTGAATATGTATTTGTATTATAGTGTATATTATCAAGCTTCTTTTTGGCATGTAGTCCCCTGTCTACGCAGAGCAGCGTCAATTGAAGAAGAATATGAAGCTGCTGGAGGTGAAGTTTTACTAGACAACGAGGATAACGATGGTTGGCTGGCAACTCATGGAAAGCCTAAAGGTATATCATATACGTGTTCCTTAGAGTTAGCAGTTATAAATTTCATTGCTTGTTTGTCTTAATGCATCTCTTGTGTACAGAAAACAAAAATGATGATGATGAAAAAATACCCTCCATGGAGACGCTTGAAATCAGCAAGAAGAATACAATCCAGTCCATCTCGTCTTACTTTGGAGGGGATGATGAGGAAGAGATTCCAGATTTGGCAGAATTTGATGAAGTAGATAACCTTGTTGAAAATGATCCTGTAAGTAGATTATAGCTATATTTTTCTTCTATTTTCTTTTTCGGGTTCATAGCTAAGTGTTCCGAGTGTTAAAGTTATAATATACGAATGTCCTATTTGATGCTGTGAATAATTTGGTATAGTTATTTGCCCAGTTTTGATTTTGTTTGCTTGCAATGACTTTAATTAAAATCAGCAATGGATTTCTCATGTTGTTTTATACTCTGTGATTGATGCAGGCAACACTTCAGACTACATACCTCGTGGCTCATGAGCCTGACGATGACAACATTCTACGAACCCGTACTTATGATGTTAGCATAACGTAAGCCAAATTTAATCTTGAAAAGCTCTAAACTGGTTAAGTTTCTGCTACTCGAATCTGACAGTTTCCCTCTTAGGTACGACAAATATTACCAAACTCCACGTGTTTGGCTCACTGGATATGATGAGGTCAGAGACATTCAATTTTCCGTCTTTGTACTTTCATTCAAATCTTGTCTAAAACGATGTGTTGTTGAGCTGATTAATGCATGTAATGTAAAATGTTCTTGAGGTTATTGCAAGTCCTCTTATGACAATCTTAACATTAAATTATTGTATGCTATTCTTGCTCTCTGTGACAGTCAAGGATGCTTTTGAAACCAGAACTTGTTCTTGAAGATGTTAGCCAAGACCATGCACGGAAAACAGTGAGAATTTTAGCATCTTCGATTAAATTGTTTTGACTAGGGGTGGCAATTTGGGTCCATCCATATATTTGGACCCAAACCAAACTAAGTTTCAATGGGTTGGGTCCTAACATTTTAGCATTTTAGTTCCAATAGGGTCTTAAATTGGGCCCAACCTATTCTCCACTTTGAGTAATAATCTACATTTTACAATCTACAACAACCCCTTACACCACTTTGATTCATTTTGGGTCCTTGTTGGGTCCATTTTGGGTCCTTGTTGGGTCCAACTATAATGCATATTTTTTGACATTGGACCCAACCCACTTTTAAGCCCAACCCAAATGGACCCGACCCAAACCCAACCCATTCAACCCAATTGACACCCCTAGTTTTGACCATAATACGTTTATAGTTATATCCTCACAAGTGGTGCTTCATTGCTTTGAAAAAATCAGGTGACCATTGAGGACCATCCACATTTGCCTGGCAAACATGCTTCTGTCCATCCATGTCGACACGGGGCTGTAATGAAGAAAATCATTGATGTTCTAATGTCACGAGGAGTAGAGCCCGAAGTTGACAAGTAATTTTTTTCGTATTTAAGAGCCATGGTTATTTTCCGTAGTTCAAAGCATAATCTTATCCCTTTCTACTTGTTTTCAACTTATTCAACTCCTAGTTTAGCTTGTTAACAAAACAATTATGCTTTTGTTGATAAAAACCGCCATAAATTTGATTCGATCTCTATTTATCAAGATCAGTTTAGCAGCATAAATCTTTGTTCTTAATGATGTCTCATTTTGATGGATTCCATTATATCTTGATGAGAATATTGATACTGTGCCCTAACTCCTAAGCACTGTTTCTTACAGGTATCTCTTCTTGTTCTTGAAATTTGTGGCTTCTGTTATTCCTACCATAGAATATGATTACACAATGGACTTTGACCTTGGTAGCTCTAGCTCCTGATTTCAAGGTAAATTTATCACCATTTTTTTGTTATTTATGCACCATTTAGTTTACACTCTCATGTTGCTCATGTTCTACGAGAAAATTGCATTTTTGGTACATTAATGTGGCTTGCACGTTTATTTGGTACACTAATATGGGGTGACAATTTGGGTACATTAATGTGGGGTAGGTCTGGCAATTTGGGTACAAATTACGCCGGAAAATTCGATTTTCGCCGGAATATTCGATTTTCACCGGAAAATCGATTTTCACCGAAAAATCGATTGATTTTGACCGAAATTGGGGATTTTGACCGAAGTTTGGATGGATTTGTCTAATTTTGACCAAATTGAACCAATTTTGACTAATTTATGTACAATTTTTAATTTTATCAAACTTCTTTTTTAATTTAAAATTTATTTTTTCTTTACTTTTTTCTCCTATTCTTTGTCTTCTTCCCCACTCCCAACCACCATTACCACCTCCATTGTAGCTATTATCATGATTTTGAAAAATAATTACCTCAAAATAACATCATAAATTAATTAATACCCATGTTCTTTTGTTGGATTTGAACCTAAAAACTTAGGATTGCAACTATTGCAACAAAAGAGAAGAGGTGAGTTTTGGGTTTCGCTCCGGCGAATTTTTTCTATTCCGGCACCGGTACTTTTGTCTATTCCGGCGATTGGCGGCGGCGGCTATCGGGGAGAGCGGTGGTGGTGGAGAAGTGATATGTTTGGGGAAGAAGATAGGCAAAAACCAAAAAAAAAAAAATGGTCATAATTTTCTTCACGTAGAATGATGTGGGGGAGAATGAAGGTTAGCATGGTGGAGAAGATGAAGGGTTAGGTATGGTGGGGAGATGAAGGTTAGGTGGGGGTGTGGCTTATTTAAAAAAAAAAAAGTTAAATGGATAATATTGGGGGTAAATTTGGTAATTTACTTTATTTTTGGTCAAAATTATAAAAAAAGAAACACCAATTTTAGTCAAAATTCTCAAATTAAAGTCAAAATTTCCAAATTTGAACGCACGTGAGCGGCACATGTCATTTTCCGGCGAAAATCGAATTTTCCGGCGTAATTTGTATTCAAATTGTCACCCCCATATTAGTGTATCAAATAAATGTGCAGGCCAATGATGTTCTACATTTGGTTGACATTGATGATTTAGACTTTTATTTTCTTCTTGCAGATTGAGTTTTTGCAATTATCACAAGATGTTGGTGGTCTTACTGTGCTTTTGAACTGCTGCAGTTGCCATCCTGTTTCTGTAAATATACAAATATCTCAATTAATGGAATTGCTCCATGAATATTAGCATTCTCTTATTGTAAAAGAGGATCATATTTATCTGTGTATAAAACCACTAGTTTCTATTTGTTTGCTCTTCTGGTCTTTTCAATTCAGTTTATGGAAATTATTTCGTTATTGAAAAACTCTCTAGATACTTTTGGTAATTATACGATGAATCATGTATAACGAACTCGAACCAACTATAACCATTAACGAAATATGGGTTTAGTCGTGACAATCAAAATCAAATTAAAATTTAATAGTGAGAGTAATGATTTATACCACCGATTTTTCACTCTTTCTATTATTAGTAAATAATCATTTGGATTTAATTAATTCAATTGAATTCAATATATTCACACTTTCTAAATAAAGGGGAGGTGAAAAATCGGTGGTGAGGGTGCAGTAGTATTAATGTGAAAATCCATGGGGAAATGCAACTCCAACCAATTTTAATGCTACTAATTAATATTTTAAATTACCATATGGGAAATAATGAATATTTATATATTTTCTAGGTGCATTGAAATATAAACACACCACTATTATTATATATTTGCCTTCAGACTCTCACTTTTATCAATCCATCATAATCAACAAGAAAAAAGTAAAGATGAAGAGATCCCATACCTTCTCACTACTTGTTCTCACTTCTCTACTCTCTGTTGTTGCTTCTTCTTCTGTAAGTCCTAGCTTCTTCTTATATATATGTATTTGATCCTTTTAATTGGTTTAAATTAAATCAAGATTCATATAGAAATTTACATAGCTAGATCTATTTTAATGTTATTAATTATGAATGTTAATAGATTGGATCTGCATATATAATGCTAGTTATGTGTTTTACTTAGTTTGCATCGAGTAACATCTTGATCATAGAAGCCATTTTACAACTATTTCCATAAGTATTTTGGATCTCTTGTATTTTCAACGGTGGGATTTGGATATCATTTCATAAAGATGATGTTTACCTTTTTATATATAAAGTGATCTACAAGTTGATATCTTTTTATTTTCGTTGGCCCCCAATCCATTATCTAACATAACAAAGTATGTATAAAATTAATCCCTAAAACTTTTTAATATGGTTGTGAAAGATCTATATGCACTTTGATGCAACACCAATAAACAATATTGTATTCATAAAAATTGAAGAACAAACAAAAATGATAATTTATAGATATATGTCTAATATTAATTAACATAACACCAAAATGTTACCGAAAAATCTGAGACATTATGTGGTAATGCTAATAGTATCCTTTTTTCTTTTCTGAATTGCAGAATGAATGTGTGTACACTCTCTACGTACAAACCGGGTCATACATAAAATCCGGAACAAACTCCAACATCAGCATTTCACTAGGCGATTCCAATGGTAAATCCATTCGGATCCCAAATCTCAAGGATTGGGGCCTAATGGGCCCTAAACACGACTACTACGAGAGGGGAAATCTTGACATATTCACGGGTCGGGCCCCATGTATCGGGTCACCCATTTGTAGGCTAAATGTGACTTCTGATGGGTCGGGGGCCCACCATGGTTGGTTTTGTGATTATATCGAGGTTTCGTCTACTGGACCCCACAAGGGCTGCAGCCAGTCCATTTTTTATGTGGATCAGTGGCTCGCCACCGATGCTCCGCCTTATCAGTTATCGGCTGTTATTAACGGGTGTAAAACGAAGGCCCAATTGGAAAATGGGCGTTTGGTTGTACGAAAGCCCGTTGGGCCTGAATCGGAGTAATTTCAATTTGAAATAGCCCAAAATATTTGAGGTGTTTTTACTTCGGTTTAGCTTATTGAGGAGAAACTTGTCTTTTTATCGTTGTAATAAATTAGAATTTTCCCATGAAATATTTCATGATATGTTCTAGTTCACTATGTGGCTTATTTCATGATTTTTTTTTATATTTTGTAGTTCTGATATGAAAATTGCATTATGAATATTTAACTAAACACTAATCCATTACTGGTCGAATACACTACACTAACCCATTATTGGTCGAATACACTATATTGGACTCAAGCTCTCGAATAAATCTTGGACAATCATAATGTAAACAACTAAAATGCATTTTTCATGAAAATTTAAGCGATATTTCAATTTGAGCGACAATCACATCAACACGATAAGACCAAGCACAAGATGCCTATGTCCGAGACACGAGTCTAGGGGAGTTTAGTTACAAACAGAACACAAGGTTTTAGCATTTTGAGAGCTTACTTACACGTTATATTTTGAATTCTTATGTTTTACTAATAAATAATAAATGATATTTTTGTGAAAATGTGCACAAAATTACTTAATAGCTCATATTAATTTTTAATAGCTTTCAAGACATAGAGCTTAAAAGGTCCAAGAACATCTTATAATTCCGAGCTTATAATCTCTTTAAAATACGTTTAGCCAAACACTCGCTTAATTTTGTATTGTGTGATCTTGAAAGTTTTTAACCTACATTTAATAGAAAGTCTGGATCACATACAAATTCTACACGTGGTTCAGTGGTAATGCAGTTGAAACTTTTCTCTGGCGTCTCGCGTTCGATCCCGTCTCTTCGCATTTCCCCCTTTTATTTTTTCTTTCGTCGTCTCATCTTCATCAACCCTAAATCCTCAATTTTTGCAGTAATTTTCAGATAATTGATCTTATTCTTTGCGTAATTCGTTATCTTGTTTCACAGATTTCATTAATTTGAAAAATTCTGTCCAGTTCCATGGATCCAGATCCGTCTTCACCCACACCAAGAAAGGTTTGCACAATCCATTTTCAATTTTACTTTCGTTCAAATTTAAATGTTAAGCTTTACTCTTAATTATATACTGTTCCTGATTTTCAATTTCAAATTATATGGTCATCTTCGTTTTGTCAGGTGAAATTTGCTCCGAAAAAACCCCCTCGCAGAACATCGGAACGGACTAACCCTAAGATGTACTCTCAACAAATTCAATTCTGGATTATTTTTAATATTTTTTCGCGCTTCATTTTTATTACTATTTCCGATCTTGAAACTGATAAAATAAATAATCACAGTGAAACGGCAGCTCAAAATGATAGCGATGATGAGGAAGCTCAAAAATTGCTCAGTCGCAAAGCTAAAGTAAATTTCCCTCTCTCTCTCTCTCTCTCTCTCTCTATATATATATAAGACATGGTTTAAAATTGTAAAATATGTCTAATATAAATGATTAGATAATATATGATGCTTTATTATTTTCTTTAATTTAAATTTAGAACCATAAAATATAAATGAGAGAGTGAAGTTGAGAAAAAATGAATTTATTTTCTAATTATAGATCCTATTTATTTATTTATTTATTATCATTCAAGTAACCTTATTTTTGTTGAGGGGTGGGTTTGGGGGTTTGTCACTTGGAGGTAACAATTTGTTTGATTTTATAATTATAATATTATGAAATTAATTGGAAAATCATTGAGAAATTGTTTTACAGTTATATAATTTATAATTTGATCTCTTTTTTTTCCCAAAAAAGGTATTAAATATTTTTGATTAAGAACAATAATCTACTAATAAAACAAGATTATGAAGCAGTGGTATAAATATTGTTTTCAGAAGCAAACATGCCTCAAATTTCTTAGTGTTGTTATTTTTGAATGTATATAGGATCATATATCGAAACTTGGGTCGAAAACCGAGAAAAAATGTAAGTCCCTTCTCTATAATCCAATCCCATAAGTCTCATGCATTAGCAATTAGCATCAATCTCATGTATAAATTTCAAAAAAAAAAAATTAAAAAAATTTGCAGCTTCTGTTCAAGTAGCGTTTTCGCATGAAAATTCTTCGTCCAGTTTAAGGACCTTTGGCAAACAAAAGGAGAAGATTAATGACGGAAGTGATGCAAACAAACCAGAAGGAAAGCTTGTTACTTCACAATCGACTCCTGAAATAGAAGAACTTAGTAGTGAAAATTCGATGGATTTAAGTGATGATTTAGTCGTGAAGAAGAAGAAAAAAGAATATATAGAGCCCTGGGTAATTTTGTTTGGTTTTTTTGTCGTTAAGTACTTTGAAAACGAAACGAATTGGCTAAACATTATGGGTTTTTGATGAATATGCAGGATTACGAAAATAGTTATTATCCAACTACTCTACCTTGGAGGATGCCTAATTCTGGAGATCCAGGTATTTCGAATTTGCATAATAGTGGATTTAGGTCTAATATAAAATCACAACTTTTGCTGGAAAGTTATCGAAAAATCGATTCAATCAGATTAGAGAACGATATTAGCAATTTTTCCTATTGCCCACTTTTAATGCAATGTCTCGTGTACAATTTTCGTTTTCCTTGTACAGAAATTCTCGATGAAGCAGAAATGGAACCTGAGGAATATGATGAAAACACTCTTAATAGTGCTTCAGAACTTGGTTTGATGGTTAGTATTCCAGTTTTAAACTAAGTCTCAAATGTGTGCAACATTATATACTTATACCATCATTTTGCAGGAACAAAAGGATGCACCAGAGACGATGTTATTTCAGTTTCCTCCTAAGCTTCCTTTGGAAAAAGGCTCTAGTTTGGCTGATTTGCCCAATGGACACATTGGCAAAATGTTGGTATACAAAAGTGGTGCTGTTAAATTGAAGATGGGCAATGCCCTCTTTGATGTGAGTCGTTTTTACACTTCCCTTATACTATTCTATTTCGTTTTGGATGTCATTTTTGGCCATTGTGAGATTGTTTCTGTAATTGTACACAGTTATGTGTTATTCTTGATTCATTTGGGTATCTAGGTAGATTCAGTTTAGGGATATTTTGGTCATTTTGCTTACTACATCGGGATTGGCAGGTTTCGCCTGGCATTGAATGTGATTTTGCTCAAAATGTGGCGGCTATCAACACGACCGATAAACAGTTTTGTGTGTTAGGAGACGTGAAGAAGAAGGTTATCGTCACACCTGATATTGAGATGATGTGATCGATTTAAGAGTAGTTAAGATTGCGAATAGAGAATATGGCTTCGATATGTAATGAAACTTTAGCTTGTCTAGTTAAATCAATTCTAACAGGAGGATTCCATTTCCTATTAGCTATGTGAATGAGTAGAATTTGGATTGAGTGATTTGTAGAGATAGTTCAGTAATGACTGTTGTTAAAATAGGTCTTTTTTTTTTTTTTAATGTTGTCAGCGTATAAAACAGTAGGCTTTGTGTGTACTTAATAGTTTGTACCTTGGGTTTCAATAAAGAAAATGTTAAAGGAAGTGATTTTAGGGTGTGTTTGGATCGAGTGATTTGAAATCCATGGATTTCAAATTCATCGACAAAAGTTCGTTTAGATGATGATGGATTTCAAATCCTTCGTCATTCATTTTAAGCTCTTTTCTCCACAACCCAAATCCACTCTTCAAATTCAAATTCATCGATCCAAACGCACCGTAGGGTATTTTGAAATTTTAGGGCAGTTCGTACTATTTAGACTTCGCATGAATCAAATTATATTTAAAAAATTTTAACATAGTTCTCAAATATTTGTTTTGGAGTGGGAAAGAAAGGTATATTTCATTTGAATTTTTTCTCATTAAAATCATCGGAGATAACCGTCAGTATCTTATATCTCTTTATTTCGACTTAATCAGATCATATAAACTACATATATCATCCTTTTTATACAAATAGACTATAGTCTTCAAAATCCTAATCACTTAATAGACCACATGAAGTATTATTCTTTATTAAATTGTATTCTAGATTAATCTTTTTTCCACTTTTTATGATGCAAAATTTTAGCCTAGACACATTCTGGTATAATCAATCACATAAATAAATTTGATCTATTATGGGTTCGATCTCAGGAAATAGGTGAATTATTTATCTACTTATATATATTAAATTACTCTATATAATAATAAAAAATACTAATTACTGATATTATTAAATACCAATTAACGAGCTGGGCCTGCCAATTTTACCGAACATCGATCTAAAATATTTGGGCCTGTCAATTAAGCCCTAGCCTCATTGCAACAGTCCACATCCATATAAAATGAAAACCCTAGCCACAATCTCAAAATTCCATTTCCAGTGAAGCGCATCATCAGCTCGGCGGAAGCTTGGAGCAGCAGCGGCGACAACAATGGGTAAAATTACTTTCATCTTCTTATTCAGCTAAACCTTCTGCATTTCTGAATCGCGTGATGTGGATTATGCTCATATTTAATGATTTTCGATTTGATTTGCAGGTGCCTATACATACGTGTCGGAGCTATGGAAGAAGAAGCAATCTGATGTGATGAGGTTCTTGCTCAGGGTTCGGTGCTGGGAGTACCGTCAGCTTCCCGCTGTTGTACGTGTTACACATCCTACCCGGCCTGACAAGGCCAGACGCCTCGGATATAAGGCAAAGCAGGTAATATACACATATATCTATCATCAGTGTTATACTCGTGTGTTTGCAAATCGACTTGTGGATTTATTGACTTTGGTGCTTTATTTGCTTTGATGAATATAGGTTAGTTGAGACGTATTTGGTTAATTAATTGCTTCTATTATTTGCTGGATTTTATTGACTCCCGAGGATTATCAATAATTAGATAGGTCGAATGTGGTTATGAAACTGTTTTACGTGAAGTTTGGTGGTTTTGTTAATATTTGTTTTGTGTTATTCTAACATAGTGACTCTGATTTTTTGTGAGATAAGACGGTCAGCGGGTTTGAAGTTAAGATAGAATGAAGTTAATGAAACTGCATTATCTTAATATCAGAATATTATCAGCACAACTGAGATTTTCGGCAGTTTCCACTGATTGAAATTTTAGCATGCTCCTAAATATGATAAATTATAAGCCAGCGTTTTTACTGTTTTTAGGTCAGAATATGAATGAGAGATTCCTGTGTTATTTGCTAGCATTGAGTGATGTTACTCCCTAAGTGGATAATATGATTGAGTTAATTTGACTTTGTTTATACTTATCAGTTATGCTTCTTTAATGTGATGGTATCCCTATAGAGTTTGATATGGAATTATATTTAGAAATGGTTAAGTTTGATAAATTTTACTCGAGCTCAGTTGTATATCTAGTATGTGTTTTTTTAATAGTAGAACATCTCTATTAGCTTGTGAGTATGATTGCATTTCATATACAATTGTAATACATCTTGATGATTTTGCATATTCTTGCTTTTGTCATGCCAGAATTCTAATGTATGTTTGCCATTCGTTCATACACTTTTGTTTTCTGCAGTGCTTTTATATATATTTTCATGTGTTCTCTTTGACACGTTTCATGTCTCCTTGCTTACGCTATGACCTTTACTTTTCAGGGGTACGTGATCTACCGAGTTCGTGTTAGACGTGGTGGAAGGAAGAGGCCAGTTCCCAAGGGTATTGTGTATGGTAAGCCAACCAACCAGGGAGTTACTCAGCTGAAATTCCAACGCAGCAAGCGGTCAGTTGCAGAGGAGCGTGCTGGGAGGAAACTTGGTGGTCTTAGGGTTCTGAACTCTTACTGGATCAATGAGGTTTGCACTTTAATCTGATTGAATTGTCACTCTAGTATGGTTTTATTTCAATCTCTGGCCTAGCTCATGTGTATCAACTTTCCGTACACATGCATGAACATGGTTTGCAATAACTTACTAATTTGGGTGATTGATTTTTTTTAATTGTCAACTTAGTGATTATGACCTCAATATACTTTTACAAATTGGAAATGAAAATATGATTATGTTTAGTTTTGGGTTCAAAGACAGGATTAGAAAGAAGAATTTCCATATTTGGTGGATTTGTTTGAAAACCACACTGTGATTAAAAAAATAGATCCAAATGCTAGTGATATGGAATTTGAGTTCAATTGTAACTTGAAACTACCCCAATGATATAAAATACTTGTCTTTCAAATCCTTGTCCAAATGCGACCCGATTGTTGTTAGGAAGTTCAGCCTGTGGTTTAATGATCTTTCAAGCTAGTCTATTTTAGCGCACACAAGATTTTGGTTGAATAATGTTAAGACCCTGTTGAAATTTCTCGTTATTGAACTAGTAGTTGACTGTTAGTATTCTGCCATTTATATAACCGTATCTCCATTTCAGGACTCAACTTACAAATACTTTGAAGTCATATTGATCGACCCAGCCCACACTACGGTCCGTAACGACCCAAGAATCAACTGGATCTGCAACCCAGTCCATAAACACAGGGAGCTTCGTGGACTCACATCTGCGGGAAAGAAATACAGAGGTCTCAGAGGAAAGGGCCACTTGAACCACAAAGCTCGCCCTTCAAGAAGAGCCACCTGGAAGAGGAACCAAACACTCTCCCTCCGTCGTTACCGTTAATTTTCTTAAAATCTTTCGTTATTGCTATAAACGAGTTCAATTTATTGTCTCTGCTTTAGTAATTTTTGTCCGACTTGAAAGATGTGTACTGTTAGTTTGTCTATTCGGAATTCAGTATATTTGGGATTTGTGTTATTTTATGAGAATTTAAACATGTTCTGTTTCCTAAATGTTTTCAGATTGATTGTTTGGAAGATATGTTTCTTGCATGCTTGCGATGGGTCTGATGAATTATGTTTTTTTGGATTCAATTCATTTGGGTCATGTTCACATAGTATATATAGCATTTGAATTTGTTTTGAAAGTAATTTTGGACTTTGTAACACATGGATAAGCCTTGAATTTGAACCTCGATTAAGTTTGAATTTGATTGAGGATCTCAACAAATTCTTTCTCCAAGGATAAACAATACCATAAATCATATCATACAAAAGCATATAAAATAACTACTCAAATACAAGTCATAGTTATGTGATACAAAAGGTACTAACTACAATTTTGCAAAAGTAAATTAACTAACTATTATCTTAATAGTAGAGTTTTAGAGTCTCGAAATAAAAATAAATAGAATTATAGGATCTAAAAACTATCATGTGATGAGTAGTGGGACTTGTAGGGGTTGATGGGTTGTCCTCCAATGTAGCTATGGAGTGACCAACCACACACACACAAGACATTGGTAATTATAAGGTTTGAAAGCATGGGTCACAAAAGTTAAAAAATTATGATTAAAGATTTAGACTATAGTTTTGACAAGAATATATCCAATCCAATTAAGTAAAAGGGTATCACGAAGTTAAAAAGACTTCAAATCTTCTAAAACAAAATGATGAGTAATTTTGAGTTTTAGCTTAAAAGGGTGGACTCCTTAGAGCATAACTTTTGTACCTTTTGTCTTTCCTTCTAAATGCAGTAATGTTTAGGTGCTAGAGGCTTAAATCATTATAATCGTACTAAAAAAAGATAAATATATTAAGATTTTAAATTGTTTGAACAAATAATTTGAGTCGAAATTAATCCATTGAAGTATGTAAATATTCATCGATTTTGGGTCTAAGAATGTATGTAAAGCATATTGCAATATTCATCTACTTAGTTAATTTAGCTAAAAGGATCATAAATTTAAGGAAGAAATGGGAGATGGGTGATTTGGGTATATATTTCCAAAAAATCAATTTAGTTTCTATTCCCTTTTTAAATATCTACTTTAGAAGGTCCAAATCATTTGGTTTGTCTATTTACCATCTGTCTTCAAATAGTTTCAATACATGTGGGGGGTTTGAGATTTTCACACATATAATATATCTTTACTAAAGGCTCTTTAGTTAACAACGAAATGATAGAATTTGACATGTAATGATGAATATTGGACCCTTTTGAAATTTCCTTTGTTATTTTCTATAAGATAGATTATGGTGATCAAATTAAAGTATTATCTCTTAACAAATTTTGAGTAAAAAATACATTGTGTAACATATAATTATGTTCCATTTGTAATGACAACCTCTACGAATTTTTCTTGATTTATCCTTTACATTTTCACAAAGATCAAGAAAAGAGAAATACATATTATATATAT
Organism: Verbascum thapsus; assembly: GCA_963669365.1. NCBI lineage: Eukaryota > Viridiplantae > Streptophyta > Magnoliopsida > Lamiales > Scrophulariaceae > Verbascum > Verbascum thapsus. Next base: position 460,566 of record OY770120.1, read on the forward strand.
TGTTAAAGAAGTGCCTTTAATCGACTATAATGCGCTTCGCAGAGTTAGTCGGGGGTTATACATGGATTACTAATGGAACTCGGATTTGGGCCTGCAGATACGTGATGGGCTGAGCCCAAGTTAGATTAGTCTGTTAGTATTATAAATAGACCTATTCGCATGTTATTCTGAATATCTCTGTAATCTGAAAACCTAGCCTCTAATAAAATCGTTCTTCCTCTGCCCGTGGACGTAGCCAACACAACGTTGGTGAACCACATAAATTCGGTGTAACTTATTTACGTTTTCTATTCTTTCTTTGATTGTTCGATTAACTCATCACAACATATATATATATATATATTAATCAAACGAAGTTTGTAGATATGAATATAGTGAAAGTATGTTGACTTATAGGAACGAGTTTCACATGCGTACTTCACCAGCATTCAAACCCTAATGATTTTGTCATCCACTAAACCAATTAAATGGCACAATATATATATATATGAATAAAAATTCATATATATTAATATTTGTGAGTGTGTGTAAATGACTGTGCTTGAGTGTGTGTGTATATAATGGAGAAACCACTATCTCCTAGTAATACTGCTTTCAAATAGTACATTTTACACCGACGACTTTATTTCAGATTTATTCTGTATTTACTATTTTAATTTTAAATAATATATCTCCAAACTTTTCTTTAGTATTTAATTCTGTGTTTCAAGTAGAAAAAGAGAAATGAAATTGTATTTAGGTGAATTTGGGTAATGGGTAGTCAAAAGTTCAAACTAATTGATTATTTCAATTAAAATCTGATCACTTACTATTTTCAATTTTCGAAATCATTATGCAATAATTTACTAATATATGAATATATTATTCTAATATATTTAGAAAGTATAATTATTTTATTACAAGGAAAGCATGGTAAAGAGACAAATGAAGTTTCTACATCTTGATCACGACCGTCCATATATATTGGCCTTTATTTTCTTCTTTAGAAATCGGACGGTTTGAAATTTGGACTTGGCATTAATATTTGGAATTATTTCATTTTTCTTCTTCTTTTTTAGAATAATTTAGGGATAAATGCAAATAACCCCACGTGAAATATTTTATTGGCTGAAAATCCCCTGTGAAAAAAATATAGACTAAAAACCCCATATGAAAATTTTAAACTGCATGAAACCCCCTGTGAAAAAAATATAACATAAAACCCCTATGAAAATTTTAAATTGCATGAAAACCTATGTGAAAAAAATATAACCTAAAAATTCCTTGTAAAATATTGCGAGCTATTCAATAAAAATATTAATTAGGTTCATGCATAATTTTTAATAATTATGCGTTTAACACCTTATTTAACTCGACTTAATTTATTTATTCCAATCATAGTTTAGCATTTCATTAGGTCTTCGATATAGAGGTGACAATTGAAAATATATTCTAACTTTAAACTCGAGCCAAAAAAAATACATATTTAAAGGGTCGAGAACTAAAATAAAAATTGAAAATTGAAAAGATATTTCATGAACAAAAAGTAATAATTAGTTATGAAAAAGAAAGAATAATAAGAATAGCACCAAAAATTCAAACTTAATGAGTAACCGAAGACAGTGCTTTTTCACGCACGGGAATGGGCCCCAGCCCGAACAACTGGGTCACGCGGCCCATCACGCTGCCCAGGTCAGCTGTGGCGTGGCACGTGCGAGAGACATGTGAATAAAGACGGGTTTTACGAGTGGGCCCATTATTGGTGAAGGGGTATAAAGGGCACAAAAGTTTCAGTAGGTCCCACAATTACCCACCAAAAACGCCTTAATAAGCTGCTTTTGGTTTCGTGGTTCTTGTTTCCATATTTTTAATGTTCCCTTTTTGCCCCTACCAGTAGTGGTGATTGTGGGTACTACTATTGATGATTACATTATGATTTTGGCCTCCAAAATATGATATTTGTATTGTGGATTCATAAAGTATTGCATGTAACATATAATTTTATAAATTTACTATCTTATTTTTATCATATTTAACGTATTAGGTCGATTTAAATAAAGTAATATTCAAATTTAGTTAAAATTTTGATGATCATGGAAATTTATATTTAGTATTTTTCTGATTGTTATATTTTTCATGAGAGTGAATCGAACTGAATAATTTAACCACTCATCATATTTAATATTATTTAAATAATTGAGTTAACCTCGATTCTAGCTAGGTTTCAAATCTTATGGAATAAAATAAAACGATCAAACTTTGTGCATTATGCTAAATAAATCGAATTTAAACGAGTTTATAAGGATTGTTCTTGAATTAACTATCAAGTAATTTAGTTTAATAAGTTTTATATGTATATGATGACAAATTTAAGCTACCAACAAACAAAAAGATGACGACCTTTAACAAAAAAAAAAAATAATCTATCAAATAATTTTGTCACATACTACTTTATACATATAATTAACATCTTATTAATCGCAAGAATCTTTTAAAATATTCAAAAAGCTCATAATTAAGAAAACGAATGTTATTAATATTTTGAAAAATAAAAATGTAAAAGAGAATACTGCATGTCGTTATAGTTCAACTGAGATGATAATAATACATGCAGACAAGTAAACTTAGGTTGTGCTTTCTTTCACAACAATATTGTCCATAACAAACAACTTTTATTTCTGTTTTTCTTTTCTTTTCTTTTTTTGCTTTATTGCATTCTGTTTTATTTTTTTTTCCTTTTTTTTATTCATGTTTCTCATAGTTAGTTTGGCATATAAACATACTTTTTGAGGTTAGTTTAACAAAAAAAAAAAAAAAAAGATATTCAAGAGTTTTTCTAAGCAAAAGAAATATAAAGGAAATGATAATAAGCGTATACTTTATGAGATATTTTAAACTAGTTTTACATATCCTTATTAGTATATGTAAAATATCATCAAAACGGGTAAATTCAAGAATAATCTTCAAGTATTGAAGTTTTTTAAAAAAGTTTATAGCATAAGTAAGTGTTTGAAATTATAAAAAAAAAAAAATTCCATCTATATCTTATTTTATATTATCAGACATGGGATTGGTTAGAATAAACTTATCAATCTTTGACTTTTTTATTTTACGTAAATATTTACCAACTATTATTCAATCATTCTAAAATCATTATTGTTACACCTAGGGGTGTTCAAAAAAACCCGAACCGAACCGAAAACCGAAAATTCGGTTCGGTTTTCGGTTATGAATTTTTCGAAAAATCGGTTTTCGGTTCGGTTTATGGTGTCGGTTAACCGGACCGAACCGAAAACCGAATTTTTTTAAATTTTATTAAATTAAATATATTATATTATAAATAATTGATAGTAAATAAACAAAAATACATTGTAGTTTAGTTGGTTAAGGTGTTTCTCTTTCTCCCAAGGTACTCAGGTTCGAATCTCAGAGATGGGAAATTTTATTTATTTTATTTTTTAACCCAAAAAACAAAAAAAATAGGAAAAATAAAATAAAAAATAATTCGGTTTTTTCGGTTTTTAACTGAACCGGTTCGGTTTAAAAACCGAACCGAACCGAATTATTTCGGTTCGGTTTTCGGTTCTCAAAATTACCGAACCGGACCGAGTTGCACCCTAGTTACACCCCCAGTTTCCTAAATAAAAAAAATATTATATAGTTTACTACAAAATGAAATAATCAATTAATTAATCATTTATTTATCATCCTAAATTCTAATTTATACTGTGTGTCAGGTGAGAGTTCTTGAACTGCGGGACTGTCATATTCAATATTCAATTATTTAGAAACACTACTAATAGACAAAATCTTATTTGTTAGTGTTACGTCTTTCACCTCTTCTGTTGATGTTTCTATCATATTTGTCCTTTGTTTATTTTTGTTTTTTGGCTTGTTTTGTGACTTTTTTTTAAAAAAATTTTAAACAAATATTCAACTTCCTATAATGATTTAAGAATGCAATATATGTGGAAAATACGGTTTTTTTTGTTGGGTTTTAATTGTGTATTTATGTAAGCCAAAAAATTATATATTTTTGTAAAAAAATAAAATCTTATAATGCATGCACTTTAAATAACATTAATGAAACATTGTAAATAAATGTCCATCATTTTAAAGCTTCTACCAAGTCAAACTGACATACAGTAGCCAGAGAATTTAATATCTCTCATTTTTATTATAAACAGATAAATTGATATAAATTATAATAACTATATTTGAATGCACATGCAATTCTTAAATTCTTATGTTGATAAATAAAGGACATTTGCAGTGATCGCTTGTATTGGGAAAATTTCTAATTTTATTAAAGAAAATAAATGCCAATAATGTTGCAGCATTTCTGATGTATAACCCCACCATAATTCACCAGAATTTATGTATGTTAATATATGTCTCAATCCTAGTTATGAGGGTATGTTAATGTAGAATTTGAATTTATGAGGGTATGTTATTATTGAATTTAATATATGCATAAGAAAATATCTGAAAACCCGTTTTGGTGTACTTTTAATTAACTATTCCATAATAAAAATTGCTTTATCATATGATTAATTTGGTTAAATGGCAATTTATTTTCCTTTATTTTAGGCCAAAAATAAAAGTTTCTGGTACAATTTCTCCTAATTAAGGCAGTGGTCCTCTTAATGACCTCAATTTAAATTGTAATTATCTGCTGGCAAAACACAAGAAAAAACATGAAAAAAAGAAAACAAAACAAAAAAGGAAATAGATTATTCCAAGAATAAAAGATTGTTAGAGTTGGGAAATTGTAATAACTTTATTGGATCCTGCAACAAACAATTGCCCTTATTGTGCCAATATTTATCAAATTGCTGAAAGATAAAGGAAACAAGGAATGATGAAAAGTAGGGAAAAGAAAAAGGTAAAAAGAAATCCAAGAAAAACCTTAAAGTATTAGTAATGGTAGCAAATGATAATTAGAACTACATAATATATTGTGGATAAAATGAAAAGAGAAAATAAGGGCAAATTCTAGTATGATCGAATTTAATCGAATTTAAATAATTTATTAGACGAGTGAATTATACTTGTTTTATATTAAAATATTGTCGATTGGTTAGTTACGATTAATTCGATCATAGAATTTAGACAATAAATTTTGAAAATAGCTAACATGTTGCTTGCTATTAGGATCAAGGTTGAAATATATATCAAATTAGTTGATATTCGATTCAAATTTTATTATAAAAGACTAGTTTGAGCTCAATCCATTCAGCATACTATAAAACTTGATATTTTTTTCTTATATTTGATAAATTTTGAAGTCCAATTTAAGCTTGATTGATTAGTTAATTCAGTTCAATTAGTCAACTTCAAACTCAATTTCAAAGGTTGAAAAAAATTTAAACAAACAGAAACGATATATCAATATTCGACTCGATTCACTTACCCAACTAACTAATAGCCTTTATGTGTATATAGAAGTTAGAGATAAAAAGTATTACTACAATATAATAAGGGTTTATTTTTGTTTTTTTCATTTCACCCCCCACCCCACCCCCAACCCACCCCCCTCTATATCTCTCTCTCTTCATGCCAAAAACACAACCCACTAAGAACAAACTAATCATCATGTAAAAAACACCCTCTGCACAAATGCACTCCAAAAAAGCAAATCCAATCTTCCCCACCTTAAATTTACTTCTCTTTAACAAAATTTCAATTCATTTCTACTACAATCAAATTATTCCCTAAAACCATGAACATTTTCTCTATATTCACCATCTTCTTCATCACCACCGCCGCCGCCGCCATCCCCGCCTCGACGCCGCCGCTGCAACTTTTATCCCTCCTCTCAATCAAATCATCCCTCAATGACCCTCTAAACACATTCCAGGAGTGGGACCCGTCGACGGCATTTTCCAGGCCCGGATTTCAACCCGTTTGGTGTTCATGGCCCGGCGTGAAATGCGACCCCAAGACAAACCATGTTACAACCTTAGACCTGTCGGGTCGAAACCTTTCTGGCCCGATACCGAAAGAGATCACATATTTCTCACATTTGCTTCATTTGAATTTGAGTAGAAATTCATTTGATGGCCCATTACCAGCCACCATTTTCGAATTACCAAGCCTTAGAACACTTGATATTAATCACAACTTTTTCAATTCAAGTTTTTCACATGGCGTATCAAAGCTGGAATCTCTTACCTTCTTCAACGCTTATAGTAATAGCTTCACAGGCCCGTTACCAGAAGAGCTTATTGACCTCAAGAATCTGGAGTATCTGAATCTCGGTGGATGCTATTTCGAAGGTGAAATCCCGAAAAGTTATGGCAATTTCTCAAATCTCAAGTCTTTATACTTGCACGGAAATTCCCTGACGGGACGAATTCCGGTTGAGTTAAGTTACTTAAATCAGCTCGAACATATTGAATTGGGATACAATTCGTATGTAGGCGAGATTCCTGCAGAATTTTCGAGTTTATCGAATTTGATATATCTCGATATCTCATCGGCAAATCTATCAGGAAATCTTCCAGGTGAGATTGGAAAGTTACAGAAGCTGGAAACACTCTTGCTCTTCATTAATCACTTCTCGGGCCCGATTCCAGCGAGCTGGGCGCAAATGGGCTCGTTACAGATTCTTGATTTGTCAGATAATAACCTCTCAGGTGAAATTCCAGGGTTTTTGTCAGGCTTGAATGAGCTAAACAGATTATCCTTGATGAACAATAAGTTGACAGGTGAAATCCCAGAAAGAATTGGTGAGCTTCCAAATCTGGAAATCTTGAATTTATGGAACAATTCTCTTTCTGGGATTTTGCCACAGAAATTGGGCTCCAATGCGAAGCTCAGACAGGTTGATGTGTCATCGAACTCGCTGACAGGTCCTATTCCGCCAAATATTTGTTTAGGGAACAAGCTTACAAAATTCATTCTTTTTTCGAACAAATTTTTTGGTGAGATACCTTCGTCTTTAGCCAATTGTTCGGCTTTAGCCCGTTTAAGGATTCAGAACAACAACTTGAATGGCTCGATCCCACTTGGGTTTGGGTCTTTGATGAATCTCACTTTCTTTGAATTAAGCAAGAACAATTTATCTGGTCCGATCCCGAAAGACCTTGGAAATGCAGTGAAATTGGAGTTTTTGAATATTTCTGAAAATTCTTTCAATTCTGAACTGCCTGATAATATCTGGAATGCACCCAGTTTACAGATTTTATCAGCAAGTGGTTCTAATCTCACTGGAAAAATCCCAGATTTCATCGGGTGTAGAAATTTTTACAAGATTGAGCTTGATGGGAATAATCTCAGTGGAAACATTCCGTGGGACATTGGACACTGTGAGAAGCTGATTTGCTTGAATTTACGGGGAAATTATTTGACCGGAATAATTCCCTGGGAAATTTCGACTCTTCCTGCCATAACAGATGTCGATTTGTCGCACAATTTTCTGACGGGGACAATTCCGACGAATTTCAACAACTGCAGCACTTTGGAGAATTTCAATGTATCTTACAATCATCTCACGGGGCCTTTACCCTCATCTGGGTTAGTGTTTTCGAGTCTTCATCCATCTTCATTTGCCGGAAACGAAGGTCTCTGTGGCAATATCCTCAAGAAACCATGCAGGAACGATGGGCTCGCCGCCGGCGCGGTGGAGGTCCGCCAGCAGCCGAAGAAAACCACCGGCGCCGTCGTCTGGATCATGGCGGCGTTCGGCATCGGACTTTTTGTTCTGATCGCCGGTGGTCGTTGTTTCCGCGCGAAATACGGCCGGAAATTCTCCGGGGAACGTGAAACTGGGCCCTGGAAATTGACAGCTTTTCAGAGGCTAAATTTCACGGCTCATGATGTGCTTGAGTGCCTAAACATGAGTGACAAGATTATAGGAATGGGGTCCGCAGGGACTGTGTACAAAGCCGAGTTGCCAGGTGGCGAGATCATAGCCGTTAAAAAATTATGGGGGAAAAACAAAGAGACCAATAGGAAGAAACGAGGAGTATTGGCCGAGGTCGATGTTCTAGGCAATGTTAGACATCGAAATATAGTTAGATTATTAGGTTGTTGTAGTAACAATCAGTGTACGATGTTGTTATACGAGTATATGCCTAATGGGAGCTTAGATGACTTATTGCATGGTATGAATAAGGGCGATAATTTGATAGCTGATTGGGTCACTAGGTATAAAATTGCGTTAGGGGTCGCTCAAGGGATATGTTATCTTCATCACGATTGTGACCCAGTGATAGTTCATCGTGATTTGAAGCCGAGTAACATACTTTTGGACGTTGAAATGGAGGCTCGAGTGGCAGATTTTGGACTGGCTAAGTTGATTCAGAGCGATGAGTCGATGTCTGTGATTGCTGGATCGTATGGGTATATTGCTCCAGGTATGATTTTTTCTTCATTTCGACTTTAGTATATAATTAAAATAGTTCAATTTTATTAAATTTTTTGGTTCATATTGTGTGTTTTCAGGTTTTTTTTTAAAAAAAAAATTATATTTGAGAAGGGTTGTGGGTGGGTGTAGGGATGGGGTAGGGGTGATGCATGCTTTTCTTGTTAGGGTATATGCAATATTTGGTCATGTTGGTTTTAGTTCCTTGTGTAGGGTGACGAAATATGTACTATTTGCGTGCATATACTTGTCTTTTGTGGTGGATTAGGTTAAGTTAATGGTTTTGAATTATTATTATAAGTTTGAATAAACAAATAGCATGTGATCATTAATCATTTCTAAACTAGATTATCATGAAGATGGTGCTTCTTTTCAAACAAATATATTATTTCAAATTCAAATCTATTGCATACTTTAGCGCCAAAACTTATACTATAAAAAAATTACTTGTCACATATCATCTAATGGAAATTCTAGATATAAAAAATAGGAGTAATTTTTGGTGAGTTTCAAGATGGATCGATTTTGAAAAATCTTGAATGTACATATATAAAATATACGAGTGTTAAATGGTTGTGATTAATCGAGATTGAAATTGAATGGTGTAGCACAAAATAAATTCAAATTCAAATCAATAGTCAAGTAGTGGTGCATTTTTGGTGCAAGGTGCACCCCACAATGTGGTGATAGAGTTAACTAGAAGTATGGTGGAGCACAATCTATTTCATTCTTTTGTTTTCTCTTTAATATTTCACTTTTTAAATATACTTATGTCCCACTAAGATTTTGTCAATTAGTTCCCATAATCCAACTTTAATTAATTCCTTGGTTTAATCATAACATTCCTTAACACTTTTTTACATTTCATTTTCTACTTTAATAATATAGTTTTTTGTCCTTTTTAGAATATGCCTACACATTACAAGTGGACGAAAAGAGTGACATTTACAGCTACGGAGTAGTATTGATGGAAATTTTGACAGGAAAACGATCAGTAGACTCTGAATTTGGAGATGGAAATAGTGTAGTTGATTGGGTGAAGTCTAAAATTAAGACGAAAAATGGTTTAATCGATGTGTTAGATAAAAATGCTGGTGCATCTTGTGCTTCCATAAGGGAAGAAATGATGTTAATTCTTAGGGTTGCGTTGTTATGTACAAGCCGAAATCCGGCTGATAGGCCCTCGATGAGAGACGTTTTGTCAATGTTGCACGAGGCCAAGCCTAAACGGAAATTGCCCGGTAGTGGAGGAGCGGGTGGTGATAGCGTGGTTGATATCGGGGATTTTCCAGAGCCACAAAAATTGACCGTCGAATGTTAATATATTTAATTTTGAGTTGTCTATGTTTTTTTTTTTTTTTTTTTTTTTTTTGGCTTGAAGATTGTGGGGGTTGGTATAGAAGAAGTGGTTTTAATATCTCAATTTTATTAATGAAGTATTCAAGTGTTCTCATCTTACTATCATTGATTATTTGTGCTCAAAACTTAATTACTAGTTGTTAAAAGTTAAAACTCTAATATATCTTAAAGTACTTAAATTATATTCATCAAAAAGAATTATTATAATGTTGAAGGATGTCGGTCTCTTAGTAAAATCTCAAAGCCGCAAGTTCCTTTTAATTACCACATTTGCAGTACTTAAATCACTTAATCTTTCAACACAAAATGCTTTCAAAATATTATTTTGGAACGAGTAAAACAAAAGAAATAACATTTTCTTGACTTCAAACTATATAATTTTGTAATTTATGAATATTTCCTTTTATATATCTCACAAAAATCCACAATCTAAACACAATACTTGTAACTTAGGTTGAGAATTGATACACATCCTATGTGTAAATAAGAAAAAAATACGCGAAACCCATATGGATTAATAATTTAATTCATACCAATCAATTTACAAAATAATAGAATAAAATTTCATAGATACCCCAAGAGGAAAATTCTATCCCGGACCCTGCCCAATGGAAATACAATGAAAGGGAGCCCATTAGTCAACCTCATTATAGACCTCTGCAGAAATGATTTTATGTCCATGCCCAAGCAAGTGATCATTAATGAAAGGCCTTTTCTTTTCTTTCTTATATGATTATTATGATACTCAAAGTGTCACTACTTTGGGCTACAAAACTATTCTAGCTAGTTAAATTACTATTATCGAATCATTTTTAATTCAAAATTTGGAGTACAAATATACATATACGGTACACCATTGTATTCTAAATGTATTTATGTAATTGAATGAAGATTTGTATTAAATCATTTGCATATACAACAAAATTACCTTCATATTGTACCAAGTGTCACACTTTCTTATGTATCTATTTCATTCACTTCCTTCACCATTTGGATACAATGTAGTCTCAAACTTTTCTCTTGAACCTGCAAATATATACCAAATTTTTCCTTAGCTTTATATATATAATTATATGTGCATTTATATTCTGAAACTTATTAGGAAATAATAAATATTATAATTACCTCTAGTGTTGCTACCTCTGTAATCCCCTTTTCTAATTCTTGAAAGAATTGTGTCTGTTGTTTAAGCATAACTGAGAGCTCCGTCAGAAGAAAACATGTTCTTTCAACCTTGTGCACAACAAAAATACATATATATATATATATATTAATTTTTACTTTGTTATTTAAAAAAAAAAAAAAATTGAGCTCAATTCAATTTAATCAATTTATGGTTGGGTTTTTGGAAACAAATATTTTATCAAACTTTATAGATTGAAACTAGAAAGTAAATTCTTTTATCATAATTACCTGCAAATACATGTCCAAAATCATTGCTTTTAAATTGTCCATCACCCCAATAGCCGTGGAGAATGCGTCATAAACGGACATTATATCTGCCTGATTATCAAACAAAAAATGTCAATTTATTAGTTCGATTGAGCTTCATATAATAATTCACTCGTTTTATAATTAATTATACAATTATATATATATATATATATATATATACCTCAGCATTTTGAACAAGAGGGAGGCAAATTGATACAGCTGATAGTTTTCTAACCACCCTGCCAACAGCTTCGACATTTTTGTGCTCAATTTTGGACCATTCATTCAGCAAACTCATTTCAGAGCTAAATATCTGATACAATCTGATGTGATGTTTAAGCTTTTGGATTTGTATTTTTTTCTCTGCAATTAAGTTTCTAAATAATGAAATCTTTGCCCACCCATTGAATAATTTCTTCTGCATTCATTAAAATGAAATAAACTTTAGAAATTTAATAATAAGACAAGAACAATTAGTATAGGATATAAATATATTGCAATTTTAAGCCACATTAGTTGTGTAAAGTTACAAAAATAGTTTTATAGTATTCTTTCTTTTCACAATTTTGGTCTCGCATGGATGGAATTTCACAAGTATAATATACATATGGATACAAATTTATGATAGATGAAATAAATTGCATAAATAGTTGATCTTTACACACAAAACGATAAAAAAATATAAGCTTTTTTTTTTTTTCAAGTTTTACATAATATAAGGATTTTACGAAATTTGTACAAATTAAATAACAATAACATGTAACATGGTCAAATTAATGATTTTCATTTTTAACAACTTTGACAAAAAATGCAACTACATAAGTTTTATAGGACTGATCTTCCAAATTTGTGAAAAAATGAGTCAAAATTACAAGAATTTCTTCAATACTGCATTTTTTTTCCATTATTATATTAATAATTAATAAGTTGAAGAGATAATTACCTACAAACCCCTCTTATATTATGATTGATTATCGAAAACACACTTATTTTTTAGAAATATAAAAATTCTTACAATTTACCCCCTTACTCTCCTTATAAATGGATTTTGAGGGGTCTTGTTGTAATTTAAAAAGTTAAAAAAGGACTTTTTCACAATTAACACTAAAAATGGGGACTTGCATGTAATTCACCCAAAGGTAATACCTGAGCTACTCTATTCACAGAAGCCATTGACGCTTCACCTCGAGCATTCGCAAATCGCCAGTGCAACAACCTATTGTACACTACGCGGTACCGGTGGTACTCTTCCTCAAGCAAAGGCGACACTTTCTTCTGCTTGAAATACTTCAACACGCCACTCACGCCGCCGCTTTTCGTTTCCTGTTTAATCGATTTCTCGAAACTCGCCGGAGATCTCGGCACCGGCGCCAAGTCACCAGACGCAGGCGATGGAGAAGAACACGGCCGGCCGGGAGACAACGCCCACGCTGACGGTGAAGTCGAAGCCGATCGCGTTCTCCTCGGCACCTCTATTTTGCTCTTGCTACGAGGCATAAACTTAACGAAACCGCCGTCGCCATTACCGTCGCTGTAAGTATTACTCCCCTCTACCTTAGTTCGTGTTCTTTTTACTGAAACCTCTTCGACTTTGGATTTTTTTGAATTTTTTCTCGCTTCTGGAATAGGAGATGTGATGGCTACGCTGCCGCTGTTGCTACGGAGCAAGCGGGGGGACTCGCCGCCGCGTGCGGCGCCGTATTGACGCCGGCGATATTCTGAGTTCTCCATGATCGATTTGTAAACGAAGCTTTTTTAGTTTTTATTAAATAATTATGTCATTAAGCATGCTTTAATATCAGAAATTTACGTAATATATATAGTTTTATTGTTGTGGAATAATTCTTACCTAAATTTCTAAATTTAAAAAAAAAAAAGAGTAAGAAAGTTGAGTGCACGTTATAGTGTAATAGCTTTAAACAAATTTTGAGATTAAGGAGACCACGAATTGGTTGGTGTTACATTGTATTACTTTCTAACATATTAATAAAATAAAATTATTCAACTTATTTTTTTAAATCATTAATTTAAAAGTTTTCTAAGTTGTTTTAAAATAATATTTGACTAATATTTCTTTTGATCTATTTTTTTGAGAGTCCTCTCAATATATGATCGGACACAATTGTATTTATGTCTTTCAATGACCAATTTTGGCACAATTGTATTCATATCTTTCAATGACCAATTTTCTTTTGTGTTAAGTAACACTATTTTAGTCCAATTTAAATAACTTACGAAATAAATGACATCTAAAATGTCGAAAAATACCAAAGAGAAGTTTAATATATAATTGGACACAATTGTGTTCATGTCTTTCAATGTCCAATTTTGACACAATTGTGTTCATGTCTTTCAATGACCAATTTTATTTTGTGTTGAGTAACACTATTTTAATCCAATTTAAATAACTTATGAAATAAATGGCACCAAAAATGTATTCCAATACTGCATTCCATTGTATTTAAAAATGTCGAAAAATACCAAAAAAAGGTTCAATATATTATCGGACACTATTGTGTTCATGTCTTTCAATGACCAATTTTGACACAATTGTGTTCATGTCTTTCAATGACCAATTTTCTTTTGTGTTGAGTAACACTATTTTAATTCAATTTAAATAACTTACGAAATAAATGGCACAAAAAATGTATTCCAATACTGCATTCCATTACACTTAAAAATGTCGAAAAATACCAAAGAAAGGTTTGATACATTTTATTATTCACTAAAAATTATTTTAGCAAATTTATATTTGTTTCCCTATGCAAATGAGGGATTTGGCGGCACAATAATTTTCAAGTTTTCTTTCACAAAGATTTTTTCGAAATATAAAAATGGAAATAAACACATTTTTCGAAATGTATGTATCATCATTCAATAAACTATTCAAAATTAAAAAAATAAAAGCATTTTTTGAATAATTTATTAATCATTTAAACATCAATTTGTGAAACGTGTTGGCACACTATATAAATTTAGTCTTCATAGTACATAACACTATAATTTTGAAAAGTGCTAATTTAATTTTCTATAAAATGATAAGTAAAAAGGAATGAAAGGAAGAAGAGAAAAAAAGAGAACAAATTAATCAATGACTAAGTGTATTAATGAAAATTCATATTATAATGGAGGATGTAAATGTATTATCAAGTTATTAAGGGGTTAACTAGTAAATTATAAATATGTTTGGTTGTTTAGGGGGTGTTTGATGCGCAATATATAATTTCAGGGTCTAAAATATATGTTGCCCTATAAATAATTAATAAACAAGTTAAACAAACTATCACTCCCAAACACGACCTTAACAAACTTCTTCCCGCCATTGTTCCCAATATATGCGTACTCTGTACTCGACGCGACGCGCCCAAAGAGATTACACTCTGAGAGTGAGCCGCTAAACGCTGTCGTTTCTCAGTTTCTTCTTCATCACAACACCAAAAGTCAAAACAAAAGGCGAAACCCCTAGAAATCAGTGCAAACTCCAATGGCGGAACCTAGGGTTTTCACCGACCCGACCCGTCGCCCTAACCGTGTCCAAGCCGGCATCATTTCCAGGATCCGATTAGAAAATTTCATGTGCCACAGCAATCTCGAAATCGAGTTCGGCGATTGGGTCAATTTCGTCACCGGTCAAAATGGAAGTAAGTTCCTCTTTAACTCGCTCAATCGGACACACTTAAATCTCACCCCACCTTTTAAAATTATGCTTTGAATATATGTTTTCTTGATGATTGATTTTAGGTTTGTTCGATTGTGGATATTTTGTTGTTTTTAGGTGGGAAGAGTGCTATATTAACGGCACTATGTGTGGCGTTTGGTAGTCGAGCTCGTGGCACGCAGAGAGCAAATTCGATGAAGGATTTTATCAAGACTGGCTGCAGGTTTGTTTTTATGTTGAAAAATTATTTAGAGATTTCAATATGGGTAATTTCAAGTTCAGAGACTTGATGTGTAAATATAGCACCTATACCATTCATATCTAGTTGTTTGGACTTTGGAGAGGTTGCTTGACTAATTTACATTCTATATTGCATCAATTTTGTTTGCTAGATTTCTCGGTTGGAAATTAGTTTTACCCTATTGCTAACTTTCTTGCGAAGACAATGTTATGGGTCTCTTTTTCTCAATATCTGTTTAATACCACATCTGATTCATTTATAGCCACGCACTTGTTCAAGTTGAGATAAAAAATCAAGGGGAGGATGCTTTCAAGCCAGACATGTATGGAGACATCATAACTGTGGACCGTAGAATTTCAGAATCAACCAGCTCCATCACATTGAAGAACAGTCAAGGTTCTATGCACTGATTATTTGTCCTGATTTTCATGGACCATCTATTATTAAATGCCTTGATGATTTTACAGAATGATATGTGTACCGCCATCTTGAGAAAGACTTGAAAGTAATGTGAAAATTTGAGGATTCCAACTATGAATTATTTCTTTTTCAGTATTTTATACTTACGTCTATGAAAATGTTTCTGATTAAGAAAATCAGTTTGTTATCCTGGTTTCCGAGAAAGTCACTAGGGAATAAAACACAGTTAGGTTGAACATACTAGCATCAGAATATATTTTTGACATACAAATCAATTTTAACAGTATTCAATAAAACATAAAATTAAATATTTTAACACATTATCTAACTTTATTGATAAGCTTTACATTTACAGTTGGATTGATGATCCTTTCTAATTGTTACCTTCCCAGGTAGGAAGGTTGGCAGCAAGAGAGAGGATCTTCGTGAAATTGTAGAACACTTCAATGTGAGTGTTAACAGCTCCTTCTATTTCTGCTTCTATTCATCAAAAAGCTTGACTTTTGCACTTACCAGGTTTTCCAAACTTATCTAATTGCCAAAGTTTCACTTATAACCCTCTGTTCGTGCATGATTTATGGTGAATGTACTTTGATTATTTGCCCCTAATCCAAATTCTAAACCATGATTGCGGCAAAAATGAAGATTGATGTGGAGAATCCATGCGTGATCATGAGTCAAGACAAGAGCCGAGAATTTTTGCATTCAGGGAATGCAAAAGATAAGTTCAAGGTAATAATTTAACTTTCTCTTCTACTTCAGAAGTTTGTAGGTTAAAAAATCTGTATACATAGCAGGTATATATTCTGCCTTTGTTTCTCTTTTGGTCATTCATTCGTGAACCTTTAGACACTGTACCAACTGCTGCTGCACATGCACCAACCAAATCTGGCATGATAAGATTATCAATTATTTGACATATAGCCAGCAAGTAACACCATTATTACAGTTCTTTTTCAAGGCAACGCTTCTTCAACAAGTGGATGACCTATTAAAAGGTATTGAAAAACAACTAAGTGACGCGAAGGCCTTAGTTAATCATTTGGAAGAGTCGCTGAGACCGGTGTTGAAGGAACTTGATGAATTGCAAGAAAAGATAAAGAGTATGGAATTTGTGGAGGAGATATCGCAGCAGGTTCAATTGTTGAGGAAGAAATTAGCTTGGTCATGGGTATATGATAGCGAGAAAAAACTTGATTTGCAACATAAATGGATTGAGAAGCTGAGAAGAAGGATACCCAGCTGTCAAGCGCGAATCGATCAGGGTCATGTAAGTCAATTGATGTGACTTTCACGTAACCTCTTTCCTTTAATTCCCTGTTTTCTTGTGTCTCTAGAGACTGTAATTTACTACACTTTTTAATGTTTTCTTATTATCAGTGAAACACTAAAATCAGCTAAAGGAGAGGCCAATAAAGTTCATTAGCATTGAGTATCATATGTTCTAAAATCACTTTCCCTAATAAAATCCCATCCTTTTGTGACTTTTGAAGATTACTTACCTAGTTAGAGGAAAAATAATATTTTCTGTACTAGTAGCTCCAAATGGAAGATGCATATTGAATGAATTAAATATACTTTGTTTCTGAAGATTTTTTTTTTATTTCTTATATGCTGTCACGATTCTAGTTTAGTCAAGATGCTAATTGCTGCTGCTGAAAGTTAAATCAGTGGGAGGATTTATATGCTATGTTATTGGTTATTGCCCCTATGGAAATCAGATTACATAATTATAGTGGCTACAGCCAGTTTGTTTCTACCATTTATTTTCATGGACCACGAATCACTCAAATCCACCACTTCCCTCAAATCAAATATAACTGTCATACACTAGTTCATGCATTTCATAACTCTATTATTAGAAGCTCTTCAACTGACAATTGGTAACATATTATCATCATATTATTCATACTTTCGTCTGGAACTGTTGTGATTGAGAAGCGAGGTAACAAAATCATGCTATATATATATATATATATATATATATACCTATAGCATCATCCATATGATCCTATTTTCTGGCCATATCAAGTTCTTGATTCAAAGGTGTCTGGTGGATGTCTCATGCTTCTGGCTTCATAAATTGTTTATACACAGCAGGCTCAGCACTTCGTAAACTTTTGGCTTGTCAGTCCAAAATAAAAAGACCAAGCACGGGTTAGTGAAGATCTAACCAAAACTCTTTAGAAATCCAGCAACAATTGAACTTCCTCCTATAGTCCTATTGAAATACACTAAATTTGTGAATAAATTAATAAATACATGGTTGCTTATGATGATCAAAGGATGTGTGGTGTGGGATGGAGGGTGGTTAGAAGGTAGGATTGACTGTGTTGAGGGATGAGTCTTGTGATTCCGGGGGAGTTTATTGAGAAAGCAAACAAGTCTATCTTGTCATTTCGTGCAAACGTTTGGGTATTGATAACATGACAGGAATATGAGTTACTCCGAGGAATTGGGAATTCGTAAAGCCAGAGGCAATTGAGGGAATTTCAATGACCTAGTTCTTGGGCGTGCTTACTCCTAGTGGAAGTGTTATTTATGAGGATAAGATAAGGCAAACAGGGTTTTGTTAGTTTATCCAGAATGCCAATTCCATTTGCTATTGTATTTTCTTATATTAAACGCAAAGTTGCAAACTGAGTGGTTGTATGAAATTAAACGAAAAGCTTGGTTAACTAAGAACTTCTTTTGCTGATTTGCAGCACATGATGGAACAATTGAGTGATCAACTGGCAAAGAAGAAAAGTCAAATATCAAATATGATGGAAAGGACATCTGAAGTAAGAAGAATGAAGGAGGATTTGAACCAAAGCCTTTCTATGGTATGGCGGTTATGGTTTTTTCGCATTTTCTTGAATTCTAACGGTTTGTGTGCAGTTATGTGTGCGGCTTATAATGGACAGTGAATTAACTACATTGTATTAGTAATTGAATACTTCAACAATATCTTTTGCCTGCTACTTCCACTTTTCTTGGTTCTTTTTTCTTTTCTTTTTTGTCATTTACTATACTTTTCCCCTTTTGCCGCAAAATTTTCTGAAGCTTACTTTCTTTGTCAAGTTGAATTGATATTTATTTATCTTTTGAGAACTTGCTCATAACTCATTCTAATTCATCCCATAATCATTCAAGTCATTTACAGATTTGCAGCTTGTTCCTTTTATAGTTAAGATCCTTATGTTTGATTTTTTTTTTCTAGGCTGTGAAGGAGAGGCTTGAGCTAGAAGGGGAACGAGATCGCAGGACTAGGCAAATTGAGAAGATGGTTCAACAGGTCAAATCACGTGAGCAACAGATTCATGATTTTAATGAGCAGTATACTAGAAATACACAGGTAACATAGTCTACGTGACCCTGCTTACATGAAGCTAATCTTGAATGAAGGCCAATTCGCATATAGTTTCTGTTAATTATAGCACAAGTAGCAACTAATACCTGATTGGCTGTAGGCTGAACATAGTGAGATGGAAGAAAAACTTAGGGAACTCCAAGTCAAGGTAGATGAAGCTAATGTTGACCTTCAGAGGTAACATTTTAAACACCATACAAGTGTGCAAATGATGATTTCTAACTTTGAATGGATACTTTTTATCCGCCTGACACGGTTTCAATCAGATTGAAGGAAGAGGAGGATGCAATGGCACAAAGGATAGCCATGTTAGAAAATGAAATAGATAATATTGCCAAAAAGGTATGTGAACTTTACTGTACTTTTTATCATGATGAACGTTTTGATTCTTCAGCTATTGTGCACTACAAGATTAATGTTTGTGTTGTATTTAGATGTTCCTAAAGTCTTTTCTGGAAATAAAAACTTTCATTTGCTATCTTGG
The DNA here is from genome assembly GCA_963669365.1 of Verbascum thapsus. Lineage (NCBI taxonomy): Eukaryota > Viridiplantae > Streptophyta > Magnoliopsida > Lamiales > Scrophulariaceae > Verbascum > Verbascum thapsus. The sequence continues at coordinate 479,861 of OY770120.1, forward strand.
TTTATGATTCATTTGTATCCTACGATTATTAACATTTTCAGATAGAAGATGTTGACAGAAGTCATCGTGATATTTCATCTCGTATCCGTGAGCTCCATATGCATCAAAGAAATAAGGTCTGAAGATTCTTGAATTTAGTATCTCCGTAGCTTTTTCCTTTCTCCTCCTAATCTTATCTGCTTCATCTTTGTTTACGTGTCCTATACTTCTTCCATTAGTGTGATGTTCATATAATATAGTTTCTATGCCGCTTTTCATGCACATACACCATTGGATTTTTTCTCCCTGTCGGTTGGGCAGGGGGTTACAAGAATTGTGATGTAGGTCAGTATAGATGCTTTACCTGCCTGGCATGTGGAATAATAGCTCACAATTCACATTAATTCATACATATTCTGTATTATTAACTTTATTTTGGGTTTTTCTTTGCTTTTGCTTTGAAGGTTACAGCATTTGGAGGAGGTCGAGTCACCAATCTTTTGCAGGCCATTGAGCGGCATCATCATAAATTTATCAGCCCACCTATTGGTCCCCTAGGTGCCCATGTGGTAAAATATCAACGTTAACATTGCATGTTTCACCTTCATGCGGCACAATCATTTAAATAAGTGTGTCGCAATATTATTTCAATATCTTTTTTGGTACGTAGCATGGTACATTTGTTGTCTGTCAACCGACGTATATGATTATCATTCTTTTGGCTGTTAGCCATTTGTTTTGTGTGTGTTGTTCTCTCTCCCTTCTCTGTGTAGGTAAGATATCAGATTTTCTTAATGCTTGCAGGGTATGCTTATCATTGAATGCTACTCCATAGTTTACTGTGGTTTCAGCTGCCCAATTTCCATCCTTTTTCCACATTCTTCCTGAGAGAATGTCCTCAAATATGTCATTCCAGCATAAAAGCATTATATCTCAGAACAAGGGGAGAGAATGATTAACTAAATAACTTGCGTCAAAAGTCATAGTTGATAAGGTGTTGAAAGTTGCCACAAAATCTACTACTGCAGTATCTCTTCCTGAATAAACTTTTAAAAAACTTGTCCTACTTGAAAATCATATTAGATAGTGTTCATTTGTGTGTGTGCTCTTCTTTTGATTGAACCTTACAGTCACATCTTGTAGCTTTCCTGTTGATTAGGGAGAAAACCGTTGCACCTAATTATCTGTTTCATTTTAAGAATCTTCCTTACTTATAGACACACTTTTCCTTGATTCAACATCTGCATGCATCTTTAGATATTAACGCACTTCTTAGTAGATCCTTGCCCCCGTCTCCTTATCATGGATTACTCATGGATTTTTTGGACAGTGAAGTTCAACTGAAATCTTGTTACAACGTTGCTTTACTTCATCGAGTTCATAAAGGGATTTTTATTCCTATCCTACAAGGTCCAGCATTACACCCTTTTAAGGTGTTCAAAAGTAACTGATATGTAGACAATATAACCAGTCATGCGTCTGTATATGCTTGATACCATTCCTTATTTGAGAATATTTCAAGCATCACTCAAGTTGTAAGAAGATTTCCTCAATTAACTCATTTTCCTGTCTAAGATACATCAACAGAGTTACATCTATAAGTTTATTGTTATGAGCTTTCTTGATATTCGGTCTGGTATTATCTTTAATTTAGTGTCACTTTAGATATGTTGGGTCTGGCTACTTTGGATGTGAACATGAGAGAGTGTGTTTTTTAGTAAGTGTTACTGTTATCTCAGTTCACAAGCCTGCTTCCTTTCTTTTCTTGAATTATTTATTGCAGAAATTGGAACAAGGTGACATGTGGTCTATTGCTATTGAGAATGCAGTAGGCAAGGTTCTCAATGCTTTCATTGTCACAGATCATAAAGATTCCCTTATTTTAAGAGCATGTGCTAAGGAGGCAAACTATAACCATTTACAGATTATCATATATGACTTCTCCAGACCAAGGTAACAGGGTTGATGCATGTCTTTGTGTGGAGTCATTGTCAATTATGTTTCATCAAGTGAATCTTTTCCAATAGTTGGGCTTTTTCTTTTGATAGAATTGACATTCCAAGGCACATGCTTCCCCAGACTAATCATCCCACCGCATTCTCTGTTATGAATTCTGACAATCCCACAGTGCTGAATGTTTTGGTTGATTTGGTAAATTTCACAATTCCTTGACCTCTTGTTTTCACTTCTATTTCTATTGTTTAAAATTTTATATTGTTATGACTTTAGATATTCTCAACGTTTTTTCTTGGTTACATTACTATGCATATATTTACGTATAGAAAACAACACACTACTGTGCATATTTTTACGTATAGAAAGTGATTGTGGAGAAATTGTATCTTGCGTTTTGATGCTGTTGGAAAATGCAGCTTTGACTTCCAAAGAATCCGATATTTCCGACGTTATTCTGATGATCTTTAATCAAAACTATCATTGTTTATGATTCATTTCATTGGCATGACATTGTGAAAACTGTTTTAATGTTTTTGTGTCCGTTAGGCTGGTGCTGAGAGGCAAGTGCTAGTTAAAGATTATGAAGTTGGTAAAAGGGTTGCCTTTGATCAGAAAATATCAAATCTGAAGGAGGTTTACACGTCAGATGGATTTAAGATGTAAGATGTATTATGCATCCCTTTTCTTGATCTTTTATTTAATATGATCTGTCTACATTCAACAGAAATCAAGGGGTTTGTGGTAGCCGTATATCCAATGTTTCAAGTTGTTTGATTCGTATACACAAAAACATCTTATCTTATTTTAGGTTATAACAATTAAGTAATATGAATTATCTCATTGCGTGAAAGACTGTTAGAAACAAATTTAAAGCAGAAAATAGGAAAATACTTTCTAATACAATTATCAAATGAAGCACCGTTCGCAGGTTCTCCCGTGGTTCAGCCCAAACTATCCTCCCCCCAAACAAAAACTTGAGAGCTGGCCGTCTTTGTGGTTCATTTGATAATCAGATTAAAGATTTGGAAAGAGAAGCATCAGAAGCCAAAGAATATGCTCAAAAGGGCCGGGGAGTAAAACGAGGAAAGGAGGAAGAGTTGAGGAATTTTCATAATATGTTAAGCAGTGTAAAGGTATCCATTTTCCTTCCAATATTCTTATCTGCAACATTCTTTTGTCCCAACTACTTATTTTATCAATTGTGTGCATTTAAGAGTGATTTCAATTGAATGCATTTAAGAGAGAAAACAGACTGTTGTCTTGTTTATTGATATGACTAATGTTGTGAATAACAGTTCTGACATCGAATATGAAACTAGAGTAAAAAGAGCTTAAATTGAATGCATTTAAGAGTAAAAACAGGCTGTATGTTTCTTGTGAGAGACTGTATGCTTTGAACTTCATATGTATGCTTTAGTAGAAACTCTTTGCAGCAATATACCAGTAACCGCAATAGTTATACCACTATAATCTGAGAGGGGATCTTTTGCTAAATTTAGGACAGGAAGGCCTCATGTATAGTAATACTTTGTCAAACCCAGAGAGGGTTAGTTCCAACATGTCAACCAATATTAGTCAGAAAAATAGGCCCGCAAAATTTCACTTTTACATGTTTCGTAGGTTTTCAATTCACTGAAGAAATTGTTTTCTCTGTCATTTGCTGATCATGAAGTATTTGCACTTCAGAAAGATCCTTGTTTTTAGATGTGGATTTCGGTTTATCGCACCGATCATAAAACTGTCAATTATTGAGGAACACGTGAAATAACTCACGGGCTTGAAAATAAAAAAGGTTTTCTGACTGATGCAGAGAATGATCAAAAGTGATTTTGTGAAATTGCATGATTTCATGGATGTTTTCCTAGAATTTTGTGGACTTTGAATTTGACTCTTGTTTTTAAATGTTGGAGTCATGTTATATCTGGAATTTATTATCACTGTGAAACATGGGAATTTGAACTGCCATTTTGGTTTATTCAAAGTTTTTGGCTTGAGTGGTCCTTACCCACTGTCATTCCAGAGAAGGCGAACCAATGTGGAGCGGCAATTCAGGTCAAAGGAATTTGAACTTGAAGATGTAAAAAAAATGCTCGCTACAGAAGCTAGTGCTGCACCTGCGTCTACCATGGATGAGCTTCATGAAGAGATATCGGTTCGTTCCTTGAAACCATTCTTGTGCGTTTTATCTCTAATTCATAAAGCTATTATACTTGGTATTTACCCAGAGTTATAGTCTGTCTAATAGATATATTTTAAATGTCGGTTTCCTATTCTTTTGCTCTAAATTATGAGCAGAAGCTACATGATGAAATACGAGAAAAGGAAAGTTTGGTGGAAAAGCTTCAGAAGAGAGTGGATGAAGCGGAAATTAGAGCTAAAGATCTTCAAAACTCCTTTCAGAATCTGTCTGGTATGCTAGTTTTGTCTTTCCATGTTATATTGAGTCCAAAAATGCCTCATTCTCGATGTTTTACAATGTAGAGTCAGCAAAGTTGGAAATAGATGCATTAGCAGAGGCAGAGCATGAACTGATGGCGATAGAGAAAAAACTACAGGAAGCTGAAAGGGTCCATTTTCTACACCCGACTTATTTTCTTTCACTATTTCCCTCCTTTGGCTGCAAATTCTGATTTTTCTAATACAACAATTCAGGACAAAAAACATTATGAGCAATTTATGCAAGCTAAGGTCCTTTCTGAACTGGAAAGTGCAGAGGCTGAGTATCGGGAGCTTGAGCATAGCTATAAGGTGCATTTCAAGTCCTTAGGAAAATAAACTCACTCATAACTAAAAGCAACTCGTCTATGCATGAGTTTCTGACTTTGTCACCTATGTCTTGTACTTTTACTAAAGTTGGACTATGTTAGTTTCAACCACATTACTCAATCACTTCTATCTCACACTTCTCCTATGACATTCTTCTGTAATGTAACTGGATTTCACAAAACGTGGTGTTGATTTATGGTGATATCATAGGAGAGCCGTGGAAAAGCATCGATTATATGTCCGGAGAGTGAGATTGAGGCTTTAGAAGGCTATAAAGAGGGCAATCCTGAGCAACTCAGTGCTCAATTTAATAGGTTGAAGCAAAGACTTGAGCGTGAGAGCCAAAGGTTAAATTTGAAACATTCTATCCTTAGAACTGCAGGTTGTTTTTATCCTTCTGTAATTTGATGAGGGAAGTTCTATATGCAGATTTCCAGAATCTATTGATGATCTCAGAATGTTGTGCGAGGAAAAAGAGCGTAAGATCTCAAGAAAACGGAATACTTACAAAGCCTTCCGAGAGAAATTGGAAGTGAGTTTAAGCGTCCTCATTTCTCTTGCTTGTTATTTATTTTGTCCTTGAAATACCTTTCAATTTTTATTGTCCATCTTTATTTCAGGCATGTGAGAAAGCCTTACACTTGAGATGGAGCAAGTTCCAGAGGAATGCAACTCTTCTGAAGCGCCAGCTGACGTGGCAGTAGGGCCTCTTGTCTTTACAATTCATTCTTAGTCAAAGTGAAATTTTCTCAATCTGACAGAAGAGTTGCTGATTTTTAACATTTTACTATCAACTGATGTACAATTATTTCTAATAGATTTAATGGGCACTTGAAAAAGAAAGGGATTAGCGGTCAAATCAAAGTTAGTTATGAAGATCAGACTCTCTCGGTAGAGGTAAAGTGACTGAATGAAATTGGCATGTTATCATCATCAATCAAGAACGGTTGCTTTAGCCTTCTAGAAGTTCTTGATAGAAGCTATGAGTGAACAATCAATCAGCTTGATTTGTTTAATTTTTTCCTATCTTACCAGGTAAAAATGCCTCAAGACGCCTCAAGTAGCTCTGTCCGTGATACTAGAGGGCTTTCAGGTTTGCTTAATTTAATATTACTCTCTTTTGATAGTTTTGTGAGAAATATTGAAATTAATTTCCACAATAGTTTTTGAAAAAATTGGTTTTTATTCGAAATAATTTTTCAAACATTTGGAGATGTTTGTTCTGGATTTGGTTAATGTGCCCCATTGTCATATTTACAACTTCTTAAGTTGTTAAACGTGAATGTTTTTGCCTCTACTTCAAAACACACGCCTTGCCTTCTCACTATCTTGTTTATATTACATTTCTATTGAAATTTCATTGAAGTGGTTTTAGTTGTAAATTGTGGATATATTATTGAAATTGCGATTGATGGGAACTGTTGTCCATCAGTCACTAGTAGTGGAAATGTTTTCAATACTTATCGCCCTTTCCCAAATTATAACAACAGTAGATTGAAAAGTTTGGAAATGAGTTTTCCCTCTTGATGATTGGACAGGTGGCGAGCGTTCCTTTTCAACATTGTGTTTTGCGCTTGCACTTCATGAGATGACAGAAGCCCCATTCCGTGCAATGGATGAGTTTGATGTATTTATGGTATGTTCTCTTTTTTGTGATGATATACCTCCGTCATTGATAGATTCATTTTCTGTTGAATAAAAGAAAAAAAATTATTTGAGTTGGGCTACAGTGGACTAAGAGCCATAAAACGAGGGGAAATCTGATCAGGATGTGTGTATAATTCACCTTATTACTGGTCAAGTATCTTTATGTTGCCAATAACACAGCTCGAGTGAAATTTAGTGTGTATTAGTTCGATAATTATATCAATTTTTATAATAACTGAATTATGGATAAGTCTATAATTCGACGTGAGATTCACCTTCCATTGTCTTAGCGGAGATTTCAACGTATTCGTGCGTGCGGGAAGTTAGAGTGTTCTCTTCATTGGTGAAAGGCTTTCTAAAGAAATGCTGTTGTTTTCCATTATTTTTCCATGTTTAGCATTAATTCCAGTAATCCAATATCTCAACATGAATTGAATCTCTTTACGTAGTTTCATTTTGAGTGGTGTGCGGTGTTGTGGGTGCTGTAAGTTTCTTGTAGTTTACATATTCCTTCTCTATGTTTGAAACAACAAATAGTTGATTTCCTTTTATGTTTCATTTTGCAGGATGCAGTTAGCAGGAAAATAAGCCTCGACGCTATAGTTGATTTTGCATTGGCTCAAGGTTCCCAGTGGATATTTATCACCCCTCATGACATTAGGTAATCAATCTAACAAAAATGAACCCATTTCATAACCTATAACTTGCCATTTCCATCAAATTGGTAAATAAAGTTTTAATCATGCGAAATTATGTTTCTTTATCAGTTTGAGACTCTGAGACAACACCATCCACAGTAAACATAGTATCCAGTCTTTAGAATTTGATTACATAGCCGTACTTATAATATCTATCATCTTATGCTTATGACAGCATGGTGAAACATGATGAAAGGATAAAGAAACAGCAAATGGCAGCCCCTCGTGGATGACGACTATGTATGGAACCATTATCTTTTTCTGGAAGATTTACTTGTACTTGAGTTATGAGACAGTCAGAAGTTTGGAGAGTTAATTCTCTGTCTTTCTTAAGGTTTTCGTTGACCTGTTTCCTTTTGGTTGGCAATTGACATTGCAGTAATTGGCTTTACTATCTAATATTTAGAGCCTTGTTTGTAGTTATTTAGAAGTTTACTTATTTATGATTTAACTAGCCATGTTGAGAACATGCTATGCTTTACATTTCTGCGCATTTATCAATAATTTGCCTGCTAAACTAATCAGACCTGAAAATGCAATCAAACCTTGATATATTTATGGGTCAGTTAGAAAAAAGTAAATTAAATTCTGTGAAAACAAACCAATTGTGATAATTTTTGAGTGTATGTTAAGCGAGCCAAATGCACCATCAAGCTTCTCTTTAGTGAAAAGTTGGACTGTTTTATATTCTGTCCATCTCAAGTTTACAGTCTACTTCTCTATCTTAATTTAAGAGTATTCTAATATAAACCTAATTCGTAAATGAAGTACCCAAAACAATTTAATTTAAAATTATCACGCCACCTAACCTACTCACGATGACTATGTTTGATTATAATGGTATAGAATACAGTAGAGTCTAGTGTATTAAAATAGATTTGCTCGAGAATTTTTTTTACAATAATGATTTTAATTTTTCTCTATTTTAGAAAGAAAAAAATATAAAAAAATAGGGAAAAAAAAACAAATTATCAAAATACACACACTGTTTGGGTAACGTCTCTTCTTTGGAAAAAGGCCCAATAGCTGCGAAATTCAAATTCCCATGTAGCAACAAAAAGAGATAATTGAATAAACAACTTCTTGGGGGACCCCACCATTCATAGATGTCCGTTGGAACAGTAGCCATAGTAGCTTCACAATTGATCTGAAAACCCAACTTCAATTCTTCAACATACAAAAGGAAATAAAATTGCCCAGTTTAGCACGAGCTCAAAATTTGCATAAAAAGGAAAAAAATCACAGCAATTACACTACCTTGATTCCTGAAAAACTTCCCAAAAACCCTTTTAAAAAATGTGAGTTTCAGATATAATTGCAGCACAGAAGACGAAGGAACAGTTATAAAAACAGTGATTTTTTCTTCTTCATATTCTTGGTAGCTGAAACGAGAAGAAGAAAATGGAGGCACATTCACCTGACAAAGAAAACCAGAACTCAAACTGGTTCAAAAGCAAGAAATCTATAAACCAGGCTCTCTTCAAAATGCGCCTCAATTCTTTAACCCCAAAACAAATACTAAAAGTCCCTTCATTTCCTTCCCCGAACCCCACAAAAAAGCCCCAAGATTTCTATCTCACATCTCTTGTATCAGACAAAACTTCACTTCTTTCAGATGAAATCCTGCTCAAGATTCTTTCGAAGCTCCCAAAATCTCAAAGAAATGCAAATTTTCTGGTTTCCAAAAGATGGCTCAATTTGCAGGGTAGGTTAATGAGATCCATAAAGCTTCTTGATTGGGAATTTCTGGTAACGGGTAGGTTGTTTTTGAGGTTCCCTAATCTTATTCATGTTGATTTAATTAGTGGGTGCTTGATTTCCCCTAGAAATTGCGGTATTTGCTGCACTCATAAAAACTTGTTCTTTCATGTGGGTTCTGATTTTGAGGGTAAAGATAAGTTTTTTGATGAACATTTTGTGTTGGATGCTGATGAAGTTGATAGGGGTTTGAGGGTTTTAGCTAGTGGATGTCCTAATTTGAGGAAATTAGTGGTTGTTAATGCTACTGAAATGGGGTTGTTGATTGTGGCTGAAGAATGTCCTACATTGCAAGAACTTGAGCTGCATAAGTGTAATGATAACGTTTTACGCGGGATTGCAGCTTTCGAGAATTTGCAGATATTGAGGTTGAGTGGGATTGTTGACGGGTTTTATGGTTCTTTGGTTTCAGACATTGGATTGACTATTTTAGCACAAGGGTGTAAGAAATTAGTCAAACTCGAGTTGAACGGATGTAGAGGGGGTTATGAAGGGATAAAAGCTATTGGGCAGTGTTGTTCAATGCTTGAAGAGTTAACTCTTTGCAATCACAAAATGGACGATGGTTGGCTTTTGGCTATCTCGTATTGTGAAAATTTGAAAACTTTGAGGTTTTTGTCGTGTAAGAGAATCGACGGTGGTGATGAACTCGATGAGCACTGGGGGTCTTGTCCCTCAGTTGAAAGTTTACATTTCGAAAAGTGTCAATTACGGGATAAGAGGATTTTGAGGGCGTTGTTTCTCGTTTGCCATAACGCAAAAGACGTAGTTTTTCAGAATTGTTGGGGGCTGAATGATGATATGTTCAGCACAGCATTAGGTGCTCTAAGGTACCGGGATTTTCCTTTGTCCTTTATATTGCTCTGTGATTATGTAAGATTTTGGAATTTTATACTGTCTTTGATTTGTCACTATAATCACTTGCATTTTTTCGAAAATTTACATAAAATTGTCATTGTAATTTATGTCATTGTAATTTACATGCAGGAAAGTAAGCTTCTTGTCTATAGAAGGTTGCTCAATGCTGACGACAAATGGTTTAGAGAATGTAATTATCTCTTGGGACGAGCTTCGAAGCCTCAAAGTGAAATCATGCAACAATATAAAGGATTGTGAAATAACTCCTTCACTTTCTAGTGTGTTTTCTTCACTTAAAGACTTGAAATGGAAGCCAGATACAAAGTCTATTCTTTCGGTTAATCTTGAAGGAACGGGAATGGGAAAACGGGGCAGTAAGTTCTTCAAGAAGTCTACTGACTGGAAATCTCTGCCTGGTGCATAAAGTTATATATATATATATATGTATCTTCATTTATCTGTATTAGTATCGTTTTGTAGCTATTTGGTTGAATATTTTGGAAATTTTATCATTAATCTTTGATAATGAGGATCCATCTTTATACCCCGTTAAATAGTACAATTGTTTGCGGAATAATATGAAATCATTATATGAACTGTTGTTGCAAGGATAGTTCTGTATAAGATTGGAGTTCATTTCATGTTGTTGGAATGACAAAGTTACTACATAAATGTGAATATATGATTTGTGTAAACATGACCTTTTTTCTTTAATTTTTTGTTCGATTTACTTTTAAACTAATGTAAAATATATACATATATATGTATATATGTTTAGAATAGAGGTAAAATAAAACTGCATTAGAGTACTGCTTCTTGGCCTAATCACCACTCCATTTCTTCACAAAACGGACCAGTAATTTTGATGGAAATTGTTAAAATATATATTGGCCAATAATACAAAACGATATATTGGTAATAATTTTGCTTATTTATTTTGACTTAATATGAAGACAGTATATGGTAATAATACAAAATTTCACAAAATGATATATTAGCCAAAATATATATATTTATTTATTATTGGCCAATATATTGACGTCTTATGCTTATTTATTTTGATTAATACCAGTAATTTTGTATTATTGACGTCTTAGCCAATATATACATTTATGCTTCATATTTATTTATTTCTTAATAATATATTGGCTGTCCATATATATTAAGTCTCATTATCAAATCAAATATATGAGCACAAATTGATAAATTTATCATTTGAAATTATTGAAAAAATAAATAAGCTAGCCCTAACCAAAATAAGAATATTGTATGATAATATTTCTTCCAAAAAGTAACGTATTTTTTCATACAATAGAAAAGTCGATCGAAATTTACCGATATTCCACAGAATTATTTTTCGAGTTAAAAAAGTAAATATTTTGATACTAATAATTTCATCAAGGAAGGAGCATCAGGTAAAACTGGCAAAGCATCATATGTATCAGCTGCTTGTCTGAAATTGAAACGCATAAACAGAACGATCAGCAAAACGATATGAAAAAAGGGAAAGGATTAGCTACAGAAAGCCCTAGCAAAAACCATGAAGATGAAGATTTTGATTACCGAAACGATATCCCACACTCAGCGTCTCTTCCATTCTCCACTCGCAACGCTTCTTCTAAATATGATTTTGTTAAGGTTCTGTTTTTATTCAATTTCTGCGATTTTAATCGAATGAAATCTTAATTTTTGTGCAATAGTGAGTAGTTTTATTTTTTTGATTTTGTTTTTTAGGTTAAGGTATGGTTGGGTGATAATGCCGATCACTATTACGTGCTTTCTCGATTTTTGCTCAGCAGAATGTTAACTGTTACCAAGGTAAATCCGTCTTCATTATTTTGAATTTTGATCCAGTTTTTTGTAATTCAAGTGTCTTTTTTTTAGTTGTGATTATGGTAATTCTTTTGTCCTATTTTGCAGATTCCGAATCATGTGGCTATTAAGATTGCTCTTGAACTTAAAAAGCTGCTTATAGATAACAGCCTTCTGGATGTGTATGTTTTGCCAAATTGATTCTACCTATTTAGCTTAATTGTCTTGAAGTTGCTTACTTTTTTTTTGTGCTAATGTTTACTTTAAGTTGATTATTTTGCAGCTCCCAGTCTGATCTCGAAGCGAATTTATTCAAGGTGCGTTGCATTTGCTGTTCTTTATTAGTTGCATTTTGGTCATCTACTTTACTTAGCTAAGCGGGAAAATTGGATCACTTGCCTTCCAAACTAGAAACTTTTCGAGCCTCTGATGAACCTTGATGAAATTCTGTTTTAGCTCTGATTGAGAGGTTTACTAAGACCAAGATACCATTTTTTAGTCTATAATGTACTCACTCTTAGCTTAAATTTTAAGCATATTTTGTAGTATTCTACGGTTCAACTAGCTAGATATTGCTCAAATGTATTTTAACAGCTTACTTGACATTTTGTTTATTATACTGTTGCTAGCCCCCCCCCCCCCCCCCCGCTCTTTTGTCCTTTCTGCTCTTTAACATTTACTTTATGGATGACAAGCTTTAATTTGACATGAAAAATTGCTTAATATTTTCTTCACACTGTGTAGCTTATGGAGCGACGAGGTTATGGGGAAGAGTATATAAACAGATACAAAATGATGACAAGGTCAATTATTTTTCCTCATTTTCTGTTAATATCATGAAGAAATTCTCAATGTGGTGATGGTTTTCGAAGTTAAGAACATGCATATAATTGAATGCAATAAAGATTCTAGTTTCTGGTGGCCATAGACATAACTCATACTGTTGCTTATACCTTTAATGCTTCTCCATTTAATCTTTTGTCTTAATTTTCTGTTTCTCGTTAGATTTCATCATCAAAGAGTACCACTGGTTATTCTTGTATGTGGTACTGCATGTGTTGGAAAGTCCACTATTGCTACTCAACTTGCACAAAGACTGAACCTGCCAAATGTTTTGCAGGTAAGTCTTCTTTTTATTGTACCAGTTTTTTCTTGCATATCTCTTCAAGAGTTTCCACCAACACCTTATGGATTAGATTTTGTCAGTTTGGTACTGATTTTTGAACATTTTATTTAACAGACAGATATGGTGTACGAATTACTGCGCACAGCAACAGAGTATGTGAATGTTCAGCTCATTGATTTTTTTCACACATTGAAACATATTGCTATCTAACAGATTTAATGGCGTGGTATCTAACTTGTTATTCTTTATTACATGTTTACTCATACTCTCAAAGAATCAAGAAGCCTTGATGTAATTACATTTTCAATATATAGGTTGCTCAACTATATCCACCTGTTTCTTGTATGGTGGTTTGAGATGCATGCATATGTATAGCATTTATAGGAATTGATAAATCTTTCCATGCAGTTTGGAATGTGCTACTTTGTTTTACTTGAATATATGTCTTAATAATCAAATTGTTGAAGAATCTTGTGCTATGCTATTATATCTGATTGTTGATGAGCCTATGATTTCGTCCTCAGTGCACCACTAAAATCTTCCCCTGTATGGGCACGGGATTTCAGCTCCTCGGATGAATTAATAACTGAATTTTGTAGAGAATGTCGTATTGTCCGTAAAGGTATTGCATAGTTCCTTATTATTTGTTACTCTAAAGCATTTCAAGAACTCTGACGAGCATCATTATTCTGTATTCCGAATAGGTTTGGCTGGCGATTTGAAGAAAGCGATGAAGGATGGAAAACCAATTATAATTGAGGTTAGTATATGCTGATAAACTACATTGTTCGACCGAAACAAAATCATCAACAAGTCTTCTCCATTGTCATAAATATTAAATTTGTTTTGGAAATTAATGCTCTGGATGTTTGTAACAATTACAGGGCATACATTTGGATCCTAGCATATACTTAATGGATGACGAGAAAAAGTCATCAACCACCTTTCCATCAAAAGATGATGAGAAAAATAAAAATGGAAGCTCAGCTGAGAAAAATTCTACTGCTCCATGTGATAATCAAGACAATGAAAATTTATCCGCTCAAAATTCTAGGTCAGAGGAAACTGCATCTGGTGTGGATATGGTTTCGGATGCTTTAAAATCAGTGGATATAAGTGCTACTGAACCTGATCATAAAGGTGAAAATGTACACAATTATGGCGGTTTGAATTGGATCATGTTAACTGTATTTTCCTTGTAGAAGATTTTCTTCTTCTTTTCAGGGGCAAGTTTTACAGTTTCGCACCTAACATTATGCTTACAGGTCAAACAGTAAAAGATACTGACCCAATTCATACTCCTCAAGTGAAAAAAGAAAAGTCTGGCCCGGAACCCATTGTTATTCCTATAATCCTAAAGATGGCTGAATTTGATCATAAGGTGTGTTGAAATTTTGACGGGTCAATTAAGTCTAGAAAGTCTGATATTCCTGTGATACCTTACTTTTTTTTTTTGCCTTAAATGAATTTATTGATGTCCCGCAGGCTTTGCTAGAGGAGTGGATATCTACTCGTAAAAGTGAAAAATACCCAATACAGGTTTTACTCTGAACTTATGCAAATCATATTGTTCTGTCCACTTGCAAACTTGATGAAGATTACTGTTTATTTTGCTTTAAGAATAAGTTGCTACCTAATTTTGTTAATACGTTAAGTAATAAGTGTTCTCCTTTTGTTTTCCCTGAATTTTATTTGGTAATAAATTCTACATCTGAATATGTAATTTTGATATATTAGTATGGATACTATGGATAGGTCACTGTTTTTGTTTACGTGGGCTTTGAATTAATATTTGACAAATGTTATGTCTTCTTTCTAGGACAAGGATAAGTTGACAAGCAACTTAAAAACAATCCAGGACTATGTCTGTTCATTTAATTCACAGGTATGATCTTTTGAAACCTTCATCCAAGGTATTGAATGTTATTCATGAATTTGTAACAATAGTAAAGATACTAAGACTCTGTTATGCAACTTTTTTAAAATATGCATGGAACTGTTTCATGACAATTTCAAGTGTTGTTAATGTGGTTTATTTATTATTGTCTTAGTAACAATTGCTTTTTTTGTCCTATTACATGGAAAAGATTTGTGAAAATGTGGTAAAAAAACAGTGAGTCCCAAATTCACAATAGTTGCCTATTCTCTCTTCTTTGTCTTAGTAATTGTACTAATCTTTTTCCAGATGCTACGTTGATTATATTTGTTCCAAATTTTAATTATGACTGTAAACAAAGCTTCCAAGTTTACTAGTGAGCAAGTGATATTTTTTTTATTCATCCGGCGAACATATATTACATCTGAGATGCTTATGATGTTTCAACAATTTGAGCAGGGTTTAAAGGTTGTCAATGTATCAGCAACAACCTTCCCCCAAACGCTGGATTGGCTGCATAATTACCTTCTTCAGGTAATTGATATTTTTATACATTTATGGAAGGAAACAATTAGAAGCTGTAGAAACTATTTTTAAAGAGCATGTGTAGATAAAATTGCATGTTTTTAAGTTCGCTCGGTAAAATTACACGTCTTTTAGTTTACTTCCTTTCTTAGTTGAGATAATATATACAGAAGTTTGAAGATATCGTCTCATATCTTGTTCTGAATTAGTTTTATTCTTCTGTAACTAGTGTATCGAGCAGGGTACATCATCTGTTTCCACGGGGAGTGGTGATCAGACGGTGGGAAATCATGCCACAAAATGATCATAATCTTCGTAAATTCAAGGTAGATTTTCTCATAATAAAATATTATGTCCCATCTGTTTGACCCAACACGTAGGTCAACTATTACCCACAAGTGAACTGTTTTAGTTTTTTCACAGTAGAAGGTTGTCTTCTGCTATTGTTCGTATGCACAAGACAACAATATGCTCCAATATGGAAAATTCAGAACAAGTTCCATTTCAGATCGAGATCTGGATGTCAAAGTCGAACGACTTTGTTAACAAGAACTATGAAGCTTTCCCAGTCAATTGAGTTCATTTACTATCTTGCCATTGACATATATATATAATATATATATATATATATAGTATACAATTGTTGTATTCTGGGAATTAAGTCATCATAATTTGTTGTCCCTCATCATAGCTTTTATCAAACATCTCAGTATGTGTGTTTACAGAACATTTCCCTTATGTGGAGCCTTATATTTATAGATTTTTGTTTTCAATAAATAGAAATGTTCATAAATCGGGATGAAATTACAGATTCGCAGTACATTGGTTGCAAGAATACTTCCTGTACTAATACGATTGATTAAATCTCACCATCCCATAGATGTTGGATGGTCTTGTAAGGACTTGTAGTTTGATTGACATAAAATTCCCCCCTCATTATTTTCATCTCATCCATCTTCTCGATTTCAAGTATATCATTGTCTTCGAGTTTGAGATCAAGTGCCCCTATATTCTCCTTCAACCTATCGTCATTAAAGCTCTTCACTATTACACTAACTCCCTTTGACAATCCCCATTTCAGAGCCACCTTCAGGACAGTGAAGAAAATAAACATAAATTTGTATAATTTTTTTTTTAATCTATTTCGTTATTGTCAAACTCGATCAAATTTAGAATTTTTCGTTCGAAATATTTGATTAGTATATACCTGAGCTGGGGTTGCTTTGTGTTTAAGAGCAATAGATTGTATGATAGGATGTTCAACCACAGCTGTTGAACCCCAGAAATTTCCTGGCCCCCCAAGAGCTGAATATGCACTTACATGAATCTTGTGATCACTGCACAAATCCCTTAACTTTTTTTGCCTCCATATTGGGTGCATTTCAACCTGTACCATATTTTATTTAGTGACATAAATAAAGAGTGAGTACTTGAGAAAATATCGAAAATTCGATAATAGAGTACAAAGAAAGATACCTGATTGACAGAAGGGGGAATTGATGCATATTCTAAGAGGCTCTCAATTTTCTTACAAGAAAAATTGCTAACACCAATACCCTTACACAATCCCATTTCCAAGCATTTTTCCATGCCAGCCCATGTTGTCTCCATATCTAATTGCTCAAAATCTTCTTCTTTAGGCAAAGGATGAAAAGCCCATGGCTTCAATTTTACTGGCCAGTGCACTAAATACATGTCCAAATATTCCATTCCCATGTTCCTGGAAAGTTTGTTAGAATTTAGCATGAAACTTGTAACTGTGACTGAAAAGTGTACGTTTGTTGCACGTGAATATATACTTACTTTAGAGTTTGCTTTAGTGCTGAAACGGGGTCATGGTGATTATTACACCACAGTTTCGATGTAATGAAAATGGATTCTCTTTCGGTAAGGCCATTCGAGATTGCTTCTCCTAATGCGTTTCCTAAGGCTGGTTCTGAACCGTATACTTGTGCAGTGTCGAAATGAGTGTAGCCCATCTGTTAGAATGAAGATAAAGAGTATTTTTTCATGTTCATGTTCATATTCATGCATGCAAAAGCACTTCTAGAGGAAACTTGGGAAGAATTTAAGGATGCCAATTAAATGAATTATGACAACAAAATATATAGTCTTATATAATAAATCATGTTTATTTCTTGATCTCGAGTCACTAAATGCCCTTTTAGATTATAGGAAACAAGGGTTTTTAGGATCAGTCTCAGTAATCACAACCAATGACTAGCGAAGCATCTTGTGGAACCATCATACATGCATGGTTGTGATTATTTACATTAAAAATTGAAGTTTTAACTCCTTAAGTTATCATTTACACTAAAAATTGAAGTTTTAACTCCTTAATTTATCGAAAAAATTGAGTAACAATTTGCGAAAAACTTATAATGAAGGTGAAATGTACATACCTTGAGGGCTAATTGGACAGCATTTTCAGTAGCTTTCTTATCATTATCGAATGAATATGTCCCCATACCAATTATGGGTATGGTTTTGCCATTGTTCAACCTCACTCGATCGTTTCTCATTCTTTAAGGTGTATTGTTTTTTGTCCCAAAAATTAGTGTAATACAGTGCATGGAACAATTTCAAGTACACAAACTATATATAGTGGTAATCCTACACTAAAGTCAACATTAATAGCACTTGTTTTTTTTTCTTTTCAAATCATTTAAGCAATCACAACAAATATAATAAAGTAAGATTATGTAAGATCTTTCAAGAGATTAGAGAGAGAAAGATTTGAAGAAAATTATACATTATAATAGAGTCAACTATGAATAGAGTTCTCTATTTAAAAGAAAAATGTGTTGTAATAATGTGATATATTACTAATATTAGTTCATAATCAGTTGGAAATACGTAACGGTTAATCAATTGGTTTAGGGCGGTGGCCACCTTACTTTAAGTATATTTCTCTTTGTTTGATACTATTATCGTAATCTGATTTTCGTAATTAGAATTAAGATTTTGAGACTTTGCTTATAAATTCCATTTTTAATATACGGGATTGTAATGTGTGGCTTTTGTTATTGCTTTGACTTCAGGATGAAATGATAATTGGAGGAACGTGATCGAATAGCATTATCTTAGGTAAATTAAATGAAAACTAAATCAATATTGATTAATATAAAAATATATATATCAAAGTCAAAAGGTTGATTTCATCTTGAAAGAAAATCTGGGTTTTATTAGAAAATTAATAAATACATAAAGTCAAAAGCATTTGTTTGCCTCAAAACATTCACTAATTCACTACCGAAATTGAGTCGATTAATAATCATCTTGTGATCTCAAAATTGAAAAATATTTTAGTTCTATATATATGAGTCAAGTGATAAACGAAATATTTATATATCTTATGCAAAAAAAAAATTGAAAATGACTTCTCCAAGAGACTGGTCTTTCCTACTCTGAAAAAAAAAATCACCATCTCTCAAAGACAGCATTAGGGGATGAATGAAAGGTTGGGAAGATTTTATCTCATTTTTTTCTCTAATTATTATAAAAATTATAAATAAATAAAAAGTCAAGATTCAAGGCTTAGACACTAACCACCAACTTAATTAAATTGAAAATAAGATTAGGTCTGCACTAATTAAATTAAACTTTGATTCATAAGTCCAAAAAATGTTGGTTAACAAGTATCTTTCCACTAAACATCAGATTATGTTGATTCATGTGATCCACAAGAGATGAACTTAACCTTTGGCTTCTCTTTGGGCTAAGTACCTCTTAATTACATATATTTAAGAGATGATTACGATTTTTATGTCAACGCAATAATAATAATAATAATAGTAATATAGGTAAACGACTACAATAATTAATTCTTTTTTAAAAACATACTTGCTGTTTCCATGTCAATGGTGAGAGAGAATTAATTGTAGTTTATTATTTTTTTCAAACACAAGACAGTTGTTATCTTGCTTTGAATCCCATTTCAGTGGCTGACAACAGATTATGAAATGTGTAGGTATTAATACAAAAATAGAATTCACCTTTTTTGTACTTCAAAAAAACATAATTCACTTGTGTCAAATCAAACTTTTGATGTCAAATCGTAGTTCACTTCACATATATATATATATATTAAATTTATATAAATGATCAATCCTTTACGGAATATAAAATGAAACATTATTTTGAATACAGGACAATTAAAATGGAAGCATAAAATGACCTTAAGATCTAAGTTAAAAACATGGGCAGATCAGATAATTGTATAGGGACTTTGAGACAGAAATATATATATATATATGTTATGAAATCTTATCATGTGGGCTTAAAGATTGTAGCCATGATCTCTCTCTCAATCTTAACCATATCCACCGCCCATTTCTTTCACATAAACACAGAAATTTCTCATAAACTTCGATGAATTTCACTAAAACGCGATTATTTATTTCTGCCAGCAAACTTAGATTTTATTACAAGACTAATAATGTGACCAGTAACTTAACAGAATCAGCACTAAAATCAATGTAATGGATTGCTTTATTTTCTTCATACTCAAATCTTTGCCAATCAAATCATCAACCAAGATAAACTATGTGCATATATCTTGGATATATAGAAAGTATTGTTTCCTGTTCATCCAAGACCTTAGATATGGTGGGATTGTGTTAGTCGACCGGGAGTAACACAATCCAACCATGTTGATTGGAATTTTGCTGTCATTTCAATATTTCTAGATACCCTTTTCTTAAAATAGTTTCTTTAAACATCATAAGACCAAAATAGAATAAAGAAGAATGAAAAAGATGAAGCTTATATATTGGGATACATCCTAGGATGAACAATGTTGTTAACCAGCATACATATACATATACAAGATTTCGATTAGTACCTAATTATCTCATGCGGGCAGCAGCTTGTTTATGTGATTCAGAATACCATAAATGATCAAGCTGCAAGAAAATAAAGTGAAATAATATTAACACAATGCTGATAAAGTTAAGCCACAATTGAAAATAGAGTATGTTAGCAGTATAGAATGTTATCTGACTATTCCAAGATAAATAAAAGCAAATTGCATTTACTCTTTATAAGCACATAACATTTGTTTTCCTGAAATTTCTGCGACTTTATAAATGTCTGGTTTCCATAACATTAGGCTGGGCTTGTAAAGATTATATTCTGGCTCAATTTTGTCAGCCAAAAATGATCTAACGAAAACTTGAGAGCGAAAATTAATGTCATCAATACAATGACCAAAAAATGTTGTATATGAACAATTTTATCATAATCCATGCTACTTTGTATAAAACATCAAGAAGAAGTATACTCCTTACCATATAATGGGAATCACTTGGTTTGTTTTGCCACTGTTCTCTGCACTGTAGAGACACCGTCCACAAATTTCGTCCGGAAAAGAACATTAGCATTATTAAACATGCCTTCCTTTAGTGAAACCACTATAAACTGCAAAAGTAAAAATGAAGGTCAGCATGAAATGTCCTATTATCATCAGATATTATGACAATGGCATGTCCGAAATATCATTCTCACTTCTCGAAAAGTATTGTATTATTCTCTTTTTGACATGCTATTGATGTATTATAACTTTGGCTACTAGTAATAAGCAATAGAGGGAAAAGACAGAAGGGAAGCAGGAAAATAACCTGGGAGTGCGGAAAGTGTGTTTTAATCATCCTTCCAATGTTCTGAGTGTGACTTAGATCAAGAGCTGCATCAACCTGAGACATTTCCTTCAAGATTAGCTTTGAGATTCAATTTGAAATTTTGAATATGTTTATCCTTTCATGAAATTACCATAGTGGATCAAAACACTTAAATTACTAGGAAAAGAATTTCTTCACTCATCTGAGGAGACAATTCAATCACGCTTAGCAAAGGAGACTAATGTATGGACATTTTACTTACCTCATCCAATATATATAGTGGAGCTGGCTTAAAGAGAAGCAAAGCCAATATTAAAGAAAGTGCAAGTAGAGATCGTTGTCCTCCACTAAGTTCAGACAACGACTGTTTCCAAACACTCCCAAAAGCAACACGGACCTCCAAACCATCAAGAAAAGTGCCTCCTTCAGGAGGATCCAGTTTGGCCATTGTGCCAGGCAACAGAGTAGAAAATATAGACCCGAAATCCCTGAATAAAGAGAGCATCTGATAAGTAGGAAACTAATCCTCGTCTTACATTAACTCACAAAAACTAGAATGATAAAAAGTACTCACTTGTTAACTTTAGCCCAAGTGACCTTAAGTGTCTCTTTCTTCTTCTCATCAAGCTCTTCAATGACCATTTTGATTTTTGATTTGTCATTCTACAGGCAAAAAGCCACTTAGATAACAGACATATTGGAAACAGAGAAACAGTAACATTTTTTTTTCAGCAATGCTAACCTCAATAATGTTCTTTTTAGATATCAAGTCATTGTATTCATCTTCAGCTTTCTCAAACATGGCCATGACCTTCTTATTCACCCTTTTCTCAAGGCTACAAGAGTAAATGAGAATAGGACAAATGTTAGAGAATGTCTTTTTGCTATTTGATTTTCAAATTAAAAGGGTGTTTGGTTAAGCTGATCCTAAAGAGTTTATAAGCTACTGGTGAGATGCTATTGGAGCTTATAAGCTCTTTATCTTATAAACTCTTAGCAAATAAGTTATGGTTTTCTGACTCATCTTAACTTATAAGCTGCTGACAGCTTATTTTGAGAGCTTATAACCTATTTTATAAAACACTTAGGAAGAGCTCATAAGCTCTCACTTAAACACCCTCTAAATATGTCGTTTAAAACCTCACCCAGATTGGTCAGCTTGGAGCTTTTCGAAGTCTTCAATGGCCTTACGAGGATCACGAGATGCAAAGTCATAATCTGACCCGACTCTTCCAAAAAGTTGCTTCTCAGATGCAATCCAAGCATGTTTCTCTATCAATTTCTCAACCTTGGCTGAACAATCTTTCTGATCCATCTCCATGCGTTTCACCTAGACTCAAAAGGATAAATGTATGACAAATAGAGCTTAAATAAATAGAAAAACTGACTTAAGAACTAAAATCAACAAATTACTTCATTTTCCATTCTCTTCTTCTCCAGATTGGCCTCACTGATCTTATGTTGGATTCCCTGCTGCTCCTTGACAATACTAGTAATTTGCGAATCATGTTCCTGGATTTTCCTGCGTGCTATGTTGAGCTCAGATTGGACCTCATCATGATTTTTTTTCACTGAAGCAACCTGAAAGAGAAATATGGCAAAAACCAAGTTCGATTACCTCCAGAATAAATTTTAATTTAAAGCATTAAGTGGACAGCATGTTTGGGTGTACCTTGGTCTTCTGAGATTCCACTTCCAAAGTAAGCTCATTAACCTGCTTTTTCACGGCGGCTAGTTGGTTTTCCAGTGATGTTTGTTCCTTTTGAACTGCTTCCATTTCCATTATAAGCCTCTCTCTTTCACTCTCATGCACCTAAAACATATTGCAATAGTGAGACAAGGGTCCTCAAGTAATCGACTAACAAGTTTAATATAACAGCAAGTGGACATCGAGTGCACCCCGATATAGGACATCAATCACTAATCATATCATTTGAGAACTTATGATACATCAAGTCAAATAAGTTACCCTTAAACCCGTAAGCAAGATTGTGAAAAACAGCAATGCTGTATCTAATATTATGGGGAAAATGTATAGTTAATTGGTAATTACTATTGATACTCAGTTTGTTCAAAGAACTTGAACTGGTAACTCGTACAATCCAAAACATGTTGAGAACTCTTTCCACAAATTCTGGTGGGTGGATATGAGAGAAATCAGATTTTGCAGTTACAAATATGACGGAGATAGCATTTCAGTCAATTACAAAAACTCTCAATGGTTTTATGACTGGTGGGAGAGAAGATAAATTAAACCTTGTTGACAGATTTAACCAATAAGCAAGTGTGTTAACCAACCACACTAAAAAACTTCCAGCAAAAGTTATTTACAATCTTTAGAAAAAATTGGAATGTGTAGAATTCATTTGATAGTTGGGCCTCAGTTAGAATGGTGGCTCTCAGGGAATATTTACCTTGAGGTCCTTAGAAGCTGCCTGCATCTGACTTTTAATAGTCTTAATCTTTTTCTCTAAATCTTTAAGTCTAGTTTCCCTGTTTCCAGCATGGTCATGGATTGATTTTTCAAGAGACGACACTTTGGTGACACATTCTTCAAATTGAAGTTTCTTCTCTTTGATGGCTGATTTCGCTTCTCCAAGCTCCTCCTCGATTCTCTTTACCAACTCACTGAGCTATATCCCAAAAGGGAAGTGTTGATGATTGTGCCAAAGCATAAAGATACATATAAAAAAATTAGTAATAAAGTGCTGAAGTAAAGGCCACCGTGGTTTAAATTGGGGGAAAACAATAAGAAAAGGAAAATTGATTAGTGCTAGTTTTGATGTGCTTGGTACAGATAGAAGTTTCAACCTTATGATGCTCATTTTGCTTAGCCCTGTTCTCAAAGAGTGCGAGATCGTGTGACTTGAGTTCCAACTGTGTCTTAAGGTCTTTGAACTTTCTTTGAAGGGGAAGAAGCTCGTTAATCTGATGCAAATAGACAACAAATTTAGAAATCTTCATCAGCTATCATTTTAATTGAGATTGTTGTGACATTTTGCTAACTTAAAAAAGGAAGTCTGGTAAATAAGGTAGCAGCTACACACAAGCACGCTATTGCATGTCATAAAAGTAGATGGTGATAAGAGTTTCAAAATAGACCTTAGCATCAAGTTCTGATAGGTGTTTCTGATGAAAAGAAAGTTTTGATTCAATCTCTGCTAAATCATGAAGCTGCCTCAATAGATCACCTCCACCTCTGAAATTTTAACTAGACTTTTAGAATGTGTCTATATTGTTACGTTGGCAGTTGAACATACGAAATGTGATATAGAAGAATAAACCACGTCGACAATATATTTTTAGCATTAATTGAACAGTGCATGAAATGTCAACAGAGAAGATGCATATCTTCACTTACTTGCGACTACCACCAGTCAAAAGTCCACTGGGTTGGAAGATATCACCTTCAAGTGTTACAGTGGGTGTTCCTGTTTCTCTGTTGAAGGCAACCTATGAATCATCAAGTAATGGA
Source organism: Verbascum thapsus (assembly GCA_963669365.1). NCBI lineage: Eukaryota > Viridiplantae > Streptophyta > Magnoliopsida > Lamiales > Scrophulariaceae > Verbascum > Verbascum thapsus. The sequence goes on from OY770120.1 coordinate 503,955, forward strand.
TTATGGATGAGCAGTACATGCAGTATATCTAGTCCTCAGCTGTAAACACATAAAGTGTACCTCTCATATCTATGTTTCTAGTGGTTTTATAGACATAAATATGCATTGGTTCAAATTCAATCTAATTCTTTCGATACGTGGTGCAGGTAAAACTTTAGCAACACATAAGCATTTATTCTAGGGTAGTACAAAAGTCTTCAAAGTATGGCATTATCAGGACAACTAACAGTAAGTCTTCAAAGAAGGGGAAAAAACGAATGAAATATCATACATCAACTGCATTAAACATCTTTTTACGTGAACATACCTCTTTTGCAGCATCACTTGTTTTGCAAACAAAGGTTGATCCAAACACATATTCCATAGCACTCTGCATAGCATTTAATTCTCAGAAGGCTATAGTCCATAAATGTTAAAAGAAGAGAGCAGAATTAAGAGCTCAAATTTAGCATCCCTTTGACTGAGAAAGTACTTCCATAAAACATGCTTAAACAGAAGGAAATAACTTCTACAGAAGCAGATAATGGAAGACAATTTGTGTGTGGAAACATACTTGCAGCTCTTTGTCGTATCCAACCAGAGAAAGTGCCACTTCAGCATTGCCTTTGCCAACCTGAAGACAGACAAAAATTGTATTATATGAGACAACTAGTGATAGTCATAAAAATAAGGAAGGTGGATTGCAGGCCAACCAATTTAGTAGCAGCATTTTGAACTCTCTGAGAGACAGGGCGGCTCTGAATCTTGTTTAGAGGAATAATTGTCACCCTCCTTCGCAGACCACCTTTTTGCAGAAGTTGTTTCCCTGTGTTTTCTGTGTCTACAACAACGTTAAACAACTTCCCACCAGCAGCAACCTACAGAAACCACAACACAACACCATCAATGAGCCTTAATATTAGGGGTGGTAAAATGGATCCGGAACCACGGTTCCGACGGTTCCAACCCAATTTGGGTTGAATTGGTTCCTAAGAAAATTTTATTTGGTTCCTAATTAGTTCCAAGTTGGGTCCAACTAATTTTAACTTAGGCCCAAATCGCTTGCTTGTCAATACTCTAAAATTAAAGAACAAAATATAAGGTATTGAGTCGGGTTGGGCTTGGTTCCCTTTCGGGTTGATTTTGGTTCCCTTTTGGGTTGAGTTGGTTCCTTCTTAAAAACCATTTAAGAACCCAACTCATTTTAGAACAAAACCGTTGGAACCGACCCAAACCCAACCCAACCCGCCCATTTGCCACCCCTACTTAATATTGCAATAACCACAAAGATGTATTAAAATGAGACAATATGAACAACTAAGTGTCGTAAAAATGTAAACCAGATAGTGTCAATGTAGAGAAAATGTGTTAGAAACCTCTAAGGCAACCACTGCAGAGCTATCCTTCACTTTAATTAGTTTTGCAACCACACCTTTCACCTTTGACTTATCGAAATTCTTTTCCGGGTCATTGTAGTTGAATTCAACATTAGCCAACTGTGAAGAAACTATCCGTGCCTCCTCTTTAAATTTTTGCACCATCTCTACCTCAGTCGAACGATCCTAACAAAGTTGACATAGAAATTTGAGACAAGATGCATGTATCTTTTAATAGAGAACAGTAAGGTGCCATTGAGGAAAAGCATACCTTTTGCAGTGCCTCCATAAGTTTCTCGTCATAGGAAAGAGATTCCAAAGCACTTTTAACTTTCTCAACATCTTTCTTCTTGAGATCGAGCTCATTCTCTACAACAGCAGCTTTTTCACGTGTTGATGATAATTGGGTTTTTTTCTCCTTAAGTTCTTTCTCACAATGGCTTACTTTTGTCTGCAACTGCTTCAACTCCGTTTCTGCCTTTCCAACGGCTATCTTGGCATCTCCCAGCTGATCTTCGAGGCACTTCTCTTCATTTCCACTGCTCTTTCCGGCTACTACACCCTAGGATAATACATGGACATGTATATCAGATAATTTATCACCAGTAGAAATGTTAGAGCTGTTCTATATTAGATATTAAGCCACAAAACAACAATTTACTTGGTACTCCTTCTCATGCTCATCCAAACTCTTCGAAAGCTCCTGAGTACTTTTTTTTAGATCAGCAGCACCATCTTCAGCATTTTTTACTGCAGTGACCATCTCTTGTGCTGCTAGTTTTGACTCTTCAACGCTCTTCTCAATCTTGATGTATTAAAATAGTAAACAAGATACATTAAAATGATGCAAATGGAAAACAAGTTATTCACCTAGTAAAAATGCAATAAATTTAAGTTAGTACATCCAAAGAAAGTGGATATTGCAAATGCAAGTCCATACCTTGGCCGCATTCTCTTTCTCAGTTTTGAGATTGTCTTCTTGATTTTTGAGCACTGAAGTTTCCTTCACCAGATCCCGTGAAAGAGAATCAACTTTATCCGATAATATTTTTATCTCTCCACCCATGCTTTCTTCTTTTTCAGCACTCAGTGCAGATACACGCTTTTCCATCTCCTGTGTTGCCTCGTGCATCTTCCCAACAGTATCATCAATCTCCAAAATCTTGTCTCTTATTTTTTGAACGTGTTGAACTGCACTATCTCTTATCTTTTCTGCTTGCACATATTCATAAGCAATACAAAATCTCTTGAGCCTATCCAATTCTGCATTGCCATTAGCCCATTGCATGTACTGCATCCTCTCTTTTCTCAACTTTTCAAGTGCTGGGAGTATTTCATGGTCAAGGAGCTTGTCAATCTCATCTACCTTGCTTTGTTTCTTTTCAAGTGTTTTCAGAGCAGCTTCTTTCTTTGTTTCATACATTCTTGTCCCAGCAGCTTCTTCGAGCATAGACAAGATTTCTGGAGGTTTCATATTCAACACTTTGGTAATACGCCCTTGCATTATAAGAAAATGTGGATTGTTCACGTTCAGTTGCACTGAGTGGAAAAGATTCTGCACTCGACTAGGCTGCGCGAGGTGCCCATTGATCAGATACTTGTTTCTTCCACCTACAACAATCTGTAGAATGCAATAAGATTTCACATGTACTTAAGATACTACTTTTTCAGAGTAACTAATTTGGACAAGCTGGTTTTTGTAAATACCCAGAACTCCTAATTTAATACTTTTTTTATTTTAAGAAAATACCTGACGAGTGACTGTAATCTCAGGAGAATCCTCATATCCAAGAGGACTTCGACTACGATCCGAATTATCGAAAACAACTGAGACAGTTGCTTTGGTAATTCCAGCTTGGCCTTGCTTGTACACCAGCTCCTGCAAATTTGAAGCCCTAACCTGCTGCAAATTGGTAATACCCAAAACAAAACAAATCGAATCAAGGATGTTCGATTTGCCCGAGCCGTTAAGACCGGTAATGGCGTTGAAATATGGGTCAAAACCTGGAACGACTGTTCTAGTTGCGTACGATTTGAACCCTTCCAAACAGATTTCCTTTATATGCATCTTCAATTTTGGTGCGAAATTAGAGTTAAGAAACAGTAGAAACTTGTGGTGGGTTTTGGAGATCAAAGCCCTGGGGAAAGATTGGAGCTACAGAAAGGTAGAAAAATGGCTTCAGATTTTGATATTCTTCGAGTGAAAATTGAATTTTGGGCGGGAAATATTTTTGCGATCTCTCTTTTCAAATGATTTTCTGGATAAGTAAAGGAAACTGTTTTTGGGCTTTGGGCTTTGTAAAGTTTTGGGCCATACGATTTGGTCTAGTCCTAAAAAAAGAGGGCCCAATTGTATGCAAAATCTCCCATATCTTTTGTTAAACTTCGAGTTTCTAATCAAGGAAGGCTTATTATATTTAATCCAAACTAGTGGATTACATACACTCTACACGAGTATAAATAACATTAAATTCAATAAGAAGACTTTTTAAGTAAAAATAATTGGGTTTTAATAAAAGGTGAAAAAAGAAAAAAAAATGAAATATAAAATCCATAAACAGTTATAACTTATGTATAAAGTATTACACTTAATTCATAAAATAAAACTGTAATGGCCTCAAAAATTCATTTGTTTAAACCCACAGTAATCTTTTCCAATACACCAACGAACCCAGAATTAAAAATTTCTTACATACATACATACATCAAAACTGTAGTAATCTTGAAAGATCATGCAGAACACAATCTTACTGAACATAACCCTTGGCAATCTCGTCCTGGAATATTCGTAATCAAGCCATTCGAAAGCTCGTTTCCATGTGACAATATAACCAAAACAAGCATTTCCCAGTATATTATCTCACCTTTGAGCGTGTTATTTCCCATCCCGAGGAGCATTGTGAATATGTATTGCTATGCTTCCCAAAGCACTTTAACAAACGGCTCTCAGAAATACCATTTTGGTCTTACTTCCTGTTCATCTTCTGTCAAATCTCTGTACTCGTACCATTCTCCTCCAGCACTGCCAACCGGTAAAGGAGGCCGAATAAATATCTCCACAGGCTTGGGAACATGTACAGCTAAAGTTATCTCTCCACCACATTCCTTTGCACTTGACTCAGATGATTTAGAAGATTGGGTGAAGGGTTCGACGGATATCCACCCGAGCCCAGATATAGCCACATCACAAGCTGGCCTGAAATGGAAATAATAGAAAACTTTAAAACAGCTAGAGCACTTGCATTACATGGAAAAATAACAATATTAGTCCCATAGGATAGGTTATACTGCTACTTTAGCCCCATTGTTCAACACAATTGCAGAATTAATTCCAGAGGACGTATGGTTTTGCGCTTTTACTCTCAATCATTAGAAAATGGATGAAAACCATTACTTTGGTATGTGCGTGCAGGCCACTTTACTTAATTTGTCTAAATTTCACAAAATCTTCAATATCGTGTACATGTCACGCGTGAGATTTCATCCATTTTTTAATGTATGAGACTAAATTTGCAATTTGCAAAAATAATAATTCTAGGGGACTATTTCTGCATGTAAACAATGAGACTGAAGCTGCAGTAAGCTCAATACAATGGGACACAATTTGCAGTAGCCTCCATCACATGCTCTTGTAACATTTTATTAGACAATGAATTATTGAGCTTCAGCAGATTTTTACCAACCTTTTGATATCATCATAATTTAGCTGCATCTCGCGCTTTGTTTCGAGACCCATCCAGCTATCTGCCTTCTGTTTTCCAGTTGGAGGCGTCAAGAGAACTCCAACTTCTTTCTGTCCATAAATGAAAGTTTCAATTACAAATCAAGCTAATTGATGTTTAAGCTGTTATAATATCTCAAATCATCTGTTATGTTATGTATTAGCAATCATAAGAAAAGAACAAAATAAACAATTGTCAGAATTATTCCATGTAATTGTAGCCTTACCTGGTAAAACTCATCTGCCTCTTCAGTAGGTACCACATGAAGTTGCAGTGCCTTAGGTCCATAGAACGTCAACCGTGTTTCTGGAAGAACCTGTTACAATAATGTCAAACGAGATTGAAAGAATAATTAAAAACTTTAGTTGTCTAACTGATGCATAAGAGCATGAGATTATGAGATCAAAACCTTGATGACGTCAATACGGACAAGGCCTCCCCAAAAAATAGAGAAACCAAGTAAGCCATTTGACCTGATTCTGTCCGACATCGAGTTGTCTAAGAGCATCTGAGCGTTCTGATTTACACAACAAAAGGACGGGGGAAACTTAGTTTACATTGAACCTGTACTAATTATTCCAGAGAAAAGATTGAGAAAGACAACATACTGGGAAAGCTTGACCTCGAAGTCGACTTCGGGGTGCAAGAGCAGGTAGATCCTCTGAATCGATAACAGCAGCTTGCCTATGGTGAAGATGAACTCCAGGCGTATCATATACTTTCTACAACAAAAAAAATTATAAAAATGTGTGGCATGATGAGGTGAAAGATTCAAAAGTTGGAGTATAGAAATCAAAATTTGTTAGACAAATTGAATGTTTGACACTTACTCCTCCACCTAGGAAAGCTTCAATCTGGATTGGACCCAAAGTTGTTCCCGGAACAGCAGATTGAATTGGTTTGTATTTTCTTGCTGCAGCGGCCACGGGATCCTTATATGACAACAATTCTGATGACAATTTGAGAGTGGCACATTACACACTATTATTTAAAAAAGTATGATGTAATTAATGGAATTTCATAGGCAACCGAAAAACCAAGGACGAAACGAGACTATCTTACTCAGTAGAGCATTGATAAAAGCAGATTTTCCAACATTAGCTGAGCCCTGTTAAATCAAAGAACTGCTAAAATTAGAAAATCACCATAGCAAGAATTAGAATTAAAAATATAAAATGCTGCGTAATTTGAATTTCAGAGTAATAGACTTACCAGGATGTAGACATCCCTTCCCTGCAATAAGAAATCCAGAGTCAGTGGTTTTTTTGTTTGAAAGACAGATCCAGGGTCCATTATAACAATTCAGGTTATGTACAAACTCAAGTTTTAACGTTGCTAAGGTTCAGACACTAATTGAGATACAACAAGAAAAAGATGAAAAAATTACAAATATAAGTAACTCATCTCTGCTTCATTAGCAAACCTTTAACCACAAACAACAAGAGTGGGTAGGTCATATTATATGAAATATGAATGTTGCAATTTGCAGTTTAATCAGTTGCTTATATTTCATTCAGCTTTTCGAGTTGTGATGCCCGAAGCCAGTACAGACCATTACTTAGAATTCAATGGCAGCCAAATTAGAATGTAACCCACCTTCTTCTCCCTCTGTATTTCTGAGATCACACCAGAGACGCCCACCAAAGACTTTGAGCTTGTCAAGTGTACACTCAATACACTGCAAAGTGGACATTTTGTCATAGCATTCGACACATTTAGCATCTACCAAGCAATCCGACAACCAACTACAAGAATGTAAAAGCTAGACAATTTAGAACAACTCACTTCAGTTTCTTCTTCATTGTTGCATCCACAACCCAGTCACCAACACAGTTAAAATCAGTTCCTTTTGGAAGAAGGTCCACCTAAAAATATCGAGCATAGAAGCATTGTTTGTGAAATAATAAATATTTCAAAACTAAACAAAAAAGACATTACAACACAATTATTCCTAATACCTTAGTTATGACCAGTATTATCGGATTTGCACCAGCAAGCTCACGAATGCGGGCCAAGAAACTGCCATTGAAATCCACTATATCAACCTATGGATAATGATAGACAATTTGCAATAAGTGGGAATAGAGCAAACATCCAATCTTACAAGTAATTCAAAAAAAGATCTAAAACAGTAACCATGTACAAACAGCTCTGGTTTAGAGTTCAAAAATTACTCCCAAGTCATAAGCAAAATGAGGCAGTATAATTACCAATTTCACTATAAGAGCCTTCTCGTGACGCAAATGGGACAGTTTTCCCCGAAGCTCTTCCGCCGTAACAAATTGCTTTCCACCAGAATACCCTCCATTTCCACCAACAGCAGTAATCATATGCCCATGCGACAAAAGCTTGCACCTCCCACATAAAACTGTTTTTAGTTGTCTATGCTTCTTCTTCTGCACATCCATAAACACACACATAAATAATCACCATAAGTAAACAGGGAAATTGCAACAGTTGTCCCCTAGAATAGGCCCCGAAGCATTATTAGTCTCGTTATTTACAAAATTGCCAAATTCGTCTTATTTATAGGAAATTTTGTTTTTCATTTTTAGTCTAAATGGGTAAAAAAACGAACAAAAGTTTCTAGTCTGGTCGCGTGCCTTAACGGAATTCTGTTCAATTTTGAACCGTTTAACCAAAATTGCAAGTTGCAACAAAATGCATCCAATATTCCAATGGGATTAGTGTTGCAAGTTTATAAACAGTGGAACTAAAATTGCAACAAGCCTATTCTAAGTTCTAACGGACTAATATTGCGATTCTCTTTAAATAAACACACAGAGAAGCCATTAACCTTAAAACTTACAATATCAGTAAACCAATACTCACCAGATTATACGTTTCGAGTTCCACATAACCCGGCGCATCTGTTTCTGAGGTCTGCAAAGGCGCTCCACAGCCATAGCAGCTATGAACAAGAGCAGCAGAAGCAGCAGAAGCAGCTTTCACAACCTTATCTTTACTCTTCTTCTTTTTCTTGATTTCAGTAATAACAGTGGATGAAGCAGCTGACGATTGATTTCGTTGCAGGAAAATCTCGCCTCGCGTCGGAGCAGAAGGTCCGGAGCCATCTGGTTCCGGTGTGTATACAATCGAATCGGTGGTTTCGATTTGCGCGAATTTACATAGGATGAGAGTTGGAGATTTATGAGAGCTAAATTTGGGGAAAATGAGCTTAGGGTTAGGGCTTTGAATGAGGTGCGGGGTGGGGAATGGGCAAAGAGATGAGAGGGGTTTAGGCGCTAACGCCATGGATGATGTTTGTTGTGTGAAGTGAAGATGATAGTTTGGAATAGCTGTGACGATATATTTGAGATTTTATGAAGAGTCGCATGAGGGCCACACGTTTTAGAATAAACCCGCTTTATCGTTTATTATCAATATATTGCACATATTGAAGAGTAATTTTATGTGTGCATAAGAGATATAGATATTAGAATTTAGAATCATCGTCGTACACTCAACATATAAAATTTGTATACATCAGAACAATTAATGTAAGAATTTTCACGATGATTTGTTCCATTTCTCGACATGAATAATTACATTTAATTGACAAATGACAATGTTGGCTTTAATTTTATTGATTTTGGTATGACCTACATTCTTGAATATTAATAAATATATCTAGAAGAATCATGTTAATAAACATAATTATTATAATCTAACATTATTGAACATTTTCCATATTACCCAAAAAAAATTTGTTATATTAACCAATGATAATGATATCAACATTAGTTTGTTACCTTGATATCATAATAGCAATGAAGTGCATAACAAACTAAAACATAATCAAATGATTCATACACTATACAATAATTAGACATCAACAAAATGTTACACATAAGTTGACATTTTTTTCATTCATATCATATAACACAACACAAAAAATTACTAAGATTAACAAACATAAATCATCTATAATACAACATAAACTAGAAGCTAACAAGCATAACCATAACATGGCACTTATTACAACAAACCAAATCAGACCCCAACTCTATCAACACCCCTTACTGAATCAGGCATCTCAATAGGGAACACCACATTATCATACACAACCCCAGCAATACCCGCCCCGACCAAAGGCCCGACCCAATAAACCGCTTGGTTCTTAAAACTCCCTCCAATAAGGGCTGCCCCAAATGCAATGGCCGGGTTCATCGACCCGCCCGTGAATGGCCCGGATGCCAATACATTTGCCCCGACTATGAACCCGATTGCCAATGGCCCAATGGATCCCATGGGGCCCCGCCTCGAGTCAGATGATGCGTATACGGTGTACACTAGTGCAAATGTCATTACGCCTTCCAGTATGGCTGCCCCAAACCCGGTCATCTCGTGCTGGATCGCGAAAACGGGTACTTGCTAATAAGAAATATCGAAAATTTGAAAGACGAATCGAATTATGTACAAATTGACGTTCAATAATTATAAAAAAAAAATTGTTAAGAAGTAATAGTTACACGTGTAAAAGATTTTATTACGATTTTCCTACAATGCTCAAAAGAGTGGTAAGACTCTTCAAATCATTCTTAAGTATTCTCTGGTATGTGAGTTTCGAAACAATCACAATCATTTATATGATGGGATTCATATAAAACACTGAAAATACTATAAATATCATATACTTGCATACATATATATTGCAAATAAAATTTTGATTTTCCTAATTTTTAGATGACAAATCAAAGTTAACATTATAAAATGGAAAAATTAAATTTAATTACCTGTGCCACAGTAGTTGTTTTAAGGAGAAGGCAAGCCATAACAGAGCCAAGCATTTGCGAGATCCAGTAGAAGATGGCCATCGGAATAGTTATGTGTCCACCAACCGCCATTCCAAAAGTAACCGCCGGATTCACGTGGCCGCCGGAAATATTGGCGGCGATGTACACCGACACTGATAATGCCAAGGCGTTTGCAACCGCCACCGCCACCAGACTCGAAGAATCCGACGATGCGTCCGGCATAATTTTACCTGTATTCAATCATCAGATATACAGAACAATAATATATATATATATATGTATGTATAGACGAGGACATACGAGAAGACATGGTAGCGCCAATGGCGGCAAAGACGAAGAGGAAGGTGGATATGAACTCTGCGAGATATGATCGAAGAGCAATGGGAGTGATAGAGTGCTCCAAGCGGGATTTCAGTGTCGCCATTTTTGCAGTATATGAAATAATTAAGGAGATTAATAACCACTTTTCGACTTAATTAATTGTAATTAACTTGTTAATTATGAGTTTTTCATGTAAGATTTCAGAAAGCTGATCAAAGGATTGGGATTAAGAGAAGTTATAAGCAGTTAAATTTAATTGGAGGGATTTTTGAGAAGTTGTGACGGTTTATAAAGAAGTTATGATTTCAAAATTTAATATATTCCCTCCAATTGTTAAATGAATTGTTAAACTTAAATCAATATACAATAGAATACAAGTAATAAAAACTTAAAAGAGACGTAATTAGCTAAATAAATTGGTTCATATCCAATTTAATTGAATTTAACAATAATTTACTGATTTAACCTTATATCTTTTCTATTCGACTCTGATCGAAATGTTATTTTAGCCTAATAAAAATATGGACGTATTAGGTATAAATATACTTTGGATTCATAATAATTAAAATCTCGAAATATAGCTACTTTCGTCTATATTTTAACTTAATAAATCGTGTTTTCTTTCTTTAACATGTATAATAATGCTTAAAATAATTTAAAAATGTAAATAAATAGAATTAATCTAACTTATTGTTTTCTTAACCCGATTATAAACATACGGGTCCGGGTCAACCGAAACTAACGACCCAGATCCAAATATAACACAAAACACTCGTTTGCGTCTTGTACCCCGCAGAAAATTGAGCTAAACCGACACTAATCTCCGGCAGGTAAAGCGTAGTCAGAGCAAAACTCAGCTTTTCCGGCCACCAGAAATCCACGACGGTCGCGTGCCGCACCATATTTTTGTTTGCTAGGTACATTTTGATTCTGATAGATCAGATGTATGTACTCACGAACTGCATATATACAACTTGATTGTTTCATTTTCTAAGTACTCGAAATTTATCTTAGCATGTTTGTGAATTAATCAATATAGTCCGATCGCAATTTGATTTAAAACGTATAGAAATTGGAAAAGAAGTTTAATTATTATTTGTTGAATTTCGAGCCTAAATTACGGAATGCAACTATTATATATTTTACAGTGTTTCAGTTACTGATGTATGGAGCTGATATTACTGAATTTTTGTAGCTTTGATTTCCATGTTAGCATATTTTGCAAACTGTGTTTTCAACTTTTAATCTAATATTTGGTTGTAGGTAATATTTTTCTGTATTTTAGTTATAATCTTGAATTAATGGAAAAATTCCTAAACAAGACATGATTTCTATGTTAGGATATTTATTTAATAGTAAATTGGGAGTAATAGTTTTTGCTATATAGATTCAGATTAGATGTCCAATGATGTGGAAGATCCTAAAGATGGAAATGCATCTTCGGGTGCTCAATCAAGTCCACCTGGGACTCTGTCATCTTTGTATAGCAGCTTGATCCAACAAGCCTCAGTTTACGGAATTGCTGCTGGCTATTGCATTTCTGCTTCTTTACTATCGATCATTAATAAATGGGCAGTCATGAAGTTCCCGTACCCTGGAGCACTAACCGCATTGCAGTATTTCACCAGTGCCATTGGAGTGCTAATCTGTGGGTGGTTTAAGTTAATTGAGCATGATAAGCTCGATCTTCTTACAATGTGGAGGTTCTTGCCTGCTGCAATAATATTCTATTTATCGTTATTTACCAACAGTGAGCTTCTTCTTCACGCCAATGTTGACACATTTATTGTTTTTCGCTCAGCCGTCCCCATATTTGTTGCAATTGGTGAGACACTCTATCTGCACCAACCTTGGCCAGTGTTAAAGACTTGGTTATCACTTGGGACCATATTTGGTGGCAGTGTGCTATACGTCATAACTGATTATCAGTTCACGCTTACAGCTTACAGCTGGGCTTTGGCATACTTAGTGAGTATGTCCATAGATTTTGTTTACATTAAGCATGTGGTTATGACTATTGGTTTGAACACTTGGGGGCTTGTATTGTACAATAATCTTGAAGCTTTACTATTGTTTCCTGTGGAGTTGCTTATTATGGGTGAATTGAAGAAGATTGAGCATGACATTTCTGATGAGTCGGATTGGCATTCTTTCGGGGTGGTTTTGCCAGTAGGGCTATCGTGCCTGTTTGGTTTGGCAATCTCGTTTTTTGGATTTTCTTGCCGGAGAGCAATTTCAGCTACAGGATTCACTGTTCTTGGCATAGTAAACAAACTGCTGACAGTTGTGATAAATCTTGTTATTTGGGACAAACACTCGACTTTGGTGGGAACAGTTGGACTTTTGATTTGCATGGTCGGTGGGGTCTTATATCAACAATCTACTAGCAACAAACCTAAACCCACCATAGAAATAGAGGCTGAAGAAAGTCAAGAAGAGCATCAGAAGCTGCTTGAAATGCAAAGCATTTCAGATAAAAGTGCGGATGAATTGCAAGTTACTGAAGTTGGAGAAGGAAGATAGTAGTCCAGTACTCCAATTTCAATGGAATTACTAGTGCATTCATTGATCTATCTTAATTTCTTATCAGAGCTCGACAGGAAGTGAAGTGGGTCGTGGGAGAGGTGGAATTTACTCCTCCCAAGATCAATGGTTGTATCTTTTGATGTAGCCATGTAGGAAATAGATCCCAGCTTTATCAGATATATAATGAGACTCGTGTTACAATTCTATGTTAGTCGGCTATTCAGAAAATGTCGTACAGATTTTCAGTATGTTGCTTACTATGTGGTGCGCGACCATGCATGCACTCGTTTACATCTTCTTCATTAGCAAATGGTGGTTCGCTGCTCTGTGGTTGCTAAGATTAGAGCAACGACCATAGCAAGAAGCAATCTACTTCGGTTGGGCTCGTTGATGTCAGGTTCTTATTATCTCACTTTCGCCCAAATATGTTCCTTTTTGTCTTTTTACTTCCGTAATTGTTTTTCTTTCTTTTTAATAACTTTACATTAATTCAATTGATATATAGCATTACTGTTTATTTAATCAATTGCCACATGAGTGTACAATTAAGCAGCAAATATTTGTAAGTCCATAATGAACTATATAATGTTATAAAGTGAATGAACTCGAGATTGTTATGAAAATTCAACACGGCCTGATTACTTCTAGTATCTTAATAAATATTCACAAATCGTCGTATGATTTGTATTTCTGTTTTGTCTTATTATTTCTATTTGCTTACGTTCTTGAATACTCCGACTCATGTGGTACTAGGTAATTAGAACTAATCAAACCATATTCATTCGATCCAAACTCTTAATCAACATGATTCTAGAGCACTCAAGGCTAAACTAACCACCACCAGCTAAATTACAGCAATAAAAAACAATAGATTTTCATAGTCTAGCTAAACCTCTCAAGAACCGAAAGCATTCCAATAACCCTCGCCATAGACTCTTCTTCGAACTTTCCTCTTCAGAAGGACACGGCACGTAGTCTGCATGAAAGGGCATCTCCTCATCAGAGTCGATCTCGTAATATATATTCCAGCAAGCAGGAGTACTACGTTCTTCAGGTGAATTATCTCTCATAGCATAGCACTTGAATTGCCCACAACACATGCATTCGATTCTCGAATCCATCTATTTTCCTTTATGATGTTTTTTTGAAGATGTTCTTTGAGAGGATTTTGTGAAATCTTGTGATTTTGATGTTTATGTGTTTATGACGGGCTGTAATGTTGGGTAGTGTATTTATAGGTGTTTGAGAGTTGGAATCGAAAAGGGTGATTGAATTAGAAAAAAACTCTAGTCCTTGTGGGATTCGGATTTGGAAGACAATGATTTATTTGTCTATATAAAAAAATAGACTTTCACTAGGTTAGTAATTCTAATTGCAATACAATGTCTGACCAATTAGATCCTAATTTTAATTTTATTCTTTTTAGTGGCATATAAGAGTATAGCTTACGAAGGGTTTTGGAACTTGATATTTATTCTTTTGTTAATTGTTTTGGTTTTATAAGGTTTTATAATATACTTTGGGTCAAATTACAAGAAAATCTTGCAAGATCTTGAAATTCGAGATTGTTTAATATACTAATATAATAATAATAATAATAATAATAATAATAATAATAATAATAATAATAATAATAATAATAATGTAGGCGAAAAAATTAATAAGGGCAAATTGGGATTTACCTAAGACAATCATATATGGTAATAACCGCTATAAGTATGGAAGAATTTGATTTTTGGTAAAAGACTTGGGATTATTCACTTAGTATGGACTATGGAGTCTTTTACGGTTGAGAATATGCGAGTCCATCCACATTGTCTCTATAAACCATCAAACAAAAGGGACTTCAAAAACTTTACCACTTGAATTTTGTATAATGTAGAGATAATCTACTATTCCCAAATTCCCAATTGTCACAAGCCAATAATTATATATATATGGATCTACGAAAATACCACTTCGTCTAACAGGCAATTTCTACAAAGGTTCCATCTCTATAGTAACTCGCTCAGCCCCATTTCTCGATGATGATGGTGCTGAATTGTGGTTGTCACTGGCGGCATTCATTTCTTGGACGGAAGGTGGATTAAGTACAGTCATGGGCATGACGGTGTCATCTGATAGGCGTCCTTTCAACTCCCTGTGCTCCTGGCACAATGCACACCAGTGCATGCAGCAGTGCACCATGCAAGGGTCACATGGCGAATTCTGCATCCAATAGATCATACAGTAAATTAACAGTGTCAAGAAGAAAATGTACAAGCTACTAAAGCTACAGATGAAGTACAAGCAAGCAATGCAATAGTGGAAGGAAAAGCTGTTAGGAGTTAGTTATTCCTATTTTCTTGTTTCAAACTCTCTATATAAGGGGTTAGCTTTGTGTATCCGTATCACACATTCATTATAATGAAATCCTTTCTTTCTCTTTGATTCTTATCATGGTATCAGAGCCTAAAGGAAACACAAAGCCTTCTATACATCTTCAAATTCATATCTGCATAATTGCAGTTTTTTCTTCCTCTTCTTCTTCACAAATTCATATCTGCACATTTGCAGAGTCTTCTTCATCCGCTGCGTACTCTCAATACAGCGATCTTGATCATCCGACTTGTTCGTGTATCATCTGATAATGGAATCAACAGCTGTCGAAACTTCTTCTTCCTCGAAAACATCTGAAATCATCAGTTTTCAAGATCCATTATATCTTCATCCATCCGATTCCCCTCACATTATTCTCGTTTCGGATCATCTCAAAGGATCTGAAAATTACAAGGTGTGGAGCCGGCAGATGATTGTTGCGTTGGAAGCCAAGAACAAGTTGGTCTTGGTCGATGGTTCCTATCCAAAACCTAACCCTACGGATGATCGATTTCCCCAATGGAGGCGATGCAATGCTCTTGTACTTTCTTGGATTCACAATGTGATTAGTAGCGAGTTATTAAGCGGTGTTGTTTACACTGATTTGGCATCATCGGTTTGGAGTGATCTCAAAGAACGATTTGATCAAACTAGTGGTGCTGAAATGTTTGCACTCTTTCGACAGATCAGCACCATTAACCAAGGCGCGAATTCTGTTTCAACCTATTATTCAAGAATTAAAAAATTGTGGGATGAGTATGAATCTGTCATACCATTCACCACAACCGTGTTCTCCAAAGAATATGTACAGCACACCCAAAATCTCAAGATGATGCAATTTCTAATGGGCTTGAACGAATCCTACAATGCCGTTCGCTCTCAGATTCTGATGATGGTTCCCTTACCATCGCATTCTCAGGCTTGTGCAATGATACAAAATGAAGAAAAACAACGAGGCTTGTATGCAAACTTCAGCCATAACGATTCATCACAGGTCTTCTTTTCCCAAGGGCAACTCAAACAACAAATGGGAAATCAATCCAAGGATATCTCTCAAACAATTAAAAAGAATTCTCTACATTGTGAAAAATGCGATATGAATGGACATACCATTGATAATTGCTATAAAATTCATGGTTACCCCCCAAATTATTTCTCACGAGGTAGAGGACGAAGGGGTGGCAATAATTCTTCTCGAGGGGCATACAAGAATGCGGCTGCCAATAATGCTCATAGTGACACCAATGTCCAATCTAGTTCACTTCTTGGCGAATACCAACCTCAGGCCAACAGTGAATCCTCCGCAAGTCAAAATACCTCAGAACCACCAGCCTTGACAGCCTCTCAGCTGCAGCAAATTATGCACCTCCTATCAGCAGGTACCTCTGCAGATACAAAGCAGTCTGTTTCAAATGTTGCAGCCACCAAGTCAGGTACCTCTGATCCTTTCTTACATTCATGGATTTTAGACACTGGAGCCAATGATCACATGACATGTGATTCTATGTTATTTACTCCACACACTGTCCTTCAATCCACCTCTACTGTTTCTTTACCTAATGAAACTACAGCCTGTGTTCAAACCATAGGAGATATAGCTTTAAATTCAACTTTGACTCTTAAAGCAGTTTTGTATGTTCCTGATTTTAAATACAATCTTATCTCTGTCTCAAAATTGGCCAAGGATCACAAGTGTGTAGTACACTTCTACTCTAATTGTTGTGTTCTTCAGGACCTTGTTACTGGAGAGATAAAGGGGACTGGTAGAGCTGACAATGGCCTTTACTACCTTAATACTTCAGAGAACTGTCAGGACAACAACTATAGCACTAATACTTCTTCCTTGAATCAGGCTGTAGCTAAAGATCAAGCTGCTCTATGGCACCTTAGGATGGGACATATGTCCTTCTCTAGGCTTAGCATGCTTCCTGGCATTACCTTAAATTCTTGTAATAATCAAATTTGTCATGTTTGTCCTATGGCAAAACAGTCCAGAACATCTTTCCCTACTGTAAGAACTACTGTAACTTCTCACATTTTTGAAATGTTGCATTTTGACATTTGGGGCCCTTATAAAGTCCCTACTTACAATAATGAAAGATTTTTTCTTACTATTGTGGATGATTTTTCAAGGTTTACCTGGACTTTTCTTCTTCAGTTTAAGTCTGATGCTATATCTTTTATTAAAGATTTTCTTACCTTTATTTCTACTCAATTTCAAACCAAGGTAAAAATTATAAGAACTGACAGAGGCCAAGAGTTTCTATCTACAGAGGCAACTACCTTGTTCACATCTTTAGGTATCTTGCATCAAACTAGTGTCAGTTACACTCCCCAACAAAATGGCACTGTGGAGAGAAAACATAGACATCTTTTAAATGTGGCCAGAGCTTTACTCTTTCAATCTAGTGTACCTATAAAGTTTTGGGGAGACTGTGTTGTTACTGCTACTTACCTTATTAACAGGACCCCTACCCCTTTACTACAAGGTAGAACTCCCTTCCAGGTCCTCTTTAACAGACCTCCTAACCTCTCTCACCTTAGAGTTTTTGGTTGTCTTTGCTTTGTCAAAATTCTTCCTCAGGGTGACAAATTTATGCCTAGGTCTAAGCCAAGTGTGTTTATGGGTTATTCTCTCACTCAAAAGGCCTATAAAGTTCTTGATTTGCAAACTGAAACTTTTAGTTTTTCCAGGGATGTGTTATTTCATGAAGACTCTTTTCCCTTTTCTATGAACAAGTCTACTTCTTCTAGTTTGTCTCCAGATCAGAACCACATGCCTCTTTGTGATTTCTTTGAACCTAGTGCTATAACTTCTGGTGATGGTTTTCCTAATATTCCTGATACCTCTGATCTCACTCATCCTCCTGATATTTCTGTCACTCATCCAACAACACCTCCTACCTCTCCTGATCACATTAGAAGATCCAGTAGAGAAAGCAGACCTCCTGCTTGGACCAATGACTTTATTTGTCCTACTATCTCCTCTCAACAGGACTCTACAGCTCACTCTCTCTCTCATTATGTGTGCTATGATCATATTTCCTCTCCTTACAAATCTTTTCTAGTGTCTCTTTCCTCTATTCAGGAGCCTCAGTCTTATCATGAGGCTCTTCAAGACCCTAGATGAATACAAGCTATGCAAGTTGAGCTGCAGGCTTTAGCCTTAAATAAAACCTGGGAAGTGGTTGATCTACCTAGAGGTAAAAGTCCCATTAGTTGTAAATGGGTATTCAAAGTGAAATACCTTTCTGATGGCAGTATTGATAAGTTCAAAGCCAGGCTAGTGGCTAGAGGTTTCACACAACAGGAAGGGTTGGACTATTCTGAAACCTTCTCTCCTGTAGCCAAGATGGTTACTGTTAGGTCTGTGATAGCTTTGGCTGCCATTAAAGATTGGCCATTGTTTCAAATGGATGTTACTAATGCCTTCTTGCAGGGAGATCTTGTTGAAGAGGTATATATGTCCTTGCCTCCAGGCTTTAGCACTCAGGGGGAGAATCAAGGTGGTAAGGTTTGTAGATTGCTTAAAAGCCTGTATGGCCTCAAGCAAGCTCCTAGACAATGGAATTTTAAATTCACTCAAGCCATGAAAGAAGCAGGTTATGTTCAATCACTCAATGATTATTCCCTTTTCACTAAGCATGTTGGCACTGAATCTGTCATTTTATTACTGTATGTGGATGATATTTTGATCACTGGCAGCTGCATACATCTCATTAATGATCTGAAATCTTTTTTGCAATCAAAATTTTTCATGAAAGACCTTGGAAATCTGACTTATTTTCTAGGCATAGAGGTTGCTAGATCTAAAGAAGGAATCATTTTAAACCAAAGAAAGTATGCTTTGGATGTTTTAAAAGAAACTGGAATGACTGGGTGCAAACCAGTCAATGTTCCTATGGATCCAAATATCAAATTAACTTCAGTTGAGTATGATCAAAGCAAGGAAGATAAGATTGTAGATCCTGTATTATCTGATAAAACATCTTATCAAAGGTTGATTGGCAAGCTTATTTACTTGAGTATTACTAGGCCTGACATTTGTTTTGCAGTTCAAGCATTAAGTCAGTTTATGCATTGCCCTAAAACTTCTCATATGGAAGCTGCAAGAAGGGTGTTAAGGTATATCAAAGGTACAGCAGGGAATGGGATATTGCTATCAGCCAACAGTGAGCTGAAATTGGAAGCCTTCTCAGATTCAGATTGGGCCACCTGTCCTATGAGTAGAAGATCTATTACAGGATTTTGCATCAGAATTGGAAACTCTCTTATTTCTTGGAAGTCAAAGAAACAGAAGACTATCTCCAGAAGCAGTGCAGAGGCTGAGTACAGATCCATGGCTGCAGCAGCCTGTGAAATTGTGTGGATTCAAAGACTTTTTCAAGATCTTGGAGTCACTTGTTTGAAACCAGCTACACTCAAGTGTGATAACAAGTCAGCCTTATATATCTCTACCAATCCAGTGTTCCATGAAAGAACTAAACACATAGAGTTGGATTGCCATTTTATTAGAGAAAAAATCTTGGAAGGAGCTATTCAAACAGAATTTGTGAGAACTAATCAGCAGTTAGCTGATGTCTTAACCAAGCCTTTGTGGACAGGACAATTTAGTATGTTTATATCCAAGCTTGGTATGTTTAATCTTTATCAACCTACAAAGCTTGAGGGGGAGTGTCAAGAAGAAAATGTACAAGCTACTAAAGCTACAGATGAAGTACAAGCAAGCAATGCAATAGTGGAAGGAAAAGCTGTTAGGAGTTAGTTATTCCTATTTTCTTGTT
This sequence comes from Verbascum thapsus, assembly GCA_963669365.1. Taxonomy (NCBI): domain Eukaryota; kingdom Viridiplantae; phylum Streptophyta; class Magnoliopsida; order Lamiales; family Scrophulariaceae; genus Verbascum; species Verbascum thapsus. Next base: position 523,778 of record OY770120.1, read on the forward strand.
TCAAACTCTCTATATAAGGGGTTAGCTTTGTGTATCCGTATCACACATTCATTATAATGAAATCCTTTCTTTCTCTTTGATTCTTATCAAACAGAGAAAGAGAAAGTTTATGTATTCTTTTACAAAACAAAGATTAAATGGCTTGAAGTTTAAAACACAAACCATTTATCTTTAGATGATATTAAACAATAAGAATTCCTCTCAGGGTACCCATTAATGAAACAAAATTTCTGGCACAATTATGGTACTGAGTCCTAAGAACTTTCTTCATTCACATTCAATATCCAGAAAACCCATTTCAAATAATAAGATTTAAAGCTTATGATATACACAACAACAACTAGTGACATGTATACGTAATCTTTGAATTTGGAGACAAAAGTTCTGGTTTTATGCACCTAAGACAAATGAACCCAAATTTTTAGGCAGACTGATAATTGACAAGTTAGCAAGCCCTATCCCTCATGCATTGTGTTTCATTATAAAACAAAATCATTTCAGCAGTAAATAAAGAAAATCTGAGAATTACGAAATCACCTTGAGATGATATTTCTTCTGCAACAATTGTCTCATAACGCCCGTGTATATCCCACACAGCCACCAACCAAAAAGCACACCTTCACAAATGAGAAATGAAGTCCTTGGGTCAATAACACCATGAAGGGCTGCTGTTACTCCAACAACTGCAAGACCACCCTCTACAAAAACAGCATGACATATGCATGGCCCAGTCCATGGAGTATCTTCCCTCACTTGCTCAACATTGCGCCCAAACAAGACGCATGGACAGAATAGTCCCGTCCAACCTGTTGCAGATTAGATAGTAATGAATATAATAGATAACGAACACCCGATGCACGTGCTGAGAAAGATGTTAAGGGTGCGTTTGGATCGAGTGATTTGGATTTGAGGGAAGGGATTTGGAGGAAGGATTTCAAATGACTCTAAAATTGAGTAATTTGAAATCCACCATAGTTGTGGTGAAAAGAGTTCAAAATGAATGGCAAGGGATTTGAAATCCATCATAACATGAATTCATCCAAACGAACTTAAATGAAATGGATTTGTCGATGAATTTGAAATCCATAGTTTTCAAATCCTTCAATCCAAACACACCATAATTGATTAAGAGTATGACTGAGCAATTATCAACAGCTTGTTGTGAAACTTCAGATAACTCATCTTCAAGTTTAAAATAAATGGAACTTACAACTTTCTGTATCTTTAGCACAATCAAAGATGCCAGTAGTCCAAGGTTCATCAGCGGGAGCTTGATAGCTTTCTGGTAAAGGCTGTCCACATTCATTGCACTTGCGAACATGCAACTGCAGAATAAACCACACAAATAGTATCTAGACTCAGAAAGATTGGTTTGAGTAGACATAGAATTACCCCAAGAAGCCAAATCCAAAACCTTTAACTGGGACTTGATGAACATTCACATGCAGTGTACATGGATAATACATCAATTTAGCTTGATATGTTGATATCCATGAGTTTATCCAAAAATTCTAAATTCTAACCATCACTTCTCCAGTCAAATTCTTCACAAATGTAAGCAAAAAGACTCTGCAAAACTGGCTTTCTTTTTTGAATCTGACAAAAGTTTGGAAGGCAAAAAGGCCCTAGTTTAGTAAACAAGAGAAAAAAGATGAGGCCAATTCAAGATCACTCACTGTCTCATCAATTTGAATTTTTTTATCTTAGAATCATGAATACCAAGCAAAACAACACAATTTTCCAGGCAAACAACCTGATCCAAACGCACATCACGAATTTGTGGAACGAAACAATGTGTGCAAGAAAAACACAAATTATCAGGAGTAAGCTTCATATACAGAGAAAAATCTAGATAAATAATTTGTCAAAATAATGCGTAATTCAGTAGTTGAACCAAAATTCACGCACACACACAGAGACACAGAGAGAGAGATGACCTGAGGAACATCAATAGGCTGATTAAGCTCGCCAGGATTAATGTCCTCCAAAGGCGCTTGATCTTTCCCCAATTTCACGTACTTCGACGGGTGATTCATTTCCTCCGCCATTATTCTCCAAAGATCTGAACAACAAATTACCTGCTGAAATTACTCCAAAAGAGGAAGAAAAGGCTTTGATTTGCAATAAAGAGGTGTAATTGAGTCAACAAGCTTGAGTAACGGCGACGACTTGTAATAAACTGTGGTATAAATTAGCATTTAAGATAGTTGAGGGGTGGAAATGGAAATTCTCCTTTACTCTGGTTTTGAAGCTGCAAGCCTGCAAAGTATGTGAATTGTGTATTATAATGTGTTGTTTGGGTCAATGAGATGTCGCCACGTGGAAAATATATTAGTATTGTTGTAGAAGTGGTGATGTATTTATTCTATGAATATATCTTAGCCCTTAAGATTTTGTTTAAAAAATTTATTATAAATTTTGTCGAATGCAATTTATATAGTTCATGTAAATAAAAAATTAAATTTAATTGTGAAATCACGGCTTTTATTTATATAGAAACAATTATAGATGGGCCTGATCTGCCACAATTCAGCCCAATAAGATAACCAATTTTGGGCCCATAGTAAACTCTTTAGATTTCCCTAGTGGCATACTTGACAAACTTCTTTAGTAAAGGAAGCCCAATTGTTTTTGGGTAATTAAGGGAAGCCCAACTTAAATCAGTATCATGTAACACATTGGTATAAAACTAGTAAAAAATATGCATGTATAATTGCACATATTGCATTAACAATGTCATTGTATCTAAAAACAAGTTTATCCAAATGTATTTAGGGTGTGTTTGGATTGAGTGATTTGGATTTGGGGAGGGGATTTGGAGGAAGGATTTGAAATGACACCTAAAATTGAGTCATTTGAAATCAACTGTAGTTATGGACAAAATAGCTCAAAATGCATGACAAGGGATTTGAAATCCATCGTAACATGAATTCATCCAAACGAACTTAAATGGATTTGTTGATGAATTTGAAATCCATAGATTTCAAATCCTTCAATCCAAACACACCCTTAGTGTTTCGTGTAATTGTAAAATAGTTTTCGCCAAAATAAATTTTTGAAAGGTTTTACTATCCAAAAGTATTTCGTAACAAAAAAAAAAAAACATAATCCTAACGCACCCTAATTCTTCGCCATTTTCGTATCGAAAGTTTAAAATCATTACAACATCTCAACAAGTAACTCTATCCAACTTTTATAATATCAAGTTACCATTACACACATTAATAAAGTTTGTGTACATATTTTTTCATGCATAATAAAGAAATTACTTGCTAAATAATTTCTCAGAAATAAAAATACAATTTAAGATGGCCAATTTCTATACCATCCAGCCCATGCAGAAACCAATCCACTAATGCCAAGTGTCACAGCATGACAGCAGAAAGGATTAGGCTCAATATCAGCCAATGCAATAATCAAATCAGCCAGATTAGCAGCCACAGCCATTAATCTCATCACTCTATCACCCCTAATCTTCTTAACACTTTCCTTAGCATCTTCTGATTCATCTCCTGATTTAATAATCCTTCTTTCTTCCTTAATCCCATCCCGAATGATTATATAATCAGACACGATGAAAAATATATAGCCAAACGACTCACCAAAAGCCGATATAAAGCTCATTCTCCTAGCCAGTTTTGCATCAATCACGCCTATCCTCGATAACCACAAAAAATGGTCGAAAAAGAAGTAAACCATTTCACCAGCATTAGACAGTACACTAAGAACCCGAAAAGTCGTGGTGGGCCCGAGATTTCTTCTAAGGGCGTTAAAGCCCGTTAGAAACCGGCCCGTACGAAAGGCCTTTCGGCTGAGGCCCGAGGCCACTTCCCATTGCTTGGCCCTATTGGCAACATCAGGATTAGCCTTTTCAACATGCCAATGTGCTAGTTTTGATACATATTGGAAAGTCTTGACAAGTTTGTCAATCCCATCCCTCTTTGCTAGAAAGATAACCAATTTGTCTACTGAATCATTCATTTTTTGATGTGTTTTTGATTGAAAATGGATTGTATTTGTGGGTTGTAATGGGCTTTGTGTAGAAGTTTATAGTATAGAGAGGATAGCCACAAAATTTGGATAAAAAACAAATGGTATTATACATGGTTGGTCAATATTATTTTGGCATCTACTATATTACAATCACAAGGCCTTAGAGTAGTGGTAATAAATAATAATTATTTTAAAGAAAAATAATAATAGTTTTTTTTTTTATCTTTTTTGTTCTTTAGTTCCAAATTGAAAGCGAGATTTCACTTGGTCACAAAATTATAACAATATATATAACTATTCAAAAGTTGCACAACTTTATTTTGAGGGTTGCTCGAAGTTTCAATTCTTATTTATGCCACTGGTACGTACAATAGAGACGAGATACTGATACTTAGCTATTAACAAAATGTTTCTTTCTAATATAAATCCCTCGTTTTTACTTACCATTTGACACGTTGATTGTAAAGTAATTTCAAATATAATTTAGCATAATCGAATTAATTGTGTAACAATTTTAATCTCATTGTTACACACCCTATGCGTGGTCTTTTCCGTTAAATAATAATAAATTACATTACCATTATAAAAATAACTGTAAAATATAATGAATATTTGCAATTAATTAGTGTTTAATCAAACCAATTATGAATTAAAATATTTCTCAAAGCTATATTCTTAAGTCTTAACAACTAAACTTGTATGCCTTGTTCCAATATTTTATCTTAATATCATTTTTCATAATATAACAGCTTTTTTTATTGAATATGTAAATACTATGAATCTTATAAATAAATATAACATTATCTAACTAAAGGAAATTAAGTAAATATTTCGAAATATGATCATAAAGTACAATAAATACAAAATAGAGTTAAATTCCAAGACTATGATGAAACCCTAAAAACCGAATTATTTCGATTTATTCACTCTCCATACATCTCAAGGTTTCTCGTCACAGTAACATTCTGAGCTTCATCTTTTCTCCAATCTGTAAACCATGGATGCTCAAAGAGCTTTGCTTGATGAACTTATGGGCGCAGGTTTGTAGTTACTTCTTCGTGTCGAATCTTTATTTTCGAGTATCGATCTTTTGGCCCCTTTTTGTTTTTCTTATCAAATCTTTATTTTTGAGTGTCGAATTTTTGGGTCCTTTTTGTTTTTCCTTAGATATGGAGCTTCAGTTTTTCTATCTCCAGATTTTTCTTTAGATTTTTGGTCGATTTTCTTTAAAAGACCTAAATTTTGAGCAGAAATTGGAACATTATCATCCAGTTAGAACTAATTCCAGACCAATTTATTTTTAGTTTTCAGCAGACTAGGTCTCAATCGGTATATGGTAATTTTTAAGTCAATTTTTGTTAGATAGATGAAGGAACAATAATTTTAAGTAACATTATTATTTTCTCTCACTTTCAGATGTGATATTTTACAGTATCCCTAGCTAACTTTGGTGATTACTGAATTGAATACAACTAATATAGTTTTTCTTTATGGTTGCTGCAGCCCGGAATTTGACTGACGAAGAGAGAAAAGGGTATCGGGAAATTAAATGGGACGATAAAGATGTTTGTGGGCCTTATATGGTTCGGTTCTGCCCTCATGATTTGTTTATCAACACTAAAAGTGATCTAGGTGATGGCTTCATTCAATTGATACATGAGGCTTCTTAACTTTTATTTCGACTACCTCCCTCTTTGCTAATGAATGTTATCTTGTATTGCTTGCATCAGGGGTGTGCTCGAAAATTCATGATCCAAAGTTGAAGGAAAGGTAGTAAATGCTTATTATGGTGGATTTTGTGCTGTTTTAAACTACTCTTTTAGCTATTATCAAATCTATATATTTCTCGAGCAAAGTTTGTTGTTTATCAATTGGGACTGATACACATAGTATACCTACAATGGATCCTTTTATCCCTTTGTTAAGTAACTTATTTAACACAATAGATTATTTGAAGATTACTCAAGATGAATTAATTAAAACTACCATGAAATTGTCAGAGGATGCATGACTTTTTAAGAATTTTCTGTGGATCAAGAGCAGTTTCATGCATTTAAGCTTGTTTCGTAATAGTGATTGTTGATTTTGGTGTTTCTCTTAGTTTTGAGAACTCTCCCAGACATGATTCATACGTCCCCAGATTTGAAGCTGAACTAGCTCACTTCTGTGAGAGATTGGTAAGTTTTCGTTTCCACCAGTCTGATGTCCAATATTTCTGTTGACATAATCCCCTACTCTTAGTATGTGACCATATTCAATATTTTGTTTCAGGTTTCAGATTTGGATAGAAGAGTTAGGCGTGGCCGTGAACGCCTTGAACAAGAGGTTGAAGTCCCCCCTCCCCCTCCGATTTCAGCTGAAAAATCTGAGCAGTTGTCTGTGCTGGAAGAGAAGATAAAGAACCTTCTGGAACAAGTTGAGTCTCTTGGTGAAGAAGGAAAAGTTGATGAAGCTGAGGCACTTATGAGAAAGGTAGTATGATCATAGTTTTTTAATGTTTTTATATGATGTGGATTTTTTGACGAAAGTATGTCACACGTCTTGTTAATCTTTTACTCGCCTGATTTCTATTTTTGTGCTTTTAAGGTGGAAATACTTAATTTTGAGAAGACAGCCTTGACTCAGCCACCACAGCAGGATAAATTGTTGATGATTGCGCAGGAGAAAAAAATGGCTCTATGTGAAATTTGTGGTTCCTTTCTAGTGGCAAATGATGCTGCAGAGAGAACTCAGTCACATGTTACTGGCAAGCAGCACATAGGTTACGGAATGGTCCGGGACTTTCTCGTTGAGCACAAGGTGCATATTAATCATAAGTCGTATTCTTTTAAGAAAGTACTATTACATTAAAATGTGACATTTGTGTTCTTATTATTCTTATCTATACGACTTAATATTTGCAATTGAAGAGCCTTTTTTGGGTGTCTTTTTGTTTGCTATTTAGTTTGGAGGGTTATATATCAAATTTTAGTTTGAATAAGATATATGCTAAAACTTATTCATGTCTTCTTAAAACTGTTATGCAAACTCATCGGGTTTGTCACTCATCCTTGGTCAAAATAATGTGTATTTTTACAATTACCAGGAAGCTAAGGAGAAGGCAAGAGAAGAAGAAAGATTGGCTAGGGAGAAAGAAGCCGAAGAGCGAAGGAAGCTACAGGAAAAAGAACTTGAAAGCCGAAGCAGACGAAGCGACTCATCTGACAGAAACAGGTATCGTGATCGTGATTATGACAGGAATAGGGACCGATATAGGGAACGCGATCGTGACAGAAATGGCAGAGGGGTACGAGATGTGAAGTATGGCAGTTCAAGGAACGGAAGAGAAGGCAGTAGGGATAGATATCGAGAACGTGGCAGAAGCAGGTCGGGTTCTCCCATCAGACGTGGTCGAAGGAGTCCACATTGAGGATTATGTAGAGAAATATCTGAATTATGAATTCTGAAGAGGTAGACATTTTATGATTTATCAAGTTTTATGTACTTGTGCATTTTGAGACTCAAGTTGTGTTGTCATTATGAGTAAATTGTTTTCTGTTCTCACAGCTCTATTGAGAAGAGAAAAGGTCGAGGTAGGTATATTTCATCATTGGGACTGTTTTTTGTTCAACTTTTGGTGGATAGTTGTTGAGTTTTTGGTGGTTTGTCCTAAACCGAAAATTGTTCGAACCTTTTTCGTTCGGATCAACTCATTTCTAGTAGTTATTAAGAGCAGATGTGATGTAAGTGCATGCGTAATACCGCTGCTGATGAAGAAGCTGAGTTTTTTCAAACTCTGAGGTAACCAAACAGTTTATTATGATAAATAACTTCATAACATCGTCAACTATTTGTTTGTCCTTTTCTTGGATGACATAGATGCTTCGTGGGAAAATGGATTGTCATTCTCTCTTGTAACTCAGGTTTTTATGCGATGCAATATCTTGCTTGTGTTTATTGCTTATTTGGTGAGTTGTGAACATACGAATAAGATCTCATGTTGATCTGCTGTGGCACTATTCCTGAAGCTCTAACAACTGGGGTAAACTTTTCTTACTTGATTTGTGTTTCATCCATGTCGACATGGTCAAAAAATGACACGTCGTCGCCCTTCATAACTAATTTTTACATTACCCTGTTTTAAAAAAAAAGAATTTTCATTGTGCAGGTGTTATGACTAGATTTGTGGCACCATATATCTTGTTTTCTGTAAAAACCCCTGTAGATTGTCATTGTGGTTGATTGAGTTTTTCGAAAAAATTCTGGTTTTGAGAATCTAATGCTTCCCGTCCTTTAATGTGGTTCCGTAAAAGAATATGGTTAATATGTGTGGGTCTGCATGATAGAAGGATTACTTTGTAGTGTGATTGAAGCTGTTTTCAGGTCATCAGGATGGAATATGGACCCTGTCTAAGAATATTAAGAAAACTTTTAACTCAATTTTGTAAGGATGTCTGGAAGCTGCATTCAGACTGGTAATTTCTTTCATCTTGTATCTGAAGGTATATGGATTTCTAAAGGATAACATCTATGCATCAATTGCTTGAAATGAAGGCTTCGATAACTTCTATTGTCCAGTAGGATAGCTGTTTAGTTGAATGCTTGTGACATTGGAGTTTGATTAAGTATTGATGTTCAGATTAATGCCGCCTCGTGTTTTCATACTCACTTCAATCAATTTCTGGCCTATGAATGAATTGCTCTGGGGCTTTATGGAAATATTGAGGTTTTAGGAAATATTGAGGTTTTAGGCTTTCTTGAAGGCCAATATAGAGGTTCCTGTCAGCTTGATCATACATTTCTAAGACCTGAGCACAAACTTTTAATTTCCACTGTTTGATCGTTGAAACATAATTGGCTGTGGAATATTTGAGATTGATCGTTAAAAAGTCAAGTTAATTCAGTTTATTAATTCAAGCCCAGCTCAAGCGCAACTTGATTAATTAAAAAATGACATCATCTAAAAAAAATGGAACTAGTTGTCGAATTATGCTCAACTCCATTATCAATGAAATTAGTCTCAAATACCATATCTAAATTTGGATTAAAAATCAAACATGTTTATATTAATATGGAAACAATTGATCTAAGATCCAAACGTAGATGCTATTGTGAGACTTCAATTCTTCAAACATCATCAGACAATTCTGCTAATCAATCAGATTCTGAACACGGAGTGTCTTGACACTATAAGAGCAACAATTAGCACAACAGAACTATATGGTGATCTCAATTATCAGCTATGTGAAACTGTACCAATGGGATAATATCAAGGACCGTAAACTATAATGGAGTAAAAACACCATCTCATTATAATGTAGGAGAAATTTGTTTCAAGGAATGAGTACACCTTTTCACACATATATCCTATAGTGGAGAGATGTGTAATCGACGCCTTCAGAAAAATGGCATCATTAGACGGGGTGAAGTTGTTTGGCCCGTCTTTCTTCCACAAGTATAATACCAATTGTCTCACTCACTTGAGCTTTCCAGAAAGGTTCATCATGAGATTGGAGCTCATGGGCACTAATCCAGCCTCACCCCTCGCATCTTACAGACGAGGTTAGCTGTTGGAAGATCAAGCTCATTTCCCGAATCTGATCTCAAGAGATCCTTAAGCTGATCTGTTGGTGTTGAGAAGCAGGTATGAAATGTAGAAAGAACAAGTGGAACAGGCATTGATAGAGCTGAGAGCACATTGCTCAAGTATTCAATATCAACAGTTAGCTGCTGGGCCCCACGATCTGTTATCTTTTGTATTCCACGCAACTGCTCGATATACAGAGCTGTAGCTCCCTCCGCAACCTACCAACACACGGGAAATGTTAGAACTTATGCACTCTTTTGCAAACACTTCCAGAGTGCTTAACACATTGATACAACATCTTCTGTTATGTTATAAGCATGGAGTTTAAACAGTATAAGTAAAAGGGATGTACCTTGAACATCCATTCAGTTGCAAAAAACTGTGCCTCCTCAGCATTGGCGTCACTGTTGGAAATACCCTCGGCAAGGGGCTCCAGTTGTTGTGGTAAAGTAAGAAGGTATTCGCCAACATTGGTCACGTAAGATTGAGGGTAGGCACTAAAGCTTGGAAGTCGGTAAGTACTTTGTTCCTCAACAGAAGACCATATGGGCAGACGAGATAACTCATTAAAGTGTTCTCTCACTTTCAGTATAAGCACATCATAAACTAGCTCATTCACCGCCTCAGCAAAAGCTGCAACTCTTTGAGAAGCAAGTGGAAGGGCATGAAATCGAGGATCTTTTGACTGCATGATTTAAGTAAAAAATTGTTAAGCGTGAATGATTCACGTGCATTTATTGGCAAATGTCAGATACAGAGGTAGAGTAATCAAAATCATTAAAAAAAAATTGTTATTCGTACATGAAGGGCTGTGTCCATATTTCAGTTGATTCCACAAAGGTTGTCTTTTATTTGGGTTTTAGTGAAGGATTTCAAATGATTTCAAACTAGATGGATATGAAATCCACCATAATGATTTAAACAGTAACTCAAACGAGTTTCACAAAAATTGAAATCCACAGTAACTTGAAATCATCCTAACAATCTCAAATGATATGTTATCATTTGATGAATTTGAAAACCATAGCTTTTCAAATCCTTCCATCCGAACACAACCTGATTATTTTCTTTTCCATGGATAGGTTTACTAAGTCTTTTTTTCAATTTAGTATTATTTTTGCAAATTACGTTAATAAATATCAACTCATGTTTGCATATAAAAAATCATGTTCTAAGAACTCTGACTAAGTTCTGATCATGCCAAATACCTGCTCCAAGAGGTTAAGAAGTTTCCGAGCCTTTTGTGGGACATCAAGAAGCCGAAGAGCTGCCACATCAAGGGAAGCTTTTCCAGCTATAGATGATTCCCCGCTTCCATCAGTGTCATCCAAATGTGATTGGTTTTGATCAAGACTCGAACCATATGTCGAAAGAGACACATTAGTGCTCAATCTAGCAAGAGTAGATCTCAAGGAAGCTTCAAAAACCGAAGTTCGACTTGTCAAGCAATCTGCGACAGTGAGAATCTGTAAAGCTCCCTGGACAAATGACCACTCCTCTTCATTTGACATGAAATCAACTTTGCGTGCTCCTTCCTTCCTGTCTGATCCTGTTTCCTTCTTTGCTCCAACACTATCAACCACTATATCTACTCCGCATACTGCTCTTAGTGCTTTTAGATTCCCCTGAAGGGTAGAGATGTATTGTAGTATTACATCATCAAGGGCAAGGATAAGCTCATCTACTTCGGAACCGCCAGTAAAGCTAATACATCTCTCTGTGGCAGCTTCGAGGAGTAGAATGACTTGTGGGATGGACTCTTCCATTCTTCTTACTGTTTCACTGAGCTCAACTCCCTGGACACCAATAATACGAGTACTAACTCCTCTAAGATCAAGCCCTGCAATCTCACTAGACAGCACTAATCGCTCCATGTGCCCATATCTGAATAATGTATTAAACAGCAAGTTAGTAGATTTATAAAAAATGGTTTAGAAAGGAAATGTAAATTATAAGTGAGATAGAACACATTTACGAGAAGCATCCTCCTAATACCGGAGTCTCTAAAACAAATAAGAAATTATTGTTCGACAGAATACAGTGCTCATTAAGTTTTGTGTTTGATAAGTTATATTCTTGCAACTCAAACAGCTCTACCTAGTAGAGCCAAGGAAACAAGGGCCAAAAAAGTTTCACAACCAGCCAATTTCATTCTTAACATTATAATGCACTTACTTTTGTTTAAAAGTTTCATAAGGAAGGTATACTGCCTTCAGAGCATCCAACAACACATGAAGATCTGAGTCGGAAAACAAATGTTGAACATTCCTGGCAAAACTCCCTGTTATATTGTGTAGTTCTATTAGAGCCTCCAGATGTTTAGTCTGAATTTTGACTCCTTTATGTGAATCCCCTGATAAGACGTCTAATATACCTGAAACAGAGAAGCAGTGAAAATGGAATTAATCTCGGAGAGCATTATAACAAGGATGATAGCAGTACATATCAGATCAATTCTCAACTTCTCAGGCTACTTCAATAGAACCAATAAAACTAAGGAGCTCAAAAACATATCTGAACTGCATATCCATGTAAGCGCCAAAAGAAGAAAACAAATTCGAAGTATAACCTTTGGCCAAAGCTTTAGTCTCTTGTACCACATCCCCAGTAGCAAGATTAACACGGAATATAAAACTTGCACCAATGGCTGACATTGCCTCAGTCAGCAATTTTGGAACAAGTGTTCTGTAATCTTCAGGAAAAGCAAGAGTGCACCTGTAGAGGAATGTTTTTAAGGGGGGTGAATAGATTATTACAGCATACACTACTATATAATATATATTATCCATAAGGCTCATAAGGCTCCAAAAGTAAGTAGATTTTCAAATATATGTGAGACAGTCCCGAAAACATTCTAAGCTGCTACCTTTGTTTTTGGAAAACAAAGTGCACGACACTAAGAATCCATTAGCAAGTTCCAGTTTCATGCATAAACAAGAAAGTTAAGAGGCAAATTGACAGGAATTACCACTTCCATTCTTGTTCAACATAAAGCAGCAACTCGTCATAGAAACTAGGCAACCAGCGAGAGAATGACATCATCTGCGAAGTCGCTTGTGAATCTAGGCTACTTGTGACCCTTTCTACTTCATTCCTCTCATTTGCAAGTTTATTAGATGGTTGTCTCAAGTCAAAACCTTCCCATAGCTTCTTTATTGCTTTGAGGTGAACTTCCGTGTGGCAACTCTCTAAAGACTTAAATCTCCCAATTCGGATTAGGATTCCACGCATTTCTTGAGCAACATTAACCTATTGAAGAGAAAGGAAATCACTTACACTGCCAAGTTGTATGCAAACTACGGAAGGAGGCTAAAGAGCAATATATTTTCCAAGAAGCTAGATTACACCAGAAGTTTTTATATCAAACACAGAAACGGTGAAGAAAGCTACCTTTTGATTGTTCAATGCATCTGTTAAACGAGGCTGAACCATTGAGTCGAGTCTATCTTCTAAAACTTCAAGCTGCTTCCTTATATTGGCAAATTCAGCAACCTGATAATCTTGAACTCATGAATCATACTATTTCACATATCTCAAGCTATGGCATGATATATCTTTTGGAAATCGTTGAGCAAAATATTACCTCCCCAACAGCAGTTAGGCAATGTCTCATGTTAGCCAGTGTTTCTGCTGCTCGGGGGAGATCACCACTGGAAAATACATCCTCCACAGTCGAGCTTAATTGCGTCAAGCCGGCAGCATCCTGTTCACAATAAAAAACAACTTTTAGTACTGACAAATAAGAAACCGAAAATCAATTGACAGACAGCTGCGTCCTAAATGAAGAAATCAAAATCATAAGCCAACCTGCAACGTCTCATATGCAGCTTCCATCCGCCGCTTGACTGTATCAACTTTGGCAAGCGTCGCGATTGATTCTGCAGAGGATCCCTCGGCCTGAGGAAAAAATTGCAATTAACACCAAAAAGGTTGTCAATTTAACTGTCTTCAAAGATTTGGGAAGCATTTCTCATAATTCTGTACCGACATTACCAAATAAAATAGAAGACTCGTATGTTAATATTCAACATGCATCTATAAATAAATTTCTCCGATATGCGCATTCACAAACTCAAATTGACACCTTCAATTACTGCACTGTTCACTAACTCAAACTGACACTTTTCAAGCACCTTCAATCCGCATCGGAACTAATTTCCTCTCTAATTCGAACAAAAACAAATAAAAAAACATTTATTTCAGCACCAACGCGACGATCTTAAACTACGCAAGGTAAGATGAGTTCGAGTACCTTACCTTTTTTAGGAAAAGAAGTATGTTGGCGACGGATGAACGGAGCGAAAGTGCGTCGTCGCGTAACCGGATGACGTCTCTAGAAGCACGAGGAACACGGAGGAGTGCAGCTGCGCTCTGCTCCTCCAATGAGGCGGCGATCTCTTCCGACACCATCTGTAGCTTCATCTCCAGATCCACAAGGTGCTTCTCGACCGGATCCTGTGGATGCCTTTGCTGAACGGCGCCATTTATCCATTTCTTGGGATCGAATTTCTCGTCTGAGAACGCACTCAGATCGACCATCATTTCAGATGTTTGTTCAGTTTTCCGATGGATCAAGCTGGTAGTGTGCGTCTGAGTTTTAGTTTTATCAGTTGGTTCAAGGGATACTAATATCGCATTTGCTAAGTTTTTCCAGCCAAAAACGCGATTATAGTTGAATTTTAATGAATAAAAAACGCTACTTCCTCGTGATAATATGTATACGTAGCAAAGCAAATCAATAATTTAAAACTTGGGCCGAACCCATATTATAAAGTTCAATACATTTTGGGGCCAGACCAAATTAAAGCCCATTTATCCAGGCCCAATTAGTTTTCAAAGCCCAGATACTTACCCAGTTATTATCCAGAACCTTCTGGAGCATCTCCCAAAAGAATCTCTCGTATTTTCTACACACTCCCAGTTCTCAAGCCATCTTCTCACTATAAATATGATCCAGAGATAAATTCTGGATAAACCAGTTCAAGAAAATACTACTGAAATATCGTGTTCTTCAAGCTTTCAATCAAGCATAGCTATTAGCAATGGCAGCCTCATCCATGGCTTTGAAGCGCCTCATCTCATCCAACCTCTTTTCCAGGTCACTTCGTCCTTTGGCTCAGCCTGCAGCAGCCACCTCATCAGCACGCTTCTTCAACACCAACGCCATGCGAGAGTATGACAGAGATGATCGCGACTTGGACGTCGATCGCCGCCCCGATCGTCGCGTTTTCTCTCCTTTCTCAGGTAGTTGTTTTCGCACTCAAATCTCCAATATGTTGTCATTTTTTAGCATGTGTTCTGTTCTGTATTGATTAATTTAATCGTATAAAGGTTCATTTTTCACTTTACTTTTGCATTTTCTTTTAGTTTATGTTTAATGAATTTGTTGATAAGCTTTACGTGCATATATTGCAGATGTTTTCGATCCTTTCTCAACTAGAAGCAGCCTGAGCCAGATACTGAACATGATGGACCAATTCATGGACACTCCTGCTGCCTCTGCCATTCGTCGCAACTGGGACGCAAAGGAAACTGCTGAAGGCCTTCATCTGCGAGTGGACATGCCAGGATTAAGCAAAGAAGATGTAAAGGTGTCTGTGGAGCAGAACACACTGATCATCAAAGGTGAGGGCAAGAAGGAGTTTGATGACGATGAGTCTGGACGGAGGTACACCAGCAGGATCGATCTCCCTGAGAGACTCTACAAAACTAACGAAATCAAAGCTGAGATGAAGAATGGAGTGCTCAAAGTGTTCTTGCCCAAGATCAAGGAGGAAGAGAGGAGCGATATTTTCCAAGTCAATGTCGAGTAATATTTCGGGTTGTTTCGTCTTTTACAGTAATATCTCTGTTAATAAGTTGAGTATGCTGTGTTTCCAAGTTGTCTTCAACATTTTGAAATGAATGTTGTGAGTTTTGTGTCTTGTTTCAGTTAAAGCTCCATGTTTCATTTGGAAAATCAATCAGAAATCTAAAAAATTTAGATGTTTATCAAGCAATCTGAAGGGATCAAGAAAGCAATTTGTATTATACAGCAAAACAGTGGCATTAGAACCAGAAAAGCCCATATGAATGTGAGATGAAACCCAAAAGTATACTCACAAATCTGCTTTAGCACACAAGATTTTCCCAATTCTGCCATTGTCGTTCATGGGCAATAGATTCTCCAATACATGTTCTAATCCGATTTCCATTACCAGTTCTGGTTCTAATCCCAGATTAACCCCACTAATATTCTCCAACATCTTTACTACTTCATTCATCCCAGGTCTATTTCCTGGGACAAAGTTAACACACTCTATTGCTATTTGTAGTAACTGCACCATTGCCTTCTCTTCATTACAATACATCAAAAGTTCTAAATCAAACACCCCAGCAGTCCATTCATCACGAATAGCAGACTGAACCCACTGAACCAATGAAATGACCTTTCCACCCTCGGAGGTTCGGTGAGGTGGCCTTCCAGAGACGAGTTCAAGTAGCACAACTCCAAAGCTATATACATCAGAAGCTTGAGACATTTCCCCTTCTGGAGCATGATAAACCGTAACTGATTGTGTGATGGGATTTGTTACGTTTTGCAATCCAGCATCAGAGACAACACCGTATTGTTGTTCGTTAAGGAAGATGTTTGAGGATTTTATGTTTCCATGGACAAACGTTCGACCATCTTGTCTGTGCATGTAAGCAATACCCCTTGCTGCACCAACAACAATTTTCAGTCGGGTTTCCCAGCTTATAGGTGTTCTGTCTGTCCCTCTTTTCCCTGCAAAGTTGCAAAAAGTGCATTAAATTACAGGGTAAGCTACATCAACACTCTCGAATGCCTACAAATTTGAAGGGAAAAAACCCCATAACTGTCTCTGTCATTAAAAGTATACTACAATGTTCATGAAAACTACTGGAGATAACTTCACTTACCATGTAGCAGGGCAGATACACTTCCCTGATTGTAATAATCATATACCAAGAGTGATTTATCTCTTGAATAGTGGTATGCCCTTAACTGAGCAACATTTTTGTGCCTCATTCTCCCAATCACATCCATATGCTGCTGAAATTTTCGAAATGTGACTTTCACATGGTTCAATCTCTTCACCATGATAGTAGCATCTCCATTTTGAAACATCGCCTTGTATGATGTCCCAAATGTACCTTTACCTAGAATCTGAGCAGAAGCCCTCAATATATCATCAAGTTCATAATTGACATTACCATGATCAACAAAAACAAGTTTTTGCTCAATTTGTCTCGTGTTTTTCTTACTAAGGTCCTCTAACATATTCACTACTGCAGCCATATTAGGCCTTTCCTTTATGGATTTTGCTGTACACCATACTCCTATTTGCAAGACTTTTACCATAGAGTCCCTTATGGTTGGATCTTTCAATAGATATGCATCACATACCTTAGAAGTCATTTCCTTGCTTTTTACAGAACTAACAAACTTGACTATATCAACAATCTCAGGGGACTTTCTCGTCAGAAGTTCAAGTAGCAGAATGCCAAAGCTATAGACATCTGATTCTTGGGATACATCTCGAGTGTTCTCGACTTCTGGTGCATAGCACCATGCAGTTGTCATGAATGTTGTTGCTATCATGTTTGCTAAGCCAAGATCTGATACACAGCCATACTGTTGTGGATTTAGAAAAATATTTGATGATCTTATGTTTCCATGGACAAGTTTCGCACCGTTTCGTGAGTGTATTTCAGCTATGCCCTTTGCTGCACCAATAGCAATCCTTAGTCTGGTTTCCCAGTCTACCTGAACCAGATTTTCACCAGATTGTCCTGGCAACATAAAAGGAATAACACAAGCATGTGAGGAAGTTAGCCATAGGCTCCATAGATAATCAAGAAATTGCTAGAAAATTAAAAATTGTTCTTACAGCTGAATGACAAGAGTGCAACATACCATGTAGCAATTCGTACACGCTTCCGTTACTGTAATAATCATACAACAAGAGCTTTTCATGGGTGGTAGAATAGTAAGCCCGTAATGGGGTCACGTTCTCGTGCCTGATATTTGAAATGATGTCCATGTGACGATTGAACTTTTCTTCAGAAATACTGAAAGAAGAATCCAGTCTCTTAACCACAATTCTCAACCCATTATCCATTACAGCAACATGGGCACTCCCGAAGGTTCCCCTTCCAAGTAACTCTGCAGAAGCCAAGAATACTTGTTCGACATCAAAAGCAGGACGAAAATCTGAAATGATAACTAGTTTTGGGATCGATTTCTGTGAGACCTTTTCTACTTGCTGCCAATATAGGGATGAACTTCCAGGCCCTGAAAAGTCATGGAAGGAGATAGACGAATAGAACTCTGATGCTTCTGAGAGGATGCTGGGGCTCCTAGAGTGCTCGTGAAAAAGTTGCCAAAGCTGTTGTTTTCGCATAACAGCAACCACCAGCCTCTCCCAGTTATCACGAGCTGTAGACATTTTTCCCTGATAAGAAACTACTTGCCCTGGAAGTGGTGATCTAATAAAACCAGTTGACTCTGACTTGGTCAGAAGTCTCTTCAGTATTTGGTAAGAACAACATCATTGATTTTGATGTGGACAAAATCATCTAAATAAACTATTAATGTAGAAAATGATCATATGTGAACAACCTCCTCTTTTGGTGTCCTGGGTTTTTAAGCCTTTCCTTCAGCATCCATCTTCATCGGCGTCTCTACCTTCTGGTTCGACAACTCCATCGCGTTTACTTAGAGGTTTTCATGTCATAACGAAGATTTGGGATGAAAATCTTGCCTTTTGTGATCTTCATTCTGGATTCAAGCTTGTAATCTCCCGGTTATCCTCATGAACACCAAGTTGATTGGTGATGGCATCGGTACTTTTAGGTAAGTCTAATTTTATTTGCCGATTGCCGGAATTCTGTTTCAGATGTGGCCCGGCCATAAATTGTTTACATGGTCCTCTCCTCAGCCTCCGTCAACCTGCAAATAATACCCCAGATCCAGTCGTATGATTTTTCTGTCCGGAAAATAAGCATTCTTTGGATCGAAGCCGAAAACCATTGTTACCAAATCCTTTCCTCCAAACCTAAATCGCAGATTAACAGAATATCTAAAGCTCATGTGAAAATCACCTTGCTTGACCTAAATCCTCCAACTCGTGAAATCCTTTCCGATTCACCTTTTACACCCAAAAATAATCGCAGCATTTTCCCTCCAATAATTGAATGTAGAGTCCCTCAAGGTCTCACCAAATCAATTACTACATAATCTAAATTTCATATAGAATTCCTTTAGCTCCTATTGAATCGCCTCAGGTATTCCGTATTCCATGTCTAATATAAAACGCTGAAAAAAAATCATGTTTTAAAATTGCCCATTTCCTCCTGGATCTGTATCTGAAGCCCAACTTACGGCCCATATATTGGCCCAATCTTGAACAGATATTGTCAATATGACTGGAATTCTCAAGCCCAAATTCCCAAACATTTGGGCCACTTTAGAAATCTGGATTGCATATCTTTCAATAATATGAATATCTATCTACCATGTGCCACTGACTTTAAACATTGAACCATTTTTGGATCATGCAAAATTTTGTGTTTTGATTACATATCAACTGGGAAATCAAGGAATAACCCATTTCCTAATTATATCATATCACAAACTATAAAAAGGTACAAATCCAGAATGAACCAAATAAGCCATCTGTTTAATAGCTTGCTAGTCCATATCAAATGATACAATTAGCAAAACAAGAATTTACAATGTAATTGTGGGCAATAAATCCTCCAAAAGATTTTCCAATCTGGATTCAGTAGACTCTAATCCACTAATCTCCTCCAACATCTTAACCACATCACCAATCTTAGGCCTATTCTCAGGGACAACATTAACACAATCCATTGCTATTTGCAAAACCTGCTCCATATTCTCCATATCATTTTCATACCCCATTAACTCCCCATCAAAAACTTCATCAACAGGCCAATAATCATCGCCAATAACAGACTGAACCCATTCAACCAGTAAAATAACCTCACCATTTTCTGCAGTGTACTGAGATGGCTTACCAGTTACAAGCTCTAATAACACAACTCCAAAACTGTATACATCAGAAGCTTGTGAAACTTTCCTGGTCGAGTTCAGTTCCATGGCTAAGTACCCTGGAGTTGGCATTGCTGACCGTTTGATGTACCTTGTAACTTTGGACAAACCAACGTCTGAGATTAGACAGTGTCCTTGTTTGTTAAGGAAAATGTTTGAGGATTTTATGTTTCCATGTACAAGCTTTCGATTATCTTGTCTGTGGATGTGAGAAATACCCCTTGCTGCACCTATTGCTACTTGTAGTCGTGTTTCCCAGTATAACATTGTCTTATCAGTGCCCACATTTCCTGCAAAATTGGACAAAATGGATTAGATTGTAATGATTTTCTCTAAAAACCAGTAAAGATATGGTTTTTACGCACCATGTAGAACGGAAAATAAGCTTTTCTGATCCAAATAATCATACACCAATAGCACTTCATCTTTTGAAAAGTAGTATGCCATTAATGCAGCTACATTTTTGTGTTTCATTCTTCCAATGATCTCCATATGCTGCTGAAATTCTTCGAATGTCACATTCACATCCTTCAATCTCTTCACCACGAGAATGGCATCTTCACTTTGTAAGCTTGACTTGTATGCTGTCCCAAATGTCCCTTTGCCAAGAACCTCAGCTGAGCCCCTTAACATATCCTCAAGATCAAATGTGGCCTTATCATCATCAACAAACACGAGTTTTCCTTCCAATGAAATACTACTACTACTTCCTGTACTAATCCGACCAAGATTCTCTAACATGTTTACCACTTCAACCATTTTAGGCCTTTTCTTTGTGGATTTTGATATACAGCTTATGCCTATTTGTAACACTTTTACCATTTGTTCCCTTATGTTTGGATGCTTCAAAAGCTCTGCATCAAACACTGAAGAAGTTCTAACTTTGCTTTTTATAGAGTTAACCAGCTTGACTAGGTTAACATGTACAGGGGATTTTCTTGTAAGAAGTTCAAGTAGAAGAATCCCAAAGCTGTATACATCTGATTCTTGGGACACATTTTGAGTAGTCTTGACTTCTGGGGCATGGTATCGTGCAGTTTCGATGAACGTTGTTTCGATTATGTTTGTCAAGCCAAAATCTGATACACATCCATAATGTTGTGAATTGAGAAATATATTTGATGATTTAATGTTGCCATGGACAAGCTTTCCACTGTTTTGTGAGTGTATTTCAGCAATACCCCTTGCAGCACCAATGGCACATCTTAGTCTGGTTTCCCAGTCTATCTGAGCCAAGTTTTCACCTGTTTGCCCTGGAAACATGAGAATATGCAACAGATCATATTCACATTTCATTATTTGATTAAAACGAGAGAAAAACAAGTGATCCAAACAGAGACTAATGACGATATTGGGCTAATACATCTGTGAGAAAGTTGAAATCTTTATTCCATGGATAAAGATTAAAGAACAGGGGAAGCTGAGTTACAGAGTTCAACATACCATGTAACAGTTCATGCATGCTCCCATTAGAGTGATAATCATACAGCAATATCTTTTCATCCATGGAACAATAGTAAGCCCTTAACGGGGTAACATTCTCGTGCCTGACACTTCCAACAATATCCACGAAACGCTTGAACTCTGTTTCAGAAACACTACCTGAGTTCAATCTCTTCACCACAATTCTCAACCCATTATCCATTAAAGCAGAATAAACACTCCCAAAGGTCCCTCTCCCAATAAACTCTGCAGAAACCAAGAACACATCTTCAACATCAAAAGCAGGGCTAAAATCTGAAACAAGAACCAGTTTTGGGACCAATTTTTTAGCAACAGCATCTTCTAGTTGCTGCCAATACGTTGATGAACTTTCAGGGCTCGAGAAATCGACATCACGAAAGGAGCTTGAAGTGGAACTCGATGCCTCGGAGCAGATGCTTGGGCTCCTGGATTGCTCATGAAAAAGCTGCCATAGCTGCTGTTTGCGTAGAACAGCAGCTACTAATCTCTCCCAGTTATCGTATATTCTAGACATCTTCTTCACAATCAAGCTTCTGAAATTTTTTACCCTGAAATTGCTTATCCCAGTTATTGATACCACTTGCAGGCTGGAATTATTGAACTTCTAACGCGATATTCCTGTTAACAGAGTGATTATTATAAAACCCGTTGACATTGACTTGGTCAGAATTCATTACATTATTTGGAAAAGGAGAAACGACAGCGATGTTCATACGTAACTTCGGAAAGTGGTAGGAAAATGCATGTGTCGTTTCCTTTGCAGAGTTAACATCAAACAAAGAAAAAACGCCATTAAAGTACAATTTCCTCGACATCAACTTAGGGCGAAAACACATAACTGAATCCGGAAAAATCGAAAGAATTTACACGAGATTGTCTTCAAATGACGTTCTGTGAAAAAAAAAATAACTCTCCGATCCAATTAATGGTGATAATTGATATTTGTGACTTTAATTTTTTTTAAAGAATTATCTTAATATTTTTTTAAATTAATAATTCTGCTGATCAGTTCTTAATTTAAGAAATGAAGAATAGTTTAGTATAGAAAGTTGTTAATTCTAACTTTGCATTTCTGATTAAAACATTTGAAAAAAAAATGATTTTTTAAGATTCAAATATATTTTCATGAATTTTATGGATATAAAATTAATTTAAAAGTTTTAAAATAATTTTCCCTAAATTATTTTGTGGTATTAACTTTTCACTTTCAAATATTGTTTTTAAGTAGTGATCAAGAAAGAGAACTTTTAAACGACAAAGTAAATAAAAGGTGATCAATAAATTTGCATAGTATTATTATGAAGTGATAAATGTTACAACATGAATGCTCATAGTAATGGATTTGAGCACCAAAGAATTATACATTCACTCTACCTTGGAAATATATATATATATATATATATATAAATCAACGTGCAGCTATGCATTACACTACAAGATTCACGTGTTAATACAACATATTCTTATGATCAACATGTTTATTATTAAAATGATGCCGAAATGTGTTTAAACTATAGTACCAACAGTACTTCGAAAACATTTCAGATATTCGTATTCAATCGCATTAACTCGATGGCATTCTATAGACCCAAAATACAATCCAATGAGTATAAATCAAACAATGTAATTCCAATATATAACAATAAGATGAAAACAACAATACGATTTCAATTATAGTCAACTAATTAATTTGTTCTTCGTAGTTATAGTCGACTTAACTGGTTCTATATCCGACCATAACTTGGACCACTATATCAATCCCACTTGTTATCCAACTCAATAGTTCAAGATGAGTAATCAATTATGCCAATCCAACATCAGAAACTCTTCAAAACTCTCTGTAACGAGGGAGATTAAAACTCTTCGATACAGCAACATCAGCCACACAATTTACAGTGTGAGCGTGGGTAAGAGATCTTCCAATAGATCCTCCAATCTCAATCCAATCGATCTTGGGGTCCCCATATTGATCCTACTAATCTCATTCAACATATTTACTACTTCAGCTATCCTAGGTCTGAATTTGCGATCCAATTGAACACAATTCATCGCTATTCGTAACAACTGCTCCATTGCCGCTGACCTCACAAGCTTCCCATCCAGAACTTGATCAGTATCTTTATGACTAAGAGAACGAACCCATTCAGGTAGTGAAATGACATTACCCTCCATGAACCGGTAAGGTGGCCTTCCAGAGACAAGTTCAAGTAACACAACTCCAAAGCTATAAACATCAGAAGTTTGGGAAAAATTCCATTCTGGGGCCATATACCCTCGATAATGCGTAATTGACTCTCCAAAGGGCTTCATTAGTTTTGGCAATGCAGCATCGGAGATGAGACTGTACTGTTGTTCACTAAGCAAAATGTTCGAGGATTTTATATTTCCATGGACAAGGTTTCGCTTTTGTCTGTGAATGTAAGCAATACCCTTTGCTGCACTAACCGCAATTTTCAATCGGGTCTCCAAGCTTACAGGTGTCCTCTTACTGCCTGTTTTCCATGCAACATTGCAGAACTGGTCTTATGAACAATGAGCTATAGTAGCACTATAAATTTAATTGGTGATAATGCAAAAATATGAATCAATTCCAGTTTGTTGAATTCTTAACTTGCAACACACCAGAGATAACTACATGCAGACCCCGTCACAGGTGGCCCTTGCCCCTGAGGTTTTGCCAATTACTTAATACTTACACAACCCCCTCAGATGTTGAAATTGTAATATGCTTCTAGTTATAGGGGTGAACTTGTAATCTACTTCTATTTATTGAGGAAATTATGATAATTTTTCAAACCATGGGGTGCTTGTGTAATTTACCAATTATACATGGTGCCAGACATGTCATTTCACATGAAAAAACAAGAGCATCGCTGTATATAGGCATGGCATTGGATGGGTCGGACCCACACACAAAACATATCATTGGGTCTGGACCCAGACCAATAAAATAATTCATTGGGTCTGGGTTTGGACCATAAACCTATTGACCCAAATCCCAATCACCCAATTATATAAAAAATTTAAAGCATAAAATATTTTTTTACTTTTTTTTTTACATATATATATTTATTCATTAAAATTGATGTAACTACATATATGATATTTATATATATGTGTATATATATAACCTGAGATTTTATTTAGTATGTAACGTATATGCATAATATATATAGATAACAAGAAATATTAATCTAAAGTATATATGTATATATATATAGTAATGTATATGTATTTAATATATACAAAATAACATTATCTATGTGTAATTATATTATAAGACATTTATATGTATATATAATAATACATATGTAGTCATACATGTAAATGTAAAGAATGTGTTAAATATATATAAAATATAGTGTATGTACATTATAGTGCTTAGTCCTCTACCTTCATTTCCAGATTTTGTAGTCACTATTAGATATATGGTGAGTTTATAATTTTAGTACATAATAAATATAATCTCATATATATATATATATATATGTATAGTTACACCAATCACAAAATTTACATATATATATATATATAGTTGTACATATATTTAAATAATCATAGCACAAATAAATAATTTATATATTTTATTATTTTATAAAATTTTAAAGCATCTTGGATAAAAAGATTAAAAAAAAATTGGATCTAGGTCCAAACCCAAAACATTGGGTCCAGACCCAGACCCAGACCCACACCCACACATGTCCGGACCCAGACTCAAAGTTTTGGGTTTGGTTTGGGTCCGACCCACCCAATGCCAAGCCTAGTTGTATGTCTTAATAATCTACTTACCATGTAGCAAGGCAGCAACACTCCCATGATCATAATAATCATACACCAAAAGCTTTTCATCTCTTGAATAGAAGTATGCCTTTAATCCAGCAACATTTTCGTGTCTAATTCCTCCGATGACCTTCAAATGTTGCTGAAATTCTTTACGTGAAACATTCACATTCTTCAATCTCTTTACCACGATAGTGTTTCCATTTTCTAATCTTGTCTTGTATGATGTCCCCGATGATCCTTTGCCAAGAACCTCAGCTGGACCCCTTAACAGATACTCAAGGTCAAATTCAGGATTAGTCTCCTCAACAAATACAAGTCTACGGGTCGAGGAAACACTTCTTGTGTTTATCTTACCAAGATTCTCTAACTTATTCACTAATTTAGACATTTTAGGTCTTTTCATTGGAGATTGTGCTATACAACTTATTCCAATTTGCAACACCTTTACCATCTGTTCCCTTATGGCTGGATGCTTCAATAGATCTGCATCAAATACATTACCAGTTATGTCCTTGCTTTTCACCGAACTAACCAACTTAACTAGGTTAACAGTCTCGGGACCACCAGGAATATGTACAGGAGGCTTTCTAGTGAGAAGTTCAAGTAGTAGAATCCCAAAGTTATAGACATCTGATGCTTGGGAGACATTCTGAGGGTTCTTGAGTTCTGGAGCGTAGTACCATGACATTGGCATGAATGTTGTTGCTGTCATGTTTGCTACACCAAGATCTGACACACAGCCATAATGTTCCGGATTGAGAAAAATATTTGAGGATTTAATGTTTCCATGAACAAGCTTCCCACCATTTTGTGAGTGTATTGCAGCAATACCCCTTGCAGCACCAATGGCAATTCTTAGTCTGGTTTCCCAGTCTACGTGAGGCATATTTTCACCAGTTTGTCCTGGAGACATGAGAAGATGATCAGAACATAAATATTCACATTTCATTATTTCAATAAAAGCGTGAAAATAAGTAAATAGAGGGTATTCTTAGGACTAATGGAAATGTAGTTAACCTGAACTTTGAAATCCTTGATTCAAGTATCTCTTAAATGGACAAATATCATTCTTATTGCAATATTTTCTCCGTTATGCAAAGTCGTCTTTGTTGCCAGATCAGTATTAACACAGTGGCTTGAAACCAATATAAATATTGATGCAAGGGGAACTAATAGATGATAATACCTTGTAACTTTAATATGCACTTCATTAATCATCCCAACAAAACAGTATCAATAGATATATACAACAAAGAAAAGCCAAGTTCATATGCACTAGTTTACTAGAACCCCGTAAGGTAGAAATCTAAAGAATATCAGTTATTAAAAGAGGCAAACTCTTATCTCAGTATAATCGAACATGCAGCTCTGAGAAAGTTACTCATAGCCACCAGAAATTTTATGAAGAATTTGATAAACATTTTGAGATTCTATGGAATGTTTCTAAACATGAATAGATAACAGAGTTCAATGTACCATGTAACAGCTTATACACACTCCCATCAGTGTGATAATCATACATCATGAGCTTTTCATTAGTTGAAGAATAGTAAGCCCTTAACTGGGATACGTTCTCGTGCCTGACATTTCCAACAATATCCATCTGGCGCCTGAACTCCAGTTCAGAAATACTCACTAAAATCAGTCTTTTCACCACAATTCTTATCCCATTATCCATTACAAGCGCATACGCACTCCCAAAGGTTCCCCTCCCAAGCAACTCTGCAGAAGCAAAGACTAACTCTTCAGTATCAAAAGCAGGACAAAATTCTGAAATGAAAACCAGCTTTGGAAGCAATTCATATGAATTTGCAACCGCATCTTCTTGTTGCTGCCAATATGTGGATGAACTTTCAGGATTTGAAAAGTTAACATCCCGAAAGGAGCTAAAATTGGAACACGATGCCTCGGAGCAGATGCTCGGGCTCCTGGATTGCTCATGAAAAAGTTGCCAAAGCTGCTGTTTACGCAAAACAGCAGCCACCAGCCTCTCCCAGTTATCATAGATCTTAGACATCTTCTTCCCCTAAAAGCTTTGCCCTCCAAGTGCTTACCGATTTGTGATTAATCTAAGTCTTGAATAATTGGATCTGCTATGCCAGATATCCCAATTCATTTTTTATGTAAAGATTAATATATAAAACCAGTTGACATTGACTTGGCCCGCAGATTACATTATTTTTCTTTTTCTTCTTTGATTAAAAATTCATACCGTTAGCACAAAGTTTCAGAAAGAGGTTGGTAAATGCACGAATCTTTATTATATTTTCTTATAGAAGAGTTACTTCAAATCAAAAGAAGAAAACAAATTAGAACACGAACATAACAATTTACATACTATACTATTCCTCCAAGTAAAAAATGAACGAGATCGTCTACAAAAGATTTCCAGTGTGTGCACATATACAATCAGAAATCAATTAAGAGAAGAAGAACAAAAGAACAAAAATGCTTACCTCCGGTGATATATAGTTCATAAATTCCAGAAACAACCACAAAGATAGATCACCCAGCAGAACAAGATAAGCGATGAGACTGAGGGAAATTGACGGCGTTGAATACAGGGCAACAGTTTCCATTTCCATGCTTAGAAAGTCGATCGAGGTCACACGTTTCAATTCAAAATTTATGAAGTATCAAATTTCCAGTCTCAGTGTCTCACCAGCTCGAATACAAGAAAGAATAAATACTTTGTTCTTGATTTGGGCTTGGTTTTACGGTTTTAGGAGCTGTTGGGTTTGAGATTGTGGCCCAATATTAAATCTTGATTATGGATCTGTATTTATGGCCCAATTAGTAAGATCCATATTTATGGATGTTTATGCTAAAATATCAAACATGAAGGGACGTGGATGTTAAATTTTTCACAGTTGAAGGGTACTTATGCAATTTACCCATAATAAATTTATATGAACATTAGAGCCAAGAATTTCAAAAATAAATAATTAAAAAAATTTAAATCTTAATCCGGCTATGTTTTTTAATTAAAATTCATCAAAAAAAAAAAATACATATTATGGGTATTCACGTGAAAATAATATGATTTGTATTGTATTTATATATTTCGCAATCCGAATTTTCATTCAGTCGACTCATTTGCACCCCTACTCATTTCTGATTAAAAAAAGAGTTAAATTTTGTGGAAGATAATAAAAAAAGTTCAAAAAGTGTGAAAAATTATGAAGATATCACTATAACCACAAAATGTTTTTAGATTTTGGCATGATACTATCCTAATATATAGACAAAGATAAATATGATTGAAGTGTACATCCACATACTTAGATTGAGACTTATTTCATCAGTTTTGCTCCATACCATCCAACAATGCAACTTGGACAAAAGTATATAATAGGCCCAAAATTATTGTGATTTTTAGAACTATTAAAAGGAAAATATATGATATGCCCAATTTGAACAAGGATAAGATAATAATGTGACATATGAATTTAGATTGAATAAAACCAATAAAGGAAACTTCGTTTTAGGGTCACAAACGGCCCACAGTATGCACCCTTGTAATGCCCAAAATATTTAATTTATGGGGTAAAATATAATGAAGCTATCTGACATAATGTTATTATTGGTTCCTCAATTTTTTATTTGGAATTGTTTTAGTTCATTTATTTATTAAATTTTTAACTCAATAATTTATTTATATGTAGTTTATTTGATCATTTTATGTCAATTTTTATAAGGTTAAAATAAACTATTGATAGACTTAATCAATACAATTAGGAAATAAACAAAAATAATTTTGAAGGTAAAGTCGAGGGTTTAAAAATCATATAATTCCTAGAGTTGTCATAATGGGAAGCGTAAAGGACTCGAGTCGAGGCGAACACATAGTTGTTTTGAACTATAATCGAACTTCAAAAATTACGTTTGGATTTCGTTTGATTGTTAATCGAGTCGGGTCGAGCTTTAATCAAGCTGAACACGAGTCGAGCTCATGTATTGTGATTATTTTGCACATTTTTTTTTTTACTGATCGGGGCCGAATTCGAATCAAGTTTCAAAATTATCGAGCATTCGAAAAGTTTTTTATCGATCAAGCTTGAGTTAAATATCAAGTAGCTTGTTTTGATTTCCAACCCTACTCATAATCAATTAATTTACATTCAGAATAACGTGTATACGTCTTATCAAAACTACAAAAACATTAAAAAAAACAATTTTCAATAAATTATTTGCATTACAAATGGATGCATCATGCACCAAAATATTCCTTCATATCCTACCCTAAATAATATTATCACTCTGATACAATTAGCCAAGAACCAATGACTCAACCAAATAAATTACTACTTAATTAAAAATATTACTAGTATATATAAATTAATATTATATCTCATTTGATTCGGACAAGCACTCACGAGCACACGCTTCTCAACATGGACCTAAATTTAAATAAAACCTATAAGTTGATCCAAGAGAAATTCCACGTCATCCAAATCTTGTCACAATATTTACACGTAGGATTGGAGTGGGTCCCACTGTTTAAGGATTGGATGGCAGAGAGGCAAAGAATCGGAGAAGAGAATATGCATTTGTACGTAAGGAATTATGCTTCTACTTATGCGAATATCCTTTTTAGTTTTTACCCCATGGTTTTGCTACATTATTATGCCGACTATGAAATGACGTAATTGCCCCTCGGTGGGGTTTGGGTGTTTTGCGATTGCGTGAGCTCTTTTTGTACTGATGGGTATTAGATTGACTATTTTGCCCCCTCATACGTTGTAATCATTGTTTATATCAATGCTTGAATGTGATAATACATAAAATAGGAATAGATCAATATGTGTGCGTACATATATATATATATATATATTAATTTTTTTATTACATTTTTAACAACAATTTGTTAATATTAATAGCAATAAACCATTGTATTGTATTAATGGTATTTATAAATAATATAAATATTCCTAATGAATATTATTGATACTTTGATAGTAATACATTTATAATTAATATTCAAGATAACTATAATACTTAATCACATATAATTATAAATTTCTCCCTCTGAACCAACAAGAGAGTGAGACCCGAGGCATGAAGCATGCATATCTTAACTATACCAAAAGAAAACTGAATCACATGATATTGTGTCCATAAATTAGTGATATTTGTCAAAGTATAATACCCCATATAATCAATCTTTGCAAATTGAAAATATCTAGATTTTTCTCAGTCATTCTTCAGAAAAACCTATATTATATCGGGTCCAATAAAATATATATGACATAAATTGTATATTTGAAAAGTTGAGTGTTGAAAATTACATATTTTTTCAAAATATATAATGTGTGTCACTACTTGATTTGACCTAATATTTTAGGTCGTTTTCGTCAATTTTCCACATACTTCTAAAAGGACTTTTATGTGAATGATTTATGAGTTTATTCTCAATAATAGAGTCTAGACTCTTAGAGTCAAAAATAGAAGAAATAAACCAATTTTCTTGAAGACTAATTTAATTACATATGTTTGTACGTAAAATACGATTTACCTAATTAATTACATAATCTTATTGATTCTAGACCAAGTATTTACATGCCTGTATAAAATAGACACGAGCTTGTGGTTCAGAAGATTTAAGATTAATTTAATTAAATTATAGGTACAAATATATTAATTTGAGCAAAATTGTGTGGCTTTCATATCCCCATATAAAGTCAATGTGAAAATTAAACCAAAAGATTTAATCCCTTTTCAAGCTGTTTTGTTTGTTATATTGAAGGGTTGAAATGAAATGAAGGGTATGGGCAAAATGTCCCTTTCTTTCTACGTACATAACTTATATGTCGATGAGCTTGCCAAATTTAATTATTCAATAATCACATCAATATATATATATATAATATTTATTAATTTTGTGTCTCTTTTTGTTCTTTATACTAGTTGATAAATACTTTTTAAATTAAATTGTCACTAGATTGAAGTCTAATATGAGAAAATTGGATGGAAATAGAGAAAAACACCAATTTCTCAACGGTTTACCTTATTTTTACCAAAATAATTGCATGTCAAACCAAAAGGCAATTAATTGTCTAAGTCTCTCTCTTCAAATATACATATAATATAATAATAAAATTAAAAAATGATAGTAATATTTAATATATAATAATATTTAGATGCAAAAGTAGTCACATGATTTGTATTATTTAAAGATTTGTTGGAGATTAAAAATAATGAATAATAAGACAATACGATACATAAAGCTGGAGATGATAAAAGAGATGACGTACATTTTATAATCCCATAAATATGTTTATGCTTCGGTTAGGTCTTATTTGATGTACATTATATAGTTGTTAGGATATTTAATTAGTTTTGTGAATTTATTTA
The DNA here is from genome assembly GCA_963669365.1 of Verbascum thapsus. NCBI lineage: Eukaryota > Viridiplantae > Streptophyta > Magnoliopsida > Lamiales > Scrophulariaceae > Verbascum > Verbascum thapsus. Next base: position 555,016 of record OY770120.1, read on the forward strand.
AAAGAGCACATTAAAATTGATTCCGTACGTATTTACCTATAAAAAAATGCTATAATTGAATTGGGTGGGAAAATAATTTAATAGAATTAAAATAATATTTTTTTTGGTTGTTGAAAAATGTTTATCAAGCAATCAACACGTTATTCATGCTATAATTAAGCTATTTATAAACAATAAAATGTATTTAACTTATATGTAGTGTACATATATATGTATAAAAATATGTGTTTATTATCAAACTGAGGGGCATAGATGTCAATCCACCAATCAGCTAGCGATCAAAGTCAAAAACTAACGGCTGTTGAATAGAAATTTCGCTAGGGGTATTTTTGACAATACACATTGTCCTCTCCGTGTTATTAAACCTGCTGCAATCCCCTCCACTTTCAGTATCACCTTCTTCTTTATAGAAACGTAACACATTTTTCTGTTCTCATAAACTCAGACATTCAATATTTCAAAGAGAAATTTGAGCTCAATCAATCTCAGGTAAAGCATTTCATATACAATCCCATGTTTTACATCTCCATAATATTTGTTTTAGAATTTGTTTTCACGATCTTTTTTAGCATTTATGGTTGGATAATTCATCACATGTTTGCTGTCTGAAACATATATTAAGAAATTCATGTTTTTCGAGGAAGATCAACGTAATCTTGTGTGTTTTACGTTTTCAGTTACATTTTTTGAATTAATTACCTGTATTTGTTTGTGGTTTCCAGTAAAATTAATTAGAATGAACGGTAAGTTATTCATTTTCCAGGAATATAGGGGGAATATTTTGACTAGTAATTGGAATATTCATATTGCTGTAAATATCTTTGTAAATTATTTTTCGATAAGTTGCTTGTACAATTCAAAATAATAAACAGTGAATTTCAGATGCCCCACTCGATTCTTTGGTCCATTTGATCTGGAATCTATAACTTGAATTGGGTGATTAAAATTTGATGAGGGGAACTACTGAGTCCTATTTTTGATTATATATATATATATATATATATATATATATATAGCTAGCTTGCTTCGTGATTAGATATTTAGATTATGAAATTACTACGAATCTGATTAATGGTTTTGTAAATCTCATTTTACTGTAATTTTCCTCCAGTTTCAGGTATCCATTCTGTATTCTAAAGAGGGAAGCTGCTTTTAAGCCATTAATGGGTTCAATTGCAGAACCACGCCCTGAAACAAATAATAGCAAGCCACCAGGAATCCGAATCATCGAACGCATTAAAAAAGCTCCTATTTCCTACAAAACCCATCAAGCCATTGTCCTAATAGTAACATTTTTTGCCTACTTTTCTTACCACGCAACTCGAAAAACGACCAGCATAGTCAAAAGTGCACTTGATCCACAATCCCCAGATGTAGACTTGAAATCCTCTTTCTCATGGAGAAGGGCTTATTCTCACAAACCACTAGAGAAAGTTACTAATTCATGGGTTCTTGGATCTGGTTGGGCCCCGTTTAACGGTTCCGATGGAACTGCATTGCTTGGAGAGCTCGATGTGGCTTTCCTATTTGTATACGCCATGGGGATGTACTTTTCAGGGCATGTTGGTGATAGAATGGATCTTAGAATATTTCTAACAGTAGGAATGGTTGGAACAGGCTTGTTTACTGCACTGTTTGGGATTGGATATTGGGCTAATATTCACATCTTTTCTTTCTATTTGATTGTACAAATGCTTGCGGGGTTGTTTCAATCAACGGGTTGGCCATCTGTGGTGGCAGTTGTCGGGAAATGGTTCGGGAAAAAGAAGAGAGGGCTTATAATGGGTATTTGGAATGCTCATACATCTCTTGGTAACATTACAGGTTCAGTTGTTGCTTCGATATTGTTGAAGTATGGTTGGGGTTGGTCAATGGTTGTTCCAGGTGTGGGTATTGCTTTTGTTGGATTGGTGTTGTTCTTTTTCTTGCCGGTTAGTCCCGAGGCTGTTGGAGTTAGTTTAGACGATGATGATGATAATGATGATGAAATCTCGTCGCCTAGGAAGATCGGAGAGGAGATAACAGAACCTTTGTTGAGTACAAAGTCGGATGATAAGGATGCAGTTGGATTTTTACGAGCGTGGAGAATTCCCGGGGTTGCCCCGTTTGCTCTTTGCCTGTTCTTTGCTAAATTGGTGGCTTATACATTCCTCTATTGGCTCCCATTCTACATTAGCCACACTGGTAAGTGAATTTCCACTATGGTATATGTTTCTCGGAATCAGATTTTATATTCCAAAACTGTGTTACATCTCCTATTACATGTATTAGATGTTTGACGCCTGTTAAAAAATTTACACATGTTTAACATCCCTTAAAAAGTGTATTTCTGAATTACACATGTCAAATAACTAACCATGTGGAATAGCAGATGGAATAGGGGATTTGGAATAGATTGATTCACATTATAGATGCAATGGAAAATAATCCTTTATTATGTAATGTGGAATAAGATGAAACACCAATTTGGAACATATAATTTGAAGCGATTTAGTTTCTTCATATAGTTTCGTTAAACTCATTGCAAATTTATTGGTATCATTTGCAGCTATCGAGGGGCGATACTTATCGAACGAAGAAGCGGGAAATTTATCTACAATGTTCGATGTTGGAGGGGTCGTTGGAGGGATCCTAGCTGGACACATATCTGACCGTTTAAACGCAAGAGCCATCACAGCCGCAAGTTTCATGTACTGTGCCATACCGGCTCTTTACTTCTACAGAAGTTATGGGCACGTCTCGATGACTATAAACATCATACTCATGTTAATAACGGGAATGCTTGTGAACGGGCCCTACGCTCTTATTACAACTGCAGTTTCAGCCGATTTAGGAACACACAGCTCGTTGAAAGGCAATGCACAGGCCTTAGCCACCGTTACAGCTATTATAGACGGAACTGGCTCAATCGGGGCTGCACTCGGGCCTTTGCTGACTGGATATATTTCAGCTAAGAGCTGGAGCGCGGTTTTTACAATGCTGATGGGGGCAGCCCTTATAGCTGGTTTGCTTTTGACGAGACTCGTTGTGGCTGAGGTGGCAGAAAAGATTCAAGGGTCGAGGTTGCAAGAAGAATCTAGGTCGAGGCCTTCTGTAATGGAAGTATGATCGATTGCTCGATAATTAGCATCGATTATTCGTGCTTATAATGGTGAAAAGATTTGGAGTTTGAGATGTAGACAGAAGGGGTGTTTTATAATCCTCTTCAGGTTTCATTGGTTATAGATGTAGAAAGATGGGATGATTTGTATATTATTGTATGAGTATGATTGGTTACTTGATTGTAATTCAGAAAAAAGAGAAGAGGAAATGGAAATCAAAAGATTGCACATTGCATTTGTTCTTGAGTTCTGATAGAAGTATGAAGGAAGATGATTTCATATTCAAATTCTTATCTTAAGCATTTTTTGGAAATTATATGTATTATATGTAAAGATAACGAAAAACATGAATATATATGAGGTGTTTCTATTCATTTTAAGTAGTTTTCGGAGCCTGTATTTTTGTCGATAATCTTTTTACTCAGTTTTATATATAGTATAGAAAGGTGTGAAGGATGTTTAACATCGGAAATGTGTTAAAGAGACTCAATTAGTCGTGTTGAGATTTTCTTTATTATCTAATTTATGAACACGTGAAATTTTATATTTTGCTCGAACATGATATTCGATTAGTATCAAACATAACTATAATTGAGGAGTAAAATACTTGATTATCTTAAAAATATATGCTCAGTTGAAAATAATCAAGAAATTAGGTGATATGACCACTCCATTAAACTCTTTATTAGGCCATTTAAATATTTATAATTGTAGGAGCCATTAGGGATTAACATGCTCCACTAATTGAGTCAATAAGTGCTTTTAAGTACAAGGAGGGGACCAATAAATCATTCATCTTTTTTTAATGCAAAATCTCATTTCTTAATCATTATTTTTGCTAAATCTAAATCTAAACATATATCCTCAATATCTCATTTATATATATGGGTAGCAATTCCAAATCCAAACATGTTAACACGTTCAATCTTAAAAGGCTAACATATAATTGCTATGATTTCCATATATGGGATAGAAATTTAAAATTTTAAACTCAAAGGTCGCGTTTTAATATCATATAATCGATCAGTCGAACTCAATCAAACTCAGCAATTGGTTTAATTTCTATAAAGATGGCACTTTTGGATCCACATTTAAAACCAACATGGTCCCTACTTACTTGATTATGAAATTGCAACCACACCATTAATGTTATGTAGGCCAAACTAAAGGGTATAAGATCAATTTAGGTCATGTATTTATAAAAAAGTTCAATAATAAAAAAAACACCAGAAGAGTTGAGAAACGTCCAATTTGGTCCAGCTAAGGCTTTGAAGTTGATTGTATTGTATCCTTTCACACTCTTTAAGGTCAAGCTCAATCAAATTGAGTGATTATTAGGGGTACTATTCTTCAACTTAAATATTGTTATATTTACAATCACTTGTTTGTAATGGTCCCTTAATGAATTACACTAAGTCGTTGCGATTCATAAATTCTTAAGAATAATTCAAAAATAATTGGGAAAAATTATATCTAATCGAAAAAAAAATTGATATGATGGGATCAATATATTAAAGATATAGATATCAAATGCAATTATTAGACTAGTTTAAATTACCCTTTCACTATCTTGAAAAACTAGCTCAATCATTTTCTGAACCACACATAGTAATATAGTAGTGCCCATCAACTCTAAATAATAAATCAAATACCCATCAGGCCTTAGTTCTGACAAATCAAATCTCTTATAATAACACAACAATCAGTGTACTATTATTGGATATAAGGATTATATTTCAATTTTGGGCCAATTTTTCTTTTTTAAAGATTTTTAAGTTTTGGGCCAAATATTATTTTTTCCTAACCACCAACCAAACCCACTAGTCTGATCGGATATACGTATAGATATGACATATACATACATTTGTAGAGTTTTGATAATCTTTTTAAACTTCTTTTTCTTAATTAATGTGATCTATCTGTATATGTTTGCTAATAGAATAATAATTAGAACAAAACTTCTTTCCATCCGCCTTAGTTTAGGAAACTGAAAAAAGATAAATAAATGAATGTATTGTAATTCACTTGTTGAAATCACATATATTTCAATAATCATATTATGCACATAGACAAAGCCCAAATCATAGATGTTTATTTAAAATAATGAACAATGTAAAACGGCATATAGCTTATAATTAGCGCTAAACAAGGATTCAAGTTACTCGATAATCGTTTCAATATGTAATAATTCTTGTTCTAGCACAAAATAATAAACCAAGCTTGACTCTTTTTTTTTTCCTCGTGCCATTAGTTTTGAAGCTAGAAATCGACACAATAAATATATAACAAAAAAATCAAGCTACTCGAGTTCATCAACTTGTATTTGTTTCGGTTTATTTATCTCATACTCACTCATTTTCAATCAACAATCAAAATTTAGAGTTCAATAGTCTTTCATCATTCAGCTCTAACTTCAGGTCAATGATATACTTGCTAATGTATTTTGCATTATTAGCACAATGATAAAGCAACTAAATAGAAAAACCAAGTAATTGTTAAACTAAGGGCACTCGACTGGTCCAGATACGTACACCTTGTCATGTATGATAATAAAAAACAAAGAGTGTATCTATCATGCTACATGGGATTAAGAAAACATTCCATTTAGGGCAGTATGCGTTTTCAGCTTCTTTGCACAGTAAGAGAAGGCACGAATAAGATCAATATTTTCAGAGGCCTGACTAAGGATAACTGTAGGTGCAGTTATACGGGTTGCTAATATCCAAAAACAAGCACAAGATAGGCTCAAACTTGTCCATGGTTAATGGTAAAAAAGACATGGGTATGTCTGTGGTATTGGATTTGGGTACTGTTTACTTGAACTTGTCTCCAGAAGTCACAAAGACCGAAGAAATTTCACCAGCTTAGATGCGTATAGCTTATGGTAAGTGTTACTTGAACTTGTCTATGGAAAGGCAACTCTATATACCACTCATGATTCTTACGCTATCGACATAGCAAGGTGAATTCTTGCTCTAACTCGTACTGATAGGACTCTTGAAGTGTTTGATGAAGAGCTTTCTATGTATCCAACCATCAAGGTGTAAATGATGCTAGTTTTGCAAATTGCAATGTCTTACTTCAGTATATTACCCAAGCAAAGACCTAAATTACATCTTAGTAGTCAAGATCTCGAAGAAATAAGAGGCAAATCAAGGTGAAAATATATCGAACCGTGCACATCTATATATGATAAGAGCTATAGCTGTAAGCAACATTGCAACTCAAATCTTTGAACTGCACATGCTTATGAGGCAATTGAAATTTGTGACAAGTTTTCCAAGTTTTTTGCTTCTTCAGGGTAAGAAATTGGTTATATGTTAGTCTCAAGAGTTTATAATTAGCTTCTACTTTAGTTTACATCTTAGGTAGATGAGTACTGCATATATTGTCAATCATAACTATACATCTTAAAAACCAGCTTAATCAAATCCAATCACATGGCAAAAATCTCCGATCAAATTTCATCAACAGACAAAACAACAATTAACTTTCCATCAATTCAACACTCATAGCTATGATCACTAGCAATTAAGCCAGTCTAAATTCAGGTTTATACAAAAAAAAAAAACAATAGGAAAGAATTTGGTCAGCAGAAACCTGGATCAAAATCGAAGTGTACGTTCAAACGTCGTCGTTGTCGCCAGGCTTCTTGGGCTTGCGGTATTTTTCTTCGACTTTTTTGGCAGTGAAAAGGGCTTCATAAACGAGCTTTTTAATGTTGGGGACGTTGTAATTCTGGGCTATGTAGATTCCACAAACTGTTCCAGAAATTAACGAGAAGCTGCTTCTTATTATACCCATAGCCACCTATTTTGTGAAGATCAGTAGAATCAAAATTACCGATTAGGGTTTTGTTTTCGTTCACAGAATCAAAAATCAAGATCATCCACCGCGCAAGGCGATGTGTTGTAAAATTGAATTGCCCAAATTGGAAGATGCTTGATGAAAAGAACCTGTTCGAGTAAAGCCCTGTTTGGAACTTGGATCAGTGTTTTTTCCGGGTAAAATTACTAAAAAAAATATTAAAATAATTTTTTATACTCACAAAATTAGTGAAAATAATTTTTAATTCTTTCTACAAAATTTTCATTTCTAAACACCCAAATTATTATTAACAACTTTTTGAAATAAATTATTTCCTATTAAGTGAATTTATTTTAGTTAAAAGAAATTGTTTTTTTGTAAATCTTTAAAGTAATAAATCATATAAAACGAAATTTATTTTTTAGTATTAAGGTTTACATACTTTATATAATTTATTTTTATATTAATATGATCATTATCTTGTATAACATATTTAAACACTATTAAGATATATGATTAAATTATAATTAGTGCAATTACCGCCTATTTAATTTTAATTTCACTTAAGAATGACCTGACCCAAACCCGATGGTATTAGATAGTTCAAGTCCGATCCGATATTTATTTGCGGGTATTTTACCAAACAATAATTGAATTTTACCATTGGCAAAGGCCCAACCGGACGCATTGGGTTCAACTATTTTTTGACCCGTTAAGTATGCAATTGGTCTCAAATTGTATCTGGGAAATATATAGCCACAAATTTTGAATCCATAGACATGAATTAAATAGAAGTGTGACTTCAAATTTGGATGACATATTTTTTTTTTAATTATTTTATAGAAAAAACATACACATCCCAATTCATAAATTTGTCCCAAAAAAGCAAGGCAAATTTCCAAATCTCGATGAACATATCAGAAAATCAGCAGTTAAAATGCCAATTTCACCTTTTTACGTTGAATTTGAAGTGGTAATTAGCAACAAAGACCCGCTAATCTCCACAAAAAGACGACCACATTTTATGCAACAATTTCATAATTACTAATATTTAGTCAAAATCTATATAATCATCTATATATAGTTTTATATAATTGAAGGGTATTTATAAAGTCAAAAGTAATTTTATTATATATAAGATATTAGTGTAACGAAATTTATTAAAAATAAAATATAAATATGATATGAAGCTTCGTTTTCAAATAGTGATGCGACACGTGGCGAATGAAATAATTAAGGATCGGGTCGGGGCCTGATTAAACAAACTGTTATAGAATGTGAAGTTAATGAGAAGATAGACAAAAAGGCAACTGAAATCAATTGCATACGTCTTATCAAACTTCCATTGCTACTGTTTGTTTTGGTCCTTGGAACAGAAAAATCTACAGTCTTTTTCCTTATTTAGATTTATTTTCTAATTATAGGTTATGATTTGGCTGTAGTACTTTCGACTATACTTTTGGAATTTTATATTCAAAATTTAATTATTGATTCAGAAAATGAAAAATATGGGTTATGTCTGTTTATGTTTTTAAATTGAAAATTTGATTATTTTTAGGAATTGAGTATCATAAAAAATTGATTGATGAATATGTGAAATGAAATATATATATATATATATATATATATGATTATTTTTAGGAATTGAGTATCATAAAAAATTGATTGATGAATATGTGAAATGAAATATATATATATATATATATATATATATATATATATGGTTGATACATAGTTATTCAAGAGATTAAAAAGATATTAAAAATATGATTTTGAATAAGAATTTGGTATATTATATTTATTTAAAAATTTATGATTCAAAAACTTTAAAATAAAATTTAAAGACAAACAAACAATGCCATAGTTTTTAAAATCTGGCCAAACATAACCATTCACAACTCCTTGGAGACTCAACACACAAATATATATATACATATATATATATTTATATTTATATATATATAACCTTGATATTTTGATATTTCTCATTTTTATCATCAACATCACTCATGATTGTCATGAAATCTTCTTTTTTCATCTTAATTATGTGCTTCTTCATGCATGCATGTACTGCAAGAATTGGACTCAGCCAACCTACTTCAAAATATCCTGTCCACAACAAGGTATAATATATATATATATATATATATATATATATGTGTGTGCGCGCGTGTGATTTATGTTTTTTTGGATTATGAGATTGTTAAATTCGTATGTATGTATAAACAATTATTTCATATTTACTATGTTATATTAGAGATATCAAACACAAGTATATATATATATATATGAAGTACGTAATTTCATATATAAATTGTTATGCATATATAAATATCTCATTTATGCTTCTTTGAAATGCAGATCGAAGAGAAGCTTAGTATGGATTTTAGTCCAAATTTAAAGGGTACTACAGATAAAAGCAAACCCTCAATTTCCTCAAAATCGAAGGTAGAAGAGGCACTTTGCAACAAAAACAAAGCCAATAAAAGAGCAATTTCAGGTTTAATTATTTTCACTAAACCCTCTTTAATTAGTCTATAATATATAATTATATATATACACACATATGGGAGCAGAAATTTAAACTCATTTAAGTCTCTAAAGATCCCACCTTTTATTGTTTTATTTTCATATATAATTAATTAGGTAACCAAACTCCGTATGCATTAGCACATCTGCACTTTTATATTTCTTGTACTTTAATATATAGATATATTATTTATGAGTAATTCGGATAAGCTAATTAAAAATCCATGCAGGGAGCTGTGAAGATTGTAAGTCTTCTCTTCACAAGGGCTCCAAGAAGGCAACAAAACCAGAGGTAATTAGGAATTATTATCTTTTAAATTCTTTTTTTTTTTTTCGTTATAAGAACATAATTGATTAAATTGGTAGATATGGATATTGAAATCAAAGTGAAAAGGGTTTCGTACATATTAACTATTGTATATTTGACTGAACTATACAAAAAAAAAAGATAAAAAATATAATATATAGTAAAGCAAATTATAAATGAAACCACATTTTGTCCTAAATGGCTTTTTCAAGAATGATCTCCCATGTACTCAAGAAAGAAAAATGTCTGGGGGCAATCCTGATAGAGTTGGTAATGGCATGTGAATATTGTGGCCTAGGTCACGGGTTCGAATCTTGATGAGGGAATGCCTATTTGCCTTCTTTACTGTGAGCCTGTCAGCTATGGGCAACCTAGGCTGGTTTACCTCTCTTGTGTGGTTTGCAGACTATTACACAAGAGTGGGGTTTACCCAGTGCGCACCTCACGGTAGCGGCTGCGGGTTTCCCTCGTCATCCAAAAAAAAAAAAGAAAAATGTCCCCTATACCAAACTTAATCTTCATATTAAAATTTAGTAACCTTTAATTGATTAGTCCCTTTCATCATGTGGAAAATTAAAAATGAGTTATAGCAAATACTCTGATTTTCAATTTTTGCTTTATAATGTATTTCATATATACACGCTATGTATATTCACATTAAATAGAAATATAAAGAAATATTTATACACAAATCATAATGTGCATATGATTTGTCGAATTGTTACTTTAATGTTTGTAGGGTTCAAGAAGGCCACGACTCTATGTTAGGGAAAAAGTTCTACATTCCTCGTTTTTCAGTGATGAAGATGTATTCGTGACAGATTATCAGCCTCCACGTCATAAATCTCCGATTCACAACAAATAAATGGTCTTTTTATCAAAAATATTAAATAAAAATGGTTTGATTTCAAAAATATAAATATTAATTATATTAATCTTGATTCTCTTTTTAGAGATGACACATTTTGCTCCTATATATATATATATATTCATACACGATAGTACTACTACTAGTAATGTATGGAATGTGTTTACTGAATTTATCTTGTATTTGGATATTGATATTCACTAGATGATGTAATTAAGTATTGTAAAACATATTTATGATTGGTTGGCAAAACAATATATATGTGGTCATGGATATATGTAAATTTATCAAGCAATATTATACATATAATATATATATATATAGATATATCTCCAATGTTAAGTAGGCCGGGCTATTCCCATAAACTCGCAGACCAAGCGCATTTTAGAGCAACCCGGACCCAGCCAGTATCACTATTAGTCCCGGCCCGTCAAATTTAATGGGCCCTGGCCAGCCCAATATTTACATGGCCCACACACTTCCACTATTTAAAAGTTTTTGTACCAAAATGAAATTTTCGAAAAGAAAGAGGGTCAATAATAAATTCCCCTAAACTCAGACCACTCCACGAAAAATAACCGCCAAAAAAATGATAATTGACCGTCGCGTCACTTTCCGACGCTAAAAGTTCCAAAATAAACCTTCAAAATTACAACAAGAAATTGGAATCAAATGACGAACAAATCAGCAGTACTGCAGAAGAAACTGCACGAACTGGAATCCGAACTCACCACACCCGATCCCCGCCGCGAAATCGACATCAAGCATCGGTTCAGTTTTCTCGACACTCTTCTCAAAGCCGAGGTCGCATCTCAGCCGCAAGATTCCGATCAATTGCACGAAATTGGAGAGAGGCTCACCGCACTGAGATCCGCCTTTCGCGACTCGAATGCGTCGAGTAATGATCTCGACGATACGCTGTTGAAATACTGTGATTGCACTGAATCGCTTCAAAACGACGACGTACAAGAGTCAGAATCTCGAGATTCGATTACTAATTCGGGTGAAAATTCATCGAATGATCAGTTTTCGGATTGTGTTGGTGGTGATGAGAAGAAAGAAGAGAGGATATGGGTGAGAATTTTGAAATATAGCGGCGTGTTTGGTTGTGGAATGATTTTTGGTGCTTTTTGCATGATGAAGTTTTTGAATTATTCTTCACATCATTTTGTTCTTTATCATGTTTCTTTGCTTCATCCTACGTAGTCAAATGTTATCTATATTTTTTTTCAGATTTTTTTTATGGTTAATAGAATTATATTGATTGTATTTTGAATATATATTCTCAATTTGAATCGATTTGAAACAAAATATGTCGACCCGTGCGTTTGGATCGATGGATTTGAAATCCTCAAATCCATCGACAAATCCATTTAAGTTCGTTTGGATGATGATGTATTTTAAATCCCTCGTCATTCATTTTGAGCTCTTTTCTCCACAACTACGGTGGATTTCAAATGACACCATTTTAGGTGTCATTTGAAATCCTTCCTCCAAATCCACTCCTCAAATCCAAATCCATCGATCAAACGCACCGTTAGTGATTTATTTCATTGTGAGGGTGTTTTGGTCAAATTACTGAATTATTAGCGGGCTCGTGAAATGGTCATACTCATTAATTTAGGTACTCTCAAAATAAATTTATGAAATCGTTTACTTTATTTTATGAATATGGAATGGTATGTGATTTTAAATTACTAGACAACGTGGTCTCCTTGTTTAAATTCAAGATTGCTTTTATATTTACTAGTTATTGTTAGAATGTTATATTTACTAGTTTTAATATTTTGTCGATTTTGTGATAATTTGAGTGAAGAAACTCATTCTTAATTGGTATAATTTGTGTGGCATTGAATCATTGATAGATCGAGTACACATCTAGTAATTATGATTAAAACAAGTTCAATATTAGACTTATATAAGATCCGGGTCAAAAATTTCAAAATAGGAATTAACGTTTCTTTATTTCTCTCTGATGGCGAATATTTTGAATTTAAATTCGATTGACCTAATTTTTAGATTTCTCATTTTGCTATTTATTATGGTTTTTCGGTTAAAAAATCATTGGTTAAATTTAAATATGTTATGTGCTCACGATTTAAATAATAATAATATGCATATTATTTACACTATTGTAATTTCAAAAAAATTGTACGTAGACAGCTAGCTATAGTTATAGGCGACTTGCATGAGAAGTTTTTGCCGACGTGGCCCGAACTTTGACGGTGCACCGTCACGTACTAGATTACGTTCACACACTGTGACGTCATCAAGACACCTTTGTCTTTGCATGTATCTTTTGGATTGCCGAAATATAAATATGAGGCTCAACAAAATTAGAAAAATAAAATTACGCTATTTGCACAATGTCTTTTGTTATTTCATGATATTTTAAAGTTTAATTTGATTAATTAAAATCATAATAAATAATATTTGAAATTTTCAAGTTCGATTTGTATTCATTTGATAAACACGGATTTAGAAGGTACGATTTCACAAGTATTATAAATTTATTTTCAGAAATTTTGTGATACTTTATATTAAGTTCCAGAGTCACGTAGACTCAAATTAGAAAACTAAACTCGAAACTTTCTCTTAAGACTTTGTTAATGTCTAAAAACTGAATTATATTTGTTATATGATTATCTATCCATTTTGTGAAATATAGTTAGGTGGCTAATTAATCTAGTGAATAGTATTATGCTAAAATGAGCATCATATTATGAAAAAAAATGTATACATTATCCCCTTAAGCTTTAGACATTTGTAGCTAGATTTACCAAATGGAGTGAAGTGAAAAGGACTTGCTTGCACCATTGTCAAATTCCACCTTGTATTAGATTGTTATAGTCAAAATCTCATTAATAAATTTCATTATTCGTACATAGTTTATAGTGGGTATTTGTGTAAGTTGAAAAATCGTTCTTGACTTTAATACTCAACTTCTCATCATTAATCTACCTAGTTAGGCAAACTATAATGCAATAATAAGATACTATTTGATATATCAATTTGTAATTCTATTTTTCTCCGCATTCTAAAGAGGGTTGTAAATCAAACCAAACCAGTTTGCGAGCTAGGCTGGCTCGAGTCAATGAGTTGGGCTCGAGCTGAATCCACTTCAACTTCACTTTAAAAAAAACTTGCGAATTGCGCTAACTTGGATGAACGAGCTCAGATCAAGCTCGAGTTTTTCAATCTCGGATCAAGTTTAAAAGCCCACTACACCCCGACAAAATCTCGCGAGTAATTAATTAAAATTTAAAAAAAAAAATTAAACTTCAAGATTTCACCGTATAATTTTAGGTTTATGAGTCGGACCCAGCTTATAGCTCGAGCTAGCAAGCTTAGACTTGACTCCAGCTTGAGTCTGAGCTCTCAAAATTGTGTTCGACGAGATTGTGATCGAATTTAAAAAATTCACCAAACTCGATCCATTTACATCCCTATTTTAAACCAATCTCAATATCTCTTTAAAATGAAAATAAAATAAGGGAAACGCGTGGGAGGGAGTAATAAAGCGCGTAGTGATTTGGATGCAATAATTTTATCATGTTTTTGTCTCTCTCACTTTTCTCACCTTCACGACTTTTTATTCATAAACGCTGACATTTTTTGTTTCATATATTCAACACACACCCAACTTCTTCTTCTTCCCCACACAGATTCATATTAAAAACCCATCTTTTCTTACACACAAATATTCATCAATCATCAAACAATAATAATAATAAAATCATATTTTTTTTAAAAAAAAAATCTTCACTTTCATGGCCAACTCAAAATCTCTTCAATCCTTCTGTGTAATTCTCTTTGTTTCTCTTATCGTTTTTAACCTAGCATCAGCCAGGCCAGTCAATGATGATGAAAACCCAGGTTCATCTCAAACCGTCGATCCATCGAAGATCATGGGGCGATCACCACCGTTGGATGAAAAGTTTGAAGTTAATAGGAAGCTGATTGGATTAGGCTATGGACCTTCACTCATGAACATGCTGCCTAAAGGAAGAATTCCAACGTCTGGACCTAGCAGAAGAATCAATAATGCTAATAATTAGCAGGAAATTAATAATGGGTTCTTTTTTTTATATATTTTATTTCATGTTTTTAGTCATTTATATTTATTTATTCTTCTTTTTCAGCTTTTGTTTATTCAAACAATTAATATAAATAGAAGAATGTTAATATATATGTTAGTTTATAATGTTTGATTTGTATTTTTTGTTGATGCTATGAATTAGATAGAGTTGAATGGAGTTTATGTTATGTAATTAAATATGTTGCATGGATTCTGTGAATTGAATTACATAAGTAATTATTCAATTGAAAAAGAAAAAAAGGCTTACCTATAACTTCTTGTAATCTTATTAATTTGATATTATCTAAGTCTCTGGATTATAAAGTGATTCACTTAAATGTTTATGAGATTGAATCAGTAAGTATTAAAAGTTAAAACTTGAGATTAAAATCAGGTTTTTTCTTATTTCAAATTTTTTATTAAAAAATAATGTTTACATATATTTATATTTTTGAAATTCTTTTGCAAGCATTCAGATTTGCAGAAGTACAGTGAATGAAATATTATTTTGCAACAAAAGATTCAAACCCAGTATGTAAAAACCAGAGAAGGATACAAGCAGTGGCGGAGCTAGGGGGGGTGGGGGGCGCCGCCCCCCCCAAATTTTTAAATTTTTTAACATGCGTGTGTAAAAAATTTTTTTTACATGTGTATATTTTAAAAATTTAACATTTCGCCCCCCAAAATTTTTAACATAAGTATATTTTAAAAAATTTAACATTTCGCCCCCCCACTTTCGATTCCTGGCTCACTGGATACAAGCCACAAGGAACATCCTTCTTATAGTTTTATAATTATAATTTGATTTTGAATTTTTCAAATTATTTTTTTATTTTAATATTTTCCTTTCATCGTCATCGAATTAAATTCTTGAACAAAACAAAGAAATTTAATTATTTTCATTTAAATCTCCGGAATTTCAGGTCTTAAATTCAGAATGCAAAAAGCAGCAAAATTAAATCACTTTTTTTTGTATGTAGATAGTAGCGTCACCTGACTCACCAAACCAAAAGATTTAGTGCTGAATAATAATTATTGAAATTAATGAGCCTATTTTTAGTTATATACAAAGGACACATAAATTTATGGCTCAATTTCAACTTCTTATTTAATTCATTTATATTTTTTCTGTTTATTTCAGCCAATTAATTAGTTTGTTTTTCATTTATTTGTTCAACTTCCAATTTAAGTTTTTATGGTTGCATTGTTGTATATTGTATCTAGAGAAATAAATATGCATGCAAAATATATATAAACCTCTTAGATGAGCATTTAGATACAGATGATGCATTTATAAAATAAAATAGTTAGTGAAAAAAGTTAAATAAATCCAAAGTGTCACATGACAATGTATATTTAAAAATATCAATCATACACAAGACAAATGTGATTATTAAGTAATTAACTGAGTCTAGTCAAATATATTATTTTTGGGAATAAATAAATTCAACCCAAATGCATGTGATTACTATAAAATATGTTTTGTCACAGACCCTATGTATATTTTATTCAATTCAACTAGTAATTTATATTAAACTGACTTTATCAAGAATATCAATTTTGTTTGTGAATGCCCCATATAATATATATAATAAATAACTTTCCTTTACTTATATTGGAAAAAAGTAATACAATTTTCAATCCACAGTTAAATCTTTTTCTCAGTTCATATTGTTTGACTGGTAACAAAAATTCAATTTTGGCCGGCACCATTGACAAATCTTTTTCCTTTTTTTTTCCTTTTTATGATGATAATTTTAAATATATATATATATATTACGGCAAATCCTAGTATGAAAAAATACAATAAAAAATATATAAATAAAGATCATATCTTTATTTCTTTTGATGAACATCTAAAAATAATGGTGTTAAATACACTTATTTATAATTGTAAAATACTTCTGAATTCTAACAAAGTAGAAAATAAAGTCATAATTCAAAGATAAGAAAAAAAAAAAGGAAAGGAAGGTAAAAAAATAAATAGGAAAGAGAAGGAAAAAAGGGAAAATAAAATGAAAATGGTTATGGGCTTGGGCTTGGCTTAGACTTGGGTTTTGATTTTGGTTTGGGTCAACACATCCACAATACCCTGCCCAACAATATACATCATAGCCCAGTTCAATTAATATTATTATTTTATACAATTATTAATTAATACTTTTTTTACTCTACCAATATTTTTAATTTTCACGTTCATACATTATAATATTTAACATATTATGAATCAACTGATCACTATTAATTTAATATATTTTATCATTTTTTCAACTAATTTATGTAGATATACATAAATACAACACAAGTGACAAATCCCATTATTTTTACACAAATCTTTAAAATTTTATTTTCTATTTAAACATTTTGGGTAGGCAGAAAAATACAAAATCACAGAAAATTCCATGAATCTGATCCAAATAAATAAACAATGCTATTTCCAGAAGAATATTCTTGATCCACAGTTGATGATTGAAGTTCCTTAGTTGTTTTGTAAATACACCAGCCACCTTCCACTAATCTTCCTTGCACCTAACTTTTCCACCTTTATTCTTATTCTTTTCTCTCCATTCAACTTCATTAATGGGGAAGATTAGTGATAATCATGTATTAGCATGTAGACTTACACTAATTCTGTATGTATATATCACTGCAGTAGCTGTTACTGCTAGAGTGCCTTACTTCAATGGCCATGAAAAACCCATTTCTAAAATCTATGACACTTCCAAGTATGGAATTTTGCAGCTTGAAAATGGTTTGGCCAAAACTCCTCAAATGGGGTAACATAATTTTCAATCTTTTTATTAATTTGTTAAATTTTGTCACATATCATCAACTATAGACCTAGGTTTTTGTATTTGCTTGTGCAGAAAGAATCTGGGTTCATTTTAATTTTTAGCTTTGAATAGGAAATTGAAACCATGTTTGATAATAATTGTGTTTCTTAAATTAGAATTTGGTGGGTTTTTTTATTTGATGTGAGTGTGATGTGAATTGCAGTGAAGAAAGAGTAATTCATATATTGTTTTTTATTCCATAGCTTCTTGATCCTCTTTAAATTGTCTGTTTTTTTTTTTTTTTTTGCAATATAAGTTAATTATGTTACAGTATTACTTAATGGGAGCTTGAATATGTTCTGTTACAGATGGAATAGCTGGAATTTCTTTGGATGCAATATCGACGAAAAGGTCATCAAGGAAACAGGTATTTTTACTGCTATTTTGATCTGCTTAATTGTGGAATATGTCATATTGTGATCATATTTTCTTTATGGTTTCTGATATAACTCGTAAAATACTTACGGGCCAAATCAAGCCGAGGCTCGAATAAGACCTAGGTAGGGTCATAGAACGGTTATAGACTGCACTCAGTAATACTGAGCTACCTACGTACCTTTCTATTAGGATCAAGTCTAAACGTAGTTCAAGATTGTGATTAAGGTCATATACGAGGTTCTTAACTCGGTTTATAGAGTAATGGGAACGTACTGTCAGATCGTACTGTGTACTCTCGAGGTACTGTTCAGTAAGTCCAAAGGTCCTTTTCTTAATATTAAATGGCACTATTTATAGGCACAGTACCCAATATACGGACGACTGCGGGATTAGCGGGATGGTTTACACGTGTCCCCAGAACGTACGTACTAGATTGCCCGGGTTAGGGCTACATCAGGTTTGACCCGATAAAAACACGCGGATTAGGTAGTGTAATGCAAATAAGCACAATTAGATTAGGGACTTTTAGGTAAATAAGCCTTAATGTTTGTACTAGGGTCGTATGGCCCCATACGAGGTATCGGGACCTCGAGTCGTCTACGAGGTTGTGCTATATCAGTTTCTTTTTTGGGTAAATATGAATACAAAATGAATTAACTTAATGGATCAGTTTTGTTCTATATAAGAATCTGAAACAAGGCTAGTGATCATCTTGCTGACAATTTTTATCTGTACTCAAATGATTTTATAAATTTTGGGCCACAAATAGGTACTTGAAAACTACATAACCAAGAGTTTATCACTAATTTCTGCAAGTTCTTTCATCTTATTGTTCAAAAAATGCAAACATATTTGGATTTATGTATATGCTAAAAAACTGCAAAAATATTTGAAACTAATAATTTTTTCGTTCTGACCTTTGACAGCTGATGCACTTGTTAATACGGGCTTGGCTAAGTTGGGTTACAACTATGTGAATATAGGTCCGTAAATCCACTGCATTAAATCCCGATTATATTTTACTTTGTGCTTTTTCATGTTCTTATGTACTCGATATCATGATTTTCAGACGATTGCTGGTCTGAACCGAAACGGGATTCAGAGGTAAATAAACGTCTCTTTACATATGTTGTAATAGATTTTACTCATTAGACTTATATCTCAATCTTTTATAATTGTTCATGTTTGGATAATGGTGCAGGGTAAAATTGTTCCTGATTCTAAAGCATTTCCATCGGGAATTAAAGCTCTTGCTGATTATATTCACTCAAAGGGGTTGAAAATCGGTATCTACTCGGATGCAGGGTAGGACAAATTTCCTAAAATTTGTACCACTATTTAGCACTTTACTGCTATTAAGTGAAGCATACAAGCACTTTTATAATGTCATTTTTCATAATGACTCATTGATTGGATTTTCAATTAGGCTTTACACATGTGAAATTCGACCCGGCTCGCTTAAACATGAATATGATGATGCAGCACTTTTTGCATCTTGGGTTAGTTCATTTGATAGCAGTTTTTGTTTTGGAATTATGATATTAAAAGCTTTATCAGTATATCTCAAAATTAAAGGCTTATATGTGAGATATTGGAGTTTGAATTAACCATATCAAAGTTTTGCCTCTATCTTCTTCGTTTATCATGGCTTATGAAGCTTCAACATTGTTGTTTTTAAGGGTGTCGATTACTTGAAGTATGACAACTGTTTCAATCTTGGAATTGAGCCAGAGGAAAGGTGAGTATATAGTATTCATAATTTAATATCTCGATATCAATATCTTGTTCTTAATAATAAAACTCACATTTTCCCAGGTACCCGCCAATGCGTGATGCCTTGAACGTAACTGGACGAACTATATTCTATTCCCTATGTGAATGGTATATTCAAATGACTTCCCATACTTAACATTTTATTTTTAAAATAAGATCTTTACATGTTTAAATTCTTACATCTTATAATTCATTTGATCAAATCTCTTTAACTTATTACAACCTTGTTAGGGGTGTGAACGATCCTGCCTTGTGGGCCGGCAAAATTGGAAACAGTTGGCGTACCACAAAAGATATTGTTGATACTTGGGAAAGGTGTTTTTTTTTTTTTTTTAGTATTTGTGTCAAAAATATATCTACGAATTTGTTGTACAAATGTTCGAAAAATGCCAATGTATTGATATAGCTTCATTTCTTCCGTTTTGTTAAGCATGACCGCAATTGCTGATATCAACGACAAATGGGCTGCCTATGCAGGGCCCGGTGGATGGAATGGTACTAATATTTTTCGTTATAAAGTTTTGAGTGCAAAAATTGGCGTAAATTTTTCTTTTAACTCTTTTAACACTTTGTGACAGACCCCGATATGTTAGAAGTTGGAAATGGGGGCATGACTTACCAGGAGTATCGAGCGCATTTCAGCATTTGGGCTTTAATGAAGGTAATATATATATATATATATATATATATATATATATACAATGAAATTTGTATTGTGTTTATTACACCACTGCCTAAACATGTCGATTTTACGTCTGTTTTTCTTAAATTCGAAAGGCACCACTTTTGGTTGGTTGTGATGTAAGAAACATGACTGCAGAGACATACGAAATTCTTACAAACGAGGATGTTATATCTGTAAACCAAGGTAAAAAAGTTAACTCTTTTACGCCTCTGTTACTCGAAAAATGTAAAATTATACAATGATTTGTGATTATTATTCATTCTCATTTACTTATCTGCAAATGAAATTTGATTAGATCCACTCGGGGTTCAAGGAAGGAAAGTTGACACTTATGGGCCCGACGGTTGCTATCAAGTACGAAAACCTTCCTTATACGCTTAGGCCTAATAATTTTTATATTGTAGTAAAACTTTATTCGTTATTACATTAATCATATGGCACAAACCTTTAGGTTTAACAAAAAATGGACACTAATTTTGTGATTTTTTTTCAGATTTGGGCCGGTCCACTGTCAGGGCAAAGCTTCGTTCTTGCATTATGGAACCGATGTTCAAAACCCGCCAATATTACAGCTAATTGGACCGCAATTGGACTTCAGTCTACAACCAGTGTCTCTGTTAAAGATCTCTGGAAGGTAATTATATAGTGATTTCAATCACTTTTGACTGCATATTTCTCATTACTTGTATTCTTTGTACCGATATATTATCCCATAAGGTAACGCTTATTATATATCTTGATAATAGTGCGTTACTCGTGAAATTTTAATTTTTTTTTCGTTTTTTGTTATTGCAGCATGAATATGTATCTGTGAGTTCTACAACCTCGTTTAGTGCTCAAGTAGAAGCTCATGCATGTGAAATGTATATTTTGGCTCCAGTTGAATCGGCTCGTTCTGTGAGCTTTATATGATGGTACAAGAATGTCGGGTTTTTATTGGTGTCGATTTTCGAGTTTGCTATCTTGAGATTTTATGGGAGTTGAGCAGATTTGATGTAAGGAAAATTAGTGTAGTTCTACTTCTTTCTCTACAAGTTTAGAGAAGCATTTGGACATGTATTGTCACATTTGAGTATTGTAATAAGGATTATGATGATGTATTATTATTTGTATTTGTTGAGGAATGTAATGGTATCTATAATTTGTATTTGAGAAGCCAATTGTATCATCCAGCCTCTTATTTGTATTTGACAGTTAACATTATCGATTTTCATATTTTTTTTTTTTGACAACTACATTATCTATTTTAATATGTGATAAAATGAAATTTCATTAGTACTTGAAATGGGATTTTAAAATGTTGTGAAAATGAACATATGATCAAGTTAATTATCTTAGAAACAATCTTTTAGACAAGATTAACAGTGGATTTCTTGTGTTGATCATGGATTGAACAATTATTGATCGACTAGCTAGTTGCAAATTATTATTAAAAAATAAAAAATGGATTTAGAAAAATGGCATAAATAGAATTCTTTTTCTTTTTCTTTATGTTCCCTTATCCATTACAGTGTATATTTAACTTTTTTATATATCAAAGTATTTAACTAACTAGATTTATCATATATATGTTTTTTGCGTCTCAAAAATATTGTTTATTATTTAACTTTTTTATATATCAAAGTATCTGTCGTTTATATATTTAATGTCTAGCTTACTATATTATATTCTATATTAATTGGAAATATATGATTAATTTATTTTTTGTATAAACTGTTATCTTATTTAATGAAAAATATTCTATATATGGGTAATAGACAATAATAATCATAAATAATATTGAAATCAAGTCATATTTTAAATATATAAAATAATTATCTATTTTGGAATTTTAAATGAAAACAACATACAAACTAACTACTCTTGAAG
This sequence comes from Verbascum thapsus, assembly GCA_963669365.1. NCBI lineage: Eukaryota > Viridiplantae > Streptophyta > Magnoliopsida > Lamiales > Scrophulariaceae > Verbascum > Verbascum thapsus. Next base: position 577,245 of record OY770120.1, read on the forward strand.
TCAACAATAAACTTAATATACTAAATTTAGTATCATTGTTTAAAGTGTAACACTATAAATATGCTCATGTCAACAACACACTTAATAAACTTTTCGTCACTAGTTCAATCTATTTAAAGAAATAGTTGGCTTAAACGATATCCAATATCCCAATTGTAATTAAGTTTAAAAGTGATTGCGGATTGAAATTTTCTACTCTAAATATATGTTTCATCTTTTATTTTATTATATTAGATGTTTCACGTGTAATTTACATATATTTGTTTAATATTTGAATATAAAGATGATATACAAAAATTGGAAAGAAAAGAAAATCCGGAATTTATGATTTTCTTTTTATTAATTGATTTAGCAATATGAATTTTGAATTTTTGGCTATAAAAACCGACAAACAAAACCGATTATTAAATATTCGGTTGGAACAATTATTTTGTAGGGCCCCAAGTTTATTTGTATATAGAAATATGATTCGTTCTTATCCACTTTGAGACCATCTTTTAGACAAGATTAATTATGGACAAGTGGAGTTTAGTATTTGATTAATTTAATTTACTAGTACACAATGACTTGGCATTGATAATCCACTTTGCTTGTCACAAATCCATTCTTAAAAAACAACAATCAGATATCTGAAAATTCTATGTCACATTAAATTTAACAGATTCATTTTAATATACAATATATATATATATATACACTGTACATATTTAAAAGTGGGATCATATGTTATAAAATTTTCGAGTGATTAAATTGTTTGTTAATATTTCAAAACTTGTAATCATGTGAGTTAAGTTTTCTTTTTCGTCTTATATTCTAAGTTCTAAGTTGACTATTCCTTTTGCTTTAAATTGGATGAAAAGAAAAATTTGAAAAATAATTTTTTTGCTCTAAATTTACATTTTAAAAGATTATAAAAAATTAAAATATCTATGAATTCCTTTTGCTTTTCCATGATAGAGAATTACGTGTAAAAACATTGAGAATCGAGAAGAATGCCGTAGAGTTTCTTACCACTCTTCCGTCTACGTAAAGTAACTAATAGGATTTTAAATTCTTCAACACTTAACCTACCTTGACTTGTACACAGGCTGCTATAAACAAAATTAAATTTATTATATTATATATATATATATATATAATATAATAACAATTTAACATTGAACATATATTGATAAAAAAAATCTAAAAGTATATTTAATGAATAATAATTCTTTCTAAAACTAAAAAAAGGGTGATTATATATGTATATATATACATATATATTAGTTTCAAAATCTTAAAATGTATACATTACGTTATATAACATTTTATATTGAAATTATGATCGTCACAACAATATACCTAACAATTTTTTCGTCACTAATCTACTCAAGGGCATGTGACCTCTCTAGTCATATCTACTTAAAGAATTTGATCAAGAATCATACAAATTTAAAGTATAATTGCAATATTGAATTTATAGTCTAATAAGTCATATAAAAGATGACTAAATTGTTTGGATTTAATTAAAATAATTGAGATGGGTGAAGTATACAAATCAGCACAAATTTCATGTTTATCCAATTTCCACCTCCAACCTTTTAAAATATCATCCGGGTCCATATATATCCCAATGATCCATTTCAACAATAATATAAACTACTTAACTATAATATAATGATATAAGAGAAATATTATCTCTTATCCTCTCAAGTTTGAATCAGTAATTGTCAATCCAAAAAACGAAAAAAACTACAAAAAGAAAATGATAGAAACTCATTATTGAGTTCAATAATATATATTTTTTATTTTGACAAAAAAATCTTTTTTTTATTATGGTAAAAAGGCAAAAAAAAAAAAAAGAAAATCATAATTCTATTTTTTTTTTTTGGTTACAAAATCATAATTCTATTACACACTGCCCACTTGCTCTAATCTGACTCAAAGAACAAAGGCAAATCTCCAATAAACACAATTATCACAAAATAAAGGTAAAGGTCCAATAAAACAGAATAAATTAAAATAACCAAAAAAAAAAAAAAGGTCCAATAAAATAAAATATTTCAGAGTAAGAAGTGGGGTCCAACAATTATACACAGTGGATAACACTTGGAAAATGATAGCTTTAAATATTACCACCAAGCATCATACTTCTTCAACTCTCAATCTTCTTCCAAGTTCTCTCTGCTTTCTCTCTCTCTCTCTCTTAGAATAATTATACAACAAAGAGAGAGATTATTTACTCATCAATGGCAAAGGTTTCCAATTATTCTGCCATGGGAATACTTGCAGCAATTGTGTATGTACATTTAGTTTGTGTGGCAGTGAGCGGTAGAGTGTTGCCTTTGCACCCTTACTTGAGTGGTGTAGAAAAGCCCTTTACCAATGTTTTTGATACTTCAAAGTACGGAATTTATCAGCTTGCCAATGGTTTGGGTGGAACTCCACAGATGGGGTAACAATATTTCACCTTTTTTCAACTTGTTCTCTTGTTTTTTGTGTTCTGTTTTATGTTTGGTATTTGATTTTGAGTTTTAATTTTGTTTATTGAACTTTTTTGGTTGTGGGTTTTGCCTGGATAGTGAATGATCTGTTTTTGTTGTTATTTTTCGAAAAAAAACTTTAGGTTTGGTGAAAATACATCAAATTGTTGAAAACAATGATTTTTTTATTAATTGGAAATGGTTAAGTGATTTGATACACATGTCTTTCAGTTAGTGTTTAGATTTGTTCAACAGGGTATTTGATTTTCGATCATCTTCAATTAGTTAAAGATCAGATCTTCAATTAGTTAAAGATCAGTTTATATTCTTGTTTCGCCTTTCGTGTTTGGATGATTGATTTGATTGTGTTGAATTGTGGTGCAGATGGAATAGCTGGAACTTTTTTGCCTGTGATATCAATGAAAAAGTTATCAAGGAAACAGGTTTGTTGCAGTTTACATTGCTAAATTGTGAAATTGATATGCTTTGTTGTTGAAAATAGTCTTTATCCAAGTTGGATTTCCTGAAATAAGAAGTTGTAGTTTTTGTTTGATGAATAATATCAGAAGGTGACTGCTGTTTTAAAATTGGTTTTTAATTCTTCTGACAAGCTTGAAATAATCTTATATCGGAAAGACCAAACAGGATTCTATATTTGTTGCAAGTTTTTATTTGATTAGGATATATACTGACTGTTTATTTGCACTTTTTGACAGCTGATGCGCTTGTTTCTACTGGATTAGCCAAGTTAGGCTATGATTATGTAAACATAGGTAATGAAATAAAGCTACCACGTTTCAATTATATGTTTTTTTTTCGTCTATGGCCATGTTCTTACATACTCAATATCATGAAATGCAGATGATTGCTGGTCTGAACTGCAACGGGATGCAAATGTAAATATCATTTCTGCAACACTCTGTTTTGTTAATTCTACCTTTTTATGCATTGAATTTTCTTCTTTTTTTAATACTATCCAATGCTAGAAATGTAATTGCCTTGTTATTTGAGGATATGATGTGATGTAAATGTAAAGTTTGATTCTTTTGAATTATGGTTGTTCATACTAAAAGGTGGGTTATTTCAGGGTCAATTAGCTGCTGATTCAAAAACGTTCCCGTCGGGAATTAAAGCTCTTGCTGATTATGTTCATTCAAAGGGACTCAAGCTAGGTATCTACTCAGATGCAGGGTAAGATGAATTCCCTAACATTAGGCTGATATAGTTTAAAAGTTACAGTTTATTCTATTATATGAAATATAATATATCTGTTTATATCGTCCCTTCTCCATATTGATTCTTAAGTTGACTTTTCATCAGGGCTTTCACATGTCAAGTTCGACCAGGGTCGATTTATCATGAATCTGATGATGCAAAACTATTCGCATCTTGGGTAAGTTTTTCTGTAGAAATTTACCGTTGTCTCTTATAAATGTTAAAAATCTGTTCTTTAATTATATTCATTTTGTTAATTATGTCTCATTTCATTGTCATCTAGGGTGTTGATTACTTAAAGTATGACAATTGTTTCAATCTGGGAATTGAACCAGAGAAAAGGTAAGTCTCGATATATAACCTCATCTCCTAATATCAGTAAAATCTTGGTCTAATTGTGAATCTACAATTATGCAGGTATCCACCGATGCGTGATGCCCTGAATGCAACTGGACGAACAATATTCTATTCTCTTTGTGAATGGTAACCTCTATACATTTGAACACCTTATATCTTGACAAATGTTTAACATGATTTACGATCTTAAACCTTTATTTGCTACTAAATATGATTTTTGGCTACGCAAAAAAAATTGCAGGGGCGTTCATGATCCAGCTTTATGGGCAGGCAAAGTTGGAAACAGTTGGCGAACAACGGATGACATTAATGATTCGTGGGCAAGGTTTTGAACCCTTTACTCGAGCTTTTATGTTTTAGTGTACTTAGAATAAATCTTTTTCCTTATTAATATTATGGATAGATTATAATTACTAATTTTGCAATTTGGCATTATGAAAAATGAAACCTCGAACTAATGTGGGCCCTCTTGCGATTTTTTGTTTAGCATGACTACAATTGCTGATCTGAATAATAAGTGGGCTGCGTATGCAGGACCCGGTGGATGGAATGGTAGGCATACAGTTTCGGTTTTCATAGATTAAATGAATGTGAATTCTTTTCGTATAATTTCTCATAAATTCTTAATTCTTTCTGGCAGATCCTGATATGTTAGAAGTTGGAAATGGTGGCATGACTTACGAAGAGTATCGAGGACATTTCAGCATTTGGGCTTTGATGAAGGTTGATTTTTTGTTTTTGTTTTTAAATTAAAAAGCGTTTGAAAATGCAATCTTGTGGCCATTTACAAGGAAACAAATTTATTAGTTTTTGTTTCTATAATGACAAAAAAAATATATTTTTCATGCTTTTGCAGGCTCCACTTTTGATTGGTTGTGACGTAAGAAACATGACTGCAGAGACATTTGCGATTCTTAGTAACGAGGAGGTTATCGCTGTGAACCAAGGTAAGAAATTATTAGCAAAGAGAATGTTGTAATAATGGGGTTGGTTTAGTATTTATTATATCACACTTGGCCCTTCTATTTCGGCTTTATGTTAATCGAACTACCATTTGTGCCACTTTCTTCTTGCAGATCCACTTGGTGTTCAAGGACGAAAAGTGGATGCTTCTGGCTCTGATGGCTGTTATCAAGTATGTTTCGTTTTTCTTATATATATATATATATATATATATATATATATCAAAGTACTCATATTTTAACCGTACTATAGATTTTAACGTCATATACTCGTGCGAAAGGATTGCACAATTAGTTATCATAACAAAGCACTTTTGATATCTTTGGCTGTCTTACTTTTGACTTCAACGCGATCAATAAAAGGAAGGTTTGCGTTTTCGACTTTCTCTTACAAATTATTCCTCATGACAATCAAATTTTGTCTTTCAGGTTTGGGCGGGCCCGCTTTCGGGACATCGTCTGGCTGTCGTTTTGTGGAATAGATGTCCAAAAGCTTCGATTATCACAGCTAAATGGGGTACACTTGGACTTGAATCTTCTACTAGTGTCTCTATTAGAGATTTATGGAAGGTGAGTATTGATATGTGGGGTCTCGGTGTAATTTCCTCAAACATTAGGGTGTTTTATATAATATCTATATACTTAAAACTCTTTGGTTTTATTGCAGCACGAATATGTTTCGGGAAATAGAGTGGCCTCATTTAGTGCTCGAGTTAAAGCTCACGCTTGTGAAATGTACATTTTTACTCCATCGACAGTGACTCATTCTGCAAGTTAATTTGAAGAAGAAGAAGAAGAAGAAGAAGAATGGTTCAGTATTTTTAATCGAGCCATTTTTGCATTGTTTGGTGTATTTGTGTGGTGTAGATGCATTCTGCTATCTCAGCTTCTTATGAGAGTTAAGCAGAATAGATGAATTGCATCTTGTAGCTAAGTTGATTGTTCTGAATAAGAAGCTATTAGATACCACTTGATGTAAGAATATTGGACTAGATTTAAAATCTTTCCTCTGTTTTTGCATGAATTATGTTGATTAGAGATTGTAATAATACACCTCTCTGCCCCTATATATATAATTTATGTTTTGTTTATTTAATTTGGATAAAGATAGTTATTAATCTTTACTTCTAATAGTCAAGATTTGAAATTTAAGAGAAAGTAGTTGTGAAGTCTCTTAATAGTTGTTGTTACCAATAATTGCTTTTGATTCAATTTTTCAATCATGTATTATAACTTAACGAACTAAATAGTAGTGCTTAGATACTTGCAAACAAAAAAAATTCAGTGACAAGTGAATTATGTGATGATGTATATATACATGTGCGTATTTTGATATGTTTGATTGATTATATCATTCTACATAACTAATATACCATGTCCAAGCATGAGGTTCAACTAGTATTATATATATATAAAAGGGAAAAAAATATTCAATCTGAAAAATAAAATACGAATAGAAACAAATCAACAGATAGTCGAATATCAAAGACCCAAAAGATTCAAAGACACAGAGAAGAATGTACTAGCACTATAATGAAACATGGAGTTCACAAGACAAAGTTGTAAAAGCATAATATAAAGCACAACCCATACAAAATAAAGCGCCATAATAATCGGGTTTTAAGTTACGAAGCTGCAGCCATGGACTCGATTAGGAGCTGGTACCCTTCAGGAATACTAGCCTGTGCCTGTACACACCCTGCCAATGCTGGAACATCAGAATTCACATCTAGAAACCTGGCCAGTAACAGAAGTAGGTGAAAATCAGAAATTCGTTTCACAAATGGAAGACCCTTTGCTCGATCCAGATGGGTCTTTAATGCCCCCATTGTCACTGGGGATTTTCTGTTTTCTATTGGAAATGTTGTCGTAAGTGGCCCCTGCGTTATGTAAAGTTCATGTAAGAAGTTGAATAAATTCTAACAACTTATGCATTAGAAAGATATAGAATAGGATTTGGACACACGTCTAAGAAAAACACGGGGCTGTTTAACACATTATCTTTCGGGGATTAACAAAGATCAGGAAAAATGAAAACATTAAGGCAACACATAGTCATAATTGCAAGTTCTTACAAAGTCTCCAGCTTATTTTGAGAGCTCATAAGCTTCATGAACATATTAAGCACTAGGAAAATATAAGCTTTTTCAAATAAGCTTAGCCAAACACCTTCTAAAAGTCAGCATTTTCCTCTATATATAACACACATTCTGATGAACATTCAAAATATCTATTAAGTAAACCCTCAAGCAACCTAAGGTTTGTTTTTGGTAAAACAAAATTGACTAAGAACTCCAACTTGACCAACAAAATGACACGATTTTGTTTCAACTGATGCAATTGTTTCTCACATTCAACCTTTACATTGATATACTGGCTTACATACAAATTCTCACTCTCGATTGAAGCTCTGTATATATTCCTTGCTTCTAGAAAGAGGCGGGTCGATTATTTTTCGTTGCTATAACCTAAAATTCCTTTGAGATCCATCTTACACTCTCTTTCAATTCCTTCAATATATACTTAAAACGAAGTAGAAAAAATTCACTTAAAATTACAATATGAAACAAAAAGAACATCTTTTAACCTATAACCGGAATTCAACGAAACAGAGTACAAAATGAAAATCAGAAAACAGTTAAAGTTCCCTTACCTGATGATCAAAAATCTTGACAACCACCAAGAAGAAATCGTTATCAACGTCTCTTGTATCCTTTCCTCCAACCACAACATCTTTCGTCATCCTCGACAACTTTGGATCAATCTCCTCTTTCATCTCCCTCTCAAACCATCCTTCTTTAAACAACCTAACACACATATCACTCATCTGAAAAGCCTCAAAATGAACATCAGCCCCACCATCTTCATTCACCTCAAGCTTCACTATAGCAGTCACCCACTCCTTCAAATCCCCCTCTGCGTGCAGCTCAACCGCCTGCAAAACCTCAGCATTCGACATAGTATAATCCTTCTTATCCTGACTAATCGTCTGTGTAAATATAAACCCTACCTTTCTCATCCCTAACCCTAATGTTATTGCCTCAACAAATTTCTCCTCATCAGGATCCCTCATAAGCACTAGATTCTCTTCGGTCCCCTGTTGTGGGGGCTCGTAAATAAAATCGACCTCGACTTTCCCCTCTTCTGATACAGTTCCATACATAAAACCCCCTCTCTTCACCGCGAATGCTAAAGTCTCATTCACATAATGCTGGAATGCGTTTGCAGCATCACGATCGAATGATACGAGCTCACAATGGGGATTCTCCTGCCGTGTGATTCTCATCTGTTTCGCAATTAGGTCATCCATAGTCATCTTCCTTCCAAAAGACCCTGAAGGGTGGAAAGCTGGACCTGCAACAGTCCGCTCACCTTCATAAGCTAGGTAAACAATCGAGCCATGGCCAATGTTGAGTGATGAAATCTTGGTATTCGGATCGATCATATCGGTGAATCGAGTCCAATCACTAGGGTTTTTCGCCAAGAGTAAATTTTGATTAGTGGATAAAATTTGGGCGTGGTTTGGGACTCGGAGCTGCGATTCGATTTCCGATTTGAGCTGCCCAACGGTGGCAAGTGGATTATCGATCGAAACACGCTCTAAACCATCGCGGCTTCGGATTCTGATCATCATCTTTGCGCAACTAAACAAACTCAATTCGATGCTTGTGGAATACGAACAAACAGTTCACGATCAATTAGTGTTACTGTAATGGCGAAGTACTGGAGTCGGAGAGATTAACTGAGCCCCAAATAAAACCCTAGAAATTGGGAGAAATAGGAAAGATTTGAACTTTGTGAAAGTTTAAATAGAGAGAAAGATGTATAGTTTATGGAGTTCAATTAGATTTAGGAGAAGTGGATTGGGAAGGAAGTAAAGTATACGGAGTGAGGAAGATGATGAGCCTTTTAAAGTACTGTAAATTGCATTATAGTCCTTCTATTTGTGGATATTAGATATATTACCCTACACGTTTAAATTTAATTTAATTAATAATAAAATCAAACTCAAATATAGATAAAAAATTACCCATAAGTTTGAAATAAACCAATATATGAACCTCATGTTTTCTCTTCCTCTTAAACCCCTATCTCCTTTCACCTCCATAACCCCCAAATGCTGTAGTAAACCCCAATCCGAAGTCGAAAGGAGCATCTCCTTCGACGTCGGCGACACCTTCTTCCGCCATGAGAGCTCCACCGGCCGTGACCTCGGCGTTCTCTCCGCCGCCGTTTACAAGAAATCCAGCAATTCCCTCAAGGTGCTCGACGCAATGTGTGGCTGCGGAGTTCGTTCTTTACGGTATCTAGCTGAAGCTGACGCTGATTTCGTGCTGGCTAACGATGCGAACCCAGATTATGGAGAGGTTATAATTGGGAACTTGGAGAAGGCGGGTAAAGAGAAGGAGAGGTGGGAGGTTAAACATGACGATGCGAATCGGGTTTTGAGTGAGTGTTATTTGGAAAGGAATTATTTTGATCTGATTGATGTGGACTCTTTTGGGAGCGACTCGAGTTATTTGAGGGCTGCTATCTCTGCTGTGAAATTGGATGGGCTTTTGTATGTTACTTCCACTGATGGGTACTCTTCAGGCGGCCATCGTCCTCAACAGTGAGTTCTGTTAATTGAAAATGGTGTCTGTTTAATCTAATCTCTGTTTTGAAAATGTATGCACGTTTTATTGAAGATGCATTTTGTTGCAATTTTGTTAAAGTGATGGTTAATCAAAAAGATGATAGAAAAACAAAGTTATCTGTTAAATGTAGAGGAAATCTGTAGAAGTTGGATAAATTCATCACGGCTATTGATTTCTAATCATTCTAAGGTCTTAAGTTAATCTTCTTTGCCAATTTATTACATTAAACTTCTGAATGTCGTTGCTTTATCTGCTGAATTGTGTTAAAATGCTGACTTATGGCAGCCCTCATTTTGCCTCATAGCACTTTGGCTGCATATGGAGCGTACGTTCGCCATATGCCATATTCGAACGAGATTGGGCTAAGAATGCTTATAGGTGGGGCTGTACGGGAGGCTTCTGTGTTGGGTTATCATGTGGTGCCACTTTTCTCATACTACTCATACCATGGCCCTGTTTTTCGAGCAATGCTTCAAGTTAGGCGTGGCAAATTTCCAATTAAGAGGTCTTCGATTTTTTCTTCTCAATCTTGTCTACAGTTTGTTTTCGATTTTTGATTTTTCGCCTTGTTTATTCACAACAGGTACTATAGTTTCATCAGCTACTGCATGCAGTGTGGAAATTCTCGGACATTCTCATTTGATGAACTTGGAAAGATGAAGTGCTCTTGCAATAACGTAGGTCTTATGACCCTCGTCTAGTTTAGAATTGCATGTTATTAATCGTTTTAGAACTAAAACTATAAGGGTGTGTTTGGATTGAGTGATTGGATTTGGGGAGGGGATTTGGAGGAAGGATTTGAAATGACTCCTAAAATGGAGTCATTTGAAATCCACTGTAGTTATGAAGAAAATAGGTCAAAATGAATGACAAGAGATTTGAAATCCATCGTAACATGAATTCATCCAAACGAACTTAAATGGATTTGTCGATGAATTTGAAATCCATAGATTTCAAATCCTTCAATCCAAACACACCCTAAGGGATTTTAGTATTTTCGAGAATTAACACTTAAAATGATTTGTTTGATTGTGGTTCATTTCAGGTTCCAGGTTCACTTATTGTTTCGGGACCCTTATGGACAGGACCTCTTCACAGCTCATCGTTTCTTACCGAAATGCTAAACTTGTCTGAACAATGGGGTTGGACAGGCAACAAAACAGGGAAACGTCTTGAATCTCTTATAAAACTTATGATTGATGAAAGTGACCCTGTTTTGCCATTTGGGTACACTAAATTGGATGAGGTTTTAAATGAATTCTGTTATAAAGTTTGTGACATTTTGATCCATCCTGTTCATGGGTTTTTTTCATTTCTTTTTCCTTTATAAAATTGTCTCAGGTTGCAAGCCGGGCAAAGGTTAATTCGCCTCCTTTGGATACTGTACTACGCATCCTGCACGAGGTACATCCTTAGCATACAATCTCACTTTCTGTAATTCTCTTGAATGTTCATCATATAATCTATTGACATGCCTGAATACTTATGCATCTCTCGATATTTAGAAATCAACGGGTTGTTTTGGGATTACAGGAAGGGTATGCTGCCAGCAGATCACATATAGCCTCTAATGCAATCAAAACAAACTGTCCTATGGTTGATTGCGTGAGGCTCGTGAAGCAACTCCAACAGTGTTCATCTACTGCTGATGAAAACTTGAGTCATTTTGTCGAAGCATAAGTATATATATATATACAGCCTACCAACAAAAGGGGTTGCTGTGCTGCAGCCACACAGATTTATTGCCTTCAAAACATATTACAGAGCTCTAAACAGCCTTCTGTTGGGGACAGTTATTTATACATCTTAAGGGCTCTCTTTATCATAAAGTTCACCAGCATATTTCCAGTTTATGACTTTCCATATATTCTTCAGGTAATCTGGCCTCACATTTTTGTACTGCATAATCAGAAGCAACACAGTACACATAAATGATTTAACAAAAACACTTTAAATACGTAAAAATGAGAAAAATTCAACAGAAAAAAGAAGTACCTGCAGATAGTAAGCATGTTCCCAAACATCGATACCAAGCAAAGGAACTAAACTTGCTCCTTTAGTAACTAGAGGGTCCTGCAACAAAAGATGTGCAAAAATCGACAAAATATTACACATTCAAATAAGTGTAAAATGCTTTAGCTTAATCAATTTTCACCTGATTGGCAGTAGTCTCGACCACCAGGCGTTTCGATTCTTTGTCCACACCAAGCCACTGGGAATATCAGTAGATTAAAAGCAAGTAAACAAAATTACCGGTAATTAAACTCATGCATTAAGATGCATCATCCATAGACACACATATTGTAGCCAAATGCCAACATAATGATTTTAGCAAATATAAAATAAACTTACCACCCATCCAGAACCCTGTACTGCAGCACCTTCTGCATTCATTTTCTGTATTAGAGCTTCCAACGAGCCAAAGTTGCTGTCAATAGCTGAACCTAAAGAACCCTCAGGAGGCTCACCACCACCTTCCTGGGAGGATCTATGAGCTTTTAGCAAAATATCTTCGCCACTTTTTCAATCATAGGATAATAAAGGCGATAAAAATTTATCCAGGAGGCAAACTTACACGAACTGGAGCGAGATTTTTCCAGAAAATGGAGTGATTAATATGACCTGTTGAAAGCATTATTAGAGCAAATAGTCTATCAAGAGACATCAAAGGGAGTAGCACCTAAGTTGAACACATTGAACAACCACCTCATCTAAGACTTATAGCCAATGTACAATTGCGGATTGATTAAATATTTAACATCTCTTATGCACAAGTGAAAACGGGGCATGTTTTTTCTGTCTTCGACCAATTTTTATTGATCAATCCAAATTATCCACATTATGATAAATTTAACAATTGCTTCATCAAAGCTTTAGAGAAAATAAAATTTAATCCTAAGCACCAGTACTACTAGGCCTACTTAATAATCTTTAACTAGCTTCATTAACAACCATTCCTTTTAGGTGAATTTTACATTAATTGAAAATAAAATTCGACATATCACGAAAATTGTCAACCTAGGAGTACAAGGAAACGATCAGAGAAATTTCTTCTAATCCTTCGGCGCAAGCACAATTTTTCACCAAATGATAAAAATTGAACCTTTCCCTAATACAAATTAAAACCCTTAGGAGAGAAGGCTTATCTAATCACATACATAAAGCATCATTCGTTCAATCACCAGTCACTTTTTTTAAAAACTAAATAAATCACGAAATATCCATACTTCACAAATTAAATCGGTGGAAATTAAAAAAAAATCAGGAACTGAATTGTGGTAGAAACAATAAACGATACCTCCGCCATTGAACTTGATAGCGCTCTGCAACTTGACAGTTGTGGATGCATCGCCTTTAGTAATGGCAGTATCGAGCTGCTCCAAAGCTTTATTGTAATTGGTGATGTAAGTCTGGTGGTGCTTCTGGTGGTGGAGCTGCATGATCTCGCCGCTGATAGCAGGCTCGAGAGCTCCATAATCGTAAGGAAGATCGGGCAGCGAGAAGGTCTGCAAGCCACGAAACCCTAGAGGCGCTGATTTTAGGGTTTTTTGGTGAAAATTGTTCGGAGTGCCATTTTAGACTCACTCTTGAAGCTTCTATGAAGAACAGAGAGAGATAAAGAGACAGCTGATAAATGTGTAGTAAAGGGCCGTGTTTTTGTGTGAATATGTATTTGGGCCGGATCTTCTACTTTGTATGTCGGACCTCGACCACATTGAAATCGGCCCATTTATATTGAGCTGGGCTCAAGCTTGAGTTAAAACAAAAATATTATTAATATTTTTCATTATATTATTATTTTTTCACTAAATATAATCATGATCAATATTTCAATATATCATTATTAAAAGTAATATTTTAATTTTTTTCGAATTAGTTCTCAGCTTTTTATTAAGTCCTTTGATGGATCCAATTCGTCGGCATTCACCGATCAATGTCAATTATTAATACATTTATTTAATAACCACAATATACTCACTAATACTTAATATATAAGTCACTTCACAGCTCTTAAAATAGCCTTACAATCTTCAACATGGTAAAACCAAAAAAAAAAAAAAAAAAACTCACAAATCAATGTCACACAAAAAGGATATTCAATATATTAATAAAGTAGCCTCAAACTCAGATTTTGGGCTGATTGAGGGATTAAATCTACAATTTTATGGTGGCCTCATCCAATTTTAGCCACCATTTCAACATCACTTCATAAAGTAAAATAAAATAGAAAAAAGAAAAAGTGACTCCTATAGCTTTGCTAATATGTAGCCTAAGTGGGTGAAAACCTATCACCTCATCTCCAAGAGCCTCTTCCAAACCTACTCACCCTTAATACAATATACAATCCCTCTTGTATTTTTCTTTTTTTCTCTTATATATTAGTAATTATGAGAAAAAAAATCAAACCATTTTCTTAATACTTTATATGAATTGAGTATACCAAACTAATATTTTTTTAAAATTGGCCTCCTTGGAATGTTTGTCCAAATTGCCAACCGGCGGGCGCAACATTGTAGCTAGTAACGGTCCTTCCATCACTGGTGGTGACCTGAAACGACAGGCTTTGACCGTTGATGTACGAGTTGCTCTGCCAGTTTTGACCCCAATTTCTCGACATTGGTTGCCATCCCGTGTTAGATCCCTTGATCGACACAGCGTGGACGTCTCCTGCACCGCCTACGTTAGTGACCAAGACTAGGTTGAAGTAGGAATGACCGTTGATTGTAAACCTTATTCCTCCCTTCTTTTGGCAGGGCACTCTGTTACAAACACGTGTATATTTAAGTCAAAAAGAATATCACAATGATGAGATGAGTTTCTCTATTCCAATTACTTATTCCATCTTCTGTTACATTGAAATGTAATAGTTGTTTGACACTGTAATTTATACATGCACTTATTAAGGTTTGTTTGGCATGTGTGCATCTTTTAACACATGTCAACATTATAAGAGTGAAACACAAAATTGGAATAGAAAATCTAATTCATACAATAACCAACAAACTATATATTTACGGGGTTTTTTGAGGGAGTTGAGTGGATAATGGACGTATAAGATGTTTACCTTCGGAAAGAAACTGGGACAATTCCAGCTCTGTACTGGGCGATTTGCAAGAAAGCAGGTTGAGCTAGATCGAAGTGTTGACGAGGAGGGTTGCACCAGCCGCCATTGTCGTTAGGCAAAGAAGGGTTAGGAGGGCAAAAATTGGTTGCGGTGACCATTATGGTTCCCGAGACGCACCATTTGGGATCGGTCGAGCACGTTAACTCGTAGCAAGCCCCACAAGTCAAGCCATTGTTGAACAGAGCAGTACTAAGTGCTGCAGTGTTTGTACCATATCCTTGGCTGTACAAATTACCATACCCACAAGCACCTCCTGCAGTTCATAGCCACAAAAATGTGTACCTTGTTAGTATAATTAGTTATATTTAATTAATAAAAGTATGAAAAGGTAGTATATAAGATTTCTCTATTAAAAAAACTAAGTTAATGTCCTTTTCCAAAAGGACAATATGTAGGCCATTAGAGTAACTCATTATAGTATTAATTGCATGGATTTATTGACAATTAAATAAACTTTACAACTACCCTCTATCCCTATTCCCTATCTATGATTTTCATTTCTTTTGTACATCCCAAGATTGGACTACTCATCATCCTAAAATATATACACTTTTACAAATAAGTATCTCTAACTTTAAAACAAAAAAAAAACACTAATACTATTTTAAAACTCAATTATTTACATATAAATAAAAATTCACATTTTTATGCTTTGATCAATTTAAGTCGTATATAATTATTCCTGCATGAAAAATTATACATCTCAAGAGTATAACTTACCCATAGTGCCCGATGCATCACCACCACCGTAAAAAGTAGCATGAGCAGTATCCCATCCTCCGTAATCACCATAAATACCTCGTAAGCAAAACCCGAGAAACGAGACGAGGAATAAAGAAGCCATTGAAACTTGAGAAGTACCCATTGAGAAGAGAATGAGAAATGTAGTAGTTGAGAGATAGATGAACTCAAAAGTGTTGAGAGCTTAGTACAAAACTTGTAGTAAAGAGAGGCTTTATTTATATAGGAAAAATGTGGGCTAAGAATAAATAGGTAGTTTGTATAGATAATAGTATAGTAGAAAATGACAAATTAGAAAGAAAAAAAAAAAGTAACGTTTTTGAGCCACAAGAAGTGAATCAAAATAACAAAAACCAAAATGCACATGCACTTGTTCCAACTTGAACTACCAACTGATAATCTTGTAGACCCTACAAATGCACATGCATTTTTATGAATAATTTCTCGATTTATAGTTTATATCATAATTTTTAATATATATATTTATATTGTATGGTTATTATATGAATTAATAGGATTTGTAGTATTTGGTGATTTGCCTGAAATTCGGCCTGGGATTTTGGTAGCATTTGACTCTACAGATTTGGTTACTTATTATATTACTTATTTGGTGACTTCAGATTTCATTTTTGTATGAAAAGTTTTCGGTTTAATCACATACTCTTACAAGTTGATAGTATATTTATTAAAAAAAATGTATAAAACATTAGAATTTTAGTTTTTTTTTTCTAAATATTTGATAAGATTGTTTGTGGATTAATGAAGAGTGAAATATAAATAAGAAAACAATTGAAAAAAAATTAAATAAATGAGTGAGATGTGGTTTAAAAGTCAATCTAGGACGTCTTGGGGATCGAAAATAAACCGTGAAACACGATGAGCATTATTTTAGAGCCACAATCTGTGGTGCAGCATGTGTCAACATGTTTGATTAATTAAAAGATTTTTGAGATTCTTTTTATGTTAAAATTCAATGATACTTAATATAAGTCTAGAGGGGTTTTTCTCTTTCATAATATTAGTCATAGAATTTAAATTAATAATATTATAAATATAATTATATATATATATATATATACCGAGTAATTTTTGCTGTCATAATAAATATATTTAGTAACAAAAGTTTTGTTAAGTTGTCATTATTAATAATTAGTGGTGACAAGTTAACAACTTATTGACAACACTGGTGAGTGGTAACACACGTATATAATAAAACCTTTAGTTACAATATTAATATAGTTATAATTATAGTTATGGTCAATAAATTTCATTAATGGTGTGGCATTAATTGTCAATTATTGTGCAACAATTTTCTTGTATTAGTTTTCAAGAGCGACAACCTCTATATAAATTTTATCATTGTTGAAAAAAATTTAAAATCTATTCTTATGACAAAATAAAATATTTTATCCCCAAAAGTGTAAAATTAATGACAACACATCAATTCACAGTTTTGGAAATGAGCATGCAAAACACATTAAAATGAAAAATTTAAGTAGGTAAAATAATGTGTACATAAGAAAATTAAGTATGACAAATTGGACGTACCAACTTTTTTTTTGCAATTATTGTTGAGGGGTAAATTTTATTTAATTATAGGCATCTAAAGTACGTTAATCTTGAATATAAATTAGTTAAGCTTATAATAATTTGCTAATAATATAGTTGTAATAGTCATGAATAATGAAATCGATAGTTGTAATAGTCGAACTAATTAAGGGCCCTTACATCATAATTAATGCGATATTTATTTCAATAATTGTACAAATAACGTTTATTACAATGCATAAATTTGTGATTTATTTAAAGAAATCATCACGACATTTCAATTAGTTACAAGCAATGAGCTTGTAAATATTTGCGTGATGATAATAAATTATTTATCACTTCGGATAAAAAGAAATATATGAATGTAAGTTTTTTTATTTATTTTTTGCACATCTAATCAAATTATTAATTATTATAATGAAAAGCCCACATTTAATTCTATATATACATTCATATATATATAAAAGTATTATGTACTCAATACTTATTTTGTACATATATATATATATATATATTTAGAAGAAGAGAAGAACTAGTGAAGGTTTTGATTAAGGGTCCTACCATGTTAGTAGCACATGCAAGACCCGGAAAAGATGGCTCTTTAGACCCGTCATTATCATTATTCTAATTTGTTAACGTAGAATATTTCTAATTAACTATAACTGATCGTCAGTTCATTTTAGGAATTTTGGATATTTTGTTTCGATATAATAATTATTATTATTTATTTATAATGGAGGTAATGTCAAATTTATATATTGAACGATTATGACTCTCGTAGTAAAATTGAAGTAAATTTTATTATAAGATTTTTGAGTCTGAAAACTACTGTGAATAACTCACAACTGTGTATGTTTTCTTAAATATAAAATAAATTTAAAAATCATTGACTTGTAAAAACAAACAAAAAGGGATTATATATATGTATATATATATATATATTGTTTGGTTTCAACGAAGAAAATATATTTGAATGTACTTTTGCGATTATAAATCTATTAGAAATGCACGTACAGAAAGAAATATATATCTGTGTATATATATATACACATATATATTTCTCTCACCATATATTAGCTTTTGTCTCTAATAGGGGACAAATATTTTGAAGTTGAAGTCCGTGATTTTACATGATTTTCATGTTGATAATGTATAAATCTTTGTTTACATATAGATCTTATAACATCTCTAGTATTGTGTCCTAAATTCTTTTATGTATAGATACATATACATGCATATATACACACGACGTATTTGTTGAAGATTTTGACATATTGAGAAAGTCACGAAATATGATAATAAAATGTTGTGATCCAAATTTCTTGAATGGACAAAACATGAAGACTTGAAATAAGAACCACAAAAGGGCATGTGAATTTTATCCAAATGTGTTGCTATTTAGGGACCAAAATTATATAGTAATGTCTAATAGTTCCACTTGATAAAGAGACAAAGTGGTAATTGGATTTTTATTACATACATGGACCCTAACTCATGTGTTCAAAGATATATGAACACTTCACATTCTTAACACCCCACATCAATATCAAGGCCAATTGCTATTCAATTCAAAGGCCTTCAAAGTTTGCCATGTGCAATTTAGTGGATGTAGGCCACATTTTGGCCCCTTTTTAGATGACAAAGGAAGTTAATTTTTGGGTCCAAATACTCATACATCCCTTTTTGTGTATTATACAATATAAATAATATTATCGATAATAGATATAGACGTAATATATATATATATATCGAGCATCCTCATCGAGCGAAGATTGTGACTAAGCCCTTTTGTGATTTTAGGTTACATCTGATGTTAAACTAAGATCCAAAATTAAATTCTGAGCAGAATGAATAGATCTCAATTTCAAAGAATTTAGCTCTTAGATTTGAACAAAATTCAAATCCCATATTAAAACTCCATAACTTCAGTGTGGGGTCTAATTAAAAAGTAAGATCGACTAGTGTTGTATTAGCTATAAATAAAGCAAGTTACGCAATAGATTACAATTTATATTCGAGATTATTTTGTACCAAAAAAGATTCGAGATTGTTATATTTCAACTGCCAAATTTCTTCTTTGGGAATATACAACAACTTGAGCCCTAAAGGATGAAATATTTGTATGCTTTAGTAAACAAGATATGAACATGAGGTGGGAATATACAACAACTTAACCAATTTGCTCGATTCGATTTGTTTAAAACTCAAATTATATCAAAAGAGAAAAATAAAAAATTAAAACTTAAGAAACATTCTAAGATTAAGACACAACAATGTGCAAGTTCTTATTACACCTTACAGAGAGATTAATCGCATCACAAGATATGATGTCTGAACGAACAAATAAGTTGAAATCAAATGACAAATGAATACCGACAAACGTACAACACTAGAGATAAAAACCTACGATAAAAAAAAAAAAATGTGATTACAAAGTTAAAGACGCCTGTCAGCTATGAACAATTAAAATCAGGGCTAATGGGAATCGAGATTCCAGGTGGAAAAAAGAATCAGAATGTAGTGCTGATTTCGTTAGCAGAAATCGAAGAATCTTCAGATTTCACAGGGTGCGAGATTCTGTTGTTGTTGTTGTTGCTAATATCGAGACCTTGAAAATGTCCAAGGGCATCTTCTGAAACACGAAACATATGTTGAAATTGCTGCATATTTATGTTTTGTGAATTGTTTTGGGAAAAGAAGGCAGATTGGTTGTAAGGAATATGTTGCATTGCTAAATTGAATGTGTCTGAATTTGTCGATATTTCTCCAGTTGCTATTCTCAGTCTGTCTACTTCTTGCTTTAACGCTTCGTTAAGTGCTGCCAGTGAAATATTCTCGTTAGTCGTTATTACACTAAACATAAGTGAAATCAAATGAAAATGTCGTAATAATAGTATAAGTATTTGAGGTTTTGAGGATGTTAGAATTTACCATCGCGTAACTGAGCTTGTTGTTCCATGGCTTGTAAACGAAGCTTAAGCTCTGTGTTCTCATTACTCAGCCCATTTGTATCTCTCTGAAAAATGACACGTTCGATTAAGAAAATATGTATATGTATATATGTTTATACATATATATATGTGTGTGTATGTATATGTAAGTAGGTAAAAGAGGGATGTTAAAATACCTGGAAGAGTGTAAGTTGTGCAGAGAGAGTGGTTGCTTCAGTTTGAAGGGTCTGAACTTTTCGCTCAAGTTCAGATATATAGCGTGCCTTTCTCTCTTTCGATCGAGCAGCTGATTGTCGATTCGCCAATATTCTGCACAATATTATCGTTTTTAATTAATCGATTAAACATAAGCAAAATCCAAAGAGTGTTGACATAAAACAGAAACGAAAAGTTATAATTGAGTTTGCATGATTGAACGTAAATATGTAACATGATATGAACAAGAATGACACAAGCAAGAGAAGAATGTTTAATCCATGTATAATTGGATTATAATTTGCAAGTTTAACGAATTAATCACAGTTTGATTGTGACCTTACAAATGTTATGCAAATATTTACATCAACAGTTTTAGTAGATACCCCACCAGATCCATTCTTTTGCTAGGTCTATCTGAGGTGCTGCAATAGTTTGAAATGCGAATATCTTCGTTTTGAATTCTAAAACCAACTGTAACACACATTATAGAAAAATGATTTAACAGTAATAAGTTCTAAATTTCCCAAATCGAATTTGTCGAAAATGCACTAACGAATCAGCTAAACAGCATAGGACAGCACATAAGATCTAAACTCATCCTATGAATCTCTGTCTGAAACTATATTGCAATGATCTGACAGTTGTAATGAATTCCAATTCTTTGGGAGAAAGATCTCGAGAATCCACTTACTATTCCATAATTCAACACAATTAAATTAACCCACATTTTAAAACTTCAAATCAACAACAAAAAAATGTACCTTTTGGCGCGCTTTGGATCGAGATTCCACAGTTCAGCAAGCTTCTCAGGGGCCATAGCTTTCTTAGCTTCAATGCTGCTCTGATCATTGAAACTATCAACTGAATTACTATACCTATGCCTCGGCCTAGAGCCACCGCTCTTCTCCCCCTCCTCCGCCGCCCCTCCGCCGCCGGCATTGTCAAAGCCAGACCCAGATCCGCCGCCGCTAAGCTTCTCCATGTCCATGTAAGTAGAAAACAGATCGTCCTCCGATCCCATCTCCTCAAAACTCCCCGCCGCCGCATCAAAAGGGTCAGACACCAGATCTAGGTCCTCCGGCAGCCGGAAGTTCACCTCCGACTGTGCTCTACGGTGGTGCGACGGCCGCATTGCTGCAGGGAACGGCGGCGTTTGGTTTTGCGAATTTTTGGAGTTTGGATCTTGCATTTTTCTTGGGTGATGCAGAGTAGTATGGGGTTGAAATTGGGATGGTATATAGTTATAGTAGTTAAAAAAGTGAAGTACTAGTGGGGGTAGCAACTGTTTTTCTCTTGGTTCTAAGGACAAGTTGACTAAGAAAAGAAGTGTGTGTGATTTTACTAGGTGAGAAATGGGTTGAAATTGAAACTTAGTGGACTTTTTTGAGTTTAATTTGAGGTTGCAATCATTTCATGGTGTGGGGGTATAAAAAGGTTTCTTCATGTTATATGCATGGGCTTATGATTAGGGATGGCAAATGGGCGAATCGGGTTGGATTTGGGTCGATTCCAACGGTTTCGTTCTAAAATGAGTTGGGTTCTTAAATGGTTTTTAAGAAGGAATTAACTCAACCCAAAAGGGAACCAAAACCAACCCAAAAGAGAACCAAGCCCAACCCGACACAATACATTATATTTTATTGTTTAATTTTAGAGTATTGACAAGCAAGCGATTTGGGCCTAAGTTAAAATTAGTTGGACCCAACTTGGAACCAAGTTGGAACCAATTAGAACCAAATAAAAATTTTTTAGGAACCAATTCAACCCAAATTGGGTTGGAACCGTCGGAACCGTGGTTCCAGATCCATTTTGTCACCCCTACTTATGATGTATAGACCAAATATTGGGTACCCCACAACTATAATGGCAATTGGTTTGAATGTGTTGAGTTTGGGTCAGGTTCATTTGGGTTGGGCTTAAAGTGGGTTGGTCCAATTGGGTTCAATGTCAAAAAATATGTATTATAGTTAGACCCAATAAGAATCCAAAGTGGACCCAATAAAGATCCAAAATGGGCTTAATAAGGACTCATTATGAATGAAAGCGGAGTAGCTTTAGAGCGTAGAATGTGGATTATTGACTCAAAGTGAAAAATAGATTGGACCCAAATTGGGCTCAATTTAAAACTCAGTTGGACCCAAATATTATTAAAATTCAACACAGTTGGAACTAAAATGCTAATGATATGACCCAACTCATTGAAAACTTAAGTATGAACCCAAATTGTCACTCCTACCTACAAGTCAAGATGTCTAAAGGGGTCAGATCGGGTCGGGTCGGGTCAGATCCCAGCCTGATCAATCTTGGGTCAGTTTCGGTATATTATGATATCACGATGGACCGTTTATAAATATAGGCAATCTTATATTTCTCTATCATTCAAGTTTACTATAAAATAAAATTTTCGTGAGTTTGTCTAAATTTTAGAGTTTTCTTGGGCTTTTATCCTAGAATTTGAAAACATTATATCATGGTATAAAGTCCAATAATATAATACCTTATATATATAATATATATATATATGAGTCTATCGATATCTAAGAATAAGATCAATATATATCTAAACGAATATATTTACTAACATTGATCTTCAAACATCTCTTCCGATTGATCAAAATCTATTTCAACCCTCAGCTCAGAATTCTTCTTCTTTAAAACTTATCGTGTAACTCATCAGAAATAAATCTCCAATTATTTGGAAATATATATTCTCAATTGGAATACGCCATTAAACACCAATGAGTTCCGACCACGGGATTTGGCGTCAGGTCCTGGACGTTTTAATGCCCGTGCCGCCGGCGGTAAGGTTGATTCTTCTTGCTTGTGCAATAATATGTGCACTTGTTATATACATAATCTGCGACCCGCGTCATATGAGTTTCCAGACGGCGGCGGCGGCGGAGGTCCCGCGTTTTCAGGGTTTGAAGAGGGCGGCGATTTGGAAGATTCCGATGGTGGTTTATGGGTCGGAGAAGGAGCTGGGATTCACAGACTGTGCCATATGCCTTGGTGCGTTTTTGGATGGAGAGTATATTAGGGTTCTGCCTAAATGCCATCATTGTTATCATGTTGCTTGTGTTGATAAATGGTTGGCTTCAAATTCGTCGTGCCCCACTTGCCGCCGTGCTGTGGCGGAGGATGAGGCGGGGCGTGGTGGTGATGTGGTGGTTGAGGTCGCCGGAAGGGAGTAGGGCGTTAATTGGGACATGATGATGATGAAGAGGTGAGGTTATTGCAGGTGCAATTTTTTGTTCTTTTTTTATATAGTATTTGAAAATTGTAAATATTTTGATTACAAAACTATTTCAGTACATGCAAAGTGTAAATTTTTTATTAAAAGTTTATATTTTTTAAAATATTTATATACTTCATAGGCATATATATGTGCAAAATAATTACACAAGATGAATCATAGAGTTTACACTGAACTTTTTTGTTAAAAATTTATTGTTTGCAATTGGTTTATGATCCTTAAATGTATTAATGTACTTCTAGAATGTGAAACTTTTTTGCAATATTTTGCTTGCAATTGGGTTGAAATAAATGTGGAGTAAATTCAAATTTTGAAGCTGATATTGTAAAGACAAACTAAGCCATAACTTAGTTGATGAGCATTTTCAGAAATATTGGCCCAAAACATGTTTATGCTTCTCTTTGGGCCGAGTTGCTG
Organism: Verbascum thapsus; assembly: GCA_963669365.1. Classification (NCBI taxonomy): domain Eukaryota; kingdom Viridiplantae; phylum Streptophyta; class Magnoliopsida; order Lamiales; family Scrophulariaceae; genus Verbascum; species Verbascum thapsus. Next base: position 601,111 of record OY770120.1, read on the forward strand.
TCCAAATAACCCATAAGAACATAATTTATCTGCATTAAGCCCATAAAAATATATACTTTATAGACTTCGATCTTAGTGTCTAACTTTCTCACACAAAAAACATAGACACAGAATATATACCATTGAACTCGATCTGACATAAAATTACACGTTTGTTTTTTGCCCGTCTGGTGTTGTTATTTCATCATCACGCTTCGCCAAAATAAAGTTCGATTCCATGATCATGCAATTTTGCATGTTAATTGATAAAATCCATCGGAAAATTTATTCATATATTAGAGATTCAATCAACATGATTCGAAAATATGAAAAAGGACCTAAAATTAGGGATGGCAATGGGGCGGGTCGGGGCCGGGTAATGCTGGACTCGAGACCCGCCCCGGTCAGAATTTTTAGGACCCGGACCCGCCCCGAACCCGGTAATACCCGGTCCCGCCCCAGACCCGGCGGGTACCCGACGAGTCCGGGTCCTACCCGATGGACCCGGTCAAAATATAATTTTTTTTAATTTTTTTATCAAAAATATATTTAAAACTAATATAAATAATACAAAACCAATATAAATTAAAATACATCAAAAAAAAAACATTCAACACACTTAAGTCATTCATAAATCACAATAAGACAAATCATAATAGGTAAAATAATTCAAGTTTTCTCCAAAGTTTAAATTTGAAAACAAATTAAATACCAAATAAACATCATTTAAATAATCTTATTATTGTTTAATCTAAAATTATATATTATTATATTAATTTTTATTTGATTTTATAATTTTATTATATTATAATAATAAAAAAATATAAAATATATAAATTCCATGTTAACGGGCCGAGTCCGGGTCCGGGACGGGTATATGTTGGACCCGGACCCGCCCCGGACCCGGCCGGGTCTTGATTTTTGATACTCGGACCCGGACCCGATCCCCTTTTTTTGGACCCAGACCCGGCCCCATCGGGACGGGTCCAATACGGGTAATTAAATTACCCTGCCCCATTGCCATCCCTACGTAAAATTAGTAAATATTAACTCAAATTAAAAAAAAAATCAATTTGTGGTACTAAGTGTTGTGATTCTAAAATTCCATGCAAAAGACACGCACCAGCGCGTTCTAGGCATGTGCCCGTTGGAACCGACCACACTTCTGCACGTGTTCGGGCAAGGCATTATTAAAACAAATTCTAAACGTGTAGTGGTCACATCATTAACAAAACCATACTATTTCGCTATCAACTTTCTCATTTGAACTAACTCAATTACCTAGGCTGTTTGGTACATAACAAGTTAATTGAATTTTGTGTTATCAATTTTTAGAACTAATCAAGTTTAATTATTAAAATTTGAAATCTTAATGCCACTAGATATCGATCTATAATTTGTGTACCGGTATTATAGTCGGTCATCTAGCACTGTTGGATATGTAAAAAATTGTAATCGTGGATCAAATGCGTATAATTAGTATTTTAATAGATTGGAGATGCAATCAGTAATTTGGAGTTGCTTACATACTTACTTCGATGGTATCAAGCCTTTTTGTAGTTCTCATATATTGTAGACGCTCTTATTTTCTGGTTTTTGAGTGTAAATTAAATAATACTTTTTTTTTTGTTAATTAAGGTATTATTTATAGTACTTTATTTATTGAATTATGAGAATCCAATACCTGAATTTACGGTCCAATATAAAAACATACATTTATTAATATTGAACTTGCTTTATTAATAAAATTGTTGAATAATCTAATAATTTTTTACCATGTAATTAATAGTGTTGGATTTGCGGGGCCCATTCTTAGAATCACACAACTATAAAGGTTAGGTGCTTATGCGTACACGAAAACAAAACTTTTAACCCTTCAATTCCAAGTCGCAAATTGCTTCTAAAATTCATTCTCATTTCTGCATTCCTCTTCAAAAGCCTGTCTCTTCTATAATCTTTTCAATCAAAATTCCCCATTTTTATTTCTATTTTCCATTAGAACCCTAAATCTGAATCTCCCCCAATCGCCATCTTTTCTCAAGATGGCGTCTTTGGGAATCAATTCAGGACCCAAATTATTAACCCCATCTTTCGAAAACCACAAATCTAATCTAATTTTCTATTCCAAATCATTCTCACCCATGCCCATCAAAAAATTCACGCAAACCCACATAGTACATTCATCAATCGCTCAATCAAATTCACCCCTCGTAATAAACGACGATCCTGATGTAAATAACTCGGAAAAGATCGATTATTGGATGCAAGAATCAGTCCCAGAAATTGTAAAGAACTTAAAAAGAGGCCCTTTATTGATCCACATCTATTCAGAAAACGAAAACAGGGGATTCAAGCTACACACAGAAAAGGCGATTCCCGATGAATGGCCATTTCTGCAGAATGAGTGGAGAAAAGATGAATCAAAATCTCCAGATGGGTTGATTTTTGTTGAGGAATTAGGTGAAGAAAATGGTGAAAATTTGGATCATGAAGAAGGGATTACAAGGGCTTGGGGTATAATTGTGCAAGGTAAAGGGGTTGAATGTGAGCCCAGTTGTTGTTATTTGTTGAAAACTAATAGGGTTTGTGGTGGGATTGGATTGGGATTTTGCACTCATTTTTGTTTGATGAGAGTTAATAATTTTAGGGATTGTGCTTTTAAACAGTTTAAGGATTCTTGGTTATTGGGATGAAGTAATTTGGTTGGAAATTTGATATGATTTGTATATATATATATACATAGATTTGTAGGGGTGTAATAACAAAATACTTGATGAAAATGTGATTTTTGAAGGATTTATGAAGTGGGATTTCATTTGATTTGAAGTTTGTTGTTCAATCTTGTAGTAATGCAGTTTTTCAATATGTTTTTCATTTTTTTTTTTATTGTTTTTAGCATATATTGGTATTTTAACAAATTTAGGTATTATTCAAGTTTATTTGAACTTTTATTAAGTTTGAAAAATTGTATTTGAATTTGGTTTCGATGCTAATTTACTACTCTAAGCTCAAATAGTCTAAAATTTCAACTTGAGATTCAACCTAGATTCAAGTTCTTCAATATAACATTTAATAGACCTATTTCTACAATTAGAACTTAAAAAATGGAGAAAACTTGTGCAACTGTCCATTTTGATATTCCAAAGTTTCATAGTCAAGTATATGTCATATAATTCAATATTATATTCCCATTACTTTATGGTTGAAATTTATAAATAATAGCTACATGATTTTGATTGGTGTGTCTTACAATTATATGATTGGCTAGAAAACTTACAAAATTCTTTTAATAGTCCAAATCTTTGAAAAGAAATTTCATTGGTGGAAGATGATTTTGGCCTTATTGGATCTTTAAAAGAGACTTGTGTGTATTATTCTTAGTAATTTTTGTAAAAGTAAATGCTTTCATATGTATTTTAAAATAAATAAATACTCTTTTGCTAATGTTAACCATTAACATCATATCTAAATTTTGAATAAATTAATATATTTGGGTGGGTCATTTGGTTGGGCTTGGGGGCCCATTCCAAGTGACTGGTCCAGAGTTATAGGACCCACCTTAATACGATCCATTACCCACCTTAAATTGATGTGCCTAAACCGCAAGCGCACGGCTTCGGTGCAGTACAAAAGATATCGTTCCCACGAAGACCGAATAATCAAGTACTAATCTATCACTTATCAGTAATCTAAGCCTAATCAAAAGCACGAGATAAATTGTAAAGAAAACTAAACGGAAAGCAAGTAAATTGATTTGATTTGTATATGATTGGAAATTCCGGAATTAGGGTTTACCACGATATGTATTATCGACTCAATTGTATTACCGATTGAATTACGATCGCTACTTATGAAGGACACTATCCAAATGTAATCACTATCTTCTGTCGAAGCATAATAACATATCTAAGCTAATTAATCAACTACTTTCGTGATGATTAGACTAGACTCAGACTCATTAATCTCTATGATAATGTATCGATTCCTCAAAAGACCTAAAACTACTTTCGTGATTTAGGATCCTAGATTTGAATTCTAGGGTTCTGATATAGATGTCACCTTTCAGAATTTTCACCTAATATCTATGATCATGCAAATATGTGGCCAGCAAATTCACAAGCATTAATAAACAAGAATTCAAATCATAAGCTTACGCGATGTAACTTCACCGATTCTATAACCTATATCGATAACATGCTATCGGGCTATTCCCAATTCCAAAATAATATGAATTACTCCATAGAAACGAAAGCACAATAAACAATTAATAAAGCAAACATCATAAACGACAAGAATTCAAAGAGATTAAAGAAGATAATTTCGATAAAACCCGTTGCCGAATAAACTATTTACAATCGTTCTTGAATTTCGTGTCTCGATCTCCAATCTTTACAACTCAATTCAAGAAAATAAGGTTCGAACTCTAAAACAATGTTCGGAGGGGGTATTTATATCCCGAAAGAAAAGAAGAGAAAAGTCGGTATAAAGTTTTAAGCGCGTCTGAGGCGCGCGCTTAAGCGCTTAAGCGCTTAAGCGCGTCAATCTGCCCTTCGCGCTTAAGCGCATGCGCTTAAGCGCGCGGGGCAGTTTGCTTGATTCTTCTGTTGATTTGTTGTTTTCGACTTCTCTCGCTTCATGTTTCCGTTTCGAGCTACTATATTCACCTGCACACTTAACAAGCTATCAAACGCATTGTGCGGGAGAAAATAGACTGAAAACGAGTTTAAAAAGTAGTCTAATGTATGCTGTACGAAGCGTAAAAATGAGGTTTATCAACCCCCCCAAACTTGCTTTTGTTCGTCCTCGAACAAACGGTAAAATAAAGAAACAGAAACAAAAATTAAAAACTAAAGATAAACTCATTTTCGTAGAGTACACGATTGCACTTAGCATGTGCAACAAGCCTTTAAACCTTTTTGTTACCCAAAAAGGACGAGTTATAGTCTCGTGAGGGTTTGCAGATGATATACCCACAAAATCACATAATCAATGAATCTTTGCTAAATCGAAATGTGACATAATCGTACAAAAATCGACGTGAACTAATGACCCGACATTTTTAGAAAAAGATCATGCATTCACTTAATCATTGGTTACCTCACACCACATAGTTAAACAAGCTTCTAGAAAGCACTGAATAAAGTCATCTTTGAGCATTATAGTCGAGTGGCGTTTCTAACAAAATTTTGAGTGGCGCCCATCTATACCAACTCATCTAACAGATATTAGGGTCTAACTGGTTCACAATATTGAGCTTTTACCGTAGGTCACTTATGTAAACGAGCTCATACTTGACAGGATTGTGCAATGTTCGTTCTCTTAGACTTTCTATGACACCCGTTATCGAGCTTTGGGTCAACGACTCCCAAGCTAGATAGCCATAGGGCGTTAAGTTTTAAGAGACTCCTTCGGACTTAATCACTCAAGTGTCAAAGGTCACAGAACGAACTAATCCAGTAGCGATTTTTTTTTTTTTTTTTTTTTTAAGAAAATAATTGTGCCAGAAGACGTTTTTTCTAAGTTGGTAGACTTGGAGGCCACTACCTATGTGTTTCGAAAACGGGTGATCCACTCAACTCCTATGCCTTGGACTACTACGTATTAGTGACTAGCCAGAAAATTGTAACTAAGCAGATGATATCGCCGACAGAAAAGTTCATGCGTTATATGTATTAAAAGGTCAGGCCTACATATCACTTAGTCAATCGTTTGTACGACGATCACAAAGATAAAGCTATAATCCATACTAAAAGTGTTATGTCACCGTAAACAACCCCCAAACTTAAACCGCACATTGTCCCTAATGTGATTAACGTGTGTATGTATGTATGCATGCATAAAAGTAAAAAGGGACATAACCTTGGCAAGAGTCGAGACGAGCATTCTGATTATTCTAGGTACTGTAAAGGAACAAAACACAAGAACTAGAGAAAAGAAAGACTTTTGGATTAATCATCTTTGGCATTACATTCCATCCTAAAGTCTAAAATCAGAAAAACATAAAAACATAAAAGCATAAAAACATAAAGACATAAAAACGAAAGGTAAACTAGAAATTAAAAACATAAGAAAGGAAAAAGAAAAAGGAAAAGAAAAAGAAAAAAGAAAAGAAAAACCCAAGTGAGGCGAAAGGCGGTCGATGGTCTCTAGGCGGCATCGTCAGGGTGGTCTGTTTGTTCATTCTCAAAATCCATGCCGGCTATAAAATCGTCGACCGGGTCGGTGGCAGTGGGGTTGGTGGGGGTGGGGTTGCGTCTAGTATCTTCTTGGCGCTGCCAATCTCGAATAGCCCTAATGTCCGACTGCATAGTTCCCATATCGGTTCTGAATCCCGCAATGTCATTCTGTATGTCGGTCCTCATTCCCTCGATGTCCAACTGCATAGTGCCCATACCAGTCCTAATTCCCGCAATGTCTGCTTGAATTTGGGTGAGCAGTTGATAGTATGGGTCCGGTGTAGGGGTCGAGCTAGTCCCGATTTCAGTCGATGGCAAATCAGAAGGGTCGTCTGTCAGTCGTGCGCGTTTCTGCGAGGGTCCTCTCTTATTCTGGCTAAAGGTGATATCATCACCCGATTCTTCATAGAGGTCGTCGGGGAAAGACGGGACGTTATTGTGTTCACAGAGTGAATGGATAAGCGCCGGGAAAATTAAAGGGGTCTTCTTTTTCGCAGTCGGATTAGTTACGTCAGCTGTCAGAGATGCGATAGTGGATCGGAGGGTCGTGTAAATCATTTCGGCCTCGTGTATCATTTTTTTACTTTGTATGGCGTGTACTAGTATAGCGCGAGGGCGATTTACCTCGGAAGTGTTCGTCGTCGGGCTGAGGCGATAACGAATAAACTCATACCAGAATAAGGCCTCTGGTGTCAGATCCCCCCGAGGCAATATAGAGCCTCCTTTTTTCCATCGTGCATCTTCGTTAGCAATGGCGTCTTTCACCTCCTCTAAGAGTTGGGGGGGCGGGTGTTTGACCATTGATTCATAATCGCAGCGGGGTTTGTTTGGTAAGTGCAGGACGTGTTTAATAGCGCTTGTGTCGAAATTAACGGTCCTCTCTCGTACTGTAGTGGATTCGTGACGTCGATTCACTTGCAATTTTTCATCGTCCACGCAATTAGCGTAGAACTCTTGGACCCACGTAATGTTGATTTTTGGTATTGGGGTCGCAAATTGTTTCCAACCGTGAAAATTGATTTTGTCTTTTAAAAAAACGATGGGATTCAGTCAATAGAGCACGTTCCTTTTGGATATTGTGAGATAGGAGACGACGCCAGTATGATTCTATTTCTGGTGTATCGAATCGTTGGGGTGTGTCGATGTCCTCACTCTGATATTGATCGCGAGAACTACTCGCCGGAGCTTTACCCTTACCCTTAGACACGTTCTTAGTTCTAACCATTTTTCCAGAAATTTCGGCAGAGTAACCTTTGTAATTGTTTGACCAAGTCCTCGACAAAACAGAAAAATCCAACAAAAGTGTCCTCCAATTCGACCAAATCAATTCAATTCTAACTCACAATGAATCACGAAGCGAAATTCCCGCAAGGCTAATTCACAATTGAAGATCAAAAATCCAACAGTCCACAAACCCACTACTTCAATTCAAAATAATCGAGCACAATGTTTTCAAATTCCACAATCCATAGTTGAAAACCCTAACTTGATAATCCCCAAATTAACAATGCAACGATCAATCCTCCGAAACTAAATGCAATATCTCTAATTTACTTCAAAATCGACCCAATTACGCCAATAATTGTTCAATCGTAACTAAAGTCCAACCCTAATTTCGAAATCGAAGCAAATCCTCAAATTCGAAACCCTAATTTCGCATATGTTGAAGAACAAAAGGTTTTAGCGATCCTTACCCAATGTGATGTTGTCGTGGCCGAGTAGAGGAGAAGAATTCGGAGCTTTGAACCTGTTTTGCAAGAAGAGTGGAAGAAAGGGTGAGTTGTTTTGGATTTCGTTCGAAGAGTTTGAATGAGAGAAAGGATAGATAAAATAAAAAGGGGGAAAAAGAGCATTTAAAACCTCCTGCCCGACGCGCTTAAGCGTGCGCGCTTAAGCGCGCGGGGGCGCTCAAGCGCGTACGCTTGAGCGTTCGCGGCAGTGAGTTGCGCTCGAGCGCGCGCGCTCGAGCGCTCCGGACAGTGGCTTGCGCTCAAGCGCTTGCGCTTGAGCGTTCCAGGCAGTGTATTGCGCTTGAGCGTGCGCGCTCGAGCGCTCGGGGCAGTGTACTAAAAAGAAAAACAAAACGAGAAAGAAACGAAAAGAAAACAGAAAACACTAAGGATACATTTGGGTTGCCTCCCAAAAAGCGCTTGTTTTACGTCTTTAGCTCGACGTTACCATGCTTAATTCGTTGGGTATGATCGAACGTCGCGAAGGCTCGACGTGATAGCTTTTTCGATCGGTTCGCCCGCGATGTAATGCTTAAGTCTTTGTCCATTGACTTTAAATATTCCCGTTCCTTCGCTCCAAATATCGACAGCCCCGAATGGGTATGCCGTTTTAACTACAAATGGTCCCGACCACCTCGATCGTAATTTGCCCGGAAACAGTCTTAGACGTGAATTGAATAATAAAACGAGATCGCCCTCCTTGAATTCTCGTCTGTGAATCTGCTTGTCGTGCCACTTCTTCGTTCGCTCCTTATAGATTCGCGCATTCTCATATGCATCTAATCTTAACTCGTCAAGCTCATGTAACTGTAACATTCTTCGCTCACCAGCATCTTTAAGATCGAAGTTTAGAGCTTTGACGGCCCAATATGCCTTATGCTCGAGTTCTATCGGTAAATGACAAGATTTGCCATAAATAAGACGAAATGGCGTCGTACCTATCGGGGTTTTGAAAGCGGTGCGATATGCCCATAAAGCGTCGTCTAGCTTGAGAGACCAATCCTTTCTTGATTTTGAGACTGTCTTTTCGAGGATAACTTTGATCTCTCTATTCGAAACTTCTACTTGACCACTAGTTTGGGGATGATATGGTGTAGCAACTTTATGTGTAACCCCGTACTTGGTGAGTAAAGCTTCGAATCGGCGCTCCGTAAAATGAGTGCCTCCGTCACTGATCACTACTCTTGGCACACCGAACCTTGGAAAAATAGTCTTTTTAAATAATCGGGTTACCACTCTCGAGTCATTTGTTGGCGATGCAATCGCTTCCACCCACTTCGAAACATAATCCACCGCCACAAGAATGAACTTATTACCACACGACGACGGGAATGGCCCCATGAAATCAATTCCCCAAACATCAAAAATCTCAACTTCGAGAATTGTATTCATGGGCATTTCATTACGCCTCGATATATTTCCCGTTCTTTGACAATTATCGCATGCACTAACAAAATTTTGAACGTCTTTGAACAAAGTGGGCCAAGAAAATCCAGATTGAAGAATCTTTGCTACCGTCTTGGATTTACTAGCATGACCCCCATATGGTGAACTATGACAGTGAGTCATGACACTTACCATCTCATCTTCCGGTATGCATCTCCTATATACCCCGTCTGTACAGTGCTTGAAAAGAAGAGGCTCATCCCAATAGTAATGTTTAAGATCAGTGAAAAATTTCTTCTTTTGCTGATAGCTAATATCGGGCGGTAGAATCTTACATGCTAAGTAGTTAACGAAATCAGCGTACCACGGTGCATCTATCTTAGCCACTGCATAAAGATGGTCATCAGAGAATGAATCGTCTATCGGTAATTTCTCGTTATTCTCATCTTCTCTAAGTCGAGACAGATGATCGGCTACGGTATTCTCTATCCCCTTTTTGTCCCGGATCTCCAGATCAAATTCTTGCAATAACAATATCCATCTGATAAGTCTCGGCTTAGCGTCTTTTTTACTCAGTAGATACCTAATCGCGGAATGGTCTGTGTAGACAACGACCTTGTAGCCAACCAAATATGAACGGAATTTATCGAAAGCAAACACTACAGCTAATAATTCTTTCTCAGTAGTGGCATAATTCATCTGAGCCTCGTCTAGTGTCCTACTAGCATAGTAGATGACATGCATCTTCTTATCCTTTCTTTGGCCCAATACCGCCCCAATAGCGAAATCGCTTGCATCGCACATAATCTCGAATGGCAAATTCCAGTCCGGCGGTTGAACTATTGGTGCAGTGATCAACGCTTCTTTCAACCTGCGAAAAGCATCAGAACAATCATTATCAAAGTCGAAAGGAACATCTTTAGCAAGTAAATGAGTTAAGGGCTTAGTAATTTTAGAAAAATCCTTAATGAATCTCCGGTAAAAACCGGCATGGCCCAAGAAACTCCTAACATCCTTCACACAGGTAGGTGGTGGCAACTTCTCGATTACTTCCAGCTTTGCTCGATCAACTTCAATTCCTCGTTCAGATACGAGGTGGCCTAGCACAATACCTTCCCTAACCATAAAATGGCATTTTTCCCAATTTAAAACTAAATTGACTTCTCCACATCTCTGCAACACTCGAGAAAGATTAGACAGACAAATATCGAAAGTGGTGCCATATACAGAAAAGTCATCCATAAATACTTCCATAATGTTCTCAATTAAATCAGAAAATATAGCCATCATGCAACGTTGAAAAGTAGCAGGCGCATTACACAAACCAAAAGGCATTCTCCTAAAAGCATAAGTGCCATAGGGACATGTGAACGTGGTTTTTTCTTGATCATTAGGGTGTATAGGAATTTGATAAAACCCTGAATACCCATCTAGATAACAAAAGTGCGAATGATTAGCTAACCTTTCAAGTACTTGATCAATAAAGGGAAGGGGAAAGTGATCTTTTCGAGTTGCAGTGTTCAATTTTCTATAATCTATACACATTCTCCACCCGGTGACTGTCCTAGTAGGAATTAACTCGTTTTTCTCGTTTCTCACTACAGTCACTCCTCCTTTCTTAGGGACTACTTGTACCGGACTTACCCACTTACTATCAGAAATAGGATAGATAATTCCAGCATCTAACAATTTTAAAACTTCTTTTCTAACTACATCCTGCATAGTAGGATTTAATCTACGTTGGTGTTCTCTAGAAGGTTTAAAATCATCTTTCATCAAAATTTTATGCATGCAAAACGATGGATTAATCCCTTTCAAATCGTCTATGGTATAGCCTATGACTTTTTGATGTGACCTAAGTACTCTAAGCAATGTATCGATCTCTTCCTTACTTAAATCAGCATTCACAATCACAGGATACATAGAATTAGGGCCGAGAAATTCATACCTGAGTGTCGAGGGAAGTGGTTTTAGTTCTACCTGAGGTATTGAGTTTGATTCTTTACTTTCTTTCGGATCTTTGCTCAACTCCTTTACTCCAATGGCATTGACTGGAACCGGTGGATTTCCCTCGAGAAGACGAGCGATATCAGCAATGGCTTCGTCTTCATCTCCTGTTGAACCGTTGTTCACTAGGCAAGCTTCCAATGGATCACTGCATAGATATTTCGCGAGCTTGTCTTGAACTAGCCGGTCCATCTGATCAACTCTACAACAAGAATTCTCAAGAGAAGGGTAAGTAACAGTTTTAGCCAAATTAAATTCAACCTTCTCGTCCCCGACTTTTAATGATAGTCTACCGTTCTTAACATCTATAATAGCACCAGCTGTGGCTAAGAACGGTCTACCAAGTATGATGGGGATTTGAGAATCTTCCTCCATCTCTAGAACCACAAAATCAGCAGGAATAAAAAATTTTCCTACTCTAATTGGTACATCTTCTAGCATACCTACTGGATACTTCACAGATCTATCAGCTAATTGCAGAGTAATCGTAGTAGGTTTTAATTCACCCATCTCTAACTTACGTGAAACCGAAAGAGGCATAAGGCTAACGCTAGCACCAAGGTCGCACAAAGCATGATCAAAACTCACGTTACCTATCACACATGGAATCGAAAAACTACCGGGGTCTTTAAGCTTAGGAGGCAATTTATTTTGAATTAATGCACTACACTCTTCAGTTAAAGCCACAGTTTCATAATCCTCAAGTTTTCGTTTGTTAGAGAGAATTTCCTTCAAAAATTTAGCATATGATGGCATCTGTGCAAGTGCATCAGTGAATGGAATGTTAATGTATAGTTTTTTCAAAACATCTAAAAACTTTCCAAACTGCTTATCCAATTTTGCCTTAGCTAATCTCTGGGGAAAAGGTACGGGTGGTTCATATGGTGGTGGAGGTACATAAACAGACTCTTTTTCAGTTACTTCGTTTGTTTTATCTGTTGAGTTGTCAGGGCTAGGCATTTTCTCTTTTTCTAACTTATCAGTCAACTCAGTTTGATTCATATCTGTAGGCATCCTAGGACCTTCATAATTAGTACCACTCCTTAAAGTAATAGCCTTACAATGTTCCTTTGGATTTGTCTCGGGTTGACCGGAAAACGAACCAGAAGTCCTAATCGGGTTATTAGCCTGCTGTGCAATTTGAGTTTCTAGCATTTTATTATGTGTTGCTAATGAATCTACTTTAGTTGCTAGTTGCTTAATTGCATCATTTACTACTTCGTTTTGTTTAGACTGGGCTACTACGAAACCCTCAAGGAGTGACTCTAAGTTCGATTTCTGTGGAGGAACAGGATTATAAGGCTTTTGTTGAAACCCCGGTGGTCCAAAATTAGATTGTGGGGCTGCGTTTTGAGTCGGCTTGTATGAAAAATTAGGGTGATTTCTCCAACCAGAGTTAAAAGTGTTTGAAAACGGGTCGTTCTTTTGGTTGAAGTTGTTCACATAATTGGCTTGCTCTATAGAGGGATCGGTGGGTACACTCGCAAATTGACACTCTAATGCAACATGACCAATCGTACCACATATTTCACACATAGGGGGAGGGGTAGTGACATAATTAACATGCACATTCATGGAATCTAACTTCTTAGACATAGCCTCTACTTGTGCAGAAAGTAGAGTAATAGCATCAATATCATACTTACCTGGGGTCTTTTGTGGAATCGATCTTTCGCTTGACCACTGATAGTGATTCAGTGCCATATCTTCGATTAAGTTGTAGGCGTCATCGATACCCTTATTCATCAGAGCTCTCCCAACTGATGCATCGACTGACATCCTCGTGGTGTAAATCAACCCATTGTAGAAAGTGTGAACAATGAGCCACTTCTCTAGTTCATGATGTGGGCACAGTCGGAGAAGATCTTTGAATCGTTCCCAGGCTTCATACAGTGATTCACCATCCCTCTGAGCAAAAGTAGTGATTTGATTCCTCAGTTGGGCAGTTTTGCTCGGGGGAAAGTATCTTGCTAGAAAGCTCTGCATTAGTTGATCCCATGTTGTGATAGAGCCCGATGGTAGAGAATGTAGCCAAGCTCTTGCCTTATCTCTCAGTGAAAACGGGAACAATCTCAGCCTGATAGCATCCTGAGAAACCCCGTTCATCTTTAAAGTGTCACAATACTCCAAAAACATTGACAAATGGAGGTTCGGCTCTTCAGTAGGTGCACCCCCAAACTGATTCTGCTGAACCATTTGCAGAAGGGATGGCTTGAGCTCGAAATTGTTGGCCCCTACAGTAGGCCTAGCAATGCTGGAGTGAAGTGTCTGAGCATTAGGCGCTGCAAAATCCTTAAGACATCTCGCATTTGCGTTCGGATTCACATTTGCAGCCGGGTTTGCATTCGCGTTAACGTTTGCATTAACATTCGTGTTCATATTATCTTCAGCCATTGTCACTTGATTCTGTTGAGCTTGTTTCAGTTTTTGTAACTTTCTCCTAGCACGAAAAGTGAACAAATCGAAAACCTGAAATAAAACAGAGAAATAAAAAGTAAAAACTAAAAATAAAATAAAATGGCTTAGTCTCACTAAAATATGATAAAAACTAATATTGACTATTCAAGTCCCCGGCAACGGCGCCAAAAACTTGATGTGCCTAAACCGCAAGCGCACGGCTTCGGTGCAGTACAAAAGATATCGTTCCCACGAAGACCAAATAATCAAGTACTAATCTATCACTTATCAGTAATCTAAGCCTAATCAAAAGCACGAGATAAATTGTAAAGAAAACTAAACGGAAAGCAAGTAAATTGATTTGATTTGTATATGATTGGAAATTCCGGAATTAGGGTTTACCACGATATGTATTATCGACTCAATTGTATTACCGATTGAATTACGATCGCTACTTATGAAGGACACTATCCAAATGTAATCACTATCTTCTGTCGAAGCATAATAACATATCTAAGCTAATTAATCAACTACTTTCGTGATGATTAGACTAGACTCAGACTCATTAATCTCTATGATAATGTATCGATTCCTCAAAAGACCTAAAACTACTTTCGTGATTTAGGATCCTAGGTTTGAATTCTAGGGTTCTGATATAGATGTCACCTTTCAGAATTTTCACCTAATATCTATGATCATGCAAATATGTGGCCAGCAAATTCACAAGCATTAATAAACAAGAATTCAAATCATAAGCTTACGCGATGTAACTTCACCGATTCTATAACCTATATCGATAACATGCTATCGGGCTATTCCCTATTCCAGAAAATATGAATTACTCCATAGAAACGAAAGCACAATAAACAATTAATAAAGCAAACATCATAAACGACAAGAATTCAAAGAGATTAAAGAAGATAATTTCGATAAAACCCGTTGCCGAATAAACTGTTTACAATCGTTCTTGAATTTCGTGTCTCGATCTCCAATCTTTACAACTCAATTCAAGAAAATAAGGTTCGAACCCTAAAACAATGTTCGGAGGGGGTATTTATATCCCGAAAGAAAAGAAGAGAAAAGTCGGTATAAAGTTTTAAGCGCGTCTGAGGCGCGCGCTTAAGCGCATGCGCTTAAGCGCGTCAATCTGCCCTTCGCGCTTAAGCGCATGCGCTTAAGCGCGCGGGGCAGTTTGCTTGATTCTTCTGTTGATTTGTTGTTTTCGACTTCTCTCGCTTCATGTTTCCGTTTCGAGCTACTATATTCACCTGCACACTTAACAAGCTATCAAACGCATTGTGCGGGAGAAAATAGACTGAAAACGAGTTTAAAAAGTAGTCTAATGTATGCTGTACGAAGCGTAAAAATGAGGTTTATCATAAATCTAATTGGTTAAAAAGATCCGCTCCATATAGGATTAGGTTCGGGTCCATTTCCATCATCCTCAATATTTTTGCAATGTGTTTTTTTTTTAAATAAAAGTTTTGGTACTCACAAATCGATTTTAATCACCTACCACGATTCAATGCATGCTATTAAAATTCGCTTATTGGTGTAGTTAGAGAATGATCGATCAAAAGTACTCATATCGACAAAAAAATTCGAACCCACAGTCAGAACAAATAAAATGGAGACTCGAATAATATCATAAGACTTACCGTTGTGATATATGAAAATTACCATATAGTCCACAAGATCCATGTATTTTTTTTAGATTTGGTCAACTTTACTCTCGTGATCCTATTCTTCAAAAAGACCAAATGGAGACTAAATCATTGCCCGAAATGGAAGTATAATTTATAGTATGCACTCATAATAATGTTACTCAAACACATTGAAAATCAGGACCCACCTCGTAATATGATTTGTTAAAGTATAACCTTTGAGTAGATATTCACAGTATAATGTTAGTGAACTGAGGTCTGAGTTATATGTATAATATATTCAATTCACACTTCTCTAGTCTCAAATACTTTAAATTTTCATATGCACATAATTATAATGATTCGTAATTCACTAATCAAATTATATACTTTAATAGTTACATAAATATCCTCTCAATTACTACTATGATACAACATGCCTTAATATATACATTTTTTTTATAATAAATGTACATGCTTTAGTATATGATGTATCAAAAAATACATGAAATTCAAGAATAATAATATATTACATGATTGACTAAAGCTCTAAAACCAACACCTTATTTTAACTCCTCAACGTCACAATTGCAAAAATTTGAAATCCAATCATCAAAACCTAACACAATCCCCAAAGTAAATTAACTAATAAAGAAAGAAAAGGTTGAGACTATTCAAACTTCAAAGATCCAAATGTTGCAAATTAAGGAGTGGGAGGACTAAACTGCAAATACAACATAATTGACAATTCTACGTGTCACCGTTTCATTGGAATCGATCCTTTATATATAATTCGATCGAATGTATTTTGGCAAAACAACTTCATATTAGGTAATTCAATAATATACGAGCGATCCACTTCGTTCTAACCTGTATTCCCAACTAATCCCTACTCAATTTCAATTCAAATTTCAAAACACTAAAAATAAAATAAAACAGAAAACTTTGGACTTATATATATATATATATATTTATATATACATATATATATATAACCTTTTTGCATAAATTATTCCCCCACAGATTCACCATAAAAAACGCTTACAAGCGCGCCCCTTTTGCTCAATTCAAAATCCAAACTTCAATTTGTATATCCAGTTACAAACACTGTGAATTGAATTCAAATCAAACTCCCTTTATACATTCTTTTCAAACTACGCCAATCTTCAGTCTTTTTCGAAAAAAATTCAACAGCCCATTATTGTTTTGCACTCATTTTGTTGTTTCATTTATTAAAGTTTTCATCTTGATTTCTGAATTGGAGCTGAGAAATTTAAATTCGCCCTGCAAATATTTTTTGACCCTTCTTAGCATTAATGGATAAGAGTCAATTTGTACCCGAGCATAGATCTGAATCAAAGGTTGTAGCCTTTTGTAACCTTATTGGATTTTGTTTATGTTCGGATTAATTTTTTTTTCCTGTCTAAATCTGTTGAATTTTTTATTTTCATTTGGTAGGGTTTGGTGGGTCAAAAGAGGGGCATTATGGACATGGAAGAAACATCCAACATTTCTCAGAAAAGAGTGAAAATGCGCAACCTTGATTCCGTTCTTCGCTCCCAAGGTTTGATTTTCACTGTTAGATTTGGAATTTTTGTAGCTTATATTGCTTAATTTGTTGAATTTGAAAGATATGATTTTTATTTGATGTATGAGATATAGTTTTGAATGTTTATGTTAAATTAAACTTGTTGACAAGATACTGAATGTCTGATACGCAGCGCAAATGAGAAAGAAATATTCTTTATTTAAATTTAACATTTTTTTTGGTAAATTAATTGCATCTCTGTTGTTCTACTCTTTTTGCATGTTGCTTTGATTTTTGAAGAAGTTCCTATTGTTCATTTCTCTTTAGATTTCTGATAATCAGTTTAAGTGTTTTGAGATTTAGATGCCTTTTTTTATATCTCATTCGATGAGAGAAAAAAAAAACTAAATTTTTTGAATTTGATTTAACTCAAGTAGGAAAAGAAGGAGACAACACAGAACTCGATCTCAATGTTAATATTGGAGGTGATGATTCATTATGTGTTGAGAAATCGAACAAACGTCCAGCCAATCAAAACGAAGAGACGGGATTTAATAACGGTGTTTCAAAATCAAAAGGATTAGACTTAGATCTTAATGCTGAAGATATTTCCAGTTCAATGAATGACCCTTTCTATCCCTACAAAAACTATGAACGTTTGAAGTCGAGGGATGATTCAGACTGTGGAAGTTCTGTGGGCCCACTTGATGACAAGGACTCGATGACGATTTGGAAAGGTTTGAAACAAAACAATTATATGTCTTATCCATACGGAGCTGTCCCAATACCAAAGCCACGAGGTAGGAAGAAATCGAACAACAACGATGTAATGAAGAGGAAAATCGAACTTGCAAAGAAAGAACAGGTTGATAGGTTTGCAAGAGTTGCAGCTCCAAGTGGTTTGCTTAACGGTTTAAATCCCGGGATTATTAATCATGTTAGGAATAGTAGACAAGTTCACTCTATCATTGAAGCCCTTGTGAAATCCGAAAAAAGTGAAAATCGACATTTTGAAAGCAAAAATGGTAATCAATCAAAGGGTACTCAAGAGAGTGATTATGGCGTGTTTTACAAATCGAATTATGGTGATTCGTATATGGGGGATATGAGGATTTTTTCGAAGATGGGTTCAAAATACAAGAATAAGGATGATGGACTTGCACTTAAGTTGTCGTCATCAGAGAATACGAGCTGTTTGTCAAATGAAGACAACCTTAATAGTGTTACTTCACTTTCTCTCAAAGGTTGTTTCAATGTTTTTTTATATGTATTATGTTAGGTTGTGTTTGGCTTGATGGATTTCGAATCCTCGAGATAGATAGTTGAGGTTTTATGAAATATCAACATATGCTACAAAAAAAATCAATGTTTTTTTTTCACTTTGACATCATGATATGATGATTTATGCAGAATTACGAAGAACAAACATTGAATCTGACATGGGTTTTGTGTAATTTTCAGCTGCGAATGTAGCTTCGCAATGGTTGGAGCTTCTAAATCAAGACATTAGAGGACGTCTTGCAGGTACAGTTTATTATCTCAAACACGAATGATTTTGAGTACACATAAAGATGGTAGCTTTTTTCTGACAGAATTTGGTTTCTACTTGCAGCATTACGAAGGAGTAAGAAAAGAGTTCGATCTGTTATTACAACAGATTTACCCTCGTTATTGTCTCGAGAATTTTCTTCTAATCTCGAGAAAGATTCATCTGTCGAAGCACATTCTTTAAAATGGAACACTCTTTTCGGACAGATGGATAAAGCACTTTCTGAAGAAGAGACTCATCTGGTTAGTTTCAAGTTATTTCTATAACTCTGACATTCTTTAAGTCCATCAAAACAATTTCATTAGTTTATTTAACCACGTATTAAGAAAACCCGTAAAACGTTTCACCGTTTTGTGCTAACTATTATCATATTTTAACGAGAAATTATGTTTAAATCTCTTTATGGCCCTTCATTTTGATCGATATTATCAGGAAAACTGGTTGAACCAAGTGAAGGAAATGCAATCGCATTGCGAAAAAGGTCTTTATAATAGTAATCCGTTTCATTCTTCACAACAGACAGGTTCAATAGGAATCGACAAGAGGTAAACAAATCGATAATCATAAAGAAACTATTTTCTTACAATCTCGATAAGATTTATAACAGCTTATATTTGTGTAATAATTTTACGACACGTTTTATTACTGCAGATCATTAGAAGGGGATAACACAGAGAAGGATTTAGCTGTTAGAGCTGCTGCTGCTTCTATATATTCGACTTGCAACTTCTTATTATCTATGGAAAATCTACCATGTTGTTAGTTATTGTTCTAGAGTTGACTTTTCGAGAGTATATTTGACTCCAAATTGCGGTATAATAAAAAACTATCATTGGTATAAGGATTTAGAGTCTCGATAGCTTCTAAAAACGTCTTATTTTAGTATTTGGATACACTAGTTAGGCTTTGAGTTATCACCTATAGGGCATGGCTAAGCTAATCTCTTCAATAAAATCTTGTTTTTTTGTTGTTTTCATTATGTAACATTTGAAGTTGAGTTCATTGATGTTATTGCAGTGTTTAATTGATGATGATTGGATTTGTTTTAATGTTTGTTTCTGGTATTTTCTGTTACTGCAGACTATTGTCTAAATTATGAGCTTGAGGTATGACTAAATAATCATTTTGTTCATGTTTTTAATTTTTATCTCATTGTTTAAGGGAAAAAAATCCTAAATTTCATGATTTTTTCTATTGACTATTTTTTTCTTCCAATTCTAATGAAGGGATCTTAACAAATTCGAGTTGATAATTTTTTGAATTTTGGGCTACAAAAATTGGCCCAATTGTACAAATAAGTTGTGGGCTTAGACAATTGTCTCAATGGATTCTGCAGTAAAAGGACAAATCTAAATTTGAGTCCAATGGGCCAGATTTACTAGTGGATATACCCATGGCTAAGAAATTTAAGAAGTATGGCATTTTTAAAAAAAAAAAAATTCAATTATTTCTTAAATTTAAGAAATTAATTGAACATAAATTATTGCATAGAATATTGAGTCGTGAATAAAAACTTATGCAAACAACAAAATAACCCAAAAATTAATGGGACAGCACATAGTCAAAATTGTAATGTATATATATATATATATATATATATATATATATGCATACAAACAGATAACCATGTGGATCACACCTAACAATCGTAAAGTTGTACAAGAATTATTCTTAAAGATGTAAATACTCGAAATTGGCTAAACAGAAAGAAACAAATTTGGAATTAAACAAGTTTATCTTCTCGTTTTTGAATTAAAAAAAAAATTAAATCAGGCAAAACTAATCATAATATTTCTTTCACTAAAATTTTGTTAATATAATTCAAATTCAAAACTATGAACTCTACGTATTTAATAGCTATTGTTTTATACAAATTCTTACAGAAATAAAATCTAATTGCATATTAAAATGGAAATGTCTCTCCGACAGCATCAATTTTCTAAAAATATTTTATTTCCATTTTTCAGACCCTTTTGTCTTTCTTTATCATATTCTCTATATATATTATGCTTACACTTTCTATTTATATAATCATAACTTAGATTATTTGCATGGAAATGAGAACTAAAGAATCTAGAAAACCATGATCTAGACAGACTATCAAGTGTTACTTTTGACTTACCACATTTTATTATGATCTGTCAATCTTTTCTTTTCATTTTTTTTTTATTTACTTTAGTATTGATTATTAAAAGCTCTCAATATTTGAGATTTTTGTTTAATTGGTATCCAAAGTTTATGTCTAATGGATAATTGTATAAAAGACCCCGTGAAATATGAAATCTGCACAAAACCATCCTCCTAGCGGGTTTTTATAAAGCTATATTTTTAACACGGACCGATATTTGTGTGAATTTCGTATTTCACGGGTATCTTATGCAATTATCCCAAAATATAATCATAACCATTCATATATAACAAAAATTCATTCCACAACAAAAATGACTGCAATTTTTTCCCAAAAAATCACTTCAATGGGTTGTTTTGAATACAATTGATAGCTCATATTCTCCTCAACTCCAGACATTCCAAATTAACCATCAATCAAGAAATAAAAACCATCTAACTTCTTACAATCTCAATACAAAATCATAAATCTCAATGTTCAATAATGGCTAACTAAAATCAGTAAATCAAAATCCATCATTTTTCCTTCAAATTTAGCTGCTGAAATCTCCAATTTCATTTACTTCAGGGCACCTAATGAGCTCCAATATGTTAACCACTTCAGCCATATCAGGCCTGTTTGAAGGCACCTGTGAAGTACAAATCAAACCTAGCTTCATCACTTGTATCGTCTCTTCAGACGGGAATTTACCCCTCAATCTATCGTCAACACATTCCTCGATTTTACCTTCTTCTAATGACCCTCTAACCATGTCACAAAGCACAATTACATCGTCCTCAGTGTACTCGACTGGCCTCCTACCCGTTACTATCTCGAGAACCAAAACTCCAAAACCGTACACATCGCATTTTTCCGTTATCTTAACCGTTTTGCACGCAAATTCAGGCGCCATATAACCGAGTGCACTCTGAATCTTGCTGCTCAAAACGTAACGGTCCAACATTGGGAGCAAACGGGCTAGCCCGAAATCTCCTACCTTAGGTTGACCATTAGCGTCGATTAAGATATTGCTCGATTTCAAATTGTAGTGGATTATGCCCGTTTGGTGCAAATGGGCTAACCCTTTAGCCGCCCCGAGAATGATGTTGAATCTCTCGTTCCATGACGGGTGGGTCCCGTGGGACCCGTGTAGACGCTTGTATAGATTCCCACCGGGGACGTATTCGTATATGAGAAGTTGCAACGATGGAGTCCAATAATAACCGTCTAATGTTACCACGTTATCGTGACGAGTTTTAGCTAACTTTTTAACTTCCCGTTCGAAATCTTCTTGGGACTTGACGAGGCTCGAAACCGTGAGCTTTTTAATGGCGACCGAACGCCCGTCTCTAAGCACGGTTCTATAGACGGCTCCGAACCCGCCACGCCCGAGTTCGCAATCTTTGTTCAGAAGGGCGTGGGTCCCGGCGCTGAACTCCGGGTCCCCCGAGAACATGACGAGCTTCCCGGAATTGCTATCACCAGACGAAGAACGGCTAAAGCCATCATCGTTCAAGAAAGTGAGGGCCACAGCAGAACGGGACGTTTTCGAGGAACGTACACGAAGATTAAGCACGGTGATAGCGATTACGCCTATGACAATAGCCGCGGCTGCACCAATGGCTATGAGGGCCGAAATGCTGAGGATTTTCTTACCATGGCCGAACGTTTGGGGGACGATGGGGCCCGGTGTGGCGTTAGTGGAATTGGGATTGAGTACGATCGGTTTTGGAAGAACTGTGGGGCAAGTTTTATTGACTATTGAACCACAAAGAGATGGATTTCCTAATAGAGATGATGGTGAAATGGTGTTGAAGAAAATGCCTGATGGAAGTTCACCTTGGAGTTGGTTGTGAGAAATGTTGAATGTTTGAAGGTGTATGAGATTGGCTAACTGTTTTGGTATGGTCCCTGTAAGCTTGTTGAAAGATAAATCTGCAGTTTGAAGGTAAGTGAGCTTCGAAAGTGATGAAGGAATAGAACCCGTTATTTCGTTATGGGCTAAGGACCTGAAAATCAAAAACATATTGTGAATCAAGCCTAAAAACGATGGATAATAGATCATGAAAACAAGTAGAAAACTTACAAGAACTTGAGTGAAATGCAATCCACTAGTGATAATGGAATGTTTTCGAGTCTCAAATCATCGATAGATGTGGCTAGTTCTATATCCGATGAAATGCTGCCATTTAACTGATTTTCGCTCAAATCAAGAATGCTTAAATTCTTCAATTGCCCAATATTTGCAGGAATGTTGCCTACAAATGCGTTCTTCGCCATATTCAAGAGCTGCAAGCTACCGAAATCACCAATGGCAGACGGGATTTCACCGGATAACTTATTTTGGGAAATATCCAAAATTTCTAGCGTTTTTCGAGAAACCTCCATTGATGAAGATAAAGCTTTGTCGATGCTCCCACTTAATTGGTTATCTGAAAACAGAACTTGCTGTAAACCAAGTTTGAACAGCCACGAGGGAAAACTACCTGTAAGAGAATTATGCCTAATATCGAATACAACAAGTTTTACGCAATTTCCCATAGCCTCGGGGATTCTTCCGGAAAGGGCATTCTTGGAAACATTTAGAATCTTTAAAGACTGAAGATTCCCTAAGGAATCAGGAAGTTGGCCATTGAATCTATTCTCTGAGAGATCAAGGGTCAAAAGGCTTCTCATTTCTCCAATCCATTCAGGCACCTCCCCTGTTAATACATTCTTACATAAAATCAGATTATTACATAAAGAAAGCTTCTGCATTGTGCTTGGAAGTCCTCCAGAGAACAAATTATAACTCAAATCTATCAACCTCAACAGCAAACAATTCCCAATTCCTTGAGGAATTTCGCCAGTAAAACGATTGTTTCTCAAACTTATTGCCCGTAAATTATTCATATCTTTAATGCCTTCTGGAATTTCACCCTCCAACGTATTATCAGACAAATCAAGTGACCTGAGACTAGGCAATGACCAAACTCCCAACGGCAACAGCCCTGAAAACTGATTGCCTGAGAAGTTAAGCGAAGCTAGAGTCGAACATGAACCTAAACTATCGGGAATTAGGCCCGAAAACTTGTTTCCAGCCAAGGAGATCGATCTCAACGACCCACATTGGCTAAAGAAATCACTAGAAATCAACCCTGATAAACCATTCTCACTCAAATCCAGGACTCTTACATCAGACAACTGAGTAAAGCTGAGGGTTAAACTTCCTGTAAGATTGTTTTTTGCTAGTGATAGTTTTTGCAGAAACTGCAGCCTAAGAAGGCCTCTGCCTAATTTTCCTGACAGGCCAAAGCCATCAAGAACAAGTTCAGACACTCTATTGGATCTAGGTTTGCATTTCACCCCAACCCAATTATTACAAGGGCTATCATCATCTTCATTCCAAGAACTTAATTTCCCATAAGGATCTTGAATATCAGCCTTGAACACAATCAGCCCCAAAACATCATCATTCAGAGAAGGGCTCAAAGACTTCACTAAGAATGGACATAAACAAATGAAAACAAAAGCACCTAGAAGGCTTCTCATTGTCAAGTTAATAGGAAATTAGAAGACTGGTTTAAGGCATTGCTTGGCTTAATGAACAAAATAAAGATCAAATATTTTAATCTTTTCAAGAAAAATTTAAAGGCTAATAACTGATACTATGACTTTGAATTGTTGAATAGACTGAAATGACTAAAAAAATGAAACGTTACTGTATACGCCTCTTGAAAAGACTTGCAACAACATATAAGCATATACAAACAAACGAGTCTGCAAGTAAATACGACTTTTGGCTCTTAACGGCTAGAAATTAGGACCAGAAGACAAAATGTAGAAGAAAACTAAGAGCAAATCAAACAACAAACCCTAAATAAACTCAACTAAACACTCAAATTAAATAGCAAGGCGAAACCTTTAAACTGCTAAAAAAAGAAAATGTAGAAAATCTGTTTCAGAATGACTTCATGGAAGGTAAGATGAATAAAGCCATGAAAAATAAGAGAATAAAGGTAAAATTTTCGGAGAAAACAGCTGGGTGTAGGTGTAAAAGTTAGGTAACGAACAAATAAAAGTGTAGTTTCGATCTGAGAGCAAAAGAAGTGAGCTCAAATGCGTGAAAAAAGATTCGCTGGTATATATTCAGTTGGAGCTTAAAGTGCAAGCATCACCGGAAAACACGCCGGAAAATGTGAGAATTTCTTTAAAGCTCTCTCTGAATAAACATATATTTATTCTAACAGAGAGAGAAAGAGAAGACAGAGAGATGTTTGTCAATGCGAGAAAAAAGACAGTAAGATACGGTGCTCTAATCTATGAAGTGAAAATTACAATTTCAGTCCCTTGATTTATCCCAAATTTTAATTTTGACACATTCATTATAAATTTTTCAAATATAGTCCAAATGACTTTAAAAAAAATCACATTTAATCCCACCATTCAAAGTCTAACCGTCAATTATATTTATTTTCATTGTGTTATGTATGAGATTTGTACAAAATATATTTTATTATATAAAAGAGATAAAAATTAAAATGATTGTAATTGATTTATTTTAAATTTTTCGAAATAATTTTGTATACACTTTTATTAGACCCGATCTGTGGAGGCCTGTGGTTGGTGGATTATTAATCCTACTTGGTTATGGGCATCAATGGCTCTTCTTAAGGTTTACAAATATAGTGTATTTTACCAAGACCCTCAATCTAGTAATAAATTACACTGAATTAATTGAAATAAAAACACGAGAGAAAACTTATAATATACTTAATAAAAGCAAATTATTCCTTTCCCTTATTTCCTCCTTTGCCTTGCCTTAAAATGAGAGCAAACTTTACAATGGCATTTAAGGAGAATAAGACATAAATGAAGGGCCATTAAAGAATATAAAGGAGTTAGGTGAAAGAATGAGATTGTATGGTGGTGGCAATAAAGAAAGAGAAGGACTTTTCTTTAGCTTTTAAAGCTTTTGCCCAGCTTTTAATTCCAATTAGGTCCACCTCTACCTAAATTCTCCCTCCAAATTCTCACTATTATATCTTTGCATTTAATTTTAGATTTAGAAGTTTCATCATTTCATACCACTAAAAAGTTTAAAATGAAAAATGACAATAATATAATAGTAGTTCAAAATTTATATAAAATTTATCAATAATTGAATCTCTAGGCATGAGACACTAATCAAGTTCTAGGGATAAAAAATCTCATATAAAATATATCGATAGATAAAATAAGTGTTCCATGCTGGCTTTCAGAAATTTGAGAGATGATTACTACTTATTAGTAAAAAGATAGGTATTTATGATGCTTTAGTGAAATATGTAACAAGTTGCTCACAATTTCATTAAAGGCTTATCTACTCTAAAATTCACTCATTTTCGGGTCAATTTTCGTATTATACCATTCATCGAATTGCACTTGTTAGTATATATTTATTTGTATATCCAATCTAAGTCCATGCTTGTATATTTATTTATATATCCAATCTAAGCCCATGCTTGTATTGCTTGGGCTCCTATATCAAATATATGTGTGTGTTTTATTCTATTCTATATTCATTTTGAAGTATATAAATTATAAACCCAAGAATCATCTTACATAACTTGATTAAGAACTCTATCAAAGTGAAGCAATGCAAAGAAGAAAATGTGCTATTCTATAAATAATTTCCCTTTTCATTTCTCAATTTAAGAAGTAAAAGAAGGCAAAGCTATATTTCAATTTTCAACCAAGTATGCTTATAGAATCTCAATATTCAATATTCATGTATTTATTAATCAAACCATCCATGATAAAATGATTTCAATAAAAGAGGGTACTAAGGCTTTGTTTGGATAAACAAAAGGAAATGAAAATTCAAAAACCAATCATAGCCATTTTATAACATGAATTTTTTGAGATTTGATCAATCACAGTGGTGATGGTGATGATGATGGTGATGTCCACAGTCATCCATACCAAAGCACCGCAACACTGGAGAAAAAAATCCAAACAAACACCTCCCAATGATTCTCAAAATATTTGAAGCCATTAAACAAGGGCAGCAACAACATCCCAGCATTGGATCATCATATGGACCATCACGATGATGACCCATTTTATATACAATTAAACCTGATAAAAAAATAAAATAATATGAAACGATTAATTTAACCTCTTACAGATATATTTTGGTTCTTGATGAATTTTGGCGAAGGAAAAGAAAAGGGAAGTATAACACATGCTTCGGTTTATAATACTAATTGATTTATTTTTCGATCATTCTCGTTTTCTCTTTTCTTTTCCCGATCAAAATCCAAAAACAAACATTTAAAGAAAAAATTAAAATGCTTACCTTCTTACAATGCTCTTGAAGAAAAGCTATTTTGTTGTTAAGTTCTTGAAGATGCTAAATGAGAGCTAAGTTGGGATTTATAGAATTGAAATATGAAATTTAAATTGGGTTTTGAATCAAGTACAACTTTAAATAGTGTATTAATACTCTGAAATCTAATCTGAATAATGGTGCTGAAATTGAGAATGAAGAGTACAAATTTTATTGACTTTCTTTAATTAAACGTGATAGTACTATTGTGAATCAACGGTTGATATCGCGTCGTGACATACATCGTTTTAATTCCATTATAACATTACGAAACGATCATGGCCGTCGAAAAATTCTATAATATTGTGATAAATGCCTGTATTAGCTTTAGTATGATCTCAAAGTCTTAACATCGACAACTAATACAAACCAAAATTGCAGCTTAAAGGTGTATTTTGTCAAATAGTTGTAATTACAGGGTGCAAATTGCAAATTAGCCCAAATCACAACAAGAGAGTTTTGGTTTCACTTTCATCGACCTCCAACCTCGACAGTTTCCCAAGCTATGGAGAAGCTGAAATCAGTAATCCCTGAAACCCTAAAGCACAAAATCTCACAAAGTACCCCCAATCACTTGAACGCAACATGTTCTGCCCTACTCGATTTCTTCCAAAACTTGCCCCTGTTTCACCAGGTACACCTATTTAGTTCATGGGACAGAAGAAAATAATGTTGTATTTGTTTGTATTTTCTTTCTGATTTTCGGTTGAAATATGGACAGATGGTTAGGGATTTGACGGACATTGAAATGGCACTTTGCGGTAAAGATAAAGAAACTGCTTTAGAAGCCAAGGCCAAAGGCAATGAATGCTTTTCCAATGGGGATTATTCTAATGCTCTGCTTTTCTACTCTCAGGTTTGAAAAAAAAGGTCCTATTTTCAGTTTTTTTTTTTGCTGAATTTTACTGTTACTAGAAGAGATTAAGGAGGAAGTAATGGCCTTTGAGTTTGTGTTTCTTTGATAACCCATGATGTGGATTGTTTTGACATGTTGTATATACCATATATTGTGCTTTTAATGATTAAGGTTGATCATGGTTTTTATTGGTTTATATGGATGAAAATAGGCACTGCGTGTTGCTCCAATGGATGTGGATGATATGGGGAAAAATCTGGTTGCAACGCTTTATGTGAATCGTGCCTCTACTTTCTATGTAAGTTTTAAGCTCAAGATCATTTTGGGGCCATATGTTATTCAGTCTAATAATGCAAAAGTTATTTCGTAAACTTTTGTAACATAGGGATTTTTTCCGCATCCTCTTGAATATACGGGGTAAAAGAAAGGCCTTTTATACGAGTTTGTTAACTTGTTGAGTTTAGATTTCGTTTTCTTGTGTAGAAGGGGTCAAATTGTGAAGCATGTTCAAACATAGTTAGATTGTAGTGCTTTTCGTGCTTTACCTTTGAAGCAAAATCCAGACAGGAAAGATGTAAAGAACTTGGAAAAATATTGATTTACATGTTTTGATAACTCCTGCCATATTCACTGAAGTTGTGTCGTGATTTGTCTTCAGAAAATGGGATTGTTTCTGGAAACTTTGCGAGACTGCAGCAGGGCTCTCATATCATCCCCTACTAATGCAAAGGTGAAATATTTTTCCGGGCATCGATCTTCTTCCTTTTGACTATAGTGATGATTCTATAATCTATAGGAACGGTTATGCAGAAAAGCCTTTTATTGGCCACCAAAAACCTTGCATGGTGAAGTTTAACCGTCAATTTCAGATTAATTTTTAGTGAAGTTTGCTGATTTAAGTTTTAACTAGAACTGATTAATCTCGCTTTTTAATAAAG
The DNA here is from genome assembly GCA_963669365.1 of Verbascum thapsus. NCBI lineage: Eukaryota > Viridiplantae > Streptophyta > Magnoliopsida > Lamiales > Scrophulariaceae > Verbascum > Verbascum thapsus. Next base: position 629,756 of record OY770120.1, read on the forward strand.
TTTCTCATCTCTGGAATCTTAACTAGATTTAGAATGTAAATCTTGCTATAGGCATGGTTTCGGAGAGCTAAAGCAAATTCTTCATTGGGAAACTATGATGATGCTGTCAAGGACTTCAATCTTTCCCTGAAGATGGAGATCTCAGCGAGTGGAAAAAGACAGATACAAAGTGAATTGAATACTATATTGGATAAATCCGGGATGAAAAGTAGTGCTCTAGAGAAACCAAATGATGACAGCTCAGGTTTGGGCCGTTTGGCAACACTTTCACTTCATAATCTCTTATATGTTTCATACATACATATACATATGTACGTAAACTAGTGACAAGCTTTCTATTAGTATTGTTAATGAAACTGGTGTGTGGATCTATGAATGAAATTGTTCATCTGGTAGCTGACAGCTTTTTCCCTGAATATAACTACATAGAAGTTTTCTTATCTTTTTAGTTGAGATGATAATCAAATTTATGATTGTGAGAGATCAACAGTTTAATGCCAGCGATCAATTGAGTTGGTCTGACCTGCTCATACATTCAAATCAACAAACTTGATCCCTTCTTACTCACAGTTGATATAATTTTTACTATTGTTATCAAGATTGACACGTTTTCTCACTCATATAATTTTTTCTGTTCATCATCCTTCTTACCTGTTGTTGCTTGTGGTTTTTAGTTGATTATGCATGGGATACTAATAAGTTTTGTGCATATTAAACTAATAATTTCATGCGCCATTTTTACTGGGTACACATCTTTTGACCGTTGCTTCATGGAGATTTCCTATGTGTAACAAGTGGTTTTTGCTTCCGTGATTTCTTATACTGTAGGTCTTATGTGACAGATGTGCTGCTTCAATCGGGAATCCAATGTGTTCCCACACCAACTAAAGGGCGGGGAATGATTTCTTCTATGGACATTCCTTTGGCTTCTTTAATTCACAGAGAAGATCCTTATGCTGCGGTATGAATTTATTTTTCTTAATGTCGGCAAAGTTTGTGCCGATCTAAATAGTTATGCAATCTCTAACTAAGAAGGTGTTTGGTGTTTGGCTAAGCTAATAAACTCCTTTGAAGTTAGGACAACTTATTAAGCTTATAATCTCTTATAAAGTTGTTCGGTAAATTTTTTGGTAAAACGGCTTATTAGCCTTCAAAATAAGTCACCGGGAGCTTATAAGCTCCAAAAATATCTTACAAGAACATTCATGTACTTGAACTTGCAGAAGTGTTTCTTTCTCACATGATGAAGTAATGTGCAGATTATTTTGAAGCATTGTCGCGAAACTCATTGTGCTTTCTGCTTCAATGAACTACCAGCAGATACAGTGCCCTGTATGTCATGTACGATCCCTTTATACTGCTCTGTACAATGCCAAATGCAAGCTGGAGGGCAAGATTTTTCTAAATATGTCAACAGATATGACTTTCCCGAAGATTTATCTGATGATCTTGAAGAACATATCAAAAATGTAACTTCAGTTTGCGTTTTTAGTTCAAACACCGAGCATATTGCAGAACATGTGCATGAGTGTCAAGGTATGCACTGGCCTGCAGTTTTGCCATCTGATGTAGTTCTAACTGGCCGTGTCCTTGTGAAATATGAACAGCAACAGAGTTCTAGTGGTGGTCATGAAGCTCATCGAATTCTGGTAATATGAGAATTTGCTTTGCTTTTGTTCAATATTTTAACTTTTAGTTGGAAAAAATATATCACTCCAAGCTGACATCTTTTGTTTTCTCTAGGATCTTTGTCAGAATTACGAACAACTTTCCTGTGAAAGCAAATTGGAGTTTCACGTGTATTCTGTGATTCTGTTGTGTTGTCTTCAACAGTTTTGTCCCTCCAAATTTCCTTCAAGTCCAGAAATAATCTCTGAGGTACATGCGTTACATAATAATTACGAAAATCTCAATTATTTAGCTCATTTTGTTATTGCCATCACACTTACAACATTTTTTATTGGTTAATGCAGATTATCATGCTTCTATCTCAAATAAGGGTCAATTCGATGGCAATTGTTCGCATTAAATATTCAGATGCAAATCAGCCTGAGGACTGTGACGCATTAAGTGCTGTTGAGCAGGTATTCATTCTGAAAATGTTTAAATATTGAGGTTATAACATTATGCTTTATCTTTAGATGTCCTACGGTCTGATGATGTTTTATAGGTCCAAGTGGCTCAAGCCGTATATTCTGGTGGCAGTTTATTTAACCACTCTTGCCAACCAAATGTTCATGCATATTTCATTGCACGTACTCTCTTCATTCGAGCAACGGAAAATGTAGCAGCAGGATCAAAACTGGAGCTCTCTTATGGCCCTCAGGTAAAGGGTTTTCTTTGTAGTAACAGAAACCAGCCGTTTATTTGACAAATTACGGAGTTTACACTGTACAACGGAATTTTTCTGATGGTTGCCCTTGTATAAAAACATGTTCATGGAACTTATTATCATGATCCCTTGTATAAAAACATGTTCTTGGAACTTATTATCATGATTTGTGGGGAAATGGTGATATCGAACATTTTTTTTTATTCTTTTGGTTCTAAGAAATATAATACTGGTAACAGGTTGGGCAGTGGGATTGCAGTGAGCGTTGTCAGATTTTGGAGGATCGATACTCGTTTATCTGTCAGTGTACTGGTTGTACACAACTGAATTTATCTGATATTGTCCATAGTGGTTATCAGTGTGGCAAACCGAATTGTTCTGGGGTAGTCCTGGACAGGCTTGTTGCTAAGTACGAGAAAGAAAAACTCAAACACTTCAAAGGACCAAACTCTTTGCAGGTATTATGCTTTCAGTTCAACCTTTTCTAAGTTGAAACAATAAGCTGGCAACAATTGTTAACAAATTTATATCTTTTGTCTTATTTTTGTTTTTTCAACTATATTGAAGGGGTACATGCACATTGGTGATGGTTGTGATAACTGGTTTGATGGGAACATTTGTTTGAGTTGTGGCTCTTTTTGTGATCTTCAAGCTTTGGAAAAAACTATCACTAAATCTGAAATCTCTATCAAAAGGTATTGCTGGTTCAACTTATACTGCCTGAAAATTCACGTCCCACGACACATAATACTGATCTCTTTTACACACATATGAAAGCATTTTTAACTATAGATTTGATTTACCCGTTTTGATGGTTAGATTGCAGGATGCAGTAGCTTGTGGCGAAATCTCGAGAAATTTAATTATGAATGCTTTGAAATCTCTTGATATTGTAAGGAAAATATTGCATCCGTTCAACAAAAGAATTGCTGAGGTGGAGGATAAAATTGCACAAGCATTTTGTTTGGTTGGAGAACATCAAGCTGCACTGGACCACTGTCAGGCTTCAATTCAGGTATGTTATCTATTTTTCAGTCGGTTCGATGGTGAAAATAAACTTAACCCCTTATAAGTGATCGAAATTGTAATTGACCCCATAGTTGTTTTTTCAATTTTTATGATTATATATCTTTATGTTTGTAATTGTGTATCATAAATTGTGATTTGTCGACTTCGTTCTTCCAGCATATAATTTTAAGTTTTGTACCTTAAAAAGATTAGGATTTTTTCCGTAAAGCAACAAACTCCTTGAGATATCATTTCAATAGTACTTTTAATCCCAAATGTCTTCCTAGAACACACTCTTAAGATATGTTTTTCAATTGATGATAACCTTTGTTTTATAGTTGAAATTCTAAAATGGCAAATTTGTATAACTTATTGATGAATAATTTGCCAACAGATTCTGGAAAAGCTATATGGTGAAAACCATATCGTCATTGGAAACGAATTGATCAAACTAGCTTCGATTCAACTATCCATGGGTCGCAAAATTGCAGCAGACAACACGAATCGGTTGATTGCTATATTTTCACGATATTATGGTTCACATGCTGACATCGTTTTCCCTCCTTTGATATACCTAAAGAGAGAATCGTGCAAATTCGTTGAGTAAGATTGGAGAAGTAACGTTTTTCGAAAAGATTCAGTTATATTCCATTTTAATTTGTATTAGATCTTGTTGCACCAATCTATTATCTTATATGTAATTTAACAATAGTTTTGATTGTTTAAAGAGTATAGTTTTGATCGTTTGCAAGAATCAAAACCTTCTACTCTACGGGGACATTTGCTCGGTGCATGGGATCTTCACTTTTTACGTAGTGTGTGTTTGAGTGCACATTGAAATTTGTCGAACCGTAATCACAAATTAACATCAAAAAAGCCAAAAAATAATGAATGTATCAATTATGAGAACATGGGAGATGTAGTACAGTGAAAATACTTGGCAAAATAGACCCAAATACAACAAAATCATCGTCTGCACAGATAAAATACAAATTTGTTGTGATTTGTGTCTACAGAATACAAACATGGCTAGAATTTGTCTTTACTTTTGTCACATAATATAATCATTTTGTGCATCCAAACGAATTAGATTCTAATCTACAAACTATACTTGTGCATGACCCTTTGCTGCAGCAAAATTACAGTCAAATTTATCTGCGCCTGGTGGGAAAAAACAACACAAAATCAGCACTAGCTTCAAACGAAGTGCATTAAAAGCCTTGTACCAGTTTCAGAACCTGTGTAAAACTCGGGTTTGTTATATATATTATATATATATATATATTAGCTCCATTTTGCTTCTCCTATTTGCTGCCTTTAAATGCTGACAGAGAGAAGAATGACCTTGTTGCTGAAAGACAGAAAAAAGCAAGTAGCAAAATCAACACAAACTTGGAACTACAGCAAATGAAAGAGCAACAGAGACAGAAAACTCAATTAACCTTTGGTTGTGGTAACAGGAGATGAAACATGGCCTTCCATAATCTGCTGAGATAAACTCTTGACATTGATTTTGTTAACATTTGCTTGAGCTGAAACAAAATTTATTACATCCATTAGAATTCAAATCCAGATTCATCGCTATATTCTGACTTTCTTGAAGAATCAATCTACTTTGTTACCATTTTTCTTTAGATTTAGAGTGCTGGTTGATGTGAAAAGATTATCATCACCAAGTCAGAGTTTATTTATATAAAACTCGGTTAAATCAGGAAATATAAGTTGTAGCACAAGTAAAAATACCCGTATGTTCATAATCATTGGCGTTTCTCGGGTAGGCTTCATAAACAGCCTTTTGATGCCCATTGTTCATCGATTGAAGTGTTGCTTTCTTCAACAGATTTTCAGCACTTCTCCTATTTACATACTTGGAATCCTCATTATCATCCTCTCCTTCAGAAACGACTGAGGGGCTAGACCAACCACTTGCATTTCCATCATTCTTACTCTTTCGAGCAAATTTTAACAGCCTCTTTAATCCTTTTGGAGCATCTTTTTGGTGAACCATTGCTGGAGGGTTTTCAGCGTTCCCCCAGTCAACTATATCAGGTTCACTGGTCTCCTCGAGAAGCATCTGTGATAAAGAGTGACGAACACGAGAATTTGATTCGCTGACCGGGGCTGCATAGGGTGGTGAACCCACCATTTGGACAATACGGTCATTTGATGTAATAACATGCTGGTCTTCTTCATGCTCCTCTATTTCCACCCATGCTGTAGGTGAGATGGTGATTTCTTCTTCATCTTCATCTTCACCCTTTAATTCATGCACTTCCACTCTGTTAATGTTATAATCAATTACGGGTTCAGCTTGACTAAATCCTCCATCCATGTCTTCACATTTTTGGGGGCTTTTTGGAATTGGCAAATCTTCATTTTCCCTCTCTTCATGAAAAATCACTGGACCAGAAGTGTTAGAAAAGGTTTCGTTTTTATCAGCCGGGACATCATCTTCAGACTTCCTCAATGATTCCTGTGAAATAGTCAACGCTTTCTTTTTCACACTTTGATTAACATTGGAGATTGTTCCTGAACCTTTGCGAAGAAAAGGCTTTGATTCCAGTGGAACAACACTGCTCTTCTTCATGACCTTCATAGGTTTTGCTGTGGAAGTAAGATCTTCCGTGGCAGTTTGAATTTTGCTTTTTACGGTCTTGCTAGGTCTTGCAACAGTCTGTTGCTTTTTTTCAGTAGCACTTCTCACACTCTTCTTACTCTCCACCACTTTAGGTTTTACAGGTTTAGCTCGTGGTTCAGATGTCTCTACTCTTGGGCTCGATTGAGAAACTGGTGGTATTGGCTGTGATTTTCTACGAGTAGGCTTTGTACCAACAGAAGGTGTTACTGCAACAGGGGTTTTAGCAGGTGGTGCCCCTGGTACCTTCGGCGATGGCATCGACGGCCATGATTTACGTGTGGCGGGCAGAGAAGAGGATTTGGGAGAGGCTTTCTTAACAACCCCAACTTTTGGGCTTTCTGTTTTAGGATTATTTATAGGTTGAGTTATATTCTTTTGTGGTTTCTGGAGTTTCTTCACATTAGTCTTTTTACCAGCATCGCTAGACTTTGCAGAGGTCAGTTGTGATTTTCTTGCATCAAGAATTTGTTGCATTGCTTTAAATTGTTTGTCTTTTTCCGCTCTGTTTCTGACAGCTTCTCCTCGAAGCTTCTCATCCCTCTTCTCCTTATAGTTATCATAAAAACCTCCTCTCTTCTCAGCAGGTAAGCTTTGTCTTTTGCTGACATGTGGGGCCAAGCTTCGACTTTTCACAGGCTTAGTCTCCATCATCTTCATCAGCAACTCATTTAGTTCTGCTTCTTTTTGACGACTCCACTCAGCAGAGGCAGTTAACTTTTCACTAACATCAGTTGATTCATTTGGAACCGTTTCCTCTTTCTCAGATAAGTTTAATTTAGTATCTAATTCACAAGGATCAACAGGATTATTATCATCAGAAGCAACATGAGGCTCAATTATAGGTTCTGCTGAACTTTCTCTGATTTCGCTACTTTCCACATTATTTTGAATCTCGGTAACAGAAGATTCTTCGCCCATTCCGCTACTCCATCTTCTCAGTACAGCTTTATTTGCACCAATAGATGCATTTGACTTTGCCTTCTGACTATCAACGGTTTGATCCTTCTGTTTGCTTTCAAAAAGACTTATCGCATCTTGCACACTCATTCTCTTCACATTACTTTCGGGTTTTTTAGGTGCTTGCTCAGATACTTCCTCATCACTATCGTTCTCTTTCGGAAAAAACGATCTATCTCTCGCAGGAAAATAATTCAGACTCTTGATAGTTATAGCAGTGGACCTTCGCGATCCAGACCGTCCAATTTGTATCCTACGCATTGGAGATGCTGACCTCCTAGGTGAAGCAGATCTTACAAGAGTGCGACTTCTTTCTACCGATGGTTGCTCTTCCTCGCTCGAGATAGAAGATTCATCACTTTCTGTAGAGCTTTGTCTCTCCACCTGCGCAGCTTTTGCTGGAGAAACACCGTATTTTACGTGCGTCTCTGAAGATAACGATTTAGTGGTATGATTATTTACTTCTTTCGATCCAACTCTGTCACTCTCGGAGAACGGTTTGCTGGTAGAAGTTTCAGCAGTCTGAGTTCTTTGTCTTAGTTGTAAATACTTTTGCAATGATTCCCTGGTATGAATATATATAGAATAATGGGTATTTATGTTTATTCTATTTTTGTGCAATTAAAAAAATATTGATCTGTTGGGTTGAATGCTAGCCTACCTCAAGTCTTCCGATCCAAAATGATGAGAGAATTTTTCTATATCAGTCATCTCCTCCAAAGAGTATTTGGAATCAGTAGCTTTGTCAAAAGCAGAGGAAAGTTCTTCTCCCAATGCAGTAAGCCTCAAGTCCATGGCCCGTAACAATTCATTCCTGCAGACAGCTAAAGTTAGAGAACAGAATATGCTATCTTTGAACTATAAGTAGTAAACAAGTAAGCAAACATACTTGGAAGCATCTGATTCCCCACTCTGGTGCTGATATTCTGTACCCTGAATACAGAAAAAGAGAATTCAGTGTTTATTGTAAGAGATTACAACAAGGTGGGATTTGGGAAGTGATTTTACCTTGGCATATAGAGAAAGGTGAAATCTACGAGCTTCTTCCAGCTGAGAAATCTCATTTTTTAGGGAATTGGTGGCGTCCAGTATGTTTGCTGAATCGATTATATGTAGGAACCTGGTTTTTAAAATAAAAGTTGCAGAAATAAGGAACATACTTTATTTCTAAAGAAAGAAAAATAGTGAAAAATGCTATATAACCTTATCAATGTGGATTTTGTAAACCATTTGCAGTCGTCTGAATTTTCTGGAGACTTGAGATTATACTTGGCATTGGATCCTTTTAAATAGAAATCTTTGATTTCAGCTGAATGCAGTGACAGGTGCTCCAAAAGTCCAGATGTAACTTTCTCTTTCTTATTCTTAGAGCATACCCATGCCTCGAACCTTTGCAAAGCACCCAAAAAAAATGAAAAATGGTAATAATTATAACATTATGAAATGAAAAGCAATGATACTTCAAATCTCTAATAGGCTACAACAAGTAGAAATAGATATTCATCGCCAAATTTCATGAAAGCACCATCACGCCATAAAAGAAAAGAAAACGGAAAGAAAATAAGGGAGAATTATAAGATATTTTTGTGTGTGGAAATGATTCCACACTAACTACATGGAGCAAACTAAGAAAGGAAACATAAATATCACTCTTTATTCATCGGGATTTTCAAAAAAATTCAAAAATACAAAAGAATTACTTAGAACTTAATTAACAATTTTTAACAGAACACAAATAAGAGAGTAAACTCAGAAGGAAAGTGACAGATATGTGAAGTAAAACAATGGACTTTTAACAAGATAAGTGCTTGAAGTAAACCTATTTTGGCTTGGAAAAATGAGGAACTCAATGTAACCGAGAGGAGCATTAGCATCCATTACTGCATCCATCTTCACCAGTTTATTCTGAAGGCACAATACTGATCAAAGAAATCTAGAATTAGTATAAGAGCCTTCTTTTTACCACTATACTCTAAATTTTCCATTAAATTTAGTAAACGCCAAAGAATCAATTAAATGATCGCTTACCAGATATTCTGAAGAGGTTTTCTTCAAAAACAGAAAACAATTTTTTTTAAGCTTTTAGCATTTCGAGCTCCATTTCGACATCATTATACAAACCTGCTATACAACAAACATTCCATCATTTAGTATCACTCAAACACTGAATTTTGTTAGTGGTATGTATATTTATGATTGTAAAATCACAATCGCTGTAATTCACAGAAGAAAGCTAAACGAACAATACGAATCTCACTACTCATTTCTGAGTAAATTTATGTGCTCCAAAGAGCAAATTGAAACAAAACTAAGCACATACATTAAATTTCGAATGATTGGGAAAACATCATCATATATTGAAATTAATCCGCATTGAATAAGAATAACCAGAAGAAAATGGTAGAAAAAAGCGGAAATTGAAGTGAAAAAACATTACACCTACCCCTAAAGATTAGATCTAGCTTCAATAAACAGCACCGAATACTTCCAAAGCCACCGACACAAGACAAACTCAGAAAAATAAATAAAAAAACCAGCACAGCAGCATTACCAAACCACCACTAAACTTCAAATCTTAGCATTATAGAAAACATCATATAGCTATACATATATGCACAATAGCATATCAGATAACGCAAATCAATCGAGAGTTACATACATTAACACACACAGATATATCTATATACATATACATATAATATACATATATATAGAGAGAGAGAGTACTTACTGGAGAATTGAAGCAAGAGCTGAGCTTTAGAGAGAGAGAGAGAGAGTGAGAGGCGTTTAATTTAAGAGTGGTATTTTATAGAGAGAGAAAAAGTGACAGGAGCCTTTTGTTTAAATGCCATTTATGTAATTAAATTTAAACAGTTTGAATTAAAAGTAAGGATTTTTTTAAGGTAGTTTAAGAACATATTTTAAATTTTAAAACATCTATTTGAAAAGGTGTTTGTTTCACTGAGACTATTTTAAATATATTATAATTTATTTTAAATATTCATTATATATATAAGATCTTTTCCAATTATTACAGCATGATAATTGGACCGTTTGTTGTTTATGTCATATTTTTGTCTGTTATTAATTTATTATATTTTGTTTTCCAATATTTCTAAAATAAATGGTGAAATATTCTAATTTGTGGGGCTAGGATTTATTTTATTTTCTTTATAATAATACAATAGAGTTGAGATAGGCGAATTTACAATTATATAGGTTTTATTCTAGTCCGAATAATAGTAACCATTTATTTATTATTGAAATAAATTGTGGTCCCAACTCTTGGGCTCTAGAAAACGTTATAGGTTGAAGACTTTTATTTAAAATGGTGATAAAAATTAAAAAAATAAAATTGATTTATTCTTTTAACCATTTTTTTTTCTTTGCCTTAGTTGAATTTTGAAAAGTCGGTTTATATATTTAATATTGCTAATTCAAACAAGTGTTGTGGCAGTCTGAACTATTAAACAGTCCAAATCAAAGAATTTTTTAAATATATTGACTAACTATATAAAATATTTTCAAAAATATAGAAAAAACATAATATACAACACTAAGTGCTTTATTAAATGGAAAATCAAATGTGGATATTCCTATATCATAAGCACTAGAAAGTAAGATTAGGAAATAATGACTATCTAAAGCTAGATTTAGTACTTAATCATCTAAAAAGTTTTTTTAAGAAAAAAGATAAAAATAACAATAAAATAGTCTAGAAATTAATAAGTGATTTAGAAGGCCCCATTTAGTGCATTTTAAATCTAGTGGATTTTTGGGCTCACAACATAACCCTTGATTTCTGCCCAATTTCATGTCACAAGTGATATAATATATACGTTTAATTAATAATAAATTGGACATAATTGCCATGCCGGGGAAAATTCTATAATGGATCGGGACCAAAGGTCCTGGTCCATTTTTTACCACAAGTTTTGAGGGTGGTGGATGGCTTTCCCACATGAGGTACCCTGTAAAAACCACCCACCACCCCCCAAATGTATGGTAGGCATGGACCGGGACCAAAGGTCTGGGTCCGTGAAAGAATTACCCGTTCGAAAATTTATAGAATTGTGAATAATTAAAACACGTTCTGCAAAAATATGTCTATTAAACTCGATTTTACTTCAAATCGATTCTTATCAGCTCTAATGCACGGACACTTCAAAAAATCACAACGTGTCGTGTCGGACACCTGATCGGACACGACACTCGTCCGACACTCTCCGACACCGTGTCCAATATAAAAATAAATTTGTTTGCTTAAATAAAATAAAAAAATATATATATATAAACATCGTAATGGACATAGTTAATGTGTATGTCTACTATGTATGTATTATTTGTGACACTTGATGCTATTTCACTTATTTTTTGTGATTTTGAAAACTGGAGTATTTATTTTTCTTTCAAAATTATATAACTTTATAAATCAAATACAAATTTATAATATGTAATAGTCATTTTATATTTTATTTCTCCAACCAGTCATATTTATATTAGAATGAAAAGATTAATTTATATATTTTAACGTAAATTAATGAATAGTATCGAGGCCGTGTCGTGTCCTAATATTTTTAAAATGCCGTGTCCCGTGTCCGTGTCGTGTCGTGCGCCGTGTCCCGTGTCACGTGTCTGTGCATCATAGCTTATCAGTGAAGTCTCTAAAGAAAATACAAAAATGGGCATTATTATAACACGAGAAATTACTAATATTTGCCTAATAATAATAATACATGTCCATGAGTCTTGGCTTGTAAGTTGAGATGTAAAGAGCCAAAAAAAAGTAGTGTAATCTTGAAGGAAAAGAGTATTGATGGCTTTCCATCTATTGTGGTGGTTCCTTTATGGAATGCACTAGGATGGCTTGAAGAGGATGAAATAGCTTTAAATTATCCAACTCACCAAAAAAGGTTAAAGAGGAATGGAATGTTTTTTTTAAAAAAAATCTTCTCTATTAAGCTATCTTAGGTTCAATTTCATTTAAAATAAACGTATACAATATTTTGTTCGTATTTGACGTATCTTCTTATATTTTGCAGTGTAGATACAAACTAATATCACATTTTTTATATCTTTTATTCAACTTTTTCCTTCAAATATTATATTTAAAATTGGTTATTATCTAATATCTCCTCATGCCCCGAAAGTGAATATAACATTAGACTCGTTAATCCTTTCCCACTCATTAAATTATGATATTATCATTATACATAAGTTGAATTTTTTTTATCTCCTCCATATTCTAAATGGGCATTTGAATTGCAAATTCTTTGGATAAATTGTGTTCCATATATATATATATATATATATATATATATATACACGTTGTTACACATGTGAGACATTGGATAACACTAAGATATTGCATGTGTTAACGAGGCCGGCCCATTTCTTTATTTGTTATTGGGCTTCGACCCAGTTTTTTGCTTCTTGAATCTAGGCCAGTAAAACACAACTTTCAGTTTTATTCTTTAAAGATAAAGCCCAAATCAAGCACATTTTAGTTTGCAAAGTAGTCACAAAAATTAGAGCCCTTTTATGAAAAATAAAAATATTGAATAAACCATTTATTATTAATGAGACAATTTTTTAATGTCAATTATTGATGAAAATTTATTTATTTTTAAAGATATTGAAAGTAAAAATATTACTAAATGTTGGGCAGAATATTAAACTATAAATAATTAGAAAAAAAAATGTGGCGTTATAGGATAAAAGAAGTTGGGGGGAAATGGCAGCTGCAACAGCCGTACACGGCGGTTATCTTCCCTCCAAATTCCGATCGCCGCCCAAAGTAGCTGCCGCAATTAAACCTCCGCTGTCAATATTCATATCCACAAACCCAGTCCACGTCAACCTACACCACCTCACAGAGCTTTACGCCGTCTGCAACCACTCCTGCCACCGCTTCCCCACCGTCGACGCCGCCGGAAAAGTCGAGCCTGTAGACGAATCGAAGCTCCGTACTGCCGTTTCCCATAGCTCCGTCGTTGTTTCCGCCTTCACGAAACCCGAATTCGTGACGACCGTATCTTCCACTCCGGCAGAAGTGACGCGTTTCGACGGCATTGGCGGAGATTGGATTAGAAAAGTGGCGCCGGTGACGGCGGAAAATGGACGACTGATCGGGTTTGGCCGTGCAGTTTCGGATTTGGGATTGACCGCTTCTATATACGATGTCATGGTCAGTGCATATCATGTTAACACGGGTTGAGTCTCGTTTAAATTCGTTTAATTTACTGTCGAATTTCAGAATTTATGTTTGAGCTTTGTTTGAGTGTTTTAGCGGAGCTTTAATCTAGCTGAACAAGAGTTAAGCTTGAGTATCTTCATCTTTCTGAAAATGTTTCATTACTTTTTAATGATTTGAGTTGAGCTGAGCTTCAAATATATCGAATTACACAAAAGTTTGTTCTAAGTTTTTTTATGATATATTCATGAACGAAGCTCAAACAAACTTTTAACTAATGATCTCAAATCATGTATTCAGTAGCTAGATTTTATCTTTCAGTTTCAGCCATAATCATGTAATTATATTCAGAAATTCAATGGTCAAATCATTTATGTTTTAGCTTGTAAGTTTTTTATTACGGATTATGATGCATCATTGAATCTTAACTTGAGATGATTTAGCTTATTGGTTAGCTTTTTATTTTATTTCAATCCGATTTAAATAACTTCTTTTCCAATTATTATAGGTTCACCCTGATTTGCAAGGCAAAGGAATTGGTAGGATGATAGTTCAAAAAATCATAAGGTCTGTTCTACTAGTTCTATGATATTATTTACTTATCTCTGATAGAAAAATATGTTTCGTCTTTAAATTATCAATCCTTATGTTATATTTCTGTCCAATATGTTTGAATATTTCACATTCTGTTGCAGAATGCTCACTAACAGAGACATATATGACATAGCTGCACTCTGTACCGATAACGAAAGGTAAATTCGATTGCCATAAACCCCTGTATATATATTCACTTTCTTCAGTTTCTCAATGTAGAAATATTGATGTTCATCTTTATAAATAGGCTTGCCCGGTGTAATTTGTTTTTCGTATTTACAGCCCGTTTTTCAGAGCATGTGGATTTGGAGGCGATATGCTTGGAGCCACAACAATGATGTATACACGCGCCTCGTCAACCGATTCCAAAGACGAGCAATTCATATCTGCCGGTAGAAAGTTACTCTTAGTTCCTCGTTCAAGAGACTTTTCGAAATACTAATTCCCATAATATTCCAATTATTCGACATTTGTTCCCTTTAAACGATCATCGTTCCATATAGTTTGACAATGATTTTCTCGGGCTAAAATTTGAATTAAAATGTTGGAAAATCTCACTTTCTGCTCACAAAATAGTTTATAAATGTGAACATTTGACTATTATTATTACTAGTTTGATTCCTTTTCCATCTGTCATCCACACTTATTCCCAAAAAGTAAACAATCACTTTCCTTGGCATAAAGCAAGGAAGCCTTCTATTAAACATGAGACATCTTTTTTCTCATGTATGGCTTTATCAAGGCTTTATTTCCTTTACTTCTTTATTTCACTGTTGTGAACTTTCTAGCTTGAAATGGGGAGGAAAATATGGGTTGAGGTTTGCTTGATATCTGCTCGGGGTCTTAAACGTACATCGTCTTTATGGAAGCTACAATGGTATGCTGTTGGATGGATCGATCCCGAGAACAAATACTGCACAAAGATTGATTCATCAGGTAACTCTAATCCTGTTTGGAAAACCAAATTTTCGACAGGTGTTGATGTTGATGAATCGAACGTTCGAGATATGGCCCTTCATGTTGAAGTTTACAGTAGAGAGCCAATTTTTCTCAGACAAAGCCTCCTGGGAAATGCAACTGTTGTCTTGAAAGAGTTTATGGACAAGTTTGATGCTAAATCTGAGGTCTCGAAGCCCGTTGAGGAAGTTGGGAGCTTTCAGATTCGGAAAAATAATTCAAACAAACCTTTAGGGTTCGTTGATGTTTCGATACGAATTTCAGAAGAAAGGGAAGAGCCCAGTTCATCATATTTAGGTACAAACATGAAAAACTTAGTTTACAATAAAGTTCTAATTTTTACCAAATTTTACAGCTTGATATCTTGTCAAAGTGAACCTAGAATGGAGTAATATACATTGATTTGATTCTTTTTGTTGGGCTCAAGTGTTTTAGTATGTCGTATGCAGGAAGCAACGAAGGATTTAATCTAACGGATCAAAATGGTGGTGTTCATCTGGATACCGGGTATGGATCTTTACAATCCCACAAGCCCTATTCGCCCGTTACCACATCCCAGCAACCCGAAAGCACCCATATAATGCCAATTCCTCGAAAATATTCTCACCACCCTCAAGTTGGTGGACCAAACTACCCTTCAGCTGGTGGACCAAACTACCCTTCGGCCGATGGGAAAAATTACCCTTCGGCGGGTGGACCAAACTACCCTTCCGGCAGTGGACAAAATCACCCTTCGGCGGGTGGACAAAACTACCCTTCGGCCAGTGGACAAAACTACCCTTCAGCGAATGGACCAAACCACCCTTCAGCGAATGGACCAAACTACCCTTCTGTGGGTGGACCAAACTACCATTCGACTGGCGGAACTAGCCATCAACCACCACGAACTCCACCACCGCCACCACCACCACCATCAAATGTAGGTTATATTCCCAATTTTTTCCCGAGGACTAATTTCACACCGAGCTACATAAACATGCCATCTTCAGCACCACCACCGGGGCGTGGTGGTGGGCCCGGTTTCGGGATGGGAGTAGGTGCCGGGGCATTAGCAGCAGGTGCAGTAATCTTTGGTGATGATTTCATGTCTGGATTTGATGTTCCAAGTGCTAGTCTTACCATTTCAACTGATCCCCCTTTCTAAAATTCTCTAATTATGCTCTAATTACATTCAGTTTCATATGTATAATGATTTAACAATGTTTCTGCAATTATGAAGTTATTTTCTAGCCATGAATGGGATTGATTTCCATAATATACGATTTGCTTTAAGTCTTGTTTGTTTGGCTGGAAAGGAATACAACATAACCTGAGATTATAGTTTAAAGAAGTCTTACTACATCAGATACATTTAACAACTGTATTATTACATGACAATGACAGTTTTACATTTCCAAATCCCATCTTTGTTCTGCAGTTCATAGTAATATTTCTCGACGTTAAGCTTCGTTTAATTATCATTAATCACAATTAAGTAAATCTGCATGAATAGGTACCAACCTCAAGTCACTGCTTGCAAATGTGGCTCTTCTGCAGCACCAAACAATTTCACCAAAAAATTATCAACAATAGACACAAATTCTTCAGGTTTTTCTTCTTGAGGCAAATGGCCACAGTTCTTGATTATTTCGAGGCACGACCCTGGAATGGCCCGCGAAAGCCTTACAGCGTTCCAAGACGGGACAATTCGATCCGTATCACCAGTAACAATTAAAACTGTCATCATAAGTAAATCTAGCAATAATCAAATCATATTTACACATTCAAATATATATGTATATATATATATATATATATTCATATATCAAAAAACACGATTATATTCGACCTGGACATGAGATTTCACTTAGCCTTTTGGCGAGTGGCGGCTTTAATTTTGATGCAGAATCGGTTAGCATAGCCACTGTGTATTCTACAAGGGCTTTGTCCCAGCCCTTCACCTTCAAAGGCTGCAAATGTTTGAGAAATTACAAATCTTTACAAGTGTTGAAAAAAATTCATAAAGTATTCACCTTTGTGTAGCCTTCTACAACATGATCAGAAACTTGATTCGAATCGTACCACGCAGATCGAACCGCAGCTATACCAAATTTATCGATTATCATCCTTATCTGAAATAAACAAGACATCATAACATATATTATATATATTATATTATTTGTTTATATATATAGATAAAATATTTTTTTTTTACCGCAATCACACCGACTGTAGAGCGCAGAATAGCTGACAGAGCTCTCTTATACAGAGCGTTTATCATATTCGACATCCCTCTTACCATATACAATATTGCCTCTGCAATATATTTAGTGCACATAGACAAAATACTTCTAATTCTGTAAAATATGGTATTTGGACCCGAGTTTTTTCCCTTAATCTGATCGTTATTCCCACTTTTATTCTCTTTTCGCATAGAAAATGGCGCGAAAATTGCTGGCGCAACAAAGATCAAAGCAGCTACACGCTCGGGCGCCTCAAAATATGTATCTAAAGCTACAAGAGAACCTGCAGAATGCCTGGCAATCTTCCAGTATCGGTATCAGCACGAAATTTCCATTTAATAATGAATACAGTACCATTAAACGTAATTTATGCGAAAAATAAGTTGTTTTATGGTGCTATAATGAGTAAATATCAGCAGCAAGCTCAAAGTTACGTATAAATTTCATAATACCGAAAAACGTACCCCACAAGAATGGCCTTCTCAGCAGCCAAGAAGTCAATAAAGTAAAGTGTTGACAAAACAGAGAACATCGTGGAGTATGGATTAAAGGGTGTCGAATTATTAGCTATTACTCTTGACGTTAAACCGAAAGCTGGTCTATCAAATGCAGCAACTTTAGAACGAACGATTTGGGCTAAAGGTTTCATAACTCGGCCCCATGAAAAGACTGAGGCTCCAAAACCGTGCAATAAAATCATGGGAAAATTTGGACTCTTGGTATGGTTAAGGGATTTTGGAGATGATTGTTCTTGTGAAGTATCTGGAGTCGATAACTCGGGATCATATATCTTGTAATGTAAATTTACACCGTTGAATTCGCAAAAACAACTATCAGAATCAGCTATAAGTGATGGATCTTCTATTTCATCCTGATCTATCCCAGCTATTCGTTGTGTTTTCTGCTTCGGTTTTTCTCCAAGCCATTGCTCTGGAAAAATGAAGCGAAACGGAGTAAATTATCAATATGTTAAGCAACATTATGCAGGAAAACAAAATGAAACAAAATTTCATTACATTGGCAAATGATAAATCAAAAATAAGTTCATCTTCTTTCTTTATGAAGTAATAGAAGGAACTGAAAAATCCTTGTACTGAAGCAAAAATGCTAGTATTGTCAAAATTGCAAGCAAGTCCTATCCTAGGGGACTAATATTGCAATTCTCCCAAACAATTTAATCCTCAATCATGGTTTATTGAAGAATAAATGAATATGAGATAAGGTAAAATATTATGAAATGGGCTAGTGAAAAACTACATAAATTGTGAAAAGGGAAACTAAAAGTTTTGAAAGTGTGACCAGAATATTCCATACCGGAGCTACCGAGAGGGGCGGAAGAAGCGGCGGAGGCGGCTCGAACAAGAAATCTATCTCCTTTAATGGGCTTTTCACACAATCGAAGTAGAAAATTTGGGTTTTGTGAAAACTTGTGTGGTTTTGGAGGGCTGAAGAAAACAAACTTGCAATTTCCATATACTCCATAAATACTCATGTATATATATATATATATATATATATAGATATATATAACACTGATCCACGAAACACAGAAATCTTGAAAAAGAAATGGAGCTTATATCTGGGACTCGATTGAATTTTGGTAGTATAGTTACAGTCCTCAGATATTTCAGCTGTACGTTCACGAGTTAAACACCCTCTTTTTCAATTCCCAACATTCCACGTCGTCTTATCCCTCTTCCACATAATAATTAAACACCCATCCAAATTTTACACTCTACAATGGTTTTGTTTAATAATATTCAACACCCTACCCCACTACTTTTATCTCATATTATTATTTATTTATCCTTTTAATTTTATAATTAGATTATAATAAAATTATCGTTTATAATTAAAAATAATGATAAAATAATTTCTTTTTCGATATTTTTTTTAAATAAAATTTATTTAAATATTTATCTAAATATTAATCTTATTTATTTATCCTTTTAATTTTATGATTAGATTATAATAATATTATCGTTTAAATATTTATCATATTATTAATTTTTGTATTAGCAAATAAACACAAGAGTTGACAATATGTTTAGTAAAGGATAATAATATGATTATATTGAAAATGATCGAATTTTGTTTGGTATCCAAATCAAGTGAAACTAGTCTCTATTTATAGAGGAGAAAAAATGATGAATTTCGATATATTTTTTTTATATAAAAAATTTTATTTATTATCAAATAATTGGAGTGTGATAAAAATATCTAAAATATGGTTAGCCAATAAGATCATGCCATGTAAGCTTTTCAACACCATGTAAAATTTCTCCACCAATTTAATCCACATCACCATTAAACGCCCTCTTTCAATGGTTTCAACTATTGAAATTTGAAAACATTAAACACCCTATTTTCAACACCCCATTGCACATAGTCTTACAGTAACTGGTTCAGTTCACTCAACTGTCCCAACCACTAGATTTTCATTTATGAAGCATGATTTATTTTTGTTCTCGTCTCCTTTTTGTTAATTTTTAAACCGAAGTCGTTGCTTCTTAAACGCGGACTTCAACCGAATAGGATGCATTATGTGTTATGAACTCTAACTTGATAAGTATGCACTTCAAATCGGTTAATAATTTGAAGTGAAATTAATGTGTTTGAGATTTGACAGTGATAAAAAAAAGTTGAGTTTTCGTATAAAAATGTTAAAAGTTTTTAAATTTTTAATAGTGGTACAAATAGAGGTATGTAATACATTTTTTTTTCTCAATTCGAAACCTAAGTAGTATTCGTCATATCGGCACTAGCTCGTTCGAGCTACTGAAAAAAAGAGAAATATGATTCAAGTTGTGTCATTAAGACTTCGAAAACGAGGAAGATAAAGAGAGTATTTTCTCGATTTCTTGATATCAAAATAACTAAAATATGATTTATGACTTTGTGTTGTAACAAAGGGAGCAAAAAAATTCAAATAGTTTAAGTTTATGATTGAAATTTCTTTTAAAAAAAATGAGTTTATGATGGAAATTAAATTGATTATATTTTGCAGATTAAAACTTATAAAAAGATAATTATTATAGGAAAAGGTATTACCTTTTGAGAATGGTACATTCTGCAATGTCAAAGGGGTTGTAGCCTCCATTCTGAAAATAAATCCAGCTGCTTGGATGTGTGTTTGTGAAGAAGTCCCTAACTGATATATATATATATATATATATATATATATTATACACACAAATATTTTGATATATATATATATATATACATAGAGAGAGAGAGAGAGAGAGCTAATCTATTTATAGGAATTTTTTAGTAGTCTTACATTTATACATAAAAATATATTCCATAATGTTACCTAACTTTACGGCCTAACATAAAAAATCGACAAAAAAATAAATGTTTACAATTAAATCCCAATTGACCAAAATTTTAGTTTTTCTATACATTATCCTCTCAATAAAAGAAAAAGGTTGTACATTATGGGAGTAAATAGCTTGAAAAATAATAATGCCATGTTGAATATATGATTGAATTTGAATAATGAAATCAAATATGTAATTTCAAAATTCTCCCATGCCTCTATCCTTATCTTCTCTCTATTATTGTTAGATTTAAATATCCACATTTGGAGACGAATTTTTGTCGTGCTATTATTTTTTGTTTTCGTTTTTCTTATGACGAGAACTTCCATCATCGATTTGAAAATTTCTCGAGAATTATAATATTCAATTTGAGATTCAATAGCCCTCGTTGGTATATTTCACGATCCTTGTGATCGCTATCCAGCGTAAGAATACTTATCATGTTTTATTATTATCGCAATTGTAACTTTTGAGCCAAATAGAATGAAACAATCCATGTTTAATAACAAAGTTTTGCAAATTGAGTTAAATCTAGATATAAAGATTTGGGCCTGAGTCCAAATCGAGTCTTTGAATCTGGGCTTGGGCTGGATAAAAACTCTTGTGTCTGGTTATCGACTACCAATTAAAAGGCCTAATTATCTCAAGTAATTGGGCCGGCCCATCATATTATTGGGCTAGAAACAGATTTTAGTTTAAAAAAGTTATGCAAATGTGAACCAAGTATCAAATTTTAGTTAAAAAATTCAGCCTGTTTTCTTTGTTCAGATCAGAGAATTAGCTCCACAGAATTAGACAGGTTGACATTTTGGAATTATGGGCATTCGAGACGAAACCCGAGTATTTCGTGACTATGTTATATGGTTTTCCTTAGGGGTGTTCGTCGGTCCGGTTCGGTTAACCAACACCACACACCGAAACCGAACCGAAAACCGAAATTTTGGAAAATTAAAAACCAAAAACCGAACCGAAATTTTCGGTTCGGTTAAAAACCGAACCGAAGTTTCGGTTTTCGGTTTTCGATTTTCGGTTCGGTCGGTTCGGTTGATTTTGAACACCTCTAGTTTTCCTCTTCCTTTTGAGACAAAAAAGATATAAAATTTTCAAATATTTTAGATTGTCAAACAAACAAACAAACTCCACAGAAAGTTGGAGAAAATTTGTGAATTTGAATCAAACAAATAGAAAACAGAGTGAATTGATGAGGCAAATGAGGAAGCCACAAAACAAATACAAAACAGAGGCACATGCAGAGCCGACATTTACTGCTCTGCATATATATATATATATGTGTATGTATATATATGAAGATGGGGGACCATAATAAAGGGTTGTGTTGAACCCTAATTCCAAGTCACACAAACCCTAAAGGCAGACAGCCCTGGATCTTTGGGGGACAATATTTCTACTCCTTTGGCTTTTAATACCATTTGCCCTGTAATAATATGCCTTTCACCTACTCTACTCAAACAAAATCCATCCATTACTTCTCAAATACAAGTTTTCGTTCAAACCCGTTTCGAGTTCAAGCTCGTGATTCAAACCCGTTTCACATTCGTATCACAAAGCTTCGATTTTGCTGTAATTTTGGCGAAAATGTCGATAATCTCCCACAAAAGACAAAAATGCCCCTGTCGTTGAGCCATCGTATAGATCCATACAAATCCCGACTGAGGTCTATTCTGGTCTTATCTGAGGGCAACCCATCAAGCCTATCGAACTTGAAATCTCGACCGTCGATCCAGGATCGAGAATCGCCCTTATATTGCCTTGTTATCTTTCGGAAAAAAATGCCAATACTTAAACTAGCTATATCAGAACCAAGCTTGAGTAACTCCAGTTTACTTGACATCTCAGGACCACAAATTAAGAATAATTAAATAACAAAAAACAATAAATACCTCTTTTAATTACAATCATATTATAATCACAATTATATATATATATAGTATAAGAAAGCAACATCACAACCAATAATGCACCACATTTCCCACAATGATTTAAAACAACAAAGTATAATGAACATGAGGGACCACCCTACAAAACCGGATCTATTTTGATTCTATATTCTATAAAAAAGGATTTAGACACAATTAAAGTGGTAATGAAAAGGGTTTACAACCCTAATCATTTCAAAGTAACACTCTCCAATTTCCTAAAACAGGGCATTAATCTTTAATCCATTTTTGGAAATGTTTTTAGTGGGATGCATACCTATGACTTTGGTGCTGTCTTAAAATGTCACCACTAATATAAGAAAATTAGTACAAGAGAAAAGATTGCATGCCCACTTAAAATAGGTTAAGTACTAAGGAAATTAGTTTTAAAAAATTGCCTTTTTTGGTAAACCCATGCATGAGAAGAATATATATATATATATATATATATATACATATGAAAAAAATCGAAAATTTAGCTTCAAACTATTGTAAGGTTTTATAAAAAAACAAAAAATACGAATATGGGAAATGAAGATAAGAGAAAAAGGAGCTCCCTTCAGTCCAAGCACAGAATGAGAGGGGCCGTGAAATTATCTCCCGAATCATTCACTTAGTCACAAGTAGAATAAACGTATTTGTGTTTGTATTTCTACCGAGTGGTTAAATGAATGAGTCGGCAGCTAATTCAGCACCAAAATCTCATCCATGAGTGGGCTGAAAGAAGCTCCCTTTTATCGTTTCTCACTTAGTATCAATCGCTTTGTTAATCAAATATTATCATCTATAAGTACTAATCACTTGGTTAATCAAATATCATCATCTCCAAGTACTAATCACTTTGTTAATCAAATAAGATGAGATGATCAGAATTCGGAAGTTAAGCGTGCTTGAGCCAGAGTAATTGTTCTCATATTGCACCATTGAAAAAAAGAAAATACATATAGTTTAAGGTATCCATTACTCATAAACACTAATGCATTATGTGTGAAAAAGTAATGAATTTGCTTAACAAAATTCGATCTTTGATCTAATTAAGTGTTTAATTGGTGATGAATATGGATTTATGTGTGTGGAAAATCAAGAATCAAGATGACAAAAACTCTTATCCATGTCAATTTCTTTGGTGAAAAATGTGAATGAATAATTGAATTATACTTTTTCTAGTGAGAGAGTAAAACTTTTTTGGAGATTGATAATCCACACAAAACAAGTAAAAAAACTACAAGATATTTTTCTCATCCACTACAAATTAAGTAAAATGAAAGGAGAATCAAAACTTCATACAGTGTAAAGTTAATTAGAATTTAAAAAAAAAATCGATTTTTTATGATGCTAATCATAATTTGTGATTTAAATCAACAACCCAATTAACCAAAAAGCAAAATATACAACATTTTAGACAGAAAATTCTCTTTATTACTCCAGAACTGACACATTTATAGTTACTATTACTATTATTAGTATCCTTATTATTGCTGCTGCTGCAATTATTACTGTAAAATAAATAAGCAAAGTAATGAGTAGTACAAATAACTTCTGGTTAAGCATTATGACTCAAAGTAGTAGTTCTAAGCACATCAATCTCTATGGTTGTTGATTTAAAGAATCTAAAACTAAATCAAATAATCAAAATCTTATCTTTTTTGAGCAAATTTAACACAAAGAAAGATATGAAATCATAAATGATCTCAAACTAAAATTATCCAAAATGTAAACATAACTTTTTGATCTTTGTGCTTACTGAAAGTTTCAAAAGGACATAAATCTAGAAAATAAAAGCCAATAAATCTAAAACGTACCTTCATTGGTATTTCTTCAAGCAATATAATTCAGATCAATGTGCTGAAATATCTTCAAGAGTTGGTAAGTTATACTAACTGCTTATGTATATATATATATCTTCACCAATATAGATGAAATCTGAAATGAATTCAACCTATCTAACAATCAGATCAGCTTCTACACAAACTTTAATTAGACTAATGAGCTTAATTAAAACAAGCAGAACAAAAACCCATCTTCCAAACAAATAACAAAACAAGATTAGCACACAATAAGAGGGGATAAATATGGTCACATGAAATAATCATGATCATAAATTAATGGATTTTCAAAGGGAAAAAAGGGTTCTTTTTCAAAGGAAAAAAAAACCCTTAAAGCTGTTAAACTGTAAAGAAATAACATAAAATTAGGAAACAAGAAAAGAAAACTAATTACCATGCTTTGACTACAATACAAGTACCTCCATAAATAGGAGCTTTGGTTCAAACCCTAATTCTCCACAAATCTTGAGGAACAAAAAAAGGTTATTTTAATCTTGATATAAACCTTTCACTTTCGATGCTTTAAACTATTGGCACAAAAACAAGGATAAGATAACAAATGGGAGGATCAATTTATCATCTAATATTTAAGGAAAATGATAAGTACTTAAAAAAAAATGATAAGTACAATAATAGAAAAGTAGGGTCTTGCATAAAATAAAAATGAAAATAGTGAAAACCAGTGACTAACAGTGAATCAAAGGGAAGGGGAAGATGAAGGGTCGCTCTCGTCATGAGAATCAGAAATGAGAAAGCGATTGGTGTGCAGAATGAGTAGAGAAAATGGGGTTTTAAATAGAGAAAAAAAAAAAGGTAAAAAAAAAGAAGAAAAACAGTGAAATTATATATATATATATATATATATAGATATAATTATATTCATCTCTCTCTCTCTGGAACGCACTCATGGAGAGAGAGAAGACAGTAAATATATGCACAAGTTGGTGGGCAGTGGCAGAAGATGAAGATTTTTAACTAGATTTTTTGATGTTGTAAGCACTAATAAGCAGTAAGTTTGACCATTCTAATGATGTAATAATATGAACACTACTAAGTACTAACATTTCTTCTATATCATTTATTATGACTTTTTCTTTACAATATCTTATTACGTTTTTTTTTTCTTTTCTATTTGACGCCACATATTAAATATTTATTAATAAATATATAATATGTGTCAAATATTTATATATTTGATATACGAGAAGAAATATGATTTTGAATAAAAAAATTTATCCAATAATGTATATAAGTGTACACGTGTCAAATATTTACATATTTGGTATACAAGAAAAAAATATGATTTTTAATAAAAATTCTCACTTTTGGTAGTAATATTTTTTATTTTGTTTATGATGGTGGTTGGATCATTGAAGACCAACTATTAGATCAAAAAATGAGTAATAAAATAATAAACCATCAGAAAATATGAGAAAAATCAGGAGGAAACAAGTAAAACATATTTGAACCTTTTGAAATTAAGAAAAAGCATTAGAATTTTTTTAGAGAAAAGCAAAAACTCAAAAAATGTGAGAAATTTTCTTATTAAAATTCCAAAATAAATTAGAAAATCGGGATATATTTCAGGAAAACTGAGAAAAGTATTCAATAAAATTCTAAGAAGAAATCATCTTACCGAGTGCGCCTATGTGTTTTCACAAAGAAAATTCTATTTTATGTTTGTTTTAATCGACCTAATTTTCACCATTGGATGAAGAGTGTTTTTGATAAAATATGCCATATTTAATCATTTAACGACGAAAAATTAATAAGACCCAGTTAAAATCGGCCGAGTATAAAATCATGGGTAGGGGCGGCAATGAATGGTTTGGGTTGGATCTAACGGGTTGCTTTTTAAATGAGCTGGTTTATTAATGGGTTTAAAGTGGAAAGAAACTCAACCCGAAAGTAAACCAAACAATCAAACGCAATACCTTACATTTCATTGAACCAGGCTCAATCCAACTCAAGCCTTACATTTCAACGTTTATAATTTAGATTATTAACAACTGGGCCAAAAATTTAGTTAAACCCCAATTTGAAACCACTTAAGAATCAACTAAAATTTCTTAAAAATTAATTCAATTTAAACTTAATTTAATCGGGTTAAAAACATGATTTAGAACACATTTTGCCAACATATTTATACACATAGGGCTCCAAGTGAGAGTCACAAATAACCCCCCAAGATTTCTAGGTGAGTGTGCCTGCACACACAGAACCACTGTTCTCCCCACTTCAGTATGTTTGCCAGTTTACGTACAAAAAAGTTGGGGTTTCAATGACTTGTCATCATTCTAATTATTTCTTTCTTCACTCATAATGCAGCCCAGGTAACTAAATATTCAACTTGGTAAAGAAAACAGCTGTTCTTCATTAGATATACCATTAAACTTTTATATATATATATATATATATATATGCACAATACAGAACAGAATCAAATTTTGAGAAATCAACCTGTGTAAAAAGTTTGTTGGTTTAAAATGAATTTGATAGAAATGAAAATGAGAGGCAATGAAGTATTCAACTGCAATTTAAAGAAAATTAAACAAAATGGCAATATAAGAATTCATATACAGCATCAATGAAAACAGAATCCAGTATGTATTATCCTCAAGTATGCTTCTGCAAGAAAGGTACAACATAACAATGTATAACTTATCAACAATTCTATAAAAATCGAAAAATGTCGTATATACGGAGATGGAAACCCGAACCCGGCTCTCATCTTTGAGAAAATCTATTTTAAATACCTTGCACAAAGCATTTGAAGGAGAAAATTTTCCATTCCCAATGAAGAGCCGATGATTAAATAATCCCGCTATATGAAAATTACACTTAACAGATTAAAACAACTGGAAGAAAAGACTAGTTGATCCGTCCCCGTAAGATCGAAGATCAGCAGCTCTAACCACTGCCCTGCATAAAGGACAAGTTCTCTCTCTTTCGAACCTGAAACAAGAATGAGCATTCAAATTCATCGACTTTACATGAAAAAAAAAAAAAAAAAAAGTCTTGTAGGCACATTAACCACAAATTCGAATACTTAGGTATAAAAACAAACCATTCTGAAACACAGTCTTCACAGAATATATGTTTGCAGCGTAATAAAATGGGTGCATGCATCTTCTCTTGGCATATAGCACATAGATCTCCTGCTGCATTTACCTAAAACCGAATAATCAAAAGGTTCTCTTAGTGTCTAATGCATCTGAATCATAGCTAATATGTCAAGGATAAAATTTGTCTCATGCACTAACACGAATTTGAAGGCACGATGAAAAGGGCATGTTAAATGTGCAACAGCCAGAAGAAAAATCGAACCTGTTCTGAAGTTGCATAAGACCCATAATGGACGTCCTGTTTGGACAATGCCTTCAAGGCGGTATAGAATGATCGAACCTGGAGAAAGAAAGAACGAAGAAGCGGCTTAAAGTTTGATATTCCAGATTCAATGATAAGATACGTGGATAAAAAAAGCTGTCAACTAACAGACCTTCTCAACCATTGATGTAAGCTTGATAGTTAAATACAACCCAGTTGTCAGTGATGAAAAGAGGCTCCCGTAGTCTTTGTTAAGAAAGAATCTATACCATACAGGGGCTGGTAAAAGTGCACGGTATAGTAGCAGTGTGTACTCAACCAGAGTCAAGATTTGACCCTATATGACCAAAATAATACAGTTAAATTCCTAAGCAATGTAATTGTCCATTATTGAACAAAAAGCATTCCAAGTATGCTTTTTGGTCATATATACAACTCTAATATTATCTGGATGCAAAATTATGTTACCTGTCTGCGGAAATTGTGGCCTCTACCGTTCTTATGATACATTAAGAGAACCAACTTCAAGACCATTGCTGTCTGCCGTACCATTGTATCTAATACATAAGAAACACACACATAAAAAATAATTCTGAGCACAAAGTGATCTCTTCAATCCCCATGACAGCCAAGGGGAGCAAAAGAAATGAAACTAATAAGAAATGCTCTTAACAATAATAATAAATTTTTAAATTAATTGGTCCAGGTGTTGCTACTGCAGCCTCGAGATGCTTTTGCCAGTATATAATTGACGGTAGGCTGGAATGGTGAAAGAGGTAAACATTTATCAAGAGATGGGGTAAAGAGGATACCATAAAGCATTATTTGGTCCACTTTACACTGTCTTTTCTACCACAACACAAATTCACTCGAAGCGTACAAACTAAATTTAACTGACAACTTGTTTAAAACCATGAAATCACATTTATTCATACATAGAGCTATTTTTAAAGGAAATTTCCAAGCAATTTGGAACTAAAAGAAAAATATCATAACATGAATCATGAGTTATATGAATTGTTCATGTGCCATTGGAACCAGTGCACAAAAGCAACAAGAAGGTGAAATACATACCATTTACCAATATGATATATATGGCATGCCAGAAAGGTGGGATTGCCTTTGGAGGTATCATGAGCAATGGATAGAAAATATCATCTCCACGGTGCCACCAGTAGATTCCAAATACATGAAGCATGAAGAAAACTGAATAACCAACAAGGACAGAAATCTTTCGTTCTCCCTGTAAGAGCCAGTCTCTATAAGTTATAGTGTTCAACTTCGAATGAATAATGTTGCAAAAGATTTAGCCATGGAACAAGAATCGCACCTTTAGAGCTGTTTGCTTTCGAAGAATGTCATTAGACTTGAACAAGATGGCAGTGATATAAATGGTAACGAAAAATCCTGAAAACCCATATTTGTAGAAGTCAAGAATTGAAAAACATGACAAAAGATTTGGAGAAGCTGAAGTACGAATTTTCTATATCTTCTCATCATTGAAGATAATAAATCAATATTTCTGATAAATAGCAAAGAATTGCACAGACAAGCAGTAGCCTCAACTTGGGGGGTTAAGAACACATGTAAAGACGAAATGTTTCCAGACACATTCAGTAGATGACAACTCCCTAGCCTTTGTTATTGATTTCCACTGTCACTTTAAAATTTCTTTCTTTAGGCATTTTTCTTTCCTTTTCCTTATGTACCAGTATTTTCTTTTTGGGGCAATAAAAATTAAAACTCGAATTGATGAGCACGAACCGATGAGGAGAACAATATTAATAGATAAAGGAAGAAAAAATAAGTTTTTCAATCTAATTTTAGTTTTTAGTGCTTCTCTCTTAATTATCTAGGAGTGTTGTCTTCTGCTCGAACTG
Source organism: Verbascum thapsus (assembly GCA_963669365.1). Lineage (NCBI taxonomy): Eukaryota > Viridiplantae > Streptophyta > Magnoliopsida > Lamiales > Scrophulariaceae > Verbascum > Verbascum thapsus. The sequence continues at coordinate 658,947 of OY770120.1, forward strand.
ATGACAAAATTATCTCAGGTGTATCACATATATTGAAGCTAAAAGGCTATGCAGTGACTCAAGAAAACAACAACTCACAAACGATTCCATATTCGCCTACCAGACTTAGCACAAGGAGATCAAGAATCAGGGAAATAAACCGAAAGTTCGTCATGTAAACAACAAACAAAGCAATCGACAATCCAAAAACACAATCTTACAAAAAAAAAATTACCTTGCAAGTGCTGCCGAACGAAAACGATCATCAAAAGCAACGAAAATGGAAGAATTTGCTCAAGCCATCTCGCAACCTGCTGTATATCGTATCTCTGATACGATGGCGTTTCCCTATTATTACTATTATCTTCACCGCCATTCCCACTCTCATTCTCATTAACATCACCACCATCAGCCCCAACCGTAGACCCCGTCGCACGTAATCCCACACCATTCTCCCCATCATTCTCCCCAATAATCCTAATCGAAACCTCATCATTACTCCCCCTAATACCAGAACCGTTAACATCACCAACATCAGCGCTACTATTAATTGACTCTAAATTGCTAGGGTTTTGAATGTTAACACTTGAATTAGTACTCTCAGGTAAGAGAGGGTCATCTTCGGAATAAGGATGATCCGGCCGGGGCCTCAGGACGCCGGAATATTCGAGTAGCGATGAAATCGGGAACCGTAGGAACCGTAGAGCAGGGAACTGTGGGGTTCTGGCACCATTTCTTGACGATGAAGGTGAAACGGATTCCAAATTCGCAGCACCAGAATCTGACGTCTCCATAGAAGAACACAAATTCAGATTAAGAAAAACCCTACAAAATTCAATCGAATTTCTTGAACAAGAAGAATAAATTTGAGCTCGAGAATTTATTTATTTTTCAGTTACCAAAACTCAGAGAGAAAAAGTCAGACGAATGAGAATTGACAACTGTTAAATACAGAAAACTAGGAGTAAATACAATATATATACGTTACATATACATAAAATATATATATATATATGTGTGTGTGTGTAGAGGGAAGAAGGTATAATATACTATAATGGCTGGAATTTGACGGTATTTAGTTCAAGATGTATAAGTTTCTTAAAATATTTTATGAATTATATTGAAAAGCTTATTAGCCGTTGTAAATTATTTTTTATTTTATTTCTATTAAAATGCTATAAGTTTTTAAAAAAAATAAGTAAATGAATCCTACTTTATTTTTAAATAATTTATTCGATATAAAATTTATAAATTATATTGATACTGTTTACTATAAATAATTTTGATTGATTAATTTAATTCGCTTGTTTAGTTTACGTGTTATTATGTGAAAAATGATTTAAATGCTATTTTTTAATTAGGATTTAAGCGTAGATTTAGTCAACACACCATATTTAAGAGTTTTTTTTTTCTCAATCCTTTTTATTTTTCATTGCAAACCTCTCTAGAAGAAAAATATGATAAAATTTATTTTGTGAAATTATTTCCAATTATATATTCACAACTTGGGATAAAATGTTATATTTTTTCTCGTTCTCAATTTTTTTTCTTTTATTTTCTATAAGGCTATTCATCATCATTATTTTTGGGTCCTGGATTTGATGGACTCATAGATAAGCTTTTACCACCCACCACAAAGAAAAATAGAGAAAAAACCAAATAGACTAAGACAGATTGATAATAATAATAATAATAATAATAATAATAATAATAATGTCACAAACAAATTTTTAAATGGATTTGGTGAGATGAGACCATAATTTATTACAATAGACGAGTCACTAAACTTCATGCTTTCTCTGTTTTCCCACCTTTTAATCAAATTCAATTAATTTTACAATAATGTTTTTTCTATGTCGAAATTAAATACTCAATAAGTTCAAATCATAGTAGATAAGATTGACAAAACCCAATTTGTTACTCTAGATACAAAATTAGAAAAAAAATAATAAAATAGAGAATCTATGAAGGACTAGGATATGGGTTCATTTATTTTGCCATATGAGTTGTGCTTGTTCATTGACTTCATCAGAATAATCTCAAAAAAAATGAGTTTTAATAATTGCAGAATATAAAGATTTAAAGAGACAGATCAAGTAGTGGCCTGGTGGGTATAAAAAAATAGCAAAATCTGGCTGGACACAAATATTGATTTTCTGATACAGTGATGATTTAATATTATATTTACTATTATACACACATTATATATACACACACTTATCAAGGTCCAAATTTAAGAAGCTGAAATTACATGAAATTAATTAAATAAAGTAATTGGAATATGTTCATCATCAAGACTATAACCACATTCTCAAGCAACAGACAGGATACCATTTTATCTGTTTCCAACCCATGGATCTAAGAAAAACATGCTAATGATCAATATTTAATTAAAAATATATGATCATCTAATTATTTCAGCCATTCTTTAAACCCTGTCAATTATGCATGGTCATAATTTTTAGGATCTTCACAATCATTAAGGAAGTAATAACACTATTAATCCCTTAAATGGGATTGATATAAGCAAATAGGTGATTATGTTTGTGACTTTAGTACCCACAACAATCTAACAGCAGAGATAGAAATCAGACATACATGTTATTATAGCATTTTCACATTATTAATAGGAACCTGCATGTGAAGATAGGAAGCATTTATAGTTCATCCCCTCCAGTTATCCTTCCGCTGCCTTATTTCTCGCATGGCCTCAACTGGTGAATCGCACCCGACTTTTTCCTGCACAAAACTTTCCTTGTTAGCTCCATCACTGATACTGTTCTCGGTTTCCATACTAATTTTTCGAAATGAGGGTTGAATTGTCATTTTACACACTTCCCCTAATGCTTGATTAGCCCAAAATAAGCGGGCTGAGCTATGAGCTATAATTACAATTAAATACTAATACATGTAGTTAGTCTAATTATCCCTAACAATATTTATATACAAATTCAAGATTCATACAACTAAATCAGCTTACTGATCACTATTAAGTATTATAATGCTACCTGAACTTCCGGGAGATCAACCCGCATGAAGGGATTAGTCTCGAGTTCTTCCTCGATGGTTGATGGCACAGTTGGGAGGCTTGCCCTTCTCTTATGCTCAGCCCATGATAATTTTTGAGATATTTTTGCATTATCTGGCTCTACTGTCAAAGCAAACTGCAAGTTCTTCACTGTATACTGCAAACAAGTAAAGGATAAGTTTCTACACTACATGCCATGAAAAAAAAATCTTAAAAAAAATACCATGCAACAAACCAAATAAGCAGGCGCATAAGCAGTAAGTTAACGCTTAGTTTAGCAACCACAAGGATTATGGGAAGGAGATTGTGACTGGTATTTAAGTCGCCCATCATTCTATCATTTTATAAGCCATATCATGAAGAAAATTAGACTCTTACACGCCCAAGGAAAGTACATACGGTTAGATGCATGCATATATATCTTACCTCATGACCACAATAAACTCGAGTAGGCTTCGGTAAAGAACCCAGAGTAGTGCATAATGATTGATACATCTGCTCTGCAGTGCCTTCGAAAAACTTCCCACAACCAGCAACAAACTATGCATTCATTGCAAGGAAAAACAATTAGAAAACCTTAATTGATATCTTCATCAGTTGTTTGAAAGAAAAAAATTATGGAAAAATGCATTAGGCTACACTCTAATTGATGTGATGATAGAGCAATAGCTAAGCATGTCTAATGTGGGGAACATTGGGTCTTTGTTTAGTAAACGTGGGTTCCAAATCAATTGATGTCAAATTTAAGACGAGTGCAAATGCAGATTTTAGGTGGATTTTTTTATCACTATGATGTCAATATACAATAGAATGACACTTTGAAGTTTTCCTACTCATAAGCTAAATCAGCATTTCCAGAAAGGACTAATTTCACTGACCAGCGTGTCACCAGTAAAGACAGCTGGATCCTCCCCGTCTTTGCCCGTAACATAGTAACTTATATGACCCTTTGTATGGCTGAAATCAAAAGAGATAAATGCAATAGTAGAAGTGATGAGCAGAATCAAATAGATAAGGATATTACTAGTGCAATAATATCATCAGCCAACAACCTGTGTCAAACAAGACTATGAAAATCTACGATAAGCGATACCACAATCTAGATGCTCAATGGAAATCTCACAGAAATCATCAAAATGGACTCTATTGAAAAGTTAGCACTCATATACATGCTTGAATTTAAAATCACGGGTTTAAAAAGGTATAAATAAGAACCAAATGAAGATAGCATCATGAATTCTCCATTAACCGCCGACAACCAACTAGCTGGGCAGATACTAAAAGAAGGGAAAAAAAAATCCCCATTACCAACATTAAACAAAACCAAAACATCAGTACTGATGACTATGATGCTCTGGGAACAGGTAACACAACATAGAATAAAATCAAGAAAATAGCAGTGCAAAACATACCAAGGTGTATGAAGAGACAATATGTTGATATCAGGCCCAAGTGACAATTTATCACCATTTTCGAGTTTGTTAGTGCACCCTTTAACATTATCAATGGAACCTCCATAGATCTTAATCTCGGGCAGTAATTGCTTTATCTTCTCATTTCCACCAGCATGATCCCTGTCACAAAAAAAATAACAACAAATTCCAGCCGCATATAGATATCTTTAAGCCTCATTCAGCATGCAATAATCCAAGGAAATTCAAGTAGTCCAAACCTATCTATATAATGTAGCATAAATGATTTTAAAACCAAACTGTGGTTTCTAAAATTGACAATGCAATTTGACGAGTAGAAATCAGAACAAAATAGAAAACGTCAAAAATACCCCTAAATTCTGGTTCCGGTTCTGGCTCGACGCCTCGACCTATCCAGATCATAGATTACAGCCAGAAATAATTTAATGAAATTGAGCTAAATACCATAGTAATCAGACGTAATACTGGGATTACTTACCCCCTCCCAGCTAGACATTCGCACAAACATGTAGCAAGCGAAACAAAAATAAAATAAACAACTAACACAAATAAGAGAACAAAAATAATTAAACCAGTGGTGGTGCGTGGTGAGAACGAGCTTCAAATCGACACCATTTTCTTGAGCAACACGAAGAATCTTGTGAGGCTCAACTGGGTCTACCACTGCGGCTTCTTTTGTAGCCTCATCAATAATCCTGCACCGAAATTAAATCAGAAAAAAATTATACAAAAGATATAATCAATTGATGATAGATTGCTGTAGGCAAAAGGTGAAATGGATTAAAAAAGTTTGAATCAGATTACATGTAGGCATAGTTGTCTTCAAGGCATGGAATGTGAAGAATCTGCATATTTCGTTCTTTCTAGTTTCTACTAAGAATTTTTGGTGAATAGTTTTATGAGTCAATTGAAGTTATCGAAACCTGGAGAGTTATTTCGACACGTGGAATTGTAATATTTTTTAGCGAAACAAATATATCACTATATGAAATTAATTATTATTAACCCGTAATATTTAATCGAGCTAAAGACCAAAATTCATTTCCAGTATAGTTTTTTTAATATAAAACACTAATTGGAGCATAATAATATCAATAAATGCTTTACACTTCTCAATACGCATGGGTAAAGTACACTTCACTCCTTCGAAAAACTTGAATTTTGCACTATACCCCTTAAAAACACAAAACATAGACATCACCACTTAAAAATTTGATATATGTATCACTTTGCTCCCAATTATTATTTTTCGGCCAAATCTTGATTGAAAATCATTTAAATGATTTTTCAGTCAATGGCATAATCGTCTTTACTATTTTTTCGTGATTCTTTTATATATGTCTGGATTTGAAAAGGGTATTTTCCATGAGTTTACATTGGTATCGTGTTCATACTGTCGTATTGTATGATCCCCGACCGATTGCTTTCCGTTCATATAATGCATACAGTTGTGGTTGCTAGTTTGGTGGGCTCAATGACTCTGTATGAATTAGCAGTTTTTTATTCTTCTGACCCTGTTCTTGATTCAATGTGGAGACATGGTATGTTCGGTAGCCTTCATGACTCGCTAGAAAGCACGGACACTCCAAAAAATTATGTTGTAATTTGTATGGTGTCAGACACCTTTTGGACACAGACATGTCTTGGACACGCCTCGAACACGTGTCAGACACGGCTCAATCGTGTACTTAAATAAAAAAATAAATGATTATGCCCTTGACATTTCCGATCAAGATTTCGCTGTAAAATAGTAATTGCGGGCAGTGATGTCTCTTTTTTGTGTTTTTAGGGGTATAGTGCAAAATCTAATTTTTTCGAGGGGGTGAAGTCCATTTTACCCTTTTAAAAAAATATGTTCTTTTTTTTAAAAAAAAAGTTCAAGTGATTTTTTGTTAATACACATTTTGGAAAAATTACATGAAGCCAATTATCAAATCCTTCTATTTCTTTTTTAATTACACGATAAATTACATAGTGCCTTCACTTTATTAGAGAAAATTAGACAAAGTTAAAATTGAGATCATTTGCTTTTGCTTTATTATGGATCTTTTTTCTTTTACATCTTTTCTGGCCTGGTTTCTTGATTGATTCTTAATGATCCTTTGTCTTTCATAAGGGCCTTTTTGACTTATAAAATCCCTGATACTAATCAAGATTAAATCTGCTTTTTCACTATACTAAAAGCAAAGCTCAATCAATGTGTTTATTCCTGTCTTATATTCAGTCATTGTGCTGATTAAGGTGACAATTTTGTCTAAACAATTTTCTGCAAAATGAAACTCATGTTCAAATTATCAGCATTTACAAGTCTCTTTATCCTACTATCAATTTTTCCATCGAAAATCGAGTCTGATCTTAACTCTGATAAAAGGGCTCTGCTTGAATTTGCCAAAGCTGTCACAAAAACCCGAAAACTCAACTGGAACCCCACAACTCAAATATGCAGTTCTTGGATTGGCATAACTTGCACAAGAGATAGAACAAGTGTTTCTGAAATCCATCTTCCAAGTATGGGGCTTTACGGTTTTATCCCATCGAATACTGTTGGAAAACTGAATGCTCTTACAGTCCTTAGTCTAAGATCAAACTATTTTCAAGGAAACATACCTTCTGATATCTTTACAATCCCTTCTCTTCAATCCCTTTATCTTGAAAGCAATAACTTCTCAGGGGAAATTCCTGATCTGCCCCTCCCGCCTCGACTTGGTGTAGTTGATCTCTCGTTCAACTCTTTAACCGGAGAGTTTCCATCCTCGTTTATGGCGTTGAAGAGGTTATCAGTGTTGAGGCTCGAGTTTAACTCAATCTCGGGAGTTATACCGAATCTTGATATTCCAAGCCTTGTGCTTTTGAATTTGAGCTTTAACTCATTCAATGGTGAAATCCCACTTTCCCTTCAGAAGTTTCCAGTTTCTTCGTTCATAGGAAACTCTCGTTTATGTGGCTTACCGATGACTTACTGCCCTGCACCTGCAAATTCTTCTGCATCCATTTCTGCAATAGAAAGTGCTAAAAACTCAAGAAAACTTAGTTCAATACCTATAATTGGAATCACCATTGGTGGTGTGTTCCTTCTGCTTATTCTAGTCTTGGCAATTCTGTTGAGGAAGAAAGTTCGTGTTCGGGATAATGTGATCAAAGCTAAGAAGGCCAATGATGGCGATAAGAATGAGAATTTGAAATCAGAGGATTTTGGAAGTGGAGTTCAAGGAGGTGAGAAAATCAAGCTGGCGATTTTTAAAGGATGTTCGTTTAGCTTCGATTTTGAGGATATGTTAAGGGCATCAGCAGAGGTACTTGGAAAAGGCGGTTTGGGTACATCTTATAAAGCAATTTTGGATGAAGCAACAACGGTTGTGGTGAAACGACTGAAGAACGAAAGATTTGGGAAGAAGGAATTTGAACAGTATATTGAGAATGTGAACAGGATTGGACAGCATCCTAATGTTGTCCCCATGATTGCCTATCATTGTTCTAAAGATGAGAAGCTTCTTGTTTATGAGTACTTGCCTGAAAACTTGTCTGCAGCTTTGCACGGTAAACATTCTTTTCGATTTCTGCAAAATGCTTACTATAATCATGCAAAATATTGACATTTGATAGCTATAAATCTTACTTTAGAACTGCATAACTGATAATCATTTGCAGAAATCTAATTCATCTTAATGAAAAATCTTACTTTCATCTTGGCAATGCCATAACAGGTAAGATAAACGAAGAAGTTCGAAATCCACTAGACTGGAACACAAGGATAAACATTGCACTAGGAGCAGCAAGAGGAATTTCCCACATTCATTCTGCCAAAATAACTCACGGAAACATAAAATCCTCAAACATACTACTCACCGAAACTCTCGATCCTCGTGTTTCTGAGTTCGGCTTAAGCCCTCTAACACCGTACACACACCTCAAGAATCGAGCCCTTGCTTGCCAAGCTCCAGAAATAACAGAAACAAGAAAAACCAGTCAAAAATCGGATGTTTACAGCTTCGGAGTCGTCTTGCTCGAGATGCTCACAGGCAAATCCCCTGTTGATACCGTTGATTTACCTAGATGGGTACGCTCCGTCGTAAGGGAGGAATGGACGGCGGAGGTCTTCGACGCGCAGCTTATGAGGTACTCAAACGCCGAAGAAGAGATGGTGCAGATGCTTCAGATTGGGCTCTCGTGTGTGGCGAACGCGCCTGAGATGCGCCCCACCATGGATGAAGTGGTGAGAATGATCGAAGGTGTTGGAGATTCTGAAATGGAGATTAGGACGTCGTCTGAAGACGATCAATCGAAGGAATCCAATGTGTATAAACCCTAATTTAGCTAGATCTTGAGTATTATACTATTATGCCTCAAAACAGGGATTTTTATTACATGCTCCATTGTAAAATTTAAATCCAGTGTTATATATATTTTATATAAATTGCAATTTTGAAATTTCAATATTATACTTTAAATACAGATAAAACTAAAAAAGAAATTTTCATACTTTTAAAAATTATAAAACGATAATATATTTATGTTCCATTCATAACTTATAGAAATATACAATACGATATGTTTTTAAAATAATAAAAATTATTATTCATTTGATCTCGTGACAAATTTATCTCAAATTGAATTTTCGATTCATCGAAAAATTATTACTAAAAACCCAACTTATTGCAATTTTTTTATGCAAAAAGGGCAGTATGGTCATTCAACATATTTTTAAGAAGTTATTAATTAAAACAAAATCAGGTGGTTTTTACAAGGAATAATTTTTATTTAATTTCCTTTTATTTTTCTTCAGTTCTCCGCAATTTTTTCACCTGGATTCTCTCCTTTCTTTGTATCGCTATGACTATCCTTTCAATTTGTTGAAAAATGATTTTTTTTCAATCAAAGTCTTAGGCTTCGCACAATCCCAAGGTAATTTTCTCAATCTCTTGCATGAAAATTGTATAGAATAATGATTTTCCTAAAACCTAATGTTTTGAATCATTAGATAGTTGTTTCTGTTGTTGAATTTAGAGATAGAAATCAGAGAATTTGAGCTATTGTTTTGGTATGTTCATCGATGTTGATGTATACGTAACTATTCCCCACATTACGAGGGTCTTGAGAGACCCCGAGCTCCATTTCTGTATACGCTTATGTTGATCTTTTGGTGTCGTTTATATGACTGTTGATTTATTTAATGTTGCAAGCAAATCCTGATATCATCATGAAAGGATTTTATATTCATATTCTCTTATATATGGGAGAAACAATTGGTTGAAGTTACTGAAAAACCTGATCCAATTGCTCATTAAATTAACATCAATTGGGAAAAGATTGAGGCCGTATACATACTTTTGCTGTTGTGATATTTACTTGTGCTCGCTAACTCCATATATCGCGTAAGAAATTGGATCGAGATTTAACTCTAAAATCTAAATCGTTACTGAGGTTGCTAGTTTGAGACATTTTCTTGAGGCTATCAAGCAAATACAGATAAATTCTTGTTTTTATTGCATTTTTTCTGATACAAGCTTCGAACGGATTCTGCTTATAGGTCACTGCTGTAGTCCTTTAACCAGGGTTCAGCTGTGAGTCGATGGGACACTGCTGGTCTGAGGTAATTGATATAATTCTGTTTTGGGTCTAAAGAGTTATCTTTTCGTTATTGTTCGATGGTAATAAAGAACTTTTGTTTATTGCAGTCATGCAAACAAGGTAGTAATGATGATGATGATGATGATAAGAGTGCTTGGCCAGAGCTTGGGAGTGGGAATGTTCACCTTGTAACTACAATGGAGATGTGGGAGAAAGAGACATCGGAAGCTAATAAAGACGGCAAAATTGTAAGTCCACATTTCTGCATTTTGCTAGATGATATAAACTTGTTTAATATGCACTTTTATCCCCCTTAATTACCAGCAAAAGGTTCTTATCTTATGCTTATTAAACTCTCTTGAGCTGATTATAGATTATAGATTTAACTACTGTATGTATAAGAACACCACTAATGTTATAGAATGGTTTTTCGCCTCTGCACTATTGTAAATTCGAAGTTGCGTTTTTCCAACAGGTGGCGGTGAATTTCAGTGCATCTTGGTGCAACCCTTGTCGACAGATAGCATCAACTTACCGTGAACTTGCTGATAAATACTCTTCAATTCTATTTCTAACGGTGGATGTTGATGAGCTAGCTGTAAGTTCTCATTTTCGTTCAAAACTTCTACATACACAAACCAGAGTATCGACATACTATGTTTAACAAAACCCACAATTTTGACTATCAATATGAGTTTTCCTTCTCGAGTAGGGGTGACAGTTTTGGTCCATACATATATTTGGACCCAAACTTAACTAAGTTTTCAATTGATTGAGTCCTAACATTTTAACATTATAGTTCCAATTGGGTTGGCTTTTAATAATATTTGGGTCCAATTGAGTTTTAAATTGGGCCCAATTTGGGTCCAATTAGGGCGTACATTGGGTCCAACCTATTTTTCACTTTGAGTTAATAATCTACATTTTACACTCTACAACAACTCCTTACATCAATTTGATTCATAATGGGTCCTTATTGGGTCCACTTTGGGTCTTTATTGAATCCACTCTATAATGCATATTTTTTCACATTGGACCCATTGGACCCAACTCACTTTAAGCACAACCCAAATGGACCCGATCCAAACCCAACCCGTTCAACCCAATTGCCACCCCTATTCTCCAAACCCAACCCGTTCAACCCAATTGCCACCCCTATTCTCGAGGATCGAAAAACTAACATGAAATCTCCATTTACCTTTTAGTCTTTTACCATTGAGACATATTCTTGATTTTCTAATACTAGACTAATCAATTCAGGTTGTCTATTTCAATTTTCGCGTTTAATCTTAGTATTCATTTAAGAAATCATTTTAACACTCAGTTTTCATCGGTTAAGTGAGATTTAAGACAGAACACGAGAATTCGACAATTATTGTACGATTTTTTTTTTTTGTAATGTGGTACAGGAATTCAGTAGTACATGGGACATAAATGCAACGCCAACGTTCTTTTTCCTGCGTGATGGACGACAATTGGACAAACTTGTAGGCGCCAATAAGGTCGAGCTTATGAACAAAACTATGGCCATTGCTGAGCCAAATACAAGGCCACCCAATTGAGTTCTCTATTTCCTTCACAAGAAATGCAGTAAATATGATAGTTTTTGTCTAATTATTACATTATAAGGGAACATGTTGTTAGCATCTTATTAGGTAGTTATAACATCAGCAAAACACACTACACAAAAAATAATCTTGATTTTATAAGTTTTAAACACTTTTAGTTGATATTCTGTTAACGACTACTAATGACGTCTCGAATCAATAGAGTTATTTTGTGTTCAAACATATATTTTTGTGTTGATTATTAGATGATTATATTGTAAGTTTTGTGTGTATTTGTGACGTGAAATATAAAATTAAATATTAAATTTAAAGGGTAATAGTCACGTTGCCCCCTGAATTAGGTATCTAACTGCTTATTTACGACATTGAAACATCTATCATAACAAATATTTAGAATCAATTATATATTCTTGTAAAAAGTTGAATTTGGTAAAAACTTATATCCCTTTAAAATGTATAGTTAGTGTTATTTATATTTAGAATATTATGTCGTTTGTTGTGAATTGTGATTATAGATTGTAATCATGACAATTTATTTACATCATTTTAGGAATATTACACTTCAATGGTGTCTTGCGTATATAGAAAACAACCATTATAACTAATTTATACAAATCAATAGATTACCTCACAAGTCTTCTTACTAACATTCTATTAATTATTTATTTATTTTAAAAAAATTCGCCGTTGAGGTAAGAAGATTTTGTTAATATATTTATTATTAGCACATTTTAAAATAATAGTTTTTTGAAATTTGGCTTCCAAAAGTCTCCTAAAATCACACGCTTTCTAGAAGTAAATGAGGGTCTTAGTCCTCGTAAAATTGATCAACACATTAAGGGCCCGATTGGTTGGCACGTCTGTCTTTGAAAATTTATTTTCATGATAAAAATGAGAAAATATTATTTGAAGGATGTGATTTTTTAGAGAAAAATAGGTAATAATTGTGGTTGATGTGATATGTTTTTTGTTGTAAGAAATTTGTTTGGCTTGATATTTAAAAATAATCTTAATTAAATGTATTTAACCAAACTCGTTGATTTTGACGTCAAAAAATAGTCACAATGGATCTTATTTTAAATGTTGCATTATTTTGCACTAGAATATGTAATTAGTTTAATTTTCGGTTTTGAAACATAGTCGAAAAAACACATTTAATTTATTTTATTAACTGTCAAATCATGAATAGTAAAATCATTTGTTGCAAAAAATAATTTTGAGAGATAATTTTGTAAGAATTTTTTTACGAGATGCCAAACAATTGAATTTCTTGTAGTTTTTTACTCTGAAATACTTTTTTGGGAATATGATAAGCCATTCAATTGGCCCCTAATTTACCATCTCACATAGGGTCATCAATATCCATTTTTTCATTAATTAATTAGCTAATTAAATTAGAAAAAACATGCATATATGTAAGTTTCACCATATATTTAATATTAATCACTGCACTTAGTGCATGGACTCCAATTTCAAAAATATCCTTAGTTTTTTAGTATTGAATGAATTAATTGATCGCACTTCATTTCGATACATGAACCAATTCACATATTTTAATGCAATTTAATTGAGTCTAAATTTAAAATAAATTCTTGTTAACATACACTACTTGAATTTTTAAATTGACACTTATTTCTGTTATTACTCGTAGAACCCTTTACATATTATTAGTCGGGTCGAAAAAAATGTTAAATTTATTTGAATTATTGAATTATAATATTTACAATTTTTTTCATAAAACGTCATGATGACGTAAGCATTAGCTATTAATAAAATGTCTCGTTCTGATTGGTTGGCCACTTATCATTAGCCAAACTCAACTGCCCCCGGCGTGGTCGGCTGGTCCATTTAATTTGCGGGCCATTGGGCCGGGCCATAATGGGCTTGTCTACACGTCATCTTAAACTGGGCCCATGATCTTTGCGGGCCGTGTTTCGACGTGTCAGGGCCCGCCACGTAGCATTTTCACAGCTGGAAATTGATGGGTCTTTGGTCAATGCCAGTCGACGACTTTATTGCATTTGACTTAGTTGACATTTTTCTTCCTAGGCATAATATGGTTATGAAATAATTATTTTTCATATTAATATTTTATTTCTCCCAAGTCCTAAATTTAGAGCTTATTTGATTGAGAATTAAAAATTTATATTTAAATTTTAATTACGATCCAAATGAGTTCTGATTTTCTCAGATGATTTTTTTTGTACTATTTATGTTTTCGCTTCTCCGAATAAAACGTAAAAATAAATCCAAATTAACAAAATATCTCAAGATATTTATACTAATTTTTCTAATTTTTTTCTTTTTTTTACAAAATAAATCAAATTAACAGGATATCTCAAGATATTTCTACTATTTTTTTTTTTTTTACACTTTTAACAACCAAACCCAACTCTACATTTTTTAACATTTTTTTAACTTTTAATAAAACCTAATACTTTTTGTTAAAAGCACATAATAAAATTTTAAAAATCGCCTATAAACAAAAAGGAACATGCGATATTGACTTGGTAAATAAACTATAAGAAGAAACAAAAGAAGGGTCTTGCAATAGAAGAGTCTTGTAATAAGTTGTCATTTGTCAACTAAATATAGTACACGCCGAGTTTCAAAACCTGTATTTCTTTTTGTCCACAACCAAGACTATCATTACTGTGTGTGTTCTTGTGTGTATAAGTGTGTGTGAGAGAGATAGAGATAGTTGAGTCTCATAATAACGACTCAAGAATTCCACTTTAGTGATCCATAAATTAAGCTTCTTTAGCACGGCAGTGAAGTCTTCCACCATTATTGTAGGTTTTTCCTGTGTGCTGTCAAATAGCAAGATATAACAGATATATATACATACATATATATATATATATGTAGAGAGAGAGAGAGAGAGAGATTGTGAGAAGGGGTGTAAAATACCAGGAAGAAGAAGAAGCTTGAATGGTGGAAAAAAATTGGAGAAGAAAAAATAAATAACTTTGCCTAAAAGAAATGATTTTTCTTCATTGACCTCATTTCTTACTAGGTTCGTTCTGTCCCCTTAACTATTTGACCATTTTTTCTTGCTTTATATTAACTTATTTTACAGCTATTTTATTGCTCCTCTTTACAATATGAAATATGAATTGACCATTTTTTGTTCAAGAGAGATGGATTTCTAAAGAGTTCTAAATTGTTTCTTATACTTCTACCTCTGCTGAAAAAAGGGTTGATTTCTCAATTTAAATGATGTAATTGGTGATGAATGTGTTCCTGTTTGATTGGATCTGTTTATACTGAAATGGGCTCTCGCATAATTCTGAAAAAATTGGATTTTTTTTCCCTTTTTTAAGCTCTAGTGGCTTTTAACCCTTTTTAAACAATTGTAAAGTTTGAATCTTTTTTCTATTTTCTTCTGTTTTTGGTGATACATGCCTAAGGCTTTGGTGAGGGTTTTCAGATTTTGATGTTTATGTGAACAAATAGTGAGTTTTTTTTTAATACCAGAATTAGCTGGATACCTAATTTCAAGTACTCTTTTAGGAGTCTAGTTAAAAGCATAGTGTGAAAGGGATTTTGGTTCAATTTTTGGTCATTGTAATTGAATAATATTTAGTCTACTTTGTCCAATTTTTAAATCATCATTCCAGTCTCCATTTCTTCTCATAGTTTCATATTCCTTTTTGGTAATTTCACTTATTTCTCTGATTTTCGAGATTTTGAAATTATGACTTGTTTTCTAAATTTAGGTGTTTTTGTGTTGTTTTCAGTTTTTAGATAATAATTAGTATTTGAACATTACCTTTGATCTGGATTTTTTTTTAAAAGAAAAGTCGAAACCTTTTCTAATCGTATAAATAAGCAGATGTTATTGTAATATGATTTTCAGATAATCACTTCAGTTTATTGTCATTATGTGCAACTTTTCCTCATATTTATGCTTTGTGTTAGCATTCTAACAAATCTGTATTTTTCTGATTTCTAACAAAATTCAGTTCTTTGGGCAGTTTCACAGTTTGATTGGTTTGAAGTATCGAGAGAAATATGACAACTCAAGTGAACACAAAAGTTCGACTCGTTAGATGTCCTAAATGTCGACAAGTTCTAGCAGAGTTACCAGATGTTCTTCTGTACCAATGTGGAGGATGTGGCACTGTTCTTCAAGGTAATAAATAAATACCCTTTTCAAGTTTCGGGCTTTTCGCTTTAGATGATTCTAGCCAATCTCGTAATTTCTCAAATCTCTGGGCGTTTTTTCGTAATTAGATCTCATGTAAGGGGTGTTTGTGTAATTTAGCCTTGAAAATCGTAATCGACTCGAGTTGTACTTATACCCTTTCACTATGGTATTGTTTTCTAACATTCTTTCTGGTGTTCATTTTTATACAGCTAAAAAACGAAATTTGGAGAAAAACCAGTGTGAATTAACCGCAGAAGATTCAGATTCTGTTGCAAAAAGCCAAGAAGATAATGTTTCAGAAGAGAAGGAATCTCGAATCTCGAATCATGATTCAATCAGTCAACACGAACCAAGTGTTTCTGATGAAATTTCTAGCTCACCCGAGATTACCTCTCGTTCAGACAAAGATTCTCCCTCACAAGTTATTGAACCTATGAAACACGAAGAACGAGAAGAAAAAGCTCTCTGTCAAACTTCTGATACCAAATTTTACGATCACGAGAATTTGCATGAGGATGAAGATGAGGATAACGGTTTACGCCCACGTGCTGCTTATAGAGAAAGGGCGAAAAATAACTATGAAAACAGAGAGAATTGTGTTATAGATCAAAATGAGACTATATCAAAAAGTATTGAAGTGGATGATGAAATCGAAGGTCTTCTTACAGATGGAATCTCGGGCCTGGAGAAAAACGTGAGCGAAAATGCCGAAGATTCTAAGAGCTTTGTGTCGTTTTATCTCTCGTCTCCAGATGATGAAGTTTCGGATCAGAAATTAAGCCAAAATTTCGAAAGAGTTAGCTCTGTGGATACATTGGGAAGTTCACCTCTTGAAAGAGTTAGCTCTGAGCTTGATGTTAAACATGGAGATGTGAATAATTTTACGAGAATCGAAAGTTACTATGGTTATGATGGTAGTGAATCTTCTTTTGATGGATCTGATGATCAAATTCGTGAGAGTATTTCGAATCCCTCGATCAAGATCAAGGGCTCGGATTACATTAGCGCCACGGATAGGCTAAAAAAGGACGGATTAAGGGCTAATGACGTGGCGAATCCTAAGCGAGAGACGAATTATTGGGCGATGAAAAACAAAGATATTGGTGGAAATAAGACAAGATTGGACAGACAAGTAGATGCTTCTAGAGGGTTAAGGTTCACTTCGAGAGACGTCGTTTCTTGCCCGAGAACTGAAAAGCCGTCAAATTGTAGGGCCCACTTGCCCCGGGCCCCACACGGTTTTCGTTCATCGGTCGAGCCTGTGCCTTCTTCGTACTCGCAACCCGACAATATGGACCTTTTGAGAACCGTGTGCGAGTTGAAGGACCAGCTCAGCAGGATGCATTTCCCGACAAATCGTGGGCCATACGATCCGCCACGTCATCATGGCTGGTCTGAACAACACAACGTGGGCCCGAGAATGGCTTTTTCAGGCGAGGCTGCACATTACAGAGAGCACGTGAACTGTTCGTGTTTGCGTTGCTGTCCCCGAGAGTGCCATTACTCGGCTCAGTTGCTGTCGAACTGCGTGAACTGTAGGAACAATCACTGTACGGTCCTGTCTGAGCATTACACGAGCTCTGAGGTTTCATTACATGGCTGTGAGACGAAGATTGAGAACCAGAGATTGTTTCTGAAGGAGAAATATAACACGGCAAAACGATATCTACGGCCCGTAACTGGTGGGGCCCCGTTTGTGACGTGTCATTATTGCTTAGAGCTCTTACAGTTACCTGCAGACTTTATCCTCTTCAAGAAAAGATATCATCAACTCATGTGTAATGCTTGTAAGAAGGTTCTGAAATTCTCGGTTTTCAAAGGGACGCGTTTAGTTCCGTATGGTAATGACGGTTCTGCCCCTCTGCCCGGAAATTTCGAACCCGTTTCTTGTTCTGATGATTACGGGCGCTCGTTAGGACAAAGCTGTTCTACTTCATTCGACAAATCAAATCAAATGAAGTCTTACAATAGAAAGATGTCGTTGGATAGCTCTTATGAGCCAGTGGAGGATCGAAAAATGAAATCTATATTAAGGGATTCAGTTGAAACGGTTGAATCAGTTGGAACATCATCGAAGATTCCAAAATGGCGAAAAACGAACTCGGAAATTGAATCTTCGAATTCTCCACTTCATCGGCTAATGGGATATTCATCCCTTAGCCAAGTGTTGAAAAAGTGATTTGTTTCGAAGTGTTTGTCAATGTCTGATTGTGAATATTATACGATCGAAGAGCAATTTATCGATAAAACTGCAATGTTTCAGGGTGGTTATGAAGTTGTAGAAGAAGATATACTTTTTCTTCTTTTGTTTTCTTGCATTGTTTTCATTATTACAGCAGAAATAGGAAGAAGATTGTGTTATGTTAACTAGTTAGAGTTTGATTGTTTTATGAGTGTGTTTTCAGTTGTTCATCCAGAAATAGAGCTGTATTACTTATTTTATTTGTCATAAATAAAAGATTTTCAGTCCATAAAATGGCCCTTTTTTCCCAGATATGTATTCTACACTATTATTCTTGAGTTCATTGCTATAGCACATTCTGACATTAGTCATCAGAAAATTTCAACTCAAGATTTAGTTTGGTCGAACTCAAGTGTATTTCATATAAAACAGGACAAGTTTTACCTTATAAATTGAATCATTCATCAAAGTTGTAAAATAATATCCATGACATATCAAGCTATCACTAGCACAATGTATGTACTTTACAAAGCTCATATTTTAGGCATAAACAGAATCCCGAAAACTCTGATTGAGAGATCAAATGTTACATACCATCCCGTGATCATATAGGCGTTGAAAAATAAGTGACGCCTGCCCTTTACAATAAGATATTGCTACCTTTCAGACAGCATGAACTAGGAATCACTGTCAGTATCTGAATTTGATTCAGATACTGTATCACATTGTGAACGGTTAGGATTTAATCTGTTTGTATTTGCTTCCAGGGGCGGAAGTCCATCATCATCAGTATCATCATCATCATCATCAATTTTCGAAACGCAAGACTGTGAGTCTTGCTTCGAGCTTTCATGGGGCGTGGATTTAAACATCTCTGGCCTGAATTGAGACAAAACAAGAAAGATTTCAAATTCGTAATAATCATTGTATTGCTGGAGTTTTGGATAATTATCATTCAATATTCATAGCTCCGTAATAATGCTATTAGCAGATATAAACAGCCAATAAATAAATGCACAAAAAAAACTAAATTTAGCTAAAGTGAACTGCTATTTACCAGTCTGGAGATTTTCGGAGCAAACGAACTTGTTCATGGTAAAGCACACGTGTGACAATGCCACCCACTTTTCTACCATTCTCAACCGCCTCTTCTCTACCGCTCTCATCAACCACTATGAAATTTCCTATTTGTATTGAAAGTGGCAAAAAAAAGTATCACAATATCAGTTTTTCACTGGCTTAAACATTTTAATACTCGTTTCATACTTGTTCATATGTATTCATGGATATCATACCTCGTTTAATCCACATGCTTTTCTGGAATTTTGCTGGAAAAATTGCTAGTAATTTCTCACCTTCTTTGTCCATAACCTTTAATATACAATATTATAAGTAAGACAACCTTAAATCTGAAAATTATAGACAAGGTGAAAAGAGTTTATACCTCGATAAGATTGGAGCCTCTTAGATCAACAACTTGCATAATGCTTTGATCTTGTTGAAGATTCACCATCTGTTCATCAACTTCCCTCTTGAGATTCTTCCTTCCACCTCCCATGTCTGGTTATTATCTATATTTTTTTCCCTCTCTGAAAACAGTATCAGCTGATAAAATGGAAAAGGAGAAAAAAGTTAATTAGAGCAAATACATCAAATGAAATTGCTTGGTAGTCCATATGAAGACCATCTGAATGTTCACGGATAATATAGAAGGACTCGACCCCAAACCAAAAAGTTGGCAAGGATAATATCTGAACAGAGTAGGAGATTAACTATTCGATTTGGATCTTTTCTGAATTATTTCAGTTCAGGACACGATTTTGCATCATTGTTAACAATGGGGATAAAAAACAGTTCTTGTTTAAATTTCTAACAAGTCTTGCTCTTTCTACCTCAGTAACTCCAATTTACCAGTTCTATTAACGCAATTATCATTAATATGAAATTCAAATTGTAACCAACAAAAAAAAAGTGAATCTTTAAGACAGCCTACATGTCTACAAGTACAATTAGCTCTGCTTAACCACAGAATATTAAAACAGTGAAGCAAAATTCAGGAACCATATGATGAAAACAGAGAAATTCATCTAGCTAAGATTTCTAATCAATTTGGTCTCTGCTGATCAATACAGTGGCTTGAAACTGATTATAATCGATGCAGAAATCGTGAAAGAGAAGGAGAAAACAAGTACCTGCGGAAGGAAGCAAAGAAACAATTGAACTCAACACCCTTTTGCGGTCACTGGCGGTGGTGATTTGGTGGCGGTCGGCGGCGGATGTTGGTGTGCTAAGCAGCGGAGGTTGGTGGGGTTGCCGGCAGGGTGAGCGGGTGAAAGTTGAGGGAGGCGCTGTGGAAAGGTTTGAAAAACCAGATTGGAGGCCAGGTTTTATTTATATGGACTTCAATTGGATTTGGGTCTGTTTTTATTTCTAATTAGATTCAATGAAAAACCAAATTTAGCCGAATATGTAAGTAACTATCCTAGGCCCAATTTGGGCTTAACAGCAAAATACCCGCATTTTTTGTCGGACCCGACCCAAACCGGTCAAATACTCAATGGGTCCAAAAGTAGTTGGACCCGACAAGTAGTGTACAATTCAGGTTGGGTCGGGTCGGGTAGGATAAGACCCACAGATAAACTTTAAGTATTGTTTGGGTAAAGACTTTGTGTTTATTTTCGATAGATACTTTTTGAATAAAATACCATGAATATTGGATTTGGATTCTATCCGGACCCGAACGAACCTAATATAATTGGGTCCAAATCTAAGATCCTATTAGTTGGTTTCAAGTTAGGTTTTAGGTCAATCCGAGTAATCAGGCCCAATGAAAATCAAATACTATGAAAACTCGATAGAATATGAGCTAGTTCAACTCAAAAAAAGAAAAAATAGGATCAATCTAAACCCAAAATATCAATTTATAATAAAAGAGGGGTCCCAAATGACAAGATTAAAAAATTCTTCTTAGTAGATTTTTGAGACTTCAAGCCAAGGACAATCAACGCCATGTCCATGTCATTTGTTGTACCAAGACAATCAAAAAACCCATGTACTAGAATCACACGCTAAGCTTCAAAATTACCAATAAATTTAGCCCATTGGCCATGTTGTAATAAGGTATCAATGACATTACTAAATTGAGTTTAAACAACATAATAAAACTAACAATATAAAGTTCCAAAATTCAACTCCTTACAACATCTTCTACAACAAATTAGCTCTGCTAATCATTTCTAGGCCTAAATCACCATGTAAAAAATGAAACAATAAACGCCTCAACTCATGACGATAAGTAGCTTCTGCTTTTGGCGCCTGTAAACAACAACGAGCCCACATCGACAAATACTCACCAGAGTTTTAGCAGAACTTCCAATGGTTATTACAGTTTACGCACGTTACAAATGTGGTCATAGGCTCATCTGCACTCCGAGTCTGCATCTGGTAATAAGTGCATTCCTTCTTCCTACACCTCCCACAAGTGAACTCATTTGTACTCGCCTTTGGAGCAGCTGCCCTCTCACTATTAAACATCCCTTTCAGTTTAAGTTTCTCGTTCTCCATCTGTCTCGCATCGCTAGCCATCTCTTCGGGTGTCAGCTCGAGAATCGCATGTGGCTCAAATTCACCAAAAAGCACTTTTCGTCTAAAATCAGGGTTATTTGCGTCTTTTATGTTGAACATAACCGACCTGTATTTGAATTTTTGGGCCCCGTTGGATTTTCCCCACTTCTCAAACATTGCCGTCTCAACCATAACAGCAACTCGATGAGGGTCAGATTTGCTCACTTTGTCCCTTAAATCAGCATCATCGTTATCGATTTCTTTGGGAACTTTGGTTAAAGCTTCGGCTAGAAGTTCTCGTACTTTGTCCCTTAATGGGTCTTTGCATGAAACGAGAGAAGTAAGTTTTGGCGGGCCAATAGGGTCTGAAGTTGACTTTCGCACTTCAGTAGTTGATTTCTCGGTTTTGACTTTTTTCTCAACAAATAAGCGTTCTCCAGTAGCATTCTTTGATGCTTGGATAGTTTCAACTTTCTCAATTTTGATGGCCTTATCAGTACTTGTTCTCTCGACCTTGAATTTCTTAGCTGTGGGATTTGGTTCAGATTTGACAGAGTTTGACCTTTGAAATTTTTTAACCTCGTTAGTTTCTGTACTAGTAGAATCAGATTTTGCAGAATCACCATCTGTCCCGTTCTTGGGTTTTGTTGTTTCTTTAACAATTATATTCTTCCATATCCCAATGACATCTGAAGCCAACGCCTTGATCTTGTCACTTCTGTGTTTAGTGAGTTGGCGTAGACTTTTTCCAACCTGAAAAAATGTTATTTAGTCGAGGGGACTGAACTATTAGTGTTAAAGAGATGACAAGATTCTCAAAGTTCTCGACAACCTGTGAATACCAAATAACAAATAAAAAGAGTAATACATCCAACAATAAACCTACAAAAACCCTTCACATAAATAAGATCATTTACCTGCATCATTTATCTGCTGTGTATAAAAGAATTCCATTGGTTAGGGTTAGGCAAGAGAACAATACTCCTGAGAAAGCTATCAAGAAGTCTAGTATTGTCTTCAGGGCAATAAACTAAGTTTGTGATGCAGATAAACTACAAATTCATAAGAGAATATTTTGAATTGTTCAGTAAACACTAATAGCACATAAGCACGTTGGGTTATTCATGGCTGCATACAAACCCAGGCCATCATGCAAGAGCAAATATACCGAGACAAACCTGAATTTGTGAAGTTAAATCTTTGTCAAGCACAATAGAAGTTGCACACTTATATCTTTGAGCCTTTCAAAAGCTAAGGCCTTGTTTATTAATGTTTGAGTTAAAAATTTAAAAAAAATCGGGAAATGCGAACTACGGGAATTTGTTCGAGAACAATGTGATGTATGTGGTGTTTGATTATGATTTTTAAAAATGGTTGAAAGTTGTAAAATGTATCAAGTCAATAATGATTAGATGATGTGTGATTAGTTCAATGATTGTAAAGTATGAGAATGAGAAAAAAATTAGTAGCGTAAATGATTATTGATTTATGATTATGTAAAATGATGAATGTAGTGATTGTAGGTATTATATAGGACATTGAAAAAATAGAGTAGGACAAGATGACTACGGATTAAATTTAAATTAATTGGAGATAAGGTTTTTCAGGATTTTGTGATCCACAATCGTTGAAAACGGAACTAAAAAAGATAAGCGAACAAGGCCTAAGGAAACATTTATTTGTTATAAATGACTAGCACTAGTTGGTTACTATATCTATTTTTGTTTAGTTAGCTATCTCAGCCATCGTGTCCTAATAAATACACTACCTGTTTTCTGAATCGATATTTATTGGAAATACATAATCTCTTCTAAAATCTAAATCCAAAATATTACTGCCCATATATAGTAAACATAACTACCACGATGAATCCCGTGATAATTTAAACATCAACTTCATGCATGAAAAATTGTGACGGAGGAGAGCGACCAAGTATGAACAATTAAACTAATTTGCAAAAAGAGATAAATATAATTAATAAGAATGCCCAAATCCAAATTTAGCATATGGGCTTCATTAGTTAGAGCCTAATGGATCATCAACAACAAAATACGGACCCTGCATACAGAAATATACTGTCTGTTCTACATTAGGTTCACTAATGTCACACCTGTCGTAAAGGAACTTCACCATTGGTCCAGCTTCTAGCGAGAGGCAGACTAAAAAAATTACTAAAAGCGCAAGATACAAAAGTTGAATTAAGTTTCATCATAACTCATTAAATGAGAAATAGCTGCTCCGCAATGCATTCATGCAAGTACGTTACAACCTAACCCTAGCTGTGCCACACACGCGCTATCAAATATAATGATTATGTTCATGATTGGCAACAGATTGGTTGTCAGCCAATCAATTAAGCAAAAGTAAAAAACATTCAAATGCATCCCACTCCAATGTATGAGAAGGTCTGTAAAAGTTGATGAATCTTGCTTAGTACCACAATCCCATATTTATATACTACTCCAATTATGAATGTCTTGTGGTACGAACTCAACAGAAACAAAGATAGATTTAGTACCTGTGTGGATACAAGGACTTGATAATTGACAGGAAATTTCTTCAGCTGTTTTAACGCATCAAGGCACCGATCCTCTTCTCCTGGTGACTTCTCAGCTGCATCTGCAGCCCTTTTCACCGACTCAAAGAGCTCAGTCAGCTCCTTCTCCATATTCCCCAAGCTCTAGCGGGAACAAGAAAATCTGAAAAGCAATTATATCGGTCTTACATAAATACGAGAAAAACTTATTGAATAAAACAACAAAAGCTTGAATTTTGGAACATCAAATTACGAGATTCGACCAACATACGAATCCATACACAACAAAAAAATTAAGTGTTTCTAGGTCATGGATAGAGCTAAAAAATAAATAAAAAATCATTAGCACATTGTAATGTTGAGTATTCAAACGTTTATAGACAAAAATAAAAAATAAAAAAACCCCGAAACTGTGACCAAAAGAAAGATCCTTCCTTTCAATTCAGTCTCGAAACAACAATTCTGCTAAATACTGAAAAAAATTAAAGTGGCACGTAATTCAAACTTCGAATTAGAAAACAAGACGAAAAAAATGAAGAAATACAAAAAATTAACAAACAAATAAAAGCTCAAATCAAACAAATACAGCTTAAATAAAACATAAAAAGGAAAAACAGAGATGGGCTTCAGAAATCGAACCTCAAGAAGGAAGAAAATCGAATACCTTGTCAGCTTGGGCGCTCAAAGAAACTGAAACCCTAGTAATGGTGTAAAGAGTTTAGTTTTATTTGCGTTTACTTGATTTATATCGGGAACAGATAAACAAGGTAATTGCGTGCTGGCACGTGTGGACTGAGAAACGGCTAAGATGAATTCGAGGATATACCGATCAAACGGATGGAAATGCATACACGTGTGAAGTTCAATTCTTGGGACAAGTATCTTTTAACCACCGGGCTGTTTTATGATTTAGAAACGGTATCTTTTCGAAAATTTTATTAACATCGAGATAAATAATTTCGTTGTAGCAATTGAATGAACGATATTTTAGTTAAATAACTCTTATTAAATTATTTAATAATATTATATCATTAATTTCGATGTAATATAGAATGATACACCCCTTTGTTTTTTTAGAAATACTTTTTTGTTGCATGTGATGTTGGCTTCATGGTCACCTGACATTAGTACTGACTGATGGGCTTCAACTATTTGGGCTCTAGTCTATTATTGATATTATATAATGGGCTTCAACTATTTGGGCTCTATTATATTATTGATAGAAATTAGAAAGTCTAGGTAATAGAAATCAAAACAACTTTTTTTTTTTTTTTTTTTTTTTATGACAAGGGAACCCGCAGCCGCTACCGTTAGGTGCGCACTGGGTAAACCCCGCTCTTGTGTAATAGCCTGCAAACCACACAAGAGAGGTAAACCAGCCTAGGTTGCCCATAGCTGACAGGCTCACAGTAAAGCGTAAAGTTGTTATAATAATTGAATTGGACCAATCCAATTAATAAATCCATGTGATTTTTAATAAAAAGAAATATTCCATAACAAGTAAAATGACAAGTTTCTCAATGTATAGTCTTCTAATTATAAAAGAATAATAAAATTACCCTTTCCATCTCAGTTTCATGAAATGAAACTTTATGTTAGGATTTTCTGAATAAGGATTTATGCTCCATAGATTTTGAAGAAGAGAATATTACTCAATTTAACTGAAAAGCATCAAAATTTGTTGATTCGCAAATTTGTCTATTAAGGTCCGGCTTCACTTTTCGATTGAATTGATACTGAGCACTATTGTAGAATGAAGGCGACTATTGAAGTTGATCGGAATTGGAATAATCTGTAATGCCATATATATATATATATATCATACGCCCTAAGATAAAATCTGCCCTTTACTTCCATTCTATGTGTGTGTGTATATATATACATAGAATGGAAGTAAAGGGCACACACACACACACAGTAGAGAGAAAGAGAGAAAATCCAGATTGTTTCAAAATGAACTCGTAAAAAAGTAGTACGATACAGCAATGTATCTAAAAGCATGAATACATGAAAGTATTATTCCACTGAATGCTACTCAGAGTTTGCACATCAGCAACAATGGCATCAAAAAGTTACCAGCAAGATTTCACATCTGTATTCACTTCTCTTCAGAGTTGGGCTTCTCAAAAAATGTCTTTTTCAACCAGTCAAAAGGCTGCACACATTCGAAAACAAAGGAAAACACACAAGTCAGATTTAATACAGGCATGGACTAACAGCCACTCAATATGTGAGTTCAAATATTCATATAACTTCCAACTGCCAAATTCTATACAATTTATCATCAATTATAGAGCTACCACAAAATGAAATTTGTATACACAAATAAGAGCATTTAAGTTAATTTCTGATGAGGGGTATGTCAATGCTGTGATTTCAGATATCCGACTTAAAAAGTATACAACAATTTTGAGAACAAAATTCTATCAATGTCTATAACCCATCCACAAGATCATAGTATCCTATTAAAAAATGACTCCAGAGTATGATCAAATTAGGATCACCTTTCAAACCAAAAAGAGGCTTTACAAGTCTCGTCTCACGCATTGGCATGACTCAAGACGATCAAAAGAAGGAAACTGACACAATAAACACTCTCGTGACTTTGGGGGAAGCTGGGACAGGGATATTGAAGTGCCTTGCTCTGGTAGGACACCAGATGAAAATCTTCATGAAAGTATGCAAATCTTTATCTTGAAGGTCATATTCAACAAGGTGCCCAATACTAATGAACATCTTTTTCCATAAATGTATACATCTTCCAAATAATTGAGGTCTGCTTATATCACTATATTATTCATTCTTTCATAATACTGCATAGAATGTTCACATTTCTCTATATCTTGTTACATATCTCGCATTTCAAAATAACATTATTAAAGCATTTCAATAATATACCATATTACACGCCAAATTATTTGAATAATTCAAACAGCTCAATATCAAATTCAAGCAATTCTATTAAGAATAAACAAAAAGAGATATTAATGGAGTGTCAATTATCGGCAATATTTACCAGGACGAAATCATGTAAAGCGTGATGCGAGATCCATCTCAAATAAAAATTACAATTATAAAGGTGTGTGTATATATATGTATAATATTGTTTATTAGACAAACGCAGGCATCAAGAACAGATCGAGATTCATATGAAATATAGAAAAGGGGGAAATATGGAGGGGACCTGGACGAGCCAGAGGGCGGTGGTACCGGCGGCGACACCCCAAAACGCGACGGCCTGAATATCAGTGGACTGAAGGCGGGAACCTGGGCGGAGAGCTTTGAACAAACCCGATGCTGCCATTTTCGATGAGAGCAAAATAAAACCCTAGATTAGATCGATTCGATTTGGATTAGACTTTTTCTCTTTCGCTTGCAAGAATGATAAATATATAATACTAAATAATAAAGGTTAGTCCAATAAAATATAAACCTAATACTTTTGCTTAAAATAGAATTATAACTTCATTTGACCATTTTACCCTCATATACAAACACCACTATTCATTTTTCACCAATTTTTGTACCATTCACCGATATTTCAATTTATTTTTCACCGATTTTCACTAGCACTATATATAAACATAAATGACCGAGATCAAATTATATATACTAATTACATGCAATTTTTACCATATTTGAAAAAATTGTAATTTTTGTACCATTCACCGATTTTTTAATTTATTTTTCACCGATTTTTTTACTGCTCATCGATTTTCACCAACATCATATAGTAATCATAAATGACCGATATCAAATTATATATACTAATTACATGCAATTTTTACCATATTTGAAAAAAATGAAGAAAAAAAACAATGAATTTTAACTTATAATATATAGCATCAATCTTTCTATAATTCATTACCCATTTGATTGTAATTCAATCGGGTCGAATCGGTACCCAAAATTCGACACGACCCCTAGACTCAAACTATAAAATACTAGCATATTTGCAATCAAACTTTACTCAAGAGAAAATTACAAATGAAGTTCATTCAAACCAAGCATTCAATTCTCTAACCATTAATACCTTTTGACTCTAAACAATACCCAAAAAAATATGAAAGACTAAAAAAAAGGCATCAGATATGAACTCCACAAGTATCTCTGCTTTAATTAAAGTCTAAAATGTTCACCAAAATCATCAAACTGAATCTCAATTAAGCTAAACCGAGCTCGAAATCTGCTTATCATTTCGATCCTCGTTTTTCCTTGTGGGTTTTCGGCCTTTATCAGGGCCGCCAATAATGCCCCATCTCTGAAACTGTGTTTGCCTAGCTCTAGCTCTCTCTTTCTCTTCTTCTGATTTCGAAGAGTAACAATATGGGCAAGATACAGCATACTCCCATTCAGGAGATTCCATGTCTTCATCACTAACGGGTTGTTTACATCCATAGCATAGCTTGTAAGTCCCCTGCACGAGCCCGTGTTCAACCGAGACTCGTTTATCAAACACAAAGCACTCACCTTCCCATAGGCTCTCGGTTTTCGGGACTTCCTCTAGGTACTTCAAGATTCCACCTTTTAGATGGTACACCTAGAAAGAAATCAGTCGGTTAATGAAATCGATTATGAAATCGTAGATTAAAATAAGTCAGTTTGGAGTATGTGGAAACTCTTAAATTGGTCTCTAAATAGTGATAATCTATAAGTTGATACCCCCGACTAAGGGTGGCAATTTGGGTCCATACATATATTTGGACTCAAACCTAACTAAGTTTTCAATGAGTTGAGTACTAACATTTTAGCATTATAGTTTAAATTGAGTTGGCTTTAAATAATATTTGGGTCCAATTGGGTTTTAAATTGGGCCAATACGGGTCCAATTTGGGTCTATATTGGGTCCAACCTATTTTTCACTTTAAGTTAATAATCTATATTTTACACTCTAAAACAACTCCTTACATCACTTTGATTCATAATGGGTCCATTTTGGGTCCTTATTGGGTTCAACTATGTGGCATATTGTTTGACATAGGACCCAATTGGACCCAACCCACCTTAAGCCCAACCCAAATGGACCCGACCCAAACCCAACCCATTCAACCCAATTGCCACCCCTACCCCTGACCAACTTAAGAGCATTTGGCTTCTAGGAAATACAAGTGTTTGCAAATTGGTTAGTGATTAGTGTATGTTGTGTGAATAAGTTGATTGTTAATCACTCTTCTTTCAAACATTTTCATTCAACATTTTCCACTTGTATTTGCAAACACTAACCACTTTTGGTTGTTTCTCATTTTTCTCATTTTAGAGTCTCATAAATCCAAGTCCCGTGACAATAACAACTGTCTGTATATAGTGGATCCCGTGTGAATCCCGTCACATAAATGATAATATTGTAGTGATATGTGAGAAATGGACATCAATTTAGTATGCAAACACAACACATAAGAAGATCTAACCTCTTCGAAACCTTTGCTCAAGAGAAAACTTGAAGCTTTCTCACACCGAATTCCACCAGTACAGTACATTGCCACTCGGGGCGTCTTCTTTTCAGTTTCCTCGATTCGTTCTTCTGTTGTTTGAGTCAAACCCGTGGGCCCCACCGAGTCATCTGGTTCATTCAATTCGAATTGTTCATCCACCCACTTAGGGAACTCCCTGAATGCCGTTGTACAGGGATCAACTGCCCGTTTAAACTTCCCTATTCTAGTTTCATAACCATTGCGTACATCTATGACCACCTAAATAGTGCACAAATATAAGGAAAAATTGATAGTAATAGTTCATTGAAATCCACGTAATAGTACTTTCTTAAATATGATTTTGAGGTGCATAAGAAATAACGATTAATGAATTAAAAGCAAGTGCTTGTAGATAAAAAATATGGGGTTTTAAGATCATGGTTAGAACTTCAAATATTTTTCAGCAGCCTACTTCAATATCCCACAATTCTGTACTTTCTTACGTTACAACAATTAACGTTCCCTTTCATGGAAATAGTATATAATGAATGTTTAAACCTCATTACATGATCTATATTGTCTCTGGACTTGCTATATAAAGTTGTATTTCACATCCTAGCCGACTAACTTCTAATTGATTATAAGGGCATGTTGGAGTGGCAATGGCATATTGGGTAGATTTTCACGAAATAATTCTCAACACACTCAGTGAAATCATTTATTATACAAACACAATATTTCATGCCATGTTCATAATACACACACGACAAAATGTCAAAACTAATTTGATCGATGCAATTAAGATAACTACTTACCGTGTCTGGATCACTGATCAGTTCGTTCCACTCCTTGGGGCTCACATACTTACCAACTCTTTCTATCGGTGACACAGATGGCATTCCAAGTGTCACAATCTGCGAAACAGTGAATTAAAATTGCAATTCCTATAATTAGTAAAATTTATTCAGAAAAAACACATACATACATACATACATACAAAAAGGTACAATTTTTTTTGCTCCAGATAGTAATACTACCTCTTTTTTAAGCTTGACCCTCACATGGTCCCATCGAAATGGTGCATCTTCTCCAGCAGCAAGAGGGGAACTACTCATATGTCCATGGTGAATAGCTTCTTCTTCTGGACTTACAGGGGTCTCAATACGCCTAAGACCTTTTAACCGCTCATCAGCTTGGATGAAGGCGAGCACTTCTTCTACACAATTACGGGTCCCACATATGCTGCCATTGATTCCTTCTGGTGCGAGAATAATTCCCCCTGAGACACGCTGAGGGTATCAGCTTAGTGAGGCATGAATGACATGGAATACGGAATGTTAAGAAGTACATTGAATTCAAAGGTCTACAAGGAAATAACAAAGACAAATATGGTGCCAGGACGGGGTGAGAAGGATAGAAGAAATGGAAAAAAGAAAGGATGAAAAGTAATATGCAGTTTTATCAAACCATAGTGTTAAGAGGAGTTAGTGGGGGGGTTGAAATGACTCTAAATTAGATGGATTAAAAGTCCATCATGATGATAGAGATATAAGCACATCTGTTTAGCATTTTGATCTAGGATGTAAATATGTAATAGAAGAAAGCAAATCTTAAGAAGAAACTGGTTGTCATCACATTCTGCTTTGGAGTTTGAACACAATAGGTATATGTAACTGATTGCAACGAAACGAGGAATGAAATAAACTTATAACAAGCAATTATCTCAAATAAATGCAGCTGTACAAGAACTAGCTCAAAACAGAATGGCATAAACTGTTGCACATTTTTAAATTTCAATACAAAATCAATCAATATGTTCTGTCACTTTCTTCCTCAAGTATCAGTCACAAGAACTTCACATAGAGTTAATCAATTAAATTTGTTCAAAAACCAAGCAATCCCTTCTCCTAAGTAGCACAAATCAAATAAAGCACCAACAAGCACAAGCCAAAACATGCAGATACCAAAATCCCACATCTCAATATCTTCTCTAAACTCAAAAAAAAAAAAGTTACACAAAATTAAAACAGAACTTTACCAGCTTCTCACAAAGACTCTTCAATGGCTTTCTCAAATCAGCATGGTCCGGAAAATCAGCGAACTTGTAAAAAGACACAACCACCAACGCACACTCTACACTTTCAATTTCACTTCCACTTTCACTTTCACCTATAGGGATCGGTTTGGCGCTGGTAGAGAAGCATTTGAGACTGTTAGAATTGAATAGGGTTTGAGATGAATCTGCAAAAAGATTACATTTTTGGGGTTTATAGGGTACTTCTGAAGTGGGCTTATTCATGGTGGGGTGGTGAGATTTAGTAATAGAGGGATTAGGGTTTTGGGAGGATGTAGAAGAAGAAGATAGCATTTTGAGTGCGGCCAGTGAAGCTTTTCTTGTGTAGAGGAATAGAGGGTGAGGTTGCATAGGAACATGACTCATTGAAATCATTTTTTTTACTCTACATACATTTTCTAATTTTGCCCATATAATGAACCTTTTTGTTTATGCAATATTTGGGTTAAAAAAATGGATAAATTGGTGTTTTGCTAAATTTATTTAAATATTTTATAATTTTTTACATTTTATAAAATATTTTAAGAGTTTAATAATATTTGATTTTATTTAAAAAAATAAGTTTTTATGTGTTTGGATTTGGATGTATGGTATAATAAGTTATAATATTGTCGAAATGATAAAAATAAATTTGACACATTTCGGAGCATATAAACAATAAATTTTTCACATATTTTTGCCCAAATATGTTGTAATTGTATTAATATTTTGAACTTTTTATTCTTTCCTTGAGGGGTGGTGTAATTTTTTTTATATTAAAGAGGATGTAATTGTAACTTTTCAATTTAGTTTTAAATAAATAGTTTCAGTAATAACTTATTAATATGTAATGAAGTGTAAACTAGGATTTGTGTCATTTTAAATATTTCTTAAAAAATAAAACAAATACAAAGTTATGATTTATTTTAGAAGAAATATTATACTTCAACGCAAAGAAATTTGAATTAGTAAATTGACAAAGATATATTTTATTATAAAAAGTAGGTGTTTGTTATGAGCCAAAATAAAATAGGCTAAATTATAATTACATTAAATGAGATGGATAATTATCCATATAAAGAAGTGTGTGTGATCAACTTGTTAGGGCCCATGCATGAATGTTTATATTTATGCATAAATTTATAAATTGACTGTGGTCCAGGCCCATTTCTTTTTTATTTCCTCTTACTTCTAATTTTCACTTTACAATGAGATTTCAAGAAGACATTAAATAATATGATAATTATTTATGTGCATTTTGTAATACTAATTTCCTAGTATTTTTATACAGCTACTAAATTATATACTTTTAAGCCTTTTTTAAATCCACTTGACAATATACAAAATCACATAATTAGTGTTCCCAAAGAACTATAGGACGTGCGATGAAACAAGAGCCTTTATTACAATAATTATATATTCATCAAGTATTTTTCTTCTTTGGTCTCTACATATATTTATTTCATAAGCATATTCTAATAATGCTATATCCAATAATAGCTATTTTGACTTATCCATTTTGATTAATTTTAATAAAATATCTTTCTTCATTAATGGATTTCTATATAATATAAGCTGCAAAGTCGTAACAATTAATAAATATATATCCAATTAATTTCATTTTATAATATCTTAAACAGTTATGTCCTTACTAAAAATGAAAGGGTATAAGTACATACAGTCGCACCCTTTCAATAATATTGACTATATAATATATATATATACATGTATATAAAAGGGTTTTTAATATTTTGTAGCTTTTGATTAAATTGTCACATAAAAAATTAGCTATGAGATTCCAAAAATTCACTAGACTTACGTGGAAATAGTGAGATTTAACTCCTTTAACACTCCACAAATGACACTTATTTATTCGCATTTCAACTTCGTGCCAACTACTAACATAAAAGGACCAACTTTTTCACACCAATTTATTTCATCAAAAGGTTGCAACTTGCAAGCATTAAATATAATATATGATAATCCAAATGTTGATGCGAAATTGCATGTCATATTCAAGCAACTTATGATGGGATCAATTCAAAATCAAAGCAAAATAAATATTTTATTTCATAATAATGTATTATAATGAAAACATATCATTATGTGAGTGATAAATGTTCATGTAAATTATAAATAATACTGATAAATTATTGTCGGATAAAAGATCAGTTTAAGAATAAAATACATTGTTTAAGGGGCTGTAGAGTTTTCTCTCTATCAAGGCTAAATGAGAAATTTTGGAACTTTATTATACACTGGATCGAATTTAATATTTTTCTTTCATTTTTTTTAGTACGATTTTTGTGATAGAGTGGTTTTTATCAATTATTTTCTTTAAATTAGACGGAAAATTTTAGGGCTCAATCCAACATAATGCTATTACACTGTTGAGTTATGGAGCCTGAAAGACTGTAAATAGGCCCAAAAGTATTTTGATGGGCTTATGTCATTCTCCTATTAGGGTTAGGTATATTGTATTATAAATAACCCTAATATCATTGTAACCCTTAGAGTCCAAACGACTCTCATTGGAATCACAATGTAATCTCATATAGTGAAAATCCTGGCTTGGTAGTGCCCCCAGACGTAGTCAAATTCTTTGACGAACTGGGTTAACAATTCGTGTGTTCTTTCATTGTTCTTTTCTTTCGTGCGA
The DNA here is from genome assembly GCA_963669365.1 of Verbascum thapsus. Taxonomy (NCBI): domain Eukaryota; kingdom Viridiplantae; phylum Streptophyta; class Magnoliopsida; order Lamiales; family Scrophulariaceae; genus Verbascum; species Verbascum thapsus. Next base: position 693,078 of record OY770120.1, read on the forward strand.
TTATTCATTGACATCATATTCCTAACAACTGGTATCAGAGCTCCAGGTTGAGTGGGAGCGGATATGATGAGTGAAGGAAGAACGCCGATTGAAAAGTTTGACGGGACGGACTTTGGGTTCTGGAAGATGCAAATCGAAGATTACCTGTATGGTAAAGATTTGTATGAGCCCCTTGGTGATAAGCCGTCGGATATGAAAGACGAAAAGTGGAAGGTGCTTGACAGGAAGACGATGAGTGTGATTCGATTTTGATGACGAGGTTAGAGCCCTAATTCTGTTGTCTTCTCTACCAGAAAGTTGGAGTGGAACGGTTACCGTCTTCAGCAGGGAAAGAGAGGTTCCCGAAAAGTTGGAGTGGAACGGTTACTGTCTTCAGCAGGGAAAGAGATGTTGAAATCTGACGAAGTAAGATATTTGATTATGAGCGAAGAAATTCGCAGGAGAGAATCGAATATAGCTTCGGGATCAGTTCTGAATACAGAAATTAGAGGCAGATCGAAATCAAAGGAATTGAAGCTAGCTTCAATTGGCCTCGGAACTTGAGGTGAGAGGCTTGGCGCTACCGAGATCATGTTGTGGGCTACTGAATGAGAAGATCGAGAGATGGCTACTTTGTTTGTTGAGTTCAGTCTCCAAGTGGGAGATTGTTGAGTTATGGAGCCTGAAAGACTGTAAATAGGCCCAAAAGTATTTTGATGGGCTTATGTCATTCTCCTATTAGGGTTAGGTATATTGTATTATAAATAACCCTAATATCATTGTAACCCTTAGAGTCCAAACGACTCTCATTGGAATCACAATGTAATCTCATATAGTGAAAATCCTGGCTTGGTAGTGCCCCCAGACGTAGTCAAATTCTTTGACGAACTGGGTAAACAATTCGTGTGTCCTTTCATTGTCGTTTTACTTTCGTGCGTTTATCACCGGCATCATATTCCTAACATACACTAGCGTGGTGCATATGATGATGATTAAGATTATATATAATTTGGCTTTTTTATTTTTAGTTTTTAATATTTGGTATTAATAACAAGTATTTGCTTTGTTGATAATTTTTTTTCTTGCCTATCTACTTTTTTTATCACTAAAAAGTCTATCTAAATTTGTAAAAGGAAAAATATCGTATTTATATATTGTTTTTTCAATATTAGCTATCAATACATTAATTATACTCATAATAATTTGTAAAGCATTTTTACACATGTTGCATCATCCTTTTAAATCTGATATATTTTTATTCCTAAATAAATTAATCCAGATGGAATTTTGGAGAGGAAATCAACTTGACATCAATGTTGCGAACCATATAATAACAAAATATACGACTCCGTACAAAGGTTTAAATTTCAACCAATTTTTATTTTCTCTCCAAAAAATCAAATTTTTATTAAAGTTTTAACTGACGTCACCGACAGGGTGAAAATTCGGAAAAATCTATTTTGGTCCGGGACCGTTGGTCCCGGCCAAGATAGGCCACAAATTTTGCATGGGAGGTGGGTGGTTTTGTCCACCACTCCAAGTGTATACTACCCCACCCCAAAATGTAAATATGTGGTTAAAATTGGACCGAGAGCGTTGGTCCCGTTTCAGGATAGAATCACCCGTGAAAATTCAACTTTTGAGTTGGTCTCAAGTTGAAAAGTTAATAGGATTGGTAGTTATAACGAAGAGACAAAATACGCATCCATATGGGGTATGGTTACAATTTCGATATAGTACAAATTTGACACCATTTTCAAACATATATATATATATAAATTAATATATATAAATTAAGTTACGATATAATTATTATCGAAATAAATTAAAAGAATAATTGTATATTATAAAACTTATATTTTACTTGCAATAATTTTACATGTTTGAAAGAAAAGATAAAAATATAATTATAAACTAAATATAAGACACATTTTTATATATAAATTAATATATTTATTATCGAAATCAATTAAAAGAATAATTGTATATTATAAAACTTATATTTTACTTGCAATAATTTTACATGTTTGAAAGAAAAGATAAAAATATAATTATAAAATAAATATAAAACACATTTTTAATTGAATACATGGCATAAATAAATGCAAATACTGTGTTGTTCGAAACTATCATATATATATAAAAAAAAGTGAAAAAACTATCAAATATCATATAAATAATAAATATATTTCCTTTTACTTAAGAATTATATCAGATTCAATATTTTTATTATATTTATTTTTTAAAGACTACAAATTTTTCATATCAAACATGATATAAAAGTTTCATATCCAACATGACAAGTGACTTTTTGAAATATTCGTGAATTAAAATTGGATAGATATACCAATATTAATATAATGTAAGTATGCAAGATATAAAAGTGAAAAGAGAATGTCCATTATATTATTTACTTGTATGCAAATAATTATGCTGTTTCCATTATACTATAGAAGATATCTCTATCTTATCTTGGTTATAATGGTTTTAAAATTTCCATACAATTTAGAGTATAATATTAGGTCATTCTTAGGCATATTGCTGATGTTTTTATTGCATTTTGATGTATATTCTTTTCTATTATGTTTACACGTAAAATAATGTGTATTATGTTCACCTCATTTGTATAGTCTATAGGGCAATGTAATTAAATCTATATATATAAATATATAAAAGAAAATATCAGTTCAGAAAGAAGATTATCTTAAATTATTGGAATTCTAATTGTGAACTATATATATAAAGACATGGTCCATCTGTATAAATTTCTTATTACATAATCTCTAAGAATAATTTCTGAAATATTTAATCAAGAGATAATTTCACTCAACCTCCTATTAATATGTGTACTTTTATATATTATCTGTCTTATTATGAATATTATCATTACCTTATCCATTAATTTGTGTAATTACAATAATCACCCTAACTTCAACAAAAACTAATCTTAACTTTTTTTTTTTCAAAAAAAAAAAATAATAATAATAATCTTAACTTTGGGGGCAACCCCCGGTAGAGTTGGTAAGGGCATGTGAATGTTGTGGCCTTGGTCACGGGTTCGAATCCTGATGAGGGAATGCCTATTTGCCTTCTCTACTGTGAGCCTGTCAGCTATGGGCAACCTAGGCTGGTTTACCTCTCTTGTGTGGTTTGCAGGCTATTGCACAAGAGCGGGGTTTACCTAGTGCGCACCTAACGGTAGCGGCTGCGGGTTCCCTTGTCATAAAAAAAAAAAAAAAAAAAAATCTTAACTTCATCAGAATGATTATTTTGATGGACTTTAAAAAATGCCACATATTAGTTCCGACATTGAGATGAATTGTATATGTAAATACATATATACATTATTGTGTTAGTATGGGTTTAGGCAAGTGAAATCATCCCTTTAATAAATTATCAACTTTTATCATCAAATTCTAAAAGCATAAAAAAAATAAAAAAAAAATACTAAAGTTTCTTATATATTTTTTAATTTCCTTTTAGGTTGAGTCATTGCCCCTACTAGATTGCCCCCTTCAAAAGAGCACAAAACAACAAAAAATGAACAACAATTTAAATATATATATTTATGCAAAAAATCTAGAAAACAAACCCCACCAATAGTACAAAAATTAATAAAAAACTCATCTTGGAGAAGAAGTAGCAAAATATTACGTCATCAAATGTCGTCACACAAGTGACGTCACCCTCAAAAACACCAAAATTTCAAGGGTTTTTCCTTCTTACCTTCCTCCAATTTTCTCTCACCTTACCTCTCTCTTTCCTCCAAAAATCACTAATCTTTTATTTAATACCCAAAAACACTTCTTCTCTCATCAGAGATCTCACAAAAAATATCCCAAAAGGATAAAAACACGCACAAACACGCACTGTAGCGTGTGAAATGGAAATGGAAATGGGCATTAATTTGAGTGGTGAAAATAATCATGCAAATAAGAAAAGAGTTATTGTAGAGCGTTTGATGAAAGGCAGAGAAATGGCGAACAAACTACGAACACTTATTCATCAGCCTGTTGAAGAACATGGGCTTGTCTCAGTTGAGGATCTTGCTCTGCAAATCTTCAGATCTTTCTCTGTAACACTTTCTGAGCTCATGGGTTCCTCCACCGTGACAGCCCAGATCGCCGCCGTTGACGGCGGTGGCTCCGACTGCTCCGGCGAGAGCAAGAGGAAGCTCATGGGGGTCAAAGATCGGAGGGGATGTTACAAGAGGAGGTGAGATTGCTGTGATCAACTATTATATTATATTATATTATTTTATGTTTTTTTTGTTCTAAAATTATGTGATAATACTAGCGTCTAGCTAGGGTTAATAAATAGGGGAAAAAACTTTTCTCTTTTTCTTCTTTTTTTTTTTTTTTACAAACTTTTTTTTCTTTTAAAAAGGTTGGATTTGGATAGAAAGATTTGAATCTGAGAATAAAAGGTTTTCAAACGATTCTAAAGATATCGGTTTAATTAACTTGAAATGATAAAATATATAAATCATTTGTAATTTTGGTTTGATTTCATTCATCTCTATATTTAATTAAAACCATTTAGGTCCAAGCTAACCTTAACAAAATATCTAAATTTACTACAAGTTGGGGAGTTTGATCATATTACTATATTGTATAATTTAGGGTTTAGTTTACAATATTTGTTTCTATTTAATATTTCAACATGCTCATGACTGCAAATGTAGACAAATTATTATAATTAGAATAAAATTAACACAGACGATAAGGGTATTAATTAATTGTATGCAAATCTTTCTTTCTATTGATATATATATATATAGTAGATTTATGATCTTTCAATAGCAATCAAGTTGAGTGTACTATGAAATAACTTTAATCTTTTTAGCCTGCCAGTTGATATTGTTTTTTGGGATTATGTAATAATGCATACAAAGTACACACTAACTTTTGAGCAAGTTTTTTGCCCTACACTATAACTCCCATCACTTCAATCACTATCTTAAATTCGGACTATTATTTGCTACATTTTAAGATATTGAAGTAGCTATATGAATTATTGTACTATTGAAATCGATAATGTCGGTAATTTCCTTCACTCAATTTAAGACATAAATCATATATATATATATACAATTATTACAACTCGAGTTATATATATGTTGAAACAAGTGGCCAACATGAATTTCCTCTACAATACTAGGGGTTATATATACAGAATTCAAGCTATTCATTGACATAATATATAACTATTTGTAACTTATAATATTGATGAAGGAGTTTTAATTGATTTATTTAATTTTTTTTCACCTTAATTAGACATTTAATTTGTGTTAAATTTCAACCAATAATAATTGTTATCTTATGGCTTTCTAGGAAGAGCTCAGATTCATGGATGACTGTGACTCCTACTATAGAAGATGGTTATGCATGGAGGAAATATGGGCAGAAAAATATCATGAACTCCCAATATCCAAGGTAACTAATTAATCAACTAAATATCAACTTAAGCTAAAAATAACCTCTTTTATTAATTAAGTGCTAACTTTATTAATTTGTTTTTTATTGTGCAGGTGCTATTATAGGTGCACCCACAAGTCTGATAATGGTTGTAAAGCTTTAAAACAAGTGCAAATACTCCAAGAAAATCCTATCTCTTATCAAACCACATACTTGAATCACCATTCATGCACAAATACTACACAAAGGGCTCCAAAATTCGTGCTCGATTCAGACTCGTTTCAACCCAATCTAATTAGTTTTCGACAAAACCCTAATATCGATAACACTTGTATATCGAAAAAAGAAGATTTAAATAGTCAAAGTGAAGATGAATCTAATGATCCAAAATCATCTATGAATCCATGGCAAGAGATTTTCGAGATGGAATCTTTGGGGTATCGACCCGAGTGGGATCCGATTATGAACTCATATCGAGAAGAAGAGGGTTCGGGTTTTCAGTCATGTGGATCCACTAGTTTGCATGGCCTTGACATGGAGGTTAATCAGCTTGGTGATTTAGATAATTTCCAATACTTTGATGATTCATATTAATTAATGAGGTATATAGTAATTAAATATATATATATATATATATATATATGTGAGCATATATATATAATTTATACATGTGTTTTCTCAAGTGGAAGTGTTCATAAAGTAGCTTTTCATAGAGTTAAATTTCGGTGGCTTTATGACATGCTTTAATCTCTAGTTGTATTATATTAACTTTTGTTTTCACTTGAAAACTTTAAACATTTGTGATTATTTTTGTAGCCCTTTATTATAAGAATTATCGACCCGAATTTGTTTGGGTCATGTATCATCTTATTTCTATAATTAAAAATAAATAATTTTTAGTGGCTTTAATTTGATGATCAGTTGGTTTCAATGAAAAATATACAGTAACCCTTTTCTGGACAATCAGTCCCAAGGAGATGTGAAATGTTGGTTGAACTTTGAACAATTATTATTACAAACATGTTGAAGTGAATGACATATTGTAGAAAATTGTGAATAAGACAGTTTTTACCAGTCTAGGTTGTTGGTTTAAGATAAATTAATTTAATTCCTTAATGTTATATGATTAGTTGTAATTAATAGTTCGTTGAAGTAGATGGGTTATATTTGGGACGTCCCATGATCTCATTGCCATTCAAATTAAAGTATCAATTGATTAAATAAGCTGAGAAATTTGAACATGTGGATCACTTTTTGATTCTATAGTAATTTTAAGTACACTTTTATTGCAATTTGAGTTAAAATATGATATTTTTTATCTAGTTCGATTATTTTTATACATAAAATTTTTGTGTGAAATACACATTTATTTCAGAATTCATTGAAATATGTGTGAGTATTAGGTCAAACAAAATGAGTGCAAGGATATATATTTTTCGTAAAAAAAAAAACAAAGTGATAAAATAAGAAAATTATATTTTAATTTCCATTGAACCAAAATTTTCATTAAAATTTCAATGGAGTTAAAGTAGAATTTTCATCAAAAAGGTTTCAACTCATTAAAATCTCAAAATAGTAGTTTAAATATAGCCTAATTAACTACAGTTTATTTTCTCTATTTAACTCATTAAAATCTAAATTTAGTTGTTTAAAATATAGTTGATTAGGCTAATTAAGTATAATATCATCTCGTTCAATGAACATGTTGAATGGGCGCCCTGGAAATGGTGCAAGTTGGAGCTCAGTAACATGTCAACCAATATATATATATATATATATAGATATAGATATGGATATATATATATATATTAATAATATAATATAATATAATATATATAGTGTGTGTGTTAGTGGCCAAGTTGGATAAGACCTAACAAATGCCATTTTCTCACAATCCCCAGTTAGGGGTAAAATAACAAAGGTTAGGGGCAATATATATATAATTATATATATACGTATATATATGTATGAAATTTGCGATATTAATCTACAGGATATATGATTTTGTTGTAATTTTTGACTCATTATTTTTGAAGTTGTGAAAAAAAATATAATTCATTGAGATTTTTTTATAATCGATTTTGGTCTCAGTGTGTTTAAAAATGCATGAAATTTTGTGTGTGGCATGCATGGACTGTTAAGGGTTTATCTTTTTAATAATTAGTATGGAAATATTTTTATAATATTCTTCTGAATTTAACATCTTATTAACTGTAAATTAATCTTTTATTTAAATTTTAAAATACAACAATTTAGAAAAATTAAATATAAAACTAAGTAATACAAGTTATCGAAAAGCCAAGAATAATTGAGCCAAAGTTTTATGAAGCCTTAGCTTATCTATCAATTTTCTAATTTGAATGAAAAGTTTGTGGAGTGTGTATTCATGATTGAAAGTATTAGCATTTTTAGATATTAAAATTCAAATATATTTAATTTGTAAATACAATTATTAATCATTGATTAACTTTTGATGAAGATAATAAATGAAATAAATTTGTACGGAGACTAGCTATCCTCTCATAATATATATATATAACAATGATACAACATGTCACAGACAACATATTTGACTCATTTTTATTTATCACACTTGTAATTTATTTTATACAATCCCAACTAGACCGTAGAAAATGTTATAATTAACTTATAATTATTGTTTCCTTTTTTATATAAAGTGGGGTGCAAGCACGCATGTGAAATATTTATTTGTCTGTTATTATCTAGTTGACACAAGAATACAACATGAATCATTGTCCTGTTATTTGCTCTATAATCATTGGACAACTAGATTATAATGGCACTAAAAATCTAAGATCAATAATTAATTTTAGAATTCGAGTTGAATTCCCATAGACATGGTCAATTGTCTAAAAAAAATATTTAATTCGAAATAATTAAACTTTCAATATGGCTCAGTACCAAGTTGTAGCATAATTATGTATATAATCTATAATATATATATGACTATTTCTCTTTCAATAGAGAAACTAGTATACATAACAAGATCACATATTAATTATTTGGCTCAACTTGGTCATGAAATTTAGTCATTGATCAAGCACCATTTTAGAAAATAAAATGTGTTTTATATATATATATATATATATATATATATATATATATATATATAAAGTTTTGTTAATAGTCCAATATAATACAAATTTAGTAGTTTTACAAATTGTATTTAAGTTTAATCGCATTGAATATATATATATATATATAGGTACTACATATATAGTTTCTTTGTTTTTTTTAATGAAAATACTCGTTTAAACGAATATACATAGATAGATATATCAATCATACATTTATAAATATATATATTTAAATCATGAATAATGAAAAAAATCTATTGATATTTTCTATGAAAATTCACATCGATGAAAGAAAATGAATGAATTATGACAATGACAAAATATCGTGAATAATTGACCTCTTTATCAAGTATAATCACACATTTTTTTTCTTCCCTATTTGCCTACACCAATTAAATTGAAAATAACTAGAAAACTTTACGAGACATAATCATCTCTCCGATTGAAATTAATTGCATTATCAAGAAGTGTATCGAGAAACAAAGAAAAATTAAATCAATTAAATAAAAAATACAAAACTTACATCAAGAAAACTACAATAAGTAGCTGAGACTTTTGAGATTCACCTAAAAAAATTAATATCTAACTTATCATAAATCATCGAAACCCTCTAACCTTTTCAAAATTACATAAAGTCTCTAACTTAAGGCTCTCATATAATAACATTATCCCTATGTTTTTTTTTATTTCAGCCCCATAAACTTTATAAATAGATTTTTGAGTCTCGTTAAGTATAATTTATCTAATTTTAGTAATTAATGCTAAGCTGAGGGGCCACCCATGTAATTAATCATTATTATTATAATTTAATCTAATTTCTTTTCTTCAGAATCCCACTTGTCATCCATGGATGAAAATATGAGATCCATGCTATTACTGCTTGTACTACCAGAATTAAACATTGCATCAGCCATATCCGCCACCGGCAGCTGGTACTCCGGGAACCTAGCGGCTGACGACGGGCCTGCGCCGCCGCTAGCCATGGCGGAGCCGGCAGAAAATCCGCCGCCAAGATCACCAAAGATTTGCATGGAGAGCCAGTGAGTAGTAGAAGGGAGTGATGAAGAGATTACCGGTATTGGGTGATGCATGGTTGTGGTGGTGGTGGTTGGTGGCTGTTCAGGCGGTGGTGCGGCGGCGGAAGGGGCGGTGGAGGACACGTGGCAGGTGTGGGACCCTCTGTAGGTGACCTCGAATGTGAAGGGATCATGGTCTAATCTCTGGACTTGCTTCTTGGCGGGGCATGAATAAAATTTTTGGTGGGTGCACCTGTAATAACTCCTGTAATATGGAATTTTGAGTATATTTTTAATTAGCAATATTTTTATATTTTTCACATTTTTTAATTACCAAGTTTATAAATTTATGTTCAATTATTCAATCATCAGATCATGTGAACGTGACATTAAGGTAAAACTATAAATCATCAAGGAAAAGATAAACAGTACTATTTAGGGTTTAAAGATAGAATCAATTTCCTCAGATCAATCTTCGATTTAACTACTATTAATTGTTACGAATTCGTTAATCTGATCTTGTAATAACCAAAAACGATAAAATATTTGTAAAAAAATTAAGTTATTAGAATTCGACTCAATTAAACTCGTTCGCAATAAAACTCAATTAATAATTAAAAATAATGTCAAATCAAACTTTTCAAGTTAAATTTTTTTTCGACATTATTCTATTTGGTTGGTTTCGATTCATTTACACTTTTAAAAAATAAATGTTTAATTTTTTTTCTTTATGAAATTACAAGTTGTATGATTGTCAAGACCTTTTCATATTTAGTTAGCAGGTTCTTTTGTAGTTTAATTCTTGGGGGGCAATCAGAGATGTCACTTTCTTTGATTTGGTTGCAAAGGTTCAAAAAACTCTTAAATTTCTTATTGAAATTGAGAAAACTGGTCAAAATTCAACTTAATACGTATCATGTTCATTGAACCACGACTTTAAGTTTGAATTCAACATGTCGCACAACAACGAATTTGACGCTTTCAAATAACTGGATTTCTCCATAAATTTTGATTTCCTAATCATTAATATTACGTTTTACTTTTAGTCCAAATTAGGATTAATCAAACTATAAAAAAATAAATAAAGAGAATTACATTTTTCACGTGATTAATTTTTTTTTTTTTAAAAAAGAAGATATAAGAAAGAGGGTGAATTACATTTTTTTTTAAATTTATTTATTTGAATTATAATGTATAGAAGATGAAATAATATATATTACCTGGGATATACGGATCCGAGGATTTCCTTTTGACCGTATTTTCTCCAAGTATAACCATCTTCCGGAGGAAGTTCAAGATTTCCCATTTGCGGGGCAGCCACTCTCTTTATTATTTTCTCACCTTCATCCTTTCTGTTTATAATAATATCGAAATAATAATATTATCGTTATTTGACAATAATTGAAATTATAGAGTAAAATATTAATTACACAAATTGCAATTTTTATGATAAAACTATAGGGGGAAAGAACATGTCATTTTCAGGGTTTTTTTTATGGGAGAGCTAGAAGGATTAAATAAAAGGACATATCATACAACTTGCAAGATAATAATGTCAAAATACATCAAAATCAAATCGTTTCAATCAAGTTTTTGATTGCCTAAGCAAAAAGTACTGGTATGAGATGATATTGCAAAAAAGTACTCATTTTTTCGTTTTAGATTATAATATAAAACGAGAAAAATATACAATAGCACCTGAAAAATTATATTTTCACATAATTCCTTTAATATTTTAAATTTTGCCCCCTTAAAAATATTTAAAATATTTAAAATATTTTCACATAATTCCGATTATTTCAAAAGAACCATCCATGTTCATTTCTAAAACTCTTCCTCCTCCTACCATTCTTTGCCTCTTGTGATATTAAGGAACTATAATATGTACCTATAATAATTTATATTCTAATCTATAAAAACACAACCCCATGGGTTATCTTCACCTAGCATCTATATGTCCTCATTTTAATTTATAGATTCATGTATAAAGCATAACATATGATCAAACATGCGCAATAGTTGAAATAAATCATTTGAATTTGTGCTACTACTAAGCTAGGGTCCTTGAGAAAGTAAGGTAGATGAAGTATCAAGAAACAATGCTTATAAATGACACTCTATATAATGCATTTGCATGAGCAATGATCTCAGTGTATTATACGACCCAACATCAGGCAGGAATGAGCAATTCCAATCACCCGTCCCCAAAAAGGTAAAAACGATCTATATTCCAACCCGATTATATAGTATATCACATGAAACATCCATAATAGAAATGCACATTTCCCAAGGTAGAATTTTCTTACCTCCTCCTTGTTCTATGCGAAGACGAAGCAGCTCTGTTGGAATCTGGTGCATTTGTGACCAGCCCAGTCTCCTCAGTGGGCCCAATCTTCAAAACCCGGCCCACATCTTTTCCACTCGTTAATCCACGTACCACGGATTCCAAACCCGACCCCTCCATCATTCCTTTCATTCTACCACTCTCCACATGTTCTAGAGCTCGATCGTGATCCTTGCTCGAGCCACCCACGATTGGTTCTCGTGCACTGAACAAATCCATCGCCTCGTTAATAGTACCACTGGCTCCAGTCCGCAACCATTCTTGAATTCCCGCGCCAATGTGATCACCGAGTTGTTGAAATTGTTCTTCATGCTTTTGCATGAGAACTAGATTCATTTGTGCTTGAGAAACTAATCTCTCTTTAACACTACCAAAAACCCTAAGAATTTCTTCACAAGATATAAGGGCAACATGGGGTTGGTTTGCTAAATTTGGTAAGTTTTGTTCGAGGTCTTTAGCCAACTTGCAACCATATAGTATCAATGGTAAGCTTTCCTCCATATTTGGTGGAGATTTAACTTTTGTTGTATTGTTTTTGTTATTTTTGGTTTGTAGATTATTAGAATGTATATATGTGGGATATATAAACATGGAATATAGGGAAAAAAATTGGAAATTAATAAATATTCAAAGTATTTGTATGTTTTGAACACGTTGAGTAGAAGAAGTATTGGAAAAATATGACTAAGTCATTGGTCACAATTTTCATCTTCAATTCTCTACCCAAGAAGTCCACGTGAAGACTTGGCCTCATTGAAATAATATGTTTCGAGTTGACCATGGCATGTTAAGAATTTTCTTAAGTTTGAAGGTGTTACTAAATATAGTTGAATCTTGAATCAATTTATACTTAATTTGAATTATTTAATGAAAATAATATTGTATATAAGTGAATAATGCTGGAAAAGGTTGAACATAAATTATTTTATCTTCGATAAGATCTGAAACTCGAATACTAAATTTTCACCAATATTCGATTGGATTGAAGTTGTACGTACAAGTTTTATAAAATTAGAAACGAATTAAAGTTAGAATAGTATAATAAAAATTCAAACAAGTTTAAATAATGTAATATGGTGTTTATAACATTTATGCTTCTAAAGTGGGTTAGTGAATATTAATAACTAAGATTAGTAAACTAGAATTTCTTGTAATTAAATTCTTTAACTCCCTATATTTTTAATAGAGCTTCTGGATATGAATAATTAATTTTAACTTTTAACTTTAATTTTGGTCAAGAAAAAGGTCCAATTCTTGAATAATTCATGACTGTTATTTGTTTATTGTTTTAGTTTTTGAGAATTTGATCGACTTATATATATAATAAAATTAATTATATAATTTTCTTTGAAGAAATGAAGAAATCTACGTACTTAGGCTAACTCTGAAGTTTCTCACCGTCTTCCCCTGTAGACTATTTGATTATGGGAACGACATGAGAAAGAAAATTATTTTATGTCTATTAAGAAAATATTCTTAACAAAGTTATTTGAGAAATTGAATATTGATTGACAGTTTGACGTCAAATTCCAAATCATTACATAAATTTTGAATTTTATTTAATTGAAACTTAAATAATAATAATAAATAAACTTTAATGTAAATTCATGTTTATTTATCATTCTTTTGTTTATGTTTTTATGGATAGTCGTCATCTCTTTCGCTTTTCTTGATATGAGTACTTAATGTAACGATATCATGGTCGAAATTTGTACATCTACATAGTTCTCTATACTTGTATCTACTTAGTTCGCAAATAAACAATGGGAAAAATTAGGTCTATCACCATTGATAAAAATGTTAAATCAATAATGGTCACTCATCATAGTCCATAGATCATGGACAAATCTGATTTGTAAATAATATTTTTGTATTTAGTTTAGTAGAAAAACAATAGATAATATCGACTAGGCCCAAGAGATATAAATAAACATTTTTGAATTATTTTAGATTTTTTTTTTTAAATTTTGTTTTGTAGTGGGCCAAATCTGACAACGAGCCCAAATTAGCGGGGCTGATTTGACCCACCAACTCTAAGGGGCTGGCTCCTTAAGGTTATTGAGCCTTAAAAGGCCGGTCCCTAATGACTCAACTTTAACGGGCCGGCTCAATAGACCCGTCGTCAAGCAGGCCCATTTAGGGCTATTTGACTTCTTTTTATATATATATATATTAATGGATTGTAAACTCAACGGGAGACTCAATGTTGATCGTAGATCCCACGCCCTCAGGGAAGCTAAACTACAACGCCACACACACGATCAAATAAAATCAATTCAATTAATTTAGAAATTACAGCCCTTTAAAAAAATATATCCCCTGTTTCGCACTCTGTTATCACTTCCCCCCTCTCGAATCACCATTGCACCAGTGTAGATCGCCTTTCTCTCTCCATCTCCTCGATCGGGCTGTGGTGCTGAGTGAAGATGCTGAAATTCTTGAAAGGTGTGGTAGGCGGATCAGGTACAGGCCTCAAGGATCTGCCGTATAACATCGGCGAGCCGTATTCTTCTGCGTGGGGCTCCTGGGTGCATTGTCGTGGAACCTCCAAGGTGTGTGAGTGTGTTCCTTTCTATTCAGTTTATACCTCGTGACATGTTTTGTATGTTTCTAGGTTTTGTGATTCAATTTGATTTGTTTTGTTTGTAAGTTTGCATCGAATTTTGCTTCGTTAAGGTGTGTATTTAGTGATCAGTGTTGCTGCCGCAGACGGCTGAGGTTGTTGCATTGATTTGGTTTTGTTTGTGCCTAAATTGATGCTCGGAGGAGTGGAATTTTGGAAGTGGAAGGAATGGAGATGACTAGTTCTTATGTAGACTTGATTAGTTTTGATTTAGTTTTGCTGAACATGAAGTTTTCCGATGTCGGAATGTCTATGGGCGACATTAGATGTATATTTTGGAACAAGGTAGATAATTGTAGTAAAAGCTCCAAGTAGTGGAGTACTAGTTGAATTTTTCAGCTTCTGTAATAGAAAGGTCGGAAAGTTTCCTATGTTAGAATGCTTTTTAAATAAGTAATGGACCTGCTTTAAGTTATTTACTTGATTTATTTTGGGTTTTCATCTAAGTATGGTCATTTTTCATTTCTTGTTCCTCATTTAAGTATGCATATAATTCTCATTGATTCTCAATGTTCAAGACTTAGACTTTTAAGATATCTTAACCCCCCGGTTTTGCTAGATGACTCATGAGCGAGTGAATACGAACACATCCATCCATGTGGTGAAGCATGTGTTAATGTGTCGCGTAAAGGCAATAACAGACAGGAAGAAGAAAAAATTGAGAAGAGAGAGGAAGAGAGAAATGAACAAAGATAATCATTTGTTTAATGTACTCTGTTATTCTGATAATTGATTGCGAAGACACAAGGTAGTGAACATTAGGATACTCAATTCCATGTTCTCCTCATTTCTGGGTGATATAGTTCATTCAACACATTATGTTTGTCCGCATCACTCCATGCCATGGATATAGACGATTGAGCTGCTCAAATGGTGTTAACTAGATTTTACTTTGTTGTTGCCTTGTTCGGGACTCTGATCATATGCTTCTTGACTCTTGTTGAAACTTTCTAGATTATTGTGAATCAGCGGTTCCGGGATCATGGTTAAGGACTCTAATTATTGTCTTACTTATGTTTTCCGTACATTCTGCAGGATGACGGGTCTCCTGTCTCAATATTTTCTCTTTCAGGAAGCAATGCAAATGATGGACATTTAGTTGCTGGTCGTAATGGTGTCAAACGCCTTAGAACGGTGAGCTTCTGGTGGATAATTTTCAGTTACAAGATAGTATTTTTTTTTTCCTTTCCCTAGCATTCTTGATTTTCTACCACCAAAACTAGTTTAGGTTAATCAAGTCTTGATGTGTTCATGTTTTGTGTAGCTTCTTGTTCGTCTTGTTGTCTTGCTCATTTAGAACCTTGATGCCCGTCAGCCTTTGAAAGCATTTTTTGGTTAGTTTTATTGGTTGACCTTGTGCGAACTTGAGGACTAACCAGAAAAATGCCATACTTGTGTATGCTTAAATCCCTGGCTAGGTTAACCTTTTTGAGCTTTTCCTTGTATAATTTCTATAGTAACATTCATGTCTGTAGTTCTTAGAGTTGATGTAATGCTCCCATATCTTTGTCAGACTCACTGGAGTCTTGTTCAGCATTAGCTCAATGGAAGTATAGCACAAATTGATAGACTAATTAAATTTGTCGATCTGGTTATTTAACTTCAATTCTGCATGGAAGATAAAATCTAGTCTCATCATTATGTCTTGATTTGTTATATCATTTTCTAATATCCTACCGTTCAGTTAATGTAGTCCGGACAGTAGACATCCATCTGGTTCCCCCAGTATCTACAGTGCTGATGGTTGTGTTATCATTTTTCAGGTCAGACATCCAAATATTTTGTCATTTTTGCACAGTACCGAGGCAGAAACTTTGGATGGTTCCAGTACAAAGGTTACTATCTATGTTGTTACTGAACCTGTAATGCCACTTTCTGAAAAGATCAAGGAATTGGGGTTAGAAGGCAGCCAAAGGTGTAAATTTTGTGGAATTATTCTCTTGCTTGTTCCTCTAAGATTTAATGTGACATGTTCTCCTTTTGTTTAAACTTATCGAAGTAAATTGTTTAGACTTCTGAATTATGATGCCGTTATCCCTTAGACTGTGATTTATAATATTCTAACTGAACTATATAGCAACTTTTATGCTGATTTTTAGTTCTATCATAAGAGTTATAAACTTACGGTTTAATCACATATCTTTTAGCATTCACCACAATGCTGTATTTAATTAAAAAAGCATTGAGTGTAGCTCTGATATATTTCCCCATGGGTCTTTTGCTTGTTTGCTACTCTAATAATTGAATTATTTTTTCTCTTCTTATGTCAGGGATGAATATTATGCATGGGGACTGCACCGGATAGCTAAAGCTGTCAGCTTCTTGAATAATGATTGTAAATTGGTATGCATCTGAAACCTAATTCTCCATAAGGCACCAAAATTTCAGTTTGGAGACAAGTTTAACTTAAATATACTCCAAATGACTCCATGTGACTAGCTTTAGAGGAATGAAAAATAATGTGGCTGTTATATTCCTTGCCCTTAATCATGTTCCTGATTTTTGCGATATGTATGAAGGATAATATCTTGCATCTTGGCTACTGCAGGTTCACGGTAATGTTTGTATGTCTAGTGTTGTTGTCACTCATACATTGGACTGGAAACTCCACGCATTTGATGTTTTGTCTGAGTTTGATGGGAATAATGAAGCTTCAACTGGACCAATGCTTGTAAGTGTTCAGTTTGGCCTATCTTATCCACATTTCTAGTTTATAGTTTGAACAAACACAATTTAAGCTTGTCTTAGTGAGAGAAGAAAGCCGAAAAGAATGTATAGATCTTTAAAATTTAATATATCCTGTGGAAAAATATATTAACAGCATGTTCGAAGGAGAAGTGGTGCATGTATCTTTGCGCCTTTCTACTTATTTATGAAGAAAGATTTTCAAAGTGGTTTTAAATGAATTTTTTGGGAGTAAGCTGAGAGCTTTATCAAGAAAATAAAGAAAGGAAAAGGGAAGATCGATTTCCAGAAGTGCATCATAAAAGAAAACCTGAATCCTGCTGATAAAACCGGTTAGTGGAGTTCATGAAAATTGTGACCTTGTACATTTAGCTTATGTTTAGCTTCATTCGTATTTTTAGAGATTGAGAACGAGAAATCATGTTTGTTTAGGCACATTTGTCTGAAAACACTTCCTAGACATATTGGATCTTATTCCACCATGTTCTATCCTAGTTCAATCCAGACCTATTCTTAGAAAATAACCCAGACATGTGTTTATGACAAATAGAGTGCCAACATTTTTGCTGGGTGCTGTATTAGAAAATCTGGTTCTAACTTCATCATTTCACACTTTTTTTGACACAGCAATATGAATGGCTTATTGGTTCACAATACAAACCCATGGAGTTGTCAAAGTCTGACTGGGTAGCTATCAGAAAATCTCCACCCTGGGCTTTAGATTCCTGGGGCTTGGGTAAGTGTATATTTTGAACACTTCAGCAGGCGTTGTGGCTTGTCCATTGATTACTTACAAACAACGTTAAATTGATTAAAATTATCCTTATTTGGATGAACGGGGGCTGGGAAGTTTACTGAGTAGAAACAAGGCTGGCATTGGTTAATATGATTTAAGCATGTGTGTGTTGCAGTTTGAGATCTCTTTGGTATGTGTTTATTGAAGCTGGATAATTAAGTGAACCTATGATCCTTTACATGTTATTCTCTAAGCAATTCCTCTTTGACAAAAAGTTATAAAATGAAGAAATCATTAATTACCAAAAAAGAAAATAGAGAAAATAAAGCATTGTGATCTGTTAAAGTTCTGAACATATATTGAGCTAAGTTGACCCATATTTTAGCATCCATTTTTAGTGTGGGAAACTAGGATAATATCTTAAGATGCTCCATGAAACGCAAAAGTTCTTTGCAAAATGTTTTTAGCAATTGGACGTACTTCAATCTCTTTTCTTTGTGTTTAGTTAGTTCCCTTCACTGCGGAAGCTGTTTGTCATCTGACATCTATTCGTACTTTGTTCTATCCTGATGTTATCTTTGTTCTTTGCCGCTATGCGTGTAGTTCTTTACTTTTGTTTTCGTTTTCTCCTTAAGAAACTTTACATCTTTACCATATACTGTTCTATTTTAAATGCCAGTGATTCTTATGTCGCAATTTGTAGGTTGTCTAATATATGAACTCTTCTCTGGCATGAAGTTGAGTAGAACAGAGGAGTTGCGTAATACTGCTAACATACCAAAGGTGAAATATATAGAATACTGTTCCAGTTACGACTTGAAAATTATTTCAGCTATAGGATGTGTCAGACATATGTGACATTGTTATTTTCTTCAACTTCATCTGTTTAATAAATGATTTTCCTTTAGAATTATCAATTTTTCTTTTTTGTCTCACAGTCTCTGCTTCCAGATTATCAGCGTCTATTGAGTTCCACGCCTTCTCGCAGGTTGAATTCATCAAAGCTACTGGAGAATGGTGGTGAGTTATTTATTCTGAATTAATATGGTGTTTTCTTTTTCTTTCACGGGCTAAAGTTTGCTAGTAATGTATTTACAGAATATTTTCAGAATAAGTTGGTGGATACCATTCAGTTTATGGAAATCCTTAATCTGAAGGACAGTGTTGAGAAGGATACTTTTTTCCGTAAGCTTCCAAATCTTGCCGAGCAGCTTCCTCGCCAGATAGTGCTGAAGAAGGTACTTATGATGTCCGATGTTTTGTATTTGTATTTTCTATTTTGTGCTAGTTAGTTAGCTAGTTCTTTTGGTTTCTCCAGCTGCTTCCACTACTAGCATCTGCCTTAGAATTTGGTTCAGCTACCGCACCTGCTTTGACTGCATTGTTGAAACTGGGATCCTGGCTTTCATCAGAAGAATATGCTCTTAAGGTTACCATTCCCTGAATCTTGTCGAAACCTTTTGTATCTTATGGATCTGAACCATACTATTTAAAATTGGAAAATAACTTATTTTAGCTGAACTTTCTTTTGCTGTTTGAAGGTGTTACCAACAGTTGTCAAACTTTTTGCGTCAAATGATCGTGCTATTCGTGTTGGTCTACTTCAGCATATTGATCAGTATGGCGAGTCATTATCCGCACAAATTGTTGATGAACAAGTATGTAGTGTTGTAATCATATAATCGTTATAGGGTCAATCTTATAGTTCAATCTCCGCTGTTTTAGATGCTCAACTTGCCAACCTGATCTGTAGAATGATGGGATGGTAAAAAATTATTGTTCTTTAATAGGTTTACCCTCATGTTGCTAACGGGTTTTCGGACACATCAGCTTTTCTACGGGAACTGACGCTAAAATCTATGCTTGTCCTGGCTCCTAAGGTAAGAGCACCTTATAAGGAAATGTCTGTTTGATTTGAGCTCACATATTCTTACGGTCATGATTCGCCAATATAGATACCTATATTACTCCTCATGGACAGCTGACATTAGGCTCTGGTGCATAGAAAAATAGTACTGAATCAACCAGAACTTGCGACTCACATTGATCAAAGTCCTCGTTGACTCCTTGATCGAAGTTCTAGTTGACTCATTGATCAAAGTTATTTGTGCATCCTCGTTACTTATCCTACAGTATCAGATATGTTCTACAGAGGATAAATAATGAGGACACACAAGTCATGATTGAGCTAATGCCAGTTTAGTTAGTCATTGTTTTTTCTCATTAGCATATTTCTTCTGACAGCTCTCTCAGCGTACAATAGCAGGGTCATTGTTAAAGTTTCTTTCAAAGCTACAGGTATGCACTTTATATGTGTCAAGCTACCAGAGTGTTACATGAATGTCCCTGTTCAATGTCCTATGTACTGTTTTAACATGTTAGGAGAATCCAAATCTCTACTTTCATTTGTGATGCAGGTTGATGAAGAACCAGCAATTCGAACAAATACAACCATATTGCTTGGAAATATTGCTACTCACCTTAATGATGGGGTCAGTACCAAATGGTCCTTACTGATTATCCTTTTTATGACATTTGTTGTGTTAATACACGCCCTATGCATATTACAACTGAGAATGAATCATCTGATGCAATATTGATTACTCAAAATTTACTGCCATGCAGACAAGGAAAAGAGTTCTTATAAATGCATTCACAGTTCGAGCTTTACGTGATACATTCTCTCCTGCCCGAGGAGCAGGTAAGCTTTACTTGTGACCTCATATCAGGAAGATTTCGAGACGCATTGAGTTCGTAACTCCCCTCATATATTTCATGGCCTTATGGCTGAATATGCCCCAACCTTCCTCCCCAAAGAACTAAAAGAAATTCTCTCCCCCCCTCTCTCTCTAACTCTCTATGAATCTTTATCTACCCCACTCGCTCTTTCCTTCTTTCCAATACTGCTACTTCTCGTTTCAGGTATTATGGCTTTGTGTGCCACTAGTTCTTATTATGATGCCACTGAGATTGCAACTCGAATTTTGCCAAATATTGTGGTCCTGACGATTGATCCTGACAGGTATTATGTTTGTCTGATTGGTTGCTTTATTATTTTAATTTCCCCCCTTCTTTCACACATAGAGATTCAAGTTTTCATGATCTTCAGGATTTGTAGTATCTTTTTTATCCCCTCATGATTCTGTGATGATAGTGTGCTGATTTTGGTTACTGAAATTGGCATTAGCTGTCACCTTTTGTCCAAAATTCTCTTTTATCTTTTTTTTCCCCGGATGAGAATAACTATACAATTGAAAAGTTTTTTATAATGCACCACCTAGATAAAGATGTCAAAATCTTTTTAATTTAAATGCTTGATATATGTGTTGTATTATTCTTTTACCATTTTTGTGCTTTTCTTTTGTGGTTTCTCATCACTGTAATTTTCTTAATTATATCCTTTCTAGTACACTAATCACAGATGTACTTTTCTCTCGATTCGTTTCTTGTGCACCCTTTCTTATAAGAAAGCATGTTCTGTTGGACTTTTGCATGTGTAGTTCTGTTTATTTGCTTACTCTCATCTTCCGAGTGCAGTGACGTTCGATCAAAAGCATTTGAAGCTGTTGAACAATTTTTGCAATTAGTGAAGCAACATTATGAGAAGGTGTGTAAATAATCCTTGTTTCTTTTCTTTTTACCTGTGCATGTTGTGGAGGTGCTGGAATTATGATGGCATTGTTGTGCCAAGTTCACATGTAATTACTTAAAATTATCTGACTGATCTAATCTAAGTTCCATTTTTTAATGAAATGATATATGTGCTTCCATGTGTTTGTATGTGGTAGAACACGGAACTCCTCTTTGGAAGCTGTTTGTGTAACAGAAGCATCCCCATATTTTTAATTTTGTTGTTTTTTCCAAATTATTTTTTTTATCAAGTGCATACCTGGAAAGAGCCGTCATGCATCTCCATGTTAGTATCCTTTGCATTCATAAGCCGGTTGGTTCATGGCTGTCACTATATTTATCTTTAGTAGTTCTATATGCCAAATGCTCTGATTTTTATTTCTATCTATTTCTTCCATCTCCCTCTCTTTCGTTCTATATCTTTATTGATAATTGATGCTGTTTTGTGGTTCTTTACAGACAACCACAGGGGATGCCACAGGTGTAGCAGGCATAGGAATATCATCTATTCCTGGAAATGCTAGTTTACTTGGGTATGCTGTGCTTAAGTCTTTGTCCTCTTAGACCTTTATGAATTGGAGAGCCTAATAAACTACCTTTCCTTATTCCCATATGGAAGAAGTTCCTGGATTTCTTATTCAATTTTAGCTTTTCTATACTTTCTTAGAAACGTATTTAAAAAACGCTAGCATTAGAATTTTGATTTGGTTTTACTTAGAGATGAAATAAATTACAGGGTGCTAAAGATTTAAAAGGATGAGGGCATGGTCAGGCGTCTCATAGATTGTACTATTGTTTCTGTTAAGGAATTTGGCCCTCACGTTCATTATCTTATGATGATGCAGATGGGCCATGAGCTCTTTGACGACGAAAGGCAAACCTTCTGAGCACAGTACACTTACTTCATCAAGCACAAGTGCACCTCTTGCATCTTCAATCTCCAATGCCAGCTCTGGTGCACATTTTGCCCCTCTCCACACACACACACACACATATATATATATATATATTCTATTTCTTGAGAAATTCATTGTTAACAATCCTAATTGATACTTGGGAGTACGCATAGTCAGCACTGATTTTGGTATTTTTGTGTCTCAGTGACAGATGATATAAATGTAACACCGGTCCGTGTAAGTTCGAGGACAGATTTATCTGATTTAGCTGATCACCCTGTACCTGTGTCCCCTTCATCAACCGATGGTTGGGGAGAACTTGAAAATGGTATTAATGGAGGCCCCGATGATGACAAGGATGGTTGGGATGACATTGAACCATTAGAGGAGGCAAAACCATCAGCTCTCGCAAATATCCATGCAGCTCAAAAGCGGCCTGTTTCTCTGCCAAAACCACAAGGTAGTACTATCATCCTTATGTTGGTTAATATTTTATGCAATTTCTGATGGTTTTATCCAGACTGCATATTAAAATGATTACACTAGTCGTGGTAAGGAAATTATTTACTGACTGGAATCTATATATAATAATAAAAAACATGGAGGCTTTAGAGTGCGTCTAGTTTTACTATGTTTCTCCCCCTAAAACAAAAAAATGTTTTTTAATGAATATATTTACTCATCTTTATGTTAAAGAGTCCCAGTATGTATATCAACCTTAAGATAAGCTAGGTTCTATTTTACTATAAAATCAAATAGCAAAGTTAACCTATTCATATCTGTTGAATTTTTATATTCATGATATTTAACCAAAGTATTTAATTGGTGCAAATTTCTATCATTTACTGATTTATTCAAACTATAATTTTTTTGTACTGCCCTAGTTATTCTATATCTAGAAAGTAGGAGTTTGATTTAGAGGCATAGGCCCCAATTGGACAGGCATTAAAACTTTTGTCATGAAAAAAGTGAGATTTTTTTAATAGAGGACGGAAATGCTGCTAAAATTGTGTTTGGATGGGTTCATTATTGAGGAATAAAAAGTGCAACGACTTTTGATGTGCTGCATTTTTTTAATAAGAAACTGGTATGCGCGAGCTTCAGGGTCCTTGTTTATAAATTTTGTAAGAGCAATCTTAAACTTAATCTCATATTGAATGTAATGATCCAGTTCCGAATTCAAGACCGAAAAGCACTCTCAAAACGAGCAAACATGAAGATGACGACTTGTGGGGCTCTACATCAGATCCAACACCAAAATCTACATCAAAACCTTTGAGCTCAAAATCCAGCAAAGTCGATGATGATGATGATCCATGGGGTGCAATTGCTGCCCCAGTTCCTAAAACCTCATCTAAGCCGTTGAATTTGAAATCTAGTGGATCAGCTGATGATGACCTTTGGGGTTCGATTGCAGCCCCTCCACCCAAAATTGGCCACAAACCTTTATCAGGTGGACGAGGCCGAGCAAATAAACCTGCTGCTCCAAAATTGGGTGCTCAAAAGATCAACAGAACATCATCTGGTATGTAAATTAGGTACGAATTTAAATTTTGATCGAATTTCTGTAAAAAAAAAAAAAAGGAAATTCTATCATGGTGTGATTTTAAATTCTTTTGATATGTCTTCAGATGAGTTATGCTGTATTTTCGACAAAAAAAACCCGGATAGTATCTGTAATAGCATCGATTGTTTGAACAAGAACTGTTCTTTTTTACTTTGTATGAACACTAGCTATTCTTTATACACTGGATGTCATTTTTTGCCATTAGTTATGAATAATACTCATGTACATAATTTTGAGCAAAGATTACAATTTAATTTGCAACTCTTCTTCTGTAGAACATTAAAGTTGCACTTTAATTGTAATCTGTGGGATCAACATATTTAGAGCACCCACAATGGTAAGTCCTTATTCTTGGGTTTTTTTTATATTTTTCTATATGTCAAGTCATCTCCTTCCAAAATAAGAAGCTCCATAATTTTTTACCTACAATGGTAAAGCTCTTCTTTTGGCCCACAATGCCACATCATCTTCTATAATAATACATAATTATCTAAGTATTTATTACTGCTATTTAGATAAAATATAAAAAATACAATAATAATAAAAAAATTAATAAAAATACTTTTTTTATTTAATAATGATGTTGATATAAAAAAATTCTTATTCACTTTATTTATATATAAATCTTTAATAAAAATATAAACAAGAATTATAATTTTTAATAAAATTAGAATAAATTTTTTTTTTCAAATTGATTCATAAAACGGTAAAATAACAATTAAATAAAAACAAAGATTATATTGTTAATAGAGAAAAATAACAATTAAATAAAAATAAGGATTACATTGCTAAAAAATAACGCTGACTCAACATTTAAATATTGACTCAGCGTATTTTGGAGGGGCTGTTTAGGAACAACCGATTTAGGTGGGATTTAAGTGGGCTGTTTAGGAATAGCCCACCAAAATCTCCATTGTAACTAAAAATTCTTCAAAAAACCTGATAAAAAGCCCCCTTGTGGGTGCTCTTAGTATACAAATGGTGAAGAAAAAGTTGCGGTTTAACCACATCTCATTTGTCTTGTGCATAGCCTTTTTATAATTAATTAACTTCAATAAATGCATAAATAGAACCTGCATCATGGGAAACATGCAAAGGAAGATATAAAGGCTTTCATTATTTTAAATATGTTTTGTTAATCTTTTAGTGATTTAATTATTTTGATATAATCATAAATTATGATAAGCAAACTACCTTTTATTTTACAAATTTTAAGTACACTGCAAAGTATCTCAAGAGTATTTTTATGGTTGCCTTTTTTGGCAATGCCTTATTTGGAATTTTATGTTTAAATGGAATTATTGTACTGAAATTATCGCACAAAAGAATGTGTAGGCCAAGGTACAAATTTCAAATTTTCTTTGTAAACTTATCTTCTAGTGCTGCCTCACGGAGGGGTCGGATTGTATACGTGAGGTTGTATTTTTCTTCTTATCATTTATACTAGTTAAAGATAATATCAACAATAAACGAAAAACACCCTTTATTTAAAGCCTATAGTCCCCATTCTACAAATATAAAAAAAATCACACATTTTACTCAATCCACATATAAAGATAGAAAAGAAAAAAAAAGAGAGAGATATGAGAAATCTTGCAATAATATTTTTCATCCTTCACTCAATGATCATAGCCCTTAATGCCAATGTTATACTCATGCCAAGTTCCCACAAAGAACCCGAATTTAGTATCGAAAAATGGTTCGAAAATCTCGACCAATCAAAGGAAATCAAAACTAAGCTACATTTCTACCTTCAAGATGTCGTTAGTGGCGATAATCGTACAATATGGAACGTCGCTAAATCAAATATTACTTCGATTTCGCCTTCAAAATTTGGCCAAGTTGTAATGATCGACGATTTGTTAACTTTGGGGCCTGAAATCGACTCAGAGCCTGTGGCTCGGGCTCAAGGAATAGTAGCTTTTGCTGATTTGAATGTAACAGCTCTTTATGAGAGTGTGAATATTGTGTTCACAAACGGGAAGTATAAAGGGAGCACCATATCCGTTTTTGGACGAAACCCGTTACTCAATGAGGTACGAGAATTGGCTATCGTTGGTGGTACTGGCGTTTTTTGAATGGCGCGTGGATTTGTTGTCACGAAAACTCATGTTTTTGATACTGTGATTTGTGTTTACGAGTATACGCTGTATGTTATTCACTATGAGTAGTTTTGAAATATGACATGTTTGTTTGTATTCATGTGATTTTCTTGTTTGAATAAGAAAGGCGTGATCGAAGTAATTAAGTAAAGTATGAACCCTCGATTATTAAATAAAACGAAACGTGCATTTGATTCGAGTGAAGAAAGCCAAATTTGGGATACTTTTAAGAGTTGGGAAATTGTTTTAGAAATTTGGGATACCGTTTGGTGGGTCGAGCAAGACGTTCACTTTGAATTTTAATCTTTTCTTCATTCGAAATTGGTTTTGAGTAATTACATATACAAGATTTATCTACTGAATTTACTCTTAAAATAGGGGTGAAAATTCTATATTTCAATACTAGATGAGGCTCATCTAAATTATTGGTATGGCCCTAGCTTCAATAAATGTATAAATCTATTTATTGCTTTGTCATGGTCAAGTACAACCTGTCATGGTCAAGCAAGTTGTACTTGTAATAAAGAAAATCCTTCAGTCTGATAAACAACTTGCAAGTGGCATAAAGTAAGAAATCTATATGTCACTCTTTAGGATTACGATAATGTTTATGAAACCATTGGATTTTCCTATTAGATCTGATTACCAACGCATTAGCTAGTGATTAGTATATATATACACAATTATTAATGATCCACATTATTCAATTATACTAACAAACAACCACTAAAAGCCAAGAAAAACTAATATATAACAAAGAAAAAAAAAATGAATCTGCAGTTATCACATGTAATATAACTAATCCATTGTATACTAGACACTGAAATTGCATTATTGAGATTGTAGAGGGATGAGAAATCAGTTCATATTTTTCATACTTTACTCATTAGCCATAGCCATGGCTAGGCCTTATTCAAATGACAATCTCATAGCCATGGCTAGGCCAAGCTCCAATCCCGAACCAGACGAACCGAGTCCAATCGAAGAATGGTTCCAAAATCTAAACCAAGCACAAGAAAAGCAAATCAAACTTCATTTCTATGTTCACGATGTTGTAAGTGGTGAAAAATCAACTGTTTGGAAGGTGGCCGAGTCTAAAATCTCATATTCTTCGCCTTCATCTTTTGGCCTCGTTTACATGGCCGACAATCTATTAACTTTCGGGCCCGGACCCGGGTCAGAAATAGTGGGTCGGGCTCAGGGTATGGTTAGTTTTGCTGATTTGCATGATGAAGCTCTTTATATGGATGTGAGTATTGTTTTCACACAAGGGGAGTATAAAGGGAGTACAATTAGTATTTCGGGTCGAAACCCGTTATACGAGAAGGTCCGTGAGTTGCCTATTGTTGGTGGAACGGGTTTTTTTCGGATGGCCCGTGGGGTTGCAGTGACGAAAACGGTGTACCCGTTCGATGAAACTAAGAGTTATGAAGTTTTGGAGCATACTTTGTATGTGAGTTATTATTGAGTATGAGGTTTTAACTTGTTTAGTTTTGTTGAGTAGTTATTTTTGTATAACAAAATATATGAAGAATCCATTTTTAGTGTTGTATTTCGATCTAAATCGTTTAATTTCATAACTCTCTATATTTACCAGGTGTCTATTATATTTCATCATTTTTATCATAGATATATATGTCTATATTTTCTTAAAAATGTTATTGATGAGAAAAATATAGAATTGTGAAACCAAATATATTTACAGCTCCAATATCAATTTTCTCTGTAATATGTCAAGATAGTTGCAATATTGTTGAACCATGGTTAAAACAAAATCAGCATTATTTTCATTCTCAACCCTTAGAAACTAAGTGGAAAATTTATGATTTTCATTGATTTTCACTAAAATACATTTCTCATTCCAAAATATTAGTATGGACTATTACACCCTCTTAATTGTGTAGTGGTGGGTAGGACTTAAAAAAAGAAAGAAAATTGAAAATGGTGTAGAAAATAAATAAGGGAAAATGGGTAACAAAAAAGCTTCCACCTATAATAATATATACAAAGACATGTTATATATCACTGATTATAATTAACTTTTTTTCATTTCTTTTAATTATAGTAAACATTCAATGAATAAATGCATTTAACATGATTTCTGTAATAAAAAGATATCATACTATATCAACTATCAAGTGCTGATGAAAACCAGATGTTATATAACACATGTATTAATACTCACAACTGAAAAACTTTATTCTTAAATAAAGAAACCTCCCAAAGCATCAAATCCACACAAACAAAGAACTCTCAAACCCTTAAAACCCTCAAACAAACATCCTTTATTCATAAGAAAGAAAATTGAAATTCTATCATTGTGTGAATTGAAATTCTTTTGAGTTATAACTAACTCTTGTATTTTCTACAAAAAACACACACATAGTATCTGTAATAGCATCGTTTGTTTGAACACGAACTGTTCTTTTTTACTTTGTATGAACACTAACTATTCTTTATACACTGGATGTCATTTTTTGCCATTAGTTATGAATAATACTCATGTACATAATTTTCAGCAAAGTTTACAATTTAAATGGCAACTCTTCTTCTACAGAGCATTAAAGTTGCACTTTAATTGTAATCTGTATGATCAACATATTTAGTACACAAATGTTGAAGAAAATTTGCATTTTAACCACATTTCATTTGTTCTTTGCATTGCCATTACTAATTAATTAACTTCAATAATTGCATTAATAGAACCTGCATCATGGGAAACATGTTATTTTAAATATGTTTTGTTAATCTTTAGTGATTTATTTATTTTGGTAATCATATTTTATGATAAGCTAACTACCTTTCATTTTACAAATTTTAAGTACACTGCAAGGTATCTTTTATGGTTGATCTTTTTGTAATGCCTTATTTGGAATTTTATGCCATTTTCTCAACTGAAATATGGCAACATTAAAATTGCAAAATTGGTACTTTAAGTTGCATTACCTTTTTTTGGGTACTGTAACAAGTTGGCCTATGAGCAATTTTGGTACTTGTTGTAATGGTGCATTTATTTCTTGTTTTAATGGGGAAGATTCCTCAAACGACAACGAAAGTCGTAATGTTTTTATACCATTTTCTGTTCACAAAAAACGACCCATTTCTTGTTTTCTTCATTTTTTTTTTTTCAAAAAGAAAAAGTCCTTTTGGAGTTCTTATTGTATTTGTCATTGATTTTGCAGTATTTTAAGTGCCAACAAATGTTATACATCCTAGGCTTAAATCAGCTACTGAAGAAGATTTAGCCTTTGTTCCAAGAATAACAAAGAAAATGAGAGTGAAAAACCTCCAATTTTTTCCCAGGAAGGGGGCCAAATCTCTTTGATTTAAGGTTAAATTGGGGATTGAGGATAATTTTGTTTAAAAAAATAGCTTAATTCCCTCGAACGGGATAAATTTTTTTATTCCAAATTGTGTTCCATCATATTTGCCACATGTCAAAAATCGGATATAGTTAGCGAAATTTCTCCGAATTTAGTTAAAATTCCTATTTTAAGCTATCACGTCCCCGTCACATGTTTTTTTTCAGGCAATATTAAAAAATTTAGGTGCAATTTGCACCAAAATTGTGATTTTTTAAAAGAAATTAGGTACAAAAGAATGTTATGTTGCTCCACGGAGTGGTGGTATTTGTACGTGAGGTTGTAATTTTTTCTTTCTTATTATCAATACTAGTTAAAGATAATGTCAAAAATAAACGGATACCCTTTATTTAAAGCCTCGTATATCCCATTCTACAAATATAAAAAAATCAACACATTTTACTCAATCCACAGATAGAGATAGAGAAAAAAAAAAGATATGAGAAATCTTGCAATAATATTTTTAATCCTTCACTCAATGATCATAGCCCTTAATGCCAATGTTATACTCATGCCAAGTTCCCACAAAGAACCCGAATTTAGCATCAAAAATGGTTCGAAAATCTCGACCAATCAAAGGAAATCAAGACTAAGCTACATTTCTACCTTCAAGATGTCGTTAGTGGCGATAATCGTACCATATGGGATGTCGCTAAATCAGATATTACTTCGATTTCGCCTACAAAATTCGGCCAAGTTATAATGATCGATGATTTATTAACTTTGGGGCCTGAAATCGACTCAAAACATGTGGCTCGGGCTCAAGGAATAGTAGCTTTTGCTGATTTGAATGTACCAGCTTTGTATGAGAGTGTGAATATTGTGTTCATAAACGGGAAGTATAAAGGGAGCACTATATCCGTTTTTGGACGAAACCCGTTATCCAATGAGGTACGAGAATTAGCTATCGTTGGTGGTACTGGCTTTTTTCGAATGGCGCGTGGATTTGTTGTCACGAAAACTCATGTTTATGATACTGTGATTTGTGTTTATGAGTACACGTTGTATGTTATTCACTATGAGTAGTTTTGCAATATGACATGTTTGTTTGAATAAGAAAGGCGTGATCATATCGAAGTAATTATGTAAGTTATCGATTTAAAACGAAATTAAATAAAACGAATGTGCATTTGATTCGAGTGAAGAAAGCCAAATTTGGGATATTTTTAAGAGTTGGGAAATTGTGTTAGAAATGGTGACATATTGCAGATAAAATTCACTTTGAATTTTAATCTTTTATTCGTTCGAAATTGGTTTTGAGTAATTAAATATACAAGGTTTATCTACTGAATCTACTCTTAAAATAGATAAAAAAAAATCTATATTTCAATACAAGATGAGGCTGATTATAAATTATTGGTATGGCCCCTATCAAGCATGGCTTCTAAATAAATGTATAACTGTATTTGATGCTTCGTCATTGTCAGGCAAGCTGTAATAAAGAAAATCCATCAGTCTGAAAACAACTTGCAAGTGGCATAAAGTAAGAAATCTACATGTCACTCTTTAGGATTACAATAATGTTTTTGATACCTTTGGATATTTCAATTAGATCTAATTACCAACTCATTAGCTAGTATTACTAATATACACAATTATTAATGATCCACATTATTCAATTTTACTAATAACCAACCACTAAAAACCAAGAAAACCTAATATATAACAAAAAAAAAATGAATCTGCAGTTATCACATGTAATATAACTAATCCATTGTATACTAGACACTGAAATTGCATTATTGAGATTGTAGAGGGATGAGAAATCAGTTCATATTCTTCATGCTTTACTCATTAGCCATAGCCATGGCTAGGCCTTATTCAAATGACAATATCATAGCCATGGCTAGGTCAAGCTCATATCCCGAACCAGACGAACCGAGTCAAATCGAAGAATGGTTCCAAAATCTAAACCAAGCACAAGAAAAGCAAATCAAACTTCATTTCTATGTTCAAGATGTTGTAAGTGGTGAAAAATCAACTGTTTGGAAGGTGGCTGAGTCTAAAATCTCGTCTTTTTCGCCTTCGTCTTTTGGCCTCGTTTACATGGCCGATAATCTATTAACTTTCGGGCCCGAACCCGGGTCGGAAATTGTGGGTCGGGCTCAGGGTATGGTTAGTTTTGCTGATTTGCATGATGAAGCTTTGTATATGGATGTGAGTATTGTTTTCACACAAGGGGAGTATAAAGGGAGTACAATTAGTATTTCGGGTCGAAACCCGTTATACGAAACGGTACGTGAGTTGCCTATTGTTGGTGGAACGGGTTTTTTTCGGATGGCCCGTGGGATTGCAGTGACAAAAACGGTGTACCCGTTCGATGAAACGAAGAGTTATGAGGTTTTGGAGTATACTTTGTATGTGAGTTATTATTGAGTATGAGCTTTAACTTGTTTAGTTTTGTTGAGTAGTTATTTTTTGTATAATAAAATAAAATGAAAATCCATTTTTAGTGGTGTATTTCGATCTAGATCGTTTCATATGTTTTGGCCATTGTAGTATATATTTATTTGCATACGTTGTATGAGAGTGCTACGAGTTGTCTATTATATTTCATAATTTTTATCATAGATATATGTCTATATTTTCTTTAAAAAAAAATTCGATGAGAAAAATATAGAATCGTGAAACCAAATATTAGAGCTCCTATATCATTTTTCTCTGTAATATTTCAAGATAGTTGCAATAGTTGATCCCATGGTTAAAGCAAAATTAGCCCTTTTCGTTCTCAACCCTTAGAAACTAAGGGGAAAATTTTATAATTTTCATTGAATTTCACTAAAATACATTTCTCATTCCATAATATTAGTATAGACTATTACACCCTCTTAATTGTGTAGTGGTGGGTAGCACTTGAAAAAGAGAAAAAAATATGTAAATATGGTGCAGAAAATAAAAAGGAAAAATAATTGTTAAGGACATTAGTAACAAAAAACTTCCATAATAATATATATAGAGTGATATCATATACCATCGATTATAATTTACTTTGTTTCACTTATTCTAACTATATTAAGCATACAGTCAACAAATACATTTAGGTATCGTTTAGTTGGTATCATGTGATTGAACATGATAATATTATGCTTGATAGTTATGATAGAAATTGAGAGATTCATTGCCAAAAAATTATTTTGTTAGGATCATAAATGAGAGTGATATCCTAGATGATACATATTCAAGTTGTTTGGTTGACATTATATATAAGGAGTTATACAATGAAAAAGTCTAAAATACCCCTATTGTTGATGTTGAATTATCAAAATCATATATATATAAAATTATACTTAAAAATATGGAATATATTTTACACATCAAATAAAAATATTTTGAGTATCTTAAAAAATAATATTTATTTTACTTATGTTGAATTATAAAAATCATTTGTATAAAATTATACTTAAACATATGGAATATATTTTATAATCAAATAAAAATTATTTTTAATATCTTGATAAAATAACATAATTATATAAAATATATTTACTTTTCTTATCCTAATCAAATAAAAATATTTTGAGTATCTTGATAAAATAACATGATTATATAAAATATATTTACTTTTCTTATCTTATTATTGAAGTTGACTTGTCAAAATCATATATATAAAAAATTATACTTTAAAATATGGAATATATTTTATACATCAAATAAAAATATTTTGAGTATCTTAATAAATAATATGATTATATAAAATATATTTACTTTGCTTATTTGATAATTTTAATACCAAAGTTTGAAGTTTAATTCCATATTTTTAAGATTGATTCAATGATAGGTTTTTAAGGAATATAACAAAATAGAAATTAGGTTAAATGAAAGGTTAAATGTGAGGGGTAAATTCGTAATTTTACTTTTCAAAATAGGTTGGATATAATTTTGTGATAGTGGATACCACCTACCTGGTGGTATCTACTATCCTAGATATGGGGTGATTAAATATCGGGCTTGTTACGTATCATGGGCCGACCTTGTTGAACCAAACTTAAAATTAAGATGGATAATTAATATATCACCCCTATAAACCCCAACCAAACGCTACCTTAATATAATCTCCGTAATTTATATTTACTATAATAAAAAGATATCATACCATATCAATGCCGGTTAAACGACAGTATATAACATTTCTCATATATTAATATTAATACTCATAAATTAAAACCTTTATTCTTAAATAAAGAAACCTCCCAAATCATCAAATCCACACAAACAAAATAACTCTCAAACCCTTAAAACCCTCAAACAAACATCACTTATTCATAAAAACAACACACAAAAAAACCCTAAACTTTCTGAAACCTTTCCACAGATGGAGTAACAATATACATAACATACACATACTTCCCAATACTCGTAGCTGGATCAATAGAAAGAGTGCTAGCAAGAACAATCCCTTTCGCAAAACGAAAAACCCCGGTCCCACCTCCAACGGTCAAAACCCGAACCTCGTGATTCACCGGTTGCCTCCCCACGATACTTATGGTGCTCCCATTATAGCCACTCTCTTCTTTGAATATAATGTTCATACACATATCTGCTGAGGGCTCATTAAAATCTGAATAAGCATTATAGCCCTGGTACTGGCCCAGGTACTGTGAATCCGGGTCGGGTCCAATTGTTAACGGGTTGTCGATAACGAGGACCCGCCCGAAAGTTGTGGGTGATTTTGCTGTGATATCAGCTGAGGCTACTTGGAAAACGGTTTGTTCCTTTGAGACTGCGAAGTAGGCATGGATGTAGACTGTGAGTTTGGTTAGGGTTGATTTTTCTGTGTTTAGGGTTTTGAAATATTGGTCCATGGATCGGGTCATTTCGGGTAGGGTTGAGGAGTTTGTGGTGGATAGGAGTAAAGCTAGCATGATTGAGTAGAGTATGGGGATTGTTATTGGTTTTGCCATTGTTCTTTTTTTGGTGTTGTGTGTTGGTTGATGAAGAAATGATGAGTGGTATTTATAGGAATTTGATGAGGAATTATTTTTTATTGGTTTGATTAAAAAAGAATTTGAGAGATGGGTTTTGGTTTTTTTTTTTCGTATTGTTGTAGAATGGATTGTGGAATATTTTATATAGTTGTAATGCATCTATAATGTAAATATAAAAAGTAGAATATTGGATTGAATGAAGAATTTAATCTTATGTAGTATATGTGTTGTTTGAAACAAAAAAAGAATATTTAGGTTTTTTTATTTTAAATGATGATTGATCTTGTATTATATTACATAACACCCTTGCTCTTCATAAATGTATATAGTATTCTTAAAATTTATATTGAAAACAATATTTTATTTTTATATACTTAGCATGTATATAAAAAGTAAAATATAAAATGAAAGGATAGAAATTCAAGTTTTTGTTTTGTATGAGGAGCATGCAAACCTCGTTTGTTTAGTTTCCCATAATACAACCAAAAAGTTATAACAAAATTAATGTGAATTTTGCAGGCTGATTCTGTGACTCATATTAAACCTTTTTTTTAATATATTATTATTCTTCCTTCAATAAAATGATATATATATATATATAAAATGATAATAATTTTTATTTTGTCAATAAAACGAACCAAAAATAATGACACATCACTACAAGAAAAGATAAAATTCGCAACGATTATTTAAGCTACTGTACACAACAAATTTGTAATTCTGAAAATCAAGAAACACAAAAATTGTGACAAATGAAATTTAATAGATCAAAAATAAAATATGGGGTACAAATCTCTATTCTAATCCTCTGATTCTTCCTTCAAGAATGTTGACTTGAATATTGGAGTTGACTTTGCTTCTTTGATCTTCTCCAATGTTGACTTGAATGTTTATAACGTTAATTCGAGGGCTTGGCAGCTTAATCTCGGATCAAACGTTGAATTTGATATGGAATTTGAAATCTTCAAGGTTGACTTTGTGACTTTGATCTTCCTTGAATTTGATTTGAATATCTATAACGTTAATTCGTAGGTTTAGCACCATAATTACGAATCAAACGCTATAATTTGATGAATATCTTCAAGAACGCCTTGAATATCGCCTAGAACGCCTTGAATATTTGAAGAACCTTCGTAGAGAAAATTTGAAGAGCTTCCTTCGTCTTCTCTAGCTTTTTGATTGAGCTTCTGTGTGTGTAATTTATGAGCTACAAAGGACCCTATTTATAGGTGTAGGATGGAAGATTTATGGATAATTTGGAATCCGTTGATAATTATCCATTTTATTTAATAAATAATTATCATAATTTTGGAGCCATTTGATTGGCTGATAGAAGATCTAGATAGATCTTCTAGATATTATCCAAAAATCAACTTGATTTGATAATTATCCATAAATTAACTCAAATAGATAAATATCATTTGTCGTAGACGACTTTTGATTGGTCAATATTTCCACGTGGCATGATTTGATTGGTTGCAAAATTTCAATATCTACAGCTACAAAATGAAATTCGTTGCGATTTGTGATGTTTTGGCAACAAAAAATGAGTTTTGTAGCTTATTGTCATTTACATAGGACGAAAATTATGTTTTGTTGCTAAATGTGCATTTTTCTATGATTTCGCAACGATTCTTTAAGCTACAAAATTAATTTCATTGCGATTTGTAATGTTTTGGCAACAAAAAATGAGTTTTGTAGCTTATTGTCATTTGCCTAGGACGAAAATTATATTTTGTTGCTAAAAGTGTATTTTTCAATTATTTCGCAATTTTTAAGCTACAAAATTAATTTCGTTGCGATTTGTGATGTGTTGGCAACAAAAAATGAGTTTCGTAGTAACCAAACTTGCAAATTGTGATAGAATTAAAAACTTTTTAATATTTTAACCTTAAAAAAAGATTATGTAACAATGTTTTAATATAATATTCAATTAAAGTTAATAAAAGCATTCTCATATGCATATATCTCCAACAGGCAGAAAATATAAATACAGCAAGAAACCAACAAAAAAAAATGAATTTCGGCGGCAAGTGAATTATTTCTCCCTCTCTCAGAATTAGTTCTCCCTCTCAATAAACTTCCACCAAGTCACGTCTTCCAACCCAAAACCCATTACATCTCAACTTCCTTCAAATCTTACATAAATTCTTATATTTGATAATTTTTCTTGTACTCTTATTCTACAGACGGTAATATTAGAATTCTTATTTATATTTTACCACTTTGATTTTAGTATTAAAAATATATATTTTCTTATGATTTCAGAACCAAAAGTAGATTGTATTTTGGAGAACGAAACTAGTTCATAGTAATTATTACGTACAGGTATGTCTTCTTAGTGCATTTTTTGATTATATTGTGGTGATTTATTTTATATTTTGATCTCGATTTTGATACATAGATTACACGTTATTGATGTGTGTATTAAGATGTGTTTGTCGGCTATTTATTTTTGAGCATGTTGTTTTAAAATGGTTAAAATTATTAAAGTTTTGCATAATATTTTTAATTTTTTATTATTATTTGTTTATAAAATTTTTGTGACTCTAATTTAATTATATTGCAATCTATTATGTTATGCAGATTCGGGGATGGTGACTCTAAGGATGAAAGAAGAACCAATGCTCATACATGTCCGTTTAGATTTGTACTATTATGTTGTTTTTTTAGTTTGTACTAATATGGTTAAGTGAATCTTTCATAGTTTTATTGTTGCATATTTCATTTGTTATTTTTAAGAATTTTCATTTATTTTGTTATAAAGACATGGTATCATATGTTCCCTTTATGATGTGTTGTTTAATTATAATATGATTTGTCAAAATTTAAATGCTTTATTGGATGTTTCTGAAATTTACAGTTTATTAAAAAAATATATGGAAAAGATATGAAATATAAAAATAATATTTCAAATATTACCGACAATTTAAACAATCATCACTGATATTGGCAACAATATATTTTTTATTGCGAAATTTGATAATTTGGCAACAATATTTTTGTTGCCAAATATAATAAATATTGAGTATAATATGTGATTATATGCAACAAAATATCATTTTATGCAACGATATGCATATACTTTTTAGCACGATTATAATTGTTGCGTATAGTATATGTTTTTGCAACGATTTAATTGTGTTGTCTATAATATACGTATACGCAACGAAATTTCATTTTTCGTTGCCATGAACTTTTAGCAACGTGGATTGCGCCACGAAGCTGGCAACGAAATATTTTCGTTGCCAAAAGTTTTAGCAACAAAAATTTCACTTTTTCGCAACGAAAATTAGCGCGGCTGCTAGTAAAATTTCTTGTCTAGGCATTATCTATATGTTAAATTGGTGTAAGCTCAAATTTTATGCACTCTTTCACTAATTAAATATATTAAACTGGTATATATACAAAATGAAACAAACAAATTAAATAAAGATAGTAAAATAATTAATTAGTCCAGAAGTTAAGTTTGCAAACCTATAAACTCTATAAATTTGTATCATAACTGAGCTTTTATATAAATGAATGTCATTTTATAATTACTACAAATGAATATCCCACAAAATTCTACTTCAAATCTATTTCAATTCAAGAAAAGTGTAATTTAATTTAGTAAAATTAATTCAAATTTCACAATAAACAAACATCATCCAAATCTTCTTTTTTTGTTGTTGTTGTTGATAATCTAAACCTGCCCTCGTGCGTATATATATCCAAGAACGTGGGCAAGTATCGAAAAAATACAAGAGCTCCACGAGCATCACGAGATCAGCAGAAAGTTCAATTTTACACAAAAGAAATCTACCACGTAAGCCATGCATGCATGCATGCAAAATATAATATATTTACTTAATATATATTCTCTTCAAATAAAAAGAAACGATAATTAGACAGCAAAACCTTTTAAAATATTCATTTTTTTGTGAATTTAAACTTTTTCTTCAATATTCACTTATGGGGAATATGGATTGATTTCATCAATTTAAATTTTATTAACAGTTACATATTTTTTTCTTTTATATTTCTGTATTTACATCATTTATCACCTATAAATAGTCCAACCTTGAACCTCCACAATCCATCCCACAAAACACAAGAAACGAAAGCTCCAATGGAAAACACACTAAAACTCTTCATTCTTTACTCAATGCTAATGGCTACCCTAGTAGCCCACACCACTGCCCGCAACCTCAACATAGCCCTACCCACTGAAACTACCCTACCCGAACAAAAATGGGTCGAAAACCTGATCCACAACCCATTCGGAGAAGAAGAAAAGTTCACCAAGCTCCACTTCTACATCCACGATTTCGTGAGCGGTGAAAACCAAACCGTTTACAACGTTGCTGAATCCTCAATCACTACCGATTCGGGTACCCTATTCGGGCGGGTCCAAGTGGTGGATCACTTGATAACCGCCGGCCCGGAGCTTGATTCGGAAAAAGTGGGTCGGGTCCAAGGGATCCATGTAATGGCCGATTTGAATGTAGCCGCCCTAGGGGCAAATTGGAACTTTGTATTTAACGATGGAAGCACGATTACTGTTCTAGGGCGATTAGTCGCGTTTGCAAAAGAGGGTGAGTTGAGTATTGTTGGTGGGACCGGGGAATATTTGATGGCACGTGGAATCGCGTTTAAGAGGACTCTAGTTATGGACCCTGACACGTGGAACAGTATTATGGAGTATACCATGTACGTTTATTCGTCAAAGTCGTTGGGACTACCCATCGTGTAGGGGTAGTTTGGTCTTTTCGTGTGTTTGAATAACGATGAAATTGTCTCGAGTCGAGTCTCAGAGTATTTAATCATGTTCTATGAGTACAAGTTTTAAACTTTTCGTGTATGAGTTTGTGTATTAATTTGGTTTTGTTTTAATAAGCTCTTTGAAATAATAAAATTTCGTGTTTTTTACTTTGGAGAAATTGAATGAAATATATGGGTCGATTATATATTTAATGTCGTTTCTAGTATCGAGAAATTTGTTGCACACTAGCTTTAATTTTTAATTATAATTAGATAAATGAATCACTAGAGCTTTAGTGTTGTTTTGCATGATATTTGGCAAAGATTAGTAAGAGCTAAATAAAATTCCAATTTTATTTTCTATTTTTTGACTAGTTAAAATTAAATCATTGGTGTCTACAAAGACGGCTAACAAGAGGAATAATTGTCAAAAAAAATATAAACACTATACTTTTAAATAACTTATGTAACCAAGTTTTTTCCATTGAGATTTTAATTAACTTTTGTAATTCAATTAATTAATTAATTAATCTCATAACGGTTATAAAGAAAATCCAACGGCCAATTTCCATTTTGGCGCGAAAAACACACACACCTTCAAATTAACCAATACAATTGAACAGGAAAAAACTAGTCATCTTCTTCCTTTTTTCCTGGGATTTTCAAGAAGAGTAAATTGAAGAGAAAAAAAATGGAAGATGATTCTAATTGGAAACTTCAATCGGATTGGTACTCTCCAACTCGCCTCCACGACAGCCCAGTGGAATACGATTTTCCGGTACACAAATTAGAAGCTTAATCTTGGTTTTTGTTAAAGATTTCTTGTATTTTCTTCAGGATTTCTGTGAAAATTGGTCTGATTTTTTTGGTAATTTTGATAATTTCTTGTTTATGATTTGGAAGGGCGATAGGTTTATACCAAATCGGAGCCTGATGGATCTTGATCAAGCCCATGGTAAATTGACAAACAGGAATAACAGAGTACCTTCCAAGCCTATGTTCAAAGTTAGTTTCTTTTGAATTTCGAATTTTTTTTCCGATTTTTCTTGATTTAATTTTGTGGGTTTTTGATATTCTTGATATGGTGTATTAATTATACTACCAATCGAAAACCCGAATTATGCTTCAATTTTAGATGTAATTTTGCATTTTAATGGCATGAGGTATATGTTTGGGTGTTTCAATTACGAATTCGAATGTGTATACATAAATCCCTTGTGGTAAAAATGTTGAATTAAATGACAGATGGAATATAGGAAAAGTTTGGAAAATTTAACTCTGGATGTTGAAGGAAGGCCATTCCAGATGATGGTTTTCAGGGGCAGCCCCAAATCAAGTAGAAAATCGTGCCGTTTGATCGATGAGATGAGACGAAGTGACGAAGAAATCCCTTGTTCTAAGCCATTACGACGATTCCCAAAGGTAAATCATTTGTCATTATGTTCGATTTTCGTTTTTTTTACCGAAAAATGCATTTAGAAACATAACGGTGTGTTTGGATCGAGTGATTTAGATTTGGAGAAGGGATTTGGAGGATGGATTTTAAATAACACCTAAGCTGGATTCATTTGAAATCCACCGTAGTTATGGAGAAAATATGTCAAAATGAATGACAAGAGATTTGAAATCCATCGTAACATGATTTCAACCAAACGAACTGAAATAGATTTGTCGATAAATTTGAAATCCTTCAATCCAAACACACCCTAAAAGTTTTGTTAATACTTAATAGATCGAATAAGTTTCTCATAATCACTTGAAACTAACACGAAGAGAGACTTCATGCAGACTGAGTCTCGTGTTTTGGATGCGCCTAATATAAGGAACGATTACTATGTCGACATAATGGATTGGGGTAAAACAAACATTCTAGCTGTTGCTTTGGGTACAAACTTATACCTGTGGAATGCAGATAATGGACAAATAGATTTGTTAGCAGAAGTGAGTAGCGAAAATGATTATGCCACGAGTGTATCTTGGTCTGAAGATGGAAAACTAGTTGCAGCGGGATATAAGAGCTCCAAAATCGAGCTCTATGATCTGGAGACTCTTAAGCCTGTAAAAACTTATATATTTTATGATTTTTACAATAACGTATGTTTTTTCAACCATTGATTTGAGCTCGTTGTGTGTATTTTATGCAGGTGAGATGCCTTAACGGTCATCAGAGGCGAGTAGGAACTATAGCGTGGAACGGGCATGTATTAACATCTGGTAGCCAAGATCGAGCCATCATTACTCATGACGGTATTCAATCTTTGATCATCATCTGCTACAATAATATACGACTTGTATTTCGTATTATAGATGCAAGTCAAATGTATATATAACGAATATCTTATAACTTGACAATATACGTATATGATGACTAAAATTGAGTGAAATTGTGAATCTAATAGGGCTTATACCATTTGTTTCTTGTGTTTATGTTAGTAAGAGCAAGGAATAGTATGGTGTACTATATGAAAGTGCACATTCATGAAGTTTGTGGGTTGAAATGGTCGAACACGGGTACCAAACTAGCTAGCGGTGGCAATGACAATCTAGTTTACATATGGGACGCGTGCAAAATGAGCTCAATGCATCAGTTATACCGATTTAATGATCATCGTGCTGCAGTAAAGGCCCTGGCATGGTGCCCTCATGATTTCAATATTCTTGCCTCTGGAGGAGGCTCAAATGATGGCACTATCAAGATATGGAATATACAAAAAGGAACTTGCATTAACAGCATTGGAACTAAAGCACAGGTAGTTCATTCAGATAGTTTAAGCACACTATATAAACAGTGAATGATGCCATGTCAGCAACGTAACCTATATAAGGGATGAATAACTTGATTGTTTTTATGACTACAATTGTGTAGATATGTGGGCTAGAATGGAACAGGCATCATAAGGAGATACTAAGTGGGCATGGATATGGTTCTGAATGTCATAACCAATTATGTCTATGGAGATACCCATCCATGTCTAAAATAGGACAATCAGTGAATCACACATCTAGAGTTCTGCATCTATCCCAGGTCTGATGTAATTCTTTTGAGCAACATAAAATAAGTATTTGAATAAAGTATCGAAATGTTTTAAACCCGTTTTTCGTTTCAAAATTTCATTTTCGACAGAGCCCAGATGGTTTAACTGTCGTTTCAGCTGGTGCAGACGAGACACTTCGTTTCTGGGAGGTATTTGGCCCTGCCTCGGATAGCAATTCAAGGATTTCGTATTTGGAAAGTCTTTTATCTTTCAAAACATCACCCATAAGATGATGACAAATGAAAAATACACCCTATCATGACAATTATCTCACAGTTGACTAGGTATCTGTTGCTACTGCGTGTTCTGTAAATTGCAAACGAAATTTTGGTATTGTTTCAGTTATATGGCTTCAAAGTTTTGTACGCTCTAGATGAGTTCGAATTGTATTAAGATAAGAGTAAAGTTTTCATATAAACGAAACATCAAAGACCGAAACGGTGATAATATTTATTCAAGAAATTGATTCATAACAAGCTGAAAAGGAAGCCGTTTAACCTGTAAGAGCAGCATTGAGAGCACTGTGCACATCTACACCAATTTGTGCTTCAGCTTTCTCCACATCAGTCGAAGCTGAGCTTAGCTTTTGTTGAAACTCAGTAAGGCCTTTTTGTACTAAATTTGGGTCAATATGGTCCACAGGAGTGGCCTCAATAGCTATTATATCTGCAATAGAGTTTGCATGGACAAAAGCAAATCCACCGCTGAGGAAATATTTGGTTACTTCGTTTCCTTCATGGACTGATAAAATCCCGGGTTTTAGCTCTGTGATTGTAGCTACATGGCCAGGTAAAACACCCATTTGTCCAGTGGCTGCTGGGACTATGACCATATCTACCTGAAAATATGCCAAAAAGATACACATGGATTATACAAAAAGATATCGGAAATCCATCAGGTTGTGTTTGGATTGAAGGATTTGAAAAAAAAATCTATTTAATTCGTTCGGATGATTTGAAGTTAGAATAGATTTGGTATGCTTGGAACTCATTTTGAGCTATTTTTTTCGATCATTAAGGTGGATTTGAGATCCACCAGATTTGAAATCCTCGAAACCCTTTCACCAAATTAATTCCTCAAATTCAAATCAGTTTATATACAATTTCAGGTTACATTTGGATGTAAGAATTTTTCTGCAGGAAAGGACTTCAAATCAATCGGAAGAATCATCAAAAGAAACAAAAAGAATTATAAAACCAAAATGATCTTTCCAAACAATCAATTAATCAGAAAACACCTCAAAAGCTTATATAATCTAATAGAAATTGTAAAAAGAACCTA
The DNA here is from genome assembly GCA_963669365.1 of Verbascum thapsus. Lineage (NCBI taxonomy): Eukaryota > Viridiplantae > Streptophyta > Magnoliopsida > Lamiales > Scrophulariaceae > Verbascum > Verbascum thapsus. Next base: position 736,517 of record OY770120.1, read on the forward strand.
TCCTACCATAAACAAGATCAAAACTTTTAATCACCGACCCAAAACAACACTTATTTACATCTCCGTAAGAACAAACAATCGTACATACACATTACATACATATATATAGATAGATAGATACATATAAGAGTATGTGCATATATACCTGTTTGGCAGATAAGACGGAATCATAAGGAAGAACCAAATTAACAGTTAGCTTTGATGGAATAGTGGAAGGGGTAGGTGGACGTGAAGCCATGTAAGCTGAGGGTGTTTGTGGTGGCTCAATATTTGGGATCATTTTTTTCCAAGCATCGACGAATTTTGAGTCGCCGGAAGTCTCCGCCGGGAGATCGGTGGAGAATGGGCGGAGCCACCGCATAGAAGCGGCGGGAGCGCGGCTGAGGAGGAGACGTTGGCACTGTCGCAACATTTTTTAGTGTGTTAGAAAATGGAGTTTTTGGGAAAATAAATAAATATAGGATTTATTGCAATTTTAGAAACTTGGATTTGGGCCTTTATTACTAAGATAGCCCATATATATTGGGCCTGTATTCTAGTCCAGCTCAGTAAAATATGGGCCTGTAATCGTGATCATATAGTCATGGTTTGAATCTGAGTCGACCCAATTGTACTTGTTGTACTCATGTACTGCTATTTCTTTCTTCCATGTAAACATATATCTAACCCTTATATAAATGTGTGAATAACAAAATTGTTTCGTCCTATGTGAAAAGACATAATGCCCCTTACTATTAATTAATAATTATTAATAATTAATAGTTAATTATTAATAATGTAGGAAACACAATTTATTAGGATTCCACATAAGCATTAATTCTTTATTAATTAGGACTCTAATTTATTTATACTATTGTTATTACTATTGTTATTAAATATAAAAGTAAATATAATCCTATTGGTATTAGAATTCCACCAACCACCAACCGTAAGCATGAATAAATAATATATGTTTACACGGTTGGTATCATTAATAATTAAAGATTTCTAGAATTAAAGAATTAGTTGGTATAAAAATTATTATCATTAATAATAATAATTAGACTAATACTATGTGTACACGGTTGAATAATAAATACCAATACCAGTAGGACTCTAATTTATTTATACTATTGTTATTACTATATATGAGAAAAAATAAAAATTCATTCGTAATTAGATACTATTAAACTTAATCGTGCTTGGGCTTTTCAAGTGATAACAAGAATTTTATAAATTAAATAAGATGTTTGTGGTGGCTTTTTAGCAAAATAATACAAAAAAAATAAAACAATCTCAAATTAATCAGATGACAATAAAAGGTAGAAGACTGCATCCTGAAGCCATCTTCAAATTCTTAAAAAAAAAAAAATAGCAATAAATGTTGCAATATTTTCGATGCCATCTTTATTGTAATTTGGAATGAGAGAATGAGGAAGTGGGTAAGTGTTGTACTAAATTTGTCTTTATTTCTCAACTTCACGAAGCTTTGTAGGTTTTTTAACAAAACAATATAAAATACAGTTTTCTTCTTACTTTTTTTAATTTAAAAAACTAGAAGACCATGTCATCTAATTTCTTAGAAATTTGAAGATGGAAATTATAATCTATATTTAGTTCGATGACAGAATAAATTAAAAAATATGACAAATGCAATGGTCTACCATTATGTGATGAAGATAGACTAATTACATTTTGTGGTTACTTAAATAGAGAAATTATACATTAATTTAGGATATAAGGCATTTATTATATATAAAGTGATGACATATACCTCTTTTTTACATACAATTAATTTTTAATCACCTATAGTTAAAATCAGAATTAATTAATTTTAATAAATTTATACAATATTATCACTATCTTTAGAAAATAGACTAATTACTCTTTATAATTTAAAAAATGAGAAATAATACAAATAATGTCAACAAAACCTAAATATAATAATAGTAATATATATAATAATAATAATATTCCTACATGATATTCGTAGACAACAGAAAAAAGAATGAACTCTTATTCAATTTGAATAAATTTCATATGTTGACACGTCATTCTAAAAGTCATTCAATTTGAAAAAGATCAGCTCAAATTTAAAGGATATTTAGAAGATCAAAGTTGACAAAAATATTAATTTCATTATTTGCGTAAGTTCAATTCATACTAAAAAATTTAATAAACAAAAAAAACCTAAGTAATATAAAATTGTAAATATACTAATAAACAAAACTTTAATAATATCATAATAATATAATAATTATTATTATAATTACTCTCTCTTCTATATAATTTATGAATAACAAAATGATTTTTTCTTATGTGAAAAGACTTTCATACATACTATTATTATAATAATTGAAATTACTATATAAAATAATTCTAATAGTAATAGAAAATCATTTATGTAACAAAAAACAATCTCTACAAGAAAATGAACATATTTGTATCATTATTATAATAACTTAATTTATCATATAAAAGAATTCTAATGGTAATTGAAAATTATTTATGTAGCAAAAACGATCTCTAAAATAAAAGAGCCATATTTATAGTAAAATTCTATTTAATAAATAAATAAATTATATTCCTAAATCTTCACACTACCATGCCTATAAAAAATATTTAGTTGTCTAAAGTTTAACTATACTAATGAAAAAAATATTATTCTGGACATATTATATATTATATTATATATAGATATAGTAGAAAATTATTTAGTAGTAGGACTTTCATTGTATTAATAGGACTTTGTATAAATAGTAGAATAAATTTTCTGGGACTAACATAATGAAAACATTTAAATTTTTTTGGACTCATATTTACAAGTATTTATATTCAACTAAAAATTCTCGCAACTCATTATATGCAACTATGTGAACTCAATTATGTGAACTCTAGGTATGTAGTGGTCAAGTTCGTTTAACAATAATTTCACTAGAATTTGGATCGAAACATTATATGCAATTTACCGACATTGGATTCAACGCTTGAATGAGAGAAGTGGCATGCTGCTTTTTAGTGCACCAAGATAATAAATTGTTAAATAAACATCACGACTGATAGCGAGCGTAAGACCACTGATTGGTGAAAGTAAAATTGACTCATGCAGAGAAAGTAAAATAAACATCACGACCGATAGAGAGATGCGACATTAGGATTAACGATAGTGTAGGGATGTCGGGGGTACCATTTTTGAAATGAAGATTGAGAGCCAACAATAGTAGTTAGGTAATAAAGCAGAGAGATTGTGTAAGAGAGTGTGATCGAGAAGGATGATAGTCTTTAGATGGTGATGATGGTGTCGATGTTTATATTAAAAAATATTATTGTATATTAACCATTATTAGAAAAAAAATTAGATTTCTATAAGGAAGAAGAATTAAGATAGTGATATATTTTACGATGATACCTAGATTAATATCTTATGCAGAAACGAAAATGTTAAAATAAAATAGTAATATTTTTTTTTTGTCAAAAGTTTATTTTACAATCAAATAAACAAAATAAGTTATTAAAAACTAATAGGAAATCATTTAGTAAAAGAAATTTAAGTACTTAGGTAGTTGCATTACTCAAAATTATATAAACAATGTGTTAAGAAAACTTTTTAATGCATGAAGAAATATAACAAAATATGTGATAGAGATCTTAATTTCTTATATTTTGAAATTAATTTCTTATGAATTCTTTGAAAAATGTGCATTATATATTCGCGTAAAATGATTGATTTTGAATTTTGCATATTTTTACTAAATAATTGGAATTTATGAAATGTGTCAAATCAAGTGCGATTATATTAATAAATGGCGCGCAATTTATTGCTTAGTTATTTTTGTCATGACTATGTGATTAAAAATAATAAAGTAAGTAGAAAAAAGAAAAATAGTTTAAATATGAAATTATTGATGTGAGATAGTGTGAAATAAGGAGAAATAATGTGAAATAATGAACGTGTTGATTAATGAGTAGCTATATATAAAAAAGTTACTGATTTGTTTTTATTAAAATATGTCATATTGAAATTTTCAAAAGTTGCAATAAATTTTTTTGCAAATATAAACAAGCATGTAAAGTTTTTCAGATATTAGGTGGAGAGCAAGTAGAATAAAAATAAATAAATATACATGTGTGGAGTTTAGAAAAGAAAAAATAGCGTTAAGATAAATTTTAAAAAGATGCATAAGTGGATAATTGTATACAAAAACATGCTAGAAAAATTACTAATATTTTTTGTCAAATATTATTTTACATTCAAGTACATAAAATAAGTTGTTCGAAAAATAGATATAAGGCCAATTAAGGGGAAAAAATCTTTTAATAGTCATTTATCGAGTAAAATTAAATATTTCGATCTCTACAGTGTTTAAAGTTATATATGACAAATACAATAAAATATATGAGAGATTTTAAGTTTATAGGTTTATTGTATTTTATGTTTTGAGATTAATTTTTCAGAATTTCTTTGAAAAATGTGATATATATATATATATTATATATATATATATATTCGAGTGCAGTGACTAATTTTGATGTTTTTTTGTTCGTGTTTTTACAAAATAATTAGGATTGATGAAATCTATCAAATCAAGTGTAATTTTATTTATGAATGACGCGTAAGTTAATGCTTTGTTAGTTTTGTGATGATCATGAATTATAAAATATCAAAAATAAAGAGAAAAAATAGTTTAAGAATGAAATTGTTGATGAGAGATAGTGTGAAATTATGAGGAATAATGTGATGTAATATATGTTGATTAATAAGTAGTTCATACATGAACATAATTAGTATGAAAGTAAATGAATTTGATTGAAAATAAGTTATATTTGAAATTTGAGAAAGTTGTGATAAAAGAAATAATCTTTGCAAACATATATATTCGTAGTTTTTTAATATAAGGTGTTAAAAAAAACTAAGAGAAAAATATAAATTAATAATTAGAATAGACTCATCTTAGGATATAACTCATTTTATTCCAATTTTGTAAGTTTATTCATGACAAGTTTTATGTTTTAAATGAGATTTAAAAACTAAAAACCGCTAGAATTTTGCAATGATTAATAAGAATTGAATTTATTTAGCAATAAATTATATAATTATAAAATTATTAGATAGAATAATAATAATTTATTTTAATTTAATTCATTATTAAAAAAATCATGTGCTAACCACGTGCGTTAAACCACGTGCAACGCACGTGATATTTTCTAGTATACACAAATATATATATTTTTGGAAATAGATTAGCTTGAAGATTGGAGAATTTTAATGGCATTGGCTCTTCGCATTGGTTGTTTGCAACTACTGTTTAATTTTATGATTTTCTAAGGCAGAATTGACACGTAAAGATTCAGCTTATACCGTGTGAAGCTAACCAAGTAGTTGAGGTTTTGGCCAAGGGAGGTTTGGGTCGAAGATGGGACATTTTTGATATCCGTTGGATGGGAAATAATGAGGTTTGTGTTTTTTCAAATTTCATATAATTCTGGATGCTACTCTAGGAATTTTTTCGTTTCTTTTGGTTGTTGGTTGAAGTTTGAATTATTCATCTTTCAAGTAAGCGTAACTTTCGGTGGGAGTGCAGTTAAGATGTTCGACTGAATGACTAAATGGGATTTTGTAGCTGGTTTTTCTTTATTCCAGTTCTCCTGTTCATTACATACTTTGTGAACATCATTTTGGGTTAATGGAAGAGGATTTTGTTAGATTATTCTGCATATTTACTGCCGGTGTAACCAGCTCAACTTGATTGCATGCGTTTGTATCAAGTTTAATGTAAGGTTTTTCATGAAATAGTGTGTCTAAGGCTGTTTTTCTTATGATATATACTGAATCTAGCGTTAGTTAACAAAAGGTACAGTGCTGTCATTGTATCTCCTATCATATTGTCAAGATCAAATTTAGTGAGAATGTGTTTAGATTTATTTTGAGAAATTAGTATTTTATTCGTTTTCTGCAGGAACATTTGATGGTGTAAGCTACAGAAATCCTCATTTGTTTTCCACATGGCACCAACACCCTCTTTCCCTCATCACATCACCAAATACTCCACCTCACTCTTCCCTTCAAATCTCACGCATATATTCTCCATTCCACCCACAACCACGGTCAATGCCGTCAGTTTGGAAAAGCCTATCCCAAGTGAAAAGGATGCCCAAGTTCAAAATGCAAAGGCTGCCAAATCCAAGAAAGCACGAACCATGGCTGGATTAATCAACAAAGAATCCTGGTCATCCCAACTCGAATCCCGCCTCTCCCCTCTCACTCCTCTCTCCCAAACAGCCTTCTTCCAAACCCTTCGCCTCATCAAAACCCCTTCTAAAGCCTTTCGTTTCTTCAAGTGGGCCCGAGATTCTGGCTTTACCCACACCCACCAATCCTACTTCATGATTCTAGAAATTCTGGGTCGGGCCCGAAATCTCAACCCGGCTCGAAACTTCCTCCTTGCAATACCTAGAAAGTCTAACAATAGTGTTCCACTGACTGACAAGTTTTTCAACAGCTTGATTCGGAGCTATGGAGAAGCAGGGCTTTTTCAAGAATCTTTGAAGGTAGTAAAGCTTATGAAATCAATGGGTATTTCACCTTCCACTGTTACGTTTAATAGTCTATTCTTGATTTTGCTCAAAAGGGGTAGGACGGGTATGGTTTTTGAGTTGTATGATGAAATGCTTAGGACATATGGAGTCAAACCGGATCCATACACTTTTAACATTTTAATAAAAGGGTTTTGCATGAACTCCAGGGTTGATGAAGCCTTTAGAATGTTCAAAGAAATGGAGAGGTTTAAGTGTGAACCAGATTTGATAACATACAATACAATTGTTGATGGATTGTGTAGAGCGGGAAAGATGACTATTGCCAGTAACGTGGTAAAAGGCATGTGCAAGAAGAGTGATAATTTGAGGCCTAATGTTGTTACTTACACCACTTTGATTAGAGGGTATTGTGGTAAACGAGAGATCGATGGGGCGTTTGATATGTACAAGGAGATGGTTGATAATAGGATTAAGCCAAATGAAATTACTTTTAACACAATTATACAAGGGCTTTGTGAATCTCAAAAGTTTGATATGATGAGAGAAATTTTAGAGGAATTTCAGGAAGAGGGTGGAGGATTTGTTCCCGACACCTGTACTTTTAACACTTTGATAAATGCTCTTTGCAGTCGAGAGAATTTCGATGAGGCATTTAAAGTTTTTGAGAAGATGAAGGAGCTAAACGTTGAACGGGATTCAGCTACATACAGTGTTCTAATTCGCGCTTTGTGTCAAAAGGGAAATTTTGGTAAAGCAGAAGAGTTGTTTGATGAGTTATTTGAACAAGAAATTTTGTTGCGTGAAGTGAATTGCACACCTATTGTAGCAGCATATAATCCTATGTTTGTGTATTTATGCACAAATGGGAAAACTAAGAAAGCCGATAGAGTGTTTAGGCAACTAATGAAAAGAGGGGTACAAGATGCTATTGCTTACGAGACTTTGATTTCAGGGCATTGCAATGAAGGGTCTTTTCCGGATGGGCATAAACTGTTGATTTTGATGCTGAGGAGAGATTTTGTGCCTAATGTCAAGATTTATGAGTCTCTAATCGATGGCCTATTGAAACAAAAGGAACCAGATCTTGCCCATAACACGTTAGAAAAGATGTTGAAAAGTTCATATCTCCCAAGAACATCCATGTTTCATCGTGTCCTAATGGAACTTGTCGAAAAGAGTTATGCGTACGAATCTGCTAAATTAATGATGCTAATGTTGGATAAACAGATTAGACCAAACATCAATGTCTCCACTGATGTTGTCCGAGTGCTATTCAAAACCGGTCTGCAAAACGAGGCGTTTAAGCTTGTTACAACTCTTTACGAAAATGGTTACATTGTGAACATGGATGAACTTATTGTTTTCCTTTGTCGGGATAGGAAGTTTTTAGAAGCATGTGAATTGGTACTGTTAACTTTGAAAAATGACCAGACTATAGATACAGATATATGCAATACGGTTGTAAAAGGTCTTTGTGAAAATCGAAGGGTATTAGAAGCGTTTCGACTTTACTATGAATTGTTAGAGAAGGGTTTTAGACAACCTTTGAGCTGCCTTGAAGAGTTGAGAAATGCTCTTGAAGCTGGAGGAAAATTGAAGGAAGCTGAATTTGTTGCTAAGAGGATACTAAGTTTGTAGCAAGTTGTATGTAAAGGAAAAAATGCTTAATGTTCTTATAATTTGAGGGGTTTTTGGTAATTATATAATATATGAGGGGTTTATGTGTAATTTTTTCTCCAACTTTTTTAACCAAGAGAGGGTTTTATATTCTCTTATCCCCATTTCTTCTTATTTTAATTGTTAGGAATATGATGCCGGTGAATAAACACATGAAACAAAGAACAATGAAAGAATACACGAGAGTTGTTTACCCAGTTCGTCAAAACAATTTGACTACGTCTGGGGGCGCTGCCAAGCCAGGATATTCCTTATGAGATTACATTGTGATTCCAATGAGAGTATTAGGACTCTGAGGGTTACAATGATATTAGGGTTATTTATAATACAATATACCTAACCCTAATAGGAGAATGACATAAGCCCATCAGAATACTTTTGGGCCTATTTACAGTCTTTCAGGCTCCATAACTCAACAATCTCCCACTTGGAGACTGATACCAGTTGTTAGGAATATGATCGACTATTGTGAATAAACGCAAGAAAGAAAACACACGAAATTGTTTACCCAGTTCGTCAAAAGAATTTTGACTACGTCTGGGGGCACTGCCAAGCCAGGATATTTTCACTATGTTTCGAATGATGAGATTACAATGAGAATCTTTGGGTTACAATGATATTAGGGTTATTTATAATACAATATACCTAACCCTAATAGGAGAATGACATAAGCCCATCAGAATACTTTTGGGCCTATTTACAGTCTTTCAGGCTCCATAACTCAACATTAATGACTGTAAAGTTGGCTAGTTGTAAAAATTGTTGCATCAAGTCTACTAGTTTTTATAAAGAATTGATCAACATTAGTATAACGGAATCAGATTTTTTATTCTAATTTCCTGTTCCATCTCCTATTTCATGTATCAGATGTTTGACACGTGTTAAAAAAATTATACATATTAAACATCCCTTAATAAGTTTATTTGTAAATTAATTTGTCGAATAACTAAGTAATTGAAATAAGAGATGGAATATAGTTTTGCAATAGAGAAACATATCCAAATATAACGTGACATTTTTTTTTTGGGAAAAATGTTTAATAAATACTTTTAGTTTTAAGACCCTCATTTTTTATTTTTTTTTTTGGGTAAATTTACACCCACAAAATGCGTAGAACTAATGACATCCTTATAAACATGGCCAATTTGGAGTAGGAACCACATCATGGACCAAATAAACATTTATTTTCACATTGTAGAATTAAAAATTATATGGTTATTGACTTATTTTCTATTAAATTTTATACATATATCGCGAAATACATTATTATGAATAAATGACATGTAAAATATTTATTAAACTAACAATTAAAAAATGGTGTTACAAAGCTGCAAACATACATTCACAAAGGGACGTGAATAATCATGAAAAATTGCATCTATTAGCATGAAAAATCACATCGTCTCTTCTTCAAAAGTCGCCACCTTTTCACTCTCTTTATTAACCCCTTCACCTCTCCACCACCACTGCCCCGCCACCACCACCACCCCACAACTCTTCCTCTACAGTTACACTTCCCTCCGGTTCCTCCAGTTCCACCATGTTCAACAGCAATGGAGGTACACGCTTTTCTTACAGATGATTCTTACTGTAACACGTTTTTAACTTTCTACAGGTTTCGATTTTGCAGCAATGGCGGCTAAGGATTCCGGCAAGGGGAAGATGAAGGAGGTGGCTGCTCAAGAACAACCAGTTATCCCCGGAGAACAATCATCACACCGAAACATGACCAACAACAACAATAATAATGGTAATAATCTCTTCAATATTATCAGACAACACCAGTTTGCTTCTCCAAACGTTGAACCAATGCAGCAAAGACTGAACACAGCCGGGGCAGGGCATCCCAGGCTTTTCGGTTCGACTTTGAAACCTTTCTCTTTCATGTCCCTTTTAACTGCACCTGACGATGAACTTCCAGATATCAGTCATAGCTATCAAATCGATCAGATTATCACTCACCATGTATGTAATCATTCTCTCTTTTTTACTGTCCCTGTTTTTTGACGAAATCATGATATTAAACCAATTTGTTAACGGGTTTTCGGAGTTCTAGTCTCATTGATTCCAAAATCGTAAAATTCATACTATTGTAGAATGAGAATCTGAAGCATGTACTGGCCTCAATGCTGAATGACTGCCGGCGCATAACAGAGGAACGTGCATCGAAAAAGCTGAAAGAGAAAGACGAAGAAATTCAAGTGAAATCAAACCAAACTGCACATTTGCAGCAAATGCTGGAGGTTTACAAGGGCGAATCCGAAAGGCTTTTAGAAAGGGTTCGTTTCTTGGAGAGAATGACGATTTCACTAAGGGCGAATTTGGAGGAGGCAAATGCAGCTCGTCATGCAGAAACAGAGGATGATGAGGAGGAGGAGGAGGAAGAAGAAGAAGATGAAGAGGATGATTCAGAATCGTTGTTTGAGGATCCTGACAGGGTGAAGCCCGTTATGCTCGATTGTAAGGCTTGTCATAGGCAGATGGCTACAGTTATGATATGGCCATGTCGCCATGTTTGTGTCTGCAAAGGTTGCGAGAATGCCGTCACTGTGTGCCCTGTTTGTCCATCGCCTGTGACAGCCAGTCTCGAAGTTTCTATCCCTCTAGAATGAGACTCTAAATCCACCATCATTAGAAATCTCTTGAGATGATGTTCTTTTACATTGTTAGACTGTTGTTTTGAAGTTTCATGTGTTGAATTTTGGGTGTTTTTTGGTGATGCAACAGATTGTTGCCATTTTCAATTAAACAGAGGCATGTTGTTTTGAAGTTTCATGTGTTGAATTTTGGGTGTTTTTGATGATGTAATAGATTGTTGCCATTTTGAATAAAAACAGAGTCAATTTATCATTATGTAGCTTGATTTATGTTATGGTAAAGCATGACATTTGTAAAACATCTGTAGATTTAAAAAGAGCTTTTAATATAATGGAATTATGTTCAAGATAAAGATAACTTGTGAAAACAAAACTTAAAATTCATACAATTTGGATCCTGTTATGCCCAAACTCTCTGTCTAGGCTGAAGATCTGAGATTTTTATCTCATCTATTTTAGCAGCAACTATGAAGTCATTAATGCTCAACCCTCCTGCATTAATAGTTTTAAGATCAAAAAAGCTGAATAATATGAATAAAAATGAAGAAAATAGTAACAAAAATCAAGTGAAAAACAGGATTACCAATCGACGAAGTCCATAACTGAGCTCTAACTTGATTTGGAGCTTCGAAATGAAGAGTTGGAAGATGGCCTGTCGATTCTGCAGCTTTGTTAATCCTACTGATTAGTTCTTCCCCACATTTCGCGTCCCTTACTTTCCACAAACCATGAAGCTTTAGACCCTCTTCTTCATGTACAATTCTCCACCCAACAATCTGCAAAACGCAACTTTATCCACATGAGTAATGGATCACATTGACCCCCGTTTATCGAAAAGCTATAACAATTAGCAAGTTCTATTCGAATCATATAAAAGACACATTTCGATTATCAAACTGCTGCCACACAGGGCCCAACATTTGTTCCTTCCAACTGTAGGATTGAGTAAATCTAACTCAATTTTAGAGGTCTAAATGTTAGAGTAATCTAGTACAATAAATCACACTTGACCTGGTTAAGTTTCTTCAGATAGGTTTCCTACTGCACAAATATATTCTCCAACAGATGATACCAAATTGATTACGCCTAATGGTCGTAAAGTGTATAACTGAAAAATGCTAATAAGCTATACACTTCACAGAGGCATCACAAAAGCAATGGATAAAATCAACTGTGGCAATTAGTCCAATGTGGCTGTGCTTCGCAAATAAAGCTCAAATCTTTAATCAAAGAAAACAAAACTAAGAGGTTTTAAAACTTAAACACCTTGAACAAGAGCTTTTTGGCTTCAACTTCAGACATGGGCTGTTGAAGCTGAGAAATGGGCGTTAACTCTTGTTGCGCCAAAGACAAAGCCGAAGCATTTGGAATCAAAATCTTGTGCTCTGTGCTCATAAAACCCAGAACCTTATCACCAAAATTGCTCTCGATTTCTTCGGGAAAAGGGTCCCTAGCTCCGAATTCGCCCAGCGGGTCCTTGGCCGTAGCTTGGATTTTAAGTGAATTAGTTCGAGTGGTGATGAAATGGGGGAATTTAGAGGGGTTTTGAAATGGGTTTCTAGAGAGAGAAAGAAGGGGAGATAAGGTCAAGTGTGGTGTAATGGAAGCCATGGGAGAGTAAGAGTGAGAGCTTCTTCTTGCTTCCCCTGTTTTTCTTGGTGGTTAATAGGATTGAATTTTTGAACTCTGTTTTTGTTTTATGCCTTTTGTTATCCAGTGGTTGGGCTTTTTCGGTTAATCACAGCCACTCGATCCCCAGTTTATTATTTATGAATATAATGTTTTTTTAAGCTTGATTATAGATTAATAAGTGTAATGAATTAATTATATATTCCTTAATTAGATTGAACAACAATATAAACTAGATTAGAGACAATAGTCACCTATCAAATATAGTAAGGAACAAAGATCGTGGGTTTTTTCAGATCGAGTAGAACTTGGACTTAGGATGAAACATGGATCCGGGTCGGATTGAACCGACCCGCCCGTACAATCCACAGTGTAACTAACGACTTTAACGACCAACGATCACAACGTTCCGTTTTAACGGTCCCTCAAAACTTAACGGTTGCGCCGATTAATCGCCTCTTGCACTAAAGCTCCGTTTAACCAGAGAATTTTCTAACGCTTCAAATTTTCTAATTTCATATCTTTATGTTAAGAAACGGATAATCCATTGATTGAAGAAGAAGACATGTCTTATTGATTATAGAAAAATGAATGAATGGATACAGCAGGAGAGAATGAACTCTCATGTATATATACTAAACAGAATAACTAACTCGCATTACATAAAACACGACTAACACAAGCAAGCACGCTTTTTATCTTCTAACTTCACACTCCCCCTCAAGTTTGGTCTGGTTCAAAGGCATTTATAAGACCGAACTTGTCCAGTAATCTTCTATGTTGTTCACCACCAACACCTTTAGTTAGTAAATCAGCTGGCTGCTCCTCGCTCTTGATATATTCCATACAAACCTTTCCTTCTTGAATCAAATTTCGGATCATATGGCAATCTACCTCAATATGCTTCGTTCTTTCGTGAAACACGGGGTTCGTGGCAATGCTCATGGCCGATTTACTGTCGGTGTATATCTTTACTGAACCTCGAACATTAATCCCAATGTCTTTAAGCAATCCGGTAATCCAAACGACTTCACACGCTGCAGCTGCAATGGACCGATACTCAGCTTCACATGATGATCGTGACACGGTTTTCTGCTTCTTGGTTTTCCATGATATTATGGAGTCCCCTAACTTGATCATAAAGCCTGTCACCGATCTTCTCGTCATCACGCACGAGGCCCAATCTGCATCACAATAAGTACATAAGTCAGTACCACTTTTAGATTTCATGAATAAACCTAAACCAACCGTTCCTTTGAGGTATCTCAAAACCCTCAAAGCTGCAAGCCAATGAGATCTCTTTGGCATATGCATGAATTGTGACAAGAGCTGCACAGAAAAGGCAATATCCGGCCTTGTCATCCCAAGGTATATCAGTTTTCCTATGAGTCGTTGATACTCATTCGCGTTCTCCAATAGTGGATCATCAATCTGCTCCTGAACTTCTTTGTCGTAATCAGCTGAAGTTAGTTTTAAATTCTGCTCAAGTGGTGTATTCGCCGGCTTACAGCCACTCATCCCTGCATCCTTTAATAAATCCAATATGTACTTTCGTTGGCAAAGATGAATGCCTTCATTATTCCTCATTAATTCAATGCCCAAAAAATACTTGAGAGAGCCAAGGTCCTTTATATGGAATTCATTCTTAAGATGAGCTTTCAACTCTGAAATCATATTGGAATCGTTTCCAGTGATGATGATATCATCGACATATACTATCAAAAGGACAATCTTAGCTCCTGATTTCTTCACAAAGAGTGAATAATCATGCCTTGACTGTTTATATCCAATCCTAATGAGAGATTGAGAGAATTTGGTGTTCCATTGCCTCGAAGCTTGCTTCAATCCATAGAGAGACTTCAGCAGCCTACAAACTTTAGTGGATTTAATATGAGGAGAAGATGATAGCAACTCCCCCTGATTGCCAACACCATCCGGCAAGCACATGTACACTTCTTCATCCAAATCACCTTGTAGGAATGCATTGGTGACATCTAACTGACAGAGGGGCCAATCATGTATAGCTGCTAAAGAAATGACAGTGCGAATGGTAGCAATCTTTACAACCGGGCTGAAAGTCTCATTATAGTCCAAACCAGCCTTTTGATTATATCCTTTGGCAACTAATCGTGCCTTAAACCTATCAAGAGTGCCGTCTGACCGGAGTTTTACTTTGAATACCCACTTACATCCAATAGCCCGTTTATGTGGGGGCAGGTCAACTATCTCCCACGTGTTATTCAAGGAAAGGGCATTGAGTTCTTCACGCATAGCATGTCTCCATTTAGGATCCACAATAGCCTCCTGAAAAGTTTGAGGTTCAGAATATGTGTGAAGAGATAAAATGAGATTTTTATGCCTGTCATGGATATGTTTGTAAGAGAGATTAGAGGAGATAGGGTGAGATGTGGATAATTTTAGTGAAGCTGCTGCAGAAGAGCCATCTAAGGTAGGGCAGATGAAGTCTCTAGACCAAGATGGCTTGGTAACAGTTCTGGTGGATCTCCTTGGAAGCTGTATAATTTCTGAATCAGGTAACAAGTTCTGATCATGCACAATGTCATCATCTGAATGTCCAGCATGTTGGTAAGGCAGAACCAAATCTTCATGATATACATTAGTATCAGGTTCCTGAAAAGAGTTATCTACAGGTACATTGTTAACCAATGCAAAAGGAAAGATGTCCTAATGAAATATGACATCTCTTGAATAAAAAAAGGTATTGTTAGAGGTGTCAAGAAGCTTATAAGCCTTTTGGTGAGGAGCATAACCCATTAGAATGCAAGGTTTAGATCTGTGAGAGAATTTATCAACCACAGGAAGGACTTTGGCATAGCACAAGCAACCAAAAACCCTAATGTGCAATAAAGTAGGTGGTTTACCATACAACAGCTCAAAGGGTGTTTTCCCTTGCAAAAGAGGTGTAGGTGTTCTATTGATAAGATAAGTGCTAGTTTGAACACATTCACCCCAATATTGAATAGGACAATGGGATTGAAACATCAAGGCTCTAGCTACATTAAGTATGTGTCTATGTTTTCTTTCAACGAGGCCGTTCTGTTGAGGTGTATAGGGCACCGAACTTTGATGAATAACACCTTGTGAGGCAAAAAACTGTGTGCATGAAGCCTTAAAAAAATCCCAGGCCCTATCAGTTCTTATTGTTTTAATGGTAGTGTTAAATTGATTTTGAACATAAACAAAGAACTGTTGAAGGATATGCAATATGTCAGTCTTAGATTCCATAAGGAAAGCCCAAGTACCCCTTGAATAGTCATCAACTATTGTTAAAAAATATCTTTGATTTAGGTGAGTGGGCTCCTTGTAAGGTCCCCATATGTCTAAGTGTACCAACTCAAATAAATTTGAGGTTATGTGAGTTCTATGTGGAAATGGTGTTCTATGTTGCTTGGCAATGAGACATATGGGACAATGTGCAACATTATCTGTAAGGGATGGTCCTATGTTAGGCAAGAGTTTCAATCTAGAGTAGGACATATGACCCATTCTCAAATGCCACAATTTAGAATCTATAGAAGCAAAGCATTGGGGAGAAACACTGTCAATATTATTCACATTTCCATTCACAACAGGATGAATATGTCTATTGTCAGAATACAACATTTTATTACATGGTAAAGAATTCACAGAAGGATTCTTAATAGTGACAGAAGAGTTGACATATTGAAGTTTGTAAAGACCATTGCTACCCCTACCAGTCACCTTGATCTTTCCAGTCCATAAGTCCTGAAATAGGCAAGAACTTGGGTGAAAAATAGCTATGCATTCTTGCTCTGCAGTAAATTTGGAGACAGACAATAGGTTAAAGTGAAATTGAGGTACATATAGCACATTTTTAAGCATGACATTTTCCATCAGCAGAACCTCTCCAACTTGATTTATGTCAGCAAAATCTCCATTAGGCAGTCTTACATTTGATATAGAATTGGTGGAATGGATTGAATTAAACAATTTTAGGTTGCAACACATGTGGTGATTTGCACCAGTATCAATGATCCATTCACTACTTTCATATATCGAGTTAAAGGTACAAATATCATGAGATATACCTGAAGCCTCTTTGGTGTTACCTGTCACCGTATTAGAGGATGGTGGGCCTTGGTGTGATCCATATGAGTTATTGTTGGCTTGGATCATGCTCATGAGCTGCTGATATTGCTGAGGAGTAAAGGTAGGGTTAGAGTTTGATGGTGCAGCATCACTCTTTGCATCTGCTGCATTTGGATTGTAGTCATTTCCAGCAGACACTTGGTTGGAGTTATAGCCTTTTGACTGTGATCTGCCACCTCTACCGTTCCTGCCTCGTCCCCTCCCACGTCCTCGTGGGGGATAGCCAATAATCTTGTAACAAGACTCCTTTTGGTGACCTGGTATTTTACAATGTTCGCATACAATTTCTGGAGCATCATTCTTGTTAGCATTGGAGAGGAAAGTGATCGGGGTATCTGCAGTCCCCACGGATTGAATTCCTCGCTGTGATTCTTCGTTGCATAACATGGAATAAGCCTGTTTATGCGTTGGCGACGGATCCATCATGAGAATTTGGGATCGAAGGTGTCCAAAGGAGTCATTAAGACCGGTTAAAAACTGCATGAGCTTGTGTTCTTGTGCATAATTGAATATTTCTTTGGACGCTTTGCATTCACAACTTGGCAGATTGACTAATGAGTCGTATTCTTCCCACATTTGCCTCAGTCGTGAGTAATAGGTGGTGATAGGGTTCGTTCCTTGAGTGTACGAGTTGATCTCCCTAAAAAGAGCAAATATTCTTGATCGGTTTGTCTTGCTGAATTGCTCTTCGAGATCTTTCCAAGCTTCTGCCGCACTATCGGAATAGACCAGCCCGTTGTAGATGTCTTTACTCACACACTTCAGAATCCAAGATAGGACCAGTGCATTGCATTTTTCCCACTGTTCCAATTCCGGCGCATCATCGGCAGGTTTCTTGCATTTCCCGTTGATGAAACCGATCTTGCTCTTGCAGCTTAAAGCTAACTTCATCGCTTTGCACCATACACCATAATTTTCAGATCCTCGCAATTCGTGTGGTACCAAATGCAAGTTTGGAACATCCGATGGATGAACATATAGGGGATCATTAATATCAAAAGTATGCGAGGTAGTATCCGATCCGGATTTTGTCTCTTGCTTCGACATTATGAAAAAATAGTAATCAAAAAAGCACCTTACAGTAAGAGGATGTGATTTGCAGCAAGAATGGAGAACCCTAAATCGGTAATCTTGAACCACAGAATCACTGAAAATTGCAGGTGATTATTGACGAGCCCGAAGAAGAGATGATCCTTGAAGAATTGAATCGGTGGTGGTGATCAATGGAAATAACAGGATCAAAGCGCGAAAAAAACCCTAGCTCTTGATGCCATGTTAAGAAACGGATAATCCATTGATTGAAGAAGAAGACATGTCTTATTGATTATAGAAAAATGAATGAATGGATACAGCAGGAGAGAATGAACTCTCATGTATATATACTAAACAGAATAACTAACTCGCATTACATAAAACACGACTAACACAAGCAAGCACGCTTTTTATCTTCTAACTTCACACTTTAACTTGATTTCGAACGTCAATGGCGGATACCAATAACATTATGAACCATGTTATCGAACTCCCGGCAATGTCTTCATCCCCTCTGACGACGCCGTCGCCGTCGATCCCTCTCCGTTTATCCGGGCTTCTAACCGGAGATGCTGTTCAAG
Organism: Verbascum thapsus; assembly: GCA_963669365.1. Taxonomy (NCBI): domain Eukaryota; kingdom Viridiplantae; phylum Streptophyta; class Magnoliopsida; order Lamiales; family Scrophulariaceae; genus Verbascum; species Verbascum thapsus. Next base: position 754,680 of record OY770120.1, read on the forward strand.
TCCAAGGCGACACCGGCGAGTTACAGTTCTCCTTTCAATTCAACCTCCACAACAAAACACTGCATCATCATGAAAATGAAATCTCTCGTGATTTGTGTGTTCAATCAGAGGTATCTTCATCGCCGTACTTGACTCCTACTTCTAGTGCTCATGAAATACAGTATGATCATAATGCTGATGAGGCGAATGTAACGAGCGGGGACTCTTGGTCGAGAGGCGAGGTTGTGACGAGGTTGAGGAGTGGGGTTTTGTTGCCCGTGAAGTATTATAGTGCAGGAAGTTATGGTGTTTGTGGTGGCAGTCTGGGCTCTGAGAGAAAGAAGAAGGGGAAGAAGGTGAGGAGTAAAGAGGAGAAGGTGTTTGATAAAATGCTTAGGAGAAGGAGTTTTCCTTTAAGGCCGTGTAATTCGTATGCTTTCTTCATTATGGCCAATTGGGGTGTTGTTAAATGTTCTTCGTTCGGCGAAAAAAGCAAGAGGCTGAGTAAGAAATGGCTCAAACTACCTCATGACATGAAGAAGGTAGTATAACTTCTTCTCTTTTTTTGAGTAATGAAGACTTTTGATAGTGAATTTTAGTACTTTTTAAGAAGTTTTGGAATTTCAAGTCAGTGATGTATGTGATTATATTGAAATCGTTGTGATTATATCGAAATTTTGAATCTAAAGAGCCCATAAGAGATTATTTCAACCAATTAGAATCACACCTATTTTGGTGCCATCTTTTGATTTAAATGTTCACTTGATGACATTGTGATAGGAGTTCGAGCTCATGGCGTTGAAGGATAATGCAAGATACAAGAGGCAATGCATGCTACTAAGAAACGACCCCGATCAAGAGATTACCTCTGTATCACCGTCAATCTCCAAGTAAGGTTATAAAACCTTACTAATATGATTCATATATGTGTGATCTTAGTATTTTTGTATGCAGTATATATAGTTAGTGAATATTTTCTAAATTTAGTGATATTTTACATGTTTCTGCTGTGGGAATAGTTATCTGAGTATAAGTTGATTGATGCACAACTAAATTTAGTGATATTTTACATGTTTCTGCCAGTGTGTGTGTACAAGATAATGTTCATGTTCCGAAAAGAAATACCAATATTCATTTAAAAATACCAATATTCATTTAATATAATATCGAAACGGAAAATTATAAGATAAGACGTTAAACAATTCCGGGTAATCGAAACACACAGCCTGCTATTTACCAATGAATAACGAAAAAGAAAAATAAGCCTGAGTTCTTTAGTGTACACACCCATATAAGTAAGAAACCGAAAGTTTGGCCGTATTATTCACTTCTTGCAACTAGGAAATGCCTTCTTCAGACCACAACTCACAGTGAAAATGGCTTTGCATAGATATCAAATGGTTCATTAGCACTAAGCTGTGGTTCCTGCAAACAAATATAAAACCATATCAAACTCTAAAACTTGTCTTACAGCAAACTTATGATGAATGTCACCTAATTCTCCTTGAGATGATTTCAAATGTTAGTATAGTATGATTTTTTTATTAGCTTATTTGATTTCGCCTTAAATAATCAAAAACCCATATTACATTTTCACCTCCAATCAGCAAAAAACCATAATTTCACCCATTGTTTTTCGAGTTGTCAAAATATGGCTGAAAAGTATGTAAATTTGTACCGATATTTTAATTATGAATGCATATATACCTGTGTTAACCCGGCCCCACTTCCCCCAGTCAACAGCATAGTGAGAAGTGTTGTCACAACACCACCTCCCCCTGCCAGGTCATCACCAGTCTTACGAATAGTGGACCTCATTGCAGTTAAAATACTTCCATATGTAGTTCCATGTCCTTTCTCGATTGCTTGTATGAAAGCAAAGGTCATTGCGCCAGTCGAAGTCACCTTAGATAGAGCCTGTTTTGGTGTTTAATTGTGTCAATTTTTTTTGTTTTTAATCGTTTAGAGATAAGATGTAGATAGAAACAGAGTAATTGAAGCTTACAGATGTATCAGCAGAGGTTTGATCATCATCACAACCACTGAACGATATGGCTTCTCCCCCGCTTGTGCCTTTCCACGTACCTGTTCGTGGGCGATGATCTTCCCATGCGTAACGCCCGCTTCTGTGAGATTTTAAGAAATTGAAAATGAAAAGTTGTTATTATGAACTCCATAGAATTATAATCTGATTTTACTAACTCAGAGTTAATATTTCACACTTGGGAAATCTTAAAGCTGGTTGTAGGCTTGTTAATGGGCGGGGATTGCCCAGACCCGGATCCGTTCAATAGAACCCGACCCCGACCCATAGGGTCTGAGACATAGACCCGACCGGACCTAATGACACTAGGTAGATTGGGTCCGGGTCGGGTCCAGGTACAATTTTTAAGTATTTTAACCAGAAAATACATGAACATTACCCTTCGAAAATACCCGTGGGTCCATACCCGAACAATACTCGAAATTTACCTGGGCATTTACCCGATGTGGACCCAATCCGAAATGTACCCGGCCCGTCGGGTCTAACTTTGTTTGGACCCATCGGGATGCGGGTCGGTTCGGGTCCAGGTAAAATATTTTTTATGGGTATTTCATGAGTTAGTTTGATCTGGGTATTCCCCACCCATTAACACCCTAGCTGGTTGAAAGTTAGTGTTGTCGTCTCGTGACTTCTACGTGAGGATATTCTCGAGTAATAAACTTTTGTTTTTTGAAAATGGTGCCTTACTTTTTAACGTAAAAAAACGAGATAGAAATTAATGACGATTATATAGAATGCAAGCCAAGTAACAAACCTGTCCATTCGACAAAGATACGGTAAATCTAGCACAGTCCCGCTGTGGCACGCGTCTATGATAGCGTGAAGCTTGACCCCGGGGGGAAGAGGCCTCACAATTGTTGCGTTAATTTCATTATCAACTATCATTCCTTGTGTCTCGAAATCCAAAGGGCATAGTGTTTCATCAAATCCATCGATTTCATCTCCTGTGTAGTTCCTTTGTTGTGATCCATGGCCGGAATAATGGAACAGCAACGAATCCCCTGACTGACAACCTTGTACGAGCCAAAACATCGCCATCCTAATGTTGTGTTTTGTCGGGATTCTGTAAGGATCAGTTTCTTCCTCTGAAAATATACTTCCACGAGACGAGTTATACATTAGTATGGGAATATTATGACATGATTTGAGTTATTGCGATATTATGTAATGCAATCCCGAGACAATCGTAACCGTTGATGTGGTAAGATATAACGTGGGATTCACCTTACACGACGGTTGTGATTGTCCTAAACCTAATCAGATGTATTTGACACAAGTCTAAGATTCCTTGCTTTTCGAATACATTTGAGGACTTTATTTGTGGTTTGATTTTTTCAAACGTTTAATCGATTGGAGCATATTCCTTCATCATGTGCATGAATGACTGTCAAACACCTAAGCCCTCTAAATAGTGATACATCACAATGCAATCAACTTATCTAACAATGATTTTCAAAAAGGAGATTCATTAATATCATTGATATGTAGAAATTTCTACAACGATTAACAAAACAGTGAAGATTATGCTGCATAATGGTGACCTAACATGCATATCTCAAACTACTAATTTAGTGAATTGAAATGATTAAGTAGCCGTTGACCCAATACAAAACTAAGTATTAGAAAACACAAGTTGCTTTTCAAAAACATTTTTTTCTTGATAATTTATATTCTGCAGGACAGATAGACCAGATCAGAGGGACATTTTCTGAAAGTCCAATGTATTCAAATATTGAGTTTACAGCATAAATATACGTGTACGGGCAACATGACCGGTCAATCATAGCCGTTGATATGATAGTAGTTGGAATGATCTAAGGGTAAAAATCAAGCTAAAGTTTTTCTTAGATTCACATTGAAAGAAAATTCCTTATCTTTCTTGGAATTCTAAGTTGACATCAAACAAGTCAATGATTAACTAAGTCATAGAACTCAACTAGCACTTAAAAATTCCACATTTTCGAAAAATAGGGCTATTAATCCAAGTTATATTATAGAAAATTGAGTAAAATCCATTAAATTGAGTAAATTAAGAGACGGAAAACATGAAAATTTACCAGTGAGCATGAGAATGGATGATTCAGGGAACTTAAACTTGTTAATAAGCAGAAACTTCATGCACTTGGCATCATTAATACACCCTTTTAGTTCATGTCTTGAGTATTTATACGATATCCCCACGATCACCGCTTTCTTCCGCCCCTGAGACGACGGAGGAGGACCCGACGGCGCGTGGTTGTACGGCGACGGAGCAGGGGGTCCCGCCGGCGGCGGAGGAGGAGGGTAGTTGTTGTTGTTGTATCCATTGGAATAAGAAGAGGATGTGGCGGGGTGATAGGGCGGCGGCGGGACGGCGCGTGGATCGGCGACGCGGGTGATGGCTTGGCAGAGGGCGCAGCGGATGGAGGTGGCGCCGGGTGGCAGCTGGAGGGGTGTGCGGCAGTTGGAACAGTTCACTAGCATCAACATTTTTTTTTTTTGGGATCAAGAATCGGATGTGAGAAATTGAATGGAAATTTTGTGAGAATTATGAAAGAGATAGAAATGTATATATATATATATATATATATATATAAAGGGGAAAGACTTATGGGGAAGAGGTCAATTCTGGTGTTGGAAGAATTGTAGTTGGTGAGGATGATGAAATAAAGATGAATTTTTTGTACAATTTAATATATAAAATTTTGGAGGTTTCCTATTAACTTATAGCCCATAATCTCTCTAATAATTCGATAGCAAATTTTGTCATTTATTTTTCATGTGTATATTATAAGTAAATACATACATTAAAATTATAAGTAAATACATATATTAAAATTATTGCACTCGATTAAGTAATATTTATGTTGTTAGTGTTATAAAAAAAATAGAATATTAAGAATTATATTCCATCATGGCATGGGGTTTGGAAATGGAGAATATAACAAACACACTTTGGAATAAGCATTTGCCTGTTTGGGTGCCTTTTTGAATTAAAGCATTTTTTATTTGTGCTACATTTTATAATTAATCACTCCATTTTTGGCAATTATTATAGCATCCAATTCTGATTTGTGCATCTAATTTTTGATTCTAACAGAATTAAAATATTGTGAATTCATTTTTTTATCTTGACAATAGTGAATGATGGTCAAAATTGGTAAAATATAATTTTGTCTTGCTACATATATGTATGGGATTGGGTATGATATGATCAATTGTTTCTTAAAATTATTAAATCACAAAGAATTCTAACTTTTCGTTAGTTATTAATCGACTTTTAAATTAAGTTACATCTTCATTTTTAATAGACTTATTATTTGGAGGTTGATCCAATTTCTAACTAAACCCTTTTAAAAATTTGAATGAAATCTATGATTGCTTAAATAATAATATTATACATTAATAATAATATTAGATGCTATGGAATCTAAACGAACTGATTCAATATACCACATATGTTCATGATATATTCTGATTTTTCTAAAAAAAAATAGGAGATCAGTGGGTTGTAAAAAAAAATTAATTTTGGTCACAAGTTAACAAGGCATGTTACCATTTTACCCTTAAAACAAAGATTAACAAATTTTAATTACAATATCTAATCATAGTTGAGGACCTTAAATCTTTGCTCATATTTCAATGATTCCCATTATGTGTTACATTTTTTTCCTAAAGTTATATAGCATAAGATATTCCAAAAACCAATTTCTTAGTGATTTGTCTTAAACCTCCCACCGAATCTGGTTCAGAATCGTGTTTCTATATCATGTAAAAATTTCTTCTAATTGACACGTTTTTAAGCTAAAGTTGCTACTTTGTTATTGTGGGGTACTATCCAATAATTGACAATTAATTGATAGTTTCATAATGACTATCCATTAGGGGAAAATTCTATGCTGGACCGGGACCGTTGGTCCCGGTCCAATTTTAACCACACATTCCTGAAATAGGGGGTGGTTTTGTCATCCCACCCAAGTGATTTTGTGGCTGAAACTTGGTCCCGGTCCAACATAAATTTTCCCATCCATTAGGGAAGATAGAAAATATTCTTGCAAAGACTTCTAGATAATATTGTCCAAGTAATTATTAGTTATGTGTAGATTAAGGTCTTGTTTGGTTGCTTGGATTAATTTGGGTGTGATTGTATTCCAATTTGGAACTTGATTTAAATAGGATTATGAATGAAATTACATAAATATTCCCTAAAAAAATTATGTAACATGCTTTAAGTCCAAAGTCCTCATTGTAGTGTAGAAAAATGAGCCAACTTTTATATATATTATCAATTAAATACCATAATCGAATAAACACAAGAAATATGTCTTATTTGGGCTATTTATATTGGGCTTTCTACTTGGGGCCTATAAAAGATGGACCGCACTTGGGCCGTTTTAAATTTTATTCGAGATCGTTTGAATTGGGCCTACTAAAAAATATCTGAAATTGTTTGAATTGGGCCAAACTATTTTTATTCTTGTCAAAATTGATTATTATTTTAGTAATATATGTCCTATCAATTATTCAAATTGATGAGGTGTATATAATTTTTGCCACAATTGACTATGAATTTAGTAATATAGAAACTATAAATATCAATTATAGAGTCATTCATTTGTTCAACACATGTCAATTCTTGATTGGCCCACAAAGAGAATATTCAACAAATTGATGCATTTATATACAGATAGATAATTTGAAATTTTCAAAATGCTAATCAAATTGTATACATGACCACACACGATCTAAAGAATCTGACCAAACATGTTTGACTAGAATCCTTAATCATATACACAGTCCTAATTAAACCAAACACATTATTAGATAGAATTTTGATGAAACTCTACTCATATAATATATATATATATATATATATGCATGTACTAAGCACCAAGTCTAGATTAATATAAACCCTCACCCCATAAACTTTCAACTTTTCAAAATCAAAATCAAATTTCTTCAAAAATTCATGCAATTTTTCTTATATATAATTATAGAGATTGATATATTCTGAAACCCTATATCAGAAAATATGTATCACAAAAAGAATGGATTTGTCCCCATATACCTTCTTTTGATGATCTTCTTCATTGTCTATGTTTTAACAATGGATATGAACAAGAGCCAACTTTTCTTCAAGTTGCAAAAGCCAGACGAAGTTCGACCTTCAAAACCAGTATGTTTATTCTATTTCTATTAATTATTTTTTCCAATTTTTTGTAACAATCACACTCATGCAAATATTTGTCACATTCAAGGACAAAACTAGGGTTTTTTTAAGATTTATTTTGCGATATATAGATATTTTTAACTACGAATTTCGATCTCAAAACCAGTATGTTTATTCCCTTATATTATTCCAATTTTTCTAATAATCAAACTCATGCAAATACTTGTCACATTCAATGACAAAACTAGGGTTTCTTTAAGATTTATTTTGGTATATATAGATATTTTTAACTACGAATTTCATTTCGATCTTCAAAACCACTATGTTTATTCCTTTATATTATTCCAAATTTTCTAATAATTACACTCATGCACTTGTCACATTCAAGGCCAAAATTAGGGTTTTTTAAGATTTATTTTGCGATATATAGATATTTTAACTACGAATTTCGATCTTCAAAACCAGTATGTTTATTCCCTTATATTATCCCATTTTTCTAATAATTACACTCATGGACTTGTCACATTCAAGGACAAAACTAGGGTTTTTTAAGATTTATTTTGCGATATATAGATATTTTTAAACACAGATCATATGTTTGAGATCGATTCATTAACACATAAAACTTGTAATTTCAGTATAACACAACTAGTCGTGTGGATCAGCTTGAAGAGGCATTATCAGCAGCTTCAACAATGAACAAAACTGTGATTATTGCCTTTGTAAATAAAGCATATACAGAAGGCGATAAACCGATGCTAGATCTCTTTCTAGATGGCTTTTGGCTAGGAGAAAACACTAGGGACTTAGTTAATCATCTGTTAATTGTGGCCATGGATCAAACTTCATATGAGCGGTGCAGATTTCTTAAGCTTAATTGCTACAAACTCGAGACTGAAGGGATCGATTTTGGTGGCGAAAAGCTTTATATGTCGAAAGATTTTATTAAGATGATGTGGAGAAGAACTCTTTTCTTAGGAGATGTGCTCAAACGAGGTTACAATTTCATATTCACGGTACGTAATTTACTGTCAAATTCTTATTATAAATCAATAACTTCATTAATTGATTAATGCATGTAGTCAAATAACCTTGCTAGACCTTGAAATTTATTATTATTAGAGGGTTATTAGGGATATGGTTAAAAACATTCAACAAAATCTCATTCTCAAAACGAATTTATAGAAAAATCATGATTAATTTCAGACACATATATTAATTTGATTAAAAAGTACTTGTTATTTAATGAATATCATGTATAAATCTATAAAATAGCAGGATAGATTATATTACCTAGCTATAGGTAGTAAAATTTGAATTAATCATTAATGTAGTGGAGATGAAGTAGAAAAACAATTTAATAGAATGTATTTTTCTCCAGTGATTTAAACCTTATGGAGATACGTACATGTGAAAAAAGTTATTTAAATACAGTAGTGACCGAGTAGTAGTCATTTATTAAATTATTTGGAACAACTTAGAATCCCATAGATCTAAATTATTTCACTTGTTCTCCAATAACAAAAATTTATAATTAATTTAAGTTTTTTTTACAAAATTGTCTCCAGTTCTAATTAATTATGTGACGACATGGAAAATCTGATTAGAGTTTTGAGTCTTGGTCCTCTTGGAGTTTTAATAGACCCTATGATCCTTAAATCAACACTTAAATTAATGATGTAATATATTTATATATAATTACATTACTAAAAAAATATAATTGCGCCCACAAATTATCACATCATCTAAATTCCAAATTAAAAACAATTTTTTTTAACAACAGGACATTGATATACTATGGCTAAGAAACCCATTCCCATACTTAACCGAACAAACCCTAGACCTCCAAATCAGCACCGACAAATTCAACGGCAATCACTGGTCGGAATCTCATCGGATCAACACCGGATTCTACATGATCCGATCCAACAACAAGACCATCACCCTATTTGACACGTGGTACACCAGCAAGGACAACTACACAAGATTGAAAGAACAAGACGTTCTGCAAAAACTGCTGAGATTAGGGTTTTTCAGAAAGTTGAATCTGAAAGTCAAGTTTTTGGACACTATCCATTTCAGTGGATTCTGCCAGGTCAGCCGTGACGTGGGAGTGGTATCCACCGTCCATGCCAACTGTTGCCGTGGCATGGGCGCCAAGTTGAAGGATCTAACGGCTGTGGTTCATGATTGGAAGAGGTATAAGATCTCTAATGAAACGTCGACGTTTGTGTGGTCAAATCACACCAATTGTCGAAACTCGTGGAAACATTAAAATTGGATATTTTTTATATCGCGATGTGTCATTTATTACAAGATATTAGATTTATGATATATATTCGTAGACTGTTTGAGTTATCGAAAATAAGAATTGTTTATAAAGTAATTAATTAATTTAAACTTTCATTTTCACTAGGTATCATGCATGTTCGTGAGATTGTGTTCTTGATAATGATATTTAACCTTGTTTAATTTTTTGAATAATTTAATTTTTTGGATAATTTAACTGTGAATTGACTCTGGAATCCTAATCTAATTATATTCATTGATGTAATATGAATTAAGAAAATTATAAAAAAATCTCTTCATTTTAGTATTAAACCAAAGACCCCTTATTCTTTTGATATTACATTAAAGTACTCTTCATGTTTTGCATTTTTATGATCACATTTCATGTATACTATTTACAAATTCTTAGAATTATACTCAATAAAACTTTGCAAATAGACCCCTTGAGGGGGCCGTTGTAATTTATATAAGAAACTATAGTGTTTATGCAATTAGTACTAAAATATAGGAGTACATTTGTAATTTAGCCGATGAATTAGTCCATGCCATCATACATTGAAACGGGCTGATAGAATCACTACAAGAAAATAAGGTATCCGAGCTTGAGAATGTGAACCCATTTCTTTAAATTTTTGTATGTCTAAATCACAATAATATATATATATATATATAAATATATATATATCTCATGAAACAAATGAAACATTATGGAAGCCTAAACATTCCATCTTCCTATCAAAAAATAGTAAGATCCCTATTTATATTCACGCCAAGCATGGGCCTATATAATTTCACACTAAAAGTACGCTCCATGCCATGATTCCATTCTTTATGGTCTCCTTTTTTCCCCATTTTTTGCCATCTAAAAATTCTTTTATATATATATATATATCCCTCACTTCACATTTTTTTCTTAATCTAAAACAATAATTCATTATCCATCAATAAAAATGACACAAAAAATCTCATATATCACCATTGAAACGGTCCTCGTGACCATTCTTCTTCTCGTCACCATTGTTCGTTCAAACGACAATGTACCTATCCCTGCTGACAAATCACAACTCGACACCTGGTTCAATACCAATGTCGGGCAGATCTCTGCCCGGAAAGTCTCTCTAGAACCTAACATCGCCGCCGGTCAGGGCAGCGCAAAGGTGGTCAAGGTCCGGGCAGATGGAAGTGGCGATTTTAAGACGATAAACGAGGCTGTAAAGAGCATCCCAGTTGGTAATAAGAATCGTGTAATTGTATCAATTGGCCCTGGAAATTATACAGAGAAAATTAAAGTTGATAGGGAAAAGCCATTTGTGACGTTCTATGGGGATCCGAATAATATGCCAACTTTGGTGTATGATGGCACAGCGGCTAAGTATGGGACTGTTGATAGTGCCACATTGATTGTTGAATCAGAGTGTTTTACTGCTGCTAATTTGAGAATTGTGGTTAGTATTTTTTACATGTTTATGGATAATTACGTGCTAATAGGAAGTAAGAAGTTAAGAACCCTTAAAATTGATTTTTTTTCGAATGGGAAAAGCTTTTGATGAATTTTTCAATATTAAATAATTTATTTAACCAATTTGTGATTTTAAAAAACTATAAGTTTATGGCTGGAATTACCCTGAATCAGTTGCTTTATTTTACAAAAATTTCGGCAGAATTTTTAAAGCAATAACTTATATTATTCAGAATACTATATTTCAGCTTTTATGATTTTATATCTTTTAAAAAAACATTAAAGTACATTTAGGTTATTTAAAGCACATTAAACTTGAAAAAAGTACATAAAATATTTTATTTTTAAATACTAAAAAGTAACATATTTATTACATAATTTAATACATTGATAACGAAAAGAAAAAAATCTATGAAAAAAAACAATTTCTTAATCCTTGACATACAATTTCACAGGTATGTAATTTTGTTAACAAGAAAAAATATCTTCAATTGGGTTCTTTTTTTTCAAATGAAAAATTGATAATATAAGTATACATATTGTATTGAGAGATACTTTCAAAAAAAAAAAAATCCCAATAAAATCTTACTGTATTTTGGGTTAATTTTCTTATTATTTTTGAATAAGTTTTATAAAATTCTTATTATTATTATTATTTACTAAATTTTGAATTTTTTATTAGAATTCAGCACCAAGGCCAGATGGAAAGATGAAGGGTGCTCAAGCAGCAGCTCTAAGAATAAGCGGAGACATGGCTTCTTTCTACAACTGCAGATTCCATGGATTTCAAGATACCCTTTGTGATGACAAAGGCAAACATTTCTTCAAAGATTGCTATATTGAAGGCACCGTCGATTTCATCTTTGGCTCCGGTCAATCCCTCTATCTGGTGATCAAAAATCATTACAATAAATGTTCACTGTTCTTGATTATATATATACAGACAATATATATATATATATATATATTCATAATGTATGTATATTTTTGGATGTAGAATTCTGAGTTGCATGTTATTCCGGGGGATCAAGTGGCGTTTATCACAGCGCATGCAAGGACAAAGACTGATGAGCCCAATGGGTATATATTTGTTCACTGTAATGTGACTGGCGATGGTGGAAATGCATACCTGGGCAGGGCCTGGTTCGATCATTCTCGGGTGGTGTTTGCTTATTCGGAGCTGAGTGATGCTGTAAATCCTGAAGGATGGTCCAATAATCAAGACACGAAAAACGACAAGTGAGTTTTATATATACATGCAATAATATTAGTGTGATATCGCGTTTTTTGGTCTTATATTCTAGTTTGTCGACTTATATTGCATGTCGTGTTTTTTAAAAGGCTCGATTTTGTTGGTAGAATGATTTATGCGGAAACTTAATGGAGCTGCACGCACGCGTGGCTGTTACTTTTAGGGTTTTTTGTTTAAAGATGAATTAAATCGATTTAGATTTTAAATGTGATTTTTTTCCCTAAAATTTGAGTCGCCCTTTTAAGATAGTTTTCCGGCTTAGAAAGAATGTGACAATCCACGGGCTCTTTTTCCCTCGAGCACGATAACTAGTTAACGAGTGTACTCATTTAATTTTGGACAAAAAATAAGTTAATAAATGTGGGGATAAGATTTTTTATTCAAAACTATATTCCATCTTTTTTTTTTTTATCAAGATAAACTATATTCCATCTTTTATTCTATACTAAATATAGATAGATTACGGATGTTTAACAAGTTTAAATATTTTGACACGTGTCAAACAATTTGAAAATCAAGATGGAACAAGAATTTAGAACATCAAATCATATTCCGTGAATGTGATATTTTAAAATTTTATGAGATTCAATATAGATATATTACTAAAGATTTGGGGGCAAAAATAAATAGGTCCATATTTAGGGTATATGGTGTCTAGCCTTAAATCCTAATACATACTTATTATATAAACACATATATTTGGACTCTATTTAACATAAAATATGTCTATACTTTTATCCTAACACAACATTAATTCTATTGACTGTACCCTCAACTAATAGCATGTATACATATACATTAATATTAATTATGCTGTTAATTGTGTTCAGGACTGTGTACTTTGGAGAATTCAACAACAAAGGACCAGGCTCAAATGTTGATAAGAGAGCCTCATTCACTAAGAAGATGAATAATGCAGATGTTAAGCCATTCATTAATCTTGCTTATTTACAGGCTTCTAAGTGGCTACTTCCTCCTCCCAAAGTTTAGTTCATTCTAACGAACATTGATATGCAAAAACGGTGATACAGATATTATACGATTATATCGAATTTTTTGTTTCTAAGTTTCTTATAAGTATTATGATGATTTGAGTGAATATATATTCACTCTTTCGCATTTACTTTTTAATTTAAGGAAACTTGATATACATTAATTCCAATCGGTTTGGATATTTATCGAAACTAACATTTTCGATTCATTAATTAGACATCTAGTGCTAGCTTATATAGTGAGATTTTCTGAATCAATGTATATTTTCAAATGTGTACAAATTTGTAACTTATATAATATATAGCACTGATTAAATATTTTTGGCAAAATTTATCGTCATTTAATTTAGAATGTTGACTTTGATTTAGAGGCAATATACTTATTTTTATCAAGATTCGAAACCATCATTTCATGAGATAATTGAAGATTGTATTAATCAGTGATAGTGATAGAGATGTTGAGAAAAATATTAAATAAATTTTTTTTTTCATAACTACTATTTTCTATAGAAAGATCTTATAGCTTATATCACAATCTTGCCCTCACAAAACCATATGCATGGTATCACTACATGAGTGAATTATAGTAACAATGATAATGTTAGAAATTCAAATTCATAATTAATTCCTTTCTTGTGTCCTTAATTTAGAGTAAAACCCTATTTTTAGACCAATATAATAAGGCCTACAACTTATCCTATTTCTATTAATCGCATCATGAAAAAAAAATCAAACATTATAATAGAACTCTAAACACGTAAAAAAAATAGCCTCAAAAATATATATATGTAACCCTAGTATTCATCAAACAAATTAATCATAGAAATGTCGTATATTTCGATCATACTAACGATTTTCTTTTCATTCGATCGTTACAGAGGCTAATGTTATGGAAAACGAAAGTATTTCGCGATTATAAGATAAATATAATACGAGTTTTAATGGAGAAATTTTCTCAAAACCAAATTTAAAAAATTAAATTCCAAAAACCATATCATAATTATCATTATTACACTTGAACTTTCATAAACTCCATAACTGATATATAATACTATATATATATGTATAGATATATATATATATATATATATATATGTATAATTATTCCTGAAACAGCAGTGAATTTCCTCTGTAAACAAATTAAAATTTATGGCTTTTATGAGCTCCAGCCTTAATCAGATTGGTAATCAAAACGCAGTCTTGCCATACTAGAAGCTCCCTATTCTCGATCTCAACCATGTCCACCTTCTTCAGCCCTTTCACTTTAGTGGCTCCTCGAACTATCCCTTTATGGCAGCGCCGCCCTAAGCCGACTATCGTTTGGCAGCACTCGGCGCTAACGCCGCCGTTCTCGAATACACCCATATAAATCTCCGACCCACACTGGTTCGGAACTTTTGACAAACAGGTGTCGTAGAATCCAGGGAACGACACCGGTGACACAGCGAATTCAACGGTGGCGGGTGACGGCGCCGCCGCGTGGTGACCGTGCTTTCTGGTGGCGGACGGTGGCGTATGGAGGTGTTTGGGGTGGATTGTGGCGGTGTTGCGAGCTTCGGATGAAAATGCGGCTATGGCGACGGTGACGAAAGCGAAGAGAAGAAGGAGCTTTGCCATTTTGGGTTTATAGATAATTGAATTTGAGTGTTTGATTAATGATGTTAAATGGGGTGTGATATTTATGGGGTGTTTTTGTTTTGAAACGTATTATTTGTAGTAATAAATGAGCTGTAATTGAATTAATTACTTTTTTTTTGGGGTAATTTGCACTTTACACCCTTAAAAGAAGGCTAATAGGCATTTTGCACCCTAAAAAAAAAATAGCACAATGCACCCTGAAATTGATTAAATTTTGACAAGTTGCACCCTATTTAATTTTTCAACAAAAAAATTCATTTAATAAAGGTAAAATCATCCATGAAATACAAAATGAATTTTCAAAGGTAAAATAATCAACTTATATCAAAAATATTATATGCTCCATTTAAGGAGATTTTAGTAAAATAAATAAAAAGTTATCAAAATAATACAATTATGAAACAGAACATTTCTAAAGTTCTCAAATGTCGTCTTCAAAATTTATATTTTTTTAATTTAAAAAAGCAGTAAATTCGCTTTTTTTTTTCTTTTGAATATTTTACCCTTATTGAGATGAAATTTTGAGTGAAAAATTATATAGGGTGCAACTTGCCAATGATAACCCAATTCAAAGGTGTATAGTGTTATTTTTTCTTTTTAAGGGTGCAAAGTGCTTATTAGCTCACTTTTTAGGGTGCAAAGTGCAAATTACCCCATTCTTTAGTATTAAGATAACTGTTTCTTGAGTTAATGAAAGAAAAAGAGTGTCAAATTGGGATAATATCATAATACACATATAAATATACGTATAAAAATTATATATTTATATTAGCCCAAAATTTACTGACACCCATCTAAAATGGGTAAAAACTAAAAACTTTTTCTAAGTATAAAAACGACTGTTTAATATCTTCCAATTAACCCCAATTCTCAAATCCTCTCTCTACAAATTCGAATCCCTTTTCAATTCACACCAATCCAAATCCAAACCATTATATTAGCACTAATTTCACACATCAAATTAGCTTAATCTTGGGATTTTTACACACATATATACTGTTTCATATGCACCAACATCAGCTGTAGAGAGATGGATCATCAAGAGCAGCACGAACAAGACGACGACGTTTACGGAGGCGATGTGCCTGAAGAAGCTTACATGGAGTCTGATTTTGACCCTTCTGCTGATGCAGAAGCTGCTGAGGAGTCCAAATCTCAGGTATTTATATATTTGTGCGTGAATTGAATGTGATTAGGTATGTAGAGAGTGTAGATATGTATGTTTGAATTGTTTGTAAAGAATATGAAAATTATGCATACAGAAGTTTGTGTTTGATGATATTAGTGAGGTTTATAAAAATGAAAGTTATGCATAGAGTGTGCACATATATGTTTGACTTAATGTTTGTAAGAAATTGAACATTATGCACAAAGGAGTGTGTGTTTGAGATTAGTGAGATTTTGATTCTATAGGAATTGGAGACTATGAAGAAGAGATTGCAGGAGATTGAAGAAGAAGCAGGTGCACTCCGTGAAATGCAGTCTAAGGTTGAGAAAGAGATGGGCGCTACTCAAGGTTTTTTTTCGTTTACTCTGAGCACATCTAGCTGTGACTATGATATCTACATTTGTTAATTTTCTTGGAAGGGCGTAAAATAATTTGTATCTGTTTTTTGTTGGATAGAATAGCATTTGGAGTTGTTGCATCAATTTAAATGACCGACATTGAAATGGGTTATGGCTTGATTCTATAAGGATTAGTTGCAAGTTTCTATTATTCAAGTAAATATGTTTTGGCGAGATGGATGTATGGATTATTTGATATAACTAAGATTAGTTTGAATTTTGAAGCATTTTGAAATCTATGAAGTGCTTGTTTTAAGTATTTGCCTGGCGTAAGTCGTAACTCATGGAAAATATGTAGATAATGCAGCTGGGTCAAACTATAGGCAAAATAAATGAAATCAAATACCAAAAGTGAAATCCCAATGAAATCGAACTTTTTGCCTGTATGGGTCTATTTTGTCGATGAATTCGTACAACTCATAATTAAACCATAAGTAAGGGTGAGTTGGCAACCATTGTCCTGCTGATATCTCTATCATGTTATCCTATGTTAATGTTTAATAGAGGAAACTCAATGTTTTTCTTTGTTTTTGGCTTATTAGAGGACGCAAGTGCCTCTGCTACACAGGCTGAGAAGGAGGAGGTGGATGCTCGTTCAATATATGTTGGTAATGTGAGTTTCATGGTCTATTTTCTTTCTCGTTTATCCATACTACGTCAATAACATGCAAATTTGTCACTGCTACACAGTGAATGTGTTGTGAAAGAAGGCTGTGAAATACTTTACAAAAAATGAATGAAGTTTTTTAAGAGTGCATGGTGGCTAATTTCATATCATTAATTGAAAATGCTCTTTCAAGTTGTGAAGAATGAGCTCAGGTATAATTTGCTAATTTCACCATATGAAAATGGATCCATGTTATCTTTTTCCTGCCTATATAACTAAATAGCTTCATTGCAAGTAAAGTTTTAGAGAGTGCTGAATCACTCAACAGAATACTCTATATGTAGGCAGCTTTCTTGTTTTAGTCCTTTTGATTATAACTTCAAGTTGCCCATTATTTTTGTTTTAACTGCTCCTGCATAGATTCTAATTCACAGTGTATCACCCACAAAACCCACAAACCTAACCAATGCAAGGGACTGTTTGAAGATAATCTCTTCTTATGGCTTACAATTTAATGCTGTCAATACTTGACAGAAGTTGTCATTATCTTGTTTTCAGTTCAAAGAAATGCTGAATCTTTCTAATGCCTGCTGAGAAATTCCTTTGACAATTTTGAACTACTTCGGAATATGCCATTAACTATGTTAGCCTGTTGTTTGCAATATTATGCATCAGCCTAGAAAACACTTTTGGGGTGGTTATCAGATTTGGGTGCTGAATATGGCATTTGTCAAATAAAATAACTTTGCTTCAACGGGCTTTTGATAGCATGCGTTTCTGGTTGGCGTAATTTACTAATCCTTTTAGCTAATATCTCTCCAAGTACAGGTGGACTATGCATGCACACCTGAGGAGGTGCAGCAGCATTTTCAGTCTTGTGGGACCGTAAACAGGGTCACTATTCTGACCGACAAATTTGGCCAACCCAAAGGTTTCGCTTATGTAGAGTTTGTGGAAGTTGAAGCTGTTCAAAATGCTGTACTGCTAAATGAATCAGAGTTGCATGGCCGTCAACTGAAGGTTTTCACACTTATCTTGCTCTTAAGATAGATGCAATAAAATAATTTGCTAATTTTGACAGCAATTTATACATTTCGGTGTTGACAGGTGTCTGCGAAAAGAACTAATGTTCCAGGAATGAAACAATACCGAGGAAGACGTCCAAATCCATATGGGTCGAGAAGGCCTTTTATGCCTGGTCCTCCTTTTTACCCTCCTTATGGTTATGGGTGAGCACTATAATTTGCTTTACTCTTCGTCTTGGAAATATTAAATGGTCCAATATGTCCTCAATGAAATAATTTCCGGGAATGGCATTTGAGCTTTTCTCAGTGTTTGCATCATGTTTATTAACAAGAATCTCTTTTGACCTTGTGGGGGGTGTATATATAGATATTATTTTTTATATATTTCAATGTTTTGAACATTGATTAAAGTTACTGTTTCCGTATTGAATCTTTAATTTCCATATTGTTCTCCATATCTTTATACCATATTAATAATAAAATTAACTACAATTTGGATTTTGCTAAAAAATCTTTCTTTCGTGGTATATCTGGGCATTCCTATGAAATTAATGATATATATGTAGATAGGGGCGTGTGTGTGCGTGTCATGTAGAACATTTCAAATTTGTATATCATTGCCATAATAGTAGTGATACTAAACACGACATTAATTGCAATGGGATCTGTTTCGCCGGTCTCAGAAATAGACCACTAATCTTGTGTTTGATTCATAAGGGAAGAAATCGAGTCATTAAATTAGCATTATTTGATCTGTAACCTGATCCATTAAAAACTCTGATGTCAAACTTTTCCATGTGCAGGAGAGTTCCAAGG
Source organism: Verbascum thapsus (assembly GCA_963669365.1). Taxonomy (NCBI): domain Eukaryota; kingdom Viridiplantae; phylum Streptophyta; class Magnoliopsida; order Lamiales; family Scrophulariaceae; genus Verbascum; species Verbascum thapsus. The sequence continues at coordinate 773,496 of OY770120.1, forward strand.
TTTAGGCGGCCCATGCGCTACAGACCATATTGATGAATATATCCCAGTTGACATATGTAAGATTAGAAGGAATGGATTGTGAAATGACCACTTTACCCACAAGGGTAATTCACTTGTGCCTCCTATTATATTACATCTTTATCCTTCATATCTTTTTTATCGTTGAGACATGCCAAGAGCCCAGATTTAGTTTGACATTGAAACTCGTTTTCAGTTTAAGTCAGAATATTTATGTGCTATTAGCTGCACCACAACAAGTTCTTATAGGCAACAAGATGATAAAAGCAAATAGCTAGAGATTTCTCTTGTTGTCATTATGTTGTTTAGAGTTTGTTTCCATAGTTTAGTAATTGAATTGTTGTAATATTATCGGTGCAGCCTGTGTGTCACACCTGAAACTTATTTAAGTTGTTGAACTAACTATATTGATGGCTTGTTACTTTTCTTCTTCTTAATTTTGGTTCTAGTGTTTGAATTGTTAAGATCACTATGGTTTTGTAGATATTTAGTACTTCAAGGCCTGTATAATTCCAAACATGCACGTGTGGGGCGGGTCCCACCATATGATGGTGGGGTAGCCTGAAATGTCGAGTCTTGGATGAGAATGCGATGATATCACTATGTAAGTTTCTTTTATCGATCAATTTTTTTTTTTTTTCGAAAATCTCGAGTTCATATGGTCTTTTAGCATAGATATTGAGCCACGAGTTGATTAATAACCTTCCGGGGTTGTTACTTGCCCCAGAGGCTATGGCCCCTGTTGATATGTTTGTTTGGTTACCTATAAATGGTTTCATAATCCAACTTAAATAATACTATTTCTTTTATTAGTAAAAAGTTTTCCTTGAAATTCTCAGTTCATAGAATCTTGTAGCATTGGTGTTTAGCCATAAGTTATCGACTTTCCCCGGGTTTTGCCTACCCCAGTTGATATGTTTGTTTTTTCGTCTTGAAATTAGTATTATTTCAAAGTTGTAACAGATAAGAATGGCCCCTCAATCATCAACACATGTATTGGTTGCAAATTCTCTGTTTTCCACTTTAAAAATTATATAATTTTAAATCTCTTTATAAACAAAGGTGTATCTTCACTCTAATCGAGTCGTTTAAAATACGATTCAATGGTTAGTTTAGTAATCAAGTTGAATTATATTATATTCTAATAAATTCGTGACAAATGAATTATCTTTATCTTCTTTAGCAAAAATGAATTGAATTTGACCAAATAAATCTTATAATAATAATTGAATAGAAAAGAGATAAGAAGGGGGACTTTTTGTGGCAAACCGCCAGTGCCACCAAGTGTTAAACAATTGAATATTATAATGGTGAATATAAGTCTACATTCGTTGTTTATGTTTGAAAGTTGGCAAAAAAAATTGAAAAAACGCCTTTAAAATGGTCTGCGTTATCTATTTCACTGGCGTTTCGTCGCGTCCTCATCAGCTCATCATCATCATCATCGTAATATCAGCCGCCTCTATTATTGCAAATTATATATTAACAGTTTAATCAATTTATTTTCTTATAATATTGGTTCCTTAACAGTGACGAATTTCAACAGCTGATAAATAAATAACATCTTTTTCAAAAAATAATTAAATAAATATATTCATAGCCCGAAAAAATGGATTTTGGAAAGATAAACATAAAAGACTAAATCCGGCTTTTAAAAAAAATAGACTAAGCCACCTCTATGTTACGAAAAAATAGGTATGTTACTCACTTTTATGTTAAAAAGATAAGTAAATGTGTGTATTTTTTTGGTAAAAATAATGATATTTACCTTTTAAAATGTATGTAAATACTAAATAGTATAAATGTCAAATTAGCATATTAATAAAAGTGAGAAATATAAAAATACATTTATTTTCTAGTGAAAGAAAGCTTTCAATTTTTAACTGTCGGAGTTTTTTAAATTATCGAACTAAAAAATCAAGTAAATTATCAACAACAACAAAAAATGAAATATTTGAAAATTCATAATAAAATTCCACGTGGCACACCTCTTTCCTCCTATGGGGGGAGGAGGTTTCCTAGTCCAAGTAATTAATTGACTTCCCCAGCCACTCCCTTCCCCTCGTGATGTGCCTAACAAACACCCCTACCCCCCACCCTCCATATATGATATATATATATATATAATCTATATATACACACATCCATACACAGCTTTCTATATTACAGCCTCAAATTCTTATGATCTAATATTGGTATTATTTTTACTTATAATTGACTGTTAGTTTGAACATTCAGGATTAAATTATTCTTATTCTTCTTCTTCTTCTCAATCCAACGATTTTTAGGTTGTAAAATTTGTGCAAAAAAAAGCTTGTAGAAATGAACGCTCTAGCTGCTACCAACCGCAATTTTCGCCAAGCGGCTCGGATCCTTGGACTGGATTCGAAGATCGAGAGGAGTTTATTGATCCCGTTCAGAGAGATCAAGGTTTGTGCTTTTGTTTTCTGTGATTAATTGATGTTGTGTTAACGTACACCTTTGTGATGATTTTTGTTACGAGATCGTGAAAAGGATCGAAGCCTTTTGTGCTGTGTTCATCTGTAAAGTTTTATGGGGATATGAAAAATAATTTTTTGAATGATGGGTTGTGATCAGGTGGAGTGCACCATACCGAAAGATGATGGGACTCTGGTGTCCTATATTGGATTTAGAGTGCAGCATGATAATGCCCGTGGACCCATGAAAGGAGGGATCAGATACCATCCGGAGGTTTGTTTGTTTGTTTTTTGTTTTTTAATGTAGCTGTTTATTTTTCCTCTTTAAATTACATGATACTTTTATAATTTTGTGTTTTTTGTTTGGATTGGTGGCTACAGTGATTATTGGTGTTTTGTGTTTTTGGTTTCTGAAGTTAACAAAATGAAGACATGAATTAAGCTGTGTTTGGATATGAGATGGAAAGATAGAATTTTTTTTTATTTCAAAAATAATAAAATAAGGCTATGTTTGTTTATGTTTTTGAGTAAAAAATTTAAAATTTTATCGGGAATTGCGTACTACCAAAATTCGTGTGAAAATGATAGTTGTTTGTTTATGTTTTTAAAAATAAGTTGAAAGTTGTGAAATGTGTCAAATCAATATTGATAGGTTGATGGATGATGTGTGGAATGATTATTTTGGTTGTGTATATAATGATTATGTGAATAAAAAATATTAAATATAAATAAAAAATTGTAAAATAGAAAAGAGAAAGTGAAATAATGATTGATTTGATCGGTAAATGTGTGAAAGATTGTATATATGATTGATAGGTAGTTATATTAGAGATTGAAAAAGTAGAGTTGAAAAATAGTAAATTTGGATGAAAATTTGGTGTGTTAAGTTTATTTTGAATTTTAGGATTTGAAAACTTGAAAATAGGATTTGAAGGGCTAATAATGTTGAAATTATGACCTGCGAAAAACTGAAATCTCGCGACTGAGCTAAAATGGTTGTGAATACTATGATGTTAAATTAAAAACATTTCTGATCGAAGCAGTTGGATTTGATTGTCGACTTGGATTGAACAGTTGTATGATTTTGTAATAATGAAGATTATAGATAGGATCTTGAAGAGCATGATAACTATATATGGTCTAGTGAATATATTTAAGAACAAATTCCGTTTATATACACTATTGATGACTTGCTTATAGAGCATGTTACTCTGTTTGCATTTGACTGTTAAGGCAGAAAACTATTTATTGATCAGTATCGTATTTCCTCTTTTCGGGCTTTTGTTTATTTTTATTGTCGTATTAGCTTATTCTAAAGTGCTCAATAAACGAACGACTAACTATCGTTGGCTAAAAGACGTGTGTTAACAACTATGTCGTTATGATACGGCCAAAAGGACAGAGAAAAAGGAAAAAGTGACAATTTGTCGCAGGTCTCCAGATCTTACGTTCATAAGTTTATTCTTTTTTTGTAAACTTTTAACGAATATTTTTCTCACATGAATGTCGTTTTTATTCAATTATTGGAATATTGTCTTTTACCATATTATTTGCTCAATTTTGTGCTGATTTAACAAGCAAATTTCTTCATAAAGGTTGATCCTGATGAGGTGAATGCTCTTGCTCAATTGATGACGTGGAAGACCGCTGTAGCAGATATTCCTTACGGTGGGGCCAAGGGCGGGATTGGGTGTACACCAAAAGATTTGACTACAAGTGAATTGGAACGCCTTACTCGTGTATTCACCCAAAAAATTCATGATCTCATTGGAGTTAATACAGACGTCCCGGCTCCAGATATGGGCACTAATGCTCAGGTGAATATTCAAAAATAATTATCCCTTTTAATATAATCCATTTTTACTTCATTAGTCTTGTTTTTTCAGCAAGAAGAGGAAAAACTAATAATCACCCTTTTAATATAATCCGTTTTTACTTCATTAGTCTTGTTTTTCAGCAAGAAAAGAGAAAAATTAATAATTATTTGAGCTCTGCAGACCATGGCTTGGATTTTGGATGAGTACTCAAAATTTCATGGTTACTCACCTGCAATTGTTACAGGAAAACCAATTGTAAGTATTCAAAAGAAAAATTAAATCAAAATCCATAAATCACATTATTTAATATTTAAATAAATCACGAAAACCCTTTATTTATCAGGATCTTGGTGGTTCACTGGGTAGAGAAGCTGCTACAGGCCGTGGTGTCGTATTTGCCACTGAAGCTTTACTTGCTGAACACGGAAAGTCAGTAAAAGGCTTAACATTTGCCATTCAGGTGTCTTATTTTTTTGGTTTAGTTAAATTTTACGAAATTTCTCATTCTCTTCATACCCTTTTCTTGAAAAATTGATAAATTAAATATTATGTATTTAGGGATTTGGAAATGTCGGATCTTGGGCTGCGAGGTTAATACATGAAAGAGGCGGGAAGGTTGTTGCAGTGAGTGACATAACGGGGGCTGTAAGAAATCCTAATGGAATTGATATAACGGCTTTACTTCAGCATAAAGATGCAACGGGAAAGTTAGCTGGTTTCGATGGTGCTGATGCTATGGACTCAAATGACCTACTGACTCATGAATGTGATGTTCTTATACCATGCGCTTTAGGCGGTGTTCTCAACAGGTTTAACAATTTATTTATTTAATTTCCTGATTATTTAGTATGTGTTCGTGTTTCAGAAACATCACATCATTCCTTTTGTTTGGTAAATTACACTATTATTAAGGAGAAATATTGGCAATTTTTACAATGGAAGAATATTCATAAATTTAAATTTCGACGGACAGACAAAGATAGGAAAAAGTATAACCAGAATTCATTTCCAGTGAATAATTATGTTAGCTTGAAAATAGTTCAATCACCTTTCAAAAAAATATTAAATTCAAAATTTATCTATAGTGAAATCTATTCAAAACATTCTACATTATACTTGCTCATTTTTGTTAAATTTTCTGTTTTTTGTTCTTTTGAATGATATATTTGTAAATTGTCTTGGTATATTATTGCTAACTTGAAGTTGTTCTCATCTTGATTGAAGAGAAAATGCTGGAGATGTCAGGGCCAAGTACATCATAGAAGCAGCAAATCATCCTACTGATCCCGAAGCTGACGAGGTAATAAAATATATATATATATATATATATATATATAAATTGCTTCAATTTTGTATAAAAAACAACTTTTTAGTAACGTAATATTAATATTTCTGCAGATTTTGTCCAAAAAAGGAGTAATAATACTACCCGACATTTATGCAAACGCAGGAGGTGTAACAGTTAGTTATTTCGAATGGGTTCAGGTAAAATTCTCCTGCTGTTATGTTGATCAAATCGTCAATTTTCTTCTTTATCAGTAAAGTGTGATTGAAATTTAAACTAGAGTTTTGAGAAATTCTCATAAGTTCCCTTGTCAAACATCCCACTATCAGTAAAAACATATTACAAAATCACTAAAAACACATAATTTCACCTTCAATTTTTCCAAGCTTTTAGGCCCTGATGTGGATTTTTGGTAATTTGCAAAACCTCAATCGGCTTCTAATAATTACCAAATATCTTAATGTTTATGTATAATGGGATTGTTAATTTTGTATTTGTAGAATATTCAAGGGTTTATGTGGGACGAAGAAAAGGTGAATCGAGAACTTAAGAGATATATGACAAAAGCTTTTCATAATATCAAGGGCTTGTGTCAGTCTCACAACTGCAACCTTCGAATGGGGGCTTTTACATTAGGCGTTAATCGTGTTGCTCGTGCTACTCTGTTAAGGGGATGGGAAGCTTAAGATTCTTATTAGCAGTTAAAAAAGGCTATTATTTCTTTATTTTCTCGAATCTTTTTCACTCTGATTGAAATTAGTACCATTTGAAATTTAATACAGTGAAAACAATTCTGATTCTTAGCTAATTTATGTGATTCAGTTTTCCATTTTCGAGACTTTCTTCAATTCGACTATATATGTGAATTTGCAGACAATGGATCAAAAATTTAGCACTTAAAACAGTCTTTAATGTTCATTCGTTATTGTACTATTTTTCGTTTCTTATCTATTATGCTTGCGTTTCGACATTCTTGGTATGAAGTATGAACCTTGTTACACGAATGAATATTGTGTTGTTTTCTTGAGGATCATGTAGCAAAATATATGTTTCATCAATTTAAATTTGATTTATAGTTATCTTTTGATTTATAGTCCTACTATCCTTTAAATTTGATTTATAGTTATCTTTTGCATGAAGTTGTGATTTGGCATCCTACTGAAAACAAGGACATTAACATATTTCTACTTACAAAAGCTTGTGTGTGTGTGTGTGTGTGTGTGTGAGAGAGAGAGAGAGAGAGAGAGAGAGAGACTCTGTGTGTGCCCATGCTATATCTATATCTATCTATATATATAGATATGTATATATATGTATATATATATATGTATATATATATATATATATATAGAGAGAGAGAGAGAGAGAGAACAGCCTGCCCATAAGGTGGCAGAAGATAAGCTTATTTATCCAAGGATCATGGGCTTATTTTTCAACTTTCTCATCAAGAACAGAAAAATACAGCAAAAAAGGAACACAAATTTCTTCTTTCTTGTTAACTCATATGGCATCCATTGGTATTACTGCCTCCATACATAGAGCTTGCAGTTCTCAACACATCACAAAAAAGCAATCTACTCAGACTAAACCTGCACGTTTTTCAGCAAAACAGGCAACAAATGTTGTGACCCCCAACATTGAAGCCCTTAAATCAGCAGAAATACAAGAGAAATCTCCATTTCTGGGTAATGGGTCTCAAAACGAACACGAGAATGAAGCTAAAGAGTATGATAATTCAGTTGAATCAAATTATCCTAAATTTCGTGATGAGAGATGGAAAAAAGGGACGTGGGATCTCAATATGTTTGTGAAACAGGGCAGAATGGATTGGGATTCTGTGATTGTGGCAGGTATATATATATATTACTTTGGGTTTAAGAATTGTGAACATTTAGTCAAATGATTACTAATTATGGAAAAGAAAACTGATATTAGTATTGAAATGTTCTTGCTTGGGTCTGATATGAATATATGATGGCTTAATGTCTTCATTAAAGAGCTAAATCACTTGATAATAAACTCAATCTTATAGAAGCAAAGAGGAGAAAATTTCTTGAACTACATCCAGAAGCATCAACAAATGAAGAACCAGTGCTCTTCAGAAGCTCGATCATCCCATGGTGGGCGTGGATCGTCCATTCCCATCTCCCTGAGGCTGAACGACTAAACGGTAAATTGATTGTAAATTGTGATTGAAACCCATTATGTATTGATATATGTAATATTCACTCAAAAAGGACATAAGTTTAATACTGCATATATATATATATATATGTATGTATATATAATCTTGCAGGCAGAGCTGCAATGATAGGATTCTTCATGGCCTATCTAGTGGATGCTCTAACGGGGCTCGATATGGTCGGCCAGAATGGCAATTTCGTTTGCAAAACGGCCCTTTTGTTTACAATCATTGGGGTGCTCGTTTTTAGGAGGAAAGAAGATATTGACAATATTCGAAAGTTAGCTGATGAGGCAACATTTTACGACAAGCAATGGCAAGCATCGTGGCAAGATCCAGATGCTACAAAAAAATCTACAAAATGAGCCGAGTAGTAAGAAAATGTGATAAGTCGAGGATGTTATAAAAGCATATCTATATTACCTATCTGTAGCATATGTTTTATTACCTATCTCTCGCAATCACTTGTCCAGATACCAGCGTCTCGAGTTTTAAATATGAATTGAATAAAATACAAAATTGTGAAACCTTCAAGTTCTTGAATTAACAGAGACCAGTAAAGAGTATACAGAGCAGCAGAATATAGCAGGCCAAAAAACAAAATCTACAGAATTGAACTGCATAATAATAGATTATGAAAAATTGACCTTAATTATTGACACAGTATTCTTTAGTAAAATGCGAAAGAAGATCGCTTTGTGCAGTTATGCGACTTTTCACCAATTTTTCGGCTTTTAACTTATGTGAAAGATTTTCTCTTACAAATTTTTCGACTTTTCACCAATTTTCTCTTATAATTAAAATATAAACAATTCCTTGAAGTTTGTTCGGAACCCACATAACTACAAGTTAATGTATAGAAACTTACAGTGAAAACATAATAACTATGAAAATTTAAGTACTAGAGAATTGGGTAGGGGCCGCGCGAACGCAGGCCCCCGCTAACACAAATTATGACGTAGGCTCGACCACTTGGGCCGACCTTAGACGGGCGCCTCTCCGAAGTGCAATGGAGATCGCCAATCTAGGCCATGGGCCTTCTTGATCGCCCATTGACCCCGTCCAGGTAAGTATGGAGCTCGTTCTACTTCCTTCTCTTCATATACTCTGTTTCTGCATTTTAATCTTATTATCTACCGATGTGGGATATTTGAAACCATCATTCTATTCTCTTTTCTCTAAATAACTAGATGAGTGACATTCTTATATTGCTTTAATAATAAAGTCTATAAATGTCTCATGCTGCTGTTTTGTGAAAGAAACGTAAAATTCAATTGTTTATAATTTATATACGGTATGAATGTAATGAATAAATATAGTTTAACAACAGTAAGGAGAAGTAACTTACCCAAAAAAAAAAGAGTACATCAATCTTATAGAAGCAAAGAGGTGAAGGTTTATTAAACTCCACCAAGAACATCAACCAATCAGATATAGGTGATATACAGAAGCTCTGTTATATCACAGTAAATATGGATAGCTCACTCTCATATTCGCCAGAACTGAGCTACTAAATAGCGAAACATTTACCTTTCGATTTTCAGTAGTATAGGCTGTATAGCCAACGATCTATTGTTACATTCTTCAAAACTTTCCTTTAACTCTAGAAACTCGAATGATCCAGAAAATGCGAAGATTATTAATCAAGAGAGATAAAGTATCCAAATTTGAAATATTAAAAGAACTGACTCAGTTCTATACCAACTAGCATTCATTTTCATTAACCAACAAGGGCTCATACTAATGCCCAAAACGGACGATCACGGGAAAATTTGTTCATTTAACAAATAAAAGTCCAAAAAAATTTCACCACAGACAATATATAATGTCAGCACAAATAAATTGTACAGAAAATTGTTGCCCAGTTCATCCAAATGAAGGAGCTATTAGAAGTTTAGAAGGGTATATGGGAATGTAGATACAAAATTTAATTTAAACGAGTTTAATAATCTGATAAGTGATAACAGAATAACAATATTCTTAACCTATAGAAATAAAACTTATAAATGTTAGCAACCTACTGTAATAAATTTAATTAATTTGCTTAGAAAATTTAACTAGATTTATGGGGCTTTCCTCCAAGAGAAAAGTCCCTCCAAAAAAAGGCGTATGCTGCTTGAATTGCAGCGAGCACACGGTATTCTTTAGTAAAAGGCGAAAGAATAGTTCGCTTTGTGCTCACTGCGCAGCTGCGTGATTTTGCCTTGCTTTCCGCAGTTCTACTTATCTGAACCATTTCTCTGTCTCACTGTATTACTTCCAATGTGGGATATTTAATACTCAGATTGACTTGTTGCACGTCCTTTGTCTTCAATTTTCATACGAATTCACACCTCAAGTCTTCTACAAACCTAAATTACATCAGAATTAGCATGTGTGGGCTCAGTATAACGGCTATTTTGTTACCATATTATAAGTTTTGCAATTAAGGAACGACATAGCCATATTGCACAAACCTCCTATCAATAAATCGATCTGAAGGCAATTGTTTGGATTACCATTGAGTTCTTACACCAATGATAATCTTTTTATTTCTCTTTCATATTCTTGATGATTATAGAAATTAGTAAGTGGGAAATTATGGCTTTTTAACTCAAGAAAACCATTTCTTGTCCACAAAATAGTCCTTGTACACATGATTTCAGTGTTCTCATTTGTTTGCTTCAACCCGGAAAAAAAGGTACTGATTTTCACAAAATTAAACCTTCTTAGCTGATTCCATAATCGTGCACATGAAGAGGAGTTTATCTATTTATTCGACTCATTTTTCAATAGCTGGAAAATAATGGAGGAAAATTGTTACACCTCAAGGCCTGTAAAGGGCAAAGGTAAAAGAGTCTTGTTAGGATATCAGTATTAGAAGCCTAGAATCATTCGGCCCGATTGGTTGGCACGTCCGTCTCTCAGAATTTATTTTCATAATAAAAGTGAGAAAATATTATTTGAAGGATGTGATTTTTTAGAGAAAAATAGGTAATGATTGTGGTTGATGTGATATTTTTTTATTGTGAGAAATTTGTTTGGGTTGATATTTAAAAATAATCTTAATTAAATGTATTTAGCCAAACTCGTTGATTTAAACGTCAAAAAATAGTCACAATGGATCTTATTTTAAATGTTGCATTATTTTGCATTAGAATATGTAATTAGTTTAATTTTCGGTTTTGAAACATAGTCGGAAAAATACATTTAATTTATTCTATTAACTGTCAAATCATGAATAGTAAAATCATTTGTTGCAAAAAAATATTCAAATTGTTTGTAATTTTGAGAGATAATTTTGTAAGAATTTTTTTACGAGATGCCAAACAATTGAATTTCTCGTAGCTTTTTACTCTAAAATACTTTTTTGGGGATATGATAAGCCATCCAATTGGCCCCATTGTCATTGCTTTTCCATTGATCCTAAAACATCTGATTTCAAAATTATATTATAGCAATGCTTACAAACAATTATTACTTAACAATAATGAACAAATAGTCTTATGTACAGGCTCGATGAAGAAGCCAAATTTATTTGCTGAAACTATTTAGTTTCACATGTAAAATTGTGGAGTAATTTAATTCCATTTATTACTATTACATAATAAGTATATTCATTATCTAATATACTAGATAACAAATATATTATTTAACAGTTACCAACTTAAAATGTAATAAATAAACACAAGTATTGCTTAATCGTGTAAATTGTTACCACATCTAAGCTATTTAAGTAAGAGAACTAAAAAAATTTGAACTAAGAATTGTAGGGCTTTACCCTGTGTTAGAGGGAGCCCTTCCAGAAATTCTCGAGGGCCTAGGACAAGCCAAGGCCCAAGAGGGGGTTTGGAAATAGTTTTCAACCAGCAATAGACGCGCCTCGGTTAGAACCTCACTAGCTGCGTCATTGCCCCAAGCGCAAAGATAAATTATACCGCAGGAGTAAGTCTAATTTTATACCTCCTGACACTGATGTTCTTTGAAATTATACGATGTGGGATATTTGTTTATATATGCCTTATGACGAATGCTACTCTTTATTCTCGTGGAAGCAAAAAACAAATGTGATGAATAAATATTTACAAAGACAAGTATATTTATCAGACTTGATTATTACGTGTTGTTATACTCTTGATAAAATCTTAATTAATATCTCAAAATGACTTATTACAAGTCCTTTGTCTTCGATATCATATTTATGAATTTACACCTCAACTTGCAGTGACATTGCATTCTAAACTAATTTATGAATTTACACCTTAAATTGCAGTGACACAGCATTCTAAACTACTGATAACCTCATCTTCGAGTCTCTTTCATGTTCTTGATGGCAATTGAAATTTATAATAGGTTGAAAATTGCTCTTTCAACTCATTACATTCTCAGTTTCATCCCAGCAAATAGCACTGGCAAAATTATTTCTACTTATGAATATTTCTAAATACCTAACAAATTGCAAAAACCAGAACAAAGCACCAAGCAATTGAAAGGGAGAAAATTTTAGAACTAGAATTGGGTAGGGGCCGCGCGAACGCAGGCCCCCGCTGCCACAAATTATGACGTAGGCTCGACCACTTGGGCCGACCTTAGACGGGCGCCCCTCCGAAGTGCAATGGAGGTCACCAATCTAGGCCATGGACCTTCTTGATCGCCCATCAACCCCGTCCAGGTAAGTATGGAGCTTAGTGCACCTCATTGTGCTCATATTGCCTGTTGAGCATTGTTGACATAATTTTCTTTCGATGTGGGATAACGATACCCTTATTATCTCTCTGCTTCAATCCAAAAATAAATGGATAATTGTGATTATCATTTATTAATTATTATTAGTTTTTCTTAGCCATATGTTTTTTCGTAATCATCAATATAAAGAGAAAAAGAATTAAGAGTTTATATATATATTAGACTCGTTTTTCACTAGAAAGAAATAATGGTACCTCACCCTACAAGAAAATTGTTACACCTCAATGCCTGTAAAATGGCAAAGGTAGTAAATCTTGTTATCGAATATCGGATTTGGACACAAAATGTTATACTTATTACTTCTATAAATTCAATATATCGTAACAACACTTGAACAATGTTATTAGTGAAGAAAATATAGTCATATTTAAACTGTTGTTGAAGAACTTAATACCATTATTAATCCAATCGGGAGTGACCAATCCTGAGACATGCCAAATCTATCTTATTGGATGTGGACTATGAAAGCCATCCCTAACAAGAAATTTGTTTGCTAATTCGAAAACTTTACTCTTTAGTCTTTACTAGTAATATGGTAGCCGCCAGTAGAGAATAACAATGACCCTAAAGAAATTACCTTTGTTATTATTCTATTCTATATATATATTTCTCATTCAATCACTTTCAAGTTATAATATTGCCTATACAGAGTAGGCAGATGAATGTTCAGTGTAATTCAAATTTAACTTAATCTTGAAAAGTTTCAAGCAAAGTAGCCGCCTATGAAGGAAGAGATATGATCACAAATGAGTATTAAATTCGCATTACAACAAAAACCAATGAAATTTCCATTAACATAATTCAAATCTCATTTTTGTCTTCAAAAGTAGCAGCCTCTTTGGCTATGGCAATCTTTGTGTCTCTTTTTTTCACATCAATCATTTTATGTAATCTCTTTTGCAATTCATTTTCCGACATGATCTGCCCGGAGACCGAAAGATCATCTCTTTTGACGTTGAAAAACGATCTAACGAACCCGAATGGCCACCTTTCGTCATGGACCGGCCGAGATTGTTGCAAATGGGACGGTATATTTTGCGACGTTTTAACGGGCCATGTTCAAGAAATTCGTCTTCATAACTTGGGAGGAAAATTGAACCCTTCTTTGATAAACATCAAAAACTTGTCTCACTTGGATCTAAGTCATAACAATTTCAAGATCGGAGATCATTTTGGGAGTAAACTTATTGTCACAAATATGCAATGGCTTTCACATTTGTCTTCACTAAAGCACTTAGACATGTCTGGGGTAAACCTTAACCAAACAGAAGATTGGTTACAAGTGATAAACAATCTTCATTCTCTTGTCGATTTACGCTTATCCAGGTGTGGTTTAAAGCTTACACCTTCTGTAAATGTAGTTACTTTTACGTCTCTTCGTGTTCTTGATATCTCGGGGAACGATTTCAATTCATTGGTGCCTAATTGGATCAATAGTTTAAGAAATTTAGTTCACTTGGATTTAAGTGACTGTGGATTTCATAATGGGATTCCATTTGGCTTGCAGAATATGACGAAACTCGAGTATCTTGATTTATCTTCGAATAATTTCAATTCGACTTTTCCGGATTGGTTTAGCCGATTCGTACATCTCGAGGTTTTGAATGTTGCAGATAATCATATTGAAGGTGAAATTCATGGTTTAGTAGGGAATTTGACTTCTTTGGTGAGTTTAAACTTGGCTAGAAATCGACTCGAAGGAATATTACCAAAATCTATAGCCAATCTTTGCAGGCTCGAAGAAATTTATCTGTCTACAAATAGATTTTCGGGTAATATACAAGTTTTTGAAGGATGCATTACAAAAAGTTTACAGATTTTATACTTGGGCTCAAATAATTTTTCCGGTGAGTTACCGAATAATCTTGGCGAGTTCGTTAAACTAAGAGAACTCGATATTGTAGATAACGAAATCACTGGTCTTTTGCCTGCAAGTTTTGGACAGCTTCATGAGTTGGAATATGTTGTAATATCACTCAACTCATTGGAAGGGGTTGTTTCTGAAGAACACTTTAGACAACTATCGAGATTGAAGATTTTTCGAGCCAATGGTGATAAATTCTCGTTCAAACCAAACCGAACGTGGGTCCCGCCTTTCCAACTCGAAGGCTTATCTTTAAGGACATGGGATTTGGGGCCTGAGTTTCCCCTTTGGATCAAACACATGAGGAGATTGAACTATTTGAGCCTCGCTAACACGGGGATTGTCGATTCTATTCCGGATTGGTTTTGGAATCGAACCTCTAAGTTGATGCATTTGAATCTATCGAGCAATCAAATATACGGACAAATCCCGAGTTTATTACATTTCGGGTATGATGGAAATGTTGGAATCGACTTGAAATGCAATCTCATAACCGGTCCTATACCGCGTATTTCTCCAAATATATCGATTTTGGATCTTTCGGGCAATCGTTTTTCGGGATTATTACACGATTTCCTATGCAACAATATCCAAGAAAACAGACTAGAAATCCTCAATCTTGGTAATAATCATTTGTCTGGCGAAATTCCCGAGTGTTTGATGAATTGGCCGTCGATGAGAGTGTTGAGGCTCGAAGCTAATAATCTCACCGGAAATATACCGAGTTCTATTGGATTCTTAACTAAACTCCGGTCGTTGCATTTGCGCAGAAATAATCTCAACGGAGAATTACCGTTTTCCTTACAGAAGTGTGTTGATTTGTTGGTTTTGGATTTTGGCCGGAATAATTTGACCGGAAAAATCCCGGTATGGATAAATAAACTGTCCAAACTGGTCGTTTTTAACCTCCGTTTGAACGATTTTTCGGGGAATATTCCACGAGAACTATGCCATATAAACTCTATACAGACATTGGATCTTGCTGGTAATAATCTCTCTGGGGAAATACCAAGTTGTCTCAATAATTTCACCGTTTTGGCGGGAAAACAACCCTCGAGTGATCATATATACTATTCAGTCGAAAATACGTTTGGTGGGGTACCCGATAGTCAATTCCTCGTTGTGAAGGGGCGATTTGGGGAGTACAGTAATACTCTTCAGCTCGTGATGACCGTTGATCTTTCTGATAACGTCTTATCCGGATCCATTCCTGTCGAGATAACGCGTCTCGTGAGGTTGCAAGCGTTGAATCTTTCTAGAAACTGTTTGACCGGGAAGATTCCATCGAGCATCGGTGACGTGGAGAATCTCGAGTCGCTCGATATTTCGTACAACAGAATCTCGGGGGAGATTCCTCGGAGCATCTCGGGGTTGACTTTTCTGAGTTACTTGAACTTGTCGTGTAATAACTTGACCGGGAGAATCCCTTCGGGAACTCAGCTCCGAGGTTTTGATGGGTCGAGTTTTGTTGGAAACGGGCTTTGTGGGCCCCCATTGTTTAGGAAATGTGACGATAATACGGAGGTGACACCTGGCGTTGAGGACGAAAATCGAGCTTTACTTGGAGACGATCGATTCGGGTTGTTTTTAAGTGTAATCTTAGGATTTGTATTTGGTTTTTTGGGAGTTGTTTGGCCTTTGATCCTCAGTGTGTCATGGAGAACTACTTACTTTAGGTTGCTGAATAGTATATGGAATTATATTTACTATGTTTTGGTGAAAACATTCCTAAGATGAAAGGTTATGTATTTATGTTGTGTATTAGTATTGGTGAATTCTCCATATTATCAATCATTTTGAAATCTTATAAACTGTATAAAATTATTGAACACATTACAATAAAAGCAGTCTCATACTTGTGAGTTCAAAATATATGAACACAACTTATATGAATATACTAAAATACATGTGTTTTTTTTTTTTTTAAAGGAATGATAGCGAATTTACCATCAGGCTATTTTGATGTTACCGATAATGAGACCGAATACGAGACTTGGCTCAAAAGATTAATGGTTTGGGTTTAAATTAAACCCAATAAAATTCGACCCAAATAAAAAAAAAAAAACTTCGATTGTTCTTGCCAAATAAAACGTTAAAATCATTGAGCTATCAGTTTTGTCTACATCCCGAGTTTCTATCTTCATTCTTTGTTTATGGCATACATCACTTTCTTTATATATGAAAAATGATATAAACCAACATTTATTTTTCCCAATTTTCATCCGCGATAAGTTAAGATAACTTTTTTATTATAATAAATATTAATTATAAAAATTAAATTAAATTAAATCATTTACCGCATATAATTTGTAATATAGTTGAAATAAGTTAAAAAATAATGATCTGTAATCGATAATATATAACAATAATCAATTGATAATAATAATAATAAGTATCTTTTCATAGTTTAATGAAAACTATTCAACCATTAAAATTAAAATTGTAATTCATTATCTATGAACATCTATAGGGATAAATGCAAAAAAAAACCATGTGAAATAATTTATTGGCTGAAAACCCCCTGTGAAATAAATATAGGCTAAAAACCCCCTGTGAAATTTTTTCGTTGCCAAAAACCCCCTAAGTCAGTTAGGTGAGCTACACGCGCAAAAAAAACCCTGACCGAGGGGGTTGTTTGCAACGAAAAAATTTCACAGGGGGTTTTTAGCCTATATTTATTTCACAGGGGTTTTCAGCCAATAAATTATTTCACATGGGTTTTTTTTGCATTTATCCCCAATTGATATATTAATAGTTTTTCATAAAATGTTTATTTTATTTTTAGTAAATATGCCTCATAATAGTAAAAATAATAATGTTAATGATCTAAAATTTAAATATTATGAGGCATATTTATTAAAAATAAAAGAAACATTTTATGAAAAACTATCTTTAATATCGTTTTTTGTGTAAACATTAGTAAAAGTGTATCCCAAATGAATACATAAGTAATTATTATTTTTACTATTATGAGGCATATTTACTAAAAATAAAAGAAACATTTTATGAAAAACTATCTTTAATATCGTTTTTTGTGTAAACATGAGTAAAAGTGTATCCCAAATGAATATATAAGTACTTATATGTTAATGATCTAAAATTTAAATATTATAAGGCATATTTACTAAAAATAAAAGAAACGTTTTATGAAAAACTATCTTTAATATTGTTTTTTTGTGTAAACATGAGTAAAAGTGTATCTCAAATGAATATATAAGTACAATACATAAAAGGGGCATAAAAGTAAATGAATAAGTCATTTAATGTCTAATAATCACAAAAAAATGCACATACGGCGCGTGTAGCTCACCTAACTGACCGAGGGGATTTTTTGCAACGAAAAAATTTTACAGGATTTTTTAGCCTATATTTATTTCACAGTGGATTTTCAGCCACTAAATTATTCCTGATTTTTGCATTTATCCCATAATAGTATTATTAAGAAAGCTATAAAGTTTGGTTTAATGCAAGCATACTCTATAGTCTATACTACTCTATCCCGCACACAAAGTCGAAATCAATACATAACAGAATTAAATAAGTCAGTCTCAGATGATCAATCCTCGGTATCCTACAGTAAAATGCGAGCCCCTACGCCGTCGAAGCAACTGCCGCCCGATGCGGCGGAGCGTCGTCTCCGGGAAGCGGAGGAGCGGCTGAAGGAGGCTATGGAGGAGCTGCAGCGCCGTCAGAGAGGACCGCCGGGAAAACTCCAACCGCCGTGCGATCACGCCGATGAATCGTGCGTCGCGCACGCCGTTGGAAACATGTGCCAGAGCTTTCTGCTTTCTTACGGTATTCGCGTCGGTATCGGAATTCTCCTTCGCGCGTTTAAGCTGGCTCGTCTCAAATCCTATTCTTCGCTCCTTGATCTCAAGGTTTGGCGATGTTTGATCTTGTTTTCTTTGATTTGGTTGTGGAGTTGATTTTGTGATGGCATATTTGGTTTGAACCATCGGTTTAATTGGATAATGATATGCTGAGGTCATTCGAGGTAAGCTTAGGAATTGGAGTCAGCAATGACGAAATGAAGCTTTGTACTTGGAAATTATACGTATTACGTGGGATTGCAGATTGAATGATGTGTTTAAGTGATATTGATTTCTGTTTCCATCTTCATTTGTCAACTTCGCTTGTGTTGCAGACTTGAATTGAACGATATACTTAAGTGATTCATACAACTGACAATTTGTGAGAGCATAATTTAGAACATAACTTCATACCATTTGCATTTGTGGTTTTACATGATTTAAGAAAGAGATGCTTTATAAGAGCTTATAAACTTGTTGCAATTTCATTGCAGCAACTTGTATCAGAGAAAGACCTTATTGTGAGAGAGGAAGCATGTCGGATTGGTTTGCTTTTGGGGGGATTCACTGGTTCCTATCACGCCCTGAGGTGTTTGCTAAGAAAGTTGAGAAAGAAAGAGACGCCAGTAAATGCGTAAGTTAACAACAAACAGACATAGTTTAGTTTTTTTTTATCTGCACAATTTATTTTATGTTATCCATTCTTCATGTTGTGTCCTTTGACAGTGTATAAATAGTCATTAAGAATTTTACTTCTTTGTCTGATCTATAAGTTCTTGGGATTATTTTTATTGCACAATTTGTCAAATATCATATATATGACTTTGTTTAAGGGGATGATGGAGCAGAATTTTAGCAGGTGCAGTCTCAGGTTTGTCTATCTTAGCATTAGATGATTCCAGTCGAAGGCGCACACTGGCGTTATATCTTTTGGCTAGGCTTGGTCAGGTACAAGTACCTCGTCTTTCTTTTTTCCCCTTTTTTTCATGTACTTTATGAGGTAATAGGGTTGTTTCTCTTTTGTGTCCCACCCCCCGATCTATCTAAATTATTTGATTTTTTTATCAGTGTGCATATAATTCTGCTAAATCCAAAAACAAATTTCATCTCTGGGGAAGTCATTGGAGTCATGGAGATACTTTACTGTTTGCATTCGCTAGTGCACAGGTAATTTAAGTTTGTTCAATTAGCATCAACAGACTTGTTAGGATCTAAAATCTCTGATGTTTTTGTTCAGAACAGAAAAGGAATTGTTGTTGTTCAAAATCCATATCTGCTTATTCTTACTCTAAATGCCTACATTTATTTATGCCTGTTTTCAGTTTCCCCTTTGGCTCTCTTTTGTGTGTACGTTTCTTAAGTTTGATGGTTAACTATAGTAACTTCTCAGGTTATGTATTCCTTCGTTATGCACCCTGAGAGTTTGCCAAAATCATATCAAAAATTCATTCAAAAAACAGGGCCAGTAGCTGCACCTGTCTACAAAGCTGTGAGGGATTGTTGTAAAGGTTCTCCAGTAAATGTTGCCTCCCTGTCCAGTATAAAGGGATCCAACGGTTTTAAGTTGGATGAGTTTCCAAATATTATTCCATGCTCCATAATTCACCCTGATACAAACTCATGTTTGGTTCACAATGCAAATGCTGCAACAGCTACCTTCAGAAAAACATTTCCACTATACTTCTCTTTGACATTTGTTCCTTTCGTGGTTCTGGGAATGAATAAGGTATATTACTTCATTTGTCAATTTTTACACGCCATACAATTATTTGCATTAACCATGTAGTTTGCCCTGTGTACCTTGCATTTTCTCTTCTATATGCCAAGTTGTATAAATGTGTCCCAATTCTAGATTCTAGTCCATGCAAATGAAATTATATATCAGAATTCTAATGGGTTGATTTTAAATTTTTAATTCCATTTTTTTTTCAAGTTCATGGATGCTCCAGTGGGCACCTCTTGGCATGCTGTCACAGGTGCTATTCGCTCAACGACGTTCTTGTCTGCTTTCGCTGGTCTCTTTCAGGTAGCTTTTCTTTCTTCTGTTTTATATTCATCTAAATCTATCTTATCTATACTGATTAACTTCTCCCTGAAATAAAAAGGGAGTAATATGCTTGCACAGGAAAGTGGCTTTGAAGGACCACAAGCTCGTATATTGGCTTGCAGGAGGAGTATCTGCCCTCTCTGTATTATTAGAAAAGAAAGCTAGACGTGGGGAATTGGCCTTATATGTTCTTCCACGAGCTGCAGATTCGTTATGGTATATTTTGGTGAATCGCCATTTGCTTCCACACATCAAGAATGCTGAGGTAGTTAATTGGTTCATATGTACCTATTCAATTTACACCATCAGTTTAGTTATGCAATAGTTAATTGATTAATGACAGGCTAGAAAATTTTAGGTCGAAGATCAAAAAGTGTTTTGTCTTACCCAAGATCCCGGAGTCAGATTTATACACATGTTAAACATCCTTTAATATGTGTATTTATGAATTACACATGTCAAATAACTAACTGTCTGAAACAGGAGATGGAATATGAATTTGGAATACAGATACCATTCCCATCCCGGCATGACAAATTTTGTTTTTTTGTTTTTAATTGCAGAAACTAAATTGCCTTCTTAAAATTTGTTTTCATTAGTAAAAAATTTCAGGGCCTTGGCTTGTCACATGATTCTAATTCCTATATAAAATCTTCAATACTAATCTAAAACTTTTATAGGTGGCTTTGTTCTGTGCATGCATGGGTGGAATCATGTATTACCTAGAACACGAACCAGATACTATGGCTCCATCTCTACGGGGCCTAATACGTCGTTTCCTTTCCAGCAGAATAAGCAATCCAGGCCCTTCATCAAATCGAAGTGCTTCTTATGCGTATTTACAAACTCTGGATGCCATTAAAAAACCACAGGCTCAAGACAACCAAGAGAAGGAAACTTCGTCTTCTAAAAAGTACAATCTCGAATCAATACATGGACTTTGAGCATCTCTTTTTGCCATTGCTCAGCAGATATAGCAGGTATTCAACTTCTGGTATTGATTGTTTAATTGAAATTTGTTTACCGGGCAGCTGAGATCTGTCCAAATTACTATAACCGGGCGATGGTGTTGTTGTCCTTATAACATACTTAATATTCGATTAGTATTGACCTTGATACTGATATTTAAACTGATTCTGCTAGAAGTTGGTAGTGAAAACTGGAAGAAAAATTCAGGAGGGCTATAGTGTGTGAACTATTGCAGCTTTGGTTTTTTCTTATAATAGAACTCTTACCTTCAATAGGGCTACGATGGACTTGTAATAAAGGTTTCTCGCCTTGAGATGTTCTTTGTGTGTACTTTCATATGGTCATATTTTGGTCTCTTAGATAATGTGTTGGATGGTTATGGAACTAATTTTGTAATTTTCTCTCATGTTGAGCTACATGTTCTAGGTTAGAAGACTAGTAAGAAGAGGACCAAATAGTCTAAAAGAAGAGTTTTTACAACCCACTTATATGATTAAATCAACAATGATCTCAATTCCCAACTCTTTTATCTAAGCTTTATGGTCAAAGCCATTTTGAGTATATTTATATACACAAGAAGTTATATCAACATTCGAGATCAACAATAGTGAACGAAAAGTTTTATATCTTTAGTGACTCTTAAGGGCCATATAAACCCGAGCTTAATCAGTCAAAGGGGTCAATCCTTGGATCGTGCTCACTCGCCATAGCCATTCCCGTGCAAAGACAAGTAGGGCACATGACCTGCAAAGCAAAGATATGTGACAATATCTACAACTGTTTCCAATATATCATCTGTCAATTCAGTGTTTCATTATGCTGTGTTATTCACTTCAAGTGTATACATGACAGAAGATTTACTCATTGTCTTTGTGACCCAAAAATCACTAAATTAATGCTAGGTCCTGCCCAAGGCACTAAATAATGTTTCATAGATGATATTAATGATATTAATATTAAGTAAATTGAAACTGTGATAGCATACCTTTCCTGCCCCTGAACAGTTGGAACATCTTTCTGTTTTAGGTGGCGAAAGGGGCTGATCTCCACCGTTCAATGTTGAGATTGGTTCAATAAGGACAAGAGATCCTGTGCTTGAACATCGAGCACAAGCTAGATATCCTGTAATAAAAAAAGAATTTCAGTAGAATATTAAAAGTCCAGCTTTATAAGTTTAAAACAAGTCTTCTATCTTTATTCGTCAAAAGATATGTAAATCCCCACTCTTTAGTAGGATCTAGGTGGATTATAAACCTTATGGAGTATATCAGAGGTATTAAACGTTAAGAAATCCAAGTCCTAGGAACAATAGAAGAGCATGTAATCATACCCTTTCATTTAAAAACAGTCAAGCTTGATATATATATATATATATATATATATGTCCCCAAATGTTTTATCCAAATTAATATGTAAAAAATTATGAATTCATTAAATACCTGTCCCAAGACAGTACTTGCATCTCTTGTGCTCCTGCTGCTTCACATTGTTGATCTCCACCACCATCAAAGCAGATATTACTCCAATTGTTCCTCCAGAGAATGATGCCACAATGGGATCAACTTGACTGCATATTACATCAAGATCTTAGTAAAGACTAGGGGTGTCAATTTGGGTTCATACTTGTATTTGGACCCAAACTAAACTAAGTTTCAATGAGTTTGGGTCCTAATATTTTAAAATTGTTGTTCCAATTGGGTTGGCTTTTTATAATATTTGGGTCCAATTGGGTTTTAAATTGGGCCCAATTTGGATCTAATCTGGGTCCAAACTGGGTCCAACTTGATTTTTTTAAAAGAAGTGAATTATAACTTGGATTTTCTATAATAATTAACTTATTTATTGAAAAACTTAAACACACTTCACATTCATTACACACGTTACACATTTTTTACACACAAAACACATTGTTTACACGCATTGTACACTTTTTTATTAAAAATACACATTTTTTTCACATAATACATAATTTTTATACAAATTTTTTTTTACACGTTTTTCACATACTTCACAATTTTTTACAAACAATTTATATTTTTACACACTATATTTTTACACACAATGCACACTTTTTTACACACACTACATAACTTTTACACAAAATACACATTTTTTACTGCATAATTCACACTTTTTTCGCACTTTTCACATTTTTTATACATATTACACACTTTTTACACACTACATAACTTTTAGGCAAAGAGTTATGGAAAGTGAAATAAATTGTTTAGCTCTTTCTTCTGATAGTATAGATTTGTCCTTATTTATTCATATGACATTGAATAAAATTTCTGACATGTCACGCACAACATATACTATATAGTTTATAAATTTATAGGTCTTAATGTAAAAAAAAAATACAATCTGTTTCTTTAATTAGTAAAAACGA
Source organism: Verbascum thapsus (assembly GCA_963669365.1). Taxonomy (NCBI): domain Eukaryota; kingdom Viridiplantae; phylum Streptophyta; class Magnoliopsida; order Lamiales; family Scrophulariaceae; genus Verbascum; species Verbascum thapsus. The sequence goes on from OY770120.1 coordinate 797,039, forward strand.
CAATATAATGTATACTATATATATATATATCACAATACATTAAATTTGTAATTTATGATAATCAACTAGTAAAAATCAGTTACTATAAAAAAATATACAGCCAAATGTTTGGGGCGATGATTGATGAGGACGTAGATCAATTATTAAAAAAGCAATAATTATTAAATTAGAATTAACTCATACTTAAGTTTATTGACAGTTTCTTTTGCTAGTTTCTAAAATAAGATGCAGCTTATCAATCTACAACAACATATACATCATTTCATATATTAATGAATTAAAATTATTTACTATAATAATTATTATTTTTCTCTTTTATTTTTATAATTTTTAATGTATATTTTTTATTCATAAAATCATTTTCAACACATTATGTATAAAATTGATTTATGTGGATAATATGTGTTGTGACTTGTGAGTGTAAAAATTATGATAAACTTATTTAACATATCTTATATCCCATATTTGGGTCCTTGTTGGGTTTATAATTGGGTCTTTGTTGGGTCCATGATTGGGTCTTTGTTGGGTCCAATTTGGGTCCTTATTGGGTCCTACAATTATGCATGAGTTTTGACATTGGACCCAATTGAACCCAACCCAATTTGAACCCAACCCAAATAGACCCGACCCAAACCCGATCCGATCAACCCAATCGCCACCCCTAGTAAAGACGTATAAGCATGTAAAATAAAATTCTCATATTCGGAAGTATGTAAAATAGCTGAGGCGCTGTTATCAATAAGAACATGAATTATTTGATAAAATAAATTAACAGTAGAAGCATACCTTAATTGCATTGGTAGATGCAAACTGCGGATGAAGTCAGCATATGATGTCCCTCCTAAGCCCAGTTTTAGCTCCAACTGACATAAACAACAGAAACGCAGTAAAGAACTAGAATCTATGCGGACTTTTAAGGAACTATATGCAAAGAAAATACAGTTTTTTCTCGTAAATTCAGGTTGATTATGTAGTTTTCGAAACCCCCAAAAGTCTATCTATATTCATTCTTTTCAAAATCTTCAATCAAGTCAACCGGCATCTTATAACTAAAACCATTCTATTTGCACTTTAATGAAACTAGAAATAATCTTAGATATCAACATTATTGTGATAGCATAGTGTCAAATTAAATGAAATGATTCGAATTTGTAAATATGTATAGTCGAATGAACACCAACTACTACTCGTAGTAAAGTGAAGCATAACTTACAGTAGGCGCTAGAAGTCCACCGAAAAGCATGATTCCGGCAATAAGAGAAAAACAAGTAGCATAGTATTGTTTAAGGTTCGCTGAGGTCTGCAGAAAACAGTCTTATTATACACCAATATCTGAACACCATTTAAACTGTTAATGGCAGTTAGATAAAACAATCACCAAATACAAAATAAGTTTACCAAAGGAGGCAAAAATGGAATGAATGAAGGGAAATCCGGAAGTTCATTCTCTTGCTCTTCATTTATAATACCAAGTTCCGCGTTTTTAATTCTTTGCTGTATTCTAAGCCGACGAACCTACCAATTACAATCACAGCAACATAAACAACAAATACAACAATGCTTTAAGGGTGTGTTTGGATTGATGGAATTTGAAATCATCGACAAATCCATTTAAGTTCGTTTGGGTGAATTCATGTTACTATGGATTTCAAATCCCTTGTCATTCATTTTGACCTATTTTCTCATAACTATGGTGGATTTCAAATGTAGGTGTCATTTCAAATCCTTCCTCCAAATCCCCTCCCCAAATCCAAATCACTCAATCCAAACACACCCTAAATGATGATTTGAATAATAAAAGACATCAAAAAGTTAAAACCTAAACAACTGTTAGTAAATTAAGTGCATAAAAAAATGAAAATTTACAGGTATCAGAAGAATACTAACCTCCTCCATCTGCAAAAATATTTTATTTCGTCTACTCCGAATATTATCCTGAATTTCTTGTAACTCCATTTTCGCGAAATCCTGGACCGTCTCAGGTCCTTCTATAATACAAAACCTGAAATCAAACGCTCCACAATCAAACCCAGACCAATAATTCAACAGAAAACAAAAACAATTAAGGGTAAACAGCTTGAAAAAATTAGTTTGTATCACTTACGCAGCTGAACTTTTATCAGCAGAAGGCTCAGAATCAGACGAAGCGGCATAAGATGAGGCATCTGCGTTAGAGACCATGGACCGCCATTTGAGATTGGATTTAAGCTTTCCATGGAGATAGCTTCTGGAATTTGACGAATCATACGGCGCCATGGCATGAGAAACTGTCAGAAATCTACCTGAACACAGCATATCGGCGTAATTTAAGATGAATTTTTGCGAATTGAGAGTGTTTTGTACTCTTCAGTTGATTATAGGAATTGGATTCACAATTTTCTCGTGTTTCTGGCTTTCTGGTGAATTCACTTCATAAAATTTGCCACCGGGTTTTTTGGTTGGTTTCTACGTTTTACTCTTCTTTTCTATTCCAGCTAATATGGGCTTTCCAATTATTTATGATTGTGTTGTTGTCTGAGTCAAACAGGCCCAGAATTTTGACCCAAAAGAATAAGCCCAAACTAATTTGGGCCTCTGTTTTGGGCTAAAAGGTTGCCCAAAAGAGAGAGAGACAAAAAACAAAATGGGTAAAACGAGATTGAGATCTGAACAAACCCTAGATTCATTAGCCCCTCTCTCTATCTATATAAAGCCACCAAGATTTTTTATCCTATCAATCATTTTATTTTTATTATTCATTTACTTATGTTCTTCATATTCAACAAATGTGTTAAATTTTTTGTGTTAATTTCTATTATATATATATATATTATATATTAGCAAAATGAGATAATCGCAGTGACGACTCACAAAATTCAAGCTCAACAGACCGGATTGCAGGTCATTTCTCTTTGGAGATTTGTTCTTGCATGTCGATTATCCCGCTGAACCGAGCGATTATATATATATATATATAAATTAATTTGTTTTTGTTTTTTGAGCAATTGAGGAAAATGATTAAATGGTAATAATTGGTAATATTTTGTCCACCAGATTTATCATTTCAATTTTACAATGAGGATCCTGAATTTGTTGATCCTAAATTATATATATATATATATATATATATATATATATATTCATCCTTGGAGATTCCGTACAACTCTTGCATGTGGAATACCACCATGCAAGAGCTTGAAAGGTTCACACTTCACAGCATGTGGGTGAGATTATAATGAACATGCAATGTGGCCCATTAATATATTGCTCAATTGGTCATTAGTGGAATAATGGGCCTACTTAAATGGGCCACAGTGTAGGTTTCTCTAATTTGGGCTGATAAAAGTCCATTATTGTGATTAATTTCAGTCTCTTTATAAAAACTAAATTTATTCAATTAATATTATATAATTTTGAATCCAAAGATTCACACAACGAAAAATTTGTGTATAAAAAAGGTCGCAATTACTATAAAATTCGATAATATAAGAACATGATAAAATAATGTGAAATAAAAGTATATAATTCTAATTAGTTATATTTTTGTAATTCTTATAACCATCTAATTATATAAATTGACCATTCCTCAAGTCCAACTGAAAGTCAAGTTGTTTGTTGTGGACATTTTTTAATGGGCCCAAAAGGTGGACGTGTCAGCAAATTAGGCCCAGTACTATTGGGCCCTTCTCCATTGACTAACAAATAGTAGTGTTCACTACGCGTAGTATATTGGATCTTAGAATCATCAAGGTTGTACTTGAGTAATAATTTGACACGGTAGAAGGAAGGGTGATTCTAAGTTGGTCCGGGCTGTTGGTCTCGGCCACTTAGAACCACAAATTTTGGGGGTGGGGGTGGGGGTGGTTTTTCCCACCCATCAATGGAAAACCACCCCAAAACATGGGAAATGTGTGGTGTTAAGGGGTCCGGGACCAACAGTCCCGGACCACCTTAGAATTTTCCGTAGAAGGAAAAAAGCCATATCCCATCACTTTAGAATTTCACAAGAAACATGAGTTTTTCTTAGTCATTTGTTCATTTAATTAATATTGTTAATAGATGGTTAATTAGTTGACATTATGGGTACGAGTTGAGTTTGGCTCGAGCCGGATGAAATTTTTAAATTCAAATTCAAACTCATTTATATATTTCAATGCTCGAGTTCGAACTCGAACTTGACGAGCCTAATTTTGAAGTCTCAAACTCAAGCTTGAATTTAATTATTTTATGCAACTTATATTGTAGACAAAAATATATACATGTATATATATGTGCGTGTGTTAATTGAACAATTTGTAGAAATACATATCACACATGACATTGATACGAAATTAAAATGTTCTTAAGAATTATTAAAATGTCTTTTAAATAAAATTGAAGTATTACTTTCATAATATTGAATATATACAATTATATATTAAACTTAGAATAATAATGATAAAAAAACTCGTAAAGTTATGAATATTTAACAAAGTTTGAGTTCCAATCACGGAGAAGCTCGTGCTTGAAATACTCAGTTTAAATTCGTGATATCTCGAGCTTGAACTGAACTCCAAATAAATCTACTTATCAAATTTATAAACCGGCTCAACTCACCTAACACACCTAGTCGATATTCACAATATATTAATAAATAAAATGGTTTTTGGATGAGATGGCCAAAGTTTATCAACAAAAAATATCCACAAAGTTTACCTTTCCATTTGGCTTCATTATTACATACACATAAATATATTTATTTGTGTATATGTGTATGTACATGTGGCATTATTGTGCGGTAGAAATTAGAAAGTGATGTACAATAACTTTGTGATGATAATATTGTTTGGCTTACCTTACCACGTGTACATCAGCAGAATGGCCTGTCAAAAGTTTCATGAATTCTAACTCTTGTTTTTTTGGTGAACTCATAAATTCTAGCTCCCAATTTATCCACCTTTTCTTTTATTTATCTCATGCAATAATTAGTTAGTGAAATGAGGAAAATACAAAAAAAAAAAATTGGAGAAAAGAAACAATAGAAGAGACTATTTACTTAATACAAGTTAAAAATTGTTAACTAAAATAATTCGATAACGTATTCTTGTAATCCACTCAACTTGATTTAAGTAGATAATCTATCTAATCCTATGTTACACAATAATATAACTATTTTATTACACGTATAAGTGTGCACTAAGTGCATCATAATGATCACAATGTATAAAGAAAAAAAAAAGATCGAGAAATAAAAAAACTTCTACAGTATACATACACATGAGCTGAAAGTGTTACATACTTATATAATAAGAGATTTATATTGACTCACTAAATAAAAATTGGCGAAAAATTGAATCTTGAACAATCTCCCGTATATACAAATTTTACTAAAACGGGATAGAATGTCCAACCCGAGTTGACCATGGAGCACGAGCTATGCTACATGCCTTCACCTACATTACATATTACTACAACTATAAACATACCCTCAATAACGTTTTAATTCTTTCATATGATGTAAAACAAATGCAAAAATTCAAAAAATTAATTCTTGAAACTTCACCCACATTCTAACATCTAAAAATCCAAGATATTATTTTATTCACGGGACCATGCAATACTTAAAGTAGTGGTTTTAAACATTAATTTGTTACTTAGGTTGGCAAATTGCGGTGGTGCTAAATCACATCGGAGATGCACAAAATATCCCTCTTTGGACAAGTGCACCCCAAAGGTCGTGAGTCTCACGTGTCCTCATGTCGACACAAAATATGTCCTAATTAACACCCACTATATATCCATCCACACCACTATATATATACATATAGTGGATGCCTCAATCAATTGCTCAACTCAATAAGTCATATATATAAAGTTTGCCAAACTTTCATTATATAAACACCTAAATCTTGTACAAACATAAAAAAATGAATCCCCAAATTTTCCAATTTGCTCTCATTTTGTTGTTCTTGGTTTTCATTGGTTCGTGCGCGGTTAACCCTAGTGGCGATGAAGGTGTGAAGAAGGCCGATGCATTAGAAACGTCCTACGCGCCAAGTGGCACGTCTGAGACCCCTACCGGGGGTAGCGGGGCGGCCCATGGGCCGAATTGGGACTATAGTTGGGGGTGGGGCTCGAGCCCGACGTCTGGGTGGGGTTACGGGTCTGGCTCTGGAAAATCCCCTAATGGGTTCGGAAGGGGATATGGGTTTGGGTTTGGATCTGGGTCTGGGTCTGGATCCGGATCTGGATATGGTTACGGTAGTGGAGGGGCCCATGGAGGCGGACATGGAAGCGGTAGTGGTGGTGCAGGTGGTGGTGGCGGTGGTGGCGGCGGCTATGATGATCATCCACCATCAAATTCCGGTGGCCGGAAAAACAAACATGGGTAAATTTCAATAAGGTTTGGAGCTAGTGGTTGCATGCATCTCATATGTGTGGAACATGTTAAGTTGAATCGAAGTATATGTATTATGGTTTCATGTAGGAGTTGTGTTACAAATGTAACATACATATGTATTATATATATATATATGTGTGTGTTATGGTTTTATAGGAATTGTATTACGTAATATGCATGCAGTATTTAGTATGTGGTACTTGGGAAAATAGGAACTGGAAAGTATGTATGAAGGACTTGTGTTTTATTACAAGGGGTACTCTTGTACTATATATGTTGTACTCTACGTTGTATGCTATATTATGTAATGTTCAAAAATAATACCAGATTGCTATACCCTATTTGGCTATTTAGTATAATATCACTTCATTAGTTTTTTACTTGATAACGATGAGTTGATAGATTGAATTTCATCAATTTCTTGATAATTTGGTTAATTTCATCCCTAGAATACTTGATCCGTATCGTTTTCCATGGACAAGAAATTCTCAACAAAAGAAAGGAAAAAGGAAAAACCTCCTTTTCAATATTCGAAAATGAGACGTGTTTTTATGGGAGTATTTTTGGAATAGACAAAATTAACTTCAGTTATTTCTGTTATTTAAAAGATTATATGCGTTCGAAATTTCAGACATTAAAATAAATGGAGTTGGTTTGCTGATCCAAAAATAGTTTATAAGACTCAAAAATCTTATTTATGAGTCTTAAAAGTTTTTTTCTTTAATAATAAATTTTTATTAAACATAAATAATTGTAATTCCCAGAAATCAATCCAATCTATAAAAGCCTTTCTGACTCTTGTTTTCGGATTCACCCTGGAAGTGATCCATTTTCAGTATTTTAGTGTTTCAAAGGCCCAGAGAGCTTCAGGACTCAAGCTACTTTTATTTTATGGGCTTGACTCATTATTTTGTAGTTCTACAATACAAAATGCAAATTCAAATATCAATTCAAATTACTCAAAACTTGTTAATTTAATGGTATCAAATTTCATTTTCATCTAAATGAATATGAGTTCAATCCCAAATTATTGCAAATTGTGATGTTATCTCATTTTTTGGAATCTACTAGGGCCCGTGTGGCCCAAGCTTAAAAATAATGATTAAGTTTGTCGGGTCAAAAATTCCTCTCTTTATCTATAACTATATATATTAATTCAAAATCAAGCTAGTGGACTATATTGTTGATATTGGAAATAACAGGATTATAAGTTCTATTATTATTATAATTATTCATGTATAGTGAATAATAAATTAATCACATCTATGAATAATTATGATCATCTCTTAATTTCGAGCCCTCAAAGCTCCTATAATGCTCCATTCATCATTTAAATGATCAGTAACACGTATCAATACAACACAATCATCAATCATCATTCAATTTTTAACAATTAGTAATAATTACTACAACTAACGACTACTAAATAAATTGAGAAAGGCTTTCATATCAATGAAAATATAACTTAAAAATTCTAGCATATAACTAAATGTCATTGACAAGTTAGATTAATAATTATAGATCTTAAATTACAAAGAATCCAATGGTCAACATTTCCTCATTTATCAAGCTATCAACCCTTCTCACAAAAAAAAATCTACAAGCACAATAATACAACAAAATCTAAAAATAGAAAGAATAGATTTGGGAATATATTCTAACTGGGACACATGGATTTAGACGTGTAGAAATTTCAATTGATTAATTATTAGTGAAATTAAAATAATTAAATTAAAATAAAATATATAAAAAAGTCCAAATTCATTTGTCCCAAACACAAGTGAATCCCATCACAAGATCCCATACCTTACTAACGTGAGAAGCACCACATAAGATGTTCCCTTCATTACCATATTTTCACTATTATTACTAGACTATATTTCAAGTGAAACGTGTCAATTCCCTATTGGGCCAAAACGAATTCCTTTTTTTTAAATGTTGACGACAATAGGACCATGTACTGCAATTAATTCTTTCAATTTTTATGCCCCAATTATTATTTATAGCTAGTGTGACAGGAGGACCACTCATTGGCAATTAATAATCTCAATTCTACTATATAGTAGACTTATAGAAAAGTTTCAAATTAAATTAAAATAGTTATATAGTAGGTATAGTATTGAAGTTGCAGGTGCTCTTGTAGAGGCTCACATGGATAACTCACATGGGTTTTGGCAATTGATTTTTTTTTTTACATTTAAAAAAAATAACGTTCAAGTCAGTTTGCGCCCAATTTAACTAATTTATATTTTCATATCATAACAAATTACTTCATAATTTGGCCTCTAAAAGTAACTTACCACATGTTTTAATTTATAACTGCGTATCTCATAAAAATGAAATCTTTGTGAGTTCGTAAAAAAATACGTTTATATCAATATATTCCAAATAAATCGAACAAGGCAAACCTTCTTCTACGATCAATCTCTCAATCATTCTTTAGCAACCATTTCCCAATTATTACATCCTTCTTTGCAAACACAAGTTACCATTATAAGGTATAAAAACTTAATTGATCTAAATGAACCAACTTAAGCAATAAATCAATTGAAAAAGTGGATTAGGTGAATAACCCAAAAACATATTTTACTACATAACAAACTATAATTAATCCAAACAAACCATCAACAACTTTAGTTGTGACAACCTAATGTGTAATAATAATTAGTCAATAAATCTTTTAGTTTTCAAGTGTTCAATTTGAGTGTTGAAATTAGAGTCACAACTGTCATTGATGGCTGCTTTATGAAGTTCTCATAATACTATGAAAATTGTATAAATTTATTTCTTTGTGGATTAACCAATGAGTGTAGTGACTTTTGGGGCTATAGCCTTAAGTTTGCAGATATAGAGATACACACGAATGTGTTACTTTTTGTCTCTCTACGTTATTATGATTGCAGCCTTTAAAAGAAATTTACCTTCAAATTTTTTAATGAAAATATACAATATATAATTTTGGTTAATTTTGATGGAAAAGTATAATACAACATTGAATACTAATTAAATCTAGAAACATAAAAAATAGACGTCGACTTTAATGTTCATATATATGGATGAATGAAATATGGGATACAATATTACCTGCAATAGAAAAAGAAAATACGAGAAACACTAAAACCTCTCTCAAATAATGTTGTTTAGATTTTGTCTAACAAGAGTAGAAAACGTGAAAATAATAATAATAATAATAATAATAATAATAATAATAATAATAATAATAATAATAATAATAATAATAATAATAATAATAATAATAATAATAAAAATGTTCGTCTTTGATAATAGAAGTCGAGATATAAAGGCCATGTGAGGTTCACATGTTAGGAATATGATCGACTATTGTGAATAAACGCGAGAGAGAAAAACGATAAAAACACACGAAATTGTTTACCCTGTTCGTCAAAGAATTTGACTACGTTTGGGGGCACTGCCAAGCCAGGATATTTTCACTATATTTCGAATTATTTGATTACAATGAGAATAGGGCTATTTATACTAAGTACATAACCCTAATACAAAGCTGTGACCCGAATGTACAGTCCTTCAGGCTCCATAACTCAACATCACATACTATTGCAAAATAGTGTTAGAGTTGTATTATAAATCATTAAATAAATAATACGTGTAATCATTATGTTTTTATCAAATACATACCATTTATTCAAATTTTATTTTGCACTAGGATAAAGGGGCCACAAGAATAAAATAGCAACACAAATCTCTCCTCTAAACGAGCTAATCAAACCCTTTTGACCTCTTTGCTTATTTCAGAAGATAAGTCAACAACAAAACTTTGTCTCCGTTTTAATACAAGTATTAAAGACTATTGAAATCGAAATCATAAAGTAAACATACTAATAATCAAACCGAAAGAAAAAAACTCATAGTGAAAACTCACTTATATGTGTTACGATTAACAATCAAACAAGTTCAAACATTATTTTTAAAATCAATTTTATTTCAAATGAACTTGAATAATTAAGCCCCAATTAAACTCCTCTTCACAAAAAAGTATTTCAGAGTAAATTTTTTTAAAATGTCATAAAATAATTCAAGAAAAGCTCTCAAAATTTTTAGATAATTAAAGAAATTCTCAATAAAAAAAACAAGAGAAAAAAATGGTTATTACGATTTATTATTTCACAGTCAATAATATTGATTAAAAAAAGAAATTCCGGCTATTTTTCAACAACAAAATCAAAATTTTCACATATTCTAATACAAAATAATGCAGCGTTAAAAATAAGATCATTGTGAGTATTAATAAAAATATTTAATATAAATTTATCTAAATATCAATTCAAACAAATTTCTCACAGCAAAAATATATTACATCAACCATAATTTTTTCATATCTGTCTCTAAAAAAACTCATCCAAACACATATTTTCTGGCACATATCTTATTCTTATAGACATTTTTCCTCACATAATTTTTTTTCTAAGATAAATATCCCACCCAATTAACACAACTCATTATTTTACACCCAATTCTAAAAGGTATGTTGGTAATATTTGTGTGTACTTTTCTCATATATTAATTACATGTCAAAAATATAATTACATCTGGCTTTCTCTAATTGAGTTACATTGTATACAATTTGAACCAGCTCATTTCCAACCCTATTTCCGCGTTAATCCCACGTTACCCCAACATACATATATATATATATACATCAAATGAAATCTTTCCATCATCTTAACACAACAAATCAACTTACTATATATATATATATATATATATATTTGACAACATAATATTCATCACAAAATAGCCCATCAATGGCAGACTTAGAAAGCTCTCATGTGATGCTGAATGTCATAAAATACCTATCTTCCTTTCTCCAAAGAGTTGCTGAAACAAATGACGTTTTTAACAGTTCCATTAATACTACTACTCAGAAAGCGTCAATCTTTCATGGCTTAACAAGGCCTACAATTTCTATACAGTATTATCTCGAAAGGATTTTCAAGTATGCAAATTGCAGCCCTTCATGCGTTGTCATTGCTTATATCTATCTCGATCGATTTACACAGAAACAGCCATTGTTGCCGATTAATTCCTTCAATGTTCATCGGTTGCTCATCGCCAGTGTCTTGGTTTCTGCTAAATTTATGGATGATATGTGAGTTTTTCTTTATATATATTTATATATATATATTTTTTGTTAAGTTGAAACAATTATTATTATTCAACTTCATGTGGGTGAATAGTTATAAGTTGAAGTTTTAATATAATCATAAATTACTATAAGTTAAATTTTATGTTAGGATGATAGAGAGAAAATTTTACTTGTTAAAGGGTCAAAGAACTATATATATGGCATATATTTTGTGTTATTTATTTAATATTTTTCTTGATAATATTATAAATTCTAAATTTAGATGCTATGGCTATGGAATAAATTGCTCTGCACCATTGCTGTAAAGGGTATATCATGCCATCTTGTTTTAGAATTTTACACTGTTTAGCCTTGTCAACTTTTCATACTTTTCTGATCTATTTTGAGTCAAGTATAATAAATTATTATTAATAATAATAATAATGGGATATGGGTAAAATTGTAATTCCACAATGCTAGGCTGGTGTATGATCAGATTGATCCAATCCAACCATGTGAATTCCACATTGTTTTACAGACAAAAGCCACCAAAGATTTGTTTGTCACATAGTGTGCTTGTGTGTGAATTTAACTAATGTGATTTTAAAACTAACATGATTAATTAGACATGATTTAGCTAATTTCAATTATTTTTTACTATGAATTTTAACTAATTTGTCATTTTTCTCTAGATTTTACAACAATGCTTACTATGCAAAAATTGGAGGAATAAGCAGAGAAGAAATGAATCTACTTGAAGTGGATTTCTTGTTTGGATTAGGGTTCCAATTGAATGTGACAACTTCAACATTTTACTCTTATTGCTCTTATCTCCAAAAGGAAATGATGCTCCAATCTCCTCCTCTTAATGTACCACCTTCTTCATTGAATCTTGGCATCAATGAAAAGCTCCATTTTTGTGTTAATGAAGAAGGATGCACTCATCAACACCAATTGACGGTTTAGATTTATCTAGTCGTTTTTATGGGCTTTAGGAATTAGGGGGTTTTTTGGACTGTAAAATCTGTACTGGGATTCAAATGAGATTGACGTGCGACTGATTGTGATTGTACTAATATTTAGTAGATTTACAGTATTTCAAATGAGATTCATATGCGACTGATTGTGATTGTACTGAATTTAGTAAATTTGCAGTATTTTTTTGACCGATTCTCGGAGGGAAATGGGATTTTATGGATGAGAATGGGCAAGGAAATTGGTTATGTACAATTTTGAACTAACTTATTCTTTTGCAATCTTAATTGATTTTCTCTCATTCCATTGTTCTTATCAATCAATTTTGGATCTATGCTTGGATATGTTATATATTGGTTTTCTATTTGGATTGTTTAGTTATTAAAAATTTGAGGATTTTAAGATGGATCGAGTTTAATGCATATACCCAAATAGTGATGGGCCGAGTTGAACATTTGGATCAATATTGTGCATGATATATTGAAAGCGAATTGAAGAAAGGCCTATGAGTTTGTTAATAGTTTGGGCCAATTGAGCCCATTGGACTTTGAAGTATTGAGTTGAAATGAATAATCTGAGGAGCCCAACATAAGTGTTTAGGGCTCTTTTAGGATTATTGAATTTACAAAGGAAAAAAATCCTAATTAGAAAAGGCAATACAATCTTAAACAAAATAAAATTTATAAAAATCATGGGTTTCTTAAAACAAAAAGGTTGTAAATGATTATTCAATTGAAAATTATTATGAAATTTTTTAATATAAATTTTAATTTGAGGAGTTTTTATACATTTTCCCTGAAAAAAAAAAAGAAAAGAGAGCGATTTCCGCAATAATCCCGGAAAGTCATTGTCATTCCAGTTCGCAAGCTGCCAGAGCAATTATCCTAAAGCCAGAGCAAAATATATTTCATTGACGAAACTACCCTTTCAAGTAAGTTTCATAAAAAAATTCCACGCATCCAATACATTCTCTCAACCTAAACTGTGGGTTATTAAGCTCTTATAGAATTTAATAAATAAAAGGTCTATGTCTATTTTTCCAATTATTGCTACAAAAAATCTACTTGTCGAGGGACAAATATATCAATTTATATACTTTTTGTTGCTCTGGAATTAGGAATATTGCTCTGGCATTATCACTTGCAGTTGAAACAAGTTGACATTAAGACACAAAACCCTCCACTTAAGGATATATATATATATATTATATATATATTATATCCAGTCCGACTAAACCACGTTTTCTCCTCTGAATTGCATCTGCCAGTGTTCAACTCTAAGCATATAGATAGATAGATACACATGTAAATTTGTTTACTTCAATTTTCTACTACTAAACTACTAATCGGAACCCATTTTAAATCAGTTCATTCTTAGTACAAACCCGGTTCTGTATCATCAAGATCTCATCTTTTGCTTGTTTGTATTTATGAGCCTGTTCATATTCTTTGACCCTTTGACTTTATCGAGGTTTAATGCTCTACCATCTTGTCTGTTTTATGTTTAATTGATGGTTGAAGGTTTAAGTGTTTGTTTATATATGTTTTTTTCTATTTGCTTGATATGAAGTTTGTGGTATGACATCCTCATTTGAGCTGCTGATTCAAGATTGATGATATTTTTGTTGTATTGTTGTGTAATCTAGTTTTAGTTGTTGTTTGGTTTGTGGGCTAGTTGTATTTTCTGGATTTGTTTGTTATTTGCACAAACTGAAGTGAAATCTAAGTTCTAAATTTGATATTAAGATAGATCTTTATCATTTATCTCTTTCAAATAGAGAAAATTTCAATTTCCTATAGATGGGGAATACTTGTGTTGGACCAAGCATATCGAAAAATGGCATTTTACAATCGGTTTCTGCTGCTATGTGGCGAACCCCGGTCCCCGAAAATAGTAACAATTCTTCTGTAAATAGAGAAAGTGAGATTGCCAAAGATGAAACCCCAACTGAACCTGAATCATCAACCATGGCTGTTCAAAGCACACCTCCAGAACAACTAACAATGCCAAAGCCAGAACCTACTAAACAAGACGAGCCCGAAAAAGTTAAGAAGCCAATGAAGAGGAATACCAGTGCTGGCCTTAGAACAGACTCTGTTTTACAAAGGAAAACAGGGAACATAAAGGAGTTTTTCAGTATGGGTAAGAAATTAGGACAAGGGCAATTCGGGACAACATTCCTATGCATCGAAAAGGCGAGTAAGAACCAATACGCTTGCAAATCGATCGCTAAGAGGAAGTTATTGACTGATGAAGATGTCGAGGATGTAAGAAGGGAGATTCAGATAATGCACCATTTAGCAGGGCATCCTAATGTTATATCCCTTAAGGGGGCTTATGAAGATGCTGTTGCAGTTCATCTTGTAATGGAATTGTGTGCTGGTGGTGAGCTTTTCGATAGGATTATACAACGTGGCCATTATACTGAAAGAAAGGCTGCAGAGCTTACTAGAACCATTGTTGGTGTGGTTGAAGCTTGTCATTCTTTGAGTGTTATGCATCGTGATCTTAAGCCCGAGAATTTCCTTTTTGTCGATCAAAAGGAGGAATCTCTTCTTAAAACGATTGATTTTGGGTTGTCAATGTTCTTCAAACCAGGTGTGTGATTTATGAACAAAGTTGTTTCATGAGCTAGTTAATCTGTTAAGTTAAGCAAGCTTTCTATGTTTCTTATGAAAACTGTAAATGCCATGGTTTTTTCTGAAGCTCAACTGGATTTGGCCTTCTATAATGAAAGAAAATGTGTCAAGAAAGCTTTTTTGGCTTGACTTTTACTCTTTATCTTATTTAGTACAATTGTTATCAAGTACCTGACTGATTATTGATGAAGATGAAATCCTTTTAGATTGACTAATAATCTTTAGAACTGTGTGAATCATGAATCCGCTTGTTGTGGGTTTTTCTCATCTTTAGGACTTTAGAATAAACTCCTTCTGAAAGAAATTTCTCCAAAAAGACAACTTATAAGCTCTTAAACATGTCTTTAGGAGCTTAAAATCTCACCAAAACACCCTCTTAATCACATAATTCAACTTTTTCACGAACAAGAGATTAATATCAAATTTAATAACTGTTTTTGAATAAGAAGCTAACTAACTTTCAAAACAAATCTGTTTTTCCACCATGTGAAAACTTTAAACCTCTACATATATTTTTTTTTTTTTGTATTTTCAGGAGAAAAATTCACTGATGTTGTGGGCAGTCCATATTATGTTGCACCAGAAGTTCTTAGAAAACGGTATGGTCCAGAGGCTGATGTGTGGAGTGCTGGAGTTATTGTCTACATTTTGCTCAGTGGGGTTCCTCCTTTCTGGGCTGGTAAATATTCGTGATCTTCATTTATTTAAATTTAAATGAATATTTTCGGAATAAAAAAGTTGGTTTTAAATTTTTTTCATTAATGATATTTTATGACCTCAGAAACGGAGCAAGGCATATTTGAACAAGTCTTACATGGTGATCTTGACTTCTCATCGGACCCTTGGCCAAGTATATCCGAAAGTGCAAAAGATTTGGTAAGAAAAATGCTCATTCGAGACCCCAAACGACGATTAACTGCCCATGAAGTACTGTGTAAGTCAATCAAAAAACGTTTACCAACTATTTTTAATGCTTTATTTGAATTTGTATATAGTTTGTATGTATATATTCACAATTGCAAATTTGAAATCTATATAGGCCATCCTTGGGTTCAAGTTGATGGTGTGGCACCTGATAAGCCTCTCGATTCTGCAGTTCTAAGTCGCATGAAACAATTTTCTGCCATGAATAGGCTTAAGAAAATGGCGCTTAGAGTAAGTCTGAATGTTTTAGGGTGTGTTTGGATTGAAAGATTTGAAATCTATAGATTTCAAATTTGTCAACAAATCCATGAAGTTCGTTTGGATGTATCTAACTTATAATGTATTTGAAATCCCTCGACATTCACTTTGAGTTATTTTCTCCACAACTACTGTGGATTAGTGTCATTTCAAATCCTTCCTCCAAATCTCCTCACCAAATCCAAATCACTCAATCCAAACACAGCCTTATAGTTTTATAACTAATATCTGGTTCGATATTGAGGGTTAAACTTTGAAAATTTGAATAAACTTTTATGCAGGTAATTGCAGATAGCCTATCTGAAGAAGAAATTGCTGGGCTTAAAGAAATGTTCAAGATGATAGACTCAGATAACAGTGGGCAAATCACTTTTGAAGAGCTTAAAGCTGGACTTAAGAGAGTTGGTGCCAATCTAAACGAGTCTGAGATTTATGATCTAATGCAAGCGGTAATTAATTAAATTGAAAGATAATCTCATTCGTTAGATTTTCATCTATAAGTT
The DNA here is from genome assembly GCA_963669365.1 of Verbascum thapsus. NCBI lineage: Eukaryota > Viridiplantae > Streptophyta > Magnoliopsida > Lamiales > Scrophulariaceae > Verbascum > Verbascum thapsus. The sequence goes on from OY770120.1 coordinate 813,800, forward strand.
AAAAAAAAAAAAAAACGAAATTTTACACAGATGTGTAACACAGGATTGAACTGATAATAGAAGTATATTATCTAATTATCTATCGAGCCCATTAACTATCATTCAATTATCTTAAACTACAGGCTGATGTTGATAACAGTGGGACAATTGATTATGGAGAGTTTATAGCTGCAACATTACATCTAAACAAAATCGAAAGAGAGGATCATCTATTTGCTGCTTTCACATACTTTGATAAAGATGGAAGTGGATATATCACCCCTGATGAACTTCAACAAGCTTGTCAAGAGTTTGGCTTCGATGATTCTCGCCTTGAAGAGATGATTCGAGAAGTTGACCAAGATAATGTGAGTAGATTTTGCTTTAAAAAAACAGAGCATGCAAATTTTTTTGTCCAAAGGCATCGACTTTAATCAATGAAACTCTATTTTTCGATATTCTAACATGTGGGTTGTGACAAGAATCAAACAAATTTTAAGACAAGACTAAAAACATGGTTAACTCATTTGCAGGATGGACGTATTGACTACAATGAGTTTGTTACAATGATGCAAAAGGGGAATCCCATTGCTGGTGGTGTTAAAAGGAGCTTGGAGAACAGCTTCAGCATAAATTTTAAAGAGGCACTAAAACCGACATAGGTTTTGAGAGATGTTTTTCACCTCTTTATTTCCTTTTCTATTCATTTTTCTCCTTTGATGACAATATCCCTGTTGTATTTTGAAGAGCCCTAGACTTTGCGTTATTTTTTTGTCGTTTTAGGCTTGATTTATCGTGTATAATGCATGAAGGCGGTTTAGAACCAAGTTTTCGTATTTAGTGAAACAGTGAGCTAAGTTGTTTAGAGAAAATACTTTTTTTTAGATATTACATTCACAGAAAAGTCGAAATCTATTGTACTGTTTTTTAAGAATGTTTAATATCCAGGTGCATATACTCTGTTTTGTTGGTTAAGCAACTTTTTATTTAGTGTACTGGTGAAGGAAGTTACAACAGAATAAATTGACCAACTGATAAGAGTTAGCTGATTTATTGGCTATAAAATTATTACAAACTAGGTAAAAATAAATATTATTACACAAGAAAAAAGGATCCATGAACATATACAAACATGTCCCTGCATTTGTAATGTAATAATATGCACCAACATATCAACTCAGACACCATAGACACACAAACTATTAACAATCGAATTTACGACACTATCAAACTGAAATCCTGTGAAATTACTGAAAACCCCTCAGCCATAGCATCGAATCGGATCATTACAACCTTTCTCAGATGATTGTCTGAAGCCAAATCGCCCGCCTTTTGCGAGGTACTGCTGATGATACTCTTCGGCTCTGTAAAATTTCTTGGCAGGTAATATCTCTGTGACAATCTTCCTGTTCAAAAGCTTTTGTTGTCTTTCTTTCGACTCTAATGCTGCTTTTTCTTGCTCGGGGGTGTAAAAGTAAATCCCAGATCTGTATTGAGTTCCTACATCATTTCCCTGAATCGAAGTACCACAATTAGAATGCATCTTTCACAAGTCACAACTAATATGATTAAATTTCACGAATCATTGTAAGAGAGTTGATATTTTGTTCTATCAAGAAAGCACAAAGATATTAGACATTGGAAATTCCTACACATGATATAAAGAATCTGAACAAGAAATTGAGCTTAATACAGTAACTTAGACTTCCATGCTGACTATAAGGTTTGTGTTTGGATTGAAGGGTTTAGAGCTTATGATTTCTAATATGTAATAAAGATCTATTGAGTTAGTTCCGATATTTGGTTAGTTACAATGGATTTCAAATCTTTTAGCACTCATTTTGAGCTATTTTCGGTGAACGAACTCGAACCTGGTTCATCTTTCTTCCCTGTTCAAATAGTACTAACCAACAATCACTTCTATTTTACAATCACTCAAATCACTACCAAATCGAACAAAAATTCCAATCACATAAAATAAAAGCATAAACAAGAAAACAATTAGCCCACAAAGCCTAGCTCTACAGGTGAAGCTGGGATCTTTAGAGACCTTGGGTTCTAGTCTGTAATACTTATTAATTGATTGTAAATTATTATAATTTGGTATTCAAAACATAATATCATGTAAATAAGCTCGTTCAAACAGAAATTAACCCTAATTTCTATTGAATTCAACAACAACAAAACCCCTGAAACTCAAGCAAAAAAAAAAAACTCAAAACCCACCTGGCGATTGGGCGTCGTGGGGTCATGTCTAGCCCAGAAAACATCAAGCAAAGTATCAAAGCTACACTCTTTAGGATCATACTGAACCCTAACCACCTCCGAATGATTAGTACTACCCGAACAAATATCCTCATAGCTAGGGTTATGCAAGTACCCCTGAGTGTAACCCACTTCAGTCTTCGTAACACCTGGCACCCTCTGATAGGCCAATTCGACGCCCCAGAAACAGCCCGCCCCGAATTGAGCGAACTGCTGACCTGGCGCCGGAACGTCCTCGTCTGGGCCCTGAGCGATGGACGACGGCGAAGAGGGCTCCGCCGGAGATCCGGTGGGGGAGCGGGTACTGAATCCGAGCTTGTTGAGCCAGCTCATTGTGAGTTTTGGGGGTTTGAGGGTTGGGACACGGGAGGGATTAAAGGATTTGATGAGGGGTAGTTTGGGGAGGGGGTTGAGGAGGGAGGAGAATGGAGGGGTGGTTATGGTGGTGGCGGTGGTTTTGAGGAGCATTTTCTTTATTACGTGTTGGGATCAGATATGTTGTGTTTGTTGTGTGTGTATAATTGGAAAGAATATTATTTTTTAGGTTGACACTTGGGGACGTTGATTTCTTTTTTTAATTTACCAAAAAGGATTTGGAATATTTATTAATTTATTTTGGATTTTCTTTGGATATTATTCCATGTCATTTTTTTTATTATCCGGGTTTGAATTTATACAATTGATTTCATGTGAATAGATACAAGTTTCATATATTTATATGAATGCTGCAGATTTTTTAAATCAGGAATTACGAAGAACCACCTATACAATCTCTATCTATATGTCGAATTTTCTATATTACAAAGTTAATTGTTGAAACATTTATTGGTATATTTTGTATTTTTGTCATTATGTGTAGTTTTTAAATTTATATAGTAAAACTTATATTCATTAAATAAATTTAATTTTTGGTGGGAACATTTTTTATATAAACAAAGGAGTCTTCTGGAGGGTTCTTTTGATATACTGGGTTTTCATATTAATCAATTAATATTTTCTAATTATATCTTGTTCTTTACACAAAACATCCAATTTTATAAGCTGATAGACTGGTAAGATTCAATAAAAGTTTTAGATTTTGCTAATTTTGCATGAATCAATAAGTTTATTAAAATATCATATAAGATGCTTAATAATGTGTGGTAAAAGAATTAGTGCGTTTTCAATTAGCTTAAACATACACCCATCAAGTTGAATATGAGTGGTTTACATTCTCAATTAGAAACGCCTAGTCCCTAGAGATATCCATATCACTATACAATTATTATTTTGTTGAATTTTCATAAATAAAATATATGTATATACGTGGATATTATTAAGGTGTATACGTGGACTTCAGCAAACCAATCAAACTGCACACCTTATACACGCCTTCATACATAACTAGGCTTTTCTAGTTCATTCTGATATTTCAACAATATTATTCCATAACATAAGCTATCATGTATTTACTATAAACTATTATTGTCCAAAAGAAAATGTCACAAAATATTTATACCCCACAACAGTTTAAAAACAAATGATCTCAATTCTTAAATAACATCTCAAATTCACAATTTCACATCACACTAAACAAAATAACAAGAACCCAATAAATGCAACAACCATATTATCCATTCTAATCAGGTTACAAACAGATGAACTAAAAGGAATATTAGTCCTAGAAGAACCTGGGGGAAGACCACCAGAGCCCGCCTCGGGTGCACCAACGGGCGGTGCTACCACATTTCCGACTATGTTAACATGAAGTTTCATGCCCCCAAGACAATGCAACCTGTTGCCACAAACAAAGTACCTGCCCCCGGGACTCGATAGAACGAATGATGTGTTCCCATTACTACTCGATTGTAGTACGTTGGTCATGTTGCACCCCTGGTAGTTTTCTTTAGTCACTTCGCTAACCGAATGGGATTGTGAATACTGAAACACTGCACAAATCAACAAGTTCAGATTAAAATTTAGTTGTGTGACATATATTTTGGATATATATTACTTCAGAAATTTGGAAGGAAATAAAAGAGATAATTACATGCACAGTTTTACAAATTACAAACACACCTCTATCAAGGGGTGAAGATTACTGTACTTTGGCAAGGGTTGAAATCACAATTTGCTTTTACTAACTAGAAAATTTCTAGTAATTTCTCAAATGCCAAGGTATTTTACATGATTATAATTTCAAATAGGGGAGTCTATATAATTTACTCAAGCAAAACCACCCATGAAAATAACTAAGTGAATACAGATGAATTTGTTCAAAGTTTGCAGTTGTCCTGTTGATTTAACATTTCTCCTCTCGGAAAAAAGAGTGTACTCCCACAAGATTGTTTGGATATTAAGTCATTTTATTGGAAAATGTTCGAGTAAAACACCACATATCAAACTTGTTTTTTCTCTTTGAAACCGCAAGTGACTACAAATATAATGCTAATATTTTGTTCTAGAAAATAATACTTTACAATCACTTGCACATACAAGAATTTACGATCGGTTTTTAATAGTTTCTGCAGATTCACATATAAAAAGCTGACAAGCATTCATGCAGTGAGCATAATACCAACCACCTGATTGTCATGAAACTCTTAAGTCCACAAAATTAAACATAATAACGAGAACGTCTTGTCCCTGGACCATGAATCAATGTCCGTGCTAATGTCCCAGCCAGAGTTATCACCTACCGTGTAAACAGTCGCTGAACATGTTAAGGCATAGAAGCATAGCAAAACTGTCGAAATTAAAAGGAACTTTGCCATTACTTCATAATGTGGCAAATAAAGTTTTAGGACTAGCTAATGCTTATAAAGAACTGTGAATTTTGGTAGAGTAGAATAGAGTGAGTTTGTTGGCAGGGAGTTCAACGCTTTCCAACCCAATATTTACCCTCTCATTTGACTTCTTTAACCAAAAAGGCAACAACAATCAGTATAATTTCTAATGCACATTATGACAATATTGTTCATGTGCAACAAACTACATATCAACACTCAAGAAGCTGAGGAGAATTTGTTACAAACCTTCCGAACCGGATAAATTGCGTATGTGGGAGTCGAAAATTAGGACGAAGAACACTGTCCATGTCGAATTAAACTTTCCTTTCATTATGCCAAGAGTAGTCAATTAGAAATACTATAATAACATGCTCAAGTATCTGTTAAAAGCAGTGATAAGATTGACAAATAATTTATTTGTAGGGTCTTATGCAAACTACATACACCAACCAATCGTCAAACACAAAGGAAAACAGCCCTAAAAACTCAAAAATTGGTGCAAAATCAAAAGATTTTACCTCAGAATCAGCAACAATGTGGAGACACCCCTTGATCACTGCAGGAGTAAGAATAATCTCTTTACGAATCATTATATCGTCTTCTAATTAGAATTTTTGCGTAGTGGAGCTTGCAGTTAGGTCGAAACTCGAATTCACAGAAACCATGACAAATTTACCCTTGCGCCCGACGTAGTATCGAAGGTAGAACTCGCCGTTATCCTCTCCGTCCGCCATTGATGGTATATCGAAGCTTTTCTGATTTCTCTGTAAAAATGTAGTGAAGAACGAGTACGTGATCCTTTACCCCTGAGTTCCTGGATGATGGGCTATCCGCTATTGTTACATATGGGCTTGGGCTATGAGTTAGGCCCTTCTCTGTTACGGGCTTCTATGATGGCAGCCCGGCCCAGTCTTCTAGTCTACTTTTTATCCTTTTCATTTTTGGAACCCTTTTCTTTTTTGATGTTGTTCCATTGTTTTTCCTTGTCTTTTCCCTTTTTTTTATGACTTTATACAAAATTCTAGCCATATTACTTGGTTCCAAGCAAGTATTTGGGCTGAATTTGCATTAGATAATTAAATTCTGAAGACTTAATAAAATATTAGGAAAATCTATGCTGAACGGAGACTAATTGGGTTGGAGTGGTGTTATGGGGTGGGTGAAAAAACCACCCCTAATTCAGAAAACTTGTCGCTGAAATTGGACCGGGATGGCAACATAGAATTTCCTATAAAATATTTGAGCCAAAAATAACCCTTAATCACTAATTCTATATTGCCTCAAAAGGTACCAAAATATAGTAGCATATCAATTCTATTCAAAACCACTTTTAATTTACAATACTTGTACAAAAAGCTCGATCATAATCTTACATACTTAAACTAGACACTAACATATACACTAACATAAACACAACACACAAAGAAAAATACATTCATCCCTTGATCTCTACATCAATCACTCTCTTCTCCACTTTACTCTTAGGTACAAATATATACAGAACCCCATTCTTCATCTCTGCCTTTACATTATCCTTGTCACAATCATCGGGAAGCTCCAACCTCGTATCATACACACTACTGGTCAATCGCCACCGTTCATTTCCCTCATCTTCGTTCTTTCGATCCTCGCCTTTGATCACAAGCACATCATCCTCAACGTATACTTTTACATCTTCTTTCGAAAATCCAGGCATGTCGAAACGCATTCTGATTTCGTTCTCGTTTTCGTCTATGTCCCATGGACTTCTTACATCCCATGTTGTTGTTGTTCCAGGGGATGTCATTACATCGTCGAATATTCGATCCATTGTGGATAGCATTTGACGCATTGTCCTCATGGGAGATATGGGATCTAATAAACCTGTCGAATTCAAATACGATATTTTTTGGCTTCAATTTTGATCGAAAATCGGAAAATTTGCGCCACAAGACTTGGTCTGTTACATTTATCACTGATAAACAGGAAAATCTGTTCTCACAAGAGGGATTTTTATGCATGTTTTTTATTTAACTGTTAAAAGTTGGCAGGTAAATTTGATCATCATGTGTGTCACAAGAATTTAGTTTTTGATCACGCACATATGATCATTGAAATTCTATTGAATTACTAAGACTAAATTTACAAAACTAATACATCTTACGTGAACTAAATTCCTAATTTTACAAACACTTAAATTAAAAGTACCAGAGAAAATTTATTCCAACACAATAAGATACAAAGAGAAGATCGAGTGAAAGGAACAAGCTTTACTTACCAAACGGAGATGGGTCTAAGGCCAACCTTCGGGGCCGCCTTTCCACGGCGGCGTCCTGGTTTCTGCCGCCGCTAACATGTTGCACGTCCACCGCCGTATCTTTATTGTCTCCGGTGGCCTGAGCTCTAACAAGAGAAGGTGATTTTCTTCTCCTTAGATTACACGCAGAAGGGAAAAACACAGAACATGGGCCAACGTAGTAATCTTTGTTAGTTCCGACAACATTGTTGGGCACAAAAGACGAACAAGCTAAGGTTTTAGCCGCCATCAACTATGCAGTAAAATCAAAGTTCAGATTGTATGTAAAATATTACTGCTTTTGCTGTTTTTCGTTCTGAATTATGTGGATATTTAAATTCGAGTTTCAATATGTATATAATATATATATATAGAGAGAGAGAGAGAAGGGTAGAGATAAATCTTGAATGTTTGAGAAAGGATAAACATCTTGTCAGTATTTTAATTGTCATCTTTCTCGGTACAATGTTCGCGAATGATCAGGTACAATCATGAAGCGGTTGGGCTTTTCAATTTCAAGTGGGCCAATATATGAGGCCCAAGTGAAATCCAGTATCTAGCCCACTAATATATTTAGTCCATCAAGTGAGAGTTTGTATTCAAATTTTGGGCTCGGCTTGATGAGTTTCAAGCCAGCTCGAGCCATCTTCTTATTTTTTATGTTTTTAGGTGTAAATAATAAGATAAATTTACAAAATAAAAAAAAAATAGCCTAACAATTTCTAAACACTCTAAATTCCTTACTATATTATCTTTATTTCACTTCGAAACGTCAAAAACCACCAATTATGTATATACATTACCATCTGCAAGAATTGTTTTAGAATTGACATCATTTTTTCATAATTTAGACTTTTAATTTCGTATAATTCTTAAAAATTTTAATCAATCTTAAGTGGTATTTACATGTTTTTATATTATAAATATATGGTTGTTATTATCTGCGTCAATTTAACACACATATATATATATATATTCGATTTAATTTGAGTCTAACTTCGTATCGATACAAGCCTAATCCTTTCGCCTCAAGGTCATTTCGATTTATAATTTCAGGCTGATTATCAGAAACCGATAGTTGAATTGAACGTATTTAAAAAGATGAAACTTAATATTTTTGTTATTGATTCAGTGAATTGAAGAAAAAAGTTGATATAAAACAATTGTTCAATTATTGTATTGTAATATATAACAAAACATATAAATGAGAGTAAATGATTGAAGCACACATTCTTCAGTAAAATTCAACTGCCCTCCATCATTAATCTTAACAAACAGTACTCTTCTTCTTCTTCTTCTCTGCAAATGTCGATCCCCAAAAGAACACTGTTTTATTATACTTTTATTCTGCAAAAAATGATGAAATAACACGTGAAATCACATATATTTCTTCAAAAATACCATACAAAAAAGGAAAAGGATAAAGAATAAAGAAACTATTACCCCTCATATATTTTTCTTTGGGCAGCTTTCACTCTTCTCGAGAAAAACATATTCCTTCATGCATGCTCTTGTCACCAACTACACTATTTGTTTAATTTATTATTCTTTTATTTATTTTTACTTTTTAACCACATTCTATATATATATATATATCCCGCATGGGCAGCCCAATTGGTCACAAAAGGGTGAAGTTTGGACAATGACCAAGGATCGAGTCCCACCAACGGCAGTGTGGGAGCAACCTCTCAAGTGAGGGGGGCTCCTTGTGCGCAGTGGGCACTGGTCTAGCCCCTGTGATTGGCTGGGTTACCATGATTTATTCCTCCCATAGCTCTGTCGGGCCGGGACATGGAGGGCCCTTGGGGTTGGGGATTCAACCTTTTTTGGACAATATATATATATATATATATGAGAATGATGATACATCAACGTTTACGAGTTATATAATTATTACGCTAAATATGATATTATTTGTTAAGATTTTTACTTATAGAATGGTATATAATGCATCATTTTATAACAAGTAATCCATATATTATTCATATAGATGTATATTCGTAGAACTTTACAATGTTTTTTATACTTAGTCTAAATACAACAATAAATATTCTAGTTCGTATCCATTTTGGTCGTGTCCAAATAATTATAAAATAAAACATAATTTTATGATAAATGATTAGTAACGTTTTGGGGAAGGCAAAACGGAGTGCATATAAAGAATTTTTGCAATTAAAAAACAGAAAAAAGCAGCCGAAAGGCTAATTAATGCAGCTTGAGCTGCTACATTAATTAAAAATAAATAAATTCAGTAAATTGTAAAAAAGTACTGCACTAAAGTACTGAGGATTAGCAGTACTTTGTTAGATCTTGTTCCCTTCTTCTTTGGATTTTATAAAGTACACAAAACTTGGAAATAAATTCTACATTCTTCATACACTTCCAAGCTAATTTCTGAAGAAAAATAAAGAAAACCCCTTTTGTAATGGGAAAAAATAATGCAAATTCTTGGTTAAATGCAGTGAAAAAGGCTTTTAGATCTCCTTCTAATGATCATGAAAAGAGGAGTAGCAGAAGAAGGGAAGAAAATGAACAAGAACAAGAACAAGAAAATGTATGTTCATTAAAATTTTATGATTTTTTTTATTAATTATAATTAAAGCATATATTTTTACATCATTTTGCTAATGTTTTTAAAATTGTTCTAGAGTATGATACATAAATACAAAATATTTCATGGATTAATTTTTAATATTTTGCAGAAGAGAGTAAAGAGAAGATGGATATTTCGCAAGAATTTGCCTCTTGAAACAACTATACAACACAATGTAGCCATTTGTACTGATAAAAGTGCACAAAATTTGGTGAAAAAACAGCCAAAATTCGACGAGGTCGAGATTGTAAAGAAGGAAACTAAGGCTGCTGTTGTTATCCAAACTATCTTCAGAGGATACTTGGTAATATTGCAACATAATTATTCACATCCATTTGTCACAAATAGATATGGAGACAAGTTTTTTCTTTAATTTTTACTATATATATAGTTAATCAATTAGCTTAAATTATTGGGTTTTTTTTTTTTTTTGGCTTGTAATAAGGAATTAAGAACACTATATAGATAATGTACTTGTCATATAATTAGTTGAACGTGATAAAGCGAGTATACCGCCATTTTCGTCCTAAAAAACACGAGAGAGATTCAGACAACCTTAATTTCATATTATTTCGTGGTTAGACAAAGATTTATATGTTGTAACGTTGTTTAGGCAAGGAGGGCTCTATTGGCATTGAAAGGTGTTGTGAAGCTGCAAGCCCTTATAAGGGGTCATAATGTCCGTTTACGAGCAAAAACAACGCTCAAATGCATCGAATCTCTAGTTCGGGTTCAAAATCGAGTATGTGATCAAAGAAGGAGGCTATCATTTGAAGCAACAAATAGCAGAAAGTCCATTGTGAGTATATTCAAAAGAGTAATATTATATATCACCGATTTTTTTACAGTTTTGGTACGAAAATAATTATAGAGTTGACTTTAATGAATTTATTACATCTAAACTTTCTAAATCAAGAAAATGAGGTTAAAATAGTGTTATACAGCATTTTCCTGTTCAAAATCCCTTTTGCTCTAGCTACTTGAGATGCTAATTTCTTTATGAAAATTATTTATTGGTGCCAGTCTAGAAATGCTAGCAGCACTCCACATACTGTAGATGATCATTCATTTGCACTTGAGGAGATTCAATCTCTAGTAAAGAAAGCCAAAGAATGCTCACTCAAACAGGATCATAAGATACTTGCTCATGCCTTATCTCACTCTCACCAGGTTTCAATTTCCGACCTCTTCGTTATTCTTCTAACGTTAACCCCCGTGTGGGTCCCACTGCACGGACTGAATCTTCGGTAATATTGTATGCAGATATGGAGATCCAATGAGGATTCTTTTTCGGACAACATTAATCACGACGAGTTTGAAGGGAAACATAGATACCAATCCGTTAGAAAAGATCGAAACTTATGCAACCAAACGGACCCTATAAAGATCTTAGAAATCGACACCTCTACCCCATACAACCACAGATCAAGATATCATCATTCATATTCAAACTCTCCTAAAACTCCATCATCATCATCCAATTTACGATCCATTCAAGCTTATTACTCATGCAGCCCTCGTTTACAAAAACCCGAGACAACCTTAACCTTAACCCCATGCTCAACTAATCACTTGCATAGAATGAGTATAGGGGAAAAGTGTTGCCACGTGGCTAAGCCAAACTATATGGCATCCACTGAATCAGCCAAGGCTCGACTTAGATCGAGTAGTACGCCAAGAATGAGCCCTAGACGAGAGCAAATGGGCTCGGCCAAGAAACGGTTATCATTCAATGATGGACAGAATGAAGATGATAAGATGAATGATGAAAGAATGTATAGAAGCATTCATGAGAAGACATCTTGTTGCACATATTAGAATAAGATCTGTGGTTATTGAGTATGTTTTGGATGAATCTATTTGTGCTCATTTATGGTTCGTTTTGGTGACTTGTAGGAAAATTACTAAGAACCCTTTTTAAGTCTTAATGTTAGTCTATGTGTATGTTTAAAAAGAGAAAAAAAAAATTAGATGTTGAGAGTGGGATTTGAACCCACGCCCTTTCGGACCAGAACCTTAATCTGGCGCCTTAGACCAACTCGGCCATCTCAACTCTGTACTGATAATTTGTGCTTAGTTTGATATAATTGTAAATAGGTATGAGACGTTTTAATTTTGTCATCCGTGGTGCATAAATTGATGTCCAAATTCATTTGCCATCATTGCAGTCGTACATATATATGACAAGTTTTATTACACTTCATTTATAATCTGAATTGATCATACAACTTGAAGAAGTGCTATCGTTCACATAATAAATTCAACTCGTCCTTATAATACTTTGAGTCAGATTAAGAGTCAAGATCCATATTAGAATATATTTTTTTATCCCGTGATATCAAGCCAATCCCTCGAATGACATTTAACTACGGGCGAAGGAGGTTTTGCAATCCCGCCTAATCCTACCTCGACAAATTAATTTTGAGATTAAAACGCAAAAGAAATGTCCAAACAAACAACATAAGAAAATAGGTCGAATAAACTCGATCCGTCTTTTAAAGTTAACTTGCATCAGCATGGCCTATATTGAGGCATCAATTCCAAAATATTTGACGCAATTCAATAGTAAGATGACATTAAAAACTGCACAACAATTGCATTTGCTCCTAACAAAGCCAAGTAACCAATACATCACATTTTGGGATATTCATGTTCGTTTTGCAAATATATCTAATCAAATTTAACGGCCTACAAAACCCGAGTATAGTTAACAAAAGTAACGAATCAAACATGAATAATAGAATCTATTGGAACGATAGCACGATATTTGGCGAAAATATAGAAGTAGCTATATGTATATATTCTTAATACTAAAGGAAAATAATTCTGCCAAAAATAGATATTTTGAATCTATTGATCCAACGGTCATGCATAACCCGAGTACTTAAATCAAGTAAAGTTAGAACTCGATTTGATCAACCTCAAACTATAATTCATAAACAAGTACTTAATCACATGACATTGAAGTACACCTGTCATATATTGTCTAAATATTTCCAACCCCAAATTACCTTATTTCACTATGATCTTGATGAACATACCACTTCACGTATAAGTAACTAACTAGAACTAATGCCATACTCGATCTAACATCTACTTTCCAACTCTGAACTTAAACGCATAAATACAATCATTCAAGTTCGATATAAGAATCAAACTACCTCAAACAATAAACTACTCTATACTCGACTCTATTCTCTTACATCCTTAACCTATAAAGTGTTATATCTAAATGGCAAGATTTATAATCAGGAAATACACAGAACATCATAATCACATCTGTATTTCAAGAAATGAAATCAATTATAACTAAAATCACTCTGCCTTACAAAAAAGTTAACATCCCATATCAAATTCTCATATAAGAGTTAATATCACATAGCACAACAAAACAAAACATACAAAACCAAAGGAATCAATTTCAAGAAACCAAATGAATAAATTTCAAGAACTGATAACCAATAAACAAAGTTGAAAATTTGCCTTATCTTCTCGTCAAACCTTAATTCAGCCACTGAAACACAACCTCCGATGGTACAGTCGGGCTGTTGCAAACACTACCATCCGAGTTCGAAAATAGTGTCCTTTGAATAACCCCCGATGGTGAAGAAACAGTAGTAGCTGTATTGCTGATTGAATCGTGTGGCGAGGGTGGACAGAGATTTGTGGGCCCCACCGCACCCGATCCAGGCTGCAACGCCTCCGCCAGGGGCCCACCTCTCGCGAACGGGCCCCAAGAAACAGGGCATAACCATCTTGAATCCTTAGTACTGTGATCATCATCATCATCATCACAGTTTTTATAAGCATTCCCCATTTGAATAGTTCCCATTTCATCATCCAAAACATTTCCCATTGATAAGTTGAGTGAAGTGGAGAGATTTTCGTCGTTCGTTGAAAGAGAGGATTTGGGATCTCCATTGTTGGTGTTGTTGAGGTTATCGATCGACCAAGCATCGATGAATCCTATTGGGGCTTCGATCTCAGAAGCGGGAAGATAAGTTGGATAAGAGAAAACATCTAATGGCTGATTTTGAATATAATCTTGATGAAAAATGGGAGAATTAGAGGCATAAATGGAAGATCCCTGATTTGAAAATCCCATGTTTGGTTCCATCACATACTGCCATCTATTGTCAGTTTCCATCATCAAGCTCAAATCCCTTCAACGGAAAACTCAAAACTTGAATTTGAATTCAAAAGGATGAATCAACACAATATAAATCAAATATAGTTTACAATATTAGTCTGATAGGTCAGACCTATTGCATTTTTAGGACTAATATTGCAATTGTAATTAAAATATATACATCAAAAAAATAAAACCAACCTGTTAGTTGAAATACTGAAATCAGATTTAGCATTGAATAACAAACGGGGCTCATTTGCAACAAACTGTTGAGTAGTAGTTGTAGTAGAAGTAGATGATTTAGGAATTTCAGTGCGAGTTTTCTTGTTGTTTTCGCCACCACCGCCATTGTTGTTGGTAACAGGAATTTCCACAGGCTTTCTTGAACGGGGGCGGCCTCTGTGTAGGTGACGCTCACAGTACTTCTGGTGGGGCGCCACATCCCTTGAACACCTCCATTTCTTACCATCTGTTCTCTTACATCTCCCTGGCTCTGGATCTCCATTTTTCATATTTGAATATCGCCTCACATTGTTGTACACTGCTTCACAAAAAAAATTGAAAAAAAAAAAAAAAACTCAAATCGATGTATGTTGAACTTGGTTTAGATTAGAAATTAAAAACCCGAATCAAATCAATGAAATCGAGAAATTAGAAGATTATTACCTGAATCTGTAGCGAAATTTCTGGAAAGTGGGAAGAGAAGATCATTAGGAACAGGAACAGAAGAAATCATGCATTTGTAAACCATAGCTTGTCTTTCCAGCTCTTTCCATTGTGCACTTGTAAATGGAAACCCTCCTTCTGTACTACCATTCATCCCTTCTCCTATTGAAAAAAATTCACATAAACAAAAAAAAGATATTAGACAAAAGAAATCAGATAAAAAAAATTGCATTAAATCATAGAAAATGAGGAAAGGATAATAAAATTTACCTGGGGATTTGTAGCAAGTAGGGATAGTGTTGGGATAAGAAGCAAAAATGTCAAAAGGCTGCAAGTGATTAGTACAAGTACTACTATTAGCTGCAAGATCGAGAGATGATGATGAAAATGATATGATATTATCATGGCTGCTGTATATATTGCCTAGAGAGCCCACGACGACGTCGTTAGCTCCGCCGCTGTTACGTGTTGTGGGGCCCACGTGCTCACCGCCATCGCCATCATCGTGATCAACACCAAATGGACGGTCCAGATCGGTTTGAGTTGCCATCTCGGATGATGATGATGATGATTTCTTTTCTGAAACGGTATTATACCCACTACTACTGCTCGTACTAATATCAACCCCCTTTCGTTTTTCCATAAAAGCCCACCTAAATAAATACAGTAAAATCCCAAAACAAATCGATCAAGGGAAAGAGAGAGAGATGAAATCAAATATATATATATAGATGTATATATATTACTGGGGTTATGAAGAAAACTAATAGTGGTACTATTTTGTTTCTTTTCTTCTCTGTGCTTTATTGTAGAGCTTTATAGCTTATATTTATATTTATCTGGTTGTTCATAAAGGGAAATTAAAGAGAAAAATTAAATGGGATTATTTTTATTTAATTATTATTGCCGCCATTCTCGGCCTTTGGCTTGCCTCCATGCTTCCAACATTCGCACAGACTAGAATAGGATAGATACATGTAATAACTAATATGCAATAATGAGAAGGAAATATTATATATATATAATATATAAAAAGGTGAAATTATTTCATTTAGTTATTATATTTATATATATATATATCTTCTCTCTCTGTATATCTATATCTCTTGTAATTATGGCGATATCTATCGTTTTCTGCAGTGATAAAGCTTGACCACCGTACTGCGTTTTTCTATTATTTTAATGTAATAATTAATTTATTCAAGACAAAACCATGTGTTGGTTTGCACCATTAGTCAAGTCGGTTTTAATTGAAATTAGATTCTTGTGGATGCATAAAAAAAAGAGGGATTTTACACTTTGAGGGATTAGTATTGAATTTTCGAGATTCAGAAAACATTGAGAAACAAAGAAATATTTTAGTAAATCAAATCAGTTTATGAACTTATTAAATTTGGCGAATAAAATGGACACACAACAAGTGTTGTGACCACATTTAATAAAAATTATATTTAAATACCAACTCAAATAAATTTCTCACAATAAAAAACATTTCACATCTACCACAATCATTACTTATTTTTCTCTTAAAACTCTCATCTTCCAAATCAAATTTCTCATATTTACTATGGAAAAAAATTCTCGAAGATGGATATGTCATCCAATTGGGCCCTTAGTTAAATTAGATTCCACTCGAATTTAATAATTGCATACTTAATTATTATAATAATTGTTCTGATTTCATAAACATCTGGAAATAATTTTGTTGATAAGCACTTGCATGGTCCAAACAAAGATTCTCATGTCATGTAACTAATAGGGTACCCACTCTATAGTGTAAGAGTCGTAATTTTAGCCCTATTCAATACATGAAGTTAGAATAATTTAGTTTTTAATATTAATTGTGATAAAGTGTGTATATCTGTTTTGTCGAAAAAATATTTTCCCTATAAATTTTATTTAAAAAAATCAAATTATTAAACACAAAATTTAACTTCTCAATCACATATAAGTCAAATTGTGTCACCTAAATTCAATAAATGAACCTATTCCACTCTGTTCCCTATAGAACTTCAATAAAATTAGGTTGCACAATAGCCAATATCATCATTTATTGTCTCTCATTTCTTTGTTTTACCTAAAAAATAACTAAAATGCATATTGGAGCATTGTGGAGGGCTTTATGGGTAAACTTTTTACAAGTCCTTAAAATTAATTGTCAAATATAAAATGCATGTGATTTTATTTAGGAGACTAATAGACTTAATGATATTGTGATTTAAAATAAATTAAATTTCAACTAAAAACTTTATAAAGTTCAATCCAACCCAAACTTGGGGAAATTCTATCTTGGTAGACCACACATTTGCAAAAATGAGGGGTAGTTTTGTCCAAACACCCACGTGGAAACCACCCCAGCGTGCAAATGTGTGGTTCAAACTGGACCGGGACCCAAGATAGAATTTTCCCCCAAACTTGTATTATGATTAATGTATACTCTTAAACGAATCAGATATAACGATACAATTATTATTTCAAAAAAGGAAGTTAAAAGAAATAACGCATTGATGTACCCAAAAAAGAGTATTAAGAAACGATTAATGCGATTATCATTAAATCTAAACACCAAATTAGTGTTAGAAGGAATTTAAATTTTAGTTGATTGGTCCATATAACAGATTAGTCATCAAAGCCATGATAGAATGTCCCACGGTTGAAATTAAAATTTTGCAATAAAATAAATGTGATGTGACAATTCATGGGAAAGTAGTCTTGATATGACAAAAGAAAAAGGAATAATATTCATGTACAAATAATTATATGGGTTATTTGATTGGCATTGAGATGCATAGAAAGATAAGGGTTAAAAGAGGAAGTTCTTCATTCTTTACTCAAGTTCTCAATTATTTTTCAGGTCAATTTTATTTTCTTTAGAAATAAATTAGTTACATCCTAATCAATGCACTTGAAAAATATCTAGATTGATTTATCTAAGGTGGAAGCATTTATAACTTCAAATATGTAAGAGAAATTTGAATTGAAATACAAAATGTATTATAGACTACAAATTCTTGAAAATTGTATGATAAGGTTATAACAGAATCAAATTTTTTGTTCCAAATTAGTGTTCCATCTCCTATTTCATATATTTAGATGATCGACACGTGTAATTTAGGGTTATACTTAGTAAGGGATGTTTAACATTTGTAAATATATTTACACTTGTCAACTTCTAATCATATGGGATAGAAGATGGAACCAATTTGGGATAAAGAATCTTCTATCCCACAATTATATACCAAAATGGTGTCACATCATTATGAGATTGATAAGTGTCCTTTTATTTGAATTATTATTCAATAAATCAACCCGACCTGAGGGCTGAGAAATGATGGTGAAATTAATAATGAACCTCAATTATGAACCTTGCAAGGAAATATAAGGGCTCATACTTTATAAACAATCCCAATACAAAAAATCCAAGTAAAATACATTATATATGTGAATGTGATCATATCAAGATTTAAAATGTTTGTCAAATTACTTTAAAATGTGATTGGTATACATGTTTTTGTTTTAAAATTGTGTTCTATTCCGTATTTCATTATACATATATGCATGATTTATATATAAATTTTCATTTATATAATATCATTAACATAAATTTTTATACTTAGATTTGTATGTAAAATTAAATATTATCTTAAAAATAAATTATTTGGTATGAAAATGATGAGGGATAGAGGGAAACAATGAAGGGAAAGGACGAATGAAGACGCATTGATGATAGAATTGGAGGGGGGAAAGACAGCTGTCGAATAAAGATAGAATAGATGGCAAGTCTCCATCACATGCAAAACAACATAACAACAACAACAAAATAAAGTACTATTAATATTACTTTTTCTCTCCCAAATTTCAAATACTATTATTAGAATTTAGCTGTTATTCACTACCTTTTTTTTTTACTTCTTAAGTTTTTACTATATATTTTTAATATGTTATTAATAAAAATGAGATACTTATAGAAAGTATGGATATGTTTTCGATCTTCTATATGGGATTTATCCATATCTTCATTGAAAATGAAAATATATTTTTTAGTTATTTTATTTAATACATATAAATAATATCGTGCATCTTTCTCTATCCACTACTTTTATTAGTAAAATTAAAGACCATAACTATTAAGACCCTACAACGAATTGATCTTCTTGTTCATATGATTTGACTAGCAAACTAATATGAATTTAGTTAATTCTGTAGAGGATGTGTTTATTCCTTTCAAAAAATTATGTATATAGACCATCGCATATAAATACACATTATCTGAGAAAAATAATCTATTTTAGATTTTCACATTAATCAGATTGCTAATACCTTTTAAACTCAAAAAAGAAAAAAAAAACTCAATATTCATTCACACATGTTCGTTCTCGTATCATCTAATGATTAAGAGAAGATGTTTTATTTAGCTGCATAATGAAATGACAAGCTAAAGAATCCATTTCACACAAAAAATGCAATTATTAGAATCACAAATTTCAAATGAAAATTATTTGCACGAAATGTTAGCATATCCTTTAACTTAGATATTAACACACAATCTAAATATATAACTTATAAAATACATGCTATGTGATACAACCTGACTCGATCAGTTTGATGGAAAATTCTAAGTTAGAACCACAAATTTTCCATGTTTGGTGGGGTGGTTTTCATTTGTGGGGTGGGAAAAACCACCCTCCACCACACAAATGTGTGGTTATAAAGGCCCGGGACCAACAGTCCCGGACCTTGAAAGAATCGCCCTCAGTTTGATATCTATTATTTAATTTTTAGTTAAATTTGTTTTAATCTACACCTTTATGATAGAATTCAATGTTGTTTATGAGGTCACTAGAATTGGGGGATAATGTAATTCAAATCAAGTGCAATACTCTTATTATTTATTTCTCTTACATAATGACATAGTAAAATGAATTATACCTAATTTTGCATATATATATATATATATATATGAGAGATAGATATAAAACTCGAATTTTTTTGATCTTGTGCAACCCAAGAAAACTAATGATTCATAATATAAGATAAGACATTTGATAATAAGGGGTGTGAGTGGGTAGAAGTATTTAATAAGGCATAGAGATGAATAGTAATATATTATGCCTCCAAGTAAGGAACAAGAGAATAATTACAAAATGGACCACATTCTCTGGATTTGAAAGCTACCACCCCCAAGGAAACAAACCACTCTCTATCCCAGGGATATTTTTTTTTATTATAATATATTTATGTATATATGGAGTATCATACAATTATTATACACCTTATTCTCTAAGTCAAGCAAATATAATGGTTCTTTTTAAAAGGAAAAAAATAATTTTCTTTTAGAGATCTTGAGTTTTCAAACGCAATTATATATGGGTATATATGAGTACATGACTTTATTAAAAATAATTAACCAGATATTGTAATTTTAAAACTTTGAGATCCCGTTTTATCACTTGAACAAAACTTTTTATAGACCAAATCATGGAATTTAATATTTCTTTATATTTATGCTTTGTTGACATTGATTTACGTTCAATAAAATCATTTGAGTAAAAGTAATTGAGAAATTGGACCTTGTCCTACATCACGTGGCCTTTAATTCAGAAAAGAAATGTGAGTATTAATATTATATGATTATTTTTCAATTTGGCCATCCATTTGAGTAGATGTCTCAATATTTTGTTATTAGGCTAAGAGAGGTAAACAAATTCGTGGTCCAATATAGCTTCAAATAGACTATACTTGCAGTACCCTAGAAAATTTAGGCCCAAATGGATTGGGCTAAATCTTGGTTAGTTTTTGGGCCTGAGGTTTATAGGCTTTTGATTAAATTTGTTATTAAATGTCCCACTAGGAGCTTCGATGTTTTTAATTTTGCATGGCAGGAATAGATAAATAACTTATATAATATTATATATATATATACACAATATTTAATAATTTTAAATACTTAATAAACATCGCGTACCTTGTATCAGTATAGGTTTCGCAAATATAATAATCACATCCTTAACCTTGTCCAGTCTCATCCAATGTCTTCAAAGCCTAACTACACCAAATTTGAAAATTAATGGTTGCGGATTTGACTCAAGAGTGAACTATAATCAAACTAGTAACATTATAACATTTCTATACATAGAAAAAAGTAATATGCATAAAAGTAATTCAAAAAAGTATATATAAGCAAATATATATAAAAAGATTTCCAGCCTAAGGTATGCATATGTCCAATTCACCTAACATTCTAAATAAACCAAAGTTTAAAATGAACTACTCTTCCTTCAAAGTAAGTGATACATACATATGCTAGTGAATAAATAAAAGTTCCTTAAGAAATTGACATCTTTTTTATGCATTCAACATTACCTTAATTGAGTACATAAAAATGAGAGAGATTAGGTGCTTAGAACATAATTTCATCTAAATTTTATGAATTTATGAATTTTACCAAGTATCACAAAATAGACTAGTTATGACTTATGAGTCACTTTCAATTGGTGTAATTTTATGGACCTAATGTGGTCAACCAGTACGTTCCAACCAAGTTTTTAAATTATTGAAACTTCTCTGAAAGTGACGATGAAAGCTCCTAAGATGTCTTGGACACATATAGACATGAGAAAAATTAGATAAAAGAACAAAACAAAATTCCTAAAGATAAAAAACAAAAAGAGAATATTACACACCCTAACTTAGTGTATAATTACCAAAATCTCCCCTCATGTTAAAGATGTCTTGCAATTATACCCTATGTGTTTCTACCTCCTATAAAACTTAAAACTGACAAGTAGACTGTAGACCTTTGAGGAGGTATATTGGTAATTTTCGATAAGTAAAGGGGTGTTTTGGTAGTTAAACAATAAGTTAGGGGTCTATGAGAAATTTCCCCGAATTAAAAAAAGGCTAGTCATGGGTCTCATGGAATATTTGTTTGATTAAACAAAAGAATGGGGAGGTGGGGTCGTTTAAAGCTTTTCAAAGCATCATCAGTATTCTTAATGCTGATAAACCCACCATTATTATTCCTTTATCTTCAAAACAAAGCTGATTGATTCTTTAATAAGCACTTGCACAGTATAAAACGATATTCACATGTCTCCAAACTTTTTATTCCACAATGTCCCATCTCCCAACGACTTTAGTTTCCTATTGGTCCACCACTATTGACCCCAACAAAGTATATTAAAGTGTCAAAAAAATTATAAAAATACTCGTGCATTTGATATATCCTAGAAAATTTATTAAAAAATACCCTCAAAGTTATGATTATTTGAAATAATTCTTACAAAATGTGAGTAAAATATTTTTTTTACTATTTATGATTAACAGTTAACACTATTAGTTAAAAAGTTTTTCGAGTTGTTTTTCAAAACAAAAAATTAAATTAATTACATATTCTAATATAAATATCGCAACGTTTTAAAATAAGATTTATTGTACTATTTTTTTAATATCTACTAAATTAATAAATTTAACTAAAAATATTAATAATATGTCTAGAGAAAATCAAACAAAATTTGCATACTTTTCAAATCATGTTTTTTTCATTTCTAATATTATGGAAAAAAAACTCTCAAAAATGAATATTGACAACAATGGAATCTCTTTAGGACCACATAATCCTAATAGATCTGTACCATTAGTACCAGGTGCAGTCACGGGACCCACAAAAATCCAACGACCGAGATTACCCCCAATGACATCTTATTTAAATAATTAAAACACCAAACATTCACAGACAGCAGCAAAAACAGACTAGATAGCCCCCATAGAAATGCTTCCCAACAGCTAAAACTCAAAATTTCCAAAAAAAAAAAAGAAAAAGAAAAGAAAAGAAAGAAATAATTACCATGTTTTTGCTGTTCCTTAATTGTGTTATCTTCTTTCTGAACATATTTGCAATCCCATCAGCTTCACAGCCTCAACCAGCATTTCACCTTCTCCAGTTCCATAACAGTTTGCCACAAACCTCACAGCTTCTTCTGTTATGGAACAAAAATAGCTCATCAGTTTCAGCTCACTGCCACTGGCCTGGTGTTAATTGCTACTCAAACAATGATTTTCGTGTTAGATCCTTAAATCTAACTGGCTTTGGCTTATCCGGGGTTTTAGATAACCCTGTTTCTAATCTCTGCCAGCTTCCAGATTTAACAAGTCTTGATCTTAGTGGCAACAAGTTCACTGGAACTATTCCTGCTTTGCTTGGAAATTGCAGCCTGTTGAGTACAATTTTGCTCAATGACAATGGCTTTTCTGGGGAAATTTCTCCTGAGATTTTCAAATCAAGGCGCCTTCAAAAACTTGATTTGGGATATAATCAAATATCTGGGATGATCCCTGTTGAGGTAGGCCAATGCAACAGTCTTCAATATATTGGACTTAATAACAATTTGTTGAGTGGGGAAATTCCAGGTGAATTGTTTTTTCTACCAAATTTGAAGATTCTTTATTTGAACATAAATAATCTAACTGGAGTGTTACCTGATTTGCCATCCTCGTGCTTGCTTACTGAACTTCTGATTCAAGAAAATTCATTTCATGGCCCTTTACCACTTTCTCTGAGCAACTGTAATAATCTCAGAACTGTGGATGCTTCTTATAATAACTTTGGTGGAATAATTCCAGAGAATATGTTTGAGGGCATGAAAGAACTCAACATTATGTATCTCACCAGAAACAAATTCGAAGGTGAAATTCCAAACTCTTTATGGGGTCTTGAAAATTT
Organism: Verbascum thapsus; assembly: GCA_963669365.1. Classification (NCBI taxonomy): domain Eukaryota; kingdom Viridiplantae; phylum Streptophyta; class Magnoliopsida; order Lamiales; family Scrophulariaceae; genus Verbascum; species Verbascum thapsus. Next base: position 837,197 of record OY770120.1, read on the forward strand.
ACAAGAGGTGAGTCTTACAGAAAATAGGTTCAATGGAAGTATACCTGATGAAATCAGTAAATGTTACAGTCTAACTTACCTAGACTTGTCTGTAAATAACTTGACCGGTCAAATTCCATCTTCGATTTTTAGCCTGAGAAACTTGGAATACCTGTATTTGTATAATAACATGTTTAATGGTATTATACCTCCAGAAATTGGAATGTGTACTTCTCTAGTTGAGCTCAGAGTTCAGCATAACCAAATTAGCGGAATTCTTCCTCGTGAAATTTGTGAACTTGAGAGGGTAACGTTTCTCCATGTGTTCAACAATCAGATTGAGGGCCCTATACCTCACTGTATAGAGAGATTAACCTCTCTTCAAGAGCTGCTACTTTATAACAATAGATTGACTGGTAAAATTCCATCTGGAATTAGTAAACTTACAAACATCACTTTTCTTTCTCTGGCTCACAATAATTTGACTGGGACGGTTCCATCAGATATAGGTACTGGTTTGGTTAAGTTGGATAAGTTGGATTTGACTGGAAACGATCTTACCGGAAAAATTCCTAGTGGCATATGTTCTGGCAATAGCCTTTCGGTTTTGACACTCGGTGACAATCGATTTACGGGCAGTTTCCCAATAGAAATCACTAAGTGCACGTCTCTGACAAGGCTGATTTTGAGGAATAATCTTCTGCAAGGAAGCATACCAGAAGATATGGGAAAGAGCTCAAGCATATCTTATTTTGATATCTCACGGAATTTATTCGAAGGAAAAATCCCGAAAGCACTTAGTTTCTGGAGCAATTTATCGATGATTGATCTTTCAGAAAATAAGTTTTCGGGGTCAATACCTCGAGAGTTGGGAATGCTTCAAAATCTTGAAGAGTTGAGGATTTCTTCAAACAGGCTGACGGGAGAAATTCCTACTGAGTTGACTCGGTGTCCCAAAATAACCGAACTAGATCTTAGTAAGAATAACCTTTCGGGAAGAATCCCTTCAGAGATTATTTCCTCTTTAACACTAACAATTATACGCCTTCAGGAAAACAAATTGGCTGGTGTTATTCCCAACTCTTTCTCAAGCAGCCAAAATCTGCATGAGCTGCAGCTTGGAAGCAATATGCTTGAAGGACCTTTTCCATGCAGTATGGGTGAAGTTCATCATTTCAGCTCTGTCTTAAACCTGAGCATGAATAGATTCTCTGGGGAACTCCCCAGATGCATTGGTGATCTAAACAAGTTGGAGATTCTTGATATCTCGAGCAACAATTTCTTTGGTGAAATACCACTGCGAGTAAACAATATGGAAGCCCTTTCATTTGTGAACATATCATTCAACCAATTCTCTGGTCAGATCCCAGCTCTCTGGGCAAAAATATTTGGCGTCCATACTGGATTAACTTTAGGAAATCCAAAACTCTGCACAAATGACACCAGAAGCAGTAGCTGTGAGACTAGACGTGAAAAATCTCACAGAAGAAATTTAATTCTAGCTGCTATACTTACTGTATCATCTCTGGTAATGGCATGCCTTGTTGCTTCAGCATACGTATTAGTCATTCGCCGAACATCTCCTCATCAATCACTGATATACCACAGAACAACAAGTGAAGATTTACCAGAAGATCTAAATTTTGAGGACATTCTGCGGGCAACTGAAGGGTGGAGCGAGAAGTATGTGATTGGACGAGGCAAGCATGGAACTGTTTACAGAACGGAGTCAGTGAAGTCCAGAAAACATTGGGCAGTTAAGAAAGTGGATATATCCGAGAACATATTCAGCACAGAGATGAGAAGTTTAAGTTTGGTCAGACACCGGAATGTGGTGAAAATGGGAGGATATAGCATTAGAGATGGATATGGTTTTATAGTTACAGAGTATATGCCTGGGGGTACTCTTTATTATCTGCTGCACCAGATGACACCTAGAGTAGATTTGGATTGGGAGACACGTCACCGTATTGCTGTTGGTATTGCTCAAGGCTTGTCATACCTTCACCACGACTGTGTGCCTCAGATCATTCATAGGGATATTAAATCAGATAACATACTGTTGGATTCGGAATGGGAACCAAAGATTGGAGATTTTGGGGCAGCAAAGTTGGATTCTGATAGGGATGAAAGCCAAACAGTTTCTGCAGTTATTGGAACACTAGGGTATATAGCACCAGGTAAGCCTCATCTAATATGCAGTGAAGTAAATGCCACCCGATCAGGCACATGCGCATTGGATGCGTATATGATAATGTCATAATGTGACATGATGACATCATCATATATCATCCAACTGTTTACACCCCAGTTGAGCATGTGCCCAGTCAGGCGGCATAGCGTAGATCCTACTATGCTTGCGCTTCTACTTTGCTTGAAGTTAAGATTTCTATAAGAATCTAACTGTTAAAACTCCTCTTTTCCCAATACAGAGAATGCATACACAACAAGGTTGACAGAGAAATGTGATGTATACAGCTACGGAGTTATTCTATTGGAGCTACTATGCAGAAAATTACCAGTAGATTCCAGCTTTGAAGAAGGTTTAGATATTGTATCCTGGGTAAGGAAGAATTTACAGAGTTATAATGGATGCTTCCTTTGCTTGGATGAGGAAATTCAGTACTGGGACAAAGAAGATCTACAAGAAGCACTGGAGATGTTGGATATTGCTTTGAAATGTACTGAAACTGTTCCAGATATCAGGCCCTCTATGAGAGATGTAGTGGCATCTCTGCTTAAGTTAAATTGTCGACCGAAACTTACTGTCAGGAAGAGAGAGAATTCAAGTTTATAACAACTAATAATGTATCTACTTCTCCATTGGCAGATGTTAAATTTCAGTATCAGCATATTTTTAGTCATATCTTGGCACCAATGTGCACTAACTGTTCAAATGAGAGCTGTATTATGAGATGTCCCCGTCACTAAGAAGCTATCAACTGTATGTATGCAAGTATTATTCAATAAGTGATACTTATTTCGAACCCATTTACTATCGATTGGAAACTTAAGAAAAGAGGCCATAATTATATTTTAGTGTATTTAAGTGGGGTGTCATCAAATAGCACCAAAAGTGTGTGCAAACAAAATAGTAAAATAGAATTTTGATATTTTATGGAATAAATTTTGCATCCGTAATATTGCTTTATGATAAGCTGCTCTCCACTTATCTTAATAAATAATCAAGAAAAATGAACTGCAATACTTCTAAATCTATATGTATTTTCATTATAAAGTGACTGAAGTCTCAATGTAATCATACAAATTATTATTGTAGATTTACATGAAATTAGTGTATTATTTATAATTGGACTATTTTGCCAATTAAAAATAAATTACATAGGACGTATTTTAATTATATCAAAAGTTCCAAAAAACACTCATACTTTGATAATAGAAAAAATAAAATTGAAATTCTAACTTCAATAAGAATATTAGATCCGAACTGGAGGAAGCACTTACACTATCAGGTCACAATATCAGCCAGTTTTAACTTCAGCTTCAAGTTACCAGCTTGAACTACTATTTCTTCTTTGGATGGATCCAACTTCAAAACTTTTGCTTTCATACTAAGAGAACGAACATTCACCATGTCACCAACCTTAGGAAGTTCAAGCTTCTTCTCTACAATGTACAAAAGCAAAAGTAATGGAATGAACGATGTTAGGAATATATTATCAGACAATAAGCAAAGTCTGGGAAAAAGTTGCGGCTTCATTCAACTGACATTCCCTAGTTGCAACCCACCCAAAATGATTCACGATTGTGTATAAGAGTCAATTACCTGTAATTGACGGCTTTGTACTAGCAATGGGACTCTCAGTTACTGCAGAGATTTCTTTTCGGACTAGGTTAGCATGATCATGATTGAATGTCGAAGTATGCCTATCCATATTTCCCTCTATTTTCTGGGATGATTGGGTAGGCACTGACCGAGATTGCCTCACTTTCTTGTGAATGATGGAACGTGCTGAAGCTGCTGCCTCAGATATTTCTTGCATCATCCTGTATCTTTGCTCCATTCCATGTTCCATGACTCTCTTTCTGGTCAAAAGTAGCCTCTGATGAAGATCCTTTGAGAGCCTGAGTGCGAAAAAAGGAGAAAAATAATTCAGAATAGATCAGAAACAAAATCCCTAGGTTAAAAGGTTCTATTGAACTTGCTTGATTCACACAAATATGATACGCTTGGATTAATTTGACACCTTGCCATGAAGAACCATACTAATCAAAACAAGTTTCCGCTGTCACCTATGATCTAACTTACACTTCTCATAAAGCATAATTTATGCATTATTTGTCCAAATTATATGGGGAAAATTACTTAACCCAAACTTTGATTACATTTTATCAAGCAAAAACATTCTCACCCCAGGTGGTGATCTGCTTCACAAATGAGTTCATGATAATCCTGCTTGAATCTCTCCATGTCAACTATCACCTGCAATCATTGATTTGCAGTGGGGTTTCTCAGAGTAAGGCCGAACGCATACAAATAACAGCACAAGAAATCAAGATCATTTTTGAAACGTAAATGAACAGACCAACTAGTGGTTATGGACATTCAAACTACTAAGCTATTGATTATAACTTCTAAAATTTTAGTAGTTCTTATTCGCTAATTCGGAAGAACGAAATAATGATCTTTGCAGCAAAACAACAAGTTATTTATTTGGATAACTGAAGATAAGAGTGACTACAGTGAGAGTTAGGGTTGCAGCAGGTGTCAAGTGAGGGCAATGACTACTTGGAAAACAAAAGTTTACTTCCATTGCTGCAGAAAGAATTCCGAAAAACAATTTCTAGTTAAGTCTTCTTTGAAGTTGTGCATGGTACTTGGAGCATGAGAATATCTCACCACTTGAGTAACGAATTATTAAATTCCCGTCCCATCTTGATGGGCAAATCCCGATGTCACATACAATCAAATGCAGTTACCTCATTAATTTCTGCACTAGCAGCTCCATATAGTTCACGCGCATTATCCAATATTTCAGTAGGCATCCCAAGCCTTTCGGCGATATTGATAGCATTTGATCGACCTAGAGTTAGGGACAAAATATTGCTAGTAAGATATCATCAAAATAAAAACATACAAAGAAAGAAATACAATGCAATGACTGAAAACCAGAAGCTTAACACAATTACGACAAGATGTAGAATAAGTAACTCTATAGGATGCTTAGATCTTTTAATCCCCAAAGAGGAATCGCCAAGCAAACATGCATTCTACTGATTGTAGACTGCTTCAGCAAGATGATAAAGGACACAAGAACAATTTGATAGCTGTATATGTGCTCAATCACAGAACATCTAAGCTACCCAAAAACAAGTAGTTGACAAACAAAACAAGCAATAACCTGGTACTCCCCAAAGAATCCTGTAGGTGGGCTTCAAGTTCACTTCATCGAACTCCATGCAAGCATTTTCAAAGGCATCATTGCTGTAATAGTTAACGTAATAAAACCCTTATGTTGGATAGTGTAATCTCATGTGTCATTTAAATATTCCATCTTTATAAAAGCTACCTGTATTTAAGGGTTTTGAGTTCTCCGTGATGTGTAGTAGCTATTGTCAACAATGCACCAGCATCAGCAAAAGATTCCAGCAATGACATCCCCAGGGCAGCTCCTTCTAGAGGATTCGTCCCTGCACCTACCTAAAAATGTTGACAGGGAGATTACATTAAACTGATATTACAGAAAATATCACCAGAGTTTTCTTCTTCCCATTTTGTTTATGAAACAAAATTGCAAGTTTCCTTTGATTCTATAGGGAAAAAGGCAATGATGAATATTTGTTGTATACAAGAAAATATTCTTAAGAAAGAAATTTTCGAGGCATTCAGCTATATAACTAAAATTCCATACTTCATCCAGGAGCACCAACGACAGACTTGTGGAAAGGGACTTGATTTCCTGCATGATTTAGAGAAAGAACATAATATGGATTATGGCTTCCATAAACTGAAACTATCATAAAAAATTGGGAAGGGAAGAGCACATATTTAATATAATAAATTTGTTGTTCCTATACTGAAAGGAAATAGTATCTGTTTCACAAACAAACATGTATGCACAGTTTCTTCATTAGCAACAATATTTCCAACTTTTAAATAGTTAAAGTGTACTTTGCCATGTTAGGCCTCATATACAATTCCCCAGCTTGACAAGACTATTAGATTTTGGTAACCATCTTATCACTTGCAGATCCAATTATAAAGGTAAACAATAAAGACTGCACTTATATGGCTCCAACTTGTATGACACTTAATAGTAGCATCTTATCAACTTACACTGATTTGTTTCAGATGGCCGGAAAAGGTAGATAGTGATTGAGATAGAGATTGCTCATCGCCAATGTCAGCAAGTACAAAATCAAACCAGGGAATCCTCACTGGTGCTGAAGCCAATACATATAAACCTGCAATATCTCCAGTAAAATTGTGGAAAGATTAGATTTCATATGATAAAAGATTCCACAGGTCACATATATCAAAGCAACTAAAGTACATATATCATTGTTCTTGCTTAGGTAGCTTACACCAAGAGTAGAACAGTAAAAGCATAAAATTATGGCGCATAATATTTTGAAAATATGAGGTATGCTTCAATCAAAATCCTTTCCTTTAAAAAATGCCACGCATGCATACATTGCAATGGACATGACTGCATGACCAGATGTACACAGCTTAACATTGCTTCCTCTATACTTAGCATAAAGTCCTACAGTTTCTAGACAATAAATGTTGGTGAAGCAGGACTAAAATATCGATAATGTTGTAATGCATGTATCTGTAAAATGGTCAATGAAAATAAAACATAAATAACTAACTTAACCTGATTTTGCCATCATAGCAGCCAAGCCAACCGTCTTCAAGCATATGGTTTTGCCTCCAGTATTGGGGCCAGTTATAACAAGGACTTTAGTATTCTGTGCAATAAATATGTCGAAGGGGACCGGAAGAGCTTGCTTCAAATTAGCAACCTAAAATTACAAGGATATAGACCATGAATCGCACAATATTTTGTGCAAAGAATTATAGGTTGTAACACCAGGATATTTTTTAAACTGAGTATATCACCTGCATTTCCAAAGACGATACATTCGAACTTGTATCTTCTTTCCACTTTGCAGGTCCTCCTAGCTGTTTTCTCCTCCTAATTTCCTGGAAACATGTACCAACTTAAGAAAATTGAACTAAATTCCAAGATATCGCATTTAATATGAAAATCTATTTGAGCCAGATTATTCGAGGTGCTCAACTGTACCCAAGGATGACCGTTAAGGGCTACTAGTTATCATGAACTGAAGATTTGACATGATAGGACAAGATGCACTAAATCAAGTGGGTGTGGTGTCTGAGTTTATATAGCTAATTACTTTAACCTGCCAATGGCGGCAAGAAGTGGGTTTTTCAGGTAAAAGTTTTTCTGCTGTGGTGAAGAACCAACCAGTTGGAAGTTCAAAAGTCCATGTATGAAAACAAATCAACAGAAAGAAATTCCACGCGTACTTTTTCTCCAAGTATTAACATATTGTATTGCAAAACGAAAAAGATGATGTAAGCTTCAAATTCAAGTCTAAACCCTAACTTACAGCTTTTGCATTACTAAGATCCTTCATAGCCATCTGCAAACTGTGTCGATGCTGTTGGAGCAATAAAGGATGGTGAGCTTTTGGTAAATATAATGTCCATTTCCTTCGAGTGACCTGTGATATTGTTGAGATTTCTTCTGCCGATGTTCCAGAAGAAGTGCTATCTTCATCTTGTGGCAAATACAAATCAGGATACGCGCCCTCAAAAGAAAGACTATATCGTGCTCTAGCATTAATCTGTATCACAGTGTTATAAAATGAATTACAGCCCCATTTCATAATAATGTGCACATATGAACTACATCTGATAACAACAGCAGATTTGTAACCACCAATTCAAACAGAATGATAGCTATGGTCACATGTTTCTTAAGGACATGGACATCTGCTATTTAGGATTTCTTGAGGAAAACAAATATACATCTTATATAAGATTAATACCATGACGGAAATGTGAAGGTTCTATTTCATGATTTTTATCTTCAATTTTTTGAACTTATAAAGTTCTTGTGTGAAATGAGAACTCGAATAGGGATACTTTATAAATACCATATCTATTTGAATCAAGCCTTTAAATAGATTTTCGATGTCATTGAGATCCATTTGCATCTGTACAAGAAACAGAAAAAAAAAGTTACATGGTTTGCTTTCAGTGTCCTTGGGAGAAAAAATGCAATAGCTAATATAAACATGCCAAACCTTCTTTGTTATCTTTAAGAGGACATCAGTCTCTGCCTTTGCCACGGATGCCCTCGCTTGTTGCAGCTCGTCATTTAATGGAACAGCAGAGACTGGTTCTAGAAGGCTTCCTATACCTGAACCGCTATAGTAAAGCATTATTTCACTCAGGACAAGTTGTTGAGGAATCACTACAAATTTAAAATAGTTGCATGAGACTAGTCTAAAATCTTGGATCAGTGACAAGTATATATGCACAATATCACAGTATCACAAGAGTAACAAGCAATACATATGCAACTGCGAATCTAAGTTGCTTAACATGGGAATCTATTATATCAGTTTATATGGAAAAAAAAAGTACTATCTATGATATGGTGCAATATATTTGTGCTTCTACAGTTATCTTGTACTTGCACTTCAAACAAAATACGCAAAGATGTCCTATAAATATCTACTGAATCGTCATAATTAGTTTGTCTAGCGACAGATGGGAACAAAGTGAAAATCATTACTCTAGTTCAAACTTAAAAGTCAAATGGCTTCCTCTTAAAGAGTAGAACATTGAGTAAATGAAAAACTGTAACAGGATAGGTATCCTCGTCAATAATTGAATCTTCACTGTCCACGAGTCAAAAGAGAATGACAAAAAAGGAAGAATAAAGCATGGGTAGCAATATAAACAAACAAAGTCTCCCATGCTAAAATAATTGAAAGAATATGGTGCACCTTGACAACAATAGTCCCTCAAGATTTGGACGCATATCAGCCTCTGACTTTATGCACCATCTACCATCAACATTACATACTTCCTATACAATGAATATGCAAGAAAAATATTTTACAATGTAATGAAATACAAGAACTATAAATAAAAGATTTGAAGCTTTACTTCTAATACTTGTAAGTAGTAACATGGATGATGAACAATTTAGAGATGAAGAAGACAAGATTTACATAAGATACTAAATTTCATATCCACGTCAAATATATAACTTACCAGAGAGGATGGCTCTTTTATTTCATTTCTAATCATGCTCTCCATTAACTGGTATAACTGTATAAATAAGACAACAAAATAGGTAGTAAGCAGGCAGCTGCTAAGAGATCCTGCCACTTCATATGCAAATGAGGCCAATCAAATGTATTTCGTTTTCATACACCTCAAGCCTGATATCTTGCAATTTTTCCATCAAACCAAGAGCGATAAATTGTCAGTCTCTAAGAATACAACTTTACCTTTCTCTCGATTCTCTGGACTTGATCACGAGCATGCCTCAAGTTTGAACTCTGAACATGAAAAGTCATAAATTAAACTGAATGTAAACTAATACAACAAATATAAATGTAAAGATTAATGTGAATAACCAACTGCAGAATCTTTTACTGAGCCATCTTCATCTACAAGCTGCTCTATAAACTTAATCAACGACCGACTTATCACTAATTCCAGAATCTGCATTTAAACTAATTAACAGTGAGAAGTATGCCAATACCATTAGACAACCAATAAAACAGACTATAACAAGTTATTCCCATATTGGAATACCATTTCTGAGAGAGGCATAAGCTTCCCAAACCAATCTGAATCTTCTTTTATCGCAGCTTTGACATTTAATTGCAACGTTTCTCCAAATTGTAGCATGGTTACAAGTGCCATCGCTTCATTCCCACTCACAGGAAAATCCCTGCGAGCACATTTTATCGCAGTTTCCACCTTGAACAAGAGACAGGACGAATTTTAATAAACCTTTATTTGGATATAGGATCCTTGGAATAAAGTGAAACAGAAAAGAGATCATTTCATTTCCTTCTGAACAGAAGAAGTATCTAGTTTAAAAAACTTTTTGGTTGTAATTGTGAATCATGAAATATAGAAAACAGATTATTCACATAATAAACACCAAGGCGTGGTAGTATTTCTTCAATCATTTCCATTTTCTTTGCAAAAACGCACCAAAAAAACTCTATTTAGACAAATGCATGATAGCAAATGTTAGTGAAAAAACTAGGGAAAACGTGGTTATACCAAATCAACATCTATGCCAGTAAAATCCATCATGGCGCCATACTTTTGCATCTCCACAGCTGCATTGGTCTCCTCGAGTAGCTTCATGCTATCTTCATACGCTTTATCCAAATTCCATAACTGTTCCTGCACACCCAAACACATATAACAAAATTAAACCAAAGAATGATAAACTATCATAGTTATCATACGGTACATTCACTAACATTTGTATACTCCAGTTGTACAACATAAGGTCAATTCAAATAATATAGTCTTCTGACTAACATACAGATTGATTTTGCGAGAAATTCAACATGATAAAACTTTATTACATAACAATTAACATGAATGAACTAAATGTTAGCACCTAAATAAAATCAACCACCAAAAATAGCGAAGTCGCTGATCAGAACACCTATAACAAGAAGATATTTAATATGAACTGAGGCAGTACACGTTTTCAAACATTGATTATTACAATAGATAGAATTCAATCTGAGCGATCATTATTCCGAAATAATATTCAACAACTCACACATCACAAGATCACCGAGATCTTCGACTTATCACCCAAAGCTTACACTACCTATTTGTACGTGAATATTTATGTATGTATCTATATATACTGATGGTATTGAACAGAGTAGACCTTAGTCGCCTGTTTGCCGAGCGTAGTACCAGCATAGGAAGCGACGCAATCACAGAGCTGATCCCACTGCAAAACTCTGAGGCTATCCAGAACTACAGATGACTGATCGCTATGTACGCTAGGGTTTCCAAAAGCTGCTTCAGCTGCTACCAAACGTCTGTTGAGAATATTCCGAGGAGAATTGAACTGGAACTGAATCAACTGAGAGATTGTTGTTCTAGCGGCGGTGGCGGCGGTGGTGGTTGTGATCGGAAAAGGAGACGGAGGAAAGATGTGAAGAAGTGTGAATGAAGGCATTGTGAGAATGGTGAAAAATTGAAGTGGGAATTGGGATAATAAAAGGAGGGAACTGGAATTTGGATTAGGCTTGCCTGTGGAGAGTGTGAGACTTCACATTTTTTTCTCCTTCTATTTGTTTTTCGAAATTACGTTCAGAACCCCTCACTTTATGTTAATTACCGAAAAACCTCTTATGTCTTTGAAATTACATAAGATCCCCTCATATTAAATCATTCTTACAGTTGTGTTGACTTATTTAATTGATGGGCCCATTTTGTCCAATAGTTAAAAAGTCCAAGAGTTTGAGCTACAAGACTTTGGTCAAGTGATTGTTCCTATATTGTATTTTCTATTTCAAATTTTTATTTTGTAAAATTGAAAATTAAAATTTTGTCACATTAAATTTTATGCATAATATTAATTAGAAATTGAATTATTTTGGAACACAATATTTGACAACCAATTCAACAAGAACATGAATTAGTAATTACCTCGTGTCTATGTCACAAAGATAAATGAGTTGAAGTCATTTGGAACTTCCAGTTATCTTGGTAGAAATTTGATATCTTTTGTTCCGTCTCAGCAAATCCTTTTTTTTCCACAAGGGATCGTGATGTCTTTCTACGGGATCGCGGGTCTCTTTATTAGTTCCTATTTGTGGTGCACAATTTCATGGAATGTAGGTAGTGGTTATGATCGATTCGATAGAAAGGAAGGAATAGTGTGTATTTTTCGTTGGGGATTTCCTGGAAAAAATCGTCGCATATTCCTCCGATTCCGCATAAAAGATATTCAATCCGTTAGAATCGAAGTTAAAGATAAATGCAAATAGTCCCCACGTGAAATATTTTATTGGCTGAAAACCCCCTGTGAAAAAATATAGGCTAAAAACCCCCTATAAAATTTTTAAACTGCATGAAACCACCTGTGAAAAAAATATAGCATAAAACCCCCTGTGAAATTTTCAAATTGCATGAAACCCCATGTGAAAAAAATATAACCTAAAATTCCTTCTAAAATTTTACAATTACGAAATATAACTACATTGAAAATTAATTGTTGGATAAAGTTTAATTAATATCCTAAAATTTGATTATTAGTACTATTAATTAATTTGTAAATTGAAAAAATTTACAGGGTGTTTTTAGGCTATATTTTTTTCACAGGGAGATTCATGCAATTTGAAAATTTCACAGAGGGTTTTTAGCCAAATTTTTTTCACATGGGGTTTTATGCAATTTAAAAATTTTACATGGAATTTTTAGCTTATATATTTTTCATAGGGGGTTTTCAGCTAATAAAATATTTCACGTGGGAGTTATTTGCATTTGTCTCCTAAAATTTTAATTATGCATTGCTTTAGTCCTAAGAATATTAAATATTATGTTACTGTCCTTTAAGTTTAATTTTTTTTCCACTTTCGCCATATTGACAATTTTCACTAGAATTTGAACAGATTGAATAGCTTGTGCATGTTAAGAGCCATCTTTAAGGACAAACATGAAATGTCTATGTTGTTATTGATGGACAAGTAAGGTATATGTATTGTCCCATTCATTCAAAATCCATTAATAATAATAAAAATGACAAAAGTGAAACAAACTTTATAAATAATACTATAATAGCATAATATTTAGCACGCAGGGACCAAATTGATACAAAATTAAACTATATGAACTATTAGTGTATAATTAATATAGAATCAAAAAGATATAATTAAATTTCAAGACTATTACTAGTATTAATCCAACAAAAATAAATAAAAAATGATATAATTCTATGGATCAAAGTCCACACCACCAACCCATTTCATATTATTTTGACAAATTAGCCTTTTGAGTTTTGAATAACATCAAGTTAACACAAAATAAGAAAGTTTTGAATATATGATAAATATTTATTTAAATAAAAAATCCCCCCAAAAAAAATAACAATTTTTTTAAAACAAGAAAGTCTCACAGTTTTGAATTTTCATCAAGAAAAAACAAAAACAGCCGCGTGTAAAGAAGGAAATATATCATATATATATATATAATATATATATATTCGATATGTTCTATTTTCTCACCCAAATCAAAATCTATAATAAACCGAGCTTAGGGTTTATGCTATAATTTTCAAGGGTTTAGGATTTTTAGTGACAAATTGGGGAAAACAATGAACAAAATGCAGCAACAAACGATGAATTCAGCTCCTGCTACGCCTCTCAATCTCGTATCCACCGAGCAGATTCAGAAGGTACAACTCGGATCCTACTTTGAAATTTTGTTCATGCTGTGTTTTTATGTGTTCGAAGCCACAAATCGGAAAAAAAAAGAGAGGAAAATGGAACTCTAGTAGTTGAAAACTGTGCTCAATATATTTATGAGATATTGTCAGTATTTTTTGTTCCAGTTTCTTTTGAATTTTAAGGAGGTTGTATTTATATTTTGAAGTGCATGATTTTGTTGAATTTTCTGTACTTTTTCGGTTCACATGTATATAAAATTGTAATAATATTTAAAACGCATTTGGTATTTCCTCAACTATTGTGGTTATTGTATGTGAGAGATTTTTGTTTAGCTGTGCTGTAGGATTTAAATCGAGGATAATGATTTTAAGCGCTCTTGTCACCGTGTTTTCCTTTCGAGCTAGGTACATATCAGTAATTTGGGATATTTAGAGTACAGTTACATGTTTGCATGAGAAAAGGAGAAAGAAATTAGGTAGAGATGAAGAAATTTCTTTGCTTAGGTTATATTTGGATCTTTGATATTGTTGAAGAACATGTTAAAAAAAAGATTGTGCTTCATATGGGTTTTGGATGAAAAATCATAGGATATAATTGTGAGATGTATAAATTGATTTGTAAACTATTTCAATTGCCTCTTCATGACCCCAATTACATTAGAAAAGTAATTGAAGTCGATGCTGAAGTTTTCCCCCAAGAAAATGTGAGATTTTTTTTGTTTTTGTTGCTTTTCCCTTTCCGTTTCTTTTATGTAGTAACACTCTAACTCCCAAAACAGTGTTAGTATTATGTAGACTATAGTAATTTAGATTTACGTGGTCATGTATATCTTGATGTAATTCGATATTACGTCACATTTTCTTTTATCAAATTTGGAAAATTGTAATTACATGGTTGCAGTATGATTTTGTTGTGGGCTAAATTGTATTTATTTATTGGGGATCTATGTTTGTTGCAGTATTTGGATGAGAACAAAAACTTGATCATGGCAATTCTGGAAAATCAGAACTTGGGGAAAATGGCGGAATGTGCACAGTAAGTTGCATTTGCTATACATTGAGAGATGTAACCTCATTTTTCTTCCTGGTAAATATTTTATGCAATACTGTGATGTGACACATCATTTTATAAAACAAAATACTTTGAGCAATAGTTTACAAAGTCGTGGCAAGTCGGTTTGTAAAGTTACAACAATGGTCTAAAGATAAAAAGGAGGTCAAAAGCCAGTCGTAAAGAACACAGTATGCTGTTGGATTAAGGGGTTTGAGGTCTCAAAAATTAAGAGTGGTGCTATCACTTCTGGTTTTGACTTTAGGTCAGGGCGAAGAGGCAGTCCCAAGAGTTAAAAAAGCTGTTATAGGAGTGAAAAGGCAAAACAGAAATTTATTACATTATCTAACTCGATCCAGATAGCCCTGCTTACCCCTCTTAGGGCAACCCATGCTTAAGACTAACCTTGAATGAGTGACAAACAATGGGTTGGCTGCATACAGACTTGGAAAGGAAGAAAACTGATAGTGCTTTAAAGAGTCTCTAGTAAATTAATATCAGCCATTTGGCTAATTTTTGGGCTTAATGCTTTTGCTGGTGTTTGTCAAAGCCCATCACCAGTGACGTATTATGGAGCTGACAATAATGCCGCAAGATTTCTCTTGTTTGTTTTGCTGCCTACTATCTGCATAGTCATCATCACAGATTCACCCCCACCCTCCTCTAGCTTTGTTCTTTGTTAACCGTCAACATGTATTTTATTTCCTGTGTAAATATGAGCTTTGCACACAAAATAGAAATAATCTAATGCTCTATACAAAGAATACTGATTCTTGAAATGTTTCAGGTATCAGGCCATCCTTCAGAAGAATTTAATGTATTTAGCTGCAATTGCTGATGCCCAGCCTCCAGGATCCCAAATGCCTCCACAGGTATGTCAAAAATGTCTTCAATAGAATAAGGCTAAATTACATTAGACAACCGTAATTATGAAAAACACCTCCGGGTTTGAGAAATTGCCATAACCTCCCCTATCACTAAAAACATATTACAATTTCACCTTTCTTATAAAAAGTAGATTACAAATTCACCCCTATTTCACAAGTTTTCCATATCTAAAAGGTGCGATTTCTGTAATTTGCAAAACCCGAGGGGAATCTATTATAATATCCCAATAAATGAGGGCCGTACATGTAACTATCCCTGTATATATTGAATATACTACTACTCGCTAAAAATCAAGACCTAATTGCAGCTTCCTACTGGTTCGGTTGCTCCACAAGGAAATTCCCCTATGCTACAAACTCCACCTCCAACAATGCAGCAACAGCAACAACAGCAGAAATTGCCTTTTCAGCTGAATTCTCTTCGCCCTCAAGACCAGCAAAACCAAATGCTTCAATTCCAACAACAACAACAAATGCAAGCTCACTTTGGTCTCGGGGGAGGTGCCAATAATAACGGTATGCATTTTCTTATGCAACATGGAGTTGGTTCAGGTAATTTGATGGACATGAGAGGAGGCCAGTCAGGTGGGATGGATGCTAGATCTGGTGATGCCCAAGGAAACGAGCGTAGAGAATAATATTCTCATGATTTTGCTTTGTGTTTTGTCGGGGGTGGTCTTTCGGGTATGTTTGACTTGGAGAGGATTTGTTGTTGATGGTATACTCTTGTCATACATGTGGAATGTGGGCTAGAACAATTAAGGAAATATGTTTTGTGAACTCTTTTGATGTAATTCAGGGTTGAATGCTGCTTGTTATACTTGCTTGTTGATTGTGATCTAAGCAAAATGCATATATGTAGCAAATCTAATGAGTGCTATACTTCACGGAATATTTCGTTTCTCACAAACACAATAATAGAACCATACATTGATGATGGCACTTTAGTATCTTTCACAGTGGTTAATTAGAGTGATCGAGATCCAATCATCCAAGTATCTAACTAAGGGTGTAGGCAAATTGAGTTCAGGAAATTAAAGTATTACGTAGACTTTTAAAAAAAAATTTGAGCTCTAAGAATAGTGTTTTGGATTAGTTTGGTTATTAATCAAAAGCATTTAAAGAATTTTAATCAGGTTGATTATGAGTTCTCAAATAGTTTAATTTTTTTCACATATTATTATTTCAAATTTTATTGAACATTAAAAGTGTATATAGTTTGATTGGTTTTAGCCTCGCTTCCAACCAAGAATATAATTGCTTCAACACACTGAAATTTGCAGCAGTCTTTAAGAGTGTAAACTCAATATTATCGAACACAAAAAACTTGATTTAGTAAGTTACTGAACTTACCTCAAGCGAGCTTTCAACAATAAAGCTCGATTCAATTATCAACTAATTTCGTTCAATTTTCAATCTTAAAACGCTTCAAGACATATCTTAACATCAATCATAACTCTTTGAACTCTCTTGAGATAAATTGGTTCAGTCATATCACCAAAACCACCACAATTTTTTTCAATAACTCAAAATCCAAAAGCTGAAAGATGCAAAAAAACATCTCCCCAAAGAAAATAAGATGTATAAATAAAGGCAAAATTCAGTTTTCCAATTTAACAGAAAATAATGTTGTCAATCAGCCACAATTCTTAATTTTTCAACAGGATAAATAAAATTACTGACTGAATTTTACAGCTTTCATCCTGCCACCATCTCCAGCCTTTTTCCATGCACTTGATGCACATTAGTTTAGCCACGGCATTGCTCATAAATAACAACATTTCCTGCAAATTAAAGGTCACAATCAAAATTGAAGAAAAGCAACATTAAATTTGGGAAAGATTAAAATAAAGGGCTACATAACCTACTTCATGTAAACACAGAAGGGAAGATCAAAAGTAAAATTTAAATTTGATGGATTGGTATATAGCCCTTTAACAAAGCAAGCAAGCAGCACTAAATGGAATCGCAGAACCAGTAACTGAAATTAGCATATAAATGATATGTCCAATTGTGAAAAACAATACTCTTCTCGCATAATTTACTATAATATATAAGAAGCGCAACTAAGGATCTGTTTTATAAATTATAGCGAACAAATGAAACGTGAAATATACTATAATTAAACTTACTATCTTCTTGGTTTTGATGCATTCCCAATTGTCCTGAAAAATAGTGCAACCGTTAGTCTATTAGAAGCTGGAAAAGAAACCAGACAATTGTGCAGAGTTATAATCAATACCTGCTGTGTTGTTTGCCAACTAAACCAGGCCTCCCATGAGAGTTTGTCCCATTTCCATAATCTTTTTGTTTGCTCAAAATTTTAACATTTGAGTCATTAAAACCAGACGTATCAGCATTAACAGATGCAGATTCAAGAGGGGCAACCTTCAAACGATGGGACTGTGCCATCGGAGTGAGTGATACAGAAGGCAATGATGAAGTGTATGAAGGTGGTGCTGCAGCCTTAGCTGCATTGACTTCAGCAACAGCTGCAGTGGCAGCTATAGTTTCTTGTGCACCTTCTCGAAGCTGAATGTAGTCCCCCTCAATCAGAAATAACTAAACAACAATAAAACGTTTTATAATCAAATTTCAGATAATATAATAATCAATCAAAAAATCGAAATAGGGTAACAGGAAAAAAGAGGTATACATCAGGATGACTGGCAACGAACTCATCAAGCTTTCCATACTTCTTTTTATAATCATGCCAGTGTAGAGGGGCAAGCATCTTTCCAAGTCTATTAGGAAGCTGTTCACAAATATTCACAAATGCTCAATATTCATAACTAGTCCATTCAAGTATATATATTACACAAAGACAAATTAGTTAACTCACTGTTGAACTAATCCTAGTTCTGGCACCTGATCCTATTGCGCGAGCTATACAAGCTAGTAATGCTCTTTCATCCATTAGAAAACTTTCCCCAGGCTTTCCTACTATATTATTAGTATTCTGACCAGGAGAAACAACAGTATTGGTCAAAGCAGCACTTGAGGCAGCAGGTTTAGTTGTTTCACTGATAATTACTGCACGAGCTGGTGCTTCAGATGAAGATGTGTTGACAGCAACATTGGATTGTTCCATTATCATGTTTTTGTTGCCGACTCCATGATCAATGACTGTGTTGGCTTTCTTCTCCTGTGGAAGCATTAATCTAAGATGAGTTTTCAATTGACATGACTAGAGCACAACCCAAAGGCAACAAAGAGCATGAAGGTGCTGGCTGGCTGTGCTTTAAAGCTCCTTAAAACAGCTTATAAGTTGTTTGAGAGCTTATAAGCTCTTACAAAGTGTTTGATAGATCTTTTGGTAAAACTTACATACTCCTTTTACTTTTTGATAGTTAACAGCTTATAAGCTCTAAAAGTAAGCTTTCAGGAGTTTATGAGCTCTTAAAAAATCTGCCAAGAAACCTTAACTTTTTTGAAGAGCTTAAAATAGAGAACTAATAAGCTCCAAAAACATCTTAAATATAAGCACTAAGAGCTTATAAGCTCTTTAAAATAAGCTTAAGCAAACACCCTCTGACTTGAATGTCTATGAGCAAGCAAATTACTAAACCTTAGTCTCATTGCTATGTCCAAGAGGATCCAGTCTAAGAGCTTCATGAAACTGGGAAGAAATTTGCTGCGAGCTCTGCCGAGATTGGACATTGTCATGGCTTTCATCCAAAGAGTTGAGCACCTGAATAATATATAACATGGTAAGAGAGCTAAGGGTACGAAAAGAAACGTAAGGGAAAGTTTATGCACATTATCTCATTGAGTTACCAACCTGTCCCTCTCCATTCGGTGATGGGACTGCTGAATCAGCATCGAGTCCTAGAGTGGCCTTGGTGTCCAAATAATTTTCACGAAGAATGTGGCCATTTACTGATGCTTCATAGTCATAACTGGAATCTGTTCTTAAAAAATCTCCTTCAGCTTGCTGAGGATACTGGTTCTCTGTGGGCGTGTTTTGGCCATCTGGCACAGCCTTGAGATAAAAACAAACACAAAGACAATTAACATTACTTTTGCAATATGTAAAATTGAGGAGCAATAAAATGTAATGGATCACTTACCTGTTGGCTCTGCCAGCTCTGAATCGAGGACATTGCAGGTACCGAGTGAAAGTGAGATTGTGTGACCTGTGATGGGTGTGGTACACCTTGATGCATTAGAAATGGATGCAGTGCAGTCATCTGTCCAGTTGGGAGGTACGTTGGCGGCATACCAAATAGGGATGAAGGAGCAATTGCGACACTCTGAACATGGTCAGGCTAGTAAAACGAAAAGGAAATATCAGGAAAGGAAATGGTGACAGAATTAAAATGTAAAAGATATGTAACTTCAGCATGTAGGACCTGTAGTTATCATAGTGGCAATTTTCCCTCTTATTTGGCTCAATTACGACAAGGGTAGATGAAGTATTAATTACAATCGTAAAAGATTATTACCAGGATAGAAAAAGAGAAATGACAGCACAAACAAACTTATGGCAATAATCTCAGTTATTCCTCAAAGAAGTGTAGAGAAATGGAGATGAAAAGGCATCACATATGCAGACATGTATGTATCTCACTCAAAAGTACCTTACTACAATACATCAATGAGACAAGGAAGAGAAGAGGCATAGAGAAAACAGAGAAAAGAGCATGTAATATAATATCAGACATCATCAATCATACTTGATCATTGGATAACCATTGACAAAAAGCTAATCTTTAAGCAAGCAGTTGGCACTAACAAACAACAAGAAATTGGCATATATGTACCTGTGTTAATGTGTTCCCTCCGGAAGTCACAGAGCTGCCATTTTGTATGCTGTCAGAATTTCCACTGGATGAATTGTTTCCATTGGCGTCAAGCTGGGCACCATTGATATGACCGAGGCGAGATGCATCGTTTGAATTTGTTTGGGAGACATGTGATCCATCTGAAAGACTTCCATTCTTTTCTCTTGCATCAGCCAATTCAAGCTGAAGCTGTTGTATATGCAGATAAAGCCTTTCCATCTCGCCAAACTGATAAAATAAATTATTTAATTTGCCCCCTCTTAAAATCAGAAAGGGATTATAAAAAAAATAAGTAGGTAATAATAGTTACTATAGTTAAATCACCTGTCTTTGACAACCAAGCCACAGCTGATTATATTGTTCTGTCCGCTCTCGTAATTCAGCTTGTAAAGTGTGGTTAGTACTCAATTGTAAAGCATCCATTTCCTGAGCACGAGTTATCCAAGCCTGTGCCTCTCTTATCTGCTCGTCTTTAAAAAGAATGGTTTCCTGAGCAATCCTATGCTGAATGAAGACAGGTAAAATAAGTCCAAATCCAGTTGATTTTAATATTGAATAACTTATCGACTATCTTAAATGGGCAGATAACAAGGTGGATCCAGGATCATCTTTTGGTAACAAGATGAAGCATCTCAAACAAAAATACAGCACAAAGACCATCTACAGAGGACTAAAAGTTAACTAAATAATACCATACAGTTTACATAAATATTTGATTTCATTCTTCGGAGCAACCTTGTTGCATCAATGCCATGTAAATAAGAATACATATGCATGGTACGAGCACATAGACGAACCTGTTCCTGCAACTCCATGCACTGGCGGTCTTTTTCTTGAATATGTTCCTGAAGATCATGCATTTGTTTAATATGTTGCGTTCTTTCAGCTTCAGAGTTATCCCTCTCCCTCCTGAAAAAGGATGCGAGTCATGCAAATTACAAATGTAAACCTCCAACAAACCTATAGGCAACACTGAATGCACCAAGGCAGAAAGAAAATCCACAAATACAATGCCCCGTTAGCAGGAAAAACACAAACTTGAAAGCCAGTCTGATTTGCAAGCAATTAAAGTCAATGCACACACTAGGAAGAAAGTAAATCGTTATTGGTCAAGCATGTGATAAAAATTCATATGAAAAAAGCAAACACATATTTGTCTCATCGACATCAGAAAAAACTAAATGCCAAATTTATAAATACTTCAGGAGAAATGAATAGAAGTACCTGTAGCTCTGAAGCTCTTTGCTTTGTTCCCTTAAAAGATCCTCCTTGGCCCAAGCCTGCAAAATAGAGGAGAATGCTAAACTCAACCAAAGAAATGAGCATCAGCCGACATCAGCTGCTAAAATTCCAAATCAAGAGAAGCAAAAGACAAGTTCTCACACTGACCGCTTGGTTATCCAATCTAATAGCATGCAACTCTCTTTCCTTTTCGTCCATCTTCCTCTCCAATTCATGCATCTTCTTATCCTTTTCATGCAGTTGTTCCTAAACAGTTAATCATAGTCCCAATTCTTTAGGAAGAAAAAATCACGAGTAGTGCCTATACATTAACAATAACATCACTGCAAATTCATCAGAACTTAACCCCAAAAAACACACAGAGAAACCATCAAAGTTCAACGCGGATTTTAGCGAGAAACACCTGATAGGTAGGGTATCATGTATCAACTGAAACACACACTAAGACTTTAAATGACAGAAAGGCACCCAGAAAATGCAAAACCTGGAGTTTCACAGTGACATTTGCATGCTCTTTTATCTGAGCCTCAAATGTATTCTGCATCCTCATAATTTCAGATCTTGCGATGACCTGCGCATGAAGGTCAATCTCCATATGCTGCAATTCCTCCCTTTGTTTCGTCACTGTGAGAAGTCTCTGCTGCAAAATATCAATGTCCAAATCTCCGTCAATAGTTATCGAGCATAAATCAACATCCACCGGCTCTCTCCCATGCCGCACCTTAACATAACACACGCCAAATTTACTTCATGTTCACCCACATTATCGCCAAACACTACAAAAACTTGTTTAAAACATTAGAAAGAAATTAGTTATGCTACAAAACACAATTATTACCTCGTATATCAGTCTTTCATCAGATTGACCTAGTTTTGACCTCTCCAGTTCCTGTTCATAAGCATATGAGAACAAAAGACTATAAAACATAGAAAAAAGAATAACATAAAAACAACTGCTACATGAAATCACAGAACACGCTTTATTGTCTCAACCAAAACTCAAGCATAAAGGAAATATCGGAATACAGCAGTGCGAGTAGATTTTTCACTAAACTCAACCTGCTTTAGATGCATTCTTCCATAAATAAATTGATAAAGAGAATATTCAGATAAAAAGAAAGCCAATTCTAGTAGATTTCGCACCTCGTTACCAGAGTTTCGCATCGATTGCTCAGTGACGACGCGCCACTCCTTGCGCGAAGCTTGCGCAGAAGACGACGACGACGAAATCGGCGCCGCCACAGAAACACCTCCAATTCGCGCAGCGGCGGAAGCACCGGCTGCAGTCTCCATCAGTGCGCAAAAAGTACAAAACGCTTTTTCTTGAAATTAAAACCCTAGTATCTCATTAACAGCAACAAGAGACTGATATAGAAGAAATGAAGAGAGAAAATAGTAACGGAGAGTCCAAATCGAATGATTGAATGAAATCTTTGTGCGCTTATTGGCTGTGGAATTTGGAGATTGGGGATAAATGGAAGCCTTGTAAATTAGGGGTTTTAGAAGGACTTCAAGTGTAAATTGTAAAACTCGTTGACGACACAGAGGTGGAGAAAGAGAGATGATTGGGTGTGGGGAAAAAATGATCCGTCCCAGTATTTATAGGGTTGATAGTTATTTCCTGCTTCGCGCTTACAATGTTCCCGTGAGCTTGCATTGGCTCGAGACAATCGTAGCCCTTAAATTAATTAATCGGTTCTAGATTGCTAATCGACGGTGTTGGAGTACGGGAATATTTAAGTAAAGAACTAGTAGGGTCCACACTATAAATCTATATTTTGTATTATAGTTTGCTTAGTTCTTTTTATTTATTTTCTTTTATTTCGATCTCTATATATATTTTTTGCTTTAGTGATTTATATGTTTGGGCCAATTGGAGTCTATGTTTCCATGATTATATTTTATGTACAAATAACATATGCATAAAATCTGCATCATTTATATATTTAAGAAAAAAAATATATACATGCACATTATTAATGTGCATCACATATAGACCATGAATTACAAAATAAAACCACCTCAAACAAGATCCAAAGTATGCTTAAGGACTTGGGCTGGGCCAATATTAATGAGTACTTCCCATTGAATTTTGTGTGGACCTAGGAAATCCAATAAACTTGGGCTGGAAATTTATGTACAGTCCATTTAATCTTTAAATGGGCTGAATCAATTTCACTGGGCCATAATAATAATGTCCAAATTGCAACACTAATTTAGTTGGAACCAATTTAGTGACAAAACAGAAGACCACGAGTTTGATTTGAGATATGGTTTATGGGGTGGCAATTGGGTTGATTGGGTCGGGTTTGGGTTGGGTCCATTGGGGTTGGGTTCAAATTGGGTTGGGTCCAACTGGGTCCAATGACAAAATACATGCATTATTGTTGGACCCAATAAGGACCCAAATTGGACCCAACAAGGACCCAATCACGGACCCAATAAGGACCCAAATATAGAATATAAGATATTTTAAATAAGTTTAGCATTATTTTTACACTCACAACACACATTACCCACAAGCCGTATTATAGACTCACAATTTTGGATCGAAAATACGGCTTGGTTTCAATGTTCTATAATCACGTTCAATGAAAATTATCATATTAATTGTCCCTATACATTTCTTATATTGAAGACCATAATTTACTGTTGTGTTATGATAATAAATTTTGATGGAGTTATATTAGAATTGGATTATGTAATGTTTATGAATTTCAAATTCATTGTAAAAGAAATTCTAATTTTTACTATAATAAAATCTAAATAAACTTATAACAAGTATGAAAATCTCTTTTATTTTCCAATCACACATTATTCTAAATCAAATCAAATCAAATCAATTCATATTCAAATATTTTTAACACATGGATGGTGGTGTTTCAACCTAGCCCACCAGCATCACTACATCAGTGTCAACATAAAAGCAAGATTAGAAGTTAGGTATGGTTATTAAAGGAAGGCAATTGTTTTTTTATTCTTCTTCTAATTGGAGCATTTTGTTAATAATTTTATGTTATGATAAATAATTTTTAACATTCATGTTAAAGTTTAACTATTTTTCAAACATTATGGTGAATTTGAGGTATATTTAATATGTACATCATTCTAATATTGTAGTTGTATCTAGGCCTGGCATTGGGCGGGCCGGACCCAGACCCAGACCCAAAACTTTGGGTCTATACCTGGACCCAGACCCAATGGGTCTCATGTTTTGGGTCTGGGTCTGGACCCAATGTTTTGGGTCTAGACTTAGACCCAATATATTTTTTTATTTTTTTATTTAAAATACTTTATAATTTTGTAAAATAATAAAAAATTATAATTTAATTATTCCATCTAAATGTAACCTAATTTTGAGTAATTTATGATCAAAACCTACCCTTACCCTCCAACATGAAGACCCTTGTGGTTGTATTAAATTTAATTTGTTGAAAGCATCCTCAACTAATTTGGTCGATTCATTCTATAAATTCTTTTAATACAAAAGTTGGTAAAGAAAATAATAGACCACCTTTTAATTAATAACGTTAGTAATATATTAGAAGTAGTAAAAAATAAGTCTTGATAAATTAAATTTATAAACAAGAATTAAATTTCTAAACAATAGATCTTAAAGTCTAAAAAATGGCACGGTCAAACACAAGGTGGGTAAAGAAAATAGGCCATTTGATTTTTGAGTTGGAAGTGGTCATGTTTCTCATTTTTTATTTGATGTTTTATCATTAATTTATATGCTACTAAACATATTTCTGATAAATTTTTAAAAAAATATTATTTTTTATTCATACTATATAAGATATATATATATGTATATAACTTGAGTAAAAGTTGAGTTCGTAAAATTTAAATAAAGAATTATACAATTTAACATTATCTAAATCTTTATATTGCCACATGATATACCAATAATGAAATTGTTTCCATGAAAAATTATATCTGGAATTTAAATAGCATCCCAAGTTAAAATGATCCATAAAATTTTATATAAAAACAATGAAGGAAAGAGTATTTTCATCGATATTAAATGAAGGTTCAATTTTAAATTTTAAAATCCCAACACAAGAATAATGATGGATAATTAAATATGTCATGAAATAAAATATTATATACATATGAAGAAGTGATGTTACATGCCGTCTCTAATTTTTTTTTTATGATTTTCAACGCTTTTTTGAAATATATAAGAAATTAAAGCAAATCAATACAATTAATCATCATCGTAATAAAATTAATTTCTTGGCATATTAAAAATAAATATATTAAAATGATGAAAATTAGTCGAGCTAGTACATATATATTTTTCATGAAAAAAAAAAAAAAAAAAAGAGAGAGAAAAAATCAACATCAAGACTTTGTTAAAAAATACTAAACAAAGAAACATCTGAATTTGGCTCATAGAAAAGTCCACATTTTGACTTTGAAATGGTAATCAATTATTATTCCATTATTAGAAGAAAAAAAAAATGTGATTATTGGACTTTTAATCACTATTTAATATTTATATAATTAATTATATGGCTACAATTATTTACCACCAGTGACAGGACTTATTTTCTATAACAAAATGCTGTTCAACTTCCAACTTAAAGTGGACGATGAAAAAGATTACCTACCAAATTTTAATAAAAAGTCATAATTAATTACAGAATAGATAATATATATATATATATAATACAAACAAATAAATAAACAGCGATGCAACCAAAGTAGAAAAAACCCAGTAATCTTAACTATAAGGGTGCATAAATAAATTGAGTCAAATGAGTTGTTGGTAACGTTTGATTGAATAATAGTTGAATTTCAAAATTTGTATTTAAAAGATTCGTATATATTTTTATTATTTTTATTAATTAAATCGAATGTAATAACTTATCAAGATCACATTTGAAAAGGGCAAAAAATTTCAAAATTTTGTCATAAATAATTCTATAATAAACATTTATGCTTTATTTAAGCAGTTATTATTAAGTTTGTATATGTTTATTTGCTTTTTGGAATTTGCACCAGACTATCGAATAAAAATTTAATTATTCTTTAATTAGAACTTTTTTGTCCTTAGATTCTTTTTTTTTAATAATTTGCTAAATTGAAAAAAACTTGATGATTTAGAGTACTATTTTTGTTTCTCATCAAAATTGTTACCTGATTAAATCGAATATAATTATAACTTTTTATTGAAATTACTAAAATAAGGTCAAATATCCAATTAGTTTATTGTTAAAAAAACTAATAATGGCAAAAATCTCGATTTTTCCCCATTTTAGTTATATTGCCCAATAAAGCTAGTTTCTTATTCATTTTAGAAATACCATTTGACACGTACTAAAATCCTTTATTTTATTTTTAATAATTCCCTAAAATATATTTATTAAATTTATACCAAAATATTTCTTAATATTGACATTTGATTCGGTTTTCAAAAATTGTGCTTGGGAAAGCCTTTTTGAGTTTTTCTTTCTCAATAAATTCTCATACAGTATCTTAAAAGTTCACCTAATTCTCGCTTTATATATCTTTTTCCAACGAAATCTGGTACACTGTAACGTAATCTCACTGGAGTTTTGTTGTTCTCCGTTCACTGTCTGATGAGTAGTTTTTGTTCACTTTTCGTTGATCGGTGGAGCTGATTTTTGAAGAAGTGAAGGCATTTTTGCTGCGGATAGCTTCAAATACGACGTCGCAGCTGATTTGATCGGAGTTTAGGTTTTTGATTTTGAGTTTTGACTGTCCGATTTGCGGATTTAAGTTGACTTTTCGTTGATCTGAGCGGAGGTTCTAGATTTGGCAGTAAAAAATGGGGCATTGTTGCAGTAAGAATACTGTCTCCGTTGACAAAGACGACGGCGTTTCGACCTCCGCCGGTGCCAATAACCGTCCACGTCATGGATCGGCGCCTCATACGCCGTCCGCCGCCTCGAACGCGGCGGCGCGTACACCAGCTCAGTCGTTCACCACGAGTCCATTTCAGAGTCCCTATCCTGCTGGAATTGCGCCGTCGCCATCTCCGGCAAGGACTCCTGGTAGAAAATTTCGGTGGCCTTTGCCTCCACCGTCGCCGGCAAAGCCGATCATGTCTGCGTTGTTTAAACGGCAACCGGTGGCGCAGCCTGCCCAACCGATACCGGAGGAAGCTTCTGGAGGCGGCGCCGTGAACGGAAGCGATAGGTCTCTTGATAAAAGCTTTGGTTATTCGAAGAATTTCGCGGCGAAGTATGAATTGGGGAAAGAGGTTGGGAGAGGGCATTTTGGTCATACTTGTTGGGCGAAGGGTAAGAAAGGAGAGCTGAAGAATCAGCAAGTGGCTGTCAAAATCATTTCCAAAGCTAAGGTGCGTGGTATGTGATTTCTGATCACAATTCTGATCATTTCTATTTTTTGATAGATGCTATTTTATTAAGCTTTTGAGATTCGGATAGTTTGAAGGTTTTACACTTGATCTGAGCAAATCGATTCCAGTCTGTACATTTGTATAATACATATGTTGAGAAGTGATGTATTTGTTTCAGAAAATCAAATTTCTTATGAAATGAATTTGTGTTTGGCAGATGACTACAGCAATAGCTATTGAAGATGTTCGAAGGGAGGTGAAAATATTGAAAGCTTTGTCTGGACATAAACACCTGATTAAGTTTCATGATGTTTTTGAAGATGCGCATAACGTTTATGTAGTTATGGAGTAGGTTTTCTTGTTTCCTATCTTTCTTCAAGCCTTGACTGTTTATGAATTTCTGATAATGAGACATCAACAAAACTGTATTTCAACAGATTGTGTGAAGGAGGTGAGCTGCTGGATAGGATTTTAGCACGGTAAATTTGGCTGAATTTCTATTTCTTTTTAATGCATTTTAGCAGTTAATGGTTAGCGTGTAAGAATGTGTTACTGTTTCCGTGTTGCAGAGGTGGAAGGTATACAGAAGAAGATGCCAAGAGTATAGTTGTTCAGATGTTAAGTGTTGTTGCGTTTTGTCATCTTCAAGGTGTTGTACATCGAGATTTGAAGCCCGAGGTATTGCTAGCTACTATTATATATATTTACGTTTACACTTGTGATTGTGCACATGTTTGTAAGAAAATGATGTTTATCAGTCTCATTTCACCGAAAAAGGAACATTCTATCTATTTATTTCCTTGCAGAATTTCTTATTTGCCACAAGAGATGAAGATGCTCCGATGAAGGTCATTGATTTTGGTCTATCCGATTTTATCAGGCCAGGTAAAAGCTCCTATTATTCAATGTATTTATTTCCCATTTATTTGATTAACCATTGATGACCACTCATCAAAGGTATCAATTTCACCCAACCTCCCCTCCTACACTTTACAGGTTGTGCATGTGATATGCCTTAAATGGATTGTAGCCTATCAGTTTCACCATAACTTCTGTCACCTACATGCTTTTAATCCATTTAACCTCATCTGAATTGTGAATCTTTGATGATATGTTTCTTCCGTTGTTTCTATTTTCTTTCTTTCTTCTCCTTTTTTATGTTTTAATTGTTATTATTATTGATGTAAACCGAGAATTGAATAAACAACAAGATGACATGATATCTATTGATATATTTCCAGCCTGATTTTTATTATTGGGTAACAGAAGCATATTCTTAACTTATTTGTAGACATCTTTAGTAACTGTCCAAAAGCTTAGTTCGTGCTTCTTTTCCCACTTCCTAGGAGCTTTCCTTGTATGTATCGACATGCTTGTCTTCATTGATGGTCAATTGAATGTGCTTTTAGCTAAGAGTTCTCTCTGCTGATTTTTGTTTTATATTATTGATTGGGCAGTTTCATATGTAACAATTTCAAAATACATTCGATGTGATTCCACTCGCCCAATCCCCCTCCCCCTCTCTCTCGATATATATCCCTCTCTCTCTCTCTATATATATATCTATATATATATATATATTTTTTTTTTTTTTCTATATCAAGGGCGGACTTCACCTATAATTTTTATTGATCAGTTGGTTTTTTCTTGCTCTAAAAAGTTCATAGTAGACAATTTGTTCTAAACGAATCATCTTATATAAGAGGATGCACATCTTACTTTGGTTAAATAGCTTTGTATCTAAAGACTTCGATTGAATAAATATCTGTTCTTTTATTTTTCTGGGAGTGTACCAAGATGTTGGCATCATTTCTGAAAAAAGACATTTTAAACTGTAGATGTTGTGTCGTGTACGATTTTAGATGGTCCTTGGTGGCACATCGAGTCGTTATGAATAATTGTATATTAGATTCACTTAATGATTATAAATATAGTTTTATTTTGACTTAGTGATAGGAAGAGAACACGTTTTTTCTATTTTAGTATTATCACATGAGTTGTTATCTTACTGTAGTTATTATTGGTAAATGATTAGAAGATTACTTTTATATTTATGGTAATGCTTGGAAAAATGAACGTGTGTTTAGTTTTGTCTTATTGTGTTAGAAAATGGGGCATTTAGGGGGAATGATATTGAAAATGAGGTGCCAATGTACTTTTTCGTTTTGAGGGAAGGGGAACGCCTCTCTAAAAAGAAATCCAAACAAAGCGTCAAGGTCGATTGTTCTTTTAAAAATGTTATCTAACTGTCACTACCAACATTACAGATGTGCTCTTTTGCAATATTCTTATACGCGATGAATTTCTTCTATATTTCGTCAATCTTCATCGAGAGCATATAATACATTCAATCTTTTCTTCAAATTGCAGATCAACGGCTGAACGATATTGTTGGCAGCGCATATTATGTTGCACCTGAAGTGCTTCACAGATCATACAGCAGCGAAGCAGATATTTGGAGTATTGGTGTAATAACATACATATTATTGTGTGGTAGCAGACCTTTCTGGGCACGCACAGAATCAGGAATATTCCGTTCTGTGCTTCGAGCTGATCCCAACTTCTATGATGCACCATGGCCATCAGTGTCCCCAGAGGCCAAAGATTTTGTTAAAAGGCTTCTAAATAGAGACCATAGGAAAAGAATGACCGCTGCCCAAGCACTGAGTAAGTTGCTGATTATTGTTCATTGGTAAATTGCATAGACCCCTCACCCTGACCCTAATTACAAAGGTTTTTATTCCTATTTCCTTGTTATGCGCATAAATATACGAAAGGTTCTCAATTTTGGTAAAACATTATCTTCAATTTTGCAGTTTGCAAGTCGAAAAATTACATGTTTTTCTTCTTTAATGTAGTAAACTGATAATCCCCTCTTTATCTGCAGCTCATCCATGGTTAAGGGGCCTGAATTGTGCCGTGCCTTTAGATATGTTGATCTTCAGATTAATCAAGTCGTATATTCGAGCCACTCCTCTTAAGCGTGCAGCCTTAATAGTACGTAAACATCATAAATTCATACGGAGACCATGATTCTTAGAATCATGCGATTCTGAATCCTGGTTTTATCACAACCATCAGCTGTGTGCTGGGCATCATGCTGGTCCTATGATGCTGATAATAAATTCGCATTTTCTTTTCATACATCTTTGGAGAAAATGTGTTTACATATATAAGGTTCTGCATAATGCAGGCCCTTTCAAGGTCTTTAACAGAGGATGAGCTCATTTACCTTAGGGCTCAATTTAAGCTCCTGGAACCAAAGGATGGTTGTGTTTCCCTCGAGAATTTCAAAACAGTGGGTGAATCTTCTCTTGTTTTTTGATTCGATAACCAGTTTCTTATTCTTGTTCTTAATTTTTATCGTCTTATTCACTTGTGCATTTTTGTAGGCTCTGATGAAAAATGCAACTGATGCTATGAAGGAGTCGAGAGTCACTGACATTTTGAACTTGGTGAGGCATCTTCCTTGCTAGTGCCTTTATGATAAAACCATAATGAACTGTAAATCAAATTTGCATCACCCTTTGGACCGTTTTCCAATTTCGGTATTTTGCTCTTGTTGCCAGATTAATATTAGTTTTTTAGAAAATTTTGCTCGAAAGCTATAAATTGCTGATTGCTTTCTTGTATAAGCCTCACACGAACTTCCATAGGACACAATTTTCGAGAAATTTTTTATCTCAAAAACATAAACAAACATAGCCTTAGTTTTCATAAAATTCATGAATTGCAGATGGAACCTCTATCCTATAAAAAGATGAATTTTGAAGAGTTTTGTGCTGCCACAATCAGTACATATCAGCTTGAGGCTCTTGAAAATTGGGAAGAAATTGCGAATTCAGCATTTCAATTTTTCGAACAAGAAGGAAATCGTGTTATTTCCATCGAGGAATTGGCCCAGGTTTTACCCTACCTCTGATATATATATATATATATATATATATATATTAATTAAACTCGTCTTTTTGCAAATTCCCATTGTTCTAAAAAATTATATATTTTTCAGGATCTAAATCTGGGTCCTTCAGCTCATTCTCTACTCAAGGATTGGATCAGACCCTCAGATAGAAAATTGAGTTTTCTCGGCTTTACCAAATTCTTGCATGGTGTAACTATCCGCAATTCAAATACAAGACATCGACAATGAGGTTGGATTACAGGAAACACATAGGCCTATTATAGGTTTTATCGTTGGTTTATTTTTTTGAATATCAGTTCAATTTATCGAAATTGTGTCAAAAATGGATCGTGTGGTTGAAATCGTTCTTCCTGATGAAGATTTATTGTTTGCTAATTGATTTTTTCGGGTTCTCTAAAGATTTCTTGTGAGTTTTGTGATGGCGAATTAGTGATGACAAACGATTGAAATAGAACCTGAACGTAGTTGGATGTCATGTGATTATAGAAAGCAATGGGTCCAATTTTTTTTTTCTTTTTTCAGTAATATAGGTACTTATATGAAGCTATTACCTATTTGACTACACATTATTTGTTGAAATGAGTTATTTTTCTATGTTTCCATATCCGTCAATACTTTGAATAATTATTGATATATGAAATTATATTTATTGAAATTGAAAACATTTGCTTTGAAGAATTATGGTGTTCACAACTACTTACCAAATTAGATAAGAAAGCAGTTGAAATTTAATGTGAATTTGAATAATTGAATGGGATTCCTTTTATCTACTTTTCCTTCTTTATGTGGACAGAAGAATTTAAAAAGACCAGAAAGCAGGCGAAGCTGGAATTTATTTATTTCTTTGTTGGCACAGACACTAGAAAATCAAACACCAAAATAATAGACATTTATGAAATGTTTCTTTGACCTGAAACATTTTCTTTTTATCGGATATCAAGTATTGCTTCAATATTTTTTTATTACAATTAAAATATGTACTCTAATTTCTATCTAGTTTGTGGAATTAGATTATGATGAAAAAATAACTAAGTTGATTGATCAATTGATTTAAAGCCATAATAATAAAATCAACTTGATACGAATAAATCAACCAATTAAAAGGTATTGAAAAAATAAATCAAATCACGCGATATTGAATTTATGTCGTTCGACAAAAGTTACTTATATGTACGACTAGACTTGATATTTTTTATTTCAGACTCACAAATTACAAGAAACATGTATTCATCTATGTAAAAATTACCAAAATATTCTTAAAAATTTGAGAAAATTGTTTGGAGAGAAGCAGTGTGAACAAAAGAATTATTTTTGCTAACTCTATATATAACTCAAAAGAAAATATTATTGTTCATACTTGATGAGACAAAAGTGGATGACGATTTTACTTTTTATTCTAAAATTGCAATAGATAGTTACTTATTACCTAACGAACATAGGTAGGAATGTTATTCAATTTTGTGGCTGAAAATTGACTACAATTGCCCGATTTAGACCAAAATTGTGGATTTTAATACATTAACAAATTCTACCCATTTTCAGATTTTACTACAATGTTAGTAATAAAATGAAAACCTTTTATTGCAAATTAATGAAAGGGTTACATCATAATAATAATAATATTAAATATCAAATCAATAATTATTTCAATATATATTTTATTATAAACCTAAAGTAACGAACCCAAACTAGAAATAAAAGACTACTATACAAGTAAGAAAACATCTAAGTAATGAAATCGAATTCATATCTTTATATCATAAAACCTCAATTTAACTATTAACTAAGACATAACACTTTACTAGTGTGTACCCCGTGCTATGCACGGAGTATAATTTAAAATATCTCTTTTGAAAACTCATAATTATCATATGTATATCCATTAACTCAATACAAAAAATCATTCAATAGAATAATGAAGAATTTTAAAATATAGTTACTTAATGACAACTGATAAAGTAACATGATCCAACTTTGTTAGCTAAGGTATAAAACGGTCCTTTACTGTATAAAAAAAACTTATAACCAATTGCAAATCGTCCAATTGATGTGTGTGAAGAATTAAAATGCTTATTCATTTATAAAGTTGTTTAGTGATATTTTTTCGATACGGTAGTAAATATGCATAATTGGGAGTTATTGAACTTGTTTCGGATATTATCTTGAAGCTCCTCAAATATATGATGACTATATGAAAATTAAAAAGAAAATTAAACATTGATCTTAATCTACATGGCCTTCCATAGGCCATATATATATACTATCCTAACTTGCTTCTACTCTCTTAACTTTACGTTATATAGTGGCCGTATATGCACAAAAAAATAGATCTAATTTTAGTAATGTTAAAAAATCATAATATTATGACACCTTATTTTTCATGAGAAATATAAAATAGTGTCACTGAATAGTAAAAAAATCCTTGTGCCAAATAAACAACAAATTATTTATTTAACCCAACAATACTTTTCAACAAATTTATTTGGTGGAAGAAGTTGAGAACATTCTTTAAGAAAATAAATAAATAAACAATTTGTTGTCGAAAAGAGTACCACAAAACAATAAAACTCATTCCTTTGAAAAAATTATTTCCAATTTATTTTTCTTTAAAGACTATTATAATCTTATTATTATTATGAAGAATATTAAAGTGGTTTACTAAACTAAAATTGAAATTGTAATTTGTTTTTGAACATATTCTTTTATAAATAAATTGTCCAAATATATATTTTTAAGATTTTTAATATAATAATTTAATTCTAAGTGATTTTTAGGTGATATATTTGAATTTTAATCGAGCAATTTTTTCTTTTAACTTTAATGTAGAAGATGAAACAAA
The DNA here is from genome assembly GCA_963669365.1 of Verbascum thapsus. Taxonomy (NCBI): domain Eukaryota; kingdom Viridiplantae; phylum Streptophyta; class Magnoliopsida; order Lamiales; family Scrophulariaceae; genus Verbascum; species Verbascum thapsus. The sequence goes on from OY770120.1 coordinate 871,680, forward strand.
CTTATAAAAAAGATTTGGTGAAATCCATAACTTAGTAGATAAAAAAATATTAAATATGACCAATCACATCAATATATTTATAAGTGACTAATTATGTAAAGTCATGGATATCTATGTAAATATATTAAGGGACTAAATTAAATAATAATAATAATAATAATAATAATAAACAAATGTTACTTATAAATAGAATATGATTATACTCAATTGTAATGCGTTTCATTTATCATACAAAAGTTAGGCTTGTAAATCAAATATTATGAGCTAAGAATGAAGTAACTCAAACTCATTGAGTTGGAATACAATAAGTTTAAGGCCAACTTACAAATTCTCTTATTCTAACTTTACTCAAGCTTATTGTAACTTACAAATTCTCTTATTCTCAGACTTTTACAAACTTCAAGCTTATTTCGACTGGCTCATTAGTCTTTATCAAATAAAAAAGTCCTCAATATAATCATAATAGTTATTATTCATTTCCATTGAAGACAACTGAATGCCATAATAAATTATAAACATAAGAAAATATGTAGAGATATATAAAAATATTTTTTTTACATGAATATTGACTATTTCAATTCCACACAACTAATTAAACCAATAAATTATAAAAAGAATATTAATGGGAAAAATTATTAAATTTTTTTACTAATTACACTTAATATCCACTCAAACCAAATAAAGATAAATAAATAAATAAATAAAATATAGTAGTCTACTTCCACATTTGCCAGCTTTGTGTCCATGGAAGTCATTTGATTTATGTCTATCATAGATTAACAGTAATAGAAAATTAAAATAAAAAACAAATAAAAAAATGAATAAAAAATTGAGAGTAATGACATAAAAATAAGAAAGAAATCAAAACTTTATGATCTTGTAAATGGGATGTTAGACTATGAACATGCACAATTATGATATTATAATGAAATGCTAATTTATAGAGAATTGAGAAAAGTAGCCATTTAATTTTTAAAAGAATTAATTGGTCATTTTATAAGCTTAAATTGTGGACATTAAAAATTATAACTATAGTCAATTACTCATTTAATTAACATCAATTATGGACGTCAATATTTATAATAATAGTGAATTACTCATTTAAAAAATCAATTACTCATTTCTTCATTCCAAAAGAGTCAATTACTCATTTAATTAGCATCAATTATGGAAACTTATTGTTTGCCCTAATTGTCTGTAAAATCTTTCTTTACTATCTTTAGAAGTCAAGATGTAAGGAACAAATAAATTCTTTTATCCCAAATATTGTTCAAATACTATTAACTATAATTTTTTATTGTGGAATTTCATTTCTTAATTAATACAATAAGTCTATTTACATCTAACAAATCTTAAAAAATTGAACTTTAGCCAACATATTATAATCTCATTTAATTGTAGGCCTACTAACAGGAACTTATCATAAAACTTGTTATAACCGCTATCAATCATGAATGCAAAATACATTATCCAAATATTGTGTTAGTTACCAAATAAGTGTTTTTATATTCCTAATTAATATGTTTAAATTCAAACTTTCAAATTACAAACTCAATTAATAAAATTTTTCTCAACAATAAAAAAAATTAAAATTACCGAAAAAAAGATAGAGAGCAAAGTGGATCCCACACCGCTTTGCTATAATATATATAATGATAATGATAATGACATTAGTTCTCAATTATTTTAATCAATAAAAAATAACATTAATAAGTAATGTAGTGAAATTTAGTACATGAAGCCTATCTATACAGGTTCACATATAGACTTGAGGTGCTAAATTTTCATAATTTTGGAATATTAAAATATAAATTCAACCAGAAGATAATTTCTATAATATTAAAACAATAAATCAATTAAGTTGTTTTTTATTTATAACTTGTAAAAAATGAAAAATTATTTCCAATAACAAAAATTATATTTATATTATATTATATTATATTATTAAATTAAATTTTCTTTCTAGTTCTAATAAAGAAACTAAATTTAAATTCAAAAATTAATCTAATAAGAAAAGGAAGAAGGGCAATGTTTTAAAACCCGGACCGGACCGGCCGGTTGAACAGGTCGGACCGGGACCCGGACGTAAAAACGGTCCGAATTGAATGTCGAACCCGTTTTTGGTCAAAAATCGTTCATTTTGGTCAACAATCGTTCAAATCAGTGTTCGAACCGTCGAATCGCTCGACCCGGACGTGGGTCAATAGAACCAGTTAAGCCACTGTTCTTACCTTTGTTCTCTTTCTCTTTTTGAAATCTCTATGCCTCTACAAATTAAAATGAAGAAATTGAAATTGAAGGTTGCTATTTGGCATAGGGCATAAAAAGAAAAGGATTGAAGGTAAATGTAAGATTAAAGGACAGAAAGAAAAAGAAAAGGAAATAAAAATTAGATGAGAAAAAAATGCTAACTGCAAAGTTGAATAAAAGAGGTTGTGAGGCGGTAGGCTCTTATGAGTAATTAGGGTTTTGGGATAAAAGGAGCTTTTTGTCTTTATATATATTCTTTTTCAAATATAATTATATTTGTTTTTAGTATTGAGTTGAGATAGAGGACCATGAGCTGTCTATTCTTTTTGCTAATATATATATATATATTATATTTTGATATATATACTTTAAAATATTTGTAATATATATAAATATAATACTTACTAATTTATTATACTTTTAATATAATATATTATTTATTGTATTTATGACATCACTGGTTCAACCGCGGTCGACCCACCGGTTGAACCAGTAACCCGTGACCCGATCATTTTTCCGGTTCATTGGACGGGCTGGGTTTGAAAACATTGAAGAAGGGAATAGAAAATAGAAATCAGAAATTTGTCTTCAACCTTCAAAATTCATTATTGAACGCTTTTATTTGCCACATTCATAATCTAAAGTTTTCTCCAATTTTATTAAATATATTTATATATATTAAAAAAAGATTATAAGTACACTCCTTTGCACATATATATTAAAAAGAATTGTTAATATACAATAAATTTAACAACAAAAATAATACAATAAACAAAAAAATAGTACACAATGGTATTAACTACAAAAAATAAAAATTAATGGAGTGAAATGATTACCTCAACCTAGAATATATGTATAAGTATTCCATTACTCCATTCATAACCACTCAGCGCCAAATAAAATATGGACTAATAATTTCGATCGACTAAGAAATTCTCATAATGTCATTAATGTTTAAGATTAAATTAAATGAAGAAAATCGAACAAAATTGAAAGCGTAAAATTCAAAACTATTGAAAGATGAAAAATAAAGAACTAATAAAATAAATTACCTCACATCAAATCAAATTCACTTTTGTAGATGAAAAAAATAGTGAACATAGAGAAACATAAAATTGATTTGTGAAGCAGAAAAAGTACGGTATAATTTATAAGTTTTTAAATTAAATGAAAATAATTTATAGATGTATCAGTTTCCTTATTAACTGCATAATTCCATCAATTGTGGAATAAATTAATACGTAAATTTAGCAAATGTAAATTAAATATTCCTCCTAATTAAGGATTTCGATTTGGTAAGTCAATTTTAAAATAAAGTTTAAATTTAAATTTAAGCCTAATGTGAACGTTCTTAATTTAGACCATTCTTTATTTAGATATGCTAAGAATTATACATGGTAATAAATTTTGGTCTTTCTATTTGCATTAATGATCACAAATCACAATCAAAACATTGTAACTCTTCCCATTTTGGTTGCAAGTGAATGTATTAGGAAAGTAATTTAATTTGATTATCTAATTTAAGAATAGTAATCAATCTTAAAAAATTTAAACCAACCAATAAGAATTTTTCATTTTATTAAAAAATTCAAAATTCTAGAAAATTAGAATTAAGGAAAAACTGTGCTATAATATAGTAGATATCACTAATTTCCTGAAAATACTATAACCCACGAAATATATCAATCATTTAAAAATTAAAATAAAAACAAATTCAAACAAACAAAGAATTAAATTACCAAAACAATCAAACAAATGGAATCTCCCAATTTACACCAAATAAAAAAACAAATTTCCTAATTCTATCCTAGACTACATCTAATGTATACATTTTCACATATTTTTGTATTTTTTTCAAACACAAAATACGAATCATCCAACTAGATCTAATCACGAAAACACAATCAAGCCTTGAAGCACAAGAAATGGAGGTGGTGACGATGCGACGTCGTTTCCTCATCAATCAGACCTCTAACAAGAAAAAATTCCTCCACGTGACAGGGGATATTGATCGGACCTTTCTGATCGAATCCGTACTCCTCCGCCTTCTTCAACAGCTGCGTGAACAACGGGTGGTTCACATAGATCACCGGAATAACAAACCGCCGTTGCTCCGCCCCTTTCCCCACCGTCACCGCCAAGCATCCCTTCGGAATATGCCCCACCCTGTGGTGGTGATGAAAATGAATTTGCGGCATGTGTAGATGAAATCTGGTCACGCGAATGCTCACCGATCCAAAAAACGAACAAATTATATCAGAAAAAAACAGAGGTAACAAACAAGGATTTGATTTGATGCTAGAAAAGGAGAAGAGAAAAAGGCCAAGGATCAGAAGAAGAAATGGCTAGCTTGAAGAGAGCTAAAGATGAGTCTATTAAAGATGAAGGTATATTGTTCATGATATATTTACCATATGATTTTCAATTCGATAAAACATTTCACAGGCTTATACAGATATATATATAGTGGGGTGGGGTCTTAGTACACACGCTAACGTTATCTCTTATTTGCCCTTCTTAGAGGCGGGCAGTATTTAACTTCCAGGAGAAAAATGGGCGGCTGTGGAGGGTAATTTGGGTATTTGCCGTGTCAAAGATGTGGAGAGATATTGACACGTTATATATTTGCATAATTTTTAGATTACTCTTTTTTATCTTCATAATATTGCAAGATATTAAAAGTTAATTGATTTAAATGGATTTAATCTATATTTTCTAAATCAAGAGAAAATAATGTTAGTCTTTTAACTTATATTATAATGAGTGATAAAATTAACCATTTTTATAGATTTTCTTTTGAAAAAAAACATGTGAAGGTATATATAGATATAAATTCAATAACATAAATAATTTTGTTATATGCAACAATAGAAATAAGAGACGGTAATAATTAGAAGAAATCAATGGCTATGTTTGGTTTTGTTTTGGTCATATTTTGGACCAAATTTCCACTAATTTGTGTTTGATTTAAATAATTTTGGCCAACTAATTTTTGGCAAAAAAATGTATTTGATTAGACACTATCATTCTCTATCATGTCACTTCTATATCTTACACAATTTTCATCATTTCACTATTAATTGCATTATTTCTAAAATTCTCTCTCTTTTTATCTCTACTTAACACCTCTAATGTTTATACATATATATATATATATATGCTTACAATTTTAATATTATAATATAACTTTCGATCATTATTTTATCAACAAAAACCTCAATGATTTGACTGATAAAGTCACTTACGTTCCCTTTAAAACAAAAGTCAACAATATCTCACCAAAAAAAACATCCAAAATTCAATTCTCAAAATTAAAACTAAACACAATCTCATCAACAATATCGTGTCCCAATAAATTTCTCACCAATAATTCTCACCAAAATACCCAACCAAACCAAAACCAAACATAGCCAATATTTTGCTAGTTGCTGCTGTTATAGATATGTAAAGGGCATGTACAATATTTGTCTATTTGACTATGTTAAAGGCCAATCATTAAAAGAGTAAAAAAGACGTTTCTAATTTAGTCCATCAATTAAATAAATAATAACACAACTTTCAAGGTAAAAATAGGCATTACAGTCAAAAAATATATTGCTTTTTATTATTTTATTCTTTTGTGTTTATTATTTATTTTTTATATACTTAAGACATGAAAACCAAAGTATATGTCACACGTATCTGATATAGCATAACCTCGTAGACCACCCAAGGTCGTAGACCACCCAAGGTCGTAGATGACCATACGACCCCAAGTGGGATTATTTAAGCATATTTACCAAAAAGTCCCTAACCTAATCATGTTTATTTGCATTACACTACCTAACCCGCGTGTTCTTATCGGGTCAAACCCGTTGTTGCCCTAATCCGGACAATCTGGGACGTACATTGGGGGGACACGTGTGAGACATCCCGTGTGTTCCGCTATCATCCGTACATTGGGTACTGTGCCTATAAATAGTACCATTTAATATTAGAAAAAGGACTTTGGATTCACTGAACAGTACCTCGAGAGTACCTAGTACGATCTGACAGTACGTTCCCACTATTCTATAAACCGAGTTAAGAACCTCGTATATGACCCTAACAACAATCTTGAACTACGTTTAGACTTGATCCTAATAGAAAGGTACGTAGGTAGCTCAGTACATCTGAGTGCAGTCTATAAACATTCTACGACCCTCTTTGGTCTTATCCGAGCCTCGGCTTGATTTGGCACGTGAGATATTTACGAGTTATTTTGAACAATTAAATGCAATCTAAAATAGCTAAATTTTTCTTGGAAAAAAAGGTTGAGAATGTAATAAAGCTATTCTTAGTATTTTTTTATGTAAATTTGGAAAATTTTATGTAGGACGGAGATCAACAATCTAAATTTAGTACATAGAACACATTAAAAATTAACACATTCAATCTTAAATAAATATGATCTTTTTTTTTATATAAATCGAAAAAAAAAATTACTCTGAATAAAAAATATAATTGAATGCATTGAATTCATTTTATTATGGAATATTCCTTATAATTAGGATAAGGACGAAAAATAATTAGTGAAAGTAGCAAGGGTTTTGGCATAAATAATCCAAGAATCATTTTTTTCCAACTTTTTGTGCAACTGAATGGGTAAGTATTATTGCTAAGAAATGGAATGAAACGCGTTCGTTATATAGATTCATTTAATCATATGATGTAAGAAAAATGAGGAATATAGCCAATCACATGCCCAATATATGACACGTCAGCTGCAACGTGGATTTATATAAATCATTTAGATAATTAGATAGAGAAATTTTCAATATATTCCTGGTTTATTAAAAATTACAAGAATTCATCCTCAACTTTAATGTATTTTTATAATTTATATTTTTATACTTTATTATAATTTCAACGCGGTAAACATAATAGCTAGACTATTCTAGAGAGTTCTACTATAATTTATTTACTAAATAGTTAAAAAGATTTATATAATTAATTAAAATTTAAAATTCCAATAATTAGAAGATTAAAGGGAGAAGGCACCTGAATCTGGTAAATTGGACTGGGGCCCAAATAAGACGGCGGTTTTGCTGCTGCTGCCACAATAGACTGACTGTATCTAATTTGTAATTATTTAATTGAGTTTAGGATAATTTTCTAGTTGAACTTGTTTTTTATTCACTGGCATAAATTCCATGCGTTACGTTACTCACATAGGTATAAGAAAAACGATTGATTAATTCTTTTTTGAACTATTGAATAAGATAAAATGTGATAAAAAAAGAGAGAAAGATATTGAAAATAGGAAAAAATAATTAAAATATGAAAATGAAATAGAAAGGAAGAATTATTTCAGGGGTTGTAAAATTGATTACTCTCCGTTGAGTATAGATTAATTTCATGACAAATGTGAAATGTAATTTATTTACGTTGATAACTTAAGTTTAAATTATTTTAATCGATATTTTATTTTGTATTTCACGCAGAAAAATTCATACCACCTTTATATTTGTGAAAATATATGCGTGTTCCGGTTTGGAAATCAATATTTTTGTCCTTTATATTTCAATCATACTGTATTTATTTTTGTAAATTTTTTGTATGATAGATAATGTAATACAGTAGAAACTCTATAAATTAATACTCTTGGGACCACCAAAATTTATTAATTAAAAGAGTTATTAATTAATCGATAAATTAATAATTATTAATTTATATATTAATTGATATTTTATTAATTTATAATGAAATATTCAATTTACAAACACCATTCAAACTTTCACTTAATTATAGTACAATGCATGTATAATAATTTAAAAATATTTTTTATATAAATACAAGATAATAATGCTAACACAAATAAATCATACACACACGACATGCCTTCTAATATTAAAAGTGTAAAAAAAACAATAATGACCGACGAGATTCGAAGAGCATTATGCAAACACAACAAGGATAATCGAAGTCTCACTCAAAAGCAATTGTAAGAATGGATGTTAGCAATTATGCAAGCACAACAAGAATAATTCAAGGACAATTGCAAATTGTTTTGCAAGGTGAAATTGATTTCAACAAAAAAACAAAAGACAATTGAATCATTTTTCAAAAAAAATTCATAAATCATTCATGTAATATGTAGTATATAAGGAATTATTAATTTATATTTTATATGGGACCTATATAAATTATCAAAAATGTATTATCTTATAATTTTAGCGAATTATTAATTTAGCACCCTATCCCCGAGTCGGGACCGGCCAAAAATATTATCTTAGAGAGTTTATTAATTAATCGAGTATTAATTTATCGAGTTTCTATTGTAAATCCTAACATGTTACATTAATAAACAACAAAAACATGTCTATAGATTATATATATATTTTTAAAAAAAGTTAGAAAAGTGAATTAAACCTTGAAAATTATTCAGTCTTCTAAGTTCAATACAATCCATCTAAAATATACTAAATCTCAAAGCACATTGAAATTATTACAAATACAATAAGCTCACTCTTTTCCCAATTTCTTTTTCATTTAATTTTTGAATCTTTTACATGTCAATGAAAAGTGAAAACGTCATTCATGACTTATCACTTCTAAGTTCTAATTCTCCGTTTTTCGCCTCTTTTCTCGAGGCATCATCGCAAAGTAAGCCATGTCCCTGTTTCGTCGCCGACAACGATTCACCGCCGGGACTCCACCGGCAACATTCGCCGGCGGCGGCAAGAGCATCTCTTACAGGCTTAAGCACCAAAACGACTTCCCCTACGGCCATACACAACGCAACGCAAACAAACCTAGCAAGGACCAAATCGCCGCCATACGCCGCCTCCTCCGGCGTCATCCACAGCCACGAAAGGCCGAGGCAAATAATCTGCACCGGTAACGCCACCATCACTGTCGTCGCTAGTATGCTAATACGTTGCCTAATTCCCCTATTTATCACCACCGCCATTACCCGCCAACACGACACCAAAAACGCCGTTGCGTATGCAAACGTGAACCCAGCAAAAATCAAAGAGCTAATGATTGGGTATACACATAAAACCGATTTGTTCCCGTAAATATCCGTTGTCAAAATCGAGCTCACTGGCGCGATTTTCGGAATTATAGACTCGATTGGATTGTGGAAAACGAATAGTATCTGCAACAAAATGATCGGACAACATAGGATCAAAATCGACGCCACAGCCAGCGTTTGAGGCGGGGGTTTTTTCCCGATCGAGACATTGACCAAGAACAGAAGCGTGATCAAGAAGCCTGGTTCGAAGAATCCAAGAGAAAGAACAACATGAAATTTACAAATATTTTGCTGCTGTTGCAACGAAATCGAAGACAAAAAAGGGACGAGATTTTTTCTATGATTAATCGGCAGGCGTAGAATTTCATTAACAGCCCAAAGCGACGCTAATAATACCAGAAGCAATCGGACGGTCCAGAGCGAATTGAAGTTCTGCAGATGGTACGCGTGGCGAGATCTTAACCGCAGGTGGAAAACAAAGGCGAACGCGAGGAGAGAGAGGAGAAGAAGGCCGATGATAAATGAAATCGTTGCTATATAAAACGCGCTTTTAGCGACGGGAACCGAAGGTAAGAAAAAGTATTCGCGACGGAGAAAATTGGGGTACTGTATTAATGGTGAATATGGAGATGGTAATGGCGACGGAAGTGGAGAATTGAAGGGCTGAAATGAAAGATTACCTGAGAGCTTTCTCATAGATTGCGGCGGGGCAAAAGCGACGGCTGGGATTTGACAGCGGCCGTCGCTGTTGAAGGGGGGAAATTAACGGCTGTGATGCTTTGTTGAGAATTGTGAATAACATAATTTGGTAGGGATGGGGGAGGAGAAATTGTTCTCTCTTTTTTTTTTTTTTGGGGTTATTTTCGGTTTCTCTTTCTCCCAACCGAAGACCAAACAGGCCGTTAGATTGTAAGAAAAGAGAAGGCTACAAGGATTCCGGGGAATATTTTGGAATCTTTTAGGGTGCGTTTGGATTGAAGGATTTGAAATCCATGGATTTCAGATTCATCGACAAATCCATCTAAGTTCGTTTGGATTAACTCATGCTATGATGAATTTCAAATCCTTTATCATTCATTTTGACCTATTTTCTCCATAACTACGGTGGATTTCAAATGACACCATTTTATGTGTTATTTCAAATCCTTCCTCCAAATCCCCTCCCCAAATCCAAATCCCTCGATCCAAACACACCCTTAGCTTATTCGAAATACGGATGTAAACTTAGATGTATGTCATATATAACTAATTATGTAAAAATTTAAAAGACATTTTATTGAAATTTATATTTGCATGGTAAACGTTTTGGGCCAAAGTTGAGAAAAGATTAACGTTTTGGGCTTAAGATGGACTGGTCCAATATGGGCCCAATAAATGTAAGATTTGAAATTTATTTTGGGCCCAACAAATTGTGATTCAGATTAATTTTGGGAAAGAATTAACTCAACTTGAACATCCTCAAATCATCATGAATCATATCCAATGGACAGAGATGGTAACACCATAACATATACTAATAAAAAAGATCAAAAGCATCACTAATTGAACAATTAGCCAACTAAATAATAATGCAAAATCAAATTCAAATTCATACTATCTGGCAAAAGTACGTCACATAATTCATGTCCATCAGCAAAATCAACCACATTGTGTATTCCATTAGTAACGAAAAATAAAGGCAAAAAAAGCAAACATAACTGATCCAGCCAGTAGTCTACTTGATCTTCTTCTTTGGCCTCAACTGCAAAAAAGAATTAGGTAAATATGAATATTAACATACCGATAAATTAATACGATTGATCTGAATGTAAAGCCAAAGAATATATTCAGAGATATAAACCTGGTTGCTGTGTCCACACTTCTTCTTCCTGCAGTTGACAGCACGAGGGTGCAGACGAGCATAACATCTGAAATACAATTATACATTTTACATTAAAGGGTTCATTGTAGACTATAAACAAGATTTGAATCAAAGTTTTGATATTCTTAAAGCCAATTTCCACTGTCACATATATTCAATTGCCAAAACTTGTATTAAGACAACATTGGAACTTCAGATCCTCTCATACATAGCTACTTTTACACCCTATTTTCCTATACAATTCCCATATCCAAACAACCCTTGTATAGTATTCTACTTAATTGACACTAGCTAAAGCAGAACACTAATCACAACAAAATCATTTCTACAACATTGTATAATACAAGTAAAAACCAAAGTAATCGAGAAATTAACAGGTAACCAAATAACTCAAACTCGTTTGTAAACACTTACTTGCGGCAAATCATCTTCTCCTGATTGTACTTCCTAGCCAACGCCATGAGAGAAGGCTCAATAATTCCACCTCTAAGCCTCAGAACCAAATGCAGAGTCGATTCTACAAAACATCATTCAACATAAACCAACAACAATACCAAAAAGAAAAATCAATAATTAAATAACATTTCAAACCTTTCTGGATGTTGTAATCAGCTAGGGTTCGGCCATCTTCCAGCTGCTTTCCGGCGAAAATCAATCGCTGCTGATCCGGTGGGATTCCTGAACAAAGTAAATTACAGAAATCATACAATTTTTCTCAAAATAGAACCAATTAACTTCCTACCAATTAAATAATTAACAAAACCAAAAACGGACTACGGATATAAATCAGTACCTTCCTTGTCCTGAATCTTGGCCTTGACATTGTCAATAGTATCGCTCGATTCAACCTCGAGCGTGATTGTTTTGCCGGTTAGTGTTTTCACGAAGATCTGCATTTTATCGAGCTCAGGCTGCAACTCTTGGACTCCAAATATGATTTTTGCAACCTCTAGGTTTATATATGAGTACCGATTTAGGGTTTTGGGTTTGTCATAAGCATTACAGTCGTTTTTGGTATAGTGCAAATAATAAGTTAATGGGCTTAAAGATGGAGTGGCCCAAAAGAATGCTACTTTGTACAACAAGGTAAGCCCAATTTGCAAGACTCATAAGTCAGCTCTAGGCCCAGCCCAGATTTTTCTGTAGGGATGGCAATGGGGTCGAGTAATTTAAATACCCGTATTAGACCCGTCCCGATGAGGCCGGGGCCGGGGCCAAAATAATGGGGTCGGGTCCGGGCCGGGTATCAAAAATCAAGACCCGGCTGGGTTCGGGGCGGGTCCGGGTCCAACAAATACCCGTCCCGGACCCGGACTCCCTCCGTTAACATGGAATTTATATATTTTATTTTATTTTTATTATTATAATATAATAAAATTATAAAATCAATAAGAATTAAAGATTTGGATGCTTGTCCTAAGGAGGAAGATGAAGAAATTATTATTGAGGCCTCCTAGTTGTTTTATTTAATTGATGTTTATTTGGGTATTTGATTTGTTTTCAAATTTGGAGAAAATTTGAATTATTTTACTTATTTTGATTTGGCTTATTTTGAATGACTTAAGTGTGTTGAATGTTTTTTTTGATGTATTTTAGTTTATATTGGTTTTGTATTATTTATATTAGTTTTAAGCATATTTCTGATAAAAAAATTGAAAAAAGTCAAATTTTAACCGGGTCCATCGGGTAGGACCCGGACTCGCCGGGTACCCACCGGGTCCAGGGCGGGACCGGATATTACCGGGTCCGGGGCGGGGGCGGGTCCTAAAAATTCTGACCGGAACGGGTCTCGGGTCCAGCATTACCCGCCCCCGGACCCGCCCCATTGCCATCTCTATTTTTCTGTATCACAATTTATGTAACGCTTCATGCAAATAAGCAAATACAACATTAAAAAGAAAAATGATAACAAATATGATTATGACACTTAAATTGCCTTCTATTATACAAACAAGTAATAATAATTGAGATAACTCATCATTATTATTTTCAGTAGAACTTTAGTAAGTTGAATGACTCTTGTTACTAAGTTTTCATATATTTACAAAGTGGTTAAAACCCATTCATATTATCTCTAATTTATTCCCACAATTACAAAAAGGCAAAATCTTGAATTACAATCTAATTTAAAAAAAAGCCTATAAATATTATGCAATCACAATTCATAATTTGCAATCTTGTGACCATTCATTCACACACAATGAAACTTGATATATTTCTTGTGATTGTTCTTGCAATTTCATCATTGGCTTTAGCCTATAGTGGAAAAATCAATATAGTGAAACTTGGGTCTGAAGAAGATGTAGCTGTGGCTCTTGCTAATTACACAGCCAATTTATCACATCAATATATCAAAGAGAAAGGATCTTTCTCTGTTGTACTCTCCGGAGGTACCCTTATTTATACACTAAGGTATTGCTCAAATTTAATACTGCAATCTTTTTCAAATTCGAGCTAACAATAATTCTTTTTTACGTTTTAATTCAAATTTGATTTGATTTTAATTAAATCATGTAAAAGTCTATTATATTCGTAAAAGGGCAAAGTGCACTTCACCCCCTCAAAAAATTTGTATTTTGCACTTTCCCCCCTAAAAACACAAAAAAGAGACATTGCCCCCTAAAAATTTGATATATGCATTACTTTGCCCCAATTACTATTTTCCGGCTAAATTTAATCGGAAATCATTGAAATGATTTTTCTGTCAAGAACATTATCGTCTTTATCATTTATCCGTGATTCTATCACATATCCGGATTTGGGCCCAAAATCGTTGTGCTTATCTAATATATCATCTTAGGGTTGCAAAATACTCACCATGATCTCATCATGCATTTGATGTGAGTTCCTATTCTGATAAATTTTTTCTACCATTCTTTATATGCAAGATGATATCATGGTGAAAATTTTGCAGCTCTAAGATGATATGTTAGAGAGGTACTATGATTTTGGCTCAAATTCATGCATGTGAGAGAATCACAAAAAAATAGTAAAGATGGTAATGCTCTTGACGGAAAAATCATTCAAATGATTTCCGATCACAATTTAGTCGGAAAATAGTAATTGGGGCAAAGTGATGCATATATCAAATTTTTAAGGGGCAATGTCTCTTTTTTGTGTTTTTAGGGGGGAAAGTGCAAAATACAATTTTTTTTGAGGGGGTGAAGTGCACTTTGTCCTTCGTAAAACAAGTTCAAATATTTTAAATAGAGTGACTAATTGCAAAATAAATAAAGGAAATTTACACAAAACCCCCTTACTTATTGTATAATTATTAAAATCACTCACATTTATCTGATGTGATCAAATTCGATCTGATTTAGAATGTGTCGATTATTAAAATTGATTTTTAATTTTTATTTTGATGCAGGAAACTTCTAGAGCCTCCATATAATTCAACAGTGGATTGGTCAAAATGGTTGATATTTTGGGTTGATGAGAGGGTGGTGCCTCTAGATGACCCCCTCAGTAATTACAAATTAGCCCTCGATGGTCTCCTTTCTAAGGTATCAACAATTTTTTACATTAATTGTTGTGTTAATTTTTTGAATCATGATAATAATTATGAGATTTTAAGGAAGATTATAAATTTATTTTTATTTTATACTCAATTAATTTTAATTCAAATTTTCAATTTCCAATTTTTTTATTATCCATTTAGGTGCCAATTCCAAGGAGTAACATTTATGCCATTAATTACAACAAATCACCTGAAATCGTAGCTAAAGACTACGAAGCTCAACTCAAAACCCTAGTGCAGAACAAAATTCTCCCATTATCAGCCACCGGATTCCCCAAATTTGACCTAATTTTGCTCGGAATCGGGCCGGACGGCCATATCGCCTCGCTTTTCCCCAATCGTAAGCAACGATACGAGAAGAAGCGGTGGGTGACGTTCATTACGGACTCTCCGAAGCCACCGCCGCCTAGGATCACGCTCACTTTTCCGGTGATAAATTCCGGTACAGACATTGCGATGGTGGTGACGGATAAGGAGGAGGCGAACGCCGTGGCCGTCGCGATCGATCATATTGTTGTTTCCCCTACGCTACCTTGCGCCGAGGTGCAGGCTACGGATGAGTTGACGTGGTTTCTGGATAAGGATGCTGCTTCGAAATTGAGATGATTTGATTATGCAATGTGTTTTTGAAATTGGTGATTAATAAGCACTTGCAAATTAATTCATGTGGTTTTGGTAGTATAATCTATCTTTATTATGAATGGTTTTGTTTATTTTTCAATTATTAGCTATAAAAAGTAATTTATTTTATGGAAGAACTAAGTCCAAGAAATACATTTAGCACTTGAAAAATATTGAATTTATATCTTATTTTAGGCATTTGATATTTTATTCGTATGAGATTAAATTAAAAAAATGGAAAACCAAAATGATTATTATAATTAATAATGCAATTGTAATAATCATATTGTCAAATTATGTAAAAGTGGCACATATGTCAGCACTAGGGAGGATTTTTAGTGTTTTTATTAAATGAATGTATAAAATAAAAAAAATATGTACAGAATATATAAATATTAGATATATAAAATAGGTCTGAATACATAAAAATAGCATAATATACACATGATCTGTATATGATAAAAATGAATTCCACAAAGGATTAACTCTACTAATAAGTGATTTATCACACACATATATAAAGATACTACAATGTGTCTCGTTTTATTTCATAAAAATTTTGAGTCGAATCTCAATTATGTGTTACTATTTCTCTATTTCTTATAATTTATCCGTATGATTAAATATAGTTAAATTGTAAGCTTTTCGCGATCACTTGATTAGATCTAACTATGTCTATGATTAAGAATATAATTTAAGTTATTTGATATTTTACATTATCAACGTTCAAAAGTTTATCATGGACTCAATTCATTTATATGATAAACAATTTTTATACCTTTTGAATCGATAAATTATAAATCTTGACCAAATTTAATAAATCAAAAAGTGTCAAATTCAAATTTTGAGAATCGATAGAAATACATTATAGTAACAATTTTGAATAATATTTTATTTGACTCATCAATTGATTTATCCCCTATCATATATTTATATAATCTAAAAGATTATATTTGTACAATCTAAAGAAATATATTTGAAAAACAGGCTAATAATTGTAAAGCCCAAATGGGCCTATAAATACCGGACCATGGCTAATAGCAATATGTATCTCCCAATCATATTAGCTACAAAAATTATATCATTCTCAAAAGTCAAAACCGCTGGCATCAATGGCTTCCATTGCAAAAGCCACAAAAAAGGTACTAAAATTCGATTCTGAAGAAGATGTAGCCGTAGCTCTTGCAAAATATACTGCCGATCTATCTGAGAAATACATAAAAGAAAAGGGTTCTTTCTCCGTCGTTCTATCCGGCGGCACCCTGATCGATACAATGAGGTGAAGTTATTGCGATAGCCAATTGTAGAATTGCACTTAATCTGTTTGATAAAATGTCCAGATGAGCTTTTCATATAAATATTGTCTGAAATTAGAATGTTTGCTTTGGTTTCGACACTAGAAATTTAAGGTACCTACAAAACCTAAATTTTGTGTGAATTGAATTTGTTGTAGGAAGCTAGTAGAGGCTCCGTACAAGGATTCCATTGATTGGTCGAAATGGCTGATATTTTGGGTGGATGAGAGGGTGGTGCCATTGGATCATGAAGACAGCAATTACCTGCTGGCCATGCGGGGTTTTCTTTCCAAGGTAGAAATCATCAAATTCTAGATTACTTTTTATACTAACTTCATATTAGGCTTGTTAGATGATCCGGGCTTGAATGAAAGCGCTACTGTTCGACCCGTTTAGTTTTAATGGAGTCTAGTTTAGATTGAACATGAGTGAGTTTGAGCATCTGTTGAACATATGCATGTTGATTGTTGAGTGTCCATTCATTCAAATCCATATATATATATATATATTTGAAGAAATGTTTTATAAACTTCATGTTCATATATAATGTGAGTTCGAGATGAAACATCAAATTTGGACAAGGTATCCAATCTGGAGAATTTGTGATCTGAGTGTGAATCTTATTGCACAATTTCACTTTTGTTGATTACTTTATAGTTTATACCTCAATTGATCTTGATTCCTAAGAACATTGTGGATGAATTATGGACTGCTGGAAATTCACAAGAATAAAAGACAAGCATAAGAAGATTACAGAAAGATTTTAATGTGGTTCTGACATCCTTATTATCAGAATCCTTGTGTCATTTTATACTGTTTTTGATTCTTGTTTTTGTTTTAGAACCTAGATCAACAAAGATTTTTTTGTGAAAAACCCGAAAAACACTAAATCGTCCTACTTTTCCTCATAAAAATTCTTACATTTTTTCCGAGTTTTAACCCATCAAACCATTTATGTCCTTAACACAGGTACCAATCCCGTCCAACAACATATACGCCATCAACGACAAAAAATCTCCCGAGGGTGCAGCAGACGAATACGAACAACGCCTCAAGCATTTAGTCGAGACCAAAACCCTACCAACTTCAGACATAAATACCGGGTTCCCAAAATTCGATCTTATGTTGCTCGGGATGGGGCCCGATGGCCATGTGGCGTCTCTATTCCCTTCACACCCACAACGCCACGAGAAGAATCGTTGGGTCACTTTTATTACAGATTCACCTAAACCACCGCCACCTAGGATCACTTTCACTTTTCCCGTTATAAACTCAGCTTCGGAGATTGCAATGGTGATCACAGGGGCTGAGTTGGCTGATACAGTTAAGCTGGTTTTGGGTAATGATGATTGTGGCCTGCCTTGTGGTGAGGTTTGTGCTGAAGGTGAGGTTACTTGGTTCCTGGACAAAGATGCTGCTTCTAAACTGTGAGTCTTTATGTTGTCTTATGTAAGAAAGTATTATGTAAAGATCTAAGGATTTGGTGGTTTTGGCCCTTTGTTGTGTGTTGTTCTTGAATAACCTGTAAGATGAGTAGCAGGATTGTGATATGCTTTATTTATTGATATTATAAATAAAAGTTAAGGGGCTTATTTTCACTTATAAATGCTTGAGATAAGGTCGAATTATCAAAAATTTCTCTTGTTTTCTCAAAATTATCAACACAACCCCTCGAGGGATTTATGATGTTATCGGGTTTTATATCGCGTATTACATTAATTTGAATTCGGGTTTTCTTAATTTATTGAATTTAATGTGATGAACTTGTGTGGCAAACTAAATGTAAGTTACTTCTTAAGCTAGTTTCTATGAGTTGCGATTTATGATCTATACTAGGGGTGTTCAAAAATACCCGAACCGACCGAACCGAACCGAATCGAAAACCGAAAATTTCGGTTCGGTTTTCGGTTTTTAATTTTCTAAAAATTCGGTTTTCGGTTCGGTTTCGGTTTGTAGTGTCGGTTAACCGAACCGAACCGAAAATTGAATTTTTTAATTTTATTAAATTATAATATAGTATATTATTAATAATTGATAAGAAATAAGTAATATTCCATTGTAGTCTAGTGGTTAAGATGCGGGTTTAACCTCCATCAGCTGAAATTATTTCAAATTTTTCCCTTTTTGATTTAGAATTTGAAAAATAGGTAAAAAAAAATAAAATAAAATAAAATAAAAAATCGGTTATTTCGGTTTTTAATCGAACCGAACCGAATTAGTTCGGTTTTTAAAATTAATTCGGTTCGGTTTTCGGTTTTGAAAATGGCCGAACCGAAATTTCGGTTAACCGAAATTTCGGTTCGGTTTTGGGCCGACCCGACCCGAAGAACACCCCTAATCTATACAAAGAGTAATTAGTTTATTTTTCTCAAAACTTTTAAAATATGATTAATTTCATTTTTGTGAATATATCATATGATAAGAGTACATCAATATTGGGAAAACCTTAAACTAAACTATAACCATTGACGTCGAAAACAAATCACCTCAATGACAAAATGCATAAATGGGGTCTCATTCATAATTATATATACCAATTAAATCTACTCCTCCTTAATATTGACTAAGAAAAATCTATTTCAATGCATATATTTTTAGCACTACTTGTTAATCAAGTTATTTACTATAAAATATACTTAATGAGTAATTTCAAGATTATATACATAAATTGCTAAAATTCAAATATCCTGTATGGAAGTTTAATTATTAAAAAAAGATCATATTATTAAAATTGCCCCACATTTCAAAGATGCACCACAAACGGGTATTGGAAATCATCAAATTTCTGAATTTGATGATAATGGTCAACTAAATTAAACGCACTTTTCTTGCCTACTTAAGAAAAATGCCAATCCATGAGGAAACACCAAAGCCTATTTGTTGCCCGCATGGGCAGCCCAGTTGGTCACAGAAGGGTGAAATTTGGACAATAACCAAGGATCGAGTCCCACTAGCGGCAGTGTGGGAGCAACCTCTCAAGTGAGGGGGCTCCTTGTGCGCAGTGGGCACTGGTCTAGCCCCTGTGATTGGCTGGGTTACCATGATTTATTCCTCCCATAGCTCTGTCGGGCCGGGGCATGGGGGCCCTTGGGGTTGGGGATTCAACCTTTTGGACAACCAAAGCCTATTTGTTTATAATGGTCCCTTTCTCGATAAAAACAAAAATAAAAGACTTAGAAAATTATTTAATTAAGCAATGAATTAATGAGTCTTTTTTTATTTGAGTGATTTTTTATTTAGGAAAATAACTTGTAGCAAAGAGTACAAAACTCTTCAATTATATGTTCAATTATGATAAGTATTATAAAAAATAGCTCCAAGACTCAAATTGAATAAAAAATATTGAAATTTATAGTAAGAAAATATTAAAAATCTAGAGAATTTAATTAAAATAAAATATCCAAAACCCTACTTCAATAATTTCCACGCAACTGACAAGGGAAAGTATTTCCCCAAAAATTGCTATATAAATAAAGTACTATTTCAGTCCTCACACAGTTTACTCTCTCTCTCTAAACTTCTAGAGAGAGATTATCGGCTAATAGATCACCTAGAAAACACCAAAACCGAAAGAAAAAAAAGAAGAAATCAATCAATTATTGTAATCAAAAAAGTGAAAAAGGAAAAGCATTAAAGCAGTTTGCTGTTTTTTCAGTTGGTTGTTTGTAAAAAAAAATTCATTAGGCGTGTTTTGCTGCATCTAGGGGTATAATCGCCAATCGGAGCTCCACCGATGCTCGCCGTCGTCTGTGCGGCGGCGTTTGGAGACATCGGCGACCGACTGAGCAGAGCGATGTACATCGGAGGTGGCGGCGGAGGATTCTGGAAGGATGCGGCAGCGTACGGCGGAGTAACCATCGCCTTCACGGCGTTTGCTGGCATCGCATTAGCCGCCGCCGTGTTCTACACCACTAGGTAAAGAAAGAGGAAAAAATTTGTGACAAGGTAGTTATAATGCTGATTTATTTGTAAAATCAAGTGGTGTTAAGTGTTAACCCTAGGTAGAGTAATTTTATTTAGTAGATATAAGGAAATTTGAAAAGAAAGATTTATAGATGAGAGCTCTTAGGCGAAGCCATACTTCAAAACCTTCGCCACCGTCATCCTCATCAAATTCTTCATCGTCGTGGATTCATTTGAGATCGGTTCTATTCATCGTAGCTTCATCGAACACCTCACCGGCTTCTTCCTCATCTTCTTCTTCCGATCGGTGAGTTTTTTCTCACTCTCTAACATTTTTCTAGCTTAGGTTTTTGTTCTAAGTTTTTTGAGCTCTCTATACATGGCATTTAGTGATATAAGTCGGATCTCAATCTTATACTTCCGAAAAGTGCTATCCTTCTACTCTCAGTTCTTCCATTTGATAATTCCAGCTCGATCTATTTTTAGCTTAGATTTTAGGCGTAGAGCTCCAGTTAGTGTAGTTGTTCTGTGAGCGGATGATGATGAGTAATGTTAATTTGACTTGGTTTTGGTATTATTTTATTTTTCTAGTCAAGACTTTGAAAGATTCATTTGGTGTAGTATTTTATTTTGTTTGATAACTTTGATTAATGAAACTACCTATTGAGATTGCCCTATTTTGGGTTTCTGGGAAATTAAACAGTAATGCATGTGTTTGAAATATGATATTCATCACATTTTAGAAGTTGTGAATTGGGAAACTTCTGAGAAAAGTCCATGAAGTTGGGAATTCATGATTCGACTTGATCCAGTAAGAAAATTTAACTAAATAAAAGGAGACTCCTGTCTGGAAAAATAAATGTAATAAACAGAACGCTGTTCTTGCAATCAAAATTGTTGGTTTACCTATTTTTTGCGAAGATAACTGCTCACTTATTTTGACCGTATCAAGTCTTGTGTCAGGTCATGTATTTTTCACTTTGAACATATATGATGTACCTGCTTTATATTAAGGATAGGGACTGAATTGGTTTCCCTCAGGCCATAAAGCCTGTATGGTATTATGATGTCCTAAACCTGCTTAACATTGTTCAAAGTAAAAAATTTGAGGCCTTTTCATTTTTTTAGAGCCAAATGTCGACTGGATTAATTGGAATAGGTGTTAACATTTGGACTCTTTTTATTGAGGATAGGATTCTTTAAGGACCCATAATCGAGATCATCAATTCAGGAAATAGGTGCTTCCGATATGGATATATGTTATATAATATTCAATGTTTTGCCTTTCCTTTCATTTGTTGATAGGCTACACATGGTTTCTTACTTTCTTTCAGTGTATTAACCATTCAATTACAAGTCATCTGAATATGATCTTTATGATTAGAGTCTTACTTTTTGAAGAGGGACATTCCTTTCTGTTACCTACTGATTTCGCCGCCTAGAGCTCTATCCATCAAACGTTTATTAGCTCTTAAATGACCATGGTCAGAACTCTTTTAATTGTGCTGTTAAATGCGTACTTCTTATAATTTCACCTAATAAATCAGCTTGTGACATGGACACTCATTTTTAATTGATTGAGACCCACAATGTTTTATTTTACTTTCAGAGGTCGTCTCAAATCCCCATGGTCTCGAAGAAAGAGAAAACACATACTTACACCTCAGCAGTGGAGAGCTTTATTCACTCCAGATGGAAAACTCCATGATAATGGAGCTAAATTTCTGAAGAAAGTTCGCAGTGGGGTAAGTTGCGCTTAAATGTAGCTCCAATTTTTTCCAAGGATCATGATTGTGCTTCCCGGAATCTGATTAATTGATTATATACCCTTGTTTTATGTAGGGCATTGATCCGAGTATTCGTTCAGAGGTTTGGCCATTTCTTCTTGGAGTGTAAGTTGATTCGACTTTTGGAATATGCATCTGAAAGTCATTGCAGTTTCTCAAAACAATGTCATTTTTTTGTTATTGGAATTTTTGATTAATAATTAATTTTCTTGGTATAGACCTGTAAGAACATCCAACACCATTGCACATGAGGAAGCCTTGCAGCAAATTCATTTACATTATTGATATCTCATTTCTTGTCCCTTTTTGATCTCATTCACACACATGAGTTCATATTAACAGTTTGTTCACTTTCCAATCTTAACGTAAACACTGCATCGACGGAGTATGCCGTGCTGCGTTGACATCTTCCAGTCTGCCTGTTAACTCTCATCATTTTGTTTCTAATTGTATTCTGTTGTTACATGTACTTGAAGAAAATCCAGATAATTGTAAAGTAGTTCTAACTTTATCTCATTTTGCAGCTATGAACTAACAAGTTCCAAAGAAGAAAGAGATGTTATTAGAACTCAAAAAAGGTGAACTTTTTAAACCCCCCACCCCGAAACAAGTGCCTCTTCCCCTTCTCATCTAAATTTGTAAAACTATCCTTTTCTTTTTCATCCAAGCTTTGATTGTAACATATTTTGTTTCCTAATTGACTTCTCATTGTCATTATAAACATATGCAGAAAGGAGTACGAGAAGTTACGGAGACAATGCCACCGACTTCTTAAAACTAATAGTGAACTCCTCAAGTTAAATGAAAGTGGTGAAACAAGCAGTGGTTGTATTGAAAGTCTCTCGGAAGAAATAGATTCTCCAGACTCTGAAACTGTTGTGAGCGCCGCAGAATCCCTATCTAGTGACGAAGGACACTCGTATAATGAAATTGATGTACATACAGGTTCAAAACGGATCACCGATTCAAATGTTACCTCTGATTCAGATTCCTCTAACTCCTCAGACGACCCCGACATAAGTCAAACTTTCAACATCACTGAAAGCACAGAGGATAACAGTAACAATGATCATAACCCGCCCTCACAAACAGAAGTCCAGTCTAAACCCCGCAATACAGAAGATTTTGCCACCTGGCAACGCATCATTCGTCTAGATGCAATTCGAGCCAACGAAGAATGGAAAGCATACTCCCCAGTACAGGCTGCAATCTCAGAAGCCAAAGCACGTCGATCTGCTGAGGCCGTGGGATTAAAGGACTACGATCATCTCGACCCGGCCCGTATATTCCACGCGGCCCGTTTAGTTGCCATTCTCGAAGCTTATGCACTTTACGACCCTGAAATTGGCTATTGCCAGGGAATGAGCGATCTACTTTCTCCAATCATTTCCGTTATGACAGAGGACCACGAAGCTTTCTGGTGTTTCGTGGGTTTCATGAAAAAGGCTCGTCACAATTTCAGGCTCGACGAAATGGGAATCAGAAGGCAGTTAGATACTGTTTCTAAAATCATCAAGTACAAAGATTCCCATCTCTACAGGCATCTCGAGAGGCTCGAGGCTGAAGATTGCTTTTTCGTGTACAGAATGGTGGTGGTGCTTTTCAGAAGGGAACTAACTTTCGAGCAAACTTTATGCCTTTGGGAGGTCGTATGGGCCGATCAAGCCGCAATTAGGGCTGGAATTGGGAAATCCGCGTGGAGTAAGATAAGGCAGCGGGCCCCACCGACCGATGATCTTTTGCTATATGCTATTGCTGCTTCTGTTTTGCAGAGGAGGAAACAGATCATAGAGAGGTATAATAGCATGGATGAGATATTGAGGGAGTGTAATGCAATGGCGGGCCATCTCGATGTTTGGAAGCTTCTAGATGATGCACACGACTTGGTAGTTACGCTTCATGACAAAATAGAGACACCTTAGTGAAAACCCATTTGGTAAAAAAGGTTTGAGTTAGCTAATTTATTTTATTTAAAGAATTCGTTATGGCAAAAAATCGTCCTTTAATTTCTTGTGAGAAAACGAACCTTGGGCGTATTTGGGGAAGTAGCGAAGAATGTAACAGTATGCTATGGACAGCAAAATCCTGGATCCAATGTGTAAACTGTGAACATATTGCTGGGATTTTAAACTGCTGTTCTAGTGTATGAAAATTTGACTGATAACAGTTTTGCTTTTCTTCTACATTGTCAAAGTTGTCTTGGCTTGTGGGAGGGTTTTTAATTTTGTGCTTCTTGGTGATTGATTTTGAGCAACTTTGCATTAGCAAAAGTTGTTGATCGAGTTAAATCAACTCCCTTTACATATAGGGTCATTAGTAAGGAAAAACGGCCTCTTGTTTTATCTAAAGAAATTTAGAGCCGAAAGTGAATCAAATTACTCAATAATTAGACTTCAGTTCGTTAAGATATCATTTCAGCTCGATTTGTTAACATATTAAGGGGGTGTTTGGCTAAGCTTATAAGTTCTTTTAAACATCTTATAAGATGTTTGAGAGCTTATAAGCTCTATGAAAGTGTTTGGATAATTTTCTTAAAAAGTGCTTATAAGACCAAAAAATAAAATGTTTGGGTCTTATAAGCAAATAAAAAATAAGTTGGCAAAACTCAACTTATTTCAAAATTTTAAATTTGGGATATTGTTTATATTTTTTCAAAGACATAAAATAAACCTAGTTAAGTTTATTCTTTCCAACAATACCTTTCTCCGAAAAAATATTTATTTTTATATTGCACAATTCTCTCGTATAACATTTGAAAACATCTTATAAGTCCAATAGACTTATTTTATCCAAACACTTAAGAGCTTATTTTTTAAATAAGACGAAACATCTTATAAGCTCTTAAAACATCTTATAAGATGTTTTAAATAAGCTTAGCCAAACACCCTCTAAGTTATGTTTGAACAACTTTTTGTGTGTAGTAAGTTTTGAATCTCGTTTCATTTAGTAGGAAATAATAAAAGCATATATAAAAAACTAAATTACTCAAGATCGAAAAGTTCAGCTCGATTAATAATAGCAAAAAAGATTAAAGCTCGATTAATAATAACAAAAAAGATTAAAGTTCGATTGCTTAGTAATCAAACAAACTCAAACACAACGAAATTCAATTGTAATTCATCAAACTTGAACAATTTATTCAACTCGTTTATACTCATACAAAATCTAACAAGAGACTGATAAAGCGGGATAAATAGTAGATGGAGACAGAAACCAAAGGCTTTAGATATTATTCCTTAAATAATGGGGTATATTTAAAAATTAGGGCGAAGTTTAGGGGTCTGTTTGTAATTAAAAGTTTAAACATATAAAATAGCACACAGTATTTTCTTCAGTCTTCCATCAGCTTTAGACAAAATATAAACTAACTTAGAGAGAGAATCATAATCAAATCCAAAATACCAATCAGTAAGATATATAGATAGATCACTGAGAAAAGACCAAAAAGAAGAAAAAAGTGAAAAAGGGTAAAGAAAAGCATTAAAGCAGTAGGTGCTTCAGATTCTGAAAGTTGATTGATGGTGGAAAATCCACTAAGGCGTGTTCTACCATCTCAAGGGCAAAAACGTCAATCGGAACCTCCACTCATGCTCGCCGGCGACACCTCAGCAGTACGGTGTTCATCGGAGTAATTCTAGAATCACGCGGCGGCGAGAGGCGGAGTAACCTTCGATTTTACCGGCGGCGTTTGCTTGTGGCCGCGCATTAGCCGCCGCCGTGTACAACACCCTAGGAAGAGTAATTTATTTAGTAGACGAAATAGGAAAGTTCGTAAACGATTTATAGATGAGAGCTCTTAAACGGAGTCAGACTTCATCATCATCTTCCAAATCATCGCCACCGTCTTCGTCATCAAATTCGGCGGCGTCATCACCGACTTCGTCGTGGATTCAGTTGAGATCGGTTCTATTCGTGGTAGCTTCGATCAACTCTTCACAAGCTTCTTCGTCTTCTTCCGATCGGTGAGTTCAAATTTCTCTAGCTTAAGTTACTTCCGAGTTCCTTATTAATTATTTGTACAACCTGTGTGATTTAAGTTCAGATCTCGATCTTATGTTTCGGTTCGATTTATTACTTCATTGCTGCTCAATTGATTTCCAAAATGCTTCCTTTTAAGTTAGTTTTAATTGTTTTGGGGACTGGAGAGGATGGATAGTGTAAATTTGACTAGGTTTTGGTAGTATATATTTATTTGTTTTAGTCAAGGATGACCCAAAGGCTTTGAAAGATCATTTGGTGCAGTATCTTATTAATTAGACGGCCTATTTTGGTTGTTCTTATGTTTGATTTTCGGAAAATGAATAGAAATATATATGTGTTACATGCTCGTATAGACGTATACTAATGAGTTCTAGAGCTAGTGAAGTGAAAACTTACTGTAATTAATTCGCGAAGTTGAGATATTTCATTATGCTTCAAGGACTTCAAACAATGTTAAGAGGTACATGCCCTTTTGTTGTTTAATGACTTTTGCCTTTTTCGTGGTTTTATGACATTCATAGAAGATAAAAAGATGCCTTCTCCAATTTCACTCAGAATCTATGACCTCACTCCGAGTAACTCGTCTGATATTTGAAAAAGGTTGTGTTATGTAGTTTCTTTCTTTTTGAACGTAGAATAGGTAGTATATTCTTTCCCTCTCTTGGAGCTCAATTTTAAATCAATTTCAGTAGAACTTCTACTACAAAATGATTACACAATTTTGATAGATTACACTGCACTGGAAGCACTTTGGGTTTTTGGATCCCTTGTTAAATGATGTCTTCTGAACTACAAAAAAAACTCATAATTATTCCTGGATGCATCTTTTTAACATTTTTTTTCAGCTTTAATAGTTACTGAGAGTTAGAGTTTAGAAGGGGAAAGCTTGTTACTGCTTTGGTGGCTGAATCATATCTTGTGGGTCTATCATTTTTAAGCTTCTAATATGAAACCTTATTTTGTAATGATTGGAACCCATGTCGTTTTGTTTACTGCCAGGGGTCGTCTCAAATCCCCATGGTCACGTCGAAAAAGAAAACACATACTTTCACTTCAGCAGTGGAGAGCTTTGTTCACTCCAGATGGAAAGCTCCGTGATAATGGAGCTAAATTTCTGAAGAAAGTTCGCAGTGGAGTGAGTTGTGCCTTCATATAGCTTCAAGTTCATGATCCTGCTTTCTAGGAATCTGATTGGACAATTAATTTAGAATTATTATTTTAATTTGATTTGCAACTCTTGTTTTATGTAGGGTGTTGATCCGAGTATTCGAGCAGAGGTTTGGCCATTTCTCCTTGGAGTGTAAGTTGTTTCAGCTTTCTAAAAGTGCATCTGAATGTATTACAATGCCTAAAATGCTAGCTTAATTTGTTCTCGGAATTTTCTTCAGATGGATAGTTTTTTTGGTTTAGACCTGTAAGAATATCGTCACTTTATTTCTTTTTGCAGCTACGAGCTAAGTAGTACTGAAGAAGAAAGAGATATAATTAGAACTCAGAAAAGGTAAACGTCAATTCTCCTTTAAGCCTCTAGATCACCATCACCACCCCACCACCACCCCGTAAACACACACAACAGAAAGAGAAAGAACTGTTTATTCCTCTCATATTAATATTGTGAACTTTCATTCATTTCTTTTTAATCCTAAGTTTCAACATAGAGGTGCCTATAAGGGTTTCACACCCTATCCAAAGTAACCCGGACTTACCCCAGTTTCTACACATGTATTGACTCATTGTCAACCAAGCCCATTTTTGAACCCCACCAAACCACCCGTTTTCCAACTATCGATCATATTTTGTGTTCAAATTTATTTTATATTGACTTCCCTTCGGCATTGTAACATTGCATGCAGAAAGGAATATGAGACATTACGGAGACAGTGTCGCAGACTTCTTAAAAACAACAGCCAACTCCTCAAGTTAAATGATAGTGGAACAAGCCGTGGGTGTCTTGAAGTCCTCACCGAAGGAACAAACTCACCTGACTCCGAAGATGTTGTGAGTGCCAGAGAATCCCTTTCTAGTGAGGACGGGTTCCCTTATATTGACGAGATGGATGGATATTCGTGTTCAAAACGAATCATACATCCGAGTGTAGCATCAGACTCAGATTCCTTAGAATCTGACTCCTCAGACGACCCTGACATTAGTCAAACTTTCAACTTCACCGAAAACGCAGATGATAACAATGATTTTGACTCGCCCTCAAAAACCCTCAATATGGAAACCCACTCAAAACCTTGCAACGTAGAAGATTTTGCCACCTGGCAGCGAATTATTCGCTTAGATGCAATTCGAGCCAACGAAGAATGGAAAGCATACTCCGAAACACAGGCTGTGGTATCTGAAGCCAAAGCACGTCGATCTGCTGAGGTTGTGGGACTAAAAGATTATGACCATCTTGACCCTGCCCAAATCTTCCATGCGGCCCGTTTAGTTGCCATTCTCGAAGCTTATGCACTTTACGACCCCGAAATTGGCTATTGCCAGGGAATGAGTGATCTACTTTCTCCAATCATTTCCGTTATGACAGAGGACCACGAAGCTTTCTGGTGTTTTGTGGGTTTTATGAGAAAAGCTCGGCATAACTTCAGGCTCGACGAAACAGGAATCAGAAGGCAACTAAATATTGTTTCTAAAATCATCAAGTATAAAGACTCCCATCTTTACAGACACTTGGAAAAACTCGAGGCTGAAGATTGCTTCTTTGTGTATAGAATGGTGGTGGTACTTTTCAGAAGGGAACTAACTTTCAAGCAAACTTTGTGTCTTTGGGAGGTCGTTTGGGCCGATCAGGCGGCAATTAGGGCTGGAATTGGGACATCTGCTTGGAGTAGGATAAGGCAGCGGGCCCCACCGACCGATGATTTATTGCTTTATGCTATTGCAGCTTCTGTTTTGCAAAGGAGGAAACAGATCATAGAGAAGTATAATAGCATGGATGAGATATTAAAAGAGTGTAATGCAATGGCTGGGCATCTCGACGTTTGGAAGCTTCTAGATGATGTGCATGACTTGGTTGTGACCCTCCACGACAAAAT
Source organism: Verbascum thapsus (assembly GCA_963669365.1). Taxonomy (NCBI): domain Eukaryota; kingdom Viridiplantae; phylum Streptophyta; class Magnoliopsida; order Lamiales; family Scrophulariaceae; genus Verbascum; species Verbascum thapsus. The sequence goes on from OY770120.1 coordinate 900,936, forward strand.
AGAGGATATGCGAGGTAAAAGTTCTGTAGCCTAATTTATTTAGTTAAAATTTGTTTAGCTTATTATGGGGGACGAAAATACTGTCCTTAAATTATCTTTATTTGAAAAACGAACCAAGTTAATACATACTTTGGGTAGTCGTAAAAACTAATGGCCTCGTGATCTATTAGGCGGATTTACGGGGAAAGTCTTGTGTGACTTTGTATTTGTAGTTTTGTACACTAATGCTTTTAAGATATTTGGGCTGGATCCTAAGGGAGAGCTCTAAGAATTGAGTATTTGTATTGTTTGCTCTTTAATATTTCAAAAAAATGGTGTTTTTTGGCTTGTGGAAATATATTTGTTCAATAAGTCAGTGTATTAAGTTGTTTTCTTCGTCGGTTCAAAGACATGGATTTCTATATTTATGGGGCTTGATAAGTAAAATTGGGAAGATACTGGGATTTGAGAAAAATGGATTGTATTTCGATTTTGATTGGTTGATTTATGAAAAAACAATCAAAATCGATTTTGACTTTTATCGAAGGCATAATCATACAGGTCAAACAAATACAGCATTGAATGTTATCTTGTCTCTCTTTATATAAACGTTATTAAAGGGATGTCGAAGCCAGGAGAGTTGAGAGTTCTGTTCAGCAACGCAATGTCAAACTCTTGTATCAAATTTTATATCATCTTAATTTAGCTATTGCAGTCGTCTATACGTTTTGACTGAATTGAGGATAAACATTAAAAAGAAAACCAAACATAATCTATAGAACTTGAAACAAAATGAAGTACCAAGTCACAAAAAGTACATAAAGTTCATAAAAGGGCATATTTTTTTTCTAACAGTTCATACCAAAAGCCTCGTCGTAATGGTCACGAATAGACCAAACAATAAACTCATCTCAAATTTAACACCCCCAAGTTCAATAAACCCAACAACTGAATAAATTTAAAAGGAGTAACCATAACAGATCGAAAACTCTAATTCTAAGCAGTCTTCTCTTTGGTGTAGTATCTAACACCAAAGGCCAAACCCAAGATCAGAAGAGGCACAACGAACTGCAAAATTTTGATAACAAACTCGGGGGTCTTATCAGGATTGTACGTAGCTTGTTTTGGAGGGATATAGTTGCGTTTTTGGGGAACAGTTGCTTTGTCTACTTCGCCTATGTAGTATTTGTCTAGCATTTCCCTAGCAGAATCACTGTGGCCCACATCTTCAAAGTCATTGGTTGCATCTTTTCCTGCAAATTGCCAATGTTTAGGTGTCAATCTCGATAGAAATCTTCAGCTATGCGCATGAATGAGTCTTAGAGAGTCTAGTGAATCTTAACGACTTAAGAATCAAACAATGAAATATAAATATAGATGGTACAATAACAAAGACGGGCGGGAGGGACAGGATTATATCAACATTACCAGTTGCTGAGAGCAAAACTTCATCACCTCCAGGATGATCATCCATGAATGGGGTTACATCATAGACCTGAAAATGCAAATAGATTTCACAAGGTTATAGAGTGTATATTAATTGAGGAAAAGGAATACAAAAGGAAATTAAAGCATGAATGGGACTAACTACAAAAGTTCCAGTTAGGAAACAGAGACTCAAATTATTCCATTTATAGATTCTGATTAGGTGCAAATAAACATAGTTAAAACATAATTATCAAGAATTCAAATGTAGTGCACTAATTAGTAGCCAGAAAGACTGCATTTTTGGCAACCACTTTTCTTACAACTCCAATCAAACTATTCTTGGATTGACGGGTGGTAAAACCATTCTAACGTTAGTATCAGATAGTGGGGAATTGGGTGGTAAAACCATGTGACCAATAGTGGAAGGTATAACTTCAAGGATTTGGACTACAAAAGTCTAAATAGGTGATAGGACCGTGCTGTACATTGTACAATTTAATTAGGATCTTTGAATGCAAAAAAGTAAGTAAACGTTTATCCCACATTGACAACTTTTGCCAGCATAATTATAGATAATAGAGATAATAAGATTTCAAGAATTAATCTTCCACAATAAATGTATTTGGCTGTTTTCGCCTAATCTTTATTTTCTTATCTCAATTGTTTTTGCTGAATGCCCAATCTTTGTTTTCAGTAAGTCTCTGTCCCTCAGAGAAGAAAAAAAGAGAAATTCACATCTCTTTATGTTCTTGAAATCCAAAAGCAAAATGAAAAAAACAGTAAGGAAATTGAAAATCATTTTGATCCAGATTGAAAAAGAAACCTTTAAACTAAAGGACAGCATCTAATCCAAATAAAAAATGAGCACTCATATTGTGTATGATCTCAAAAGACATGACTGAACTACTAATGGAAGATAAACTGGAAATTGAAAATTCACATATCAATTGATTTAAGAAACATAATAAATCACGAGCTTAGAGACACGGATATTCACTAATTAAAGAAAATTTAGAAAACGTAATTAGACTTCAGGCGATTCCAATCATTTTCAATTCTACAATACATTCACCATTCAGATTAAATTTTGAGGAACGAAAATTCAACTTGATGCATAAAAATCTCAGAAACAGATTGAAGCTCAACAAAAAATTCACAAATAATAGCAACAGAGCTGCATCATTGATTCAATTCTGTTGTGATGGATTAATCGAGCAATCAAAGAAATAACAGAAAACGTAAATAAGTGACACAGAATTTACGTGGTTCACCAACGTTGTGTTGGCTACGTCCACGGGCAGAGGAAGAACGATTTTTTTAGAGGCTAGGTTTTCAGATTACAGAGATATTCAGAATAACCTGCGAACAGGTCTATTTATAATACTAACAGACTAATCTAACTTGGGCTCAACCCATCACGTATCTGCAGGCCCAAATCCGAGTTCCATTAGTAATCGATTGTCGATTCAAGGCACTTATTTAACAAATCTCCACCTTGACTTGAATCCTCCAAACAGATGCATCCTTTCGATTGCCAGACTTCTTCCTCCACCTCAGAATTACCCCAAAGGGTAACTTAACAGCTTGTGATATTTAGCAAGTTCAAACAATGTTGAAACTTGCTATGAGGAACCGGCTTGGTAAACATATCAGCGGGATTATCAGCAGTACCAACTTTCACCACCTTGATCCTCTTCTCACTTCTCAGGAAATGATACCTCACATCAATATGCTTTGTCCTCTCATGATGAACTTGATCCTTGGCTAAACAGATTGCACTCAAACTATCACAATAAACGACAGTTTGATCATGATGTAGACCAAGGTCACTAACTAGCCCTTTCAGCCATATTCCTTCTTTTGCAGCTTCTGTCAGCGCTACATACTCTGCCTCAGTTGTAGACAAAGTAACTGCAGCTTGCAATGTTGCTTTCCAACTAACAACAGAACCACCAAGAGTGAACACATAACCAGTCATCGACCTCCTGCTGTCAACATCTCCAGCATAATCAGAATCAGAATAGCCAGCCACAGAACACTGTGAATCTCCACCATAAATGAGGCCAACATCAGACGTGCCTCTAAGGTATCGAAAAATTCTCTTCACCGCTTGCCAATGTTCCTTTCCCGGTTGGCCCATGAACCTACTAACAACACTGACAGCATGTGCAATATCATGACCATAGCATACATCAAGCTTCCAACTGCACTAGAATATGGGACTCGAGACATGTACTCCTTCTCAGTTTCAGATTGCGGCGCATAAGCATAAGACAAATGAATATTTGCAGCACTCGGAGTATCAATAGCCTTTGCTGTAGACATGCCAAATCTTGACAGCACCTTCTGAATATAACTTTTCTTTGGAAACTTATTTCGATGAAGCTTCCCAAACACACAATGTTCGCAGAAATTAAAGATCTGCATCTTGTGCCCAGACAGAAGATCTCTCTTAGATAGAATCTGCATCCCTTTTTCACTCATATGACCAAGCCTCATATGTCATAACTTAGTCATGTCCTGGTCTTGAACTTCAGACGATGCAACCGCAGAGGAATCAGTCACCGTAGAACCTCGTAGAAAATACAAGGTACCACGCTTCAAGCCTGTCAGAACCACCTTTGAATCTCGACAGATATGCATAACACCACCCTCACCTTTGAAACTGAAACCTTTGCTGTCGAGTAAACTCAACGAAATCAGATTCTTAGTCATCTGTGGGACATGCCTGACGTCATTCAAGGTGCAGAACGAACCATCATGTGTCCTGATCTTTATTGAGCCAATTCCGATTACTTTACAGACAGCACTGTTGGCCATGTTAACGCTGCCTCCATCTGTCTTTTCATAGGTCGAGAAATACTCCCTGTACGGACATATGTGGTACGATGCCCCAGAATCAAGAACCCACACATCCCTGCGATGTGACTGTTCATCTGCAACTAAGGCCAAATCCTCTTCAGACTTTGTATCAGTTTCTGCTACAGCAGCAGACCCACTAGGACCTTCTTTTCTGTCCGACTGCTTTTTCTTCTTAGGACAATCAGATTTCCAATGCCCTTTTTCTTTGCAATAGTTGCAAATATCATCAGGTTTTGGACCCTTTTTATTCTTTTTCTGTTTCGATTTTCCACTTCCCTTAACTGTTGCAGCCAGACCAGATGCCTGATTCTCTGTATTAGAACCAGACGCCTTTTGACGATCTTCTCTGGTGTGAAGAGCGGATCTCACATCTTCCAGAGATAAACTATCTTTCCCAACAATAAACGAATCCACAAAATTCGCATATGATTCAGGCAAAGATACCAACAGAATTAAAGCAGCATCCTCATCTTCTACTTTAACATCAATATTACGCAGATCTAGCAAAATTGTATTCAATTTATCTAGATGGTCCCGAAGGGATGTACCTTCCTGCATGCGTAATCGGAACAGACGTTGCTTCAAAAGCAACTTGTTGGTCAGAGATTTCGTCATGTAGAGACTCTCTAATTTTAACCAGAGACCTGCCGCAGTATCTTCATCAGCGACCTCAATGATCACGTCGTCGGACAAACATAGCATGATCGTAGAATGAGCCTTCTCCTCCAGAGTACTCCATTCTTCATCGTCTACATCTTCCTTCTTCGTCTTTCCAGATAGCGGAGCCCATAAGCTCTGCTGTTTCAGAAGAGATCGCATCTTGATCTGCCACAAACTAAAACTGTTTCTCCCGGTGAATTTGTCAACCTTTACGTTAAACGCAGACATCTTCAATTCTTGCCGAAAAAATCCAAGTGCGGAAAACCTGATCGATTGATCTGGCTCTTGATACCAGTTTGTTGTGATGGATTAATCGATTGTGTTGGCTACGTCCACGGGCAGAGGAAGAACGATTTTTTTAGAGGCTAGGTTTTCAGATTACAGAGATATTCAGAATAACCTGCGAACAGGTCTATTTATAATACTAACAGACTAATCTAACTTGGGCTCAGCCCATCACGTATCTGCAGGCCCAAATCCGAGTTCCATTAGTAATCGATTGTCGATTCAAGGCACTTATTTAACAAATTCTCATTCAAAAATAAAAAAAGAATAATCCGATCTGACCTTTCCATCAATAATGAGCCAACAATCCTTGGTCTTGTTATGCTTAGCAACCTCCTCGAACACGTGAACTTTCGGATCTGACGCCATTGTTGTTTCCTCTTACAACTGCAACCAAAAATTTCACCAATTAATTCCAATTCAGCACAGCTTAACACATAACGAAAGATCATAACACTCATAGATTTTGATGCTAAATCAAAAATTGAATCGTGAAAATATTGGATCAGAAGAAGGTTTACTTACACAAGAGCGAAAGTTGACGAGTCTCACTATGCTTTTGCCAATTAACTTTTGAGATTATGGGCGTGTGGAAAGTATCGAAATCTTATAGAAATGTGCTGAGTATATGGAATTACAATTGGGTCCTCAAACTTGAAGGAAATAACAAAATTGGCCCGGATGGGCCCTTATTATGCCTTTGTTGACCTAATTATCTTTTGGTATTTTATTCACAACGTCTAATTTCACTATGGAAAGTATTGAAATTAAGAAAAAATATGTTAAAGAATTTGTAAAAAATACTAAAAAAATTTGTATTGGGAAACAACTAAGCAGCATGGAATAAATCACTCACCAAATTAATGATAAATTAAAACAAGACGGCACATTTATGGCCAATTTTCCATTTTAATTTATTTTAAAGATATAAAAAATAAGTTTGATGTAACTTGGTTAGAGACAATTGTTAACTTACATTTATATATTTACAAAAATATATATTTACAATAGTTGCATATAGTATATTGCAATAAAGGAACTTTTCCCATATGTTACTCAATAGAAAAATTTAAGGAAAAAATAATAAATAGAAACATTGAAATTTTCCTATAAATTTCTTGCTGGATGGGATTTAGACATTGGGCTATAGCCACTTATGGGCCTCAAAAATTTTGTGCTGCTGGCCTGTCTCTGCACATGGGCAATTACTCTTCTTTTCTTTGGGCTTGGGCCTTAGGGTGTGTGTAATTTTATAAATGGGCTATTTGAATGTATATAGTTTAGATTGGGCTTCTCACTCTTTAAAAAAAAAACATACTCTAGTTGTTAGAGTTAGGAGTCAAAACAAATAAATCATAAAGTAAGATATTAAATATTAGTTCAAGAGAGCACAAATTATTAATAAATATACTCGAAATTCTAATATAATTTTAAATAATCTAATTTGAGCTCAAGATTGAACAAAGTATAGGCCTCAATAAACCCATAACAGCCTATCTTTTTATCACAGCAATCTTAGCCCATCTTTTAATCAGCCCATTGACAAACTAACGGAATGAATGGCGGCACCGTTAACTTACGGCGTTAAAAAATTCAAGGGGCTTCATACATTCGTAGCCTCCAAGCATTTTACTCTTCAAATTCCAATCCCCAAACCTTGCCTTAAAAAACTGCAAAAAATGAGAATTGTACAGGAATTGATTCTGTACGCGGCTAGCGCCGCTCTGAGCTATTTGGTATTGTCCGTCGGGCTGAAAACTCTCGACCCCAATCGCGAAGCGTCGAAGAAAGCTCTAGAGCATAAGAAGGAGATTGCGAAGCGTTTAGGACGTCCTTTGATTCAGACTAATCCGTATGAGGTAGCCGCAATTGATTTTGATTTTGTTTATTTATGTGTGTGTTATGATTTCGTGCTGTTTTTTTATTATTAATTTTTAGGTTAGTTTTCAACGTGATGGCGAGTTTTGTGATGATCTACTTTGTGGTTAGTTTTGTTTAAATTGAATAAGGAAATGGTGCGGAGATTGTAATGTTAGGTTTAAACTTAAAACGCTGGATTGTGATGAAAGTGAAGCGAGGTATGAGAACTGTAGCTTAATGCCATAGTTTTTGCTAAGAGTGTGAGTATCTACTGTTGTATCTGTTCTGCAGTGGAGTAATTCAGATGCAATGATGAGTTTTATGTGGTGTTCCGCTGGGAGTTTATAATGATGGTTTTCTTCTTAGATTGCGTGGTGTGAGATTGTGATGCATTGCCGAAATACTTGGTAATTGATGTAGTTAGGGTTATAATTACTGCAGCCTTATGCCGTAGAGTTTGCTAAACATCAGATTTGTGATTACTTGCTCAGAGCTTAATGAGAAGTCTTTCATAAGGTTTCTATACCTAAACAGTTTTTCAGCGACCTTGAAATAATGGAAGAATTCCTTAATACTCTGTTTTTTGTCACTTCAATGGCTAAAATGTGTATTCCTATGTGTTGTGGAAGTGATTCTAAAGGTTTTCATTATTTTCCCGTGGATATTTGAGCAATCCATTTCTAGTCACAAGTTCATGTTTATTTTGTCCAATTAGCTATGGTTGTGATTTATGGCGATTATGTGGCTGATTGCCTAGTTGGAATAGGGTTCAGTAACTGAGCAGGTTGAGTTTCGGAAGATGGTAAAATGGACCCTTATCGTTATGTATAAGATGATATATAGATGCAAATAGTGGGTGTATCTGTTTTGAACTAAGGAAAGCATCCCTCCCCCTTCTTTCTGAATTATCACATTTCCCAGATGGCCTGGCCCTTCTAGCTTGATTGAAGTTTGATCTGCAGCTGTTATGCAACTCTATTGAGTCTAAGTGGTTACATGTTCAGTGTTGCAAAATGCTGAGTTTATTTTACCTGAAAGATATCATTAAGTATAATGTTGTGCTGACTAACATTTGTTTCAATTTTGTATAGGATGTAGTAGCTTGTGATGTAGTCAACCCTGACCACATTGATGTGAAGTTTGAATCTATTGGAGGATTGGATGCCATTAAAGAAGCATTGTATGAGTTAGTTATTCTTCCGCTAAAAAGACCTGACCTATTTTCTCGCGGGAAGCTTCTTTCTCCACAAAAAGGGGTTTTGCTGTATGGACCACCTGGCACTGGGAAGACAATGCTTGCCCAAGCAATCGCAAAAGAATCGGGAGCTGTTTTTATTAACCTGAGAATATCCAACCTAATGAGCAAATGGTTTGGTGATGCGCAGAAGCTAGGTTTGTGTTCTTCATTTCATCTCTTAAAAGATCTCTGTCCCTGTTGCATCTTCTAGACTCCGTTCACTCTAAGATAAAATAGAATCTCTAGATATCCTGTTTCATCTTTCAATGTGGAGTTATCATGCATATGATGAATTATTGAAAGCCCCATAATCAGAATGTGATGCGTAAAGTTTTCCCTTGAGTTGTCTGAAGCAATTTAGTAGAAGGGTATCCTTGTTTGGTTATTAGAAGGGTTTATGTACTTGTAATCTACTGGTTTTGAATGATGATAGTTTATTTTCTGATGGTATGAGTACTAAATAATAGTGTCTCCTTTCATAGAAAAAAAGGGACGCGGTGTTGGAGCTGGTCTTGTGGTTGTCAATATCAAAACCTTCCACATTAGGTTGGAGAATCGAGCCTTAAATGGACCCTCTGGATTTTTTTATTGTGTTTTAAGATGATCAAGTTGTTCAAGCAGTAGACTTGCTCATGTCCTCTTGAAAAGAAAAAAGGAAAGTGGTGTTGATTTTTTTATATCTGTCTTCTCCTTTTCCTATTCCAATATCATTCTGTCTTCTCCTTTTCCTATTCCAATATCATTTCTGCACATTCTTAGTTTTATTTCCACGGGATGTAGTGGGCTAGTAAAATTTGAACATTGGAACGTTTGAAACTACTACATATTCTTCATGGTGATTCTTTTGTTCTGAATTCTTCTGCAGTGGCTGCCGTATTCAGCTTGGCCCACAAACTCCAGCCTGCTATTATCTTCATTGATGAAGTGGACAGCTTTTTAGGTCAACGGAAGACAACAGACCACGAAGCACTCACTAACATGAAAACTGAATTTATGGCTTTGTGGGATGGTTTCACCACAGACCGTAAGTTTTCTATTGATATCTCAAGATGACATTGTTCTGCTTATTTCTCTCTCGTCAGCTGCTATTTTTATCATCAAATTCATATGCTAGTCATGATGCTGCAATTTGAATCTATGGTTTTTTTTCTTCGTACAGAACATGCTCGGGTGATGGTACTTGCTGCTACTAATCGTCCATCAGAACTTGATGAAGCAATTCTACGACGTCTTCCGCAGGCATTTGAAATTGGGGTTCCTGGTCGTAAGGAAAGGGCTGCAATATTGAAAGTGATATTAAAGAATGAGAAGGTTGAGAATGGCATTGATTATGACCATGTAGCTGCTCTCTGTGATGGATACACTGGTTCAGATCTTCTTGAGCTCTGTAAAAAAGCTGCCTATTACTCAATTAGGGACCTACTCAATGATGAGAAAGCGGGAAAGCCATCTCCGGTCAGTATTTTATTTCTTTGTTTGCTTTTATATTGCCTTGGCAGATTTCTAAGTGTCTGTACTTGTGGTGTTAATACTAGTGCTGGAATCAGCTACACTTTACAGGAAGATACATCTTTTAGAACCTGTTCTATGTTTCTTCTATTTAATGAATCAATATCATACACGCTGACCTGCAACACCTGAGGACCTTATCCAGTTCCAGTATTTTCAAATGAACAGCCCAGATTGTTGCGTTTTTCACATACTACTGCCAGATGTTGCTCTATGGTGGAAATTCCTTCAGAAATTACATTAGGTCGTGTTTGGATACGGATTTGTGGGATGGATTTAAATCAATGAATTGAAAGGACTCTGAATGAGGTGAATTTGAAATCTGGAAGAATGGCTCAAAATGAATTCCAAGAGATATGGAATCAATGGAACCTGAAATACCCAGACAAGCACAATAGAATTTGTTGATAAATAAAATTATGGCATTTAAATCCTTCTATCCAAACACAACACTAGTTTTTCTGAGATCGTATTTCATCTTTCGATAGGGGTCATTGCTTGTTATGCGTGTGCAAAACCCATGTGCTTATTTAAGATTGAAATATGACTTGTCTACTGTGATCGACTGAGCTTTGATATATTACATGAAATGTCCATCTGTTTGTTTCTCGTGGTTATTAATGGGTATTAAGAGGTTTGGGAAATCAAGTTGGTACCTACTGAGAACTACTCATTTAATACTGTGCATAAGAAGGTGTAATATTGTCATTTACTCATAATAGCACATTGATGTGTCCATTTTCAGGATCCGCGACCATTGTCACAGTCGGATTTGGAGAGAGTAATTGCGACAAGTACAAAGACAAAGGTTGCTGCTAATGAATACGACAGATCAAACCCATGGACAGTGCAACGAGAATCAGGAAATGATTATCAGGTCCAAGCCGCCATTAATGAGCTATCTAAAATTGTTGCTTCCCAAAATTTCAACCTTCAGTCAGATGCCCAAGATCCATAACTATCAAAATGCCTCGTCTAATTAAGCATAACGAATAACTTGATTGTTTGTTTTTATTTAATTACTATATTCGTCTAGAAAAATTGTCTTGAGATTGATGAAATTTAGACCTAAATGCTATAGGGACACACCTGATTGTCTTTCTTGCTTAGTTTTCAGACAGTCTCGTGTTAATTCTACTGAAATCCATTTTTTTTTTCCTTTTTTGTGTTTTTTGTTTCAAATTTTCCAGGATTAATTGAACTGCAGAGAAGTCTTCTTTGTTGTTGTACCACTTGAAATCATTGGGCAGGTTTTATGAGTTTCATATTTGTGATTCTAATCCAGCTGTGTGATGTTGTCTACTGAGACGGTTTGCCAGTTCATGTGGCATTGAAACACATTGAATTTACGGCTTATTTTGGTGGCATTGGCTGTCTATTTTAGCTGGAAATTGCTTCCCAACTACCATAATGATTACTCATTTAATCAGATAGTATTGATAGACTAAACTATTATTTAGCAACAATAAATGTAGTTGTACAAAAAGGACGAATATTTGCTCTTTTTAGAGCTTTGTGTGGATATTTTCACACGTTTTTTTTTTGAGTTTTTTTTTTTTTGCTTAAAATTTGGTAGGAGTTGATTTTGCTACATTTTTAGTCAATTTTAGAAGTAGTATTAGATATCATTTCCACGATATTAATCATTGACCAATAAAGAACAATGATTTATGATAGTCAAATTTCAATATTGAGGTCTAGAATTGTGCTTTCACATGAGCATGTTTAATTTGCATCGAGCTTCACATATTGCGATACCTATAATTTGATCATATGTTGATCTTAAATAACTTTGATAAAGTTAGAGGCAAGTAGAGAGAGTTTGGTTTAATATCTTCATTTCATTTATTAACAATAAATGCTTAATTATCAGTTTTAGTGCTTGGAATATAGGAATATAGAAAGGTGTAAAGTGCAAATCCATTACTTGTAAAAACGCGTTTACAGTTATGTGTCATTCTTGGATTTGATCGACTGCTTTTTACACACAACTTTTTAGGACATGATTGTGAACGAATCTTTCCTTTTTACCAGTTTGATTGGAGCTATTCCATTCCCATTAAATGTTATGTCAGATATACCATACAAAGTAAAGTATGGTTCTTTTCTTACCCATTCTTTATGAGATGGGACTTTGGCTATTTTTGTTTACAATTTTGATTTTTTTGTTTTTGGAACTAAGTACTACAAAATTTATTTGACAATAACATGATATGTGTATTGTTTGTTTACATTTTTTAAAAATTAATTAAAAGTAGTAAATTATGTTAAATCATTAATGATTTGTTGAAGTGCGATGGCTTACATAATTATATATTGTGAATTATAAAAAAATAACAATATCAAACATGAAGGTTGATACAGGATCAAAATACATAGTAGACGTTTGGTATTTTTTTCTTTGGCTATTGGATTAAAGGGTACTAAGAATGTGGCATAATTTGTTCAAATTCCTCACAAAAGATGATAGTGTACCAAATTATTGAGGTAGCAAATGTCACACTTTTGACTTTAGATAGTAAGGTTATGTGTCAAAGTTAGAAAAATGTCAAAGAAAAGTTCTACACTCATTATTAATTTTCTCCCCATTATTAGGATTTAAGACAACTTGGTCCGCCAAGGAGCATAAGAGTATGTCACATACATGAATTTAATTGTTATGTACATATATATTTAATAAAATGGTAGAAAAAATTCTTTCTTATAAGAGCTAATGGAGGATGGGAAAGGCTAGAGAATGGAAAGGTTAAAGAAATGTTCATATCTAATTTTCTATTTTGTTTCTATTAATACATGCCAAATATATAAATTATATTTTGTAAATATATTTAGATATGAGTTATAATTATATGACGTATATATAAAATAATATACAAGATAAAGTAAAACTTAAATTCAGAATGAAATTAGTAGAGGGATTTTACCGCAATCAAAGTTTTCAATTATGACTTAATTGTCCATTGTTTGATAATTCGTGTTTAAAGAATTATTTGCTCTATAATAGTCTGCAAACACATCTAAGCTTGATTACACACATAGACAAATATACATATAGATATATTGATAAGTGTGACATCACTTTTCATTTGGTGATTTTAAAATGAAATTGATATCACTTTTATATGTGCATTTCGATATTTGTTTTCAAGTGACATAATAGTTAATACTACTTTTGAAAAGTTAGGTGACTTTGACAAAGTGAATGGCCATTTATATTGAATAAAACAGGATGAGATTGATTGTAGTATTTTGAAGGATGGTAGTTAGTCTTACAAAATCTTTATATTAAAATAATTATGGTAGAGTTCCACTAGTTAATGCAGAGTTTTTGGCTCTCTATACTTGAAAAATTATATATATATATATATATATATATATATATATATATCTTATTGGTTAACAATTTCACCCTATTATAAACAATTAATGAAATGATATAATATTAATTTGTCACTGTAAATATTGATTTAAAAAAATCCAAGTTGCATGTTTACGTCGACTCCTATCCTAACTATAAGAATCAACAAAAATGATGAATTAAATATTAATGTTTATCATTACTTATCCTTTCTTATATATTTCTCAATTTCCAATCTTTCATATTACTCAATGGCTTAGATGCCCTTTGTAATATTTTATTTCATTGTCACTTCTAAAATCAAATGCTGCCGAATTATATGTAATCTATCATATACATATAATTTGTATTTAAACTACTGAATATATATGTATATATATATGACATATCATATATGATTTATTAAATACGAATTATTTGTAATTATAACACATCATATATAATTTATTATATACGAATAATTTGTAATTATACTAAATCTTAGTGTAACAATATCATCTAAAATCACTCAAACCGTCAAAAGTCAAAACAAAATATACAAGAAATCTAGAGAGCATTAAAAAAATGTGCATAAAAATATTTTTTTCCCTGTTATGGCTCAAAAGTAGTGGCTAATTACTTAGATCCTTGACATTTTCAGCTGAAATTCCGTGTAAATGCTGACTAAGTTAAACCTAAAGATGACTATTATTTTGATTTAGATTCTCTATATCAATTTAATATTTCATAATATATTCCATCTTTTGGATAAGTGCAAAGTTTTTACTTTTATTGTGAGTCTCATATTCATATATATATATATATATATTATATATATGGTGTATTTGTAAAATTAAAATAAAACGCGCGATAAAACAATAAATGGAATAAAAGATAAAACATGATGTTGAAGAAGTTATTTTGACACCAATTGTGGGGAAATTTTAGTTGGAGAACTTAAAAATGTCAGTTTATATATCTAATTTCCTAAAATGATGCTTCCGATTTATCAAACACGATCGGAATTTATTTTTAACAATCATTCAAACCTATTTAGATGGACACGAGATCTTTTAATATCTTCATTAAAACATGTATATATCGTGTGAATTATATTTACCACATAATTCGTGTGGAAACTAATCCAATAATCAAAAGAAAAATATTATAAATAATTTATAAATTATGATTGATTGAATGTGGCAAATTTAATCAAAAGATAATTATAATAAAATAAAATACCACTTCTACAAAACCAGATTTTTCCACAAATCAAGCACACAATAATCCTTCCATAGTCGTAAAAGAACAGCTCTAAATATTCTATTTTTACTACCTAAAAAATAAATTTGACCAATTATTATAAATTATAAAATACCCAAAATCGACCCCAAAAACATTTAAAAAGACCCCTTCAACATTCCCCCCCTTCAAATTTGGCCACTTTTCCTATTAATTTATTATTTCACGAAAAAAACAAAATAAAATACATCATCATCATCATCAACATTTTCAAGCTCAAATGAGAATGATTTCCAAATCCAAATCATTTTTTCCCCAAATCTCTTTTCATATTTTCATTTGATTAAGTAATCATCGCCCATCAATCACCATGATTCTTTCAAATCTCACTTTACTATTTTTCTCAATCATTTTAGTGTTTCTAGTTCTCAGATTCTTGTCAAAGACGAGCTTAATCCATTCCGTTCAGAGATTATGGCGTTTCGTTGAAGAAAAATGCTACGTATATCAATTCTACAAAGTTCCGAAATTCAACGAAAACATGCAGGAAAATCAGTTGTATCGAAAAGTTTACACGTACCTGAATTCTCTACCTTGTGTTGAAGATTCCGATTTCGCTAACCTGTTTTCCGGCTCAAAATCGACGGAAATCAATCTGGTTCTCGATGAAAATCAAACGCTCATCGACAAATTTCTCGGCGCCAGAGTTTACTGGAAGATCGAAAACAGCGAAAAAAATGTCGTAAAAGCGCTTATCCTGAAGATCAGAAAGAACGATAAGCGCAGGATTTTGGTTCCTTACTTGCAATACATTCACCAAGTGTTGGATGAGATTGAGCAGAAGAGGAAAGAGGTGAAACTGTACGTCAACGTAGAGGACGAACTTGAGAGAAATGGACGGTGGAGATCGACTGCGTTCACGCATCCAGCGACGATGGAGACGATCGTCATGGACACGGATCTGAAAACAAGGATCAAATCCGATTTAGAGAATTTTATGAAGTCCAGGCAGTATTATCACCGATTAGGGCGTGTTTGGAAGAGAAGCTATTTGTTGTACGGGTCAGCGGGTACGGGTAAATCCACATTCATAGCTGCTATGGCGAAGCTTTTGAGCTACGATATTTACGAGATTAATTTGCAAAAAGTTTCAAACGATTCGGATCTCAAGTATTTGTTGCTGCAAACACCAAACAGGTCCTTATTGGTGATCGAGGATCTGGACCGTTATTTGGGTGGGAAATCGACGGCGGTGAGCATATCCGGAATCCTCAACTTCATGGACGGAATATTCTCTTGCTGCGGTGAAGAGAGAGTAATGGTTTTCACTATGAACAGTAAAGAACATGTTGACCCGAATATTCTCCGGCCGGGTCGAATTGACGTTCACATTAACTTTCCGTTATGTGATTTCACGGCGTTTAAAAGTCTAGCCAACAGTCATTTAGGGTTAAAAGATCACAAATTGTTCCCACAAGTGGAAGAGATTTTTCAAATCGGGGCAAGTTTGAGTCCGGCTGAGATTTGTGAAATTATGATTTCGAATCGGAGTTCACCGAGCCGGGCCCTAAAAACCGTTATCACGGCTTTGCAAGGTGATTTGGCGGGTCGACTCAATAGGAGGTTAAACGGGTTAGGGTCGGGTAGAGTTTCAAACGAATCCGTGGAGCATGGTGATTTGGCGGGTCGGGTTGGGAGGAGGCTAAACGGGTCGGAATCGGGTAGGGTTACTTATGAATCGGAGAAAGAAGGACAAAGTGGAATACACCCGATAAAAGAAATAAAGAATTTATATGGGTATTTGAGGACGAGAAGTAGTCGTAAAGCTTCTGTTGAGAAATTGGATATTGGTGTTCACGAGATGGAGAATTCATATTCGATTCATAATATTTAGGTTATATTTTGTGAATCGAGTTGAGGAATTTTGAATTGAAATTCTGTTTCGTAATACATTCTTTCTAGTTAATATTTGGTTTCATTAGTTACAACATGACATGTAAAAGATTACATTTTTAGCTTTTACACTTTGTATATGTGATTTTGATTCAATTAGTTGTTCTCCCAAGTCTTAAATCAATTAGCTTAAATTGGACCAAATGGATTGGGCTCGGATTCTGGACAGCCCATTATCAAATAACCCTTATTAGATTAAATTGGGCCCAATATGTCACACCATTACAAAATGTGAATTTAACCACAAATTATTGTTCACATTACTATTGAATTTTTATTTTTGTTAAATAATACAAGATATATTAATCAAAATACTGTTATATACTAATTTCTTGATTTCAATCAATCAAGTACTCTTATATTAAAAAATATATATTTATACTCATGACCTTTTAAAGTTTGTATAGATGAAATTAAGTAATACAGAAGTATATGATATTTATATAATTTACAATCACAAAATACTAACAATAGATTGAAATATTCACGTGGTTAAAAAAATGGATGCCTATGTCAAAGACTCAAAATATTAGTGATATTTTTAATTTTAATTAAAATAAAATGTTAATAGTAATCTGTATAACACATATGGTATGGGGCCAAAGTGGGCCCCGTGTGGACTGAGGTTGAGGGTCTCTATATACTATATTTGTAATAAAGCGCGCCACTTCCCCGAATTGCCAACAAGAAATTTCTGCCGTGACATGTTTGTTCGGTTCAGCGCCGTATCACAATGCCGTCACACCGCCAACCATTTTCTCAGCCACCGGCATCTTCGTGTTTTCTCCGCCATCGCCGCCGTCAAAAGCACGAAGAAAATCGGCACTCACGATGGTAGGTTCCACTGCGACGAAGCTCTCGGTTGCTTCATGATCCGCCGTACTCAAAACTTCTTCGACGCTCAAATCATTCGCACTCGTGATCCCCTGGTATAAACATACTCTACAATAGCGTTTTACTTAATTTGTTTAGCTTAATTTGCTGAAAAGTCGTCGTTTTTACTTTTATTTTTAAAGGTTTTAGATAAGCTTGACGCGGTATTGGATGTAGGAGAAGTGTATGAACCGAGAAAACACAGCTACGATCACCATCAGAAAGGTTTTGGGGAGGTTTTTGGTTACGGATTTCGAACTAAACTTAGTAGTGCTGGCCTCGTATATAAGGTGGTCGATTTAATGCTTAAGAGAAAATCTGGATTTTTACTAATTATGTTCACTTATTTCTTTATCATGATTCATGATATTGGAAGTTAAGTTGACCCTCTTTTCTTAACTTAAATTCTTAAAATGAGCTTGCTTATTTGAGCGGAAAAATCACATGTTTGAATCTTACAACTCTAGTTTTTAGATTTTTAAATCTCGTGGATTATTTGACGAAACGAAATCAACTAAATAATTTAGTGTTTTTTTTTCGTTTTTTTAATTTTTTTTTTTTTCATTTTGGTGCCTAAATTCCAAATAGAACATTGTGATTGCATAGATCAAATACACGATTGTTATTTACTAAGAGTTTTATTGCTCTAATTATCTTCAGTTGTTCTTGGTATCAATTGACTATAATATCAATTTATGCTCATTTCCATTGGGCTTGATTCTTTCCCCCTGTCTAGCATTATGGCAAGGAAATAATTGCGAAGGAGGTTAAGCTGGACCCAGATCATCCTGATGTGCATCTCTTATTCTTGACAGTCTACAGGAATTTTATAGAGGTAGAAGATTGTAAATGCTTACACCATGTCCTTCATTTGTATGTGTTAACTTTTATCGTAATATTAAATAATTTCTGTGTCTGTTGGTTTGAAATCATGCATACATTCACACATGACTTTGTGAATTGGCTTTGTTGTGTTAGCATTATAATAGCACAATGGATTGCTTAGATCAAGTACTTCCACATAAATGATTGCTTTAGCAGGCTGTTGATGCCATAGACAATGGAATCGACCAATACAGCAAATGTCAGCTTCCAAGGTTTGTAAATAACACATGCTTGTCATCAAGAGTTGAAAGATTGAATCTTGACTGGACACATCCCGATCGATCACCTGAAAAAGAGGATGAAGCCTTTCAACATGCAATGAAACTAGCTGGAAATGAATTTCTGGAGGTTATTATCTGGAAACTCTGGATGACTTCAATAGTTGCTCTAAGTTGTTACTTGAAATCTTTTCACATCTGTCGTTGCAGTGCATCAGCTTTCATGCAAAATCGTGGTTACCAGCTCGATCAATTGTCATGGATAGTCTCTTGGCCAGGAAAAGTGCGGATTCTAGTCGCGAAATCATCGTACTTAAACATTCTGTACCTGTAAGTTGGAATCGGTTCCTTAAATCAAATGCATGAGAATTTTCCCAGTTTTGTCTCCGTTTTAACCGCCTACCCTCAACTATATTATTTTTTTTTGGTTAACCAAGCACATAAATAATCTGATGAAGCTAATGTTTGGCAGTGGAAACTTCACATTTTTGAGCTTGAGAAGGAAATGAAGATCACACCTACTGTCAAATATGTTATCTATCAGGTACCCCCTACATCCATCTCCCTTCATCTTTCTTCTGGATATGAGCAAGTACGTTAAGTAACAAAGAACTCCATTATATCACTTATTTTGAGAAACATGATAAATCCTTTTTACGCCTGTTGGTAGAGGGGATTTTAGGCTGTTACCTGCACTAAGCTTTCCTAATTTACAAATTTTAATTTCTCTCTTATTGCGTGAAACAATGATGTATTCCTTTAATTAAAAGACATAGAAATGATCTATGGATGAAGGAATGTGTTACAAGAAAAGGCCTTGAAAAACAAAACTTAATCTTCAGTATGATATCCCATCCCTTCATTCAATATATGACTGCTCTCTGATATGATGATGTTTTCATGAGTAGTTATATCCATTCACGGGTGAATTCCCCAATGTTGGAGAAATGGGTCAAATGTCAATCGGTACTTCAGGAGTTATTCCTTCTCAATAATTATATAGGGTAAAGAGGAAAACTGGAGCCAGCAAATATATCAAGTCACTTTAGTTCATCTAAGAAGATAAATTTTCCTTTTCAATTCCAACGTTTAAGAATAAGAAGGTTGCTAATTTCTACTCAAGTATTTGCTACAGATCTGATGATTCTACACCCAATATATTCTCTGCAGGATGACAGGAGTGAAAAATGGCGTCTGCAAGCGGTAGCAATAGCACCTGATAAATTTGACAGCCGTAAACCTTTGCCACCTTCTTGGAGGGGATTGGAAAATGACGAACTTTCTCAAGTTTCAGGAATTCTTGGCTGTACCTTCGTGCATATTAGTGGGTTTATTGGTGGAAACAGAACGTATGATGGTGCTCTGGCAATGGCAAAAGCATCTTTAATGCTTACATGAATGACGTAGAATACAACTCATTTAGGAGATTTTTCTCATTCACTTCTCTGCGATGTTATTGAGGAAACTTATGGTGTGTTTGGATTGAAGGGTTTGAAAACTATGGATTTCAAATTCATCGACAAATACATTTAAGTTTGTTTTGGATGAATTCGTGTTATGATGGATTTCAAATCCATTGGTATTCATTTTGAGCTATTTTCTTCACAACTATGGTGGATTTCAAATTACTCCAATTTTAGTGTCATTTCAAATCCTTTCTCCAAATCCCCTCCCCAAATCCAAATCACTCCATCCAAACACACCCTTAGTGATGTTATTTCCCTTGCATGGAATGCCAAAAGGTAACTATTCAACCAATTTCTGCAGGATCCCTTCCATTGGTAACTCAGTGTAAACTGTAAACCAGTAAATGTACTTCGTAAGAGGAAATTCTAAAGATCTACATGAGAAAAAAATACAAACTGAATTCACAATGTTGTGTGTTCTGCACTTGTAAGTTTGATTCTTGGATACAAGTTGAAAAAATGGAAAAAAATTGCAGGCTGCTGATATCTCAAACTATCTATCTAGACATAATTTAACAATTCTAAAACTGAGGCACCATGTTATGTTATCCATAACAATTAACATTGATTTATCCTTTTGTAGAATGGATTTCATTCTTCATATACTGTTGGCAGGTCTTGCTTGAACCAGTTATAAATCCCTCCTTCCAAGTGATAGACATTAGTATAGCCATTGAGGACAAGCAGGTAAGCTGCTATAAGTGACCTGCAGTAATAACTTGTATGATCAGTCCATGTATATGTTTTTACCAACTTTTTATGGTTTCTACTTATAATTATGTGGCAAAGTTTCTTGATGCGTTATTAACAATTATATCTTTTGGAATGCACATTTTACTGATTGGAATTCTCTACTATACAATAACACCTTCACTATAACTTTAATTATTTCATTCAGATATGTTTAAATATTGCACTGAAATGTGTTTTGAATCTTTTAAAGGCTTTTCTTTTGTTGATTTTTCTTGAATAAAATCCTTTATCGTTGAATTCGTAGTTTCTATCGAAAATTGAAAAAACAAATAGAGGGGCAATGAGAACCTTGATTGCTGGCCTTCTGGAAGATTTTGTGTTGGCCTCATTGTTCCTCCAGCTGAACATGCCACTATTATTTTTGAATCCTTCGATAATTTCGACTCCACACCTGTTTGGCCAAGCCGTTGAACTTAGTAAATTTATTTTAGTTTAGTCATAAGAAAAATCCAATATATATATATATATATATATATATTTTACTTTTTATGAACTCAGGGTTCTCTTCTGTTCCTGCAAAGATGCCAAAAAATGCAAATGCAGCTCTCCTGGCTATATCCCATGCTGTCCACTCCTTTATAAGCCTATATATTTCCACATTAATAGCACCTTCTGGATGAGCCTAAACCAAGTAATGATATAGGAGATTAAGGTAATGCCCAGTAGGATACAAAAAGTTGTATAATTAAATTATTTGTGTGTATATATATGTATATATAGATAGATGGTTATGATTGTATCGAGAATTTACCTCTTTGAACTCTGCCTCACGCCGTACATCAAGAATGACAAACTTATTTTCTTTTTGAAGTCGCAATGCTTCCTTTGCTTCCACACTCCTTACCTGCAAAAGTTTATTTCGAATCTGCACTATTGATTTCCAACTAGGCTGAATTTTGAAGTTACAGTGTATTACATCTGATCTGGTTTGCAATTTTGAAAAACCCGCATTTCAAAATCCGACAAATGATCAACTTTGTGTAGATTAAACAGAATTGATCTCTTGATCAATTTCAGTAACCATTGCAAGATTAGACGATTAAATTCATATTTCATTTATTCTATTGTTTCATGTAATTATAACCATTTTTACCTTTTTCTCAAGCAGAACTTCTCTTTTAGTCTTCCAATCTACTTCAGCTGATACATCAAATGAATCATTCAGTGAGTTTCATTTTTTATTCACTTTGAAAATTTTGTGTTAATTGATATATAAGTAATCATAAGAGTATGATATGTAGCATGTACCTGGTGTTTTCGCTTGTTTGGTTGCTGTATTTTGAATTCTGACGGGTTTTGAT
Source organism: Verbascum thapsus (assembly GCA_963669365.1). NCBI lineage: Eukaryota > Viridiplantae > Streptophyta > Magnoliopsida > Lamiales > Scrophulariaceae > Verbascum > Verbascum thapsus. The sequence continues at coordinate 922,784 of OY770120.1, forward strand.
ACGCTTAAGCTCTTTCTTGTGTACGATAATCTAATGGCTTTTGTTGCAAAACAAGAAGTAGTAGATTCAATGCTAGAGATCAAATTATAGGCAAGAGTTGAGGAATGTAGTTTATGATAGGAAGATGGGTGTGAGCTGATAGAAGTAACTGAAGCCATATTTCAAGAAATATTTAAATTAGATTATGTTTTGAGATTAAAAGTTATTTTATCCAATTATTTGCTCTTTGATGTATATATTTGTTTCTGTTTTATGATAACATTTAATGAATATCAATTGAGGAAGTGTTAGATATTTGAGGCTCCTCACAATCTGAACTTGTGGTGGTGGTGCAATGATCTTCTGCCACATAGGATTTCTTCATCCCAATTCCCATCCTTTTGTTCTTTTCTGCTATAGGATTTAAAAAGTTGCCATTTTTTGGATTGCTGATATTTTCTTGTCTGGACAGGTCAGATATTATTTTTTTGTATGGGCAGGTCAGTTATGAGCTATCATATATTACAATTAGGGGTGTAAACTAGTGATTAATCTGAATATATTATTGTAACCATTTGTGTTTAAGAAATAATCCTATTAAATATCACCGTATAGATAATTATAATTGTTTTGAAACTTGTCATTTGAAATGACATGTATTAATTAAAGTCCAAATTAATTTAGCTCTCATGAAAAAGATTTTAGAAATTGTTTTTGAATCATAACAACAAAGTTTTGATGAATATTAATGGAGTAAATATGTTATTATTTCTTAATTTTTTGAATAAAGTTAACTGAACTTGATGTTAATGAGAGTACATTTAACTTGCAACAAGTGCTTTTATTTTGTCATTTCCTACACTTTTCAAGCTTTACATAACAAATTTTAGTACAAGTAGACACAAATTTGGCTGCACGGTACATGTTACACAGATTATTCTTAAACACAATCAATCATATCTATGAATAGATAAAAAAAACAGAAATTTAGTCGAAAGATATGTATTTAAAGCAACCGGTTTCGTTTTGCATGAACAGAAGCAGATTCCATATCACCTATGAAGAAGAGAATCTTGTCCAAAATAGTCAAACATGGCTGTTCTTTATCTGCATCTCCTTCGATTCGATTTTCCAAGCTAAACGCTCGAGATTCTGGTTGTCGTGTACCTAAATGCCGTTGGATTTGACCTTGATGAACTAACAAATAATCATCTCCTTCCCTTATTATTTTCAACCCCCTGAAAAATAAACAAATTGTAATCATCACCAAAGAACGATAAGATAATGTAATCTCTTATAAGATTGTTTATAAGATAATGTAATCTCTTTACACTCCCTTGCTATATATATATATATATATATATATATATATATCCATAGAAGCATATATGATAATAGTATGGATAAAGCAAAAAGACCATAATGCCCCCACGGCTCCCTTATAAAAAAAATTGAGAAAACCCTTTACGCGTTTGAAACGAACCATATTCGACCCAAATCAGATAACCATTATATTTCATTAACAAGTGGAATTCTCAGTAACTAACTTACCAAATGAAAGTATTTTTATCACTTAGTAAATAAGAGAAAATGGTGATGCAAGTTAACAAGCATGATTTAATAGTAGTAACCAAATAAATATTTGAAACATATAGTAATTTTACGACTTACAATCCTACTCGATCACAACGGTCTTGAACGATATATACATCTTTCCATGAGTTAGAATCTTCAGGGGCATAAAATGCAGCACTATCAAGACCCCATCTTTCTTTGAAGAGATTAGACCATAAGGTGTCGTCTGAGGCTAAATCTCTCCATTTCCTGCACACTTGGACATAGAACCCATGCATCTTTTGGTATCAATTGTACTAATAGAGAATATAACACATATTCATCGTTTAAAAGAAATCTACATCTTTGATATAACAAATAATAACTATACTAATTCTACACAAACACCCCAGATATCATTTGCATAATGTCCTCTTGAATATTTACACGACGGTCCAAAAAAATGTTGTATTTGCATTATGGTACAAGATCCACGTGTACAGGGTGAACCGGGTAAGGTCGACCCATGAACCGACCCTACAACCCGAGTTCGTGATAGGTATATAGACAACTTAAATAACTAAGTGCAGTCTATAATCTTTATCTTTTGACTAGTGCAACAATTCGAGTCTACCGAGTCTGAGTTGGGTCAACTCGAAATTAGGCCTGAATCATTCTTTATGTTCTTCGAACAACAATTGTCAATTCTGATAACAGTTTTCCTGCGTTTAATAGCTTGGTGGATGATTATCAATGTCAATTAGAGGTTCTCAATATTTGGATGTAATCAACTGTTAAATTGATCACAATAAACATCTCTAAAGCATGATTATTTCTAGGTCTTAATCTTAGATTTTGAACAATTACTACATCATCGTACAATTAACAGGTGAATCTGAACGATGAAAGGTAGTATCCCCATAAACAGATGGGATTTTGCAATCAATTTTATGCCCAAAATTTGAATCGCAAACAAATTAAAGAAACAAAATTCAGATCATAAGATTCAAAAAGACTTCAATTGTTCCCACGAAAAAAAGCACAATTTACACAAACCCAATCTAGATCATAACATGAAATTACCCAAAACACCAAAAGAATTTGAAATTTTTCCAAATCAAGATATGAAATTCAGATGTTTAGTACTGACCCAATTGAGCAGCTGCAAGATTGTGATGATCCAACCAGCAGAAAATTTTCAGACAGAGATCTGTTGGCAAGCCATCCATGTCTCTTGATTACATCTACAAAATTACTAGATTTAAAAGTGAGAATTATCTGAGAGCGTATATAAATCAAGACAGTTCTATCTGACACGTGTAGTGAGCTTTGTCAACTGTTTTACCTGTAGTAGAAAATGATAATGCCAGATCAATTTTCATGTTGTCAGAGCAAAAATGACTTGTTTATTGACCAATCTACCCTTACAGTCTTTGTCTTTGTTTTGATCTTTTAAAGACAATAATCTAAGGAATTCACAACAGAATGAATTCCTATAGCCCCACGAATTAGGGCTCATGCAACTTAAATCTTGCTTGCCTTGGATGAACACTTAACCACAAATATGATTGATTATGCTATAAATAGACTCGTAATTTATTCACATTTCATCACTTATATCTCTTTCGTTCCACTTTATTCATTCACATTCCATCAATGGCTGCTAAATACTTTGTTATGTTCGTTTTAGTCATTTGTTGTTTTCATCAACTGGTGGAATCTAAAGATACCAACTGGTGTTGGCTCCTCATGGGCCCAAGTTGTCGGGGGATAAGAAAGACGTTGAGCCCTGCACCTGGAACTGAACTTGTTACTCCAGTTTTACCTAACCACTTGAAGAGTTACAAAGGTAACCAAGCAGCAGCTCATGCACCTGTTGCCAATGGGATTTGATATTAAGTTGTGGATTATCATTAGTCTAATAATACTTTATAATAACAAACATTGAAGGGGTTATAAATAAATGTGAAATCCTCTCAGTTTCCTATACTTGTGTTTCTTTTGAAGAACAGCGCATTCATAATGATTTATTGGTAAACTTTAAGAGCTGCTTCCCTTATTACATCTTTCTGCACTTTTTAACTCAAAAGGTTCATTCTTTTTGATCAAAGATATCTCATTCAAGTACACGTTATTACAATTCACATCTACCCAAAGCTACAATCGATACAGCTTATACTTTATATGATAAACTTCTAAAGCATTTAGCATTGTGTATTTATGTAACAGTGAATAAAGAGAATAAGTGCTCTGTTTATGGGTTGGAAAGTGTGAAGGATGAGAAGAAATGTAATATGAAAAGCAAATGATCCAACAAGAAGTTTTCTGTGTTTCTTTTAATCTATTCTCTGAAAAACTAATGCAAATAAACTCCCAAGAAATGTATAATAACAAGCAAACTGAAGAAAGAATAATAATGCATCTAAAGAAAAATCAAACAAAAATTATGGTCAATAAACAGGGCATCCTTGAACTGAAACCCCTTTAGCAGTGGGACAAGAAGCCAAAGGACAACCCTCAGGATTATTCCCCCACCAATCAACTGAAACCCCATCTTTCAAAATCATAAATATCAGAATTGTATAGAATGCAGTCCCAGCTTCCAATCCACCAGACAGTATATAGTTATATCTTTGCCACCACTTTGGCCAATACCTAAACACCACAAACCCGAAAAAGAATGCGAAAATCAACCAACTGTTGAAGTTTATGGCCCCTGCTGGTGGCATCATTGCTGTGCTGCCTAACAGTATCGGCATGTTTATGAGACGAATCCATTTCTTCTCGGGGAAGGACCGCACGGCCCACCAGACCAGCGCGGGGCCCACCGCCCCCGCGAGAAAGAACCAGTTGATAGAAGGGTAGACCCCGAGGTCGCCGAAACTCCTCTGTGGGCCCACCAGGCCCCATATGATGGAGGCGTCGTAGAATACGTTGTCGCTCGGGCAGGTCCACGGGCTGTTTTCGGGTAACGCGGATGTGTCGCATAGGTGTGGGACGGTTCCCATTAGCCACCATGCGGTCCCCGCGTACACGAATACTGAAATTATGGTACCCACCACCTGCGGGTAAAAACGTTTGCTTTACTGTTAGAATCATTAATTACATATATAATATGATGATAAGACATAATCTGCAGTATACTTCATAATCCAAGAAAAACAAGTATGCTGATATTATACATGTCAGTGATGACGTATCCTAAACCCTAAACCCTAAACAAGTATGCTGACATAATCTGCATATACTTCTTTCGCTTGCGAAATCCAAGAAAAAGAAGTATGGGGAAATAAGCATCCACTCCCAATAGTGCTCATAGATGCCCGAAAAGAACCCTCCTATATTTGGGGGGTGTTCTGACTTCATCAATGACATGTATAATATGTTAATATGACATTATCTGCAATATATGAAGTATAATATGCAGATATGACATAATCTGCAATATACTTCATCAATGACATGTATAATATGCTGATATGCCATAATCTGCAATATACTTCATCAATGACATGTATAATATGTTGATATGGCATAATCTACACGATGGAGCAGTAGAATACTCAACCTGTATATTGAACATAGCTCTTGGTGGAATTTTCATGTAGTGTCCAAGCTTGAAATCTTGTAAGAAAGTGAGAGCTTGAGTCATGCTAATGTACCCATACACCTTGAAGCACATGTTCGCCACAGGATGTCCAGGGTACGCGTACCCAATAATGTACTCCGTTATAACGTTCAATCCCGGTTGCTGTTTTATTCATCAAACACAACAAACGCGTAAACAAAGATAACCCGAAATCAGAAAAAACGAATTGGAGCAAGAATAGTAAAAAGAAAAGCTAACCTGGTTTGTAGTAGCATAAATGATGCAAATGGGGAGAGTATATATAAACGAAATGGCGCAAGCAAGCAAAACGCCCCACAAAGGCAACTGGAGTGAGCTCTTGTAGTGCTGACACGTGTAAAGGATGATCGCGATATTAGCCACAAGGATAATCAAAAACCACCACATTGGAACTTGCTTGTATCTCTTCATAAGCCTAGTGTGTACATCCATTTTCTTGTTCGTTTTAAACGTGTTTTTCGTTTGGTTCCATATATTTCTGCATACATATATACAGACACTTAGCTTCGTGATTGTCTGCAAGATTTGATTTTCTTACAACATAGAATTAGTTACCTTCCGTTGAAAAGTAGTATATGGACCAAAGTAGCGGGAAGAGTAGAAAACCCGAGACCATAACTCAAGGCGAAAAATGTGCTCATATAAAGCTGCCCATTTCGACTATAAGCAGCCTTATCAAGACTGAAGTTTGAGTCAATGATAGACTCAGGCATGTATCTTGAACCATCAACTTTGAAAAGGTTTTTGGACAATATAGGGAAGTGTTTGGCCTTGAAGAGATTTAACCAATAGGCTATCGGTATAATCAAATACAACGTTAGGACATAACCGACGGCTACATTGGCGGTTGCAAACCACGGACTTGTAAGAGGGCTTTGTAAGAAGGACGAAATAGTCGACCAATCAAAAGCTATGGCCCCAATCCCGAGCCCTTTTAAGCCCGAGCCAAGTTGATGGGTTAGGACGGATTTAGGGCCGACCCAACAAATCCACGATAAAGATGTCAACATTAGGAAGAGATAATTTGGGAAGATTGAGTAAACAAAGATGCAAACTAGAACTATAACGAAAAACTGCATTCGTGTTACGCCACCACGAGGTCTCTTTTCCTTCTCATGCAAGGCTCTAAAAAAAATGAAAAAATTTCGATTTTTAGATTGTTATTTTAGCTAGAATTGTGCAAAAACGGGAGCTTAAGGCCCCAATTGGTTGGCCACACATGCTCCAAAAAATTTATTTCAGAATAAAAAACTGCGAAAAATTCATTTGTTTAGCATCTCGTAAAACAATCTTACAAAAAAATCTTTCAAAATTACAAATAATTTGAAATTTTTTTTTTGCAACAAATGAATTTTACTATTCATGATTTGACAGTTAATACAGTCAACTAAAAGGGCTTTTCCGACCATCTTTCAAAGTCAAAAATTAAATTAATTACATATTCTAATGCAAAATAATGCAATGTTTAAAATAAGATCCATTGTGACTATTTCTTGACGTGTAAATCAACGAGTTTGACTAATCAAATTTAATTAAAATTATATTTAAATATCAACTAAAACGAATTTCTCACAACAAAAAACATATCACATCAACTACAATCATTGCCTATTTTTCTCTTAAAAATCTCATCCAATCTCATACTTCAAACCACATTTCTCATTTTTATCATGAAAATGAATTCTCGAAGATGGACATGTCAACCAATCAGGCACTAATATACCTGAAAATCGAGACTTGAACCAAAGTAGAAGGCCACCACATCTCTGCTGGCTCGACCAAATGCTTTCGAAAGACTCCAGCCCAGCCGTATCCTAATAGCTATATTCAATTGCATTACAAGACCAAAAAAAAAACACTAAATAACATTACCATAATATGATTTACAACACTTCAAATCGATATTTCTATATAACAATATGAGAACATATATGTATAAGTATATATAAAAGAACCTGTGTGGTCATCATAACAATCAAAGCAGGAAGAAATCCAAGAGGCTTCTTATAATAAAGCTTGACAGAATTAACAATATGAGTAGCATAAACACCTCCAGCACCAGCATTAGCAAATATAGTAATCAAAACATGCTCTTTAACACTAAACGGCCCTGGATTAAGCGTAAACTCAAACCCCGTCCCTTTAAAAAAAGCCCGTTTCGTTAAAACTCGAGCCATTAAATGGCCTATTGGAACCACAGCAATCTGAGCAGAAGTCACAGTGACACTCAGTGGCTGAGCTCTATACCCGAAAAACTGGTTAACGAAAGAGAGTAAAACACATGAAATTGTTCCTAAAAACCACATTCTGAATGTGTAAACGGGTAAAGTTGGATCATCTTGTTTGGACACAGTTAATTCGACTTGCTTAACTGGGCTTATATCGGATTCTTCGTCTGTGATCTCCATGCTGGTTATTTCTTTGTTAATATCTGCCATGTTTGATTCTGATGTGTTTTTTTTGGGTTATGAATGAAGATTATAGAGTTGTGTTTGTTGTGGATATATAGAGAGTTTTAGTTGGAATAGAACTGTGGTTGAGATGGAGTTTTTTTGCTAATCCGTTCGAATCTACCTTTGATATATGATTTAGAATGTAGATTAATTTTAGGGTAAATGCATGGCGTATATATATATATATATATATATATATATGATGAAATAGATAGTATGGGAGGTTGTTTTGAATTATATATATAAGATATTGTAATGTGTAAAGAAAATTGAAATATTTTTGTGAATAACTAAGGAAAAGTTTAAAATCGTATACTAGATAAGTAGATATATTATTGATACAATACGATCAGTTTAGTTTATTACTTTGAATGAAATGTTCTTTTTATATATGACCTTCATATGACTTTGGAGAGGCAAAAAGGGCTTCTAAATAATAAATATGATCAATTTGTTATCATACGACAAAACTATAAAACGTCACATATTTAAAGGTACCAAAAGTGCGATTTTTTCAAGCAATATTGGCACGCCGATTCCAAATCAAACTCGCGTTTTTCCTTTAAAGGAAATAAGCTAAAACGCCTTCATATATAAGACTTGAAAACAGTCGGTTTTGGCATCACTCCATTCTCCGGCAGCTCAAATCCAAACAGTAAATTCAAATGCACCTGAAAAAGCCGTTTTGGTGCGACACTTTGAGCTCGGAGCAAGAGTCCGAGACGCCGTCGTCGGTTATCGAGCTCGTGAGATCGCTTGACAAGCAGAGATTGTATCGCGAGGTCACGCTCGCGCTACGCACCGGTCTCCGAGAAGCGCGCGCTGAGTTTTCGTTCCTACGAGTGCGCGGCCTCAAAAACATTCTCAAATTCCTCCGATCCGTGGCTGAATCCGATGATACGATTAATCTGTTTTGCCACTCGCAATCGATTCCTGAGCTCCAAGGTATTTTCTGTAAATTCGCTCTTGTTTTTGTGATTTGTTCTAGAGGTTTTGAGAATTAGGTCTCGGATTGTGTTTTTGTAGAAGGAAATTGGTAGTAATGTGGCAGTAATTCGATAACAAGTGAAAGCCAAATATTTTTTTCTGAATCCGATTGTACTATTAATCTATTTTTGACACTCGCAATCGATTCCTAAGATCTAAGGTGATTTCGATTATTTCGCCCCTGTTTTTGTAAGTTGTTCTAGAGGTTTTGAAAATTAGGTTTCCAGTTGTGTTTTTGAACTTTCTTTTCCATTGAGCTTTTTCTTCATGATGGATGTCATGATTTGAACTGATGATATTGTGATATCGCCTGGAGACGACTGTAATCGCATGTAATGTTCAAGATCAAAACTCTTTTTTTTTTATTCCTTACACAATTGGTAGTTAAATTTGTGTAAGCAGTGGTACCAGTTCTGTTTCAAAACTCTCTAAAAGACGTAGAGGACCAGATAGTAACTGATTTGAATCATATATTCACCGTGGAACCTATGAAGATAACTAGTCCTTCAACTGATGCTGAAGCGGCTCTTGCGCTACGAGTCCTTGAAGGATGCTGTCTTCTTCATCGTGAGAGTACAATTTTGGCTCATCAACACAAGGCCATTACAGTACGTGAAACAGAAATCTGTCTTTTCCATGTCGAGTCATCAATGTCAACATGTTACAACATATCTCTAAACTATTCTGTACTTACAGATCAATTTGGGAAAATAAGAACATATTTTAGGATTTAACTGTTCAACATCTTTTAGGATAGCATTCTTGAAGTGCTGCTTAATGATTTTGACCCTGCTAATTTGAGCATTAAATCATGGCAGGTTTTGATGAACATCTTGTCAACCCGTGGAGTACTTGAGCAAGGTGCATGCCTGGACGCTTTAATTGCAATTATGCTGGATTCCTCTTCCAATCAAATGGTATGTCTTATTGTTTCGCAGCAAATTATTGAGAAATTCTGCTCCGTTAATGATTCTTTACGGTGTTCTTTCTTCCGTACAATGTTTATCTGGCAAATAGACATTTGATTGCAAGTCCATACACAAGATCATGTTTGATCCTCGACTGTTGTTCTGACTCTCGTAAATTCACACTGTTCCTACTTAATCCTTCAATTTATACCCAGGTTTATAAACATTGTTAGATGCACGTTCCTCTTATAATGATAAGCCATCATGATAAGATATGTTTCTCGTTTACCTTTTGGTGGTGATGAACCATGTTTGGAGGCTCTGCTTATTATGGCATGACATTGCAATATCTGCATGTGGTGAAATCACATTGAACATTTTATGTGCTAAGTGTTAGCACAAATTTAAGTGTTATAGTTGCTCGATCTTTGATATCTGTTTATCTAATTTCGTGTCAGGATTTTGAGGCATGCAATGGCATAGAGGAAGTTGCTCTCCTTATAAGAGATAAACAAGTAGATGAAAATCTAAGGTACCTTATTTTGTGTGAGCTATATTTCGAACTTCTTGCTAAAAGACAAACATTAAATTACAGAGACCCCGATTGGTTTGTTGGATAAGGATCCACAAATTGTCTTGTATAATGCAATGTTACATTAATAATAACATATAAATCCCAGCCCTACAAACCAATCGAGTCCCAATTGAGCCCTGAGCCCCTGACAGGTTTGGCTTCAGCAGTTCCATTAAAATTCACTTTGAAACTATACAAACTTCCCTCAATATATTTCCAATTGCCTGACGTTATACCAATATAATCAGGTTGAAATGCGGGGAATTTCTATTACTTCTTATCGGGCATGTAAACGGAAGGGAAACACCTCCAATGATGACAATACACGAGGATGTAAGGCGATTCCTGGGCGAAAAAACCGCCTCCTTAATATGGGCAGCAAGTCAATTCGGATCAACTCTGGATCCAGATGAAAGATTGACCGCGTTGCATATTCAAGCCCGGAGGGTACTTGAGTCAATTGATCTTTACTAAAAGATAATTTACGCAAACTGTGAGTGACTTTGTCTTGTTTATTGTACAGAAGATTTACTAACCTTATGCTAAACCTGTTCCAATCTCATTTGTACTGTTAAATTATCCAACATGTCATATATCTCCTTTGCTCTCTTATGAGTCTTGTCACTTGCCATAAATACATGAGTTTCATCTCTATCTTCAATCCAACTACACCCCGGGTTTTTATTTAGTTGCCCATCCTTCATTTGTTGTCTTATTTTCCTAAGCTCGCTCCATTTACCATTAGACGCATATAAATTGGCCAGCATGACATAGTTTCCAGAGTTATTCGGTTCTAAGTCTATGAGCTTATGAGCAGCTATTTCTCCCAAATCCACATCCCCATGGATAATACAGCCACCAAGCAACGCCCCCCAAATAACTGGATCAGGATCCACAGGTATGCTCCTAATCACCTTATACGCTTCATTTAGCTGACCAGCCCGACTCATTAGGTCAACCATACATGTATAGTGTTTTAATGTAGGTATTACATCATAAGACCCCATCAAATCAAACATTTCTTGTCCAGTCTCTACACATCCTACATGAACACACGAAGAAAGAACTGCTAGGAAACTCACATTATCCGGTCTAAAGCCATCACTTAGCAATTCCCGAAAGAAAGCTATCCCGGCCCCACCATCTCCGTTCACAGCATATGCATTTAGCATCGCATTTTGGGTGATAAGATTATGATTTTTCGTTCTGTTATAGACTTGTTTGGCATATTTCATAATCCCGCACTTTGCGTACATATCTATAAGAGCAGCTATTATATACTCATCGGTTTCAAATCCATGTCTTATCGCATATGCATGAACTTGCTTACCACGGTCGATACTAGCTAGCCTTGAACATGCAGGTAAAACTATTCCAATTGTGTATATATCGGGACTCAAATTCGAAGCCTGCATATTGAGAAATGATTTCAAAGCCAAATCATGGTACCCATTTTCAACATAACCCGAGATTATACCATTCCACGTATATACATTTGGTTCGAACCCGTCGTCTCTCATCCATTGCATAATGCTCTGAGTGTTTTCAATTTGGTTGCAACTGGCATAACCAGAAATGAAAGAATTCCATATTACTATATCTCTCTTAGGTACACGGCGCAAGGCTTTTTCTGCGGACCCCACATCCCCAAATCGTGAATACATCTCCACGAGTGCTCCACCGACAAACACATTTGTCTCGAGGCCTCTGACTATGCAATACGAATGTATGCTCTTCCCCAATCTCAGACTACCAATATCGGCACAAGCGCCAATTACACTACCTAAGGTAAAAGAATTTGGTTTTACCCCTCCTTTATCCATTAAATCAATGAACATCATCAAAGACTCGTTGAACATGGAGTTATCCACATACCCCGTTATCATTGAGTTCCACGAAATCAAATCCTTCGATTTCCCCTCATATTCCATCTTATCGAAAAGCTCTTTTGCCGTTTGAATTTCCCCATTATCGAAATACCCCGCAATCATGGTATTGAAGGAGACTTCGTCTCTCTCCGAGAAGTTAGAAAAGATCTCGAAAGCACTACACATATCACCACACCTCCGATAGAGATCTATCAACCCGTTGACAATATAATGGCTTGACATGAATCCGTGTCTCGTGATATACCCATAAATCTCTTTCCCTAACTCGAGCTTTCTCAATCTAACACAAGCGAGAAGAACACTTGCCAAAGTTCGTGCATTTGGTTCAAATCCTTTGGCAATCATTTTGCGCAACATCAAAATAGCTTCCTTATCGAATCCATTTTGAGCAAATCCACCAATCAAAGCGTTCCACGAAACAAAATTTGGCGTCAAATTATGTTCCTTCGACATTTCCTCCATAAACGCCAATGCCTCAAACACCATGCCATTAGTAGCACAAGCTATGACTATTGAATTCCAAGAAACGCAATCCCTTTCAAACATGTTACCCAAAACCATCTTAGCATCATCCAAACTCCCACACTTTCCATACATATCTATCAAAGCATTTCCCACATAAACATGCGACGAAACCCCAATCTTTGTCGCTAATCCATGCAATTGCCTCCCAAACTCAACCCCACCATAGCCACAACAAACCTTCAACGCCACCGGGAAAACGAAGAACTCCAACTCAACACCTTCAAACAACACCATTTCGAAATACATCAAAGCTTCCTCAAAGAGCCCATTATCCAAAAGCACATTGAGAATCGCGGTGTACGTGTACAAGTTTCTCTCAGACATTTTATCGAACACTTTAACCACATCCTCAACACAGCCACATTTTCCATACATTTTGAGTAACCTTGTTTGAACAAACTCTCGACCGTGAAATCCATGTTTGTGCAAGTGGGCATGGACTTGTTTGCCTAATTTGGGGCAGGTGCACGAATCGAGTATTGAAGCGTAAGATGTGGAATTTATTTTGCCATCGAGAAAATGATGAATGGCTTGCTTTGGTGTTCTGGGCTCGTCGAATTCGACACGAGAATGGGTGCTTAATGGCGCTCCGGCAACTACAGTTTGAAAATTTGATAACATTCCTATGATACTTGATGTTTCCTAATTTTGTTATTTATTGCAAAATAGATGAATTTAGTACGTAATAATTTAAGTCGCAGCTAGGATTATTCCTGGGATAAGGAGGGATGTTGTTTATTTAATTTCTCATGAAATATTTTTGGGTCATTTCTTGATAAAATCAAGATGATCATACTCAAAACGAGGTATATAAACAATTTCTTGGTGGAAAATTCAATCCAATCGAATGAATTCATAGTAATAACGGTTTCCACATGCACACAAATGAATTTTTTTAATTTTAATTTGATTTGATCAAACTCCAATTTTTCCTCCAAAGTTTGAAAATTAACAATTGTCAACTCAAATGACCAAAATCGCCTCTTCACCACAATATTAAAAAATATAAAACTTAATTACAAATTAAAAATAATAATGTATTCTTATTGTCAACCCCTTACATACATAATCAAATTTAAAATTTTCACATTGTTGACTAGTAGTCCTAACCACTCCATATGTTTCTTCCACTATTAATCCTATGGAGCAAGTAATTTCTTCCACATTCATCCGCAAATATAAAATACAACTCTATATAAAAATTGAATTTTTTAATTAAAATAATTCAGCAGTTACAAATAATATAATTTTGGTGGGCCAATAGGAGACGATTTTGCTCAGTGGGAAGGATAATTCTGAAGCACGCTTGCCGGAGAAGAATGTTTGTGGGCCATTCAAACCATTATTTATTATATTATTTCATAGCATAAAATAATAATTTATTTATTTTATCATCAAAAGAATGTTATTGTCAAGTTAGGTTTGCTACGTGTTCGTAAACTATTAATGTCCAATATCATGATCTCATTCTATGGACATTATAATACATCATAAGCACAGTCATTCCAACTTCTAAGTGTAATACACAAGTTATAGAATAATTATTCTAGCATTAGGGTACAAGTGTTATGGACTATAATATTATTAATAAATGATAATATTCTAATTTATTATTTAGTGTCAATTCTACATTTTATTAGGTAATTCTATGTCACATTGGGTTCCACAAACTTGTATATCATACAACACGCATTTTGAGGTCTATAAGACATCAAATCTATTTAATTCCACGTGTTGTTAAAAGTGTGCCCTGACTGTTTTCAAGTGTATAAAATCTAAAGTCTTTTTCAAGGAGATGCGTACAAACATTTTCTTGTAGAATAATTGAATTTTATTACAGTTATTTTGAACGGTACAATTCAACTAGTACTAACTAAAACAATAAAACGAAAGGGCGGCATGAGTAGGAATCAAATCATATTTGAGGATCTCATGGATCCGGATCTCCAAGACCCGTGGATCCATGAGATCCAACCGCTTTATATGTGGGCCCATTAATACTCCTATTACATCGAATATTTCGATTTTACATAATTCGCCAGTTCTAAAATAAACAAGTATAAACATGAATAACTCTTTAAACTACTTGAATCATATAGTACTACATATTATCCCTTCACCAAAATCCCATTGGCTATAAGTGCTAACCATGTGATATATAAAGATATGAATTATGGGCCAATATGTATACCTAATAACTTGTATCTAGATATATATATATATATATATACTTCTTCTCTAGAGATCTATACATATATATACATCAAACTAATTCAATTTTTTTTTTGCTCAATGTGCTTTAATAGTTGGAAGAATCTTAACACACATGCACTAGATGTTTCTGTTTAACACCTGATATTAGTACAGAATTTCTAGCATAAAAGAATAAGAAAAATAGACCTACTTGCTAAGGATTAGAATGCCACCCATTACTGCAACTTACTTTGGAAGTAGAAAATAAAATAATATAAGTACCTTGGTGTATTCAATCATCAATCCCACTAAGATCATCTTAGCTGATCTAGACTGAACATAGATATTCCATAATTATTTATAGAGAAAAAAGGTACAACTAATAAGATATTCTTTTTACCTTCTTATTTGGTAAATGTATGGAATATAAGATAAGTCTTATACAATTTTTATTTTTATTTGTTATAAACTTGTAAAATTGGTTATATATATTAAGTGTATTTAATTGCTTTTTCAGTCCAAACCACTCAAAAACGGTCTTAAACTGTTAGTTCAATTGCATGTTTAAAAAATTATCTGCACTTAATTCATGCATTAGCATAAAATTTCATTTATATTTTATTAAAGCATGAACCAAAATTACAAAAAAAGGGAAAAATAAATCCGACAGTACTATTTTCTAACACTTATTAAATAACGAACCTAACATTATAATTTTATTGTAAATAATTATCAAAGTCTGTAGTAAGACTTCCAATCTCAAAAAAGTAATTTTATTGTATAATCATATGTCCCATACCAAAAAGTGATTTGTGTTGTTTAATAGTATATACTCTTTGATTGTAACTCTTAAAATGCTCAAAGAGTCAATTTTCCTGAGGTTTTACACTACTTAAAAGTTCACCATTGTAATTTGTACATCTATAATTCATAATACTCCAATCTTCCTTAATTCAAGGAGAAAAAATAAATATGTAGATCCAATTTGCAGTAACACAAATATAAATTAAACCTAAAAATATATAATAAAAAAAAAGGTAAAATGAAAGAAAAAACCCATGCATTTACACTTTTCCCTTGACAAGACATGATAAGCAAATCTGGCAAACAGAAGAAACCAATACCAAGAAGCAATTCAGAAAAAGAAAAGAATGAATAGACAAATCCAAAGCAAAACCTATCTGTTAGTTTTTCTGATCATTATCATACATCCATAACAAAATAAAAACAAGTCACATAATTATAAAAATAAATTAACAGAAAATATAAAACACAAACTTTAGTTTAAATAAATTAATTCTCCATAAAAAAGATTGATTATTTATTGTTATGTTTCACCATGAACCTCCAGCAAGCATCCCATTCCAATATCCATTTGCTTCTCCTTGACCTCTATCCTGCTCATGAAACTGATGATCATTTGTTGAAACTGGCTTTAATTCTTCAAAAGGAAAAAGCATTCTTGATGGATTTGTATGATCTTGATCATGAACATCTTGTATATTTCCATATGCATTATTTTCAAGCCCATCTAATGAAAAACTCAAACTTGGCTTAAACTGATCATCATTCAAAGTAAAACCAGATGAATAAACTGAATTTGAATCAGTTATAAAAGAACTCAGCCCATTACTTGTGCCTAAATTTCCTGTCTTGAGAAACTCCATAACTGGTAGATTAGAATTAGGGTTTTGAGGGTTAAGATTTTTTGAGTCAAGCCCAAATGGTAAATTAACAAACTCAGAAATCCCATTATAGTGGGATGGATTATAAGCTAGATTTAGGTCATGCCCTTCATGGATCTTAGGGTTTTGAGGTGAAAATTTTGGTGGGCTAAGATCTGGGATACTATTCATTTTCTTTGATGATGATGATGAAACAATAGTAATATTTGAAGGGGCTGATGATGAAGGTCTTTTGTTCTTTCTTGATCCTCCACCTACAGGAACATTTCTCAAAGATCCACCTTCAGTCCAATACCTTCTACATGTTTTGCAGAAATATCTTGGCTGTGTAAGACTGTAATTGTTGTAATAACAGAATTTTGTGTTTGTAGAATTGCATCTTGGACAGTTCACAGCTTGTTCCTTTTGTGGTCTTGGTTTTTTTTCTATATTTGCTGGCCTTGAATTTTCAACTGTTGCATGGTTCACATGAACTCCAATTCCCTAAAAATAAGGGGGAAAAAGAGATCAGAAAGTAAATTATAAACAATCACTGAAACTTTTGAAGGTAAAAAAAGAAGAAGAAGAAAGCAAACAAACAAACAAGAAAAAAACAGGCAACACAAGATGGGGTGAACAAAGATTCATAATAAAGCAATAAAAACAAATTGAATTTTTAGCTTTTCATTACATCTGATCATGCTTTTGCAGATGGTGGAAAAGAGAAAGTTAAAGTTGAGCACTAGCTTCCATACATATGAAAACATTTAGCAAAACATAAAAAGGATTAGTGGGGTTTGATCATATCTAATCTGCAGATATATAAAGTTATATTACCTTTAAATTAAATGGTTATGAAGAAAAAGAAAGATGCTAAATAAATCAACCCTAGAAAGATAGATAGATGGTGTGATGATATCATGGAGAGAAAAAACATGGATTAGCTTTACCTGTGGCCACTGAGCAGTATCCATAGCAGAAAAGAGGAGAGAGAGAGAGAGAGAGAGAGAGAGAGAGAGAGAGTCTTGAAAGAGAGGAAAAACAACAACTTTTGAGCAAATGGTCTTTAAAGCAAGAAAGCTACTTCAAGAGGTTTTGTAGTGTTTGGCATTTGTATATGTTTGCTTGCTATAATATTATAATATTATCCCAGTTATAATGTGACTGTAATATTTGGTGACTCTTGAAATTTGAGTTTAAACGTTTATATGTATCAAATTTATATATATATAATTATGTTATATAATATAAACTATTTTGAAATTTTGAATTTTGAGACTCACTATATATGACTGTGTCAGAATTTTCTGTTTCAAATTTCTATTTTATTTCTTATTTTACGTATACAGATTTTTGACACTTGAAATTCACATATTAAGTGATGTTGAATATGTATAAATATTTTGACACATATCGAACATCAAATATATCAAATAGAAAATGAAACACAATTTGAAATAGAAAAGGGAATACAATTTGAAATATAAAATCTTGTCCGGTCAAAAAGATGGGATGGTTTTGTTTTTTTTTTCTTTTTCCTCTTTTCAATAGTTTGATGTCTTGATAATTGTCATTATGGTTATTAGTAGAATTCCTTTTGTTAACTAGGATATTTCGTGGAAGATGTTTTTGTTTATGCTTTTCATTTTCGGCAATAAATTGAAGAATTCAATTTTAAAGTTATGTTAATTGATAATTCAATTTCCCCATATTTTTTAGTAAATTCAAGTGAAAAATCTACACTTGTTTATTTTTCGGATAAGACATGGGTTTTGGACTCGTGGATTGGGAAATTAAAAGCTTTTTTATCTTCACTAAATTGATTTTACTTTGGTTTTGATTGTAATTTAATTAATTATCATGATTTACGTACCTATCAATATTTGAAAATAAAAGTAATTAAACTCCATGTTGATACTTTAAATAGAAATCTTCCAAGTGCATGTCATTGACTTGAAACAAATATAAGCCTAGAAAGTTACCCTTTTTGAGTCAAGAAAGTAACGAAATGCCAAAAATCTGAATTAAAATGTCATCCTAAAAATAAGACTACAAAAAGAATATAAAATAGAAAAAAGCAATACTAAATCCGGAAATGAAAGACATATGCAAGTGGTATTGATTGAATATAAAATTACATTAAAATAGGAAGACATATTTTTGTGATGGAAACATACCATGACCTAAATACGTAAGATACAAGATTCATAACTAAAATAATAATACCATATGATTCTTTTCTATTTTTAAAGGATATTTATGTAATTTAATGTGTTTTATAATTAGAAATAAATACTAAATATCCTGAATTAAAATATTGGTCTGAGACAAAAAAATATAAATCATAACTTATGAATATGAAAAATTTACATGGTGCATTACACATAAATGTAAGAAAGTATTCTCAAAATTTATGATGTAATCAACAATATAGACTTATGTTTAATGTAAATTTAGGGAGTTAATTAGGTTTATGTTAAGTTAATAAACATAGTATTAGTTATAATGTAAGGTTAGAAGACATCTAATTTTTATAGGGTATGAACATGCATGCTAATATATAAATATAAGTTTTTTATATCATTATTATTGTATTCAAATTTTTGAAGACGTGGTTCTTCAATAATTAGAAATATGATACCATATCTTAACATATATATGCATAATTTAGTGTCTATAAAAGATAATACAAGAAGACATCACTTTATTTCAATTTGACTAGAGAAATGGTACTTCCTTTACAAAACAAATTATTCTTTTTAACTGCAAGGCAAAAAATGCTCTAAAAGGTGTATTTTTCTTTTAATTTAATACTACATATTTCTCTAGTAGGTCCCATTATATACAATTATTGTAATTGTATAGAATTTAATTTTCACATTATTGTAGTTATGTCAAAACCCGAAACTTAATTAAACTTAATTATGCTCTAACACACGAATTTAGTTCTATTGTATACCATTATATATACATTATGTATATACATATGTCATAAGAATAATCTATATTACATAGAAATTTCCTTACAAACTTCCATTCTTGCTTCCTTGTTAAGATCTGCAAATCTCCATAGTGCTTTTTAAACGGAATATTGAAAAACATACTATAAAATTGTAATAAAAAAATGTTAGTGCTTTGTCGGCCCAACTCAAAAGCTAAGTCATGTAATAATATATATATATATATATATATATATATATATATATATATAGTATAAAAGTGGACAAGTCAAAATTAATTCCTATATTTTATACACCAAATTGGACTAATTATGACTCTTATGCTAAAAAGATTATGATGCTAATTCGTACATTAAGGGCATAAGATGGGGTCCTCAAGAAATTAGTACAATTATGACCATAATGTCTTGTTCACTGCTAGACAGGCAAAATGAGCTCAAACGTCTCATGTAATAACATGTCAAAAACCAACTATTTTTAGTGGGGCACTTGAGAGTTTTATCCACACTCTTCTATTTTTTTTTTTTTTCCAATTATTCTTTTATACCTCAAATACATATGATTGATGTATTGCATGGTATAGTTGAGGTATATATATTATATACGATCATACTCGAAAATTACTATAACTCGTCAATTTGAAAAATTCAAGACGTGGGCCCAAAAATTTATAACCCGTCAATCTGAAAGATTCATGTGATCTGAATACATATGTGGATTCTAGAAACGTGTTTGATTAAACCTAATCGAGATAAAGAATTATATTGATTCAATGTTGCTTAATTGCTCATCCATTTTCGTTACATATATCGATCTAGAAGGAAGAAATTATTGAATAGAAAACCAATTAGGGTTTCTTGTACCCTAAAATTTAGAACTATAAATATGACTAGTTTAACTAAAATATAATCCTTTTTGGGCTTCCAAACATATTACACTTAGAATTGGGCCAAATTATCTTTTACCCCTCTTAAGTTGAAAGCCCATAAGGTCAATAAAATTATCCTAAATTATCTTTTTTTGGCCCAAGCCCATCTTATGTCCATAAATCAGCCCATAGCACAAATCTTATAATTTTCCTTCTATTCTTTAATAAATATATATTATATTATATTATATTATATTATATTATATTATATAAATATTAAGCAAAAAATATCATTATCATTGTACCCATTTTTGTACAAAAACATTAAAGAGTGATGTCCTGAAAATTTTAACATTTTTCTGCAAAATGTACCTTAGTCACAGAGAGCAAAAACACTTTTAACCTGTAATTAATAATTATGATTGAATTACAGGACCACCCTATGTACATTACAATCCTTCTCTGCAATATCTTAGTGTGGTCCAATTTAGCCCTTATTACCATAATGACAACCCCTTAGCTTCTGGATTTTTACCCACAAAATTATTAGATTTTGGATTAAATGTACCCCCACAACCACAATTCTACAACATTTTACAATTTCCACAAAAAAAAAAAAAAAAAAAATTGTACTTACTTTTTGTATTTATTATTGCGTAGTTTTCACCATCTACCCTAAAGTTTTTCCTTAATCGTACATCTGGTTTTTAGGATCATGTCGTTTCTTATAAAATCAAATTATTTGAATAATAGCATCTGATTATGTTACAATATCTCACCCAAATTATATGATATTAATGTTACTCATATATGATCATGTACAAATTTTCTCTAAATTGAAATATTACTTTATCATATCACAATATTGAGTAACATTAACCATTATTACTCTTTTTGTTTGCTATAATTTTGTTAATCTTTTATCCTTGTTTAATAGTACTCAATTTTTCAATAACTCTAAACTATCAAGAGTTATGTAATTGGAACTCAAAAAAGAGAAAACAAATATTTTGGCCAACTCCTAGGAAGAAAATATATATATATAGCATTTTTTTGGGGAATGCAAGATGTGACCCGAATTCGGCAGAAAGTGAGCAGAGAATTCGGGTCAGAATTCGGATCCACATGTCTTTTTGGGCCTCAACATTTCTTATTTTCCTGCTATTTTCATCAACTATCCACTCCATTTATTAGTTATTTTTGTAGTACTTTTTTGGAGTTAATTTAAAAAGTAATATGGGTTACAATTGTTTTATATATTTCCACACATTTGAGATCATTAATTTGATTCATATTGAGCAATTGTTAGAAGTTCTTTAGGGTTCAAAACTCCAAAACCAAGTACAATTTGTAAGAAAACACTGGTCCCAAAATTGGAATTTTGCACATGAGAATTAATATGTAATTGCATTAGTACATTTGAGTGGGCTCAACAATGTAACAAGTTTTTCATATAAAAGTTGGGTACTCTAAAGATGATGAGGGGATGAATGTGACTATGGCATATTTCACATGGCTATTTAAAATGGTACAAAAACAATATGTAATACGCGTTTTGAAATTTCTCAACGTCAAATTGACAATTCAGATGTGAGTTATGACATATAGTTTGAAAAACGCAAGAGACAGTACAAAACTTTTTTGCAGTAGTATTTATATCTGTGTTTCAATCTGATTACGAACTCACTCTTCGAACACGAAAAAAAATACGAAAACGCATTGTAAGTGGCATTTCGATTAGATTCTATTGGCTTGAATTGCTCAACAAACATTGTCTATGGCAATTTGGAAGCAAACAAAATAGAGTATGAAAAATTCAACTTTATTCATTATATTTCATTCCTATCATTTGAGATCAATAATTGAAAGAACCAAATCAAAAATTGCCCAAATATTAATCTATAGGACCTAAATTAAAATCCTCCAAGCAAAAGTTTGTAGCCCTTGAAGCTTATAAAAGATATATATATATATATATATATATATATATATATATATATATATATACACACATATAGACACAAAGAGAAAGAAAAAGAATAGAAGAGGTTGAAAAGGGGGCCAAGCCATGTTTAAAGGTATATAGTGGTTAGTGGGTATCCATCCAAATTAATCCAATTTCAGAGAAATGCAACTATCAAAGGCCCACCCCCTCCATCATCCTTGTTTGGTGGTGAATTGTCCATATTATTATTATTATTATTATTATTATTATTATTATTATTATTATTATTATTATTATTATTATTATTATTATTATTATTTATTATTATTATTATTTAATTTCTTTTTTTAAGAACACTAATAAGTAATATATAGTAAGATTTCAAAGATTGTGAACCATCCACACGTGCTACATCAAGCCCATCCACATAAAAACATGAAAATAAAAACATATATATCAAGTTCGTCACACTTTGTCACTTTTTCTATATACTTTAAAATCTCGTTTTACAATGCACGAATGTAGATATTAAAAAATAAGTATAGAGATATTACAATTCTAGAATACCCTATCATGTGTTATTGTTTAATTTTTTAAATTGATGTAAACTACAAATATATAAATGATACTCATATATAACTTTTTAGATCATTTAAACTTGGTAAAAATTTGAAAGAAAAAAAATATTATACTCTCTTTAAATATCTAATATAGGGCTTTTTATATATAACCCCTGAGGTATTTAGCTTTAGCAAATAACCCCTCGAGGTATGAAATTTTGGCAAGTAACCACTTTTGTTAAGTTGACCGTTAGTCAACAGTTAACTTTATGGGCAAACTTGTAATTTATATATTAAAACAAGGAACAAAAAAAATTATTTCACTTTATACAGCAATAATTTTTCTCAATTTCAAATGTTTATTTATTTATCTAAATATTTAGATATATATTATATTATTCTATCTAATGATTTGAATGTAAGATTAAATAAATTTAGATAAATAATTTGAAGGTAATATAATATTTGAAATTGAAGGTAATTAGATAGAATAATATAACATATAATATATAATATAATATTTGAAGGTAGAATAATATAATATTATAAATTTGAAGGTAATTTAGATAGATAATATTAGTACAATATTTGAAGGTTTGAAGGTAAAATTAAATAAATTTAAATAAATAATTTGAAGGTAATATAATATTTAAAATTGAAGGTAATTAGATAAAATAATATAATATATAATATAATATTTGAAGGTTAGAATAATATAATATTATAATATATAAATTTGAGCGTAATTTAGATAGAATAATATAATATATATTTAAATTTTTAGATAATTAAATAAATTATTGTTGTATAAAGTGAATTAAATTTTATTTATTTATTTTTGTTGTTCTTTATTTTTATATGTAAAATTACAATTTTGTCCATTAACTTAACCATTGACTAACGGTCAACTTAACAGAAAGGGTTACTTGCCAAAATTTCATACATCGGGGGGTTATTTGCTAAAGCTAAATACCTCGGGGGTTATATACAAAAAGCTCATCTAACATACCATTAACCCTTACGAACATATATCAGCATCATCTTAATATTATATCTACCACAAATTTTAATAGTTACATTTGAATAACCTTATTTCTTATATCCAAAATTTGATTTATTTTCTTCACATTGTAACTTTGAGTGTTGTTTCACCATTTATAGGCTTTAGTAGATCTACAAAGTGGACATTATTTGTTTCACCCAAAGTAGATACTGGCAGATTTTTAGAGATTATAAAATTTATTTAAAATACAAGTCAACTTGGATTATTATTACCAGCATTTCCTGACCACATATTCAATGCATCTGCTCTATGTTTCTTTTCTTTTTTATTTAATTCTTTTATTAAAATATTTAGAGCTCGAAAATGTGGTTCTGTTAATCTGATTTTAGGATATTTAATTAATACATATTCTTCCTCTATTTTAGGGAATTTCATGCAGTTGGCGAGTTAAATAATTAAGGAAAAATAATAATTTATGTAGTAGATTGTTCTTTAATTAATTTGTTAGTATTTAAACAACAATAATAATTCTAGAATCAATATGGGCTAATCCATATAAAAAAAAATAAGAAAAATTTGATGGCTCTATATGGGTTGAACGTGCACACATAAATTGTCACAAGTTATGAACTTTTTAGTATAAAAATCGAAATAAATAATGTATATTTTGATACAAAAATGATATAAAATCAAATTAATTTACTAGGAATAGACAAGTCCTTGTACTCAATTTTCTAGTGCCTGTACTTGAAGATTTTTCTGCTTTATTTCCTTTGTTTCTATTTTTATTTCTAAGCAATTTTCTGTCAAATTCAGTACGATCCCAGTTAGAACAAAAGGTTTTGTGTCACATCATATGGCCTAGAATATTTTTTCTTTTAATTTTTTTTGATTTGGAATATGCTGATTAATTAATTAATTATGTCTCATAAATTGAAATGAGAAAAGAAAACATGTCAGGTGCTTTCCCCACTGTCAGATTTTTGGATTTTAATCTATTTGATTGTGACCAATATAACCCAATTTTTATAATTTTCTCACTTATGTAAAGTTTTGGGCATAATTAGGGGCTGGTCTTTTATTTATAATATAATATTATGGATTTAGAATTTTGTATGCATGAAAAACTTTATTGAGAAAAATATTCTTACAATTTACAGTATTTGAAGAATTAATTTTGAAATTTCGAGCCCAAAAATATATTGAAAAGGAAAAAATAAATAAAAACACCAAAAATGTGGAAGTTTGTGTGCTGTACTAGATAGGACAAAATTGTAGCAAAATAAACATGCATTAATAAGCAATGATCAACTTTCGTTGCAAAATAGGATTTCTTGTAGTAAAGATTGTAATCCACACATTTGAACATTTTCTTGATATTTTTGAAATATCTGCCTAATTTTTCATTTTTACAAGAATAATATAATTTCCATAATCAGGACCAATTCTAAAATGATAGCTCCATATATTATAGTATTATAAAAACATATTAAAAAATCGTGCATAAAGGATGACCAATTCTATATTTTGAAGATTATTATTTGTTTGAAATCTTATTTTTCGTTTTTCGATTTTGCCCATCAAGAAATCAGCTGAAATATGGTTGGGGTGCAAAGTCCAAACTTATTGCATTTTCAGGGTGGAGACCGCAATTTTTATAATTTTAGGATGGAGACTGTTTAATTAGCCTATTCTCGGGGTGCAATATGCAAATTACCCATTAAATAAATTTGGAATCAAATTAGGGAGCTTCTTAAAGTCTATGGTAATTCTTAAAGATAATATGTAGCAATAATGGAAGAGTTCGTATAATCTCGAAATATGAATATTCAATAAATTTGAAAAATGTTTTTTTCAGTAAAAACTAAAAAGTGATAAACCTTTAATTATGACTAACAAAGGAATTGATAGAGCCTCTGGCGGGCCATAAACCTCAATCTTTTCAGATAGCCACTTAATTATAATAAATTAATATTATAATTATCCTTAACTCTATTTTATTAATTACCAAATTACCCTAACTATTAACCGGACATATCACACTAGAAAAATAATATTATTGGAGCAGTTTTTAGAGAGAATAAACTATCCTATAATTATGCTCTTCTATCCAGTTGAATATAAATTCGAAAACAACATATTATTAATATTGTATTTACATAAAAGTATATAGCAATTCTTTCAAATTTTGTGTAATTCCATTCCGAAATACGAAATAGTATTCATGTTTGGCAGCATTTTTTGTCGTGGAAAATGACACTCTTTACCTCTTAAATGCGTTAGGTCTATTTGAAGCATTTAAACTCAAAGAAATGTCAACGAATTAATTATTAAAAAAACCTATACATGATTTAAATTCAACATGAAAACTACGAATTTGTTTTTATTTAACTCTTTAATCTTTGTCAAAAGGTTGAATCCCCAACCCCAAGGGCCCCCATGCCCCGGCCCGACAGAGCTATGGGAGGAATAAATCATGGTAACCCAGCCAATCACAGGGGCTAGACCAGTGCCCACCGCGCACAAGGAGCCCCCCTCACTTGAGAGGTTGCTCCCACACTGCCGCTGGTGGGACTCGATCCTTGGTCATTGTCCAAACTTCACCCTTCTGTGACCAACTGGGCTGCCCATGCGGGCTAAACTCTTTAATCTTTGACCAACTAATATTTGCATGCAGTGTTATTCAATTATTATTTCTTTAAAAGATTGACCTAAGTTATTTGTTATTGTGTTAAAAGAACACAATCATATTTATTTAAGGTGTTTAATAATGCTGTTAAAAAGTCAAATATATATGTCGGCCACCAATAATAAATTGAGTTTAGTGATATAGCCAGAGCAATTTTCATCTTGCCAGAGCAACATATATTTCTTTACAATTTTACCCTTGTTTATATTATTATTTTTCTAAAATAAAATAGGCTCTCCATTGCTCGATTTGAGTAATTCATATTCCTGATGATACGATCATATGAAGGTTTGTCGCGTTTATGGTATCGTGTCTGAGGAGGTGTATAAATGGCCATGCAAGGATTAAGTTAGCCAAGGGTATAGATGTCAATGGATAACTATTTGCTCTGGCAATATGAAAATTGTTTTGGCATTAACAAACTTATAGAGATAAAAAAAGTTGATAAATATTCTATTAATTATCATTGAAAGTTGAAACAATGGTCGGCACTTAGCAAAAACAATTCATGGCGAAACTTTCGGGAAAGAAATGCTCACCTAAGCAATGACCTTAGTACATAAAAATTTAGAAATTCATAATATTATTTTCATTTTATTTTTGGCTCTTGATTTATTAAGATACTATTAATTTTTTCTAATAAATATTGATTATATAAATTCAATACCTTGTTTTATTATAGCCATTTCTTATTAAAACTAAAAGAAATGATAAAAATATATAATGAATTTCCTATTAGAACTAAATTAAGTGATAGGAATGCAATAAATTAGAAAGTAATATTGAAAATTCACAACCAAGTATATAAATAAAAAAATGTAGAAGGGGCAGTGGTCTATCATCTGTTAAGTAACCTGCAATTTTTATCCATATTGTATGGAGGAGGAAACAATCATTAAATCATCATATAGGATAAGATTTTTATTTTTTTTTTAACTTGGGTAGGTGTAAAGAAAAAAAAAATCGAATTTTATTTATATTTTGATAGGTGCAATTTTGAAAAAAAAATTAAATCTACTCGTAAATTGATATAGTTATATAACTGATATGATATAATATGTTAGAACTCGGGTCGTACCGAATGACTCTAAAGTGCAATTCAAATCTTGAAACTCTAATATTAAATAGACATATATTATTATTAATTTAAAATAAATGTCAAAAGTTAAGAGAATCTGGTTCTCTTTGAGATTGAAAAACAAATCAGCATGCAACCAAATTCCATGAACTATAATAGAAAGTATATATTTATATATATTTAATTTCTTCAGAGAATTAATAATATAGAGAATATAATAATTCATATACATTATCGTTCAAGTTATATTATTATGTATATATGTAAAAGATATCCAACAGACACAAATTATGTCAATAATTACAGCTCAATCACTCCCATGCATGTTCATAATATTAAATAATTAATACCAAGAAACAAAAAGGAACTTTGAATCAGTTCCCTAATTATTTTGCAACATTAAATTATTTAATTATATAATAATGATACGTGCGGTTAGGTTAATATAGTACAATCATCTCTTTTTTTTTTTAAGAAGCATATAATTATGTATTAGTCAGCTCCATTAAAACCGATTTTGCATAGAAATTAGTAATAATTTTAACCATGAACTTAAAAATAATTATAATTGCAATTATTATTTGTTATTATGAGAGTTTTGTTTGGATTTTTCGATTTTGAGACACATTTTGTGATGTTTGGGACAATTTTCTCTTTAACTCATCAAATATGTACACCTAAAATATGTAACCCTACCATAATACAAATGAAACTAAGAATCTTAATCATGCTAATATAAGTAATTATTTTTGTGGGGGAAATTATAATTTATTTAAGCAATTTATTTAGGAATTTTTGAGGTGTCAAGATTCTTGCCAATGCATTTGATGCTCAATTCTATGGTCATTGTAATATGAGGAAGATCAATAGTTGATATCCATGTGAGGAAGGACATATAGAAGCCATTTATAGGTATGATTGATTTGGTCTTTTTTTTTTTTTTTTTTGATGACAAGGGAACCCGCAGCCGCTACCGTTAGGTGCGTACTGGGTAAACTCCGCTCTTGTGTAATAGCTGCAAACCACACAAGAGAGGTAAACCAGCCTAGGTTGCCCATAGCTGACAGGCTCACAGTAGATGGTCTTTTTCTTTTGTTATTATAAAGAGTTGGCAAAGTGTGACACAAAGAAAGTCCTATTTTTGTGAAATATATTATGGTCATTTTTCAATAATTTTGTAGTCTTAAATTTTAATAGTAAATAAATTATATGTCTTTTGTGGCTTGTAACTTGAATATCGATGAAATCTCTAACATAGTCGCTTAAGTATTATTTTTTGAAATCTCTAACATAGTCGCTTAAGTATTATTTCTTGAATCGTGTAAATTTTTTTTGTGTGTGAGTTTGACACATTGAATAAATAGTTGGATCAGTGAATTATTTTGAGACACTTATAAAATATATTTCATACATTAGTATTTAAAAAGTAATCCAAAGATATAAAATTCGTAGAAAGTTATGGGTTTAAATCTTAGCTAAACGTCTCATAGAAGATAGGTTTCGCCATTTTATTCAAATTAAGACACATTTAAACTCTCTTTGGTTAAAAATGTTTGGTGAAAATCAGGACCTTTTTTTATATTTATATTTATAATCATATTCCTCACAAAATGGTGAATAAAAAAATGGTCCCAAATTAGCATTGAATTTCTCTTAATTTATTTTATTTTTAAATTTTTCTAGCAATCAAACAAGGAAAAAAAAAATTTTTGTCAATTTTTTTAACCAAATATAAAGTTAATTTTTGATAAGAGATAAAAGTACTCATACCAAAATGAAATGTAAATAATTGCAATTGAATTCAATATAGGGTAATGTTACAAGTGAAATTCTTATTGGTCTTGTACTCATAGAAGCATCAATATTATTTTTTTTTTTGAAGAAAAAAATAGTTCCATTATTTGCTATGATATATATTAGGAGTGAATTTTTTGTCTTTGTCTCACAATTAATGTTCTAAATACTTAGGATTATATATGTGGTGAATTATATATATGGTGAAGTTCATATTAATCCCACTAAATTGATGATTGTGATTTTTTTTACGAAATTGTCATTTATTCTACTAAAAAGTAATATATGTGTAAACTAATTAAGACACAAGACAAAACATTACAATTAACAATAAAGTCGTACGTATGAGTTCTCACATGACTTTATTAAACTACTTTAGTATTGTAGGGACTTTGTCTGTACTTAACACTTCAAGTGTTCATAATTTGGTCGGGAATCAAATAGATTAACCAATTAAAATAATTGTTAAAACATGATTAATTATGCTAAAAAGTAAAATAATTAAGTTGTTTGAGTAATTGGAAACAAGGGTAGTAATCACTTTTGACTTTGTTAACCCTCTTTCACCATTAACTTGGACAAAAATGTGTCACACCAAATTAAACTAGTTTTATATAATTTTGTCCATATTCATTTAACATACTTTTACTAAATCTTACTTAACAATTATGGTCTTCAATTCGATGATTTATTTTCAAGATAAAAGCGAGAATTTTTTTTTAAAGAATGAGAAATGTAGTGTGAGAAGTGTATTTGAATTATTTTTAGAAAAGAATATATAATTATTATGGTTGATGTGATACGTATTTTGTGTTATGTTATAAATTTATTGAAGTTAATATTAAATATTTTTAATCAAACTCATCGCCTTAAATATAAAATAAATAATTACAATAAATCTTATTTTGAACATTTCATTACTTTGTATTATAAATTTGATTAAAAAAATTTCCGTCATCGAGAGATCGTCAAAAACAATTATTTTAATCGACGGTGTTAAATGTCAAACTATAAATAATAGAATTCATAAATTTTAATATTTTTTTTGCAATTTTTTTTTTCAAAATTATCTAAAATTTGAAGAAATTTTTTGTGACACGGCAATCAAATGCGTTTTTTGAATTTTAATATTCTAAAATTCATTTTTTATAGAGGTTGTCAACCAATTAAAAGGGTAAAAAACTCCACAACTATCAAAACCATCTTTAAATGGTGAAATCTTTCAATAGTTTGAGTACGTAATACGTTGTTTTTAACCCCCCACCGTAAAATCACTCATTAAAAACACTTTAAAAAAAAAATTATTTGAAGCGTGCAATTAGGTAATGTTTGATTATGCAAATCACAATTAATCCACTTGTGCGGTTTAACTAAAGTTGAAAATCCATTATGAGATTAGGGGAAGAGCTTTTCCGTAATTGCGGATATTTATTCATATGAAGTACTTAAATAATAACTCACAAGATCTTAAATCGACTTTTTTGAATTTAATTTGAAAATATAAAATTATTAGACTTATCGTGTAAGTCATTTTTATGAACCCCCAAAATATTAAGCCATTATATAGTCGAGGTTCGGAGCAAAATAAAGTAAATGTAAGTTAATTTAAGATCGTATAACCATAAGAAATTAAATAATTGAATATACAAGATTTTTCAATCTATTTAGACATTAAACTAGATACAATACCGCATTTAATAATTAAAAAAAAAAATTAGACACCAATTATGTAATGCGGGCCATTTATTAATATATAGAAATGTGTTTATTTTCAATATGAACACATTAAACATATTTAATACAATATGAGAAGAATATATGATTGGAGGGTGGCCATTGGGAGGCAATGACAACCCATACCCTCTAAACAGAAGAATATGTCAGAAAAATTTTGACCTCAAATCAACAAATCCTGGGCATTTTTGGAATTTACTTTATACTTGTCGGAAATATACAATATCTCATAATTTAGACCCATTCCCTATTGCAGCTAAAATAGGGTTCTTTATAAATTACTCAATTTGCTTTATATATATATATATATATATATATATATGAATGAAAATATTATTTATCACATTTTATTTTGGAAATAAATAAATTTAAATGTATTTTAGCACTATACATAAATAGGAGCAATTATACATAGGAAATTGGTAAACCACTAAATCATTTTTTCCGATTTCTTTTGTCCAAAGAACACATAAACGTTAATTATCATAATTGAATATTTACTATTCTTTATTAAAAAACCATTTACCTATATTTTGTCAAATCAATTTGTTATCATTTATTTGAAAATAGATTTTCCATAATTGAGATGAAAAATAAATAATACTCTAATCTCCATAACCTACCAAATATTAGTTTTTTTAGTATAGGTAACTGTCAAATATCAATTCAAGTAAGTCTTAATTCTTAAAGGGCAGCCTTCAATTTAGACCAAGAAAGACAAATATTTTGATTCTTCGAATAGATTTTTGCCACTTAGGGTTATTGATTTTGAGATTTCAATTCAATTTGATAATTATGGTCAACTTATCACTTTCATCTACTTCATTAAATGTTGATAATACTATTAAATCACTGTTGAAAAATTCAATTTTTTTGTTACAAGAAAATTCCCCTATCAAGTAATTAATTCTATTGTATGAATAATTGTGAATATTTTGGGTAAGAAAATGAATAGATTAATCAAATCAAAAACCAGTTCATTTAGAATAAGGTTATTTACATTTACAAGGTTCAAAGTTTCGGTACGAACCTAAATTTCGGGTGGTTAGATATTAGAAACGTTTCGGAAACGTTTCGGAAAAGTAGGAGAAAACTTGCAAAAACGAGAAAAAAGACGGAAACAATGTGAAAGAAAAGTAAACAACAAATGCTATCTTTATTCATTTTCAAAAATCAATATTTTGTTTCTAAATTTATACATGTACATCAGTAGTTGATAAAAAAATTTAATAACGAACTAAGTTATAATATTGGATTCAGATTTAGCGTTTTTATAACATATAATCGACAAAGTTTAAGCAACTTTACCTGTAAAATACAAAATTATAAAAGTTTTACGGTATATATTTTTAAATTATTAAAAGAAAAAATTGCTCATATAACATTATAATCAGTAATATGTATTACATTGTTTGTTAAAATAATCATTTAATAATTCATATATCGTTATAAGAAAAATTGTAATATCTTAGTTTTTTGTGTTTTCTTATGTGTGTATTTGAATATAAACAAAATTGTGATTTCGTTGATTAATTATTTATATTTGATTATATTTTAGACTTAATTTAGTAAATTGTTAGAATTATTTATTTTTTAAATTTCATTCACTATTATACTCGGAAAAAAATTAAGAAACTTTCAGTGTTTCGTGGAAACAATTGAAACATTGAAAGTTTCGATGGAAACAATGGAAACATTACGAGTTTCCTTGGAAACATTGTAATTTCAAAACTACTTTATAATTTATTTTCGCTTAGTTAAAAAACGGAAACTTTTCGAACTTTTCGATGGAAAAGAAAAAAAATTAGAACCATGGTTATTTATATTATTTTTAGACATATCTTATTATTGTGTACTTAACCTCCAAATCTTACTACTAAAAAAATGGTATAGTATATATATTTTAAATAATTAAATTAAATATTGAACCGACACAATTTAGATGCCAAAATACATATCTCCACGAAGAATATTTGCTACTTTCAATAGTAAATAAGCTTATTTTCTCATAAATGCGTGTACCAATTACAACCGTGACTTAGTGCAAAATTCCATATTCCAAAATTGAAGATTTGGAGTCAAAAATATTGAATTTGACTTCAAATAGTGAAATGTAGAAGCATCATCATAGTCTAATTTAAAACCCACCAAATCCACTATAAAATTTTGTCCACACGCATTATATGTGACATATAGATAGAGATTGAGAGACAATTTGTTACCATATATATATATATATATATATATGTAAATGTTTAATTGGTACATATATGATTTATATATTTGATATAATTTCATAATTGTTAGTATCTTAGATATAGTTTTTTTTTACAGAAGTTATATTTAGACTATATTTCATTCTATCTCAATTATATTATTAAAAAATTATACCATATTATATATATACATATATTAGAAGCAGCTAAATATGTTAAACTTACTTTTTTATTATCTTTGAAGAGTTTTAGAAAAATATAATAGTGATGAGTAATTATATAATTTGCAAAATAAAAATAAAAGTATGCAGTTTGGAAAAGTTTAATTGGCTAATATTAACAAAAGCAAAAGCTTGAAATAAATATATTAACCTGATTTAGGAGTTTGATTGATTGAAATACATATGTAAACTTTAATTCGTATTAAAAAATGATCAGTTTACATAAATGAGGCAAATCTTTTTAACATTTTGGATTTTCATCTAATACGCGCAACATATTCGTTTTTATTAACATTGTAAAACTTAATTATATCTTTAATAAAAAATATTGCTATATTAAAAAGAAGATAAATAAAGATTTAGAGCGTGAACATATAATACTTATATATATAGTATGTATTGGACTATCATTTTGTCTAATTTATTTTTGTAGCAATTTACAATAAAATTAATTTATACTTTTTTCCAATTATAAGTGGCAAAAATAGGGTGAGAAAATTGGGCATTTTTATTTTATTATAAAAAATCGTATATTTACATTTTACACACAAAATCTCGTTTCTCGGGCCATACATATTTCACGGATATCAAGGATTTTTCTGCTTTTATTTTTCTTTTCCATTTTTAGTTTCATTTATTTACATTTAAGTCCCTTTGCTTTCCATTAACTACCATATTCTCCCTCTTCACCATGTTCTTTAATGGTCACTTCTGCGTTGCTAACCTTTCTAGAGACCCAAATTCATCGATCTATCTCCCTTCAATTCGATCTCATAAACCTGAATTAAAACCATGTGAGCAAATATCTTTGATCACCTATAAACTATTTCATCTTTTTTTTTTCGTTTCTGTTTCATGTATATTATGTGAATTTTTTCCGCCAGTTATGTTTTGCTTTTTTCTTATCATGTTTCTTGAAATGTGATTAATTGGGTTTCTAGAACGCGTAAAAAGTCGTTATCTTGGTAATGGGTTTGATTTTCTCGGTTAAATTCATATGGGTTTTGCTTGTGTTTTTCTCTCCCCCTGCCTTTTTTTGTGTACTTTATAAGCATAAGTTTTAATTAATTTTTAAATGTGAGAAGTTATTCATGTGGGAGACCAGGTTCAATGCGTATGAATTGGGATCCATGTCGGATCTATTGTTTAATTTTTCGTGTTAGTTCTTATCAGTAGTAGTAATTTTTTATGTTCTTCCTGTACAGGTTATTTTATTATAGTTTTGCTGAACCTTGGTAGTGGTGCTATATGTTTGTTTAATCACTTCATATTTTAACTTTAATTTTGTTTCTTAAAAGGTTTTATATCTGAAGGGGAATAAGCACATTGCCTAGGGCTTGAAAAGTTGGTTTCTTGCAGTTGGGTTTCTGTCTTTTCATGGGTTGAACTCAAGGAATCATGGATAACTTCATCGAGGACAACGGAGAATCTCGATTTTTCGACGCCCTGGAGCACATTTCACAAGACCCTGATTTTGTATCTGAAGAAAATTTCACTTGTAATAGAAATTGGGAATATGATGTGTGGATTAATACTCCTCAAAGTGTTGGAGAGCGTAGAAGGAAATTCATTAAATGGATGGGAATGAGCCCAGAAAGAGAAACCACTGTAGATACAGTTGATGGCAGTAAAAATGGTGTTTTTGCAGAAAATTTTGATAGAATTATGGAGAATAGTGGGGCTGTGCTAAGAACCACAAGCATTGAAGATGAATATTCTTCGAGCCGTTCTTCTGTTTCGAGTTGGAATACTGATGATTTGGATTTGCCAAGAAGAATAGCCTCAAGTTCAAATGAGTGTAGAAATGGGAATGGAAATTCGAATTGTGGAAATGAATGTAAGCTTGGAAAAATTCGAGTCAATAGGTTGGACAATTTGATATCATCTCGAGAATTTTCAAATGTTTCTAAATTA
Source organism: Verbascum thapsus (assembly GCA_963669365.1). Lineage (NCBI taxonomy): Eukaryota > Viridiplantae > Streptophyta > Magnoliopsida > Lamiales > Scrophulariaceae > Verbascum > Verbascum thapsus. Next base: position 958,120 of record OY770120.1, read on the forward strand.
TCCTCCTCGGAAGCTGAGAATAATGTTTACACACCAAGAACAATGGAGAGATTGAAGTTGAAAGATAGATGTTTGAGTAAATTGCGGTCCATGACTTGTATGGCTAGCAATACTGTGAAAGATGATAATGTGGGATCGCAAAATTTAAGCCCAGTTCATGGCACGAAGATCCGAAGAGTCAAAGTTCGTGATATTCGAAAAAAATTGAAAGAATTTTCGGCCCTTTTCGCTGGACAAGATATCCAAGCTCATAACGGGCCAATATTGGCGATGAAATTTAGTCCTTGTGGAGAGTATTTGGCTAGTGCTGGTGAAGATAAGGTTGTAAGAATCTGGCAGGTTATGGAGGATGAAAGATCAGATATTGATATTCCAGATGTAGATCCTTCGTGCGTGTATTTCTCGGTGAATCATTTGTCTGAATTGGGACCTCACATGGTTGAAAAAGATAAGATTAACAAATCGAAAAGTTTGAAAAAAACACCAGACTCAGCCTGTGTTATTTTCCCACCAAAAGTTTTCAGAATTCTCGAGAAGCCATTGCATGTGTTTGAAGGTCATAATGGAGAAATCTTGGATCTTTCATGGTCGAGGGATAACGTACGTTAACTTTTCTTCGTTCAATTATATGATATCTGTTCATTTTTTCATTGAACTAATTTTTTTTGATTTGTTTCGTTATAGTGTTTGATTTCATCATCAGTTGATAAAACTGTTCGTTTATGGAAAGTCGGAGTTGATCACTGCCTAAAGGTGTTCTATCACAGTGATTATGGTATGATTTGGGAAATGACACTAAAGTAGTTTCATTTAGGGTGTGTTTGGATTGAAGGATTTGAAAACTATGGATTTCAAATTCATCGACAAATCCATTTAAGTTTGTTTGGATGAATTCATGTTCCAATGGATTTCAAATCCCTTGCCGTTCATTTTGAACTATTTTCTCCACAACTGTGGTGGATTTCAAAGGACACCATTTTAGGTGTCATTTGAAATCCTTCCTCCAAATCCCCTCCCTAAATCCAAAATCGCTCGATCCAAACACGCCCTTAGTAAATTTGATTTATTTGGCTAAAACGACATCTAATGCTTTGCAGTGACTTGCATTCAATTTAACCCTTTGAACGATGATTACTTCATCAGTGGTTCAATTGATGGGAAAGTTCGTATTTGGGCTGTAAATGGCTGTCAAGTTGTTGATTGGGCTGAAACGAGGGACATAATCACTGCTGTTTCTTATCAGCCTGATGGGCAGGTCTGTTTATAGTACTACACTTTTACTTATTTATTATTACATCCTCGAGTTTATTTATAAATTATAAGTATGAAATTGATATATGTTTGCTTGTTATACAGGGTGGTATCATTGGCTCTGTTACAGGAACCTGTCGTTTTTTCAATATATCAGGTAAATTATTCGTAAATACATTTTCTTGTCCATTCGTGCGGATTGAATTGTATTCACTTGCAGATGTCAATATTCGTTCATAAGAGTCGTTTCTGATGATACTCAATTCAAATGGCATTTATGTATATGTCGATATTGATGGTTTTACGTTTCTTGTATCAGATAATCACATCCAATTGGACACTCAGATTTGCATAACCAATAAGAAGAAATCACCTTGCAGAAGGATAACAGGCTTTCAGGTTTGTTACTACTAAACCATCTTCATGTGATTGCTAGTTTGCTTTGGCTCTATTTTTCTAATTCTTTTTTCTTCGTTTATTTAGTTTTTACCGCAAGACACGAGCAAAATACTGGTCACATGTGCTGATTCACAAGTCAGAATCATAGATGGCATAAATGTGATTGGGAAATACAAGGGTATTTTTCTGTGATTATTTGATTTGATCATCTAAAAATGTGTCTTTTTTTTTTTTAACATTCGTCTCGTTTTTTTATAACCAGGGCCTCGAAATACAGGGACCCATTGTTGCGCCTCGTTTACTGCAGATGGGAAACATATCATCTCATCATCTGAGGATTCAAATACATACATTTGGAACTATAGCGACCAATCAAAATCCATTAAATCCTTCGAATGTTTCTCATCTGATGCATCAATCGCAATACCATGGTCTGGTTTAAAATCATGTCAACTCGAAGAAAGATCAATCAAGTCATTACCTTTCTCATCTTCGACTTGTTTCTCGTTAAGTCAAGATTTTTATTTGGACTCGGGTTCGAAAATATCAGCAACTTGGCCTGAAGAAAAACTTCCCGTTTCAAATCCTTCGCCAATGGGCAAATCCCAGTACAAATTTTTCAAGACTTCTTGTCAGAGTTCGTCGAGTTCTCATGCGTGGGGCCTAGTTATTGTGACAGCTGGATGGGACGGGCGAATTAAAGCGTTCCATAATTATGGCTTACCAGTGACCTTATAAGGAAAGTCAAAACGGCCCGAAAATATTAAAATTTTGGATATGAATTATGATCATCTCCATGGACAGGCTGTTTTTGCAACTGGTGAAACAATAGGCTGGCACAATGAAGGTGGTTTTGGCAGTATTGAGAGTCTATTTGGTAAGAACCCCATCCATTAAATTTGCTATAGATTAAGGGTATTTGAGGATTATGATCCATTGAGTCCCACGTGGCTCGAGATTTGAAGTTCTGGAAGCTTCTAAGAATGACCCGTATTGGAAAATAAGAGCGAGTGTGAATCAAATGTACATTATTTAGCTTATCGGGATGATGGGTGCTTGTGGGACCCGAGTTTAGTCTCTTCGATTTATTGATCGTGGTGGGCCCCGGTGTAGCAAGGCTGGTGGTTGAAATTCGTTCTCAGGAAGAAAACGGGTGGTCTATATTGCGTGGTAATCGTGTTTAAGATGGGTTGAGTGATGGTTAATCGATCGAGCCAGGTTGAGATGATTCATTAACAATTTTGTTCTTTTTGATAAAATGATTTATATATATGTAAATAGATGGCAGTTGTGTATAGTATTGACTAGATTTTGGTGTGTGCTATTGCACAATAGTTCAAGTTGAATGTGAAGTAATACCACTTAGGCACTTACTATATAGGATGGATGCTTTGGATACACACTATTTCTCTGTATCTTTTTTGCAAGATTTTTTTTTTTTTTTAATTGATGATAATTTAATGAGTTATGGAGTTGTAGACATTCATAAATTTGTAAATAGAGACTTGCATTGGCCAACAGTCCTTGGACATGAATAATATATAATCCAGTGCTTAAATGAACAAAAAATTTAATATCAAGCCTGATTTAACTCAAATTGTATCATATAGACCCTCAAATACTGCTTACCAAAATATCAAATATAAGTATTTATATGTACTTTTAGTCACAAAATTCAACTATATGTGTAAAGCATAAGATGAACCCTAATCACCATGGAAAGTATAGGCAGTTCATCAGTCCTCTAACTAACCCTCCATTTGAGAAAACATATCCCCATTTTCTTCAATTAGAAAGTTACCTTCAAATCATATTAAAACTGAAAATTTTCTAATATCCCACCATTCAGCATACTATTTGTAAAACACAAAGTATTAAGCATTGGGGATCAGAAAAGCTACACTAAAACAGTAATGCTCTACATGAGAAACCATAAATCTGAGATCAAATCCCCATCACAAACTTCATTACCTCAATTACATCACAGTTAACCTAATTTCCAAAACAAACATCAAAATCATTAAAAGAATTATAAAATCCAAATACGCAAAAAAATACGATAAAAAGAAGTTACAACAAATAATCATGTCAAATATAAAGATTCATTTTGTTTTATTACCTTATCGCTAACAGGATCGGATCAAACAGGAAGATTATCAACAGCATATGCAGAATTATTCTGATTAGCACCGGTAGAAGAAGAAGAAGCGTTAGAATTGACGGAATAGAGAGCTGAGAGCATCAATGGACGATCCTTCGCCTCCTCTTCGTCATCGTCTTCGGTATCGAAGGTCGTTAGGTTAACGCAAGAGCACCGATCGAGAGAAGCGAAGAACGCCGCCGCAACGCTCGTACCAAACCACCGAGCGAGACCGTCGACTTTCCCGTAGTACGACACCGTTTCGTTCGGATTCTCCATTTTCTTCGATTTCCCGATGAACTGATAGATGGATTACGAATTCTAGAGAGAGAATTTGATAGGTACGACTTGTCAGTCACTAATTACTAATTAGCGTTTAATTCTCCTAATTTTTGTTCTTATCCGCGTTGAGCCTTTACACCTCACTTAAATATTATTATACACTCTAAAAATATAGTACTCAAAAGTCAAATATAATTTATAGAAACAAAATGAAACTATATCTTAGAAATATTTAATAATCGTAACATATTTTTATAATTTATAAAACATAGATTAAACACCAAATTTATTAATACTATTCACTTTGTGCTTTCACAGTTGTACACTAATTTATCTACCCATGAATAATACTTGTTCATTGAATACTTTTTGTAACTTTAAGTTTCATTTAGTTGACATATTTTGTGACACTTTGCACATGGGTTATTAACGTGGCCTTTTTGATCTCATTCGTATTATGGGAGTTGGCTTTCGCAGCTGTGCAGATTGCTTGGGAGTTAGATTGGTTGGATTAGCCCATTTTTCTGTAGGTTACATATTCACTTATGCAGCTTTCTTGATTGCCTCTACATCGGGAAAATTTGGCTAATTATATCCGCGATAATCTCATTTCTTTCGATGGAGAGAAAGCCCGCCTTCTTATATTTCTACATCTAGGATTCGACTTGTATCATCGATACTAATAGGACCTGAACCATTATGGCAAGGAAAAGTTTGATTCAGAGGGAGAAGAAGAGGCAAAAATTGGAACAGAAATATCATTTGATTCGTCGATCCTCAAAAAAAGAAATAAGCAAAGTTCCCTCGTTGAGTGACAAATGGGAAATTTATGGAAAGTTACAATCCCCACCACGGAATAGTGCACCTACACGCCTTCATCGCCGTTGTTTTTCGACCGGAAGGCCGAGAGCTAACTATCGGGACTTTGGACTATGTGAAATGGTTCATGCATGTTTGTTGCCAGGAGCAACAAGATCAAGTTGGTAAGGATTAACCTTACCCAGACCCAGACTCAAATAAATATTTTTATTGGGTCTGGGTTGGATCCAGACCCAATAATATATTTGGGTCTGGGTCGGCCCACCCAATGTAAGGTCTAGGTTGTAGCTTGTATATGTGAGAAATTAACAAGAAAAAAACTAGATTTCAAAAATCATATCATATAGAATCGAATTTAGAGGAGTATGGGCTAACGAAGCATGGGGATCTTATTGGAGTTGGGACCCAAAATAAACTTGGGCTTTTATTACTTGGCAGATTTATTTACATACAAGAACAAATAAAAAATTGAAGGGTACAAATTCTGCAATTGTGGCATCTATTGGATTTCTTATAATTCGGATATGCTATTTTGGGGTCAAATCTATTAGGAATAGGACTACATAGTTCGTCAATGTTAGGAAGCCTCGAGTTGTAAGTTATAAGTAAATCTCGTTATTGTAAAATAATGTATACAATAAAGTTAAACAACTTAAAACGCTGAGCAGACAGACTTAAAATATTTTAATTTTATTCGTATATCGTGTATCATAGTACCCTATCACGGCACTAACTGGGTTCCGAATCCCAGATGCGCAAGGTAAGTAAGTGTTGCATTCGAGGGAATGTAAGAAGAATGAGCAAAGTAGGTCCATTTGCAAGCATAAACATGAATACTACTATTACAAGTGAATGCAATAACTCCATAATTGTATCAAACAAAGTCCATTTATCACCAAAACTTCTATAATAACTACAATAAAACCCACCCTCATCAACACAAACACAAAACCTAAAACCTAATAAACGAATTTTAAAAACCGAAAACCTCTACAGTTCATCATGGTTATCCTCATCTTCATCCTCCATCTTTCCCGCCGGTGCACCACCCGACCTCTGATAAACAGCTGTAATAATCGGATTACAAACCGCTTCAACCTCCTTCAACTTCTCCTCATAATCTTCCTTCTCAGCCGTCTGATTATCATCCATCCATTCAAGGGCCTCCTTAGTAGCGGTCTCGATTTTCTCCTTCTCGTCAGATTCTAATTTGTCCGCTAATTTATCCTTGTCGTTGATTTGGTTCCTCATGTTGTAGACGTAAGTTTCTAGACTGTTCCGTGCGTCGATTCGTTCTTTGACCTTTTTGTCCTCCTCTGCAAACTCCTCGGCTTCTTTGACCATACGTTCGATTTCCTCTTGACTGAGACGGCCTTTGTCGTTGGTGATTGTGATCTTTTCGGATTTGCCAGAGGCTTTGTCCTCGGCTTTCACGTTTAGGATACCGTTGGCGTCTACTTCGAATGTTACTTCGATTTGGGGTGTTCCTCTGTTTGAAAGAAAAAGGAGGCATGTATTTAGAAAAAGAATGTTGAAATTTGATTGTGTTTAGGATGAGTTGCATATAATTATTAATTACTCCTGCAATTCAGCAATTCAGTAAGGGTGTGTTTGGATTGAGGTAGTTGGATTTGAAGAGTGGATTTGAGGAATGGATTTCAAATGACTTTAAAATGTAGTCATTCGAAATCCACCATGGTGATGGAAAGGATAGCTCAAAATGAGTGTCAATGGATTTGAAATTCATTACAATTTGGATTCATCCAAACAAACTCCATAGATTTGTCGATGAATTTGAAATCCATGACTTTGAAATCCTTCCATCCAAACAACCATAAAGAAACTTGGCCTAGTTAGTTAGTATGGAAAACCTATGTATGGTACGTGCACTAACATTTTGAGTCTGGCAAAAACGTTTATCTAAAGTACTTATGCATATTAAGTGTACTAAAATGTATATCTATAAGCCTAAGTTAGCTATGAACCCTAGAATTATCTATTAATTTCAAAATGCATACCAAAAACGGAAGAATTTTGCAATTACTCATGCGTATATGTATATTTGGGTATAATGTAAATCTCTAGTAAAGGGACTTTTATAGGTAAATGCTAACCTTGGGGCTGGGGCTATTCCGGTCAGATCAAATTTCCCAAGCAACCTACAATCTTTTGTGAGACTTCTTTCACCCTCAAAGACCTGTCAAATAACACCACTTTTAGTGTTATTACAACAAGGAAATTTTGCATTGTTTACTATTTCTTCAAAATTTCAAGAACCAAATCTGAATACCTGAATGGTGACGGTAGTTTGTTGATCCTGGTAAGTGGTAAAAACTTGAGATTTTTTGGTTGGGATAACAGTGTTCCTTGGGATCAATTTGGTCATCACCCCTCCAACAGTCTCAATACCAAGGGTCAATGGAGCCACATCCAAGAGAAGAATATCTGATTTCAAGCATGGGATTGTAAGTTAGCCAAAATATTCAAATATCATAAAGAAAATCAGGGAAATCACAATATTAGTTTCGTGGTGCACGTTTTTGCAATTTTCGCATCCATTTATTCGTGATCATGTACACAAGATACGTGACCGAACTAATGGTTTCTGTAGTACTAAAAATTGCACAAAAGTACATACTATAACACTAATTTTGCAAATTTGCAAAACAATGACACTAAAATTGCAAAAAATGTCTCATTTCTATAGGACAAATGCTGCAATTTCCCTAAAATCATTTATAAAGACAAATTGAGATATGGAATATTACCTTTGGTTTCATCACCTCCCTCTCCGCTTAAGATTCCTCCTTGCACAGCAGCACCATAAGCAACTGCCTCATCTGGGTTAACACCCTTGTTTGGTTCCTTCCCGTCAAAATAATCCTTCAAAAGCTGTTGAATTTTTGGAATCCTCGTGCTTCCACCAACAAGGACAATTTCGTCAATCTGGCGTTTTTCCAAACCAGCATCTTCCATGGCTTTCTTAACAGGGCCCATGGTTTTTCTGAACAAATCATTGTTCAGTTCTTCGAAACGAGCCCTTGTAAGAGGTTCGGAGAAATCTACACCGTCGAAGAGAGACTCAATCTCCACTCGGACCTGATGCTGACTGCTAAGAGCTCTTTTAGCACGTTCGGCTTCTCTCCTCAATTTGCCGAGTGCTCTGTTGTCCTTACTGATGTCCTTTCCGTGCTTCTTCTTGATCAACTTAATGAAGTAATCCATGATCCTGTGATCGAAATCCTCACCTGCAGGGAGAATAAAACATGTTGGCACTCGAAGAAAAGTATCTAAAATGTATAAAAAGTTCTCCCGCCAAATAGGATCATTTAAAATTCAGAGTCTGCATTCCATATTCCAGTTATTGCATATATTATGAATTTACTGTCACTTTTTTGGTTTGTTGGTCCACATTAGGGGCTCATAAATTACGGACTTGAAAGTTAAATCTATAATTACTAAACAAATCATATGCGATATGACACTCAAGATGCCATTTGAGCATAACATTAGCCATATGGCTAGATGTGCAGGACCAACATCATTAATAGTTAAAAGAAATCGCAATTGAGATTTCCCCCCAATAAAATTGAGAAACTGGTCAAATAGCTAGAGGATAAAGAATTTATCGTTACCTCCCAAATGAGTGTCTCCGTTGGTAGAAAGAACCTCAAAAACACCGTTATCAATAGTCAAGATACTGACATCAAATGTTCCACCACCAAGGTCAAAGACAAGAATGTTCTTTTCGCCACCTTTCTTGTCCAAACCATAAGCAATTGCTGCTGCAGTTGGTTCATTAATAATTCTCACAACATTCAACCCAGCAATTGTACCAGCATCTTTAGTGGCCTGCCTCTGAGCATCATTGAAGTAAGCTGCAGAACAGAAGATGCAAACAACATCAGAAAAATGACAAAATAATTATTTTTTTTAAAAACAATATCTGACAAATTCAGTTACCAGGAACAGTGACAACGGCATCCTTGATAGTCTTTCCAAGGTAAGCCTCTGCTGTCTCCTTCATCTTTGTCAATATCATGGCACTGATCTCCTCTGGACTGAAGACCTTGGTCTCACCATCTTTGATCTTGACTTCAATGTAAGGTTTTCCTTCCTTATTGACAATCTTGTAAGGGACAAGCTTCATGTCCTTTTGAACTTCTTTATCCTCAAACCTGCGGTAGCAAGAGTTGAGAGTCATGAAATTGACAATATACCTAATTATAGTTCGTGCGGAAGTAGAAAGAAAGGAATGAGATATTACTTTCTTCCAATGAGCCTCTTGACATCAAAGATGGTCCTCTCAGGATTAACAGCTGCTTGATTCTTTGCAGCCTCTCCAATCAACCTTTCTCCATCAGTGAAACCAACCCATGAAGGGGTAATGCGGTTACCTTGATCGTTTGCTATGATTTCAACATGTCCATTTTTGTATACACCAACACATGAATAGGTTGTACCAAGGTCTATGCCAATAACTGTCCCAAGTTTGGGAGACTCTTCTTTAGCTATGGCGAATGCAAATAAACTTCCTGTTCAAAGAATCAAAACCAAATTAACAAATGAACCCTGAGAATGGCAAAAGGTCGCACAAAAGTAACTCAGAAAATTCTAGACGTAAGTGTTCTTCATTAACCACCTTTTTTTCGTTTTATGATTTGCAAGTGTCTTTCATTTCACAACAATTCGAAGTCAATAACAAGTACAAAAAATTGATTCCACAATACCACTTCCGAATCAAAACTTGGGCATTCATTTGCAGGAAGAAAAAAAAAGAAATAGCAGAACGTTAGCCATAACTCTCGACATCATGACCTATCTATTTAGATATTAGACAACAAAACAAAACAATTCCGCAGTCTTACAACTCCGTTTCGTATTCACAGAACTGCATTCAACCCGTAAATTGATAAACAAAAATAAATCGTTTCGAAGTTAAACTTCTAAATACGTCAGATCTTAAAGGAAACTAACAACATACAAACTCATATCACATCTCCCGACGGAAGCAAAAAGATAAAATGCAAATTACAGAGAAAACAAAAAAACAAAAGAAGTATCATACGTCTTCAGGAAAGGCTAAAATAATTCTAAAATTCCTATACAAAATATCCTTCATTCTCAACATAAAGATTTACAGAAAAACATGAACTACAAACAACAGCATTACACACAGATTAATGAATTTTCAGTTAAAACAAAAGCTTTCAAAGAAAAACTCACCGATCAAAACGATTCCAAACACGATCGAAGAAGCGCGCCTCTTCCACGCAACCGCCATTGCTGCGAAGCTCAACAACTGATGAATTTTATCAATAACAATTACGTTCTATTTCTATGTGCTCTGTTTTCGTTGTCGTTGTGTAAGTATTTTCGTATCTGATGAATGAAAAATCGCAGAGGAGCGAAGATTTATATAGCAACTGGGGGTGCAGTGGTCACCCGTCATCAATGCCGACGTGGACCAATCAGATCTCGAGTATGTATCATGCCTTACTTTCGTACCGTAGTTTTAACTCCAAATTCGTATCACTCGTATGACGTGGACCAATCAAAATTTAAGGAGTGACTATGCGGACCAATGGGGATCTTTCGAGACTTGGTTTGATCTCCGCCGTTGGTTTGGAGATCGGACGAACGTGATACGTTCTCGGTTTTTTTTTTCTTCATTTTATTTAGAATTCTATTATTTGCTTTATCTAGAAAGTTCATGCTCTTTGTAGAAGCAATAAATAATGGCTAAAATTAGTAATGCTAATTAGCGGGTTATATTTGATGAGTTTCTAGATACAAAATAAATCATATTCACAATTCCAAATAATATTTTTGTGATTAATACTAATACATGACAAAAAATTTAATTCATTTTTGGTATTTCGTAATTTAATTGATAATAATACATAGCAAAGAAAAAAGACATAACAATATTATTCACAATATAATAAATCTAGCATAATATCTTGAATATTATTGTAAAAACTTATAATTATTTATGCTAATGAAGAATAATTTATGCTCTTTCACGTGAAGAAATCGTATAATCTAGAATTGGTACTCGTGTTTCCATTTCCAAAGCAATAAAATACACGATGATATATAATCCTTAATTAATAAGTTTTGACCATAAATATTAGTTTTTGATGGGTTCTATTTAGGCCTGTCAATGGGTGGGTCTTACCCAGACCCAGACCCAAAAGTGTGGGTCTGGGTCCGGACCCAGACCCAAAGTTTTGGGTCTAGACCCAAACCCAAAACTTCAGACCCATTGGGTCTGGGTCTATGTCTAGACCCAATTAATTTTGTTGTTTACTTCTTCTAATTATATATTTATATAATATATATTATAAAATATATTTTATTTTATAATTTAAATATTATCTAACTAAAATAGAGTGAATACATTTACATATAATTTGAAAAATATATGATCCCCAAATTGAATATAAAATTATATATACATATTAAATCTGAAATATAATTATTTGCATATATAAAATATCAAATCTGAAATATAATTATTTGTATATATAAAATATATATAAATATATAATATATATATATAATTATTTGTATATATATAAAATATCATATGTATATATATTATATATGTATCTATCGTGTAAAGAAAATGGAGTGAGATTGAAGAGAGGACAAAGAAGAAAAAAAGAGAGATGGCGGCGGCGGAGGGCAGCGAGGGCGGATGGCGGTGGAGGGCGGCGGAGGGCGGCGGCGGATGGTGGTGGTTTTGAGATATGTTGAAGAAGGGTTAAGATGATATATGTATATATTAGGGTTTAATCAAAATATGTGATTGAGTTGTGGGCTTATATAAGTATTGGGTCCAGATTGGGTCTTGTTTTGGATCTATGTTTATTTTGGGTCTGGGTCTGGGCGTAGACCCAACTTAAATCTTTGGATCTGGGTAAGACCCACCCATTGACAGGCCTAGTTCTATTCATGGTATTCTATAATTTAATAAAATAATTTATATAATTATAATATTAATGTTTTATATTTATGTAGGGGTGGTAAAATGGATCCGGAACTACGATTTCAATGGTTCCAATCCAATTTGAGTTAAATTGGTTCATAAGGAAATTTTATTTGGTTCCAACTTGGTTCCAAGTTGGGTCCAAGTAAATTTCAAGTTATTCCCAAATTGTTTGCCAATAATCTAAATTATAACGAACAAAATGTAAGGTATTGAGTCGGGTTGGGCTTGGTTCCTTTTTGGATTGATTTTGGTTCCATTTTTGGTTGAATTTGGTTCCAACTTAAAATCATTTAAGAACCAAACTCATTTAACAACCAACCCATTGTAACCGACCCAAAACCAACCCAACCCGCCCAATTGCCACCCATACGTTTATGGATAGTGAAATGAGAAATGAGCTGACGGCCTAATAAGGCGAGCACATGGCCCAACAAAGCTTACTACAAATACAAATTGATCAATGAAAATGGAGAATCTGATTTACAATCTAAAAATTAAATACGCTAAATAGTCTGTGAGTTTTTTAAAATCGAGTTGTGCAATATTTGAGAACTACGAAGATGTTTGATCATATTAATGAAGGTGTATAAATAACTCGAAGTTAGTAAGCGCATATCTAATCCATTAAAACACTAAATAGTCTGCCATGAGTAGAGGTGTAACGAGCCGAGCTCGGGATCGTGAGCTTGGGTTCAAACTCGGGCTCGCGAGCTCGAGTACGAACTCAAGCTGAGCCCTGCTTGTGATCTAAAATTATAGGGGAAAATTTGAATTTTTTTAATATATATTTATTAATACAGTAAAAACTCTATAAATTAATACTCATGGGACCACCAAAATTTATTAATTAAAAGAGTTATTAATTAATTGATAAATTAATAATTATTAATTTATATATTAATTAATATTTTATTAATTTATAGTGAAATACTCAATTTACAAACACCTTTCAAACTTTCACTTAATTATTGTACAATGCATGTACATATATCAAAGAACCATTTAATCTCCCACTTTATTATGCTGGTTCAATATGTATCAACATTAAAAAAAAAATCTATATAGATACAAGATCAAAATATGCTAACATAAACAAATCGGGAAAAATGCAAAAAAGCCCTGTTAATTCGAAAATGCAAAAAAACCCATGTGTTAATGAAATAGGCTGAAAGACACCTTGTATTCTTCAAAAGTCTGCAAATAATACATGCGTGCTTATTTCGTCAAAGATTTCTACGCTATTAATTTTTAATTTGCAATGCCCATTATAACCTTCATATTAATAAAGGGTTTTAACTTAAAACTTCATATTAATACACCAGCGCGTAGACAACAATCATGTTAACTTCTAACGGAATTGGTATTATTTGTAGACTTTTGAATAACACAAGGTGCGCCTTTCAGCGTATTTCACTAACACTTGGATTTTTTTGCATTTTTGAATTAACATATGGGGCTTTTTGCATTTTTCCCTAAACAAATCATACACACAACATGGCTTCCCATCTTAAATCATTCATGTAATATGTAGTATATGAGGAATTATTAATTTATATTTTATATGGGGTCTATAGAAATTATCAAAAATGTATTATCTTATAATTTTAGCGAGTTTATTAATTTAGCACCCTATCCCCGAGTCGGGACCGCCCAAAAATATTATTTTAGAGAGTTTATTAAATAATCGAGTATTAATTTATCGAGTTTATAATAATAATAATATATTAAAGTATAAAAATTCACAGCTTTTTTTAGAAATAAACGGGCTCAAGCTCGATTAAAAGCTCGAGCTCGTTTGGATTACATCAAATCCCTACTGTAATTTATATGATATATATTTAATCCCAAGTTAATTTTCTTTTTGCCATAAATATAACAAGGGCATATGGGTATTAATAAGTTTTCACATACTAATATTAGAGAGTCAATATTTATTAAAAGTGGACATCTGAATAAAGTTGAATGCGACTAATATAAAAAGGAAGATTGTCAGCCTTGTTTGTTTATGTTTTCAAAAACCATTTTCAACATTTTAAATCACAAAATTCAAAATATACTTAACACACCAACTTTTCACCCAAATTCTCATTTTTTTCAACTCTACTTCCCCATGCCTATATAATTAACTTTCAATCATATATACCACATTTCACACTTTTACCAATCAAATCAATCACTATTTCACTTTATCTTTCATACTTTACAATTTTTAATCTATATTTATCTATTTTTATTCACATAATCATTATATACACAATTAAAATAATTATTTTATACATCATCCATCAACATATCATTATTAATTTGACATGTTTTACAACTTTCAACCTAATTTTAAAAACATAAACAAACAACTATCATTTTCACACGAATTTTCATGATACACAGTTTCCGATAAAATTTCAAATTTTTATCCAAAAAACATAAACAAACATAGGCATCATGTTTGTTTATGTTTTTGAAATTCAATTTCAAGATTTCAAATCACAAAATCTTAAATATACTTAACACACCAAATTTTCATCTCAATTTCCTTTTTTCAACTCTACTTTTTCAATCTCCAATACTAACTACCTATCAATCAACACATCAATCATTTTACACATTCATCAATTACAATTAATATATAGATTATTTTACACACTCATATATATATTTAAATAATCATTACAAAAACAACTAATTCAATCATTAAACATCAACCAATCATCATTGATTTGACACATTACAATTTTCAACCTAATTCTAAAAACATAAACAAACACCTACCATTTTCACACGAATTTCGATGGTACGCCATTTCCGAGAAATTTTCAAAATTCTAACTTAAAAACATAAACAAACATTATATCATATCTTCAAATAAGATCATCTTAGCTAACAAACACTAGGACTAACAATTTTTTCTTAGAAATTAAAAATGTTGTGATAGAGGTCAATTAGTGGAAATAATATAATGATATTGAAAATAATAATATCAAAAGTTCTTAGATTTTCACATTTTATCAGACAAATTGCATCTAAAACCTTAATACGTGAGGAAATTGCATCATGGTCTCCATATAATTCAAAATCCACAAGAATCAAATTGGATCGCCATACAACCCGAGAACATGTGGTTCATTCAAGCGTTGCTATGTGGCTTTTGTTCATTGACTAATAGCCAAATCATCAACTTAAATCATATAAATACTTCCTATATGTTTATTTATGGGAGACCATATAATATTTTCATCTCAAACACTCTCAAAATTCATTTGGCAATCATACGAGCTACACATAACAACACAATTAAATTTAATACAATTACGTTAAATTCGATCATATATAAGTAGATACACAAATAGTGCGATACTGATTACAATTTATAATCTATTTATTTTAAAACTTGATCTGCTCTCAATCAAATCGAATTTGATCGAACGGATTTTAAACCAACTTAAAATATAACTCTTGTCTTGACTTTCTAAGATGCTTGTCACACTATAATTACCATCAAACCTCTCAAACCTAGATCACTAAATAACACATATTTATTTACTTGAACTTTAAAGGATATAATTTTTTTTTTTAAATATAAGATGATAAACAAATATTATTATATATAAAAGTAAAATAGGAATGGAGAAACTCCATAATGTGGACCCACAGATTGGGCTGTATGGCGGAAAATTCTATCTTGGACCGGGACCAACGGTCCCGGTCCATTTTTAACCACAGAATTACAGCAGAGGGGGTGGTTTTCACGTGGGTGGGTTAAAAAACCACCCCCTTCTGCACCAAATATGTGGTCTATAATGGCCGGGACCAACGGTCCCGGACCAAGATAGAATTTTCCGCTGTATGGCTATAGAAACTACCTGGTCGGTTCCGCACTCAATAATTGCCCATTATTTTATTCACTGATTAATGTGTCAGTAAAGAAAAATAAAATGATTAATTGGCTTTACATAATTCAAATCCAGCTTTACAAACCCTCTTTTCTCCTTTTCTCTCTCTAAACACACTCTCAAAACTCGTTCTTTCTCTCTCCATAAACTCCCAATTTAGGGTTTTCGGAGTTCAGAAGGGCGCGCCGCTTTTGAATTTTTAATCGGATCCGACCTTCTCTCACTCTCCATCACATCCTCGACATCTTTTTCCCTCAGGTAATTTCATTTAATCGCTAATTTTTATTCGTATTAATTCAAGTTTTTTGTTTCGCGTTTTTCGATAATTTGATGTGTTTGGTTAATGTTGCAATTGAGTGAAGTTTGGTCGTTGTTACGGTGGATTACTGGATCTACGTATTGGATTGATCTGATTAGTTAATTGTGTTTTAAAGTTAAGTAAGTGATGATTTATTGTATTGCGGGTGAATGTGCGCATTTGGAAATGTTAATTTTGGAGCCGATGTTGATAGATCGAGTGGCATTTTGAAGTTGTTTTAGAGTTTATGCTGTTTTAGCTCTTGTCTTTCATTTCTGAATTAATTTTATATTTATATATGTGTTGTTGTTTTATGATTGATTTTGGATGTAGTTTGATAGATTAGTTATTTATTTGTTGTAAGAAATGGTTTCTCTTGTTCACATTGGAGTCGATTACAATGAGCAGCTAGTGTTTTCTTGGATAGGTGAAATGTAGATTTTATATGAATTGTAAGACTGACTTTCGATCTGTTTAGATGGTTTTTATTTATTAATTTTTGTCGTATGTCACGTTAGAACAATGTTCTATTATCCCACATGGATGGATGTTAACTTCTCCATGCCAGTTTGCTAATCGGGGAATAGATGTATGTTTTGATGATGTGGCAATATTACTTATCTGTTTGTTGGTTTTGTCTTGGCAGTGTACTTGTTTTGGGATACAAAATGACTGATTGATTTGAAGATGACTCATATCCAACTTATTTCGGAATTATGGAAATTCAAAATTGATTATGTTCATTAATATTTTTTCAAATGTGGGAAAGCTGATTATTCTAGTTTTATTTTTTCTAAAGCATCAAAGCATGTCCTTTCTTTTTCAGACCTCTGTTTCTCAATTGAACTGGGTATCATTCAAGTTGACTTGCGTTGTGAGTCTTGTGACCATTATTTAATTCTTGGCATCCGAACAGACTATTTCCTATTACTTATTTTAGGTGCATAATTGTTATGTGAATTAACCTGCATGTATGATATGGTCAGGGAGAATATGGCTATGGAGGTGACCCAGGTCCTTCTAAGTGCCCAGTCAGTTGATTCAACAGTAAGGAAGCATGCTGAAGAAACTTTGAAACAGTTTCAGGAGCAAAACCTTCCTGGTTTCTTGTTATCCCTTTCTGGTGAACTCTCTAGTGAGGAGAAGCCAGTCGACAGCCGTAGACTTGCAGGTTTGATACTTAAAAATGCTCTGGATGCCAAAGAGCAGCACAGGAAGTATGAGCTTGTGCAAAGGTGGTTATCATTAGATGTAGGTGTGAAGAGCCAGATTAAGGCATGCTTGTTACAGACACTCTCCTCAACTGTGCCTGACGCTAGGTCAACTGCGTCGCAAGTCATTGCAAAGGTCGCCGGAATTGAACTGCCGCAGAAGCAGTGGCCTGAGCTAATAGGATCTCTCTTATCAAGTATTCACCAGGTTCCGCCTCATGTTAAGCAAGCTACCCTTGAAACTCTTGGATACTTGTGTGAGGAAGTTGTTCCAGAAGTTGTTGATCAAGATCAAGTAAATAAGATACTTACAGCCGTGGTTCAAGGCATGAATGCTAATGAAGTTAATACTGAGGTTCGTCTTGCTGCCACCCGAGCTTTATATAATGCTCTCGGTTTTGCCCAGGCTAATTTTTCAAATGATATGGAGCGGGATTACATAATGAGAGTTGTATGTGAGGCCACGCTTTCGCCAGAGGTGAAAATTCGACAAGCTGCCTTTGAGTGTTTGGTCTCGATTGGGTCAACATATTATGAGAAGTTAGCTCCATACATACAAGACATTTTCAACATCACATCCAAGGCTGTAAAGGAAGATGAGGAAGCAGTTGCTCTTCAGGCAATAGAATTTTGGAGCTCAATTTGTGATGAAGAAATTGATATTTTGGAAGAGTATGGAGGCGATTTTACAGCAGATTCTGATGTTCCATGCTATTACTTTATTAAACAGGCACTCCCTGCACTTGTCCCTATGTTATTGGAGACACTTCTCAAGCAAGAAGAAGATCAGGATCAGGATGAAGGTGCTTGGAATATTGCTATGGCTGGTGGGACATGCCTTGGTTTGGTTGCACGAACAGTGGGGGATGACATTGTACCCCTTGTCATGCCATTTATTGAAGAAAATATAACAAAAGCAGATTGGAGGCAGAGAGAAGCTGCCACTTATGCATTTGGTTCCATATTGGAAGGTCCTTCACCTGACAAATTAACCCCTATTGTTAATGTTGCTCTGAATTTCATGTTGATTGCGTTGACTAAAGATCCAAGCAGTCATGTGAAGGACACAACTGCTTGGACCCTGGGAAGAATATTTGAATTTCTTCATGGTTCAACAGTGGAAACTCCCATTATTACCCCGGCGAACTGTCAACAAATTATTACAGTTCTACTCCAGAGCATGAAAGATGCTCCAAATGTTGCAGAGAAAGCCTGTGGTGCTCTCTATTTTCTTGCACAAGGTTATGAGGATGTGGGTTCAACATCTCCCTTGACACCTTATTTCCAAGAAATTGTTCAGTCCCTTCTTAATGTTACTCATAGAGAAGATGCAGGTGAGTCACGACTTAGGACGGCTGCCTATGAGACACTAAATGAAGTTGTGAGGTGCTCAACAGATGAAACAGCTCCTTTAGTACTGCAACTTGTTCAAGTTATCATGACGGAGCTTCACAAGACTCTTGAGGCGCAGAAACTCTCATCTGATGAGAGAGAGAAGCAGAATGAGTTGCAAGGCCTTCTTTGCGGGTGCTTACAGGTTATCATCCAGAAATTAGGGGCTTCAGAGCCCACTAAGTATGCCTTCATGACCTATGCAGATCAGATCATGAATCTTTTTCTACGGGTTTTTGCTTGTAGAAGTGCCACTGTCCATGAGGAAGCTATGCTTGCTATTGGTGCTCTTGCCTATACGACAGGTCAGAACTTCGTGAAGTACATGCCAGAATTTTACAAGTATTTGGAGATGGGTCTTCAGAATTTTGAGGAATACCAAGTTTGTGCTGTCACTGTCGGTGTTGTTGGGGATATCTGCAGGGCGTTGGAGGATAAGATTCTTCCTTATTGTGATGGAATAATGACTCAGCTTCTCAAAGACTTGTCGAGCAACCAGTTGCACAGGTCTGTGAAACCTCCAATATTTTCATGCTTTGGAGACATAGCACTAGCAATTGGAGAGAATTTTGAGAAGTATTTGATGTATTCCATGCCCATGCTTCAGAGTGCTGCGGAGTTGTCTGCCCACACATCAGGTGTTGATGATGAAATGATAGAGTATACTAATCTTCTAAGGAATGGAATATTAGAGGCATATTCTGGGATATTTCAGGGATTCAAGAACTCTCCTAAAACCCAACTTCTAATTCCATATGCACCTCACATCCTGCAATTCTTGGATAGCATTTACATGGAGAAAGATATGTGAGTATACTATTGGCTTGTTTGTTTACTTCTATAAATACCATTTACTGCTTTTTGGATCACCATTTTTGGAAAATCATCTCTACAAATCATTTTCAACGAAAAACTCCGTTTTCAACTTCACTTTCTCATTCCCCTTTGTAATTACTTTTCAGTAAATACATCCATCACTTCACATTATATCTCATCAGTAATTATCTACTCCAAGTCTCCAACTATTCTTTTACTTTACTAATTTTAATCAAATAACCTTTACTACAATAGCTAACTCAATCATTTCATATATCACAGATCAACCAATCATTTTTTATTACACATATGGTTTTCGAGGATATTCTAGAATCATAAATATACACAATACATATCACTATCATTTTCCCACGAATACCCGTAGTATACAGCCCAAAAGATTTTCAAATATTTACTTAAAAACATAAACAAACAAACTCTGATTTTATTAATGCATTTGTATCTAGGTTGCTCTACTTGTTAAGTTATTTGATGTGTCTTCTATTTGATATCAGGGATGATGTTGTGATGAAAACTGCTATTGGCGTCCTTGGAGATCTAGCAGATACTCTGGGAAGTAATGCCGGTTCTCTCATTCAGCAATCTCTGTCATGCAAGGACTTTTTAAATGAATGCTTGTCTTCAGAGGACCATTTGATAAAAGAATCTGCTGAATGGGCCAGGTTGGCCATCAGTCGTGCCATATCTGTTTGAGGTCGTGTCCACTCGGTGCATATTATTTTACCTGCATGCATATGGTCGTGTCGAGTCGGGGTCCAGGTTGGACACTAGTCGGGTCATGTTGGGTCATTGACATTTTCTGACAACAGAAGCATTTTTTCTTCTAGTTGTCACTAACTCATGCATTAGCATCATGGGGTCGAGGGTTGGGGGGGGGGGCGTGGGGTGAGGTGGGGAAGGGGGGTGGTTGGTGATGGGTAACTTCTCAGAACTTTTCTTGAGGACTGATAAGTCGAAGTATCATTTTGGTGGTTGGGTGCTGAGGATTAATATGTTTGATCGAAGCTACTCATGCGACCCATTGTAGATTTATATGATGAAAAAAGCTACTCTTTCGACTGGGGTTCAAAATGAGTTATACCAGTTCGAAGAGTTTGCTTTTTTCATAATATACTTGAAGTCAGCCACCTCACCACTTGATTTCTGCCATATTTTAAATTTTCATTTTTATCATGCATAGTTTTTATATTTTCAGGTCGGTCTGTGTCTTGCATTGGTCCAAACCATCTACTGTCACAGTCGAGTCACATACATTCTCATTCATTTCATTTTAACAAGTAGTCACATGGGGTGGAGTCATACATACATACTATCTTAGTTAGGGCATTTCATTTGCATTTTGTTTGTCATTAGGTGGTTCATTGGTCATTTAGAGTCCATGTATCGGAAACATGTTTGATGCTCTTTTCTGTTGTGAGTACAGTTTTTCTCTTCAATTCTCGCTTTTGAACGTGTAACTTATTTTGTTGCTTGAAAACTCCAAGAGGGTGATATTGGTATGTCATAAAATTTTGATGACATTGATAAAGATTGAGAAATAGGATTGAAGAATGATTTTGTTGGTCTAGAGGCAATGTATTTGTGGCCTTGTGTATTCATTTCTTTAAGCAATATATAGGTTATATTTTGATGCATCTACGCTTTGTAAAGCTGGTTTGTCGATAGTGATGCTCAATAGTACCTATGTTTTTATCAATATGACGGTGTTTGATAGATCGTTTTGCGCATATTGTGCTAACTACGGTTATTGTTAAGGTCTTTCTGAGATTTAGTTGACCATCTTGTTTAAAATTGTACCTAATCACATTTTTCTAATATGAATTACTTTCTTCAAGAACAACTAATTTTTTTTTGATATTTGTGAAAGTATATGGTTAGAAAAATAGAAAATAGACATCAGCATTCCAAACGAACAGATTGTGCCACACTGAATAGTGGTTTAGTGATGTTTAACTGTTATTTAGTGCACTTGTCAATGACCCTCTCACCAAGTCTCGTACCCATCACTTATCATTCTACTATTTGCACCTGTGTTGCACGATAACGACAATTTTTTACGTATATATAATTTTCTTAATATCTTCGATTAGTATTAATATTTTGTTACTATAAATTCTATGCATCTTTGGTTCCAACAAACATTTCAAGATCCCAAAAACCATATATGTGAATTTTAGGTGTTATATAATGTGCAAAGACATTATGAAGATAAAAAAAGAGTTGTGTTCATCGCCCGACAACCTCGAAACATTGTGGAAAAAGGTGGTTTTAATCTTGTGATTACTATATCAAACATTTCATTTTCTCAAAAAGAAATCATCATCATTACATTACATTACATACTATTTTTGGTCTCTTAGCTACACAAGATTATGTCAATATACTGCACTAATTAATATCTTTTTTTTTTTTTTTTCCTAGAGTCTTGTGGTTGTTTGTGTTGCTTATCTACCTTTTGATAGTGCTAATAATAATGGGTCTCAAAAATTTCTCAATCCCACAAAAAAAAAATAGAAAAAATAAGTCACAATCACATTGATTTCATGGGTAGGCCATTGTCCATATCTGTATCATGCACACAATTGATTTATTAAAAGTGACGAAAGCTGAAAATATGAGATTAGAAACTTAAGGTGGAGTTTTATACAATTGAGAAGTCAATTTACATCAACAGTTTTAAGGGACTGAAAATTATGAGTATCTTGCCGACGTATAATACTTATGAAGTTATGATACATAGACTTTGAGTCATATCTTTTTTTTTTTTTGATGAAATTATAAAACATCTATATAAAACGACATATATTCATATTATTGGTGATATTGTGAGTATTCACATGATTGGAATGAGTTACCTCATTCAAATCAAATTCTTCCTACTCAAGAACTAAATAGAAGATTACTAGTTATTTTGAAATTTTATGATTTTGCATTGTAGCATATCATATGTACTCTATAGTTGAAGCAGTATGTATAGTCAACTTCTAGACATGAGTTGGGGATAATGTGGCCATTGAATTTGAGCACTTTGGGATTGGTATGCCAAAATTGGACATAAACTGAGAATGACAAAAAAATATCCTTGAAATCTACTAAAATTAATACCCACTCGAGGATCCACATTTTTATTCGAGTTCGAAATTGGAAAAATAATGAGTGACCAAAATGTCCCCGCAATGTACTAAAAGTGCAATAGAGGGCAACAAATAGGAAATTTTATAACATAGTGCGTCCAACAAATTCGATGTATCATACATCATTAAATGTAGGGACAAAATAGTAAAAAACCAGTCTTGTTATTACATATATATCAACCCGTATTTTTGTCAATAGTTTCAACCTAATAAATTGCAGCAGAAAAGCAGATTGACTTATAAAAAGGTGATGGTGAAAAAGTGAAAACCAAACCAACATGAAAAATGTCCAAGTACTTTGAGCCATGCAATGCACACATATATATATATATATGTATATATATATATGCACTATGGCTTTTCAGTTTGATGTAACATGCAGCATATTGTGAAGTTGACTTACATTTTTTGTAATGCATTTCATCATTATTGTATCAACTTATTGGGGTGGGTGAATAGACACATTTTATGGCCTCTTATGCTTATAAAAAGCACTTATTTTCCCACTCTTTCTAAACCTTGAAACCCATAGTTTAAACTTGAGTATCTTTTCTCATCTTGATCTCAAATGAATCCAAAGATAAAGGGCTCTCTTCTGATTTTTCTCTTTCTCATTATGTTCTCATTTTCAGGTGATTAATTAAGCTTAATTACTTACTAATTACATTTTTGAAGAGTAAACTTGTGATTTTAGACTCTTAGTTACTTAGATTTCTATCTTTTGTAGGCATGTTTGAAGGCTCAGTCGATGGCCCGAATCGTCTCGTGTTGCTTCGCAAGGTATTGAGAAGCTACATTATACTAAATTATACTCATATATATATATATTTATATATGTAATAACATTGTGATAATAACATAATTAGCATAATAATATAGCTAAAACTATATATCACATATTCTTGCATTAACATTGACAAAAAAAGAAAAGGTGAAATTTTTACGCGATTTTTTGTTGCAGATAGGAAACGGGGCGAAAAACTCGAGAAAGCTATTGCGATTCGACGCGGTTTTAGACTATGATTATGCAGGCCCTAATCCAAAACATGATCCAAGAGGAAAGAGAGGTGGTGGTGGTAGAAATCCTTAACTTAAATCCTTAAAACATTTTCATAAAAGTTTTGGATTAACTATTTATAATGAGTTTTCCATTAATAACATAAAGTCTGTGGTATAAGCAGAAGTGGATTAGATGGTGTTTATGTAACCTTTTTGTTACTGTTTAACTTATTATTATATGTAACATGAGATATTAATAAATATTTATTTTATTGTAAACACAATCTACTTAGATTTTTGGTAATATATGTTATCAGTCATATCCCACTTGAGTTATATCAATCAATCTTATGTCAAATGTTGTCCAAAGTATTTGTGGCCATATTGCCATTTCTGGGTTGTCTACATCCACTTCTAATTTGTCAACAAATAGTTGTGAAATTTAATTTTTGATGTTGAATGAAATGATAGGAGGTTGTTAAAAACGATATGTTATAAGTCAACTTGAGTACTGTTTAAATCGTACGATTGTATTCTATTATAAACGACGATAATAATGCCACTTTACGATATCATTTGTCACTCCTAAATTAGGATAAAAATAATGAAATGAAAATACTCAAATCATTTGGAACAATAAGCAGTGAGATTATGAATGAAAAGAACAATTCATTACATTATTACACTCAACATAGATGACAAAGAAGTTTATTACATTACAATATGCTTAAGACAACATCCATAAACATCTGTCCAAATCTCTCCACCCCAGATCAAAAAAGACCAATAACAAACTACTTTTCTACCATAGCACTTCAAGTATACGTCGCAATATACGCATATCATCACCCCATCTCGAAACGAGCATGAACAAATACATAATGAAACATAGAAGACAATATAAAGATGTAGTAGTATCCTTTATGGGGTTGTAAACCATCAAATGTGCATATGATGATGGCATAACGTAAAATAACGATATATGAATATATCATCAAAGGGTTCTAAAGTTCATTCCTCAGGTATCCGGGGCCTGGTTTATAAGGATCGTCTTCAATGTATCCATCGGGTCGATAATAACCAGCATCATTCATACGGTTGCTAAGTACATGAAGTATTGCTTTTTTTGCACCATACTCATCACGATTGTTTTCAACGTACTGTTTTGCTTCGGCCGCCACTTCATTCACAAAATCGAACCTGTTATCTTCAGACAACAATAGCCTCTCGATGTCCATTGTTAGCATCTTTCCCGTGTCCCTTATTTTCCGAACCTGCTCCTCGAGAAACGGGATTCTTTCCATTCTGTAATCCAACATATCATCCTTTTTAGCCTGAAATAGGTACCAATATCATAATCTTGAGTGGCCTAAGAAGAGTGTGCTTGTATGGTAACATAGTTACATTCTCTTAAACTTCATAGGACATGCCTATTACAATTCAAACTAGTTGAAGCAAAATTGATAGCAAATATCAGTAAAAATAGTTTACAGTTCTCAAACAAATCATCAACACTTTTTGTCAAATCCACACAGGAGTCTGGAATGCAGTAAATATTTGATGTTAGGCCTGAAATTGATCGATAAATGCTGATATGAGCTCGATTTTTGATTGATAAAAGTTCATTGAGCTCGATTTTTGATCGATAAAAGCTCATTAGAGCTCGATTTTTGATTGACAAAAGCTTATTTGAGCTCGAGTTTTGATTGACTCTACCGGTTTACAGAATACAGCCCTATCTGTATGTTATCTTTTCTGTATCATCCATTAATATCTCTCACATCATATATACACAAAACATGAAGAAACATTACAAATTGTTCAGATACGTATAAGCACAAACATAATGCCCCATATTACTGAGTGCAGTACAAAAAGATTAGGGTTTACAAGCCATACCAATTTTCTCCTCCTCCACACTCGCCTATTACTGCGTCCTGAATTGTTTGAACTATCCTGTCAATTAAACAACTTTAAAAAATTATAAAATTGAAAGCGAAAAAAATCATACATCACGATAAAAATAGGTACCTGTGACTTTATCGCACAATTTGTCCGCCATTTGCTTTCAGCTTTCACTTCGAGTTTCTGTAAACATAATGGCGAATATAAACAGTTTATTTTCAACAAAATTATGAACAGAAAGTAGGAAAATTTGAATAGAAAAATGGAATATGTACAGGTGAACAGTTGAAATATGATATGCTATTGAGTGATGCAGGAAACACCGCCATGGCAGCTAGCTTCAGGTTTATCTGTTAGTGCCTTTCTTTTATTTAATGTCTTTCTTTCATACAGGAAAAAAAATGAAGATAAGAGAGTAATTGGGCCCAGCCCAAATAGCATCTTGGGCTATGAGCATTAGTTTTACGGCCCAAACGTTGTAGGATTTAAATTTTAAATTATGAATGAATTGAGGGTGGTCTGGCCCAAAACCATAGAAAATTAGAAAGACAGGTTTAACGCTTTTAGCTATATCTAACAACTGAAAAAACGCTTAGTCATTACAAACCCCAACAGCAAAACCCAGACACAAATCTACAGCTACACTCGAAGCCGTAAAAACTTGATCCCTAACCTTTGCACCGCCGCCGTCGCCGCCGTCAGCTGATCGAACATCGCTTTGTCTCAACTGACATTGACGTAAACCTACCGCATTGTAGGAAGGAAAAGAAATGGCTTGTTTACATTACGGAAAGAATATCCTGCGGCGGAGCTCGATGCACCATCCATTGCTGTATGCTGTTCAAGGAGTTCGATATCGGAAGCTTGAAGTGATTCTCACTACGGTTAGTATCTATCTCAATTTTTCCTAAATTTGTTTTTTTTATCGAAGTGGATTTTGGGGAAGAAATGTGCTGATCGGTATTTTTTGGGTGGTGTAGACGATTGATAAGCTCGGAAAAGCTGGAGATACGGTCAAGGTGGCGCCGGGGTATTTCCGCAATCATTTGATGCCTAAGTTGCTCGCGTTACCAAATATTGACAAGTTTGCGCATCTAGTTCGCGAGCAGCGGAAGGTATTTTGCTTATAAATTGATTGCAATATTATTGTACTGTTCATTGTATTGAGTATAGTGGTGTAGTTATTTGTCAATCTGATCTTTTTGCATGTTTTCCTGAGGTAATGACTTTGTCTGAGTGTGAATTGATTGATTGTTGTGAGTTATTTTGAGTGTAATAGCATTATTGTCAATGTAGCTTCATCAAGATCTCCATCCAGTGACAAGATCGACATTTGTTCTAATATCAATAGGTAGATGTTAATTGCTCATCAAAGCAAAATAACATGCTTTATCTGCCTCTTCTGATTGGATCCTTCATGTTGCTTTCATGTGGATTCATGCACTTAGATATATGTGTATTTGCCTCATGAAAGAAGCAAAGGTGACTAGGCGAGAAAAAGCTCTTCTTTTAAACAAACTTTGAGGGGCCAGTATGCTCCTTTTCTCATTAACATATTGTATTGTCTATATTTTCACATTATGGGTGGCTAAGGGCCGTGTCTGACTCTGATGATAGAAATATTTCCCATAATCTTTTAACCAATTGGTAAACTCATATGTAATGTGTTTTGGTCTGAATAATTTTTTGCGGCAGCATATTTTATAACGTAAATGTTAACCATTTTGTATGGTGGCATTTATTTCAGCATATATATAAAATATTCATATGATGGTTAACTTTGTAAACTCTTTTTTATCAATTGGTTTAATCAGATATACCAGCCCAAGGAAGCTGAAGAGGTTAAAGTAGTTTCTAAGACAGAGGAAATGAACATAAAAGAGTATGAGGCTGCAGCACGTCGACTTGCTAGTACAAGACTGGTTAGTATTTCAGTTTTGAAGCTTTAAGCTCCTGATTTGAAACGCGGGTGGGTATTTAACGAATATGTAGTTCTATCAGCTCTGTCTTTAGACATGTAATACCTCATTATATGGTGTTTGTTTGGGGCGATTAGGTGAGAATTATAAGAAATTGTACCTAAAAAAGGAAGAAAAAAAAAAGAATTATTTTTTGTTACTTCGTCACAACATTGTCTTATTTATCCTGCAAAAAATAATAAACTTCAGTTTTTAATCCCCCAAAGAACATTTCTCTGTATTGATGTCATTAAACCCCAAAAATTCTTCAATTAATTTAGTGTCATGTCATGTTTGCAGCAAAGTTGATCGAAAAAGTAATCCAGAGTCAAATGTAACTATTTCTTCCACAAATTCTGTATATGCTTGGAAGTATTTGTTCTAATATGGGCTAAGGGGTCAAGTTACTTGGGAAAGTATATAGAAAGCTCTTCTTAGCTCGATTGTTTATCACAATATTTTACTGAGATTTCTGTGATGACCAGGCTTAATGTTTTTTTGTTCATTTGAGTCAAATTGCTTAATACATTTCTGTTTCTTTCAGAATATAAGAAAGTTCATCATAGAGGGAAAGGGCAATGAACTGCGTCATCCTGTGACTAAAGAAGAAATTTTGTCTGAGGTATGTTTTTCTTTTATTTTTGAGGAAAAAGAGGAAGCGCAAAAGATTGTTTTCTACTTATGAAATTTATTTATTTTTATATGCTTACTGATGATCGTCTCGTTTACATTCACTCTCCATATATGTAAAACCGTTATAAAAATAGGCTTAATTTGTGTTATACGACGTTTGTGAAATTTCTAGTATACGATTTACACTTTCTCAATATGATAAATCTATGTAATCTCCGGGAAATTTCACGAGTAATCAGTGATCGATCATGTTAATCTGATCAATCTAAACTGTATTTTTCATTGTTTAAAACAGATAACGAGGCAACTTCAAGTCCACATTGAACCCAAAAATTTGCATTTACAAGATCCATTATCATCTTTGGGGGAATACAAAGTGCCGCTTCGTTTGCCAAAGGCTATACCTAAGCCAGCAGGAGAAGAGTGGATTCTTAACGTCAAAATTAGGAAACGGTGAGTTTTGCTATTAAGAGATTAATCATATGAAATTTGTCTTTGTGATCCTTGAGCTTTTGACACGTACAAATTAATGTCTTTTTAACTCTTGTTTTTGGTGAGTTTGGTTTCTTGTTTGATGAGCAAAAGAGGAGATTTGTAGATAGAACTGGTTTCTGCTGGAACATAGGGCTATTTCTTTAGTTTCTCAATGATATAAATGCCTCTTGATGTCTTGAATTTGATTTGATCGTTAAATGGGATAAGTGTAGGCGAATTTTAATCGAACCCAGAATATATCTTTTTCTTTTTCTCTTTTTGCGGAATGAACAAAGTATAAATCGTAGGGATGGCAATTGGGTTGATTGAGTCGGGTTTGGGTTGGGTTCAAAGTGGGTTGAGTCCAATTGGGTCCAATGACAAAACACATGCATTATTATTGGACCCAGTAAGGACCCAATCATGAACCCAACAAGGACCCAAATTTAGAATATAAGATATTTTAAATAAGTTTAGAAAATTAGGGTTCTAACTTTTAGGGTTGAGATGAAATTATAATTTTAAAATATTATGACTCAAATTGGACCCAAATTTTATTAAAAATCATCTCAATTGAAAAATATTAGCACTCAACCCATTGGAAACTTAGTTAGGTTTGGGTCCAAATATATGTTTAGATCCAAATTGCCACCCCTATTAAATTGTTTTGATGTTTTTATGCACACTTGTTAGTTTTAGCTAGTAGATTTATCAGATAATACTTAGGGATCAAATTTGTATTTATGTTAACAAATTAAGTTCAAACGAATTTCTAAATTTCGATACTTCTAAATTTCGATCCATTGTTAGTAATAGATTGATTTGTATTTCTACATTAACTAACAACCTTAGACTTATTTAGACATTTCACTAAATTTTTAAATCGAGCTTTGTATGATTATAAAATTTTTATAGCAAAGCCAAATTAATTAGAGTTTTGAATTAAAATTCAAGTCGAGCATGAGAAAAGTTAAATGGTTTTTAATCTGAACAATAAATAAATATTGTATTTTTTATTTTTTTTTGGGTCCAATCATCATCAATTTGGTGTGTGTGAAATTAAGATTATTGTAGAAGTTAGATTAGGACAAGTGAGTCAGCCATGTCGTGTCACATATCCACACATCATTTCCTTCACAGCCACAAATGATTTTGTTCAACAAATTATTTTGTCATTTGAATTATTCTCTAAAATTTTATGTAACAAAAAATACCACGTGGAAAATAAACAAATAGGGGAGCTAAATTAAACAACGTTTTTCACGCCGCTCTAAGTTATTACATTTTGCTTTTCATATACTAATCATTATTTGTTAAGATTGAGTCATTATTAGAAACCAAAATTGACATTAATTGATAAAAGAAAACGTAAAATAATAAAATTTTCAGTTTCAATGTACTTATACAATTCTCAATCATGATTACTACATATAATGCACGAGTGGGATTAAATAATTAAAGAAATATTTGCCTTAGAACTTAGAAGGACTTTGTAATGTAACAATTAATATTTTATACTCAATTTAAAGTTCCCTTTTTCTATTAACAAATAAATGTTTCTTTAATTTTACTTTACGTTAAATATCCCCATCTAATTCTAATCATAATTAATCAAGACTTCAAAACTACACTAAAAGCTTATATTAATTTGGGTTTGGACAATAATTTTGTTGTATGGGGGGCAACCCTGGTAGAATTGGTAAGGCAGCTGGATTTTGTGGCCTTGGTCACGGGTTCGATTCCCACCGTTGGAATGCCTATTGCCTTCTCTACCATGAGCCTGTCAGCTATGGGCAACCTAGGCTGGATTATCTCTCTTGTGTTGTTTGCAGGCTATTGCACAAGAGCGAGGTTTACCCAGTGCGCACCCTAAGGGTAGCGTCTACGGGTTTCTCCCGTCATCCAAAAAAAAAAAATTAATAATTTTGTTGTATGTATTTCTCCTTTAATTTTTTCCTTTGCGTATTTGTGAGTATATTATAACCTAACCTTTTCAATTCTTTATTTTGCTAATTAAAAATTAGTTTATTAAAAAAATAATTAAAAGACAAACTTTCCTCCTAATTAATTCAAATGTGATGACTTTTGTAGCAGCTGCCCAAAACCGACCATCCAACGTAGCCGCCCCCACCACTCTTTATCTGCCACGTACCCACCACCTCCTACTTCTTTCTAATTAATCAAAAATATTATGATGCACTTAAAACATTACTCTCCATCTATTTATTACCACATATTTGACGATTTTCATATAATAAGTTGGTGTTAAAAGTCATTTTCATTTTCTAAATATTAGCTACCGTACAATAACTTAATGTTTCATCCTCGTTTTTCTATTTATAATTATATTAAAATATTGATATTCTGGAAATTATTGATAAATTTCCAAGCTATTTTCTATATTTGATATATTGTTCAATCTCCTTAATGATTTACTTTTTGCACTTTTATCATTTTATGTTTAATAGTACTATTTTTCAACATTTGTTACTTTAAATTGACACAATTTTCACAAAATGACCACTTAAAAGTGCACATGAGAGATGCTAACAAATAAACATTCTTATTTAAAATTAAATTAGATCTCATATACTATATTATAAATTCAAATTTCTAGTTATATATTGCGCAATTTCATCAACACAATTAAGCATCAGAAAATAATTAAATCAAATTCAAACCCGTAACATTGTTTTAAGTACTTTTAGGTCAACAAACCAGTCAAATTCAATTGACAATTAATATAAAGTGAATTAAGAAAAAAAAATTGAGAAATTAAATAAACAAACAAATTACAAATGTGTGGTATATAAATAGCAACAAATTCTCAATTTTTTTTCTCCTCATCTCCTCTTTTTTACACAAAATCTTGATATTACCTTCCTTTTTTTCATCCGATTTTCTCTCTATAAATCACAAAATCCTCTACTGTACAATCTTGAATTCTCTACACACACAAGAAGAACAAGAAAAATGCCGTTCTGTAACGTGGGAACGTACGAAAACAAAGATGGCGAAACATCAAATATCAACAACCAAATCCAGCTTTATTACAGAACCTACGGCCATGGGCCTGTCAAAGTTCTTATGATCATAGGTAAAGGCATTTCTGTTTTCTGGAATTTTTCTACAATTTTGATCTGTTTCCTGAAATGGGTTTCTGATTGAATTTTGTGATTAATGGTTAGGATTGGCTGGGACCCACGATTCATGGTTACCTCAGATTAAGGGTCTGACCGGAACGGTGACACCAAACGACGACGTAGAACCGCCGGTGGGTGATCGGAGCAATGAGGGTGGTGCTGACGTGGAGGTTTGCGCGTTTGATAATCGTGGAATGGGTCGGAGTTCTGTTCCTACCAAAAAATCTGAATATACGTGAGTTGTAGTTATATCATTTTTATCTTATTTTCTTGCTTTTGATTTTATCAATTTGTGATTATATTCATCTAGACCCAAGTTTTGAATAGTTAATTTAAAGTTGATATTTCTAGTGGTGGAACAAGATAGATGATTTCAAGATTGAATCTTTTTTCAATATGAATCTTTTATCAATTGGTTGAAAAACTATTGGGGATGACTTTTACAAGATTTTATTTTGTGGGGTCAAAAAGAAAAATACCCATTAGAATAGTATTGCAATTGGCCAATTGGGCTCAATTGAGGTGAGAATTTTGATTTTTTTTGACAAATTCAATGTTTTGATTTTGATTTTGTTTGCCCTCAATGTCTTAAGTTGTGAAATTTATTGTAATGATTAATGTTAAACGTACCTTGGACAGGACGACGATAATGGCGAAAGATGCAATAGCTCTAATGGATCATTTGGGCTGGAAAAAAGCTCATGTCTTTGGCCATTCAATGGGTGAGTCTTTGACTTTGAATTTCTAGTTGGCATTATTGACTTGGCCTAATCTTATGTTATTTACGTTCTAGTTCTTGATATGAACTTAAATAAATTTAATGTAGTAGGTTAGTATATTATAAGTGAATTAATTATTGAGTCCTTATATAAGATTTAGTCAAATAGTTTAGTTTTGTTTTAAGTTTTGACAATGACTCTTGTTATGAGTTTTCACATTAGTTTGTGGAGTGGGAATTATAGATTAAAAGGAGCATTTTAATTATGCAGGTGCTATGATTGCTTGTAAGCTTGCTGCAATGGTACCTGAAAGAGTTTTGTCTTTGGCTTTGTTGAATGTAACTGGTGGAGGTTATGAATGTATACCAAAGGTATGAATTATAAAACGATAATAAAAGTGTAAACGGGCAATCATATTATGGGCAGGTTTGAAAAATTAAAATTTAATTGCGTAATTTATAGAACTCTTGAAAAGTTGACGAAGTTTTGTATGGGCAATTAGGGAACATGATTTTATGTTTCTTTGTTTATAATAACATTTGTGTCGCTTTTGCAAGTTTACTTCAAATTCTCTTTAAAATTTCATAAATTTAATAACCACAAATCCGAAAAGATTATCAATTTTATAAGTTTTTTCATGTTAGCTTTCGTATTCATTTCAGCTTGACCGTCAAACTTTATCGATTGCAATGCGTTTTATGAGGGCAAAAACTCCCGAACAGAGAGCAGCGGTTGATTTAGATACCCACTACTCACAGGTTTGTAAAAAAAAAAAAATCATTTTCACGAGACAAATCCAAATTAATCTCTTTTTTCGTCTTTCACTTTATTGAATTTATTATTTCCATTTATGCAGGAATATCTCGAAGAGTATGTTGGAAATAAGACAAGAAGATCAATCTTATACCAAGTAGGAATCTTAAACACTTCAAATCTAAAAAAACTTATAATGTACTTGAATTTGATCAATCTTAAAATAAACAAGTGCATATCAATAAGTAGGATTATGGTCATTCTACAGGAATATGTAAAAGGCATATCAGCAACTGGAATGCAATCAAATTTTGGATTTGAGGGTCAAATTAATGCTTGTTGGACTCATAAAATGTCGAGAACGGAAATAGAGTCTATTCGTGTGGCTACATTTCCTATATCAGTAATTCATGGCAGGTGAGTTATTTTCAGTCATTTGAATATATAGGCTTGGCATTGGGTGGGCTGGACCCAGACCCAGACCCAATCAAAAATCAAAAAATTTATTGGGTCTTGGTCCAGGTCTAGACCCAAAACTTTGGGTTTGGGTCTGGGTCCGGCCCACCCAATCCCAAGCCTAATTGGAAGGGCTATTTTTGCTTCGATTTTACTCACCGGAGAATTTTTTATGGTGTAGACATGACGTAATTGCTCAGTTGTGTCATGCAAAACGACTTGCAGAAAAATTGTATCCATCTGCAAGAATGGTTGAACTTAATGGTGGGCATTTAGTGAGCCATGAAAGAACCGAAGAGGTAAATTTTTTTTATATTTTTGTTCACTTATTGAAAATGTGCACATCCCTTCATGTATTTGGTAAATCCCACGAGTCCTAATTACTGTTAGGAGGTACGCGCTGCGGAATCGTTGGAATATGACATTATTTGAGTTGAGACAACAATAAAATATAGAAAATAAGGGACACGAAATTTAACGTGGTTCACCCAATTTAGGTTACGTCCACGGGACAAGGCTATGATAATATCAATCTGAAAGAAATTACAAACGTCTTCACTAATCACAAGAGCGGAATAATTTTATCCGTCTCGAACTAGGAAGAACACTCTCACACTCTCTTTTATAACAAATAAAAGGAGAAGAAAGTTTATAGGGAGAAAGATAGATATTTTCGGGATGATTCTAACAATGGACGAAGCTCTATTTATAGGAGAGCTTCGCCCGACAATTTTGACAAAACAAGAAAAAATATGTCATGCATGACATATTAATTTCAACTTTCAAAATTTCAACATTCAAAATATCAACCTTCAAACTTTGAATTTTGACATTCTCCCACTTGAAGACTAATGGCAAATTAGTTTTTCACACAGCCTTTCGCCTTATCCGTCCGTGTTGCCTACGTTTCTTTAAGGCCAATCGAGGATCTACTCCAAACAAACTTGTCGGTACTGATTGGCTTTGTCAATACATCTGCTAGGTTTTCCCGAGTGTGAATCTTTTGCATGTCAACACTCCCATTCTCCACTGCTTCACGAACAAAGTGGTAGTGAACACCTATGTGTTTTGTCCTGGAATGAAAGACTGGATTCCTTGCAATGTGCAAGGCGCTCTGACTGTCACAAAACAAAGTAACGCTTTCTTGTTTGTGCCCGAGCTCCTCAACCAACCTTTGTATCCAAATTGCTTCTTTACAGGCAAGTGTAGCTGCCATGTATTCCGCCTCTGTAGTGGACAGAGCTACAACACTGTAACTTTGAAGCCCAGCTTACAGCTCCGCCCGCAAGAGTAAACACATATCCTGTTGTGGATCTCCTTTTATCAAGGTCACCCGCATAATCCGAATCCACATAGCCTTTAACAGTAAAATCTGATCCTCTGAAACATAATGCAACATCCGAGAAACCTCTGATGTACCTCAGAATCCTCTTTATTGCTCCCCAATGCTCTTTTCCAGGATTCGCCATGAACCGACTAACCGCTCCCACTGCTTGTGCAATGTCTAGTCTAGTGCATATCATAGCGAACATCAAACTTCCCACTGCTGATGCATACGGTACACGAGACATCTCCATCCTCTCTGCTTCACTGCTAGGACACATACTAGAGGATAACTTGAAGTTAACAGGGAGAGGGGTTGAGATTGGCTTACTATTTTGCATGTTGAAGCGGCGCAAGATCTTTTTCAGATAATTCTTCTGTGACAGCCAAATCGCCCTGCTACTTCTGTCTCTGTGAATTCACATCCCTAGAATCTTGTTTGCTGGTCCCAAGTCCTTTATTTCAAACTCCCTAGCCAACTGTGCCTTTAACTCTTGGATTCGACCAATGTTGGGCCCTACGACCAACATGTCGTCCACATACAATAACAAAATAACGAACGAGTTATCCGTACCAAACCTTTTGCAATACGTGCAATAGTCTGCGTTAAGTCTATTGTATCCAAGGCTTATAATGAAGGAATCAAATCTCTTATACCAACACCTCGGCGCCTGTTTGAGACCGTATAGAGATTTGTTTAACCTGCAAACCAAGTTCTCTTTGCCTACATCGGCAAAACCTTCTGGTTGGAGCATATAAATTTCTTCTTCAAGATTTCCATGAAGAAATGCAGTTTTCACATCCAACTGCTCCAGGTGTAAGTCGAATGCAACACACATTGCCAGGACCACCCTGACTGTTGTAAGTCGAACCACCGGGGAAAATATCTCGTTGAAGTCAATACCCTCTTTCTGAGCATATCCTTTCACCACCAGTCTAGCACGATACCGTTCCACTTGGTCATTGCCATCACGCTTGATCTTATAGACCCATTTATTTCCAATGGCTTTCCTTTCCCGTGGTAACTGAACAAGCTCCCATGTTCGGTTTTAATGTAAGGCTTCAATCTCTTCTTGCATTGCTGTTCTCCATAGAGCCGCGTCTTGGCCTTTAGAAGCCTCCTGGAAAGTTGTTGGCTCTCCATCCTCCGTTAAAAGACAGTATGCTACATTGCTCTCAGTAATGTATTCAGAGAGCCAGCCCGGTACTCGTCTTTCTCGAGTTGACCGGCGGACTTCCATAGCCTCACCTCCGACTGGATCTTCTTCGTGCTCTGATTCTGCTTCTGAGGAATTTGTATCATGATCTTCTGGACTATTTTCCACCATTATCGTCGTAGTTTCTGCTCTGATACCATAAGGCGAAAGGCTGTGTGAAGAACTAATTTGCCATTAGTCTTCAAGTGGGAGAATGTCAAAATTCAAAGTTTGAAGGTTGATATTTTGAATGTTGAAATTTTGATTGTTGAAATTAATATGTCATGCATGACATATTTTTTCTTGTTTTGTCAAAATTGTCGGGCGAAGCTCTCCTATAAATAGAGCTTCGTCCATTGTTAGAATCATCCCGAAAACATTTATCTTTCTCCCTATAAACTTTCTTCTTGATTGGATACACCCAACAGCTCCTCGAGAAATCGTCAATGAAAGAGACAAAATACTTTGCTCCTCCAACAGACAAAACTGGTGATTGCCAAACATCTGAATGAATCAGATCCAAGATGCAACTGCTCCTATTGACAGATCGTCCAAACGAAATCCTATGCTGCTTACTTGTAACACAATGCTCACAAAGTGGTAAAATTACCTTTGTAAGCCCTGGGAGTAACTTTTGATCAGAGAGAACCTTGAGACCTTTCTCCGACATATGGCCTAGTTTCTTGTGCCACAACATCGTCATCTCTTCTGCCGAACTGGTCGATGCAATCGACGCATTAACTCCCTGCTCCGTGTCACCTTTAAGCATGTATAAATTCGATGCGATCTTTTCTGCCCTCAAAACAACAAGCGCGCCTTTGATAATCTTCATGACTCCATTTTCAATGTGAGTCACACACCCAAGATCATCAAGTTGTCCAACAGACAACAAGTTCTTTTTTAAACCCTCTACATGCCGAACTCCTTGAATAGTGCGAACTGTACCATCGAACATCTTTATTTTGATAGTACTTATGTCAGCGATCTCCAAAGCATGATTGTTTCCCATGTACACCTGTCCCCCACGAACCGGTTCATAATTTTGAAACCATTCTCTACGGGACGTCATGTGCCATGTTGCACCAGAATCGATCAGCCACACATCATCAAACTTCGCTCTGCCATCTGCAGATATTGATGCCTCGCTACATAGAATATCGCCATCACTCAAATTTCCTGCTACATTAGCCTGAGCATTAGATGACTCGGGTCTCTTTCCTTTGAAAATTTCATTCTTCTTGGGATTTGGACACTCACTTTTGTAGTGCCCCTTTACACCACAACTGTAACATTTAATGTGCTTCTTACTCCGTGTCTGGGACTTGCCACGACTATGGCTCCCACTCGACCCACGCTCCATAGATCTTCCTCTTGCCATCGCCAAAGCTTCTGCCTGATGAGAATTCGCCAATCTGTCTTCCTTGTTCTTGCGCCTATTTTCCTCTTCCAGAATCGCGGCTGCAAGATCATCGAAGACTGGACAATCCGTGGTAGAATTTCCTGCCAGGTTGATGATAAGTTGATCATATGAATCAGGTAAGCTTTGGAGTAAAAGCTCCCCACGTTCACTTGCATCTATTTTATGACCCATTGAAGTGAGTTGTGAAAATAGTGTATTTAGAACGTTGATGTGTTCGGTCACCGATGTGGTTTCCGCCATCCGTAAAGTGTAAAGTCTCCGCTTCAAGAATATTTTTGTGTGTAACGATTTGGCTTCGTAGAGTTTCGTCAGCGTATCCCAAATTTCTTTAGCTGACTTCTTTTCCGCAATGCTGGACAGAACTCCATCTGCCAACGCCAAATGTAAATTGGCCACAGCATTACCATCAATCTCCTCCCACTTCTTATTATCAGTGATATCCGTCGGCCTATCCTCAATTGCCATAAGACAATTATCCTTTCGTAATACTGCCTTTATTTTCATTTTCCACAATGAAAAATTATTTCCATTGAACTTCTCAATATCAAATTTCGCCGTCATTTTTAAACAACCGTTTCACCTCGAACCGTAGTATACAAAATATAGTACCGTATAAATAATACTTTGCCCGAGTAAGCTCACTGGACAGAACTTCCCGATAGTATTTAATTTATACTACTAAAATTATGTATACACCAACAGAAACTTTCTTGTGAACGGTACTCCAACCTAGTGGCTCTGATACCACTGTTAGGAGGTACGCGCTGCGGAAGCGTTGGAATATGACATTATTTGAGTTGAGACAACAATAAAATATAGAAAATAAGGGACACGAAATTTAACGTGGTTCACCCAATTTAGGTTACATCCACTGGACAAGGCTATGATAATATCAATTTGAAAGAAATTACAAACGTCTTCAATAATCACAAGAGCGGAATAATTTTATCCGTCTCGAACTAGGAAGAACACTCTCACACTCTCTTTTATAACAAATAAAAGGAGAAGAAAGTTTATAGAGAGAAAGATAAATGTTTTCGGGATGATTCTAACAATGGACGAAGCTCTATTTATAGGAGAGCTTCGCCCGACAATTTTGACAAAACAAGAAAAAATATGTCATGCATGACATATTAATTTCAACTTTCAAAATTTCAACATTCAAAATATCAACCTTCAAACTTTGAATTTTGACAATTACTAATACATATTGACAACTCGAAAAATGGGGTCAAATTGTAATATGCTTTTACTGACAGGGGTGAAATTGTAATATGTTTTTAGTGGATAGGGAAAGTTATGGTAATTTCTCAAATTGCGAGGTGTTTATGTAATTAGAGCTCGTGCAAGGGGTTTATATAATTTTATCCTATTAAGTTATGAAGCATCATATATTGGTATTGATTGAAGTCAAATCGAAAATCAAAAAAGTACTTCGTTTAGAAGCAACTATCTTTGATTATGACGAAAGTGGGTTTTGGACCAAACTAAAAACTCGACGAAATACTGAAATTATTTTCAAAATGATGAAACGTTAGATCAATCTCACGATCGATAAAATTGATGATGCAAATTGCAATTTCGTCACTAAAAAATATAAAAAAACTACCTAACTCAGATAAACATAAGCTGATCATTTACATCGATATTTCAGGTCAATAAAGCTCTTCTTGAGTTGATAAAGGCATCCGAAAGTACAATAAGTCCATACGAATGGACAAATTTGTGCAACAAAAGCAGTGGTGAGTTCTACTTGTACGTAACTTCATCTTTGTGTATATTATTGTATCTATTACAACATATTTTTCCAAGAATCACTGAATTTATGCTCTCTTTTTTCAGGGTCAAAAGTTACTGGGGCATCAATATGGAGGGCAATTAGTTCGTCTTTCGTTTTTGAGGGTGTAAATAAGCTAAATATGTTCTTAGTATACTTTTTTGGGCTATTCGTGTTGGCGTTTGAGCACATACGAAGAGCTGTAAGAAGACCAGTTAGAGTAGGATCTGCTCTTACATAAGGTAATATCGGTTGGAGCCTTTTTCGACTGGTAATTTCCTTTTAAGCCCTGTTTGGATGAAAGGTTTGGATTTGATACAGATTTCAAAAATAAATCATCAATTTGAGATAATCTGAGTAAGGTTGATGAACCCGTTATTATACGGAGTTGAAATCCTTATTTTCCAAATTTTGTAATCCAAACACGGCCTTATTTTGG
Organism: Verbascum thapsus; assembly: GCA_963669365.1. Classification (NCBI taxonomy): domain Eukaryota; kingdom Viridiplantae; phylum Streptophyta; class Magnoliopsida; order Lamiales; family Scrophulariaceae; genus Verbascum; species Verbascum thapsus. The sequence goes on from OY770120.1 coordinate 997,965, forward strand.
AATACCGATAAGTTACATGATGGATTAGGTTGTCTAAACGAGACAATAAGATTATAAAGAACATTCGATGGCAAAGAGAGTCTGAAATGAGGGCAATTAGAAGGCCTCAAGGACCCTGCTACTTTGTTTTTGTTATAGGGGAAATGCAAATTACTGAATATTATTGATGAATTAATGTGGCAAATTTTTAATAAAATTATTATTCAATTTATCTCCTTGAAATTCGTTACAATCATCATGCATTGAAATTTCCAGCTATAAAAATCGAGTTACCACCCGAAAAATATTCAGATATTTCGAAAAATTAGTAACTGAAATTCTGAGAAAGAATTGATATTATAAGTTTCTAACACACATATATATAGATAGATATAGATATATACTTACATGTGCATCTCGAGCAAATGCATGATGATTGAATGGTTAGTAGTAGAGGTGGTGGAGGGACGGTGCACCGCCATTCTCGTGGCGGAGGTGGTGGTGGAGGTGGAGGAGCCGCCTCTATTACAATGAAATGAGCCACCACAATATGAAGAAAGATGAGAATATGATTTGGTGTTTGAATAATATATGAGCCAATCTTTCATAGGTAAATAATGCAAATATATATATATATATAGCAATTGGGCCATTGAGTAATATACCATAAGGATATTCTATTATGCTTTTTTTGCCCAAGAATAATTTCAGCCAAACAGCATATCTGATTTCATCTGTCACTTTCTGAGTCATACAAAGCTTTTGTTGAAATAGAAAATATGAAACTCTGTAAAACCTGCATTACTATTGCTCAAATATGTTTCTTATAAATTACAATTATGCTAGAAAACTATAATGAAAATGGGGTGTGAAATAAAGAAAACAAAATGGTACAATTCTTTCGATTAATATTCGTCGAGATAAGTATACAAAGTATCGTCTTTCTTTGACTTGCGTCGACTGAGTAAAGCTTTGAGTAGACGTTTACTTTTGCTCGGGTATTGTTCACCTTCTTTCGGACTTTCTTTTCCAACACGAATACGCATTGATGCTGATTTTCGAGGTTCAGAAATATACTGCCATTTTTCACCAACAGAGAAATACACAATTTAGCACAAAATAAACGAACAAAATTGAGCACGAAGTTTTGCAAATTACCAAAACACCCCATTAGATCAAGACAAGTTGAAAAACAGAGGATTACCATTCGATCATGATAACTTGAAAAACAGGGGATTACCATTAGATCAAGATAACTTGAAAAACAGGGGATTACCAAAACACCCCATTAGATCAAGTTAACTTGAAAAACAGGGGGTGAAACTGAAAACTTCTTTTACTAATAGGGGGAGTAAAGGTAATTTCTCAAACCTTCGGGAGTTTATACAAATCAGAGTCTATTTATTTTACCACTATACTCGATAAACCAACAATTGAAAAGGATTATATGTTACCATTTGTCTTCCAGAAGACGGGTTTGGGGTAGTTGGCCGGCTCCGATTTGGCGTGCTAGAATTCGAACTTTTTGGAGTTGTGGGCTTACTAGAAAACGAAAGGGAACCTGATCGTAAAAGCGGAAACCTGTGTGGTGATACTGTTCTTCTTTCTGAATCAAATAACACAAACGTAAAAATTACGAATAATTACGTATACACCCCCTCAACTTTGTGAAATTACAGAAACTACACATAATGTTTTGCAGGAAAGAAAACGAACCTGAATCTCTATGCTGCATGCTGTTAGAGAACGAAAATTTTCCGGGTTTTTCTGTGAGTTTTGGAGAGGGTGATGGAGACCGCCCTTTACTGTAAAAATTAACACGTTTAAAAGTTTGTAAATTTCTGTAAAATTTGTCGAAAGTTGTATAAAACTCACTTTACTACAGATGGTGGTGGAGTTTCTTGAATAGTAGCTCGAATAGCTGCAAAAAATAACGAGTTTTAGAATAAGAACACGATTAAAATCTTATCGAAATAAATAAAAAAACGACGCAAAATAGAGAAATGTTTACAGTTCTTAAGTTGATGCCACTGGTCTCTATCGTCTAGGCTGCATCCTCGGTGTTTTGAGTTGGTAAGAACGGCTCCATCCATGGTCTCTCCCACTAGTCAAAAGAATAAAAATATATAAATAAATAGGCTTGTCAATGGGCGGGGATTGCCAAGACCAGACCCGTTCAATAGGAAACTTACTCGAACCCGACCCGACCCATAGGGTCTAAGACCCTGACCCGACCCTGACCAACGACACTAGGTAGTTCTGGTCCAGGTCTAATTTTTACCGCGGGTAATATCATAAAGGTACTCGAATATTACTCGAAATTTACCCGGGTTTATACCCAAACAATAACCGAAGTTTACCCATGCACATTTACTCGACATAGACCCGACCCAAAATGTACCCAGCGTGCTGGGTCTAACTTTTTTTTGATCCGTCGGGTAATGCGGTTGGGTCCGGGTAAACTATTTTTGGTGGGTATTTCATGGGTTCAGTTTGGGTCTGGGTATTCCCCACCCATTGAAATACCCACCCATTGACAGACCTATAAATAAACATGTGAATTCATCTTTACAATTGAATTCATAGTTTGAATGTAACTTATAACCTGGCAAGATGTATCGTTTATGGTACTTGGGCGTGTTTATCACCAACGACTGCTGAGAAAGACCTTCACGGTCAATATACTCTTGGCACGTTTTTAGTCTCTAAATCGCCACAAATAAATAACGAAAAATCAATTAATAAGGAACTTAGTGATCTAATGTGGATCGAATAAAGCTTATTAATCAAGCTTATGAGCTAAATACGAATGGAAAAAAATACCTGTTCAATGCCAGATACACGAAGTTCGGTCCCGGAAACTTCGTCGACCTTCTCGTCAAGCAAATCGTTGACTTTATAAGTCACGGAGCCCAAATGGTCAACCGTGTTGACAAGAGCTTTAATGGCGTAATCTTTCAATGTATTCACCACTCTGCAAATTTTATTACAAAAAATCTGGTTAAAGTTGTCCTTAAACTGATCTTTAATAACCCTATTTGTAACTCACACATGTTTTTGATCGTCATTGCTATAAGACATCTCGAAATATTCTGCAGCTGAGTACAATTGTTTCCTAAGATTCTTCAAATCCTGCGAAAAGGGGTGTCAAATAATCTCGAGTTAATCGATAATCACCAAAACATGAATGAATTTTACGAGTGTTCTTAAGAACTTAATACGTTCTAAACGAATAATTTTCGAAAAACAAATTGGTTCAAATAATTTCTGCAGATATAATTATTACCTTCAAACTATCAGAGAAGAGCATGCTTTGCTGCATAGAAACTTCATCATAATTCGCGGGCTCACGAGGAAATGGAATGGAATTTGCAGTCATTGTCTCCATAAGTCTTTATCCTGTAACAAATCATTACCCATATTAAGGAAATTTGTTCTTGAGTTTAGGAAAAATGGAGAGTTCTATTATAGAATTGTAAACATAATGATGAAATATGAGTCTATGTGTTTGTATATGTGTCTCAGAGAGAGGTGAATATATATATATATGTATATATATTATATTAAAATTTCATGCTTTATCATCTTTATGTGTACTTAATAGACAGTCAGAATCACATCCCAATCTTGAAAAGCAGAAACTAAAATCAAAGACAATAAATAACAAAAGAATGAGTCAGGAGATAATGCTTTTTCCCAATAACAAAATTCATAAATTAAAGAACTTAAATTCATCTAAAATATGCCCAATCTTCACCAACACACTTCATCTTCATCACAATAACCATAACCCTCAATAAATTCTTCATACAAAATCATTCAACCCCTAAAATTCACCATAAAGATGCAATTTTTATCACAAAAAACTCAAAATTCACTGCCAAAAAACCTAATTGAAAAAACAAAGAATTGGGTCTGCATTTCATCACATTATATATCCATTATATAGATTAAAACGAAGATTAATATCTCAAAAAAGGAACCTTTTTTCACATAAAGACTTATCAACATACAAAAAAAATTGAAAGACAAAAAACCCACAAAAACCCAGAAATAATTCTGAGAATTAAGAACTGACATTTAGCCTGCAAAAATCTGAACAATCTTTCAGTTCCACAAGCAATAAAACAAATAAACCTAAAATTCACCATAAAGATTTAATTTTTATCACAAAAAACTCTCAATTCACTGCCAAAAAAACTAATTGAAAAAACAAAGAATTGGGTCTGCATTTCATCACATTATATACCCATTACATAGATTAAAATGAAGATTAATAGCTCAAAAAAGTGACCTTTTTTCACATAAAGACTTATCAACATACAAAAAAATGAAAGACAAAAAACCCACAAAAACCCAGAAATAATTCTGAGAAGTAAGAACTGACCTTTAGCCTGCAAAACTCTGAACAATCTTTGAGTTCCAAAAGCAACAAAAACAAATAAACCCAGAAGCAAACAACAACCAGTGTTAAAAAAACACTGAAAATTTGTACTGTATTCTTAGTTAACACTAACAAGATGCACAAATAAAGGCACCCCACAATCACTTTCACATCCAACTTTGATCATTGATATGATATGAGTGTGGCTTTGAAGAAAGGCAAAAGAAGACAACATAAATAGGCCCCAATTGAATTCAAACTGTAGCTATTGTGGTTTGGTACCAAGATTTGACTGAACCAAATTGATAATTGACAATATTTAATATGCTTTTTCTCAATTATTTTTTTAAAATTTTGTTGGTGAGATATACTGTGGAAGTGGAAGAATTAAGGGAGCCACGATTGGAATTATTAAGAGCATTTGAAGAGTTTATTAATGGCGGAGAAAAATTTCAACGGCCCTTTTTGGAGCTAAGAAAATGGAGCACACATTAATAGAAAAATTTATAATACATAGAGTGTAATATTTTGATATTTTTATTTCTTAAATAATAAAAAAATTATTGTGACTGATTTTTGTATAAAAGGGAAATTTTATAATAGATTAGTTCTAATTTTTTTTAATAATTTGTAACATATTAATTTTATTAGACCAAATCTATTATAAATTGATGGTATATAAGACATAGTAGTACTATTCTATTTCAATGTTGTTTCTAATCATTGCCTGTTTTTGGGTCACCACTAAGCCCTTAAAATATTTTTGATTGGTTTATTTCAATTAATAATTAATGCCCCTTTTGCCACAAAACAAGTGTAAATAAAAAGGACCACTCCTGAAATTCTATTTGGGTTTTCTATTTACTTGGGTTATACTTGATAAATATATTTTGATTTGATTTTTAATAATTTAGTCTATTTTTATATAAATTATATGGTTGTGAAATAATTTTATAAAATAATAAATAAAATGACGTGCACCCCAAATATGAAGAAAAAAATCAATTCAAAAGGGTGTGAAAGACATGATTATTATGTACAATTTAGATTTTTCATTATAAATATTGAATTTAAAGTGTTATCAATATTAGTGTAATTACAACAATTTATGAAACCCACCACATATAAGAATACATTTACATGGTCTTTAGACCAAGATAAATGATAATGATGATTATGGTCAAAAACTTAAAATATCTAGTAACTAAACATGCTTAATTTTAATTATTTATGGGGCCCACAATCAGTATCATCAGCTTTCAACTTTTAAATTCTTTTTCTTTTTGGAAGTAATAATTATTTTTGTTTTATAGATGGGAACATGAAGAATTTGTCATCATGATTAGTGGTGATAATGTTGGATTATTAAGTAGGGTTTTTGGGGCTTATATGATTATTTTAATCCGTGGCGTGATTGGCGGAAATGTCCCACACAAGACTTAGGATGTAAATTGAGTATTTTCTTCTTGCTCATGCTTCTTTAAAGTCTTATTAGGTCCACACTTTTATAATTAAGTGCGAAAAAAGGCTTGATTGAACTCAAACTGAATATTACCTCATTTGAATTTAGTTGAATTTTTTAAAAAAATTATTAATTATGTTTAAATTTAATTTAATTATTAATTAAAATAAAATGGATTAAGGACTAATTGAATCGAATTTAACTAAATTCGAATAATTTGATATTTTCATATATATCAAATTAATACATGTTTCAAGAATCACTTTGATCTAGGGTCAAATATATATTTCATAATGTCTTTTACAAGTTCAATTGAGGATAGACGAAAATACAATATATATGAGGATGGTGGAGTTTATTTTAGAAACTATGATTTTTTTTTTTCCGAGCATTTATTAGTAAGTGTAAAACCTTATTTTAAGGACAAATTGAGTATATAAAGATATCAATGATTATCTTATATATGATCAATAATAACATATAGAATGCTCGAAATTTAATAAGGGTCGAACTTAAATCTCTAATATTTTTCAACCTCAACGTTTATAACTTAAGTCGAACTATTAAACCGCGTCTTTAATCTCTCGAATCATGTTCATAAGAGGATAAACAATTAAATCCTCTACAATTTAAATAATAATTCAAGGTAAATTGCTAAGGATTAAACCCTTTACATAATTATAATTAAATAAAAAACTTTACATAATTATAATTAAATAAAAAACTTTACATAATAATTTAATCTTTAAATATTGTATCATAGCCTATAACTAAGTTGGACTTCCTCAAGTAGCCTACTAACTCTAAAGATTCCTTGTGAAGACTAATTTTGGCCTTTAGGGCATGTACCTTTAGATTTCTTTATTACAACTCTTGGGCTCGAGTCCCTCAATGTCTATCTTTATTTTTTTCATTTAACTTTTTTCTCTAATTAATGTGTAATAATTGATTACTAAAATTGTAGTGCTATTATTTCAGAAATTAAATCATTACTTATTCTATGAATGGCGATTTTTAAGAATCAAGAGTAAAAAATGCTTTTAAAAGGGTATATAAGTGCATGAGCCAAAGAAAATATTGAACTCACAATTGAATTCAAATTTTTCAAGGGGTCGTTTTATAATTGTTAAGAAAATATATTTTTAATACGATACGATAAAAATGATTGTTGATTGACACATTCATTAAAACGAATGTGTTTAAGTTAGCGTTTCAACTTCAAGCACGTTAACTCGACAATTGACAATACAAATCTAGCCATTTAATTTGCATTCGATCGTCTCGGAGTATATGAAGTTTTTGAACACTTGTCATTTCTTTATTAAAAAATAAATTGATCATTTGTAATTTTGGGAGCTCAATTGATTGTACCTTAATTTGTTAAGAAATTTGTATTAAATAGTTGAATGCCAATAACATATTTGGAATTGTAATAAAGTAATTTTCTCTATAATTTGTTTGTATGGAAATATATACAAATAGGTAAGACCATGTCAAAGGCCCAAATCCAAGTGTAAAAAGAGGCCCAACCCCAAAATGGGCCAGTTTGGATGGACATGGCTTACCCACACATATGGGCCTTTTTATAAAAATCAAATATAATTATTTTTAAGACTCATATTTTGCAAAAACTTTATTACCTATTTTATCCCAACAACACTTGAATTTTGATAAAAATTTAGTGATCCACGAGTGAATAAACTCGTGGGACCCACTCGTCGATTCCACATATCGAACAACATACTTGTCAAGAATTCTCCGAGATGATAACACATAACTCTCAAATATCGATCAAAATATCAAGGGTGTTCTTAATAATCAATAATTCAATTATAAAAAAAAACCCAAAAAAATATAATTACCCCAAGGAAAATATTATGCATATTGAATCATAATTTCCCAAGTCATTTCCATCTTTATTCTTCACCATCTATAAACACCATACTTGGATTAAATAACCCATGAAAATAGACCAAAGAAACATGAATATAATCTCTACCAAGTACCAAGTTCCCAATGAGTAGTCATTTGATGTACAAAATTTACCATAATAAGCTTTACAAGTAGAGTAAACAACCTAATAACACCACCTTAAAACTCGTCTATTTTCGTCTCGTTTTCTCGTTATTCAAACTTCAAAACTATTTCTTGAAATGTATGATACCATCACAAGCAAGTGTACCTTCAAGATCACCAATAATTCGAGATATTCGAACTTCAAGCCCTCTTTGAACTTCCCGAAAGAGCGTTCTTATACTATCCGCAAATCGCTTCATGTCGAAGCTCTCGGGTTTTTGAATGTCGTTAGCAAAACCCGAGGCAATCTTTGTCTGAATTTCCATTAACTTTTGCCCTGTTGCAACTATATACCTTTGTAGTTGAAACGTTTCTTCGAGAAAATTCTCGAGCCTTTTGCATTCCTCGTCGGTTTTAGCCACACTCGAGCTCAAATTCAGGTTCTTCTCATGCTGCAAGCAGCTATATAAATCAGCAAAACAAAAAAAATCCCAAAAAAAAAATGTGCTTAAATTATATGTGAATTTATAAAATAATACCATTCTTTTGCAAATATCGTCGGCTTTCGCCTGAAGTGATTGATAACGATCAATTTGCTTGTTAAGGAGGGATATAAGTGCGTATAATCCAGAATGCTCGTTCAAATTTTCACCGTTTTCGCTAGTTTCTTGTTTTCCCGTTAGCCTTTCGAGCATGAGAATTTGCTGTTTAAGTCGTTTGATCTTATACGAGACTCCAAGAGCATGAAAATCCATTTTCCACGTAGATTTATCTTCGTTTTTTGATATAACAGCTAATGATGTATCGCCATTTCCCGAGGGTTCTTTTTCCTCTTCTATCTCCTTACTTGTAGAGTGAAGTGTCAAAACTATATCTTTGAGCTGCTCTGTTTCCCCTGTTTCTTGCCTTTTGTGCCCCGGTTTTCGCTTTATTATCTTCACTTTCGACCATACGGTTTCGTGGGCCATGGCTGCCTCGTGTAGGGAGGGGTTGAAGTGCAATTTCTGGAGATTTGGAGGATTGAACTGCAATACTAGTTGCTCTTTAAGCGAATTTAGTTCCGTTTCACGGTCCAATAGTAAATCTTCTAACTTCATGTTTTCTTGTCTGAGCTTTGTGATGTCATTATCGAGCCCTTCGATTTGGGAATTTAAACGCTTCGATTCTAGTTCCATGCTAAGTAAACGCCAACGGTGTGCTTCTAATTTTTCGTCTTTGAGCCTTAATTGCTCACTAAAAGCTTCTATTTCAAGGCTATGCCTTTTGTCAATTGCAGCCTTGTATGCTTCTGCCTCTGAGGTGATCCAATTCTCCAAGTGCTCATCACCTGTTAGAATAGAAAAAACGAAAAAAAAAAAAAAATCACAAAATTAAACACCAATTCTAGAAAGTTTTAAGTGTTTTATGTAATTTACTCTAAAAAAATGCAATCTTACGATGATGTTCTTCGGTTTCATCGCTCAAATATGGATCAGATTCGAGCGATAAAGCTTCGAGCCCTTTTCTAGTCTCGGGTTTTTTCAAAAACTCGTTTTTCGCCGATCTAAACTTCCCGCCATCCAACGACATCATCATCATACTTTTCCCACCTGCAAACACATCGGACTTCGAATTCGCACGTTTAGACAACATATTTCTTAACGAATGTCTTTCGTTTTTAGACTCATAAACCGATTTCAATCGTTCGATTTCCATCTCGACTTGCTTTCTCTTCGCCTTGTTCGATTTCACTTCCTTTAACAGCATTTGCTTCTCAGACGTATCGAGCTTCGATTTTCTCAACATAGCTGATAAAATCTGGTCCTTTTGATCCAAATCATTGCCCGTTTTTACGAGCTCCATTGATAACCTTTGGTTCATTAAGACTAACTCTTTTTTCTCATCTAACACACAATCAAGCTCTTGTTTTGATGCTTCAACTTGCCTAACTGCACGGCCCATCTCAGCTTCGAGCTGTCTTTGATTCGATACAAGCTCAATAAACGCTGTTTTGTGTCTATTGATTTCGCTACAATGGCGTTGAGATTCGCGTTTCAAATTCTCTCTCAACTCGTTTTCGAGATTTTCGATTTTGTGCACTTTCTGTTCTATTTCGACTCGTTTTTGCTCTTTTTCGTCGATTATTTTATCCTTTGACAGCAAAATCGATTCACATTCGTTTAACTTTTCGTTCAATTCTGAAATTTTTTTATCCTTTTTCATTTCAACAACTCTTAACTCATTCATAAGGCCACCTATTTGCTGTCTAAGCTTCTTTCGTTCATCGAACCAGCTCTGTTCTCGGGCCGCCACTATGCTCATCACTTTCTCATTGGCTTTTGCATCTTCGATTCTTAATCTCTTTAAATTTTCGATCTGTTTTTGTGCGTTTTCGAGAAGATGAAAATTTACATTTTTACCCTCTTTTTGAACTCTCCAAACAAGTAATCCCAAAAGATGAGCACTTCCTTTAAGCATTCTAGTTCTTATTTCAGACCATTTTTCATCACATATTTCGGGCTCCGGTAAGAGTTTTAGTGCGAAAAACGCACACGAAACGCCAAAAAACATCGGATATAAGCTATCGATATTATCCTCACACATACCCTTTTCAATTTCATCCATTGATCAGTTATAAGATCATCCAACTCTGAACAATATCACAAAATATGAAAAAGCATCAAGAATTTAGCTCCAATTCTGGGAAAATGAAATGCTAATATACAGAAATGTGAAGAATAAGATAAGGCTAAACCCCTTCATTGTCAAATTTGAGGAAAAAAAATGAAATCATTACTACTGAAATTAGTGTATTTATACAGAAATCATTATTACCATGGAATTATTATAACCAGTGAAATTATTGTACTTTGTACACAAAATCATCATTAGCATGATATATTACTGCAAGAATCCTCAGAACAATATCATAAACTGTTAAACACACAACTTAAAATTCAAGAACTGTATGAACAGATAAATTAACTCACCAGAACTGGGGCTTTTGGGGATGAATTTTAGCTAAAATAAGAACCCTTTTGGGGAAACAAATTTAGCTCCAAAACACAATTTTGATCTGTTCTTAAGGACTGAAAAAGAACCCAACTGAGAAAGCTGGTAACATGTGTTTGTTGTTGAAGATATTATTCTATATAAATCATCAGAGAATGCCAAAAGCATGAGCTTTTACTGGTATTTATGAGCTCTGCAAAATTCAGTTACAAAGAGGACATGTACTTTAACTCTGTTTAAGAAAAAATCAAGATGAGAAAAATAAAATTTTTTGCCATGGTTTTCAGTGCTGTGACCCCATCAAAATCCACTTTTTATTAACTTTTTTTTATTTTTATTGTTTATGGGTTCTGAATTTGAGGAGCAAATGGGCCAGATTCCTCGTATTTTTTTTGTCAATTTTCATACGAAGAAATTTGAATAATGTTAGTTTTGGTCTTATTTTAATTCTTTGTGTTTAAACTGTAATGTATTTCTAATGTTTGGATTTGATTTTATTTTAAAAAATTAATATTTTTACCCTTAAATATGACTTACATGAAAAAATTAAAATATAATTTAAGGGTATTTATGTACAAAGGGACTTAAATAAACTTAGTAAAATATTGAGAATGCTAAAATCATAATTTAAACTCAAGCTATTAAAATTTAAAATAGTTCTAGGGACCAAAAGTGATATCACTAAAATAAATAAAAAATTACACTAATAAATTATCAATGGATGAAGTATTTCTAATATGGGTATAATTTTAGTGAATAAAAAGATACTACATATTTTTTTTATAATTAATTACATGAGAATTATAATTGATCAATGTGGGCCACTATTTTATTGAAATTAACTTTTGAGCCCTTAAAAGAAAGTTAAGGTGTAATAAAGTAGAAAATAAGGTTATATCTCTGTCAAATTAATAAGCAATATTATTCTCAAATTTATAGTAGTCTTTCCAGGTTGGCTTTGCTGTCCATTTCTTTGTGTCTGTACTCTATAGCCCCACAACATGCACATTAATTTAAAAGTTGAAAATAAATATCAATGGGGCTGAAATATATAGGAAAATTTAATTGTTATTATGATTGGTTTAAATTAATAAATTATGTTTGTCACGTGATTAAATATATTCTGACCAGAATGAACACATATAAAACGAGCATCATAAATTTGCTTATTTAACTAATTGATCGTGACTGAATTTAATTATAACATAAATTTCAACGACGAGACATAGACACAAGTAATAAGTTAGATCAGGGGGCAACCCCTGGTAGAGTTGGTAAGGGCATGTGAATGTTGTGGCCTTGGTCATGAGTTCGAATCCTGATGAGGGAATGCCTATTTGCCTTCTCTACTGTGAGCCTGTCAGCTATGGGCAACCTAGGGGGCAACCCCTAGTAGAGTTGGTAAGGGCATGTGAATGTTGTGGCCTTGGTCATGGGTTCGAATCCTGATGAGGGAATGTCTATTTGCCTTCTCTACTGTGAGCCTGTCAGCTATGGGCAACCTAGGCTGGTTTACCTCTCTTGTGTGGTTTGCAGGCTATTACACAAGAGCGGGGTTTACCCAGTGCGCACCTAACGGTAGCGGCTGAGCCGCTGCGGGTTCCCTTGTCATAAAAAAAAAAAGTAATAAGTTAGATCAACATTTAACTAACAAGTTGAGTTGTAACTTGTAAGTAGTTTTAATGACATTACACATTAATAACCACCAATATGTTAATTTAATTGTCACATTACTCCAACTACATATTATAAATTTGTATTTTATATGAAGACGTTTTTGATATGCAATAATTAGCATTATTTCGAAGTCTATTGTGCTTTTTTATTTCCTAAGAAATGACTCTTGAAAGAGATGTTTATGATAGGCTGAAAGTAAGTGTTACCTACTCTAATAAATTTACATATGAATATATATATATATACATTAAATTAAATTGAAATGGACCACAATATCGATTTCAGCTACCAATATATACATATAAAATCCCTAAGAATAACTTTCTCATGCTGCAAATCTTTTTATTCACAATAAAGTTTCCTCCATTTTTGGAATATAAAATGAATTTTCACTTCAGTGGTTGGAGGTAAAGAATAATATTTTATTTATATTGCATAAGTCATAAGAATAAATTTGTTTCCATTTATTATCGATTTTTTTAAGAATGGTTTTATATTCGGTTTTAGAATTAGATATCAATTAATCGTACCAAATTGAAAATAATAAGTTTACATATACAGTAAAAACTCGATAAATTAATACTCGATTATTTAATAAACTCTCTAAGATAATATTTTTGGCCGGTCCCAACTTGAGGATAGGGTGCTAAATTAATAATTCGATAAATTTATAAGATAATATATTTTTGATAGTTTCTATAGACCCCATATAAAATATAAATTAATAATTATTTATATATTACATATTACATGAATGATTTATGAAGATTTCTTGAAAAATGACTCAATTGTCTTTTGTTTTTCATTGAAATCAATTTCATCTTGAATCTTGTCTCTAATTTCCTTATCATTGTAAGAACTTTTGGTGTTGTTTTCTCATAACTCAACAATAAATTATTCAATGTATTGTATTTATATAGAAAATATTTTTTAATGTCCATAAAGTGATACACATTGAATACAAGAAACATAATAAGGTAGAAGATTGAAAGGTTCTTTTAAATTGGGTCCTTCATTTGATATACCTACATGCATTGTACAATAATTAAGCAGACGTTTGAAAGGTGTTTGCAAATTGAGTATTTCATATAAATTAATAAAATATAAATTAATAATTATTAATTTATCGATTAATTAATAAATTTTTGATGGTTCCACAAATATTAATTTATAGAGTTTTTACTATATCATAATTGTTAATATTGTTTTCATTTTCTCCACAATAGGTAATCATGAAATATAAAATAAATAATACATTTGTCATCCATCCAACTATCCAATATATAGATATATATGAATCTTATTAATTAGTATCATGATGAGGCCACCAAAAAACCCAACATTTTATGGGTAGGAGAATTTTATTTAAACGTATTAAAGTATTTAAAATATACCACATAAGCAAATATATTTATATTATAAATTGATGTAACATAATTTGAATCATTTAGTGTTGATGCATGGAGACATATTATGGGATTATTTATATTAGTGATTATTGGTGATTTTTTGCTTTTTGCTACTTAAATTTTATATTGTCCCCTTCAACTGAAACCTGTAAAGAAGGAACTTTGCTTAACTAAAGTTATACAAATGTAGAATATTATTGGCCATTTATTATTTAAATATATTAATTTGGAATCAAAAGAATAATTCTTCTTTTTGCATGTTTTATAATGTCAAAGATCTGGTCTTGGAATCTGGGTTTTTGTTGACAAGCTGGAATATCAACCATTTGATTGTATTTAAAGCAAACCCCACTAATCATTACAAATTATTTGAGATAAATTGATATTAATATTTTAAACCCCACAAATTAGTATAAATTGGATAAATACATTGAGGGTAATTATGAGATATTGTCTTGCTATAAAAAATATTGTTGAGTTTAATAATTGTTTTCTTCTTTCAAATAACAATTATCTACTTGTTTGATAAATGCTTATTAATAGTTTGTGACATGAAATTTGTTATTAATGATAATAAATTCGTGGTTTTTATATATTATGAATATGATGTAATCTATTTATTCAAAAATATTATTTTAAAATCCACTTATAATCCATATATAAATTATTTTAATTATATAGAATACCATCAAATTTCAAACGAAGTCGACTCAATTATTACCAAGAGGGTCGGAACATGGATTGGGCCTCAATAAATTTCAAATATTCCCTTAAGGAATGGGCTGGATCCAACACTTATTGTATTATTGGGCTTTCAATATGGATCTCCAAATAAGTGTTGAGATCCGTACTGAAAGCCCAATAAGTGTTGGACCCAGCCCATTCTTTAAGGGAATATGTCCAGTTAGAACTTAGAAGTTAATAACACAAAGCCACTCTAACATACGCCGGTGGCGCACGATTTAGTTTTACTCGCACCTTCCACAAGACACCTTTTCAGATTGAAATTTCACCCAAATATTTCTGAGCTCACAATTTTAGAACTTGAAAGTAAAATCAATGGTGGAATTAAGCATGGAGGAGATGTCTCTGCCTGTTCTTTTCAATCAATCTCGAAAAATTCACCAAGCCGCATCCGATTGTTCGGTTGATCAGGTTTTTGATTTTTCACTGATTTTCTCCATTTTTACTGTAAGTTACATGTTTTGCATCTAGATTTGAAGGATTTATCTTTAATTTATTGATTTCTGTAGGATACTGTGAAGAAAGGTTGCGAGCTGTTGAATAAATGCGAGGAAATGATCGGAAAATTAGGTTTATTTTCGGCTAATGAGACGAAGGATGATATCAGCACTACTAATCTCAAATATCTTCTCGTGAGTGCTTTTTTAAAAATTAATGTTAAAATTTTCCCCGGTTGTGGTATATGAATTTGTGAGTCGATTTTATGTGCTTTTGCTTGCATCTTAATCGGAGAATGAGAATTGGATAATTTGGTAGTGGTTTGTGATGTAATGTATGGAAGTCGATTACTATCTTCTGATGTTAGAAACGTTAGTGAAAGGAGTTGAGTCTTCCAAGGTTATGATGTAAAAAAGCATATTGATGACTTCAAAATGATGCTTTGATGTTTCTTTTGGCAGTTCTATACCTTAAAAGCTAATTTTTTCAGTAGCATGAGTCATTTTTGTATTGCTGAACCTTAAGAAAGCTAACTCTGAGAAAATAGTAATTCGTTGAAATACAATAATTCTTATGTTTTCTTATTTATTTGTTTAAGAACATGTTTGATTTGGAGTTGGCGAAGATTGTTTTAGGAGTTTGAATTCCTATCTTGAAGAAATTGTTACTTGTTTTCTACAACTGAAAATTTTACTGGGAGATAATAGCAAATTGCTGCAAATTTATTTGGATCTCACTGTGTTTGATACAGGTGCCGTATTATCTCGGTGAGCTAACAGAAAAAATTGCCCAAGAGGACAGGATTCAAATTCTTAAAGCTTCACAGGCCAAGTTAAAGGTAAAAGTTTCTTTTTAAAAGATGTTTACTGTGTGAGCATTGTTATCTTTTGAAGTTGTCTTGACAAAGTAAGCGATTTAATATGAATGTTGGATTTCACATTGTCATACCACTAGGAATTTATCTCATTTTGTGAGGCAATGGAGCTTGTACCAAAAGATGAATTAGAATCGTCTACATTTGCTGATCGAAGAGCTAAGAAGGTAAATACGGATATTGATTTAGGTTCTATATCTTATCTCTTGAATATTACTAAAGCTTAATGAACACTTTGACACTACTCCTCATAGCCCCTTGACGAATATTTTTGGACCTAAAACTGCAAGTTTCTGTATCTAATTCTTTATGTATTTTAGATTGCTCGGTTCAAACGCCAGAAAGCCGCTGAGTCAAAATTGCTTGAAATAAAAGAGCGGAAGGAGCGCCGTGGGCGTTCAACTAGAGCATCTGCGTTATCTGCCCCTGTTGAGGCTGAGGAAGAGGATGTGGATGATGACTTTGGAGAAGAGGAAAGAGAGGTCTGTTATCTTATGAGTTCCTTTTTGTTAAAAATAGATGTTTATACATTTAATATTAAACTATCAACTTGTTTTTGGTCTCTGCCTGGTTCTATCTGCCATATCAGTGTATTAGTGGGATGAATTAATGATTGTGGTGTTCATCTGCAGGCATGGATTACTACCATCTCCTTGGCACTTTGTAAGGTTGGTTAAAATTTCAGCATCCAAAATGTCACCCTTACATATTTCAAATTCGTAATGTCGACCAAAATATATGACTAGTTTTGCCTACTTTTGTCTTCAGACGTTTGATCTGTTGGAAATGCTGAAAAAAGAGGAGGAGATGCTCGTTGCTGTAAAAGAAAGACAGGAACAGGTATCAACTTGCAAAAATTATAGATACAGTTTGTGGTACATTTAGACGCGTCTTCTGATATATTTCATCTTCTACAGGAAGGGGAAAACGACTTTTCACAGTCCATTCTTGATGAGCGCACTAAAAAAGCAGAAGCCTGGCATCGTGATTCTGCAACAAAGGTTCGATACACGAAACCCGCAGCTCCAATCACATGTGCTACATTTGCTCAGGATGTTATAGAGGGGAGAGCCAGTATTTCAGAGGGTCATGAACACAAGCACCAGCAGCCAATGATATTTGGACCAGCAAGCCTTATAAGCAAAAACCCGACGAGCGAGAGAGAAAGAATGGCAGCTCAAGTTTTCCAGCCTAATTACAGGTATTCTATGACATGATCAAAAACCAAACACAAAAACAAGAAGAAAGAAATAATTGTTAAACACCTGGTTATTTATTTGAGTAAATTACATGTACACCCTGTGTGAAATCCTAATTACAAAAAACACCCTAATGTTTGAAACTTTGCCATAAATTCCCCTGTAATTAAAAACATATTATAATCTCACTTCTGTGGAGAAAAAAGAAAAGATTACAACTTAACCCACTATTTTGAGTTAGGATTTGACAGCGGGTTGTCTTGGTAATGTGCAAAACCTCGAGGCTCAATTACCCAACAAGTGAAATGAAAGGATGTGTATGTAATTACTCTCTTAATGTTAATGAAAATTTATTTGCTTTCATAGATTGCCAACAATGAGCATAGAGGAAGCTGGGTTGAAGGAGATGGAAATAATGAATAACTGGCAAGAGATGAACGCCAAGCTTATGGAAGAAGCTAACTCGTCATGGTATAAGGATAACAAGATCCCGAGGCCGGGTGATGAGGAAGACGAGGATGATAATGATGATGCTGCACAAGACAAGGCCAGGGCCTGGGATGACTGGAAAGACGAAAACCCTCGTGGTGCAGGCAATAAGAAGCTCACTCCGTGCGGCTAAATTGTCCAAATTGCCCTTGGTAAGATTATTATATCTTAAACTATCACAGACACACCATTACAATTATGTACGATTAGATACGATTTATGTCGTGATTCGAGTTTATGTTACAGTTTTATCAAATGATTAATGCATTCCACTGTATAGTAGCTGTAGTGGATTGACTTATCTGGGTTGAGGGCCTGATCTCCATTAGTACTATTTCAATTAGAAGTGGCAATCGGGTAGGTCGGGTTGGGTTGGTTCCAACGGTTTGGTTCTTAAATGGGTTGAGTTCTTAAATGGTTTTAAGGTAGAATCAACTCAGCCCAAAACGGAACCAAAGTCAACCGGAAGGGAATTAAGCCCAGCCCGACTCAATACCTTATATTTTGTTCCTTATAATTCAGATTATTGGCAAGCAGTTTGGGCTTAACTTGAAATTAGTTGGATCCAACTTGGAACCAAGTCGGAACCAATTAGGAACCAAAAATAATTTCTTAAGAACCAACTCAACTCAAACTAGTTTAATTGGGTTGGAACCATGGTTCCGGATCCATTTTGTCACCCCTAATTTCGATCATCAAAATTAATGAATTTATCACTACTTGAAATTGCCATTTATGTTGAATTGTGGCTGATATGTTTGGTACTATAGAAATCATATAGGTATATAATCGTATACACAGCTTTAAAGCATCCAACAATATAGCATACAAAAGAACAGACAAAATGTATGTATATCTATCAACTTATCTTTCCTTTTTCAGTTAACAAAGAAACTTTACAAATATTACCATCTTAAAACCACGAAAAAATGATATAAACCACGATTTTCAGGTGTTCATGCATTTGAACCCGCTGCAAACCCACAACCATACACCGAACAAGATCACACAAACGATCAAATCAAGCGACAAAACGAACCACATTTGCTTCTTCCAAACATTCTTCGCCTTTCGATCCCCCATCAAATCTGCAGTATATAATTCTCCGTTTTTACGCATAAGAAATTCACGGCTCAACCCGATCCCTTTACCCCCATTATCATCATTCTCCTTCTCTTGATTCCTTCTCCCAATCATAAACTCACCAATCAATCTATTCATCATCTTCTTCAAACCCTTTTCCCCATTCTGTTTAACCCTTGCCCGTATTTGACCCGACCCACATTGCATGGCCCCGCTATGGCCCATGCTACGCCCACTGGGCGACCCGATACCCTCCATGTGGTACAAATTTTGACCCAACAGTTGATGAAAAACTGGATTGATTTCCCCTTGGAAACAATGGGAGCTCAATTTTTCCAGTTTCTTTTCACACTTGCAAACCGCGACAAACGCATCTTTCACGCTGTTCAGAAAAGCCAAACCCTCGGGCTTCTCCAGTTTCTCATCGGTAATCACGAAATACACGAACTGTTCGTCGATTAAGAAAGTGTAGGTCATCGATCGGACGGTGTGGGTGAACGTCGCGTGAAACGGCGGCGTTTTGACGAGGCATTTCACCGCGGTTGCGCTCAATGCGGCGTCTTTGGAGTTGAATTCGGCTAATACGGTGGTGCCTTTTGCAATGCATGCATAGAAAATTAGAGCTGGTTGTGGAATCATTGTTTTAATCAGAACTGGAACATTAATTTACCAAGAAACATACGAGAAAATTCGATTGGTTTATTGTATTTTCTAGGGTTTGGAATTGGGGGAGATGGCTTGAGCCATCGGAAAAGGGTAAAAGAAATGTTTTTTTTTTCACCGGCACAAGACAATTTTCCTACTTTTTGGGGAAATCAGGGCCCAATTGGATGGCATATCCATCTCCGAGAATTTTTTTCCATGGTAAAAATGAGAAATATGATTTGTAAGATGAG
Organism: Verbascum thapsus; assembly: GCA_963669365.1. NCBI lineage: Eukaryota > Viridiplantae > Streptophyta > Magnoliopsida > Lamiales > Scrophulariaceae > Verbascum > Verbascum thapsus. Next base: position 1,017,606 of record OY770120.1, read on the forward strand.
ATTTTTAAGAGAAAAATAAGTAATGATTGTTGTTGATGTGATATGTTTTTTATTGTGAGAAATTTATTTGAATTAGTATTTAAATATAATTTTTATTAAATGTGGTTAGTCAAACTCGTTGATTTAGACGTTCAAAAATAGTCACAATGGATCTTATTTTAAACGTTGCATTATTTTGTATTAGAATATGTAATTAAATTAATTTTTTGCTTTGAAAGATAGTCGAAAAAACAATTTTAATTGATTGTATTAACTGTCAAATCATAAATAGTAAAATTAATTTGTTGCAAATTTTTTTTTTATGTTATTTGTAATTTTGGGAGATTTTTTTAAAGAATTTTTCCGGAACATGCTAAACAAATAGAATTTCTCCAAGATTTTTACCCTAAACACTTTTTTTCATAGCAAAGCATGCCAACCAATTGACCCCTTTATTTGTTTTGATGTTTAGGCATTAAAAAGATTATTATTTATAATAATATGCTAATATACTAAAATGGTGTTTGACCAAATTTATTTTAAAAAATTATAAATTATTAATGATTATATGCTGTTTTTTGAGCTTGTAATATCTCTTAATTGTAAAAAGTATATTGGGATTTTCTTAAGTTATATATCCAAAAAATATTTAACAATTTCATAATAAGTTTTAAGATATCAAACAATTCATAAGCTATGTTAAGTAGCTTATAAACCCTTTTAAGTTTCTAAAAAAAATGGCAAAATTGTAATCCACAAGTTAATCCGAGTCTCATTTTCATCACTTCCAAATCCAAGTAACCAATATAGTCTTTCAATTTTTGCCAATTTCATGTCAATTTTCCCAATAATTTGAACCATAACTTCAATTAATCATCACTTCCAAATTCAAGTAACCAATATAGTCTTTCAATTTTTGCCAATTTCATGTCAATTTTCCCAATAATTTGAACCATAACTTCAATTAATCGATATTTACCAAAAAAAATAAAATAAATTAATTGATGCTTTTTAACCAAAAATTACATAAAATCGATGAAATATCTTAGTACTCACTAAAAAACCCACATCACAATTCCTATTATTAGCTTCAATCGTTAATTGCTTAGAACTAAGAAACCAAGTCGAGTTCAAGATCGAATAACCACTCGATAAAACACTATATTTCCAAAGAATAACTCACAAATATCCCTACATTTTGTCAATCATCCTCACAAAAAACAATTCTTTCAATATGGCATTTACATGTATCTTTGCCACAGGCTCTAATGAGCTTTATTGCAAATCTAGCACAAAAAAGTTCAAAATTTTCATTTAAGTCCTTTTTTCTGCTTCCTTTTGCTAATCGAGTTAACTCAGCCTGCATATGGTGGGTCGATAAACGCCCATTCAAAAACTTGTTCGTATTGAGTAGCTGCATTGTCCCAAGACGAGTCTCTTTCCATTCCACGTTTCATTAATCCCGCCCAAGAAGACTTGTGATCTTTGTATGTTCCCGTGGCTAATCTTAGTGACTGCAAAAAGATTGCAAATTTTCACGAGCCAATTTCACCGTTGATAATAGGGAAAATTATACGTTGACCCCCTAACTTATCGTGTAATTACCAAAATGTCCCCTCGTATATTGGGATCTGATATACACGCCCCTCATGTTAAGAATATCTTACAATTACACCCTTCGCGTCTTTGAAGGTTCATAACCTTGAGGGGGTGTTTGGTAATTTTCAATAAGTGAGGGGACCTTTGTGTCGTGATAAAATTCATTAGGACGAGAAATATGTGTAGTGCCTCTAAATATTCATACACTTGAGGGGGTGTTTGGTAATTTTCAACAAGTGAGAGGAGCTTTGTGTCATGATAAAAATCATTAGGACGAGAAATATGTGTAGTGTCTGTACTAAATATTCATACACTTGAGGGGGTGTTGGTAATTTTCAATAAGTAAGGAGGCCTTTGTGTCGTGATAATATTCATTCAGACGAGAAATATCTAATACAATACGCAACTAGTCAAAATTCGTATAAATTACAATGTAGGGACTTACCGCCAATAAATTTTCTTTTGATAGAGGTGAAAATGCCCACCTATTACACAACAAAAACAAAAACAGTAAAATTATCATAAGCATAAGAAAGAAAATAAAAACAAAAACAGTAAATTATGTTAATTTCGATTATCCGTTCTCCAGGGACGCATTTTATATTGTTCAAGAATTTTCACAAAAACGGACAAAATGCAATACATACCCTGTACCCTCCCCCGCGCCTTCATTGGCATACGGATTGAAATTTAACACTGTGTCCTGTTTAATATAAAAAACCCTGTTAGAAAATTATCCCAAATAATTTATTATATATACACACATGTATATATATATAAATATATATCATCAAGATCTTGTTAGGTGATCTCACCCTAAGGCCACCAGTGCTGTGAACAACAGGAACAGTGCCATATTTCATTGCATACAACTGGTTTAGACCACACGGTTCGAATCTTGAAGGCATTGCCAGTATATCACAGCTGCAAAATTACATATATTAAGTACATAATTATGTGTAAAAATTAAATGGGATTTATAATAAATCTTTAATTTTACCCTGCTGTAATCTTATGAGAAATCGGGACACTGAATCCAACCCAAGCCCGAAACTTGTCTTTATAACTGGATTCTAACTGTCTCATCCAATCTTCATATTGTTTTTCTCCAGATCCAAGCATAACCTGTAATGGATCGAACAAACATTCCAAAATTTAAGGAATTAACACTTAGGAATAATTTGATAATAGCTTAATAAACGAACAAGGTTAAAGACTGAAACTTTAGGGGGTCCCGTTATTTATAGTAGATTTCATGTGGGTCCCACAAAACGAACGCGTAAGATAGGCAAATAAAACTTACAAATTGGACATCATCGTGCATAAGATCTGGGATTGCTGAAAGAATAATGTCGACGCCTTTTTGGTAGTCGAGTCTTCCTATGAATCCAATCTGTGGAAAATTGAAATTTTTACAAACATTCCAGCAGAAAAAAAAAAAAAAAAAAAGCTCCCAATGTTTTAAGAATGAATAAAAGTGTGTTCTTACCAAAGGACATTCGGGACGAATTGGAAGTCCCAATTCTTTCTGCAGAGCAATCTTGCACTCAAGCTGTAATTTTCGAGCATGATTTAGATGATATATCGGAGTATGTAATACTTATAACCTTCACCCCACAAAAAAATGTATGATATCTGTTTTTTACTTGTGCCAATGGATTTTTAAGAATTTGTTGAATTATGCAACTAGTACCATTTATTTTGATTCGAAAATTAAATTAACAACGTTTTTGACATAAGTATGGAAAGAAATACAAATCAAGCTCAAACATTTCATATATTATGCAATTTCAAGCTTTTGATCTCTTTTGTGTCGAATAAAGTCCAAACGTAATTTATTTATTTGCTTATAGGGTAATTTGTTACTAACCCAAGCTGTAATAACAACAATAAGAACACTAGAAACTAAGATACCTCGAAGCTTACCTACCTTTCCAGAAAGGTCATCGACAGAGTAGTTAGAAGCAATAAGCGCATCGGAAGACGGGTCCCACTCATTTGCATCGATTCCATTTGTGATTCCTGTAAACTCACATATCATTAAAAGAAGCAAAGCAAAGAGATGAAACTGAATTGGGATTGAACTCAAGTATCTTCATGTGGAAAATGGTAAATTACAGACACCCCTGAAGAAACCTTAATTACAAAACAAAACACTCTGAGGTTTGAGAATTTATCGCAACTTTCACGCCGTGTAAAGCTTATTACAATTTCGCTATCATCCCTGTTTCTATCGAGTTGTGAGGATGTCACGGGATTTTTTGATAATTTGCAAAAACTCGGGGGCTTTTAGTAATTATCCAATAAGTGAGGGGTGTGAATGTAATTATTCCTATGGTTAAACATGGTTTTCAAAACGTATATTAATCAAAAATATGGATTCCAATATTGTGACATACCCGATATAACTGCTTTCCGACTGTTTAATAGATTTTGTAGCCCATATCCACCCTCGGGGGTAGTTATTTCCCAAGAATAACCCTTCACAACAAAGAAAGGAAAATAGGCGAAAAGAATAAAACCCGATAGTTATGAGAATTATGAACGAATTTAAATCGACTGTACCTTATAACCAAGGAACTTCATATCATATATAAAAACAACCTTTGCAAAATCAAATATGTGAACATAACTAACTACCTGGCTAACTGTAACTATTCTGTCTGAAGTGACAATTGCAGCTTTCAAAACATTGACGGCTTCACCGGGATCAAGAGCATGTGTTCTTGCCCAAGTAGGAAATACCCATTCCATAGCCTTGTACCAACCGTCAGGCAATCCGAAATTCTTAAACGTGGCTGCAGATTCCACCCCCTTGTGACATCATAAATAATCGCTATAAGTTCTTATGCATCGAAGAAATGATAATAATTCAAGGTTTTGGATCACGACTATGTATATATTGGTTTTTTTTTTACGATTATAGTCATTTTATAACACTTCTAGAAGTCTATACAAGCAACATGCCAAAACTTAAAGGATTCGCTTGGTTAAGTCACATCAAGTTGTAATAGAATTGGCTAAACCATACACAGAATGGTCATAAAAAGTAAGAGTAGAATATTTAAAAAAAAGTCAAGTTGTAATAGAATTATATGATGAATGTGTTACTTATTTTAGTTGACCAGGGTAGAAATGAAGGGGAAGGAATATGTCCTTTTGGAATTACAACCAAACAAAGATGAAAGAGTTTCAAAGGACCTAAACATTTCAGAATTGGACATTAATATTGATATTGAATGTTTTTAACGACAATTATAGTTCGTAAATTCAGAAAAGAAAAAAGAATTTACCTGATGGGCTAGGTTATGTATTACAACGATACTTCGAGCATCCTTATATACACCATATGGACGATACTTGGCTGCTAAGAGTCTGAAAACAATTGAATAGGTGATATCACTACTTATCTCCATTTTTATCAACAAATAGATAACTATACAGGCACTAATCACCATTATAGTGCGTTATGAATCATACTTTTATTTTTTTTTTCCTCACAAAAGATGTGCTATCGCCAGTCCAATAAACATGATATATTGAGTGTTGATATGGAATTTGTACAATAATCCTAATAGCTTAAGTCAGAAATATTTTTGACGGCAAAAACATACTTCTACTAGCAAGAAAATAAAGAATATATTAATCACATACACAGGTACTAGGCCAGCATGCCAATCATTTGCAAGAAATAGGCATTTTTCCCCATAAGTGTACCCTCCAAGTGGAAGCACTAAAGGAGCTTCACAGGCCGCGTGACAAAGCAAAGTGAACCGAAACTGTTAAGCCAAAATGATGAAACAATATGAAAAAACTTGCCATTATAATTAAACCACTAATCATCTTTTTTATAGGTAGAATCAAGTTTTTTACCTGATTATCACCAAAAGCACCAAAAATATCACCATATGGAGTACCAGGCCGATGGTATGAAGAGTGGTCAACAAAGACCTAAAAGCAGAATAACAAATATTGTTGTACAATACAACATTAAAGAACAAAGCAAGATAGCTAAGTGTATATTCGATTTATCTTTTTGAAGCATTTCTTTATTTTTTTTATCCCTCTACCCACCACCACATCGTTTTGTTAGTGTGCCTTCTATTGAGTAAGACATTAAAATCTCTTAAAAGGGTTGCATTATCCCATATGATAATAGGGTTGTTGCAATTTTAGTTTCGTTGTTTACGAACGTACCAAAGTTAGTCTAAAGGATGCATCTTTTGTAGTTTTGGTCTCACTCATAATGCAAAAATGTGCGTCCAGACTGATTCACAAATTCGCTAAGGGCGTGTTTGGATTGAGTGATTTGGATTTGGGGAGGGGATTAGGAGGAAGGATTTGAAATGACACCTAAAATGGAGTCATTTGAAATCCACCGTAGTTATGGAGAAAATAGCTCAAAGTGAATGTCGAGTGATTTGAAATCCATTATAACCTGGATACACATCCAAACGAACTTCATGGATCTGTTGACGAATTTAAAATCCATAGATTTCAAATCCTTCAATCCAAACACACCCTAAAGTGACGACCAAGAAATGCAACGAAACTATCATATGGGACTAACTTACCCAATCAACTCCAGCCCGATATTCATGGAAAAATCCAACCTCCTGCAAACCACCAAAGCAAAAGATCTTGGCCTTGCTTTCCATTTCAACTGCATTGGCATATTTTTCATCTGATTTGGTTCCATTCAAATATCTTGGAGATACAACCATTACTCGATGCCCACGTGAAGCTAATGCTATAGGTAAAGAGCCACAAACGTCTCCTAATCCTCCTGTCTTGGAATAAGGAGCCGCCTCAGATGTAACAAAAACAATGTTGAATGTTGTCTTGGTTAAAGCTTTATCATGTGTTTCAATGTCTTCAGACAGCTTGGTTCCTCCGTTAGCTACGTTTTCTTGAGTTTTCAGGATTTCTTCACCACTGGTTGCTGAAATCAGATGAGCATGTCCTTTGAAATTCGATTGCCCGTTTTTTAGTTTTTGTGAAAGAACTCACGCAAATTAACACAATTCAACATTCTTATCAATGGTAAACAATCATATATATATATATATATATATTTCATTATCTGTGTGGAACGCGAAATGGAAGAATGTACAGGGGATGCTAAGTATAAATAGTATTGACTCATAAAATTCAAAAGATCAGAAATTCTCTAACTTTTTTTTTTTGGAAAACTAAAGAATTTGTTACTATCATTCGTTCAAAATGCACTATTTGAGAACTTGAGAAAGTCATCAACTTTCACACTATTCATAAGCAAAGTCAATAATGCTAGAACACTAATACTAAAATCATAAATATACTAATACAGATAAATCACACTAAGAATCCTAAGCTATTATAACAGAATCATGGCATAAGTTCACACCTAAAAAGAGAGATGAATACAGATAGATTGTCAACAATAGAGAAACAACAAAGAGAAATTTACAGGCAATAAACCTCAACACCAAATACATCTACATCTCCTCTTATTTTCACAATCTAAAAAGAAAAACACAAAATATCAGCAAAACAAACTAATACATGAAAGGCTAACAACATGTTATAGACCAGAAACAAAACACATATATAAGCCCACACACAAAAGAAAACAAAATTAAACAAACAAAAAAGTAAAGAAATGAAACGAAATGGAAAAACGGACTGAGAATTTTTCATAATTCTTACCAGAATTAGGGATCAAACTAAACCCGACAACAGAGCCCTTACTATCTCTCTCAGTTCCCAGTAAACTACCCTCCTTATCCATAGCACTACTACATATAAACCCCACTCTACCATTCTGCAATCTTCTTTTCACAGAAAAAGACTGAATTTTTTTGCTTCTCAACAACAATGAGGCAGATCCCAGTTGCCTAACACCACTAAAAGACTTCAAAATCGTGTTCTTATCATTACTCTCTGTAACAATTCTCGACGGTATGATTTGCAGGGTCTCCATTACAGGAGAAAACCCAAATGGACAAGCAAAGAATCAGTGATTTTCACGCTGTTTTGAGGGCCAAAATTGAATGAGAAAAAGGGAAAGAAAGCGAAAAAGAGGAAACGATGATATATTCAGGGCTGTGTATAGGATCTGATGAAAGCGCGAAAATAGAGGTGTAGGCAAAAACGGCGTCGTTTGTGGCTGGAATACGTGGCTATCATATGGATAGTTAATATGTGGGCGGTCATAAGCCAGATGCACATGAGGTGGGCCCCCCCGTAGATTTTGGTCGTTAGTTATTTTACGAATTAGTACCTTTGATATTTGATAATCAATCAACCATATATGATATACATAGATATTATTGTAAGTTTGAATTTCAATCAGAATATGTTAGAATTATTGGTTAATGTTAGTGCAAGAGTTTTTATCTTGCATTGGTTTATTTATCATGAAATTGATAATGTTCGACTTGTAGACTTATAAACATATGTGATTCACGGACACTTCAAAAAATCACAACGTGTCGTGTCGGACACCTGATCGGACACGATACTCGTCCGACACTCTCCGATACCGTGTCCAATATAAAAATAAATTTGTCTGTTTAAATAAAATAAAAAAATATATATATGAACACTGTAATGGACGCAGTTAGAGGATATGTCTATTATGTATGCGTTATTTGTGACGTTTGATGTTATTTCACTTATTTTTTGTGATTGTGAGAACTAAGGTATTTTGTTTTTCTTTCAAACCTATATAACTTTACAAATCAAATACAAATTTATAATTTACAATAGTCATTCTTATAGTTTATTTCTTTAACCAGTCATTTAAATTAGAATCAAAGACTAATTTATATATTTTAACATAAATTAATAAACATATATATGTATATATACACATTTTATCAAAAGTATCGAGGCAGTGTCGTGTCCTAATATTTTTAAAATACCGTATTTCGTGTCAGTGTCGTGCGCCGTGTCTCGTGTCCCGTGTCCGTGCATCATAGGTAAACATACATAGAAATTGAGTTATATGTCTCCTGAATTTTGACAAAAAAATATTTGGTGATGGTTACATCTTCTTTCTTAGGTGGTAATTTTTGAAAATTTCACCCCAACAAAATGTATGTTTAACTCGATCTGATCGAACCTAAATACAATTTACAGAAATGGTTACAATTATTTATGACTTATTCTTTCAACTTTAAGCTAAACTCATGGGGCATATCTAGGCTAGTCTCAAGTGTTTTAAATAATATGAAGTTTAAAACAATTATAATTATTTATACGATATTGATTTACATTTATTCGTAAATGTATGTAGTTATATCAAGGCTCGTAACCAAGAATCCTAAAGATTCTTGACCGGGTCCATTATCTTTGTGTAGCTACATATTTCCCAAAAATTAAATATTGAATGAATAATGAAGCTTAATATCTATCCATTTATAGATGGTCCACAAAATTATTACACACAATTATTAAATAAACAACATATTAACATATCATAAATATAGTTCTACCGAAAAATCACCCATAATTATGTTTCCAACCATGAACACCCGACCCTAAAGCCCGATCCTCGGTACTGGATTCTGGGCTAAAGATCCACTTACCCGGCCCACAAATATTTTCTTTCGGATTTGGGCTTCTTAAGGCCTGATAAGTTGCTGTTCCTCCACCCGAGCTCGATGATTCATAGCCCGGCCCAATAACACTTCCTTTCTTTGTAGATGAGTTCCATTGGGCCCTTGGTGGGCTCCGTTGCTTGACCGGGCCTTGACTTCGCACCTTTGCTTTAGCCGACTGAGTCGGGGCCATGTAACTCGGTATACTATCCGAGCTCAATCGTTGTGGTTGTCGAGATGTATATGTGCTCGACTCATTATAGTTATCGACACTAAGTCGACCCATTTTGATGTTCTCGGAGCCCAATGGCATGACCAAGTCCATTTCGACCGTTTTTTCGGACATGTCATCTGTCGTGGGTTCACGTGGGCCCACGTGTCTCGGGTGGTGGGCTTGGGCTGCCATCCAATGCTCGAACCAATTCCTTCCCCATTGGGCCTTGCCTGGCCCATGATCATGGAGTTCAATATCATCACTATTTGGATCAAATTGTGAAAATTGTTGTTGCTGCATAATAAAGTAAGATGTTAGTATGACACTAAAAATTCATATTTCTTGTCTAATTGAGCATGGCAATATACATTGCCATGGACTATTAGTTTCACATCTATAAATTAACTAGAAAAATAGCAACCCAAATAGTCGGTAACAAAATAATTTAGCGTTTTCTGCTACATGAACAAATGTTTGACAAGTATATATATATATGTGTGTTTAGAATACGGCGAGAGAGACATTAGTGATATGAAGAAAGAATGAAATTTCTCTATACATACTTGTCACGCGTCTGTATGTATCAGTGTAATAACTTATAATTTGAATCAGAAAATAGAACCAAACCAATGAAATTTAAATTGAAAAGAGCAATGGATAAGTAGTACTAAACCTTGTAAGCCAAAGCATAGGCAAGATCTCTATCTCTCTTCATTTCAAGTTCATGAAATTTTCTTGAAGAATTTCCCCTTGCTTTGCTCATACTATGATTCCTCATATCCCATTGATGTTCATTTTCAAGCTTCTTCATTTGGCTCCTCTTATATCGAGCTTCGGTGTGTTTGAACCTTTGTTCTTCATCTTCATGTACTTGTTGAAGCCGATGTACACGAACTCGAGCTTGGGCTCGTACGAGCGCTTGCATGCACCGCATCGTCATTTGCGCTTGTTTGCGCACATTGTGACCCCTCACCAAAGCTTGAAGCCTCACCAAGCCCTTCAAAGCACGTAAAGCTCGCCTCGCCTTCAAATCGATAAGAATTATTTAGTCATATAGTCTTCAAATGGTTATAATCTCAACTTTTTCGATAAATTAAAGGAATAATTACATGCGCAACCCCTTACTTACGGGATAATTACCACGACTCCCTAAAGTTTTGCAAATTACCAAAAAAGCCCATATCATTTTTTGACAATTTGAAATATAGGGAGTGAAATTGCAATATGTTTTTAGAAGCAGAGGGTGAAACTATAATCGGGTTTTAATAACAAGAAATTTCGATTATGGTACATCATTGTGGGATAGAAGATCCATTCCGCAAGAAACTTATGATAATTTCTCAAATATCAACGATATTTTTTTTAAAATTAGACTCTAAAGCATGGGGGTGTCTATATAATTTATCTAAACTAGAAAAATTCAAACAATCCTAAATTACCTATCATATGACCCAAAATATCCAAACTTTTACATGTAAATTCATATTCATGCAAATTCATGAGATTTTACCAGGTATCCTCTATAATAAGATTGTATGAGAATTGCAGCCCTTTCTTCCTTAGATTGCCGCCCAAATCCGGCCAGTCGAACCACCTTAGCGGCCGCCTGAGCCGCCATAACAGCCGCCTCAGCTGCAGCGGCAGTAGCCACAGCCATAGCTCGATTTTGATCCTCAGCCACCGGAGACGACCCAAAGCTCTCCCCATTTGTCGAATCCAGAGAACTTTCTGCCGGAAAATGCTCGAGGGACACCACTTCCGGTGCTTCGTATCGCCATTTTTCTACACTCTCATTCTGCAATATTTTCCATATATTAAAACAAATTTTAGTGTTCACTTTAGGTTCAAAATCCAATAAATGATGATCAAATATGGTTATATAGTCTAAAAGTTTGTGTTGTTCTTTAGATATTGTCCTCGTTTTTTCGGGTTTTTATTAATGCCTTAAAGAGACGGGATCTGGTGAATCGAAACGATTGAGATTGAACGAAAAAACGAGACATGATGAGCAATGTGGTTTGATTTGATGGTGTATGGTTGGAAAGACAACAACTTGACATGAGCCCTCTTGTTTGTTTTCTCAAATAATTGTAGGGGACCAAATTTTATGAACTAAATCTCAATGTAATTTATTACCAGTTAAAATATGAGTAGCTATAACAAAGATGAGGTTATATTATTGATCTGATTTGGAGTCTCGGGTACTTCAGAACGATCGAAATTATTTATATTGTGGGACCCACCGTGCATAAATAATTGTGAATGTACTGAGATTTGGAGTCTGGGGATTATATGAGAATCACTAGACAAAGAAAAATCTTGATTATTGGCCTAATACCCAAAAAAATTCACTTCTAATCTATAAATTCTGCTTTTACATTTTTTTTTTAAGAATAAAAATGAAAATATGGCGTTACACTGCTTTCTTCCATGCTGTAAATGTTCAAACAATCTAATTATCTTAATAAAATAAAAATAATTATCACAATTCGCTTAAATTTACCCTTTGTGCGACAAAAATTCATCATTTTTTTTTAAAATGAACAAAATTAGTAACTAATTACCTTCTTTTCGGGCAACTCCTTATTAGGAGTCTGCTTGAAAACCTTCTTCACCGTGGAAAACCAACCACCGCCGCCGCCACCTTTCTTCCCCATTTCCGGCCAAAAAACGATCACCCTTCATATCCCATATCACAAATCATCAGTGAGAAATTACATGATCATCATACATTAAAAGATAATATATTTCCTTTTACAAAAATAAAATATATAATAATATAAAACATACCTCACAAGAAAAGCTAGCCTAGAATTCTTCTTCCTTCATTTCCCCCCCTCTAGATATATGATACTAACTTTTAAGCATTGCAATAAAATAAAAGCATATTTCCACAACATGTGACAAAGTTTAAAGAAAATTAAAGTGTCTAGATATAGGAAGTGTATATGTATATATGTATATATATTATATATATATGTATATGTATATATATTTTATATATATGTATATGTACATGTAATGGGGTAGGGTAGGAGTGAAGATTAGTAACTGCTGGCCCGTGGCATTTGCCGTTTGTATTTAATCACTCTCACGGGGTAGCTTTGTCTTGAGTACATTGTACAGTTGGGATTGGCCAATGGGATCGCGACATGTGGCGGTTAGTGCAACGCTCTATCCTGAATTAGATTAGACCTTCACATAACATAAATGATTTTTTTTCTAAATTCTTTTTGCATGACGAAAGAAATCCGCAGTCGCTATTTTTAGGTGTGCACTGTGTAAATTTCACTCTCGTATAATAATATGTGCAAGATAATTAAACCAGATTAAATTAACAAATTTACAGTAGAAGATACCAAATAATCATTCAATCAAGAAAAATGAATTCCTAATTAAAACCACAAAATTCAGTTGCCCAACGTCCTAATTTCTTTTTTTCAATTTTGCAACCACCCCTCATTATATCACATGCATGAAGGTAGTTGGAATTTGGAAAACATTACCAAACATAAAAGTCATTGTTCATAACCTAATTAAGACGTTTTCGATATATAAATCTTAATTCAATTTGTGGGATAAATTTAACAAATTAAAAATCTCTCCCCCAATTAGGTTAAACATCATTTATAACAAAACAATTCACAATATTGTTATAATTTAAACGAAGCATATAGATGTTCTAACTCTAGCACAAGTGCTTTCTTAGTCTATTCATAATTTTTGTAATGGACGTAATAATGTATGGTTAATGCTTCATGATAATTTAATAAAAATACAAGGAAAATCATACATTATATTATATTCAATATTTATTTGCTCAAAAAAGAGCAAATTGGCTAATCAAAATTCACCTTTTTAAGATTTTTGAGATGTGAATTTAATTTTCACAACCGATTTGTAGATGAAAGATTTAAAGTAAAAATCAATGAATAGGTAGTTATAGTTCACTATACTTTCATTTAAAGGAACAATTGATGCAAAAAGGTTAACCCATCATTTTAGTAAGGAAAATAACCCTTAATTAAAATGTTCATTTGTCCTACACTCTTGTCTTTCTATAGTGTTTAATTTAATTTAAAGTTGGTAATATGTTATTATCGGTTTATTTATGCATTTATACTATATCAAATATATTTTGTACCACAAAAAAGGATTATTTCCATAATATATATTATATATCGTTAGAGTTAGTATTTTTCTTGATGTAATTTAAGTAGCTCATTAATATATTCACATTTTTTTACAAAACTCGCACCGACAATATGTTTATTATTAAATCGATATCTTCAAAAACACTCGTGGAATATCTAATTGTAAATTTATAAAGTATTTTTATTGCTTATTAAGTATCTTTTACGGTATTTTGATCTTGAATTTAGCAAAAAGTACATAATATATGATATGTTTACAACAGTAAATTATCATATTATAATTTTATTATTTATTTTGGAAAATCTTTTATATTTCTTCTTTTTTCCAATTCAAAATAATTAACATCCGAATAGTTTACTCGGACCCGTTTACTCGGGCCGAATTGAGTCCCCAAAGCCCATAATTGTTTAAGCCCACAAAATTGGAGTGCACTTTAGGCCTTAAAAAGCTCATTTACTGCCTTGTTATATATCAGACTCGTACGGGTTGGCCCATTTGATTGTGTCCAATTAACATCAACAACTGGCTAAGTCCACATTATTTTATTTTTATTTTTGATAAATTAATTCCTCATTATTTGATAGAAAAAGAGAAAAGGTTGGCTAATTTATGACTCAATTAAATGAAAGAGTACTTAAAAATTGTTTATTTCGAATGAATAATATTATATTAATTCATAGACAAATCTTGTTAAATAATAAATTTGATTTTTCCGTATAGAATATCATTATATACTCAACCAACATTTCAAATGCACAAAGATGCATTTTTCACTACTTCTAGTGTATATTATTATCTGGATTCTTGTACTTTGTAATTTACATAAAGTATATACTTATAACTAATATCGAATGATAATTTTTTAGATACTGATAATTGATTTTTAAACAAAATAATGGAACACAACCATCTTACTTCGATTGTTATTATTTAACTAATATATACTAGTAGTAAATGTCTAAATAAAAAAACTATTATTTTTTACTCATTAAATTGTTACTTAATCATTCAATTAATTAATTTTAATTAATAAAATATAACTTATTTCACAAATTATACATAACATATATAATTTCAATATATATATATATATATATATATATATATATATATATTCACTCTTAAGAGTCGCCTGCTATTCGTGGACCCCACTTATAGTTTCCTTTGGCATAATTCCAACGCATGGCCCACTGTAGGCCTGTAGGTGTATGAGAGTACTTACTATACTATGATTATAGTAAGTAAATCATCATAATTTTGAAATAATCAAATCATATTATTTATTAAATGAAATTTGTTTTGCTAGTGTATAATCTTAAAACTCGAAAGCAAAAATCGCATAAATATGCTTATAAATCACTTTCAAAATAATAATAATTAATTGTTTTATTGCAAATTATTGAATGTATATGGATCAAATGCATATATATATAATCAAATTATTTTTATAAAGGATGCTTTAGTATATCTTTTGAAAACAATTTTGAATAGCTCATGTTTTTTAGAAACAAAACACTCAATAAAATTATCATATAAATATTACAATAGACTATATTGTTTATAGACTTTATACTAAATGTGGACAAAAGGACGAGAAGTTTGTCGTTTTCAGAATATATCGTTAATACGTATTTACGCAACTTAGTTTGATCACGGAACGAACATGCTTATATATGGAAGCCTTTAAATATAGCATGGCTTATAAACCGCACGGGAATATGAGACTGTTACGATTATCGATCGCACCAAGCTGCCAATACAAATTAAATTCTAAATTAATACTCTTATCATATTTAATTTATCGATCAACATAATTAAACAACTTAACTTGATGACAAAATCGACCAGCTTACACAATGTATGCCATTACAAACTATATCGAAACCTTTAACAATCGCGCCAAAATAGTTTAATTAAATATTAAGACTTTATACATAAATATTTTTTATTAATTCATATTTTTTTTTAATATGGCTACAAAGATTTGAAGAGACCCCTTGCAGGGTAAATATGACATTTGCCACGCGCCTAGGGTGCGAGTGCCACCACGTTAGTAAGAAAAGCAATTAACGAGACTTATCAATGAAGTTTTCTTTTTTTTTTTTTCTAAAGAAAAATAAAAAAAACAAAAAGTTCATGCAGAGAGTCACTAATTATTGGTTGAGGTTGTCTTTTGGAGTCCTCACCGTACAACTTCAATTCACACTCATTTTCTTGCATCCCTGTCTAAAAACCCCAAACAAAATTTCTTTTTTCCTCTCCATTTCCAAGCTAAAATTGTAAGCTGATTTCTGCAGAATTTTCTTTGTCCATGCATACGTATATGTATATATATATATATGTGTGTGTGAGTGTGTGTGTGTGTGTGTGTTTATATATGTGTGTATATCTTTTTGTGGGTTTTTTCTTTATAGGTTTTGCTTTATTTGTGTTATAGATCAAAACTTTTTGTTTGTTCTGGTGTTGGTTTTATGTGTATGTATTGTTGATTATGATTTGTACAGAAACTTTGGATGTCTTAAGCCTTAAGCTTTTGTTGCTGTAAATGGGATGCTCTGTTTTTTTTACCATAGAAATAGAAAGTTTAACAAGAGAAAATTAAGATTTTTTTAGGAAAAAAAGATTTATTTACTGGCTTTAATTTACTTGTTATGTGAATTTGTTGTTGCTGCTGCTTTGAATGCTGACTGTTTTTTGTTGAAAATCATTTGAATCGAATGGTTCTCTCTGTAAATAAAAGATTATTTTTTATTTTTTAAATATTATTTATTTGGCTAGAATTTAGAGTTTTGCTTCTAAATTTGTTGTTTATGATTAGAAACTACTTGTTCTGCATTTCACAGATCAAAGAGTTGCTATTTCATTAAAAATTGAATTTGAGATACAAATGAAGTTAAAAAGGCATTGATGTGTTATTATTTCGTTAAATAAATTTTCGTTTTTGACTTGCAGATGTCCTCAAAAACACCTTATAACAAGAGGCCTCGCGAGGATTTCACCTCGGAGACCCCAATCAAGAGGTACTTTGGTACCAAAAGATCGAAAAACGATTCATTTAATGATCCAAAACTTTACAAATTTCGAATTCTTTTGCCAAACGGGACAAGCCTCGAGCTGAAAATGAACGAGATGCGAAACGAAATGCCAATTGAAAAATTCGTAAGTGTTGTAAGTGAACACTATTTCGTTCTAAAACAAAGGTCTAAAAAGCCAGCAAGAACGATAAATTGGACATACGAAGATCTGCATTTCACCGATGCACACTCGAATAAAATAAGAACAAGAGTTAATTTTCGGGTTTTTAAGCCCAACGAATGCCACTTTCTGTGGCTTCATGTAAGACTCTTCTCACTTTTTTTTTTTTTCGTATTTGGTTCAAATTCTATTTCTTTGTTTTCGTTAATGATTTAAGAATATGTGTAATTCTATCTTGATGTAGGATGGTTCACCTGAGCCTGATGCTTATGAGGTATTTTTCGAATTTTGCATTTTAAACCATTTTTTTTTTCGGTTCGGTTATTTTTCATTTCTATTTCGGCTTTGTAGGACATGTGGGATCTTACACCAGATACAGATTTATTAAAGGAGCTACCTGATGATTATACGTTCGAAACTGCACTTGCTGATCTGATAGTGAGCAAATTTATGATTGTTTTTTTTTATTAAATATCAATAGTTAGATATTAAAAGCCACTCATATGTTTATCAGGATAATTCCTTGCAAGCTTTGTGGTCTAATAGCATAGGCGAAACAAGATTAATAAGGTATAGTTTTGTAGCTCTGATATATTTTATGTATCCGTTTTGTCGTTTTTTGTCATTTTGATTAGTTTTCCTTGATCAAATATTTCCTTTTCTGCTATCATTTAAAGCTGTTCAATGGTTTATATTAATTTACAGCCTGGAATATCGATCGGACAGAATTACAATTTTTGACTCAGGACCAGGAATGGACGGTGCTGATGGGAACCTAGTGAAGTGGTATATATTACTCATTTCATGTGTGTTCGTTTCTTAAATCCCATCATCGAAACACTTACATTTTACATTTCTCTTGATAATTTGATCTATAATTCATAATTTGATCAAAATGTATTTCTTTGTGATGATTCTTTTAAGCGTTGGTTGATGTTTACGCTCAGGGGAAAGATGGGCGCATCTTTGCACCGATCGGTCAGAGGGAAAGCAGTAGGGGGCGAGCCTCCATATTTGATGGTAACAAGGAAATGAGAATTTTAATGTGGCCCTAAAATGGAAAAATTTGTTTACGATATTTCTTGAAGTCAATTTGAATCTTTACGATTTTTTTTTTTTGGAATCACAGCCTTTCTTTGGCATGTTTGGACATGGCGGTCCAGTTGCTGCCATGTTTTTGGGAAGGTAGAAAAACAACCTTAAACTATGTAATATAACAATGAAAAATTCGAGCTTCGATAAAGAATCTTTAAACTGATATTTTGAAACTGTACTATAGGCGGGCTGTAGTTTCGTCCAAGACGAAGAACTGTAACAAGGTGTTCACTTTATATCTGGAACGAGAGGCTTTAACGAAAGCTTCACGATCAGAAAACTGTTGGAAGGTAATTGAAACTTACTGATTTTCGTTTTTTTTTTTTTTTTTTACTATTTTGTTTCTTTTTTCTCTAATTTGTGAAGAAATTTTGATGATTTTGAAGACGAAAGGTGGGAAAAGAGACCCTTTAGATGATGAGATAAAGAAATCTCCTCATCGGAGCTTCACTAAAGTATGTTTTTTTTTTAAAAAACATTTGGATATGAAATTCATCTCAATGCTTCTTAGGGTTGCAAAGTAATTTTTGGACTTCATCTGTTTGGCAGGTTGAGATTTTTGAGCCTAAAATGAAGAGTTTGGACCTAAAACAATTTCGATGCAAATTGAAAGACATTTACTTTCCATATATACAGGTTAGAATGCACATTGTCAAACTTTTGTGATGATTTATTGAAAAATCAATAATTTGTGTTCAGTTTTCTTATAACAATCAACTATACCATCACATTGATCCCTCTCCTAATGAATATGGTTTAAATCTCTTATATTATTTGTTGTTTCTTGTAATTTTACTATAAATATATTTTTGTCCGGTTAAACACAGTGTGATGAAATATCTGGTAAAACAAGCCGGCCCATTCAATTTCTGGTGATTTTCATACCCTCTTTTCTATTTTACGTAGTTTTATTAATGAATTCTACATGTCTAAATGAATCAAAAACTTGGGATAATTTGCAGGTCAATGGAATAGATTTAGCAGGAATACAAGGAGGCGAGGTAGCCACGACAAACTTACATTCTTGCAATGGTCCACAATTTATTCTGCAACTTCACTTTAGCATGAGTCAAGAATCTTCATCGTCTAGTCAAAGTAAGCACGAGAAATTTTATTACTATAAAAGTTAAATATAATACTTATTCATCTCCAACCCAGTGCCGTTTGCTGCCACAAAAATGGCACAATGCTCATTTCTCGTGCAACAGTTTTGGCGCAACAACTAGGGCTGTTTTTATTATTATTATTATTATTATTATTATTATTATTATTATTATTATTATTATTATTGTTTTTTCATTCAGTTCTTGTTCTTTTTTATTATTTTCAATTTAGTCTTTTATAAATTTATAAAATTTGAATTATTTTCAATTTAACCCTTAAAAAATTAATTGGTTATAATTATATCCTATTGATTAAATTTTATTCACTTATGCATTAATTTCAATTTATAATTAAATTAGATATAAATTTTTTTATTATAACTTATGTAAAATGCATATTTATTATTAATTAGTTTGAATTATTTTAAATTTAGTAATAAATAAAGTCATATTTTATTGAGCTTGTATAAAATGCATATTTATGATTTTATTTAAATAAAAAAAATTCTCTAAAAGTTGTCTAAAAATGCATACTTCATAAACTAAAAGCATTAATAATTCAATTCAACTAAAAGCATTAATAATTTAGTTCACCAAAAGCATTCTTCATAAACTAAAAATGCTTACCTCTTTTTTTAATCAAAAAATAAAAAAGTTAACTTTAATAATTTACTGATTTGTTAATTGATTTTTTAAATATCAAAACCTAATTCTTGGATGAAAATGCACAATACTTAAATGTTTTAAGTTTCTTTGTGAAAAATTGTAAAAGAATTGTAAGATTATAAAAAAAATTAGTGTATTTAACAATGTTCTGAGTTGGAGTAAATTTGCAGCAAATTGGAGCAATTGATGCAAAAGGATTTTTGGTTTGAGATGCCTAATAAGCTTTGTCCATTTCTTTATAGGCCAAAGAGTGATTCTTGAAGCAAATGCAAGACTGAAATGTGTTTACTTCCCCATAATCGAGGTAGTTTTTCAATTTTTTGGCATCTAGTAATGAATATATACATATATATAATATATAAATCTGTATTTGGTTGATCCAGGGGAAAGAGAGCATCCAAAGGATAATAGACAGGTTGGAGGAAGATGGCTATGAAATCAAAGAGAGCTTTGAGGGATGTAGCCGTGTATCTGTGAGACGGTTGGGCCGTCTCTTGCCGGATGCTCGTTGGGTCAGTTAAAACAATTTTTTCTTCAAATTTGTTTGAAAATTATTATTATTAATACTGTTTGAAATTATTATACATATTATATATTTGTTTTTTGGTCCCAAATAGGCCTGGCTTCCTTTTATGGAGCCAAAACAAAAAAAAGGTGAAAAGGCTCAAATTTTGAAGAGATGCTTTTCTAGAGTCAAATGTTTTATAGGTAAATACTACATTCACCATCAATTTACATTAGCACCATATATATATATATAGTATTATATATTAATCAAGCAATTCTTGTGGATGTAGATACTGATTCTGGTTTCAATCCAACCCCATGTAAGGTATGGTGAAATCTAGTTACCATGTTAAAACAATCGAGATTATAATAATACCTTTTACAAAATTTTTAGACCATCTATGCTTGAAAATGGCGCTGAGTTGTCTCTAACCCAACACCAAATATGCTCTAGGAATGGTGCAGTGCTGCGCCATTTCAGGCGCAACTCTTTATTATTATTATTATTTTAATTTTTTTTGCATTTTTCATTTCAGTCCTATGTCTTTGTACTTGTTTTCATTTTAGTCCGTTTCAAATTTAAAACGTTTAAGTTATTTTTAATTTAGCCCCTATAAGTTTAATTAGTTATAATTATATTCCATTGGTTATAGTTTGTTCAATTATACATTAATTTAAGTTTATTATTAATTTATAAATAAATATTTTATACTCTAACTTATATAAAATGTATATTTTATTATTAATTAGTTTGAATTGCTTTCAATTTAGTGCATAAAAATTTAATTTGTTATAAATAAATCATATAGGTTATATTTTATTCAACTAGAACAAAATACAAATTTTATAATTTAATTTTAAATAAAACATATACTGCTTAAAACTTGTCAAAAATGTATTTTTATAAACTAAAAACATTAAATACATTAAATAATTAATTAAATAACAGATATAATTGTTAATTAGTTTTTGAAATATTGAAACACAATTAATATAATTTTTAATTATTTAATAATACAATATTTTTTTTTTGTGAATTTTATTGACAAATTATATTTTCTTGAGTCAAAATGTATAATACGTAAAAGTTTTGTATTTTATTTGTGAAAGATTGTAATATTATAAAAAAGATGGAAAAATGAGAATATTCTGTAAGATTTCTTTTTGGTGCACCAAACAGTGTTTGCTGCGCCATATTGGTTCAATTTTTGCGGTTTTTGGGTTGAGATGGCCTTAGTATATTTTTTTGTCTAACTTTAGTTTCGAGCAACTTTAATGTTTTATTTCTACACATTATAGAAACATTCTCAAATTTAGCCTTGTTTGCTTTATATATTTCAGACAGATTTAGCCCAGCATCACCCATACACCAAAGCATTAAAGAATTTTGGCAATAAGATGCCTGAGAATGAAAAAGGTATAGTTTGATTATTTCTGTTTGATGCTATTCTCAAAATATATCGAGTTTAAGACTAATATATTAAGTTTCGATATACATATTCCCATGTAGACTTACAAGTTGAAGTTTTTAAAGACGGAAAAAAACTGACTCTCACTCAACTAGAGAAGATGTATAACGATTGGGTCTTAGAAATGCACGAACATTTCGATGAGGAAATCGATGGTGGACTTGACGAACCAACTCTTGTCATAGTTTCATCAAAAATAAAGAAACTTGGCACATCTGCTCAAGGTAAGTTTATCAAGATCCGAACTTTTTGGTTAAAAATTAAACTTTTGCATGATTTTTTATTCAAAATACTAAAATTTTCAACTGATTTAATGATTATTTGGTGCAATTTAAGTTCTACGAGTTCACAAAAAGATAGCACGAAAAGGAAAGAACTGGACAGCAGGCCAAAACCTTAAAGTTATGAAGGGGGCATGTGCTGGATGCCACAAGAACAACGTTTATGCAACACTCGAATACATAATCCTTGAAGGGCTTCAAGGTGATGCATGTGGTAAGTTTACACGATTGTTCGTTTTTTACTTTTCGATTGCTTTCTGTCTCGTTTAATAATCATTTTGTTCATGTGTCAAATTAGGCGAGGCCCGTTTGATTATCAGGTATGTTATTTTCTTGAAATTTTTTCTTTTTCAGTCTTTTTTTTTGCATAAATTATTCATTTTATAAGTTTCGTTGTGATAGGCCACTGGGTTTGCCTGAAGAAAAAGGTTGTCACCTTATGGTCGAGAATGGTAATAAGACCATAGAACTTCGGGAATCTCTATCGTTTCCCATTAGTGTGATCGATTCTGAAAAGGTTAGTAATTTGTTTTGATAATCTTTATATTAAGATTCTAACTCTTTATTAGCATACTAACTTTTTTTTTTTTTTTAAACTCTACTGTATATACAGTGCACAGCCATGGACGATAATGAGTGGACGAAAAAACTTGAGATGCACAGTCAGAAATTGCCTTCTTTCATCGATCTATTAACCGACAAAGATTGCCATGAATTAAATATTGAAGGGGTTCGTTATGCAATTTTTTTTTTTGCCTTTTGTTAATCTTTTCTCCTTTTTTTTTTCGTTAGACGTAAAAGAAATTCTCTTATACGACCTATTATGCGTTATATGATGTAATGAAACAACAAAATTTGCGTATTTTTTTTCCCTCATATTATTCTACTTTGTTTATAGGGATTGCTTCATTATGCAGTAGAGGCTGGAGATTCTCCTCCAGACAGCCTTGTTGCTATAATTCGACCAAGGTGTTACAATGGTAGAGGGAATCATAAGAGTTTCGAGCAAAGATTCATAGTTAAAGATACCATTGACATGAATCTTGAAGTCAAATTCTCAACTGACAATGAATATGTTGGCCCGGAATGTGAACATGTTTGTACTATGAGGGTATCACCATCATCACATAAAGGGGTTCATGGGTTATACTTATTTCCTCTGAAAGTGAAATATCCGAATCTATTCCATAAGGCTGGTTTCTACAAATTTTCTTTCTTCCTGGTAACATTTTCAAGAAAATTTATCTTTTTTTTCTTCCATTTATGACAAAATTGAGAAGCTAAGTTATTGATTTGATTGATTACTATATTTGAAACTTCGTTTATTAGAACGAACCCAGAAATATACGGCACGAACAAGTAGTGCAAGTTCTGGCGTCGAATAAAGTTTGCACCTGGAAAGTTGTGAGTCAAGAGGATCCAATATACACAGTCAGGTGAGCATAAATAACCAAAAAAAAAAAAAAAGAAAGATCACAAATGTTATAAATTTTGTTATTTCTATTTGCATTTATTCATAATTACGTTATTATTTATTTTCACAATCTTGTAAGTGAAGTTAGCAATATTGTTGCACAGGATTGGTTCTTATTCTCGACCTATTCGCATAGTATGCTCGGATAGATACAACAATAACATTGTATTCTCGAGTATACCAAAATTAACGATCAAGCTTATAAGCAGCTCCAAGAATATCATCCTTACTGAATTACACGGGATGAAAGTTGAAATATCACCGGACAAAAAAACGATGATTATTAAGGTTGTTTTTAACATTTTAACTCTATATATCGATATTATGTTTGTCCAAAAATGCCTCCACTAATAGATTCTATATTTTTTAGGGCATGATCGTTAAAACTGGCGATTTGGACAAGATCCGCCCAAACTATGAAGCTTACTTGATTATAAGCTCAGTGGATAAATTATTCTCCGTGAATCTTCGATGTAGAGGTATTCTGATCACCATTTTCTATATACATTTCCAATTTTTCAAATTAAAAAAAATTACACTATTTTATACAGTTTTGCCCGGAAATCCAAGGAAGACCATTCTGCATCCGCGTGATTTACGAAAGGAATTGACTCCAGGGCGGATAATCGAGAACCTTAGATTTGAGGTTGACTTTTTATTTTCGATTTTTTCTTTAAAAAAATATGAACGGCAATTATGGCTTTGTTCTATTATACCGAGTTAAGATTCATGCACTGATAACGCGCTTTATGCAGGTGTTTGATGCATGCGGTAACCATGTTGAAGAAGACGAGAATATTTTGGTGCTTGTGGATGGATTCTCGTTCCAAGATGGTACCGGGATTTCTTGTGATGATGGTGTAAAATCTATTAAAAAGGTTAGTTTTTTTTTTCTTCATAATTTATCATAATTTAGTGCATTCGTTTTCAAATTTATGCACTTTCGAGCCATTTTGGTTTCCTTAAAATGCCTTTTAATCGATAGGTGGACGCAAATGGCTGTGTGGATCTCAGTAACATTCTTAAAGTCTCCAAGGGATATGGCCGCAAAGATGGTAGCAAAAAATTTCATCTTTTTTTCTTAATTTTTTCTGTCATTTTGTGTTATAAGCATCTCAGGCGTCGTTATACAGTACTGAAATTCAGTTCATGCATCCGTTTCTTTATTTTTTTCGTAATTTACATACAATTTTTGACATGCAGTTTCGATTATAATCCAATATCAAGAGAAAAAGATTTACAAGAAACTTTTCGAAACTGAGGCAAGAGAGTTAAGGACAGCCTCGAAGGTTTGTGTATATTTTTTTCGTTCTTGCTTCATTCTAACTCATCAATTTTTTTACCGAAATTTTGTTTATTCTCTCAATCATTTATTTCTTTATACATGATTTTTCTTTTTTGGCTTTCTCTAAATCAGTTAGTGCTTTCGATACAGGTGTTTAAGAATTGCGAAGCTGGTTCACAACTCGAAAATATCTCGTTCGAGGTTGTAAATCCCGGAGGCGAAATCGATGAAAGCATTCATGATGAGGATAAAGATGGCCAATCCCATACTTTAACATTAAAATCAGATTCTCTTGATGTTGATGATACTGTGAGATTCAGCTTTCGCCATGGAATCTGCTGTATTCGTTCGATTCCTCTTCCTCATACAGAAGGAATCTTCTTCATTTCAGCTTCACATTCTCGTTATCCAGAATTGAATCTGGAGTTAGAGGTAGCAATAAATTTTAATAAATCATTTCTTGTTTAAATTTCAAATACAAAATTTTCGTATTTTGCTCAAGTTAGTTCTTGCATGTAGATTCATGTGACGAAGATTCAAAATCACGAGAATGTTGGGAATCTTTTGATCCCGTATAACGATTCCTTTGAAGATTCAGAAAGGGTGAATGGAAATGGAAATGGAAATGGAAATTTATTGCCTCTTAATTGCTCGACTCTAAAGACTCCAAAAACCGAGCATGGTGATGCTATAGATGAAAAGTTAGATATATTGCCTATCAACGTCTCGTTTTCACAGAAGGTAAACCGATTATCGCGAATTATTTTGTGTATTTAATCAAGGATTTAATTTACGAATGCTAAAAGTTTATTTCATACAGGAGATAGAAGATGATCTTGAAAAATCTTATAAGAGAATGAGACGTTGTTGTGAGAAACTAGAGACGCTCAACTCAAGTAGAGCAATAATTGAGCAACAAATAATCGATTTGCAAGGTTTTTTTATCGATTTTTTTTTACAAACTTACTGTATTTGATAGTAACTCAATTAATATTGATATTGATGATTTCATTTTTCGACCATTTATCCAGCTTGCGCTATAGAGGACACACTCAAACAAATCGAAAGCGCCAAACCTCAATCTGCAGCTGCTATTATCTGTAAAATGCACGAAAAAGTGCCGTTTGAAGAGAAGTCTAAGAGTGATTATATCGGTATTGTGGCGCTTCTTGGAACGGTCCAAAGCATTGAGCTTAGCAGGTAATCACTTTTTTTCCATGTCAATGGGCGGGGGATTGCCCAGACCCGAACCCGTTCAATAGAAAACTTACCCGACCTGGAACCGACCCATAGGGTCTTGAGACTCAGACCCGACCCGGACCGATGATACTAGGGAGTTCAAGTCCGGGTCGGTCCCGGGTCAAATATTTACCCACGGGTCTATACCCGAACAATACCTGAAATTTACCCATGAGCATTTGCCCGATACGGAATCGAAACGTACCCATCGCGCGGGTCTAACTCCATTTGGTATGCGATTGGGTCTGGTCGGGTCCAAGTACAATTTTTTTTGATGGGTATTTCGTGGGTCCGGTTTGGGTCGGGGTATTTCCCGCCCATTGACGGTCCTACCTGTCTCTATAGTTAGATCTTGTGCAGAAGCTTACATATCTTTCGTGAATGTAGGATGTTGGCACGATATATCGGTGAGGAACAAATGCTTGCGATTGTGTGTACAAACTACGCGGCAGGGAATAATCTCCAGACGAATACCATTCCCGAGTTTGCAGCCAAATCAGGCCTATCGCTACCTCGAGAATTTCTCATGTTTTGCATCGAGGATATTAGGTAACTCAAAATCATTCTTTTTAAGATAAAATTTCATATAACATTTATGTTTCGACTAACATGAAAGTGTTAACTCATTGCAGACCGATTAAAAACGAGCCCAGTAGTAGGCCCGAGGAGCCACTTCTCTTACCAGTGCCGAAATCCTCTAACGGAGATATGCCACAAGGTTTCTTGGGGCATGCAGTTAACTTAATAGGCATCGATTCGAGCTTTAGGACACAAAGTGGCCATGGTCTCCGTGAGACCTTATTTTATCGTCTTTTCGGTGACCTTCAAGTGTACAAAGATCGAAACTGCATGATGAAGGCTAATGCTAGCTCGTGCTGTCCAGGTGGCGCCATCTCATTGGACGGTGGAATAGTAAGAGATGGATTACTCGTTGGTGGCCATTGGTATGTAAACGTGAAAAACTTTGGAAAATGCTGATATGACTTTATCTTGACTGTTAGATTTCATACTTTTATGGGATTCTCTTTGCATGACAAATAACATGTTTTTATATGATCTTTGTGACTGATGAAAAGCGTTAATAAATTCAGGGAACCGGCTATTACATTTCCGGTGAAAACGAGGGGCTCGAGTTCACGGGAATGGTGGGAAAAGATGGAATCGAAGAAGCTGGAGCTTACAAAAATAAACGATAAAATAGAAAAGAAAATGAAGTCTTTGGAGATCGTCAATGGGAAATTTGAGATAGCGCGTAATAGGTACAATATGATGGTTCCTAGAAACAGACCATCCCCGGGCATCGGAGGCTCACAACAATAAGATCTCCCTGATTATAAACTTAAATAGTACATTCATTGTTTTGTATATGTGCTTTGTATGAGTTAAAAACTTCATTTTTTAAAGAAATTTTTGTTCAATTCTGCATGCTTTTGTTGCTATTGAGGATGAAAAGGGTTAATATGCATGTAATTGCAACTATAGTGAAATCCTCCTTGTGACAAGTTCTGCTTAAAATGTATATAGGATGTTCTATATTCGATTGTTAATCGAGATCTTGTATATTTTTTCTCTTATATATATGTTAAAAATTTGATTAATTTCGAAAAGTGTAACGAGCTTATGATTGCGAGGAGATGCGGGTCGAATGTGAGATCGTTCGAAAAATATCTAGTTTTGTTAGTAAGGCGAATAATATGCAAGTGCAATTAGTGGTGAAAGAAAAAACAAAGTTATTCGATACTCAATTTAGTCTTAGTTAACTTAATACCATTTCCAATCCAGCGCTATAATAGCGTTGGGAGAGACTTTATGGTGCTAGGTTATTTCCAACCCAGCGCCAGAAATGGCGCAACAATAGTGCTAAAATTTTGCTTTTTTTTTTTGTTTTATTGCATTTAAGTACTTTTGTTTTTAAATTGATTTCAGTTTAATCCTTTATAAGTTTTTAAAGTTTGAATTATTTTCAATTTAACCCTGAAAGATATAATTAATTATAATTATATCATATTGATTATATTATATTCAATTATCAACTGTACTCTCAGTTGCATATGAACTGTTGCGTTTTTGCTAAAGAGAAAAAATTTGTACTATATCAAATATATTTTGTACCGCAAAAAGAATTATTTCCATAATATATATAGTTCGAGTTAATACTTTTATAGTTTTATTAATATAATTTAAGTAGTTTCATTAATGTATTCATGTTTTGTGCAAAACTCGCGCCAACAATATGTTTATTATTAATGTCAATATCTTAGAAAACACTCGTGGAATCTTAAAATTGTAAATTTTTAAAAAGTATTTTACTGTTTATTAAGTATTTTCTAGGCTAACTTTGATCTTGAATTTAGCAAAAAAAGTACAGAATGTGATATGTTTACCACCTTAAATGATAATTATAATTTTATGTTTATTTTGGAAAATTATTTTATATTTCTTCTTTTTGCCATTTTTAAATAACATCCGAAATAGTTTACTCGAATCCATGTACAGTAGAAACTCTATAAATTAATACTTTTGGGACCACCAAAATTTATTAATTAAAAGAGTTATTAATTAATCGATAAATTAATAATTATTAATTTATACATTAATTAATATTTTATTAATTTATAATGAAATATTCAATTTACAAACACCATTCAAACTTTCACTTAATTATAGTACAATGCATGTACAATAATTAAAAAATATTTTTTTATATAAATACAAGATAATAATGCTAACACAAATAAATCATACACACACGACATGCCTTCTAATCTTAAAGGTGTGAAAAAAACAATAATGACCGACGAGATTCGAAGAGCATTATGCATGCACAATAAGGATAATCCAAGTCTCACTCAAAAGCAATTGTAAGAATGGATGTTAGCAATTATGCAAGCACAACAAGGATAATTCAATGACAATTGCAAATTGATTTGCAAGGTGAAATTGATATCAACAAAAAACCAAAAGACAATTGAATCATTTTTTAAAAAACATTCATAAATCATTCATGTAATATGTAGTATATAAGGAATTATTAATTTATATTTTATATGGGACCTATAGAAATTATAAAAAATGTATTATCTTATAATTTTAGCGAATTATTAATTTAGCACCCTATCCCCGAGTCGGGATCGGCCAAAAATATTATCTTAGAGAGTTTATGTTGTGAAGCGACGTTCAGCCCTTTTATTTTAATTATTCTGGAGTCTTTTCCTTATTTAAGTATGAGTCGTTTATTTTGGTAATTAGGGTTTCCTTGTTTATGAGTCGTTTATTTTGGTAATTAGGGTTTCCTTGTTTGAGTAGGACTCTTTTTGGTAATTAGGGTTTGCCCTATTATAAATAGGGTGGCTAGGGTTTATGTTTTGAGTATTCAATTTGGAATCAAAGAATAGAGCTTAGGCTTTGGGCAAACTTCGGTTTGTGGGCAAGAATTTATTCTTGTAGGACTTTCGAGTAATCGAAAGTATTTTATATTTATTTTCAGTTTATTGAATTTTGTTTGCATCAATTTGGTCCGACTTGCCGGATCCAAAACCTACCATTGCTGGATCCAAAACCCACCACCACCGCCGAATTCTTTCATCTCCCCTTACTCCGGACAGATCTGATAAAGGAGTGACGTCAAATAATGATGATGCCATTTTCTGATATTGATTTGGAAGAACGAATTGCAGCAGTATGTAATAGCCTCCTTCAACACCACTCTTCTTTGGATGAATTGATACCTCTTCTCAATCAAATCGAGGAACTTTTATCCAAAGTGCAGCAGTCACCTTGCAAATCCATGCAAGCTGCTCTTTCTCCACTAATGAAGGCACTAGTTGTGGAAGAGCTTGTAAAACACTCAGATATTGACGTAAAGGTTGGTATAGCTTCTTGCCTCAGTGAAATAATTAGAATTACTGCACCGGATGCTCCATACGATGATGACAAATTGAAGGATATATTCCAGTTAATTGTATCATCCTTTCAGAATTTGTCGGACACATCCAGCGGAAACCATGAAAGAAGAATCACCATACTTGAAACTATGGCCAATGTCAGGTCTTGTCTCATTATGTTGGATTTAGAATGCTACCATATGATTATTGAGATGTTCCAACACTTTATTCGAGCTATTGAAGTTTATCATACTGAAGTCATCTTTGCATCTATGGAGACAATCATGACTCTTGTTTTAAAAGAAAGTGAAGATATCCCCCCAAATTTACTTATTCAAATTCTAGATATCTTGAAAAGGGGTAGTGAGGCTGTCATGCCAGTTGCAAATAAGTTGTCCATGAGAATTATTCGAAACTGCGGAGACAAGATTACACCTTGTCTAACAAAAGCTGTAGAAACCTTAGATGCTTATTCAGATGTTTATATCGATGTTTTAGTTCCTGTGTCCCGAGAAAATTGTGGTACAACATGGTGTAGTAAGGAAAATATCTTAGAAGGCAAGTTAGTTATTGAGGAGGCGCCACTTAGTTCTTCCACAATTCAGGATCAGGTGGCTAATGGTGGTATAGAAGAGGCTAATTTTCAAGAAAATCAGCCCTCTGTGATATCACAAAACCCAATTGACAAAAATGATATCAATGAAACTGGTACTAAAGAAACTAAGAGTGATTCAAAGTATCAAAAGCAAGCTGATTTTGACCATCAAGATAATGCCAGAGTAATGTCCAAAACCAAGTTGGAGGATTTGAGTGGTCAAGAACTAGTGGAATTGGGCGCTAAACCAGAGGATGAAGAAGCTGAAAATGTACCATATATAGTGCAGTTTGATGATCATTATTCGAGAAGCCCATACAAGCACATGCGAAAAAAGTTCAAGCTCAGCCTTGGGGACAAGGCTGTTTTTAAGGGGGGTGGAATTGTTGTGAAGCGACGTTCAGCCCTTTTATTTTAATTATTCTGGAGTCTTTTCCTTATTTAAGTATGAGTCGTTTATTTTGGTAATTAGGGTTTCCTTGTTTATGAGTCGTTTATTTTGGTAATTAGGGTTTCCTTGTTTGAGTAGGACTCTTTTTGGTAATTAGGGTTTGCCCTATTATAAATAGGGTGGCTAGGGTTTATGTTTTGAGTATTCAATTTGGAATCAAAGAATAGAGCTTAGGCTTTGGGCAAACTTCGGTTTGTGGGCAAGAATTTATTCTTGTAGGACTTTCGAGTAATCGAAAGTATTTTATATTTATTTTCAGTTTATTGAATTTTGTTTGCATCAGTTTATTAATTAATCGAGTATTAATTTATCGAGTTTCTACTGTACTTGGACCTTATTGACTCCATAAGGCCCAGAACTACTTATGCCACCAAAACTGGAGTGCACTTTGCCCAATATCTATTTTGGAGACAATATGGGCCTATTAAAGCCCATTTACTGCCTTGTTATGTATCAAACTCGTATGAGTTGGCCCATAATACGGCCCATTTAATCTTGTTCAATTATAATCAGTAATTGGCTAGTTCCACATTATTTTATTTTATTTTTGATAAAATAATTCCACATTATTTGACAGAAAAAGGAAAATAATTCCATATTATTTGACAGAAAAAGGAAAATATTTGGCTAGTTTATGACTATCAAATGAAAGAATACTAAAATTCGAGTAAATAATATTATATTAATTCATACTCGAGTTTTATTAAATAATAAATTTAATTTTTCGTGCAAGATATTATTACTATAGTCAACCAACATTTCAAATGCACAAGAATGAATCTTTCACTACTTCTAGTGCATATTATTGTCTCGATTTTTATATTTGTAATATACATAAGTATATATATACTTGTAAGTAATCTCAAATAAATAAATATAACTTGTTTCACAAATTATAATTAATAAATATAACTTGTTTCACAAATTATACATAACATATAATACAAATATAAAAAATATAATATTCACTCGGACGTGATTGGTATGAATGAATGGAATTGAGTGGGAATGGAATGATATAAGGAATGGAATTAAGATGGGAAAGGAATGATATTAATTTCATAAATACTATGATTGGTATACTCAAGGAATGAGAAAGGAATTGAATTATTATTCATTTATTTGTTCCAATCAAGCAATTAGTGATAAAAAATGAATTTGAGAAATGTGATCTTTTTTTAATATATTTTATATGTTTTGTATATTCGTATATTTGTGTTATTTATTAAACTTGAATACAAATTTGTATCCAGTCTAGTTCTTTTAAATTTAAATGATGTGAGATTTTAAAACTTTCATTTAAAGAAAAATAACAAGAGACACGACGAAAAAAGTGGAGAAAACAATGAAAGACGGAAAAATATAGTTCGTAGATGATAATTGGAAAAGTTATATATGTATTATTGTCTATACAATAATCCACGTTTTCTATTACTTTTTTATCGATAAACTAGTTTAAGGATGAGGTATTATTTATTAAACGCACTTATTTTAAATTTTGTCAATGCAATTTTGTATGTTTTCTCTATTCTTGTTACATTTGAAATTATATTTATTATAATTAAAGTAATTCTTATTGATAA
This sequence comes from Verbascum thapsus, assembly GCA_963669365.1. Lineage (NCBI taxonomy): Eukaryota > Viridiplantae > Streptophyta > Magnoliopsida > Lamiales > Scrophulariaceae > Verbascum > Verbascum thapsus. The sequence continues at coordinate 1,049,963 of OY770120.1, forward strand.
AAATATTTTCGACTACGTAGGAAAAATAATATGCATCTTTTTTGTTTTTTCAATGCATTTAAATATTTTTTTAATTTATTAATTATTTATATTATTTTAAAAATAATTTAAGATAATTAATCATAAGTAGAAAATATATATATTAGCATTCGTTAATCTTTCAAAACTTTTTTATTAGTGTGAAAAAAAATAATTTTATCACAAGAAATGAAAAAAAAGTTAAGTCACAATAGATAAGGAATAACTAATACCAAGGGGATGGAAGGTATCACTATTCCCATACTTATGGGAATATGGATTCCAACAGGAATGACCATTCCCGACATAAAAACATACCAATCATAGTAATGGGAATGAACTCAGGAATGTTGATTCCATTCCCACCTCATTCCAGTATACCAATCATGTCCTTAAGAGTCGCTCATCTTGTCAATACCCGGTAAGATCCAACGGTACCTATTTAGAGATTAGGATGCCAGCTCAGCGCCTTGATGCTATTCGTGGACCCCACTTATAGTTCCTTTGGCATAATTCCAACTCAAGGCCCACTGTAAGCATTTAGGAGGTGTATGAAAATACTTACTATACCATGATTATAGTAAGTAAATCATCATAATTTTGTAATTATTTAAATTTTACTTTATATTAAATGAAATTTGTTTTTCTAATATATAATCTTAATAATTGAAAGAAAAAATTGCATAATATACTTATAAGTATCTTTCAATATAATAATAATAATAATAATAGTAATTTGTTTATTGAAATTATTGAAAGTATATGTATAAAATGCATTATATATAACCTTATAAAGGTTGGTTTAGTATATCTTTAGCTCGTGTCTTTCAAAAACAAAACACTTAATAAAATTATTATACGAATATTACCATAGATTATATCGTTTATACCAAATATGAAAAAAAAAAACGAGAAGTTTGTCGTTTTCAAAAATATATCGTTAAAACGTATTTAAGCAACTCAATTTGATCACGGAATTGACGAGCTTATATATGGAAGCCTTTAAATGAAGCATGGCTTATGAACCGCACGGGAATATGAGACCGTTACGATTATTGATCGCGTCATTACTAATTAATTTCTGAAATAATACTTTTGTCGTATTTAATTATCGATCAAAATTGTAAAACAACTTAATTTGATGACAAAATCAATGAGCTTATACAACATATGTCATTACAAACTACATCATTTATATATCGGACACGAACACGAGACTTTAATAATCGCGCCAAAATAGTTTAATTAAATATTAATACAATATATACAAATATATTTAGACCTGCCAATAAAGTTTTTTTTTTTCCTCAAAAAAAAAAAAAAAAAATGTTCATGCAGAGAATCTCTATTTATTGGTTGAGGTTGTCTATTGGAGTCCTCATTGTACAACTTCAATTCACACCCATTCTCTTGCATCCTTGTCTTAAAACTCCAAACAAAAATTCATTTTTCCTCTCCATTTTCAAGCTAAAATTGTAAGCTATTTCTGCAGAATTCTCTGTCTATGCATACGTCTCTCTCTCTCTCTCTCTCTCTCTCTATATATATATATATATATATATATATATATATGAGTGTGTGTTGTGTGTGTATATCGTTTTGTGGGTTTTTTTTTATGGGTTTTGCTTTGTTTGTGTTAAAGATCAAAACTTTTTGTTTGTTTTGGTGTTGATTTTATGCGTATGCATATAAGCATTAGTTTGTTGATTATGATTTGTCTAAAAACTTTGGATGTCTTAAGCTTTTGATGTTGTAAGAATTAGAAAGTTTACCAAGAGAAAGATTAAGATTTTTTTTTTGGAAAAAAAGATTTATTTACTGGCATTGATTTACTTTTTCTGTAAATTTGTTGTTGCTGCTTTGAACGTTGATTGCATTTGTTGAAAATCTTTTGAATTGATTGGTTCTCTGTAAATAAAAAATTAAAAGATTATTTTTCAATTTTTTTAATTTTTTTTTTTTTTTTGGTTAGAAATGAGAGTTTTGCTTCTAAATTTGTTGAATGATTAGAAACTACTTATTCTGCATTCCACAGATCAAAGAGTTGCTATTTCATTAAAAATTGAAATTTGAGATATAAATGATGTTAAAAGGGTATTAAAATCTTATTTTTTTGTTGAATAAATCTTTCTTCTTGACTTACAGATGTCTTCAAAAATACCTTCTAACAAGAGGCCACGCGAGGAAGTCGATGAGGGACTTGACGAACCAACTCTTGTTATAGTCTCCTCAAAGATAAAGAAACTTGGCACATCGGCCCCAGGTAATTAAGTTTATCAAGATCCAATCTTTTTGGTTAAAAATTCAACTTTTTCATGATTTTTTATTCAAAATACTAAAATTTTCAACTAAACTTAATGATTATTTGGTGCAATTTAAGTTCTAAGAGTTCACAAAAAAATAGCGAGAAATGGAAAAAACTGGATAGCGGGTCAAAGACTTAGAGTTATGAAGGGGGCATGTGCTGGATGTCACAAAACGAACATTTATGCAACACTCGAATATATAATCCTTGAAGGGATTCAAGGCGATATATGTGGTAAGTTTACACGATTTTTCCTTTTTTTTACTTTTCGATTATTTTCTGTCTCGTTTTCTAATCATGTTGTTAATGTATCAAATTAGGCGAGGCCCGTCTGATTATCAGGTATTTTATTTTTGTTGAATTCTTTTTTTTTTTTCAATTTTTTTTAGATAAATTATTCATTTTATAAGTTTCGTTATGATAGGCCACTTAGTGTGCCCGAAGAAAAAGGTTGCCACCTTATGGTCGAGAATGGTAATAAGACTATTGAACTACGAGAATCTTTGTCGATTCCCATTAGTGTGATCGATTCTGGAAAGGTTAGTGATTTGTTTTGATATTCTTTATATTAAGATCATTTTAACTCTTTATTAGCGTACTAACTTTTTTTTTTTCGGAGCACATATATATATATATATATACAGTGCACAGCCATGGACGATAATGAGTGGCAGAAAAAACTTGACATGCGCAGTCAGAAATTACCTTCGTTCATCGATCTATTAACCGACAAAGATTGCCATGAATTAAATATTGATGGGGTTCGTTACGTAATTTTTTTTCGTTAGACGTAAAAAAAAAATATTCTCTTCTACGGCCCATTATGAGTTATATGATGTAATGAAACAACAAAATTTGCATTTTTTTCTTCTTATTTTTCTCATATTTTTCTACTTTTTTTATAGGGATTGCTTCATTATGCGGTAGAGGCTGGAGATTCTCCTCCAGAGCGCATTATTGCTATAATTCGACCAAGGTATTACAATGCTAGACGGAATTATAAGAGTTTCGAGCAAAGATTCATAGTTAAAGATACCATTGACATGAATCTTGAAGTCAAATTCTCAACTGACAATGAATATGTTGGCCCGGAATGTGGACATGTTTTCACTGTGAGGGTATCACCATCATTACATAAAGGGCTTCATGGTTTATACGTATTTCCTCTGAAATCGAAATGTCCGAAGCTATTCCATAAGGCTGGTTTCTACAAATTTTCTTTCTCCTTGGTAATATTTTCCAGAATATTTAAATCTTTTTTTTTTTCTTCCATATATGACAGTTATTGATTTGATTATTATATTTGAAACTTTGTTTATTAGAACGAGCCCAGAAATATACGTCTTGAACAATTAGTGCAAGCTCTGCCGTCGAATAAAATTTGCAGCTGGATAGTTGTGAGTCAAGAGGATCCAATATACACAGTCAGGTGAGCATAAATAACAAAAAACAAATAATGAAAAAGATCACAAATGTTGTTATAAATTTTGCTATTTCTATTTGCATTTATTCATAGTTTATGTTATTACTTATTTTCACAATCTTGTGAAATAAATTAGCAATATTGTTGCACAGGATCGGCTCTTATTCTCGACCTATTAGCATAGTAAGCTTGGGCAGATACAACGATAACGTTGTATTCTCGAGTATTCCGAAATTAACTATCAAGCTTATAAGCAGCACCGAGAATATCATCCTTACTGAATTACACGGGATGAAAGTTGAGCTATCACCTGACAAAAAAACGATGATTATTAAGGTAGTTTTTAACGTTTTTAGTTCTATACTAATATTATGTTTGTCCACTCATAGATTCTATATTTTTTAGGACATCATCGTAGTGTAACTGAGACTGGGGAAGTGGACTCAGACAACGGAGGTGAGGAGGGCGAAGACATAGCGAATGGAAAAAGCAGTTCATTGAAGACAACATGTCGGCTGATATGAATCGTGTTAGTGACCGGGTCGAAACAGCGATAGCCCTTGTACTCAGGAGCATAACCAAGAAAAATACAGGAGGTAGATCTCGGAGCAAGCTTGTGAGCTGAACGATGACCAAGATGAGGGTAGCAAGCACAACCAAAAGTACGAAAAGAGCTATAATCCGGGAGGCGGCCAAAAAGAGACTCATATGGAGAACGGTATGAGAGAAGCGGAGTGGGTAGACGATTAATGAGAAATACAGCTGTATAGAGGGCATCAACCCAAAAAGACAAGGGCATCGAGGCAGTAAGAAGAAGAGTACGAATAAGCTCAGAGATGTGACGATGCTTACGTTCAGCCATCCCATTTTGTTGCGGAGTGTAAGGGCAAGACAGCCGAAACTGAATACCAGATGCAGCAAAGAGGGAGCGAAAACGGGCATTGTCAAATTCACGACCACCATCACTGTGAAAGATTTTAATACTAGTAGAAAATAAGTTTTCAACTAGGCGCTTAAAAGTACAAAAGATATCAAAAACCTCTGATTTAGCATGGAGAGGATAACACCAAGTAAAACGCGTAAAATCATCCACAAAAATAACATAATACTTAAAACCAGATGAAGATATGATAGGAGACGTCCAAACATCAGAGTGTATTAAGTGCAACGGCGCAGAGCTAGACCTAGCAACAGACTGAAAGGGAAGCTTGTGCGACCGACCAAGTTGACAATGAGAACAAAAAGAAATAACTTTATTTTGAAAACGTAAACAACCATTTTGACAAAGTTTATTAAAAATAGAAAAACTAGGATGTCCTAAACGGCGGTGCCACACATCACCAGTGACAGCTTTGGCGACGAGAGCAGTAGAGGATGGTGACACAGTGGAATGAGAGAGAGGATATAAACCACTAGCTGAAGGGGAGGCCAGAAGAATCTTCCCCGTGTGTTTGTCCTTTAAAACAAAACAATTATCAGAAAACTCAATTAGGCAATCATTATCTTGACAAAGTTTACGCACAGATAATAAGTTATGTGACAATTCTGGAACGTGAAGTACATTGTCCAACCGGAGAGAACGAGTGGGAGTATGGAGAAAGGATGAACCGACATGTTTAATAGATAAATGTGCACCATTTCCAACCAAAATTTTGTTAGTGCCAGTATAAGGCATAAGGTGTGAGAGCTTACCAGAGTGAGGGGTCATATGAGCGGAAGCACCGCTATCTGGATACCAGGCAATGTCCGAGGAGTCAGCTGTCGACATAGCAGAGAATGACTTGGGCAAAACTTCTGAGACATAGGCATGATTATAACGATTTGAGCAAGTGAGAGCAGCATGTCCAGCAAGTCCACAAATCTGACAAAGAGCAGGGGCAGCGGGTGTCGGTAACAGACCAGGGCCAGGATTGGGAGTATGTGGAGTCCCAGAAGATCGAAAATCATTGTGATAACCAGAAGGTGATCGGGTAGAGCGAACAGAAGTAGTAGACGAGTCACGAGAACTAAATTGCGGGGAATGGCCACGATTGCCACGGCCACGGCCACGACCGGAACGACCACCACGACTACGAGAGGAGCCACGCCCAGAACCACCGGAGGAATGGGAGGAAGCAATAAATGCGGGTGATGGAGATGAGGAGAGGTGAGTAGTATTAAGACGATGCTCAAACTGAAGAAGTTGAGCACGAAGATCATCGAAACTAAGTAGAGAGGGCTGGAGAGAGATAGCAGTGACAAAGGTTTCAAATTCAGAAGGAAGTCCACTGAGAGCTTGAATTACAAGATCGACTTGAGCAATAGGAGAATTAACTGCAGCAAGGTGATCAGCAATGTGTTTTAATTTGCTGAGATATTCGTCACATGTAGAATCCCCCTTTTTGAGACTAACAAACTCGGATTTGTATTGTAATTTTTTAGCAATGGATTGTTGATGAAACCGGCGCTCAAGCGTTAGCCAAACATCTCGGGCTGTGGAAAGAGTATATACTTCTTGAATAATTGCATTAGTAAATGTAGCATTCATCCACGATCGAATACTACGATCGGTACGAAGCCACGCATTATATGCCGGGTTTGGAAGAGATTCACCATAATTCGTAAAAATGTGTGTAGGGGGACATGTGATCGAACCATCAACATATCCAAGAAGATCATGGCTACCAAGTATAAGTTCAAATTGGTATTTCCATAGTAAATAATTATCGGAATTTAGTTTGGTAGACATTAGTTGGGGAAGTGGTGGATTTGGGTTGGTTGTGTGATTGGTGTGCTGATTTTGGTGGTTTGAGGACGTGAGTGGGAAGAGAGTTGGGCTAGGAGTTGGTAGTTGGGCTGGAAGAGAGTTAGGTGGGCTGTTTTGAGAGAAATGGGTCACATAGGGGCTGTTTTGGGAGATATGGGCTAATGTAGGGCTATGTAATTGATGGGCCAATGTAGGGTTATATAATTGATGGGCCAATGTAGGATTATTAGGAAAGTGGGAATCTGATGGTTCAATAATAGGTGACGGCTGGTTGTGGGATTGTGCAAAGAGTGTAGCAGATGACGGCGCGACGGAGAAGGAGGATGCGCCGGCGCCGGCAGATGGCGGCGCTACGGAGAAGGAGGAGGCTCCGGCGACGGAGGTAAAAGATTGTAAGACCGAAATAGGCGGCGTTTGGGACATAATATGTGCAATATCTTTAGGTTGCAGGTTGAATGGAGGAAGAAGGAGATGTTGGATGAGAGATATGGAGTGAATGAGATCGAAGTTGGTGGCGGCAGCGGAGTTTTCTGATTGTGGCTGAGAGAGTTTAGAGAAAATAGAAGAGAGAGATGGGAGATCAAGTGAAGGCAGAGGAAAAGTGGAAGAAGAGTGGGATTGCAGCGTGACAGAAGTGGTGGCGGTGGTGTCGCCGGCGGCAGGTAGCGGCGGCAATGTGTTTTGTGCCGTGAGGGCGGTGGGAGACGTCACGGGATCGGGTTCCCCGGTGACTGATACCATATTAGTGTTCTAGGGTACGTAAAGTAATAGAACACTTTGTTATTGAATAATTGTGTGTATTGATCAATGTATATGATACAAGAGTATATATAGAATACAAGATGGAAGACGCCAAAGGCTATACAAGTAATGGGCCTCGGTATCTAAGTATAGAAAACCTAATATACCTAAAATACATAGTCTAACAGTTCAAACTGGCGATTTGGACAAGATCCGTCCAAACTATGAAGCTTACTTGATTATAAGCTCAGTGGATAAATTACTCTCCGTAAATCTTCGATGCAGGGGTATTTTGATCACCATTTCTTTATACATTTCGAATTTTACAAAAAAAAAAAAAAAAAAAAAAAAAAACTGTATATCTGGTATTAGATTAAAAATTATATTAATTTATACAGTTTTGCCCGGAAATCCAAGGAAGATCGTTCTGCATCCGCGTGATCTAAGAAAGGAGTTGACTCCAGGGCGGACAATCGAGAACCTTAGATTTGAGGTTGACTTTTTGTTTTTCGATTTTTTTAAAAAAAAAAATATATGAAAGGCTAATATGGCGTTGTTTTATTATACCAAGTTAAGATTCATGCAATGATAACGCGCTTTATGCAGGTGTTTGATGCATGCGGTAACCACGTTGAACAAGACGAGAATATTTTGTTGCTTGCGGATGGATTCTCGTTCCAAGATGGTACCGGGATTTCTTGTGAAGATGGTGTAAAGTCCATTAAAAAGGTTCGATTTATTTTTCATCGTTTAGTATATAATGCATTTGTTTTCAAATTTATGCTTTTTCGAGCCATTTTTGTTTCATTAAAACACCTTCTTTTAATCGATAGGTGGACGCAAATGGCTGTGTGGATCTCAGCAACATTCTAAAAGTCTCCAAGGGATATGGCCGCCAAGATGGTAGAAAAAATTTCGTCTTTTTTCCTTAATTTTTCTTTCGTTTCTTTAATTTTTTCGTAATTTACAGACAATTATTTATATGCAGTTTCGATAATGATTCAATATCAAGAGAAAAAGATATGCAAGATACTTTTCGAAACTGAGGCGAGAGAGTTAAGGACAGTCTCGAAGGTTTGTGTATACTTTTCCTTACGCTAGTTCTGGCGCTATAAACAGTGTTGCGCAATAAATGGCGCCATTTTAGTCTTTTAACTTTATTCATGTTTTCAAGGTAGTCCCTTATAAATTCGAATTATTTTTAATTTAGCCTTCAATTTTTTTTGTTATAAATATACCTTATATATTATATATTATCCAATTAAACATTAATTTCAATGTATAAGTTAATTATAAAAAAAATTGTATTTTATCTTATATAAAATGCATATTTTTCAATTAATTATATTATAAATATAGTTCAATCAGTAATAAAATAATATATATAGTTGTTAATTAATTTATTAAATAACATAACACAATTAAAATAATTTTTTAATTAGTTAATATAATAATTTTATTATTGTGAATTGTGAATTTTATTAACAAAGTATTTTTTTTCGGTGAAAATGCACAACACGTAAAAGTGTTGAGTTTTATTTGTAAAAGATTGTAATATTGTAAAAAAAAATGGAAAAAAGCAATTTTCTATAAGATTCATTTTTGGTGCGTTTTGGATTGGAGTGAATTTAATGTAGTTGCGCCAAATTGGTGCAAAAATGAGTTTTTGGCTTGGACTTATCAATTTTTTCCCGAAACGTTTTTTTTTTTATTCTCTAATCATTTATTTCTTTATACATGATTTTTCTTTTTCGGCTTTCTTTAAATCAGTTAGTGCTTTCGATACAGGTGTTTAAGAATTGCGAAGCTGGTTCACAACTCGAAAATATCTCGTTCGAGGTTGTAAATCCCGGAGGCGAAATCGATGAAAGCATTCATGATGAGGATAAAGATGGCCAATCCCATATTCTAACATTAAAATCAGATTCTTTCGATGTTGATGATACTGTGAGATTCAGCTTTCGCCATGGAATCTGCTGTATTCGTTCGATTCCTCTTCCTCATACAGAAGGAATCTTCTCCCTTTCAGCTTCACATTCGCGTTATCCAGAACTGAATCTGGACTTACAGGTAGCAATAAATTTCAATTAAATAATTTCTTGTTTAAAATTCAAATACAAAAATTTCGTATTTTGCTCAAGTTAGTTCTTGCATGTAGATTCATGTGACGAAGATTCGAAATCACGAGAATGTTGAGAATCTTTTGATCCCATATACGGGTTCTTTTGAAGATTCAAAAAGGGTGAATGGAAATGGAAATTTATCTTCTCTTAATTGCTCGATTCTAAAGACTCCAAAAACCGAGCATGATGATGATATAGATGAAAAGATAGATATATTGCCTATCAACGTCTCGTTTTCACAGAAGGTAAACCGATTATCGCGAATTATTTTGTATATTGATGAAGGATTTAATTCATGAATGCGAAAAGTTTATTTCATACAGGATATAGAAGATGATCTTGAAAAATCTTATAAGAGAATGAGACGTTGTCATGAGAAACTAGAGACGCTCAACTCAAGTAGAGCAATAATTGAGCAACGAATAATCGATCTTCAAGGTTTTTTATCGATTTTTTTTTTTTTTTTTACAAAATTACAGTATTTGATAATATTTACTATTTAGTAACTCAATCAATCGATGGTTGATATTGATGATTTCGTTTTTCGACCAATTTCTCCAGCTCGCAGAGACAAAAATTCCCATAACGAACCAGAGACATGCGTTATAGAGGACACACGCAAACAAATCGAAAGCGCCAAACCTCAATCTGCAGCTGCTATTATCTGTAAAATGCACGAAGAAGTGCCGTTTGAAGAGAGGTCTAAGACCGATTATATCGGTATTGTGGCGCTTCTTGGAACGGTCCAAAGCATTGAGCTTAGCAGGTAATTACTTTCTTTTCATGTTAATGGGCGGGGATTGCCCAGACCTGGACCCGTTCAATAGAGACCTGGACCTGTTCAATAGAAGACTTACCCGACCCGGACCCGACACATAGGGTGTTGAGACTCAGACCCGACCCGGAACGATGACACTAGGGAGTTCAAGTCCAGATCGGGTCCGGGTCAAATGTTTACCCTCGCGTATTTTACCCGAATATTACCGACCCGACTCAAAACATACCCATCGGGTCTAACTTTTTTTGGCATGCGATTGGGTCTGGGTCGTGTCCAGGTAAAATATATTTTGATGGGTATTTCGTGGGTCCAGTTTGGGTGTGGGTATTCCCCACTCATTGACAGTCCTACCTGTCCTTATAGATCTTCTGCAGAAGCTTACATATCTTTCGTGAATGTAGGATGTTGGCACGATATATCGGAGAGGAACAAATGCTTGCGATTGTGTGTACAAACTACGCGGCAGGGGATCATCTCCAGACGAAAACCATTCCCGAGTTTGCAGCCAAATCAGGCCTATCTCTACCTCGAGAATTTCTCATGTTTTGCATCGAGGATATTAGGTAACTCAAAATCGTTTTTTTTTAAAGATAAAATTTCATATAACATTTATGTTTCAACTAACATGAAAGTGTTAACACATTGTCAGACCGATTAAAAATGAGCCCAGTAGTGGGCCCGAGGAGCCACTTCTCTTACCAGTGCCGAAATCCTCGAACGGAGATTTGCCACAAGGTTTCTTGGGGCATGCCGTTAACCTAATAGGCATCGATTCGAGCTTTAGGACACAAAGTGGCCATGGTCTCCGTGAGACCTTATTTTATCGTCTTTTTGGTGACCTTCAAGTGTATAAAGATCGAAGCTGCATGATGAAGGCTACTGCTAGCTCGTGCTGTCCAGGTGGCGCCATCTCATTGGACGGTGGAATAGTAAGAGATGGATTACTCGTTGGTGGCCATTGGTATGTAAACGTGAAAAACTTTGGAAAATGCTGATATGACTTTATCTCGACTCTTAGATTTCATCTTTTTATGGGATTCTCTTTGCATGATGTTTATGTATGATCTTTGTGACTGACGAAAGGCGTTGTTTATAAATTCAGGGAACCGGCAATTACATTTCCGCTGAAAAATAGGAGCTTGAGTTCACAGAGCTTGGAAATGATGGAATCAAATAAGGAGCTTATAAAAATAAACCGCAAAATAGACAAGAAAAAGAAGGCTTTAGAGATCGAAAGTGAGAAATTTGAGATAGCGCGGAATAGGTATAATATGATGGTTCCTAGAAATGGACCATCCCCGGGGATCGGAAGCTCACAACAATACAAATCTTGCTAATTATAAACTTACATAGTACATTCATTGTTTTGTACATATGTATTTTTTGAATTAAAAACTTCATTTTTTAAAAGGAAATTTTTGTCCAATTTATGTTTGCTTTTGTTGCTATTAAGTTATCATGAAAATGATGAAAAGGGTAAATATGCATGTAAGTGCAGCTATAGTGAAATCCTCCTTGTGACAATTTCTTCCTAAAATATATAGGATGTTCTATACTTGATTGTTAATCGAGATCTTGTATATTTTTCTTTTATATGTTAAAATTGTGATTAATTTCAAAAAGTATAACGAGCTTATGATTGCTTGGAGATGTGGGTCGAGTGTGTGATTGTTTGAAAAATATCTAGTTTTGTTAGCAATGCGAATAATATGCAAGTGCAATTAGGGGGTGAAAGAAAGAACAAATTAAGTTATTCTATACTCGATTTAGCCGTTAAAAAGCTTGCTTAGTTAACTTATGACCATCTCCAACCCGGCGCTATAATAGCAATGAGGGAGATTTTATGACGCTAGGTTGTCTCCAACCCAGCGCCATAAGTTGCGTTCAGAAAGATATATAAATCGATTTATAAACGGCGCAACAACAGTTATTTATTTACTTATTTTTGTTTTTTTTGCATTTCAATCCTTTTATTTTTAAATTGATTTTAGTTTAATCTCTTGTATTTATAAAGTTTGAATTATTTTCAATTTAACCCTGAAAGATTTAATTAGTTATAATTATATCATATTGATTATATAATATTTAATTATGCATTAATTTCAGTTTAAAATTAAATTATGAATACAAAACTTTATTATAACTTATATTTAATGTATGTTTTTATTAGTAATTAGTTTGAATTAAATTATAAGTCATAAACTAAAAATGCATACCTTTTTTTAATCAAATAAAAAAAGTTCAACTTTAGTAGTTTAGTCATTACTTAAATAACATGTATAATAGTTAAAAAAATGCAACAGTCTTTTTTTGTAATAAGGATCTCATGTTAAAATGGATTAATCTTTTTACAGAAATAATTTTTAAATATTCAATTCACTTTTGTTTTCAGAAAAAAAAAAAAAGTAAAGAAAAAAGCAAAGAAAATTAAAAAGGTCCAACCGAGACTTGAACTCGGGTTACTGGATTCAGAGTCCAATGTCCTAACCACTAGACCATGGGACCAAATTTTGCTTCAACTGCTCGTTGTTAAATAATTATATTTGTTTAATTTTACAAACTTAAATGAATTCCCTATCCTTAAATGAAAAACTTAGAGGCTCACCATCAGATCTTAGTATTGGTGGTGAAAGAAACATTTTTTATGGCATAAACTTTATTAATATTCTTATTTATTAATGAAATTGTGTTCAACGGGAGGGAATCGAATAGTACTAAATCGTTATTATCGTAAAATATAAAATTATTGTCGTAAAATATAAAGTGGACCATCAAAATAAGTATAAGATATTTAAATAGTAAAAAAAAAAAAAAAAAAACAATTGATGTAATATCGTATCAACCTTCTTAATAAATATATAATTACTTTAATTGCAACCATATTCTGTATATTTAATAAAAACGATATAATTAGAAAACATTCAAAAAGTTTGAACAACAGTTTTAATTTCCTAATTAATCTCAATTTGAACCGATGTGACTATTCCCTAAAACTGAAAAAAAAAAAAAAAACTGACACCTCACTTACCTCGTACAAACCCAAAAATAGACACGTCACGTCGGTTCCCCCACTTCCTCTCCAGTCTCATTCCATCCAGTTCCCTCCACTTCGAACTAAAGTCGTTACCCACAAGTCAACGTTAATAAGGAATAAAAAAGGAAAAGTCGGCTGTTAGTCCAAAAACCAAGAAACCAGACATATATGCTTTACTGTGTGCTGACAGAAACAGAAAGAACCACATAATCTACGCTTTTTCGCAGCGTAGAGTATTCATATACGGTGTATAAATACCGTATAATTCTGCTAGGTTCCAAATGTAGCGACAGCACAGTTCATTTATCGGTGGCATGCATTTATATCGTTTCGCACCGATTAATTATATAGGTAGCACCTTAAGCGGAAATTAATCACTATTTTCAAATTCCATTCTGGGTATTTTTTCATAGAACGTTTTTTTTTTCTGGGCTAGGGTTTTCTTTCTAGTGGGGAACAATGGCAGTGACGGCGGCGAGTGGTGGTGCTGGTGGTGGTGAGGGGTTGAAATGCGAGCAGATTAGTGGTGGAGGTAAGTGGAGATGTAATTTGACGGCTATGAGTGGGCAAACCTTGTGTGAAAAACACTACTTGTCTGCTCAGAGGCTTGAAAAAAAGAAGAATTGTGGTGTGAAAAGGAAACGTGGTGATGAGGATAAAATGGGGTTTGTTGATGGGGCAAATGGGGGTGTGAAGAAGAGAGGAAGGCCTAGGGGTGTGAAGGATAAGGAGGTAATAAAGGTTTCTGAGAAAAATGGTGTTGTTGAGGTTAAGAGAGGGAGGCCTAGGGGTGTGAAGGATAAGGAGGTAATAAAGGTTACTGAGAAAAGTGGGGTTGTTGTTAAGAGAGGGAGGCCTAGGGGTGTGAAGGATAAGGAGAAAACAAAGGTTGTTGAAGAAAATGGGGGTGTACAGAAGAGTGGTAAAAGGGGTAGGCCGAAGGGTAAGAAAAACAGCGAGAAAATTGATGTAGGTAGAGTTGGGATCGCGCTATCTTTGCGTAGTAATGATGATTTAGGTTGTAATAATGTAGTTTCGAACGAGGCTGTAATGGAAAATGTGGGTGGAAAAGTAACCGAGGGTTCGAGTGGTTTAGGAAATGATGGAGTAGATATAGTTGTGAAGAAGAGAGGGAGGCCAAAGGGTTCGAAGAATAAGAAGGAAACAATAAACGAGACTATGGTTCGTCGGAGTGGAAGGCCATTGGGTAGCAAGAATAAGAACAAAACTGAAAATGATGGCGTAAAAGGCACTGTTTCAAGTCGAAATGTCGACAAAAGCGCTGATGATACTGTAGAAATAGTTCGTCGAAGGGGAAGGCCAAAGGGTTGTGGAAACAAGAAGAAAACAGTAAACGAGGCTGAAAAGAATGGTGGTGAAAGTGTGCAGATAGTGCGCCGAGTGGGAAGGCCAAAAAAGGGCTCCAAAAACGATCAAAAGATGGTAAACGAGGCTGAAAAAAGTGATGGTATAGAAAATAATGTTTCTAATGTTGGCCAAAATGGTGATCATTTAGGAACTATTCGCAGAACGGGAAGGCCAAACAAGAAGAAAACAGTAAATGAGGCTGCGAAAAATGGTGGTACAGAAGGTGATGTTTCTAATCGAAACATTGGTGAAAATGCGCAAATAGTGCGCCGAGTTGGAAGGCCAAAGGGCTCCAAAAACGTGCAAAAGATGGTAATAAACGAGGCTGAAATAAGTGATCGTATAGAAAATAATGTTCCCAATGTTGGCCAAAATGGTGATGAATTTGCACTTGGGACTAAAGAAAACCCGAAGGAGATAGATTATGGGGTCGTGAAGCGAAGGCCTAAGGGCTGTAAGAAACTCAACGAGAGCGATTATACTGCCAAGAGATGCACTCGTTCTTCTAGTAAACAAAACGGAGTTGAAGTTGATCTTAAGAGGAATGTTGGTGGAGTTAGGCCAAAAGCGTCAAATAACGATAAAAAAACCGTTGAAAAAAATGGCGACGTATCAGGCCAACGAAAGAGAAAACAACGATCAACCAGTATTGTCTCGACTGAGGAGGCTGTGGAGGTATTATTGCCTGAATCGAACAAAAGGCTTCGAACGAGACAAAAGATGAACGAGAATGAGAATGTTGTGAAGAAAAAGAAGTCTTTCTCGGGAATTTCGGTGAGTTTTTTGTTACACGTGTTTAAGCCCGTTTGGTTATTATGAGACTTTTAAGCACACTTGTCTTCTTTCGTGATTATTGTCGTAATTATTAAGACCATATATGTATAATATAGAACACTGACATGTATATATGGCTTGCTATAAAGATAACCTTCTTTGTTGCTTCTTTTGGCAAGAAGATTTATACTTCTTTTGCTAGCCATAAACGATCATTCTAATAGGACTCGAGTTAAACTCAAACGGTTAAAATCTACTGCGCATTCAAACGGGAATTTTTAGTCGTTTACTTTTATGAAAGCCAACTTAAAGTGACTTTCGCATTTAGAGCGCCTTTCATCAGTGGCGGAGCCAGGAATCGAAAGTGGGGGGGCGAAATGTTAAATTTTTTATTTGGGGGGGCGAAATGTTAAATTGTTTCAAAAATACACATGTAAAAAAAAAAAATTTAAAAATTTAAAAATTTGGGGGGGGCCGCTCCGCCACTGCCTTTCATGATTGAAATCTAACAAATATCTCGAAATTTCTATTTGTGAAAAATTTCATCTTTTCTTGGAACTTAACTATTTTGAGACGTATTTCTACAGGGTCCCACCACAAGAACCGAGCGAATCAAGTTGACGTGCCATCAATGCAATAAGAGCAATAAAAATGGCGGCGTTATATGCTCAAATTGCAAGAGTAGACGATACTGCTTTGACTGCATTGCAAAGTGGTAAAAATGGCTTTTTTATATTAACAACTTAAACTTTTTCATTACATATTTGTAGTGATTTCTACTGTTTAAATGTTTCATAAGATTAAAAATCTTGATATAATGAAGGTACCCGAAGAAAACAAACGATGAAGTTCAGAGATTGTGCCCGTGTTGCTGTGGGAATTGCAACTGCAGATCTTGCCTTCAAGCAGATGTACACGAAAAGGTGTTTCATTTCGTTATCTTTATTTATTTATTTTTAAATTCTTGTATTTTTTGCGTATTTTATTTTACATTTGTGTTTCGATTTTGGTCTTTTAGAACTGCCAAAAAGACGGTGATGAGAATATCAGGCTGCAAAGATCTCTGTATTTGCTAGTCAACATTCTACCTGTGCTAAGGCATATACAGCAAGAACAGACGGCTGAGCTAGACGTTGAAACTAGCATATGTGGTAATAAAAACTAACCTTAAATTTGTCCCTATGCTTTTTATTGTTTGTAATGATTGATTATACGTTTTTTTTTTTCGTTATTTAAGGTGTTCAAATGAACGAAGAAGATGTACAATTAGCAGCGTGTGAAGAAGATGAGAAGGTGTACTGGTATGTGGGCTTAAATCTCGAATTTTTTGGATCCTATTTCTGCCTTTTTTAATCGTAAATAGTTAAAACCGAGAATTACTAACGACCAAAAATGTTTCTTATTCGACAGTAATAACTGCAAGACATCCATAGTCAATTTGCACAGAAGCTGTCCCAACCCTGCTTGTGCTTATGACCTTTGTCTCGATTGCTGTAATGAACTCAGAAACGGGACCCACCCCGGAGGCCTCGAGGCCAAAACGGGCGTAAATTCTTCAAACGGGCTCGTAAATAAAGTTTTATGGGAAGCTAAAAATAACGGGAAAATCCCATGTCCTCCTAAAGACCACGGTGGCTGTGGAACGAAGGATTTGGAATTAAGACGCTTTCTTAGCGCGAATTGGGTCGAGAAATTACTACAAACAGCACAAAATGTTACTTCAAACTATAAACCGCCATTTTTAGACGGTCCAAAAAGCTGTTCATCGTGTTGTAATAATTCTGATGAATTAAGACAAGCAGCAAACAGGAAACACAGTAAAGACAATTTTTTGTACTGTCCTAGTGCAGTCGATACGGGAAATTCTGCGTTCGAACATTTTCAGACGCATTGGAGAATGGGTGAACCCGTTATTGTAAGAAACGCAACGTCTCAGGCTAGTGATCTCAGTTGGGAGCCAATGGTTATGCTAAGGGCTCTAAAAAATGCAAGCAAAAAGCTCAAACAAGAGAGTTATAATGTAAAAGCTATCGATTGCTTGGATTGGTGTGAGGTACTTTTCTAACTTCTCGAGTCAAATCAAGTGGGGCCCGTCTCCTCAAATCTTGAAAATTTGTCGATATTTCGTATATTTCGATTTTTCACATATATATATTTCGACTTGTGTAATTGCAGGTTGAGATCAATATTCACCAGTTTTTCAAAGGGTATATCGAAGGGCGTAAGCATAAAAACGGATGGCCCGAGGTGTTGAAGTTGAAGGATTGGCCACCTGCAAATCGGTTCGAAGAATGGCTACCGAGACATGGCTCTGAGTTCATGGCTATGCTCCCGTTTAGCGATTATACGCATCCAAAATCGGGTTTTTTGAACCTTGCTACAAAGCTGCCTGATGGGGCCTTAAAGCCGGATTTGGGACCGAAAAGCTATATCGCGTATGGACATCCTGAAGAACTCGGGAAAGGCGATTCTGTTACGAAACTGCACTGTGATGTTTCTGATGCGGTAATAACGCGCTAAATATATCGATTATTTCATCATAAGATCATGTTTTTTCTGTTGCAAAACTGCACTGTGATGTTTCTGATGCGGTAATAACGCGCTAAATATATCGATTATTTCATCATAAGATCATGTTTTTTCTGTTGCAAAACTGCACTGTGATGTTTCTGATGCGGTAATTACGCGCTAAATATATCGATTATTTCATCATAAGATCCTGTTTTTTCTGTTGCAAAACTGCACTGTGATATTTCAGATGCAGTAATAACGCGCTAAATATATCGATTATTTCATCATAAGATCCTGTTTTTTTTTTTGAAATAATCGTTAATAGTTATTTGTTGGCTTTCGTAAATTATCTAACTTTTTATGGTAATATTTCAGGTAAATATAATGACACACTCGTCTGAGATGAGCACCGCCATTCGTCAAAGCAAAGCGGTCAATAAGAAGAAATATGGTGCTGCTGTTTGGGACATTTTTCGTCGCGAAGATGTGCCAAAATTATCGGAATATTTGAAAAAACATCAAAGAGAATTTCGCCATTATCACAATTCTCGTGTCGATTCTGTGAGTACTTAATGCCCCTCGATATATCAATATGATTATATTTATATATCTCGAAACAAAACAAAAAAAAATGATTTTTTTGACGCGGGTTTTATTTTTGCTTTAGGTTGTGCATCCAATCCACGACCAGAAGTTTTATCTGAACGAGAAGCACAAAAAACAGTTGAAGAAGGAGTTTAGTAAGATTTTATTTCCTTTATTTTTTTTCTCATACGCTATTTTTTTAAACGCGATTTAAATTAACATAAAAAATATTTTTCTCTTGTAATTAGACGTTGAGGCATGGACGTTTGAGCAATATGTAGGCGAGGCGGTGTTCATTCCTGCTGGCTGCCCCCATCAAGTGCGCAATAGACAGGTGCATTTTTACTCGTAAAATACAATTAAACGTCTATTTTTATTTCTTAATTATAGTTTAAAATCATTTAATTTTTCCCTCTAATTATAAATCAAGGTCATAATGTTGTTCATTTTAGTAGTTTTTTTAGCAATTTTTGCTCATTTACAAAGCTTATTATTTGACAGTCATGTACAAAAGTTGCTGCGGACTTTGTATCTCCTGATAATATCGAAGAATGCATCAGATTGACACAGGAATTTCGGTCACTTCCTCAACATCATAGATCGAAGCAAGATATATTAGAGGTATTTTGAATAATCAAATAAATATTTTTCATCTGTTTTTTGGTGATTAATTCACATAATTAATTCTCTATGTTTGAGTTTCATCAAGTTTTAATCTGTTTACAGGTGAAGAAGCTGGCTGTATATGCTGCAAGTTCAGCCATTGATGAAGCTAGAAATCTGATGTCTAAATTAAAGTGAGATTTCTTAAAATTGTCAAAATTTAACTGCCCTTTACTCTTTAATCACTCGTTTTTATTAACATAATATGTAAATAGACGTATAAAGTTACATTTTTGCCTCTCTCGACTCCTGTTTCGTATTCATCTTTCGTTTTATCTTGTAGGAATAAAGCTCAGTAAAATCCAATGCAATAGTAATTCGATGGTCTGAAATTTTGGTTGCTCGAAGCGCAATTATAAAGCATTATTTTCGTATATTTTAGCGCATGTTTATAGTGTTTACATTGGTGCAGTTGTTGTACAATACAAATAGATTTTGTTGTAGCATTTTTGTACTTTGTAGAGAAAATAAATAGCTTTTGTTGTAGCATTTTTGTACTTTGTAGAGAAATTTTGGAAAGTTCTAGTTTTATTTATTGATAGAAGTACATATTTATGAATCTGTATTGTGTATGATTGTTGATATTGATTTTTCATCGAATAAAACATTAGGTAAAATATAAATGCATTCGAATTATATGTGTTTGTTCACATTCCAAGTGTAAATGAAATTTATAAGAAAGTATAAAAGTGATTAACGTGTATCTTTGTTATCTGAACATAAAAAAACCAGAATATTGTTATAAATCCAGAAAGTTTTTCATTCTGTACTATACTGTAATAAAACAGATATTTCTCCATTTCACCCAATTTATCACACAAATTTCGCGCAAAAATTCCATAAATATCATCAAAAAATCAATGAATATCCACTTAAATTTAACCCCATCTCCTTCCAAAGTTACATCCCAATTCTCATCTTGAACCCTAAAAATCCAATCTTTACCGCACTTTCCCAATAATTGACGTGCCAAAATTTCCGATTTCAGAAGAATCTGAGCAGAGCCCACATCTGTTTTCGCCCTTTCCTCCCAAACCCTTGTCCCAATTTTAATTCTAAACCTCAAAAAATCATCTATTTTCTTGTCGTTTATTGAAGATTCCAAGTATCTTTAATCTGATCGTCATTTTATAAACCTAAAAAATCTTTTTTTTTACGAAATTTTGTTTAATTTGTACATCAAGATTCTACCATGGCAGCTGCTTTGAGGTCAAAATCATCGAGGGATACAGCTTGTATAGCTGTCTCACAGTTTAGATATTTTGTCCACAACCATATGCACGCCGGTCGGGTCAACCATTATCAATTAAGCTCCGGATTCGATACTAATTATCACAATAATTCCAATTTCCTCTCAAGCTCCCCATTCAATTTCACCCCTTTTAAGCCCTTGTCTCTACGGGGCGAGTATATCGATAGTGGCAAAAACCTCCCCAAATTTGTTAGGAATAAGAGGAAAATCGAGAATTTCAGCTCTCAGGGGGACCCACCTGAGGTGTGGCAGCCACCTGGAGCTGGTGGGGGAGATGGAATTGTAGTAAGGCCTGGTGTTAAGTTTATTCAGGTGAGTGATGGTGACGGTAATTCAGGCTCCGGTGGAGGATATGGATCGGGTACAAAGGATGGATGCTGGGGCGGGTCGAATTTGGGGTTGAATTTCCCTACACCGAAGGAGATATGTAAAGGACTTGATAAGTTTGTGATTGGCCAGGAGAGGGCTAAAAAGGTTGATCTTTTTGATTTGATGATTGTTTATTTGAGTTGGAGGGGTGAAAGCTTTAGTTTTTGATGTCATGCATTGCAGTGGAATTTATTCTTTTTTGTATTTGAAATGATTGCAGGTTCTTTCTGTAGCTGTTTATAACCATTACAAGAGGATATATAATGATTCTCCTCAGAGGTGATTACTTTTTGGCCTCCAGCTTTGCTAGATTTATGTTTCGTTTTTTTACAGTTTGAGAGGCTATGGCTTTGTTTGGATGTGTTTTCTTTTCATTTTCAACCATCATTTTCTAAAACGTATTTGGAAATGAGGTTTTTTTTTTGTGTGTGTGTGAAGATGATAGGTGTGTTTGGCTGTGTTTTTTGAAGAGAAGTGAGTGTGATTTGGTGAAGTGGAATGTATTAACTAGAAAATGTGAAAGTGAAAAATGAAACTGAGTATTTTTCAGTTAAGGATGTTATAAACTCAGTATTTTCATTTGGAAATGAAAATGTCTTGATTAATAACATAAGCAAACCAAGTCAATAAATTTGGTCTAGCTGAACATGTTGCCATAGAGTTTTCTGTATCTCTGGTTCTATATATTAGCTGCATCCAGATTTTTGGTTCAGAGATTTTCGAAATGTGGTCTAATTTAACTTGTCTGCGTATTTTACCAATTTTGTAAACAATTTGATATTTGTATAAGAATATCTGATGTTAGTGTTATACATTGAATGTTAGGCCTGCAGGGAGTACAGATGGTGAGAAAGGTGATGGCAATGATATTGAGAATGTGGAGCTTGAGAAAAGTAACATTCTTCTGATGGGTCCCACAGGATCAGGTAATTTAGATACGGATTGGGTTCTATCTCGAGTACCATTTGGAACACACAAGTGATTTAGAAAATCATAGTCCTTCTCATTGTGTGGAACTACGACTTATAGTACTTTTGCTTTTATAAGGGATACTAGGATTTTAAGGTTGTTTTTTGGTTTCAATTATTTCATTAATGATTGTAAGTTGATTATACATTTTTCAAAAGATTTATTAGCCATCTTTTCGATATGTTTACATCTCTTTTTCGTCCAATTATACTGTTTCACTGTGTGCCTTTGATGTCATTTTAAGGACAGGAAAGACATTACTTGCCAAAACTTTAGCACGGTTGGTAAATGTTCCCTTTGTAATAGCTGATGCAACTACACTTACTCAGGTAAATAACATCTCCTATTCTACTTGATGATATTTTCTGAAATTTTATTGCTGAAACATACTTTGTTTTGGGAATTTATTTGCGCATTTTGGACCTTCAAAATGCTTTCTTAGTGACTGTATAATTGCAAATTTTTGGATTTTTTGATTGAAAAAAAGCTCTCGGAGTATTTGACATGGGAAATTACTATTCTCAACGTATTTTACAATGTGATTTTACTGAAACTGAAATTTTAAGTATACTCTATTCTGATGAACATTAATCTCATTTTTCAGGCAGGCTATGTTGGGGAGGATGTGGAATCCATTTTATATAAGCTACTTACTGTAAGCTCTCATAGTTTTTAAGTTCATTGCTCCGAGTTTTTTCTGTAGCTTAAGGATAAGAGACGTAAGTTCTATACTAACTAGGAACTAGCAGAGTGTTCATGCTTGTGCATGGATTGATATGTTTGTTTCAAATTGTAGTATGAAAATGTTTATTATACAAGGATTATAAACAAGAACAAACAAACAAATTAAAACTTAACTCATGGATAGATAAATAATCTAAAGGATGAATACTCAACTCTATTTAGTATACTAAAGTGAAATTTTGGTAACTAATAGTTTACGTATTAACTTAGTTTTCTATGTTAATTATCTAATTCGTCTTTTTTCCATTTCAGGTTGCAGACTACAATGTGGCAGCGGCTCAGCAGGGCATAGTTTATATTGATGAAGTTGACAAGATTACCAAAAAGGTATCACAGTACAACCGTCGTATAATTTCTTTTATGGTGTATTTGGATCGAATGATTTGAAAACCGTGGATTTTAAATTCATCGACAAATCCATTTAAGTTTGTTTGGATGAATTCATGTTATGATGGATTTCAAAACCCTTTGGCATTCATTTTAAGTTATTTTCTCCACTGTCTATGGTGGATTTCAAATTACTCCATTCTTAGAGTCATTTGAAATCCTTCCTCCAAATCCTTTCCTCAAATCCAAATCAGTCGATCCAAACACACCCTTATTAGTTTCCAATATTATCATTCTCAGTATTAAAATCTCGTATAGCTTTGTGATGGCCTGTGATTGTACTTTGTTTAATCTTCAGGCAGAGAGCCTCAACATTAGTAGGGACGTGTCTGGTGAAGGTGTCCAGCAAGCACTGTTGAAAATGCTCGAAGGGACTGTAAGCGCTTTATTTTCGTTCGTCTCTAATGGAATAATGGCCTTTTGTTTTTTCATCACCATGGATTTTGAATTTTTGAATCTATTTCAAAGATTAATTAAATTTAGACTGATAGTTTTTAGAATTTTTCGCCCCTCAGGTGGTTAATGTCCCGGAGAAAGGTGCTAGGAAGCATCCTAGAGGTGACAATATTCAGGTAATAATCTAGAATTGCTATATATATATATATATTAATTATTATATATTTGTTATATACTTATATGTATTAATTCCCATAAAGATTTCTTTTTGACGGGATCCCGTGTAGATAAATTCCTGTTTCTTTCAAGATTATTTGATATACTTCATTTCATCGCTAATTATTGTTTGCACAAGTCTATGAGATTTTCATTAGAGTAACATTTTTCTCCTTTTCTTTTGCAGATTGACACTAAAGACATTCTCTTTATATGTGGTGGCGCTTTTATCGACTTGGAGAAAACAATTTCAGAAAGGTCATATTACTACATCAATTAGAATATACACATAGTTGGTTCTTATATCTAATTTGCGAATTTAATATTTTTGGACAAAATGATATTTCAGACGTCACGACTCATCCATTGGCTTTGGTGCCCCTGTTCGTGCAAATATGAGAACTGGCGGTGTTACAAGTGCTGCTGTGACATCATCTTTACTCGAAACTGTAAGTCTAATACCGAACTTATCATTCCTCATTGATTTTTGTTCAATATCGAGTGTGTATATTATCCCCTTTGTGCTTCATTATATATATATATATATATATATATATATATATATTATTCTGTTCTCACAGGTTGAAAGTAGTGATCTAATTGCATATGGGCTAATACCCGAGTTTGTTGGAAGATTTCCGGTCCTTGTTAACTTGTCTGCACTTACCGAGGATCAGCTTGTTCAGGTGACATTTTATTTCGAGAAAATCCCAAATATGCCGATTGTATGACATTATTAAATCTTGAGATGGAGAAAATGTGGTGATTGATTAATTTCTGATTCTTTTCATATTTAGTGATAATAAATTTGAGCCTATGTTCTGCATAGATATAGTTTTTTAGTTTCAGTAACGCGATCTATATAATGTTAACGGCTAATATATCTGTTTCCTAGGTTTTAACGGAGCCTAAAAATGCGTTAGGAAAGCAGTATAAAAAAATGTTCCAAATGAATGGAGTAAGTTATTTTCTCCCTTTCGTCACCTTTATAATGATGATAAATTTTATCCTAATCTCGAGGGTTATCCTTTGAAGAAAAACGGTGGAATAAGACTCGGGATTTTCGATAAACTTCTTTCTTTTCATCTTTTGATCGGGATCGAGATCAAAGTGCCCATATGTTAACTTATTTTCTTGTTTTTTTAGGTGAGATTGCATTTTACAGAAGATGCATTGAGAATGATTGCAAGAAGAGCAATAACTAAGAACACGGGGGCTCGTGGTTTGCGGGCCATGTTGGAGAATGTTTTGATGGATGCTATGTATGAGGTTTGTAATTTTGAATTATATTTTAGAAAAAGTCGCGTTTTCGATTAAATAGTCCATGTAATTCTCGAATCTCTTTCTACGAGGCTCAAATTTGCCACTATTTTCCTTAGCAACCAAACATGTCAAAATGTTTTTTTCGCACTCCGTTTATCAAACACGTAGCGTTTACATATCTCCTTTCCAATGTATTGTATTTATGAACCCTTTTTTTTCTTATTTTCTCACCATTTTTTCGTATGAGATGAAACGTGAAATGTTTGTGATTCAGATTCCCGATGTTAGAACTGGGGATGATGTAATAGATGCGGTTGTAGTAGACAAAGATTCTCTCGGTTCCGAGGGACGCAGATGTGGCGCTAAGATTCTTTACGGAAAGGGGGCGTTGAGCCGCTATTTTTCACAACACAAGGTGAAGGATCCAGAGGTAAGAATCTCTCTACATATACATACATACATGTGTATGTCTACATATATCCTTATAAATGTATATATATATACATATACAAGAGTAAATTATATAGACACGACATGCATGAGATACGTATATAATTATGTTGTTATCGTGTTTTAGGCATCTGCAGAAGGATCGGAAGGGGAACCGGAGGTGGAACAAGAGCTTCCTTCTATTGTTGCATTGTAAACTTTCGTAATTCGACACTTTGTACAGCATAAAATTGTTATATTTAGAAGCTAAGTTGTTGTACTTTTGTGGTCTATTGTAAATGAACTTGTGTTACTTAAGCAATTTATATTACTTGTTATTATGACAACATATTTTACATAAGTTCTCGGGTCGTAATATCTTGATAACACGACATACGGGATTCAAAATGTTTCGAAAAAGTCTTATACATATGGACATATATGGACGATTGTGATTATATTAGAATTTTTTGGTGAAAGTTGCACAATATGTTGTGCATTGATTTATTTTGGTCTAATAGTATCTTTTTCTTTTTTTTCGAGAATTTGATGCATGGGGTTAAAATATCCGTTATAGGTGATGGACTAATGTGACAAATATGTTATAATCGAGGGATTAAAGTGATAAATATTTTAAATTTGAGAGACTACTGAAACTAAAAGTATGATATATTTGTGGGATGGGATTAATTTTTTGGTACAAAAATTGGTCAAATAGACCATATTGAAACAAATTATTGAATTTGAGGACTTAATCAACAAAATTAGACATAGAAATAATAAAATGATTCTAAAAATAAAATAGAGAGACTAAAAATGATATTATTCCTGATTATTTTATCCACAAATTCAACCTGTTTAATTCCAAATTTCTCCTATTTTTGTCTCCTTAATAATCTAATAATATATGCCTGAGACTTATATTTAATATAATTTATAGAAGGGGTGATGGGAATAAAAACTGGTGAGAAAATTGACATGAAAATAAATTAATTGGAAAAGGGATAATGTCAATTATCAGAAACAGTCAAGTGAAAGGGATGTTTTGTCTAACCACCCAATTATTTTTCATTTCAACTTTATTGTTATTCAGATTTATGAGTTTTGAGATTTTTTGTATGTTATTTTAAATATTTGAATTATAAATCTCTGACTTCAAATTGTAATTATTTTTTATTTTTATATTTTATTTTTGTCTTTTCTAATGAAATCCCTCACATTTCTCTTTTTTTTCTTCTCAAATCTCAACTAACAATTTTCAACTGTACTATAATAAAACAAATAAAAATAAAATAAAATAATTTGAATACAACCTTGATAACCGTGGATCATCTTCTTAAACTTCAATGATTTCAAAATGAACGGTGAAGATCCTACTTTCTCTCTCATCTCATAACCAGAAAAGAAACCTCTCCTTGAGAGAGAGACGATCCTATCATCATCTTCGCTTCTTTTTGAATCCATCTCTTGCTCTTCTCCTCCTCTTGCATTTTTGCCTTTCTAATTCTCTATTATATTTCTTATTCGGTTTAAATACGAGAGAGAGAGAGAGCACTTAGATCGATCATCGATGAAATATTAGAATTTTCGAAGGGGGGAATTTCAGATTTCTGTCGAAGATCAAAGTTTTAAAACTGGGTTTCTGATATTTCTACAATTGATTTAATCTTGTGTGTGGGGGTTTTTCGAGATTATTGCTAAAGTTTTCTGCAAAAATTGGAATTTCAGAAAGTGGGAATTTGATATTCTATGATAAGAACCAAAGATTAGACTTTTTGAAGGGGTTTTTAATATATCTGATATATCTGCATTTGGTTTAATCTGGGAAGTGGATTTTAAGATTATTGCAAATTATTTATGCCAAAATTTTGAATTTCAGAAAGTGGGCATTTGATATTTCTGGTTAAAAAACACAAAGTTTGGCTTTTTAGGGTTTGAGTATCATAGATTCTTATAAAAGTTGGGAAGGTGAGAAAATTTTCTACCCAAAAATTTGAATTTTAGGAAGTGGGCATTTGATATTTCTGTAAACAAATATAAAAGATTGGCTTTTTAGGGTTTGAGTATCATAAATTTCAAAATAATCTAGATTCTTGAGAGTGGGATTTGGAAATATATTTCTACCCAAAAATGGCAACAATTGAAATTGAAAATGTGGAGTGTGTGTCTTCATCAGATGGAATTGAAGATGAAGAAATCCAATCATCTGTCCATGTTCATCCCCACAAATTTTCTTCAAAATCTAACAATACCGGAACTGCCCCTACCAGTGTCCATGAATTACTGGAATGCCCTGTTTGCACTAATTCTATGTACCCACCAATTCATCAGGTATTACCCTTTCTGCTTTTCTACTCCATTGTTATACATATATTGCCTGAAATGTGTTTGTGTACTGTTCTGGTTTGAATTTGATGTTGTCTTGATCTGAACTGGAATGTAGTAATGTTTTATACAATGTAAGAGATAATGTGGTTAATAAACGAAACGAAACCCTACCCTTTTTCATTTCGTTTATCGAAAATTACATGGGATCATTACTTTTCAACCGAAAACATAGAATATGAATCCTTCGAGATTGGTGTTTATCGATAAAATTCTTGTTTGCAGTGTCACAACGGGCACACACTCTGTTCCACATGCAAAACGAGGGTTCATAATCGATGCCCTACATGCAGACAAGAGTTGGGTGATATCAGATGCTTAGCTTTAGAGAAAGTTGCAGAGTCATTAGATCTGCCCTGCAAGTACTTCTCTTTGGGCTGCCCGGAAATATTTCCTTATTACAGCAAAGTCAAACACGAAGCGCTTTGCAATTTCAGACCGTATAATTGTCCTTACGCTGGATCGGAATGTGCAGTTACAGGTGACATTCCTTGTCTGGTTTCTCATTTGAGAGACGAACATAAAGTCGATATGCACACTGGGTGCACGTTTAATCACCGTTATGTTAAGTCCAATCCTCGTGAAGTGGAAAACGCTACGTGGATGCTAACTGTGAGTTTTTTTTTCACGTTTTATTTCATGTTCTTGTTGTGGTTTATGAGAATTCTACTCTTTAGAACACTTTGATGTGCCAGTTTGAACTGAATTGCTTCTCGTTACACATTAGTTGTTTATGTTTGTGTTCGTTTGGACAAGTTCCCATGGTGTTTTGGTTTATAATTCAGAGTAGGGGTGGCAATTGGGATGGTTAGGTTGGGTTTGGGTTGGTTTCAATAGATTGGTTCTTAAATGGGTTGGGTTTTTTATGGTTCTTAAGAAGACTAAGTTCAACCCAAAAGGGAACCGAACTCAACCCAAAAGGGAACCAAGCCCAACTCAACTCAAAACCTTACATTTTGTTCCTTGTAATTTAGATTATTGACAAGCAATTTGGACCTAACTTGAAATTTAGTTCGGCCCTACTTGGAACCGAGTCGGAACCAATTAGGAACCAAATAAAATTCACTAGGAACCAACCCAACCCAAATTAGCTTAATTGGGTTGGACAATGGTTTTGGACCCATTTTGCCACCCATAATTCAGAGCATTGACTAGATTTAATGGAATAATTGCATGCACACCCTTCATGAATTGGGTAATTACCATAACCCCCCCGAGATTTTGCAAATTACGAACACCCATTGACAACAACTGGAAAAACAATCGGCGTATTAACATGTTTTATATTCGCAGAGTGTGAAATTGTGTTATGTTTTATCGACGGGAAAACATGATAATTTCTCAAACTTTATGGGGTGGGTCGCAATTATAGTTTCACGCGGGGAATATCTATATATTCTACCCAAATATTTAAGACACCATCTTTCTCAAAATCCTAATTAAACAGTAAGCATTTGTAAAGGCTTTGAAATCTATGGATTTCAAATTCGTCAACAAATCCATGAAGTTCGTTTGGATGTATCCAAGTTATAATGGATTTCAAATCACTCGACCTTCACTTTGAGCTATTTTCTCCATAACTATGGTGTATTTCAAATGACTCCATTTTAGATGTCATTTCAAATCCTTCCTCCAAATCTCCTCCCCAAATCCAAATCACTCAATCCAAACACACCCTTAGATTTTTTGTGGGTTTTGAATCAGAATGGATTGGTAGTAACATTTTTCTTGTGTTTCATTAGGTATTTCATTGTTTTGGGCAATACTTTTGCCTTCACTTTGAAGCATTTCAACTCGGGATGGCCCCTGTATACATGGCGTTTCTTCGTTTCATGGGCGATGAAAACGATGCACGTAACTATAGCTACAGTTTAGAGGTAGGAGGAAATGGGAGAAAGCTGATATGGGAAGGTACCCCACGAAGCATTCGAGATAGCCATCGTAAGGTGAGGGATAGTCACGATGGTCTTATTATTCAACGAAATATGGCGCTTTTTTTCTCGGGTGGTGATAGAAAGGAACTTAAACTCAGAGTTACGGGGAGAATTTGGAAAGAACAACAGAGCCCAGAGGCTGGAGTTTGCATACCAAATCTCTGTACTTAGTTAAATTCTCGTGTTTGGGTTTTCGTTTATGCATTATTGTGTTCTGTTTCTTACGAGATTTCAGCCAATCATAGTCATCCATGTGGCGAGACGTGTGAGACATGTCCAAGTTATTACATACATGGATGATTATGCTGGAACATGAAGTTTCAAAAGGTTCTGAGAATGTGCTCTGTTTTCTAGAAATTCTGCTTGTTAACGTTTATCAAATCATTTATTATCGTCATTGGTTGCCTAAAATTCGACTCTAGTTAGACAATTTCATTTCGATCAAGTTTGGGCTTTGAGAATTATTCTAGATTGAAAGAAAATATGGATGATTGGAACTTTTTCCTTTGTTTCTATATGTCAATCCAAGGATTCAAAAAACCAATCAACCATCCATTATGTATCATTAAAACATAGGGTGAAAGTGTACTAAAACCACACAAAATAATGTTTCAACTCAAGTACACATCAAATAGCAACACACAATTCTCAGCATGGTAAAATCTGATACTAAGCAGTTTTTGCATCTTAATTTACATGAAAAAGTTACGAAAATCGCTCAAAACAATTATCCTTATACATGACACACAATATGCCATAAAAAGCAGCAAATCAGACCTTTACCTCTTCACTTGCAACACCATTGACTCCACTTTCTTCTTCTCCATTCATAGAAACAGAGCTATTTGCAGCATCAACGATGGCTTCACCAGTCGACTCCTCTATCAAGCCCTCATTATCTTTATTCCCTAAAAGCTTAGACGGCAATAAAGACGCAACAGCAGCCCTAGCACTCGCCTTAGCTCTTTCAGCTTCTTCAGCAACTTTAGCTGCCGCCTCAGCCTTCTCATTCTCGATATCCAATTTAAGCTTCGTCACTTCATCTTCTCGCCCTTCCTTCTTCAACCCTTCTCTTACAAACTCCTCTACTTCCTCTGTGAAATCATTCACATCCTCCCTTAACATCTCATCCACAATCTTCAACACTTCATCGTGTTTCCCAACTTCAAACAGAGCATTCATTATGAACTTGTATGCTTCATCATTCATTCTTAATTTAGGTACCATCATGTCGAAAAATGACTTTGCCTCGTCGATTTTTCCAACTTTCACTAATCCCTCAACCAATCTGTTATACACTGCCAAATTTGGCCTCAACTTGGACTCGACCATGGTTTTAAAATATTGAGCTGCATCATCTGGCCTGTTTTCCTTAAAGCAAGTATCCATTAGTGTAACAAAAGTATACTCGTCTGGATTTACTTTTTTATCAGCCATCCCCTTGTACAGCTCTTCAGCCTCAGCCAATTTGTCATTATTACATAACTGATCAATCAACACGTTATATGATAAAGTATCGGGATTACACCTCTTTTCCCCCATACTATTGAAAATGTCAATTGCTTCAGTAAACTTCTTCTCAGCACAATAACCATCAACAATGATATTATAACTCCCCAAATTCACACTCAATTTCCTCGGTGGATCATGCTCGCTCTTCATCCTCTCAAACAACTTCAACGCCTCTTCAAACTTGCCATTCTTACTCAAAGCCTCCAAAACATAGTTATATGCAACAGCATTCATCTTAACTGGCGACTCCTTGCCCAAAACCATCTCGTAACACTCCATCGCTTCTGTTTCCATTCCTTTCAAGAAAAATCCTTTCATCAAATTACCATAAATCACCCCATCTAAAACCTCATCTGTCCCCATTTTTTCCTTCAATTCCTCATACAACTCAAAAACTCCATCTCCATTAGATTCCTTCGCTCGCCCCAACATCAAATACGAATAAACCATTGGATCAGGCTTAAACCCCTTTGCCACCATCTCATCCTTAAGCTCTACCGCTTTCTCAACTTGCTGGTTATCCACGAGCCCTTTAATCAGAATACGATAAGTAGTCGGCGACGGGTTAAAGGGGGCATCATTAGTCAATTGCTTGTACTGCTCTAGGGCTAAATCAGTCTTTCTACAATCAAGATAAACAGTTAAAAGTATATTATGCGTTACCACATTAGCAGCTACACCAGCTTGTGTGATAAACCTATGGAGCGATAAAAGCTCCGAATATTTAGCCTGCCGTAGCTGTGCTGCTAGAACAGCATTACAAGTATAAATCGTAGGGCGGCAATTGGAGTAAATCGAGTGGCGCGTGAGAAGCGCAGCCTCTTCCAGGTCATTCTCGCGGATGAGTTTAAGGATGCGGTTGTGGAGGTTGAGGCGGTTGCCGGAGAGGGCGGAGACTGGCTCGGGGAGCTTGGGAGCGTTAGGGTTTTGCGACGGCGTAGAAGGGCGGGGCTGTTGCGGTTGTTGTTGATGGCGGAGAGCGGAGAGAGGGGGCTCGATGCGGAGGCGGCGTTTGCGTTTGCGGCGTTCGGCGGCTGCTTCTTCCGGTGTGGCGAAGGAGAAGTAGCGGATGCGGAGGAAGGTTGGCGGTGGCGCATGGGACTGGAGACGGTGGTGGGATTTGGTCAGGGTTAGGGTTTTGGTCAGGTGGTTGAGAAATGAGAGCTTTGAGATCGCCATTGTTGTGGAGGGTTTAGTGTGTCTGTAGAAATGAGGGTTTTAGGGGAAAATATCAGATTTAATTAATTTTGTTGCTAAATTTATAAAATTAATTTGGAAAATAAATGGTCTTTTAAATTAGCCCACATTTGATCCATTCCAACCTAAAAAATGTTTTCTAAGGCCCAAAAAATTAGCCCAAATGATTTAATGTTCTTAGGAAGGTAAAGTAATATGAAAAGTTTATATTTGAATTTGAATTGAAAGAACGGGAAAATTATATTTGAATTTGAAATAGTCTTTAATTAAAGTTTGAGATTTAATACTTATTATGAATCAAAAGAGTGATTAATACGACACGTGTAATTTACTTACTTTATGAATTATATTTATATTCGAGGATTATAATCCTCCAAAATTTGGATGCTAATTATATAAACAAATTCAAGTGTAATTTCCAAAAAAAATGATGAATAATAAGACAAGGGAAATTAATTAATTAAGTTCACTAAAGATCTATATATTTTTTTTATAAAGTGTGAGGCCCCTACAAATAACTATTAAATGCAATGACAAAATTAGCTCAATTTTAAATTGATACTTCCATGATAATTTCTAACTATTATTTCTTTTTTAATCTTTTTCTAACTCTATTTGTTCATCATAATATTTTGTTTTATTTTTAAACAACCTTTTTTTATTAACTTCTCATAAATCCAAGTATATACTAAAGTAATTTAAAATATTTGTAATACACATAATTAAAAAAATTACAGAGAAATAAGCGACTTTCATTCAAACAAAGACAAAAAATAGTAAACGCCCGCCGACGTCAAGAATAATTTATAACAGCTGTACTATTAAATAAATGTGTGTATATATATATAAATTATATATATATATATATATATACCCCCAAATTACATGCATAAAAATCCATAAAACAAAGGATCAAACTTCAGCAGCCTTCCCAAGAACACCTCACGGGTGGGTCCTTATCTCCCTCTTTTTCTTCTCTCTTAACGTCTCTAAATTTCTAAGTTTTATTTTTTCTTGAGTAGTGTTCTGAAATCTGTTGTGCATTATGGGTTTATATTTGTATTGGGTTTTTTTATTGCTTAATGATTTCTTATGATTGTCATGTAAATGATGAAGAAAATGAGAAGGAAAAAATGCAGTGTTGGGTTTACTGATAAGGGTTTATTGTCATTATTTATGTGTATTTCTGTATTTCTTGGAGAAAATAAGTTCAATTTTAATTGTTAGTAATATCAGCTATTACATTTACTGGATTTATGCTTTTGGAATAAAGTTTATGAATATGAAATTTTGACATATTGATAGCTTTTTGGTTCTTGAAGTATCTTGATAAATTTATATTTGATTTGATTATAGGGTTGTAATTATGTGATTATGTGATTCTGGTGGAATTAAATATGATACTTTCCCTTTTTGGCTGATAGTAAAAAAAATCCAAAGGCTAATTTGTAATTGCCCTTTGAATGTGCTTATCGGAATACGACTTGCTAAAAATCGTTCTTTTATTCCATGTGGATGCCATTTTCAATAGGTTCATTGAGTTAATAGAAGTGGTTGAGCTTTATTCGTTTAAGGTCCACCATTTATCGGTAATCATTTGGTAATATATAGTCCATTGTTATGTAATATACCAAATCATGTGAACTAAATCTTATTAAAGTCCATATGATTTACAGTTTCCTTGTTTGATCTAGAAATTCCCAAAATGCACTTTGTAATGTTTGGAGTGATTTTATTACCATTTTAAGATGATCCAACAAATTTGCAATGAAAAACTATGTTGTAATGGTGTAATATGTTGTCGTTTGTTGTGACAGGAGAGATATCACCACTAGCATGAGTGTATATGTTTGTGAACAAATCTATTGCATAACTTTGTTGTAATGGGATGTTTTCATTCTAAAACCCCAAGGCATACCCCGGGTTACGAAGAGCCCACTGTTCTTGCTGCCGAGACACCTTGTGAGTATGCACCATATAACACTAACCTTTTGCTTTTAAAAAACGTCTTTTGAAATTTGTCAATTATTGTTTGCTAGCTATAAATGATTTTTACTTGTTAACATTTAAATGATTATTATTTTGCTTGATGCTCCTTAAAATCTTTATCTTTGTGAGTTTGATTGAAACTAGTTGATTTATATGGTTCTTAATAACTTGCAGTTACAGTGAGTGAAGTTGAGGCTTTATACGAGTTATTTAAGAAAATAAGCAGCTCCATAATCGATGATGGGCTCATTCACAAGGTATCATTATCATTTTATCTATATCTTGATTCTAGCTTCTTTTTTTCTTTTCTTTTTTTCATTTAAAAGTTTGATCTCCAAATCCAATGAAAAAGTTCGAATAAGATCCCGTTTATTCAGTAATAAGTTTTGTGCAAAACGATCAGGAAGAATTTCAGCTAGCACTCTTTAGGAACAAAAACAGGAGAAATTTATTCGCAGACCGGGTATGTTAAAATGACCTCATATTCATGTACTATATATATATATATAATATTTAAATTTCGCTGAATTTGCATCAATGTTTATGTAGATATTTGATTTGTTTGATTTCAAACAAAACGGAGTGATCGAATTTGGAGAGTTCGTTCGATCATTAGGTGTATTTCACCCCAATGCACCAGTTTCAGACAAAACCGCGTGTAAGTAAAAGATTTACTTTGCTAATTGTATGACTTTGTAGTTTGTTTTTCTCGTCTCTAACTTAAAACCATTTTCTTGCAGTCGCATTTAGATTGTATGATTTAAGGCACACGGGCTATATCGAGAGGGAAGAGGTATGCTTTTAACTCTCTCACTTTATCTCAACTTCCAATATCCATATTCATTGAATCTTATATGTGGTTTTCGTTTCGAAATGGCAGTTAAAAGAGATGGTTTTGGCACTATTACACGAATCTGATCTCGAACTTTCGGATGATGTTGTTGAATCGATAGTGGATAAGGTTGAAAATTAGCTCTCATTTGGCATTTTCAAACTAAAATTTCGTTGTTTTTAGATTCAGAATTTTCATTTTCGTTCGTTTTTTCATGATGCAGAGTTTTTGTGAGGCAGATACAAAAGGTGATGGAAAAATCGACCCCGACGAGTGGAAAGAATTCGTATCCAAAAATCCATCTCTTATAAAGAATATGACACTTCCATATCTCAAGTAAGTTTTCATGTTACATTCGACCAATATAGCGTGTTTAAAACATAATTGAGATCTTCGTGAGAAAAAAAAAGAAAGATAAAATTACATGCATGCCTCCTCATTATTGAGTAATTACCACGAACCCCTTGAGGTTTTGCAAATTACACAAGACACCCCCATTGTGACAACTCGATAAAGAGGGAAATTGCAATTTGCTTTTACTAGTGGGGTGAAACGTAATTATTTTTGCTGACGAGGAAAATTATGGTACTTTCTCCAACGGTAGGGTGTCTTGTAATGAGGGGACGGGTCTTAATGCAATCACAACCGTTGATTTGCAAAGAATCACCTAGAATCGTCTTGACATGTTGTATTTTGTCGTTTTAGGGATATAACACTAGCATTTCCGAGCTTTGTGGTACACTCGGAAATTGAAGACATAGAAATGTGCTAAGAAGATGGTAGAACAAGAAGTTGAAGCTTGCAGTATATAGAATCAAAGATTTAACATGTTTGTAAGTATGAATTCATGTTTGTAAGTATGAATTCGGTTTTTTGAAGTATTTTAAGTGTGAGTTTTGCCCAACTGTTTTATAATTGATTATGATAAAATTTTGAATTGTTATTTTTACCTAAGACATGGTTTTGCAATGCAAAAAGGTCGAATCGAGATCATATAAAAAGTATTAAAGGATCAAACTCATCAAAATTCTATCGCAATTCCAAACGTAGATTTTGATTCTAGATGGGCTCTAAATACTACAATTTCATGGCTCGTTTTCAAATGTTATTCGAAGTTTTGTAACAATCACAATTTTTATTACATGTCTTTTATACATAGCTGATAATAATTATTCTGTGGGCTTTTATACTTGCCTTGTCAGCAATTTTCCCTGACGAACGACACATGCCTCGTGGGCTTAGGGACCGTATGTACATGGAAGAGAGGATAAGAGATTTTATCCAACGGAGTTTGTAGATGGAATTCACATTTGGATCGAGAGTATTGGTCTAAGACCGTTGAATCTAAACGGTGTAGAATTACCTAAGATGGTGTCATTCTAAGACGGTGTAGAACCCTTAACCTTGTCATTGTGTGATTCGATGGCAATTGGTGGGATGTTTTCGTTCTTAGAAGCTTTTCGACCCCAGAATTAAAACTATCTCAATCATGAAATGGAACATATAAAAGGTTCACTTATACACAATCATTTGGTATTATATTGGGATCTATAGATCCCAAACTCTATGATAATTCTCAATGGAACCGAGGAATTATGTGGTCATTGTTTTGAATACCAAATAATGTGGATGATACTGGACGGTCCCGGTCCAGCTATTGTTAGATAATATTTAGATTAGTTTAGATTATATCGTATCCTATCGTATCTTTTATAATCTTGTAGTTATTTAGTTTTATCTTATTTCCATGTTTATAGGTAGATTACGATTTCATTAGATTCTATTGTAACACTATTTATACCCTTCTTTTATCAATAATATAATTCACGGGGTTTCATATTATTCAACATGGTATCAGAGCCATGGCTTCTAGCCTTGGTCTCTCGATCTTTCGCTTCTGTTGCCGCCATCAAGTCGTCGACCCCGTCCGGCGCACCTATCTTTTTCTTTTCTTTTCTAATATACATTATCTTGTATTTTGCTTCCGCTATTTTTAAGTTGCCGATCCCGTCCGGCGCACATTATTTTAGTTTAGTTTTATTTTTTATGTTATCATCGCTCACCCTTGACAAGTAAGGAGTTAGAGTTATTGTTGCCGCACCATCTAGCAGGTGCCACCGGTTTGTAGTTTTTTTTTTTTGTATGTTACGAGCGCTCGCCTTGAAAGTAAGGAGTTTGAGCCCTTATCGCAGTCTGTTCTCATTATACGAGGACTTAGAATCATTATTTATTTTTTTAATGTTAAAACCGCTCACTCTTGAA
The DNA here is from genome assembly GCA_963669365.1 of Verbascum thapsus. NCBI lineage: Eukaryota > Viridiplantae > Streptophyta > Magnoliopsida > Lamiales > Scrophulariaceae > Verbascum > Verbascum thapsus. The sequence continues at coordinate 1,087,168 of OY770120.1, forward strand.
AATAAGGAGTTAGAGTCATTGCCGCCGCCTTTCAAGGTTATCGCCGGCTTTTATCTTTTTGGATTTGGATCCAGTTTCAACGTTCATGATCCCACGTTTCAACTGCGGGGAAGTGTTAGATAATATTTAGATTAGTTTAGATTATATCGTATCCTATCGTATCTTTTATAATCTTGTAGTTATTTAGTTTTATCTTATTTCCATGTTTATAAGTAGATTACGATTTCATTAGATTCTATTGTAACACTATTTATACCCTTCTTTTATCAATAATATAATTCACGGGGTTTCATATTATTCAACAGTTATGACCACATGTTTCTTCAACGGAGGCTGATTTTTTCACCTGCCCATGTGGGGAAAAAATCACCCCTCATGGAGAATGTGTAGTTGTTGGTCTCGGTGCAGCATAGATTTTTCCATGATATACCATATTATAGTGATTTGATAACTATATCGATGTAATATAGTCTGAGTCGTTCGGTGTGTACAAGACCTTGCCTATCGACTAACTATTGATCCAAGAAAAGTCTAAAGGGTGAAAACCTATGTGTTGATTATAGTGTGGACTAGTTACAAAGAGAGGATATAGGGATGCATGAACAATCCACCCCATATGTGCAACCTTTTGATACTCTAGCTACTTTTGTCTCAATCCAAGAAAATGCAACCTTATAATATTGGAATTAAGGCACTAATAATATGGAAAATTGTAAAAGCTAGTGTATATATGCTAGATCCAAGAGATTGTCCTTGTTCTTAATGCCCTATCAATACTTGTCTACTTGTCCCCCTAAAAGGTACAAATTGAAGAAGGACTATCATTTGTATTTAGGCTTTGCTATATGATAAATAATGGTTGATTTTTAAAATCATTTGATAAATTCTTGAAGTAGTGATATTGCATGATTCAAATATTGCTTGTTGTACCAATACAAAGTAAAGGATGACATGTTTGATAGGGTCAAAAGAAACTCAATTTTGTGTCACTTTCTTTTGGGATTGCCTTTAGCCTTTATTATTGTCATTGAGAATATATTAAAGTTTGATTTGATTAGTATATATGTTAGCTTATAATAAAATCATTTGGTTAATCTTCTTAAATTCAAACAAGAGAGTATAAAATATATTTATATATCTCTCACACAAATACATATAGCTACTCAATAAACATCTACCTATGGCCTATGGGTACCATAATTTTATGATGTGGCATATTTAAGAAGATTTTAAATGCCATAATACCATTGGACGAACACGTCATTGATTTATCCGTTTAAACGGCCGTTACATCTTACAACTTAGTCTTCTTGTATTTATTTTAATTAATTACCTTAATCAACTCACCTTTGCTATAATTTGTTAAAAGAGTGATTATACACGTTTTCTAATAGGATAAATATGGTGTATTTCCTTAGTAAACAAGTAACACAAATGTAACACTTACCACTTTCATTTATTTTGGTATAAAATGAATTGTATAAATTTTTTATTATACGTAGGAAAACGATGTTCATAATTTATATGATTGATTACGAATTTTATATGATTTTTAGCTTAATTATTGGGGTGAATTTAAATTCCATCATTTTCGACTTACTGGTACTTTAATCAATTCAAACAAATCAATACCTATATATATATATTTGTCGAGATAGAGACAGTTTTACTTTAATCAAAACAAATATATAAATATGTATATTATGTAGTGTAATACTTATCCATTAAAATTGGAAAAGTCTATCTATTTATTTTTATATATTTTTTAGAGAATCAAAGAAAAATATTACTCAAACAAAACTATTTTAATGTTTCCCAATTTTCCATCTCTTTCCAAATTATTATTAATTTAATGTAGTAATTTGTAGAAGAATTAACGGCGTCAGAATATCTCTGTCAACTTTGAATTAAAGTTCCGTTTGTGGGACCCAATTCCAAATTCTCCTATATAAGTCCCCCGAACAGCTCCATTTTCTCTCTCTGCCTTCACAGTCAAAATTAATTAGAGAGAGAAACTAGAAAATTCCAAAGCTTCTTACAAAAATTGGAGATCATATATATATATATGAGCTGATCATGAGTGATCGCAGCAGAAAAAATGGATTTTGGTAAGCATTACGTTCGTTCTGCTGCATTTGATCCACCGAAAGTTCGATAATTTGGCTTGGATTTCCCCCTTTTTTCCTCTGGTAATAAATCGATTCTCTCTCTTTTTTATCCTTTTACTTTTTCTCTTTTTTTATGGATTTTGTCTGTTTTTATACTTTTTATCGTCATTTATTGCTTAAAAATGCCATTTTTTTTTTCTATAATGCCTTGTTTTTAGGATGATGTTTTTTCGAAAATGAGTGTCGATCGTGTTTTACTGTGAGCTTGTTTAATGGAAATGTGTTGAAATGGTTAAAGCTCAGTTCAAATTGCAGTTGTTGTATTCATCACTATATAGATTAGAGTAAGATCATTTATTAGGACTAGAAGAGAATCTAGGCTTGTGTTTCTTGGGGGCCTTGTCAATTTTTAGATTTTCTTTTTGTGGCAATTCAAGAATAAAATGACTAGTTTCTTGATGTTTGATGGATTATAAATAATTGAAAGTTTCAGTATCAGTGTGTAGGAGAAGGGTTTGATCTTGTTGGGCTGCAATGTCAGTTGCTAGTGTAGCTCTAAGCCCTGTTTATGAAGACTATTGGAATTTTCCTGGCCGTGTCTCGGGCCAACACGGACCCTGGTCAAATGACTCAATCTTAATCTACCTAACCGTTGGCGGTTCAGTGATCCCCATGCGTGTTCTTGAATCAGACTCAATTGCTTCTGTCAAGCTCAGAGTTCAAAAATGCAAAGGGTTCTTCGTAAAGAAGCAGAAACTTGTTTTCGATGGTAAAGAATTGGCAAGAAACAATTCTCGCGTGGGTGACTATGGAGTGGCCGATGGGAATGTGTTACACTTGGTTTTGCGTCTCTCTGATCTCCAAGCCATCACTGTTCTTACAGCTTGTGGTAAGGAATTTGAGCTCCATGTTCAGAGAAAAAGGAATGTGGGCTATGTAAAACAACAGATTGCTAACAAGGGGAACGGGTTTCTTGATTTGAACGACGAGGAATTGTTCTGTGATGGCGAGGAGCTTGAAGAACAGCGAATCATAGACGATATATGTAAGAACAACGAGGCCGTAATTCACTTTTTGGTTCGTAAATCGGCTAAACTTAGAGCTATACCTGTCGAAAAAGACTTTGAAATTTCGATAGTAGCCTCAGATGCTGAAGAGAAAGTAGTTGATGAGAAACTTCCAGTTGTAGCTATTAACCCTTTGAGAAAAGACTTTCTCCTAGAACCAATCATAATCAATCCTAAGATTGCTTTGTCACAAGTGATTAAGAAACTAATTGATGCAACTTTTCATGGGCTTGCAACGGGTAACAATCCTATTAGGTCCTCTGAGGGCTCAGGAGGTGCTTATTTCATGCAAGATTCATCTGGTCAAAACTATATATCTGTTTTTAAGCCAATCGACGAAGAGCCTATGGCTGTAAACAACCCTCGTGGACTGCCCATGTCCTCTAATGGTGAAGGGTTGAAAAAAGGTACACGGGTTGGCGAAGGGGCAATACGGGAAGTTGCAGCGTATATTTTGGACGAAAAGGGCTTTGCTGGCGTACCGCCCACAGTGATGGTCAAATGTCGGCATATAGGATTTAACTACTCAGAAGGTTTTGGCTCTGGATATGGTAAGATTGGATCACTTCAGATGTTTGTGAAGAACTGTGGTAGCTGTGAGGATATGGGGCCTCGTGCTTTCCCTGTGGAGGAAGTGCACAAGATATGTGTACTGGATATAAGGTTAGCAAATGCAGATCGACATGCTGGCAACATATTGATTCGTAAAGATGGTGAAGAGGGTCGAATTGTTCTTGTCCCTATTGATCATGGTTATTGCATGCCTGAGAATGTAAGTGTATATCTCTTATCGTTACCAGTATTTAATAATATGTTATATGTTTTGTTTATATCTTCTTTAAGCATAAATATGCTTGATCCTGGCCCAATTGCTGAATTTCTATGGAGCTCATTTTAGGTAGGATTCAATTGTTTTTTTCGATCCTCTGTTAAATTTTGTCATCTCTAATTAATGTCTAGAACTAGGGGTTTCAATGGGCGGGCAATAGTAGACCCAAACCGGACCCATGAAATACCCACAAAAAATATTTTACCCGGACCCCGAACAGGTTCAAAAAAGGTTAGACCCTACAGGTCGAGTACGTTTCGGATGGGGTCCGCGTCAGGTGTAAATACCCACGGGTAAATTTCAAAAAAAATTGTATCGGACCCGAACTACCTAGTGTACGGTACGTTTTCTATTGAACGGGTCCGGGTTGGGCAATCTCTGCCCATTAACAAGCCTATCTAGAACTGTTTTTGCTCCAACTTCCAAGCTATGATGGCTCTTAGTAATTTACTTCAAAGTAGTTCTTGAAGATATGTTAATATGCTGCCTTATCATTAGTTTTAACTCTTTACCACGATTTCATTCTGCATTCTTGCCAAGTGATCTTATCAATAGATTACAATTTCACCTCCAATGGGATGTGATCACAAGGGCTATGCATATACTTTTATCCTCATTACAAAATGTGAAATTTTGAGTTTTGATCTTTGATTTGAGTGCAGTTTGAAGATTGCACATTTGAGTGGCTCTACTGGCCCCAAGCCCGAGAACCTTTTTCACCCGAGACAATCGAGTACATAAACACCTTAGACCCCGAGAAAGACATTGAACTTCTCAAATTCCATGGTTGGAATATCCCACAAAACTGCGCTCGTGTTTTTCGTATTTCAACCATGCTTTTGAAAAAAGGCGCTAAGAGAGGGCTCAATCCTTACACAATTGGAAGCATAATGTGCAGAGAAAACATAAAGAAAGAATCTGTTATAGAGAGGATAGTTGAAGAGGCACAAGAATCTGTGCTACCTGGGGTGACCGAATCAACATTTCTCAAATCAGTTTCGATGATCATGGATCGTTATCTTGACGGTCTTTCTAATTGAGACCCTTTTGACTATCTAACCGGTGGGACCCTTTTGAAATCCCACCGTTGATGAGTTTATGATCGTGTATATGTTGTTGATCCGAATACGATGTTGTCTAGTAGTGTACTTGTCTGTCAAACCCTGTCTCTATGTCGGGAGATCGAACATTGTTGTTAAGGTATGAACTAATAATGTGCTCTTGCATGGTATATGATATGGTGTTTATCTTTGTTTAATGATGATTGGTTTATTGAGCTTTGAACTAGAATTTGGATTAGTAGCCTATTTTGATTGCTGGTTTTTGAGTAAATATCACTTTTCATATCCTACGATATGCGAAATCTATTTTTAATATCAGGATTTATACATGTAACACTTTTGGTACCAAAAAATTGAGATTTACTAGCTGGTTTTTGGTTGTTTCAGGATTTAGAGTCTCGAGAGTTTCTACTAGCAAGGGAAACGTTTGTCTTAGCAATCGAGATTTTATTTTATTTATAAACTTTATTAAATGGTGTTTTGGTGATTTCATAAAATGATATATTAACTGTTTGACTCAATGAAAGAGATGATGGACAACTTCACTAAGGGACGAAAAATAAAATAGAATAGGGACCAATATAATTTCTTTACTTAATAATTGAAAGGTAGACTTATAAAAATCATCCACATTTCTTCAATTATTAGAAATTCAACTGTCATAAAATTTAAAATATTATCTTTTTTCCCAAAAAGGAGACGAACTACATTATTGGGTCATCAATTAAGATAAAGTTGGGACATTATTTGATCTGTTTTAACGTCATATTTCAGTTCTATTTTAATCACTTATGTCTTCACATTCTATTTAGCACTTAAGTACTCGTAAAAGTATATTGTGCAATTTCGTCCTATCTTCCACATAAAGTTCATAACTTTTTCCTAATAGCATCTTCTAATATAAAATTGATTGTATCTTAGAGAAAATTGTCGAAAATCAATTACACAAGTTGAAAATAAGTTCGTCTCAATTCAACACACACCACACAATTTATTCTCGGGTTGATTTTTTCATATGGGCTGGATGGAAAAAATTCACCCCTAAATAAGAAATGTGTGGTTTATAATATACCAAATTTATTAGACCCAATGTGTTATAGAATTTTTCGAGACAATTTCGGTTTCGAACATGTCAATTTCCTGCCAACTAGGTTGTGGAAATTGGATAGTACTTAGCTGGCATTTCTCAATGACCATTGACTGAGATAGCTGGTCAACGGCTCATATATGTATGGCTGATAATGCAAACCTAAAGACTAGATGGTACATATCACCAATTATTGTAGAGATATAAATTCCACTTTAGGGTTGTATTATTGGTGTTCAATTTTGAATAAAATTTACTAAATATGTAAGAGGATAATGATTAGTATAGAAAGCGATGAAGAAGAAAAAATATGCAAGACTAAATCTGAAAAAGACGTTGAGAAGAGCGTAACATATTATGAACATCAAAAGGTAATAAAATACCATTAATTAAAAATTATTACTATCAGCTAACAACTAAATTATGAATTTCAACTTTTTTTTTTTGAAAGGTTAAATAATATTATATTCATAAATAATCGAGTATAAGGAGTATTCGAATCCCTTACAATTTTAATCTGTTTAAATCTTTGATGGAAAGCATAAACTTAGATTAATACACCAATCATGAAATGAGTACGTAAATGATGAAGAAAAGTATGATCTAATCCATTTGCATGTACTAAAAATGAATTTCAACTTTCACTTCAATTAGCTATAATTGGGAGTGTATAAATATTTAATTAGTTTGCTACTAGTATGTCCAATTTCAAATTTCAACCACTTTCAATTGAATATTTACTCCTTTTAATTGAATTTTTGAGTTTATGTACGTTTAGAAAATTAAATGCGAATCACATTTAATAAGTCCATAATTTCTTTGGAGATAAGTGGTCACAAATTCAATGCATATATTTTGTGGCTCACATAATTTGATTGGTTAAAGCATTTATTATTTATCACAAATATTTAAAAATCCCACCGACACAACAACATTTAAGTATTTAACCACTACCCAACATTTTACTCCACCAATATTTATTATCAAGATCTACTCTCACTCAAAATTACGATACAGATACAATTATTTTTATTTATAGTAATAATTGATTCGAATATTTATTATCAAGGGCTCCTCCTACTTAAGTTAAAATTGCCATACAGATATAATTATTTTTAATAATTATTATTACATTGTGAAATTATTGAAAGTCACGCAATTATAACTATTGTCTAATTTGGTCAAATTCAACCAGTGATATGATAATTTTTGACATAATTGCATTTTTTTGAAATGTACATGAATCATTTTCGATATTAAATAATTTAATTTCGATCAAACTCGATTCAATTAGAAATACAACTCCAATGTACCAAAAACTTCATAAAACTGATATTTTAAATCTCATTTAACTTTATTACACCAAATAAACTAGTTGAGTAAATTACATACAATATTTTGTGAAAACTCTCATTAATCCCCTCACTCAACCTCATGAATCATACCATTAACTTAAGAAGTTTCAAATCTAAAATTACTATACTATTACAACAATTAAAAATAAAATAAAATAAAATTATTATATACCAAATTTCAAATTATTTTCCTTATACAATTCAAGTCGAGAGCCCGGCCAAGAAAGCCACCCCGGTCGAGGGCAACCACGACGACCCGTAAATAAATTGCGCCACCGTGAACTTACTCGCCTCGTCCGATGACGTTATCACACGATACCCGGGCCATTTCACTCGTTGCCCTATAGCGCCCCCGGGCCCATAATTCATATACTCCCCATAATACAACGTATCTAACGCAAACGTGGCATTCCATTCTAGCCACCCTCGAGGGTGAATATGATCGCCCATGTACGAAAGCATGTACACCGTTCGAGAATACAATTTCCAGGGTCGACCCAGATACGTAGGGTACGCGCTTTTCGCCGCCTCGAGATCCGATTCGGCCACGAGCCGACAAGCGTGGATCGAAATGCCCGTATTCTGGTTAGGGTCCTTTCGGTTCTGGGCCGTGATTGTGATTTTTTGAAATGGCAGTGGTTTTCGGGCGTGGATACTGCAGTTTTGGAAAACGACTGCAGCATTGCCGAATATGAAGTCTACTGTACCGTAAATGTCACATTCGCGATAAAATTGTCGTTGGGAGTGGGTGTAGAGTGTGTCTTGGTAGCCGATGATGTTGCATCGGTAAACCACGGCGTGATCGGCCCCGACCCGGAGGGCAACGGCTTGGTGCTTGCTCGGGCCGGCATAGTTTTCGAAAGTCATGTCCCTTGCTATAAAACCAGCACCAGTTGCAGCTACATGCCAAGATTAGAATGGTAAATTTTATATGTGATTTACATGACTTGTAAATACTCATAAATAAAGAGCAATTAATGATTATTATTTGAACTATGTTACCTTGATTTCTTTTGTTAAAAATTAATCATTTGGTTCCTTTTAATGCAGTTTTTTTAATTGATAAATTGTGTGATAAAAATTTACTTTTCTTATTTGGGGTATTGAAATTTTTATGTATTTTGATATTGATTTAAGATTTTAATTATATTTAAAAAATTATCTTTTTTAAGAAAAGGCAAAAAAAAGTCCTAATTAGTGCAAGTTACCATAATTCTAAATAGAAAACTTTCTTTAAGAAATTAGTACATTCCTAGTCTAAAAGCCAAAAGTAAGTGAATCAAAAAATTTATTAACAATTAACTTTCAGGGTTTTTTTTTTAAAAAAAAGGGTTAGGAAATGAATATTCAATTTTCATGATATTTTTATGTAAAAATTAATTATTTCAAGGATTTTAAATAATTTTTATTACTTTATAAAGCAAGTGCCCCACTATTAATGTTGAAATAAATAAGGAAAAACATGGGGCGACCCCCACATTTGGAGAAAGGGCCTTAACACTGGGTTTGGGAGTCCCAAATTCAATTCTTCATTTATCTTCACCATATCTATACTTTTATATATATATATATATATATCGAATACTTATATAATATCGAGATCTATTATAACGTACATTTGTAATAATAAAAATCATTTATATAATTGGATGATCGAGAGCTCTCAATAATAATCCCTTCAATAATGAAATACCAAAGACCCCAATCAATAATGTGACCTACTTTTAGATTATATCCACTAAATTTATGGGCAAGTCACTATTACTTTATAGGGGTAGCAACTTGATGCAATAAAATATGAGAATAATTAGAATTGGAAGTATAAGTGTCGTCCAAATAGAACAAGACATATGAATGCTATTATTTATAGTGCAAAATGCTATGTGTATATATGTATATTATATATATATATATATGTATATTATACTATGATGATATTGATAATGCTCCATTCAAGAACTTATACATCATTCTACTAGGATTATCTTATGTTTCTCTTTCTTACATCATAATGATCAAAGCACTATGACTAACATATATATATATATATATATTATGGTTAAGTTTATAAATATATAATATTTTACAAAATTAGAATGAGACTTTGATTTTGCTCGAAACTCTAAATTCAAGACATTGATTAGAATCACGTGTAATTTGCACTAATGTTTCTAAGAAAAGTGATTAGGCAAAGTCACTCATAGTTGTAATAGTAAAACTACATAAAAAAGTCTTAATCAAGGATGATTACATGGAGAAAATCTCATCGGCATCCCATGTTAACAGTAAAATCACAATCAGTGAATGATTAAATTAAAGATTATTTGTAGATTGAAAAAATTCTTAGAATTATTATCTTGTGTCCTAACAACAAGACCAACCTAACACCACCGACACATATGCATGTCAAAATAGTATCGTATTTGCCACGTCAACAATGTCATATATTATTTACTGATGTGGCATAATCTACACTATTTAAATAGAACTGAATATATATATATAGCTAAGAATTTTCCATCAAAATTAAGACTTGTAATAAATACTTATCCGGGTTTGGAGCACTAAAACAACACGACAACTAAATTAGATTTAAATTCTAAGATAATTTTATTTTCTCAAGTATAATTGATAATTTCTTTTATCACCAATTAAATTATAAATAAAATTTAATATTATTATGAATTATATTTGAGTGTGATCAGATAAAATCATGAAATTTGAGTTGGCATGACAGCCACGTGCATGTTAAATTACATGCAACGCCAAACTGCCCATTGTTTTCACTTTTTGGGGGCACGAATAGCAATTAACAAAGTGTTGAGGGGGTAAATAAATAGTGAAAAAGTAAGAGGAAAAGGTCAAAAAAGGGGGAGAAAAAGGAATTTACCGAAAGTTGCTGTGTGGAATGTGGTCATGTTATCTTGGACGCTTTTTCCACCTGCAATGACCGTTTTGCCCTTACCATCTCCTATGAACATTAAATTAGTCTTCTTTCTCCCCACCTTCAATATATCCTCCTCATACCTAAACATATTAAATTATTAACCATCAAATAATACATTATTAATTGCAAAATAAATCTCCCAAAAACATCTTTACAATGACGAGTATAATTTATTGCCTTAATTTATGATAATGTTATGACATGAATAATAAAAAAAAAGTGAACTCTTTGTATCTCGTTAATAAGAAATTGAGTTGATTTTATTGCACTTGATTCACTGTAAAATGAACCCGACAAATGAAAATTTTGACATGTAATTAGGAAAAATAATGATAGGGGCATTATAGTCATTTAAGGAATTACGAATTAAAGAGCCAATAGAGTGATGGACCAACTCAAATAACACGTGAACTTACTTTCCTGCTTTGACGTAGATAATAAATCGCCGATCACTGTGCTCCGGCGCCTTCTTGATCGCCTCCGCGATCGTCTTGTATGTGCCGTTGCCGTCTTTTGACACGATGATATTGGCGTTGATCACCGTCACCGGCATATCCAGCAGCATCCTATCTCTCCTCGACAGCCACACCGGAAAATGCTTGTGCTCCTTCTCCTTGCTCAACATTCGCCGCCGCCGATTCTGTATCGGAATGCCGGAGAAATCCTCGTCGCCTCCGGCCGCGGCATAAATCGCGAGACAATTGCTCACGAGCTCCGATAAGTCCTTTAATCGGTCCGACATTTGATTTTTCACGTAGCCGTTCACTTCGTTGAAGCCTTCACTGCAGGTGTCTTGATTTGTTAGCGAGGCGCTCAGCCAGGTTAGCACGTCCTGAGTCGAACCGCCGGCGGAGCCGCCGGGAACGACCGAGGTGAGTGAGCGGGAGAGGAGATTAACTGAATCGTCGAGGAGTTCAAGGCAGTCTTCGTAAGCCGATCTGAGGTAATGTCAGATTTGGGGAGTTTAATTTCACTAAATTAATCGGAGATGAACTCATAAATTCGAGTAAATTAACGAATTATGAAAGTAATACTCTCAAATCAATGATTGTATGAATGTAAATCGACATGATTAAACGAAAATGAGCAGAAATTACTGTGATTATTTACCGTATTCAACTGAATTTTGATACGATTTGGAGAATATTCAGTCAACATTTCAAAATAATTAAATAGTATTTTGCAATTCGAACAAACCTGACGTGAGGATCCATATTAAGATTACTAATCTCCGACGCAAAATACAGAGCACGGCCAAATTTCTGTAGCGTCATGTTAACGGAAATGTGGACGAGGTCTTTATCGGAGGCGGTGGTGGCGCCGGGGAAATCCAGGAGCGAGTTGACACAGAGGTTCGGGTACCGAGTCAAGCTGCACGCTCGTGACATGGCTTTTGACGGCCGCCGGCTCTGCAGGCTCGCGGCGGCGCCTGAAGCATCAGCTCTGTTTCTGACGACCACTACGAGCGCGGCGGAGATGACTGACGCCACCAAGAGTGTGGCGGCGAGGATGAGCAGAGGCTTGAGCCTCGATTTCTTCGGGATTCGGGTCGGGTCGTTGGTAAGGGTTCTGGAGGCGCCGCCGCCAGGGTCGGGTTGTCCGAGCCTACCATAATCCATATTCGAAGTGAGAAGAAAATGTGGTTCGGTTGTGGAGCTATGGAAGAAGGGTTGAAGTAGTGGCTTAGTATAGAGTGTAGGGGTGATAGATACACATATATATATGTACACTGGCGGTGCATGTTAGTGGGGGTGGGGGAGGGGGGTGGGTATGAGGTCGACGTCGAAGGGATTAGCTGTCCTCGACTTGTTACTTGTTAGTACTATAGACTAATAGAAGAGAAGTGTAATTGATTATGTGAAGGATTTGATAGTATCAAAAAAAAAAAAATGTGAAGGATTTGATACTTTTTAGTTTCTTTTAATATTTTCCTTTTTAGTACATACTTTCTAGCTTAATTGGTGAATAATGTTTGATATGAGGTATCCATTTATCTTATTTCACTCTCCAAAAGCTTATAATTAATGTGAATAGGATTAAAAATCAAATTAAGTTACTTGAGTTCGATCGACAGAGTTTGTTCGAACTCGATTCGATAACTTGTCAAATCAAGCTTGAATAACTGTATTCGATAAATGTCGAAACTCAGCTCAAACTAGACTCGATTAGTAAAAAATAATAAAAATATGTACAAAATAATGAACTTGACTCATGTTTGGCTCGATTAAATATCATTTGAACTCGGATTTATTAACAATCAAACTAAAGTTTAAACATAATTTTTGAAACACGATTGCGGTTTAAACAAGTTCGGCTCGAGCCGACTCAACTTATTTATACATTGGATGTGAAAGAGTCGTAAGATTGTATAAACTTTACATTAAAATATTATAGTTTCGATATGGGATTTATGTTTTAAATTGATATAAACTTGATACTTGGAGGACCGATGTGTAATTAACAATAATTTTTTTCTGATTAAAATGATCATAAATCATTAAAGTGAGACAAAAGTACAAAACTATAATTTTTTTAGACGAATTCGTAATAAAATTTACTTTATGGGCAAAATTGAGATAAATTTAATACTTACACATTATTGACGACATTATTCCTATTTAAGACTGGCCTACTTATGTAGTTGATCAGTTTAGAAGCTCATGGATTGTATATAATTAATCTATTTAAATTCAATCAATTATGCAATTATTTGTTTCTCTATTAAATGTGACATCTAATGAGGGAGAAGAAAACTAGTGATTTTTGTGATAATATTTGTAGTAAAGTTCGTTATTGAGTTTGGCAATCTAACTCATTGCTTATCATTTTGGCTAAATTAGGAAACGATCGAGTCAAAATCGGGTTCATAGACTCAAAACACAGATCATGCAGTGCATAAGAATTATATTTGGTATGTGATTAAATGTATATTTCTTAAGAAGTAAGCAATAGTAGGGCAAATACGATATCATTTTTTTGAACGACGAAATTAACCTGCAACTGTTATGTTTAGGGTGCGCACTGGGCTAATTTGCTTTCGTATAATAACTTGTAAATCACGTAAAAGAGTTAAATCAGCCTAAATTGTACATGGCTGATAAACTCGGAGAAAAAATGCGAGAATCATTTGTTTTATTATTAATTAGGTTCTATCAAATTAAATTTGAGTAAGAATTCTTCGATTAGAAGTTAGGGCATCTTATATATTTTTCTATTGCATGTCTTATAGGGGAATCTAAATTTTAGTGGTTTTGGTTTTAAGTGGATCTGCATGAAAAAGATAATGAGTTTTTTAGTTAATTATGGAATGATTAGTGATTGAGTGCTTGGTGAGTTCGAATCCGGTTAATTATTAATAATAGTGGATAATAGGACCAAAAAGTTTAATTATGGGACCACAATCTAATCCGCCTAATTAAAGGATTAATAATGCAGCAATTCTAAATTAATATTTTGTCCAACTTCTAGTTACTAACTAACTTGTATTTTGATGATTCCTTTTTAATCCGATTGGGAATTAGTATTTAAGTGATGTTATATGGTAGGTCTTATGTTAAGAGTGAGCATAGATTTTATAATTCGTTCATACGGAATAAAATTGTATCGTTTTTATTAATTTTATTAGAATCTTCCATCATTAAATAAAATTTAAACTACAAAGAGATTTAATGGGTATATCAAAAAATTCAAAAAATATTCATGCTTTTATTATAAAATAGATATGTAGAAACTAACTGCGATGCAACTAGTTTTTCCGCGTTTTCTCATTTCAAGAATATCTACAAGTCTTCGCGTGATATTTGATGATTTTCGAGAGTCTGATCCCAAAATACTTTCATCAGACAACGTGTTAAAACTATAATATCATAATTACGTATTTTGGTAAACCTCATACATATTTTAATTCATTATATAATAAAGAATTTTGAAAAATATAAATTTACATGAACCATCGACTATGACTCTCGTATCTTCTTATGCATCCAATTAATTCCTTCGCGCCAACATAAAATACACAACACCAATTTATATATATATATATATATATATGTATGTATTTATATGCTATACTTTTATATTTTTTTATTATTCAAAAGTTTAGATGTGTTCTTTTCACAAGTGATGGCTTCGCATTGGTACGTTACTTAAATTGGATCTATTAAAAATTAAAATCAATACTCAACCCCACCATCTAGTTTCGAGGAAAAATGTTATACAAATTTAAAGATTTCGGTATATTATTTGTCACATATTTAAAAATTAAATAATAATTAATAATAAATAAAATTCCACCCCGAAAATTTAGTGTATGCGAAATAAAATTTGTTTGAGTAATATCACATAAAATGACTTAGTTTTCACCATCAGAATCATAATTTTAGCTTTATCAAAGATTTGTTTTTTACTCAAAAATAGTTAAATTCAGAGAAGAAATCAAGGGAACTGTTGCTGAGACATCATTAATGATCACCAATTTCGTAGACCACCGACAGTATATAAATATAATATGTGTCCTATTATTAGTTATAATTAATTAAAAAATAGCTATTTTTATTTGATTTTAGGAAATAACATAAATTTTTATAGTCGAAATTCAACGGAGTAAAAAGCTAAAAAAATCACTATTTATAATCTTAGCTACTGAGTGAAGTGTCTTATTATGAATAGTAAAAAAATTAAATTTCTGAAGAAAAAAATGTGAGAAATGCAAATCAAACTCATTTCTAAAGAAATTTTCATGTTTTCTATGTTTTTTATTATTGGAGAAGTTTAGGATAATTTTAATTTTAAGAGGCGCCAAACAATCACAATTTGATAAAAAAGATTTTTTTTTTTTGAAAATTAGAGAAATTGAAAATGTGATAATTGTGGTGCTTTACTCAATCTTACTATTTTCTTAAATATATTTAATTAAATTTACTCAATCTTTTTCAAATATGTTTGTCAATAATCAAATATTCGATTAAGTGGCATTAGTGCCATTTTCTCCGTGGCATTAACAACTTCCGATTTTCAATTATTTGTAACAATTCTATACCTTATTTTGAGTTTTTTTTTTGTTAAATAAATTTTTATTCTTTTTAACACAATATTTTATGAAATTAGTTGTTACTCGTACCTTCGCGTAGATGAGAAAACGATGATTCTAGCTAAGTAAGGGGCCAAAAATATTTTGACGAGACATATCGAAACTTTAATTGAATAAGACATAACTATACCCTTTTCTATTTCTTGCTAATTTTTATTAAATTGTTGCATGATAAGTCACGTAGGGTTTTGTAATAAAATTATTGAAAATAGAATGTGCCAACAAAGGATATTGTATAAAATAATAATTGGCCCAGCAAACAATTCAATGAGCATGTTTATATTTCTATTAAGTTAGGGGACAAAACAATTAATCAGGCCCAAGAAAATAACATGGTTTGTTACCACTTAGGTCCGAATTATTATTAGTTAAGATTATTTGGTATCAATTTATCCTAGATTAGAATTTAAAAGTAATCAAATTTTATATTTATAGACATTACAAAATTTACAATATTATATTATAAAGACCTCACCTATAGTCAAAAATAATGAAAAATAATAAAACAATTAAAAATGTTGAGTATATCTTAATTAAAAAAAATATCAAGGTTCTTATTTTTAGTAAGGGTCAAGTTGTATCGAACCATTTGGCGTGGTCTCAATCCGACCAGTTTTTCTCTTGATTTGCTACTACACCCAATCGTAAAAATATTCATTTAACCTTTTTTTTTATCATAACTTTTAGCGGGATCAGAAATCAGACTCGATACACGACAGATTAAATAATATATTATTAGATAGTGGGATATATAGTATCAAATTGCTTAATTTGATAAGATCAAGCCTATTCGTAGTGTTGCTTTTCAATTTTAAAAGTCGAGTAAACTTGGTGAAATTAGTGATAATTCTGATAGTAATCAGATGATAATTATTTAATTAATTGACGTGGTATTTATAATGTCTCGCCTTATTAGGTCAAGGCTCATATCAGCGTGTAGCACAAATTTTTTAATATCTTTATTTACCATATATTAAAGATAGACTTGAGCACATTTATATACATGTAGCATATATAATGCATATAGGTGCCAATTATGAAATTGTGTACAGTATAATGGTCCCATAATGAAAGAAGAAGTGATAATTTGCATTAAATGATAAAACATGCAATTTTCCGACAATAAAAGTTGATTGATAGTCAACATAAAAGTGATACATTTTAACACAATTATTTAGATGAATCGTCCAATTCTTCATGTGCCCTTGTTTCTCTTCATATATTTCCTCCACCTCTTTAATATTTATTGACCCTACAATCTAGTGCAAATATGAATAACAAATATTTATTTTATTGCAAATTGTATTTTGTATTTTGTATTGGAAAGATTTTGTAATCTTTGCTTCTCGTATTTTAATAATTTTGGTGTGACCTTGACCTTATGAAATTAATATTTTTAATAGGTGTTGCAGGTATGTCACATGGGCCAAGTTTATGGGTTTGGTCAAAATTAACCATGACCTTTGGGGGTATCCCATGCAAAATGATAATATCATATGCAAAATTAAAGTAGGCTTTTCCTGCTTTTTATGCAACTCTTTTTTTTTTCTCACTTATAAAATTGATGGGCTGAAATTAAAAGTGGCCAACACTAAATTGATAATAATAATAATAATAATGTTTTACAGTAAAAAGTAATATCGATAACAAAATGTGAAGTGTTAATGGTAAATTTATCACTCCAATATTCTTCAAATATTTTTCTCAATGTGATGATACCCCAACAGTGTCTATAACATAATTCATTTAATTATTAATTTCTTGTTCATCCTAACTAGAGTAATTTAAAATATTAAATTTATTTATTTGAGACGTAGAATAATTTAAGTACAGGAAATTTCATATTCGAGAGACAAAAATCACTCAAATTCGTTTTCAAAATTGAGCAAAACTGAACTTAAAATATATATATATATATATATATTTAAGTTTTGAATAAAAGCCTCTTGTTTATTGACACTTGACAATTTATGTCCCATATTATCTACATACAATATTACAATATATATATATATTTTTTTATTTGAGAACCACCATTATATATTTTCGAGTTTCTTAACCATTATTTATTTCGTTCAAAAATAAATAGGAATACCTATGTGACAACCACATTTCCAAAAAAAAAAAAATCATTAAATTAGGGTTCTTGCTCCCTCGATAAAAAAGAAGAACCGAACATAAATGTCAAATCAATTGAATGACTAAGCAAATTAAACAAGTTAATAATTTATTCTTATTTAATAATAATTGTTGATTAATTTTATTTTTTTCTAACAGTTTAAAGTTTTGAGTTTAATTATTAGTTATTTTGATTCATGAGTAACACACGTGATCTTTTTAGTTTTATAAATATTCGACACAATTTTTTATTGATCCAATTTGCATCCACACCCAAGATGGATGACTTAATGTGGATTCAAAATGGACCCGATAGATATAAAGACAAGAATAAAATTAATTAGATAATAAATATTAGTATAAATTAAACTCTTTTAATTAATACAAATTTAGAAAGACTAAATTGGGCTTAAAATTGACCCATCTTATATCCAATACCGACTCATTTTAGCCAGGATAGGCCCAATGCTAGAAAAGATTGAAGCCCAATTAATGGATTTATAAAGAAAAGACTCCAGGCCCAATTAGTTAATCCAAAAGTGAAGTTTGATTTGAACTCTAATGGCCCAAATATAAAATAAATTCTGGAAATGGTTTTGTTTCATTTAATTTCTTTTATTCGATGTAGAAAATGATTTAGTTACCTGTAAAGTAAGAGAATAATAAATTTAATAGTGAAAATAAAGTAATAATGTTTAGAAATAGTGTGATATAATTGAAAAGTGTAATAATGAACGTTTGTGTATAAAAATGTGTAATAAAATGTGAGAATGAATATTTTATATAGAAAATGAGTTTCAATTAAATTTTCATTTTTAGACACACATATATATATATGGGTAAAGTGCACTTCACCCCCTCAAAAAATTTGTATTTTGCACTTTCCCCCTTAAAAACACAAAAATGAGACATTGCCCCTTAAAAATTTGATATATGCATCACTTTGACCCAATTACTATTTTCGGGCAAATTTTGATTGGAAATCATTTAAGTGAATTTTCCGTGAAGAGCATTATCATCTTTGTTTTTTTTTTTTGCTGTAATTCTTTCACATACATGAATTTGAGTCAAAATCGTTGTACTTCTCTAACATATAATTTTAGGGTGCAAAACTCTCACCATTATATCATTTTGCACATAAAGAATGGCAGGAAAACGCTTATTAGAATAGGAACTTACAACAAATGCAGGATGAGGTCATGATGAGAATTTTGGAACATTAAGATGATATATTAGAGAAGCACAATGGTTTTGGGTCCAAATCCGAGCATGTGAGAGAATTTACGAAAAAATTGTGAAGACGATAATATCCTTGATGGGAATATCATTTAAATGATTTTCGAGCAAGATTTACCCGAAAAATAGTAATTTGGGCAAAGTGATGCATATATCAAATTCTTAAGGGGTGATGTCTCTTTTTTATGTTTTTAGGGGGGAAAGTGCAAAATACAAGTTTTTCTAGGGGGTGATTAAGTGCACTTTACCCTATATATATATATATATTAATTATAGAAATCGTGTGTTGCGGTTATATAAGTAAAATGAAACCAAACCATTAGAGTATTAAATATTATGATATTATTTTAATATTTTAATTTTTATTTCGCTTTCATCTTTCAAACCATTTTTGGGTTAAACTATGCCATAGTGGGCAGCATTCAAGTCCAACAATGTATGAGTTCGTCACATATACGTTTACAATTAACATATGAAGTATATATGTAGCTTGATATTAGAATCCACGAAAAATAAATTCAAATTTAACTTTAAAGATAATAATATTGCAATTCATATTCTAATAATCAAATGATATAAAAATAAAATTATAGAGACTATTAATATATTTAACTTGTAAAGAGTTTATGATTGAGATATTGCATGTTTAGCCAAACAACGTGGCAAAGGGACTTATGGGAGCGGTGCACATTTATAATGCACTTAAAACCATTAAAAGGGTTTTTTTGACTACGATTTTCTATTTTAAAATTTTATTATAATTTATATTAATAGTCATGAATATATATATATATATAATATTTGATAAATTTAATAATTATATGTGTTATTAATTAAACGTGTAATGTATTTCAGAAAACAATCACATCTATGGGTTTTTATGGCAAAACTAATGTCATAAAGTAAAGTAGGCAGGAGCAATAAATAGTAACACGTGTTTTACTTATAAAATGGGGGCAAATTTCGATCCAGAATTTAATGTCATCAAAATCGGTTCTCCTAATTAACTTTCAAATCTCAAATAGTTCAATTTAGGTACAAAAATGATCACTATTGAGCTGGCTATTTCTATTATAAAAAATAATAAAGTATGAAAATGCTTGGATATTTTAATCAATTCTGTTTCAGTTATAAAAAATAATAAAGTATGAAAATGCTCAGGATAACAAATTCAATCAAAACATTATAATCGAAATTTATTCGAGATTTTTTTTTTCAAACCCATAAAATCCGAGACTATTTTTACAAACCCATATAAGTCAAAATTACAATTTCCCCGTCACATCATATGAACACGACAAATATTAATTAGACTGCACATGAAATCACTTTATTCTCTCTTCTCTAATTAATTTCAACTCCCAACCAAATGATGCGACATTTATCCCCCACAACCTTAACCAACTTTTTAGCTATATATATATATATATATATATATAAATATATATACTTCACATTGATAACTATATAACAACAATCATACTTTTGATTTTGAGTTTCTTACAAACAACCTTTTACAATGTCGTTAGAAGATGAGCCTGCTAGCCCTACCGCTCGAGTCATGCAGTCACCAGGGTTCAATCTTTGTATATTAACACTCATGGGGTTCACCACCACAATCGACATTGATGTTTTCAAACGGGACGTAGAGCAAACCCTAGTTAAACACCCTCGTTTCTCCAGCCTACTCGTGAGTACACTTGATTTTTTTTAGTATTCGTAGTCATAAGTATATATGTATGATTACTTATTTTCTTCGATTATTTTCAATTTATACTATCACAATTTGGCTCCTATCACAATATTGATTAACATGATCAATTGAAAAGAAGTTACGTTATGATATATATGCTAAATTCATAAGTACGTTTCACCACAAGTCACACTGGAACATGGGGTATTCTCGTAATTTTATAAGTCAATCATTAGTCATTAAAGGGCTTGGGTCACTCTGATATGGGTCATGATCCGATAAGGCGAGCTTGTGACCCAATAAAATCATTATAAATATAACTTCGATTAAGTAAATAATTATTATATGATGAACATCAGAATTATCATTAATTTCACTAAGCTTACTTAGTCTTTTAAGATTGAAGAGTACTCTGTATTTGAGAGCTACATATAGGCTTAATACTATCAAATTAAGTAGGTATGTAGGTAGCTCGTTATCTAGTAGTAAATTATTTAATTTGTCGTGTGTCGGATCAGATCTCATCTTAACGTAACCCACGTGTTACGTATTTGATCCTGCATCACATAGCACATTTTGAGATGCTTCAACTAAGCATACTAGCATACATGATTAACAAATCAAACATACAATTATAAATGTGAAATTAATATAGAAAATTATAGATTGAATATTTTTACTTAATTTTTGTTATTGATATTACTTTTTCAAACTATCATGCAATAATTTTGAATATATTATTGTAATTCGCTTTTTTTCTCTCTATCTTTTCCAATTAAGGTCGTAAACAAGAAGAGTCGTAATCAGATGTCATGGAAACGAACCAACGTAAACATCGAGAACCACGTTTTCGCTCCGAATTTGGATCCAGACATGGAAAATCCCGATAAATTCGTCGAAGATTTCACATCCGATTTATCGACATATCCAATGGACATGACAAAGCCTCTTTGGGAAGTTCACATTCTCAATGTAAAAACAACCTATGCAAATTCAACTGCAGTTTTTAGGTTTCATCATTCTATGGGTGATGGATTGTCATTAGTATCCCTATTTACGGCATGTGCCTCGAAAACCGTGAATCCCGAGTACTCTTTGCCCGTAAAAAAACGAGAACGAATTTCGAAACATGGATTTATTACAAGGTTGATTCTGTTTGTTTGGACTATGATGTTGGTTGGTCTCAATACGTTGTGTGGATCTGCATTGTTAGTTGCGACTTTATTCTTTTTGAAAGACTCGAAAACTCCGATTAAACGAGGGCGAGGGGTTGAAGGGTCTCGAAAACGGTTCGTGCATCGAATTATTGATCTAGATGATGTTAAGCTTGTCAAGAATGCGATGAATGTGGTACGTATTTTATTGTATTTTAGAAAAATTATTAAAACGTCGTAATTAAATTTTTATTTTTATAGAATTTATTAAAATAATTACGGAAAAATCTATGACAAACGGGATCCACCATATATTTGGAGATGACGTCATGATGTTTTTTTTTTTTTAAAAGAAAAAACATTGGAGGAATTATTTTGGATTGAAAAAAATTGTCATGGATTTATTAGATAGAAACATTAATTTTAAGATTTTTTTTTCTTAGTTATGGGTTTTGCGGTTTTGCCCTAATCACACTATTTAAATTGCATATTAGCCCCAAAATATTTATGTGTTTTCTTTATTCTATAATAGTTTTTGATATGTTTGCTATGTTTTAAATTTGTGTAGAGCATTAACGATGTTGTACTAGGAGTAACAGAAGCTGGGCTCAGTTGTTATTTGAACACGAGATACAGTTAATTTACTTACCAACTCATAATTTTATTCCATTTTATTTATTTATTTATTTATTTATTTATTTTAGCCTCTTGATTATTAATTTTCCATTTCAAATATTTAAAATTACACGATCTCTAATATATCTGCATTTTATCGCAGAAAAGCTGAGACAAAATGGATCCGAAATCATGAACAAGACTACATTTTTACCCAAAAATATTCGTCTTAGATCCGCAGTTGTTTTTAATCTCAGGCCACCTACGACAGTTGAGGTAACTATTTAATAATCATGTTTTTTTTTACCTCTGACAAATATAATCCCGTAAAATTTTAAAAAAAAATTGCACTTTAGTCCTCACAATACGTTTGGACCTTTTTGCGTGTTTCTCAAACTATTTGGTACTCGATTGTTAATTTCAGCAATTAGCTGAGATGTTGAAGAAGGGAACGGACTTAAATGGGATGTGGGGCAATATAGTAGGAATTGTGATCCTTCCATTTACCATAGCTTTACAAGATGACCCCTTAACTTATATTCATAGAGCTAAAGCCACCATGGATAGAAAAAAGCTCTCATTTGAATCCAAATTGAGCTTCATTTTTATGAAGCTTTTTATCAAGTTATTTGGAATTAAGGTAATTATTTAGCTATTTCAATGAAAATACAATATATAAATATTATTCAATTTTTATCATAATAATATATTTTTGAATACAGATAACAGGTGATATACTAAAGAATTTTTTCAGTAATACAACATTATCTTTCTCAAATGTGGTTGGTCCAAAGGAAGAAGTATTTTTATTTGGTCATTCAATGTGTTATTTTGCTCCTTCGGTTTATGGGTTCGATCAGGTCAGTACAAAATTATTTATTTTTTTTAAATTATTATTGTGTCACCTCTTCAAATTTTTTGATTTTTTAAATACATGTTTTATCCCAACTTCGCGATTGTTATACTTTCGTATATAATAGCATATTTTGATAGAATATTAAATATTTATTCGAATTCTAGCACATGGGGTGTACAAACGGTTATAACCGAACCGAACCGAACCGAATGTTCGGTTAACCGAAAATTTGGTTAGGAGAAAATCGTAACCATAACCGAACCGATTTGAGAACGATTCGGTTACGGTTATAACCGAACCATTTCGGTTATTTTCGGTTAACCGACCGATTAACCGAATTCCGAGCAATTTTTTTTTTTCGAGATTTAATTTGAATTTTGGGCTATTTAACCTATTTGAATACACAAAAATTATTACAACTTAAAATACACAAAGATTATAAGTTACGACTTACGACAAAAATAAAAATTAGGGTTAATAATAATTAATATCAATATGAGTTAAGTTATTATATATTTCAAATTGACCCATATATTATGAAATATTATACTATGGCCCAAATATATCGGTTACGGTTCGGTTAGACTAACCGACCCCAATTAACCGAACCGTAACCGAAACCGATTTTTTTGAAAATGACTAACCGAAACCGAACCGAAATAATTTCGGTTCGGTTACGGTTTGAACCGATTTAGTCGGTTTCGGTTCGGTCGGTTAGTCTATCCGTGCACACCCCTATGCGATGAAGTTAGATAAGAAAGTGTAATATATTAAAAATATGTAAAGAAATTGTTTTAACTCCATGGGTTGAAACTCTAGGAAATATTCTGTCTTAATATGCTAATATATAAAAAAATGTAAAATTAATGAAGTTGAAAATATCATTTTTTTTAAAAACAGTTGATTTAATAATTAAAAATTGTTTGCTTAGTATTTTTTTTAAAATTAATTGTAGGCATTGATTATCCATTGCCAAAGCTATGCCAATAGGATTATCATCATGGTGGGGGCTGATGAAAAGAAAATTCCAAACCCTCATGAGCTTTGTGATGATTTAGTTAAATCATTTGAAAATATTAAAGATGCTGTAATAAAAAGAGGGCTTGTCAAGGATTTCCAAGTTTGATTACAATTATGGAGTTCGAAATATTTGATTTATTTATGTTAATACGTTTTTTTAATTGAAAGATAAAATGTACTGATGTAAAAATGTATGCTTGGTTGTATTAATATTCAAGTCCTAAGCTTTACCAAATTTATATATTTAGTTCCATAATTTATAAATATTGCACGCCTTGGTACATGAACATATGTCCAATGGTCGTTAATTATGCTAGTAAAAACATGTGAAGGTATCGAGAGTTTCGAGAAGAAAATAGCCAAAATTTAGTGAAAAAACGCATCTAAAAATATACTTCTTATTTCCCCATATGCTTTATATGTGTTTTTTTCACTGCGTACTTAACACTGATATAACTAATATCGCTCAAATATAATGATATGTACATAATATCACAATTTTTTTATATATAGACTAAATGTGCATTACACATTAAAATTGTGGATTAAATGTGTTAGATTCCTTATCGACAAATAATTTCGACTATACAATAAACACATTGTTTCACAATTTGTAAATGTCCTCAAATATCATAAATAAACAAAGAAATAAAAATTTAAAAATTTGCAAATGAAGAAAAACTATCAAAACAAAACCATAAAAACACCCAAGTTTTCACATTTAATCATATAAATAGAAATTCTCACGCAATTAACACTCACTAGATAACCATTTCACTTATATTGGTACAATTTATACTTAAACTCCAAATCTTGCCTCCACCATTGATGAATCCCATGAGCCTCCTTGAAACTATGTGAATTGCTACAATTTATAGTTAAATATGCCGAAGGAATAAGATGAATAGCTTCACAATCTTTTCCTCTAACACTTGACACAATGCTACCTATTGAATGCTTAGTAGCTAGCCTCCCAATTTTCCCTGCACCAATTGACTCCATTTTCTCCCTATGATCGAAATAACCGATATATTCCGAACAAATCATGTCGCCGGGATTCAAAAACAAGTACGGGACCCACGACGAAAGTTTCATAAACGGGTCGTTTTCCGGGTCCTTGGATCCATGACCGCCTCCGGCGGCCATAGCCAGGCCTGCAGTGACGACACTGCCTGCGAGCCTCAATCCTAGTTTTAGTTTCTCGTTTTTGATCCGTTCGATTGGGGCAGAGGCGAACGGAGGGTTGAAAAGATATGACTCGAGATGAGTTGACATTATCGTGGCAATGTGTCGTCCAATTAGTAGTGCTATGGACGATCCCAGGGAATGTCCAGCCAGCCAGACATTTCCAGGGCCGGCCCTGGAGACAATGTCTCTAACGAGCTCCATTCCGATCTGGAAACGTCGACTGTCCTGGAGACCGTTGATCATGCAGTGCAGATTGAGCTTGAAATCTTCGGCCCTGTTTCCGGACTTGTTGATCGTGCCCCTAAAGGCAATTACGTAGCGTGGGGGCCTCGGGCCAGGGTAGTTGGGATACGGATATGGGGCGTTGAACTCATAAAGCGCGCCAAAGTACGACACATCATGGTCATCGACTAGTAGTTGAACCAGTCTAAAATTGAAAAATTCCCACCATGGAGGAGCTAGGGCTTGAGGGCCTTGCCGGTTTTGACGCCTGTCGCGTTCCAGGGTGTAGACACCTTGGACTAGGCTAGCGGCGACAGACCTTCTGTGGTGTGAATTGTTCCTATTAGATAATATCTAGATTAGTTTAGATTATATAGTATAGTATCAATTATCAAAATCTTGTAGTTATTTATTTTTATTTTATTTCCATATTTAGATTCTATTTTAACTCTATTTATACCCTGGGGTTTTATATTATTGAACAGTTCCTATGAATAGACATTGAAACATATGATTTTTGGAGGACACATAAACTTAATCACGAGATGTATCGACTTTCTCATGTGTGTGTTTTAACATGAAATTTCGTACTAAGTGAAAATTACGAGGAGTTTGAGGTTTCGAGACATCCTAAGTAGAATACAATAAAGAGTATATATGATCTTCTTACCAATCGACAATAGTTAGAAATGATGGTCCAGTGAGCCCAAATTGTTCCCTCTCAGAGGCCATCAATTCCAAACTCATCCCCACCTAAATGTCCTGTAAAAAAAAACCCTTAGATCTAATGTCCAATTTTCAATAACATAAAATCACTAACTAAATCATAAACTATATAAGAAAATGCCAAGAGATCTGTGTAAAAGCAAAGAAAAAAAAAATCTATAAGGGTGCGTTTGGATCGATGGATTTCAAATCCATCGACAAATCCATTTAAGTTCGTTTGGATGATGATGGATTTCAAATCCCTCGCCATTCATTTTGAGCTCTTTTCTCCACAACTACGGTGGATTTCAAATGACACCATTTTAGGTGTCATTTGAAATCCTTCCTCCAAATCCACTCCTCAAATTCAAATCCATCGATCCAAACGCACCGTAAATTTCTTTAAGCCAAATTTACCAGAAAATTGTACTAATTAGAAAGATAAACTCTATAAGCCTTAAGAACACAATGTAGATCGTTTTAGAAGCCAAATCAAATACACTAAAAAAAAACTCAGAAATTAAATTCATCCCATAAATAAATTATGTAAAATGTTGCAAATTTTCGGATGTAAAATTCAAAAACATAAACTTACCTCAGATCAGAAGCTCTCTCTGTGATGATATTTTAGTTTTTATAAACTCATTCTATAAAAGGGTGAGTCCATAAATACATACAATGCAAATTGCAATTTTTTTAATACCAAAAGACTGTGACTTTTAGCAACAAAAAAGAAAAAATTGCAAGAAAATAAAAGTTGACAAGATAAAGTAAAGCACGTCTAGGTGAAGAATTAAAGTCAATGGACAAAAAATCATTAAAATACATCAATTTCCATAAACAATTGAAAGTTGCAATAATTTATATTTAATTGGGAGTATTAAAAGATGAGTAGAAATATATCGTTCATGCACGTCAAGTATATAAAATATATATTAAATGTTTTTCCGACCATTATAGTCGGAAATTTTGGTGTACATTCATAGTGTAAAAGGTAGAATTCCATTTTGCGACTTTTTTTTTTTTCTTTTTTCTTTTTTATCTGCAATTTTCGACACAATTTAAATATTAATTTCCCCATTGCAAGAAATGGTAGGCCTAAATCAAAATCTTCCATTGAATAATGGATTTTGAATTACAATCATAGCATATATGTTGAACATGAATTTTGAGAAAATTTTCATTTCAAATATAATAGGCGATACTTTTCAACATAATAGAGTGTTTTGTAATGGGTTTTATTGAAGGGTGACATAGCTGGCCCAGTTATTCTACAGTCTTCATCCAATAATGGACTCTAATATTTGTTTTTCTATTTAAAAAAAATACACTCTATAATGTAAAAAAAGAAAAAAAAAAAAAAAAGAAAGATAATAATTTACCTATAATTTCCAAAAAAAAAAAAAAAATTCAATTTCATAGGCACTTTTATCAAAAAGCATGTGGAGCCCTTTAGAGCATGCCATATAATTGTCGTAAAGTCGTAACAAAAAGACTTAAAAACCCAGAAAATGATATTTTTGTTTTTATTATTATTTGACAACTTCCAACATTTCATGAACTTGTTTCGGGCCCCCTATTACAACATACTTTATGCATACAAATAATTCTATTTTATAGGGTTTATATGCTTCTTGTCATATTATTATTGTTGTCGTTATTTCATTGGCTACTTTATTTTTTTTTATTTTTTAGACAAAGAAAAGTACGATTGTACAGTACGTACAAATTGCACATTTCGAGTTCGTATTGTTCTATAGAATTTCCATGATTGTTGGATCAATAGATATATAGTAGAAAATATGTTTTCATTATTCAGTTTTGTATTTAAAAACTAGTGGTTCGTTGATTGAATTATCAAATTGATCAATATGATTGTACTTTCAGTATTATACTTTACTATATCAAAATTTACATTCCTAGTAAGGCTTTCATGATTGATAGGCATATGTTGTAATAAATCTTCACCTACTTAAAGCATTGATTGGAGAAGCTTGTGGGTTGCAAATGTTCAGATGTTTTATTCGAATTTGGTGTTATATATATATATATATAGTATATATATATACACGATTGTGGACGTATGATTAGTGATAATGAAATACTTTATTAGAAAAATAGAAGTGGGTTTATCAATCTTTGTCTTGTATAGTTGTATTATTAGTTTCACATTCATCGGACTTAGAGCATCTCCAATGTATGCACTAAAATGGTGCAAGTTTTGCACCATTTTAGTGTCAGCTACAGTAACACTGCTCTAATGTATAACACTAAATCTTACACTACAAGTATATTCCACATAATATTCTTTTTTAACCCCATCTACTATTATTTCTTATATTTTACAAATAACACCCTACATTAAATTATTTATTACATATTTATCCAAGTTAATATTTTTTATATTTTATAAACTTATAAAATTATACAATGATTATTTAATAATAATAATACGTAATATTTTTTTAAATATTTTATCAACGAAATTAAAATTGTACAGAATATATAAAGATCGAATTATATTTAAATAATATATATAATGGACTTAA
Organism: Verbascum thapsus; assembly: GCA_963669365.1. Classification (NCBI taxonomy): domain Eukaryota; kingdom Viridiplantae; phylum Streptophyta; class Magnoliopsida; order Lamiales; family Scrophulariaceae; genus Verbascum; species Verbascum thapsus. Next base: position 1,116,067 of record OY770120.1, read on the forward strand.
TCGTAACATTCTCAAAATTAACATATATAAAATTTTCAAAAAATAACATATATATAAAAATATATATATATATTTAATCGTAATATTTTTAAAATTTAAGGGGTTAATTGTAATGAACCTTATTATACTATTTTATAAATATATATACTAAATTTAAAAATAAAAAAATCAAAAATAAAATAAAATACACCCAGGGCAATTTGCCGTGGGGACCCATTTTTAGTGATCCCATTGAAGCTCTATCATATATTATTTTTCTTAAATATTGACTATTAGAATGCTTTTAGTATTATATATATATATATATATATATATATATAAAAGAATGCTTATAGTGTTTTGCTTATCATTTTCTTTTGAATTATTATAATTATACTAATAATAATAATAACAACAATAATAATAATTATTATTATTATTGAAATGGCGAGCTCGAGACGTGATAATATTACGTTTGAACATGGATCGATCTAGAATACTTAGTAGAAATCAAAAGTTGCATTAAAACAAGTTTCAAGCTCCAACTATAAGGAATATTTTTCTCTTTTCCCTTTTTGTGTTAGAATAAATCATGATGGTAAACTCCAAAATACATTTCATAAAATATTTAATACTTATCAATTTAAAAAAAAATCTAAATAAATGATTAGATAAGTTGATCAAATATTGTATAATATTGAATATCTAAGTTTAAAAGTATTCTCATCTTTTTTATTATTATTATTATTATTATTTATTCTACTTGTTCAATTATTATATGATATTATATTATATTATGAAAGACAGATGATAAAATAGGGAATTGGGAATTAGGGTCGACATCTTATCTCCTGTGCATAAAAGACGAGAATTATTGTGCAGAAAATAATGGTGATATCCCACAAAACAAAAGTGTGTTTGAGGGCTTTGTACTTTCCTATTTGTCTTTACAATGTGTGAAATCATGTCACTCTACACACTCAAACACACGACATGCTCAAGTTGTAGGAGATTCTTGGAAATTTGAATTTTTTTTTATATTTAAAAGTTCAATATAAGTTTGAAAAAATATTTGGATATATGAAACATCTTGTAACATTAATTATTGGGGCCTAGTTTCGTTTAAATTAGAGTTATATGAGATCAAATTCAACTGATTCGTGAAAAATTATCATCTAAAATCGCACAATTATCTTTCTAAATTGAAGAATTCAAGTGGGTTGCGTTCAATTTATGTAGCAGTTATAAGAAACATCTTGTAAAATTAATTATTGGGCCTAGTTTCGTTTAAATCAGAGTTATATGAGATCAAATTCAACTGATTCGTGAAAAATTATCATCTAAAAATCCCACAATTATCTTTCTAAATTAAGTAATTGTCACGTTCAGTTTATTAGCAGTCAGGTGTTGATTTCTCGAATTTTGATTATAACTCTTACAGCTATTTGTAGTTGTAACTAGTACATAGATAATATATTTCTTTCTTTTAAATGTAAATTAAAATTGGAGACTAAGGGAGATAATATTGGCATTACAAATAAGATGATTAAATTTAAGGGTTTTTAAGATCTTAAAAATAGATTAAATTAAACATCTTATAAGATAGTTTGGGGTTTATAAGCTCACCGATACATCAAAATTATGATTGTATACAAATAAGTACTTAAATTGTACTAATAGTTGGCAAAGTTTAATTATTCCAACTTTAAATATTCTCAAAGTTGTATTCTCCACTTATAAATAGAAAAAACTTGCAAAGCAAGTATGAAAACTTCCAAGTTCCAAATCATACGTGTAAAGAAAGAACTCAAAATGGCTTTCTTTTTTAACTGTATTGATGGCTATATATACAAGACATCCAAAAATTCTTGCAATTAATGTCAAATAATTGTTGACATTTGTCAATATTTCAAACACTTGATAGGCCACATAATCATAATACTATTATGAATAAATTTAATAACCCTGAAAATATAAATTGATTATTTCAAATAAAATACGATATAATCGATGCAGTTTGTATAAACTCTGCTTGAATATTTTTTTTCTTAAAAAAAATTAAATTTGTGGCCACTCTAGAAACCCTAAATTTCATTTCGCTCTCTCATGTCTAATCTTTGTTTGTTTTTGTCACATCCAAAAGCATTACATTTATCTTTATTGATTGTTATTTAAGGGTCCCATTAAACCAAAACAATTCCAAAACCATTTACTATATGACAATTAAATCCAGCTGTTTTTCTGTTTTTTTTTTTATATACTTGACCTTTTTTTTTAATGTATTTGGGCATCTATTTCTTTCGAATTTTCTCCAAATTCCCATGCCCAGAAGTTTCTTGGATCGTTCAAAGTTCTAAAAATTTATAAAATATTTAGATATATAAGGAGAAAATTATATAATATTATTGATTTATGAATGTGAACTGAAAACTGGAAAAATATGCAAATACAAGTGGGGTTAAATGCCAACATTATTGGTTTATAAAGTCACTTATTCGAGAAAAAAAAAGTGTGACTCGATTCATTTCACCATCATTATTATTTATTATTATGAATTTTGTCATTTTCTTTTCTACTCAAACAATTGCGACTACTTGATTATGAATCAAAGTGGGCTTTTAAGAAGTTCTGAAAGTTGATAAACCTCGATTATACGTATTTTCTAGCCTAAGATTAGTCATTTCTATATCATTTTATGTCATGATTTATACCTCATATGCGTTTAATAGTTTTGTTACATGTTTGTATGGAAAAATCATTAATTTCGAGAAAGTAACGAAAAACGTATGAAAGGAGATACATGAGCGCTGCTTGGAAATATAACCGTATCTTGGGCTACAAACCTCCAATGTTAATGAGCCTTATATGTTTGGAAAGCTAAGATAATTACCTAAAAGTTTTGTGAAGATGACAAGATCCGGTTCAAACGTTTAAAGTCCCGAAAGTTATAAATACGCCTTGTTCCGAACCAAATGGCGCAGTCCTGGTAAAATGATCATAACTCGAGTTATACAACTTGGATTGGATCCAAATCAGTGGGGTTTTGAAGCTAAGACATAGATATACAACTTTGTAGAAGACACCAAAGCCAAATTCGGACCAAATACATGGCGTACGTACGCCGTGTTAAATCGCGTACAAACAACGAAGGCAGAGAATTAGGCCATCTCGCGTACGTACGCCGATTTGTACGGAGTACGTACGCCGTGTTAAATCGAGTACGTACGCCGTGTTAAATCGAGTACGTACGCCGCTTTACCTGAAGCCCAAATACTTTCGGCCCACATTCGGAGTTTATGTTTAGATTAGGTATAAATACCCCTTCCCAACATTGTTTTAGGGTTCGAATTTTATTTTCTTAAATTGAGTTGTAAAGATTGGAGATCGAGAGACAAGATTCAAGATTTTTGTAGACAATTTTATTCGGCAACGGGTTTAATCGAAATTATTTTCTTTAATCTCTTTTAATTCTTGTCGTTTCATCATGTCTACATTATTACTTGTTTATTGTGCTTTCGTATCTATGGAGTAATTCATATTATTCTGGAATCGGGACTAGCCCGATAATATGTTATCGATATAGATTATAGAATCGTTGATATTACATCGCGTATGCTTATGATTTGAATTCTTGATTATTAATGCTTGTGAATTTGCTGGCCACTTATTTGCATGTTCATAGATATTAGGAGAAAATTCTGAAAGGTGACGTCTATATCAGAACCCTAGAATTCAAACCTAGGATCCTAAATCACGAAAGTAGTTTTAGGTCTTTTGAGGAATCGATACACTATCATAGAGATTAATGAATTTGAGTTTAGTCTAATCATCACGAAAGTAGTTGATTAATTAGCTTGGGTAAATTGTTATACTTCGACAGAAGATAGTGAGTACTATTGGATAGTGTCCTTCATAAGTAGCGATAGTAATTTCATTGGTAATATAATTGAGTTGATAATGTTTGTCGTGGTGAACCCTAATTCCGGAATTTCCAATCATATATAACTCAAATCAATTTTTTTGCATTCTGTTTAGTTTTCTTTACAACTTATCTCGTGCTTTTGATTAGGCTTAGATTACTGATAAGTGATAGATTAGTACTTGATTATTCGGTCCTCGTGGGAACGATATCTTTTGTACTGCACCGAAGCCGTGCGCTTGCGGTTTAGGCACATCAAGTTTTTGGTTAATCACTCAAGTGTCAAAGGTCACAGAACGAACTAATCCATGCAGTAGCGATTCTATATGTATCATTTTTTTTTTTTTTTTTTTTTTTTTCAGATTGTGCCAGAAGACGTTGTTCTAAGTTGGTAGACTTGGAGGCCACTACCTATGTGTTTCGAAAACGGGTGATCCACTCAACTCCTATGCCGTGGACTACTACGTATTAGTGACTAGCCAGAAAATTGTAACTAAGCAGATGATATCACCGACAGAAAAGTTCATGCGTCATATGTATTAAAATGTCCGGCTTATTTTTCTCGAGTCAATCGTTGTAAGACGATCACAAAGATAAAGCTATCACTCAAAGTAAAAGTGTAATGCTAAGAAAGCATCCAACATCTTCGAATATCGCCATAAACACCCCCAAACTTGAAACGTACATTGTCCCTAATATATCGAAATGATATGCATGCGTAAAGAATTAAAAGGAAACAAAACCTGTTCAAGATTGGAGTCGCTCGTGTTGATTCCTCTATTTAGCTTGGCCAAAGTACAGAATGTCGCGTCTGAGAGCTCAATGCAGAAGGATTGAACTCGATTTTTTTTTTTTTGATAAAACTCGAATCAAAAGAAAAAAAAAACAAAAATAATGAAAAATAAAATGAAAACGAAAATAAAAGATACGTTTGGGTTGCCTCCCAAAAAGCGCTTGTTTTACGTCTTTAGCTCGACGTTACCATGCTTAGTGTAAATCCCGGATCGGACCCGATGACTTGGCAATTCTCCAATCGACTTTAGAATCTCGATTTATAGGTAAAGAAAACTCAGGTGCTTGTCGAATAGAAGAACTAAATAGCCCCTTCTTGAGTTTTTGTCGAGGGATCTTTTTGTCGTGCAAAGTTTTAATACCTTCCTTTTCAATCCTTGCACTTTCATGCGCATCAAATTTGAACTTATCTGGTTCACGACGTCGAAACTTCCTCTCCCCTCTAGTAATGTTTGAAGTCAACGATGGATTTTTCTCAAACAGTCGAGCAATATCAGCGACAACTTCATCTTCCTCCTCAATCGAGCCACCATTCAACAATCGTGCTTCTAATGGATCCTTATAGTGGTGCCTAGCAAGCTTGTCCGCAGTTATAGCCTTGTCAATCCTGTAACAAGAGTTCTCGATAGAGCAGTTAGCAACAGATTTATATAAACCAAATTCAACTCTCTCATCCCCAATATTCAAGGAAAGCCTTCCATTTTTAACATCAATAATAGCTCTTGCTGTAGCTAGGAATGGCCTACCAAGAAAAATGGGGATTTGAGAATCCTCATCCATATCGAGAACGACGAAGTCTGTAGGAATAAAGAATTTTCCTACTCTAATCGGTACATCTTCTAGCATACCTGCCGGATACTTCACGGATCTATGTAATCGTGGTAGGTTTTAACTCACCCAATTCTAACTTACGTGAAACAGAAAGTGGCATAAGACTAACGCTAGCACCAAGGTCACACAATGCATGATCAAAACTAACGTTACCTATTACGCATGGAATCGAAAAACTACCGGGGTCTTTAAGCTTAGGAGGTAATTTATTTTGAATTAATACGCTACACTCCTCAGTTAAAGCCACGGTTTCATAGTCCTCTAGTTTCCGTTTGTTAGAAAGAATTTCCTTCAAAAACTTAGCATAAGAAGGCATTTGTGCAAGTGCATCAGTGAATGGAATATTAATGTAAAGTTTTTTCAAAACTTCTAAAAATTTTCCAAACTGTTTATCTAATTTCGCCTTAGCTAATCTTTGAGGGAAAGGCACGGGTGGTTCATATGGCGGTGGAGGTACATACTCTGGCTCTTTCTCGCTTTTATCAGTTGTTTTGTCAATAGAGTTGTCGGGATGAGACGATTTTTCTTTTTCGACCTTCTCAGTTGACTCAGTTTCACTAATCCTAGTAGGCATCTTTGGACCTTCATAATCGGTTCCACTCTTTAAAGTAATAGCATTACAATGTTCCTTCGGATTTATCTCAGGTTGTCCAGGAAAAGAACCGGAATTTCTATTCGAGTTACTAGCTTGTTGTGCAATTTGAGTTTCTAGCATTTTATTATGAGTTGCTAAAGAATCGACCTTAGTTGCTAGTTGTTTAATTGCATCATTTACTATCTCATTTTGCTTAGTCTGGGCTACTACGAAACTCTCTAGAAGGGACTCTAGGTTCGATTTCTGTTGTGGAACAGGATCGTAAAGCTTCTGTTGGAATCCAGGTGGCTGCCTAAAGTTAGGATGTGGAGCTGCGTTTTGGCTTGGGTTATACGAAAAATTAGGGTGATTCTTCCAACCAGGATTAAAAATATTTGAAAACAGGTCGTTTTTTTGGTTGAAGTTATTCACAAAGTTGGCTTGTTCAATAGAGGGATTGTTAGGTACACTAGCTAGTTGACACTCTAATGCAACATGACCAACCATACCACATATTTCGCACATAGGAGGTGTAGTATTGACAGAATTAACATGCACGTTCATGGAATCTAGCTTCTTAGACATAGCCTCTACTTGTGCAGAAAGTAAAGTAATGGCATCAATATCATACTTACCTGGTGTCTTCTGTGGAATCGATCTTTCGCTAGACCATTGGTAGTGGTTCAGTGCCATATCCTCGATTAAGTCATATGCTTCATCGATACCCTTATTCATTAAAGCGCCTCCAGCTGCTGCATCGACTGACATCCTCGTGGTGTAAATCAGCCCGTTATAAAATGTATGAACTATGAGCCATTTCTCCAGCCCGTGATGTGGGCACAGTCGGAGAAGATCCTTGAATCGTTCCCAAGCTTCATATAACGATTCACCATCTCTCTGAGCAAAAGTCGTAATTTGATTCCTCAGTTGTGCAGTCTTGCTCGGAGGAAAATATCTCGCTAGAAAGCATTGCATGAGCTGATCCCATGTTCTGATTGAACCCAATGGTAAAGAGTGTAGCCAAGCTCTCGCCTTGTCTCTTAGTGAGAACGGGAATAACCTCAGCCTGATAGCATCCTGGGAAACCCCGTTCATCTTTAGAGTGTCACAGTACTCTAAGAACATTGACAAGTGGAGATTCGGCTCTTCAGTAGGTGCACCCCCAAACTGATTATGCTGAACCATTTGCAGAAGGGATGGCTTGAGCTCGAAATTGTTGGCCTCTACAGTAGGCCTGGCGATGCTGGAGTGAAGTGTCTGCGCATTCGGCGCTGCAAAATCCTTAAGACATCTCGCATTTGCGTTCGCATTTGCATTTGCAGCCGAGTTTGCATTCGCGTTAGCGTTTGCGTTGACGTTTACATTCACATTCTCTTCAGCCATCGTTATTTGTTTCAGCTGAGCTTGTTTCAGTTTTTGTTGTCTTCTCCTAGCACGAAAAGTTTGCTCGATTTCTGGATCAGGTTCGAAATCGATCTTACTTCGCATACAAGGAAAAATCGAAAACCTGAAATAAAACAGAAAAATAAAAATTAAAAATTAAAAATAAAATAAAATGGCTTAGTCTCACTAAAATCTGATAAAAACTAATATTGACTACTCAAACAATTGCGACTACTTGATTATGAATCAAAGTGGGCTTTTAAGAAGTTTTGAAAGTCTACCTCACAGTTATAATCATAGTATTTTTATAATGTTACAATCAATATTATATGAATTTCATAATTTATAATCATTGAATTTAAATCATATGATGATTTTCATATGAATCTAATGATTATAATCATAAAATCTTAAATCGCCTTACAAATTTCATATGAATTTTATTATATTTATAATTATGTTTGTTCTGAAATGTAATCTGGATAAGTCACCATCAATATACGTGTAATGTAATAAAACACATTGTGTGTTGGATACTAATTTCACTAGACAATTTTTATATGATGAAAATAATTGTTTTTCATTCCGTGAGCACTATAAGTATAGACGATGTGTGTTTTCCTCATGAAAAAAAATTATAATTATAAGATATATATATATATACATATATATATAACTTTCTTAACTATTTCAATTTTTCTTTTATATGTATGTATGTATGTATATATATATGTGTAATTTCCAAATGTGGGAAATTAAGGTTGTAACTTTTTGAGTATTGGTACTATCCAATGAGCCAATCCGAGTAACATTTTCATCCCTTAGACATCACTCAAAAGTGTATATTCTCCATTTTCGTCTATTAAAGCTTTATTTGAAATTCTCCCTTTTTTCAATTCTCATACTTTACAGCCCAATTCCAAATATCATATTCCCATGTAATTTTCACATACATATCAAAACTATTTGACCTTAAATTTAATTTGTTCTAATTAATTCACATAAAGTGGAATCACTTAATAATTAGTGGGATCGTACTAATTTCCTCTCTTCATAAACAAAGTCAAATTATAATGGGCGTTTACTATTGAATGATACTCATTATTTATTTAGAATCTTAGATCATACAACCGATTTATTTAATTGGTTACCTTTTTATTTTACTTTTTGGCCTTTTTCTAACATTCTCTTATTAGTGGAATTATGTCAATGTTAATTCAATAGTTTTTTTTTATGATAAAGAAAAATTCGCGGTTGTTTAATATTATAAATATATTTTTATAGTTCGAGAAGAAAATTGGGTCACGGCCAGTTTCGAGTTTGGTGATATTTTATATTCAAATTACCACACCTAGCATTATAAATATATTTCTTATATATATTTATATGATTTGTAGAAATGTGTTTTGCATATATCTTCTCATATAAAATTTGACAAAAATATACTTATAAATTAAAATTAATAATAAAAATTGTAACTTTCAAAATGAAAAAAGCCTAAAAATATGCATAAAATGTAATTTGACATATATTATTTCCAAAGACAATTTGCATCGTGCAACAATGGGGGCTGAAATGGAGAATAAATTACTTGGCGCCAAAGGAGGACAAAACCTTATGTCCTCCTCTTTCAAGGCCATATTATATACTACTTATTCTATATCCTTTTCTCTCTTGGATTTTTCAAAAATATAGATAAAATAATAAATCTCCAACTTTTTTATTTTTATAAGCTTACATATTCCATGACGTTTATTTATTACAATTATACTGTTTCACATACTGTCTTTGTTATTGATGGGTCCCTAATTTTGCATAGGGGCATTATCGTAATCTAATAAAGCGATTAATATAAAGGCAATATTAACACGTGGCCTCCAACCGTGGGCCCAACACAACGAGCCCATGGCCCAGCTAAAACTCTATAAATACCATCCAGATCAGCTAAATTAATTATTATCTGGTTTCCACTCTGAGAACTAGAATTACTAAATACTCTCTAAAGTCCACGAGATTGAGGAGTACAATTAATACGAACTACGAAGAGGCTTGATCCTACCTAAGTAGGTACGTAGGCAGCTCGAGGTTACTGAGCACAGCCCCACTATCTAAAAACACTTAATCTGGTCTGTCGTGAGTCGGGTCGGATCCCATCCCCACGTGATCCTCACGTGACATTACTATTTGATCCCGCATCATTTTGGCGCCGTCTGTGGGAAAGCGATTCACTCACTGAGAATGCAGACCAGATCTCGGGCATGTACTACTGAAGATAGGAGGGGCAGTAGCCCTCCAGCAGGAGGCGTTAGGAGGAGAGCTCCTGCTCCAGCACCTCAGTCGGACCCTACTGTGGGAGAGGCTCTGCGTCCACCTCCCCCATCAGCTGCTCCAAGGGTGGTCCCTCCCCCTGCAAGGGTGATCGAGATCACTCAGGAGGCACTCATGGCATTGGTGGAGGAAGCCTCTATCAGGGCAGCAGCTCAAGCAGTCCAGCAGTATGCTCTGAACCACCTCCCTCGGGGGGAGCTCCAGCCTAGTGCCGAAGCAACCGACTCCACCCTGAAGGGAAGGCCGCGGGGCACGCGTCGCTCACCTACCCCTCAGGGGTTCTCTCCCAGGAGGAGCGAGGCTCCGCGATCCCATGCGACACCTGAACGTGCTACCCGGCACCAGACTCTCTTATCCCCGCGTCGAGGTCTGGGGTCCCCGACCCCCGCGGGAGTGGCATCGAGGCACTCAAGTGTTCGAAGTGCGGAGAAGACCCAAGGCTTACCCAACGCTAGCGTGGGCTCTTCTCAAGAGCGACCCCCTAGGGGCCGAGACAGAGAGCGTAGTTCTCAAAGGTCCCCTCGCCGAGGTCGAAGGACTCTGACCCCCGAGGAGGCCCAATCACGACGCGAGTCTCGCAGGTCCCCCCGCCAAGCTCACAAGTCTCATGCTTCTGCCGAGGTTCACTCTAGGAGGGAATCCCGCGGATCACCTCGCAGAGGTCGGAGGTCCCCGACCCCCGAGAGGAGCCACCCTAAGCAGACTCTTATCCCCCGGGCGGTAGCTCCGCCGAGAAAGAGTCCTTTCTGTCCAGCCATACTGGCTGAGGCGATCCCACAAGGGATGAAAATCCCTCATCTCAACGAGTACGCTGGCACCGGGGACCCCCAGGAACACCTGGACAAGTTCAGCGCAAAGGCCGACATGTACGACCTTAGCGACGCGGCTTATTGCAAGGTCTTTAGGACTACTCTCACGGGTAGAGCTTTGTCTTGGTTCAACCAGTTGCCCTTCGGTACTATTACCGGGTTTGAGCAGCTGACGCGAAGGTTCTTGCACCATTTTTCCATGAACAAAAATTATCCCAAGACCGCGTCGCAATTGTTCACCGTTGTGCAACACAATGATGAGCCCCTCCGAGACTATGTGCGACGCTTCTCTATGGCAGTGTCGGAAGTACCTCATGTCAACCACGAGCTACTGTCCAGCATCATGCAACAGAACCTCCGTTTGGGCCGATTCAGGGACTCCATAGCGGGAAAGCCACCATCAACTCTGGAGGAGCTGCTCTCCCGGGCAGAGAAATATATACGGATCGAGGAGACAGTAGGACTCCCCAAGACCGAGGTAGGCGAGAACAAACGAAAGGCAGAGAAGATGACAAACTTCTGGAGCCTAAGGAGCGCAAGCATATGCCTCCTCCAGGCTTCTCCCAATATACCCCGCTAACGCTATCTCGTGAGCAAGTGTTAGCCATAACGGAGCAGCAAGGGATAGTGAGCTGGCTAAAGAGGATGAGGGACAATCCCGCCAGGCTGAGGTCAAACGACTATTGTCGTTTTCATCGAGACAAAGGGCATACCACCGAGGATTGTCATCACTTGCAAGTGGAGATAGAGAAGTTGATCAAGAGAGGTTATCTGCAAGAGGTGGTGTCCACGACTACCGTCGATGAAGAGATGGACAACCCCCCTGTCAATGGGGTGATCCCATGAGGAGCTACCAACCCTGTCATGTATAACGTCACTAGCTGCGAGGCGGAGCTATCAAGATTTATTTTACTTATTTCAAAAATCGTATCGAGTCGACCCAGAGCCGAGCGTTGAATAAAGTGCCCTTTCGAGCACGCTTTTAGTATTTGAATGTTTATCTCTGACCATGTATCGAGTTGGCCTAGAGCCAAGCGCTTAATAATGTGTCCCTTTCGAGCACACTTTTAGTTTTAATGACTATCTTATTTTTCTTAACATTAACGTGCATGTCTCAAAGAAAGTCACTTCGTCTAAGCATTATTTGACGTCTAAACCTAGATAGGGGTCTGAAGTTCCCAAGTGTGAGAGCTCCCCCCAACAATACTTAGACTCAAGGTCGAGGTTACCACGCGCAACCCCCCTACGAGCATATATGAGGCTTGAAGCTCCCAAGTGTGAGAGCTCCCCCCAACAAAACTTAGACTCGAGGACGAGGTTACCAAGTGTAACCCCCCTACGAGCATACATGGGGTCTGAAGCTCCCAAGTGTGAGAGCTCCCCCTAACAATACTTAGACTCGAGGTCGAGGTTACCACGCGCAACCCCCCTACGAGCATATATGAGGCTTGAAGCTCCCAAGTGTGAGAGCTCCCCCCAACAAAACTTAGACTCGAGGACGAGGTTACCAAGTGTAACCCCCCTACGAGCATACATGGGGTCTGAAGCTCCCAAGTGTGAGAGCTCCCCCCAACAATACTTAGACTCGAGGTCGAGGTTACCCCGAGTAACCCCCCTAAGAGCATAAATGAGGCTTGAAGCTCCCAAGTGAGAGGGTTTCCCTCATCAAAAACTTAGACTCGAGGACGAGGATACTACGCGTAACTCTCCTACGAGCATAGTGAGGCCTGAAGCTCCCAAGTGCGAGAGCTCCTCTCATTAAAAACTTAGACTCTAGGTCGAGGTTACCCCGAGTAACCCCCCTAAGAGCACCCATGAGGTGTGAAGCTTCCAAAGATGCGAGCTCCCCTCAACAAAGCATAAACCTCAAAAATCGCCTAAGTGTCGAACCCATTGTGCCTCAACACTAGCGTTCAAGCCCAATGTCTTCGACAGGGGGGCACAATACGGGACACGCCTTCTTCAAAACGCCTTCTTTCTTTAAAAAAAAAAAAAATTGTGTATATCAACTCGTTACTACGAGGGTGCCTAAGTCACAATGCTTATCCCAACACCCTCGACATGGGGGACATGCAAAGGAGGATAAAACTAGCACACTAAAAAGTCAGAACTATCGAGAATCAGGCGAACCCGACGGAGCTCGGGTCCGCCCCACCGCCGCGGAGGCAGACCCCCCTTAGGGGGTCCTCCTCCGAAGGGGGTCCACCCCACGCGGGCGGACCCCCTCCGCCCTAAGGGGGTCCGCCCCGCCGTCCCGGAGGCGGTCCCCTCTTAGGGGGTCCGCCTCCGAAAGGGGTCCACCCCGCGCGGGCGGACCCCTCCCGCCCAAGGGGGCGGAGCGGACCCCCTCTTAGGGTCCGCCCCGCCTCCGAGGGGCGGACCCCCTCCGCCCTAGGGGGCAGAGCGGACCCCCTAAGGGGGCCGCCCCGCCGCCCCGGAGGTGGACCCCCGGGTCCGCCTCCGAAGGGGGTCCGCCCCGCGCGGGCGGACCCCCTCTGCCCAAGGGGGCGGAGCGGACCCCCTGAGGGGGTCCGCTCCGCCGCCCCGGAGGCAGACCCCCGGGTCCGCCGGGGGTCCGCCCCGCGTGGGCGGACCCCCTCCGCCTTGCCGGCACGGAGGCGGGCCCCCCTTAGGGGTCCGCCCCATCGGACTCCCTTGGGGGATCCACTCGACGTGGACCCCCTTAGGGGGTTGCCCGAGACCTTCTTCTACCCATACTCACACGTACCATGAATCGAAGAGGAGGAGAGATCTCGCCTTGAAGATTCGGATTAGGAATTCACCTTCTCCAAGAGTTAGAGGAAGGATGTTCACAAAGAAGAATATGTCCCATCTCTCTGACTTTCTACTCCCGAGAGCCCACGCAGTCGAGCACTCGGGAGTGGGGGGCATATGATGGGTCCCTAATTTTGCATAGGGGCATTATCGTAATCTAATAAAGCGATTAATATAAAGGCAATATTAACACGTGGGCCTCCAACCGTGGGCCCAACACAACGAGCCCATGGCCCAGCTAAAACTCTATAAATACCATCCAGATCAGCTAAATTAATTATTATCTGGTTTCCACTCTGAGAACTAGAATTACTAAATACTCTCTAAAGTCCACGAGATTGAGGAGTACAATTAATACGAACTACGAAGAGGCTTGATCCTACCTAAGTAGGTACGTAGGCAGCTCGAGGTTACTGAGCACAGCCCCACTATCTAAAAACACTTAATCTGGTCTGTCGTGAGTCGGGTCGGATCCCATCCCCACGTGACCCTCACGTGACATTACTATTTGATCCCGCATCAGTTATATATATATATATACACTTTTTGCAACATTAAATAATCTGTTTTTTTTTTTTACTTTTCAGAACAAAACAAGGCTAGAATTTAAGTTTGATTATGCAATTAATACACATAAATTAAGAAAAAGTGGCAACAAAATATAGTTAATTATATATATATATACATATATATGTATGTGTGTGTAGTTATTATTATATATGAATAAAGTACTTAATTATATAAACCTAATATTTAAAAACCTATTATTAAGACTATGTCTTGAATTTGATTGTTCAACTATAAAATTATAAGGCAGAACTCTAGAAAATCATAAAAATTATAAACTTAGCAAAATTTGAAGCAAATTCAATCAACGTGGCAAATTAATCATTGATAGACCTTGTATAACTAATTCATTTAATGTTAAAAAAATTGTTACAAAATTATAAATTCAACATGCATATATATATATATATATATAGTTTATACTTAATATAAGATGAAATATAATTTCGTAACATGTATTAAAAGTTGTTTGGTCTTGCAAAAGAAGGAACCAGAAATGAATAAATTGAAATACTTATATGCAATTTTTTACATATAGAATTAATCTTAAACTAGTAAATTTTTTGTTTATTTTAACTAAATTAAATTATGGTGATAAGATAAGATAAGATGATGACCAATAATAATACCTAAGTGAGAATGATTAATTTCTACCACACCTTCCTAATTGTATGAACATCACATGTGAGTATGATTAGCTAAGATTTCTTATGGTTTATACTAATGTTAATAGTCATCATCAATACTATATTTTCTAATTTTTGAATGTTTAGCTAATTTAAGAAATTACATCTCCAATAAATTAATTTAATTGTAATGAAAAAATAAAAGATATTTTGATTAAATATTTCTATTTATTAATTTTCGTACTAACAAATAAAACATATAAAAATAGAAGTTACGACTGAATCTGGAAAATCAAAAATAAAATCACCTAATTGTTTCACATATCTGAAGCAATTTGTGCGTCTTTATAGATTCCAGACCGATTCTGTCTAATTAAAATTATAATTTTTTGAAAAGCCCATAAAAATAATTTATATTTTACATCATTGAAACAATATGCATATCAATATATGGAACTTAGAATACAATTTATCAAGACATATTTGACCTATTTTGGCATAGACATAATCATAAAGAGCCAATTTTAGCTTACTGCTAATAGTAAGTAGGTCTCACTAAACTAATGTGTAACCACTCATCATCAAAAGAGCTCATATTATTATTAACTCACATGATTTGTTTAGGTGAATTTATGTACATGCAGGCTAAGAAGGGGCATTTAACCTATAATTTAGGTAGGATTAGCAATTATTAATGCCCAAATCATAATTAGGAGTCCCCAATATTTTCAAGAGAATTTGTTTTTAAGTTTTATATATTCTGTTTATGATTTTAAAATAAATTCTTTTTATCCCATAAATGATATCTAATGTTTTATTTTTATTTGTTTCTAATTATTTATCAATTTATAAAGAGATTAAAAAAAATTGACATAATTAATTTGTTAATTGATGTTGTATTTAGTTGATCTTAGGTATTTTTCATTAATAGTTAAATTGAATTAGGAAAAATAAATAGGGATATTAAGTGTAATGGGTGAAGAAAATGAGCTTGTAACAGCTATAATTTGTCGAACAATTTTTCAACAGATTGAGTTCAATAAAATTTGTCTTCAACCTATCAAATGTAGCAACACAAGTGTGTTTTTCCAAAAAATTTGACATCCAATAATCTATAATAAATCGATTACATAAAACTCGATATATTACACAGCTTTTCCGATTACTTATAGTACATCGACTGCATAAAATTCGATATGTTATAGAATTTTCCCGATTTTACCCATATGTAAGACTAAGGCCTTGTTTGTTTATGTTTTCAAAATCCATTTTCAACTTTTTAAATCACAAAATTCAAAATAAACTTAACACACCAAATTTTCATCCAAATTCTATTTTTTTTTCAACTCTACTTTCCAATCTCATATATAACTAACTATTTATCATATATATAACTTTTCACAAATTTACCAATCAAATCAATCATTATTTCACTTTCTCTTTCATACTTTACACTTTGTTTTATCTATATTTTTTATTTTTTATTTTAATAATTATTATATACATCACTAACACAATTATTATACACATCATTTATCAACTTATTACTATTGATTTGACATGTCTTATAACTTTTAACCTATTTCTAAAAATATAAACAAACATCTACCATTTTTACATGAATTTCCATAGTACACTATTTACGAAAAAAATTTAAAATTTTGTCTCAAAAACATATACGAACAAAGCCTAGAAAAAGCCAAATCAAGCAAATTGTACTACTTGGATTTATCTCACCACTTCCATCAATAAGACATTAATTATTGGAGTTGCTTGTGGGGTCATGATAAGACATTTTCAAGTATATTTAGTAAAATCATCACTATTTTGACATTGTGATAAGTTTTCTAATTTTTAGTCAATAATTTTCCACAAAAAAAAAGGTAAAGATAAAATCTATTGCTTCACAAATATCAAAACTATTTTTAATAAGTATAAATTTATGTGTGGTTATAGTAAGCATAATTTAGTTTTTGACACATGTCAAACCTTAAAAAAAAACATTTTGCCATATTTTATTTAAGCCCAAACATTTCATCATGTTAAAAAAATGTACTTTTGCATAAAGAAATAAATACCAACATAATTGGTTGATAATTATTCATGCATATGAATGAAATAACTTTGACCTCAACTTCATGTATAAAAAAAAATAACACCATAAATAATAAATTAAAAAATATTTGATACTAGAAAAAAAATACTTTAACATTCTCTGTGTCTTTCAATATCGAACAGCACACAAATCAATTACTATAAATATGCTTAATACTATTAAAATAGTTACACATGCAGTTTAAAGTGACCAAGCGCATTCAAATAACCAATAAAATACTACTTTATTTGTGGTGAGCGGATTCAGATCCCAATCTCACGCGTTATTCACGTGATATATATTTAATCTTGTATCAATTTCAAATCTTAAACCCTCGTTATATTGATATGATAATTAATATTTGGTGAGTCTACTCTCAATATTTTAATTGTCTATATAATTATAATTATTTGTTAAAGTCCTTTACACAAAAATTGCAAATAAATCCCTACACGAAATGGGCCTCGGGTATGGGCTTCGGGCATCGTCCAGATACATTGGAGCATTTCCCAAAATCAAAAGCGCGTGAGCCGTCAGGCCTAAGCGAGTGATCACTTTTAATGAAAAATACAAAAAAATAGTAATTAGGTACATTCATTGTACATATTAAATTCAAATATTCCAATAAATAGATTAAATAATTTAGTATCTATGATAAGAAAGAAAGGGAACATTTAGTGGTATTATTATATAGTAAATGATTTGATGTCCCTTTTGTATTTATGTTATTATTACTTTCACACCTTCCTTTCACTTTCACCATTTATTTAATCTTGCTTTGTTTTAAGCTCAATTGGAATTATTGGAGTTTAATAGTAAAAGAGTAAAACTCCATAAATCAACTTGCACAATATAAAAAATTATCCTCAAAATTAAATGAATTTAAATAATTAAGTTTTGATCTGTGAGAATCTTTGATTATTTTCTCAATTTTCGATATCTTATAAGTTGAACATAAAATTACTCGAAGCTACAATACCAATAAACTTTACTCTCTGTTTTTTTTTCACGGGTTTTAAATCCGAAAGTATAGAAAATTGTGGGTTATTTTTAAAAGATTATATTTCTAGTTTCTACATGCACAAATTTGAACTCAGATATTTTTTAAATAACTAGAGTAATCTTTTTATTTATCTCATTTTAAGTAATCAAACATTATAAACGAGTATATTTGGTAACTTATCGAACTTCAATTAAATCCGATTCGATTCACAATTCTAGTGGTAACTAATTTTTGTCACATAAATAAACTTTATAATAATTTTTTTATCTACATTATGTAGTCAAATTTATGTCTATAACAAAAACACTTATTAGGGAGTCACATTCACGTGACACCACTGAAATGTAACATGGCATATTTGTACCTTAAAATTCACTCAATTATGAGTTTTAATATTTTAATTAGACCCTTCAACTTGTGCTAGGCCTGAAAATGACTTCTAATAAAAAATGCCCATTTTTTATTTCTCATGAAAATATCTTTTAAACCACTATTTTTAACTTTACCCTTCCACACAAATTTCAAAAACCTTTTTCACTGTTACAAAATTCTCTCAAAATGACTTTTTATGAAAAAACCCATTTTTTATTTCTACAAAAGATTATATCTTTATGAAATTAAACTCATCATTTACCATTTTCCTAATCAATTGTGTTAAATCACTGTTTTTCACTTTTATCCTTGATTTTTTACTGTTACAAAATTCAAAGTAAAGTCTTCCCCAAGAACCAACCAAAAGTTAGATTCCCTTTTCATCTCTCTTTCACTCTGTTTTACGGCTGTATCTATAGCCCTACTATAGCTGCTGCTCTGTTTTTAGCTCTGTTTGACACCTATAAAAGGCCCCCCTGCTTCATTAAAGCTCTTCTCCTATCTGTATTTTTATTTTGCTCAGTTGTTCATATAGAAATTCAAGAAGAAAAAGGTGCAGTAAATGTATGCTGAAACAGGGCAAATGTTCCCATACTTTCAACAGTTTGATGAGTTTTGCTGCTCACAGAAGCCCAATGCTTCATGGGTAAAGATCATTTCTTTGATTTCTTTGTTTCCTTGATCAGCAATTGTTTTTTGTTTTTAAGTGTGATAGTGAATGCAAAAATTTCAAGGGTTTTCGTTCTCTTTTTTCTGTGTGTTTAAAATTATAACGATAGTTTGGATTTTCTTCAGTTTCTTTTAGTTTATTAGCAATTATAATTGGTGGGCTTCATTTATTCTCTCAAATTACTGTTTGATTGTGCAGAAAAATTTGGGGGGAATTTAATGAACATTTTCAAAAAAATTGTTTTTGCTTAATGTCTGAAGGCCCTTTTGAATCTTGATCCTGAACTTTTGATTATGGACATTTTTTCTGCAATTTTTAAAAAAATATATAAGAAATCCCATTTGAGTGCTGAAAAAATGGTCTTAGTTGAATAAGCAAAAGGAAAGTTGCTTTCTTTTCTTCAAAATTTGATTTTTTTTGCTTCAAAGATTCCACTTATCAAGAAGGAACTTTAAGGGAAAGCACTTTGGAGTTCTTTATTATGTGCTGTGGTCTATATATATAGAATCAGAAAGAAATTTGGGCAACATAATACTACAATCATTAGTTCTTTGTTCTTCACTCACATGGCAATTCTTCTACAAGTTCAAAAGAAATAATTAGGACATAATTTTTCATTTCCCAAAAAGATATTTTTTTTTCTTCTGATTTTCACAAAATATGTGAAGTTTTATCTTCTGATGCCAACTACTTGTTTGATGATTCACTTTTCACCCTACTCATGCTTATTAAATATGAAAAAGTGGGGGTAGAAAAGCTAAAAGCTAACCCCTTCTTTATATGGTTGTTAATTGTTATTCTAAACGTTTCTTGTTTTGCTTTGGGATCTCCATTTGTAGGTAAAAGTATTTTCATTCCCCTTCAAAGGGCTAATCTCTATATCTCTTGCTTTTCATGTTCTAAGAATGGTTTTTTGCTTAGCGATTCTTAGTGAGTACCGGGATTTCAAGTCTCTTAACAGTTATTACCATACGTGTACTTTTGAATCCCACATGAATGGTTGTGTTTATCACGGGAGCGAATTCAAGTCTCCGGTACAATATTCTGATTTGTGGGTCCAACCATATGAATGATTGAGTTTGTGAGCTCCTAACAAGGGTTGATGATGATAGCATTAGGATCTTAGCTAAGGGAACTCGATTAGGTTTCGATTTCCGAGGAAATGATAAGTGAAATTTTTTTGGATCACTTCAATTATTGGGACTAGTTTGGGGAAACTTTGCCTAAAATCAAAAGTTAGATGACAAATTCACAATGTTTAGTGGCCAATAACCATGTTAGTGTCCTCATGCCTAGGTTTTTTGTCTGGACCAGGAACTTTCTCGTATAACGACTAAATTTCGAGCAAAGTCTTGTATCATGTGATATGTACATATTTCATATTGACTTGATTTGCCAACAAACTTCTATGAGTTGCTTGTTTGTATCTAGTGTAACTTGTAGTGGAGTTTTAGCTGGATTTTAGGATCTGTCTGACTCGAGACATCTGAATTAACTATGGCCCCTCACGTTTTGTAATGCTGCTTTGTCCTAACATGGGACCTAACAAGTTGGTTCAAACTAAACTCATATATTTGTTTTGGTTAATATTGTTTAACGATTTGTTACCTACTTCATTGTAAATTGTTACTAATTGTTATGAATAATGATTGATATTCATGTCGATATACTGATAGTAAAGGTTCACAAAGACATAATTTTTCACGACAAATTCATGATTCTTAATATAGGCCATCCCGAGTAGCCTCGTTCAGACATGCTCAGTATCCGACTACAACTTCTGGGGCGAAGGAGATCTATTCAAAGCCCCCGAGCCCATAATCGAAGAGCAAATTATAGACCTCGATCCAATGACAGCTGCCATTTCGATGATTTCTTGTGGCGAAAATGTCATTTCACCCCAATCGTTAACTGTATCTAATATCGAATCATCGATGGACAATGGGCAGCTTCTCAGCGAGATATTCTATGAGTGCCAAAAGGATCTTTTGGCCAAAGAAGGGAACGAAACGCCGTTATCTGAAGTTCTTAACATCAAAATTCCTAGTGTAAAGACCGATGAAATCATGACCGTTGATCAAAACGGGCTTGATGAGGGCTCGTTCCAGAAGAGTGTTAGCTCGGGTTGTTTAAGGTCGATGGAACACGTGCACGAGCCCAACGGGACCCATTCTCTGAGGCCAAATTTCCTCGATTTTCCCGTTATGGACTTTGGGACGGTTTATGGGATGCGAAGGGCGTTTAGTGAAGGGGATATAAAGGTCAAATTTTACTTACTCTCTTCTATGTAATCATGTTTAGTTTTAAGCATTATGATCGCTTAGGGTGTGTTTGGATTGAAGGATTTGGATTTGGGGGAGGGGATTTGGAGGAAGGATTTGAAATGACACCTGGAATGGAGTCATTTGAAATCCACCGTAATTATGGGGAAAATAGGTACAAGGGATTTGAAGTCCTTCGTAATATGAATTCACCCAAACGAACTTAAATGGATTTGTCGATGAATTTGTAATCCTTCAATTCAAACACACCCTTAAGTTTGGAGATTCAAAAGCACAAGAGGGATTTGCAAACACAATGAGCTGATAAACACTTAAAGATTAGAGTTTGCAAATAGTCCTATATTATGGATAAATATATGATAAAGAACGGATATAACGTTTTTCGGGTACTTGTTAACGAACAAATATGGATCAGTTTCTTGTGAAATGATAAAAATTCTCGTGATTTTTGGTTCGGGTTTAGATGTTTTTGGGCTCTTTCGACAGGATAGGGCAAGGTGATTGATTCTGAGTTTTTATGAACAGAGTCTTGGCAATGATAATATATGCCCCATTCAATCCCCGATGGGGCAGCCGAAGATTATGAGCAGTTGCACTTCAGACGTTCGAATGGAACAGCTTTCTAGATACCGCAGTAAAAAGGCGAAACGAAATTTCGGCAGAAAAATCAAGGTAAATTTCGAAAATCTTCTGAATTTTGTTCTTAAAAATGAAAATAGATTCCCATTTGTGTTTGTTATCTTAAATTGTGCTACAAACCTAATATTTCAATACTCGACTCTAGATCGATCATTGGCTCGTTTAAGCTTGGTTTGTTTACATATCAAACCAAAGCTGAATGAATATTTGTGATCACTAAGCTTTGCAGTTCGAAATTCGGCTGACTTGTAAAAAATGATAAAAAAAAATATGTGGAAAACTTAGGCCATGTTTGGTTTCATTTTAAGCTTTTGGCCAAAATTTTGACCAACTTGTATTTGGTCTTCACAATTTTGCCCCGAAAAAATGCCTAATTTTTTGATCAAAAAATTTGTATTTCTATTTTGAAGTTTAATACACTTTCATAGCCCACTTTTTTTTTTATATATATATAGCACCTTTTATATTACACACATATAACAATCATAACAATTTTAATATTATACTATAATTTTCAATCACTAATTAATTACTAAAAGACAAAAGCTTACGTGATTTGACTGCATTTGTGTTCCCTATGGAAACAAAAACAAACACTATTTTACTAAAAAATTCACCCAAAAATTAACAATCAATATAAAAACCAAACGCAATCTCACCAAATATGCACTGTGTTAAAAAAAAAAATACTAACAATTCTCACCAAAATACTCAATCAAAACAAAACCAAACATAGTGTTAAGTACTTAAACATGACTCAATTTCAGCTCGATTAAAACTCGACCAAACTCAAACACAAATTTTAAAGTACAACCCTAATTGTGCTATTGTTTGAGTAAGTTTTCAAAGAGTTTTATTACTATTACAACCGTTTATATGTGATGAATCTCATTTTAGATTTAACAGTATAGATTTCTCGTTCAATTTGAAAGCTTATTTGGAGTACACTTTGTGTTTTTCGTTTTTTTCAGTATGCTTGCAGGAAGGCTCTAGCTGATAGCCAACCGAGGATCCGTGGACGGTTTGCAAAGACATGAAAAATGGAAACTTAGCAAGAAGATATAACGGGATTACGCTTATTGAGCGAATTAATAAACGTTAGTTCTTATGACTTGACGAGTCGTTATAGGTCTTAATTAATAAGCTATTAGTTTGTTTAGTTGTAACTGCCATAATTTCATATGTAGATCAAATGGTGTACTAGATTTGTACATAAATGTTTGTTGTAATAATGAAAAACAAGTAAGATCTATTTGTAATTTCATGTATCTTCTTGACTTATATATGGTGGCATTAAAATTTGTACTTGATATATAAATATGTCAAGTGGGCTTGGCCCAAAAGATTTAGTACCAAGTTTGTAAACTTAAATTAGTTTGGGCTTCTTCATTGGAAAGTTTAGGACTTGTGAGCCCATTAAGCCTAAAGTTCTTTAATTAACCACTTAATTAAACTAAAATCAGTAAACCTATAAACCTATAAAGTTTAATTAACCACTTAATTAAACTAAAATCAGTAAACCTATAAACCTTATTAGAAACAATTTATAAACAATTTAGCAACTTTCATTATTTGAAATCTTTAATATGAGTTGGAATTTGGAACTATAATCTTTATGGTTGCTTTTTTTTTTCTCCAAAAACCACCGGCGGTGGCGTCAGGCTTTGCCGCCGCCCCATTTTTTTCCTCCACCACCGTCCACCAAAACCTCCGGCGGTGGCGCAAGGCTTTGCCGCCCCCACCTTTTCTCTCCACCACCACCCATTTTCCTCACCACAAAACTCAAAATAGTCAAATTGGCTTATAACAAATGACATCAATTTCAACCTGCAACCCTTTTCTTCTTTCTTTCTTTCATTTTTGCTAAGTAGTTTAACCTGCAACTCTTTGAACCATCAATATAAGACTTAGTAACACCATTAACACTATTTCTCCGATCACCTTCTCAAACATATCCACCACCTCGGATCGCCAATCGGGTTGTACTTTTCCGATCCCCTATAACTTTGATAATTTTTTCAACAACTATTTGACCCGCCGGAAAACAAAACTCCGGCCGACTGTACACCGGAAATTCAAA
The DNA here is from genome assembly GCA_963669365.1 of Verbascum thapsus. Lineage (NCBI taxonomy): Eukaryota > Viridiplantae > Streptophyta > Magnoliopsida > Lamiales > Scrophulariaceae > Verbascum > Verbascum thapsus. The sequence goes on from OY770120.1 coordinate 1,139,791, forward strand.
AATTCCCTCCAAAAATTAAATGTAACAAACAATCAATTACTAGTGTAGTAATTGAAAAACACAGAACTCATTTAATTTTGACATGAAATTATGAAATCAAGACAAAAAAAAGAAAACCCATTTACCTAATTACTCATTCTTCTGCAATCCAAAATCTAAAAGACATTAAAAAGAAAAAAACAACCTTAAAAGGAGGACCAGAGCCATGTCTGCACCAGGTTGTCTAAACATGCACTTACGGTGCAATTTAGCATCACATTGTTGCATTCACAATCATAACGCCCCCGACCCTTCCCGTATAAACACTTCATTTCTCTTTCTATACATACACTTCTCATGTATCTATATATATCATCAGTCTTTGCAAAATTATTAAAAAAAGTTCTAATTACACATACACTCTTTGTATCTATCTACACATGCACAATTTTATCTCTCTCATCGACAAGAGAGAGTCTTGATACAGAGATAGATCCCTATTTCTATATTTATTTATCTCCGAACATCAAAAAATTCGGAAAATTCTTCAAGAAACTAACGATGGTTTGTTAATCGTGCGCGGCGTTAAGTGGGATTAGTGTTGATCGCGGTGAAGATTTTATTCGGGGTTTGAATGTGTGTAGAGTTTGAAATCTTGATCAGGGTTTCGAATTGAGTAAATTTGGGGATGATAATAAAGAAGAGCTTGAAAACAGTAATGCCGAGATTGAACCGGAGTGGTATAGGGGACTCGACCGGTGGTGATGACGACGATTCAATTGCGATTAAGAAGAAAAGGAAAATCTCAAACGGTTATCATCCTATGCATCTACAGGTTGCCGCTGGTATAATTCCAATCCACGGCTATGGAATTCAAAAAATCGGCGGCGGAGCAGCGACGGAGACGAAACTGAAGGAAGAATCGCGGCCGCCATTAGTGAGAACTTCGAGAGGTAGGGTTCAGGTATTGCCATCTCGATTTAATGACTCTGTTCTAGTTAATTGGAAGAAAGAGAAGAGTATTAATAAGGATACAGTGCAAAACTCTGTTTTGAAAACATAGTATGTGCCTGTTAAAGAGAAGAATAGTAATAATAAATTAAGCTTAAAAAACCCGAGGATTCGAGGCGATATTGTCAATAAAAGGAAGCTTAGTTATGGCAAGATTACTAGCCATCAATGCCATAACTTTTCGCCATTTCGGAGGATGAGATAGAAGAGTTGAGGAATGGTGATGATGATTTGGATGATAGAACGTATAGTTCGAAGGATTTTGTTGAAGGTCATATAGTGTGGGCCGTCTCGGGAAATCATTCTCCTGCTTGGCCAGCTATTGTGCTCGATCAAGATTCTCAAGTTCCTCAACAAGTTTCAAATTTTCGGGTTTTTGGCACTGTTTGTGTAAACGGGACACAGAGGGTAAAAATTCTAGTTTATTTTCTATGTTGTAGTTATTTCCATCTGCAATATCTAACTAATGTTTTACTGTTGTCAAGTTGGTTGTCTGAAAATAAGGTTGTAAAGGTGTATACGCTTATGTCTTTTATGAGCAGGATTATGCATGGATCAAACAGAGGATAATATTTCCATTTGTAGATTATTTAGACAGGTGCTTAATTGTTTTGTATATTTGAGGTAAATGAATTGGAATCACGATTAATTTGTTTGTACAGATTTCAGGGTCAAACTGAACTGCACGATAGAAAGCCTGGTGAACTTCGTTCTGCCATAGATGAAGCATTTCTAGCTGAAAATGGCTTCAACGATATGTTGATGGTTGAAATCAATGCAGCAGCTGGCAACTTGGATCATCTACGTTCTGTTACTAGACGGGTTTTTGAGGCCTCTGACTCAAACCAGGATCAAGATCACAGCTCTGTGAAACAGGTAAATCCAATAAAATTAATCTTACAATGATTTTGCTTGTTCAAATCCAATTTTCTATAAGGAAATGATTAAAGTTTATCTTTTTTCAGCAGGGTGTATTTATGGAGAAAGAATCGAAATCTTGTGAAGCCTGTGGCACAAGCATTGCACATTCCTCGTCAAGGACATCGAACGATTCAGCTTTTGGAACCAATCGTTTGTGTGCTTCTTGTTTTGCCTTGATCATTTTTCATCATCATCTTTTTTCAACAATTTGTTTGTTTAATGAGTAATAATTGTTTTCTGATTCAGTTGAAGAAAAATAAACACTATTGTGGCATATGCAAAAAGATTCGAAATCAGTCGGATAATGGAACTTGGGTAAGATCATGTTAAAGCTTATAAGAGTCCTTTATGTCCACTTATATGTGATTATATGTAATTCTAATATCTCTTTTTTACTTAAATCAGGTTCGCTGTAACGGTTGTAAAATATGGGTCCATACAGAGTGTGACAAATTTTCGGAAAACAATTTCAAGGTCTTTATTCAGATTCTGTTCAAATTTATTTCTTGATACCTTAAGTTATACTTGAAGATCTTATATACCAATTTGCTTTGGTTCTAGGATCTTGTAACAAGTGACTATTACTGCCCTGAATGCAAAGCTAGGTTTAACTTTGAACTATCTGATTCAGAAACTAAACAGGTTAAAGCTAAGTAAGTTTTTTGTTGTCCATTTGACCTGAAGTTTTATTCGTGTTTTCGGCATTAAATGTCTAATACAACTATAATTCTTGATGTAGAAATAACAAAAAGAATGGGAATTTTGTATTGCCTAACAAAGTTGCCATTGTATGCTCTGGCGTTGAGGGTCTCTATTTTCCGAGTCTTCATTTGTAAGCATTAAGTACTTTTCCATTTCTATTGTGTCTCATTTGCTGGAAACTATAAATGCAATTTTTTGCCCTGTTGTAGAGTTGTTTGCAAATGTGGGTCTTGTGGAACGGAAAAACAGGCGCTCAGTGAGTGGGAAAGACACACTGGTTCGAAAACTAAGAACTGGAAGTCAAGTGTTAGAGTGAAAGGTTCATTGACAACTCTCGAGCAATGGGTCTGTATTATGTTTATTTTTCTTGGTTTTTTCATCATTTATCACACATAGGGTTGTCAATGGGCGGGGAATACCCATGCCCAATCCGGACCCACGAAATACCCGGCAAAATTTATTCTACCCAGACCCGACCCGGGTTCGATCACATACCCGACGGCTCCAAAAAAAGTTAGACCCAATGGGACGTGTACATTTCGGGTCGGGTCTGTATCGGGCAAATGCCTACGGGTAAATTAGGTATTGTTCGGGTACAGACCTGCGGGTATTTTCAAAGGGTAAGATACCCGCGAGCAAAAATTGGACCCGACCCAGATCTGAACTACCTAGTGTCATCATGTCTGGGTCTCAGACCCTACGGGTCAGTTCCGGGTCGGGTAGGTTTTCTATTGACTGGGTCTGGATCTGGGCAATCCCCACCCATTGACAAGCCTAAAATCACACAGAATACATCACATTTAAAAGAGATTGTTTATTCTTTTGCATGACAGATGCTAGAAATGGCAGAGTATCATGAACATAGCCTCGTTTCTTCTAAAAAACGGCCTTCTATCAAAGTGCGAAAGCAAAAGTTGCTAAATTTCCTACAAGGTTCTCATCTAAGCCTCGACATGCTCGGTGTTGATGTATCTACAGTCGCATGAATTAACTTTGCTTTTTCTGGTGTGGTAGAAAATTATGAACCCGTTTTTGCCAAGTGGACAACAGAGAGGTGTGCAGTGTGTCGATGGGTCGAAGATTGGGACTTCAACAAAATTATCATTTGCATTAGGTATTGTTAAACTATAGCCATCCCAAGGCAGTACATTTAAGCACTATATCAAAAATTTTGAATCACTTTTGTATAAAGAATATTATACTAACTTTCATTTGCTACTCTCAGATGTCAAATAGCCGTTCATCAAGAATGCTATGGGGCAAGAAATGTTCGTGATTTCACTTCATGGGTCTGTAAAGCCTGCGAGACACCTCATATTGAGCGGGAATGTTGCCTCTGTCCTGTAAAAGGCATGATTTTTTTTTATCATGAATCACATATATATGTATATATATATATATAATGAAGCATATGATTGATTACTTTGAATCTTTTCTTCGTTTTCGAATCTAAATCTTATGTTTTTCGAAAATTTAGGGGGTTCTTTGAAGCCTACCAGTGTTGCACCATTATGGGTTCATATTACTTGTGCTTGGTTTCAACCTGAAGTTTGTTTTGCAAGCGATGAAACAATGGAACCTGCCCTTTGGGATCTTGAGTATTTCTTCAAGCTCTTTCGTAAAGGTACTATTTTTCGTTCATTCTTTCTATTCAAAATATATTTGTTACCAAGACAATTTATGATCTTTTTTTATATTTTCAGATTTGTGTAGTTTGCAAGCAAATCCATGGTTCATGCACTCAATGTAGCAAGTGTTCCACATATTACCATGCAATGTGTGCATCAAGAGCAGGCTACCGTATGGAGGTGAGATGACTGTCATGATTATGCATTTATTTGAACTTGTTCTTACAGAAACCTCGTTTTATCATACAGAATCGGATTTCAATATTGGTAATAAGAAAGTTGGCAGTTTAATCTGATACCCTTATCAATATGAATACCAAGAACGATGATCCCCTTATCTTAGGCCTTTCTATTTGTCAATGGGCTCTATCAATCTTTGGTTTAGATATTAAAAAGACATAATTCTCGGTCTTATTTGATTATATTTGTACATCGTGCTTCATCTAAACATGGGGTTTTATCGGTGAAGAAATTGTGGTGGATGCTACAGATAAAGGAAATATTGCTCGATTGATCAATCATTCGGTAAGTAGTGTTAAAGACCGAGGCTTTTTTATGTCCCTTTTCATTTTTTGCGTATTTTAGAGTTGAAAGATTGTCGTAAAATGAAATAAAATCGGTTTTTTTTGTTCTAACTATTGTCGATTCTCGATGTTCAGTGTATGCCCAACTGCTACGCAAGGATAATGAGTGTGGGTGATGATGAGAGCCGGATTGTACTTATTGCAAAGGCAAACATGCCCGTTGGTGATGAATTAACGTATATATATATATATCTCTCACACACACATACACACACTTATACACACACACACACATATATATATATATATGTATACACACACAAATACTGTTATTTACAATGTTCTTATGGCATTGACAGGTATGATTATTTGTTTGATCCTGATGAGGCTGATGAATTGAAAGTCCCTTGCCAATGTAAAGCTCCAGACTGCCGGAAATTCATGAATTAGCTTACAACAAAGTATACACCCATTGTTTTTTTTTTTCCTCAAAAAAATTCTAACTTTATAGTGTTACAAAATAATAGCCATCACTCCCTAGAAATTGATATTAACCCAGTTTTTGTATAAATTATTCATAATTCTTGTTCTTGACCTTATGGAAATATAATTGATATATTAAAGTAACCACTCTGATTCTATCTTATAATACTAGAGAAAATTGACGAAATCATTATGTATTGTAGGAAAATAGGAAAATGTGTTCATTACTAACATTTGATTATACCACCAATGACGATGTATTTATTCCAATAATTGGCACGTGGTTAAATAATTTGCGCAAGTATAACGAACGATGACCCGACCCGACCCAATTACGATGATCCGACCCGGTATGTGGAGATATTTACAAAAGAATAGAAGGATGAACGTAGACATGCGAGTTGCTCATGTCGCAACGCTTAAACTTCTCTCTTACACGCAACACTCACACTCTTACCTCTCTCTCTCTCTCTCTCTCTCTCTCTCTATATATATATATATATATATATATATATCAGTCGTACGTTTAGTCTCCAATCTCAACGCCTCTGTTTCCAACAATTTCTCGTCGCAGCGATTGACTCAGGTGAGCAACAACGATTCTCGATCAGTTTTACTTTTCTTTTCTTTTTTCCAGATTTCTAACGGTTATTTGGTGTTTAGCGATACAAATTGCTGCTGATTTTGTTCAATTCAGCTTATTTTAATCATTTTGTGGTAATATGTGGTCTAATGGAGTTGAAAACTTAATTAAATTGCTCTCGGGTCCTCAATTGAAAACTTAATTACTCAATTTCAGTATTATAAGAAATGATGGAGGTATGCTTTGCGGCAAAGTCAAGAACTTTTCCTGGAATTGTTACATTTTTTTTCTTTCTTTCTTTTATTTTAGTATACGATGTTGTCATTTGGTGCGATGGGTTGACTAATTCAGCTTTATTTGTGGCATAATGCAGTTGATGAGAATTGAATCGTTTTTGTAGATTGTTATTGTTCGAATTGTGATGGCGTTATCGATCGGAGTGTGCTCAAGCTCATATTTTGACTTTGTTGATGTACCGTTCCCGAGATTATCAAGTCATAGCAATTTGTCGACTCGACGAAATTCTTTTCCTTTGGTTTCGGGAGATTGTGCTTGGATCAGAAAGCGGAAATCGAGTACCAAGTGCTATTTTTCTAAAGAAAATGCAACCCGCGAATTAGAATCCGAGGAGAATGCTAGTGTAAGCGCCTCTGAGGAAGATGATGATTTAAGCCATGTGATGAAGTTCAAAATGTCGGACTTTAAGATTCATGATCGCGTCAGCATTGGCCTTGGCAACAGGGTAATTCACAATTTATGTCTGTAAGATTGAATTTTAAATGACTGATGATACTTGTAGTAATACTTATTATACTTAGGTTATGTTGTGATGCAGGGTGATGAGATAGTATATGAAGCTACTGTGAAAGAATCTAGTAGGTTTGTCTCTATTAATGGAATTTATTCAAGTTGGCCATGAATGAAATATCATGAAAATTCAAAATTGTAATACTAGTTTTTTCCTGGATAATATAGTCCACTTTTTAACACGAGAGTTGTGCTTCGTCGGCTGGCCAGTGCTCAAGCTAAGCGTAGGGGAAAACGGGCAATAGAGGTATGCAAGAGTAATAATGTTGTGTCACTTACCGAAAATAGTGATCTCTCTTCTGAATTTATTGTCTCATTTTTTTAATTTTCTTATAGGTGTTGAAAAAACTTGCCCACAGAAGACTATTGTATCATTCTTACTCAATGCAAGTTCATGGCTATGTATGCTCATCCACAACCGACGACAGTGGTTCATTTACTTTAGTTCATGGAGTAAGTTCTTGAAGTCATTTTCTGGTTTTCTTGCCTTGATTATCTAGCTGAACATGAGGAAAATACAGATTGTTTGATTAAACTAAAGACATTTTTGGTCACATAGTACAAGGAAGACTCATTATGTCCTTATGTATCGAACTATGTCATTTATGTCTGTCTGACTATAATTGAACATTTGACGTCTACAAGTCATGGGGCATTGACTCTCTCGAGATAACTGATGATGCTAAATTCTTTTCATGTGCAGTATCATGGCAGTTCGTCTTTGAGACATTGGCTTCAACAGTCAGATTGGCTTCCAACTTTGGAAGCCACTCTTGCATTGGATGATGAGTCCGTCAGGAAAGTCGGAGATGATACAGTAGGAGGGCCAGCGGTTTCTCGACAATTACGCCTTATTAGAATGTTAATGAGAGATCTCTTGATTGGAGTATGATCTTAGCTCATACTGTCTTAAAAATAAGCAAATTGAAGTATCTTTGCTTTGGTGATATCAACTGATATTCCACTATTGTTCTTTTCTTTCTTCTTGTTAACTGTGTGTTGTGCCAGGTGAACTACTTGCACAGCCATGGACTTGCCCACACAGAGCTGAGACTCGAAAACTTGCATATTAGCCCGGTGGATAGACATATCAAAGTGAGTATATTTAAGAAAATCTGAGATTGAAGCACAAATTAGTGCTTTGATTCTAATGAAACATGTTTAGTAGATCTTATATCTTCTGATTTATACAGAAAATTTCCTTGCATATTTTCATGTGTTTAACCCCTCTCCATTCTTATATCTGCTATTGCCACCTTAGATTGGTATCTTGGGAAATTCTGCCGATCTCCATCATTGTGATCCAGATGATAGCAACCTGGATAGCTACATGGACAGGCGAAAAATGATGATTGCATTTGACATGAGGTATTATATTCATTGAGTAATACACTATGTTTGTTCTTACCTTATTATAAGCTATTAAATGATATCTATCTCTTAAATTTATGTGTAAGATGTGTTGGCTTTATCATGGCTAAAATGGTTTTGAGGGACCTCATGAATCCAACGATCTTCGCTGAGTTCAAATCATTCCTCTCCAAGGTAATTCCACCTAAACCGTATCAAATTTCGTACTAAATAATTGGCATTTAGCTAAAATGCGTTCTTTTTTCTCGTTTATGCTTTTCTGGATTTTCAGGGAAATGACCCGTCATGCTTGCGTGAGTTTTTGATGAATATCGTCAATAGAAACTCTTCACCTCAAAATATGGGATTTCAAGTAAGTAAATGTGTTTATTGTGTACTTTTTTCAATACCGCAAGAGCTGATATTCGAACATTTCTTGCAGATACTTGATAGAAACTGGGGTGCAGGTTGGCACTTGCTATCTTTACTTCTTGCAACCAAACCTTCACAGCGAATAAGGTGTCTGAATTTATACTCTTTCTAGCTATAAATAGTCAAATTTCTTGACAAATGTGTTCAGATGTTGTTTCTTGGTAAGAAATGTTTTTACCTTCATTTATTGAACTTTTTTGTCCTTTCACAGTTGCTTAGATGCTCTGAGACATCCTTTCCTATGTGGACCTAGATGGCGTGTGGACCCTACAATGGACATGATCAGATGGAGCCTGGGCTCAACTGCTGTTCGAATCACAGAGGAATATATTTACGGAAGACAACAGGTTTAGTTGAATCTTTGTCTGAATCATTTTAATTCAGATTTTATCTTGTAATAAAGATTAGGTTAAGATGGCGATTTGTTTTCCTTTCATGATAGCACAAACTCATAATCTTAAACTTACAGCTTTTGAGTATTCTACTATTCATTTTCAATCTGTTGAGTTTTATATTTGTACGTTTCAGAGACGAAGAATTGCGCATTTCATTGAGCTAATGGAGATGTTAAATCCTCATTCAAAGCCAAGGGTAATAAATATTTTCATCACTACTATGTCTGTTTTATCTTTCCTAATCGAGTAGATATCTTTGTTGCAACCGGTGGAGTGGTATTATTCGTCCAATAATCGATATTTTATAATATATGTATATATATTATTAATATATGAATTGGCATTTGTATATATGATTAAACATATCATATTCTTACACTCAGAATTGGCTCGACTTGCTTCCTGGAAAATGGCGCCTTTTATATAGCACCGGCCGCCACATAGGACTAACCCTCCGGCAACCTCCAGCACGAGCCCTCATCGGTGATGCACACTTAACAATAACCAAACTCTCAAAACGACACGCAACTTTCTCTATACAATCAGACATCAACTTCACAGTAATGTCCGGTCGGGACTGGGCCCACGACAAAGCTGGCACTGTCGGAAAATTGCAAGTCAACTCTCTCTCAAAGCTGAGAGCTGGTAGAAGATTGTATATAAAAGAGGAAACCGCAACTAGAATCATTAAATCATCCACACAAGACGTTCGTGATTCTATTGTCGAAAAACTTTCGAGCAAAAAATGGCGAAAAATCGCCCCGATAAAGGAATTTCCTTCGAGTTTGCCTGTTGCGAAACTTGTTTCGAGCGATGTGGATGTGATGATGAGTTTGGATGAGCCATTGAGTAGAGATGTTGAAACGGCACAGAATGTTATTCGTGAAGTGAGAATGCAAATGCCGCCTGAGTTGTTTGATCTGTCGAAAATTGTATGTGGGACGTATGTCGATTCTAGGTTGCTTGTTGTTCGAAGTGTGAATGGCTCTGCATTGTTGTTTACTAGATCCCCCCTGTGAATGAAAATTATAAATGATGTTCGGGTTTTCGATATCATTCGTAAATGATGTTTGGGTTTTCAATATCATTTGTAAATTTACACCTGACAATGTATATATATGTGTGTTGTATATACTTGACTCTGTATATATATATATGTGTTGTATATACCTGACTTTGTATATATATGTGTTGTGGATGTGTATTGTATATACCTGACTCTGACTGACTGTATATATATGTGTGTTGTATATGCCTGACTCTCTCTCTATATATATGTGTTGTATATACCTGACTCTAACTCTAACTCTGACTCTGACTCTGTATATGTGTTGTATATACATGACTTTTTATGTTCAGAGCTCAGTGTGTGCAAATTTACGGGTGATTCTATTCGGTCCAGTTTTAACCACATATTCACATTGGGGTACCACATATTCACATTGGGGTGGGTGGTTTACATGTTGGGGTGGTGGAAAAAACCACCCACCCCATGTCAAATATGTGGCCTATCTTGGCCGGGACCGTTGGTCCCGGACCAAGATAGATTTTTCCGCAAATTTACTGCTCTTACATCTTTTGAGGAAACAAATACTACATTTCTCAGACAAAGTTAGATTCATTTCAGAGGGTTTTTGATTTCTAGAGGTTTTGTGGAGGTTTTGATATTAAATGATGGGGACCTATTTGCAAATACATGACTTTTGTTGGGGTTTTTATGGATTATATTTTTGCTTGAGAATGGTTTATTGCGAATTTTTTTGTATTTCATTGGAAACAACTATTTTGTATAAAATATCTTCTAATGTGAAATTTTATTGGCACTAAATTTCAATTTTTGAACTAAAATATGGGGAGCTTTTGCAAATAGTACAAAGTAGCATAACGCCTTCAAAATGCTAAACCAAGTACTTTATTTCCTTTTATTACAAAATGACCCCAAAATTTCGATTGACTTTTATAGCTCCCCTAAAACAGCCATGAAAATGTTGATCTGATAAACACAAGAAGCAATGTGGAAGCTTACAGGAGGTGGAGATGAAGAGCGCCAAGATTACTTGCTCGAAGATACTGAAGATCTCTGTTCACTCTCATCTACACAGGTATATCCATAAATAATTATAATCTAATTTTACTATTTTTTTATCATTATTAATTTATTATCTACTGTGATTTTCTGACATTGTTTTGCTTTTTTTGGGTTCAATTGAGCAGAGAGTTTATGCGTTTGCTGCTTGTTTACTCGCTGGGCTTGTTTGTATGTTCCTGGTATGAATTTCGCCCTAATCTTTCAATGATCGTAAAAAGATTGTTATTTTTTCGGTAATTTGGTATTAGGAAATTTAGGTGAAGTTTATGGGTTTCTAGAAAGTGTGATATGCAGTTTTGAAGAGTATTGATAGGGCTAGAAAACAAATCATACTACTCTGTACTCATTCGAGCTTGATCGCTAAAAGGTTTTGAACTTGATTCATTAACATTTCAAAACCAATATGGACAGTTTTTTGTGTTTGATAAGTTTTGAAGCTCGGCTCGATTAAAGCTGCTTATTACCAATCAAACAAAGTTCAAACACAAATTTTGAAGCTCGATTGCAGTTCAAATAAGCTTGAACAACAACTCAGCTGACTTGACACATTTACACCCCTTTATTGATGAGATTTCTTTGCTTATTTTTCTTTGCAGTCACTGATTGTTTTTGTTAAGCCGATCAAATTTGCTTTGTTGTTTACCTTTGGCAACATGATGGCGGTTGGAAGGTATATTATTTCCCAGATTAGCTGATAAGTCTTAAAATTTTGATGTGCTATGTTTGTTTATTATGCATTGGCTTTTTAGTTTTATAGTGTGGATATAGTGCTTCTTCTTTGTATTCGATTCTGAACTTCTAAATCGGGATATCTATCGACAGCACAGTTTTCCTCATTGGGACAGGGCAACAGCTAAGAATGATGTTTGATCCAGTTCGGCTCTATGCTACAGCAATTTACTTTGGGTGTGTGATTTTGGCTCTTGTTTGTGCCCTTTTGGTAAGTTTATGGCTTAGCTTGATCATTTGGCAAAGTGGAAGCTTTTTTGTTCTCTTGGCGAGAACTCTAAATATGGCGCATATGAGTGTATTTAGTAAACAAAAGGGGGGCTGTATATGCATGAAATGATATGAGTAGGAGATATATTGCCTTCTTAGCTTAAACATAGAATTGCACGGTCCGGTTAAATTTTCTTTGAACTGTCTTGTTTTACATGAACTTCATAGAGATTGACCTTATCGGGCATGCTAACATAGTAGTTTTGTGATCTATCAACTGAGAATTAAGGAGAAGGGAATTAAGCCTAAAATCCTTTAAGTGCGATGTAATCAATTATATTTCATGCTTTCAATATGGATTTTTGCATGTATTATGGAGCCCTTTAATCAATTAGCATATAAGTAAAGACACTGTTATCTTGGTAGCATCCTGAGAAATTAAGAACCATTAAACAATTCATTAGTTAAACCAGAAACACGAAAGGGCCCTCCTTCTGCATATTATGCTTTTAATTATATTCGTCCAGTTCTATACTAGTGTTGTATCTAAAATTACTTATTCTGTTTCAAGGAAAACTAATGTTAAACGCAATTTTACATTGCATCAACTCTAATTTAGTTACTTTCTTGACCACCACTGCCCCGACCAAACCACCCAAAAACAGAGGCATCTGGGTTGTCTTTTGGATTTTTATTTATATATTTAAAATTTATTTTTTTGTATATTCTACGGTTATTGTATTTTTACCGAATGGGTTTCTCTAATATGTTTGCAGATCCACAGTAAGATTCTTACAGTTATTGCCATCATATGCGAAATATGTGCCCTCATTTGGTAAGTTTGTGTAGTACTTCTTGCCTTGCATTTTTATTCATTTACATCTACTTTGCATAGCACATGCAGTTCGCCTTCATATATTTGTTCTACAATTGATAGAATTCTTATGAACCAGCTTCACAGTTTTCCCTATTTACCATTGCAATAAGGGTCCAAAGAGCATGAATATGTGACAAGTTTTTTTGGTTTTTGTAAAGATACTTGAATTCTTTGTATTATGTAGACTCATATGTAATAACATTTCTGCTTATTACAGGTATAGTTTAAGTTATATTCCTTTCGCTCGAAGGATGGTTTCTGAATTGACAATCCGTCTCTTTGATACTGAAATCTAGATGACTCGATATGGCCCCATTTTCTTGGTCTTTTCTTAATATGGTAAGATTCCATTTGATTCTTTTGCCAACATACAACAATCAGTTGTATCTATCTGAGTTTGAGGTTCTAAATTGTATCTTGATGAGTTTCATTCAAAATATACTTGATACAATAATGCTTTTAATGTGTGTTTCTTTAATATCGATGATATTCTATATTTTGCATCCAAATTGGGCTCGTTTGGTTCGTGGAAATATCGCGGTTAAAGTTCATGAATTTCTCAAGATACCAAACGCTTCATGATTATCTTCCCTTATTACAAGATACCAAACGCATCTTCCCACAACTTTGGAGAATCAAAAAGATTCTTCGTAGTGTTGATTCTTGTAATATGGATCTTCTAAAAGGTACTTAAAAACTACCAACTGATATTGTGAATAATATCTAAAAGGGCTGCTGGTTGGGTTGGTGGAGGCATGTAAATTAGTGATGATTTGTTGTCTATTTATTGCCTTATAGACTTTAAAAATTTATAAATTTTGGGTCATTTTTAAGAGTCTGAGTTGGTCGAATTTTTGGAATATTAAAATATTATATATAATAAAATTCATGTGCGATACAATGTATCATATAATAGTGAACTAGTGTGTGCCCCGTGCTACGCACGTCATATCATTCTAAATATTTTTTTATTAAATAAGACTAACATATGAAAAGTGGTATATATCTCATAATCCAAGTCACTTATGTAAATTATATTTTGCTTTTTCACTCATATTAAAAATAGAAACTTTTTCCTAGAAATAATGAAAATTTACTAAAATTGCATACTCAATTTTATTTTCTAAATCTTTCACTGACTTCTACAAAGCTGAAGTTGTTATAATAGTTGGACTAAAAAACTTTCATTGATGATTTTTTCGGTACAAAGCCCTTATGCTAATGAAACACCATCTTCCCTAATCCATCACTTATTCTCTAATTCTTTCATTGACTTCTACAAAGCTGAAGGTGTCATAACAATAGATTGACATACTTTTATTGATGATTTTTTTGGGTACAAAGCCTTTATGCTACTGAAATATACCATCTTCCCTAATCCATTATACCATCATTCCTCCATTTTAATTGTCCATTGTAGCTTTTAGTGTTTTTCAGGCAAAGCCATTTTCCATGTTAATAAAAAAATAGGCATTTTTGGTGTTTTTAATAAATTAAAACCTATAGTAAAAACTAATTGAAATCATGTATTTACTTATTGAAAACCCTTTTGTCAATATACAATCGTTTACGGGTTCATTTCACATAAAACCCCTTAAATTCAACCGAAAAGGTTTTCTTTTTACCTATATGCATTGTACATACATCAATCATAGTGAATTGAGATGACATTGTCAAAGTGATGATGATAATGAGTTCGTGGGATTTATGAAAAAATAAGAAGAGTTAGAAAGAGAAAGTATTTATTGAAAGTTGGACGTTTATATCAAATTGTGTAAATCTAAGTAGTTAAAATTGAGATCATAATATATAAGTGAAACTTGAATTTTGAAGTGGAATAATTTATAAACGTGGGGGAGCAGTTAATCAAATTTTTAGTAATTCAAAAAAATTAAAATTCTTTCAGAAATAGGTGAACTTCCTTTAATATATAAAGAAAGAAAAAAAACCAATTTAATCAATTTAAGCATTCGAAAAGTACAAAATTTGTGGGTGATTTTACTTCTTTTAAGTTCAATCTCAAAATTAAGGGATGGTATCAATAGTAGTCTGAAAGTATTAAATTTGTCTCGAGATCGTCTTTAAAGCAAAATTTATTACCGCTTTTTTAAATTTAGATATCAAAATAGTATAAACTTATTGTTTTGAGAGGTAATGAAAACATAATTTTGGAGATGATTACATAAAAATATTAATTTTTGAACTTAAAGTAACATAAACTTAATATGTGGCAGACGAAATAATTCATGTAATATTGCTACAAATGCAAGTCTAGCATTTTGAAATAAGCATCATTAATAGAAATAGACTAAAATATTTTTATTTATTAAAGAAAGACTAACATATTATGAACATATAATTATTAATCCAAAGTAAAAGCTCATTTATTTTAGCATTAGTAGTTTTAACTATTATTTAGGCACGATTGTCTGCTGTTTACATAATTTCGGGAAAAAAAGCATAAATTCTAAAGTTTCAATTATAATATCAATTTCTATTAACCAAAAAAAAAAGAGCAAAAAAAAAGGCACCGAAGAGAATGACGAAGTAAGACACAAAAAAAGTATTGTAAGTTAGAATCATATCTCACTAATCAAAGCAACCAAAATACATGGAGATGCCTAAAATTCGTAGAGAAAATACAAACAAAAATAAGGAATGTTTTCATTCTCAGCAGTATTCTCATCTTTATCCCCTTGCTACCTGCAAGTCACATTTTGAATTAATTTTTACAAACTGAAGAGGGTGAAAATGAACTTAAATGGGTATATAGGTAAATACCTTTCTTCTTATTCTCTCCAGCTTTTCTTCTGCCTTTGTAGCCAATGTCAACCGATCTGAACCATTCGGGTGGAAGTAAGAAGGGTTAGGAAGAAAAATAACTTAATGGAAGTGAAATTTAAATAGAGAACAAAATCTAAGTGAAATTTGAAATGGAAGTTAATTTTATAAAATGCGGGAGTCCCTTGTGATAACGTATTCTCTATGGATCATGGAAGTTAATAGGTAAGTGGGTAAGAAAAGAAAATGGATAATTACTGTGTTCATATATTTCTATTCAACTAATGCGTAGATAAGTTTCCTACTTTTAGGCTCAATTTATGGTATTTAAATTTAATTTCGAAATTTGAGGAACCAACCAATGAGATTTTTTTCTTGGAATTCTATTTCATTTGGTCAACAAAAAAAGTCAAACATATCCTTGTTATAATATAGTAGATTTTTTTTATGGGAGTTGAGATAGTGGAAGAGGTAGTTATGATTGGATAATTATGAATTTTTAATTAAAAAAAATTCAAAATTCTGAGAAAAAAGGATTTAGGAAAAAATAACCGTAACTGTGCTATAATATAGTAGAAGATACAAATCATCCAAGGGGAACAAGAAATTGGAATTTGAATAATTTCTTAAATGTAAAAGAATTATAAACTTTAATACATTTTTGTATGTTTTAAGAAATTATTGTAAAAATGGGTCTTTATTTCTTTGAATTTATAGTTGTTGAGGTCCACAATGTGGAAAATGATTTGAGTATGGGTATCCACGAAGGATAATCAATTATTTTCCCAAGTATGGTGTCCATTTTCTTCTTAATAATGATTGGCTATAGTGACAAAAGAAACATACCTTGTAATAGTATTCAAACTTTCGTACTAACATTTTCTTCATGCTCAATAAATTTTTAAGCAAAATGAAGAAATATATTCTAAATATTTTTGACTGAAATTCAAAGTCCAAATATATTAGTGAATAATTAGATAAATATCCAATTTCAAGTGTTGATTTTTATGCTTCCTCTGGGAAGTTAGCAGCCAAAAAATATTACTCTTTGATAAAGTCAAAAAATCAATAGTTAATCAAGTAATTAAGCCCCCAAGTTTGAGTGTTTGACCAAGAAGAAAGTGATATATTGATTAGATGTTTTTAAATAAAAAAAATATATATTGTCTCCATTGGGAAGTTTTGGAGATTGAGAGTGTCTTTTTTTTTTAAATCTTTTTAACATATATATTGAGATTTAAAATTATTATACAACGTATGTATTTATTTGTATTTAATTTTCACCAAAATACTCAGTCATTGATAGTAAAATATAAAATGTCGAATTACTCGATCATTGTGCATATCAGATGGGATCGCAAAAAATGTTATACTTTTGTTTTGTATAAATCTTGTCAGTCCACACATAATTTTGCAAGTAACATTTCAAAAGTCAATTAAAATTAGTCACAACTTTAGCCTATCTTCATCAATATATATATATATTTTTTTTAAAATAGAAAAATAACAAGTCAAGCTGGCAAAATCATCTCCTGCAACTGGCTTCCAAGCCAGAAATTGAATATTCTCTTTTCAATTAAAAAAATCATTCAAATAAAGATTCTAAAGTATAATCAAATTCAACTATACATATAACAATACAAAAGAAATAGTCTTTCAAGATTCAAATGCCCATACACCCACAACATGCATCTATACTAAATTAAATGCCCCCAAAATTTAAAAATGAAATGTCCCTTTCATTTTGAGCAAACAAAACGAGCTTTTCTCAATTAAACTCGAGTCTAATATCGAGTAATTTAATTTGATTTTCAGTCATATACGTCACACCAGCTCCAACAAATTTATTATTATGCATACACTATACATTCTGAATTCCACCTAAAATGTATGATTTATAATATACTGAATCGATTCGACTAAATTTGACATAAAATTTTCCCAAATAAGACCTTTACATTCAATGATTGTTGTATATTTTACTCAAAATTTATGAAATAAAATAATTTGACAAAGTGCAAAAGTTACATGCAACAAGTTGTTGTGTTTGTGTCAGTATTGAAGAGTTAGTTTTCTGACCCTTTGAGATCAGAAAGGAGAGAATGTTGATTAGCCACTCACTTGGTTCAATGGCCAATCAACTTTTCTTTTTTTTTTCTTTTTTAAATTAAAATTAATGCTTGCAAGTTGACTCAATCTCTTCACGTCTCTATTATTAAATGTTGTAATCACAAGATCTAATGTTTATAATTAATAATTTGGAAAAAAGGGTTAGTTAGTTGTCACATTTTTAAATTATTGTTTATATACTTTGTAAATTTAAGTTCGATCAAATTAAGTTTGAATCAGAATTTTTTGACCCGTTAAGTATAATAATACAAAAAAAAATAGTATTTAAGTAACTAATAACTGAAAATAAATTAAATTCATAACATGGAGATCTGCACAAATTTAAAATAAATTTTTTTTATCAAATAATTATTGTGCATGACTTTTTTTTTACTATAACTTATGGTCCCTTAACAGACAGACATGGTGCATTATCTTAATTGTATTAATTTTCCATTCGTACATATTTGTAGTTATTGTCATTCTTTTTTTTTTGATAAAAAAAAAAAAAAAAAAAAAAAACATATTGTCATTCCAAATCAACATATTTTGTCCTTTTATTTTAGTGAAAATTGATGCGTTTGTCAATTCGCCGCATTGGGAAAATTGAAAATTATTTATCATAAAGTTGATAGGCTTTATTATTATGATTTTAATAATAAAAATTGCAAGTAATGGCATTAATTTAAAACTCTAATGCACGGACACTTCAAAAAATCACAATGTATCGTGTCGGACACCTGATCGGACACGACACTCGTCCGACACTCCCCGACACCATGTCAGACACTCCCGATACCGTGTCCAATATAAAAATAAAATTTTCTGCTTAAATGAAGAAAAAAAAAATATGAACACCGTA
Source organism: Verbascum thapsus (assembly GCA_963669365.1). Taxonomy (NCBI): domain Eukaryota; kingdom Viridiplantae; phylum Streptophyta; class Magnoliopsida; order Lamiales; family Scrophulariaceae; genus Verbascum; species Verbascum thapsus. The sequence goes on from OY770120.1 coordinate 1,158,263, forward strand.
ATGAATATAGTTAGATGATATGTCTACTATGTATGCATTATTTGTGACACTTGATGTTATTTCACGTATTTTTTGTGATTTTGAAAAATGAAGTATTTGTTTTTCTTTCAAATATATAACTTTTCAAATCAAATATAAATTTATAATGTACAATAGTAATTCTTATAGTTTATTTCTCTAACCAGTCATTTAAATTAGAATGAAAAAACTAATTTATATATTTAACGTAAATTAATGAACATAAATATGTATATTAATTTATATATATACATTTTATTAGTAGTTTCGAGGCCATGTCGTGTCCTAACATTTTTAAAAATGCCGTGTTCCGTGTCCGTGTCGTGTCGTGCGCCGTATCCCGTGTCCCGTGTCCGTGCATCATAGATTTAAAACCATATTATTTTGTTTGTGTATTTTTGATCTTATATGAGTGTGTATTTTGTCTCCAGTGGTATATTTTATTGCATGGTTTTGTTTGATGACATCTTAATCATAAAAAAAAAAAAAAAAAATACCAAAAGACGAAATTTTCATTTGAAAAAGCAACAAAAAAAAAAAACTTTTGTGATTCAAAATGTTGTTTAGCCAAATAGGGTGAGATTAAGACATTGATGAGACCCTTATAATGTGGTTCAAAGTATTTCCATTATATTATAGATTTATACATTATATTAATATAAATTATAAAACAATGAATTTTAACATAAATATCGAATTTTTAAAATGTTTCATCAGAAATTCAATTTTCTTTTTTCAAAATAAAAAGTATTCTGCCCGATTTCTAACTATATAAAGTGGTCTAATTTTAAAACTTAAAAGGAATAATACCTCATGTTATATATATATATATATATATACATATATATTATTTTCTTTTAGTGATAATTTGTATTTGTCTTTGGTCGATCTTAATAGTTGTCGAGCTTCAAAATTATTCATGAAATTTGTGATTATATCTAAATTTTAATATGAGAGGCCTCCAAATTCAGACATATCGAACTACAATAATGGACGGAATTAATTAGCAATAAAACAAAACAACTAATGCGTATTATTGCAACAAAGTTTATAACGTCAAAGATTATCAATACTTTGCCGTACTTGTGAAATATTTTTAAACAATAATAATAATAGAAACTTGTGTCCCTAACTATTTTTTTCTGGCCAAAAATTAATTAATAATCCTTGACTTTTTTATAAAAAAAAGATTAAGAGCACCTTTAGCCTAATAATATAATATAATTAATTATCATTAATGATGCTTCTTGATAATGATGATAACAGTGAAAATAATTATGAAAACTCAGAAAAGACGCCGTTTGAGAAGTTTACTTTAATTAAAATAATATCCCTTTTTTGTATTTTTTAATGTCTAATGGTGTATAATATAAGATATTATTACAGATTTCCAGATTATTTAGTGAGTTTGAGGAGCCTAATAAATAAATATAACCGTAGGTTCGTAATTAACAAAGCCTAAAATATTACCAGGTTCGGATAATTATTTCTTTTTCATTTTTTACCATTTATTTTTTTTTACCAAATTTAAGTACTAAGATTATTGTGTGTTAGGTGTAGCATGGGTTATTATTATTATATATTTTTTCGGTTGGAAAGTAGGTGTCTCTCACCTAACCCAAATAAATGATTACTTCTATACTTTTTCTAATAATTCACTAATTATTTTAATGATACAACTTGTGACCATTGAGGATTTTGATCTAATTTAATTATTAGCTACACTAATTTCTCATTTGTCTTATAGTTTTCTCATTTTATATTTTCTAATGAGATTTTATGATTTATGAGTTGTAACTTGTAACGATCAATTCAGATAGTTATAATTAAATTTCTTAGTTGTAACTTTTATGATTTTATGATTTATTGATCAATTCAGATTTTATGATTTATGTTTTGAGTTATAAAAATTTTTCCTCATATAATTTGTTCTCGAAAGAATCTTTAGACTTGATTTAATTCATACAACAACACTATAAAAATCCATTTTTCTAGAAATATAAAATGAATATTATATTAATCAAAATGGAAAAGGATAGATGCATAGAAAGTCTAGTTTTTCACGTGATTATTACGTTGCCAATGAATTTATGCTGAAAATTACTTAATTTTCAAGTTAAACGTTTTTATTCCTTTATATGTATGTCACGCAATTTCTTTAGTAAAAAGTGGATATTAGTCAAAAAAGATTAGTTAATTAGGAAACTAGGCATTAAAATCACTAACTTTATTCCAAAATATTAATCACTTATCTAAGGGACTAGTTATAGAATTGTACATATATATTTCTCGACCATTCATAAAAATTCAGAGTGTCGGATAATTATAATTAATTTATATGGTATAAACACATATATCATATATGTTGATTATACTAAGATTTTAATATATAAAGTAGTTTGTAATATTTGCTAAATTGATTTAAGGCAACCTTAGCGAAGTTGTTTGGATATTTAGAACTTTAGTTATCGCTACTTTTAGTTCTCAAAGGCTATTTATAATAAATATTACGTTTAGACTTTATAGATTTTGTAAATAAAAAATTTATTCTATACTACGAAATTATAGTATTGTTGTATATATAGACTTTGTGAATTGTGATATATGATGTGACCATTAGAAGAATTACCAAATCACTAATATGCCTTAAATTGGAATAATAGAAATTAGAATCTAAAAACTTTCTCGAATCAATTTTGACCATAAAAATTTTCTAGATTTCACTACTCAATTTGAATAAATCGAGTTTAAATTTTGTATCTATCTCTTATTTTATTATATGAGAAATATAAACACGTAACTATTGCATTCAGTCAATTTTAGAATTTCTCTTATATTAATAATTTTTTATTTTTTGGATTTAATAAAGTATATTTCACTAACTCAAAAAAGTTATATTCATAGAATAAAACTTGCATGGAAAAATATATTAAAAAATTCCCACGCAACTAAAGAGAAAGAAAACGAATCTAGAAAAAAGATTGATATATCATATATTGAACTTTGTTCTAAATAGAAATATTAATATAATAATAATAATTTATTAATAATATATTCTCTTTATTTAGGACGTGGGTGATATTGGACAAAAGCTAAAGCAAAAAATGGACCCTCATAAAAGAGACTTGACAATTGACATAGATATAGTCATGTGTAAACTCAGAAAAGCCCCATTCTTTTCACAATATATATATATGTGTATATGTGCTGTAGGGGTGGGGCCCATTTGGTGCTTTTAAGAATTTTGGATTTTCAAACTTGATGTAAAATGGAATGATGTCTTTATTGAGGGGAAGTAGAAAAAGTAGAAATCATATCACAAATAAATACAAATACTATAATAGGAGAAAGCGTGACACATTCTATGGTCCATTGGTAAAGGTGGTAACTTTTACTCATGTGAAACACGTTACTTTACAAGTACATTAATTAATTTATTTTTACATAAGGCAACATATATTAGTGAATTTGATTTTTAAAAATATATATTCATTAGGAAAATTAATGTTATATTGATTTTAATAAAGCCAATATAGTTTTCACAATTTGATGAATGAGTATTTTGGTAAAATAATGCATCTGTTGTGGCTTCAATTTTGAAAATTAAGCTGGTTCTATTAATGTATTTATCATAAAATGAACCCTACTATGTTTTTTTTTTAAATTCCATTTTTGGTCTAATTAGAGACTGATATAATTTTAATTTGATTGATTAAAAACATAAAAATTTAGTTCAATCTAATACATTTTTTGTAATTTTGGCCCGTTCTTAAAAAAAAGATAAGAAATTTCACGTGTGCACACATGTTTAGTTCATTACCACAAATGCGTCACCGAACTAACGATTTTCATTTATTTTTAGCGTTTAAAACTAAAAAATATAACAAAAAAGGGAATACTTCATATGAGACTAATGTTACAAGTATGTTATATAAAACCAAATAAGTATATTCAATAAATTAAATATGTCCTCAATTTTTTACCCACATCAAATTTTCTCTATTTTAATACATCTTAACCATTATTTATACCTGTATACACATGTTTCACATTTATAAGTATAACAAAATATTTGAAGCCCGCATGGGCAGCCCAGTTGGTTATAGAAGGGTGAAGTTTGGACAATGACCAAGGATCGAGTCCCACCAGCGGCAGTGTGGGAGCAACCTCTCAAGTGAGGGGGGCTCCTTGTGCGCAGTGGGCACTGGTCTAGCCCCTGTGATTGACTGGGTTACCATGATTTATTCCTCCCATAGCTCTGTCGGGCCGGGGCATGGGGGCCCTTGGGGTTGGGGATTCAACCTTTTGGACAACAAGATATTTGAATTAATAATTTGGGTTCGATTATGTCACACTTAATCTGTTATGGGTCGGGTTTTTTAGTACAATGTGGTCCAAAAAGACAACAATTTATGATAGAAAAAAGTGATTGTCGTGTTATGGCATTGTTGGAGCTTCCAAAAGTGTATGTAAAAACGGTTGATAATCTTTGTCCCTCAAAACTCTGTTTCGCTGCGACAGGGCATTATCGGATGCGGGCACGTCCACATTAACATAGCTGGCACCGCAGCCATGTTACTATCATCAATATTGGATCATATCTTTACAAAATAACCAAATATTTCTTCTTTTTTTATCTCATACATTTTGGTCCTGTTTTTATTTTACTATATTGGGAATTTCATGAGTTCATAATTTATACATTCTTATATATAAATATATTTGCTTCTATTCTTTATAGTGAATTTTCAGTAGTCCTAATCGATAAATGATTGTAATTACTTAAAAAATTACGAGCAATTTGAGTCTAAGTTATAGTGAAATAATTTTACTTCAGACCATTAGATTTAAGTGAATACGATAGCTTTTAACTACCATGTTTATTTATAGTTAATTTTGCGGGATGAATTGACTTCAATAAACTGTATTTATTGAAAATTATATGTTTATAACAACATTTTTGAGTTAATAAAAAGAAATACAGAACAATAGTGTATTAATTATGAAGTTTATGTAACACTTAATATATATTTTTTTTAAATACCGTTGAATTCTAAAATCTTAGCTGTCAAATTAAGTTTTACTAAATTTAGTTTTTTGATATGAAATACGAAATAAAATATGTATTTTCAAATAGGAAATATGGGATTAATTATCAGCTAGTCATAATATAAATATCTTTGAGTGCGTACCTTGTACATGCGCCATTATTTAATTAAGTTAATTTCATAATCTTATGACATCATGCCATATACCCATAATAACTAATTAACCACTGTTTTAAAAACATTTTTTAATATAATAAATTAAATTTAAACACTTTATTTATTTAATAGTAGACTCAATTCGAACTCGACTTGATGAGTGAACAATTAATATATATATATATATATATAAATATATAATTATTAAAGTTAATTCACATTCGGTTCGATTAGAACTTAATTTACTAATCTGATTGATTTATTGTCTTCAAAACAAAAGACAAAATATTTTCCTTCTTTTATGAAATCAAAATGCCTCTTGATTAGCATGAGATGTTTATGTAATTATTTGACTAATTAATTAATTTTAGAAATTCAAATAAATGAGATGAAAATTTGTGTTTTGCTATCTATAATTAAAGCATATATATATATATATATATATATATATATATATATATATAGCTGTTGCTGTTGGCCGCATAAAACAACAGGCGATTACAATTGGCCACATATACGTAATCTCAATTATTAATTTCTTTCCACAATGGCTAAGTGCAATGTATTAATATTCGTCACTCATTTCATCACATTTATGTAGTCAACTCAAACTACTACATCAAATCACTAATAAATTGCTGAATAATTAAAATTAATGTTTGTAAATTCGAAATAATGCCCAAAACAGGGCAATATCAAATAATTAGGAAATTTTAAACGAATTATATTGTGAATTATATTTATTAAAAAATAATATTTAACTTAAAAAGTGAAAAATATGCGATAATTGCTATGCGATTGATTGACGTAGTTAATTTTGATACTGAGCTACAAATTTTTATATAGTTTCTTGCCCTATTTGTATGTATTGTCGAGCTATACAACAAACATTATAATTGCGTTTGAGTTTATTTTATTTAATGTTTAAATTAATATTATGCATTTCCAATTGAAATAATCATATTTGATTTACACGTTTGTGGTAAATATAAAGGTATACATTGAGATAATAACTAATTTCTTAGTTTTTGTAATACGATATCATTATGTATTTTCAATTTGAACTCAATTCAATAGAAACGCGAATACGTTTTAAATTTTAATTGATTTCATACTTAATTTTAAATAATTTTAAAATTATATTAAATTTTGAAAAAAATATTTGATTGAGTGATATTTTACCAAACATGTGACATTTCTTGAACATTTATTGAAATGCCCAAACTAAAAAGCCTATTTAATAAATGGACCTATTATTTAATTAAAGAGCTATTAATGAATCCTACATGAATTAGACACAATTTGGTTTGTGTTAGGAATTTTGTGCAATTGTTATTATTATCAAATCCAAATAATTCTTTGATGAAAAAAAAAAAAGAAATCAAGAAAATATACCAAGATACACATTTTGTTTAGTGGATAAAATAATAATAATCTTTTTCTATATGTATTTGAACTTATCCATTAGTCCATAACACTTTAATGGAAATTCTTAAAAGGATAAGTTTAAATTAAAACAGATATATATATATATATATATATATATATATAAATCTGTTTTGTTTTATGAATATGTAATTCATACTTATCACTTAAATCTTCTAATCATTAATGTTAATCGAATATTGATTTTCTTATCCATATTCCATCCATTTTACAATTTTGCTTTGACCATTAATAAATCAGTTTTTTTTTTTAGTTATTAAAAAATATTTTTATATCTGATATTTCTATTAAAAATAATATATTGATGTAGCATATTATTCATGTCTAATTGACAAATAACCTTAATAAAACTTTAGATTATAGTCATCCCATCACAAAATAGTCTTACATATATAATTATTAATCAATTTTCAATAATCCCAATTTTTATCGTTACGATATTTTTCAATAAAAAATTAAAGGTTTTCAGCAAATATTTTATTTACATTAATTATGTTGAAAGAATAGTCCTTTTTAGGGCAAAACAGTAATAAACCCCTGAAATTAATTCTTTTCCTTTTATTGGATGAAACTTGAAAGCTGTGTATAACTGTTACCTTCCAAAAATTACCTAGACACGAACCGCGGAGGTTCGGAACCGAGGCTAGAGGCGGCAAAATGTGACCGCTAAAGCATGGCGAAATGACTAATTTAACCCTGATTAGCTCCCTACTTGGTCTCCTTAGCCACCCCCCTACCCCACCAACCCACCATTCAAAATTAAAATTTATTTATTTATTTTCATATTCTTAATCTTTTTCTTATATAAGGAAATTATATATTTAATAGAAAAATCAAATAAAGAGACACCAAATACATTATTACCCATACAAATCCTAGACTATTAATGACAAGAAAAATAATAAGAACACAATTAACCCATTTATATAATACAAATTCTAGAGAATTAATGACAACAAATATATTAAGAGCATAATTAAAATTATATATTACTAATTTAATTTATATTACATTGTCTTACACCAGATCCAATTAATTTTCCCATTAAAAAAATTTAAATTTCAAAATCGTCACAATTTACTTTACACGTTTAATTTTTATAATGAACCAATTTAATACTGCTCGAGTCTACATTATCTATACAAAACTGAGATTAGCTCTTTTAAATTTTATATATAAAAATCAAATTTAATTAATTATTGAAGAAATTAAAATATGTAATGCCGAACTTATTTTGTATATTAGTAATTTTATCGAAATAAAATATAAAATGGTATGAAATTATTTAATTTAGTAAATATCAAATTTAGAAAATACAGCTAAACAAGAAAGAAAAAAAGAAGTGGTCCCCACCTGAATGTGCCTCACACACACACAGTTTCATAAGCTCCCCACTATAAATACATACACATTTCTCCTCTCAGTTCATATTTGTTCTTAGTCGAGGTACAAGAGTCCTTACAGCCAACAACCAGCTCAACGGCGCCGTTTCATTCCCAAATTCGTCGCCTTGTCTAGGGTTCTTCGTCGTGATTTTCGGTTCCCTTGGATAATACGACACCTTTCAATCCATCGTACCATTTTATCTTTTACCTTGTTTAACCTGTGTTCGCATTTTCAGATTTGTTTCACCCTTTCGTGACGATCGATTTTTTGTTCCTGAACAGTCGGTTGTGATTTGTAAATCACCCGAAACTCAACAGATCTGATTAATTAACGGTTTTAATTTTGGTTTTTGTAAATTAATTGAAAAAAAAAAACAATAGAGTTATTAAAGCTGTTGGTTAATTTGGATTGTCGGTAAGGATGTCGGTGGTGTCAGGATCGGGGATTCAGGTTAAGGGCAGCGGCGCGGTGAAGCCGGCTGCGTGCGCGCCGAGCCACCAGCTGAATGCGGTGGCGGCGTTGAGCCGTAGGGTTAGGGTGTCGCAAAGCTTTACGGGGAAGCAGAGGAGAGTGAACCTGGAGAATAGGTTCGTTTCCGGTGGGAAGCTGCGTGGTGCTGCTGCTGCTGCGTCGGTTTTAGGTTCGGAGAGGTTGCATCTATGGCGGACTGATGGACCGGGACGTGCTCCGAAGCTGCGTGTTGTTGCGAAGAATTCTATGTCTCAGGTGCCGGAGAAACCGCTTGGGCTATACGATCCATCGTTCGATAAGGACTCGTGTGGGGTTGGGTTCGTGGCGGAGCTTTCTGGGGAAAGCAGCCGGAAAACGGTAACTATATTATGTTAAATGAAAATAGGAAGTGGCTTTTTGTATCGTTATATGAAAATTAATAACTCGTGTAAGTTTGGGTGTGTAGGTGACGGATGCTGTAGAGATGTTGGTCCGCATGACGCACAGAGGTGCCTGTGGCTGTGAGACAAATACTGGAGATGGAGCTGGAATTCTTGTGGGGCTTCCTCACGAGTTCTACAGAGAGGTTTGTTATTTATTCTGCTTTTTCATGGCTTTAGTTGCTAATCTAATTCTGTCAGTTTAAAATGAATCAGTTCGCAAGTTGGAGGAGTTTTATTTTGTCGGAAACTTGATTATATTGTTTTTGGAATTTTGTTGTTTTTGATGAATGAATTAGGTGCTGGAGTTATTTTTGACATATCTCACTTAAAAAAAAAAATTCTCATAAAAATTATGAAAGTTTTTTTCCCGAGTCATTCTGCAGACCTACTTATAGTCTTTTGTTTGATTAATATAAATTATCACTGAATTTTCGGAATCTGTTTGATACGTCAGGCTGCTAAAGATGCTGGCTTTGAGCTTCCCCCGCGTGGCGAGTACGCAGTCGGCATGTTTTTCTTGCCTACTTCTGATACTCGGAGGGAACAATGTAAAGTTGTATTCACAAAGGTAATTTAGAGATTGAAACTTCTGTGCCTTGTGATTAGTGTTCACCATCTTTTATCATTATGGCTAATTTCGTGATACTTCTTGGTCTGGTTATGTGTAGGTGGCTGAATCACTTGGCCATACAGTTCTTTGGTGGCGACCTGTCCCCACAGATAACTCAGGATTGGGCCAGTCTGCAGTGCAGACAGAACCCATCATTGAGCAGGTTTTTCTTACAGCCACTCCAAAGTCGAAAGCAGATTTTGAACAACAGGTGCTTACTAACACTTCCACAAATGATACCCTAACATAAACTCTTTGGAGCTTCAGTTTTTTTCTTTCTTAACTTGTGGTCATCTACTGATGTTTTTTGTACTGTGTCATTACAGATGTACATATTAAGGAGGGTGTCAATGGTAGCTATTCGAGCTGCATTGAACCTTCAACATGGTGGAGTAAGAGACTTCTACATGTGTTCCCTGTCCTCTAGGTTTGTTCCCTTTGGATATGTGGATGTTTCAGTGTCGTAGTTTTTGGAAGCTTGGAATTTGATTTGTATATATTTTACAGGACTATTGTTTACAAAGGTCAGCTGAAGCCGAATCAGTTGATGGACTACTACTATGCAGATCTTGGCAATGAAAGGTTTACGAGCTACATGGCCCTGGTAAATATTTTATCCATTCTCTATTTTATTTCTCTGCTGACTCCATACTTCACCAACGAACAGCATGGGACAACCGAATAACTGATGCGATGCAAGGTTGAGGAATGACTTCTGAGGCATTGAAGTATGAATGATCTCTTAAGTTCTTCCACACCCTTGATCACTATTTGATTTTGGATGCTGGATTGGATTCTTTGGGTGAGTTGGTAAGGTACCTCATTATGAAGTAAATAAATGTTTGCAGAAACTTGGTGTTGTTCTGCTATAATCCATTTTTAAGATCAAAACCTATCTTGTGGTGGATAGGAAATTGTGTTCGGTCAAGGTGGCCTGATGCCCTCGATATGATTCAATGGCCCTTCTGTAAAATTGAAGTGCCCTGAGCATTTTATTTTAGAGTTTGTTGCTTCATCTCGTGATTGCAATTGAATTTGTTATCTGTTGCCTGAATGCTTGCTACAGATACATTCCAGATTCTCTACAAACACGTTTCCTAGCTGGGATCGAGCTCAGCCCATGCGTGTCCTCGGGCACAATGGAGAAATAAACACACTTAGAGGAAATGTCAATTGGTAGGTCTTTCTTTTGTTGAGTTTAATGCCATCCTTATAGTCAGTTTCTAGTTAGGCTTCTGCATCTTGTCTGCTAAAAAGTAGGGATTTTATTACTAAGTTAACAATGGAGTTAATGCAGTTCTTGCTTCAAAGTGTATGCGTGCCTGATACATGATGGGTTATTTCATTATATTTCAATCCATATATGCTGTCCGTCTCATGGTTTTGGACCATTCACATAAAAAACTGGTTGATTATTGTTTATCATGTAGGATGAGGGCTCGTGAAGGTCTTCTCAAGTGCAAGAAGCTTGGCCTATCAAAAGCAGAGTTGAAGAAGCTTCTACCAATTGTAGATGCCAGCTCCTCAGATTCAGGTTGAGTATCTACCAAAACTTTTATTTGATGACCTTGCATATAATGAACATGGAGAATTAAACAGTACTCTCAAGCATAAATGTGCTACTTCACCTCTTTAAAATTAGTCAGTAATTACTCTCATTGGTATTTACCTGATTTTTCTGTGTTTATCCAACAGGTGCATTTGATGGTGTGCTAGAGCTTTTAGTTAGAGCTGGTAGAAGTCTCCCCGAAGCGATAATGATGATGATTCCGGAAGCTTGGCAAAATGATAAGAACATGGATCCACAAAGAAAGGCTCTATATGAATATTTCTCCTCGCTAATGGAGCCATGGGATGGCCCTGCCCTCATATCATGTATGTAGTTTTACATGATAATGGTTTCGTGTAATTGCCCATGTTTTCTTTTTGTTTGACATATTAGATTAATTTGCAGTTACTGATGGACGATATCTTGGAGCAACATTGGACAGAAATGGGTTACGTCCAGGTCGCTTTTACATAACACACAGTGGCAGAGTAATCATGGCCAGTGAAGTTGGCGTTGTTGATATTCCCCCAGAAGATGTATCCAGGAAAGGAAGACTTAATCCTGGTATGATGCTTCTTGTGGACTTTGAGAAGCATGTTGTTGTCGATGATGATGCCTTGAAGCAACAGTACTCACTTGCAAGACCTTATGGTGAATGGCTACAAAGGCAAAAGCTACAGTTGAAAGACATAGTTGAATCTGTGAGGGAATCTGACAAGTCTCCTCCTCCCATAGCTGGTGTTTTGCCGGTTAGCAATACTTCCAATCTATTTTACCAATCTTATTATTCATTTTCATGGGCTAATATGGGCTCTAATGCATCACAACTTTAGGCATCTGGTGATGATGATAACATGGAAAACATGGGACTTCATGGTTTATTGTCACCATTAAAGGCGTTTGGGTATGTCACGTCATAAGCCTCATTTATATTTGTCTTCCCTGTCTGTATGTTTTATTCATCTTTTAATATCCCATTACTCAATGTGCAGTTACACTATTGAATCCTTGGAGATGCTGTTACTACCCATGGCAAAAGATGGCATTGAGGCCCTCGGTTCGATGGGAAATGATGCTCCATTGGCTGTGATGTCTAACAGGGAGAAACTCACATTTGAATATTTCAAGCAAATGTTTGCTCAGGTTACAAACCCCCCAATAGATCCTATCAGGGAGAAGATTGTTACCTCCATGGAATGCATGGTCGGTCCAGAAGGTGATCTTACAGAGACCACAGAAGAGCAGTGTCACCGCCTCTCACTTAAAGGCCCTCTTCTGTCCATTGAGGAAATGGAAGCAATGAAAAAGATGAACTATAGAGGATGGCGAAGCAAGGTTCTTGACATTACCTATTCCAAGGATAAAGGTAGGAAGGGTTTGGAGGAGACATTAGACAGAATATGTACTGAAGCACATAAAGCAATTCAGGAGGGTTACACAACACTGGTGCTTTCTGACAGAGGTAACCAGTTCTGAAAAATTGGAGAAGATTTTAGAAAGGCGTTTTATTTTCTTTTAACGTAATATAACAGTTGTTTTCTCCTTCGATTTATACAGCTTTCTCACAAAAGCGTGTTGCGGTCAGCTCTCTCTTGGCTGTTGGTGCTGTACATCATCATCTAGTAAAGAACCTAGAGCGTACCCGCGTTGCTTTGATTGTTGAATCTGCTGAGCCTCGTGAAGTGCACCATTTTTGTACACTTGTAGGTTTTGGTGCCGATGCAATCTGTCCTTATTTGGCTGTAGAAGCCATTTGGAGATTGCAAGTTGACGGAAAAATTCCACCCAAAGCAAATGGTGAATTCCACTCAAAAGAAGAGCTTGTGAAGAAGTATTATAAAGCTAGCAACTATGGCATGATGAAGGTCCTTGCCAAAATGGGAATATCAACTCTGGCCTCATACAAGGGCGCCCAGATATTTGAGGCAGTGGGCCTCTCATCAGAGGTTACAGAACGTTGCTTCAGTGGAACTCCAAGCAGAGTGGAGGGTGCAACTTTTGAAGCACTTGCACATGATGCACTTCAGTTACATGAGCTGGCTTTCCCAACACGCGCATTGCCACCTGGCAGTGCGGAGGCCGTAGCACTTCCTAATCCAGGAGATTATCACTGGAGGAAAGATGGTGAAATTCACTTAAATGACCCCCTTGCCATCGCGAAGTTACAAGAAGCTGCCAGATCAAACAGTGTAGCTGCCTACAAAGAATACTCTAAACGCGTGCAAGAATTGAACAAGTCCTGTAATTTAAGGGGACTTCTAAAATTTAAAGAGGCTGAAGCAAAGATTCCATTGGAAGAAGTTGAACCAGCTAGTGAAATCGTAAAACGTTTCTGTACTGGAGCCATGAGCTATGGATCAATATCATTGGAGGCACATGCAACACTTGCCATGGCGATGAACAAGATTGGGGGAAAGTCAAACACTGGTATGTTGAAATAATTTTATTCTGATGTGATACTTTGGTTGAAGTTCTTGAGTTTTTGTATACCATGTGTTTCTACAATTATCTGTTGGTGTTTATACTTGTAATATAGGAGTCTTACATTTACTCAGTTAATTTCTTTAAAATCGTATTGCTTCTTGCATGTTCAGTCTTAACTTAACAATCACATTAAGCATCGCTATGCTGGTTTTGATTTGTTTCTGTATATTGGGGATAGGTGAGGGAGGGGAACAACCATCTCGTATGGAGCCTCTTCCAGATGGTACAAGGAATCCAAAGAGGAGTGCTATAAAGCAAGTCGCGAGTGGAAGATTTGGAGTTTCTAGCTATTACCTTACCAATGCTGATGAGTTGCAGATTAAAATGGCTCAGGTACATATACCTTGTATCTGTTATATTGTTTTTTATTAGAAAGATGGTCATTCATTCCTCGTTTACACTGTTCTTGTACATCTTTACTCTTTACTCCATGCATTCGGGTCTGAACAAAGGTTCCTTTTGTTTATGAATTTACGTTCATGGACAAATGATGCCGTGTCAGCAAAGCACCTTATGGTGTCTTTATATCATTATATGATACCTGCATTTGGCATTATGGTGATAATGTTTTCTTCACATTTCTTTAATATTGAATTCTGAACATAATGCTAACTTTGGAGGTTTCATGCTACAGGGAGCTAAGCCTGGTGAAGGTGGTGAACTTCCAGGGCACAAGGTTATTGGTGATATTGCTGTGACTAGGAATTCCACTGCTGGGGTGGGGCTAATCAGTCCTCCTCCACATCATGATATCTATTCAATTGAAGATCTTGCACAATTGATTCATGATCTTAAGGTAATTCTTGTTTTCTGTTATAATATTTTTTATGGTTATTTTTTATGTCATTTAAGTCCTGTTTGCAAAAACTGGAAAAAAAGTGCTGCTTTTCGCTGCTATTAATTCTTCTCTAAAAAAATAGCTGAAAATAGGCAAAATAGTTAAAGCATGTCCGGATGTACTTGTACCAACTTCCTCTGTCTTCACCTTTTTAGCAAGTTCAGCAAACAAACCCAACTTCAACTCTTTTGGGACTTCCGTACTTTTTTTTCTAAACTTCAGCACTTCTTAAAAGAGTACAAGTTTTTGCAAACATGCTATTAAGGTCTTAAAAGTGATTCTGGTAACAATGATTTTTTCCTTGATTATATTTTTATTCATATTTATTGTCAATTTTGGTTCTACCTGTTTTTCATAATTTTTAGTTACTGAGATATTTTATTTCAGAACGCGAATCCAAGTGCTCGTATAAGTGTGAAGTTGGTTTCTGAAGCTGGTGTTGGAGTGATAGCCAGTGGGGTTGTTAAGGGTCATGCTGATCATGTCTTGATCTCTGGTCATGATGGAGGTACGGGGGCTTCAAGATGGACCGGAATCAAAAGTGCTGGTCTTCCATGGGAACTTGGTCTTGCAGAGACGCACCAAACTTTAGTTGCTAATGATCTTCGTGGTCGAACTGTTCTTCAGACTGACGGTCAACTCAAAACCGGAAGAGATGTCGCCATTGCAGCCCTTCTTGGAGCAGAGGAGTTTGGTTTCAGCACTGCTCCTCTAATTACACTTGGTTGCATCATGATGAGGAAATGTCATAAAAACACTTGCCCTGTTGGTATCGCCACACAAGATCCTGTTCTAAGGGAAAAATTCGCTGGTGAACCAGAACACGTCATCAACTTCTTCTTCATGCTTGCAGAAGAGGTAAGAGAAATCATGTCTGAATTAGGATTTCGAACACTCAATGAAATGGTGGGCCGTGCAGACATGCTTGAACTGGATAGAGATTTGGTCAAGAATAATGAGAAGCTTAAAAACATTAATTTGTCATTGTTGCTCCGACCAGCCGCTGATATCAGGCCAGATGCTGCACAGTACTGTGTGCAGAAACAGGATCACGGTTTGGATATGGCTTTAGATAACAAACTAATAGATTTGGCCAAGCCTGCCCTGGAAAAAAGTATCCCTGTTTACATTGAATCGCCTATATGTAATGTAAACCGAGCTGTTGGGACAATGCTGAGTCACGAAGTGACAAAGCGCTACCATATGGGAGGGCTTCCTTCAGATACAATTCATATCAAACTCGATGGGAGTGCAGGGCAGAGTCTTGGAGCTTTTCTTTGTCCTGGCATCACACTGGAGCTTGAAGGCGATAGCAATGACTATGTTGGAAAAGGTTTGTCGGGTGGAAAAATTGTTGTTTACCCTCCAAAACAAAGCACATTTGATCCAAAAGAGAATATTGTCATTGGAAATGTAGCACTTTATGGGGCTACAAATGGAGAGGCGTACTTTAACGGGATGGCAGCAGAAAGATTTGCAGTTCGTAATTCTGGGGCTATAGCAGTAGTGGAAGGCGTGGGTGACCATGGGTGTGAGTACATGACGGGTGGTACTGTAGTTGTCCTGGGAAAGACGGGAAGAAACTTTGCTGCTGGAATGAGTGGGGGCGTTGCCTACGTTCTAGATGTTGGTTCGAGTTTCAAATCAAGATGCAATCTCGAGTTGGTGGATCTTGATCCAGTTGTTGATGAGGATGATGTTTTGACACTCAGAATGATGATTCAACAGCATCAGCGCCACACAGGCAGCCAATTGGCGAAAGAAGTGCTTGCCAATTTTGAGTCTCTTTTACCTAAATTTATCAAGGTTTTCCCTCGTGATTATAAACGTATACTTGTGAGCAAGAAA
The DNA here is from genome assembly GCA_963669365.1 of Verbascum thapsus. Classification (NCBI taxonomy): domain Eukaryota; kingdom Viridiplantae; phylum Streptophyta; class Magnoliopsida; order Lamiales; family Scrophulariaceae; genus Verbascum; species Verbascum thapsus. Next base: position 1,174,539 of record OY770120.1, read on the forward strand.
GCAGAGGAAATTTCAAAAGCAGCTGCTGAAAATGCTTTGAAAGAAGCTGAGGTGCACGAAGAGACAGAGTTGGTGGAGAAAGATGCTTTTGAAGAGCTTAAAAAATTGGCAGCTGCATCGTCGAAACTGGCAGCTGAATCATTGAATGGAGCACCCAATGAGGTAATTCTCTTCTGCAACTTATTGCGTAACAATTTCATCAGCTTTTTAACTGTAGGGTGAGAGTAATTATTAATTAATTAATGTATTAATATTGTTAGTTACCAAACATGTGTATGCACATCACTTCGATGTATTTGGTGATATTTAATGGTGCGGTCAGTAGTTACAAATATGCAATCAAGGAGATCTTTCTTTGCATGAATTGCAAATAATTGTTGATGGAATTTAAATAGACTGATTTCTTGCCTATCATTGTTTTTATTTTGGAATATTGGTAATATCTCAATATATGTCAACTAAGGCAACTTAAAAAGAAAAATCTCTAAAGTTCTGACTGGAGTTTTTGGATCCATAGGTGGAAGAAGATGAATCACCAAAGAGACCGAGTAGGGTTGCTGATGCTGTCAAGCATCGAGGTTTTGTTGCTTATGAGCGTGAGGGTGTCTCGTACAGGGATCCTAATGTGCGGATGAATGACTGGAATGAAGTTATGGAAAAGTCAGAGCCCGGGCCACTGCTGAAAACACAATCTGCTCGCTGTATGGACTGTGGTACTCCTTTTTGTCATCAGGTAAAAAGAATATTAGTACATTTTACTTAACATTTTCTTCAGAATATTGGTCTGAGGTTATTAATCTGTAATGTAACCTTCAGGAGAACTCTGGATGCCCTCTTGGAAATAAGATACCTGAATTTAACGAGTTGGTATACCAAAACAGATGGCGTGAAGCATTGGACCGGCTTCTGGAGACTAACAACTTCCCTGAGTTCACAGGTCGCGTTTGCCCTGCACCTTGTGAGGGGTCTTGCGTACTTGGTATAATTGAAAATCCTGTTTCTATCAAAAGTATCGAGTGCTCTATAATAGATAAAGCTTTCGAGGAGGGATGGATGGTGCCGAGGCCTCCTTTGACCAGAACTGGGTATGTTATTGTACTTATGCCATGTTTCTCCGCTCTCCATCACTGTTATGTTGATTAAAATGATTTTGTTCAATCAAAATTATTAATATTTCTATTTTTCCGAGTAAAATGATTTTTTCCTCACTTTAGAAAAAATGATCCCAATTCCCTTTCATCTATTTCAGTAAAAAAGTTGCTATAGTTGGAAGTGGGCCTGCTGGTTTGGCTGCTGCTGATCAGTTGAATAAGATGGGTCACTCTGTGACTGTGTTTGAGCGCGCTGACAGAATTGGTGGTCTAATGATGTACGGAGTACCTAACATGAAGGCTGACAAAATTGATGTAGTCCAGAGACGGGTTAACCTCATGGAAGCAGAAGGTGTGAACTTTGTGGTTAACGCTAATGTTGGAAAAGATCCTTCATACTCACTAGAGCGGCTTCGCGCAGAGCATGATTCCATCGTCTTGGCTTTAGGAGCTACGAAACCGAGGTATGCAATAATGTCAATTATCAATTTTGAAAATATTTAGTTGTATATGTAGAAAAATTCGAGCTCAAAGTTCATAAGGTAAAATTACATACTCTGCGTATGACCTTAATAAACCTGGAAGTTTGAGAAATCACCGTAACTTCCCTTTTTCACCGGCACCGGTGAAAGCAGATTACAATTTTGCCCATGTTAGTAAGCAAATCACCATTCCATCCGCCTATTTATCAGAGTTGTTAGGATCTAATAGGTAAATATTTATTGGGCTGAGCAAGATACAACTTATTTAAAATTCTATTTCAAAGCTTTTGTGAGATTTCAGTGTTATGGTAATTTGCAATACCTGAGAGGTCTCATTGTAATTACTTAATAAATGAGGGGTGTGCATGCAATTATTACTAATTTTAGCGACGAGGGAACTTATTTACTAATTTGGCAGGGACCTTCCTGTTCCTGGACGAGACCTGTCTGGTGTCCATTTTGCTATGGAGTTTCTTCATGCAAACACGAAAAGCCTACTCGATAGCAATCTCGAGGATGGCAACTACATCTCTGCTAAGGGCAAGAAAGTAGTGGTAATTGGTGGAGGTGACACTGGCACGGATTGTATTGGAACATCTATTAGACATGGTTGCAATAGCGTTGTAAATCTAGAGCTTCTGCCCGAGCCACCACTTACCAGGGCTGCAGGCAACCCTTGGCCTCAGGTACGATCAATTCCTTCTTCCAAGCCGTGAATCTGAAATTCATTTATAAATTCATTGAGTTTGTTTGAATAATTTCAAGCTACGATAACTTTCAACTCCTTGGCATTCATTTGAGCTGATACTGATGAATTCAAATCGACCTAATAGAACTTGAATTTTGCTTGTTTGATAGGTTTTCTGATTAAGTTGAGTAACATCAAAATAAGTAAAAAAAATGCATATTTGTTCGGCATACATTTTCTCTTATTTTCTTTATCCCCCCTTTTGAATTCTTGTTGTCCTGTACGGCAAAAATATAACTTTCAGTTTGTTTGATGTTGGCAGTGGCCTCGCATATTCCGTGTAGATTACGGACACCAGGAAGCTGCTACCAAGTTTGGAAAGGACCCAAGATCCTATGAAGTGTTGACAAAACGTTTTATAGGAGATGAAAACGGAGTGGTGAAAGGACTTGAGGTTGTGCGGGTCCAGTGGGAGAAGGATGCTAGTGGAAGATTCCAATTTAAGGAAGTTGAAGGTTCAGAGGAGATCCTCGGAGCTGATCTAGTCCTGCTCGCCATGGGATTCCTTGGGCCCGAATCGGTTAGTAACTGATGGAACTATTGATGCCTTCATATAGTTTTTAGTTCTTACTTCTTTCCTATCATGGTAGTTTTTGTGAAATACCATTTTTTTTTGTTGGAAAATTCTAGTTTAATCTGGGTAAGGCTTGACCGAAAGCATGCTAATCACATAGTTAAGAGACCACAGTTTTGCCATATATCGTACTTACTACCTGACTAGTGATTGGTCAGGTGTGGCTTGATCTGTTCCAGTCCCCACCCCCTTAGGGACTCATTTGGTTGTGTCTGTAAATCATTGTGGGTAAATTACATAGAAGCCCCCTGCTTCATACCCTAATTACAAAAACATCCTAATTTCGAAAAATCACCGCCACTTTTGAATTATCATACTTTCCCCTGTTAGTAAAAGTATATTACAATTTAATCATGTGTTGATGGAATATCTTGTTGATTTTTGAAAGGAGAAATAATTATGCTAATTATTTGTTTGTCTAATTCTACTGCTGTGGTAATGATAAACCACTGGAATTTGATTGGTAAATCTTGATGAGTAGCTGATTTTCTTTATTAATGGTATCCTATCAGACTGTGGCTGATGCTCTGGGATTGGAGAAAGACAATCGATCGAACATAAAAGCAGAGTATGGCAAATTCTCAACCAGCGTTGAAGGCGTCTTTGCAACTGGGGACTGTAGACGAGGGCAATCTCTGGTGGTGTGGGCAATCCGTGAAGGCCGACAAACAGCTGCACAAGTCGACAAATATCTCATGAATGACCAAACTGACTCGCAATTCGTTAACAGTCAGCAAGACAGCAACATACGAACAATGACGACATAAAATTTCGGTTTGAAATTCGTTTTTTCTTCTTTTGAGTGTCATTGTGATTTTGTCTTATATTATATTATTTGAACTAGGAATATTTCCCAAATTTTTCTTGTTTAAAGGCTTCTCTTTGTCGCCATTCGGATTAAAAGCTGCTCGTGACCAGAAGAACCAAGAGGAGCCAAGTAGAATTATAGGATATCTAGTAGTTTTATGTTTTGTTGTTTATAAGTTTAAGAGTTATTTCTGATGTCCAAGTGGTGGCAATTGTTGCCAGTTTATTTTTACAGGAATAAATGTACAGTTTTGTCTGTTCAAATGAATGTGGTTTTGGATTCTACTAGCTTTTTTCTCTGATGTTCCATTTAATTCCATTGCTAAATGCTGGAGAATGTATCTCCCCAGTGTTTTTAGAGGGGTTATTTTTTGATCAAAGGATGTTATGGATTATATTCTTTGGCTCACACCTATAGTTCAGCTCTTATAATCGTTATATATTTGATACGTGTAATGCAAATATACGAGATAAATAATATGTTGTATAACGTTGACATGGAACCATGCATGGAATATATGGTTCTTAATTGTTTTTCTCTTTTTTGGGATTAAAAACTCGAACTAAGATGCGATTGTGATAGTTTACAAGAAGTAATTTTACATTTTCAATGCATCTTTGGTTGTTCTAACGAGTGTTTGTTGGTCATTTATTTTGACGAACAGAAACCCAATTTATAAAAAACTAAAATTTATAATTTATTTAATTTTTAGTAATGCATAAGTTTTATTTGTAAAACAAATATTAATAAGGGAAAATTGTAATTTTTAGTGTTCCACATATTTCATATTTGATCCCCCACACAGTTTTGAGAGAGAGAGATGATGATATCTCTTTCCCTCCCCTCTCCCGCCTCACCTTCACTCAAACCCAATCCCCATACCCACCACCCACCACCCTCTTCCCCACTTCACAAAACCATCACCTTCGAATCTCTCAAACACCGTCTGATCAGCCAAGCTAACATCGGCCATATCCATGAAGCTATCTCCACCCTGGATCTCATGTCCCGTTCTAATCTCACCCCAGACCTCACTATCTACTCCATACTCCTCAAGTCCTGCATCCGCACCAGAAATTTCCAACTGGGTCAACTTGTCCACTCCAAGCTCACTGATTCTGAGCTCAATCTCGACACTATTGTCCTCAACTCGCTCATCAGTTTGTACTCTAAATGCGGCGACTGGAGAAAAGCCCAGGAGATTTTTAATTCCATGGCTGAAATGCGGGACTTGGTTTCATGGAGTGCGATGATTTCGGGTTATGCTCATAGTGGTTTGAATTTTGAAGCGATTTCTATGTTTATCGAGATGGTGGAGTCTGGGGAGTGGCCTAATGAGTATTGCTTTTCGGCTGCGATTAGGGCGTGTTCGAATCGAGAGTATGGGGGGATTGGGTTGGGGGTTTTCGGGTTTTTGTTGAAGACTGGGTACTTTGAGTCTGATGTGTGTGTGGGGTGTGCGTTGATTGATTTGTTTCTGAAGGGGTTTGGCGATATGGAGTTAGCAAAGAAGGTGTTCGATGATATGCCTGAGAAGAATTCTGTTTCTTGGACTTTGATGATTACGAGATTTACACAGAGGGGTTTTCCTAGAGATGCTGTTGAGTTGTTTTCGGATATGGTTTACGCGGGGTATTTTCCCGATCAGTTCACGTTTAGTAGTGTTTTATCAGCTTGTTCAGAGCTTGGATGGTTGTCTATGGGGAAGCAGCTGCATAGTTGGGTTGTTAAGAGCTGTTTGTGTACGGATGTATGCGTGGGATGTAGTTTGGTGGATATGTATGCGAAATGTGCTGTGGATGAATCCATGAATGACTCTCGAAAAGCTTTTGATAGAATGTCGGAGCATAATGTCATGTCTTGGACTGCAATTATAACGGGTTATGTGCAAAACGGGGGATTTGATAATGAAGCCATTGAACTGTATTGTAGGATGATAGTAGAGGGTAGAGTTAAACCAAATCATTTCACATTTGCTAGTTTGTTGAAAGCATGCGGGAATCTGTTTAACACGAGATTGGGTGAACAGATATATGGTCATGCAGTGAAATTAGGTCTTGCATCGGTCAATTGTGTTGGTAATTCTCTTATTAGCATGTACACAAAGAATGATAGGATGGAAGATGCAAGAAAAGCTTTTGAATTCTTATTTGAAAAGAATTTGGTTTCATATAACGCATTAGTCGATGGTTACACCAGAAATTTCGAATCTAATGAGGCTTTTGAACTTTTCAATCAAATCGAGGTTTCTAGTATTGGTGTGGATGCTTTTACTTTTGCTAGTCTCTTGAGTGGAGCTGCAAGTATTGGAGCAGTTGGAAAAGGAGAGCAAATCCACGCTCGTTTATTGAAATCAGGGTTCGAGTCTAATCTATGTGTTTGCAATTCTTTGATATCTATGTATACCAGGTGTGGTAACATCGAAGCTGGATTTCAAGTTTTCGATGAAATGAAAGATCGAAATGTGATATCTTGGACATCCATAATCACGGGCTTTGCCAAACACGGATTTGCAAAACGGGCTTTGGAGTTATTCAACCAAATGCTCGATTTGGGCGTGGAACCAAACGAGGTTACTTACGTTGCTGTTTTATCAGCATGCAGCCATTCAGGTCTAACCGATGAGGGCTTTAGCCATTTTCGCTCAATGTGGAAAAAACACGGGATAAAACCGAGAATGGAACATTATGCATGCATGGTCGATATATTAGGAAGATCGGGATTTCTCGATAAAGCCATGGAATTCATTAACTCAATGCCTTTTACACCCGATGCTCTAGTGTGGCGCACGTTGTTAGGTGCATGTCGTGTGCATGGTAATATGGAACTTGGTAAATATGCGGCTGAGATGATCCTTGAGCTTGATCCAAACGATCCATCGGCCCACGTTTTACTATCAAACTTATACGCTTCTAGAGGACAATACGAAAACGCTTCAAAACTTCGAAAAGCAATGAAAGAACGGAATTTGATAAAGGAAGCGGGTTGTAGTTGGATAGAGATAGCAAATAAGGTGCATAAGTTTTACGTAGGTGATACTAAACACCCCGAGGCTAGAAAAATATACGACGAATTAGATGAATTGTCGATTGAAATAAAAGAGATGGGTTATATTCCGGATACGAATTTTGTGCTACATGAAGTGGATGAGGAACAAAAGGAACAATACTTGTTTCAACATAGTGAGAAAATAGCTTTGGCTTATGGGCTTATAAGCACATCAAGGCCAAAGCCGATTAGAATCTTTAAGAATCTTCGAGTTTGTGGAGATTGTCATACGGTGATGAAGTACGCCTCGATGGCGACGGGGAGGGAGATAATAGTTAGAGATTCGAATCGGTTTCATCATATAAAGGATGGGATTTGTTCTTGCAATGATTATTGGTGAATGTGTTTAGATCAAATGCAGTTAGTAGTAAGGGTTTGAATGGTTTATGGATGGATTTTGGTGAGGAAAATGAAAAGACAAAAGCATGATAGTACTCTGTGATTTGGTTTTGATGATTTTTTTCATTTTCGTTTTTCTCACCAAAGTGGTGTTGCCAAACATAACCTAAAGGTAAAGGGTGATTGTACAGTGGATTAGTAGCTCTCAGGGTCTGTTTATAAGGTTTTAGGGGGTGAAATTGTTGTACATTGTGATTGGTGGGTGTAAATGTAAAATTTACTAAAAATGAGAGGATGTGTTGGTAATTTAGAGATATTTTAGTAATTACTACATATATATAAGCGTCACAGCAGGCTCCTCTTCATCCCCCGGTTGCACGCCGCACCAGATCGTGGCCCGTATTTTTCAATTTTTGCCCTGGGTTCCTCACAAAACGACGTCGTCCTCGATTATTTCTCCCTAGAAAAGCAGCCGTCTTTGTTCCTTACCGTCTTTTCGGCTTCATCACCGTGGTTTCTACAGGACACTTGTCGTTATCTGCCCTCACGGACATGACGTGTGGTGGCCTCTTGCTGCCACGCCTCCTTTGGGGCTGTTACACCTCCTCTTATTTACACTACATATACTTTCCAATATCGAACCCCAGCCTCATACCAAAAAAGGCGGGTTTTCGATTTCGTTTCCGACTGACAGCCACCGGTGCAGATCTCCGCCTCCGAAACTTCAAAGTTGGAACTACGTCGGGCTAGAGTCACTCTCCATCAGCACAATCGGTATGCTTTGGAGTCAACGAAACATAATTTTTTCCTGTTTTCGATCTTTCATTCAGGTGTTCTTAGCGACGACCTGGAGTTTTTCTGAAAATTTTCGTAACCCTCTTAGTGAAAATGTTCTCGAACTGTTTCGCGTCAATAACTGAGAGCAGCAAATTTGCTGGATCGGAGAACATGTATAGGTCGGAACACTAAGACTACCTTCTGGACTTGTTATCTTTTTCAGTTGATAAGGGTTCGACTCTATCCTTTCAAATTTGTCTTCGATCACTTGATTAGACTCCTGGTGGGTGAGAGTAGACAGTGAGCAGCCTACATGAGATTTATTCCTGCAACTAAAAGTAATAATGACGGCTATGTAGAAATCGAATTGCATTTTGCTCAGCCTATAGGCTTTTATCGTCCATTATTTCAATCTTCAGTCACCAAACAGCATGATCAAGTGCAGTGACGTTGTTTTGAATGAAACTTGAGGTTGACTGAGTCCTTACCTCTTTAGATTTCAACATTGGAAATTGCGTTTACATAAATATAGGCTTATTCTCTTCAGACTTGTTGATTAGGAATTAATCAGCTATTATGAACCTTGTTTTGTAGCTTGTGCATTTCAAGATTTGTTTCTCTTTACTGTTGACGGCATAGCTGCCTCAGGTAGATTTACAATTGCTGTTGAATTTTTTGAACACCTCTTACGTTTTTTTAGTTTCTTCAATATGAACTGCAGTTAGACTAACTATGTATTTCGCAAATTTGTTCGCCTGTAAATTATTGTGTATTCCATCTCTAACTTTAGTATAACTTCAGTCTGAAAGCAAATTGAGGTTATTTTATTTTGGTTTTTTCATATGCTTGACCTTTATTTTTACTTTTACAGAATATTTTAGCATCTGCTTTACATATATGTTTCGCTTTCTGTCGTATTATTTCTATTACATTCACCACGTCTTGCTTACGTATCTATTTTGCGTTTTTCATACTCTGTGTTGGTGTGTACTTCATCTAATTTAGTTGCCCCTCTGATTTTGCGCATTTGCATTAATAGTTTTGGCTCGTATAGGTAGTAGACTTATGGCTGATTCAACAGATGTTGATGAATCTAATCATGCATCATTAACTGTTAATGAACGTAAGCGAATTAGGTACAATGAAAAAGAACGCGTCCTTTATAGTAACATGTCTCAGGAAAGCAAAGACAACAGAAACGCACACTGTAGACTAACTTATGCTCGGAGGACCTCGCTAAAACAATCAAACTTGTATGGTTGCTACCGCTTAGCTAAAATTGGAACTCAACCTTGGTATCTACCAGAAACACCTTCTTGTAAACATTGTAATGCGGTTAGATTTTACCGTGAGCCCCCTGGCTTTTGTTGCTCAAGCGGCCAGGTCTCTCTTTCAGTAACGGATGTACCTGAGGAACTTCGAAGTTTACTTTTTGGCTCTTCTCAACTTTCAATACACTTTAGAGCTAATATTCGTACTTACAACAACACTTTTGCTTTCACTTCGTTCGGCGTTACGTACGATAAAGATCTTTGTCGAAATAGTCAAAATGTTTATACCTTCAAAGTCCAAGGAATGGTATACCACTTTATGAATGACCTAATTCCGATAGAAGGGAAGGGAAAAAATTTACAGCTATATTTCTATGATACTGAAAATGAGGTATGCAATCGATTAGCTACGTCGGATAAACTTAATGAAGAGGTAATTTCAATGCTACTTAAACTTCTAAATGTCAATCCATATTCAGCCTTTTTCCGTAACCTACGTGAATATTCTAATTTAAATGAATATAAGATTATTCTAAGGGCAAACCCTGGATTAAATCAAAACACCTATAATCTCCCAACCGTGGATCAGATTGCGGCAATATGGAAAGATTCAGATGATGCTGCTCAATCTCAGCCTCGCGATATTCAAGTTCATACAAACTCTGGGCATAGTCAACGTGTTGAATATTATTATGGTTGTTATGATCCGTTGCAATATATTATATTATTCCCTCGAGGAGAACCTGGGTGGCATGTGGGTATTAAAAGGAAAAAAAATCCCACCGTAAGGAATGCATCAGAAATAACAGAACAAATAACAGATTATTGTGAGGGTGAACATTCCATGCATCCTTCACATGCATCCTCAGGAGTTCAACTGTTGCATGCGGAGGCCACAGGTGCATCATCTGTATAGTTTTCCTTTCTTGACATTTCCCAAATTTTATATTTCTTTAACTATTCAAATGTAACAATTAGCTATATTATATCTGTTGTTGTAGAAAAATGCTTAGCCAAAAGAGCCTCAGTATCTGCTCGGGAATATTACTGTTACAAACTTCAAATGCGTGAGAATGATAGCTCTATATTACTACATACTGGTAGATTGCTGCAACAATACCTGAACGATATGTACATAAAAGTAGAAACACAGCGACTGGACTACTTCCGTAATGAACAACGACAAAAGAACGCTAGGATTGAATCTCTTCAGGGTATAGTTGACAGTCTAGGAATCCATGGTGAAAATGACGCTAACAAGATTGGGCAGCGTATTCTACTCCCAGCATCATTTATAGGGGGGCCTAGAGATATGCAAAAAAGGTATATAGATGCAATGTGCTTAGTTCAAAAATATGGAAAGCCTGACATTTTTCTAACAATGACATGCAATCCTAATTGGCTAGAAATTGCAGACAAAAAAAGGGAACATGAATTACCTCAAGATCGTCCTGATCTATTAGTTCGAGTTTTCAAGGCGAAACTTGAGGAATTAAAAGATGAATTGATAAATAAAAATATTTTTGGTGAGGTTGAGGCTTATACGTATGTTATTGAATTTCAGAAAAGAGGTTTGCCTCACGTGCATTGGCTCTTAATAATGAAAAATAGATATAAAATCAGGTCTTCTGACATATACGACAGATATATAAGTGCTGAGTTGCCTGATCAAAGCGAGTTTCCTTATCTCTATCAGTTAGTTACTAGGCATATGATGCATGGTCCATGTGGTGAACTAAATGCCAATAATGTATGTATGAGAGATGGGAAATGCAAAAATCGTTACCCTAAAGACTTCTGTGAAAGTACTTCTCATGGCAAAAACTCATATCCTACCTATAGAAGACGTCAAGATGGTAGAACTGTTTTGGTTAGGAAAAAAATCCTTGATAATCGTTGGGTTATACCGTACTCTCCATATTTAGTTGCGAAATTTGACTGTCATATTAATATAGAAATTTGTTCGGATATAAAATTAGTTAAATATTTATATAAATATATTTATAAGGGACATGATCGAGTGTCGTTCAACATTACTGAAGACACTAAAACTGCTGGTTTCGATGAAATTAAACAATTTCAGAATGCTAGATGGATAGCAGCTCCTGAATCAGCCTGGAGACTTTTTGGTTTTGCATTAACCGAAATACACCCTGCAGTTATTAGCTTACAATTGCATATACCTAATTATCAATATATTTCGTTCAAAAGTACGCAAAAATTGGAAAATGTTGTTACTAATCCAATGTCTTCAAAGACAATGTTAACAGAATTTTTTTCGATGAATGCTCAAAATGAAAGCGCGCAACATCTAGCTTTATTGTATAGAGATTTTCCTCAATATTTTGTGTGGAGTACAAAAGATAAAATGTGGGCTGGGCGCAAACGAGGTACTGTAATTGGAAGAATTGTTAATGCTAATCCTATAGAAGGTGAGAGGTATTATCTAAGAGTTCTTTTACAAAACATTAAAGGTCCAACTTCATTTGAATTTCTAAAAAATGTTGCTGGCGTTTGTCATAATACATTTAGAGAGGCAGCTGCGTGTTTAGGATTGTTGGATTATGATGATTCTTTGGTTCAGTGTCTTGAGGAAGCATCTCAATATCAAATGCCTTATACTCTGAGAAGACTCTTCTCTACTATATTAGTGTATTGCTCTCCATCTGATCCGGCAACTTTGTGGCAACAATTTAAATTCTACATGTCAGATGATTACCGTAAAATGGATACATTTTCAGATTATGAGGCAGAGTTGCAAACGCTTAAAGAAATTAATATATTTTTGGAAAACCTTGGTAGATCATTAAAAGAGTTCCACCTAACTTGTTTACCTCGAGACTCGTTTGAATCGGATAAATATACTAGAGAATATAATTATGAAAAAAACATTGAAATACCAGAGGAGGATTTACTTTCAATAGAAAAGTTAAATGTAGATCAAAAATATGCCTTCATCAGAATAACCAAAAAAATCTATTCAAATGTTGGCGGTGTTTTTTTCATTGACGGACCAGGGGGTAGTGGCAAAACATTTTTGTACCGTGCCTTGCTAGCTGATGTTAGATCAAAAGGATATATTGCATTAGCTGTAGCAAGTTCGGGCGTAGCAGCATCACTCCTTCCTGGCGGCCGAACAACACATTCACGCTTTAAGATCCCAATAAACGTTGATGGAAAAACAAAATGCAGAATTAGTAAACAGACAACATTAGCAAAGTTGTTATTGAATGCTAAGTTAATAATATGGGATGAAATATCAATGGCTAGACGCCACATTATTGAGGCATTAGATGATATTTTAAAGGATTTAACTGATTCTGATGTCCCTTTTGGTGGTAAGGTAATCGTTTTGGGCGGTGACTACAGACAAATAGCACCTGTTGTTTTACGAGGAAAAAAAGAGGACATTATTGATGCCAGTTTTGCGAGTTCTTCGTTGACGTGTTGCATTGAGAAACTATATTTAAAAACAAACGTCCGTGCTAAAGAAGATCTAGGCTTCACAGATTTTTTGCTGAGAGTTGGCAATGGTACTGAACCATGTATTGTGGAAGACAAAATCCAAATTCCGGAAAGTATGATTTTCCCTTTTGTTAATGCTGATGAATCATCAACAGATAAATTCATTCATGCAATCTTTCCACATCTTGAGCATTTTTTCACAAACCCTTTGTTAGTTATAAACAGATCAATTATATCGCCCAAAAATGAGTACGTTGATGAAATTAACGAAAAAATAATAAATATGTTCCCGGGTAATGCTTTCCATTTTAGAAGTATTGATAAAACGCGAGACCCATCGCTTCAAGGACAATATGAAGATTTTTTAAACTCTATTAAAACGGGCGGATTACCACCTAATACATTAACTCTCAAACTACAATGCCCCGTGATGCTACTAAGAAATATCAATCCAGTAGAGGGCCTCTGTAATGGAACTCGATTAATTTGTCTCGGTTTAAGTCAAAAAGTTATACGTGCTCAAATTGCAACGGGGCATTTTGCAGGAAAAGAAGTATTTATACCTAGAATACCTTTAGAATCGTCAGATATACAAAAATGTCCAATTCCATTTACACGAACTCAATTTCCAGTAAAACTATGTTTCGCAATGACTATTAACAAAGCTCAGGGACAAACTCTTGATTTTCTAGGCATATATTTACGAGAACCCGTTTTTAGTCATGGTCAGTTATATGTAGCTCTTTCTCGAGCTAAAATTGCGAAATCAGTTAAAGTTCTTATACATCCGCCAACTGTTGAAGACAGCGCAACCACAATTACTAGAAATGTTGTTTACAAAGAAATCTTAAACTTGGCAGAACAACGATAAAGTTTTTCTTCGTTCTTTCAGTTTTAGGAAAACCGGCCTGCTTTTATGTCAGTTACTAATGCTACAACGGTATACTTTCTGCTTTAATAAATATTATTATTTGACCTATTATTATTACACTTATTTTGACATTATTTCTGGTCTGTTTAATAATACTTTCAACTTTAATATATCTAACAACTTTCATAGATTTTTTGGGTTATACTGTTGATGCAAAGTACTGTTCAGTTTGTATTACGTTTCTGTTATATGCACTCATTGTACTATGCTTTGTCTTGAAATGAATGCATCGTATTCCTGCGGATTACTTATTTAGTATGTATTTGATTCGTTAACAATTTGTGTTTCATGCCTACGTCAATATACTCAAAACATTCGTAAATTTTTTTGCACATCGGTTATCTTTATAATGTGACGAATAACTATGTTACTTTATTTTATCCATCTGTTATTAAATATATTATCACTGTTTTACGTCTTCATAATAATATTATTTTCCATTTAAATCTTTTCTTTTTTAAATGCAGTACACGAAAATATGCATCGACCAATTGTGCCAGTCTCTGATATCACAGCAGCAGTTCGTTCCTGGACTGCTAAAGTACTTGTAATACAGAAGTTACAACCGCGTCAATCTCAATCAGCTCCAAAAACAACCGCATATCAAAGATTTCTATTAATTGATAAAGATGTAAGTTCAATTGTACAATAGATTCTTTTCATACATAAATGTCAGCTTACTATTGTGGATACCAACATACTCAGTCGTACAATAGTAATAGTACTCCCAACAGCTTCTCAAATTACAGACCGATTAAAAAACTTTTGCCATTTTACCAGCTATACTTTAGCCAAACAAATTTTATTTTCCTAGCAGCCAAATTAAAAATAGAAACACACAACATTTGTCACATTTTCTGGTACTTTATATACGTGCTTAGTTTGTATCACTTTATTGCTTTTTCTAGGGAACTAAAGTGCAGGCGATCATTTTCGGTTCTGATATGATAGTGCTGGGAGACATACTGCAGTTGTTAGAAACGTATTATATATCTAATGCTAGGGTAACACGCATAGATCCAAAATATCAGATAGTTCCCCACCTATATCAGTGGAATAAATAAAACTACTGTGATTCGCCGCGCGGCTGCTGATGCTCTTCCGAAAGAACTGGGATTCCCAGAGTTCACTAAATTTGCAGATTTCCCATCTCTGATAAATTCCAAAACTTTTGTTGGTAAGTTTTGTATAATATTCATAACGTTTTTTTACAGTTCGGAGAATTTTTTAAAATTTTGTCATATTGCAGACATTATAGCCATTGTTGTTGAGAAGTTTCAACCAAGATCACTAACTACCAGAATCGGCAGTTCTACAGTGCTTGAATTATGTCTCATTAACGACGAGTTAGTTTGCTCAAACATAAACACATGATCTTTTTAGTCTTTCTATAAATGAATGTTTATAACTGCCACATCAAATTTGCAGACAACTGCCTGTAATGCTAACACTTTGGAATGAAACCGCTGTCAGCGAGGGACAAAATGTTATTGATGCAACAGAGAGAATGCCAATAGTTGCAGTGACCCGAATTAGCATCTCTGACTACAATGGTTCATTTTTCCCTGCATTGTTAAGAATTTTTTTATTTAACTTTTCCATTTCAGCAGCATTTTTAGATATATAGATATATATATTTTCCACTAAATTTAACTAATGTGATATTTCAGGGATGTCGCTCGCTGCTAGAGGTTCTTCGAGTATAACTGTTAATCCACCATATCCGCAAACGCAATATCTAAGAGATTGGTATATGAGTTTCTACTTCTTATACGCTTTTTAGGTTATTTTTCGTCCATATTTATAAAATATTTCTTTTTTTTTTTTGGCAACTTCAATATTAGGAGATCACGAAATCAGGAATTTCTAGCCGAGGTTTTCGAAAAAAAAGAATATCTAAAAAAATCCGCTCCACTCCCCGCTATTCCACATGACACTTATTCATCTATTGCAGATGTCATTACTGCAGATATGGTAGGTTATCCGCTGATTTGCCAAATTATATAGGTTATTTTTTTCCCATATAAAAATTACTTTAGCGCATTTTACATATATCAAATTTCAATTTTACTGTTGCTATATAATTGTATCAATATATTTTCGAATAACAGTGCTCATGTTAGACATAAATAAATGATTTCACCTTGTTGGCAGAATGAAAGATTGTGGATCAAAGCTACAGCTAGAATTTCTGATTACAAACAGAGCTTTTGGTATATGGCCTGTAATAAATGTTTCCGTCGTACAAGTGCACAGTATGGATGGCAGTTTCCGTGTAACTTCTGTCACAAGGAGGCCATCGCAGAACCAAGGTCATTCTTCTTCGCCATTTAAATGCTTTAATAAGTTTTCAAGTTCCCAATTCAGTTTTTCCAATTTTGAATATCTTACAAATTTCCAGAACTCGGTTTACAATTACCTTCTCCGATAGCACGTCGGAATTAAACGCCACAATGTTCGGAGAGCAAGCTGAGAGAATTCTTTCTTTATCCGCATTAGAGCTTATGAATGAAGAACAGGTTCGGTATTTCTTACTGTTATATACTCATTTCTTATTATTTTAATATTAATTTCTTATTCTTATATACTTCAGCCTTATTCTATTAAATAAAAATAAATATATCACATAACTTTTTAGGGCACACATTTTTTTTTCCCCTGTAGGATGAATCTTTTAACTGTGAGAGCATAAATACGCGGTTAAACAATCGTTGGTTCCTCGTTCAACTAAAAAAGAAAGAATTTACGACGCACCTAGGCATAAATTATCAGTACAACGTGCTATCTTTAGCGGACTCAGCAGAGACCTCTACACAGATAAGTTCTACAGACCCCGGTCCGAGCACTTTCTACATTGCTGGTAAGCATTACATTTATTCTTGCATAATTATTTTTACATAATTGGTATTATTACTTTATATTTGGAATTTACAGTTACTATATTATGTCATTTTAAAATATAGAACCATCTACCAGCAGTAACAAAGACACGCTGTCACTATCTATGGAATAGTAAATGCAACATTTACCACCAATGTAAACAGGCATCTAGGTAAAATTACATTTTTTTTTTTGATTCAATTCTATTTTAATTTCTATTTCATTCACACTCGAGTATGTATATATGTGTTATAGCAGCTTGTATTTCAATTTTTATTTTTTGCCTTCATTTATCAAACCGTACCTTTCGGTTTTTAGCGTTTTACTTTATTTCAATCAGCGTTTTTCTACCACAACTAACTTTAATTAACTCTTTGTGTTTTCCAGATTCCTACTGATAAAGAACATCTGCAACTATCTACAACTATCTGACCCCTATTTTTGATAAGGCCTCAATTTTTGAAAGCAGTTACTTTTGGACTTACAACTGCGAATGCCTGTACTATAACTTACAATTCTGCGTGTATTACAATTTGCAACAGTTTCTCTGCTGTACATAGTAGTTAAATGCGCAACTATTTACTAATATGTGAATACACTTTTGATACATATACTTCTAGCGATTTCATATGGGAATACCTACGCATAACAATCACATGGCTAATTTGGTGCTCTTAAAATTTTAGTTGTGCGTGTACATTCATAACATCTTACATTACCTTCGCACACATCACTAATACACTATTTCGGTTAAGGAGTTTACTCAATTGTTAAAGACATTATATACTTCCTATTATCATAAGTTCTTAATCTTCAATCTGATATAACTACGAGTTTAAAAGAAGGGGTTGTTGTTCTCTAATTTTGTTCTATCTTTTTCCCCTCATTACAACATATTTGAGCTGCTAATGAGTTTATTCTTGACCTATTTGATTTCTCTTTCACTTTAGGGACGTACATACATTTGCATTTGAATGAAATTACACATTGGTCGGTTGGATATTCGTCATTCAAATAACACGTGGCGCTTTTAGGGTGTTGCTCATAACTTGTGAGACTTACCATCTTACATATTTTCATTATAGTCCAACAGCTAATCTTTCCTCCCAATACATTATTATATTAATCTCTTGATGTAGTATATTAATTGAAGTCCTACAAAAAAATTTATTTGCAATTTAAATTTTTAATTTTTTCTCAGCATATATAAAAATATAAAAAAAATTGGCCTACTGTACTACAATATGTATATTTCAAGATTTATATCTAAAGAATATAAACCTAACTGATAACTTTACCTTAGCATTTCTCAGTTGCAATTAATAACATATCAAATGACATCTGCAATATGTTGAATAACTGTATCTGCAAGTTTTACATAATTAATATGAAACCATATATGTATATAATAGAGAAAATAACAGTTTCGAAGATGTAAATTAATAATTCACGTTGAAAATGATATTGCCAAATTAAGTCCATAAGTTTACGGGCATTGTTACCGCGCAATGCGCGGTTAACCCTTTACCTAGTTATATTATAGGTAGTGGCCAATATCCAGTTGTTATTATTTGCTGGTGTGTGAAAAGTCCTTGTCTTTTGTATGCAAAAATAATTAAATTTTAGGATAAACTGCATTTCATCCCTCGAAAAATTTGAATTTTACACTTTCCCCCTAAGCACAAAAAAGAGACATCACCCCCTAAAAATTTAATATATGCATCACTTGCCCCAATTATTATATTTCATCTAAATCTTGATCGGAAATTATTTAAATAACTTTTATGTAATTCTCTCATATGCTTGGATTTGGGCCCATGACTTTTTTGCTTCTTTAATATATATGTTAGGGTTGCGAAATTTTCACCATAATTTTAGCTGGAAAAATTTGGCCGAAAAATAGTAATTGGGCCAAATTGATGCATATATCAAATTTTTAGGGGGTTATGTCTATTTTTTGTATTTATAGGGGGAAAAATGCAAAATTCAAGTTTTTCGAGGGGATGAAGTGGACTTTGCCCGAAATTTTACCTTACAAAATAATATTTACTCTTGAAATACTTCTTGTCAATTGGCAAATGTTGTAATATATTTAGCCCAGAGATACCGAAATTAACCTTACTTATCAAAATTGTGTGGAGATATTTGTATTATACAATTAAATAAAAGAAATAAGATAAGGTCCGCTTAAGAGTTCACGTGTAATATACTACTACCTACCTCCATGATTAATAGCAAATCTATACTTTGGAGTTATTATATGTTATTAGAATTAGAATGTTCTTAAATATATTTTATTCCACAATTTTAAAATCCTCTTGTTATCTACATGATTAATATATACTATATAATGAATCCTATTCATATTCGAAAATATTATATTATATAGTGAATATTAAAAAAATGAAACCGAAATTAGCAAAGAATGAAAAGCCGACACGAGTTACGAGGTAGAGATACGCATGACACGACACGTGTCCCCGCAACCCACTAAGAATCTTATGAGTCAACACAAAATATCTTCCCCCTTGATTCTCCTACACGTCATCCCGCCACGTAACCTCTGCGTCCTTTGAAATATCATCATTCAAATCTAACCGAATAATTGCACTTCTAGTCCCTCAACTAACCACTTCAATACTTGTGGTCCCCCTCCATTAGATATAATCCTAAACATTACAATTTTGTACGAATTTGGTCCTATTGTTAACTTTGTTTACAATAACCCTGGCTCTATTTGTTTATGTTTTTGAGATAAATTTTTAATTTTTTTTCGAGAATTGTGTATTATGAAAATTCGTGTGAAAATGATAATTAATATTGATAGGATGATGGATGGTGTATAAGATAATTGTGTTAATTGTGTATATAATGATTATGTAATAAAAAATAGAGAGATATAATAAAAAAATTGTAAAGTATGAAAGATAAATTAAAATAATGATTGATTTGATTGGTAAATGTGTGAAATGTTGTATATATGATTAATAGTTAGTTATATAAGAGATTGGACGGTAGAGTTGAAAAAAAAAGAATTTTGATGAAAATTTGGTGTGTTAAATTTATTTTGAATTTTGTGATTTAAAAAGCTGAAAATGAATTTTGAAAACATAAACACACTGTCTCAATAAATTCTCCCAATATTGCAAGCTTCTAACCATAATCAACCCAATTTTTTGCAAAAACTTAGTGAAATTTAATTTGATAAAATCCTAATTTTTATAAATATTAATTACAAATTCAAAAAAGAAATAGATATTTTCAGCACCAAGATCAATTAATTTCCCCCCATTAAAATTCCCAAAAACAAGAGGCCAAAATGACTAGCTGGAAAGGTGAGGGACCAAAAAAAATAATTTTCTGCACAAAAAAAGAATACATCACGTGGGGCCCTCCCGCCTAATTTTCTTCCGCCACGTCTCTGTAAATGCCAATCAGCAACCACCACGTTTGTCGGTGCAGTTGCCCCGCCGTCTCATTACTAGTTCGCCGGGTACGTGGCGGATATCTGCATCAGGTCTTATTTATACCTCAACGGCTCAGATTGTTCTTCACACTTTTCATGCAGCTGTTATATGCTTTTTTTTTTGCTCATTTTTTTTGACGACGTATAGTTTGATTAATGATCGGCGATGATTATCGATAGCTCCGGGCAAGGATATCCGGCGGCGAAAGGTAGTACTTTCCGCCTTGAAAACTCGTCTCCCGATTTGAAATCTGGCGGAGCAGAAACACGTAAAGATGAGTTGAAGAAGTCGGAGAGCTTTCGCCGCAAGAGAATGGAGCTCCGGCGAATCAGAAGGCTCTCACGTGAGAAATCCGACGGAGATTACGGTGTCTGTTTGAAGAAAAAGAGATGCGAAATTGAAAAGGAGGCGAAATTGACTGAAAACAGCCTCGGATTGAGAGATCTGAGGCGCCTGTCGCATGGAACTATTTCGATTATAGGTCGCCGGAGAGATATGGAGGATGCGGTGGCGGTGGAATTAGGTTTCTTGAAGAAAGGCGGAAAAAGTTATGATTTC
Organism: Verbascum thapsus; assembly: GCA_963669365.1. Classification (NCBI taxonomy): domain Eukaryota; kingdom Viridiplantae; phylum Streptophyta; class Magnoliopsida; order Lamiales; family Scrophulariaceae; genus Verbascum; species Verbascum thapsus. The sequence continues at coordinate 1,194,978 of OY770120.1, forward strand.
TTCGGAGTGTACGACGGTCACGGAGGGTGGCGCGTGGCGCAGGCGTGCTGTGAGATGTTTCATAAGCTGTTGAGAGAGATCGTGGAGGAGAGTGGTGAGGAGATAGACTGGGAGAAAGTGATGATGGATGCGTTTCAGAGGATGGATGAGGATGTGAATAAGCACGGCGCGGCGGTGGAGACGACGGGGTCGACGGCGGTTGTGGCGGTGGTAGGAGCGGAGGAGATCGTGGTGGCTAATTGCGGCGATTCTAGGGTGGTGATTTCGCGCGGCGGTGTGGCTCTACAGCTGTCAGATGATCATAAGGTAAATATGCATGAAATATAAATACATATATACAGTATTTAGTTTCTTGAACAATTCTTAAATTTTCTCTAGAAATTATTGTGTAGAAAAATCGTTCTTGTAGTAGAAATTATTTGTCATGAGATTGGTTACTTATTACGTGAAATTACTCGGTATTTATTATAGTAATCTCTTCATGTCTTTGTGTTTCTCTATGTTCTAAGTATTAAAAATAGTAGGTATTTCCTAATTAGAGATATTTACTAATAAGGATTTTATTTTCATATAAAATTGGAACTTTAATAGTGGCCAAAAGGGTCTAAATTGTTATTATTAACGATATGTATAACAAGAATTCAATAAGTTTTAATCAAATTGTTAGTAAACATGTTTTAGTAAGTGTACATTTGATAAATTTTTGCATAATTCTTGTGTGAAAGTAATCTGTTATTTATAGGTTAAGTACATTTTATTTCCTTGTTTGTAGAGTAGATACTAGTTCGTTAGATTATATTGTAACCCTATTTATACTATTAATAATATGTTAACGAAGTTTTATATTATTCAACATATAACAATTTAACACTGTAACTTAACATTTGTCACTTGCACTTTACTTTTCGGTAGAGAATGTTACAACCAATCGTCCATCCCGCATTTGTTTAGCTCTATGTGAACACTATCAATCTTCACAACGAGTAGAATTCTTATATAGATGATTTTATCTCATTTACTATATCGATTTAGCATTTTCTCATCACATTTCATGTGTAAATTTTAAATAATAAATTCTCACTTTGCAGCCCGATAGGCCTGATGAACTAGAAAGAATCGAAGACAGTGGAGGGCGGGTCATAAATTGGAACGGACAAAGAGTCTCGGGTGTTCTAGCCACTTCCAGATCTATAGGTACATTAAGGCTATATATACTTCATCATTCATCTATTTTTTTTCGACACTTCTTATAATGCTCGATATTTTACCCATATATATATATTATTACAGGCGATCAATATCTAAAACCATATGTAATAACCGAACCCGAAGTTAAAGTCATCAATAGGACACACCAGGATGAGTTCCTAGTACTAGCAAGTGACGGGTTATGGGATGTCGTTTCAAACGATCTCGTGTGCCAGGTTGTAAGAAGGTGTCTAGATGGACGGCTGAGATGCTCTCAGCTTCCCATGGTTCAATATGCGGTTAAAAACGAGACTCAATTTGAGAAGATGGTAAATGGAACCCTTGCTGTCGAGGCAGCTGCTGTTCTAGCCGAGTTGGCTATGGCTCGTGGTAGTAGAGACAACATTAGCGTCACTGTGGTGCCGTTAAATCAGAGCCGTTAAAGTTTGATCTAGATGATCTTAAGTTGTACATTTTTAAGGTTTTTACTTGTTGTCTTCGTAACCCCGACATTTTTGGTCTGTATGTCTGAATTTTTTTGGTATCTTTCTCGAAACATATTACTATCGACTGGTTATGGGTAGCATTGGATCCTGTGATGCACGGACATTTTAAAAAATCATAATGTGTCGTGTTGGACGCCTGATTGGACACGATACTCGTCCGACACTCTCTGACACCATGTCCAATATGAAAATAAATTTGTATGTTTAAATAAAATATGAACACCGTAATGAACGCAATTAGAGAGTATGTTTACTGTGTATGTATTAATTGTGACACTGGATGTTAAGTATTTGTTTTTATTTTTCCTACAAATATAACTTTATAAATCTAATACAAATTTATAGTGTACAATAGTATTCTTATAGTTTATTTCTCTTATCAAAAGTGATGTTATAATATCCTTGAGTTATAATTGTATTTTGAATAATGCAATTTGGATCGTCAAGATTTTAAATTATTTTCAAAAAATGAATTTAGGAAGATCATATCATATCGTAACTACGAATTTACGAAGATAAAATGCTTTTATGTCTCTCGTATGTGGTCATGTTGTGGATTACTTATCCTTTCACCATTTTGACACGTGCTATTACTCTCCATATGTTTTGTTCACGTTGTAATATGAAAATCTCCTTCACCCCACAGAAAATTAAACCAGTTTTGCATAGTTTATAAGGAGATATTTAATTAAAAAATTTAAATAACTTGATGGAAAAACTAAAGGGAGACCAAAACATTGAATATTATATAATGTTGTTTATAATATTTAAATATCAAAGAAATGACACTTGGCACTTGATGTTTCGAATTCAATGAAAATAATTATTTATTTAATTATTACTCTTGAATTAATTATTTAACTAATTCTGAAAAATTATGACAATAGCTGTGTCTATTTTAAAAACTTTGCAATGTTTGGAGAAATCAAACCATTGCAATAGTTCGAATGATCGCGAAATGTATATAAATATACTCAAAGCCAAGTGTATAAACAAACTTTAGTTTTCTTCTAAGTTCGTGACATAAGTCCCTGGAAATGTTATTCACAGACTCAAATGATTTGTTGTAACCTAGAAGTGAATTATCATTTTAACCTATTAATAAATTTATGACGAGGACAATTATCACTTTAAAGAAAGTGAATTCACACCTCAAATCCACGTAAATTTACAGTTATCACTTTAATTTACTTTTGATTTTCATTTGATTTAATCTATAATCAAGACAATTGACATCCACATATTTTCCTTTTCATCAATTTTAGGTGGTGTGTCGGTGCCTTATCTATTATATTTACAAAACGTGTTGCATGCATTGTACAACTTCTCGACTGGCTTCTCATTGAGAGTTGATTGTTGATATATATATATATATATATATATATATATATATATATATATATATGAAGACATAATTGACTCTGTACCCACCAACACATCATGTGTTGTTGCTATTACTACATATTCCATAACTATCACTACTTACAAAAATATATATTGGTCCAAAAAAACATTGCCTATGTTTGGTTTTATTTCGGCTGGTTTTTGGGCCATTTTGGCTGGTAGTAAAAACAAAACCAAACATACCCATTAATTCTTGTCACAATAGGGTAGGTAAAATGTCACTACAATCCCAAGTAGACAATTTATGTCCATACAACATTGAAAAAATAATGACAACAAATTGAAAATTTTGCGATATTTTTAAAACAAATCAAATCGTGTCAGTCCATTCACGTGGTGTTATAGTGAAATATGCATATTAGGCAAAATATTCGTATCCTATCAAGTATGAACCATAACTCGTACAGCTATCCATTATTGCATAAAGGTCCCCTCTAGATATATATTTGCAGTATACTACTAAACTCGCGTGTTTGTTACGTTTCGGGTCGTGTTATATACTATTCTGACCCGTGTGAAAATATATGGCGGGAATGCTAAGGGCACTTTTGTAATTTTGCACTTATGCTAGTTAGGTTTTAGTTATAACTGTTTTTCCTCTTTGGTTAACTACGCACCCTCTAAGCTTTGCTGTATAAATATCAACATTGTAGAAGTGTACTCATAATTCAGAAACATAAGAAATATCTTTCCATCTCTTTTGCTTTCTGTGCAAGACACCTTCAAGCTCCATCCATGGAGTCTTCATCTTTTAACATGGTATCAGAGTGGACACTCCAGTCAAAGAAATTGGAATGCACAGAATACACAAACTCACGTAGACAAGCAGACTTTATATTGTCAGTATTGTCACAAGAGAGGACATGTTCAAGAGAAGTGCTTCAAGCTTCATGGATTCCCATCCAATTACAAACCAGAAGGAAATATAACACCCCATTTTCGAAATTATGCATTGTTTTTAGCATATAGATACATTTTTTTATTTATATTTTATTATTGCTCATTCTTTCAATGTTTTAGATGAGTTTTACGTTTAATCGAAAATAACGGCTAATATTTTTTCTCAAGTTTGAAAAGTCTTGCAGGATAGCTATCCGAAGAAACCAAGTTCGATCGTGATGCACTCGACATGTCTATGTAATTATGAACGAAAAATAGATAAGTTGAATATGAAATAATTTCAATAATTAGTATATATATTAACTAATGTGTTCAATAATCAAATAAATTTATTTTATTATATAGTTTATGTGCAATAATTATGTGACCTAGATGATTTTAAATTAAAAGGAAATGCATGCACAATTACCATAATTATATTTGAATGTGCATGACACATTAGATGAAAATCACACTCAACCTCCCATATCCCATCAAATCCACATAAGATCAAGACTACAAATCATTACATATCTTTATATATATATATATATATATATATATATATATATATATATATAAATTGCAAGAGATAAATCAATACATATTTATATATGTATAAATGTATATATGTATAAATCATTACACACATTTATATATATATAAATATCATTACACATATTTATATATATATTATACATATATCTATATATAATACAAGAGATATATGTATATACATGTATTATACATTTTTTTAATACACTATATATATGCATAAATGGTCTTTACACCTTCATTTACACATTAACTCTCTCTCATCTCTACAACTCTCTCCCTTCTCTCTAACACTCCTACTCTCTCTCACTCATCTCTAACACCCCTACTCTCTCAAGGCTTCACTTTTCCTTAAAAAAAAGTAAATCCTCTTTTCCAAAGGAGTTAAAGAAGTTAAGAACATAGAAAGTAGAAAGGAGAAGTGTGCTCAAGTATAGGATTTCATTTTACTTTCAAGAGGTAGTTTTTCTTTATTTTTGCTAATCTTCATCATTTTCTTCTTTAAGATCATGTTTAAGTTGCTAAAAATTGATTGCATGTATGATCAAAAGAGGGATTTCTAGTATGTGATGATTTTTATTGCATGTATTGTTTTATGTGGTTGATTGTCAAAATATGTCCTTTTTTGGAGTTAAGGGTGCTAATTCATGCTGAAAGAAGTATTGCATGTATGATTTCCTTACACAAACTCATTGCATGTGTGATCTAAAGATGAATCCCCATAATATAAAGAGTTTTTGATGAATAACTTTGTTTTATGTGGTTGATCTTCAAATAAGTGTCATTTTAAGTGTTGATGGTGTAAATAGATGTGAAAATAAGCTTAGCATGTTTAACTTTCTTACCCAAAATTATTGCATGTATAATTTGAGAGTGACTTTCTACAAGTATGATGAGATTTGTTGAATAAATTGTTTTGTATGGTTGATCTTCAATTACATGTCATTTTAAGTGTTGATTGTGCAAATAGATGTAGAAATAGGTCTTGCATGTTTAATTCTTTTACCCAAAATTATTGCATGTATGATTTAAGAATGATTTTCTACAAGTATGATGAAATTTGTTGAATATTTGGTTAAATGTGATAGATCCTTAAAAATATGTTATTTTGGTGTTGATTGTGAAGTTGCATGTTGAAATTGACTTTGCATGTTTTGATTATCATGTCTAAACTTGTTGAATGTGTAATAATATGATATTAAAGTGGTTTTATTGTGGATGATTGGTTGTAAAACTCGAAATTACATTTTTATTGAGGAAATATGTGAGTTAGAGCAATTTGTGAAAAATTCTAGAAATTTTAGTACACTTTACCGATTTTTATAAATTTTTATACTTGGAATTTTCGAAAACTGTTTTAATATGCTGTTTTATATGGTGTTGGGAGTCTACGGTTAAAATTTGGTGATTTTTGGAGTAATACACAAATTATGGTGAATTTTCAAAGACGGTGCTGTTTTGAATGAATTTCTTGTGATTTTTAACTCTAGAAGAAAAAGTTTATAAAATCGATCGACTTGAATCTTTCAAAACTATTTTACTATGTTTATATACATGATGTTATAAGTTTGAATTATAAATTTCAGAATATTTTAGTAACTATACGATTTATAGTGAATTTTAGAAGATTGGTTGGTTTTAGAGCATTTTCAAACGAATTTTGATTATGATAAATATTTTATTAAAGCTTTTGTGGTTTGAAATTAAATCCACAGTTTTAGCATAATTAAATAAGGAATTTTTATTAAATACATGATTAATTTCATGAATTTTGGATGAACACATGAATTATGAAAATTGTTACAATGAAGAGTGCATTTATGTCATAAGTTGCTAGTTTAAAAATCAATTTGTATTGCTATGATTAAAAGTGTTATTAAGCATTTTTGAGACATATCCATGATGATGACTTATGAAGATATTGAAGTATAATATATATGTATATACATGTTTTGAATGTGTTTTAAAATCTAAGTGTTGATGAACGGTCGAGTGCAGTACGAGACGGCCGGACACTTCAGGAGCCATCCACGCATCTAAGTGAAACGTCAAGTGGGTAACGTTTATTTTCAGTTATATTGATTAGAATAACTCTTATGTTGGATGAGATGAAACGACATGATAAAGTACCAGGTTGACGAACCTTGGAGTAAAGTACCAGGGTTGACGAACCTTGGTGTAGACCAGGTCTTTGAACCTTGGAGTTAGGCCAGGTTGACGAACCTTGGAGTAGACCAAGTCTTCGGACCTTGGAGTTAGGCCAGGTTGACGAACCTTGGAGTAGACCAGGTCTTCGAACCTTGGAGTTAGGCCATGTCTTCGGACCTTGGATGATGCTTTCGACGTATTGGTTAATCTCTTCAACGTAACAGTTAATAATCGTTATCCACTAAGATTTCTCAAATCTTACGTTGCTCAATTAAATCTTTTTCAGGTCCAACTTACGACGAAGCGGATGAGTAGCCGGCTGTATGGACTTCCCTCTAAAAGCATGTATATATGTTATGTTTTTAATATATGTCGATGATATAAATCAGATAATGCTTGATATTTGGGAAACTACTCTTTTCAATTATTAAGTAAACATTTTCAGGTGCTTATAACAAGGTTTTGATTTACAAATGTGGGTATAACACGAGTTATTTTTGCATGATTAGTTTTTAAAGTTAAAGTAAAACAAAAAAAAAAGTACTCGCGTTTTTATAATGAAGCCTTCCGCTGTATTTATTTACAAAATATTATATATTTATTTCGAAAATACATTTCTCACGTTTAAAGTCACGGTGGCAACCCCACTCCTATTAAGCTGGGGTCGGGGTGCTACAGGAAAGTTCAATAAACAAGCTAATAATTGTTTTGATGATTTCAGGTCTCAGCAGGTTGCAGCCAGCAGTCAAGCTTCCAATGGTTTAGATCATTCTTATACCAAAAGTGTTCAGTCTCCAAATCTTCAGGTTAACAATGCCACTGCAGCTCACCAACCCATGCCACAACTCACCCAAGAACAAATCAACCAACTGCTCAGCATTCTAAATAAGCCTTCAAACCCTAATTCCAACCAGACATATGCCCTTGCAGGTATTAGCTATTGCATGAACATAACACACACCTCTGGTATTTGGATAATTGACAGTGGTGCCACAGACCACATCACCCATATCATCAATATCCTAGAGGCTCCTTTTAAGTTAACCAAACCCAAATATGTCCATCTACCAAATGGTTCTGTAGTTTCTGTCACTCACATTCGAAGAGTTACCATCACTCCTCAAATCATTCTCAACGATGTCTTGTTGGTCCCATCCTTTAAACACAATCTTCTTTCTGTCAGTAAACTCTCCATTGACCTAAATTCTTCAATCTATTTCACCTCAGATTCTTGTATGATGCAGGTCCCTATGCTGAAGACAGCAGTGAAAATTGGTAGCCTGGTATCTGGATTGTATTGTTTGAATTCTGAATCCAATGTTTTCTTTTCAAACCTTTCTGTACCTGTCAATAAAACTGAGCTATGTCATCATAGGTTAGGTCATACGTCTGCAGACAAGCTGAAAAGCCTTTCATAGCTCATTCCTGATTTACATAATGTCAAACACATGGATTGTACTATTTGTCCCATGGCTAAGCAATCGCGTTTACCTTTTCATAAGAAAGATACACTTACTGAAAATCCTTTTGACTTGATTCACTGTGATGTTTGGGGTCCGTATAAAATTCCCACACATCATGGATATAAATATTTCCTAACCATCGTTGATGACTATACACGAAACACATGGTGTTATTTGATGTCTTACAAAAGTGACGTTCCATCTATAGTTCAAAACTTTTTCTCTCTTGTATCCACTCAATTCAGCTCCAAAATTAAGACTTTTCGATCCGACAATGGGACAGAATTTTTCAACCGTACTCTCACATCGTTTTTCCACAAACATGGGGTGATTCACCAGAGCAGTTGTCCCTACACACCCCAGCAAAACGGTATTGCTGAAAGAAAACATCGACATGTCTTAGATATAGCCCGAGCCTTGTGATTTCATGCTTCGTTACCCATTCAATTCTGGGGCAAATGCGTATTAACAACCACATACATCATCAACCGGCTACCCTCTACCATTCTCCAAAACAAATCCCCACATGAACTTCTTTACAATTCTCCACCCAAATTTGACCATATGCGAACTTTCAGTTGCCTTTGTTTTGCCACAGTCACTTCACATTCTGATAAATTCGATCCTAGAGCTATCAAGTGCGTCCTTTTAGGTTATCCATATGGACAAAAGGGTTACAAGGTTTATGATCTCCTTTCTCATAAATTCTTTGTCAACAGAGATGTGAAATTTCTCGAGTCCTCGTTCCCATTTGCGTCACGGGACATTTCTTCTAACCCCATTTTGCCTTTTCCTTCGGATCTTTCTGAGTTTGAACCTTCTTCACAAGATAACACTGAGGTAACTCTTCCACAACCCACTACTATACTTCCCCCACGAACCTCCTCCCGACCGAAAGTTCCTCCCGCTTGGCAGAAGGACTATCTTTGTTCAGCTTCTTCCCCCCAAAGCTCATCTAAACCTTGTGCTTACCCTATTACCAATTATGTTTCCATAGACTCCAGTCCACCTTCATACCAATCTTTTGGTTTGAATACTGTACTTCACAAAGAACACTCCTCATATTCTGAAGCCTATAAAAACCCTCGCTGGCGAGAGGCAATGGCATTGGAAATCAAAGCTTTGGAAGACAACAACACTTAATACATTACTGATCTTCCCATAGGTAAGCAAGCTGTTGGCTGTAAATGGGTTTACAAGGTGAAATTTAGGTCGGATGGTTCTGTGGAAAGATACAAGGCACGCCTTGTTGCCAAGGGTTATACTCAGACCGAGGGCATCGATTACCATGATACATTTGCTCCTGTGGCCAAAACGACCACCGTATGAACACTTTTGGCTGTGGCTGCTGCCAAGAATTGGAACTTATCTCAATTGGACGTCAACAATGCCTTCTTGCATGATGAACTCACTGAAGAGGTCTATATGGAGCTGCCTTCCGGTTTTGCCATTTAGGGAGGATGTACTAAGCCCGTTTGTCGATTAATAAAGTCTCTATATGGCCTAAAGCAGGACTCTCGGCCATGGTTTGCCAAGTTTTCTTCAACTCTCATCGAGCTGGGTAACAGTCCCAATTTGACCATTCTCTGTTCACAAAGAAGGATGGAAGTGATTTCACGGCGTTACTCGTATACGTCGATGACGTCTTACTGACAGGAACTAGCAAGAGCACTATTGATGAGCTAAAACTGTTTTTAGACAATAAATTCAAGATCAAGGATCTTGGTGACTTAAAGTACTTCCTTGGACTTGAGATCATCAGATCAAATGACGGGGTTCACTTAAATCAGCGGAAATATGCTCAAGACATTATTACTGAAGTTGGATTATCGGGTGCAAAGCCTAGCATCATCCCAATGGATCAAAATCATAAACTCAATGACACAGACGGAGATGAATTGCGAGACCCTGCTGTGTATAGAAGATTGGTAGGGAGGTTGATATACTTGACTATTTCCAGGCCAGACTTGTCCTATCCCATCCATATATTAAGCCAATTCATGTCAAAACCGAGGACACCCCACCTAAACATGGCACATAAGGTAGTGAGATATGTGAAGGGAACTTTAGGTCAAGGTTTGATGTTTCATGCACATCAAAAATTGGAGCTATCAGCTTTTTGCGACGCTGATTGGGCATCTTGCCCCATGACTCGAAGGTCGGTCACGGGCTATTGCATTAAACTTGGGGGAGTCCTCATCTCTTGGAAGACAAAGAAACAAAATACCGTGTCACGATCATCGGCTGAATCCGAATACAGATCAATGGCGGCAGTTTGTTGTGATTTAACATGGCTTATTAACCTGTTACAAGATCTAGAGGTTGTGGAAATGACACCCGTGCCATTGGCATGCGACAATCAGGCGGCACTTCACATTGCTTCCAATCCAGTGTATCATGAGAGGACGAAGCATATCGAGTTGGATTGTCATCTGGTTCGAAAAAAAATTCAATGTGGAATGATAAACCCTAGTTACATTCCAACTAAGATGCAGCTTGCGGATCTGTTTACCAAGTCCTCAACAAGCTTCAAATGGATCTCCTACTCGGCAAGTTAGGCATTTGTAACATGTTACAAATACCAACTTGAGGGAGGATGTGAAAATATATGGCGGGAATGCTAAGGGCACTTTTGTAATTTTGCACTTATGCTAGTTAGGTTTTAGTTATAACTGTTTTTCCTCGTTAAGTACGCACCCTCTAAGCTTTGCTGTATAAATATCAACATTGTAGAAGTGTACTCAATTCAGAAATATAAGAAATATCTTTCCATCTCTTTTGCTTTTTGTGCAAGACACCTTCAAGCTCCATCCATGGAGTCTTCATCTTTTAACAACCCGAACGATCTAGCCCGTTGATCTACGACACGTGTACGATATTGCTCCATATGTCATTCTAACATCCCTGCAGAGTGTCAATCCTACAAATAGAATTGACCACAATGCAAAACGGAGGAGAAAAGATTGAGAAAAGAAACATGTATAGAGCTTTACGAATAACAAACTTAATATAGATTTCAGAATACGATTCCACATTATAAATATTATCGAATTAAACACATCTCGTATATGATTCTAACAAACAAGATGAACTAGACCTGACACTAAAGAAAGATACGTAAATCGCTTGAGAAACCTCAAATTTGTAGTTTCGTAATGTACCGGTTAGACTCGTACCAAAGTCCCTCGATTTGATTTTGGATTTTATACTATTATAAAATTATGAAGTACATAAATGTTTTTTTAATAGTTACAACCTTATTAGTGATCAACTTTTTTTTTATTCTTTTTGCATCCAATCCCCTGTTTTGAAGCTTTGCAATATTTTATCCTAAACATGTTAAAGCATCACAAAAAGACACTTTATTTATTTATTTAATATAGTAAAGTAAGAATAAAGGCATATAAAAAAAGCTTTGTCATGTCTCATTATATAGAATAGATACAAAGGTAACTTATAATAAGTACGATCAAGATTAAAGACAATTTGGCCTAAACGGATAAAGGTATAATATAAACTATTTTTTTTATCCCAAGTCAATACAATTGACAAATGATTTTCCAGTTGAAGGTAAAAATATGTGATTATTATTAATTTTAATAGTCTAAAATTAAAATATTATAATGATAAACAATTGTTTAAATTAAAATATTAATTTGAATGTACGTGGTTATTCAAATTTAAGTGTGATTAGCATTTATTTCTATTTCATTGACACGTCCCTTAATAAAAATATGGACTTCCAAAATTACCCAATTAATTAAATTTCTTGTATTTTACACACTTACTACGCGTAATTGAAAGGGTAAAATAATCTTTTAAAACCCAATACTTTATATTGTTAGTTAATAAGATATAATTTAAAAATCAATTAAAGTGATAGTTAAGTTTCAAACAAGCCAAGTAGCACAAGTGTCCCATTCTATTATTTTATTTATTTTTCACTTTTAAAAGCAATATTATTTTAGTACGAAGCATATAGTTCCACATATGTTTTTTATTTTAGTTACTATACACATAACTTTACACTAAAAAGTTTTATTCTAGCCACTAAAAGTATTTTGCCTATTTGGCTATTTCACTCTATTGAGCTGTAAATTGGAATCCGAATTATTCTTTAGAATTTTTCAGAATTAATAATTTAAAAAAAAATTATAACTTTTTAATAATTAGAATTTATAAATGATTCTCTACATATAATGATTGGTGCCACTTTTTCATAACATAAATAATAATATGAAAGTGTTATATAATTAAAATAAAAAAGATTTTGAGGGGTTTAAAGTACAATTTACCCTTTCGTTTCTATTGACAAATTCAAATTAATTAAAGTTTACTGTACCCCTCTGGGGAAAAGAAAAAATAAATAAATATTACTTTATTTGTATATAAATTCGTCCTCCATTAACGCCATTTCTTCTAGAGGTTCAAAGAAGCAGAGAAGAAAAAGAGTCATTAATTTCTCTCTGCATTCAGTTACAATATAATTTACTAATAATTCTTGATCGTCTATACTGTTTTTGCTGTTTTTTCCTTCATTTTTTCCACTATTTATCACCCACTCGATCAACAGGTATGTGTACGGTATTATCTCTTCTTTACATGTTTTTTTTTGTAATTGTTTTAAGTGCTATAGTTTTCTTATTTGTTGCCTTTTTAGTAATTTTTCCGTTTTTTTGTTCTTCTTTTTTTATTTATGGAAATAAAGATTTTATTGTAGTTGTTCTTGATTTTCCAGGATTTCTGGAAACCCTAGCCTTTTTGGAGTGTAAAATGGAGTGATGATTTTTGTAGAGAAATATAAGCGATCGTTAATATATGACTTTATTGAGCGCTGATTATTTAAATGAGGATAATTATTTAATTGCTATTATTATTTTTTTTCACGAGTTTTTGGACTCTAGTTTCTTCATTTTCCTAAGACATCTTTAATCAACAAATCTACTATAATATATTGTATAATGCTTCTAGATTTTCTTCTCCTTCCTTTTTTCATACATTTAATTATTGGGTCCTTAATTATTGGTAATGAAAATATATTTGTACAATTTATGAAAATCTTATTAATGCTATGTTTGTTTATGATTTTGGGATAAAAATTTGAAATTTTATCGGGAATTGTGTATCATGGAAATTTGTGTGAAAATGATAGTTGTTTGTTTATGTTTTTAAAATTAGGTTGAAAGTTGTAAAATATGTCAAATCAATAATGATAGGTTGATGGATGATGTATAAAATAATTATTTTAATTGTGTATATAATGATTATGTGAATAAAAAATAGATTAAAAATTGTAAAGTATGAAAGATAAAGTGAAATAGTGATTGATTTGATTGGTAAAAGTGTGAAATGTTGTATATATGATTGATAGTCAGTTATATAGGAGATTGGGAAGTAGAGTTGAAAAAAGGAGAATTTGGGTGAAAAGTTGGTGTGTTAAATATATTTTGAATTTTATGATTTAAAATGTTGAAAATTGATTTTGAAAACATAAACAAACAAGGCCAAGTGTTCCTCACTCTTCCTAGTTTTTTTTTCCTTTTTGAAATTCTTCCTAATATGGATTAGGGAAAAATTCCCGTTACCATAAATCCATAATATATGCACAATTCCATTTATATTTTTTTGCTCATTGTGTTTATAGAAAGAAAGATTCTTTATTATATAATTTCACGTTGATTCTGCTGCTGTATTAAAATCGTGGCTTGTTTATTTCTTTATACTCCTTCCTTATCTTTCAGTTATATTCCTTTCATACTTTTCTTGGCTTGTTTATGTTCTTTATATATATATATATGTTTTCATTCCTTGCCATTATGACTATAGATTGTTTGTTCTTTGGCATAGCATTCCATTAGATTAAACTTGCTTTGCTGGTAAATATCATCTTGAGCATTCATGAGGCTCTTCTTGTTATGTTGTAGACTTCAAGAAAGTCATACCAATATTATCTGTTAATTTGGCTAATGATGTCATTTTTTGTTGTCTTTTTATGTAGTTTCAAGTCGGTATGCTTGTTTATGCATGTGGTACTAAAAACAATAATAGATCTGTTTATAATTCTGTTTATTTTCATGTTTCCTCGGAGTATGCATATGTATATTTTAGCTCAAAATTTACTTTCTGTTTTGTTGGTTCATGTGCATGTAAACTGTTTTTATGTATTTTCAAGACCCTTTTTTTGCGGTGTTGTTTTAGTGTTAATAATTGATTGGTTTATCCTTTTGATTCTCAGAGACTGGATATACAGTAGAAAAGTGTAATATATGGAGGGCTACAATGGAAAAGGTTTGGAATGCCAGAAGACTATGATTGGGAGTGAGAGTAATGGCAATGGTTCTCACAAGGCTTTGGTTGTCCCATCTTGCTGCATGAAAGCTATGGCGTCTGAGCCTGAGCTCGATGCCAAATGCCATTCCACAGTTGTATCTGGATGGTTCTCTGAACTTCAATTGTCCAATGGTACTCTTATTCAGCTTTATTCTTCCCATTTTGAGCATAGTATTTTTCTTATGTAATTTAAAGTGCCTTGCTCTTTTGTGATTGCGTGACATTGATTACAGAAAAAAGTGGGAAGGAAGTGTATTTCAACAACCCAATGTGGCCAGGTATATTGCCTTTATTCTGATTCTATATTATAGAATGACTGGTTAGGAGTAAATTTATAAACTTGCATGCTTGGCCCCACGACTGCTAGTTTTATTCCTTGGCTTGAAGATGTTTGCATAAACAGCTTTGCTTTCAAATCGGACTAGATTGCTTGAGTTATTTCTTTTTTGGGATATTTTAGATGTATGTAAAATTTAGGCTGTCTAATTCAGTTCATGTCTGATTGTGTCAAGAAAAGAAGTTTTTTTAGATTATGTTCCTATATTTGAAGAAAAAATAGTTTAAGATGTAACTTGAGAAGATTGGATATACTCTTGGTTTTAGATCTTGAGAAGTACTAATTACTTATAACAGAGCCAAAATTGAAATTTATTGTCCCCATATAACCGGCTTATGTCTCAAACCCCAACATGATTATTTCACTCCAATCTGTATGTAAATCAAATATCTTTGTATTTTTTACTATGAAATTAGATTTCAAGCTTGGGGAGCAGAAAATCTTTTATCCTGTGTCTTAGTTACTTGTAACTAATTTCTATTAGGCTTTGTACTTCATTCAATCTTCACAGCTTTATTCGTTATTTAGTGAAGTCTTTCTGCTTGTAGGAGAAGCACATTCATTCAAAGTGGATAAAATCTTATTCAAGGAAAAGTCAAAGTACCAGGAGGTTCTGGTTTTCCAGGTTCAGTGTCTGACTAGTTCTAGTCTATTTTTAATCTTGAACTTTCACTTTCTAATTAGTTGTAACCTCAATATGCAACGCCGTTTGTTTTTACTTACCTTTGCAGTCCCCAGCATACGGAAAAGTACTTGTCCTAGATGGTATTGTTCAGTTGACTGAGAAAGATGAATGTGCTTATCAGGAGATGATAACCCATATCCCTCTTTGTTCCATTCCATCTCCCAAAAATGTAATTTCCTGTTTCTTGTTTCTTTTCAGACATATATTGTGTGTACTGATTGTATCTCGTTCATTACGTATCATGTCTTCACCATGCAAATGCTGGCCTATTTGTGAAAATACATTATTAGGCTCTTAGAAATAATTATGCTATTTTAGTAATTATATTTTTGTTTTTATGCCATTTGGTTGACGTTCCTGGGAATGCAGGTTTTGGTGGTAGGTGGTGGTGATGGTGGAGTTCTTAGAGAAATCGCCCGTCACAGCTCTGTGAAGACGATTGATATTTGTGAGATAGATCAAATGGTCATAGATGTGAGTGGTTCATTTGGTGTCCTAGTTATTAAATATTTTTTTGATACCATACTCCTATTTCTGATAGTTAATATCCATGTTGTATCACAGGTAAGCAAGAAATTTTTTCCAGAGTTGGCTATTGGTTTTGAGGATCCTCGTGTGAGCCTTCATGTTGGAGATGGTATACTAAATACATATTAGCATTGCTTCTTGTACGTGTGGTATCTTAGAACATACATGGAAAAACTTATGACATATTCTTTTGGGGATAAATTATTCTTGTATATATTGTTAATCTATGTGTTTAATTTATTGTTTATCATTTTTGACAGCTGTTGAGTTTTTGAAGAATGTCCCACCAGGAAAGTATGATGCTATTATAGTTGATTCATCCGACCCTGTGGGTATGTATGCTTATATCAAAGAGCTCCTTATGGTACATTTGTAGTGAATTTTTTCCCTCATGGATTATAGTTTTCAAAAGCTCATGTAAACCAATGAGTTCTCTATAATGTTGAATATAAAGTTCATTGAGCAAAGTGGTTGCCATTAGCATTAGTGTTTTACCCAAATCTTTGTGTTACTACATGATATATTTTTCTTCTCAAATGATTTCTAATTCATGTAAAAGGGATTTTTTGATTATGTGCAGGTCCTGCTCAGGAACTCGTTGAGAGACCATTTTTCGAGACAATTGCGAGAGCATTAAGGCCTGGTGGTGTTCTATGTAACATGGCAGAAAGTATGTGGCTTCATACACATCTCATTCAAGATATGGTTTCTACATGTCGTAAAGTTTTCAAGGGTTCTGTTCGTTATGCTTGGGCTAGTGTACCTTCATATCCAAGGTAAAACTTTATCTATCTTATATATATATATATATATATATATTGCTGTATTTATTGGGGTTTCATATTTGTTTTCATATTTTGTTCTCAGTGGCGTTATAGGATTTGTGCTATGCTCAACGGAGGGGCCACATGTTGATTTTTTGCATCCTATCAATCCTATTGAGAAGATTGGGGATGCGCTTGAGTACAGAAGACAACTTATGTTTTACAACTCTGAGGTATATATATATATATATATGCTCTTTTCTAATTTTACCTTGCTAATTGTTCTGTTTTTCTTCTAGATGTTGAATTTTTAAAAAATTATCTTGTGATGACATTATAAACTCAACCCAACAAACTGAACCCAACGGCAATATTCAAATATTAAGGGTCTATTTGGATTGTTTTTGTTTTTGATATTTTGCTAAATAGTTTTGTAGAACAGTTTTATAAAAACAATTTTGTAGTACAAATAGTGTTGAAATCCTGTTTGGTTGACTATTCTGGAAAAATTTGCTTTTCTTCTCTCTATGTGTTTTGATGAAAGGATGAGTGAAATAAGGAGAGAAAATATATTATTTTTTAATGAGAGGTTAAGTGCCGTGTTTTTCTAATTTGGAGTGGAAAAGTGTTATGAAAAACTTAAAAACAGGTAACACCTGTTTTGCAAAATAGCAGATTTTGGAGTTTTATTCTTCAAAAACATAAAGTGAGAACAAGCCCAACCAAACACATTTTCCAAGTTTTTGTTTTGCAAAAACAAAAACACACTTTAAAAACAGTCATCCAAATAGACCCTAATAAATTGTGTGTTTCCTTTTAGTCATACCTCTTAGTCTAGTTTCAACTTCAACTTTCTCAATCATCTTACAACTATTTATCTACAATAGATGCTGGTAAATTGACTATAAGGGCGTGTTTGGGTTTTATAATTTGGAAGCAGTGGATTAGAAATTAATCAACACCCATCTTGCTTGTTTGTATAATTTCAAGCTACAATGGGTTTCATTTCCATTGGAACTCATTTGAGCTAGTTTTTCAATCATTATGGTGACTTTCAAATCAATGCAATTTGAAAGCCATTTGAAATACTTTCTTCAAACCCATTTTGTCAAATCTAAATCCATTAATGTAAACACAAACCCAAGGGATTCTGTTGTATATATATATGTATATATATATATGTTTTGTTGCAGTTTTAGACTGATTAATCGTTGTCTGTGTGTGAATGATAGATTCATACAGCTGCCTTTGCATTGCCATCTTTTGTGAAGATAGAGGTTGAAGCTCTCCGGGATTGCTCAACCTAATCGAGAGGTAGATTGTAATTACGACGTCGTTGCATTGCATGTAAGAGATGTTGAAGTACCATATTATTATTATTATTCATTTAGGTTGAAGAAAATGTGAGTATGCATCTTTCTTATTATGGTTAGATTAGTTGTTTGTTACTTTCAGTTTTATCTTCAATAAAATTCTCATTTCTTCAAGTGAACTTGAATTGTTCAAGGGCTGTTTTACAATCTATATATATATATATATATATATATATATATATATATATCTAATTTGTCATTCTGTAATTACACACAAAATCCCTGCATTTATTGTGTAATTTGAAAAGTTTTTTCATGTTAATAACACATAAAAAAACAAACACCAAAATTAATTATACATGTTTAAAGTTATTGCATTAGTCGCCTATTACCCTACCAAAAAGGAAGTGAACTAATAAGTCATTAAATGTTTTTCTAACTAAAATTTGTAATATGTTCTTGAATAAAAAGAAGAAGTCATATATATAATTATTTAAAAAAAATAGTATATTGTACAAATAAATTAATAAAGTGAACCTTTAGCAAGTTGACCATAAACAGCAAATTTATTATTGAATGAATTCATTAAAAAATGAAAAGCCTTCCCCACTCACCATCCAACCAATGTATTATTACAATATTACTTTTATGAGTTTGTATGACCATAATTCATTAATTATTGTGTTCAAGTGTTTGATGAAATAATTTTATTGTAGTCATCTCTTTCCTTAACCTATCACTAGCAAAAAATAATAAAAGAATTTATTTCATATTTTCATGTAATTTAATAGTATAATTATTTAAGCAAAACTTGTTTTTGTAGTCTCTAGTGAAGATTTCGCCATACAGTAAATATTAGTCAAATTTTTTTTTTTTTTTGAAGAATTTATTTCTCAAGTAAATTAGTGGATGTGAAACTTCATATTACATCAATCACCATGATCCAATAATAATATATCAAATCATTAATCTCGATTCATAATAGACATGCGGATTAGATGAGTTATAAGAATAATGTGACATTTTCCGTTTGCTATATGAAAGTTATATTTTCTTTTGAAGTGTCCAAGTGAAAATAAATAATTTTATATTGAATCGAATACAATAACTTTATCCACTACATACACATATGGGTTTTTTTTATTACGTGATAATAACGAACTCATCCAATATAAATACAGTAGAAACTCGATATATTAATACTCGATTAATTAATAAACTCTCTAAGATAATATTTTTGGCCGGTCCCGACTCGGGGATAGGGTGTTAAATTAATAATTCGCTCAAATTATAAGATAATACATTTTTGATAATTTCTATAGGTCCCATATAATATATAAATTAATAATTCCTTATATACTACATATTATATGAATGATTTATGATTTTTTTTTTTTTTAAAATGATTCAATTGTCTTTCGTTTTTTTGTTGAAATCAATTTCACCTTGCAAATCAATTTGCAATTGTCCTTGAATTATCCTTGTTCTGCTTGCATAATTGCTAACATCCATTCTTATAATTGCTTTTGAGTGAGACTTGGATTATCCTTATTGTGCTTGCATAATGCTCTTCGAATCTCGTCGGTCATTATTGTTTTTTTCACACCTTTAAGATTAGAAGGCATGTCGTGTGCGTATGATTTATTTGTGTTAGCATTATTATCTTGTATTTATATAAAAAATATTTTTTAATTATTATACATGCATTGTACTATAATTAAGTGAAAGTTTGAATGGTGTTTGAAAATTGAATATTTCATTATAAATTAATAAAATATTAATTAATGTACAAATTAATAATTATTAATTTATCGATTAATTAATAACTCTTTTAATTAATAAATTTTGGTGGTCCCAAGAGTATTAATTTATAGAGTTTCTACTGTATATGGTAAAAAATAAATCAGATCATTACTTTCAAGCCACTATTTAAAAAAATATCTAAAGGCAAAATGCCACCTGGACATCACTCCTCAGTGACTAGGACTTAGTACTAAATACAATAAAATACTTTTCTCTATCATCGTCATTCTCCACAATTTCATTCATTACACTCCACTAATAACTTCCCACATTCTCTCCTTTTTCTTTTCCATAATAAGTATGAGGTTTTCTATTTGCTGATATACGATTCGAATAATCGGATTCTGATCCTCACGAGCTTTTCTTGGATCCGATCAACTGTTGCCGCCATAAATTTCAAGGTTTAAAGTTGATCTATGATTATTTTTTGATCGATTTGTGATTCTAGTTGCATTAGAATTAGATTGATGTACCGAATTAAAAAAAAAAAAATTGTGAATTTTTTGTTGATGACGCTGGATCTGCATCTCTGAATGCAGAAATTGAGTAATTTTTTGTTTTATCGCCTCTGCTGCAGTTTTGGGTTTGATGGGATTATTTTAATCGAAAGCTGTTAATATTCAGATTTTTCAATTATTCTATTTATGTTTTGAGCATAGCAGATAAAGGTTTCTAAGCTGTATGACGTGAAATAAGATTAGTGTTTTTAGGTAGATAATCTAGTTTGGCAAAATAGTATCCTTATTGTAAAAATATGCACAGTAAAATGAGGTGGAGTAGGATGATTTTGGTATGTTAGAGACTTTGAACTTGGTTTTTGTCATCTCATAAAGTCTTTATCCTTTCTGTTAGCTAAATTGTACTCACATTTTAATTGATAGTTTGATAGAGAAGCGATCATGCTGGTTTCTTTTTTTCTTGATAATGTTTTTTTCTTTTTTCATTTTTGGATAAGCTTCTGTATTCAAAGTAAGATGGAAGAACAATCTTAGAGGTTATGCAACTAGTTTTTGAGGTCTTTAAGTCGTTGGATGGGAACCATTGGGAGACACATCTGAAGCACGTAGTTTAGCTATCGAGGTTTGAAGGCAAAATCCAGGCTAACTTATTTGTGGAGTAGGGGTTTGCAAAAACTAGAATGATGATGTTGGACTGTTGTTCTGCTAAAGGACATACGGATGATTTGTTTTCCGAGAAGGATGACAATGGTAGCTATGCCAGTGGAGGATGGAAAAGGTGATTGAACATTCAGGATTTTGCTATATTTATGTTTGATTTGGTCTTACATGATTATTTCATGATTGAGGATACTTATTCATGTTAGTCTATTTTGAATGCAATGCACGAGGGGCACTCAAGTAAAGTTTTGGTTGTCATTCTTGTCAAATACTTTTTTAGTATCCCTTATAAGTTGCTGATGTTTTCAATTCGTCAATAGCTTTGCTGGTAATAAATTTCAAGATAGTATTAAAACAAATCTTGATTTCCGAGATGAAAGAACAATATATGTGTGGTGATGATGAATCTGTCGTTCTCTACCTTTACACTAATGTGAGTAAACATTCTTTTCAGCCACTTAATTAGCCTACCATGTTCTGGTGCATGAGCAGTTGCACTAAGCTACCCTTGCAAAATGTATGCTATGTCAGTTAAACTAAATGGAAATAGGACCCGTGTTGCTGAAATCCTTACCTTGTCATGTTATATGAATATGATAACGATGTGTATATTATTCTTTGAAATCCCAATTACATTGTTTTTCCTGGTTGGCAGTGAAGATGGAAGATTAAGTTGTGGATATTCCAGTTTTAGAGGAAGGAGGGCTAACATGGAGGATTTTTATGACATTAAGACTTCAACAGTTGATGGACAGTCAGTTTGTCTCTTTGGAATATTTGATGGTTCACTCTTCTCCCATAGTCCTTCAGTAGCATAAATCAATAGCTAACAGATAAATGCTTAATTATATGTAAATATAATCTAATTACGGAGTGGACATTTTATTGTACTCTGCTAATGAGGAAAATTTGTCATGGCAGGTCATGGTGGCTCTCGTGCTGCTGAATTTCTGAAGGAACATCTCTTCGAAAATCTCATGAAGCATTCAGAGTTTATTACAAATTCAAGATTGGCTTTAAGTGAGTTGTAATTATATTTTATTACTTTATCATTGAGTTACTAGAGATGGGGTTACTAATGATGGGTGGTTATAGTTTTGTTCCATTCTCGCTTTCGATTTAGCACCCAAGTAACTAATACTAAACCACAGGTGAGACTTATCAGCAGACTGATGTAGACTTTCTGGAGTCTGAAAAGAACACTTTCAGAGATGATGGCTCAACAGCTTCAACAGCAGTTCTTCTTGGTAATCACCTCTATGTCGCTAATGTTGGAGATTCTCGAACTATAATATCAAAGGCTGGAAAAGGTACTAGACAGTTGTTTATTGCTTTTAAACTACCTTTAACTATTGTGAAGGGAAGTTCTATAGTCTTGTGCTGTAAAATAAGCAAATTGTGAATATTCTTTAGATATTATACTGATGGTAATTATGTGAGCCCCTTAGTTCGGCCATGGTGATAAATTTGTGATTGCTACTCCTTGATGACTAATTTCTACACAAAGTTAGGATGAAAATACTTTTTAACTTGCAATTCTGGACAGAGCATCTTAGCTGGCATACTCCCATGCTGTAAAGATGTTTCTGCCCTTGGAAACTGGTCAATGCCTGTATGTGGGGTTTTATATGTATATAATTGATACAAGGAAATTATTAGTGCCCGTCCTTTCTATTTTTTGATCTGAGTACTTTCTAAAATGTTTGGCGTGGATGGATCAAGATAATAGGATATGACCCAACCTTTATTAGAATCTTTGGGTAATAATGTCTAGACCTGCATCCATTTCCGTTAGTGGTGATGTTTTTAGAGTTTTCTGATAAGTTAGACAAACCACTGAGGGAAATTTTCTTGTTTGACAGCAATTCCATTATCAGAAGATCATAAACCGAATAGAAGTGACGAGAGAAAGAGAATTGAGAAGGCTGGAGGTATTGTGATGTGGACAGGTATGAGCCTTCATGTGTTTCAACTATCACAGTTACTGAGATATGTTTAATGACAGATGTTTTGCCCATGGACTCCTTGTCTACTACTTTAGCTCCATTTGAGTGACAGTAATATAACCGATAACTTCTAATGACCAAAATTAGAAAATAATGAAAAAGTATTTAGTAGTATTTAGAAATTTTTCTAGCAAAAATTTTAGAGAGTTAAAACTGAACATTTACCTCCCTTTATGTGTTTCTTATCAGGCACTTGGAGGGTTGGAGGTGTCTTGGCCATGTCTCGTGCTTTTGGCAATCGCATGCTAAAGCAATATGTTGTGGCTGAACCTGAACTTCAGGTACTTTTTAGAACTTAATCACAGATTCTATTTACTTTACGTTAATCATCCCAATTGGGCCATAATGACGAACCAAAACTAGAGTTCAGAATGCTTCTGTAGTCAATATTTTTGAATAGACAATTTTTTGATGAGCCGAAACCAGATTTAGACAACGCTAAAGTCATCAATTTTGTAAACTAATCATCAATTTTTGTTGTCATTCTACAGGAACTAGAGGTTGATCAAGATCTTGAGTTGCTTCTCCTTGCCAGTGATGGACTTTGGGATGTCGTAACTAATGAGGTAATCTGTGTGGGCCCCACCCCGTTCACCCTTTTTAATGGGATTAAAATAGATTAGCTGATTGATGAATCGAGCGTACTACACCTTTTTGATTTTTATATCATAGGTATTGGTCCGAATATTCAATTCTGAATTTCATACACCCCATCATACTGGGTCTATAAACTTAAAGAAAGAAAAAAAGAGAGAAAAAAACATCAGACTAGTATATCAGGCTCATCAAACAAAATGAAAAGGGCCATTATGGACTGCAATCTTCATTAATCATCTACTATTTCTGTTTCTTTGACGCCCTTTGAGTGTAATCATATTCATTTCATTTTTTGCAAACCGGCGATTAGCAGAATATTCAGCTCCATATTATATATGATGAATAACTAAATAGGTTACCAACTCCCCCAAGAGATCCTTATTATATTTAATGAGAAGCTGAATAAATATACACAATATGTACATAAAAATTATAAAATTTCTCATTGGTCCGGGATGAGATCATCAGAAATTCTATCCAGTGCTACATGGAGAAATTCAGTTTGACTCCATGGATAAAGTTTCAGTATCTCACAGTTTGCAATCATGTGTTCCCTTCTAAGAATAGGGTACAAATACAAGTAGAAACCAAACTGTAACTGGAAAAATGTTTATCATTGTTATCATGAGTAGTAATACATATATATATATATATATATATATATAGCTGATGTGTGATTCACATTATATTCAGGATGCTGTCTCGATAGCACGAGCAGAAGAAGAACCTGAAGCAGCAGCTCGGAAGTTGACAGAAATCGCTTTTACACGTGGTAGTACAGACAATATCACTTGCATTGTTGTGAAGTTTCACCATGAGAGAGATGATCCCGAGGAAACTCAACATTATGGCAAAGCTGATACTGAGAAATCACAACAAAAACCCGACGAGCTTGATGAATTTGTCGGTGCTTAATTTGTATAACCTTCACTTGCCAAATGTGTGGTTGTGATTTGTTCATTCATTGGCTTGTTTTCTTGTATTTGTATTTTGTAATTTTATATGCCTGTGTTATGTTTATATTGATTATTGATGCTTGTGAAGGGGGTTTTGTTTTGATATTAATTTTCTTTTTTTGGGTCAATTAAAATTTGAAATGGGTGGTCTAATTTAGTTTAAATAATGAATAATCTTGTATTATCTTTTATAACGCCAGGTTTTCTGTGCATAAACCTGTTACTTTCATGTCTCTGTCTCGCAGAATAAATACCTTGAACTAGAACTAGAACTAGACTGGTTTTGATTGGTCTGTAAGCTATTAAGGTTGTACATAAGCAGAAATGTTTTAGATCAATCATTGGACGCACAACTTGGACTATTAATTTTACGAATAATTGTTTTTGTTAATTATTCAAAATTTCGAGACCTCCAAAAAAAATTTATTTTAAATGCACTATATTGTGATCTATTGAATTTACTGAAATTGTTGTTTTATAGTATTTGTTATTTATTCTTTTTAGTACAATTTATAAACCAATTCCTATAACAAGAAACAAATGAATTTATAAACTTTGAATGTTTCTTGTAAGTTTTTCAAGCTTTCTTTATAGGCTCAAGTACATTCTTAATTGTTTTGTCACAACCATAGATTGGGAGCTAATTTGATTTGATACAAAAAAATGTCACCTAAAAAAGAGTTTAGTGGTGCCCTCATGTTGATTTGCAAATGACATTGCAGCAATATCCCTTAGTGATGAATATTTATACATACCATTTGTAAAAAGAGCTTAGTTAAATTACATCCACAATCAAATCAAATCAAGTAAATGAGTTTTGATTTTCTCCACTTCACCAAACATATGTGAAATGTTAGAGAATGGATAAATTAAATGGGTTGGAATAATTGAGATTGTAAACAAATATGACATTATAAAACTTGAAGTTGTAGTGAAATATTAGAAGAGTAATGCTATATATCACCGTTTTTATATCACCGATTTTTCACCTTCCCTTGATTTAGAAAGTGTGAATATATTGAATTCAATTGAATTAATTAAATCCAAATGATTATTTACTAATAATAGAAAGAGTGAAAAATTGGTGGTATGAAAACGGTGGTATATATCATTACTCATATTAGAATATTAGACACATTTTCAGTTAAACTTTTTTACTTTATAAATATTTTGATCGAAATAATGATTATTGTTTATTAGATATTTACGGTTAAACGTATAAAATCAATTTAACCTTCACATTTTACAAACGATGCAAAATGTATCAAACGGTTCAAAATGATGAAAAATAGTGCTTGAATAGAATAATTGTATCGATACGTGGTAACAATGCAAGTAAATGACAGAAAATTTAAAGAGTACAGCTAATCGAATTAAATATCACAAATATCTTTAAAAAGGTCCGCAATAAAGCAAGTAAAAGGTAACTCTAGTTAAGCTCAACTACATTAACTAACTATAGTTAAGATTTAACCAAAAGTTTGGTTTATAAAACATAAAATGTAACCCTACACTACCCTATATTTTTCAATTTCTGATTTTGTTCATTCTCTTTTTATGGGGTTTGACTCAAAACTTTTGCAGTCCCCCATATCAATTTGGTGGGAAAATTAAGAATAAAAAATTCCGATTAAATTTCAATTCCAGCTTGTTCAAATTCCGAATTTACAGGGTAAATTTTCATTCTCCATCATTTTATTTACTGAATTTTTTGTGAAATTTCGGCTGAATCTAGGGTTTCTGAACAGTGTATGAATGTGAGTTTAGGGGTGAAATATTTAGTTTGTTCTAATTGATTCCTCTCAGATCCATGCTACTGGTCTATAATCATGTAATTTGGTTTTATTTCTTAATTATCGCCATTTTGGTTACTTGTGGTTGTTTAGATTTTTGTTTTTCAGCCAATGCTATTGAAATTAAGTTTCTGATGTGATAAGTGATTTTTCCCTAGAACTTGCGGGTTTAATGTGCTGTGTTGTTTTCACATATTGCTGCAGTTGAGGACTATTGTGTAAACTTCATGTTTTTACCTGTAGCTCTTTTCTTCTGTTATTTTCTGGAGAATGTTACATGAAAAAAAAAGGTTACAGTAATAGAAACAAGTCATAGATGGTTCATGTTTATTTGATTAGGCAATGTTGTAGCAATCAGAATGATCCTAACTCATAAAAGTAATTCGTCAGGTCACTACTCGAACCCCTGATGCTTAAGACTAGTACGAGATGGTTTTCATGTCTAATTTGCACCTGGAGTTTCTGTTTTAGTTTCTCCTGATTGCCAGTATTGTGATTTCGTGAACTTTCGAATATATTCATTGTTGTATTGGGTGCTCAACTCATCATTCACTTATTTGTTGCTCGTCTTCATGGCGCCTTCACTTTTGGCGTTGCTGCAGTTCAGGGTCTTACATATTTGTCTAAAATTGTTTAAAAGTCACATTTTCAGTCTTTTTCTCCAAAAACTGATCTATGTAGATATTGTTCCCTGAAGTAAGGCTACTTGTAGTTTAGCTACCATTTCCATCTGAAATTCGTTATGTGATTTTTTGACTTTTGACAATCTCATTTTTTCCTATGAATCAGGCATTTAAAGATTAATGTTTACGATGACCTCCGTAATGGACATATTCTGAGTATCCCAACAAATCAGGTTTGCATTTGAGAGGCATACCATTTTGAAAATATGGAGTGTAATAAAGATGAAGCCATCAGGGCAAAATCAATAGCTGAGGAAAAAATAGTTAAAAAGGATTTTGTTGGTGCAAAAAAGTTTGCCTTGAAAGCTCAAACACTATATCCAGGGTTGGAAGGTATTCCCCAAATGTTGACAACACTTGATGTTTACATTTCTGCTGAGAATAAGGTAAATGGGGAATTAGACTGGTATGCAATTCTCGGCGTGACCCCGATAGCTGATGACGAAACAATAAGAAAACAGTACCGAAAGTTAGCTCTCACACTGCATCCTGATAAAAACAAATTAATTGGTGCTGATGGGGCTTTTAAACTTGTTTCAGAAGCATGGAGTTTGTTATCTGATAAGGCTAAGAGGTTGGTATATAACCAAAGGAGGGGCTCTAAAGGATTTCAACAAAAAGTTCCTATGCAAAGTGGTGGTCCATCAGCACCATCTGGGGCAAATGGACTTTTCAATCCAAAGACACAGAATAGTAGTGGGAAAGAGCCCCATAGACCGACCCATACCCATACCCATACCCATACCCATACCCATACACCTACCCCTACCCCTACCCCTACCCCTACTCCGACCCATAAAAGAACCGATACTTTTTGGACTCTCTGTCATAAATGCATGATGCATTACGAGTATCTAAAGGTGTATCTCAACACTACTCTCATTTGTCCCAATTGTAATGGAGCATTTACGGCTTTAAAGACAGCTCCACCGTTCCAATCTTCCTCTAACTCATCAAATCAAGTACCTAGTCAAACTGCTCAAGTCCATCGGCGAACTGGTCCTGTGGCTCAAAAATCCGGTCCTGGTCAAACAGGTCAAATGGGATCGAGTCCGTTTACACATCCACATTACCAGCGTGATCCACTTTTGAGAACAGCTAATGTTGGTAGTACAGATCCTTTAATAGCTGCAAAAGCAGCTAATGTTGTACAGCAAGCACAGGATAAATTGAAGAGATCATATACTGAATCATCGCACTCGTCTGCAGGGTGGGAGGGATATGCTAAAAAGAATAAGTCAAGTGAAGAAAAAAGTCGTCATGGAATGAACTATAATATGGGACAGGGAACAGGTGGCTTTGGAACTTCAAGTGGGGCCCGACAAGGATCAAGGATCCACGGGTTTTCTGGCAATTACCGTCAGCCAAACAGTTCTCGGGATTTGACAACCCTTGAAACTCGAAAGATGCTAATGGAAAAGGCTAAAAGTGAAATTCTGGATAAAGTAAAAAAGTGGAAATTGGAGCCTAAGGCTGCTGATGAAGAGAAGAAAACGACTAAAACGAGCAAGAAAGATAAACGTGATCAGAATGGGAAGAGTGACTTGTCTTCTGCCACATCAGCAGATCAACTAGACAAGGGTTTTGTTTCTGCTGATAATGCAAGTAAAGAGGATACCATGAATGTTCCAGATCCTGATTTTCATGATTTTGACCAAAACAGAACTGAAAACTCGTTTGGAGATAACGAGGTTTGGGCTGCTTACGATGATGATGATGGCATGCCCCGTTTCTACGCTCTGATTAGCAAAGTAATCTCTAGGAAGCCGTTTAAGTTGAAAATCAGCTGGCTTAATTCAAGAACCAACACTGAGTTCAGTAATCTAGAATGGGTAGGCTCGGGTTTCTACAAAACGTGTGGAGAATTCAGGGTGGGCAGATACGAGAACTGTAGTTCTATCAACTCGTTCTCTCAGAAAGTCAACTGGTCAAAAGGGCCACGTGGGACCATCCTAATACTCCCCCAAAAGGGCGACGTGTGGGCCCTCTATAAAAATTGGTCAACTGATTGGGACGAGCATACCCCTGATGAAACTATACACATATATGAAATGGTGACCGTGCTTGATGACTATAACGAGGAAAAAGGCGTATCTATTGCTCCTCTTGACAAGGTGGTTGGTTTCAAGACTGTTTTTCGCCCAAATTTTGACCTGGAAGTAGTCAAGCGGGTCCCGAAGGAAGAAATGTTTCGATTTTCACACCGGGTCCCACATCACTTGCTTACAGGCCTAGAAGGGCAAAATTGTCCGAAAGGATGTTTTGAGCTGGATCCAGCAGCAACACCATTAGTGCTTTTGCAGGTGATAACAGAAGCTAAAGAGGATAAATCAAATGCAGAAAACGTTGAAGTAGATGCATAGATAGCTCTGAAGGTACACCTTTTTTTTTTCTTGGTTTTTCAAATGCACAAATGACAAGTAATTCATTTGGGAATACATTTTGTTTAGAGGGGTACAATTTTTTTGGCTGATTTTGATTTCTGTTTGCCATTAGAATCAATTGTAGGAAATTATAGAAAGATCTGAGCAGTTAATTAGAACTCACCTTTTGTCAAAGTTGGAGATTTATAAGACATGCAGTTGCCTTATTATACTGTTATGCTTTCCTTTTACAGGTTTTTATTTTATTTATATTTCTTTTTCATAAAGAATATATATATTTTTTGTTATCAGAATTTCAGTGCTAGAAATAATCAATGAATAAATTCAAATAATCCTTGAAGTATGCTACTAATTACATAATTTTGTATTAATGATACGATGATCTAGACTTCAAAGTGCTAATTAATCCACGCATGCACGGCTATAATTCGTATAAATGATTTATAAACATGAATGAGAAATTCTTCTGACTAATTAAGATGCACGTTCTTTAAGATTACATTATGAATTTCCTATTCCCATTCCAATTTTATAATATTCTTTTTTTTGGTATTTCTTTCAGCATCCAAAGTGTTTATCTATCTATTCTATTATCTTTCAATTATGATGGTTGTTTCTTGGAATTTTTATGTACTTAATATATCCTAGTAGTTCATTTTTTGAGCAATAACAAAAGACAATCATAAGTAAAAAAGGAACTCGATGAGCTAAATAAAGAAGAGATCGTGATCCATAATAAATAAATAAATAAATAAGTACTGAACCATGAATTGGCTAAAAAAATTTAGTATAATTTTCTACTTATTCTTTCATTCTTTCCTATTAATTGATATATATTTATTCAAATAATAATAGTTTATTATTTAATATTCACTAAATAAAAGTCTTCAAATTAAACAATACTCACATACCTCTTCTTAAGGAGAGTACATGACTCACGTATATCATTTACTAATTTAAGAAAATATATTATACATATAAGATACACATTTAAAGTAAAATCTAAAATGGAAAATTCCATAATAATTTTCATTGTGAAAGAGGCCATTATGGTAATTACATAATGACAAGGTTGACAAAATAGCAATAAATAAATAAATAAAATAAATAAAACCAAAATCTTGACATTGATTGCGACAATCTCCCAACCCCTAAACCCTCTCCACACTTATAAATAACAACACAACCCTTTCTCTCCCCTTCCCCTCTCTCTCTCTCTCTACATATATATATATATATACATATATATTCCTGTCTCTATCACCGTTAAAGCTCTGTTTGGCTCCGGGATAATTTGTAAGTTTCTTTCTTTCTTCCTTGTGCTTTAAATTGCATTTTAGCTTTCTCTTTTCACATGCAAACAAACATGCGTATGGATATTCTTCTCTGTTGATCGTATTCTGCTGAGTGCAAATGCTTTATTTATTGGTTTATTCAGCTTTTCTTGTAGCTACTTTTTTTTGTTTAAAATTTCGTAGCCTTTTAAAAAACATTCATTAACAGAATCAGAAATAAATGAGTGCGTTTTCAATTAAAATCTTTCTTTCTTGTGCGATTTAATAGATTCTGAAACTTTTATGCATTGAAGAAATTGAATTTTGGATTTTTTTTCTATTGATTATAATACATTTTACAGAAAATTACACAAAACCCCCTTACTTATTATGTAACGATCAAAATCCCCCCTCATTTATTTGAGATTGTGTGAAATCTCCTTCGTCTTAAAGCGTTTCTTAAAATAACACCCTTGTCGACTTTAGAATTAGACTTATTATTGAGGGCTGTGTTGTAATTTCTAATAAGTGAGGGGGACAATTGACAAAATCACATAAATAAGGGGGTTTGTGTGTAATTTTCTTATAGATACCTTATTTTTACTCTTTTTGGAGAAAAACGAAAAAAGCGGTTGGCGGTCGTTTCTTTCTTTCTTTAAAGAAGCTAAATAGGATCTGCTCGGTCCACGCTTACTGTATGCGCGTAATAAACACGAGCTTCAATTTAAGAATGGAAAATAGTACACGCGCGGGTAATGTGACTGGAGATAGAATATGGCGGTGCTTTTCGGTTACTTTCGTTTTTTTATGTGTAAAGAAGGCCGTTACGGCCTTACGGGTGGTATATACACCGCACACGTGTTGTCCATTGGGCCCATTTTGTATAATTGGTCACTTATAATTTGCTGACTTTCTAGAGTCCAAATTCGAAATATATCAACTATATAATACATGAAAATTTTTGTGCAATTCATCAAAATATATACATGTGATTTATTAAAATTTAATATATCCTGTGATGAATATTTTTCGAGAACTGAAATTTCGTTTAGCTTAGCTCATGATCGTGTATTACGTTCACTCATATAGGGCCCACAAAGTTTTTTTTTTTTTGAATATGTAGACCCACAAAAGCTTTTGACTTTTCCTTGATGTTGAAACGTGGGAAATTCTTTGCTGGTACGGGACCACCCCTTGTGGGAAAAACCACCTCCTACCCTGAATATGTGGTTAAATCGGTCCGGGACCAGCAAATAATTTTCCTTGAAAGGTTTAGGATGGTGAGTCTTATTGAATTGGACGATTAGGATTGAGTTGGTAAGTGATTTGATTAGTTTTTCTATTTTTTCATTATGAAAATGGTGGATCATACTTGGGGCTCTGGATTTGGTGATTTGACTCACGTAGAATCACACTAACCTATATATAGAAGAGTAAGATTTCTCGACCTATATATGGAAGAGTGAGATTTCCTAGATTTAAATCTCGACAGCTTCTAAGCATAATCCTAAAATGCTAAAATGATATAGGATTGATGAGAAATAGTTAAGTCGGGTGGATGAGGGGATGGATTAGAGATTTGAGGCATCATTATTAAAAATAAATAACCTTATGATGTATATTGTATAGTATATGCCAAAGAAGCTCTAGTGGCTACAAAATTACCTCTAGAAATTTCGAATCCTCTATGTTTTGATCAATTTTCGAATCCTCTAGTGTCTACAGAGTTAGTTTTTTTCAATGACAATAAGAACCTAATTTCTTATCAAACACGTCTTTTTAAAAATAAAAAGACTCGTTGTTAACTTTTCAACAGTCACAGAAATTTTATGTCATACTGAATTCAACAAGCCCACCAACCCTGTTACAGAGTATTTCCTTTTATAATCTTACTAATATGATGAACAAATTAAAGCTATATTTCACACTTACTTTTCTTCTTTTTGTACTTTAGTCAATGTATTGGGGATTGTACTTTGGATCATAGTATTTAGTACCCCACTTCCAAGTAGTTTCTTAGACTTGGTGGGTCCGTTGGTAGAAGACTTCCAAGCCAAAGTCGCTTTTTGGTATTAATTTAAAAAGCGTGTCGTGCTATAATTCCTCTGTCGCAATAACCTTCTCGAAAGTCGCATTCCCATGTTAACACGCATGCCATTTATGTCGTTTTTGACCTTCTCTTAGTTTTGTCTCATCAAATACTTTTTCAATATGTCCTATTCTCAAGTCAAGTCATGTGATTATATAAATTTTTCAACTTTTTAATTGATTTATTATTCTTTAATTTAGCTTTCATAATGTACGTCCATGGGTGCATTTATTTTTTAAGAGTATATTCTTTTATTCAAAATTATTCATCATTTAATTAATGTTAATTAATTAATTCTCAAAACCATTTATTTTGGCATGCCAATAAACCACATAATTATATTATTCTATATGTATATAGGCATGATTAGAAGATTGAGTTTTATGTTTTGGTGCTTTAAATACGTAGATACTTTCATTATTTTTTTTCAAGAAAATATATATTTTTTGACGATTTCAAGTGTATTTATTAATTGCTATATTTCATCCGAAGACTTGAATTTATGAAATATATATGTATATTTTATGCTACACCAATTATTGTTTGTCAAGTAATTTAGGTAATAATTTGATTTTTCCTATGTAGCATTGAAAAGACCACAGTTTTCAGTGTGTATAGAGTAAGTCTAAGAAAACAGTTGGCTGCCGTTGGAATGGTAGTTGAGTTGTGGAGCCAAACTCCATGCATGAAGCATATTTATTTAACTAATCCTAATATTAGTCATAAATTAATTAGTCTAAAGCTTATTGAAAATGATGTTCAACAAAATAATTAATTGTATCAATTTTATAATGTCGGTGTTAATTGAAAATTACCTTTGATTAAGACCCCAAAAAAAATTATTTTTTTCTATTGTTAGAGACACCTTTTCAATATACCATGTAATTGTTGAGTCATACGAATTTGACCTAAATAATATATAAAGCCAAAAGATATGTTTTTTATTCACTTGCTTTCAATCAAATCATGTTCTCAAAAGTGACCCCTCTTTTAAATTTTATCTTTATATATTTTATATATTCCTTTATGATAGGTATTTATATTATAATTTATATATGTTGTGTACTTGTATTTCCTATTGATGAAAAAGATGTTTTATCTTTATGTATTTGGCTACATATAGCCTAACCCGTGATAAAATATTTACCTCTTCTTACCTTCAATCAATTAATTTCAACTTTTTTTTTTATTTTTATCATTGTTCAAATTTATTTTCATTATAAATCTTCTATTACGTGTGAAGTTACATCTTTTGTTACATTTATCAACGATATAAAATATGTCTTAAGGAAAATAGATTCCACTTTTTCTCCTCTACATATTAAATTTTTCTTTAGACATCTCAACCACTCATATATATATATATATATATATATATAAACACTGTTGTAACTGTTCTCCCTAATTAGTGCTTCATCTTTAGGAACTAATTTGCAATTGCGTATGTAATTTTGCTTTTGATAACAAATGGCGATTAATGAGTGAGCATTAAAAAGTTGCTAATCTCTTACTAACTTTGTGATTAGACCTAAAATCATTAGGTTATTTGGGTTCTATTTATTCTACATTCAATGAATATATATTGAAAAATTGGATATATAAATGAATGTCCCATTGTTTTCCTTTTACATCCAAGGACTATCTATTCTTTAAACATATTGAGATATTTAATTCATTTAACCTACCATTTTATATTCACCAAAGCTAACATCTAATAAACCAGTTATCTTTAGGGGTCAAAAAGGTTATATTATAAAAATATTATTTGCATGTGGGACCCCAATTTCTTGCCTTAACATGGCCCATAATGATTGGTCAACAAATAATATCTTTCTTCTATACAAACACACATAATATATATATATATATACATATATATTTAGATGTCCTTTTCAACCTTAAATCATGGGTTTATATATAGCTATTATATTTGGGCTTTCAATATCAAACATCATTTCTACTAAGCCCAAAAATTAGCTTGAAATTTCCTATGATGAGTTCTAAGTTTTCTATTTGTAATCTTTAGGCCTTCAAATCTTTATCTTTGTTACAAATGTTGCTTAATTTCTAATCTTATAGTATATATTTTTAATTTAAAAAAAATTCTATTGCAGATAAAGGTATGGTGAAGGAAAACATTAGAAAGCTTTACAAGGTCATGGGCCTTCAGAAATGGATCTTTAGGCCTCAAATCGACGAGCCCATTTCAATTGCTGAGTCCAGTGAGTTCAATCCTGATAGGCCCAATGGACTTAATCTTGAAGATGCACGATATACTACTTGGCTGGTGAGTTCCCTGAAACTAAAATATATTAAATTGAATTTCACCTAACAGGAATATAGGATCATATTTAAATTCTAGTGTCCTACATATTATGCTTAAATAGTTCTATATTTGAATATATATATATATATGTGTGTATATATGTTTAATGAACATGTTTATAAGTATTTCTACAAAATCATACTCAAATATTAAGAATGTTTCTATAAGTTTCCAATGTTTGAATTTTCTATTTGAATTTTTCTTACTTTTCTAACTTTTATATATACACACACACACACACACACATATATATATATATTTATTCTCCTTCTATTCAAGTTCTATATTTTGCATCTCTTATTTTTAATTATTGATCCTTATGCTTCAGTATACATCTTCTATATATATATAGATATGGAAATATACATGCAAAAACAAGGCCAAGAAACAGTTTTCATGCAAATTAATATGAAACCCTTGATTCATTATATTAAATTAACAAAAAAAAATTATTTATTCTTAGGAGGATCATCCTTCAGCACTAACATCGTTCGATCAAATGATGAATGCCACAGAAGGGAAGCAAATAGTTGTGTTTTTAGACTACGATGGGACTCTCTCTCCAATCGTAAACGATCCTGATCGCGCTTTCATGTCTGATCCGGTAAATAAATTTTCATTTTATATCTAATGTAACAATATTTTTTGATTGAACAATAATATTCTTATCCCATAATTTATTAAATCTTTTATTTAAATTTTTTAAGATGCGATCAGCAGTACGTGAAGTGGCCACGCTCTTTCCGACAGCTATAATTAGCGGTAGGAGTCGTGATAAGGTACGTCAAATATTATTTATATTTTCTTTTATGAAGATATATATATGTTGCAATTTACATAATATATCAATATTTGATCTTTTTTTAGTTGATTTTTTCGTGTTTGATTATACAATGTTTGTGTGTGTATATGTTTTATCAGGTTTTTGAGTTTGTTAAACTTGATGAAGTTTACTATGCTGGGAGCCATGGAATGGATATTATGGGGCCTCCTTTGCATTTAAATTCTTATGATGGGAAATATCAGATTAATACCCTTGATGAAAAGGTCAGTATTATACTTATTTCCTTAGGAAATAAAGAAAAAAATAATATATAATCTGAAATATTTATCGATATTATAGGGCAATGAATTCACAATTTTTCAACCAGCTAAGGAGTATCTACCTTCAATTAAGAAGGTAATTTGTATTTCTATTTAATATGATGGTTAATTATCTCATTAATTGGTCTAAGATAATGATGTTTACTATTATTATTATTATTATTATTTTTTTCACAGATGTTAAAAGAGCTGAAAAAACGAACCCGGGACGTGCCAGGTGCTTTCGTAGAGGACAATAGATTCTGTATTTCTGTGCACTATCGACATGTCTCAGACGAGGTAAATATAAATAAATTATAACGAATTATCTACCTTGTTAATTCACAAAAAAGGGTACTCATTTGATATTTCATATATAATCTCAAGAATTTTATCCATGCAACACGATTTATGCAGGATTATGGTATACTTGAGGGGATAATAAAAAACGTGGTTTCAGAAAACAACTCTTTGTTTCATGTGACTCAAGGAAAAAAGGTTATGGAGATTAGGCCCTCCATTAAGTGGAACAAAGGGGATGCTTTGGCTTATCTTTTAGACACTCTTGGATTTGCTGATTCTACCAATGTCCTCCCATTTTACCTTGGAGATGACAAAACCGATGAAGATGCATTTAAGGTATCGGTACAATTCTAACTTGCATCATTGAAAACGCGTTTTTTGGATAATTTTTTTACGAAGGGCAAAATAGTCATTTCAAAAAGAAAGTCAAGGGTTTCTATGATATAGGCCAAACATGATGAGGAGTTTCTAAATGTAATTTGCCGTAAGTTTTTTTTTTTCCTGAAGGGTAGAATAGTCTTTTCACAATGTAAGTTAAGGGTCTTAGGTGAATGCAACAAGAAATTCAGGAGATTTTCTAGAGGGTAAAATGGTAATTTCACAATGAAAATTAAGGGTCTTAAGTGAATACAACAAGAAATTTTAGGAGATCTACGCTATTTAGATCAAACATGAGATGTTTGTGTAATTTATCATCAAATATATATATATATATATATATATATATATGATTGTACTAAAATTTGTGTTTCGTTTTTAGGTACTTAGGGGCCGAGAACAAGGATATCCTATCATCGTATCATCAGCACCAAGAGAGACGTCAGCTTCACATTCTCTCCGTGATCCATCAGAAGTTCTAGCTTTTCTGATGCGCTTAGCTCGGTGGGGAGAGTCATAATCCTGATTTGATTATGGATCGTTTATTACAATATTCGCAAGTATAATTAGATTATTACTGTACATGAGTTATATGCTCAAAGTTTTAGGAATAGGTAAAGGGAAACTTGGAATAGGCTAAGTTTTGGTAGCCTTCATGTATGTTCCCATCTGTTCTTACTGTCAAGCAGCTCTTTTATTATGTGTTTTGATTCAGTATTTATGCCAATATCTTCTTGTTCATTTCCGAAGTTTTCGTTGTATATGACTTAACTAAGTAAATTTAGTTGCGAAAAACAAGTTCTCCCCATATTTTTCGGGCACTTGGAGATGCTTTTAAAATCGTATTTTCGCATGTCTATACAAAATTCATCAACTTTTTGAACTTAAAAAACATCTCACGTGATGTATTTCATCTATTATACTAAGATGAAACACTCCAACCAATGGCAAAAAAACTTAATAGCAGAACTCCACAGTATATCCCCCACACAAGATGAAAAACGGATCAACAGAAAATTCAATTACTGGAAATATAAAAACAAATTTTAAAACAACAATTTTACACTGATAAGTGATGATGCAATTTCCCCAAGTCTAGTCAAAAGAACCATATCTTTACTGCATTAATAAGGACGGTAACGAGGCATTGCAGGAGCAGCAGCTCGGTGAGGCCCATAATGGTAATTATGCATTTGCTGTGGCATAGAATGAGGTGCTGCTGGGCTAGCAGTGTTCCACCCTGCAGACTGGGGAGGCCCAGCCCGAGGATCATGGGCCGGGGGATATTGGGCCTGAGGATATTGGGCCCCGTTATATGCAGGACCAGCTGGACCGCCAACGTTATATGGTTGTTGCCCTAATATCGGGGGTTGAGAATTCAAAACAGGAGTACTAGGGATGGTATAGTCTCTGCTCCTATCATTATTGACCTGGCAATAGTGTGTACTTGCTCGTTGTCAATATACAACTCTAATAATGTATTTGTGTGTGCAGATGAATGGTAAAGGATAATAACAAGGGTTTTGTTTTTTCAAGAGTCTCACCTTTATGCTGAGATCAGTATGTCGAGAATACGAGAGATGCAGTTTGCAGTATCCTCCATCATATATGGAATGTCCTTCTAAGGCTTCTTTTGCAACAACAGCCGTCTGAACATCTGCAATGCCATTCCGTTAATCACTTTCTTGGTTTATAACTCTTAAATTACTTATCTATACTAATAAGAAATGAAGAGGGACTTAGAGAATGGTGTTTGATCTGACTAACAGTTATGATGAGGCAAGAGAAAACTTATTAGATGGTGTTTATACACTTAGTGCAACCTTATATATATACATCAATGATGTGACTTAATGACGATTAGATTGTCTAGCAATTTTGTTAAATGTTACTTTTACAGGTAATACAAAGGTTGCTGAATTTCATCTTACCAGGATACTGAACCAAAGCCTGAAGACCCCCATTTTTGTCAAAAATGGCAATTTTTAACACTGGCCCAAAAGCCGAAAAGACCTGAGTAGAGAACATAGCTACAGTAAGGAAGGAGCAAACAGCCAAAATGCAAAGAGTTTCTCAGATTGGAATGTGATTACCGTATGTAAGACATCCAAGGTCACAGCATACTGCATGTTTTCAATTGAGGCAAGAAGAACATTGCTCTCTGGATCCATTTTTTTCCCATCAACACCAAGATTGAACTGCATGGAGGCAGGTGATATATAGTTATAAATATACAGTAATGATTCACACATATGTATAAAAGCAGAATACCTAGTGTTTACCTGACCACTAGCATCTATAGCTGAAGGAGCAACCGGTAGGTGAGGATTGGTATAATCCCTATATTGCCAAGAAGAAAAAAATGTTATAGATTGTTAAATCATAAATAACCTTCACATGAAGGAAATAAAAGTAACCACATATGGAAATTCTGGATATGAACACAACACCAAAGGAAATGTATAATACAGTATCATGATGACTGCCATTTCTGATCTTGTGAAGTGCAATTGGAGAAAACCAGACTAAACATACCTACTACGATGACTTTGGAATTTTACACTCAGGTCTGTATGAGCAGAATATGTTATTCTCAGTGAACATGGTCCCAGCTCCGGAATCAAGTAGCTGTCACACATCAAACATGGTTTATTATATAGTATAGCATACAAACCGGAACGGACATGAAGACTTGAATTAACTAAACAGTATGAGAGATGAAGTAGGAGAAGGAACATGCTTATATACCCTAGCAAATTGTTATGAAAGCTTCTGAAAGACATCCAACCACAATTTTGACCACATCTACAGACCTATGATAGGGTACAT
The DNA here is from genome assembly GCA_963669365.1 of Verbascum thapsus. Taxonomy (NCBI): domain Eukaryota; kingdom Viridiplantae; phylum Streptophyta; class Magnoliopsida; order Lamiales; family Scrophulariaceae; genus Verbascum; species Verbascum thapsus. Next base: position 1,234,700 of record OY770120.1, read on the forward strand.
TCGAAGCCTTAACAGAAGTTTTAAAAACCACAATACCTTGGAATGCTTCTTCCATCAAGGGCATCCTTCGCCGCAGAGGCAGTCTCCAGATCAGAAAATTGCACCAGAGCCTAATAAGATATGAAAACGTGGAGATTGCATAACAGAAGTCCCTGATATGCAAAAAAGAAACTAAAAATTTGGAGAAGATGTTCAGGCAAAATATAAACCTGGAAACCGGCAGTCTTTTCAAATGTAGTAATCTTATGCACAAACCCGAAAGCAGAGAATACCTGCATAAGAGATTATATTTAATTACTATAGAGATAAGCATGAATTTAACGTTTTTTTATTATATAAGATGTATAAAATGTCCAACAGCTTTTTGAAAGGTAAAATTGCACATAATAAAGAAAACAAATAACAAAGTGAAAGATAAATAAAATGTCAAAACATTCTTCTGTTTTAGTATTATGACAACTTTTGTCGTTGACACCTACACTAAGAAAAGATAGGGAGTGGAATGTGTAAACGTGCAATGTAAAGTATACTTAGTACATAAATGAAAACAACATTCAATTAGCGGAGACAAGATAAGACCAAAAGGTAAAACTAACTCATAGACTGATTTCCCACACAGCTATTAAATTTTGTAATCTGTTGAATACATATCACAGTCTAAAAAATATAACTTAAAAGCAGAAAATTATACAGAGGCAGTAAATCGGTTGCTTTCAAATTATGTAGGAAACCAACAATAAAACAAACCCAAAAAGAAACAGAAAAAAGAATTTCTTGCAGTTGATAGACAATATGCAGAAGGAATTTAATTACATCAAAGAGATCAATAAGTCATTAAGATACATATCGAAAACACATGATAATTGTGTCAAGATAAACTGCACAAGAAATCTAGAAGGATTTTTGCGAGGTGACTTTCTAAATATTTGCAAAACTCTGATGGTGTGTTTGGATTGAAGGATTTGAAAACTATGGATTTCAAATTCATCGACAAATCCATTTAAGTTTGTTTGTATGAATTCATGCTATGATGGATTTCAAATCGTATTCATTTTGAGCTATTTTCTTCACAACTATGGTGGATTTCAAATTACTCCAATGGTGTCATTTCAAATCTTTCCTCCAAATCCCCTCTCCAAATCCAAATCACTCGATCCAAACACACCATGAATGATATTGTCAAGCTTAAGAAGATTTCCCGGATGTTGCATCACAACTCAGGAATTTTCCATCAATTAAAAACTGGCTAAGAAATCTCTATTAAGCATTAAGGGCTTCATATTAGTAAGAGAACTGGAAATAGAAAAGAAAAACAAAAAAACTAACCAAAATTCCATATCAACCGTCTGGATTTACGAGTTATAGTAAAAGAAAAGAAATGCTTTAAGTAAGAAACAGTATCAAGAGAAACTGGAATAAACTTATAAAAACTACACTTAGTGCTGGGCTTACTCTTCTAGTAAAAGAAAAGCCCAAATGTATCAGGTATAAAGTGACAGAGCAAGGTAAAGAAATCCAAAAAAGAAATGAAAGAAAATTATTCGAGGTTTCTTGAAAAGCTAGAGTAGAATCATGAAGAGGAAGAAGGGTAGAAAAGAGCGAGTTCTAAGCAAAGGAGAAAGGAAACGAACACACATGCGCTCTTTCAACTGATGCAATAAGCTGCCATTGAAGATCTATCCTTGACATGTGCCTGCTGATTCATTCACACTATTGTCAAATAAAAGCTTAACAAAGCATGAAATACCAGACACAAAAGCCATGGACAACATCCTTATATTCCGATAAATTCGCATTGATTTTGAGTTTGTGAGGAAGATGCCTGATCTCTTACCAAATGTAGGACATCAATGCTCACAGAACGCGCATCATCGCCTTCGATTGTTACTAAGAGTACATTTCCTGCAACATCTGCAGTGGTTTTGTTGTTCACTATTTCTTGCCTGTTGGAATATTGTAGGTAGACGGTTTTCCCTCGTACCTGAGCCGGCTCAGATGATGATGCATAATATGATATCATAGCAATAGCTTGGTTTAATTCTGCCTGTAAAGCAAAAGGTATGAAGTAACATTATCAAACCATAGAAATCATTAAAAAAATCAATCAATCAACTCCAGAAGGGGTATAAAAAAATAATTTGTACTTACAAGTTCAATAAAAGCTTGATTTCTATTGGCTCCAACATTACACTTGGTATTAACAACTTTACCAAATGGCTTCCCCAATTCGACCAGCTCCTCTTCAGTGCATTCCCATGGCAAGTTCCTCAAATGGAGAACCTTGGAAGGGGTCTGCGTGTAACGGAATTGTTGCTGGGTGGAAACAGACGACATTCCGCACTACAAACCAAACTGAGAAGTGATCAACTAATTTTCTTTACTGCACAAGCTGACCGGTACATATAAGAATATTATCTTACAACCAAATTTTACACATCAGACAGATATATAACAGAAAGCCAAGAACAGTCTCCATTTTACTGAATCTCAGTAGTTTCAAAGCATATAATCTCAAGTGGTAGGCAAAGTACACAAGGAAATCATCCTCTATCATTACACATTCTAGGTACTTCTCCATTTACTTACAAAACAAAGACCATATACAAACATCAATCTACATACAATTCAGACTTTGGACAGCAGTTGGCAGCACAAAACTGAATTTGCACAAACTTTACTGAACATTAATTGGTTTTATTCATCAAATTTTGTGCTCAAAGAACTCTTTCATAGCAAATCTCACGGAACTGAATATCAACAGAATGTCTCCTCATACATCATACATCGTCAAAACTAAATAAACTAATAATTCGATAAATCCTTTAAAACTAAAAATAGAAACTTCATCACCACAAATCAATCTCGAAGAAAGCCTCTATACCTCCAAGTCAAAGCAAATCCTAACTAATAACGGTCAAATGCACTTAGTTTCAAACGAACAGCGAACACAACACATCAAGATTAGCAAGAAAATATACAATTTTCTAACAATACGACGTTCATTTAAGCATCACAGATTAACTTTTCATCAATAAAACAACAATATAAACGAGTATTTTATCCGTATCCGCAAACACAAAATCTAAACCTAAAAACGCAAAACACAAAATCAAATTGAAAAATTATAAAGATTAAAACACATAATCAATAGACAGAAAATGACATGAGTACCTGAGGGAACGGAGTAGATAGATACAGTTGAGACAGAAAAAGGTAACGAAGATACAATTTTTTGTATATATATTTTTCGATGTGTAGAAGAGGAGCAGAAAGATACGTTTCGCAGGGCTGGCGTATTTTAGTCCGGGCGGTGATGAATAATAGTTTAATAGTAAAAGGATTGGGCCCAATTATTGACAGGCCCTGATTTATAGAAAGGGCATATATTGGGCCACACTATTAGTCCAATTTTGAATGGGTTATCTAAGTTTGGCCCAAGATATATTTATTCTGACTTATGTCAAATTTATTTAAATCTTCTTGAATCATTATTGAAAAACTCTATAATGAATATTAATGTATTTAAATACATCGAGCCAAAGATATTATTAAGTATTAAAAAGTGGAGACTAGTTAAATAAGTAATTATTAGTATTATGTACAAAATCACTATAATATAATGGATATTGCCACTAATATTAATTAGTTATTAAAACTTGTATATGTTTAAGAGATTAAAAATATACTGCTAAATTAGAGTAGTTAATATACACACACATCTGTATATAAGTCTATTTTATATATATATATATATTCTTAGTCATATATTGATATAAATAATTAATATAATAATATAACACATTTATATTAATTTTAATCGATAATTTAAAAAATTGCAATAGTTAGATTGAAAAAGCATTTGATGAATATATAAGTATATTTATATGTACTATGATTGGGTATGGTTTAGGCTTTTCATAATTTTCTTATTTTTATAGTGCATTTTATTCTAAGAGTTCTATCCCACAATGTTGTCATAGCACTGTGATGATAAGTGGTTAATTATTTATTCGAATTATAATTTATAAAATATTTTTAAATAAATATTTGTTGATCTCACAATAATAAGAATCAATAAGATACACAATATATAAAAGATTCATCCCGAGTCAAAATGCCTTTGATTCTAAGTTGAATTTGATTTTTAGTCGAATTGAAATTGGAATATTAAAGAAGGTTAACCACTATAAAAGTATCATAGACTTTCGAATATGGTGCAATTATCAATACCAAAAGATGAACATCTTTTAATTTGTTTGTCATTTAATTGACTATTGGTACAGTACTCCATATTACATATTATAATATAACTTCAAAATAGCCTCTTACAATGTGAGACATTTTCATCTTCTTTTAATTAGTTATTATGATATCTCACTTGAAAGTTCATCAAATTTTTTCATTTTTTGCATCACTTAAATGCTGCCTCTTTGCTTGTTCATCTTCGTTGACCGTTAAATATTGAACTGTTTTTTCTTCATTTTCTTCATCGACCTTTGGTTTCTCACAACCGCTTTCAACGTCCCATTTTTTAGGGTTTTCAGTAATTTTAGTTTTTCTGTATTTACAATACAACAAAAGCTGTAGAATCCCGAGAGGGCTACCAACGAGGTTCGGAGACTGTAAAAACACACATTAAAACATGTTATAAACTCAGCAAATTAATACATTAGCATAAAAAGTTCGTCATAATAGGCCTTATTATTGCACTGACCGCGAGAAAAAGATCGTGGCTTAGAAGGCCATAAGCCATCCAAAGTGAACTAGCAAGAAACGAGAAAAACGACAAGTAGAATGGCATAAATTCAACGCTCTTCGTCTCTATCACTTGTTTCTGTCATAATTAAAACAACTATATATATCAGGATTATATATATAAAACATACAAATAATTAACCCTTATAAATACAATATCAAATATAGAATCAAAATATATGCATGCAAATTTTTAGATTGAGGACTCACCATAGCAACCAGTGGAGATCCATACATTGCTACGGATGCTATTAATCCAATGCTTCCCACAAACGCCTTACGATGTGGATGATCGTGAAATACGAATGTTGATAATATTCCAACGAGGCCGCATAACACGATAACAGGTATAGTAAACATGGCCACCTTTTTCTGTATACATTATCAAATCCAAATTTTAGTCATTTATTATACTTTCTAGTCTCTCTCTCTCTCTCTCTCTCTCTCTCTCTCTCTCTCTCTCTCTATATATATATATATATATATATATATATATATGCATGCATGAAATATATACGATAGGGTTAAATTTGCAGTACAGATTATATAATGAAATTTAATTTCTTGATCGAAAATGTAACTTGCCTTTCCATTAGGTGAAGCAAAGTAGAAATATATCGATATGAATGAGAGCTCGAAAAGGATCCCTAATCCATTAATGGTGACCACTGGAAAATTTTCCCATTTGTAACTTACTACTGGCAAGCCATACCAAGTGTAGAGGAAGCAATTCGATAGGGCTAAAATGTACGGTACACATGAAAATTCTTCGGTACTTTTCTTTCGTATAACCCTAACGAAAGTTAATCTGCAATATTGGAAATATGAGATGATAATAGAAAATATATGACAATATATATATATATATGTGGCTCATATTATGAGTGTATAATCATCGAATCGAATGATAAAAAGAAGTTAGTAGTTACATTGGTGCAGCATAAAGTAGCATAGAAGCTGCATTTCCTGTAAGAATCATACAAAAAAACTGGTTTAATTTCAATGATTTCAAGAATTTCATATATCTGATTCAAAGTGTTGAATAATATAAAACCCCATTGATAATATGAGAGATATATAGAAAACTCGACAATTAAAATAAACTCAAATAAATTAGAAAATTATATGATACATAAGTAAATAATAATCTTACACAAAATTGATGAAGATATTCTAAATATATTCTAACACAAAGATCAGAAAAGCATACCCAAAATGCCTACGGCTAATCGAAATTTCTCTTCCATGTCTTTAGACGACGAAAAATTGACTCTAGAATCGACTTAGGAAGAACTAGAGAAGATAATTGTTGCTCATAAACTATATAGCAATGGGGTATATATAGTGCAAATAAATATGGTAGGATCGAATAACAAGCTCGAAAATTTTAGGAATAAGAAATGCGGGTCTACATCATATGAACTTGTGGATCTAAATTATAAAATCGAAAAAGATGATAATTTTTGTGGACAATTTTTTTTCTTGATTTTGTATAATACAAATAATGCTTTAATAATTTGGTAATAAGATAGGGAAGAGACTAAAACAAGAACATAATTGTAAGTGATTCTAAATTTTGGTTCTTTTGGAAGTGGAAGAAGATGCCACTTTCCACTTGAAACATTTCAGGTATAATTTTTTATTGTTTCAATTATCAAATCATGCTGTACTTTTAATTAGAAAGAAATTACTATAAATTGTCAAATAATTCAATGTTGCTATTAGTTATAAATGTCTAAACTTGCCAAAAATCAATTATATTTAGCTTTTTTCTATGTGGATGTATGTTATGAAACTTTTGAAAAATTATATATTTTTTATTGATACACTTTCATTGGTACTTCATATAAATTTAATAACTTATTCAATATTGCATCACAAAATAGTCAAGGAATGTTTTATATTTGAAGCAATAAAATTTTCTTATTATAGTTTTTTAGTTATTTTCCCTTTTTTAGCTCTTGGTGAAGAAATATTTTTGCATTTATGTGCTAAATACTAAAAAAAAGGGAAAATGGGCATGTATGTGTGTGTTTATGGTGTTGAAGTAGCTATTGGATTCATGATCAGCAATAAAAATTGTTATCATTAAACATAAGTGCATGCATTTTGATCACACTTTTTTATAATGGAGATATATTAATTATATGTGATTATTTAATAATGACTTAAATATTAATTGGTTCTTCTGAGGTCTAGTCCTAATCTTTTTCAGGTGCATTGTAGCATCAATACTGTCACTGTCATATCATCTGCTTGAAGAAAATACTAAATAATATTCTATATTTATGCATATATATAAAAATATATATACTTGGAGAATTTGTTACCACATAAAATATTATAAACAGTTGATTAAGATTTTTTTTTTTTTCAGTATAGGAAAAAGCAGCTCCTAATGCAAAAAAAATACCATATCCATGATGTGTACTGCTCAACTTTGTAATAAAATTCTATATCCTCAACAACTTTAACAATACTAATAATTTATTCTATAATTTAATAATTGCATAAATGATATTCCAACTCATAATTCAATTTTCTTTCTGATAATATTCTTATTTCTTGTGAATTGTGGGTTTCATAACATTGCTTTGATCAGCTGTATGCCTGATTGTGTGGTTAAATTTGAATTCTATTTGTACTAAGAGCATCTGCGATTGTACCTTCATGGTTCTCTGCATGAAACTCGTTACTAGAATCAAATTCTTATGTATCACTAATTAGTTGATGATATGCAATATTTATGTGGTGGGACAATAATCGTAAATTATTATAAAATGAATGGTTGTGATTAAGTCGAGATCTTAAAAGATTGTCTAATAATCGATCAGTTATTCAAGTTTGACTCTTGTGATGTTAAATAAAGGGTCAGATTTTACTTAAAAGTTCTTTTATGTTCTTTTGGAATTAGATTTGGACAAGGGCAGTTGGATTTACTGTTTGAGCATAATTATGGAATATATATCCTATTTTTTTTTGGAATACTAATTTTTTGATTGGTCCACACTCTTTTTCACAATAAAACATGTTAAATAATATTGCAATAAATTATTGGATGAATAACACATGTAATTAATTATTAAATTTTTATCAGACACATTACAATTTACAATATAGAATACACATATTTATTCATAATTAATTCAAAATTAGGGAATGAAAATGCTATAAATCATTGTTTTACTAATAATAGTATGTTATGATTTCTAAGAATTTTTATCAGGATCTTAATAATTAGTGAGCACTCAAGGACCCCAATGCCCATAATTCATATTAATGATTAAATATAGTTAAATTATAAGTTAGCTCTATGTAAAACCAGGAAGATCCTAGCTTTCTTCCTATACAACTCATTTATATCAAAAATGGTAATTCCATATATAATTTACATGGAATTACCACTTCTGAAATAAATGAATTAATTATATATACATAATTATTGTTGATCTGAGAAAGGAAAATTTAGTTGTAAGTTCTAATCAAATGGCGCGAATTCAGTTTGATTTGTATTTCTGATCTGTTTGCTTATAAATGTTCTTTCTGTAAATAAGGCAATCGTGGCATAATAAAATATTTTAGTTCATTTTCTTTTATAAAATGAAAATAATGATATAATAGTCTTCACCCTAAATGACCCATAATTTATAGTAAAAGAGAAATGTATTGGGATAAATAATAAATAATATACATACAAGGGATTTTCACAATTATATATACAATGTACAATCTTCATTATCTAATAGATACATGTCTAATTAGATCATAGCCGTTCATATTTAGTGAAACCACTGTGGGCCCCACTACAACTTTCTCAGATTAAGAATCTCGAGAGCTTCTAAGATGACCAGTAAGATAAAGACATATATGCATGCTCCTAAAAAACTGTATTACAAATGATTTTTGTATAACTCACTTTTCATATGGTCTTGGTGGGGAGTAGGGGTGAAAATTGAATCAAGCTACTCGATACTCGACTCGACCTCGATCGTTAAAGCTCGGTTCGATAATTTACCAAACCAAGCTCGAACAACTTTATCTGTTCGATAAATTTTGAAGCTCCACTCCAGCTCGGTTCGATTAGCAAAAAAATAACAAAAACATGTACAAAATATTCAAACTACTGGAGCTCGACTCGTGATTGGCTCGATTAAAGCTCGTTTGAGCTCGACTCGATGGACAATCAAACCGAGTTCAAGCACAATGATTGTAATTCATCAATCAGTGTCTTAATATGATCTGATTCCCTTTTCAAACATTTGATTCTCTGGGAAATTCTATGCTGGGGAGGTAGAATTTCCCATCAAGCATAGATTTTTCTCGATTCTCTTAAGTCTTAACCTGACACATTCGACATATAGAAACTTGTAGCTCAATATATTCTATACAAGTGGAACTGGATAAATTCTAGTAAATCTACGGCTATAAATTTAGGAACCAAATGATCGACGGCCGATACGCTGTCCAGATGGGCTAAGGAAATGGGGTTTGGTTGACGTGGCTAATGGCGCAGCAGAGGATGTGTTCCTACGTGGCAGGAGAGATATGTACGTCGTTTCAGATACGTGGTTTGTCCTAATTGGATTAAAGATATTTACTTTAACATTAATGGTGGGACCTACTTTCTTGTTGTATATATTTTTTTTTTGCCCTTTTTGATTTTAATTAACAATATGATTGTACGCCTATTATTATACAATATATGATTCTCATATCAATTCACATTATTTTTACATAATGCTTATATTAATGAAAATATAATTGTTTCAAGTAAATCGCTAATTAGTTGTATATTTTATGAGAAAATGCTCTCTCCTTTCTAAATCGCTTTGAAATAATGCTATGTAAGTAAGAATTTTTCTATTTATTTACTTAACCTGAAAAATGCGTAGTCGAAATCTTAGAATATATTTTATAGTCACAGTTTTGAGTTTGACTCAAATGAGCGAGATCGAGTATGAATGAACAAATGAACCAAGCTCTAGTCGAATGAGCCTGTGAGCAGCTCGAGCTCTAAAAAATAGGCTCGAGCAGTTTGAGGTCAAATTTTTTAGACGGGCTCAAGTTTGTAATATTTTCAAAACTCAATTCGAACTTAGCCTATTTACACTTTGTCCACGTGATAAAAAAATTCTCATAGAAATTTAGGGCCCGTTTGGATGGATGGATTTGGGCCTAGGGATTTACAAATCCTCTCTCAAATCCATTCACTGGTGTTTGGCCCATTTAATAAATGAGTGGATTTCAAATCCATTTTTGGGCTGAATGGATTTGAAGCTCATTTTTAATGGATTTCAAATCCACTCTTCTACCCTGTCATTTCAAATCCACTCCCCCACTTAAAATAAAATTTTATCCATTTTCTCCATACCATCGACGAACTTCTCCGAATCTCCTCTCCATCTCTACGGTATGTATGCCTCCAATCTCTCTCACTTCTATGCATGTTCTTCACTTCTCTCTATGTTCTACTCTAGTGTCTCTATTTTTCTGTTTATTTCTCTATTTGTTGCAATGTGATTGTGAGATTCTTTGAGCACAAACTGAAAATAGGATTTAGGTTTAATTGATTTACTGAATTTCATGTTTTTTCAAAATTATATGTGGTGTAAGTGTTAGAAGCCCTAATTTAATTGATTTATTTGTTCAGACCATTGATTAATTAATTTATATGTGATTAATTTACACCTTCAATATGAATTGCAATTCAAGTATGAAAATCAATTTAGAAGGTATTAGTGGGTGATTTACAATTTTATGAGGTTTCTGTGTTTGGATCATGATTTTGGTAGGAAATTTGAAGCTAGGTTATTAGAAAATCTGGAAATGAGATTGAGAAATAATTATGTTTTAAAACTAATGATTTGCATCACAGCAGTATCCAAGTACCATTATCGAGTTCTCTCCAGTAGAGCATGCAAAATTAAAATGTCCAATCTGTTTCTTTTGAGATGCCAAAACCTGCTTTAGATTAGATATTTTTCTGAAGAAATTGAATATCTTTCCCCTTGTTCTATGTTAGAATTTTATGTTTATCTTTGATAAGTTGGTTAATTGAGACTACTCCATGTTTTCCTTCTGTCAGTAGCAGAAGTGGAGCCCTCCTTTTTGGGGGCAAAGCTAATTGATATGGAAAGTGTAATTTGATATGAAAATTATAAGTTTCATTTCTTCAAAATTATTACTAATGTGTACGTAGGCTAAATGGATAATGGTCAAAGAAAGCGTTCAAGAGTTGAATTGGAAGAGGAAAACGAAGAGATAGAAATAATCATGAATTTGTTCGGTGTTTTAATTGGGATTATTGGAGCTTGGTACCATGATAAGTACTTGATCAAAGACATATCAATGAGTACTATTGACACAAGAGCTCATGAACGGGCAATTTGGATGAAATCTTTATGTTTTGAGCCTACTTGTATAAGTCAATTACGGGTAAATATTAAGACATTCAATAAATTGTGTAACATATTACGAGATGATGGAGGGCTGATTGCTACTAGGAATGTCACTATAGAAGAAATTGTGGCATTATTTTTACATATTCTTGGTCATGATCAAAAGAATAGCACAATTAAAACTACTTTTGGGCGATCAGGGGAAACAATAAGTAGACAATTTCATACTGTATTGCGAGCGGTGCTAAAAGTTGGAAAACTCTTTATCAAGCAACAAAGAGATAGTATACGAGCTGAAAGAGACGTTGAGAGGTGGAAATGGTTTCCGGTAATAATTTAGCATGAATATTATACTTCATTTTATAAAATTTAAAACTTAGACCTAATTCATTATAAAACATGTAGAATGCAATTGGGGCTTTAGATGGGACGTTTGTTGAACTCACAGTTCCTGCTGAAATTAAAAGCAAATATAGAAACAGAAAAGGTGCTTTAAGTACCAATGTCTTAGGAGTGTGCGATGCTAATTTGAAATTTCTCTATGTACTACCGGGATGGGAGGGATCTACTTCGGATGCGCGGGTACTACGTGATGCTTTACAAAGACCCAATGGATTAAAAGTCTACAAGGGTGAGTTGAATTTATTGTGAGTTAATGTATTATTTATTTTCTTTTTTATTTGATATATAATTTATTAATCTATAACTCTTGTTAGATCAATATTATCTAGTGGATGCGGGTTATGCAAATGGTCCAGGCTTTCTTGCTCCATATAGAGCCACTCGCTATCACCTTAATGAATGGAAAGGAAACACTCCAACAAATTATAAAGAACTATACAACCTTCGACACTCTTCGGCAAGAAATGCCATTGAAAGGAATTGGGGTTTGTTAAAGAAACGATGGGCCATTCTACGTACTGCAAGCTTCTATGACCTAAAGACTCAAATCAGAATTATCAATGCATGTTGTATTCTACATAATTTTCTACGTGATGAGATGTCAGACGATCCTTTATTGGATGAAGTGGACAGAGAGTTGGAAAATAGGGAAATAGAAGATGATGCTAACAATGAAGAACAAATAACAACGGTTAGGACTACCAATGATTGGACAACATTTCGGGATACTTTGGCCATGCAAATGTTTGAGGACTATCAAGCTCGACGAGATCCACTCGTTTAGATTTTCACTTTTACTTTTTATTATTTGTTTTTATTGCTGAATTTAGTTGTTCTTTCATGCATTTTGTTTTTAATGTTTCTAGACCCACTTTAAATTACATTCAATTTCAAAAGGATATATCATCTTTTACTTTTTAGCAATCTTGCATGCTAAGTTATTTTATGTGATGTTTTTATTTTTTGAAAACGTTTTATATAATTCACATGCACAAATATAATGTTGTATGAAATAGATTTATGCATTTAATAAATAAATGAAGCGACCTTTTGTTGCAAAATTGTATTAACATATTTTCCAAATTAAACAAGGATAAAGTAGTTTCTAAGGTATTTGATTGATAATTATATACATTTCTCTTGAGTCTTGAATGAGTTCTATTAAAGATCATTAATAAAGATTAAAAAAAAAAGAGGTGATATACAACATTAATAAAGAAAACACTGACTATTATTTTAGGTCATATATACTTAGTAAACTAGCTAGTTCTGATGATAGTTGCATGCATGCATACGTATCAGCATGTATAATACTTTAATATTACACATAATTTTCTATTTTGTAATTAATAAAAAAAATACTATAAAGTATAGAAAGTACAAATATTATAAAGTATTTTGTTCAGATCAACGTTTAGAAATCATTAATATATATATAACAGAAAACAACAGTTTTGAGCCGTCCGTTTGATGAAGGGTCATTAACATAATCATGTACTAATTATTATATATTTTTTCGATCTAGCATAATTACTAATTAGATTAATTAATCAATAGTTCGATAAAATATAATATCTATAATTCTACATGTAAAAGTATTAATTGTTGACTGAGAAGTACGTAAATGGAATAAAGTCAGAAATCAAAGATGCGGTTCAATTGGTTCGAAGACCAAGGAATCTTCATACCTCGTTACGCGTTACACGTTGCAATCTACCTAGTGTTGTAGCTAGGAAACTCATTTCTTTTTTTTTTTTTTTCTTTTCTTGTTGTGTAAATGGAAAGTAAATTAAATAGTTCATCTTTCAAAATAATTACATATGCATTTCTATGCACTTAATTATATGAAGTCCCAAAAACACAATAAGAGAAACATAACAACATTTAAGTTTTAAAAGAGTTGGTTCAATTAACAACAAAATGATTAGCAATTAATTAGAATATATCATTTTCAAATTCTTTATTTTCTTTTATGAACCAAATCGTTCTTGTTTTCTAATGATTTTTTTTTTTTTTTTTTATGACAAGGGAACCCGCAGCCGCTACCGTTAGGTGCGCACTGGGTAAACCCCGCTCTTGTGCAATAGCCTGCAAACCACACAAGAGAGGTAAACCAGCCTAGGTTGCCCATAGCTGACAGGCTCATGGTAAAGAAGGCAATTAAGCATTCCCACAATGGGATTTGTTTTCTAATGATTTTTGGTTACATGGGAACGGGATTTGTAGTTATGGGCGCAAGTTTGAACTGGTCAGCAGTTGACTTCAAAATATAATTTCTATAATTCTATATATGACCAAAGACTAGTCTTTAGCCCTAACAATAATCAATATCTTTTTGACTCAAAACTGTACTATTTTTCTTCCACTTTTATGTGTCTTTCCCTCTATTTTCCCCACATTCAAATTTCCCTATTTTTCCCATAATATAACACCCCTAAACAACCCCATTTTTCTGTACCAATTTTTAGCTTCAAAATATTTTACAAAAAAAAAAATTAATTATGTATAATCCCTCTTGCTAACTCAAAAAAACCCTTTATTCTACTAGTTTCATATTAATTATTTCTGGAAAATGGAGAATTTTCAATCGGATTGGGTCATGAAAAATCTAGTAAAAGAGCTAACTGAAGGGAGAGAAATGGTAAAACAACTCCAAACGGATCTTAATAATGTACAATCTTCTAGTTCCCACGTAACTCGCGATTTTTTGCTTCAAAAAATCATTAATTCTTATGACCAGTCATTGTCCATGATTAAACATGGCCGTCCTGGCGGCGGTGCTAGCGGCGGCGAGGCACCACCACCACCACCGGCCGTGGCGGTGGCCGCCTCGGACTCTCCCCGGTCCCTCATCGGAAGCCCTCAAACCGAAGATTCCGATCAAGATTTAAGGTCAGCTGCATTTCAAGCACTTGAACTATATATACGTATATATACATATATATATATATATTGCTAATTAGCAAGAATAAATTAAGTAATAATTAGGTGTTGAATTAGCAGAAAGGCTGTTACAAAGTGGACAAAGAAAGTAAAAGTGTGCACAGAAACAGGAATTGAAGGGCAACTAGATGATGGATTCAGTTGGCGGAAGTACGGACAGAAAGACATCCTCGGAGCAATATATCCCAGGTTCTGAGTTTTCTATACAGACTTTGTTCTATATGAAAGTTGATTAATTACAGCTTATATTGTTAATAGTTCGATTTTCCTTAGAAAAAATATAGTCCAAAATTCGATCTGGTATAATTTGAAATGTTTCTAAAGAAAATAAGGGTGCGTTTGGATGGATTTGAAATCCAATCGACAAATCCATTTAAGTTCGTTTGGATGATGATGGATTTCAAGTCCCTCGCCATTCATTTTGAGCTTTTTTCTCCACAACTACGGGGGATTTCAAATGACACTATTTTAGGTGTCATTTGAAATCCTTCCTCCAAATCCACTCCTCAAATCCAAATCCATCGATCCAAACGCACCGTAAATTATATTTTTTATGTGATTTATTACGACACAGAGAGCAAGAGGGAGGGGTAGGTGGTGTGTCGTCCCCCTCGACTTTGAAAGTAAATTACTATGATATTTAAAATTATATTATCCTCTCAACAAATAAAAATATCAAATTTTACCCTTTTTTTTATTTGCCATATGAACAAATATTATAGGTTCGACCAAATCAAATTCGGAGTGCTTCATTCTTTTTGGGTTTTTTATACATCTCCGAGAAAATCTAGTGATAAAACAAGTGGTTATTTATTTTATAACTATTTGAGACTAGATTCCCTAAACATAATTTAATATTTGATTTTAGAATTCTCATTCATAATTAATCTGACATGCAAATGATGATTAGATAACCATTAAATAATGTGTACGCTATCATGCAATGATGCAAACTGCAATGTAAATAATTAGTCAATAGTCAAATCAAGTAGACCGTGTTAATCTTCACTTTCGAATTTTCTATAAATTAACGTGCTAATAGCAACATTTCGGTTAATTTCTCTAACAATAATACGCGCTTAATTAGGCAAATCATTTGAAGTTTCCCTCATGCACAACCTAATACCTAATGACCATTTCATTATATATATATATATATATATATATATATATATATATATATATATATATCTTGATTGACCAATTTGGATATATTTTAATTAGGGATAAATGCAAATAACCCCCACGTGAAATATTTTATTGGCTGAAAACCCCTTGTGAAAAAAATATAGGCTAAAAACCCCTGAAATATTTAAACTGCATGAAACCCCCTGTGAAAAAAATATAGCATAAAACCCCCGTGAAATTTTCAAATTGCATGAAACCCCATGTGAAAAAATTATATTTTTTATTATCCCGTTTTAAAATTACATTTTTTGAGCATGTATTAATGCATTTCAAAATTATTAAAGATTATTTCACAAATCAAACATGTTAATTTCTCATGAAAACCAAAAAAAATGCTCATTTTGCAGAGGGTACTACAGATGCACTCATAGGCACAACCAAGGCTGTTTGGCTACAAAACAAGTCCAAAGATGTAATGATGATCCAACAATCTACGAAGTAACATATAGAAGAAAACACACGTGCAGCCCACGTGCAAATCCGAGTAATAATAACAACAATGATCCACCAACTTCAATACTCGACCCACGAATTGAAGATCCAAACCCGTTACCCGAAACCCTACAAAACCAACCTAATATCCAAACACGCCTCACGATAATAACCCAAGATTTAGGCCCTAAACAAAACCCACCATTTGACCCATTTAATTTCCCTTCATCATCAACCATTAATCATGAGAATAATAACATTTTTTTGGGAAATTATTCGCCTAATTTTATGTCCCCGGTTACATCCGGGTCGGATTATTTCTCGATTTCGCCTCGTTTTATGAACAATAATAATTATGATGGAATAGTACTCTCCAATTTGAATATTTCAGAGTCTGAATTTACACCAATTGGTGCAGCCATAACTTCTACCACCAACTCACCTACCCTTGAATTTGGTTCATCAGAATTCGGGTCGAATTTTGGATTTGGAGATCCGGGATATTATCCTTAATTTTGAGGGTTTTTTTTTAAAGAAAATATCAATATATAAATTGTCTAAGTTATCTTAAGCAGTTAAGTTTAAGTCTTCCTAGCCTATTAGCAATAATTTGTTTTGATAAGAGTTAGATATTTTAATTTATGCGCATTATTTTTGTGATTTTTTTTTAATTTTTAGTTTTAGTCTTAAGCAGTTAAGTTTAAGTCTTCCTAGCTTATTAGAAATAATTTGTTTTGATAAGAGTTAGATATTTTAATTTATGTGCATTATTTTTGTGATTTTTTTTAAATATTTAGTTTTAGGTTCTTTATGTCAAAACTATCACAACTTAGGTACATATAGATATATGTCGAATTGTTTTATTCAAATTAAATATACATTTAAGCATGGATTACATATTTACTTTCACTTGGTTTGCATCTTTTAATCGGGAGAACTATACTATCGAAATACAAGATGAAATATAAATTCGAAAATCAAACGAGAATATCAAATACCTCACGATGCACAAATAGGGAAAATATAAAAATAGAGTAACGCTTTCTAAAATCAAAATTTCAAGCATGCATGCATGTATTTATATGGCAAATAACTTCAAATACAATAAGTCACGACTTAATTAATTACTATTACATCATCACATGTTCATTAAAATAGCAAATCATGGCTAATTATCACTTCTCCACATTTGCTTTATTGCTGCATATCTAAACCTAAAATCGTGTTTAGGGTTTAAATCGAATTGAAAATTAAGATCAAGCAGATATTAATTACTTGATGAGCTTTAGCAGAAAGTCTGTTGAATTTGCTGAGCCAAATCTTCTGCACTAAGTTGGCACTCAATACCAATCTAGCAAAAACAAATTAACACACAAAATAATTCAATATACAGTAAAATCAAATCCCATCTAATTATATATATATATATATAGGTTGAAATATTTCAAAAAAATTTTTTACCTTGATTGTGAAAGAATTGAGCATCCTTTCATCAACAGTATTGATATTCACTTGTAGGATTTCAAGTTCAAGTTCTTCAAGTGCAGAAATGATCTTCACAGCTTGGCGTGGAATGTGATTTGATATTGTTTTAAGAAGCAAATTTGGGCCCGAAAAATTCACTTCAACTTCAGCCATAGCTGACCTTGAGCTTGCCACAAGCTCATTAATGCTGTCATTAATGGAGGATGTTGAACAAGAAGAAGATGACTCGACCGGGCTTGGTAGTGACGTGGAATTGAAGTAGCCCGTTTGCAAATTTTGCAGCCTCGGTTTGTAGGGCCCGCTAGGTTGTGGGGCCCTCGGGCTTATGTGGACCGTTAATCTCGGGCTTATTGGTGGCTTTCGTGGGCTTAGTGGTGAAGGCCTCGGGCTTGAGATGGATATCGGGCTTAAAACGTCGGTATAGGTTTTCCGTTGCTTTGTTGCTTCGAGGGATTGAAGAATTTGTTGTAGTTCGGTTATGTAATTTACTACTCCATCGATTATTGATGCTTGGTCACCCTAAGAAAAAAAAACCGTTAAAAATAAAGTTATCTGGGTCATATTTAGGTACAATAATTCATTTTTATGATATATATAATTCGATTTACACGTGTATAAGTTATTCGAGTTATAGACTGATCAGCCTTCTTTTAAGTTAGTTAGAACTTAGAAGTGAATTAGATCTATACATGCATAAGAAAATATAGATTACTAAGACGGGAATTAGATCTATATATACATGCATAAGAAAATATAGATTACTAAGAGATTTACCAAAGATGGAACACATTGATAATATAGCAATTTAGATCTTCAATTTCATAAAATATTGTATTTGAATCACAAATTTACAAAAATAAAATACAGATTGGTCCCAAGTCCCAAGTCCACGAGCAATTAATTAAGAGAATCTTTGTTTTGGAGTACTTAAGCCAATTTAATTTCTATCCATATTTACATGATCTTTAATAATCACCAAAAGGGCTAAAAATACAAAGAATAATCACTTAAAAAACAAGATCATGGTACAAAAATTTAAGATGAAAAAAAACATATTTTTTTTAAGAATAAAAACTAGGGTAATCAAGAACATACTCTTTTGACATAGAAACAAGGCATCAAAGAACGAAGAACAGTAAGATGTTCATTCATCTGCTTCCTTCTATTCCTCTCAACTGTTATATGATTTATCTTTTGTTGCCCTTCTGCCATTAATGGATAATTATAAGCTGCATTCATGAGCTTTTGTCTCTTACAGCTTGGTGAACCAAAATCTGTCTCATATTCTTGAAAGCTCATTAATGGAGGATTATTATAAGCTGATGATGATACTTGAAACTCAAAGCTTTCTTTTAAATCTTGATTATTCTCCAAAGATTCAAGAACACTGAAAATATCATCTGGGAAAATAGTGGATTCACATAATTCCGATTCTTCGAATGAATATTCAGATAATTTCTCAGTACCCATTTCGAAAAAAACACAACTGGTTCGAAAAGAAGAAAAGGGTCGACAGATTATTAATAGAATTCAAAGACAGAAAAACAAGTGTTACTATTTGAAAATATTTGATATTTTGAGTTGATATGAAAGGGACTATACTATCACCATCAATACTCTTTCAGAATCCAGATGAACCGTTAGGTTTTAGTGGGACAAAAAATGAATAACAAAAGAATATATATATATATATATATATATGTGTAATACAAATTAAAGTTGCATATGTATTAATTATAATAGCAGACAAAATAAGTCTATATGTTTTGTATATTGTTAAGACAAACAAAAAGAAACTGCATGATATGGACTGATCTTCAGTCCTTGAATTTCTCAAATTCTTAAACAAAATAACCTATGAATAGAGACAAAATGATATATATATATATATATTATATATATAGACCTATAGATACAGATGTGGGGTGGGAGTAAATGAGGAAGACGATGGGGCACTGAGCAATGTCTGCAAGTTGTAAGAAATTTGAAGATGGCTAATTCATTAATGCATGTGCATGCAGACACGGTATTTCCGTTTTCTGAATTTAATAGTTTCACTTACCAATTTTTTACCTAATTTAGCAATTAATATTTAACATTTACTATCCAGTAATATATATATATAATATATCTACAAGCTTCAAAATCATTGTATGATATGATGTTACTGCATGGGAGTGCGTTCTGACTCAAGAATTCAGTTATATTTATTTTACTTACAGTCAAATTTTAATTACAATTAGACCAAACTACAAATTGATTAATCTAAATTGTTTTTTTAATTTTAGAAAATGACCCAAATTTTATTGTTGTAGTGGTAGCTTAAGTCAGAATTAATTAAATTGAATATAATTTAGCATATAATTACGTACACATAAATTAATACTAGATCTAACCCGGAATGAAAAGATTTAAAGCAAACTTGACATGACTATCAAAAATATAAATTAACATGAAAAATTCATACTGCGATTTATTTTTATTTTTATTTTATTGAAAAATTGGAAAAATGTTATTTATTTATGAGGATGAATCTGTTATCCTTGATGCCATTTATTTAAACCGAATTAAAGTACAAACTAATCATCTACGTTAAGGAAAATTCTTGTACGAATAGTAAAGTACAATTCTGATATATTTTCTTGAGTAAAATTCTCATACAAACTAGAAATTAAAGTATATCTTTCTTGGGACATTTCTTACAGCTTATTTATACTAATAAATGGATAAAATCTAGCATCATTTAATTTTGTATTTTGCAGCTCTTTTGGCAGGCAACATAAATGCCATTTAATCTAAACATCCCCCACAATGGCAGTAGTATACTTAAATACGTATGTGGGACAAAATTATAATTTATAAACAAAGTGTGAAGTAAATATTGAGGGACCTATATATTCTTTTGAAATTTAATTTTCGTATTTCACACCCTCTAATTCTAATAGATCTCAATTCTTCATTCCATTTTTATTTTATTTTTGAATTTTAGTTCTCAATATATATATTTGTATAAGATTTTTTTTCTAAAATATAAGTGATGATGCAAACTTTATAGACGTAATATTTGTATATGAACTGAAATACTATTTTAAGATAAAAAAAAATAAAATATTACTAGTCAAGAATTAGAACTTTCTGTTGCAAATATAATGTTTTGTTCAACATATTATACGTCAAACGTATAAAATATTATTTTATATCTAAACTTCATATAAATATAAGTATGTTTAAAAAATCACAAGAGGAGATGAGAGAAATTATAAATAATTAAATATAGTTAAAATTAAATAGAGGTTTTATATTGGTTTGAGCTGCATGCAGCAACTAAATTTAACCATTTCTAAGTACATAATAATGATGAACCTTCTCATGCTTATGAAAATTAATAAGTAAATTAAAATATATAATATTTCCTAGCAATACATTTGGGACTTATTTGAAATAAAAGAAGAAAATAATTTGAATATTTATTATGAATTCTTGAGCTAAATTTGCGGGCGATGCACTGTCGTAATCAAGGGTGCCCACAAACTTGATTGCTATATAGATTTTTCATGTCCAATGTTGGAGTCATGTCGGAATATTAATGTCTTACATTATAACACCTATTAATATGTATATATATTATTTATATATACTTTAGTATAAATATCGACGAGTTTGAAATTATTTTTGACGCGTAATTGTAAGAGTTTCTTAAGTTAACGAACCATTCGAATTCAATCATAATTATGATATGTGCAAATTCCTTATCTCGACCTCAACAAATTGCATAATAGTTTAAATCTGTTTTAAAACATTTAATCATACCGTCGAAAAGTTTGAATTTATTTTGAATTGTCAATTCCACTTTAACGAGTGTTTGGCCATTTTTTTATTAGCCTCATGACTTTTTTGAATTATGTACTAAAACCCATATTTAGGCAAAATTGAATATTTAAGCTTTTGTTATGATTAACTGAATATTATGTTAGGATAGGGGACCAAATCTGTTTAAAATTGAAACATTGAGGACTATTTTTATCAAGTTCGATTAATGGGGTACCAAAACTGTTGCAAAGGTACAATTGATGGGCCAAAGTGTAATTCTCCCAAATAAGTAGTAATTAAGAATTTTAATGAAGAGTATAAAAGAAGTAAAATACGTAAAACTTCAATTAGAAGGGACAAGGTAGTTCAGTTACAATAG
Organism: Verbascum thapsus; assembly: GCA_963669365.1. NCBI lineage: Eukaryota > Viridiplantae > Streptophyta > Magnoliopsida > Lamiales > Scrophulariaceae > Verbascum > Verbascum thapsus. Next base: position 1,256,492 of record OY770120.1, read on the forward strand.
AATTCATCTTTGATCAAGGGATTTTCAGTTTTCATGTCCAATTAAAGTATTCAAAAGCCATATCGTAGGACGACGTCGTTTCATCTCTGCCCTCGAGACTGTCGAAGTCCCTCATCCTCATCGTAAGTTTCTATTGTAACTATCAGTAATCCCTTCTCTAATTTGTTCGTTTCCGAATTTGTAAATTCATATTTGGAAAGGTTTGGTAAATTTTTTTCCTTCAGATTTCTGCAAAAATTTACTTTATTTATAGTTTTTCTTGCTCCAATTCAACATTAATTTCATGGGTTTTGTTTATTTTGTGATTAGGTTTCTTTTTAAAACAAGGGGTTTTTGCATTGTAACTCTGTAGTGAAGATTGATATGGAGATAGACTTGGAGGATACTGGTGGTGTAGGGGTGAATAAAGAATACGAAAGTTGTGGTAGATGTTTAGAACTTCAGGATAGAATTATGATTGCTAAGGATAAATATGCTCAGTTGGAATTGGATTTTGGGAATATAGTATCTGAGATTGAATTGCTAGAGGGTAAGCTCGGATTTATAGAACGCGAAAAGCTTGAAGTTGAGTGTGAGGTTAGAGCACTGAAGCAAAGGATTGAATCGCTTGAAAAAAATTCTACAGATGATGTGGAGGAAGATGACATAGTTACACAGTTAATGATTGAAAATAAAGTTTTGGAGTGTGAAAAGAATAAGGCTGAAAGCGAGGTTGAAGTTTGGAAGGTGAAGTGTAAAGACCTGGAAATACAGGTAATGGACTTGCAGAAAAGACTCTCTGCTGGGACGATGAAAACAAATTCGAATTTGCCATCAATTGTGAGAATCGAAGCTGAAATTAAGGCGAATGAGGATAAGGAGGATGTTTCAGGTATTGTTAACGCTGATTCTTGAGGATTTTATGCAGATGAATTTCAATATCTTTGGTTTGTTGATAATATGTTATTGTCTTAGTTATCACAATGAATGGATTGACGAAATTGGATCATTTTTTTTATACAAGTATAATTCAATGATTATATGAGTTTATTACTGTCTGATATCTGTTACTCTTTAGCAGGCACCCCTCCGGTTAACGTGTCACTTAAGCAGTATTCTGATGCTGGAGTACTAAAGGAAGGTTATAAATGTGAATTAAAGTCGAGAGTTATAAAAGGTTTGAACTTTGCTAATGAAAGGAGCCCGAATAAAAAGATTTCACCCTCGACGCCAGGGGGTAGACCACCTTTTGCTCCAATCGACATTAGTGATAGTGATGATGATCTAAATACTACCCATGTACGTTCACTCGATCTTGATAGGAAAAGAAATGCTCGAGATGAAATGGAGTTAAGCTCAAAAGATATCGATCAAGAGGAAACTAATTGCTATAATATGAGACGTCCTAATCTTTTAACCCCACGGGCAAAAAGAGTTAGGAGGGGAGTTTCTTATATAGTTAGTAGTGAAAGTGAAAGCGAAAACGATGATAATATTCCAATTTGTAATCTCGGGAGTAAAAGTTTGTTTTTGAATGATTCTTGTTCCATGGACAAACCCAAGGAACATACTCCTAGAACACGGTTAACGAGGCTTAGGAATCGTGAAAGTAGAGATGTTACACGAAAATCTTCTTACAAAAACACTGAAAATGTTGATGAAGATGAAATTGAGGAGGTTGATTCGAGTAGTGAAGGTGAAAGCTTGGGTGGTTTTATTGTGAGTAACTCCGATGTTTCGGAAAGTGGGCCCGCCTCGAATAGTTATGAGATTTCTCGTGATGATTGTTCGGTTGTCTTGCAGAGTAGTATGAAGTATGATGAGATTATGTCCGGTTTACGAAGGGAACGAAAGGGCAAAACCGAGTGGGAGTATGAAGCGGATATGCTTGCTGATTTCGGTAGGTATCCTGAGCTATGCATGAAGGCTGTATGTGCTCTTTATCGCCAGCAAACTTCCGAGGAACAATCTTGCAAAGCAACTTTGAATCTTAACGGACGAGGGTTCAGCCAGATTCACGCGCTTAGGTAAAAATGTCTTTGTATGTGTATACATGTCTACCTCTGATATACGCTGGTTGGATCGCAATTACACTAACTAGGGGTGGCAATTTGGGTCCATACATATATTTAAACCCAAACCAAACTAAGTTTTCAATGGGTTGGATGCTAACATTTTAGCATTTTAGTTCCAACTTGGTTGGCTTTTAATAGTATTTGGGTCCAATTGGGTTTTAAATTGGGCCCAATTCAGGTCCAATTTGGGTCTAATATAGTCAATAATCTACATTTTACACTCTACAACAACCCCTTACACCACCTTGATTCATAATCGGTCCTTATTGGGTTCAATTCGGGTCTTTGTTGGTTCCAACTTATTTTTTGACATTGGACCCAATTCGACCCAACCCACTTTAAATTTCATATATATATATATAAATATAAATATGTTTAAAAAATCACAAGAGGAGATGAGAGAAATTAAAAATAATTAAATATAGTTAAAATTAAATGAGGGGTTTTATATTGGTTTGAGCTGCATGCAGCAACTAAATTTAACCATATCTAAATACATAATAATGATGAACCTTCTCATGCTTATGAAAATTAATAAGTAAAATATATGATATTTCTTAGCAATACATTTGGGAAATATTTGAAATAAAAGAAGAAAATAATTTGAATATTTAATATGAATTCTTGAGCTAAATTTGCGGGCGATGCACTGTCGTAATCGAGGGTGCCCACAAACTTGATTGCTATATAGATTTTTCATGTCCAATGTTGGAGTCGTGTCGGAATATTAATGTCTTACATTATAACACCTATTAATATATATATATATATATTATTTATATATGTACAAAAGTATAAGTATCGACGACAAATTTGAAATTGTTTTTGACGCTTGATTGTAAGAGTTTCTTTTAAGTTAACGAATTATTAGAATCCAATCATAATTATGATAATTTGCAAATTCATTATTTGGACCTCAACAAATTGCATGATAGTTTAAATCTATTTTAAAATATTTAATCCTATTGTCAAAAAGTTTGATCTGATTGTCAATTCCACTTTAACGAGTGTTTGACCATTTTTTTATATAGTATCCTGACTTCTTTGAATTATGTACTAAAACCCATATTTAGGCAAAATTGAATATTTAAGCTTTTGTTATGATTAATTGAATATTGTGTTAGGATAGGGGACCAAATCTGTTTAAAATTGAAACATTGAGGACTATTTTTATCAAGTTCGATTAATGGGGTACCAAAACTGTTGCAAAGGTACAATTGATGGGCCAAAGTGTAATTCTCCCAAATAAGTAGTAATTAAGAATTTTAATGAAGAGTATAAAAGAAGTAAAATACGTAAAACTTCAATTAGAAGGGACAAGGTAGTTCAATTACAATAGAATTCATCTTTGATTAAGGGATTTTCATCTCCGCCCTCGAGACTGTTGAAGTTCCTCTTCCTCGTCGTAAGTTTCTATTGTAACTCAGTAATCCCTTCTCTAATTTGTTCGTTTCCGAATTTGTAAATTTATATTTGAAAAGGGTTTGGTAAAAAAGATGCTTCAAATTTCTGCAAAAATTTACTTTATTTGTAGTTTTTCTTGCTCCAATTCAACATTAATTTCATGGGTTTTGTTCTATTTTGTGATTAGATTTCTTTTTTAAACAAGGGGTTTTTGCATTGTAGCTCTGTAGTGAAGATTGATATGGAGATAGACTTGGAGGATACTGGTGGTGTAGGGGTGAATAAAGAATACGAAAGTTGTGGTAGATGTTTAGAAGTTCACGATAGAATTATGATTGCTAAGGATAAATATGCTCAATTGGAATTGGATTTTGGGAAAAAAGTATCTGAGATTGAATTGCTAGAGGGTAAGCTCGGATTTATAGAACGCGAAAAGCTTGAAGTTGAGTGTGAAGTTAGAGCATTGAAGCAAAGGATTGAATCACTTGAAAAAATTACTACAGATGATGGGGAGGAAGATGACACGGTTACACAGTTAATAATTGAAAATAAAGTTTTGGAATGTGAGAAGAATAAGGCTGAAAACGAGGTTGAAGTTTGGAAGGTGAAGTGTAAAGACCTGGAAATACAGCTAATGGAGTTGCAGAAAAGACTCTCTGCTGGGACGATGGAAAAAAGTTCGAATTTGCCATCAATTGTGAGAGTCGAAGCTGAAATTAACGCGAATGAGAATAAGAAGGATGTTTCAGGTACTGTTAACGCTGATTCTTGAGGAGTTTATGCAGATGAAGTTCAATATTTTCGATTTGTAGATAATATATTATTTTCTTGTTATCTCAATGAATGGATTGATGAAATTGGATCATTTATTTTATACATGTGTAATTCAATGATTATATGAGTTTATTGCAGTCTGATGTTTGTTACTCTTTAGCAGGCACCCCTCCGGTTAACGTGTCATTTAAGCACTATTCTGATGCTGGATTGCTGAAGGGAGGTTATAAATGTGAATTAAAGTCGAGAGTTAGAAAAGGTTTGAACTTTGCTAATGAAAGGAGCCCGAATAAAAAGATTTCGCCCACGACGCCAGGGGGTAGACCTCCTTTTGCTCCAATTGACATTAGTGATAGTGATGATGATCTAAATACTGCCCATCTACGTTCACTTGATCTTGATAGGAAAAGAAATGCTCGAGATGAAATGGAGTTAAGCTCAAAAGATATCGATCAAGAGGAAACTAATTGCTATAATGGGAAACGTCCTAATCTTTTAACCCCACGGGCAAAAAGAGTTAGGAGAGGAGTTTCTTACATAGTTAGTAGTGAAAGTGAAAGTGATAATGATGATAATATTCCAATTTGTAGACTCAAAAGTAAAAGTTTGTCTTTGAATGATTCTCTCAAGGAACAACATACTCCTAGAAGGCGGTTAACGAGGCTTAGGCATCGTGAAAGTAGAAATGTTACACGAAAATCTTCTTATAAAAACACTGAAAACGTTGATGAAGATGAAATTGAAGAGGTTGATTCGAGTAGTGAAGGCGAAAGCTTGGGTGGGTTTATTGTGAGTAACTCCGATGTTTCGGAAAGTGGGCCCGCCTCAAATAATGATGAGATTTCTCGAGATGATGATTGTTCGGGCGTATCAGAGAGTAGTATGGAGTATGATGAGATTATGTCTGGTTTACGAAGGGAGAAAAAGGATAAAACGGAGTGGGAATATGAAGCAGATATGCTTGCTGATTTTGGTAGGTCCCACGAGCTATGCATGAAGGCGGTATGTGCTCTCTATCGCCAGCAAACTTCCGAGGAGCAATCTTGCAAAGCAACTTTGAATCTTAACGGACGAGGGTTCAGCCAGATTCACGCACTTAGGTAAAAATGTCTTTGTAATATCTATCTACCTCTGATATGGTATCATTTTATTCAATATATTATGTTATGCGACAAAAATAAGAAGGGTAGTTTGTGTAATTTCCCTTACCAAAAACACCCCGAGTTTTGAAAATTTACCGTAACTTCCCATGTTAGTATAAATATATTACAGTTTTACTCCTATTGTGGTGATTACCCAATAAGTGAGGGGGATGATCATGGGTAGGGGTGGCAATTTGGGTCCATATAAATATTCCACCAAACCCAACTAAGTTTTCAATTGGTTGAGTCCTAACATTTTAGCATTTTAGTTCCAACTGGGTTGTCATTTAATAATATTTGGGTCAAGCTGGGTTTTAAATTGAGCTCAATTTGGGTTTAAATTGGGTCCAACCTATTTTCCATTTTGAGTCAATAATCTACATTTTACAATCTATAGCGACACATTGCACCACTTTTTACAAGCCTAATTTTCTTTCGTTTCTTCCTTCATTTATTCCCATCATTCTCTCTATTTCATCACTGTAGTCTATTTTGATTCATAATGGGTCCTTATTGGATCAATTTTGGATCCTTATTGGGTCTAACTACAATGCATATTTTTTGACATTGGATTCAATTGGACCCAACCCACTTTAAGCCTGACCCAAACCCAACACATTCAACCCAATTACTACCCCCTAATCATGGGCTAATATTAGTTCTTTGAATCAAGAAGAAGCTTCTTTTACGATTACTTCAGTTGATGCTGTGAATTGGCCTATGTAGTGGACTAAGATTATCTTTCGTTGTTCGTCGTTGATAAGTGGACAACCTTAAACACATTCTTGTCTTTACGATTTTTACAGTGGCAGTGAATTGGCTGAATTTCTGACGGATGGAGATCCACATTGCGACGTGATTAAGTCAGTCGAAGAGCTTCGAGAATTTAATCCAAATGGAGTTGAACTGTGCAGAAAATATGCAACACACTACTCTAAGCAGTTGTTTGAGATCTACAAGAATGAAGAGGATCCACATTTCCATCCTTAATACCCATTTTGGTAACTTATTTGGTGTCAAAAAGTTATGCTTCGTTTGTTTCTATTTAAATATATGTTATATATATAGATATATATATAGATAGATAGATTAGTGTAATTTTTTGGTGGTGTAGAATGCATATATGATTTTGACAAGTATTTTGCCTCTTCTTATATCTTGTTTAGAATTTTTCCTATTTTATTACAGAATCACACATTACAGAGTTGAATTTAATTTTTGTCAATAATTAATTCTATAAAAATTATTTAGCAAACCAGATACTTGGAACAGTGTATTCTAGATCCTATAAATCTTACCTAATACCTGCATACGTGTAAACTTAAGTTAGCAACAAATCCCATATTCGAAGAATATTTACTCATTATTCTCCTTTGACTATACAAATCATCAAGATTAGAATTCATTTCCAACACGTATATACCTTATACACACTATAAAACCAAAAACCCCACATCTTTTCACAGATTGAACATATCAAAATCAGAAAGAAAAAAAAAAGCCTAGCCCCTGTAATAATGGATTACTCTACTGTATCGGAGCAGCTGAGAAGAGGCGGCGTTGGCGGCAGCCGCCAGGCGGAGGAAGGGCGGTGTGGCGGCAGTTACAGCTTCCAAATGCCTCTGCACTACCCTAAGTACACAGCAGATGACTACAAGTTTATGCCGGAATGGAAGCTTGATCGGCTTCTGTCGGAGTACGGGCTGCCCGTGATCGGAACAGCTGACCGGAAAAGGAAGTTTGCCATGGGTGCTTTCCTTTGGTCAGATCATTAAACTGCATGCTATAAAACCATCTTAACTGGTTTGTTTGTGTTGTTTGAGGTTGATAGAGTGGTTTTTGTGATCTTATTGTGTAGTATATAATTGGACTGCGATTTTGCTTTTGGTTTTTTTTTGTTTTACTTGAAATATGAAGTATATTTGCATCAAGTTTGATTAAGAACGGATTATTTAGTTAAAAGTATATGATTGTGCAATTATGATTTGCAACTATGGCATAGTATAGTATACAAAACAAAGAGTTATTCTTAATCATTTTAGGTTATGGTTTTTATGGGGTCCATGTGATTATATTAGATTTTGATGTAATACGCCTTTGTCAAACAGATTCTAAGAGGTCAAAATCGTCAAGTCTAAAGAGATCCATTTGATTCCGGGATGTTACTCTTTTTAATTAAGGGATATGGCCCTTTAACATAAGAGACCTTATTAACAATCAAAATTTAGAAAATCTGATGCTATGTATCACTTTTTGTATATCATCGATTTTTCACCTCATAAGTTTTGTAAAAATCACTTACAATTAATTGATGTTAATGAAACTATATATGTACGTTCTACAGTGGTATACTTAAATACGTATGTGGGACAAAATTATAAACAAAGAGTGAAGTAAATATTGAGGAACCTATATATTCTTTTCAAATTTAATTTAAACTTCACACCCTCTAAAGTATAAAATATTCTTTTATATTTAAATTTCACAAGAATTATAAACATGTTTAAAAAATCACGAGAGGAGATAAGAGAAATTTAAATTAAATGAGTTTTTATATTTGCTTGAGCTGCATGCTTCAACTAAATTTAACCATTTCTAAATAGATAGTGATGTGATTGATGAGCCTTCTCATGCTTATGAATATTAATATGTGAAATATATAAAATTTCCTAGCAATAAATTTGGGAAATATTTCCCACAAACTTGATTGCTCTATAGATTTTGCATGTCCAATGTTGGAGTCACGTCGGCATCTTAATGTCCTACATTATAGCACCTATTAATACATTTACATATATATATATATATATATATATATATATATATATATATATATATATATATATATAACAAAAAGTATAAGTATGGACGATAAGTTTGAAATTAATTTTGACGCATAAATTGTAAGAGTTTCTTCCATTAATGAATGTTTGAATTGGATCATAATTCAAAACTATAACAATTCCCGAACTCAATATCTCGACCTTAACAAATTGCATGTTCGTTTAATATATTTTAAACTTACAGTGAAAAAGTTAATATCTATTTTGGATTGCGAAAGTTCATTATGATTAGTGTTTACTCTTTTATATAATTTTATCGACTTTTATGCATTGTGAACCGTTATTTGGGGAAAATTTCTTTATTCAAGCTTTTGTTATAATAAGTTCTATAAGAATCCATTCCTTTATAGTCGATTATGCAACAATTCTGAATCTGGATGTAACGACCCGAATCTTTAGCGTCAATCATGTGCATTTCATCATATTATATCATAAATTATAATATATATGCATTGTAGTAAGAATAGAAAAAAAAAAAAAGAACAAGAAAAAGACAAAAGGGGGCAAGCTTCCAAGGGAAGCTAAGTTATATTGCCTTTATTATTATCATTGGTTGTTCCTTTTCACACCTATACACTTTAACAAACCTTATACATTATAAAAAAGCCTCTAGACAAGAGAACTTAGTAGAAGCAACTAGAAATTAGAAAGAAAAAGAAAGGAAAAATCGTGCAAGAAGGGAGGGAGAAAAGAAAGAGGTAAGTTTGTTACATGACCCTCAAAGAAATAGTCATAACTCGAGTTCTATAGCTTCAAATTCAATTTTGTTTATTGTTCTGGAAACCTTATTCAGTGCTTTAAATCGTTTTAGTTTGGAGGAAACCTCAATTTGGAATATTCGATGGATCAATCATTCTATATATTTTATTGCGCGTTTGATGACATAAACTGATTTATGTTGTTATGTCTTGGTAATTTTGCCATAACTTTCGTTTTATAAGCCCTAAAATTATGTGGTTTACCATTTTAAAAACAGAGGAAAATAATCTAAAACTATTTAGTTGAACTCTAAGAGTGTTTCCTTCAGCTTAATAGGCGTTGTGATCAAAACAGTTTGTAGGTCACTTAACAACAAAGGTATCCCCTGTTTCGAATTCTCTGTTTTGTCACCTCAGTAAACTAGTCATAACTAGAGCTACTGACTTTGGAAAATTATATGGAAATATGTTTTAGAAACCTTAGGAAGTCTTTATAACTTTATAGTTTTAAGTAGAAGCTAGATCGACTTATAAAGTTGATAAATCGAACGAGACATTTGGTTGCGCATTCTAGTTATGTGTTCTTCCGTCTTAGTAGATTGAGCATAACTCCGGCTATGTACTACTAAAAACTGCTTGGTTTGGTGATTCTAAAACTTTTGAATGTCTACTAAAAGTTGGAGTTTTGATGAAAATATTAATCCAACATTTTAATGTGAATTGTGATTAGAACATTTTATTGCTCAAAATAGGCCGTGCACAGTTTTCTGTTTTGATCAAGTTTACACTGAAACAGGAGAAAGAAATATTAAAGCCAATCAAGAAGGATAAGAAACTTGAGGTTAAGTGATCTTTACTTTTGAAGGTAAGTAATACACGATATAAATATATTCATAGAACGAATTATGTAGATTATTATAATTAAATATTTGAAGTGTTTTGATGAGATGAATGGTGTTAATTGTGCCGTGTTAGAATGAATTGGGTATGCAATGATGATTGAATGTTGCTTATGAGGAGTATGTTGATATGTGCTATACAATATTTTGTTTATTATGTGATATGAATCGATGAATGGAGATGTGCCTTGTTAGATGGATATTTGAGAATATGTGATGATTGAACTAACTGTATATGTATTATATGATCTTATATTAAGAAAGAAGTACGTGTATGCTATATAATATGAGGATGAGCCGGGCGGTTAACGGGGACCGTGTTATATGTGTGATTGGTGAGGATGAGCCAGGCGGTTATCTGGCATGCTGATATGTGATACATGCCTTCTATATACAGATGTGCAAGATGAGTCGTGCGATTACATAGAATATAAGTAAATTACTCACATTAATGTGTTGACTTGATGAGTGATATGATAATTCTTGTGAATTTATTGGTTGAAAATGTCGATGTACATACTTGTGTATTGAAATATGTTTGATAGCTCACTTGATCCCTTGGAGACATTACGAAGAGTGTTTTATCTGTGAGTTTATTTATGTTTGTATTGCTTACTGAGTCGCAAGCTCACCCCTTTGCATTTATTTTTTTTCAGGTTAGCCTTTTCAAAAGCTTTCATCCGCATATAAAGTCATACTCTTCTCAGGTGGGCCAGTGACGAGTCATTATGCATTTTGAACACTACTAGTGTTTTTTTTTTAATGTGTGTATTTTTGAAAAGGGGAGAATGTGATATATTATTCTCTACCATGTGAATTAATATGAATCAGATATAATTATGTGACTATAATTCGATCCTAGTTGCATGATTAAATTGGAGAGCGCCACACTGGATTTGCACGTGGTCATGTCTATTACCATAAGTAAGCTTAAATTTAAGGCTTTCAAACCTCTTATCATGTATAAGTGTAGCATTAGCTCCTAATGTGAACCACCTCAACCCTATATATATATATATATATGTTTAAATACTTGGACGCACACACGACATATTTGACTGCATACATTCCGTGACATGCATAAAAAATGTTTCAAAAACGAACCCCTTTTATTTAAACTTCATGCTAGGAACGCAGTGTTTTATTTTAACTAGTAAAAGAAGATATAATTAATTTTTTTTACAAGCTTGCAAAAATTATGGACCATATAAATTTTACCATACATGAAATAATATTTTCAGCGCAAAATTGACCAATTTCTCCCAAATTGAGCTCACAAGCGGCTATTTCATTAGTTTTTGCTAGAAAGTTATCAATAGGGGACCAAATCTCTTTAAAATAAGCGGCCATTTCATTAGTTTTTGATAGAAAGTTATCGATAGGGGACCGAATCTGTTAAAAGTTGAAACATTTAGGACTACTTTATTTAAGTTCAATTAACGGAGTACCGAAACTGTTAAAGTGGTAAACTTTAGAGGCCAAAAGTGTAATTCTCCAAAATAACTAATTAAGAATTTAATGAAGGGTATAAAACTAAAATACGTATAAGTTCAATTAGACGGGACAAAAGTAGAAGAGTTCATCTTTGATCAAGGAATTTTCGGTTTTCATGTCCAATTAAAGTATTCAAAGCTATATCATAGGTGGTGCGACGCCGTTTCATCTCCCCTCTCGAGACTGTTGGAGTCCCTTTTCCTCGTCGTTAGTTTCTATTGTAAGTATCAGTAATCCCTTCTCTAATTTGTTCGTTTCCGAATTTGTAAATTTATATTTGAAAAGGGTTTGGTAAAAAAAAATTCCTTCAAGTTTCTGCAAAATCTACTTTATTTTTAGTTTTTCTTGCTGCAATTCAACATTAATTTCATGGGTTTCGTTCTATTTTATGTTTATCTGTGAAACTAGGGGTTTGTGCTTTGGAATTCTGTAATGAAGATTAATACGGAGATAGACTTGGATGATAATGGTGGTGTAGGGGTGAAAAAAGAATTCGAAAGTTGTGGTAGATGTTTAGAACTTCAGGATAGAATTATGATTGCTAAGGATAAATATGATCAACTGGAATTGGATATTGGGAAGAAAGTATCTGAGATTGAATTGCTAGAGGGTAAGCTCGGATTTGTGGAACGCGAAAAGCTTGAAGTTGAATGTGAGGTTAGAGTGTTGAAGCAAAAATTGAATCGCTTGAAAAAGTTACTACAGATAATGGGGAGAAAGATGACACGGTTACACAGTTAATGATTGAAAATAAAGTTTTGGAGTGTGAGAAGAATAAGCCTGATAGCGAGGTTGAAGTTTGGAAGGTGAAGTGTAAAGACCTGGAAATGCAGGTAATGGATTTGCAGAAGAGACTGTCTGCTGGGATGATGAAAAAAAGTTCGAATTTGCCTGAAATGAATTCATCCCAGCCATCGGTTGTGAAAATCGAAGCTGAAAATAACGCAAATGAGAATAAGAAGGATGTTTCAGGTACTGTTAACGCTGATTCTTGAGAAGTTTATGCATATGAATTTCAATATCTTTGGTTTGTTGATAATATGTTATTGTCTTGTTATCACAATGAATGGATTGATGAAATTGGATCATTTCATGCATGCATGTGTAATTCAATGATTACATGAGTTTATTGCAGTCTGATGTTTGTTACTCTTTAGCAGGCACCCCTCCGGTTAACGTGTCACTTAAGCAGTATTGTGATGCTGGAGTACTTAAGGGAGGTTATAAATGTGAATTAAAGTCGAGAGTTAGCAAAGGTTTGAACTTTGCTAGTGAAAGGAGCCCGAATAAAAAGATTTCGCCCTCAACGCCAGGGGGTATGCCTCATTTTGCTCCAATTGACATTAGTGATAGTGATGATGATCTAAATACTACCCATGTACATTCACTCGATCTTGATAGGAAAAGAAATTCTCGAGATGAAATGGAGTTAAGCTCAAAAGATATCGATCAATAGGAAACTACTTTCTATAGTGGAAAACGTCCTATTCTTTTAACCCCACGGGCAAAAAGAGTTAGGAGAGGAGTTTCTTACATAGTTAGTAGTGAAAGTGAAAGCGAAAACGATGATAATATTCCAATTTGTAAACTCAAAAATAAAAGTTTGTCTTTGAATGATGCTTGTTCCATGGATAAACTCAAGGAACATACTCCTAGAAGACGGTTAACGAGGCTTAGGAATCGTGAAAGTAGAGATGTTAAACAAAAATGTTCTTATAAAAACAGTGAAAACATTGATGAAGATGAAATTGAAGAGGATGATTCAAGTAGTGAAGGCGAAAGCTTGGGTGGGTTTATTGTGAGTAACTCTGATGTTTCGGAAAGTGGGCCCGCCTCGAATAGTGATGAGATTTCTCGAGATGATTGTTCGGTTGTCTCGGAGAGTAGTATGGAGTATGATGAGATTATGTCCGGTTTACGAAGGGAGAGAAAGGAGAAAACAGAGTGGGAATATGAAGCGGATATGCTTGCTGATTTCGGTAGGTCCCGCGAGCTATGCATGAAGGCGGTATGTGCTCTCTATCGCCAGCAAACTTCCGAGGAGCAATCTTGCAAAGCAACTTTGAATCTTAACGGACGAGGGTTCAGCCAGATTCACGCACTTAGGTAAAAATGTCTTTGCATGTATGTATGTGTATATATATATATATATATATATATACCTCTGATATACGCGGTTTGGATTGCAATTACACTAAATAAGAGGGGTGGTTAGTGTAATTATCTTTTACAAAAAACACCCCGAGGTTTTGAGAATTTGCCTTAATTTTCCATGTTAGTGTAAAATATATTAGAGTTTTATTCGTACATAGTGGACTAAGATTATCTTTCGTTGTTCGTCGTTGATAAGTGGACAACCTTAAACACATTCTTGTCTTTACGATTTTTACAGTGGCAGTGAATTGGCTGAATTTCTGACGGATGGAGATCCACATTGCGACGTGATTAAGTCAGTCGAAGAGCTTCGAGAATTTAATCCAAATGGAGTTGAACTGTGCAGAAAATATGCAACACACTACTCTAAGCAGTTGTTTGAGATCTACAAGAATGAAGAGGATCCACATTTCCATCCTTAATACCCATTTTGGTAACTTATTTGGTGTCAAAAAGTTATGCTTCGTTTGTTTCTATTTAAATATATATTATATATATAGATATATAGATAGATAGATAGATTAGTGTAATTTTTTGGTGGTGTAGAATGCATATATGATTTTGACAAGTATTTTGCCTCTTCTTATATCTTGTTTAGAATTTTTCCTATTTTATTACAGAATCACACATTACAGAGTTGAATTTAATTTTTGTCAATAATTAATTCTATAAAAATTATTTAGCAAACCAGATACTTGGAACAGTGTATTCTAGATCCTATAAATCTTACCTAATACCTGCATACGTGTAAACTTAAGTTAGCAACAAATCCCATATTCGAAGAATATTTACTCATTATTCTCCTTTGACTATACAAATCATCAAGATTAGAATTCATTTCCAACACGTATATACCTTATACACACTATAAAACCAAAAACCCCACATCTTTTCACAGATTGAACATATCAAAATCAGAAAGAAAAAAAAAAGCCTAGCCCCTGTAATAATGGATTACTCTACTGTATCGGAGCAGCTGAGAAGAGGCGGCGTTGGCGGCAGCCGCCAGGCGGAGGAAGGGCGGTGTGGCGGCAGTTACAGCTTCCAAATGCCTCTGCACTACCCTAAGTACACAGCAGATGACTACAAGTTTATGCCGGAATGGAAGCTTGATCGGCTTCTGTCGGAGTACGGGCTGCCCGTGATCGGAACAGCTGACCGGAAAAGGAAGTTTGCCATGGGTGCTTTCCTTTGGTCAGATCATTAAACTGCATGCTATAAAACCATCTTAACTGGTTTGTTTGTGTTGTTTGAGGTTGATAGAGTGGTTTTTGTGATCTTATTGTGTAGTATATAATTGGACTGCGATTTTGCTTTTGGTTTTTTTTTGTTTTACTTGAAATATGAAGTATATTTGCATCAAGTTTGATTAAGAACGGATTATTTAGTTAAAAGTATATGATTGTGCAATTATGATTTGCAACTATGGCATAGTATAGTATACAAAACAAAGAGTTATTCTTAATCATTTTAGGTTATGGTTTTTATGGGGTCCATGTGATTATATTAGATTTTGATGTAATACGCCTTTGTCAAACAGATTCTAAGAGGTCAAAATCGTCAAGTCTAAAGAGATCCATTTGATTCCGGGATGTTACTCTTTTTAATTAAGGGATATGGCCCTTTAACATAAGAGACCTTATTAACAATCAAAATTTAGAAAATCTGATGCTATGTATCACTTTTTGTATATCATCGATTTTTCACCTCATAAGTTTTGTAAAAATCACTTACAATTAATTGATGTTAATGAAACTATATATGTACGTTCTACAGTGGTATACTTAAATACGTATGTGGGACAAAATTATAAACAAAGAGTGAAGTAAATATTGAGGAACCTATATATTCTTTTCAAATTTAATTTAAACTTCACACCCTCTAAAGTATAAAATATTCTTTTATATTTAAATTTCACAAGAATTATAAACATGTTTAAAAAATCACGAGAGGAGATAAGAGAAATTTAAATTAAATGAGTTTTTATATTTGCTTGAGCTGCATGCTTCAACTAAATTTAACCATTTCTAAATAGATAGTGATGTGATTGATGAGCCTTCTCATGCTTATGAATATTAATATGTGAAATATATAAAATTTCCTAGCAATAAATTTGGGAAATATTTCCCACAAACTTGATTGCTCTATAGATTTTGCATGTCCAATGTTGGAGTCACGTCGGCATCTTAATGTCCTACATTATAGCACCTATTAATACATTTACATATATATATATATATATATATATATATATAATATATATATATATATATATATATATATATATATATATATATATATATATATATAACAAAAAGTATAAGTATGGACGATAAGTTTGAAATTAATTTTGACGCATAAATTGTAAGAGTTTCTTCCATTAATGAATGTTTGAATTGGATCATAATTCAAAACTATAACAATTCCCGAACTCAATATCTCGACCTTAACAAATTGCATGTTCGTTTAATATATTTTAAACTTACAGTGAAAAAGTTAATATCTATTTTGGATTGCGAAAGTTCATTATGATTAGTGTTTACTCTTTTATATAATTTTATCGACTTTTATGCATTGTGAACCGTTATTTGGGGAAAATTTCTTTATTCAAGCTTTTGTTATAATAAGTTCTATAAGAATCCATTCCTTTATAGTCGATTATGCAACAATTCTGAATCTGGATGTAACGACCCGAATCTTTAGCGTCAATCATGTGCATTTCATCATATTATATCATAAATTATAATATATATGCATTGTAGTAAGAATAGAAAAAAAAAAAAAGAACAAGAAAAAGACAAAAGGGGGCAAGCTTCCAAGGGAAGCTAAGTTATATTGCCTTTATTATTATCATTGGTTGTTCCTTTTCACACCTATACACTTTAACAAACCTTATACATTATAAAAAAGCCTCTAGACAAGAGAACTTAGTAGAAGCAACTAGAAATTAGAAAGAAAAAGAAAGGAAAAATCGTGCAAGAAGGGAGGGAGAAAAGAAAGAGGTAAGTTTGTTACATGACCCTCAAAGAAATAGTCATAACTCGAGTTCTATAGCTTCAAATTCAATTTTGTTTATTGTTCTGGAAACCTTATTCAGTGCTTTAAATCGTTTTAGTTTGGAGGAAACCTCAATTTGGAATATTCGATGGATCAATCATTCTATATATTTTATTGCGCGTTTGATGACATAAACTGATTTATGTTGTT
Source organism: Verbascum thapsus (assembly GCA_963669365.1). Classification (NCBI taxonomy): domain Eukaryota; kingdom Viridiplantae; phylum Streptophyta; class Magnoliopsida; order Lamiales; family Scrophulariaceae; genus Verbascum; species Verbascum thapsus. The sequence goes on from OY770120.1 coordinate 1,273,161, forward strand.
ATGTCTTGGTAATTTTGCCATAACTTTCGTTTTATAAGCCCTAAAATTATGTGGTTTACCATTTTAAAAACAGAGGAAAATAATCTAAAACTATTTAGTTGAACTCTAAGAGTGTTTCCTTCAGCTTAATAGGCGTTGTGATCAAAACAGTTTGTAGGTCACTTAACAACAAAGGTATCCCCTGTTTCGAATTCTCTGTTTTGTCACCTCAGTAAACTAGTCATAACTAGAGCTACTGACTTTGGAAAATTATATGGAAATATGTTTTAGAAACCTTAGGAAGTCTTTATAACTTTATAGTTTTAAGTAGAAGCTAGATCGACTTATAAAGTTGATAAATCGAACGAGACATTTGGTTGCGCATTCTAGTTATGTGTTCTTCCGTCTTAGTAGATTGAGCATAACTCCGGCTATGTACTACTAAAAACTGCTTGGTTTGGTGATTCTAAAACTTTTGAATGTCTACTAAAAGTTGGAGTTTTGATGAAAATATTAATCCAACATTTTAATGTGAATTGTGATTAGAACATTTTATTGCTCAAAATAGGCCGTGCACAGTTTTCTGTTTTGATCAAGTTTACACTGAAACAGGAGAAAGAAATATTAAAGCCAATCAAGAAGGATAAGAAACTTGAGGTTAAGTGATCTTTACTTTTGAAGGTAAGTAATACACGATATAAATATATTCATAGAACGAATTATGTAGATTATTATAATTAAATATTTGAAGTGTTTTGATGAGATGAATGGTGTTAATTGTGCCGTGTTAGAATGAATTGGGTATGCAATGATGATTGAATGTTGCTTATGAGGAGTATGTTGATATGTGCTATACAATATTTTGTTTATTATGTGATATGAATCGATGAATGGAGATGTGCCTTGTTAGATGGATATTTGAGAATATGTGATGATTGAACTAACTGTATATGTATTATATGATCTTATATTAAGAAAGAAGTACGTGTATGCTATATAATATGAGGATGAGCCGGGCGGTTAACGGGGACCGTGTTATATGTGTGATTGGTGAGGATGAGCCAGGCGGTTATCTGGCATGCTGATATGTGATACATGCCTTCTATATACAGATGTGCAAGATGAGTCGTGCGATTACATAGAATATAAGTAAATTACTCACATTAATGTGTTGACTTGATGAGTGATATGATAATTCTTGTGAATTTATTGGTTGAAAATGTCGATGTACATACTTGTGTATTGAAATATGTTTGATAGCTCACTTGATCCCTTGGAGACATTACGAAGAGTGTTTTATCTGTGAGTTTATTTATGTTTGTATTGCTTACTGAGTCGCAAGCTCACCCCTTTGCATTTATTTTTTTTCAGGTTAGCCTTTTCAAAAGCTTTCATCCGCATATAAAGTCATACTCTTCTCAGGTGGGCCAGTGACGAGTCATTATGCATTTTGAACACTACTAGTGTTTTTTTTTTAATGTGTGTATTTTTGAAAAGGGGAGAATGTGATATATTATTCTCTACCATGTGAATTAATATGAATCAGATATAATTATGTGACTATAATTCGATCCTAGTTGCATGATTAAATTGGAGAGCGCCACACTGGATTTGCACGTGGTCATGTCTATTACCATAAGTAAGCTTAAATTTAAGGCTTTCAAACCTCTTATCATGTATAAGTGTAGCATTAGCTCCTAATGTGAACCACCTCAACCCTATATATATATATATATATGTTTAAATACTTGGACGCACACACGACATATTTGACTGCATACATTCCGTGACATGCATAAAAAATGTTTCAAAAACGAACCCCTTTTATTTAAACTTCATGCTAGGAACGCAGTGTTTTATTTTAACTAGTAAAAGAAGATATAATTAATTTTTTTTACAAGCTTGCAAAAATTATGGACCATATAAATTTTACCATACATGAAATAATATTTTCAGCGCAAAATTGACCAATTTCTCCCAAATTGAGCTCACAAGCGGCTATTTCATTAGTTTTTGCTAGAAAGTTATCAATAGGGGACCAAATCTCTTTAAAATAAGCGGCCATTTCATTAGTTTTTGATAGAAAGTTATCGATAGGGGACCGAATCTGTTAAAAGTTGAAACATTTAGGACTACTTTATTTAAGTTCAATTAACGGAGTACCGAAACTGTTAAAGTGGTAAACTTTAGAGGCCAAAAGTGTAATTCTCCAAAATAACTAATTAAGAATTTAATGAAGGGTATAAAACTAAAATACGTATAAGTTCAATTAGACGGGACAAAAGTAGAAGAGTTCATCTTTGATCAAGGAATTTTCGGTTTTCATGTCCAATTAAAGTATTCAAAGCTATATCATAGGTGGTGCGACGCCGTTTCATCTCCCCTCTCGAGACTGTTGGAGTCCCTTTTCCTCGTCGTTAGTTTCTATTGTAAGTATCAGTAATCCCTTCTCTAATTTGTTCGTTTCCGAATTTGTAAATTTATATTTGAAAAGGGTTTGGTAAAAAAAAATTCCTTCAAGTTTCTGCAAAATCTACTTTATTTTTAGTTTTTCTTGCTGCAATTCAACATTAATTTCATGGGTTTCGTTCTATTTTATGTTTATCTGTGAAACTAGGGGTTTGTGCTTTGGAATTCTGTAATGAAGATTAATACGGAGATAGACTTGGATGATAATGGTGGTGTAGGGGTGAAAAAAGAATTCGAAAGTTGTGGTAGATGTTTAGAACTTCAGGATAGAATTATGATTGCTAAGGATAAATATGATCAACTGGAATTGGATATTGGGAAGAAAGTATCTGAGATTGAATTGCTAGAGGGTAAGCTCGGATTTGTGGAACGCGAAAAGCTTGAAGTTGAATGTGAGGTTAGAGTGTTGAAGCAAAAATTGAATCGCTTGAAAAAGTTACTACAGATAATGGGGAGAAAGATGACACGGTTACACAGTTAATGATTGAAAATAAAGTTTTGGAGTGTGAGAAGAATAAGCCTGATAGCGAGGTTGAAGTTTGGAAGGTGAAGTGTAAAGACCTGGAAATGCAGGTAATGGATTTGCAGAAGAGACTGTCTGCTGGGATGATGAAAAAAAGTTCGAATTTGCCTGAAATGAATTCATCCCAGCCATCGGTTGTGAAAATCGAAGCTGAAAATAACGCAAATGAGAATAAGAAGGATGTTTCAGGTACTGTTAACGCTGATTCTTGAGAAGTTTATGCATATGAATTTCAATATCTTTGGTTTGTTGATAATATGTTATTGTCTTGTTATCACAATGAATGGATTGATGAAATTGGATCATTTCATGCATGCATGTGTAATTCAATGATTACATGAGTTTATTGCAGTCTGATGTTTGTTACTCTTTAGCAGGCACCCCTCCGGTTAACGTGTCACTTAAGCAGTATTGTGATGCTGGAGTACTTAAGGGAGGTTATAAATGTGAATTAAAGTCGAGAGTTAGCAAAGGTTTGAACTTTGCTAGTGAAAGGAGCCCGAATAAAAAGATTTCGCCCTCAACGCCAGGGGGTATGCCTCATTTTGCTCCAATTGACATTAGTGATAGTGATGATGATCTAAATACTACCCATGTACATTCACTCGATCTTGATAGGAAAAGAAATTCTCGAGATGAAATGGAGTTAAGCTCAAAAGATATCGATCAATAGGAAACTACTTTCTATAGTGGAAAACGTCCTATTCTTTTAACCCCACGGGCAAAAAGAGTTAGGAGAGGAGTTTCTTACATAGTTAGTAGTGAAAGTGAAAGCGAAAACGATGATAATATTCCAATTTGTAAACTCAAAAATAAAAGTTTGTCTTTGAATGATGCTTGTTCCATGGATAAACTCAAGGAACATACTCCTAGAAGACGGTTAACGAGGCTTAGGAATCGTGAAAGTAGAGATGTTAAACAAAAATGTTCTTATAAAAACAGTGAAAACATTGATGAAGATGAAATTGAAGAGGATGATTCAAGTAGTGAAGGCGAAAGCTTGGGTGGGTTTATTGTGAGTAACTCTGATGTTTCGGAAAGTGGGCCCGCCTCGAATAGTGATGAGATTTCTCGAGATGATTGTTCGGTTGTCTCGGAGAGTAGTATGGAGTATGATGAGATTATGTCCGGTTTACGAAGGGAGAGAAAGGAGAAAACAGAGTGGGAATATGAAGCGGATATGCTTGCTGATTTCGGTAGGTCCCGCGAGCTATGCATGAAGGCGGTATGTGCTCTCTATCGCCAGCAAACTTCCGAGGAGCAATCTTGCAAAGCAACTTTGAATCTTAACGGACGAGGGTTCAGCCAGATTCACGCACTTAGGTAAAAATGTCTTTGCATGTATGTATGTGTATATATATATATATATATATATATACCTCTGATATACGCGGTTTGGATTGCAATTACACTAAATAAGAGGGGTGGTTAGTGTAATTATCTTTTACAAAAAACACCCCGAGGTTTTGAGAATTTGCCTTAATTTTCCATGTTAGTGTAAAATATATTAGAGTTTTATTCGTACATAGTGGACTAAGATTATCTTTCGTTGTTCGTCGTTGATAAGTGGACAACCTTAAACACATTCTTGTCTTTACGATTTTTACAGTGGCAGTGAATTGGCTGAATTTCTGACGGATGGAGATCCACATTGCGACGTGATTAAGTCAGTCGAAGAGCTTCGAGAATTTAATCCAAATGGAGTTGAACTGTGCAGAAAATATGCAACACACTACTCTAAGCAGTTGTTTGAGATCTACAAGAATGAAGAGGATCCACATTTCCATCCTTAATACCCATTTTGGTAACTTATTTGGTGTCAAAAAGTTATGCTTCGTTTGTTTCTATTTAAATATATATTATATATATAGATATATAGATAGATAGATAGATTAGTGTAATTTTTTGGTGGTGTAGAATGCATATATGATTTTGACAAGTATTTTGCCTCTTCTTATATCTTGTTTAGAATTTTTCCTATTTTATTACAGAATCACACATTACAGAGTTGAATTTAATTTTTGTCAATAATTAATTCTATAAAAATTATTTAGCAAACCAGATACTTGGAACAGTGTATTCTAGATCCTATAAATCTTACCTAATACCTGCATACGTGTAAACTTAAGTTAGCAACAAATCCCATATTCGAAGAATATTTACTCATTATTCTCCTTTGACTATACAAATCATCAAGATTAGAATTCATTTCCAACACGTATATACCTTATACACACTATAAAACCAAAAACCCCACATCTTTTCACAGATTGAACATATCAAAATCAGAAAGAAAAAAAAAAGCCTAGCCCCTGTAATAATGGATTACTCTACTGTATCGGAGCAGCTGAGAAGAGGCGGCGTTGGCGGCAGCCGCCAGGCGGAGGAAGGGCGGTGTGGCGGCAGTTACAGCTTCCAAATGCCTCTGCACTACCCTAAGTACACAGCAGATGACTACAAGTTTATGCCGGAATGGAAGCTTGATCGGCTTCTGTCGGAGTACGGGCTGCCCGTGATCGGAACAGCTGACCGGAAAAGGAAGTTTGCCATGGGTGCTTTCCTTTGGTCAGATCATTAAACTGCATGCTATAAAACCATCTTAACTGGTTTGTTTGTGTTGTTTTGTTTGAGGTTGATATAGCGGTTTTTGTGATCTTATTGTGTTGTATATGAATGGACAGCCTGAGATTTTGCTTTTGGGTTTTTTTTGTTTTTATTGAAATATGAAATTTTCGTTTGTTATTTGACCAAGTTTGATTGAGCACGGATTATTCAGTTCAAATTGTGGAATTATGATTTACAAAATAAAGAGTTATTCTTACTCGTTTTAGGGGCTATAAATTTTGTGGGTTCATGTGATTATATTAAAATTTTGAACTCGCGCAACTAATTAAGAATCACTTGCAATGCGATTCATTTGATTAGAGGTGTCAAATGGATTTTAAGAGGTTAAAATCAGCCTGGGATGTGACTCTTTTAATTAAGGGATATGGCCCTTTAACGTGACATGTTTTTACGATCAAAATTTAATAATTTTTAATGATTGATGCCATATACCTCTTTTTATATACAATTGATTTTTCAATTACCATATTTTGATAAGAAATCACTTACAATTAATTAATTTTGATGACTTTATTTAATCTAAATTTTATAAATCAAAAGGCGGTGAAAAAGCGATGATGATAAAATGATAATATATAACATTTTACTTCCTAAAATACATTAGATAACCAAAAATTAGCAATCTAAAGACTAGTTTAAACTTTAATATAGATTGGACATACACTTGTAAGAAATGCTTATATTTCTTAATTTGTGACTAAGTAAAGATAAGAATCAAACAAACATGCAATAAACTTGAGGCTCTAATTCTCACAACATTTTAAACCTTAAAAACTCCAAAAAAAAAAATTCCTTAAACTTAGAATGTGAAGAAATCCCACATTCATCCATCCCTTCCCCTTTTTCTTCTCCACACCATTAATCCCATTCCTCCTCAATTGACTATATAAATCCCTCAATCCCTAAACAAAATTAAATCCAATTAAATAAAAAACAAAAATTTCAAATCCTCAAACAAACACGAAGAGAGAAAGAAGCGTATGTCTGCATTCTCTCTCTGCGGCGCCACCACCGTCTAGCTCCCATAACCACCGCAGAGGGAGAACGAAACAGGCGGCGTTTCTGATCTTCGATCGATCTCACTTTTTTTAATTCTCGAACGAAATAAGGAAAATAGAAAGAGGATCGGAAATGGAGCTAATCAGCAGAAATTTGGTGGCGATTATTGCGGTGATTATGGCGGCCGCCGCTTTCCCATCCGTCACCGCCGCCTCAGCCGACTCGTTTGCCCCGGCGCCGTCCCCCACCAGCGATGGTAATGGTTAATCATCATTTTCCCTTTTTATTTTTGAGAAAAATGAATTTTGTAGGTTTATAATTGTTTTAAATTCATGCAGGAAAATTGCATTTTTGTCCCCATATTTATATGTATTTCGATTTTGGCCACAACTTTTTATTGGTTCTTCATAAAATTGACTCGTGGCAAGGGATCAAAATCACGAATATCACCAAAATAAGGACAAAAAGATGCAATTTTTCTCCTAAAATAAATTTTTATATGCAAATTATCGACGAAATAGATTTTAATAAAAAAATAATATATTAAATCCACAATAACTATGTCAATATATATGTTTGACGTCAGGATCATATTAACCATAATAATATTCAAATAACATTAGAAATCCTAATGTTATTACTATATTGATATAATTATTATTTTTAACTTTTTTATTGTTACTAGAAATATTAAAATATAATTTTTATTTTACAGGGACTTCAATAGATCAAGGAATAGCATATATCCTAATGCTGGTGGCTTTGGTGCTCACATACATCATGCACTAGATTTTTTTAAAAAAATCTAGTCAAATTTAATCAATTTAAATCAACCCTACAAAAAAATGCAAATCTCAAATTGATCATCATGGAGATAGAGATCTCAAATTAGAAGAAGTAATATTGTGGTCCATTTGTGATGTGCTGATATTTATTTACTCAAGGGAAAGTATTTAACTTTAGAAGAAGCAATATTATTTATTTTTAGATTTTTTTGTTGAGTATTCTTCTATTGTTAGATGGTAAGTTTTTTTTTTCTTTAAATTTAAGTTATATTGTTTATTTTAGAGATTTATTAACTTAATTATTTTTATATAATCGACTTTATTTTATTACTTGCATGGCATTATGTTAGCTCTCTAGTCTAATGTAATTTGTCTGGAGATTACATATTCACATATTTATTCATTCAAATTTAAGTTATGATTAATGATTTGCATAGCATTAAAAATTCACATGAATATAATTCAATGCAAAATCAATAAACCAAATTAAGTGATAATAACCAAAATTAATTGGTCCCTAAATAGTCTTTATATAGAAATAATAATTTTATAATTATTTAAAATTTGATAGATGTAACCAAAATTATGTACAATTTCACTAATAGTTTATACTCTTGAATTTTATAGAGATTTGAACCACTTTATTAAATTATTACGTAGGTTTAGTTATTGAACAAGTACGTACTCTACGGTTCCAGTTCCTCCAGTTCCTTACAGTTCACACTAAAAACGTCAAAGTATTTCCAAATAACAATCATATTTAACACCTGAAATTTTATTCCTCTTTCTTATTTCATTTTCTTTTCCCGCCACACTTTCCCTCCACTACCACTGCAAATTAGACTTTTTTTCTCCATTTTCATTCATTTTCACCATCCTCGAATGAAATCAGTAATGGAGGTAGATCAGATCGAAACCTTGCTTGAAAAGATATGTGATCTATACGATAAGCTCAGCGGCGCTATTAGCTCCATCTCTCGTCTTCAATTCCGTCAAGAATTCAATCGGCAATGGCGATGGATCTTATTTCAACCGGAAAAAGAGATCTGCGGATGATTGTTTGAATTTGAAACCGGATACCGATTTTATATTCGTGAAGGAGGTTCAGGAGGCGAAGAGTTTGTATGCTATTAGAACAGCTCTTGAAGATCTTCAAGACCAGATCGAGTTTTTCCATCTGTGTTTTGCGAAATTGGTATGATTGTGTTATCTATTTGTATCTATTTTCTTCATTTTTCTTCTTCATACTTTTACGAACATGAATTTAGGGATCGTCAGCTCAGTTTTCTGATTAAACATACCAGGAGAACTGAAATTTGTTTCTAGGTTGGAGTTTAATTGAGATATCAGAAAATTTTGTTTGATAGTAAAGTTGATGTCGAAAGATTTGATTAAGATTTTTTTGATAAAAAACTAATGCTGTTGAGCAATTTGCTGGTTTTTGTGTTAGAAATAGAAGTAAAATGTGTTACTGCATCAATAGGTAATTTTTGTTTACACATGATTAGGTTAGGTTATGCAGATTAAGGTTTCTAGAATTCTATATTCATAGTTGATTTTCTGGAGTTGAAGTTGTAGGTTTCAATTCCATATTCCAAAAGCAACTTTTGGTCGCTCTGTTTTCCTGATTGATATAGATTCGAAATAAGTGACCATGTTACATTGGTAATTAAAGTTCTGCAAAAAAAATTGTCATCATAAAGACTTTGTTCCATGAACGAAAAAAAAAACGATTCGATCTGGTAGCTATTGTTGAACATATTGAATACAGTGCCTTGCTATATATAAGGTGAACCACTAATGTGATTTATTTTTGCAGCATCTTATGCATATGTTTTGTGAAATCAAATGAAGAGTATCTTACAGGTTAGTAACACACTTTTCTTTAAATGATATCTGAATCCTTGTTGTGTTTGCTTAATACTGCTTTTTCTATAATTGTTAGATTCCTCCATTAGTGAAATGGGATGGATAAATTTTGATATATGTATGATACTTTGGACAAACACTCTTCATAACACTCTTCATATATCGTACAAACTTTCAGGATTATAACAAAAATTAACAAAAGATTTGGGATTTTTAAAAATGAATTTTAAAACTTAGTATTAATTTATCTAAATCCCTTGAACTTTTATATGAAAAATTCATATGATACTACTTATCCTAGTGTGACTTAGAGAAGGGAAAACCCATTTCTTTATAGTCCTTTTCTTTTCTATTTTTTCGATTATACATGTATCATACATCACCCTTTTAAAGTAATACAGATATAGAATTTTGAAATGTATTTGAATTGCTTGGACCTAATTTGTATTGATCCACCTATCACAGGCCTTGATTGTTGGGCCGTTGCTAGAACTTAACTTGGGCCTGCATCTAGTTTTTTTATTGTTAAGCCTTACAAGTTTCTTAATGGGCTTTTGCACTTCTTTACTTACATGTCCCTCTCTTAGTTTCCTTTCTCATGCAACTTCTCTTCTTCAATCACTTCCTACCTTTTGTGAAATTAACTCGAACTTAATTTGGTCGAAATCAAAAATAATTTGTTTACTTTGTAATTAATTTTATTAAAAATGTAACTCATTTGTTTTGTAAATTATAATTGGGTTCGGCTAATTTTGAAGAGTCAATTTTGTTTTCAACCTCTCAGTAACTAAGATTATATTAAGGGTTTGGATTCGAAAGATGCTATTTTATATTTTTATTAGAAAGCATGCCCTGTTTCTCATAAGCAAATTATCAGTGTTTAATTAATCACTTCTTATAAATAATGTACTTTTTGTATTTTAATATCAAAAGGTGAATTATGTGCAACTTGCATTTCTTGATCAATTGTTTTGCAACCTCATTCAATCCACTAAATAACTAAGTTAAATTATTTGTGCTTGGATTTCGGATCATGTATCTTTTATAAAATGTATCAGATTTCTATAACTCTTGGAGACCAATTAGGGACAGTACTTAAAACTTTTGTTAATTGTAAAACAAGATTCAATAACATAAATTAAATTAACAAAATAGGTGAGAAGACTTTTTTTGGTATAAAACTTATCGAGTTTTCTTCGATAAGTTTTGAAATTTTACACGTTCCTTAAAAAAACGATGAAATAGATGAAAAGTCTAAATACTTTAATGCACCCAAAGTTTGCTTGATTTGGTTCGATTAACAATTAAATTAAATTCCAGCAATAAATTTAGAAACTTGATAAGATTACATATCTACTCTTTTTTTTATTATTTACAACCCTAGCCTCAACTATAATTTACCACTTGTTGACCATTATTTATAATAATCATACACTGCCCAAATTAGATTCACCAAATTAAACAATAAGAATCAGGGATCAACTGATTTTCATGAGTAAAAATTTGCAGTCAAAGTCAAATATGTCGTCACCATTAAATGTGAAGAATCTAATGGCTATTCAGCACATATAAGAGTCACTGCCATTTCCAGACTCCAGATTGATCTTCAGTTAAAAAAAAAAAAAAAAACTTAAATTGTGATTAGGCATTAAATTTTAGATAATGACTGTTAAGTGTCTCTTAAACTGCATGGAAATTGCTTCAATGCATGTGATTTTCTTCGATTAACACACTTAATCTCATTCTTTTATGGGATTAATTACATTGTGCAACATCATGTTCATGATCATCAAAGTTGGCTTAACATATTGGATTGTTTAATTCATATGAATCATCTCTCATTAATTCGAGCAGTAGTGCTTCCTGATTTCTAACAGATAATTAAATAGAGTAAAAACTATTCCCTTTGTGGTATATTTCTCGTATATTAATGGAATATTCCATTGGAGGAGGTGTTATGCAATCAAAATTAAATGTTGAATGGCAAAGTGAAAACAAAATTAGATTAGGAGCAAGGTGCAAAATATTTTGTACGTTCATTTTACCAAATATTACAATGATATATATAGCTGGAAAATCTCATCATGTTTGTATAAATTTCGTATTGGTAATGCCATAGTAATATTAATAATGTACCATTCAACTCTCACACTTTGTAAAGAGACTAATAACAATTCATTACATCAAGGTCTGTGATGCGGGATCAAATATATATCACGTAAGATTTGATACGATTTACGATAGATTAGCTAGTGTTTTAATGGATTGGGGTTACACTCAGTAACTTCAAGTTGTCTACATACTCTGATAAGATCAAGAATCTTCGTAATTCTCAGATATGTACTCCTCGATTGAAGATTTAGAGATTACTAAATAATTCTAATTTTTATAGTATAAACCTTTCTCTATCGTCATTGATTAATATGATATTTATAGCAAGCCTTGTTAGGCCATGGGTTCGCCTTACAACTTGGTTCTCATTGCACCATGAATGTAAAATATTAACGTTGTATTTATATAAATTATTTTATTAAATTACATGAATACCTCTATTCATAAATGAGACCCATAAGTCTGTGAATATCAGCTTTACGTTATTTTGTAACCTAAAACAAGTATTACACGACAAGCGTCACCGGCATCACTACTCGTCCATGATGTTATAAATGGGAGGAGAATGAATGAATTTCGGTGTAAATTAGTATAATCGTAAAAGGGTTTGTATTATATTATTATATTATTGAAGCTTTGATCTAGCATAGAATTTTTTTTTTTTTGAAGTCTTGTATATATCTCTGATAGGATAGAAATAAACTCTTCATATTATTGGCACGTAATGGTTTATTATGATGATTTACTATGGTAAGATTACAATAATGTCAAAGAAAGGGACATCAAAATTTACTATTCTCACAAGCCATGTTACTTAAAATGTATAAATAGTGAGACGCTATGGGGCGGTTCTGCAAATGTTCACCTCAATCACTCACGTTGCACTTTAATTAACTCAAATAATGTGTAAACAGTATTTAAAAAAAGAAGAAAAAAAATTATGGAAATATTAAGATATGTCCGTTTACTTAATTTTCAGACTGATTGGAATGATTATCCTTGAGGGCAATTTTGTCTTTACATTAAAAAGGATAATATTTTTCACTAGTCAATCAAGATTAACTACACGGAAGGGCATTAATTGTGATCAACCCAAAAGATACTAGTAATCTTCTATCACTTGCTAGAATTGAAAAAAAAAAAGGTATAACAAAAATATAGGGTTAAAAAGATGAATAAATTATTTGAAACTTTATTAAAAATGAATTAAAGTTGAAAACTCTTTTTTGTTTTATAAATATTAAAGTTTGGTTCGAATTCGATTCGGTTAGCAAATAATAATGACGTATATGTACAGGAAAAAAAGAGCCAAACTACTCACCTCAATTTGTATTCGCTTTGATTGAAATTTGTTCGATAAACAATAAGCGGGTTCAAACATAAATCTTAAAACTTGAAAACTATTTAAAAAAAATGAACTATACATTGTTTGTCTTGACTCAATTATTTAATTTGGATAGGTTATTAGTTATTATTCATAACTAACACCAACATACTTGATGTATTTTTTAGATATTTAAAAAAAATATAACTTAGACTGAAACTATAAAAATGGTTAATTATGTATTACGTTTACATAGACTGAAATTATGCTATTGAAAGAGGAACAAAATAGAGAGAAATTAGGAGAAATTAATGCACGAACATAATTACTTTAAAATGCTCTCCTTTCATAAATAATATAAATAAATAGAACAAATATTGATAAAGTATTAGCTATATTAAATTAAATAACAATAGTAAAGAAGACCAGAAAGTAAGAACTGAAAAAACAATGGCCTTGGAATACTAAACCCAATTAATTATGTTTTGTTCCCCATGAATCTATATTATATAAATATAATACATGGTGACCCATGTCGTGTATGCTTAAATTATTTTATTACAAAAATTCCACGTGTCAAGTTTATATCTATAGAAGAATCTGAATACTGAACCAAAAAAATTCAATTTTTATTTATAAATTCCGGCAAAATGGTCGTGCCCACGAGTGGAAAATTGAGGGGCATGGACCCTGAAAATCAGGTTCATTAATTTCAAACCTAATTCTAAATTATATTTATTTTTTTTAATTAATATTATTATTTGTACTTGTAGGATTTGTCTTAAATGAAGACAAGATTGAGAATGACAAGTTGACTCCCACTTTGAGTGTTTTATGAGTGGAAATATTGCGTGGCGGAGTAGTGGTTGAGCTGCCACGCAGCCGCCGGAGTAAAGCGGCGACCAGGTGGATTTGATTAGCTTAATTAACTTCTTAATCATGTTCTAATTATTGTCCAAACATTTGGTTTTGGGAAGCACATTATATTTGGTTTCATTGGACCAAAGAGCATAATGGTGAAATTTAAGATGGTTTAATTTGATTGGAGTCAGAATATTTAATAACGTTGGATATAAATAATTTCAGTGTTATTTATTATCCTATTTCTGCAATTTATAATGTTTGATACACCGATTCATTATGTAAATTATACATAAATAAATGGGAAAAATCAAGTATATTCATTTGTTTGCATAACAAACTAAACTCATTCACCTTGTGAAATATTGTTTAAATGAATCAAGTTTCAAATAGATTTTTTTTCATGTAAGGGTGATGAGCACTAATACTTCAACAAATGTAAAATATTCATTCAATAATACTTCAAAAAAATGTAAAATATTCATTCAATAATACTTCAAAAAATGTAAAATATCATTCATGGATCTCAAGTTGATATTATTATATGTTTAGAAAGTTCATCATCATTGGTGTGAGTACAACTCATAAAGATAATTTCCACATACTATTAGACCCAAGGCTCAAGATTTTAATTGTAAATACCTATAATTATTGGTTAAATATATATTCTTTTGAAACATATAATATATTTTGAGATGAAATTCTATTTGCATTGTATACTGCAAGATATTGATGAATGATATATGTACATTAATTTTATCCAAGAATTCTCCAAAAATTCACCAACGCGTTCTAGTGTTGTAAGTGAACCAACTTCATTACTAAAAAAAACATCGTACTAAATAATGAAATAAGTTGGAGGTAAAAAATAAGAGAGATTTTATAATAGACAGATTTTCTGAATTAATGAATGTAATATATATAATAAGATATCACAAAAATTTAAATTGACCAATAAAGGAACAATCTAATCAAAAGAGACGAAATATCTCAAAAATTTCCCATTATTTAAGGCTTTTTTTTAAACAAAAAATTAAGGTAGACTAACAAGTACCAATACCTCAATTATCAAAAAAAAAAAAAAAAAAACAATACCAAATACCTCAAACTTTTTCATGACAAAATAAAAAATAAATACAGATTGGCAGACCACCAAAACAGAAAAGACAAGTAAAACAATCTCTTTTCTCCCCATTTTAAGGTACAAAATAAATTGCAACTAATATTATTTTTATTGTTAAAAATATAATTTCATGTCTCCCTCATTTTGCGAGCACTTGGTATCCCAGACATCAAAAGTACCAAACACCACACATTCTCTCTCACTTAAAACACATACTTAAATAATTAGGAAAAAAAACACATATTTAAATTAGAACTTACTTTAATATTTAAATATTAGACCACAAAATTTGCATTTGAATTGTAAAAGAAATTTAGATGAGTGTTTAGTTTTTTTTGTATAGTCTAGTTGGAGTTTTATTTTTCTCTTCTTGTTCGAAAATCACATTATGACAAAACTAAAAAAAATTAAAATCTGTTGTGATCGATTCTATGATAATCAGTTATGCAATAATTGTATCACATCATACGTATATGAGGCACAACACATAGTTAATAATATTTGCTTATATTTTTTATACAATGAAATATAATTTACTTGAGGTTAGTGCAAAAGATGAATAAAAAGTTATTCCGACTTGTGATTACAGTTAAATTGCGAGCTCGAAAAATATCAAAAACTTGTGATTTTGCTTAACTATCATCAAATTAAAGGGAGATTTTAAATTTAAAACTCAAAGCACCAAAATTACTTTTATTGATTTATAACAAAATCACAAACAATAGTATGTGTATTGCTTATGATTTTAGTATGGGGCTTGTACTTACCAGTACTAGAAATACTCTTACTAGAATGTGAAGGGGGCCAAGTCACCACCACGTGACGACGGACACGTGGCAGAAGGTGGTTAGTTGGAGGGGCGTGGAGGACGCCGGTGGTCGGAAAAGTGACATGTCAGGTGGGACCCACTTTTGTGGAGTCTCGAGACTGATGTGATACGCAATCCTTTGTTGTCTATTTACCGAAAGATGCATGCACTTGTAAGTATTTCCATTATATATATTATGGGTTTTTCTAATCCTTTTTAATAAGCTAATATATATGAAATTCCTTAAAGATGTTAATAAGTCAAATCAAAATTGAGTTGAAAATTCCAAATCCAAATTTTTTGTTATTTCTTGTGAAAAAGTTCGGACACTTTTGCTACAAAATTAAGAGTTCGACCCTCACGATCTTAAAACACGAATACATAACAAAGAAAAGCATCATTATCTATATATACATAATATATTATATATTATAATGGGAAATTAATGTTATACCGTCTCCAATAAATTTAATATATTATACATCATATATGGAGATTCGGAGAGTAATTTTTGTCACTCACTTATCACTCCTAAATTCCAAATATATAATGTATGTCAAATCGAATCTGTTAGACTCGATTCATCATAATTTAACCCGTATTAAATTGTGTTCTCCTCAAATGCAACTTGTGTTGCTAACATTTGTTTACTAGTGGTTTATAGAAGTACTCACTTCAATGATTGTATTAAATTGACCTCAAAATATATAGAAGAAAATTAAAATCATTTCATTGATTTTTGACAAGCATATGTTAATAGTTAACAATTCGAATTAAAATGAAACCCACAATTAAGGACCAATCACGAGTAGGTATTTTGGCTAATGAATTTTGACAACAACGATTTTAAAAATAATAATGTTTAATATTTTATAATATATATATATATAGAGAGAGAGAGAGAGAGAGAGAGAGAGACCAACATCTCTAACTTCAACTTGACGTCTAGTGACACGTTTTTGGTTGAAGATAACATTTAATTTTAAGTTTGAAATAAGCGTGTTCTCAGTTACTCATTGGTCTTTGTTTTAATTTTGTACACATCAAAATGCGAGCTTTGCCTATTTTATTAATCTCTTACCACACTATTATCAAAGCCACAATAATAAAGCTTCAGGAAACTACATTTTGGCCCTTCTTTTCATACCAGATCTCGTTCTTATTTTATTTTCCCAATTTTTATTAATATTTGTTTTGGGATTAATTAGAGAAGCATAGGGATTTAAATTACTGTCTTGAAATTAACTCTTACAATTATTACCATCATTCCTTATAAGAGTTTCCAAGTTTCAAAATATGGGCCATGTTTTATGTCTCTTTAATTTTCCAAAAAAGTACAAATATCCTCTAATAATGTTTTTTTAACATGCTTCTCTTTAAAACACTAACAAAGCTCTAAAATTCTTAAATATAATTATAATATGAGTATTTGCGATTATCACATACTTCAAATCTCGAAAAATTCTAAAAAAAATGCCTAAAACACAAAATCAACTTAAAAAATATCGAAGAATGATATAAATAACCGAGATCAAATCCACCTAAAAAAAAAATCTACCACACAAGTGGCTTAATTACCTAGTTTAATTAGCATCTAGCCAGCTTATGCATGAACATATAATTAAGCATAAAAATGTGAAAAAGACATTGAGAGTATACTTAGCTGATTTCACTACAACCAAGGGCATCTATGGTTTAATAACAATTAAGAAATAGATGATTAAGGGGTAAGATTTAAAGATTAATTACAAAAAAAAAAAAAAAAAAAAAACATCTTGGACTTGATGCACATTGACTTATTCCTCAACTCTCAAAATAGTTATAGCAAAACTCCACATGCATATAACAAATCTTGGAAACAGATTGATACTGTAATTTATAGGATTTATTTTATAAACCATTAAACATAAATGTAAGTCTAATTAATTCACAACTTATTATTTGTTGAGCTCGATGTATTTATATCTTTTGTTTTATAATCTCACTTGGCTCAATGGGGAGGCCAAACTCCAAGAGTAGTACGTACTATACATACATATATATATATATGTATATCGCAGTTATATTATCATATACCTTCCTTTTGTCAAATTATAGGATCGGTTATGGTATTGGGATGGATCAAATACTTTGGTTATAAAACTTTCAGGGACATTTTCTTGTATATAATATATATATATATATATATACATACACTTCATATTTGTTATAATTGTCAAAATATCTAGGCTACAAGCTTGATTGGTCAACTGAGTTAAACCAAAAACGTAATCAAGAATAAAAAAAAATAAAAGTATATACTCATTACCAAGACATGGTATTAGATTTTAGTTTCTATGTGAAAGTTCATGTGTTCGATATCAGGTTATCACAAATTATGATTGTTTTTCTTGTTTGAAGTCTTCTAGAGTTAATATCTGTGTACGTATTGTGTGACATCCACAATATATATATATATAAAAAAAATAATTATAATTATATCAAAATTCGATAAAATTCTTCAGTATATTGAAGTGGAATCTTGCCCAAATAAGTATATATCAATATATGTGATTATGAATCACCTTTGGGATTTGTGGAGGTAAAAAAAATGGCGATGGCGAGCAATGCGCTGCCAAAGATGGGCGGTGAGAAATATTAATGGCTTCCTAAATTTTAATTAATATATATGTGCTTCTAATAATGGCATGACATGCATACGTACTACTATAAGTAAGGGTTGAATAATTGTAACACACTATTAAAATTAAATATCTTTAATTAAGTCTACGTCATCGAAACGAATGTGTTATTTCTACCAGTAAATTAGACATTTTATTTTCAAGTAATTAATTTGAGAGGTGAGCATTGGAATAAATGACTATAATTGCGTGTTTAATGATTTATATACTTTAGGAAATGGGTTAAAAATAAATATCCATAAAATTAAGAAATAGAATAGTTTGTTCGATAAATTCGAGAATTTGAAATAGATTTATACTATCACTTGTTGTATTGTTGTCACTTATATATGTTTTCTTAAAGTGGATGAAAATAGAATATGAAATTAAGATAGAAAATTCCAACAATTATTACCCTTCAATTGCTGTATATGAGAAGAAAATTTATCATGAAATCTGGAAATAAAATTGACTAATCTAGTTACTAAATACTAAACAAGTAATAATAACCATAAGAAAACAAAATTAAATGACATGATGAGAAGAAAATGAAATGCAAAAGGACACAATTTTCAACTGTCATTTTCATATCATATCAAGAGTATTATTTACCCACATAAAGTCCTTAAAATTATTGCAAATCTCAAAATAAAGAAATATATTATATATCATGATTTTAATATAGCTTATTTCTAATTACATCTTAATTCATAAAATATGAATGTAATAATATATTAAAATTAATGAATATTTTTATCAAAATTTAAAAAGTTGAAAGATTGATAATATATAAAATAATAATAAATAATATGACACCTAAATATCAGTTAGGTGCAGCCCCACAGTTGGTGGTGGGGGTTACCACACAGAATCAGACCAACTCATGAGGCTTTCTGTATAGTTATTACTTATTAGTTACCATTTTTACTTTTACTTTTTCCCCACGCGCACTATACTTACGTGTGCTAAAGTCTAATCACAATAAAGTTTTCTATTACAAAAGGTCAAAATGTCTAATATTTAAACTAATTCTAATATTACCATGATCTCAACTTTCAAATTTGACTTCTTACCTAGTCTTATTTCAATTAGAGTTATAATTAAATAATACTTAAAAAATAAGTAATTACAACAGATTTATTTATTCCTCAATCAATATATTGTTGAACTAATTGTCATTCTTTTTTAACATAGATGATATTTTATAAGATTCTCTTTTAAATTTCAATACCCACAATCATAGTATAATTGAATGAGAATTGAGTCATCGAGTGTAATTTTACTAGTCTTAAAATTTGTAATTTAATTTCTATTTAAGATAGTTCCTAAAAATTACTTATTTAACAAAAATATCCATACAAAGCCGCAAATAATATGAAAAAAATCACAATTTGAGAGTACAACGTATTACATATTTACATATAAAAATGCCTTCATAAGTAATCTAATCTAGTAAACCAGAAAAAAAATATTGAAAAAAATATAAAATTAAGTTTGTAAAATAAGTATATAAAACTATTTACACCAAGTTAAAATCAAAATAAATTCAACTAACAATGCAACTAAGTAATAAGTTGACTTGTTAATTCTAATTAAAATTATCAACGTTTTATATGTTCTACTCTCACAAACCGATCAATCTTTTACTATTACTCACAATAATTATTAGTTGATTGTAATAGTTTTTAAGTTATTATAAACAATTATATTGAATTATTATTATATTAAAAAAAAAGACAGATTTAGTAGAATTAACTTATTATAAATGATTTTAGTTTAGTGTTAGTAATTAGTATTGGCCACAAGTGGAGGTGGAAAAGGGTGGCGCGTGGTTAAGAGCGTGGAAATTTACTATAAAACAAAGAGGTAAATAAAACCCAGAGAAAGAGGGCCGTACAGTATCGAATTATAAATGGCGGCGAATCCTAGGTTGCCCGCCATGTTCTTTCTTAGCTGTAAATACTTTATAATTCCCAAAAAACCAACCCCCTCTTTGCAGAACCTGTTCAAACTTCTTCTAAATTACTATATTACCCCTGCTGTTAACGGCTACTTATTCACTACCTAAATTTTGTATTTACCACTGTAGAAAATTCGGCTGAATTAAATTGTTTGATATTCGACTCGATTTGAGTATGTAAAAAATTCATTTAAACCCGATTTAACTTATCATAAATTAATCTATGATAATATTTTGTCTTTGACTCAATTATTAAAAATAATAAAAAATATTTTAAGAAAATTAAATTATTTCGATTAAATTTGTCTGAATTTAATACAATTAATAATTAAATGAGATCAAATGTAACTTTTAAAGGTTAATTAAGATTTAAACAAGTGTACTAATTAGTAATTAAATTTATTTTACCAGTCAAAGAAGTGGGTTGGGGCAAATGGCTTTTTAATTTGACCGACATATTTTAACTGGGCCGGGCATCCTGGGCCTCACGTGACCGGTCACACGTACTTCGAGGTAAAAAAAAAAACACTACATTTTAGCTCACTGACTCAGCTCCATTCATGCTCACTCATTGGACCAACTCCACGTGCGGGACCTACTCTCGCCACGTGTCAACAACCCACTTCACTCTAATTTAACACCTTTTTTATTTCATACAGTAATAATCGGCGTATCTATTTATTTCACATAAATACATAATAAATATGCAATATGCATAGTCTTTAAATGCGTTTGTAATAAATAGATTACCAAATAATATTCAAATCATTAAAATTTACCTAATTTTGAATATATTCAAAAACTGGGTTTTTCACCGCGCCGGAATTTTTCAGGCCCACAAACGCCGACGGACGGTGTCTACCACCGTAGACTTTAAAACACTGAGATATTTTGTAGAATCTAATTAAAGATTATTTTAATTATCACTGTCCTACTACTAACCCAAAAATTTGTCTTTTTTTTCCTTTTTTTTTTTTTTTGCTGAAAAAATAGAAAAGTGAAACATTAATTAAGAAATAAAAAAAAATGTGTCTAAAATTTTCCCAACTTGCCATTTTCAGAGATCCTATAAGATGGCGATTTCAGTGTTAAGTTTTAGTCTCCCATTACACAAATTTATATCCTCCATCGTTAACAAAAATCGCCATATCTTTTTTGCATTCATCACTTTTCCTCCTTTGTAATCTCCCAAGAAGAAAACTGTGTACTATTTCTCACCAATATTCCTTTTTCATCCCCTTTAAATCTCACACCCCTTCTCACAAACTTTTCAGAATTTGAATCCCAGCTTTTGAGGCTTAGATTAATATTCTTTGAAACCTTCTCTTTGAAGATTGATTTATTACAGTTACCTTCTCAAACTCAAAGCTCTTTATCTCTTTGTGATTTTCAGTTTGTTGTATGTTAAAGATTAAACTCTCTTCAAAGCTGATAATACCCAACAATGGATCACAGCTTGTTATGGCCTGTGAAATACACCGAGCACAAAAGAATCACCAAAAAGCTCATTAAACCCTCCAAACAAAACCCCAAGAAACAACCCATAGAACCCAGAAAATTACACCAGCACCCCAAAACTGTTCGTATTTCCGTTACTGACCCTGATGCGACAGACTCGTCAAGCGACGAGGAAGACGAGCTTTTCCGTCGCCAACGTGTCAAGAAATACATATCTGAAATCAAAATGGAGGCAGCTCCAATTGGAAACAACAGCAGGAACAGAACCGGAGAGAGTCTCCAAGCCAAACCTAAGCCCATGAAGGTCAAACAGTCTCCGCCGCCGGCTCAAGGCGGTTCCCGGAAATTCAGAGGCGTCCGGCAACGGCCCTGGGGGAAATGGGCTGCCGAAATAAGGGACCCTTCTAGAAGGGTTCGTCTCTGGTTGGGTACTTACGACACCGCCGAAGAGGCGGCGATGGTGTACGATAACGCCGCTATAAAACTCCGGGGACCGGACGCTTTAACCAACTTTATCACCCCGCCAGAAAAGGAGGCGGCGCCGGAGGTTAACGTGACCTCAGTTTCCGGTTATGAGTCCGGCGATGAGTCACATAACCTTTGTTCACCAACTAGTGTACTCAGGTTCAGGAGTAGTAACTCGAGTGAAGAAACCCAACCGAGCCGGTCTGATCCGGTTCAGGAGGTGTGTAAGGAAGATGAACCGGCTATTGACTCGGTTAATGATCTGGACCGGTCGGGTCATGAGGTAAGCCCGGTTTTGCAAGTAGAGGAATGCCAAGGGGAGACAAGTACAATACCCGATTATTCTAATGACTACTTGCCAATGGATATTCCATTTTTGGACGATTTTTTCAATTTTCAGACTGAGGATCAGACGTTATTCGAGGATGTCCCGAGTTTTTCTAATGATTTCACAATGTGCTTCGATGATTTCCCGGTTTTGGATAGCAACTTGCAAGAGTCGTGTTTTGGAGATTTTAATGATTCGTTTCAACAAATCGGTTCGCTTGAAGTTGATGACTATTTTCATGACATGTCGACTGATTTTGCTAGCGCTGATGCTCTATTGGTTCTATAAACGTGGTCGGGTCAAAGTTAATATCACCGGTTTGCCAATTTCCGGCAAATTTTGTGTACTGGTGATCGGCTTGTATTTTCTTTTAAATTTTATAATAATTATGAACTATATTAGGAAAGTCTTGTATTAGTATCTCCATAATCGGAGAGTGAGTGATAGCTATGTGTATTTATCGATTAATATATATAGCTTTTTGAGTAATAAATCAAATTCGATTTTCTTATACATCGTAACGTTTCGACTCGATTTCATTTTGTTTATTGTTCCACGTTTAAAATTGATTATTTTGTAGCAAGAGAATTCACAAGTTGCTTTCTATTATCAACTTTGAGTAAAAAAAAAACATAGATTTGTTTAATTTGTTGTTCAAACTTCAAATAGACTTTAATTTGATTTTAAATTAACTTGTGTGGTTTGTTATAGTGCCAAAATGGCATTCATTTTGTTCATGGGCACACACGAGTAGGCGCAATTAGCGGTTGTCAATTTGACCAAGTCAAAATTTGCAACTTGTTAATGTGAACTTGTACTATAATAATAATAATTGAAGAAACATTTGTATTTGATGTTGTGCCGAAAGTAAATTGCAATAATAATAATAATTAGTGACAGAGAAATTATGGACTTAGGTATTTAAGGTTGAGAAATATAGATAATGGCTCACATTTACTAAGGTATAGTACATAAAGTTGTTATTCTTGCTGTCTACATTTATTTTACATGTCGGTCACTAGCAAATTATTGCATGAATTGAATTTTTTTTAAAAAAACTAAATTTATCATGCTATAAATGAGTTATATTTGCTAGATAACTTATACATATTACATAATTCGAAACCAAATTGACTAGTCATAAGTAGTAGTAATTGATAAATAGATACAATTATAATTGTATTTATTCTCACTTAACAGTAATAATATCGTGACGTTATATATTATTTTGTTGATAAGAGTCGATAGTTATAATTACTATACACTTTTCTTTACAAATTGAATTTCTGAAAATCTCAAATAAACATTTATGAATAATTAGTGACATTTTTTATATTATCACAATTTTTTTTTGTGATAAATAAAAGGACTAGATATATATTATATAAATAAATTTTTTGTATTGATGATACATTGTGGGCTCGAAAGAACAGTACTAAATATAATGAATTGGACCATATATATAATATATATAGCAATTACTTGCATTTTACTCCAACAAATAATAAATGTGGATTAGAGATAAGTAATCATGATTAAAATGCACCCTAATTATGTCCTTAATTAAATTAAATTGTTAGATAATAAATTTAGGAGGCCAATCAGAATATATCACGCGCAGCTCATACGTCCCATCATCCATGAAGAAGCTATTCAAATCATTATGTCTCTTTCCTTTTTCAATATGTTAGTTAAATAACTGTACAATTTTAAAGACGTTGACCATTCCATGCTGAAATTTACTCCTATTTAATATTCTCTTAAATATATTTATATTCATTATTTATTATTTTTACTCATTCTTCTAATATTTGCATTATTTTAGGTTTTATTTAATTATATTCGATTTGATTGTTAAATCTCATATATCTATATATATTTCTCATTATCAATAATGTTATTTATAAAATTTTCTCTTATTAGTTTAATATATGATGTATGACATCAATTTTTTCCATCATATTTGAAGGACAAATAAAAGATATTTAATCTTTTACAAACTATGGATTTAGAATATAATTGATTAACTAGACTAGGGATTTAATTTTTGTGTTAAAAAGAATAATGTAGAATAATGATGATCAAGAATTAAAAGTCTAATTTCTGTCATAAAGTAATTTTACTATTATTATTATTGTTCTTTTAGGGGACGGTTGGGGTCCAATATATGTGGTTTCTGCATGAGAAATAGAGCTAAAAAAAATTAAATAAAATCAGCAAGTGGTCAATTTTTGTTGTTGTGAGTGGAAAATGACATAATTTGTGACTTATGATTTATGAGTTGTAAAGGGCTGGATATTCCTGATTGTGGAAAATTATGTAATTTCACATACACTGTCTTATTCCTGGGGTATAAAGATACTTGAAAAAGCAATATTTCATGGAGTTGACTTCTTACCAAATTATCAAATTACACTGCTAAATGGTATTGCATTATATTACTTATATGAATACAATCAGTCAACGTTAAATCAGAGAGTTTAAGTTATATATGATATATATATATATATAATTAGGTTATATGTATTATCAATAGTGACAGAAAAATTGTGATAATATGATATAATTTGGACTATTTTTTAGTTTCAAATGAAATCATGTTAAGCAATTTTTTCATCAATAATTAAAATGATTTATAGCATATTGTAACCCTAAGACATATTTTAATCGAAATGGAATGATACACCACAATTATGCCACATAAAATTGAGAAATTTTCAATTATTTGAGTTATTGTTAGCAGATTATTTTTACAATAAACACTTCCCAATTCCACTTGAAATGAGACATTATAAATTCACTTTGATTAGTATTTTAGTGAACTAATGTTTACATTAATTATTTAAATTAATTTTTATCCTATATTTGTTGAATATCGTTTGAATTATACACATTCCATAACTAAATCCTTCATTCAAACTATGAAAAAATGATGAAATCAGTTCCCAAAAAATATAGGACCACATTGATAATTTGCAATATTTAAAATACACGAGAGACATCTTTCGATCGAATATTGTTTAAGTTACAAAAATTCTTATCCACATATAGAAAAAAAAAGCTTTTATTTCCTTTTTCTTTTTTGCAAGTGTGCAACAGATACTACAACATAAGACAAATTTATAAATCATTTTTATCTTGTTTAAAGGTTGCCGCATAAATCCCTGCAATTTTTATTCGATTATTTATTTTATTTGGTTGTGGGGCGAATTTACGTGGCTTATTGATTACCTAGCAATTTCATATGTATGTGGATAGCTCACTTTGGAAAATAATCAAAATTCAGTACAGTGCAAGTAAGTAAGTAATTTATGATAATTAAGGAAAAGTACAAGTTTTGTATCATAAATTATTGGTTTTCACATTTAATTTCGTAATTTTTAAAATGTTTCATATTTAGCTCAAATCGAAGTTTTGATCTAAGATTTAATGAATAAACATGTTAGTTAGCATTTTAACCGGGTTTTTAGTAAATATTTTGTGCATAAATGACATGCATTATTAAGTAGAAACACCGTGTATTAAATATAAGACATTTTGGATTATTTCGAAAAAAACTAAGTCGAAATGTTGATTAACAGGCCATTAAATTTTGGAATTCTTTTGTCGGGACTAAATAAGACATTTTGATAGTTATGACTTATGAGTCTACAGGTGAGATAAATTAGTAACGAATTGAACCAAAATTGAATTAGAACTAAATTACACATAAAAAATATAATTTTTCCTTTATTATATATTATGTTGTGGCTATATAATGACAACTATCAATTTTCCCAAAAAAATAAATAAATAGTCAAAAAAATAAATAAATAGTCAAAAAGGCTCCATGTGTTAATTCGAAAATTCAAAAAAACTCATGTGTTAATGAAATAGGCTGAAAGACACCTTGTGTTATTCAAAAGTCTGCAAATAATATCTGCGTGCTCATTCCGTCAAAAATTTCTACGCTGTTAATTTTTAACCTGCAATGCCCATTATATCCTTCATATTAATATATAAAGGGTTTTTTTCTTAAAACTTCATATTAATATATCAGCGCGTGAACAACAATCATGTTAACTTCTAACGTGATTGACATTATTTGCAAACTTTTGAATAACACAAGGTGCCTTTCAGCCTATTTCATTAACAAATGAGTTTTTTTGCATTTTTGAATTAACACATGGGGCTTTTTTGCATTTTTCCCTTTATAATTTATAAATAATAAATAGGAGAAAAATAGGCTTGTTAAGGAAGGCATCAATCACAAATAAAATAAAATTAAAATTAGAAAAGAAACCGTTAGATAATTTGTTGAGAAATTTGAAACTATAAAAGGAAAGTTAATTCAGAGTCCTTTTTTCATCTTCTTTTCCTGCACATAACAGTGTGCAACAGGTAACAGTACATAAGATTTTCCATCTGTCCAAAAAGCAAAGGCCTAGATTTTGCTTTGAAATGAGTACTAGACACAAGGATTGTGTAAAATCATCGTGTAATCATTTCTTCAAATTGTTTTTAATTTTTTTTTATTTAATTGAATATATATATATATATATTTAATTATATGCAAAAACTCTACTTCCAAGAGTCATGTTTAATGCTATTATTACTTCTGGTTTTTCAGTACTCGTGATGCTCTTCTTCACGTGACATGCTGGTTGACAATTTAATGTTAATTTTATAAAAATTGGACAAGAAAATCATAGTTTCATATTATATGTGTATTATATTAATTTCAAACTTTAATTGCTTAATTTTGTGTTATTAAGAATTAGGGACAGACAAACATAATCAACTTTTGTATACTCTATTAAAAATATAAAAATGCCGAGGAGTAATTAACCTTAGTGTGTATATATTAAAATAGTGATTCTTTTATATTGTAATTACAATTACAAAAAGGTAAAGTCTTATACAAGAGCCAAAATTCCACTAATATATATTTGGCATATTTGAATTGGACAAATATACTTTAGCCAGTATTTTTGGCTTATTACATGTTTTACCGTTTTCACTTTTCACAGTTCACATGTTATCTTATATTTAAGGAAAAAGATTTCCCAAAGAGAAACCAACAAAATAATACAGTAAAACTTTTATATAATATTAGTTAACCTTAATCAAAAGTATTCATTTTTAGTAGTAAAAAGTACATATTAAGGTTGACCAATATCGTAATTAAAATATCTGAATTGAATTGAATTATAATTATATTTACATGCATGCAGCTTAGGGTCATAAATAAATATCTTAACCCCTTTAATGGTTATTAAGAGTTCATTTAACCCTACAGACTTTCATAAGTAAATATTGGACAAATATGACAATGAAACGGTTGGTACAATAAATTTTGATATATATATATATATATATATATATATATATATATATATATATATATAAATATGCATAATACATATCCCAGGCTTTGTACAGTAACGGTGCAATGAAATCTTGGTCGTCACAGGCTTTAAATTAAGAGGCAAATATATAATACATATACATATATATATATGTGTGTATGTATATGTATATGTACAGAAAGGAAAAGGAGAGATGAAGAACAAATTGTTTCAGAGCCGCTCTGCAAAGAAAGTGTTGTAAATATATGGAAAATTTAATGAACAATGACAAACAGAAATACGTACTAATTAATTATAGAGTGTGAGCCCCATTTGTTTTCTATTATATATAGTTTGGTCCCCTATCTACTCCATATCTCGTACTTACAAACAACTCATAATAATCAATCTTTGCCACATCTCATGTCTATTTCTCATAGATACTTGTCTCAATTCTTTGTCTTTAAATTTCATGCATTAATTAACCATGGTTACTTATTAACCTGCCATTCGCATTTATGATTTGCCTCGTCCGGTACAATACTTGTATATTTCTAATATATATGTATATATATATATATGAAAATTAGGGTTTTATAGTTTTTATTTGCTCTTGGATGATAATTTTATGGGCAATTCTTAGTGGAAATTTGCTTGGTTTGGTTTAATGTTTTGATGTAAGTCTAGTGTGTTACACATTGTCGTAAATAAGGGATATATCTAAAAGGAATATGAGGCGTAATCGCTTTCTAAGTGTGTTTTCTCGCTTGGTCAATATGGTAATTTATTTCAATATGTTAACACCAGTATTTTTTTAGACAGTTGAGTAAATATTAATAGGATGTTTGAATTATAGTTCAAGAGTGTCGAGTCAAATCTTACAAATTATTTATTACAAACTCTCTCTTTTATTTTAAAAGACATATGTATCTAACCTATTGATGTAACGAATTATGTTACACCAAACTACAATAACCTATTGAGTATAAAGCTTCACACATCTTGAGTTCTAAAAATAAATGATACTATATTCCGCCATGAGATGAAAAGACATATATTAATTATTAGGCAAATCTTAATTCACATTTGATTAACTTTTCTCAAATTTAATCACTCTTGACTAAAACGCGCTTTTAATGGTACAAAGCTTCCGGCAACCAATGTGAATGCCAAAGCACGAGTGTGAGCCCATAGTACCATGCACAAATTGTAAAAGGCGCTTTTGAGTCTTAATAATCAGATTGAACGTGAAAAGCGTGTGGGCTCAAAGTTTCTATAATATATTTATCAGTAAATAATTATAATTACCCATGTGATTTGGGTCAGTAGTGGGCTCGGGCCCTTGCAAACCAACCGACATAAATATGATGGGCCCCCATCTGGTTACCTCTTCTTCTAACAACAATTCATAATTTATATCATCATTTTTAACTGAGTTTACCGTGAAATTCTGATCGTTTAAGTAAAAATGATTTGCGATCGAGTCTTTGTGTATATATATATATATATATATACTTTTTTTTAAAGAGATTTATATGATCATGTTTCAAATTTTTATATTTGAAGAGGAAAATACGAAGAAAAAAAATGAGGATAAATATATTGGAAATATATAATTTCATATGTAGTATAAATAATATTGTTGTAATAGTCGATTATTAGGCAATTTTCTTTCTTCAATTTTGTTTGGATTTAGTAATAGTTAACAAGGAAAGTAACAAAGTAAAAGTAACCAAATTTCATTAAAAAAAATTGACAAAATAAGTATTAGTCCTACATGTTTTAAATATGATTGAGTATAATCATTAGATGAGGAACTAATTAACTTTATAAACTACAAATTATCCCATAATTAAACATCTCCATTGTACTTTGCTCTAAAAATTATTCGACCTAAGCATTATAATGTCTTAAAACTTAGCTAAGGTCCATCCATAAGTCTATCATATTATTAGAATTTAATAAAATGAAACCAATATTGCAATTTAATAATTAAATTTCTAAGACCCAAACACAGGTCAAAACAGTTTGACCCTCAAACTTGCATGTTTCAACACAACTTTAGGCTTTACCCAAAAACATTAGAAAAATTAAATCAAACAAATTCCATAAAATATAAGAAAAAATCATTAGTGATGACCAAAAGGCAGGCCGCCAATAGAGGAAATAATGTTTTCTTTTCTTTGTTAGAAAATAAGGTTTTTTATTAAGAAAGTGTGGTCAAATTCGAACTTATAATATTTTAATTTGCATGAAAATCTATGTGTACACAAATAATATTTCCAATAAATAGTAAGTCAAATGTCACGTAGAACACGCCATTTCAACTTTTGGAAACCTCTTTTTGCAGGAATTATGGGGTTCTTTACGGCTATTAATTTAGAGTCTCAAACTTAAATCTTTTGTTTGAAAACGAGATCACCTTTTTGTGTTTCCATAGGGTGTTTTTGAAGAATGTTAGATTAAGAATGGAATATAATACATAGAGTCAATTATTCATGTAAAAATTGCATGTCAATACTAGTCTATCAAGACTTTGGTTATATGTCTTAGCCCGACAAGATTTAACAAAAATCTTATGTCTTTAGAATGTAGAAAACACACCATTGAGGCTAATTAGAAAATTTCAGACAATTCGGCAGATCTTTTCGCAGTTGATTTCTCAACCTAATATATATATATATATATATATATATATATATAATAAACCAAAATATTAGAATTCAAGTTTGAAACCCCTATATTATATGCAAGATATCACTTTTGACATTTTTGGCTGATCCACATGATCAGGGTTGGTGGTTGAGTGGCAAACGACCTCGACCTCCAAATTTGAATTTACATATGTTATCAAATTATAAGCTCGTTAAATTGTTAAATAGATAGATTATCAAATTTGAACTTAATAGGTATGTAAGTTTGGCATTAAGCGGGTCAGACCCAAAACCCAAATATTGGATCTTGACTAGACCCAATTCAATATATTGGGTAGCCCAGGCCCAAATCCGATGAGTCTTGTGATGGGTCTTCTTACAGGCCCAATAGTCTTGGTCTGGACTCAATTCCTTGAATGTTTGGGCTTTTTTGGGCCACTTCTTTTTTCCCCCTAAATACCAATTTATGGTTTAGAATTGGTACATGAAATTACTCCCATGCCTTCTTCTCCAACTCGACTGAAACCTCAGATTATATGCAAATTTCTTTCTTTTGAGTTACCAATTTATCAGAATTACAAAATACCAAATACTAAGTTCTCAATGTGTACCCAAATAAATGAACACATTACTTTGGAGTTACCGTATTTCCAATAATCAGTATCCAATCATCGTGACTCACCAATATATCACCTTCTCACAGGCAAAGAAATGTATAGACCGGACCCATAACGCAACACAAAATCAACTTGAGAAAATAGGGCAGATTTTAATCATAGGAAACATTGAAAAGATCAATTACACATACAAACAATCCGAAAGTAACACAAGAGTGTCTTTCTTTAGGGCACGTCTTGGACCTTAGTCCAGATTTAGGACTTGAAAGATACAACATTAGACTATTTCATACATAAAAGATAAAGTATTTGATACTAAGGGACACCCCCTCGTCGATAAGAAAACATGGTCAGCCCATGGCATATTTCTGGGTCCAGCTCCTTGCTGTGCTCTCATACTTGGACCTGTCTGTTTTGTACATATGGGCAATCTCAGGCACCAATGGGTCATCAGGGTTTGGGTCAGTCAGCAAAGAGCAAATAGAAAGCAACACCTGGAAGTAAACGAAAAAAGTTTTAAATCCTTCAGGAATTTGAATCTTGAAAAACTATTGAAGTATAACAATGGGTTGGTTGCTTTTGGTCATTTAGTTAAAATTTGACGAGATAAAATTGGAGATGGTAATGAAATAAATGAACCTTGGAAATAGTTAGGGCAGGGCTCCATTGCTCTTTCAATATGTCGAGGCAAATGCTTCCGTTGCTGTTAATATTTGGGTGGAATACTTTTGTCCTGAAAGCAACCTGCAAAGTTCACCAAGATAAATGCATAGTAAGTGCAGGTTATGATTTAAGAGGGAAATTGAGTATCATGGCATGCTGAAAGAGAAAATATCACATATAGAAATGGCTAAAAACACCAAACAGAAGAACCAGTGGTGTTATTTTGTTTTGGAAAGGTAAAAGGAGAAAGTGAATGTAGGAAGACAACTATGTATGTGAAATACCTTAGGAGGCTTGAAAGGGTAGTCTGGGGGAAAATGGATGGTGACTAGGAAAACTCCACCGGAATATGGACTATCTGAAGGACCCATGATTGTAGCTTGCCAATGAAACATGTCTTCAGCAACAGGGCCTGAAATAGACAGAAGGTTGAAAGAATGCGCTTAGCATAACAAAATGAAATCTTTCTGAGTAAGAATCCTTAATTGAAAAGTGCAGTGCAGTCACGAAAAAGATAATCAAGATACACTTCAATACATATACTCACATAAAGCAGTAAAAACAGAAATCAGAACGATAAAGACGGAAGTTGGATATGAATGGACAAGAGGATAGTTAGGTGACTTGTTGAATGACTGACGATTAAAGGTCATTTACCCAATCCTGGTCCACCCTCTTCTGATCACATTTCACTCTATTCAAGCAGTTAGATCAGGACCAGAGAACATAATTCATGAAAAGTGTTCGAATAATAAGGCTATATAGAGATGGTTTCTAAAAATCTTTATTGATATATCTTCTGCATTGCTTTTAATATTGCAGCCATATGTTTAAATCAGCTGCTAAAGATCATAATAATGGCTCAAGTGTTACTTTGCATGTTAAGTATTACAGGTATTTCAAGAAAGTAACTCATCAAATACCAACCTTGTTAAGAACTCATTATCTCATTTAATTAAGAAAAATATATGCACATGCACAGATGAATCTAAACAGAGCACAAAACATAAAATACCAAGCCACTGCCAATCTAACAAATCAAACAGATCAGATTGAAATTTGTATCTTTTACATGAAATGCTTTCTGAATTGTACACATTACTCTTCAAATTTTTATCACAAGAAAAAAATGGAGCCTCAGCATACATTTCATAATATTTTTAATAACTTCATTTTAGTTATTAAATAACCATAGGAACATTGAGACACCTGAATCCCCATCCCCTCGAGGCAAAAAAATAATTCCAAATAGACGAATTCGTCACAATCAGTATCTAAGAAGAAAGTATAGGAAAGATAAAAAAGAATCAAAACAAATCAAGCAAGCAAGATAAAAATCAAGCTCTAACTACAATATCAAGGCCACCTCTAAATCAAAGTTTAGGAACTTTTAAACACAGTACATTCATCACAACCAGCAAACAAAATTCTCCAGAGAAACAGAAAAAATCTCAAACTAAACAACCGAAAATTAATTTACATAGATCCAACCGTAAGACAAGCATACACAACAAGGGAAACACCAAAAATAATTTATATCAACAAATAAACAGTAAAACATTAAAAAATATATAGTCCTAAAAAAATGAAAATATTTTTTTACCAGCACTGCAAGAGGTAGGAGGATCCTTTTGGAGATCCTTGAGCTCCTTCAAGATCCGCTTTGAAGCCATGAGCGTTTCCTATAATTCAAAAAACATAAAAATTAAACCTAGATCTGATATAATTACATGATATTATTACAGAATTACTGTGAAATTATACCTGAGGGGAAGAAATTTGGATCCTCCGGCCGGCGTAATTCGAGGGGTAAGTCCTTTTATTTCTTTGCAAAACGAAAATGAGAAACAAATTGCAGAGGAAATGTTCGTACGCAAAGAAATGATTTTTATAGGGCACTGATTGATTATAATTTATTTATTAATTAATTAATTAGACAGCTATATTTTCTTTTTTCTTTTTCCATTTTCTTTTCTTTTTTTAGAAGTATAATTAAAGTTACTAATTACTACTTAATCTTGTGAATAATCACTATTATCTTGACATTGGGTTTTCAAAAGTTTATCATATGGGCTCCAGTCTCCACCTTGGAACAATTTCCAATTTTCTTAAAGTTACTAAAATATTATTACCCCAATAGGCCCTCAATTATTGAGTAATTATAAAAAAATCATGGAAATTACTAATATCCCATTTCAAGAGATTTTTTATAAGTTTTATACATGTAAAATTATATAATATTTATACTTTAATGTTAATTACAATTAAATTACTAATCACACAATGAGCATTCAATTATATTGCTTATTATAATTGAATTTAGCTAAACCAAATTTAGACTTAATTTTTTTAAATAGTCTTGCCTCACTGTAGACGATAGATCGGTGTAACAATTTTATTGAGAGTACAATAGATAAAATATGACTAGATAAGATGTAACAAAAAGTATTATCCCGGTTGAAAATAGTTGATAATTATATGAAAAATTGCATTTCAAATCAATTTTAATTTTATGATAAATCTAATTTTTTGGCCTTGGCCACGTTGAACTTTTTCGCCCCATTTGGTAAAAAATATATATTTCTATAAATATAAAACAACACAATATTATTTTATCATATTAATAGTTTCCAAACCTCATATAAGTATAAAATTAGGTCCCAACTATTGGGACCAAATTAAACATTAATGTGATTATGAATAAATAGACAATGTAATCAAAATGTTCAAATTTCATATTCTTTTAATTAATGCTAAGTGCCAACTTGTTTCTTCATGATATTCAATTTGTAAACCATATAGTTGACCTAATTAAAGGTGTAAAACTGAGAATAAATATTTGATTAGTTCCAGTTTTAACTACTTTTACTTGCTAATCTTTGTTTAAATTTATAATAAAACGAGTGGTTGATTTTAATCCATTTTGTTCAAGTGGTATCTTACTGGAGCCCCTCTGGAGTTCAATAATGTTTTCTTACTTCATGTCGACATTATATGTATGGAGATAAATAATAAAATATCCCATCATCTTCATCTTCTCTCATTTTTATTTGCCAATTTAAACAAAAAAATTAATTATTTAGAATATAAAATTTTATCCCAATCTATTGTATAATAGTATAAATTTGGAAAATTGTGATTCATGAAATTCAATTAATTAAACCCATCTGAAAAGAATCTTCACAATCCAAAGACATGACCTTGTCTGTTTATGTTTTTGAATTTTAATTTTAAAATTTCAAATCACAAAATCTTAAATCTACTTAACACATCAAATTTTCATCTCAATTTCCTTTTTTCAATTCTATTTTTTCAATCTCCAATACTAACTATCTATCAATCAACACATCAATCATTTTACACATTCATCAATTACAATTAATATATACATTATTTTACGCACTCATATATATATATATATATATATTTATTTATTTATTTATTTAAATAATCATTACAAAATAACTAATTCAATCACTAAATATAAACCAATCATCATTGATTTGACACATTACAATTTTTAACCTAATTCTAAAAATATAAACAAACACCTACCATTTTCACACGAATTTCGATGGTACGCCATTCCCGAAAATTTTTCAAAATTCTAACTTAAAAATATAAACAAACGTAGTCTTAATTTTTCATGACTTGGTTGACTTTGAACAACTTAGATAAAACGAGTAAACGATGAAAAAAAAAACAGAGGCAAATTTTCTCTGTTTTCTTACCAGTTTGATTGTAATAATTCTTAGTTGGCCTTTGTTGTCTCGATAGAGATGTCTCGAAACTACGACAACTGGGAGAGGCTAGTGGCAGCTGTTCTTCGAAGAGAACATGATCGTGAACTTTGTCGAAGTGATTCTCTGGATTCAAGCTTCAGTTCTTTCTCATCAGACATTTTCACTTCTAGTTTCAGCACTAGAACTAATTCTCCGTATGTAGTAGTAACTGGATAATTTTTTACTTTTTGTTTTTCACATGTTGTCTGAGATTCCATGTTTTTTCTTGCAGTTTTGATTCGATTCCTCCTCCAGATCCACCTAGAAATCCATATCTACCCCAAGGTTAGCCTGCATTATACTACTTGGATTTTGTTCGGAAGAGATCCCGTTCACTAGGATGATGGTTTTCGAGTACGCTCCCAATGGAACCCTGTTTGAGTATCTACACAGTGAGTATTCAAATTTCTTCCATTTAGAATCAAAAAAATTCGAAAAATCGACTTCTTTGTGACATTATAACATGAAACTGCAGTAAAAGAAGCTGAAAGTTTGAACTGGGAAACGCGGTTAAGAATAACAATGGGCATCGCATATTGTCTTGAGCATATGCACCAAATGAAACCTGCCATTGTTCATACAAACTTGACATCTTCATCTGTGTATTTGTCTGAAGATTATGCTGCAAAATTATCGGACTTTTTTGATTGGTACCAAGTGGCTAAAGCTAAGACAGAACCAAATCTTCACAGTAATGTTTACAGTTTTGGCATCATACTTTTCGAGATTATAACTGGTTATGTTCCATATTCAGACAACTGGTTACCAGATTATCCTAGAGGAGTACAATCTCTTCGAGAAATGATTGACCCGAATTTGGAAACGTTTAAAGAAGATCAACTCGAGCAGATTGGTCGTGTAATAAAAATTTGTTGTAATCCAGATTGGCGAAAGAGACCAACAATGGTAGAAGTTTGTTCATGGTTGAGAGAGATAACAGATATAAAACCCGATGGAGCAATCCCCAAATTTTTGCCTCCTTTATGAGAAAACTTGAGATTTTGACAATCATAATCTGTCGTTGAATTTAGTTGTCATAAAGTCATTAGTTGTATGTATCTATCTTTCTCCATGCTCCATTGTCAATTTTGAACGTTTTTCGAAATACCATGTTGACTGAAACTTACGTAAAAATGATATCGAAATTTTTAGAGCCTATCATGAGAGGGTTCGATCGTGAATTGACTTTTATGTTTTTGAATCGAAAGGAAAATAGATAATTGACTTAGGTGCCAGTCTTTTTCAACTATACAGCCCTAATGGATGATTTTTTTTTATCAGTCTTGAAACATCTAATTAGGTATATTATTTATGTCATTTGGACCAGCTAACTGTGCACCACCTAATCCTCTTATCAATAATTGATGCTTTTGGTCATTTTCACAACTTAAAGAAAAAAAACCCTTTTTTTTTCTTCTTGTTTTATAATCTCAAAATTTGTAATTTCTAGATCCATAAGTGAAGATTATGAGTAGGTATTATGATAGGTATTATGATCACTGGGAAAGGCTAGTTGGAGCTGTTATTCGTCGAGAGCAACTCAGGCAACTCAGTCTAGACGATTCTACAAGCACCAGCACAAGATCCTTCGATTCTGATTTTAGTCGTTTTAGCTCAAACGACCCGTCTTTCACTCCATCACCTCTGCACACTAGATTTACCCCTAAACGAGACCCGAGAGACAAAAAGAATGGAAAAAGAAGAAATATATGGAAAGGGCTTTCGATTTTTGTAAGTTTTTTTTTTTTCAAATTTAGACATTTAGAGTCATTTTATTACATCTGTTTCGACTTTATTGAAATCGATCTGTGGTTGAAACAGAGACGTTTATCGTCAAAGGAGTATGAAAAAGATGAAAGAGACGTTCGGTGGGCTACGTCTCAGAGAACGTTGCATGGCCATGAAGCAATGAGAATCAAGATTCCTAGCTATGAAGAGATTCCTCAAAACAAAGATGAGATTGCAAGGTAATTTTGGATCCATTTTTTCATCAATCCAAGCCTTTTACTGCAATTTTGAACATAATTTTTTGTTCTTGTAGGCTTCAAGAGGTGTACACTCTAAAGGGTCATATCGAATCGGTTATGAAGTTGAAAGGCCTAGATATCGATTCAATCCCTCATAACTACACAATTTGAATTGGATGGAAAAGATTAGAAGGTGAAATCCTATATTGGTTTTTATCTTATGATCAAGGAATGAAGTTTTTTTATTGTGAAAATTTGATTTGGGGTTATTTAATAACTTATGCTAACTTGTACTAAAGTGAGAAAATTTATTATAAATTATAGGTATGCATTGTGTGGTGAGGAAACACGAGAAAAGGCTTAAAACGGGCGATATATATGAAGATTATGCAGTGTTGGGAGAGTTTGAAACTAGAGACCATAGATAAATTCTCTTTACTACAAGTTTTCTATACTGCCTCTTGATTTTTAGTTTCACTCAAGTTGTTTCCATGAATTTCATGTTTTTATCAGTTAATGATACAACTTGATACATACTTTGATTGTTATTAAGCCTGTTTTCACTTTATTTTTCCTTTTAGAAGCATCAATAAACCAGGAAGTCATTTTGTCAAAATTGCATTTAACTATTTAAGTCACTTAAGCCTCAACAAATAAATCAGCAAGTCACAATACAATCACAATCATCCATATACATATACATGAACTAAATGGCAATCCTATCACATCAATGATAAAAAATAATCAAGGGCATGATAATCTCTTTCATAGGTTATTAGAGCCGACCTAACCTAAATTTTTCACAACTGAAAAAAAAAACCAAGATCCAATCATGAATTATATTCAACGGATTAGAATAAATAAACAAACCTCTCTATGCATGAATCATGTAGCTTAACAATTTCCTAATCACCAAAGACAATCAAGATACAAAATGCCAATGCTACCAGCAATTTCATAACAACAAACTTGACAAATAAATTAATTTAACAAAGAAAAAAAACAGATCACTTGAACTAAACTTTTATCAGCAAGAACTTAATTAACAACATATGAAGTTCCAATATCACCCCCATATGGAGTTAGACTAGGAGTCGAACCTGGAGATCTCGTCCCAGGGGTATTTCCGGTATTACCATTTCTAATATCCTCGACCATTCTCACCACGTCCCCCATTTTCGGCCTCTGTTCTGGCATTCTTGCCACACAACTCATCCCAATTTGCAACATTGCCACCATTTCTTCCTCTATATTAGGGTACCTCAATAGCTCAACATCAAACACTTCACCGGTCCATTCCTCACGAACCACCGAGTGGACCCACCTGACCAAATGGACCACCTCGTCAACACCCGGTGCATGGACAGGTGATTTTCCGGTTAGGAGCTCCAGAAGTACAACTCCAAAGCTGTAACAATCCGACGGCTGAGATGATTTCCTAGTGTCGGTGATCTCTGGGGCACGATACCCCGTGGTGCGCATCACGGGTGGTGCGATGGGACTCATCAGTGTTGCTAACCCGAGGTCACTCACACAGCCGTGTTGTTGGGAGTTGAGGAAAATGTTTGAGGCTTTTATGTTTCCATGAACGAGTTTTCCGCCGTTTTGTGAGTGGATGTGAGCGATACCTCTAGCTGCACCGATTGCAATCTTTAGCCGTGTTTCCCAATCTAAAGGGATCCTGTTCTCGCCTCTTTTTGCTGCAGAAAAAATGATGAATGCATCAGATTGTTTAAGGATGTGTTTGGATTGAAGGATTCGAAAGCTAAGGATTCAAAGTCGTTTGGGTTATTTGAAGTTTCAATGGATTTCAGATCCCTTAGAATTCATTTTGAACTAGTTTCAATGATTTTGGTGGATTTCAAATAACTCTAGATCCATTTCCTTCAACGAAAATTCATCAATCTAAACACAACCTTAAAATTATTGCTGGTAGAAGCTTTGTTGGTAATACATATAACGGATAAGCACTAGAAAGCCAAACTTAGCAACTTGCGGTTACTCACTTCTGAGATCCCGTGGAAAGCTATGTTTGCCAGCACGTGTATACAAATGTATTATGCTACTAAGCATGTTCTTGTATGATTTAGTTTGGCTATAGAATCACAGACAATTATCTGAATTCGGCAAGCAACATTTGAGAAAGATACTAAGGTATAAGACAGGCAAAATTAAAATGGCTCCATAAATCGCATAATTATTATAATTTTTTGGTAATTAATAGATCACATAATAGTGCAATTTTGAGTTTTAACGTACCATGTAGCAAAGCCGCGACGCTCCCCTGATTATAGTAATCATACACCATTAGCTTTTCATCCTTCGAATAATAATAAGCCCTTAATGGAGCCACATTCTCATGTCTAATACTTCCAACAACCTCCATTTGCTGCTCAAACTCTTTTCTCCCTACAATAACTTCTCTCAATCTCTTCACCGCAACTGTCGATGCATCCTCCAACGCCGCCTTATATGTAGTACCGAAAGTACCCTTTCCTAGCACCTCCGCAGAAGCCCTCAACAAATCTTCGAGGTCAAATACAAGATTACATCCCTCAAAGAAAGTTATCCTCCCAGTCCCATTTGGGTTCTCAGAAACCATCCTTTTCGTAGATTTCTCTTTCTGTGACATGACAGCTGTCGACTTATCATTATCTTTCTTTCTACTAGTAACAATTAATAGCAAAGCAATTAACACGAACGCCACTACAGAGGTACCAATAACAATTCCAAGAACTGCAGATAGACTAAACTTTGATGAATGCTTCTTTGGTGTGGCTGAGGGTATAGGAACAGGAGGAGATGCATATTGAGCTGAAATATTATTCCCCGAAAAAGATGAACTAGGAAATCTATGAAGAGATGGAGGTATATTTCCAGTAAGATTATTGTTTGATAAATCTAACAGTTGCAGACTAGGGATATTGAAATCAGGAATATCACCAGAAAGTGAGTTATTAGCAAGATCAAGAGCTGTCAAATGAGTCAAATTCGAAATTGAAGATGGGATACTCCCGTTAAAACTATTATTCGATAAATTTAACACTGATAGGTTATTCCAAACTGAAAAATCCAGTGGCAATGGACCCTGAAAGTTATTGAACTGGAGATAAAGACCCAACAAACTTCCAAGCTTCAGTAGATCGGGAGGAAAAGGGCCACTAAGAGCATTAGATCTCAAACTCAATATCTGAAGAGCAGATAATCTGCTTAAAGTGTTTATAGGAATTCTGCCTTTGAATCCAATTGCAGGCAATCTAACTGCTATAACTCTTGAATTATCATGATTGCAAGTGACTCCAGTCCAGCTATGGCAAACAGAAGTTCTCTCATCCCAGTTCAGATTTCGAGAGTGGTAAATATTACGGATAAAATCGAGCAAAGCTTGTTTATCCTCAACAGGTTCACTTTTTGCTAGCAAGAAGAGTGTACCATAAACTAAAATTGCTGAAAAAATTAACTTGATATCCATTTCTTCTCTTAGTCTCTTTAGTCAAATTCTGAAATGCTCTGTCTCTTTACTTAATCTCAGCCATCTCTATTAGATATCAAAACAAAAATAATATATATTAAAGAAAAGAAACGACATGATAGTTACCAATAAATAGAAATTAAGACTATAGCCGATTATTTGAATATTCTAAACAATGTTAGGTCAACTAACCAAATTTCAAAGTTAGGTTCATTAGAAAAACAAAAGAAATGTTTTTCTTCCCACCGTCACTGTCTCAGATCAACATTTTATCACTGCTTCGAATTAGTTAATAATTTATAGAATATCTAAATCTCACCATTCCATATCCAAGAATTTCATGCAGCAAACATAAAACTTCACTCACAAATTCTTTTTAAAAAATCAACCACAAAAATTCAGCTGAAAAAAGCTAACACTCACCTTCAATTTAGAGATCACGAAACTTTTTTAGGTTTTAAATTAGTTAATGATTTCAGGATTTTCTGAATATCACAATTTCATAACATATTCAAGAATTTCATGCAGCAAACAAATAACTTCACCCAACAACAAAAAAAACTCGAAAAAGCTACCGCTCACTTCCAATTTCAAAGATCGAAGAACTTTAACCTCCGCCAAAAAAGAATTCCGAAATCTAACACTTTTCTTAAGCTTTAAATTAGATAATAATAACTCGATCTTCTAAATCTAACAATTTCATGCATCAAACAAATAACTTCATTCACAAAACAAACTAAAAAACACAAAAAAAAAAAGCTCGAAAAAGCTAACACTCACCTCCAATTTCAGAGATCAGAGAACTTTAACCTCAGCAAGAATTCTGAAATTAATATAAAAAATGGCGGTTACAGTAACAGAAATTCCAAAACAAAGGAATGTATGCATTATTAAAACCAAAAAAAGTACAGTAGATACAAGAATCCAAATTAACACACACCTGTAAGTAGCTGCAAAGTGCGATGAATAAGAATCTTGTGTGTGATTTCTTACTTGAAGGAGATTAAAAGCAAAGCAGAAAAATGAGTTGGCTTTGTTTTTTATTTAATATTTTGTGAATGAATGAATGAGCCTTTAATGGCGCGGGAAGAGCGGGAGCTGCACGTGCTGTAACGTAACCGGCACAGCTAGGTACTGCACAGAAATATATTATTTATTTTTTATTATATTGGGAAAATTAATCACATTCTCTTATATTACAACAAAGTCCCTAACTTATCTAAATTTACTAATCCACCCCCTCAAGAGGTAGATTTATTGGGAATTTTGAGTTCGAAAATTTATATATGTGTTATTAATTCGATTTATGTTCTTCAAAAATGGATGAAAGTTATAAAATGTGTCAGGTTATTTATTAAGGATCGTGTGAATTAAATAATTTAGTAGTGAAATTTGAGAAAAAATAATTTGAATGAAAATAGTTTGTAGCGTGAGTAGGGATGGCAATGGGGCCGGGTAATTTAAATACCC
Organism: Verbascum thapsus; assembly: GCA_963669365.1. NCBI lineage: Eukaryota > Viridiplantae > Streptophyta > Magnoliopsida > Lamiales > Scrophulariaceae > Verbascum > Verbascum thapsus. The sequence goes on from OY770120.1 coordinate 1,315,461, forward strand.
GTATTGGATTCGTCCCGATGGGGCCGAGTTTGAGTCCAAAAAAATGGGATCGAGTCCGAGTTCGGGTATCAAAAATCAAGACCCGGCCGGGTCCAGGGCGGGTAGCGAGTCCAGCATATACCCGTCCCGGATCCGGACCCGGACTCGGCTCGATTGCATATTTATATATTTTGTAAAATTTTTAATTAATATAACATGATAAAAATTAAGCTACAAGTGGAAGATTGGTCAGTCCTCGTAGTAAGCTACATCCATCTACTTTGGAAGCTTTGATGTGTGCCCGTCGTTGGTTGTGGAATGAGGCAAATGGTATGTGAACTTTTATTTATACTTTAATACTTACATTACACTTTAACGTTTGTGAAATTAATATTAGTTATTAAATTCTATTAGGTACATGTTCATCAATTAAAGGTTTGGATGCTTGTCCTACAATGCTAGACGAGGAAGAAGATGAAGAAATTATTATTGAGACCTCTTAGTTGTTTTATTTCATTTATTTTTTATTTGATATTTGATTTGTTTTCAAATTTGGAATAAACTTGAATTATTTTATCTATTTGGATTTGTCTAATTGTGAATGACTTAACTGTGGTTTATTTTTTTTAATGTATTTTAAGTTTATATTGATTTTGTATTATTTATATTAGTAGTATATTTGTGATCAAAAAATTGGAGAAAGTCAAAATCAAATGTTTTAACCGGGTCCATCGGGTAGGACCCGGACTCGGCGAGTACCCGCCGGGTCCGGGGCAGACCCGGGTATTAACGAGTCCGGAGCGAGTCTGAGTCCTAAAAATCTTGAGCGGGGCGGGTCTCGGGTATAGCATTACCCGCTTCAGACCCGCCCCATTGCCATTCCTAAGCGTGAGGCCGTGATTCCCTTAGAATTTTGTGATTTGTGATGATAAATATGAATTTTGAAATATATATAAATATAAATTTATTAAAAAAATTGAATAATAAGTGGTGTAAATGAAGAAATATCTTAACAAGAGGGACATTTTATGTAACTTTTAGAAAGTGAAAAAAAATTGGTAATTAAAAAAATTTGATATTTGCATAATAAGTGAAAGGTTATGTGTGTAAATTTCCATAATTTAATATTTAGTTAGAATTATTTGCGTTAGGGCCATGGTGGGGGAGAGATGTCACGTAAATGGCACTACTTTGCATGGGTACCGTAAAACAGGGACAACATTTTTTTTGTTATTATTATTATTATTATTATTATTATTATTATTATTATTATTATTATTATTATTATTATTATTATTATTATTATTATTATTATTATTATTGTAAGATTTATTGAGCCAAAAAAGTTTAATAAATGAAATCATAAGTGGTTATATTTAAGACAAATAATTAATTAGCAAAGCGAAAAGATTTGATATTGATCTTAGATAAATAGTGTAAATTGAAAATATTTGTTATTCTATTTACAATAGTTGAGTTTTATCTCTTCTTTTTTATATATAATTAACTGATACATTAAGCAATTTATAAGTTTTTTCCTTTTATTTGGTCTCATCCATATTGTATTGTCTATATAGTTGATGCTGGATTAATTATTTATTTGATTGTTGATGGTTTTCTATAAATTTATTCTGAAGATGGACAATTTTATTATGATGTTCGATTAGATGCTAAAAATTATTCAACACTAAAAGTGATCAATTTAATTCTTCTTGCAATCATTAATTATCTTTAAAAATATAACAATTTTTTAAAATTGTCAAGAACAATTTCTTCAAAACTTTGAAAAATAAAAAATAAAAAATTCACAAAAAGGAGAAAGAAAATGAAATGACTAAACCCCGAATGATTTTGTTTTTGAAAATAATTTTCGAATCAAATGTTTATCATTAAATGAATAACTATAGTTGTTTATGTCTCCATAAATATTATAAATTAAGCAGTTAATTCTCGATCAGTTTATTTTTCCCAATCAAAATATGATGCTAGTAACAAAAATAAAAGAGAAATATCATAATACTCATTTTTTTCCTGATTTTTCACCGGCATTTAATAAGATAAAATATAATTTTACATTTTTAATTCTTTTAAATATAATAAAAATTACATATAATAAATTCATTTAACTAAATTTTCATGATTTATATTTGTTAGAGGTATATATATAACTGCACTCGGTATTAAATTGTGCTTGCATGTGGTGTTTTCATTGCAAAATAATTTAGTTGACTCAATTTTTTAATAAAGTCAACGTGAAATTGCACTATCTATCCACTATTATGCACAAAAATGTCTTAATATATTTATTGATTAAAATAGATCCATAAAACTTTATAGAAATTTAGCTCTTATTGTAAAAATTTCTAACTATAACAAAAACCCATTAATAAATAAAGATGAAATATATTTCTAAATGATATATATTTATCACATTTATATCGTATTCAAGAAAAATACAAGTGAAGTTAGAAGACTATATTTATAACATATTTATATATATGAATCGAACCTAATCTAAATTTGAACAAATTATCAACCATTTTCACTGATTTGGTCAAATTTAATTAATTAAAACATACTACTTTGTTAAATGTATAGGGACTAAGCATCATATAACTACATATAACTATTTAATTAAATATAAACTAAAATTATCCAAATTAACTTATGTTATAGCTAACTTTTTTGGTATAAATAATATAAATTGGATAGTGATGTTACAAAAAATTCAAATAAACTCAAGATTCCAGCTCACATAGCACAAAGCTATCCAGCTAATATTAGACAAATAAGTCGTGTGCTCTCATGGAGAAAGCATTAATATGTATACGTACTAAGTAGTAAGAATTCTTCTAGTGATTAAAATAATTATAATAAAGAACATTATTTTTATATTACAATATTACATTTGGATTTTTGTATATGTCTTCATAAGTTAACATATTCTTCTCAACTCAATTATTTTTAAATTTTATTTTGATCTGGATATGGTTAACTAATTAAATACAATCACATTATTCCGAGACATTTTTCTATTTTTTTTTCCATATACTTACTAAATAATATAATTTGTGGTAACATTTCACACTTGGATGAATTACATTCATGAAATTTATGAATATATTTTATTCGAAATAATCCCGTATTAGTCCTAAGTTTCTTTTAGCAATTTTTATTAAATAAGTGAGATTTTATTATTTTTCTCGATCTATCTCAACTAATATAGAAATTACGAATTTTAGAACTCACTTGAATAATCATTTTATTAATGTGTAATAGAAGATTGTAGTCAATACTCTTGTTAAATGTTTAAAAATAATTTTTAAAACATGCTTGTTAAGTATTAATTAATTGAATCAAGATAACTAGCTAATATATTGTTGATATTGATTTATCGATATATTATATATTATATATTTGATTGATTTTATCTACATAATCCGTATTCCATATCTTGACACAAGATTCTATTACTTATTAGTTATTAACAATATCAGTTGATTTCTAAATTATTATTAAAATATCACATTAAATATTAATCATGTAATTTGATTTAAAAATAACTCATTAAATGGAAAAAATTATCCAAAACGGTGTCATATGGATGCCAAAAACTTATCGCATTTGATTATCATTGAGCCGCTAATGCATATAAAGCCGCGATATATCGACATTTACAGTGTCAAAAGATTACGAGAGAAGAAAAACGAGAAGATAAAGATAGAAATTATTTTAATTAAAATGAAATAACCTGAAATTAAATGAATAAATATCCGGTAACTCAATAAAATAAAACTCGCAAAAATATCGCGAGAAATCCAGACGAGTCTATTTCAGATCTGCAAATCTTTCTTGTAAGTTTTTTCTTCTTTTTTGCATTTTATTTTCACTTTCTCGCCCAATTTTCGTTTCTAATATTACTATTAAATTTTCTGAGAAAACTTGAACAAAATTGGCAGATTTTGAGTTATTTCATCAACGAATTGATTATAATTAGCTAACATATAGTATGATTAATCATGTTATTTATGAGGAACAATTTGCAATTGGTGTCTTGTAATTTGAAGGCGATTGGAGCATAATTATGTTTTATAAATTAAAAAAGTGATGTATTGTGTAATAAAGTTAATAATTTTGTGCAAATGCTTGAAAATTGAAATTTCACACTGTAATTTGATCAGACTTTTCGCCCACTGGACTTTTTCTGACTGTTTATTTTTTTGGTGAATTTGCAGTTTTAGCAGAGCATAGAGGATCACAAAAGTGTATTAATACTAAGTGAGTTGATTGAGTTTTCATTAATTGTGTTAATTTTTTATTGAATTGAATTGTCATTTTATTCCTGTAGTTATTTGCACCATAATTTGGTTTCTTATATAATAGTTATTCAGCATTCTGAAGTTCCTGTTATAAGTTTCAACTGTTTCATGAGCTAATTTTCACTGTAACTCAATGATTTTATAGTGTGTTTATTTCACAATTATATACATGAATTAAATTTCTGTGCATGTATTGTGATAATGTAAGTGTGTACTCAATGGAGTAAATTTGTTAAAAATATGTATTGTTTCGTCGGTTTGTGGCAGTGGTTCGAGAGAAAGACATTTGCTGGGAATATGCTGATAGGTTGGAAGGAAACAAGGTGAGATGCAAATTCTGTGATAGAATTCTTAATGGTGGCATTAGTAGATTAAAACATCACTTATCTCGACTTCCTAGTAAAGGCGTAAATCCATGCACCAAAGTAAGAGACGATGTGACTGACAAAGTAAGAGAGCTCATAGCATCGAAGGACGATGGTAAAGAAACTTCGATTATTAAAAGGCAAAAAATTCCAGTTAGTTCTCCTGTAGGTGTAAGTATCTCATCAGGGAAGTCCCTCACGGCTGTGGAATCATCTGCACCGTTGATTGGGAAAGTGTTCCCATCGATCACACCGTTGAATTCTTGTAAAAATGACCAAGAAAATGCTGAGCGAAGTATAGCTCTTTTCTTTTTTGAGAATAAGTTGGATTTAAGTGTAACTCGTTCTTCGTCTTATCAGCAAATGATCGATGCAGTGAAAAAGTGTGGTAATGGATTTATAGGGCCATCTGCTGAAGCTTTGAAGACAACATGGTTGGAGAGGATAAAATTGGAAGTGAGTTTACATTCGAAAGATATTGAGAGAGAGTGGGCTATGACTGGTTGCACTATTATTGCAGAAACATGGACAGACAAGAAATCGAGGGCTATAATTAATTTCCTAGTTTCGTCCCCTTCGGGAACCTTCTTTCATAAGTCAGTTGACGCGTCACCATATTTTAAAAATATTAAGTACCTCTCTGATTTGTTTGATTCCATTATTCAAGATTTTGGCCCGGAAAATGTAGTGCAGATTATTATGGATAATGCTTTGAACTGCACCGGCTTGGCAAACCATATTGTTCAGAATTACGGATGTATCTTTGTGACACCTTGTGCTTCACAGTGCATGAATGGGATTTTGGAGGAGTTCTGTAAGGTAGATTGGATTAATAGGTGTATTTTACAAGCACAAATTGTTTCGAAGTATATATACAACAACTCGGCGTTGCTTGATATGATGAAAAAGTTCACCGGAGGAAATGAAATCATCAAAAGCGGCGTTACAAAATTTGTTTCCAATTTCCTCTCTTTGCAATCTATGCTAAAGCAGAAATCGAGGTTGAAGCATATGTTCAATAGCCCAGAATTTTCCACAAATTCAGCTTTTGCAAATAAGCCCCAGACATCAACTTGTGTTGGAATTATTGATGATAATGAATTTTGGAGAGCTGTAGAAGAGAGTGTTGCTGTTTCTGAGCCGTTTTTGAAAGTAATGAGAGAAGTGTCGGGAGGAAAATCTTCAGTAGGGTTTATTTACGAGATGATGACTAAAGCAAAGGAGTCTATAAGAACTTATTACATTATGGAAGAGATTAAATGTAAGACATGTTTGGACATTGTGGATAATAATTGGAAGAATCATCTCCATTCGCCTCTACATTCGGCTGCAGCGTTTCTGAACCCTAGTATACAGTATGATCCAGATGTGAAATTTCTTGGATTGATCAAGGAAGATTTTTTTCGGGTTCTTGAAAAGCTTCTTCCTACACCTGAATTAAGGCGTGATATAACCAATCAAATTCTTTTGTTTACGAGGGGAACTGGGATGTTTGGATGTAGCCTTGCAAAGGAGGCAACTGACACTGTTCCACCTGGTAAGTTTTTGATGTTCAGATCATAGCTTATGTGACCTTTTCTTTCGTTTCATTGCGAATAGTTTGTTATTTGTCTGTGTAGCTCATAAACTAGGGATGAGAATGTTGAATGTTATATGAGGAAAAATGCTCATAGTAAAAGTATATTACAATTCGGCCCCTATTGATAAAAGCAAATTAAAGTTTTACCCCTATTTTATCGAGTTGTCAGAATTTGACGGGGGGGTGTCTTGGTAATTTGCAGAATTTCTGAGGACTCATAGTAATTACTAGGAGTGGCAAAATGGTTCCGGGACCGTGGTTCCAACCCAATTAAACTAGTTTGGTTGGGTTGGTTCCTAAAAAATTATTTATGGTTCCTAATTGGTTCCAACTTGGTTCCAAGTTGGGTCCAACTAATTTCAAATTATGCCCAAACTGCTTGCCAATAATCTAAATTATAAAGAACAAAATGTAAGGTATTAAGTCGGGCTGAGCTTGGTTTCCTTTCGGGTTGATTTCGGTTCCGTTTTGGGTTGAGTTGGTTCCACCTTAAAACCATTTAAAAACCTAACACATTTAAGAACCGAACCGTTGGAACCAATCCAAATAATTACCACCCGATTGCCACCTCTAATAATTACCCATGTACACGGTATTAACTCGTGATAAATGAATGCAGGCATTTGGTGGGAACAATTTGGCGACGGTGCACCCATGTTGCAACGAGTGGCAATACGAATACTCAGCCAAGTATGCAGCACTTCAACTTTCGAAAAACAATGGGGGACATTTCAACAAATACATTCTGAAAAGCGCAATAAGATCGATAAGGAAACATTAAACGACTTACTATACATATATTGCAATCTCAGATTAGAAAAGTCTTTGAAATCTAATTCTACAGAAGTGGATGCCCTTCAACTGGATGACATAGATATGACTTCAGAATGGGTAGAGGAGACTGAAACTCCGAGTCCTGTACAGTGGCTTGACCGTTTCGGTTCTCTGGAAGGTGGGGATTTGAATACGAGACAGTTTAATGCTGCTACGTTTGGCGCAAGCGATCATTTATTCAATTTTTAACCTTTTGGAGTTCATGTTTTGGCAAGTGAAATGGCTGTAGGTGTACAAAAGTTTGTATTTAGTGTTAGATTGTGTGTATTGAGCTTTTGTGATTAGGGACAATTGTAATTGTATACATGATTTTTGCTCATCTATGCAATAGGATTTTTGGTGGATATTGTGAGCCCTATCTCATGTATTATTATAATTGTAAGTTTGTAACTGAACTTGTTAAGAATCACTAGTTTAATGCTCCATGCTCTTAAATCATCCCAATCTACATCTGAATAGTTGCAAAATGTTGATATAATTGTCATGGTAGCTAATATTCATTATCCGCAACAGAGCAGTAAGACTAAACAATGTATACCCACAATCAAAACCAAGCAAATGATGAGAAAAAATGTAATTACTCGCCTGAAACTGTTATATAATCATACAATATATTTTCAGAACACACTTTACAACAAAAACATATATATTTATGATACTAACAACGAAACTCGTATCACAACGACAACAGAATGTCAATTCCTCTTTTATATTTTTTCAGGATGCACTGTTGAGAAAATGAGCCAGTGCCTTGTCTGTGTCATTATCATACATGAGTAATGCTTCAGCAACATTGTTGGATGAGAATCCCATTTCTCGCAAGAGAGTATACCCAGTGGCAAATTCCTTAACCTGAGGACACGAAAATATAATCATCACGAGTTAATCATACCTTCTAAATGCAATATAGCCATGGTTAATCTAGCAACATGTTGTCTCAATGTTGCAGTCGTATTCAAAATAAGTGATTCTAAAAAGTTATACATATGCCCAACAACATCTAGATGACATGAAAAGAATCTTCTTTTTCTTTTATCATTACTACGGGATTTGCACGAAAGCTTAACACAAAATAAATGTTGCATAAAAGAGCAGTGATGCCTTATTCTCATACAGATGAAGATCATTGTAAGAGCTAGACAGTTTTTCTTTCTTTCTTTTCTTCCCTCCCATTTCTATTTTTGCACTGTGTGTGTGCATGTCTGAATATGAAGGTTAAGGATTGAGAAAGTATAGAGAATGATAATACCTTGGTGGGATTGTCCCCATAATTTGCAACTGCAAGTGGCACAGCCTCCCTGCTAAGACCCGCTGCTATATATTTGCTTACTACGGGATCTGCTGTAGAACCCTACATTCAAAAGCCAATTTATTCCACGGCCATGCATCAATTTAGAGATACCAACTATGTTTATTCAGTACAGAACTAGAATATAGACAATACGAGCTGAAAGCCATAACCCATAAGCTAAACAAACACAGCACACAAGTAAAGATCAATTTCAAAATGACAAGCCTAATATCATCCAGACATCAAAATTTTCCCTCAAAATGTGTGCTATAGCAGGGATTACCCTGTCTTCTTTAGCTGATTGAAGCATTGAGATTAAAAAAAAATTCTTTTTAACTTTATCTTTGAAAACCATAAATCAACTGTGAGAAAACATATACAGCAATAAAACGAATGCTCACATAAGAAGACGTCGGTTCAGTGGCCTTAGGTGGACCCGTATCGATCCCGAGCCTGCTCCAGTTCGGGTTTTCCTTCACTGCTTCAATTAAAACATTCCTCTCAAAATCGAAATCGAAGTGGAAATTACTTCTCGGAATCTCCCCCACTTGTGGCAACAAGGAAGGCTACAAATTTCCCAACCAACAAGGATTCTACTTCAGCAATAATACAAATCCGACAAATAGTATCCACTAATTTCAATCAACAAAAAGGACGTACCGGAGGCGTAATTCGATACTCCGGTTTTATAGCAACCCTAATCCCAATCCCAGCTCCGGCTACAAATCAAATAAAATAAATACACTTATCATTAACGAATTACAGATCGTATATATAAGTAATAAGAAGGTTAAGAGGCGTACAACTGGAACTAGGAGGGGGTGGCGGTGCATGGTGAAAAGGAGGATTTCTTCCGGCAGAGTTAGGGTTTGCGCCGCTGACCCTGGGGTAAAGCGACGGCGTCTGACCGTACATCGGATGTGCTGCGGCGGACGATGAAGTGGCGGCTGCTGGCCTACCGTACGGCGGTGCGTTTGATTCGTAGGATGATGATCCAGTTCGTGTTCTGAAATCGTACTCCATTTTTTGGGGAAAATTCAATTATGCGTTTGATTTGATTTGATCGGAAAATGTTTATTTATTTAATATATTTTGGAATACAAGTGAAACAGAATAAAATAAAAATAAAAGATAACGAAATTATGCAATTTCGTAATTGTGATGTTTAATTGCAGTCTAATGGGCCGTGGGCTTTAGAAATGGACCTACATTTGGTTCTTAATACAAGGGTTGTTGTTTGTTAATTAAAAAAATAGTGTGTGTTTGGATTGAGCGATTTGAATTTAAGGAGAGAATTTGGAGGAAGAATTTCAAATGATACTTAAAATTGTGTCATTTAAAATCCACCATAGTCATGGAGAAAATAGGTAAAAATGAATGACAAGGAATTTGAAATCCACCGCAGCATAAATTCATCCAAACAAACATAAATTAATTTGTGGACGAATTTGAAATTCCTTCAATCCAAACACACCATTAGTATTTTCTAATATTTTAATTTGATTTCATTTAAATCCTATTACACACATTTATTCATAAATTTGATTCTCCTAAATTAACATCTGATAACAACCATAGAACAATACTACACAAAAACTCTACAAGAGATCTTTTGGCAAGTTAACCACCATAACTTGGCTCATAATATATGTTAGAACCTAGATGTTTCTCAACACGAAAAAATTACATTCACCACCAGTCGACGAAAATAAGTACATGTTTCCTAATGACTACATCCCGATTAACATAATTACTGTTCAAGGTGTATCTCATATACTATAGTTTAAGCAGAAACCCATCAAATAAATTTTCCAATCATATCTGTAAAGAATAGAAGAAACTCTTGTTGCTTGTATTGTTGTTATCAGAATCCTGATGAAATTATACACCTGAACATAAAGCTCCTGAAATGAAACAGCATAATTCGTTCACGTTAGATATTACGAAGTTAAGAGAAATATATGGGTCGAGTTTTTAAAACCACCACATGAGAGATAGAGAGAGACCTGAGGACCAAGATGAACAGCAAAATTTCCTTTCATCAATATGTTTGACATCAGCACCGATAAACCAGGAACCCACGCTGACGTCATCATGAGCATAAGCACGGAGAATTGATCTACAACCCAAACAAATTAGGTTATTTTTGCTTCTTATGGTTAGGGGTGTCATTGGGTGGGTAAGACCCAAACCCAGACCCAAATATAAGCTAAGTTACTTATGGTTTAGGATTTGAAGGTGGTCTAGGTGAGTAAAGCCTGAGTTTACCTGTTGATTGATATGAACTTAGCCAAAGCCTGGGATATCACAAACATCTCGCCTGAAGCATGGCGAAAATAACTGTTCACAAAAACAATATATGTTAAAGAGGTCAAGAATGTATGAACTAAAGAAATGTGAACTATTCTGGGATTGCTACTAATGTTTGATTACCCCCACCCCGCAAAACGGATATATATATATATATATGATACTTGAATTGGACTTACGATAAGTACCAAGTAATATGCTTACGTTTTCCCATCTCCAAATTTCCACCAATCAGGTTCATACCATTTCTCGCCCCTGCCAAGTTACGAGGGAACACAAATCTCTTGAGAAATGTATACAATATGTGACATCAAGATGCACTAACTACTTCAAAATTTCTCAAACGAGTCAAAGTTAAGTCAGTCAAATGCACCTTTCAGAGAAAACTTCTCCTGATTTCATACAACCAATATATACACGAGGCTTGTCCAAATGTGCAGCAAGTGTACTTCCCAAGGCATCTGTAGAGAAAATACATAATCATTTCATATATCATACAACGCTTTCAAGAATTTATGTGGTACTCTGGAAGACAAAGCTAGAGAGTTATATTAAATCAGAATTATCGCCAATCATGTGGATCATGTAGAAATATTTTGCTGGTAAATGTACTTTGCACCTACCAATATTTACATAGACATCATCATTGACTTTTGCATAGAAGTCAGCATCCCAATTTTCTGCAGCGTGAGCGAAGAATAATTTTGTCTTGTTTGGTAGTTCCTCAGGTGCCTCTACATGATTTTCCTAAAGAAAAATTTTGAAGAAAAACTTATCAAGTATACTTGTAAGAATATATGTCAAATAGAACCCTAGAATTGATTTAAAGGAACAAAATTAAATGGCAATTTTGCCCAAATAATTAAGTCATTTCAGGAATCAATGACATCTTCAAGTTTTGCATTATTAGCTCAAACAACTAATTGCTAATTGTTTATAATACAATCATTACTACTAGAACACTGCCCGTCGAAAACTATCCGCTCAATTATCCTATCTTTCCTATAAAGAGACAATATGCCAAGTTTGTAATATAATATCCATAAATATAACCCCCAATGAGATCAATGAAGTCAAACAACTTACAAGAATAAAAAAGTCATTTGTTTGTTTGTTTTCGTTATCAATGCTCCTGTCCAAGCTGTCTCCTCGACTCGCACTGCAAATTACAAACATTGGCTGAAGAAATCTAAATTGATCTACCACATGTAAAAATGTAGGTGGGAGTACCTTCTGCCAATTACAAAACGAATAATGATTCCCTTCTTCTGCTCCAGCTTATTCAAAGTTACACCTGTACATATAATAGTAGTATTTCTATGATGTGATCTCCCCAAAAACCATAATATAAATACACACAAGATATTGGACAATTCGACCCTATAAAAAATTCGACTGTCATTCATGTAAGAAGTCTACATTGAGCAGGTAGTCAACTGATAACAGTTGGAAGCCGGTAATTAATGTAAACTGAGATGAGAAGTTATATTACTTCAGTGATAAGCACCCTATTTACATTCCTATTATATACCAAGAAAGAGTAAACAATGCATGTGTTGATACAATATCAATTCTTTGAATGAATATTTCAAGCAAGAGAATGCTTGGAACAAAAACACCAAAGAACAGCTTTTGAAAAGCTTGAACTAATAGATTGCATTCATCCAACAGCCTATATTATCTCCAGACCAAAATGATTTAAACTTCTTCAAAACCTTTATTATTGAGGTAGTACCTAGAAAGCTGACTGATATGACAATTTTGTTCTACAGCAAGTATGTATCGAAGGAAAATGAGGGAAACACATTCATATTATTGAATCTCGAACTTCCAGCCAACCAAGGAAATTTTTGGTTTCCACATCCAGCATCATTTCTGCTTCCACTTATGGACTCATAATGAAATATAAGTAGACGTTCAAAAACTTCTGACGTGTTTTTGCAGCCAAACTGAGTTCAACAATTGGGAAAAATAAAGATAGCGTGAGAAGTTATAACATACCAGTGCCCATCCATGCCTTTCGTATGGCGTCTCTGTTGCTTTTACGACCAAACCCTGTGAGTATTCCTATCACTACGAGTGGCCTTTTCTTAGGAGTTTTATCTGTCCCAGATAAAAGCTTTGAAACAAAACCCTCCTGTCTGGCAGCAGCAAGTTCCATCTCCAAGCCTGATAGTTTCTTCTGTTGTTCCCTAATAGTCACTGGGTTTTAGTGAAAATTGCAAATAATAAATTCAGGTACCAAAGCAACAAGCTTATAAGGACGAAAGTATTTCACCTGCACTCTATGATTTTCCATGAGTCATCAACTGACATTACAGTTTTTCCCTGAATATTGATAAAAAAAATTACTTAAGCTGTCAATCTGTAGAATCCAGCAAGCATTTTAGAATGCTATCAACATAAAAGAAAAACAGGTTCCGAAAATGTAACCATCCACATGAATTAACGGCATGTGATGTCGTATATTTCAGTTCACAAGTCTATTAACAATAAATTCCACAATTATGGTCTTTAGCAATAAATAACAATAAAAGAAGATTTAAGAAGTATTTCAAATACATTTGAGAAATGCTATTATAAGTTAAGACTGCCCAAATGACGTTGATTCACCTTCTGCCATTCTAGATATAAGTTCGTATATTCATTACTACATCATCTTTGCAATATAAAGATACAGGTCCATATTTTGTCATCTTTATGTCTTCCCCAGACATTTACGCATAAAGTGAGAAATTACTGATTACCTAGTGTACTTAGCAGTTCCATAGTTGTAAAGAAACAAAAGCAAAATGCAGCATGTATGAAAAATTGAAATAGATGCAGACATATTATCTCCAAATTGACATCCAAAATAACAATTTATATTACTACTACAAGCAAAAGAATACCATCCTCAATGAATGACAAAAAATTGTTACCTGACCAGTTATTCTGTCAAGCTCTTTCGCCAAGTAAACCCTGTTCTCCGCATCCTGCCACAATCTGCGTACATAATTCAATACATCAAATTAACACTTTTGCATTCTCTAGACTCTTTGTAAAGGCTTCTTTTCCTTCTTACGGTTTGAAAATTGTAACGCAAAAAGAGACAAATGAATCATCACTAGATAGTTAACATAATGCAACTCCACCACCAGAAATCCATAATTGTACAGTGTTCTAGTTTATCTATTTATCGCTTAAATATATATATAAAACTAAGGCCATTACTACATAGTTAGAATCTAATAAAAGGGTTTTCTCAATTTGCCTGTCATGTCATTCGCCATTTCTCTACTAGTATAAAATCCAGAACAAATTAGAAGGAAAAAGAGAATAAAAACTCATAGATTTAAAGTTGATATAATCCAATTCCAGCTCCAGAAATCAAACGCACAAGGACTCATCACTTATATCTTAATTTCACCAAGACTTAAATAATTAAAACTCAACTGCATAAACCTAACAAACTAAAAAAAAAACAATCATTCCAGAAATGTTAGCAACTCTATATAAACAATTAAAAAAAAACTAACCGTCCGGCGACGTATAGAGACGCAAAAGTTGCGAACATAGAAAGCACTAGTGTCGAGATTCGAGATCGAATCACCATTCCTGAGAATCGCACATTCGATCCCTTGCTCTGCATTTGCTTCTCTCTTTTTTACTTCAACCTATATCCTATATTCGATTCCTGATTTCAATCCGGACGATCCGGATGAATAACCGAATCAATAAAAGTTACGCGATCAATCAAACAGCAACTACTTCGCCACTGATTTGAAATTTGGATCGAAAAGAAAACCGAATGAAACGTACAATTGTATAATCAGAAAATGATTAGGAATTTCCAATTTGGAGATCCCAGTGATATATGCAGGTCTATGAATTTCAGTGCCGAATAATATAAATTGAAAAGGAAAAGGCAAGCAATTTTTCAGTTTTATTTTCAAGACGGGGGTGTGTAGTGTGTGTTAAACCTGTCGAAAGAAGCTAAGAATTTTCTATTCTAGATTTGTCCGTTATTTTATTATACATTACGTATATATATATTTAATATATACATTTAATATATGCAAATATTTTAACACGTAACAAACCTCTAAACATATATGAAAAAAAATGAAATACGAATTTAAAATAGAAAATTATATCATATGTCAAAGATGTTAGCGTCTGTTTGGATTATTTTTGTTTTTGATGTTTTGCAAAATAGTTTTGTAGAACAGTTTTATCAAAACAATTTTGCAGCATAAATAATGTTGAAATCCTGGTTGACTAGCTTGGAGTGTAAAAGTGTTCTGTAAAACTTAAAAACAGATACAACATGTTCTGTAAAATAGCAAATTTTGGAGTTTTATTATTCAAAAACATAAAGTGGGAACAAGCCCAACCAATCCCATTTTTCATATTTTTATTTTGCAAAAACAAAAACACACTTTAAAAACAGCCATTCAAACAGGCCCTTATCTATTGTGTTTGAAAAATAAGTGAAAAAGGGAAAATTAAACAAGGTCTTGGATAAGACTAGGGGGAGTATCTACACGATTTAGAACAATGTGGGATGAATTTTAAATTTTCAAAATTTGAAGGGTCTAAATTACTATTAGGAGTAACTTAACCACGTAAAAACAATTCTTCACACCAAACTTTTGAATATCAGTTTTAGCCTATTGGGTCCATGTTTGAATAGCTAAAAAGTCCAATTTCTTAATGGGCTTGGGCTATAAACTTTATCTTAAATAAATTAAAATAGAGCATGAAGCTTGTTTCTTAGTAGGTATTAAAATTTAAAATTGAATGACATAAGCCCATTTATTAGAATTACCAACAAAATAACAAAAGCCCAATTTAAGTACCACACAAAATATCCAAAAGTCAAATTTTTTTATAACTTTTTTTTTGTGTCATTTTTTTTAAACTGTCGAAATAATGGGACAATTCCAGTAGAGTTGGTCACAAAATAAATTTAATTACAATTCGATTCCCTTTGAAGAAATGTTTATTTAAGAAATAACATTTGACCCATCAATGTCAATCTCCTTCATATTCCATTTTATTTATTTCCATATTACGTTGATGGTGAATAATAATATACATTGAATTTGCCTCTTGGCATCAAGCTATGATTATGAACATAAGTGACACAAATTACGTACCAATTTGTAAAACAGCTTTATATACTTTGTCTTCTATTGAATAATCAACATCGTCACATGCCTTACAATTACAACATCGTATTCAGTTTGTATTTGAATTTGTTTGGTATCGAGTGGAAAAGACAATGTGTACGAGTTTAGATGCAAAAGCAAATTTGATGTCTATAATTCTTTTTAAAGTTTAATTTATTTTTTTAATATCAAAAATCATGTTTTGACAAAACTATATTTAATTTGATTGGTGATATAGCATAACCTCGTAGACGACCCAAGGTCCCTGAACCTCGTAAGGGACCATACGACCCTAGTACAAATATTGAGGCTTATTTACCTAAAGGTCCCTAATCTAATTGTGCTTATTTGCATTACACTACCTAACCCGCGTGTTTTTATCGGGTCAAACCCAGTGTAGCCCTAACCCGGGCAATCTGGTACGTACATTTTGGGGACACGTGTAAACCATCCCGCCGATCCCGCATTCGTCCGTACATTGGGTACTGTACCTATAAATAGTGCCATTTAATATTAAGAAAAGGGACTTTTGACTTACTGAACAGTACCTCGAGAGTACATAGTACGATCTGACAGTACGTTCCCATTATTCTATAAACCGAGTTAAGAGCCTCGTATATGACCTTAATCACAATCTTGAACTACGTTTAGACTTGATCCTAATAGAAAGGTACGTAGGTAGCTCAGTGTGTCTGAGTGCAGTCTATATCCTTTATACGACCCTCCTAGGTCTTATTCGAGCCTCGGCTTGATTTGGCCCGTAAGTATTTTACGAGTTATATCAATTGGAATTAAAACGTGAGTCAAAATATGAAACGCGTTACACTAATCATGACATTAATCATACTAAGTTTTGTTAAATTAGATCCGAATTAAAACTTTCACTATCGTTTAATAAATAACACTTTATTCTTTTAGAGTTTGTACTATTTCATTGTGGGACCAATGTTTATGACCTATAATTATTGTTGAAATTGTAAATTTTATTATTTATTAAAAAAAAAAAATTACCGTGTTTTTCCAAAATAATGTTCAAATTGTGCTAGTCCGAATTTTGGGGTCCTACTTGTTGCAATGATTTTAGACCATGTTTGTTTACGTTTTCAAATCTTACTTTCTAGATCATAACATCAATAATGTCGACCACACATTGATTACTACAATTATTATTTATTTTTCCTCTTTCATACTTTACAATATTTTTAAATTTATTTTTATTTATTTATTTATTTATTCACATAAACATTAAATAACTTAATCACTCAACACATCAACCTATTATTTATTAAATTTCCTATATTTTACTAGTCTCAACCTTTTTCCAAAAATATATACAAGTGAAATCATATTGTTTAATACTAATAATACTCACATTATAGGGGTGTACATAAACCCGCCCAATCCGCCCGAACCGCTCAAACCAACCCAACCCGCCCGCAAACCGTCGGTTTTAAAATTTTAAAAAATAGTGGCGGTTTGATATTCTTGCCACCCGCCACTTCCCGGTCGGGTGGTGGATTTAGAATTTGCAACCCGCCTAAACCGCAACCCGACCGCTAGTTATATATAATGCACACAAATTATATTGTAAGGATTAACAACAAGCTTTTTAAAACAATATATATATATATTTTTTTTTTCTCGCAACGATAATTTTATTCATATTTATATTATATATTTTACTTTTATTTGGTAAAAGAAATTAAATATTTTGTTCGAACACTTATTTGTATTCTACTTTAACAAAGTTTTATCTTTGCAACCAAGAAAATATGTTATACATACTTATTATTAAATTTTTATGAGATTTTAGTTTATAATAATATTAAAATATTTACTCATTATAAATTATGATTATTTGAATATTATTTATAACACACTTGATTTTCTTTATCCACCAACTCACTTTTTAAATTAAATTTACAAGGAGCAATATATTTTTATAGTGAAATAATAACTAGTTAAACGACAAAAAATTGGAAAGACATAAAACCGCCAATCCGCCCGCCAAATTCATTAACCCGACCGAACCGAACCGCGTGGTTTGAAAAGATAATTATATAACTTTGGGTTGCTATTTTGTCCATCCGCTCGTGTCGGGTCGGGTTGATTTTTTACTTTAAAACCGCCCGAACCCGACCGCGTACACCCCTAACTCACAATACGTTTCATATATATTATTAATTTGACACAAATTATATTTGTCAACAAGATGATTTAAAAAATGTAAATAAACACAATACATATCATTTTACATAAATTTCATAATTTAGATTTAAAAAAATTAAAACTCAAACTTAAAATATAAACAAACACAAGTAGTTATTCATGCATATATTTATATTTAAATTTATTAATAATCACATATGATGATTTGGGAAAATTAAGTCCACATATGATATGCTTCTACACCAATACCCACCGCCCTCCGTTTTTACTACTTATCAAGATTTGTCGGCGCATTTATCATCACTTGACCAATTTTCATATTTAATTAAATTAAATAGGATCTTGGATCCCCTTAGTATAGTTTAATATATTATAAGATCTTTATGAATCTCTATTATTGAATGCCATTGACATGTATTAAACTTATTAAATATTTTTAAGAATAGAAATTAATGGATACAATAATGGTTTTTTTTTTTTGGAATTATAGGAATATCAATCATATTAAAAAGAACAATTTATTAAAACACCCCTAAAAAATTTGTATCCAAGAACCATTAAAAAAAATCGATATCCATTCCACAAACTTGTCACTTCAAAAGAAAATTAGGCTTAATAAATGTATGCACCGAAGTCTTTTAGATTAAAAAATTTAAGCAATTATAATTTTGTATATATTATTTAGTTTGAACTTTATATCAATAATTAATACTAATTATTTTTTACTCTTAAATTTTCATATTTTGTAATCTCTTTACAAAATTTAATAATTTCTATTTCTAAATAATTACCATTTTAAAATAGAAAATACAGCCTATGAAAGTATTTAAAATATAATAAAACATAAATTACATATTATAAGATTTTTATGAATTTGAAGATAAATTATCAAATTTTAACTTAATAAATGAATGGTAATTTGGTCCAAGAAAATATTAGTCCTAAATATTAAAATCGAAAAATACTATATATCATTCACCGGTTTAATATATTTTTCACTGTCTCTTGATTTAGAAGGTATGAATGTAATAAATTCATTAAAATCAATTAGTTGCAAATGGTTTCTTACCAAAATTAGGAGATTGCGAAAAATTAATTATATATAAACAAATGGTATATAACATCATTATTTGACTTAATTTCATGAAACTTCAAACATATGGTCAAAAGGGTCATTAGATAAAGTGGATTAATATTTACTAAAGATCAAAAAACATGATAGAAGATTATGTAACTCATTCAAATTGAATAACACCTACATTCGATAAAAAAAAAATATTTAATTTTAGTCCCAAGTTTTAATACGTATCTACATTAGGAGACAAGACTAATGTCTATTATCATAAATTTATTAATATCTAACTTATAATTCATTCGCATAAAATAACAAACTCAACATTTTCAATAAAGTTAAAACTTACGACAAATCAATCAAAAAATCAAAATAAAAAAATAGACGTATTATATTAAAAGCTGTGTACGTACTTTTGGTAGGTTTGGTACTAATTTGTAAATGGCCCACATTTCATTTTGCTCTTTAATTTCTGGCCACATCATTATAAAACGTGTACAAATTGGGCAAATAATTGGGTAAATTTTTACCATAATATTATGGTGAGGAATTATAGATTTATGTTCATTTAATTAATTAATTTGCGTATAAATTATTTGAAAGGAGGCATATAATATTTTATTTTGTATTATTCGTATCTATTTTCGTTTATTTCGATAGAAAGAAAATAAACTTTAAATATATCTCACATCACAATTAAAGAAAAAAAAACGTGTGAAAGACAGAGATTATGACTTTACCGATTGACCATTTATTTTTATTATTTTAATATATGTTATGAAAATGAAATATTGGAATACTGCAAAATCACTAATAACTAATTCATAAATTTTCACAATATTTACCATAGAAATTGTTGCAGTTTTAATATGTTTTGACTCAAGCCCATGTTTTTTTTTTTTTTTAAATCACAATAGAGATAAAACATAGGAGTAGTAACTAGTAAGTTGAGCCATGATTAATCAATTATAAGCTTCTTACAATACTTTGTATTAATCAAATATGTATTAAAATTCGACCAATCAATTAATGTGTGACAAAAATCTCAGATGATCAAATTATATGTTGAATTTAGGCAAGTTAATAAAAATTGAATACATCTACATCATCATTTATGTCTGGTTGGAAAATGTTTGTATAAAACTTTGCATTCATATATCAATCACTATTTAAGCATATTATCTTATTGTGACATGACTTGTTTTGGACAATTTAAGACTTAACAACCAAATTTACTATCATATTTGGATGATTATAGGTAATTTTTGAAGGGTTCAATTTTCAAAAAACATTACTCCATATTGTTTAAAATATATATAGACTCTATAAATAATGTATATAATAATATCATATTCTAAAGAATATTTGTGTTGAATAATTTTCAAAAATTGAAACCCCAAAAACTAGAAAAATGACCAAATATTTTCCATACTCATTGGAAAAGACCAAAGTATAGAAAATAAAAGTGTTAGGTGGTGGCTTTAAATGAGCATAAATAAGTGGTAGGTGTTCATAAATCTAGTCAAGCATATGGCCCTCTTATTATGTAGTTTTCGTTACGGGTGGCATATATTGGTACTACATAAAGCAATTTTTTGGGAAAATTCTAGTAAGTCTTTTATAGCCTGATATATACTCTCGATTATATTTTGTGGCTCTCGAGGTTTTAAGATTATATACACGATATAATTATATAAATACATAGATTTCATGTGTATATTCACACAGAGTGTGTGATATAGATTTTTTCGGGACTCCAAATCGAGCCGTTAAGTATCACTTATATATTATGTTCATATATTTTGTGGTAATATGAACAATCGAACTTATGTTTGATTTATGTTGATTTTTAAGATACTTGAAAAATAGTACATTTTCTTCTAGTACACAAGTATGGTGATATAAATATATCAGTACCATTATGGTATCATTATTTGTAGTCAATAATAACAATAAATATTAGTACTGCAACTATTATCTATATCTGAATTATAGTATCAATATCTAATAAAGAAAAAAAGAAAAAAAAAAGCAAGAAAATAAATGCGAAAGAGAAAAGGGGACAAAAAGATTTTTTTTTATTGTACATGTCTAGTATGGTTAACAGAATAGGGTGGAACCATTATTTACCATTATAGAGACTAATATGAATCAAAAGTAGTTCAATTTACAATATATATATATATATATAAACTAAAATTAAATAATGATGCGACTAATTATTTTAAATTTTGAAATATCAGAATACAATCATTAGTGACGCATTTCCAAAATCATTCAATGGGGGTTAATCATAATGAGTATGAAAACACGTACGGGACTTATTTTTGGTTTTTATCTGTAAAAAATATAAAATATACCATGTGAAAAACAAATAGAATGTCAATAATTTTTCCTATATTGTCTTAAAAATAAAATAATAAAAACCAAGACCATTGTAATTTAAAAGCTGATAACTTTTGGCATTCACGAATACGTGTGCCATGACGCCATTCTAAGCCATATCCATAATATGCATGCAATCATAGATACATATAGTTCATCTATACATATGCGCATATACATATATGTAGATACACATATATATATACAACACATATATATACATGTATACATACAAATACATACGCATATTGTGTCATTTGAGGGTTTTTGATTTCTTCTTAATTTGTATCGAGATGTCAATCTCATTCTCATTATCCATCTTGTGAGTCTAATAAGTGGATCTTTAATCATACTTTAATTGTAATTAACAAAAATTGCCCAAGAATACACCTCATTAGAGCTATAAATTATGGCCAACTCTTATGACTTCAATTTTACAAGTGATTTTCGTGGCTTTCGAAAATCTAATTCTATTAAATATAATGTATATATTTTGATAGATTATACACATATTTTTAAAATATTTTATAATAGATATCGCCGGATACTTAGACTCTTGATAGTCATCTAAAATTATATGATATGAATATTAATCGTAGAGTCATAATTGAAACTTGAATTGATTATAGATGTATTTATTGATTTATGTTTTAACTTAATTATTTTGCTTGGATCTAAGTATAATATAGAATATTACAAAGAAGAAACAATACTGTTATTCAAGAACATGCATTCCTAAAAAAAAAAAATGAAAGATGAAGTAATTTTAACAAAAGAATCCCAATATGCTTAGGATTAATCAAATCATTATCTAAATAAAAAATATTATTCGTAGTAATTATGTGAAGACAAATCTAATGTGGTGGAGTAAGTTATTGTCAACATTTATTTAACTTTTTGTCATGTTTGAAAATTTGTATTTGTACGTATGTACTATGTATGATCTATATAATCGAATAAAGTTTTAATTGAGTTCAAAACAATTAAAAAATAAACTAATGTCATACAATTAGCCAACCAATACCAAACATCATATGCCCTTATTAATTGCCATTTATAGATAAATTCAAGGTAAAATAATTATTTTTTCTATATTATTTTCGAAATAGTTCGATAATATGAATAACTCTATTATTAGGCCTAAAAAATGTAATTATGGTGAAAAGAAAAGAAGATCAAGACTTTTGCATCGCTAAAAATAGACATCTATACGCTCTATTATTAGGCCTATTAATTATTTACTGATATATCTTATTACCTAAATTCATGAACATTAAAACATTTAATTAGACATCCTTAAAATATTAGCTATAATACTAATATTATGACTTTTGTGCTTTAATTAGTAATTTTCAAAGTGTAATATAAATTAAACCTTAGCTCTTAAATCACTAAAGTGAGGAGGTAAGAGCATCAACTTTTTTAAGAAACTACATCATCTAAATAAGAAATTATTTTTTAATGATAAATATTAAAGCGATGTTATATATCACTGATTATAGTTTATCATTTTTTTTAATATGACAAAAATTGAATGAATGCAATAAATAAATTTAGTTTAATTTTCGTAATTTATATTTACTATAATAAAAATATATTTTATCATTAAATACCGATGAAAAATTAATAAAAAATAAACAATGATATATAACATTTATCTAAATACTAATTATTGAACTTGAATCTGTAACAGAACAATAATAATTTACTAAAGTGAGGATGCAAGAGGGCCAACATTTTCTAAGAAATTACGTCATCTAGAATAAGATATTAATTTTTCGTGATAATATTAATTAATTACGTAGCTTGAACCAGGTAACAAAACAATAATAATTTAAGAGTTGACATATTTTTAGCTCATATACGATTATGCATAGAGCCAAAATTATCATCACTAGACTATATTTCAAATATTAAATAAAAATTGTATTAAGATTATAACAAAATGTGCTTATAAATTAGAAGACGTATATTGTATGGCTCGATTGAAAATAAAAATATTAATCTTTTAAGTTGGAAATATGTAGCAAAAGAGAAGAATTACTAAAAAATCAAGTTTTGTATTTAAAAAATTTATGAAAATAATTTTGAATCTCAAAAGACCATGGACAAAATTTTTATTTCAAAAAATTCAAACATAGGATTTATTGCTTTTGGACTAAATTACCGGTCATTTACTAAGAGAAGAATTGATCAATTGAGTTTTTATAATCGAAATAGTCTTATTAGAAATCGTATAATATAGATTTGTTTTCAATATAAAATATTATTTACATAATTTATTTTTATTTTAATTCAATCATTATCTAAAAATATAATTTGTACAAAATTGATATTTTTTTTTCAAAAATATGAGCATTTAAGATTAAAATCATGATTAGTATTTTATATTGACAATAAATAGTAAATAAATAAACTTCTATACAAAACTATGATTATCAATTCCATAGGTTTTTTAAGATATATAAACTTACATTAGAAGGGTTTAATAATTTTTCTTATTTCTTAATTATTTATATGTTTGTACATTATGCTCATAGTCTATTTGCATAGTTCTAATATTAATATATAAAAATACATAAATATTGTAAAAAACAATACTATTAAGAATCCATATTGTTTATACTATTAAAAATTTAAAAAGGGATTAGAGAAAAGTTTTTGATCTATTATAAGTTTTCCTACATCAAATTATATATATATATATATATATATATATATATATATATATATATATATATATATTAGTAAATTGTTTGATATCCCAAAAATAGGAGGCAAGGAATTTTAGTAAATTGTTTTTAGTAAATTATATCAAAAGCCGTTTTGACACTTGCCATGCCATGATAGACGTGAACCATTACGCCATCTGAAAAGATCTATACATATATATATATTTATATATATAATATTATATATAACAATCTCATTCAGAGATCATAAAATTACATATATATATATATATATATATATCGCACACAACACACAGTGACTTGTATAAATATGTTAGTCAGGCTTTTAAGATAATGCCGTCAATGGCTTCCTTTCTTCAACCTCATCTCTACTCACAATCTACATGCTATACGTATATATATATATATATATTTGTAAATTATTGAAATATTGACTCATAAAGAATACAGATTCTAGATTTCTTGATTTATTCGTCGCGCGAAGAACATCTATTTATAATAATTTTCCGATTTCTCACATTTTTTTCAAATTTTTGAAGGAATAAATTGTGGCGTTGTCTGGTTAGTCTTCATTCTTCAATCTTTTTCTTTTTAATTTTATAATTCTCATGTTTATTTAATATTTCTTTGCTGATATAGAGCTTGATTTGTGACTAATATAATTAAAGAAAATGAAATGATGATGTTAATTTTTTTTTTTTTTTTCTGATTTCAAGTCCACACAGCTTTCTTCTTCCTTTCGTGCTCACACAGCCTTGTAGTTGAAATCATGGAAAATTTATGAAATATATAATATATATATTATAGTTATTATATTTTGCCATGTTTAATCTATGGTGTATTTTCATTGAAGTGTATTTATTAACTTCTTATTCGGATCTTTCATCTGTGATTTTTTAAATAAATTTGACACCAACCTTTGAACTGTATTTGCTGTATAAAATTAATTGCAGTTCCAAAATATAACTACTTTTAATAATTCAAAAAAAAAAAAAACTTCTCCTTGAATGTCAATGTGAATCACAGAGTGTTAAATAGTGTTCATACTTCTTTTTCATCTCTCCCTGTCTAAATTGTAAAAGAGATTGATTCAATCTATTTTTTTCGCTTTCATGTGTCGATTATTCGTTACATATGTCAATTATAGCTCAATTCAACTTCTAGTTTCATTTTTCTGATTCTTCTTATGTTCATTTTGTTCTTATATAATTGCAAAAAAATCCTCATGTTTAGACCTTTTTATGAATTATAATGTTCGTTTATCGAACGATATTCAAGTAACCATTCTTTTTGTATGAAATTGCAGAAGGCGTAAAACTTTCCAAGGAGAGAAATGGCGAATCTATGGACTGTGTTTTGTGGGGAATCGAATTGTTCAGACAGCCATCAAACACTCTGTGATGCTGGTTTGATCCTTCTAACACGACCTTCTTCGTGTATCAATCATGTCTTAATAATCTCTTTCGATATCCTTCTCTTGATCGTTTTCTTATTCACTATATTATACAAAAGGCCTTCAACAAAATCCTCAAACATGGCTGCCTTTTCCCACAACATTTCAAATTTGCAGCTAGTGTCAGCCATTTACAATGGCTTATTGGGTTTCGCTTATTTATCTCTCGGGGTTTGGATTTTAGTCGAAAATCTGAGTAAACCTCACGAAAAATCGAAAAAAATACAACCCTTTTTACCTCTTCATTGGTGGATACTATTCATTTTTCATGGATTTGTATGGATGTTACTGGGATTAACTGTCAGCCTTAAAGGACAACGATTTTCAAGATCTCGATTAAGGCTGTTATCGATTCTTGTGTTCCTATTTGCTGGAATTAGCTGCGGGTTTTCATTTTTTACCGCCATTTTCGAGAACGAGATATCTATAAAGGTAACTCTGGATGTGTTAGCCTTTGTTGGATCTAGTTTACTGTTACTATGCACTTATAAAGGTTACAGATATGGAGATGATGAAGAAGATGACATATATGATCCACTTCTCAGCCCTAGTAAAACTCATTCTGTTGCAAAAGTGACTCAATTTGCAAAAGCAGGGTTTTTCAGTAAATTCACTTTTTGGTGGCTAAATCCATTGATGAAAAGTGGAAAAGAGAAAACTCTTGAGGATGAAGATATACCCGAGTTACGCCAAGAGGATAGGGCCGAGTCGTGCTACTTGCAATACATGGAGATGTTTAACGAGCGAAAACAATCTGATCCGTCGATCTTGAAAACCATTCTTTTATGCCATTGGAAACAAATTCTCATATCGGGATTATTCGCTGTATTGAAGGTGATCACAATCTCAGCCGGTCCACTTCTGCTCAAATCCTTCATTAAAGTCGCTGAAGGAAAAGAAAGCTTCGAATACGAGAGATATATACTCGTTTTGACCCTTTTTCTTACAAAGATCACCGAATCAATCTCTCAAAGACAATGGTATTTTAGGACACGACTAATTGGTCTGAAGGTAAGATCGTTGCTAACCGCAGCCATTTATCAGAAGCAATTACGATTATCGAATGCTGCTAAAATAACTCATTCGAGTGGCGAAATAATGAACTACGTCACGGTGGACGCATATCGTATTGGCGAGTTTCCGTTTTGGTTCCATCAGATTTGGACAACGATTTTCCAACTCTGTCTCGCGATCGTCATCCTGTTCCAGGCAGTGGGACCCGCGACCATAGCATCGATGACTGTAATAATAATCACTGTCCTTTGCAACACTCCTCTTGCAAAGCTACAACATAAGTTTCAGACCAAACTTATGGTGGCTCAGGACGAGCGTCTGAAGGCCATGAGCGAAGCCCTCGTGAATATGAAGGTGTTGAAGTTATACGCATGGGAAACGCATTTCAGACATGTTATTGAAAATTTAAGGAAAATCGAAGATAAATGGTTAAAGGCCGTTCAGCTTCGAAAAGCGTATAATTCGTTTCTGTTTTGGTCATCCCCTGTTTTAGTCTCTGCAGCTACATTCGGTGCTTGTTATATTCTTGGCGTCCCGTTATCATCTAGCAACGTTTTCACCTTTGTGGCTACGTTGCGTTTGGTTCAGGACCCTGTTAGAACTATACCTGATGTTGTTGGAGTGTTCATCCAGGCTAAAGTTGCTTTTGCCAGGATTATCAACTTTCTCGAGGCGCCTGAGCTGGAAAGTGAAAATGTACGAGTGAAAAAGGGAAATTCGGATTATAGCGTTTTGTTTAAGTCGGCTGATTTGTCGTGGGACGAGAATCCACTGAAACCAACTCTTAAAAACATTGATTTGGCGGTTAAACCGGGGGACAAGATAGCAATTTGTGGAGAAGTGGGGTCTGGCAAGTCTACCCTTCTTGCAGCAATTCTCGGAGAGGTTCCGATAATCCAAGGAACGGTGAGTTATTTAGATGGTTAACAAAACCCGGTTTATATATTTAGAGATAATTACATATACACCCTTAACTTATTGGACAATTACCATGAGCCCAATGGGTGATTCTATGCTGGACTGGGACCAACGGTCCGGGTCCAGTCATTACCACACATTTGCCCAAAGGGGGTGGTTTTTTCACCCACCCATGTGGGAAAAACCACTCTCCTTTGGGGGGAATTTGTGGTTATAATGGTCCTGGTGCAGCATAGATTTTTCCACGAGCCCCTTTGCAAGACAAACCCCTTGAGCGTTGAAATTGTAATACATTTATTACACAAAATCTTGACAAAGATTTAATGTTTTTCAGGTTCAAGTCCATGGGACTATAGCTTATGTCTCTCAATCAGCATGGATTCAGACAGGAAGTATTCGAGAGAATATCGTATTCGGGTCCCACTTCGACAGTGAGAGATATCAAGATACATTAGAGAGGTGTTCACTAACAAAGGACCTTGAGCTGTTGCCCTATGGTGATCTAACTGAGATAGGAGAAAGAGGAGTTAATCTAAGTGGTGGCCAAAAGCAACGAATCCAACTCGCTCGTGCCCTTTACAAGGATGCTGATATATATGTCTTGGATGATCCTTTTAGTGCTGTTGATGCTCACACTGCCACAAGCCTGTTTAATGTTGGTTAATTTTTCTCATTCTTGTCTGATTTAAGCTTGAATTTTTTCTCTTTATGTTAAAGGTGATTTGATGTCTGCAGGAATATGTAATGGGCGCCCTTTCGAAGAAGACGGTCTTATTGGTGACGCATCAAGTTGATTTTCTTCCTACATTTGATTCCGTTTTGGTAAGTTTACTTTGTGAATCGTTATCGGGCATTTCATATATGTCTAAGCTTCTTAGTTTAGTGTTTTTCATTGTTTAAGGGCGTTTTAGTCTGTGGGACTCGGTTTTCGAGATTGAAGACTCGACATTTCGAGTCCCGGCCCAAAGCTCAGGTTGGGTCAGGACAACCTGAAAACAGGGGATCTTTGTCCTGTCTAGGCATGTTTTTTTTTTTTTCATTTTTTATGGCTTTTTAGTCCCAATATATGCTTCTAAGTTCTAACCATTAACAAGAACAATGTTTTAAGCATACCTACTTTTGAAACAGTTGATGTCAGATGGAGAGATTTTGCATGCTGCTCCTTATCCCCTGTTATTAGCCACAAGCCAAGAATTTCAAGACCTTGTTCATGCACACAAAGAAACGGCAGGCTCCGAGAGGCTCTCATCAGTAACTTCATCTCAAAAGAACAAATCTTCGACCCGAGAAATTCACAAGACTTATCCCGAGCAAAAAGCTCAAACATCGATAGGTGATCAGCTGATAAAGAAAGAAGAAAGAGATGTTGGTGACACTGGATTTAAGCCTTATATTATTTACCTGAAACAGAAAAAGGGCTTTTTGGTCTTTTCAGTGGCTGCTCTTTGTCACTTGATATTTGTCATTGGTCAGATAGTACAAAACTCTTGGATGGCTGCAAATGTTGATGATCCAAATGTGAACACTTTGAGATTAATCGTGGTTTATTTGATGATCGGAGTTGGATCAACGTTGTTTTTGCTCATTAGGTCTATTGCCTCTGTTGTTTTGGGCATGCAATCGTCGAGATCGTTGTTTTCGGGTCTTCTGATTTCGTTGTTTCGTGCACCAATGGCGTTTTATGATTCTACACCGTTGGGGAGGATACTGAGCCGGGTAATTTTTTTTTTTTTTGGAATTTGAAGTTTATTTACATTTTATGACAATTTTATAGAGATGGGGTTTCATGAATAAGTATTGTTTTTGTATAGGTTTCTTCTGATTTGAGTATTGTTGATCTTGATGTACCTTTCAACTTCGTATTTACGGCTGGATCGACCATAAATTGTTACTCTAATCTTGCGGTTTTGGCTGTTGTCACGTGGCAAGTTTTGTTCGCCTCCATACCAATGGTCTATTTGGCGATTCGTCTACAGGTAATTTTCATCACGGTTACTCATCAAATTTTTAGAAGTTCGCAAGACTCCAATTGCCTAAGGGTGTGTTTGGATCGAGTGATTTGGATTTGGGGAGGGGATTTGGAGGAAGGATTTGAAATGACACTAAAATTGGAGTAATTTGAAATCCACCATAGTTTGTGGAGAAAATAGCTCAAAATGAATACCAATGGATTTGAAATCCATCATAACATGAATTCATCCAAACAAACTTAACGGTACGTTTGGATCGATGGATTTGGATTTGAGGAGTGGATTTGGAGGAAGGATTTCAAATGACACATAAAATGGTGTCATTTGAAATCCACCGTAGTTGTGGAGAAAAGAGCTTAAAATGAATGGCGAGGGATTTGAAATCCATCACCACCCAAACGAACTTAAATGGATTTGAAATTCATGGATTTCAAATCACTCGATCCAAACACACCCTAAATGGATTTGTCGATGAATTTGAAATCCATAGTTTTCAAATCCTTCGATCCAAACACACCATAAGATTATTCCTTGTCAAAGGTCGGGGAATACCCAGACCCAAACCGAACCCACGAAATACCCACCAAAAAATATTTTACCCAGACCCGATTGCATACCCGATGGGTCCAAAAAAAGTTAGACCCGATGGGCCGGGTACATTTCGGGTCGGGTCGGGTCCGTCGTCGGGCAAATGCCCACGGGTGAACTTCGGATATAGGCCCACGGGTATTTTCAATGGGTAAAATTCGGGACCCAACCCGGACCTGAACTACCTAGTGTCATCGGGTCCAGACGCTACGGGTTGGGTCCGGGTCTGGCAAATTTTTATCAAACGGATTCGGGTCCGGGTAATCCCCGCTCATTGACAAGCCTAATCCCGATAACTTATATAACTGCTAAGAATGATCCTTTGATGATGGGCTACTAATTCTGATATGAATTTGCACATCAACAGAAATACTACTACTACTCTGCTAAAGAGTTGATGCGAATCAACGGGACGACAAAATCGTTTGTAGCAAACCATCTTGCTGAATCTGTAGCTGGAGTTATAACCATAAGAGCTTTCAAAGAGGAGGATCGTTTCTTTGCAAAGAATCTTCAACTGATCGACACAAATGGCAGCCCTTACTTTCACTACTTTTCAGCAAACGAGTGGTTGATCCAACGGCTAGAAACGCTCAGCGCAACTGTTCTTTCCTTTGCAGGCCTCTGCATGGTTTTACTACCGCCTGGAACTTTTACCTCCGGTGTGTAATAACAGTAATTTCGAATAACGTTATATAAATTTCACCCTATTTTCATTTTCCATCACCTTATTACATTTTAAAACTATGTTGTTGCAGGATTTATTGGGATGGCTTTGTCCTATGGTCTCTCACTGAATATGTCCCTAGTTTTCTCCATTAATAACCAGTGCATGTTAGCAAACTATATTATTTCTGTAGAAAGACTTGACCAGTATATGCACATACCTAGTGAAGCACCTGAAGTTGTAAAAGAGAATCGTCCCCCTGTAAACTGGCCGACCAAGGGTAAAGTCGAGATTCAAAACTTGCAGGTAAAAATATTGCCTGCTTTGATTCCCAGTCTACTAAGGCTCTGTTTGACAAAATACAGCACAAAAAGTATTTTGAATTATAGCAGACAAACATTTTTCTTTCCTTATCCCTCACAACCAAACATAGCCTAAAAGGCGTTTTACAATAACCCGTGATGATAATGTTGAAACAGATTAAGTATAGACCAGATGCACCACTTGTTCTATGCGGGATTAGCTGCACGTTTGAAGGAGGGGACAGAATCGGAATTGTTGGTCGAACTGGCAGTGGGAAGACAACTCTTATTGGTGCTTTGTTTCGTTTGGTGGAGCCCACAGGAGGAAAGATTCTAGTTGATGGAATCGATATCTCAACAATAGGGCTTCATGATTTGAGGTCTCGGTTCGGGATTATACCACAAGAACCTACCCTTTTCACCGGAACCGTTAGATATAATCTGGATCCGTTGAGTCAACATACAGATGAAGAGATATGGGAGGTAATATTTAGTTATACTTTCAAAGATCATTGTTCCATAAGAACAGGGTGATAAAATTTGTACTAAATGCAGATGATAAAGTTTCTCAAAACCTCAATAAATTACAGTCTAGGGGTGGCAATTTGGGTCCATACATATATTTGGACCCAAACCAAACTAAGCATTAAATGGGTTGGCCTAACATTTTAGCATTTTAGTTCAAACTGGGTTGACTTTCAATAATATTTGGGTCCAATTGGGTCTTAAATTGGGCCCAATTTGGGTCTAAATTGGGTCCAACCTATTCACCACTTTGAGTCAATAATCTACATTTTACACTCTACAACAACCCCTTACACCACTTTGATTCATAATAGGTCCGGGGTCCTTATTTGATCCACTTTAGGTCCTTGTTGGGTCCAACTATAATGCATATTTTTTGACATTGAACCCAATTGGACCTAACCCACTCTAAGTCCAACCCGAATGGACCCAACCCAAATCCAACCCATTCAACCCAATTGCCACCCTGAATTACACTAATAACTTATTTCGTTTGTTCAAAATTTTAAGGTTCTTGGGAAATGTCAGCTGAAAGAAGCCGTTCAGGAGAAAGACGAGGGATTAGACTCTCCCGGTAAGTTTTTTGCAGCTTATTACTACATATCAGACATTTCATATGATGGGATTACGAAAAGGCGAACAAAAACATTGTAATATACAGTTGTCGAAGATGGATCGAACTGGAGTATGGGGCAAAGACAGTTGTTCTGTTTGGGCCGTGCTTTACTGAGACGAAGCAAGATTCTGGTATTAGACGAAGCAACCGCTTCGATTGATAATACAACAGATATGATCTTGCAAAAAACTATTAGGACAGAGTTTGCAGATTGTACTGTGATCACAGTTGCCCATAGGATACCAACAGTGATGGACTCTACAAAGGTTCTTGCCATTAGTGATGGTGAGTGTTCTTTATTTCACTTGTTCTTATTACATTTGTCACATAATCATATTATACGTCCCATTACAACACATTTGTTTCAGTATAATGAAATTTCCAGACGTCCTAGTTACATATGCATATCAAATGACACAACTTGCTAACAAAGATTTTAAGTGGTCCAAAATTGAACTTTCATGTATGAAACAGGGAAACTGGTGGAATATGATGAACCAATGAAGCTAATGAATAAAGAAGATTCATTGTTTGGGCAGCTTGTGAAGGAATATTGGTCTCATTCTGCAGAATCACAGTGAGTGAAACCGCAATTTTTCTATAGTGTCAACTTTGGTTGAGAAAAACTGCATAATTAGATGTGATGAAAAAAAACGAGGGCTAGCTAGGAATCAGAAAAGTGAAAGAACAACGATTTTGATTCCCGGGTTTTGTAATAAATCTAGCATTCATATTGTAATGATATCATTAAATGATATAGCCGATCTGTATGGATTCAGTTTCATGAAATGCAGTTCTTGTTCAGTTAAGTTCTTATATGTATCTTATTGTCTTGTTCCTAGTTAATTTACTTCTTTACTTTAACAAAGTACCACATTGTTACAGCATTGACCTTACACTCATAATTCTTCAGAAATGAACTTGAAAATATTCAAAAGAATCATTCAATATGAAGTTCAGAACAACAATGGATTTTTCCCTTTCATTATAATTTAAGACCAAACGCAAAATTAATGAGTTTGAGAAAAACAAAATTTCCTATAGAGATATAATTCGACATGAATATTCTCCTCCATCGGTAATATTATAACAATGTAGAGACTAAAAGAAACGCACTTTACGAATGAAGCCATAATGGGGTTATGAGCCTCTCATGGTCCTCCAAGAATAGCATTTTCGATATCTTCTCTACTAAGAGCGTAGCTGAATCTCCTTTCAACATCTTTCTCAAGATTCCCCGGTCCATTCTTCAGATACCTGCAATGTTTTCAGGACATTAAATGATCAAAAATCAAGAGAAATTTAATAACTTTCATGATTTACACTAATGACCATTTATCAACAATCAAATAAATCATAGCTCGTAATAGCACCATTTTTGAATCCAAGAATTCTTCGTCAAAAACTAGAAGTAAGGAATAACTTCATAACAGCCTAGACAAAAAGGTATAAGCTTTCACTTTTCCCTACATTCAGAAATAGATGGATCCCCTCGCGAAACCCGGTTTTCTAGGCCATATAAAGGTGGATCATATAGAAATAAAAACATATCAAGCAAAGATCGTCAAGCTATGTCACAGAAATCGTACTTGAATAAAATGTTTCCAGTATAGCCACTAGACAAAGTGTTCTTACATCTAACAAACCTTGTACAGAATCTAGTACTAACGTATCATAGCAGAATTTCACAAGAAAAGCTTGGATACAGTCGATAAGTTCGATATGATAGCGTAACTTGGATTTTTATATTACTTTTTTTGGATTGAATGAGAAATATCAAAAGTAGATACTCATTTGAGTATGAATGAGAAATACCACAAGCCTTTGAACAACTCTAGAATATTTAGTTGCTAATAACTTGTATGCATTTCAGACAGAAAGAACTATAACAGATAACATATAATAATCCACGCATAATTCGTGAGCTATACGCCTAGACATGAACTATCTCAAAAACGAGGTCCAATCTCCTGTTTCTATTGCACTGATCATCGAAAGCAACAAACCACAAACAAAACCAAAGCCTTTAGAATGTACACACTCATTTTCTTCATCAATAAACTTTGTTTCACTAAAACCAATTACACCAAACTTAAATCACATCAAGCTATTGAAACTTACAAAATTTTGATCAACAAAAATTGAAATCTTTATAAAGATTATATTGAAACTATATCAAACTGCCAAGTTAATGTACCTCACCTCATCATTTAAAAATCAACTAATTCAACAAGAAACCAAACATCAAACCCCCAATTTCAACCAAACAAAAAAGGAATCTCCAAAAAAGCACAAACCTTATAGATAAATCAGTGACATCAAGTGAAAGCTGAGCATGCCAATCAGGCTTCTCCACAAGCCAAACAGCTCTATCATCTCTGCTCTGATGAAACCCTAGACTTTTCAACCAAGCTTCAACACAAGGCAAGCTGTGAGAATACAAAGCCTTATTTTTTTCAGGTAATTTCTGAATCCATTCATCTTCTGTTTCTGAAACATTCAATTCTTCATTAGATGACTTTGAAATAAAAAGGGTCTTTTTTGTTTTGGATGGTGATGAGAAGTAACTGGGGCAAGGTGGGAATTTTACGGAAATTGAAGGGCTTGTGGGGAAAAATAATCGTGGAACTGGGAGTGGTGGATGTGTGAGAATTGAGCATTTGAAGGTGGGAATTGTGGGCATTTTGCGGAGTTTTGTTTCTGTTAATTTCCCCTTTGGTGATTTCAAATTTCGAGATGAAATTGAATTTTTAGGGATTGAAAAATTTATAGTGAGTGTCCAGAGTTCATATATGTCCATGCAGAGGAAAGTGGAGAAGATGAAGATAGGGTTCTATACGTCGTCGTATAGGGTTTATTTTTC
Source organism: Verbascum thapsus (assembly GCA_963669365.1). Taxonomy (NCBI): domain Eukaryota; kingdom Viridiplantae; phylum Streptophyta; class Magnoliopsida; order Lamiales; family Scrophulariaceae; genus Verbascum; species Verbascum thapsus. The sequence continues at coordinate 1,350,526 of OY770120.1, forward strand.
ACATGACGTGTTCTTCGTCACGTGCACGTGATTATCTTTTCAATCACGTGTTATTGTGTGAATTATGGGGAAATTGCATTTATGGTCTCAAGTAATTCTGTTTCCTCTTTTGGTCTCAATCTTTTAGCTATTCACGGTTGAGTCCAAACATCTGATACACTTCTCATTAATTTTTTTTGTGGTTAAAACTAAAGGTCTAAATCATTACGTCGGTTTAACCAAAGAGACGTCTTCCACAGGGTGATGTCTCCGATCGAATTTTAATTTTTGCTGTCTCTAAGCATGACAAGTCGCTTATCACTTGACCCAATTATTTTAATTTTTTTAATTAAATATGTAATATGATAATCTTGTTTGTCGCACACCACCTAAAAGTTACCAAATGATTTTGTGAAACAACAAGTATTTTCATTAGTTTTTAAAATATAATAATTTAGTTTAAGATATAATTAGCGAATAAACTTCCTTCTTTCTCTATTTTTTGACTTAAAGGTGGTAAAAATGAAGGTATTAACCCTTGTAATTATCCATTAATTAGAATACAATATAAAATAAAGATGGTAAATATTCAAATATAACTTAAAAAATATTCTTATTTTTCATATAACGAGTCTCTAAAAAAAATCACAACTCACAATCAAAAACTACCGATAGTTAAAGAGTGTCTTCGATATATCTTTTTTTGAAATCTTCGATAACCATCCGTTACAATTAAATTTGTGATGGATCTAAATGATAAAGTTCCTAAATCAGAGCGGTTATTTAAAAAGTAAAGAAAGTACAAGGACTATATAATAAAGCATACAAATCGAATTTTTTTAAATTTCTCCCGCCATTTTATTTTATGCTTTTCCCGCTCAAACTCAAAACGTGCGCCCCGAAAGCGCATATTAGCAAACTTTTCTCTTCTCAGCTATGTATCCCATTCTCCGTTTCACCTCCAACACCTAGTATGCCAAAACAAATAACACCTGGCGCACATTAGCCCCACCACTGCGATCAAATTCTCCATCGATGGCGCCGGAAAATCTACCACTGCAAAGCTTCTCCGGAACTCAACGCTTAGTCCTCCTCATAGACCTCCATCCACTTCTCACCCTCCAAAACCCTAATCCTTACATCTCAACCGTAATCTCCGCCGCAGCTCGCCTCCTCAACTTTCCTCCCATCGCCGCTTCTCTATCCGCCTACAAATTCTTCTTCTCCTCTCTCTCTCCCCTACGATCAGCTGCCGTTCTGCCACATCACCTCTCCACTCCTTCGATCTCATTCAATCGAGCGGCCCAAACCCTAGCTTCGCTCTCGAGCACTCTAAATTCAATTTCTACTTTCACTGATTTGCCAAATTCATCTTGTAGCTCTCGTGCTTCGTATTCTTCCAGCTCGTTGCTTCAGTTAATTCATGATTATGCGTGGGAGATTGAGACCGAGAAGGAGAATCTATTGAGTAAGGATGATTTAATTAATGGCAATTTTGTAAAAATTCCTTCGAATTTGGTTATTTTGTTCTCACATATCAGGCATTCAGTTGATTGTTTTGCTGATTGTTCGGATTTGCGTGAGTTTGATGAGCTATTTGGTGTTGTGAGGGAGGCATTTATTGTTAGGGATATTCATTTGTGTTGGGTCGATGTTAGGTGTCAGGAATTAGAAGTTGAAGGACTTCATGATAATGAAATCGAATTTAGAGACAAAGTAATTTATTTGAAAGATTGGATCTGGAAAATGGGATGGGGTTTTTGTTCAAGTGATTTGATTATTCTGGGCTCAGCTATGTTGCCTTTAGGATTGATCTACCCGAAAATTGGGGTGCCTTTCGACTTTTCAAGTTTTGGTGGTTTAGATAAGATAAAATGTAGTGGAGAATTAAACCTTGAGATCACGGACGTGAAAGGGATGCCATTAGAATGTAAATTCTGCAATCTTGAGATCGTGAACCTGAATAATTTGCCTTGTAGTAGTAGATCGGAGAATGTTTTCGACGCCTTGGAATGTAAAAATTCGCAAAGTTTGAATACTGCTGATGCATTTTGGATTAGTTTAGGTGGGGAAGGCATGAAGCTACACATCAAGGCTGTGTATAGATATGATGAGTATCAGAATATTGGACGCTCATCGAAGAGTGTTTTAGTACGCGAGTGCTTTCAAGAGTCGGGGAAAAACAAAACAAAGAATGGTGTTGACTTTTTTGCAGACAGGGTTCTTGAGATGCTGCACGAAGAAATGGGTGGAGTCATTTATAGAAATCAAATACCCACCTGGCAAATTCTGTTGAGTTTTCTTCATAATAGAGGCTACTGGGCCATAGTGTCCCTCTCGAGTAGCAATGGAGATACATTCATGGGTAGTTTAAAACCTTTCACGGCTCATTTGGCTATCCTCTCCATCTTTGATGGAGATGGTATTTCAAATAAAGATAAATGTGGATATAAGTTGCAAAAAATAGACAATCAAACGTGGGATGAGGATTTGAACAACTCAAACAGGTGTTTTGGTTCGCAAACCTCAACCTCAATCTCTGGTAATTGTGAACCGCATGGAGATGCAAAGACAAAAAAGAGCAATAAGTTTCTGTATAAGGAGATGACATTGAGTTCCTTCTACAAGGCAGCATTTGGTGGATCAAATTTTGACTTGTTTGAGATTTACGCCGCCTCAAGACATTTTATAAAATCTAAGAAGCTAAAGTTCTTGAAATGCTGGATGAAACAAATAACCCAAGTTAACCCTCATTACTTAACATCGCCTGGTTTTAAATCCATAGAGGAATTATCTGTTTCTAATGCATTGTTGTCTGAGCCGTCTTCAGTTAGAGAAGGAGATATACCTGTTTCAAATTCAGAGACTTCAGAAACCTTTTTCAACAATCTTCCCAGAAGAATCCAACATGGTCTGGAAGCTGGAATGGACTTGCAGAATCTAGCAGAGCGAGTTGTCAAATCATCCATTCATTGGTTGCGTGTTAAGTGTGCAACAGAAAATAGTTCTGAAGATCAACAGCCATTACGAATTTCAGATGATGATGTTGGTGGCAAGTTAATAGAAATCCTATTAAGGCCACCTAAAGAAATGAAAAACATACACCGAGATTCTGATTCAGATTTATCATCAGAAGATATGGTCAGAGAGTATCCTTTATTTATCATCATATTTTTATCTGTCTGATTGGTGCATGTAGTTGCACTTTAAACTCTTTTTCTATTTTTCTCAAAATTGTTTCCTTAATTTGCAAAAGATATGAATTGCAAATTTTTCTTCGAATAGAGATTTTCCGATCAGATGCTTCAGCAATGATGAGGGAAAGTAGAAAGCAGAAGCTGCTGAAGCAAATATGTTCTATGCTTGAGATCATTCAATACCTCGTGGGAGGAGGAATTCATGGTCATGTTAATCTTTATGATTATGTTGAACGGACTATCAGAGCAAGGTAAAAACTCGAGTCAAGTTTGATAATGTTTCCTTTTCCTCCCCACCCTTTTGTTTGTTGCCTTTTATTTTGTCATAAAATATATCCATGTCAAATAATTAGCTGATGATATATTACATTTTATGCTTTATTGAATTGAGATGCTTTAGATTCTTAGTTTCGTTTATGGTTATTTGTCACTGAGAAGGCCAAAAGCATTTTTGCATGATAACATAAAGAGAGCTTTATAAATCATTCTCCATAAACCAAAAGATTTAAAAGAAATATCTAAAACCCACATTTTTTCCAGGTATTCAGACAAACTCGAAGATCTAATGAAAAGCATATACTCGAGAATGGATTTGCTGCCATTTGGTGATGATGATGAAACTCCAAACCTCCTATTCAACAGTGAGGATAGCAATCAATCATGGAGGGATAAGTATGATCGAAATGAAAAGGCTGAGGGCAACAGCACTAACCATTCACTCTCAACAGAAGGAGAGTCCTCACAGCCTCTTGCATACAAGGACTGTCTAAACGACACTATAAAAGACGAGAATGCTCGAATTCTAAATGAGGCCCGTGAAAGAAGAGAAAGGGCCCAAAGATTTGGGCCTTTTGCAAATAGGGCCCGTGATTTGCAAAGAGTTTGGGCCCCAAAACAGCCCAAAACGATGAAAAATAAGTTTGATAATCTTCCGAAGAAATCAAAAAGGAAGGATAGGCAAGGATCTAGTTATAGTGTGGTCTGTGAGACCCCAATGACGGATTATAATAAACGTGTTGAAAATAGAAAAGGCGATAAAGCGCCTGTTTCGAAGGCTTTGTTTCAAGATAACTGATGATTACAGATTTCACATATATTAATTGTATTTCATATTGTATTTACTTCAAGAACTGACAGGAATGTTTCTGAAGGAGCTGGAAAAGAAGCATTTGTTTCCAGGACAACTACAGGTATATCTTATCTTTCTTACATTTTCTGATTACATTTCTGAATATGATGTATCCATTTCTAACTTATATAGCATCGATTGTATGAATAATTGTCGATATAAGGATCTTTGCATTGTTTCTTGTAATAAGGATTAAGGAACATTCCGTACTTACCTGTTTTATTTCTTGTACTGGAAATATCGTTTTGTTGTCATAAAACTCAATGTTATTACTAGTGTTTTTAGATCTTCATAAAATCTGCATATTTGCCCATGTTTTAGTTTTCCTTATTTTACGGAAAACTCTGTTCAATCATAAGTTGCTAAAATGAGTTTGGAGCATCAATTCCTCAGTGTGTCAATGCTTACTAAGAGAATTACTTTAACAACATAATATGAAAAATATATTAATTTAAATAACTAACAGAATATAGAAATATGTTAATCGAAGATATGAATATGTTATAATTGATCTTAACATTATAAATATTTATAATTGACGTACTTTTGTGGTCCATTGAACTCCACTTTGAAGTTAAAAATCTGTAAAAGCACTCATTTTAGGCTTCATTCACAATGATGATTGATTCCATACTTATTTTGTTATTTAATATAGATTTTTTCTTGTTTTATTTTTATGGTCATTCTCATTAGTTTAAGGCTCTGGTTTATATTCTCAATTACTACAAAATTTAGTTAACTCTATTTTCGAACATTTTGATTGAAAAATAATTCAATAACTGCATTTGACTGAATTTTTGAAATGTTTATTATAATAAATCGGTATCTTATTATGTAAAAGATTAATGTCACGGCAGTGCGATTAAAGCTAGATTAAGGCGTTCTTGTGTGGAATTAAGGGGTCTAAGTAGAATTTATAAAGAGTTTTTCTAAGTAACCTCTTTTTGCCTATCAATGTCAATAATTAAATAAGGGCAAAAGACAAATAACCCCCACATGAAATATTTTATTGGCTGAAAACCCTTGAAAAAAAATATAAACTCATGTGAAATTTTCAAATTACATGAAACACCCTGTAAAAAAAATATAGCATAAAAATAAAAATCCCCTTTGAAATTTTCAAATTGCATGAAACCCCATGTGAAAAAAATATAACCTAAAAATCCCTTGTGAAATTTTCAAATTGCACGAAACTCCCCGTAAGAAAAATATAGCCTAAAAACCTCTGTAAAAATTTCAAATTTCATGAAACCCCCTGTGAATAAAAATATAATCTAAAAACCCCTTATAAACATTGAAAAAAGTTTACCACTACGAAATATAACTACATTAAAAATTAATTGTTGGATAATATCATAAAATTTGATTATTAGTACTGTTAAGTAATTTGAAAATTTTACAAGGGATTTTTGGGCTATATTTTTTTTCACAAGGGGGTTCATGCAATTTAAAAATTTTACAGGGTGTTTTGGGGCTATATTTTTTCCCAGCGGGTTCGTTCAATTTAAAAATTTCACAGGGAGTTTTTAGGCTATATTTTTTTCACAGAAGATTTTTAGCCAATAAAATATTTCACCTAGGTTTATTTGTATTTTTCCCATTAAACAAAGCCCTTTTGGTGCTTTTTAACTAGCAACTATTATTTGCCACATAAACCCACACGAGATAGAATTGTTAAAAAAAGTTATATATTTATTTGAATTAAAGATAGATTGGAATATGGAGAAGTATATTACATGTAATATTCTCTTTCTTAAGAAAAGAAGGCCACCTATCCATGTCTTATTTTAGACTGACAAAAAATCTGATCGTGCCAAAAAGTATATTAATTCCTACTAAAATTGGGTCTTTTATAGAGACATTGTCCATGTCGACATTCTTTGGATACGAATTATTATACTTTAATCTCACTGAGATTATTCTTTTATTTTTGTAATTTTATATTTCAGATTGTTTATTTTTATAATACTTATAATTAATTTTGGAATTGGAAATTCTGAAAGCTCAAGAGTATAATAAATTATATCGCAAGCGTAGTCATATATACTTATTCGCATAAATATTATATCAAAGTTGTATTTACTATATATTATCGATAAGATTATTCAGCGAGTTTAATTTACTCATAAATAGAAATCTATTAAACTTCTACCCATTTCATAAATTTACAACAAAAAAAATGGCATCAAAGTCATTTGAAATTTATCCTCTCTCGTATATATAAACACAATCCAATAATATTTTGATTTAATAATAAAGTAATTTAGAGGTCATGAACTCTCGTCAAATTGTAAATTATTTTTATTTATATAATAATATTATTAATCATATTTGTAATAATACCGAAACTATAAAAACAACCTAAAATAATGAAACCAAAGTTCTTTTGCTAAGTGACACTAATTAGAAGTAGGACCCACTTCCCGCACCATTAGCGGCTACGAGCCGCTGCATACGTCATCAATTACGTCATGCGCAATTCGGTAGTTAGGATTGTCTATGTGGACACTTTCCATGTTTTCGTAGGACCGTTATAAAACTAATTAGAGTATCGGTCCTTTAATTTTTATAAATTACAAAATCATCCACTAAAACATTTTGATTTCATCAAAGTGGTCCCTGTAGTCTTCAAATAATCTAATTGTGCCCCATGATTATTTTCTTTCCGTTTAATATTTAAAGAATCAAAACTTTACAGTATTAACTCTTAAATGCTTTTATATACTCAACAAGATATTACAAGTTAAATTTAAATTGACTTTGGCATATAGATATATTATAAATTTCAAAAAGAGATAATACATGCATTTAGTTTAAAGTTTTTTAAATAGTAACTATATTATATTTAAGATTGTTACAATCAAGATACTAATTGCAATTTGCAAATTTTTGTGTTGACTTTAATGGTGAAGAACAAAGAAGGAAAATTATAATAATACCAAAAAGATAATAATCGATAACACGTAAAACGTAATCTCTAAATAAAACATAAGAAACTTTCTATTTATATTAAGTCATTAACCTACAAAATTTCTTATAAATCATTACAATAATTTCTAATAGTATTTTGGTTACATATTACAATAATTTAATATGATGTAATACTTGCATCAAAATTTAGTAACAATTTTTATGGTGCTTTCTAAATAACATAAGTAAAATTAAATAAAATCTTATAAATTTGATTGTTTTTTAGCCAAATTATAAAATTATAATTATTTCTCCACGAGAACGTTGACCTTGACCACTGAGGATGCACAGGAGAAAACGTGGAACCGCACGTGGGGGATGAAAAATTCCCTTCATAACCTGCGCCGGATTTCTTAAAATGCGCCACAAATTCCACTATTAATTGAATTCTCACTCATAATTTTCTTCTTATTTTCTCCACCAGTCTTTTTTGTCTCGCTATCAACCGATTTAGAATTTATCGGCACCTCACAAACCCTAATTCTATCATAGCGGCGTATTACGAGCTGAATTGCATCAGTTTTCCTAAGCTTATTGAGGTAAATTGTTGGTTTAATTTTCTAAATAATTCTATGTTTTTTTGTTATGTAAAGCGTGAAATTCTGTTCGATTATGGTTTTTGTTTTTGGTGATTTGTAGTATTTGTTGGTGTAAAGAAGGAAAGTTCTTTGTTGGATGTATGAATGTAATTCAAGCTAATTTTTTGGCATTCAAGAACTATTCAAGCAGCGTAGAGAAAGATGATGATTTTTTTGAGCATGTGAATTTGCTTGTGTATGATTTTCTATAAGGAGTAGTCTGCTATATTTTTTCATTTTGATTTATGTTTGTATTTAGTTAATGAGGAGTGCACGTATTGTATTTAATTAAGGATTGATAATTTAATTTCTTGGAGGGTTGAGTTTTTGCTTTCAAGTTTTTACCTTTTTTAATTGTATTGGAAAAGAATGCATATTCTCAGTACTGTTGACTGATTGAAAATTCTTGGAACTCCATTTGAGTTGATAACTGGTGATGTGCTTTGTCTTTTTTTTTTTTTTGCTAAAGTTCATTCACTTCTAAGAATTTTTTTTTGGTCAACTTCAGTAGTCTATGCTTGTGGAAGAGAAGTTTCTTCTTTTGAAAAAGATTCCTTTTCTAAGAGACGGGCAAAATGTTAAAAAGTGCCTGTTTGATTTTCTTTTTCATTTCGCGTTTATCTATTCTCTTACTGACAAAGGAGGGTTATCATTTTTAGCGATGGACCGCAGAATATATAGCCCCGAATTGTTAGATCCATACATTTCTTGAGTCTTGTGTATGTTATTTGAAGTTGCTCTGTTAGTTTGATACCTAGAACAGATATATATTTGTCTTCATGGTGTAACTTGATCTCAAATCTATGTTCCAGCTTGTTATGACTTTGTCATAATACTTAAATTTTGATTTCTTAATACAGGATGACAAGGGCAAATCTCATTCTGCAACGGATGTAGATGTTCCTCATATGATACCTTCTTCCAGCTTTTGACTTGATCAAGTTACATTCTTAGCTTCTAAAATGGACCGCCAGGACACATCCGGTTTTGTTAGCGGTGGTTGCTTTCTCTTATAAAGCTTTAGTTAGATTTTTAGCTATTAGATTTTGTCTCATTTTTTTCTTCTCCTCTCTAGACCTCAGAAGTCCAGCAATCTATTATTTTCCTTCTTACTTTACTATTTAGTTCTGTCGATTCAAATTGTGAATTTTGACTGCATGGATGGTACCCCCGGCTATACTACTTTAGATATTGATTCACCTGGTGTATCAAGCTCTTATTTTTCCAAAGGAAGCAAGCAAAAATGTAGTACTGACGATCGACCTATTAATTTGAAAGATGGTTCCACTCTGGTTCTTGGGTTGGGGCCTCCGTCGAGCTCCTGCACTACTGTATGCTCAAGTAAGGAAATAGAAGAGGAGTCTTCTATACATTTTGGTGTAGGTATTAACTTCAAGATAGGCCATAACAAGTCATCCAATCCAAAAAAGGTTTCCGTTGGGGCATCAAGTGCACTTAATAGGAAGCCTGATTTAGACCTTCAGTTAAGCCTATCCACTGGACCTGCTGAATCTGATCTAACCACTGTTACCCAAGGGCTCTCTCCTTACCAGCAGTTTTCCGAGTCTCCATCTTTAGCCGATAAAATTCAACTAGTGGACGAGGGGTCCACATCATCTCGATGGAAAACTGGCCCGCTGGTGCCCCCATTGCAAAATGTGGACATTCCCGTTCCTTCAGTGACTCTGAGCATCTCACCTGCAGTCGGATCGCCAAGTTTAATTGGCACTTCTTCTGGTCCAGTTAATCTACAACAACGCAAAACTAATGTGAAAACATGCATGTTTGAAGGATGCACCCGAGGTGCAAGAGGTGCTTCCGGCCTCTGTATCGCCCATGGAGGTGGCCGGAGGTGCCAAAAGTTCGGCTGTCAGAAGGGAGCCGAGGGCAAAACCGTCTTTTGCAAAGCGCACGGAGGTGGTCGGCGGTGTCAGCATCTCGGGTGTACTAAAAGTGCCGAAGGCCGTACTGATTACTGCATAGGCCACGGCGGTGGGAGACGATGCAGCCACGACGGTTGCATCCGTGCAGCAAGAGGCAAATCTGGCCTATGCATCCGTCATGGAGGCGGTAAAAGATGCAAATTCGAAAATTGCACGAAGAGCGCAGAGGGTATTTCCGGCCTTTGCATATCCCATGGAGGCGGAAAACGATGCCAATACCCAGATTGCACAAAAGGGGCACAAGGTAGCACTATATTTTGTAAAGCACACGGCGGTGGTAGAAGGTGCACATATTTAGGGTGCACCAAAGGCGCGGAAGGGAGCACTTCGTTTTGTAAAGGACACGGTGGGGGTAAAAGATGTACATCCGAAGGGTGCACTAAGAGCGTTCACGGGGGGACACTATTTTGCGTTAGTCACGGTGGGGGGAAGAGATGTGCGGAGCCCGAATGTACAAAGAGTGCAAGGGGTCGAACGAATTATTGCGTTCGTCATGGCGGTGGGAAAAGGTGTAAATTTGAAGGGTGCACAAAGAGCGCACAAGGGAGTACGGATTTTTGCAAGGCCCATGGTGGTGGGAAACGATGCTCGTGGATATGTAGTGGCGTTCCTTGTGATAAGTTTGCTAGGGGAAAATCGGGTCTATGTGCTGCTCATAGTGCACATGTGCATGAGAAAGAGATGAATGAGAGCTTTAAAACAGTTTCTACTTCTTATTACTCGGGTTTTGCAGCTAATGAACAGGGGACAACATCGATTGGTTCGATAGGCTATGGAAATGAGCCAATTACGCCATGGGAAAGATTTATGGTGGGAAATGCTTGTTTGAATAATGTGTCTCTTCCAGAAGGCCGTGTGCATGGAGGTGGGCTCATGGCAATGCTTAAAGGAGGGTCTACTTTTGGAACAATCAACAACAATCGAGATGGTGATAATGGAAATTCTTGTCATTTGCCTCATAGCTGGATGTGAGTAAAAGCAATTTATTTCGTCAATATTCTGTTCGTTTTGGCTTTAGTTGCTCGTGTTTCGCTGGATTATTTTGCGTTGTGTTGGTAATAGGGTTTGTTGGTATTTGGTGCTTTGGGTCACTGGTTCACTAGTATGGATATGGTGATGAACTTTAAGTCTAGAGTGTAAGATATAGAATTAGAGTCAGTAGTGTTGGTTTAAGTTAGGTTGTATGTGTGAATATTGAAACATTTATCAACAGAATTTGGTGTAAGATATTATTTATCGTGGTGTATAATTACTGTTTGCAGGGTTCTTCATTTAGTTTAATTTCCCACAAAATTTGTTTCTCCCTGAAAATATCATTTAATTTAATTTGATGAGAACACAATGCAGACATTTTGTTGAGTAATTTTATCTTCCCAGAATGGCTCCGAGTATAATTTTGGCACCTGATTTTGGAAACGCTTCGATGACAAAGTATCCTCAAAAATAAAACCCAACAATTCACCTTACCAAATTCATCGTTCGTGAATTTTGGCGAGGGAAGGAGCGGCACGAAACGGAAAAAAAAAAAAAAAAAAAAAAAAAAACTGAACTTCATGCAAAACGAAGGTACAATCTCACTTCCAACAATCGTTTAAGGGAGCAAAAATTGAAATTCAAAGACATTTTTGGAATTGAACATTACTCCACAAACATAGTTTATCAATCATTCTGTTAAATTCATTACAAAAACAAGTCTACATGTGCAAAAAACTTACAGCAATGGAATCATCACTAATAAACAAAACACCAAAAGTTACTGTAATGAGGTACATTGGCCCGATTCAAAAACCGAAGCATCCAAGAAGGTGATAATCGATGTAAAGTGACATCCAATCTCTTTCCCCATGTGAATCGAAGATCAAATATAACGCCTATTCAATCTGCTTTTTCGTCTATACTTGCCTGACCTGAATATTATGAGTGGATTGGAACCGCCAGATAGGCTGTCTACCACTTTGAACAAGAGCAACCTGTTCACCGTCTTTCACCATTCCTTGCTTCTGTAAATTGGAAACAATACTTTGTAAGTTTTAGATAATATCTATAATTAGTTTAGATTATAACGTATCGTATCATATCTTTTATTATTATCTTACAGTTATTTAGTTTTATCTTTTTCCATGTTTATAACGTAGTTTATGATTTCATAAGATTCTGTTGTAACTCTATTTATACCCTTATATTATTAATAACATAAAAGAGATTGTATTGTGAGATATAGATGTATGATGAAAGACCAGTTACAAGCTTAGTCAAATAGAAGCAAAACTTACGTTGGTTCGAGTGTTTTAGCATGATCAATTACCAGTGTATCTACTATAGATGTTTTATTTATAGTTCTACGATTATGTTTGTTTATCAACTAGAAAAAAGGAACACTCAACGAGAGTAAAAAGAGTAAAGCAAGACAGAATTTTACCTTTAACAAAGTCAAAGAATTGATAAATGTCTCCTCAGCATCAGCTGAGAACTCCATATGTATGGGGCAAACACCTTGGTACAAAGCCAATCTCTGCTGTACTCTCTTACTGTTACAACCAATCATATCACAAATCAATTAATGAGAAAAAAGATTTGTCTACTTACCTATAAAACAATTCAGAAATCAAAAGTATATGCCATATTCTTAAGTTCAATAATGGCTTACTCGTTTGTGAAAGCAAAAATTGTGCCAGATGGCCGATAATGGCTCAGTAGAATGGCCATGAAGCCGGTTCTAGTGAAAACAACAATTGAAGTTCCAAGTGTGTTAGACATCATTGTTGCATGAAATGCAAACATTTCGCTCATATGATTCTGCAGAAAACAAAACAAAAACAAGACCAGTTTTAACGTAATGCAAACAAATCCCGCCTTAAGAAATTTAATAAAAAGACAATTCTGACCTTGAAGGCTTGGCCCAGATTTGGCGGTGCTTGTGGACCGACTATAGTAGCTTCAGTCCGCAAAGAGACTGTGTGCATGACCTTGACTGCTTTCAGAGGAAACCTAACATAGAAGTAAATCAAATAAATCATCTTCATTCTGAAATCAATTCGATTATGCAGGAAGAGGCTTATAATGCAATAAATTATGTGAAAAAATATATTGGCCAAATAATAAAAACAAAGGAAGTTACATACTTTCCGTTTGCGGTTTCTCCAGAAAGCATAACCGCATCGGACCCCTCTTTAACAGCAATAGCAATATCCGATACCTCTGCTCGCGTTGGAGTGGGATGTACAATCATGCTTTCAAGCATATTTGTTGCCACTATGACTGCCTTCCCCATACTACGGCATATCCTGATAATTTCTTCCTACATACATTTGGCGATATATTTTGAATAATTTTTTATAGATTGATAAATGTAAATATGGTGATAGATTATAGCAACGCATTTCCCCTGCACTCTAGGACCAGAAACAAAAGCTGAGAGAAGATATGACTTTACCTGCAATAAAGGAACCTCTTCGATTGGTAACTCTGCACCAAGATCACCTCTGGCAACCATAGCCTGGAGAGAAAAAAGTTAAGATATTAACTTTCAGAGGTGAGTCAATATTCACCTAAGTTAAAAGGATAAAATGGGGTGACGAATTAGGAAAGAGATAAACAAATGTTTAGACTGCATGAAATTATAACCCTGAGATCCTGTTGTCTAAACAGTTTCATGTGTCAAGTAGAATCTTCTTTAGAGAATTATAACAGCATTTAAGAAGATAAAAGGACCATCTTAAACTATAATACCTAGGGATAAATGCAAAAAACCCACCTGTGAAATAATTTATTGGCTGAAAACCCCCTGTGAAATAAATATAGGCTAAAAACCCCCTGTGAAATTTTTTCGTTGCAAAAAAACCCCTGTGAAAGTTAGGTCAGCTACCCCAAAAAACCCCCTGTGAAATAATTTATTGGCTGAAAACCCCCTGTGAAATAAATATAGGCTAAAAACCCCCTGTGAAATTTTTTCGTTGCAAAAAACCCCCCGGTCGTTGCAAAATATTTATTTTATTTTTAGTAAATATGCCTCATAATAGTAAAAACAATAATGTTAATAATCTAAAATTTAAATATTATGAGACATATTTACTAAAAATAAAAGAAACATTTTATGAAAAACTATCTTTAATATCGTTTTTTGTGTAAACATGAGTAAAATTGTATCCCAAATGAATATATAAGTACTTATATGTTAATGGTCTAAAATTTAAATATTATGAGGCATATTTACTAAAAATAAAAGAAACATTTTATGAAAAACTATCTTTAATATTGTTTTTTTTTGTGTAAACATGAGTAAAAGTGTATCCCAAATGAATATATAAGTACAATACACAAAAGGGACATAAAAGTAAATGAATAAGTCATTTAATGTCTAATAATCACAAACAAAAAAAAAACGCACATACGGCGCGTGTAGCTCACCTAACTGACCGAGGGGGTTTTTTGCAACGAAAAAATTTTACAGGGGGTTTTTAGCCAATAAATTATTTCACAGGGGGTTTTCAGCCAATAAATTATTTCACAGGGGGTTTTTTGCATTTATTTCACAGGGGGTAGCTGACCTAACTGACCGAGGGGGTTTTTTGCAACGAAAAAATTTCACAGGGGGTTTTCAGCCAATAAATTATTTCACAGGGGTTTTTTTTGCATTTATCCCTAATACCTAATTGCCAAGTTAAGATCAGCTTCTTCAAACTCAATTTGATTTTCCGCAAACACAAATTTATTATAGACTGATAACAGTTTTCATCAGTGAAGTGATATAAAGATTCATGTTCCTACCCCATCAGATGCTGTTATGATAGACTGCAAATTTGGTATGGAGTCTGCACTTTCAATTTTTACGATGACATGAATATCAGCGCCAGCTTCTGCAGTGAGAAAGTTGACATTAAAGATGCAGTATTTAATATGTCAGGCATACAATGAACTTGATTAAGCTGTATTCTAACTAAATGACTGGCCTAGATTGTAAAGTTTACCATTAAGATAATTTTTCAGTTCATGGACAACAGCAGCATCCTTCACAAAAGAAACGGCATAGAAATCAACTTTGTTATCCACTCCAAATTTGATATCGTCCCAATCTTTTTCTGTTGATGTCAGTGCCAAAATGTTATTTCATTTGTCTCCCAAAGGACAAACGAGAAATAAATAATACCAAGCAGTCGAAGCAAAAGTGACAAGTATGAAATATACAACACTAATGATTGAGCATGAGAAGAGGAAATGTTGATGTAAGAAATACGATTGCTGATCTAACCAGTAATGGATGGAAGTGTTGCGCTTTTTCCTTGAACATTAAGATGACGCCGAGATTTAAGTTCTCCACCATCAACAACTTCACATTTCACTAATTCTGCAGTCTTCGATTTTACCTTCAGTGACATCATACCACCTGCATTGTCGAGCCATAGTTGATAACAGAATAAAAATAATATCAGGATAATAAATTCCCCATGAACGTACTTTTAGAAACAAACTGGAAGGGGAAAAGGGAAACACATGTCCACACACACCAAATATAACTGCTGATGACATATGAAGAAATTGGAATGTCTGATTTCTGGATTTGAATTCCATACTAGGCTTTAGTATATCATATGACTATTGCATAAAGTTTTACGATTTTGGACAGAGTGACAAAAAAACCAAGTGTACAATTTTTAAAGTTCCATCTGAATGACATATCTCATGTTACAATTTATAAGATAGTTTGGCTTTCAACGAACAATAAACTCAACCAAATGAAATTCTTAGTAAATATACCATCAACAAGAAGCATATCCCCCACGTCTACATCATTAACAAAATCGTCATAGTTGACACTGACTGTGTCTGATGTGCCAACTCCTCTTTGAATTGTGAAAGTAAATTCCTGACCAGGTTCCAATGTAATAGGTTGAGGTAAATCCCCGCTCCTGACCTCAGGACCCTGCATCATTATTCACAAGGTAATAAGAACAAATGCATTATATATTAGCAAGCAAATTGTATAAACGTGTGCTCTCAAAAGAACCACTTTAACATACGTCTAATTTAATTCCCATTCTATACCTTTTATCAAAAGCATCTAATAATTAGTGCAAACAATCTTACAGTAAAAAAAATGAGTTGAAATTTATATCATCCCCTAATATTTTTATTTGAATAACAAATCAAATGGCAGGAATATCAACTACAACAATATCTTTATTTTAGAAATATCCAATCAAAGAAATGACATAAATAACTCATATTAAACATAAACTTCATCAATTTGACACTATTATACTATGCATGATCTACATACCAAAATAAAAAACTTGCCTTGGTGTCAAGCATAATGGCAATAACGTTGTTTTTTGCTTGAGCGTTATATTCCTTAACCAAATCAATAACTTTTTGATGAGATGCATGGTCTCCATGTGACATATTAAGACGAGCAACATTCATTCCCTCCTCCGCCAGCTTCCATATCATTTCTTTGGTGTTAGTCGAGGGACCAATTGTACAAACAATTTTCGTCTTTCGCCTGACCGTAGGCTTAGACCACACGCTTACTGATGTGTCGCCAAGTTGTGAAATACCTTGCAGATATTGGTTTTGGTCGTTTGCCTAGTCAGAAGACAACATTCGAAATATTATTATTAATGAAAATCTCAAAATATTTGATATATACACAAATACATATAGTATTAGACTATTAGTTAGACACGACATTCGAAATTCGCAAAAGAAATCAAAATTGAATAAAGCTAGTCAATTATATGTTGTAATTCTTCAGTAAAAAAAACCATAGATAGAATATTGTCCTATATACTACAAAATTTTTCAATTTCAAACCAGACAAATAAGTTGAGTATCAAAAGTTCGCAAGCACTCCTATCTTCATTCTAAAGTAAAAATGTATTATCTTTTTCTTTTTCTTCCTCTTTTTAATGAGATCATATTAAATTTTGTAAACCCAAATAGATATGCTTCAAAAAATCAGTCCCAGACACACATCAAACTAACTTTTTGCCAACATTAATTAATCCAGAAACCAGCATTTGCTTCCTAAACACAACATCTCAAAAAATCTAAACAGCAAATCAAAAGAAATAAACCATATAAACAAGATGAAATAAAAAACGCAAACTCAAAAACAAAAAACCTTCGGCACGTCTTCAGGAGAAACGGGCACCACTTTCTGCTCAACTCGCGTAGATCTGCTAGCCGTGATCGGCAGAGCAGTAACAGCTCCGGAGCGGCCCCTCTTCTCCGTCAGCGCCAAAACCTTCGCCTCGAAACCGGAACTCGGCCTCAGCTTCTCCGCTCTACTTTGCACAGATCCAGAGCCAGTATTCGCAACAAATGCACCATGAATCAACCGGGTCGCCACCACTTGCGCCATCGCCAACCCAAAAAAAACTCTTACAGAGTGAAACAAAGAGAGATACAGAGAGAGAAATTAATGTGCAAAAAGAGAAGGATTGCGTGTATAAATTTGGGAAGGAGCAAGTTTGGAAAAATCGCCGATAAATTTGGAGGTATTGAGTGTAGGCTGTAGCAATGTAGGCGCCTTGTTTGTATCGAATAAATGGAGGCTCATTTTTTTAGCTCAACAAACCTTGTTTATAACTGTTAGAGGGGTACAATAGGGTTTTTGCCTTTTCTTTGGGTGAAACGGCGTCGTATTGAGTTCAGGTTATGGGAGCTATTTTTGTCTACGGGTGAGAGTACGGAGTATAGCGTAGGGGTCGTCAAGGAGTGGGCCCACAGTTGGTAAGAGAGAGAAGAAACACGTGGGACAGACACTGGCGCGAGAGCCTCGTGTGTGGGGTGGGATTAACTACTTTTCTTTTATTATGGTTAAATACAAATTATTACATCCTAATTATATTCACTTTATTTGAAGTTCTTTGGGTTATATTTGGCGGCTTGTAATGATTGGATTTTTTGGAGAATTTTATTAGAAAATGTGTTGGTGTATAATATTTTATATATATATATATGATATTGAACCTTGCGTATCTTTTAATATGTTATGGTACAAATAGTGTTAGTCCAAGTGGCACACTTAATATGTGCTTAATTTCCAAAAAAAAACAAATTTAAAATAATTAATGAATTTTATTATTTTGTAATATGAAAATTTATCAATATCATATGTTGCTTGAAACTATATAAGCATAAATTTCAAGCCTTGAATTTATGTAAAATATTGTAAGTAATTATAAGTTAGTGTTATAAAAAAGATAAATATATATTAAAGAAAATAGGGGTGTTCAAAGTGAAAATGAGAAAGAGTATAAATTCTTGATTTAATATGAGCTAATAAATAAACTAAACTACTCCATACTCATTTTGGAGATTAATGTTAAAACTTTTTCTGAGCTCAATTCATTATCAAATAAGTTTAAACATACTTTGTGAAGCTTAATTCAAGCCCGACTCAATTAATTGGAAAATGATAAGATATTTATATCAATTTAATAAAAGCTTAGCTAAATTATTAGTTAAATCAAGCTCAATTAGTTTTGTTCTTTGAAGTCCAAAGATGAATCAAACATGTTTGAGCACATACATACTAAGAAACTTGTGTTGAGTTGAATCAAACTTAAGGTATTTCACTTTGAAAGTAATCCGACAGATACAATTAAAATGTCGCAAGGACTGGGTGCGGCAGCATGTTCTGTCAACAATGGCGAAATAGTTTTAGAAGATTTATTATAGCACAAACAAGATGATCAATGAAATATTACAATCACCACAAAAAACAACCACCAAACTGCCAAAAAAAAAAAAAACCGGTACAAATAGCAACAGGATTATAGGTCCTGCCCTCTCTTTGGACCAAAAACCTAGTATACGAGAAACACGACTACAAAAAGAAAAGCAACGAGACCATCACAGAATCGACGTGACCCTGACAGAGTGATCAGCCGAACCTGTTAAGAAGATGGGTAAAGTTGGATGCCAGTCTACTGTTGTAATAGATCCACTATGAGGAAGTGTTCTCATGCCACTCATATTCCCTCGGACCTGTCCATAATAAAGCACAAAAAGCAACATGGACACATGGTTAACTAATATAACAGCGTTATGCAGTGCTATACGAGCCTTCAGTTGAGATAATATAGACGAGGCCAAAAAAAAAAGGGTTGGGAGTATATTACATGTAATATATTTCAGTTACCTGGTATATTGGTGCACACAATGAACTAGATGTCACCAGAAGTCTCCTCCCATCAGCATCCAAAGCAAGTTCACTTCTCCCATGCCATAAATTCTCAGGGTTGCAAAACCTATATCAGAGGATTAAGTGATTACCAAGTTCTTACTCCCGAAATTAATATATTAAATAAATTTGACATAATCGTTATAAAACATTTAGGGCAAGTTACGTGCACATACTCTCACTTTGGTGCTAATTACATAAACACCCCCTCACGTTTGATAAATTACAACAGGAACCCCTAAGGGTTTTGTTTGTAAGGTTTACGAGGGATATAACTGTAAGAATTTTTAATAGGGGGACTATATATAATTTCAAAGCATCATGGGGTTTTTGGAAATTTAGCACTAAAGTGAGGGGGTCTTTTGGTGATTTTCCAAACATTTAACATCTATTCTAGTACAACTTCAATTTAGAATATGCACCCAACTTTCTAAATAACCATGTCGAGAGCCTTCCTAGAACGTTATAAATTGTGAAATAGTCACATGGTTATTCGGTTATCTGTATTTGCTGTTGGCTGTGGTGGTTACTGCCAATAAGGTTAACATTATTCTTCCAAAGAAATTTTTAAATTTTATCACTGACCATATCAAGGAAAGATAACTTCTAATACAAACTGCATGAACATTTATATTGTGTTGTGGAAGCATAAACAAATCTAGCAGGAACTGACCATGCATTTAGGAGTTGCCTATCAAAATGATAAAAGACTTTCATACAATCAAAGTAATTCATACTAAGTCTGTAAAAAAGATGCTATTCCACATAGCAATTCGTACCTGCTACAATTTCTTGACCAAATAACTTTTCCTTGATTGTGCAGGCTCCATTCAAATATCTGGATGCTCACAGTCACAAGTTAGATTCACAAATTGAGTTTTAATAAAAAAAATCATGATATAATTTCAAATGAAATCCAACTACTCAAATCATCATGTATGCAAATGCAAAGGATAGCTAAGAGTTGACAAAGATACTTGCATTTCCATCAATTCCCAAGCTAAAAATGCTTGTCTCATCAGGCCCAAAAAGAATGGAGCTAATTGCAGAATCATGAGCAGGCCATCCAGTAACTTGCTGGCCAGCAGACATATCTTTCTCCAGTTAAGGTCTGTATTTTCTAAAGCAAATTATAAAGACACCCCCTGCTTGAGACTCTAATTACAAAAAACACTTCGAGGTTTGAGAAATTACCATAACTTCCCTTGTTAGTAAAAATATATTACAATTTCACCATCTGACAGTAGAAATCAAATTACAATTTCCACCCCCGTTTTTCCAATTGTGAGGATTTGACTGGGTGTCTTGGTAATTTGCAAAAATCTTAGGGGACTCATATAATTACAGAATAAGTAAGGGGTGTACATGTAATGATCCCCTTCTCTATTTGTTATAAATCTTGCCCTATCAAATATATGATCAAAAAGAGAAAAAAACTGATTTTTAGATGAACTGGAAAAGGATACCAAACATATGGATCATTCCATCAGTTGCAGCAGCTGCTAAAAGCTTTCCGTTGTGATTGAAACTCAACGAGGTAATTGCTGGTGGATCTTTACCAAGAGGAAGGACTGCCTTCAAAAAAGTTGAAAAGAAATCAGGTTTCATGACTCAGTATTTAGAAGGTCAAAAGAACAGTAAAACGAATTCTGTCTTCCATACCATAGCTTTCCATGTCCTCATGTTCCATACAGTTAATGAGGCAAACCCCAAAGTATCAAAATAGCCTGTCCCTTGCCTACAAAGAAAACAAAACAATATTTACAAATTATCCCCAGGGATGGATCAATATCCATGATTTTCATCATATCTATTTTAGATTCTTTTTTTCAATTGCTATCAAAAGGAAGAGGCAGTAAACAGGTGTGGTAACAGAACAGAGAAGTTCTGTTAGCGAAAACCCTATTATGCTCTATATATTACGGCATTAAAAAAGAAATCATATATTCACAAATTTCAAAAGACCTCACACTCTATTTCCTCAAGTTGGAATGACAGACTAGGATCAATAGTTTAGTTCTTATACTTTTGTTTCATGTAGCCTTCAAATTTATATACTGTCTAACCTATTTCTTCTGACAATACATTTCCTTAAACCAAATAATTTGAATTTTGAAATATTTATAGCTCTAGCTCGGATCAGATCTTGATCAATTCATCAAATATGTATAGCTCTAGTTCATATTAGATCTTGGTCAATGCATCAATGGCACAAGGAAAACTAGAAGAGGTGGTGCAAAATTACCTCCTGGATGCAGCTGCAGAAACAAAAATAGGCTCTACAGGGCTGCATTTCATGTCCAAAATACTGGATGACAGAAAACAAGAAAGCAGCACTTAAAGTGAGTCTCTGAAATTCATGTTTCTCAACAATGCCCACGAAAAATTTCAAAGGTCAAAAAGGACCTGGGGTATGATTCAGTTGAGTTGAGATCACAAACAACTCGCTTAGAGTCTACATTCCATGCTTTAATGCCTCCATCGGAAGTGCCTATTAGTAGCTTCAGTCAAATAGACAGTAAAATGAAACATCAAATCCCCCGTCTTTAATCTTTATTACACGGAAAATAATCAGAATATTGTGATAGAATTATTAGTTCCAAATATTAACATTCATAATCATTGTGGCAAGCAACATACCAAGCGATCAGATTTGCAGTCCCACTCAAGGGACATGATCTCGGCACCACAGTATATGGTTGCATTTCTAGATGTTGGTGCTGATGAATCATATGTCCATACCCTTCACCACAGCAAAGGAAATTAGTAAATAAAGACAACTTTATCAACTGTTAATCTGGGAGTTCAACAGAGATAATTCAACAGAAATTAGATTGGGGGTTTCTCTACCATGCTCAGCGAATTGATTAATATATGAATCAGAGAAATAACACTCCAAAAAAGCCACATAACAATGTCTAAGAAAGAGCCAAACTACCTGACTGTGCCATCAACAGAAGCACTAGCAATATTGTTGCCAGATGCAGAAAAGCGGCAACAACTGATTGGACTTGTGTGGCCCAAGAATGTATCCTGCAAAAGAAGGATTGTGAACCATCACGACAAAAGAATGGAAATGAATAAATCTTGACCACAAGGGAAAGGTGCATAAACAGTAGCACTTTTACTTGAACAGAAGCGTAAAAATCAAGCATGACTGCTTTCAAAACAATTTACCTGAAATACCGCTTTCACTTCTGGAAACTCTTCTTCACTCTGTACTTCACAACCACTTCCTATCATGGAAAAATTACACATCAGAAAGGAGGTTGAAACCTGCAAGACAAAGTATTGTCTAAGAACTGTCTCGCAATTAAAAGCCCCATCACATTCAAAATCTCCACCATGCTTTGTTCATAACTATATAGAGCATAACGTGTTGTCGCTTCAAAATTATAAAATGAACTAATCCTAGATTGTAGTGACTGCATGTGCTATTTCAGTTGCTAAAGTAAAATGGTCATGTATTATGTTGCGGCTTCATGCTAGCATGGAGTTGCAGTATACTAAGATGGCTTCGTTCAATCAAATTTTGAAGGTGTAGAAAACATATTTTTGTCAGTTCATAAAAAAACTCCAACGAAAGCATTGGGTTAAAAAAAAATTAATAGAACGAGAAAACCCTGAGCCAACTTACCAACAGAAGAGTCATCTTGAGAAACCTGGTGAGCATCAATGCTCCTATTTTCATCAGCATGATTCTTAGAATCGGCCTTAGAAACACGAGATGCCAGAACCTTAGCATTGTCTGTACTTTGAAATGATTCTCTCTCTTCTATCGGTGATTTGGAGTTCGCATGAGAGTCATAAGACAAACTAGGTTGAAATTTAGCTTCTTCTGCACCACTGAAATAAAAAAGCTTGCACTTTGTGATTACTTGAGATACAACACTGTATTTTCATTTCATGTGATACAAAAGAATTTGCATCACAATCAAAAGTCAAGATCACCTCCTTGCCTGACACAATAGTGCCTCTTTTTCCGCCAATAAAGCCTGAAGTTGTGATATCTGGCGACTGCATTGCTTAATCTCTTTCTTGAGACGGCTCACTGTATCCCTTTCAGAACTAATCTTCAATAATGCAGGGGTACGTATATAAGCTAAGGAAAAGATCCAACCATTGTGGCAAACATAACATCATCCAGAAAAGTTGAGCTCTTATTACTTGTAAACAGTGTACAAATTTGGATTTGCACATACTTTAGTTCATGTTGGAGGATCCTAATTGTAAGAACCAGAAGGAACACATGAAAATCCTTATTCTTGGTCAGATAGTAACAATGGAGCATGCTCATCAAACACAACTATTTTTTATATTATTGCGAAACAGCATCATATGTTGCATTATTATTGAGTATGCTCTACGAGCTTGAAACACATGAAATATTAGTCGATATCAAGGAAAATGAATTGCTTCATCAGCTAATCAACAATCACTAAAAATCCAAAATCTTGATGAAGCTCAAATGTTACTTAAAATCACGAAGAACAAGAAAAAACAAAAAACTGTAATCAATCTCATTGAAGGATATGAGTACCATTAAGAATTTCACTCAAGAAATTCCTAACCGAAAGATGCAAAGCACGGTACCACTCGTCAGAGAAATACACACGATACTGTGGTTCCAAATGTGGATTCTGCATATACGCAATTGCTGCAAGTAACAAAGTTAATTCAATCAGTCCGAGAAATATCACAATAGTTATCATCGACTGAAGAAAGATATGAACTCACCAAACCAGGAGCTCCAGCTTTCATCTCTTTGCACCAAATCATTGCCAAAACTTGCGAAAAACTCTAATACCTTGTCTTTCCTTCCACATTTTAAGGCGTTAACAATGTAATACCTCAGAATCGACTGGTCTAGCTTCGATAGCACGGTGATCAGACTCGAATCGGAGTAAGAAAAGCAGTTTTTGAAAAAAGTGAGCAGATCGAACAGCTTATCGGCTTCGAATTTGGGGATGTAGATCGAGAAAATTAGGTCTAGAATCTTGTCGACTTGAAATCCTTTGCCGATATCAGTTGCTAACTCTTTTTCGAAAGCTTGGAGAGTGTTGGTGAATCCTCTGAACATCATAAATTCTCGCACTATTTCTTCTGCCCATTTCATGTTCTCCATTTTTACTTCCTCAGAATCTCAAAATTTTGTTCTGGTAAATAATGATGCTTTCTGTCCTTTAATATTGATGAACTTTCCTTTTTATTTTATTAAGAAATTAAATATTGATTAAAATTTCGTCTTTATGAATAATTCGACATTATTATACCCAACAAAAATAGATTATTTAAATTAAAATCAAAACTACATAAACTAAAGCAACAATCTTGATTCTTGAATATTAGATATAAAAATCACTTCTTCAAATCCTATCAATATAATGATTGCAGGCGAAGCTTATAAGCTTAAAAGATGATAGCATATATTTCGACAAATAAGCCTGCGCAGAAATTCTCTCGCTTTTAACATCTCATTCGTCTTCTCACGTACTGATTTTCACGTCGGAGAAATTATTGAAATCTGTTATACTTCATCGCTGTTGGAGTGAAGGAGACGAAGAAAATGACGGAAAAACGATCGGAGAAAGCTTCAATTGGAGCCGACTCAGCCGAGCCGAGCCGAGCCAAGCCACCAGCTTTGCACTAACGACGGTCGATTTCCGAAAAATCGGATGTGAAAATTATGGATTCCATTGGAATAGTTAATCGAGGTAAGATATTGTTCAAAAAACTCTATTGTTCGTGTTTTCCAATTCAAGTCTCTTGCTTTTCTAACATTCATTGGACTGATTGTTTTGGTGCTAAGTATACTGAAAATCTTCTCATAGAATTTATCAAACTCAATATCTGATATTAATTTACATTCCTGACTAGAACAATCTAAAGCTTCTGAAGAAAATTGTGCCCCATATTGAGTTCCATTTGAAAACGATCATTCCTAGGGTTTTGCAGAACAATCACAATCAATTGTACATCCATCATCTATGGAAGCATAGAGGTTTCGATCCAATAAAACCGATCCTAAAAACTGTTTTATAGATGAACAAAATCAAATGAGCCTAACAACAAATGGTTTTATCTAGGTGTCATAGATGAATAACTACATGTTGCATATGATGATGGATGAGTAGTGGTGGCAAATGAACTAAACTGAGTGTAATCTCTCTTCATGGCTTTGTACACATGTTCTAAGCCTTCTTCGATTAACTCCAAAACCGTCTGTGGCATTGGTGGCATGTTAATGTCAACCGATCCTTCCAACATCTTCACGACCTCGCCCATTGTAGGCCTCATTACAATCTCGTCCTGTATACACCAAAATGCAACTTTTAGAGCTCTTATGAGTTCTTCTTCTTCAACTGCCCCCTCTAGCCTTCTGTCTGCAACTTTTGCTGGTGTTCCACTTGTTAATTCCTGTCGAAACAAAGTTGATTCTTTTATTTATGGAAATCGTTTTGTTTAAGCTCAGAGTTTTCTACTCAAAGACTTCACATGTCTCTTATGGTGTGTTTGGATTGAAGGATTTGAAAACTATGGATTTCAAATTCATCGACAAATCTACTTAAGTTCGTTTGGATGAATTCATGTTATAATGGATTTCAAATCCCTTGCCATTCATTTTAGAGTCATTTGAAATCCTTCCTCCAAATCCCTTCCCTCAAATCCAAATCATTCGATCCAAACACACCCTTTGGTTAAACGATTTCTATGAGGAACGAGAAATGCAGGGCGAATGATGTTGGGAAGAACAATGAATTGGAGTTTGATATATGAGCAAACAACCAAAATTAGTTTTCAAAATATCTTTTTTTTTCTTCTCCTTACCAAAAACCCTTGTATCAAACATGGAGTTATAAAAAGATATAACCTGCAAAATTTCATCTTTTTTCGCCAAATGGCGGGTTATATTTAGGGCTGGAAAGAAGAAGATGATGATACCTTGAATGCCCATCCAGGATAAAAGAAGTCCTCTGCATCATAAGTCATATCCAGATTTCTCCTTCCTCCAACTATCTCCATAAGCAGCATCCCATAACTGTAAACATCAGCTTTTACAGTAATCGCACGATTGCTAACCCATTCGGGCGCTAAATAACCTCTCGTTCCTCGTACCATTGTGACCACACGCGAGGCTTCTCGTCCCATCATTTTAGCTAGCCCAAAATCCGATACTTTTGGGCAAAAATTCTCGTCCAACAGAATGTTTTCCGGCTTGATGTCACAGTGTATAATCCTATCCCGACATTGCTCATGGAAATATGCAATTCCTTGTGCGGTACCAACAGCTACATTGAAACGAGTTGGCCAGTCTAGTAGCCTGTCGTGCGTTTCTCGTCCGTTATTTGAAGGAAATATCCACTTGTCTAACGACCCGTTTTTCATAAACTCATAAACTAGAAGCCTGTTGAGATTAAAACTTCAAATTATACCAATTGCCTCAAATTGTCAAATTATTCTAAGGCTTAATTTAATACACACCTTTGTGTACCCTCTGAGCAGTATCCGCATAACCGAACCAAGTTCATATGATGCATGGAGCTAATAGTGTTCACCTCTGTTATAAACTCCTTCTCCCCATGGGGCAAAACTTTGTCAAGCTTTTTTACTGCAATTAGTGTTCCATCACTCAGGTTTCCCTTGTATACACTGCCAAATCCACCTGCAAAAGAATACAACACTAGCATAAGTCTTGAGTCATAATTTAGTTTTTAACTAAGGGTGTGTTTGGATTGAGTAATTTGGATTTGGGGAAGGGATTTGGAGGAAGGATTTGAAATGACACCTAAAATGGAGTCATTTGAAATCCGCTGTAGTTATGGAGAAAATAGCTCAAAGTGAATGTCGATTGATTTGAAATCCATTATAACTTGGATACATCCAAACGAACTTCATGGATCTGTTGACGAATTTGAAATCCATAGATTTCAAATCCTTCAATCCAAACACATCCTAATAGTTCCCATTTATCTTCTTTAATTTATTAAGTAAGAAAAGTTTATTACCTCGTCCTAGCAACCGAGAAAAGTTACTGGTTTTACCCTGTAAATCACGGTAGCTGAAATTAACTGGAGCCCCCGAGACAATTAAGGAATTCTCAAGGGCATTCTTTAAAACTCTCTTTTTGTGATCATATATGTATAATAAGCAAGATAGAAGGCTTATCAGAAATATCATGCTTAAAACAATAGGAAGCACCAGAACTTTTTTCTGTTTACTGGTTAATCCATCTGAAGAATCTCCTTCACTTCTCCTATCAGCCGTTGATGATCCATTTGATTCAATCTTCACGAATAGGGTCGAACCCGTATCCGCATATCCTCCAAACTCCATATTCCTCAAAACCCAACAATATGGCTTTTCCTCATCAAGCCCGTAAACCGAAGCAACACATTCACAATCCGATAAACACGCATCACCACATTTCGAAACGCTCTCTATATCGCTATAATTTGCTATCACTGATGAATCTGAGAAATAGTAATTCGTTTGTTGAACGGTCGAGATCTTGAACTGAGATGTTAGATTCTCGTGATGGGGTCCACATCTCCCTGTTAAAGACGAATTTGTTGAACATTGACCGTTTTGCCCCTGAGAAGTCCCGGGTAGGCATGTACACGAAGCATTAGTCTTGCTTCTATCTAGATTACATATCCCATTGCCGCAAATACCAGCTATATCGCATGGTTTAGAAACCGCGGCCCATTCTGCGACCCATTGCCGGGACCCGTTAACATCGTTGTCCCATCTGTATAAACGGAGATTCCCGTTAGTCTCGAGAATCAATCTCCTAAGAACTAACGTCCCGTGTGTTGTGTTTCTTGCAGATGTTAATCCTCCACTGTCGTTATCGTTCTTGTACACATAAACCGCCCCATCAGACGACGACCCGTATACAATTCCGAAACTACCCCCCTCATCCAAAACTGCTATTACATCCCCGGTCACATTTGATATCTCGGGTCCCGACCAGTACGAGAAATTCGACAAAGATTCTGATGACGTGTCGTAACCCTCGGCCAGGTTATAGGTTAGCCCGAGGCTAAGTGAAGTAGGCTGCTGCAGCATTTTGAGTGTGTAATAACCACCATGTGATGGTGATTTAGAAGATTTGAGCTCTTGAGCAACTGTTAATGGTTGGCCGGGGAGGAGTGTATCCGACGGATGAGAAAAGCTCTGCCATGTGATGCGTTGATCTGGACCGTAGATTATGAAGTTGCCGTTTTCTGACATGAATGCTGATTCAACTCCGAGATTGGAGGTGTTTGATGTCCAGACAGTGGCGGCGCCGTCGTTGAGGACGAGGTTGCCGGTGGAGGCAAACTCCAAGGTTGCATCTTTGCTGACTGGAGAATTTCTATTTAGATTAATTGAGACAAAATGAATGGTTGGCAAATGGAATTATATATATACCTGCAAAAGCTTTAGTAAAGACTAGAATATAGAGGTGCAGAATATGAGTTTTATAGTTATTTTATTTACATAAAAAACTTGGAAAATTTGCTTTTTTGGCCTAATATTTGTTTTATAGTCTTTAATTTATTGGACTTACCTATAGTCCTCTAAGAAAAAATTAACCAATTGAGGTTTTGTTTTGTATAGAAAACTATTCATTTAGAAATTTATAGTGATAATTGTACTAGTTATGATTTTAATCTTAAAACTTTTAAATATTTTAAAAAAGTCAAGAATGTATTTTTAGACAATTCATTATTTTAATATTAGAAATAAATTATATAAAATGTTTAAAATCCAATATTGAAAAGTAAAACCCGTATTACACGATTTATGAACTTCAAAGATTTAAAATAAAACAATTTTGATAGGGAAAAAAAATAAATTGATCAATTCTTTACTTAATTAAAAAAGGAAGGATAATTAGTTCAAAAGGTTGTTAATTTAGTTCAAAAACACAAACTTTAACTTCAGTAACCATTCAGTCAACAGGTTTTTATAATTCAATACTTTCTTCTTAAATACAAATAATTCTTTAATTATTAATTTAATGTTCAGAAATGACACGTCCATATATAAATTACAAAAATAAAAGCAGAAAAAAAGTTCTTCAACACATTGCATGAACTGCATGATTATACTCAAACATACATGCATATGCCCAGAAAACTAAAACCTTCAATAATTTAACACTCATTACATCAAATTAAATTTTCTCAAATTAAAACATAAACAACACTAAAATTTAAAAAAAACGTAATATAATAATATATACTTACATTTCAGCTGCCCAAACAAGTGTTGGATCACCAGGAAGCTGTGCAAACCATATCCCCAACTGAAACTGCTCACTTCTTGGATCCAACGGGGCAAACCCGAAAGCAAAAGTCCCATTATCAGAAACCCATGCCCTGTCCTCATTGGCCGATAATCTCGAACCCATATCGACCCGACCCGCAATAACCGACCCAAATAGCAGAAAAACCCATGTCCAGAATGTAGATGAAGTAGAAAAATGAGCCATTTTTTTTGGGAAGTGAAGTTAGGTGTAATTAAAGTGCTTGTAAAATGTGATTCATATTGAAACAAGCTTATAGTTTGTTGGTGAGTGAATTATTTAAGAGAGGAAAGAAGAAAAATTGGAATTAGGGTTTTGTGGGGATTAAAAGTGGATGAAATTGACACGTGGGCAATGGTGGTTGAGCTATAATGTTGAAAAGAAACACATTTTCATGTGGTCGGCTGGAGAAGATGACTGGGTTATCTGACACGTGTTTATTTTGATTCTGTTGGTTTTATTGCATGGTTTTCATGGTTTATAGATATACGTATTTAATTTGGCATAGATGTGGAATTTGTATGATTTTCACACTTATTTTCGGCTTGGTGGGTGATAAGACTCTGATTTTAATAGAGTCTACAGTAAAACCTCGTTAAATTAATACTCGATAAATTAATAATCTCGCTAAAACTAATAATTTGTCCAGTCTCAAGTTGGGACCAGTACAAATTTGGGGACCAATCAATAAAATTATAAGATAATAATTTTTTTGAGATCCCAATGTATATATATTGGTCCCGACGAAACTATAAATTAATGATTATTAAAAATAATCCATATATATATATATATATATATATATATATATATATGATGCACTTGAATATTCTTAAGACAACTTAGTAAAATAAGAATCTACTATAACTTGTTTTTTCTTGAACTTCAAATCTATGTTGATCTCATCTTTAAATCTCCTAACTGCACCCAATAGTTGTGGTGTTGTCTTCTCGTACTGCAACAAAAAGTTATGAAGAGTTGTTGATGCTTGCAATGCTTCTTTTAGAGTGACCGGTTGCAAAGCTATTGAATCATCCTCTGCTTCATCATCTTCCGGATTATGAATGACATCGGCCACTATCTCTTCTAGACTCTGAACTTCATGACATTGATTATTTTCACTCGGAAAGTCGAGCAACTGATTCACATCCATTTTGTGGTGATATTGCATACCAGTGATCAAATTATCAAGCTCATGAATGTCTTCTCCAGGAGTTGCATCATTTGCACTTGAGTCGCTTTGACTTTCCGAGCGAATTTTGCAGTGTCGAAAGCAATTTGCTATTGCTTCTTGATGAACATTTTCGGTCCCAACATGTATACTTAAAGTATACTTAAAGTTATTCAAAGAATTTGGAACTTTGAAGGTCAACTGTGCATATACGTTAAAACCTCTTTAAATTAATAAATTATTAATTTATCGATATAATAATATCTCTATAAATTAATAAAATTCTCCGGTCCCAACATTATTAATATATAGAGGTTTTACTGTATATTTTATTGGATTAAATGGTATAGGAAGATCAACTACATTAAAATTGATTTTTCATAAAATTTATAAATCTTTTGAGGTAATTACAATTTATTTATGTGGTGGTATCAATATGATATTCACGATATACAATAATTGTAGTTATATATGTAATAATTTTAAGAGTACTGATCAAAGTTTTAAACATCATTATAGTTATACGTTCTATTCCTAATTCATGTTATAGTTCGTTTGTATGACTTTTAAGTAATCATTTAAAGTCAAACATTTCATGATTTTGAAAAGGCTCGTAATTCAATTTTTAGTTTTAATGAGTAAAAATGCAATAATTTTATGCATAAATTCTAATCCTATTACCCAGAGAAATCACATTTTGAAAAATCTCATTATATATTCTAACCACAAAGCTACAAAATATTTCTAAACTTTGCATGTACGTATGTTTAATACAAAATGTGAATTGGATGGTGTGAACTGTGAACTGAGGCAGAAAACAACCTAGAAAAGGTAAAAGCAAATCAATCAAGAAAAATGACCGACATGCAAATATATATATATATATATATATATATATATATATTCAAATTTAGTCAACAATATTAAAATCGTCATTTAATTTACCACCTAATCAAAAAGCATATGATAATTAATAATTTTTAGACCTTCTTACCAATATTATTTTTCGTGACACACTAATGATTGATTATGCATACATTTTGTCGATAGCTCTTGAACTAAAATAGTCCACATTTTACGTCACTAATTGGACCATATGATCTTATCCTCTTTTGAATTTCAAGCAACAGCAATAGTTATCTAACCTTGAAAAATAATTAAGTTTCTAGAATTTGCAATTGTTTAATAATAACTACTAATAATTAAATGGGAAACCTTTGAAAAAATTGTATTGTTTAATTAATTTTTAACTTGAAAGTCATACCTGTTTTGACATGAACATCTTCACAATTTATGTGGGATTTTGGCTTCATTTTTTTATTGACCATTTCTTTTATTGATTTATAAGTTCATTTTTCAGATTTAAAGGGTTTTCAATTTTTTTTATCGGGTTCAATTGAGTCGATCAATTATAGTCGACTGAAATTTTTTCTAGTTGTTTTACGAGCTCCAATATCAGTTTTTGTTAATATCTCGATATAACCGAAATGATCTAAATAAATTATATACGAAAATACTTATATTTCTAAAATGCTATGAATTCAAGTTTAGTGGTTAATAAATGGATTATGGGAAAATCCAAACAATTCGGCCCAATAGTGAGCTGTGTGGCCTATAATAGGATCCATTTGAATTTGACCCATTTCAATCGCACTCGGTTCGGCTCAATTAGAGGCAAAATTCAAACAGTTGGGCCCAGCCCAATAGTGACTTGTGGCCTATAACAAATTCTTTTGAAAATTACCCAATTAAAAGAAATAGCCAATTCTTTTATATGATGGCAAAGATAATATTGTATTTCAATTTATATTTTATGGAAATACATGAGTTTTATTCAATTTTTAAAAATAAAATAAAAGAATTTAGCTCGTTTCAATATAAATAAATAAATAGAGGACAGTCTAGTTGGAGTAAAATGAATATCCATCCAAAAGGGACCAATTAATTAGAAGTCACTTCAAGATGTGTGTCCACAATGTGTACCTATTTTGAAGACAAATAAGGGGACCTCTGTCTGGTATTTTTGTTTGTCTATGTTGTCCGCAAGTGTTTTTATGACAATAATAATAATAATAATAATAATAATAATAATAATAATAATAATAATAATAATAATAATAATAATAATAATAATAATAATAATGCCTTGATTTTTAATGAAAATAACAACTCATGCACAAGTCTAAAATCCACCACTAGTTGTTTGGTGGATGTTAAGGTCTGAAATTTCCCTACCAAGTGAACTTTCTATCATATTTCCTTCTTTTTAAACATACTTTTATTCGAATTTAAATATTTAAATTTGAACGAACTCGACTGATATTTATTTTTATTGAAAATATCTTTTATTCTATCCCAAAAATTATAAAGTTTATGAGATTTTTTTGTGATATTATATGTATTTGTAGACACCGTCCTCTTATATATATATATATTATATATGTCTAATAATAAAAAAAACAATTGTAGAATGAAACTATATATATATATCTTCATGCAAACCTGTACTTGTGGGGCTAGCTATTTCTTTCCTTGTCAATAGTATTAATTATACTTGTCTGAAGTCAGAGAACCACATAAATAATTGTCACCATAATAAGAGAAACACAACATGTACTTGCTAATAATATATATATATATATATATATATATATATATATAAGGGGTTGGCTGGGACATATATATGAAGTCATGACAATCTACTGGTATAATTGTTTCATATAATTCACTATTTGTTAAAGTTTTATCGAGCAATATAGTATAAATATATTAAAGAATACTCAAAATTTTAAAACACAATAGTAAAATTGAAGAATTATATAGAAGATGAAAATTACAACCCGTTAGCACATAGTGAGAAATTTCATTACATAATGTACAAATCAATTTATATATCACATCAAATATTGCAGAATTTAAATTTGTATAGAAATGAGTTCACTAGTAATGGTACCGACAAGGCAACAAACATCCATTTTATTTGTTTTTGTAATAAATAATGTAACTAATACTACATATACGTCTTAATTATGAGAAAATACATCTCCCTAAAAATCAAAATTCGAAAAATAACATGATACGTAAATATTATTGAATATTATCAATTGGATGTATAAAAGAATAATATATATCACTTTATATTATCTTATCAATAAAGGTCTATCAAATACATATTAACCGTATGATTGGATATTTTGAACTGTATATATATATATATGTATTTATGTATGTATTATACTAAGAGGGTCCCTTTACAACCAAGCTTAATAAATACACCTTAGAGCTCCAAAAAACCTACTTTTTTTTGCTGCCATTTTTCTTTTACTTGAGCTTCAAACCTCTTCAATGGAAACTATCTTACAATCTCCCTCCATTGACAGCTTCTCATACAGTTGGATATCTGATATAAACCCATCGTTAATCTCATCCGTTGATTCACTTGATCATCAAGATCACGATCAATCTTCGTTCATCGAGATGGACCCCAGATTGCCACCTTCAAAGAGATTTTTCAGGGTTTCATCAGATCATTTCGTTTTCGAATTCCCATTAATATCTGATAATAATAATCATAATCAATCCCCATTAAGCCTTGTTCATGCTGATCAGCTCATTTCAAATGGGTTTCTTGTTCCTTTTTACGTCGAAAATGCAGTGAAAACAGATGGTTTTGATGATGATTATACGTCGAATTTTGAGGGGAAAATTGTGCAGCATTTTTCGAAAAGTGTGTGGAGGAGATTTCTCGAGAAATATTTAGGGTTTTTGTTGAGGCCTTTGTTTCGAAAAAGGGAAAAAAGAAGAAAAAATTGTGAGTTTTCTACAGGAACATCTCCAAGAACAAGTGTGGCTTATTCTTGTGACTCTGAGAGCTCAATATATGAAGCTGTTCTTCATTGCAAGAAAACTCAAGGTAATTTATTTTGATATTTTGATTATATATTGGATAATTAGTGAATTATGCCAAAATTTGAAGTAATTAACGGGTTTTATCATTGATAAAATGTTGTAATAGCTTTGTTTTTTTTAGATTAAAGTCAACATATTAATGTTTCTAATAATGGGAAATCAAAAATTACTTAATTTGTTTAATTTATACTTAAACATTTTTGTGTCTGTTTTCAGGAAAATAAAAATGGGGTGTTTGATGGAAAAAGATGGAGAAATGCGGATAAGAAGATGTTGATGGGGAAAAAAGATTGGAGGAGATTAGATGATGCATGGTTCATATTTTTGAATTTAATTTGAATTAAAAGAAATATTCTGTCTTTTTGAGGAAGCAATTTCTGTGAATATTGGCAGCCATAGAATATATATGTAGCGCGTTTTACGACTACATTATACTATGTATTTTTATTTTTATTTTGTTATTCTTTTTCTTTTAGTTTTCTAGTTTAAAAATGATGAAGTTTATTTTTCTTCTCTTATATCTCTTTTGTTTCTTTTGACAAAACTAAAATTCTAAAGGATCGAATTAAGATGTAATGCAAAATAAGTGTATATAATTCATAAAAAAAATGATATCTTTTTTAATACGTTTATATACATGAATAACGAGATGAAGTTTTGAAGAGATAACCAAAACTAAGAAACTATACTTGCAAAAGCAAAAGAATAATTGGGATTATTTTTTTTTTTTTGAGTTTTATGTTATGATGCAAGGATACTTCAAAAAATCACGTGTCATATTGGACACTTGATCGGACACGACACTCGTTCGATATTCTCTGACACCGTGTCCAATATAAAAATAAATTTATCTGCTTAAATAAAATAAAAAAATAATATATGAACATCGTAATGGACACAATTAGAGGGTATGTCTACTATGTATGCATTATTTGTGACACTTGATGTTATTTTACTTATTTTTTGTACTTTTGAAAACTGAAATATTTATTTTTCTTTCAAACATATATAACTTTACAAATCAAATACAAATTTATAATGTACAATAGTCATTCTTATAGTTTATTTCTCTAACCAATCATATTTAAATTAGAATGAAAAGACTAATTTATATATTTTAACGTAAATTAATGAACATATATATGTATATTAATTTATATATACACATTTTCTTAGAAGTTTCGAGGCTGTGTCGTGTCCTAATATTTTTAAAATGCTGTATTTCGTGTTTGTGTCTGTGTCGTGTCGTGCGCCGTATCTCGTATCCCGTGTCCGTGAATCATAGGTTTTATCTTAGGAAATTGAAAGAAATTCAAACTTTTAGTCTTAACTCAATTGAGGAAATGGAAAAATATATGTAGCCCCCATAAAATAAATCTTTATATTCAGAAAAATATATATAAAACTATTTTCAGTATTGGTTTTTAACTATGTTCAATCTAAAAATATATATAAAACTTTTTAAATTGATAAATAGTATAATATAATTTTTTATTGATATCAAATATTATTTTAACACTTTATGTAATTTTTTATTTGGAAATGTTGGGAACAAAAGTATGAGAAACAAATTTTCAGTTTGGAAATTTGATATAAAATAGTTCTACAAAAATACAATCAACTATTCTTAATTTGAAAGACTTGAATTATCTTAAATGTTTTATCCTTCTAAATAAAAATTTGATATTAAAATATTATCATGACTTTTGAACATAAAAAAGTATTTAAAGAGCCTTTTAATACAATAAAAGTTTGTTTTTTTTTATAAAAAAGAAGTCCAGAAATTCAATCAACATGACTAGTTGGTTTTTTATGCATAGAATAATTAAGTGTATAGATGAAGCTCTCGATGTAATTAGTGCAATGATGAATGATGATTTTTTAGAGGGACATAGTGTTTGGCAAAAGATTAATTACCATAATTTTAAGCAAAATTCCTTTTAGCTTATCCAATATATAGCAAATCAATTACACATTTATATATATTAGCAAATCAATTACACATTTATATATATTTATTAAAAAAAATCTTTTATGATAATATTAATCAAATAAATATTTAGAGAAGGAAAATAATAGCTATATATTTTCATAAAAAGAAAAAAATATGATGATGAATATGATTTTGCCTTTGGACCTTTAAATAAATAATTAGTTTAAAATATATACGAGAAAAAAAATAGTGGGGGCCATAATTAATAATTCAGGGTATTTCTTGAGAATAACATAACTTTAATAAGGCTGGATTCTATCATTATTTCAGTTTTCATCATTTATGACGCTTTCTCTAACAAAGAAATAACTTTACGTACATTAGTTTATACATTAACTTGACCAACTTTCCATTGGTCAAAAGAGAGACATTAATTAATTAAATAATTCATTGCTATTAATAAGTTAATATTTCTCTCTTTCTAGTATGAACGTTCTCTTGATTTCATGAACAATTTAATGGTGCGTTTGGATCGATGAATTTGGATTTGAGAAGTGAATTTGGAGGAAGGATTTCAAATGACACCTAAAATGGTGTCATTTGAAATCCACCGTAGTTGTGGAGAAAAGAGCTCAAAAGGAATGGCGAAGGATTTGAAATCCATCATCATCCAAACGAACTTAAATGGATTTGTCGATGAATTTGAAATCCATGGATTTCAAATCACTCGATCCAAACACACCCTAATAGTTTTAGTTTAGCAATAATTCAAAAGGTATAAGATGAGATATTTAATCACTAATAAAAACTACCAAAATTTGGAAAAAATATATTCTCAAATATTAGTTGGGGTTTTAAAAAATGTGTAGAGATAGTGGCATATAAACCTTTGGTACCAAATACATGCAATGTATTTAGACCGGTCGAAAAAAGTGAATCATAAATATAATAACATAAAAAAGATGAAATTTGAGGCTCAATAGCTAAAAATATTACAATTGAATCGGAGTGAAATTTTAAATTATTCTTAAAAAAATTCGACTCTAACAATTGCAAGCATTAATCTCTTCACACTTTAGTGGTCCCCGAAAGTCATTATGTATCATCTTGATTTTGAATTTCTTTACATGATTATACACATAAAAATTAGACTTATCGTGTTCTAAATAATTTTTTAAGTATTTCTTAGACCCAGATAATAAATTATTGAGTGATATTATATACCACAATTTTCATACTATCGCATTTTTCAGTTTCTCTACTTTTGATAAATAATCATCTGCATTTAATTAATCCTATTAAATTCATTGTATCCATATTTTCTAAGTTAAAAAAAATAAAAAATCAATAGTATAAAAATGATGGTATATATTATTTCTTAAAATTATTAGATACATACTAATAATTACAATTATAATAGAAACTTGAATCCAATAATAAGTATACCTACTTTTGATTGTGCATCATCATATAAACAATATTACAATAACGTAATTGTTAACCTAAAGCTGCAGGTACCGTTTCATGCCCGGCAGAATTGTTACAAGTTTTCTTTAATTCTTGCGCGTGCTCTATTTTTTTTTTCCTATTTTCTTTTTTTCCAATTTGCCAAATTAATTTAATCTTGCTGACTCAATCAATCATAATCTGGTACTTTTCAACTTAATTTATCAGCATATATATAGGTTGAACTTACATTTATTAAATTTTGATGTAGAAATATCTAGGATTGACAGGCTTGCATATTATAATAAAAAAAATATATTATATTGAAAATATAAAATATTAAGATTAAAATCTAAATTAGCATGATCATCAATCTAAAAGTTCTAAGAAGAAATTTCTTTACGGAATTGCAAACAATTTGATTTTTACTTAGAAAGCTAAGTGCGTTAAGTCCATAAATTTATAAACCTTAAATGCTGGGGGGTGGAAAGAAAAGTTAGTGAAATTAGTTTTTTGAAATAAACTATATTTTCAGGGGGATTTTAGATACAAAAATTTATTTTAGGGGAGTTTTAATAATTTTCCTAAATTTCTACCAATTTTTCTTGAAATTTTTAGTTTTGTTTTTTTAAATTTTTCAAGGTGCCCTCAAGTTTGAAGGCTCGAGGCTAGATACTGGAGATATAGTCCAATTTTTTCTATATTTTTTTAGGCCCATAGTTCCTTAGGGCTTAGTCATGAAGCCCATTCTAGTGTAGAAATATATACTTATTTAGGACTTGAAAGGATAAATCGTAATTATTATTTGGTGTGATTGATATATAATTAAAATGATTATGATTATGGATAGATATTAATTAGTAAAAAAGTCAAATTATGATATTTATGGATAAATTATTACGAGTTACGATTCTAGTTTACCAACAAAAAAAAAAAAATTCGATTCACTGACAGGCCAATTTGTTCGGTTTGAGACTAAAAGTATCAAGCATGCCTAAATGGGCCTAGTTGACAATGGGCTTAATGGATCTATATAACCCATGAAATCTCTTTTTTGTACTCGCTTTGATTTCTTTTGGGTCGAATCTCATTCCTTCAAACTGTAACCGAATCATTGACCTTTGGGGTCAAACTAATGTATCAAAATAATTAATTAGATTATAGATTGCATTCAAAATGTAGAGCTACCTACGAAACTAAATATTTAATACCAAGTCTATCTTAATTCAATACGAATACATGAAGATATTATACGGTTTGTACGATATATGAAACACTCTTGTTAAGAATTTTAGGAAGAAAATTTATAATTTTGTCTCTCATAAATGAATAGATTGGACTATTCATAGCGCTAATGCGATTACTATTCATGATTCGAGAGTCAAACAAACGAATATCACATGACAAGACCCGTATGGACCATGTGTCTTGATCGTCGGGTCGTATGATGACATGATTTGACCCTATTAAATTTGGATCATCCAGGTGGACCTAAATGCAATTTGCCTCGTATTACTTATCAATTTGAATATTTTCTTGATTATATTATTTTTGGTACTACTATTATGACAATTTGACCCTTATTAACTCATCTTTGTAATTCACCTTAAACATATATATATACATTCATCAAACTTCATTTTCATACCTCACCAAATCAAGTTCACCGGAAACTCTCCAACCTATAGAGATCTCCTCCCTTGATCAAAAGATCCAAAAAAAACTTAACCAAAATCCCACAAAAAAAAAACTTTCAACAATCTTTAGGCACACAATCAGATAGCCCTTTAGCATTATCAGAGCTTGTAGAATGAATAGAGGCCTCAACATCTTTTCTTTGTGATTTTGAACACTTAAAGTATTGTTCGATATTAGAATCCGAACTACTCGATGATCTCCTATGGTACCATCTTCGGGTTTTGCTCTTTGTTGGCCTCCTCTCGCTAATGGCAATCCCAATGTCGTTTGGGAATAGGTCTCCGAGTACGAATGCATGGATTATAGTGGTCACGAGCAATGCAGATACCGTAAGTGTAGCTACTAAGCATAGGCCAACGGTTAAGCTTTTGGTCACGACGTTTGTTACCACGTTCGTGTACTTAATCGTGGCTATGGCTGCACCGGTCATCGGGAACGTGTAAGCCCACCATGCTAGTGAGAATCTATAGACAATAATGAAGCAAGTTTTGTAAGAATAAAATCAACTAAATGAGGGTGATATAAGTGACTAGAGGTGGTAAATGGTTGGGTTGAGTTGGATTTGGGTTGGTTATTAAATGGCCCAACTCAAATCAACTCCTTGCATGTTAACCGTTACAAGTTAGATTTTTCACAAATAAGTTGGGCCCATTTTGATTTCAATTTGGGCCCAATTAGGAATCAAATTGGATCCAATTCAGAATCAAAATAATTGTTTTAGGAACCAACCCAATCGAAATTAGTTGAACTGGATTGGAACCGTGTATTGAAACCAGTTTGCCACCCCTATAAGTTACATTGATCTAAATAGAGTGAATATATATTTACCTAAAGCCTCGGAAGAAATTAACGCGTACAGCCTGAATCAAATAAAACAAAAATCGAAATAGATTAGATAAATTACTGACGTAGCATGATCTTCAGCGTTTGATATGATAAGAAAAAACTCAATGTAGTTGTTAAGAAAGTCTTCGAAAACTAACCAATGAGAAGTAAAGGAACAAGGCAATGAAGTAGGCGATCCTCGACCCATAATCGAACGACCCTTGAATCCTAGCCCACGCCATAGACGCAACGCTAGGTGCTGCAACGAAGAGAAAGAAAACGGGGTGTAGCTCCTTGGGAAGCGTCTCATTCGTCGGTAGCCTTTGGTAAAGAGTCACAAACAACACCGTATAATGCGCCAAACCGATAGCAAAGAAGAAAATCGGCCCTTCTTTTAGACCCATCGATGCACCAAGCAAAGCGCCCACAAAATTTCCAACTATCGACAAATGGTTCGAAGGGTTCGCCACTTTAGAGAGCCTCCTTTGCCCTCCGGACATCCATTGTCCGTAGATTTTAAGCTCTAGAACCAAAATCGGCGCCATAAGAACGTACCACAAAGAAGCATGCAAAGATTGAGAAACCGAAGATGGAACCCCGAGAGCTAAGAACAATAGGGCGATCCACGGGGCGAAAAAGAAGTTTACGCGAATGGGGTGATAATACTCACGACGAACGGCCTCAAAGTAGAAAACTATTTTGAGGGCATAAACGAAAGCCACGATTAAGACTAGAGCAACCGAAATGAACCATAGGGCTAGGTTTATATCAGGGCTCACTTCGAGGAACTTGGTGGACTCGGACGAAGAAAGGGCTTTCCACATTATGGCTTGGCTACTAACACCGAGACAAATACCAAACGACGATATGGGAAAACGAAGAAGAAAGGGCCATTTCTTGTCCTCTGGAAGAAGTATTTCTTCTGAAGCCTGTAGTATAAAAAACGAATCTTTAGCTATACGAAACGATAAGATTCATTTCAATGTATACAGAATTACGAGAATTATATGAAAAAGAAGAAAAATTCATACTCTTAACGTCTCTAGTTCAGGCCCTTCCAACGCATCAAAGTATCGATCCACAGGTAGATTCTCAACTTCTGCAGGATGCTGAGGTATATTCTCATCCTCGTTATCCCTGTGTTTACCCCTCAGATTTGATAATTGTCTCTCGAGTCGTCCAGACCAAGTCTTGAAAGAATCGAATCTAGTATCTTTAAGCCTGTCAATCCTAGGATTCCTTATCGGAAGATTCCCCGATTTTCCACATGTAATGGCCTCAACGAGGGCATGGCCTTTTGGCATTGGTTGAGAATAGTATTTAGTTTCATCATTTCCGAAAAGGGCCGTGTTTTTGTTGCGTAAATGATCGTGTATAGGAGAAGGCGGCATGCTAATGGATACAGAATGAGTCCTTTCTGGCTTAGCTATAACATCGTTTTGATTCTCCATTCTTGCTGCTTCGATTCGCTGAGATTATTGATCAACAAAAAAAGAACATTTATAAGCTTTTTTTAGACAGATAAGTGTAAAAAGAGTTAAAACTTGTGTTTGTTTACCAAAACTATATAAAAAGTAGAAGCACAAGATATAGAAAAAGTTGGTAGATTTACATTTCTACAACTTGAATTTAGTAAAAAGGGCTAATATATGAACTTGCTAGAACAAAGAATTTGAAGAAAAAATCGACTTTTTTAAGTATTTTTCGACTTACGAAAATCGAAGGGCTCAAAGGTGGCACGACGGTTGATACGCTATCGAAACCCGCAACCTCATTTGCAGTAATAGTTCTGATCAAAGATGGAATTACTTCAGATGAATAAGTTTCCTTTCCCAAATTACTTTTCCTGCTTTTCTCCATAACTCTGTCAAAAAATGAAATTTATTTATCAATAACTCACAATATTATACTCTAAAACTACACATATTTAACAATTTTTAAAGATAATGCAATTTAACTCTTAGAAATTTTACTTGCATGAATATAAAATATTGAAAATTACCTCGAAAACTTCTAATTCTTCGCTAATTAATAGTTTTCGTTTGTTAGAAAGAACCAGAGATGAGTGTTTTTATATATTCTAAGATGCATAAATTGCAGAAAAATGAAGGAGTATTTATAAGTGTCAAAATTGAGCATGCAATGTTCCTGGAAGCAGTACGTCAGTCCACTGGATACATTAAAAAACAGCTGCCCTTAGTGAAAATGACACATGCTTAACAATTTCTTTTTAAAAAAAAAAAAATTGTAGTTTTTTTTTTATATATATATATATAAAATTAAATGTTAGGTGAGCAAATCAGAATTGATTTATTTATTTTTCTATAAATTAAAGGGTTTTTCAATGTATAAAGACAAGATCCAATGTAATTTTCTGAATCAAGAAAAAAAGAGTGATAGTGTTTGTTCAACAATGACATGAAGAGAAAGTAGTCAAGATAAGTACGGTTTTATTGTACTATGTTCACACACATTTAATTTGGAACAATAAATTGATATTATTTCTAAATAAAATTCTAAATTACTATTTGGCATCAGAATTTCTTAATGAAATTAATAAGTTGCTTCAATAATATTTATAAAATTATTGAAAAATAATTGACAAAAAATATCCCGAGACGGGCTAAGAACAGTCGAATAAATATCGATTTCGTTTTCGTGTTTATAGTGTTATATGATCAGGATAATCTTGGCCATATATCATATATTATTATAAATAGCGACACGGAAACGAGTTTCTCCAAACATTTACCTAACAAATAATTAAGAAATTAAACAATCTACTAGTTATCTAAGAACATGGATGTTTGCAAATTATATTATTTCCAGATATTTTATCAGCTTCTGTACAGTATAAATAAATATTCATATTTAGGTAGGAAAATTGAAAACTACAATAAATGACAAAAGATTAAATTTAGATTAATTAGTGTTAATCTATTTGTCACACCATATTGATAGCTACATCTCAAGTTTAGGGAACAAAAATTCAAATTGTACTAAAATTGATTGAATTTTTTATATTTACCTCATAAAATAGACGGCATAAAACTGGTACGATCCGTAGCATATTTCATCTGTCTATTAATCCCCTATTTAAAAAATAGATTTATATCATGATCAACCAGATAATCATTAAATCAAATATGTAATACATAATATATATATATATATGTGTTGAATATTGATATAGAGACAAAAATAGTCCCCACATACAGCAAAGCTTGAAAAGCAAATGATGCAAACATTAAATTGCAATCCAAAATAAAATCATTTAATATTATATATATATATATATAGAAAGATGAATTAAATATTCATTGAATTATATCACCAACCAGTAAGATGGTCAATGACGGCACTTTTTGTTGTATCAAAATTAAGGAAAAATCATAATTTAAGTATAGTGATCACCTAATTGAGTTTCCAAAATATTATAAGTTTTCTATTCTATTATTATCAGTGGGTTCTCTTTGCTTTTTGGTAATTTAGTTGTAGCTAATGTTAAGTGCTATTTATCGAATAATAATTGTAATTTATTCTCTAACAAAAAATAATTTTATATAGCCTCTGCTGGCATTCCTTTTTGTCTGAATATATGACCAAAATTAATGAAAATGCGTGCAAAATTAAGGTATTAATCACTAGATTAAGCCTAAAATTAAGGGGGGCTACAATTAATTTCGTGTCATAATAAAAAGTATAATACGAAAAGTGAAGAAACATCAAGACGGCGCAGTCAACAATACAACTAATATTAAGCTGTAAAATTAGCACTATCCAAGAAATTTCATTACCGAATTATAAAGTTTTTTTTTTCTTTCTTTTTTTCTTTATTATTTTTTTAATGAAATAACAATATATAAAATTGTTTTTTTTTAATTATTATTAATTATACGCATGCAAAAGAGAATGAAAAGAAAAAAAGTTGAGTGGGATTCTGAGTAGATTTATTGGGTTTAATGTGAAAAGGCATCAATTTGAGACCTAATACCTAAAAACTGCAAAAAAAAATCAACTTGCAAATGTATGAGAAAAATAGGGTGAAGTGGATGTCCATTCATAAGGCTGCTGATGATGAATTGAAGTTAGGATTTTGTACTAGTAATAAAGTTAGATTGTCACTTTTAGTCATTTTCAATTTATAT
Source organism: Verbascum thapsus (assembly GCA_963669365.1). Classification (NCBI taxonomy): domain Eukaryota; kingdom Viridiplantae; phylum Streptophyta; class Magnoliopsida; order Lamiales; family Scrophulariaceae; genus Verbascum; species Verbascum thapsus. The sequence goes on from OY770120.1 coordinate 1,394,933, forward strand.
TTTTATTATTATTTTATGAATTTATTGCTTTTAATAATATATGGCTTTTAATAATAATCAATTTTGCATATGCATGATTTATTGCTATGAAAGTAAAATAATAAAATACATGTTATATAAAAGACAATTAATGTAACACTAAATAGACTTAGAACTAATATAGCACGATCAATAAAAAAATGTTACACCTCATACTTTCTCACAAGAAAAAAATATATAAAAAAAAGCTAGAAAGATGACATAATTCAACTTAATATTTAATAACTTTTTATATATACTGTATCAGACCAATATACCTGATCTCACCGAAAAACTTTTAATTTTTAAATAAAATCATACAAAAGTCGAAAATGGTAATATGCATTCTATTGGCTATAACTTTGAGATTTTAAGTTAGTGGGTTTTTGCGTATGTAAGTTTGTTTGGTAAAAAATAGAAAATGGTAACAACTTTATAAATATATATTTGAGATTATAGAGAACTTTAATGAGACAATTTAGAAATTTACCTTTTTGTTTTTGGCAAGCACAATACAATGTGCCCATTATTTATTCATTCTTTAAATCGTGATTGCTGCGTCAACATTCTCAAAATCATTTCATTGTCAAAAAAAAAAAAAGGCTGAATCCCCAACCCCAAGGACCCCCCATGCCCCGGCTCGACAAAGCTATGAGAGGAATAAATCATGGTAACTCAGTCAATCACATGGGCTAGACCAGTGCCCACTGCGCACAAGGAGCCCCCCTCACTTGAGAGGTTGCTCCCACACTGCCGCTGGTGGGACTCGATCCTTGGTCATTGTCCAAACTTCACCCTTCTGTGACCAACTGGGCTGCCCATGCGGGCAACTCAAAATCATTTCATGACACCATAGATTGTGTGTTTATCCTTCATATTTTATGAAATTTAAGAGAAATATTAAGGGAAAAAAATGAAGAAATTAGGAACAAATTGAAAACATAGGATACTTACAATGTTCTTTCATATATATATTTGCATAATCATGTTGTCTTAAAAATTTAGTAACATTTACACTCACATATCTCATTTATTGTGTAATTATCAAAAGCTCCCTTAACTTATTGGAAATAACCAAAATACCTCCTCTATGGATCTGTCTCTATTGTTTATATGGGAAAATTATAAAATAAAAATTAAGAAAAGTTGGAAATTAAAAGGAAAAAATAGAGAAATAAAGAAAGACTTCATTTCATTGTCATAGAAATTGTGGGTTTTAGAACTATTGGGTGTCTGATTTTGATATTTCTTTTGGAGGACTATTTTTCTTAAAAGCATGAAGAAGTAATATAGTTGTTAATATGTTGACTCTCTCTCTTCACACCTTACTTCACATGACCATTCTCTTTTACTATTTTATGCAAAAAAAAAAGAAAAAAAAAAGTAGTACAAATGAATTGAGAATGGAGTTTAAGTGGCTAAATTGAGAAGTTAGGTCATGATCTGATGGATGCTTATTCTTTATTTCTTATTTGTTATAGAAATGTAAAAGATTTTAACATAAAAAGTGTATAAATGTGATGGTGATATTGTGTATAAATGAGTAACTAAACGGGTGATTCTTTCAAGGTCCGAGACTGTTGGTCCGGACCTTTACAATCACACATTTGTGGGGTGGGGGGTGATTTTTCCCACCCCACAAATGAAAACCACCCCACCAAACATGGAAAATTTGTGGTTCTAAGGGGTCCGGGACTGTTGGTCCCGGACCACCTTAGAATTTTCCGTAACTAAACGAGGCCCATGTCAACAAAACGAAACCCGTTTAAAACCCGACAAGAAACCAATCAGAAACCAATCAGGAAACTGAAAAATGTTGCTGAAAATTTATGAAATGAGCACCATTAAAAGAGAGAGAGAAATCAATAAGAAACTTACATAGGTAAAACACAGTAATTACCTAACAAAATGCAGAAAGGGGATATATATATATATATATATTCTAATGAGCTCTTAATGGGCCTGTGAAAATTGAAGAGCTGGTTTTTGAAGAAGCCTTTGATATCTCTAATTAATTTCTTTTTGAATGGAAAAAAAATATAATCATTTCTGGATAATATCTTAACAGTTACAGGATTAGCATAATTCAGTGGACCTTTCATTTAAATGTTTTAAGTATTATTTGTCAATTGCATAATGATACTACATTTTGATAGACTTGTTTGGATATTGTTGACCTTAAAGATTTACATATGGGCTTGGTTTAGTTGTTTGTTGAATCAAAGTCCAAATGAGGTTTAATCTAATTGAACTTAAGTGACTTATGGGCTTGGTTTAATTGTTAGTTGAATCAAAGTCCAAATGAAGTTTCATCCAATTGAACACAAGTGAAACTCCACTATACTTGAGAGTAGCTTGATTTGTCTTGCACCTACTTCACAATTTTTTTAAAAAAAATAAACAAAACGCCCCTTATTTACTTTATAATTGCCAAAATCACCTCATTCTCAATATTTACAGCAGCCCCTGAAGTAGTCTTTATAAGTTTTACAGGGTTTAAACTATTTTTAGAAAAGTACATAATGGGTGTAGTTACAAAAATCTTACATGAGAGATTTTATGTAAGTATTGAAAAAAAATTGAAGATTTTCAGTAATTACAGAATAATATGTATGTCAGAAAATACTCACTCCAACTATATCTTACCTAACTCAACTAATCACATGATTTGCATTGACAAAATCTGGTTCAACCTAACACAACCGCACGATTTGCATTAATTTGTCCTAAAATTGAGCTTTAACAAGATTTTTCTCCACAAGTCAACTTAAGCATAAATGCTCACCACTAATCTAATCAACAAATGCCAAGGACAGATAAATTAACATTCCAATATTGATTAAAAAAAGCCAAATGAAAAACTGGCCAGAAAAATATTCAGACTATTAATGAAGCATCATTTTAGTTTCAAGTTTGTAATGGCAACACAAAACTCAAAACCACCTAATAAATACGCGGTTCGATTCAACTTATATGAACCCAGACGTAGTAAAAAACAAACCACTAAACATGGGTTCGAGCATAAAAACGTAGGGGCAAAACAGTAAAAAACCAAAAACACAGCTAACCAAGAACCTTTATAACACACCAATTCTTGGGGGATATTTTAAGCAAACTTATCTTTGAGACCTCTGGGAATTTTACTCAAAACCTTCACATTGAACACAGCATATTGTTTCTTGAACTCAAACTCGGCTTTCTCAGCAAACGCATCGACTTTGTCCTCATATTTTTCATATAGCACAGGCACGGTGAGCAACAAAATGAAACCTGTTTAAAGAGGGTAAAAGGATACCGAGAAAAACTCAATCGGGCAGCACAAATAATATTGCTCAAATTTCTGAGTGAATACAATCAAATGAGATTGAAACCACCAAAGGAACTTACATATGTAGAACAGGGTTAGGAAGTTAAAGCAGCTACCCAACACTGAGATAACCCAAAGGCCAGCAATCACCTAACAAAATTCAGAAAGCAACATAGAGCATTCTAATGAGCATGGACTGGGGTTGTGAAAACAGTAGCAAATTTAAGTAATCCAAATGAAACGTCATGCATTTCAAAGGATGAAATGATATAGTAACACAAAAAAATATTAAAAACAAAAAAACCATAAAATAGTTTCAGATTCGATCTTCAATGTTTGTTTTAGTTAAACCAAATTGATGCCATAAAATCACAGTTAATAATATGTACAACTACGAGACTAAGCAGATAGACATACCGCAAGGAATTTCTTCAAATCTTTCCCAGATGCTATATGTCGAAGGATGACTAGAGCTCTGTTGAATTCGATCCTAAGGGCTGATGCCACACCTAGGACAATATCCTCAGGAAGAATGACTTCTGGGATCTTAGGTGGAGACCTGAGAAGAAAAAATATGAGAATCAGGTGAAGCGAATGTGTAAAAGGTGAGTTTCCAGGCCATCAGGAAGCATACTTGTTTATGAAGGAGCACGCATTTGACCACAGGAAAAGAATTGTGAATCCAAGAATCAGGAGATGGCACACTAGTGAGAGTAGGTGGTATTCAAGCAATTCAAAAAGAATCCAGATTGTGGTGACAACACCAAATACACTAGCAGTAACTTTCTTGTCCCTCCACAGAAAAATATCAGCAGCTGCAATAAAAATCATCCTTGTGAGTTAGATGATACTCAGAGAAACTGATATAAATGTATAGCATCAAGAGATAAAATCTATAAATAACCATCCGAAATCCGGATAACTCACATCACATCCTACATGGTTCCATGAAAATTTGCAACAACAAGGAGGCATAAAAAAATTGCATAACCAACTTAATTAAAAATTTACCACCACAGCACTTAAAGTTACAACTTCAAAACAAGACACGGGTACAAAAGAAACACATACGACTTGAACATTTAACAAAAAGACATCCCATGGACCATGGATTATCAAATGTTAAATTTGTAGATTTGAGTACCACTTTTCTATCCTGATTATTTCAACCTACAAAACCGCTTTCTAAAGCCACAGATGCCTAAGCAATAGCTTCTTTATAGATTGGCCATAAGGATATAATAATGCAAATAAGCAAGTATTAATTTCACATCATCAAAAGATTAAAATCAAAACTATAGATCTGGCTCACAAATCACTTGCAATTCAAATTTCCAAAATAATATTAAAAGAGAACAGCATAAAACTACGGAAAAACAATCCGTGCTCATATATTTAAGATTCACTCCACAAAATCAGGTTTTTTTGCATTTGCATACGATTATTAAACACCAAACCTTAAGTCCACCAAGTGAATACAGCATCTGATGTAGATCATAACACCAAGCAAAAACAATCAATAAGTAATAACTAATTCTCATCACTAGACACTTCAAGTTTCATTCATATACAATTCAGCATTTCACGTACGTATATCTAACAGCATTCACAACATAACCGAAAAAAGTAAAAAATGAGATAAACGTACGTTTTCCACCGCCTAGAACCTTGTGAACAGGCTTCTCACGGCCGAACATTCGGTAGATCTTAGCCTTCACGGCCTCGGCCGCCGATTTGATGTCCTTACCATCATCGGAGTCAGAAGATGAATCCCCACCGTGAAATTTCTCGGTGATCTTATCGATCAGTGATTCAGATTCGTGCTTTTCGTGTTCGCCGGCGTGATCGGCCATGATTTCAATCTCCGATCTCAAATCGCCGTCGAACAGTGACTTTTTTGGGTCCCTTTCTGTGAGGTTTTTGCTTTCTACGAAAGAAAAGGAAAGGAAACTGGAGGGGTTTTAAATTAAAACAGCGGCTTAGGTTCGGAGTTTCGGAGCCTGAGGTTCGGGAGATCCGAGCCTAATTTGTTTGGGATAACGGAAATCGATAGAGGAATTTCTCTCAATCTTCGTTGATGGGTTCGAGGTTTAACGGACGTTATAAAAAACGTTAGGTTTGAATTTACTTGAATTTAGAAACTGGCAACTGTAATTTATATTTCTTGCAGTTATTATTTTTGGGGAAATTTCAGCTAATTTGGGTATCCTCTAATTCAAAAAATAAATAATTTATTGTGTCCAATTTAATTTTATTTTGGGATATTCGAAAATAAAACATGATAGTCTTGGGTTTTAAAATTAGTAAATAAAACAGTATTTATTTATGATCTTTATTATTTAAATAAACCACAAACTCATTTTCTTGAATGTCTTAAATGTAATTCAATATACTTATGATAAAATATAATTGAGAATTTAATGTTTGAAAATGTGTGATTCATAAACAACACATGAAATATCTTACCCACCATTCATATTATTCATGTCGAAAAAAATATAAATTAAATTAATTACTTATATAACAGTTACATTACTTACTAATGTTGTATCATATAATTAATAAAAATCCCTTCTTGCTAAGAACTACTTAATCTAGCCCTCCTCAATTTTAAAAAAATAAATAAATTTTTACACTATAATTTTTGTAAAATTTAACTCTAACCCTCTATTTAATGACATTTGTGAATCCGATAAAATAGTTGAATTATATTTAATACGTGTGACCATTAAATAGAATAAAATAAATAAATAAATAGAATAAATAATGTGATTGTGGGGTTAACGGCGTCACGTCGTGGTTGAAAAGAACGTGCGCGCATTGTTTGTGTCGTAACGTGGCAGCAGGTGAGTGGTGGGATCATAGAAACATGAAAATGGATTAGTGGGCCAAGTCCATCTGATTTGGGCCTAAAGCATATATTGATATTTGGGCCGTGGGGTCTATTTGGTAATGAATTATATTTCTCTATGGACTCAAATCTGACTCACTTTTTTTGTACATCGCTACAAGTTGTCCAAATTGTCCAAAAAAGGAAATTGGGTTACATTTTTTATATTGTTATTCGAATAAAAGTTGTGTGTGTCTTGTATCAAAAATGAATAATTCAAGATAAAGACATTATATATTTATTTTTTTGAAAAAAATAATAAGCATATATGTATAAATATAATTTAAAATGTTTTGATGTTTGCATGTGTAATGCATTGCAACCGAACTTTATTTAGTATAAATTTTATTGGGTAATTTCGATTTAGTTAACGATCTAAAAAATCGAACTCAGAGTGGAAAATTATGATTGAATCTGAGTTAACCAAACTGCATACATACTTAGTCATTATATGATTGAACTTTTTATACTCTATGATAAACCATAACTAATCATGGATTTGTGGTTTCAATTAAATATTCCAAACTAATCTTGGATTTATGTGATGAAAATTTAAATATCAGACAAAAGTAACAGAAAATTAGATCTGTAAACTACAGAGAGGCCCAAAACTGAAGGCCCAAATTTTGTTGAAACAAATGGGCTTTTCACAAAAATATGATCCACTAAAATTATTGTTGGAATTGCCCAACCAAAAAATAATTCTATTTTTAAAATAAAAAATGAAAAATTGAAAATATAATGGGATTTTGCCTAGATCTGATATAGATGCTAGTAGTATTTAATTGTTGACTAGTTCAACAAATGCGAGTCAATAAGAAACGTGAGTTTCAGACTGCATTTATTTTAAGTGGGCGTTGGACTTGACCGTAAAGCTGACTTCTTTTATTGCTTTGAACGCTCCCCTTGAGGTAATAATATTTCTATTTTTTCCACTCTTTTTTCCCTATTTATTATTCAACCAAAGGTCTTCATTTTTTCTTTTTTTTTCTTTTACTTTTGTGTTGTTTAAGTGAAAAGAATCCCTTATAATTATTAATAAATATTTTGAATTAGTAATAAAATTGATGTATATTATAGCCCAATTGGTATATAGGAGTGTAAATGAATTCAGTCGAACTGCTTGAGTTATTGCTCAAACTTGTTTAAATTACAAATGGAATTTATAATATTTGTTTGAGCTGGTTTGATTTATAATCAAATCGAACATGGATCAAAATCAATAATTTAAGTATATACATATTTTTATTATTTTTCACTAATCAAATCGAGCTTTATTTATAGCAAATTTTGATATAATATATCAACAAACTAATCTCAAAATGAACCAATCAATGAGTAAAGTACCCTCGAAGATAAAGTTGTCCTCTAGACTTAATTTTTTGAACAATTACACATATTTCTTTATATGACAAATTAAAAAGTTATTTGATATGAATAATAATGGCCATATCAAAACTTACATTGTGGACCTCAAAAAATCAAAATGATCACTCAAATGGTTGCCTCTATACTTTAAGCCCCAATATAGTGAAATTGGATATGATCATTACTTCCATTTGAAGTAGAGCAACAAAAAATCCCATAACATATATTCAAACAATACTCACAATTATATATAAATGACACAAAAGTATTTCTGAAAATTGAAGCACACGAAAGATCTAATCATTTCCCTAAATTTTCCTGTAAAATTTGGCTGACAAATACACTACTATCGAAACCAGCACAGTTACTTTTTACAGAAACAAAACAAAAAATAATACACTAATTCTACTCATTGGGCATTCAGACTGCCCATCGGCTATTTTCTGATATTTTTTCACTAGCCATATGGATTTATACAAAAGTAAGATCTTCAAAATCCTATTATCATCATCATAATATTCTCAGAAATATCGCGTCATGCTCACGTCAGTAATCTTGATATTCCCGTTAGTTTTTTTCTCCTTTTTTTTAATTTGTTTTGTGTAGTTCAAATACTGTGTCGTTTCAGCTCTTCGCATGAGTTTCTCGCCGGAGCTTTCATTTTTCCGTTGGGTTCACTTGTAGATCGGAATAATTGCGAACGTTCTGAAAATCAAAGAATGAAAAATTTTGGATTAATAAGCAGTTTGGTAAATTTTATAAAAATTAGTTGAATAGCTATTCGTGATTTGAATAGTATTTAGAATTTTGTGTTTTGAGAAGAAAATGTACCTTGAGATGCGTAAGATTTTTTGCAATGAAGAATGGCGCCTTGGATACCGTCATCACGCTGTTCTAGCAACGAATCGTCTCTCCGGCGGAGCGACGGAGGCGGTACATCCGCCGCCGACGCAGATCTGCTCTTCACCAAATTCCTAGTTACGATCTTGAAGCTTCCGACTCTACTCCCCTCGGAAAATTTCCTTGGAGATAAATTCACCGGCAAGGTCATCGGAGAACACGATGGAGTAACGGAATCCGTTACCTTCGCCTTCTTCGAAGCCTTAACATAAAGAGGCTTGATGAGTTTCAGATACTTCGGAACCGATTTCTGCGCCAAAACGACGTCGGATGAAGTCACATACTCACAGCTTTCTTTCAGCATTTTACTTCTCAAGCTGTTATCTCTGGTGAAAACTGGAGTGACAGGCATTTCGTTCGCAGAAAACCGATTGCTCTGTCCTAGTTTCGAAATCGACTTTGAGAGCTGATTCAAAGGACTCGATTTCAGGCTTTTCACCTCGCCGTTGGACTCAATTTTCTCGCATTTCGAAGATTTTCGAAAACCTAACATGAAAACCTTGAACTTCGGAGCTGATCGCAACGTCGTAGTCGGCGACGAAGGCTTCGAATTCGAGAAACCGAAGTCATTTTTGCTTTGAAAAACATCTCTCGGAGATTCAACGAACTGAAACTCCTTCTTAACAGCTTCGTCACTTTTCTTCCGATCAGACGATCTGAAATCCAAATCGAAAAACGAGCTCTCGTCGTCGGTTTCTTCATCGTCAGTCATGAAATTCGCGTTGCGCGCGTCATCCACCTCCGAGCTGACGTCAGTTCCGGTGGCAGCATTTCGCCAGAATTTGAGAATTCCTAAAGCTTCCATTAGAGAGATAGAGAGAGAGAGAGAGAGAAATGTGTATGAACTGAGAATGGTTTAATGAACTATGGTAAAAAGAAGGAGAAAAGAGAGGTATTTATAGAGACGAAGAAACTTAACGTCATGTATGGATGAAATAAAAGTACAGTCATGTGGGACAAGGGAGTAAAGTGAAAAAAAGGGGATAAAAAAAGATGATGCCAAACACAGTATTAGCTGTTTATGCAGAGTCAGAGCTCGGCCTTTTGAAATTAGGACTGTTTGATGAATGGTCCAAAATCTGAATTTCAAATGAAATTAATACTGGCTCAATAGGTTAAACCCAAATACAAACAAAAAAGTTTTGAGAAAATAAATAAATTATTGGAAATTGATCTAAAATAATTTTTTTTATAAAATTAATGGAAATAAGTTGATCGATAAATTGAGATATTATTAATCTTATTAAATATTGAGTCAAATTTATAGATAAATTTTAACATGGTTACATGCTAATTATTAGTAATACGTACAAAAAACGCAAATTGTAAGCACTACTGAATATTCTGAAAGTTAAATCTTCGACCTTAAGTAAATTTTAACTGAAGGACGAATAACACTCAAAATAATGAATTTATAAAGAATATAGAATGTAAAATCTTATATTCTTTTGTGTATAGAAGATATATTAAGACAATGTTTTTCTTGTGTATATCTAAGTTCTAACTATACAAAATCAATTTTTGAAGTATTCATATATTACAATATTCAACCTTTTTCACAAAAAAAAAAAGTCTAAAATAGTAATCAATATATATTAGAAAATGATAGATCAAACGAAGTTTAGTGATAATGACAAAAAGGAATAATTCTGGTGAAAAAACACATCACGATGGTGACGAGAAATTCCAAAAAGAAAATATTATATATATATATATATAAAAAGAAGAATTTTGTGAAGTCTTTGAAAAAATGTGTGTGTGAGCTTTCAAGCTTTGCTTTTGTGGCTAATAAAAAATCTGACGGGTCAGACATCGGGTTGTGGGCTTAGCCAGATGGGGCACGCCTAACGGGTCAGATTTACAGGCTCCGACTCCATATTTAAAGGTTTGACTTGTGAGCTTCAACGGTCCAGATTTCATCTTCTTTTTTTATTCTATAATAAAAGTTATTTTTTTAAAGAGAAAAAAAAGTGCTTTAGTAAAAATAAAGTAGTGAATAACGTGGGAAACAAAAGGGAAAAAGAAGTAAAGTCAAAAGACTGTAAAGGAGGTAAAAAAATATTGTGGAAATCTTCGGCTATGTTTGGTTTCATTTTGAACCAGTTTTTTGGCCAAAATTTTGGCCAACTTGTGTTTGGCCTTCACAATTTGCCCCCCAAAAATCCCTAATTTGTTGGTCCAAAATTTGCATTTGAATTTTGAAATTTAAAACACTTTAATGACCCACATTTTTTATATACATATATATATATAACACATTCTATTACATACATATATATAACAATCATTACAATTTTAATATTATATTATTATTTTCAATCACAAATAATTACTAACAAACAAAAGCTTACGTGATTTGACTGCTACAGTAATTTATGTTTCCTATGGAAACAAAAACAAACATTATCTCACCAAAAAATTCACTCAAATATTAGCAAATAATATGAAACCAAACACAATCCCACCAAATTTGCACGTGTCCCCAAAAAAATCTCACCAAAAATTCTCACCAAAATACTGAACCAAAACAAAACCAAACATAGCCGAAGCTTTTTCACTGCACATAATTTGTTATGCATTATTGCTAGTTTATTTTTATTTTTATTTTTATTTGTTTTATAGATATATGTTTGGATAATAAAAGTTTCAAACAAAAGGAGGTAGAAGATTGTAAAAGTAAATAAAAAATTCAACTATTTTTCAATTGTCGTGTTATTAGTAATAGTTTATCCATTTTTCTTCTATTTTCTAGATATTTGTCCTTTAAATTTCACCTTATTTTCTAAACATATAAATCATTTTATTTTATTTGCCTTGTTATGCCAAATTCCTAAATAAATAAATATATATAACGCTATTGCGTTTATGTTAAAATTCACATGGAAGGATTAAATAAAAATAGGTGTATTATACATAAATTTGAAATTTCGAAAGCTTTCAAGAATTTTATTTGCTTAATTACAGTAGAAACTAAGTGAATGAAATGACGCGTTTTTTAAAATATTTCACTAGAAAAAAATTGATTATTGACCAATTTAAAATTCTTTGATTTAAGTACAAGGAGACTTCTAAGTTCTAAGTAGACTCGGTCTACTTAATTATTTATGAGCAATTTCCACGTTAAGGAAAATTGAATTGGAGAAAAACTAGTCAATAATGGTGATCCAAAAACTTATGTCCCCTAAACATCAACTTTATTAATTAAAACTTAAAAAAAAAACATTTTTTAGATATAAAAATATACTTGGGTATAAAAATTAAATTTTTGGTATTTCTTATTTCTACTATTCATTAAAGGTAATAAGATGAATTGGAATATTTTTTACGACTTTTACTGTATTATTTTTTTAACTCTAAAAATAAGATATAAGGCCATCTCCAATGGAGCGGCATTTTGGCGTTGGTGGGCCAAAATACCGCTCCAATGGAACGGCAAAACAGGGGGGCCCCCACGGCAAATTTGCCGTGGGTGAACAGTGGAGCGGCAATTACTGTAGCAGTCACTAAAATGGTGAAAAACTTTCGCTATTTTAGAGATCTCCATTGGAGATGCTCTAAGATCTTATAAGTTGTCTATAAAAATTAGAACATCGTTCTTTACATGCATTGCTTTGTCATTATATTATCTATATTCTAAAGTTATAAACTAAAAAGAGAAAAGGTAAGAATGTGCACAAATAAACACGTACGCATATTATATGCTTGGATTCAAAATCTTTTTGAAGCATAAAATTTTACTCAAAATCATAAATCGTGAGTTTATTTATAGCGTTGCATAAAGCGTGATGTATTAATCTCTTTATCCTATTAAAGTCGCATATACTTTTATTGCTCAACGACTCACCGCGAATACTATGATTTATGACCGTTTATACAAGTTCATAGTATTGTTCAACGCACTATTGATTAGGTGATGGAAATAAAAAAAAAAATGTGACAATAATTACATTCATGAAATAGTTGGGGAATTTTTGAAAAACTTACTCAAATTTCTTGCACAAGGGGCCCACCATAAATATTCATTCCACTATATTTTTTCATATATATATATATATATATATATATATATATATATATATATATATATATATATATATATATATATATATTAATTCCTTCGATTTAATATATATATATATATAACTATTAAATTTATATCAACAAATTTATTCTCTTATAAATGACAATATTGTAGTCGTATTTGGGTACTATGTTGTGAAAATGTCAAGATAGAAAATGGGAACTTTGGAAATTTGTGTTGGATTAATGATGTACATTATTGGAAAATATACATAATGTTGTGCTGTTTTATAACCAATTAAGTTGTCCCTATATAAATTAGGTGCGAAATAAAATTGTCCCTATGTGTTGTCCCCTTTTGCCTAAAGCCTACAAAGAAGTTATTAAATTCACAATTAAATGTTTGTATAAGGGGCTCCATATTTCATTTTGTCTCTCAAACACACATGAGACATGTCTAGAAATTGATAATTTTATCTTCTTCAAATATAGATAACAAAAATTTTTGTGCAAAAAATTTATAATTATATATATATGGTGGTGTTAATTTGTCATCAAAATACTAGGCATTTTTAGAAAAAAAAATGATACATAAGTGTTTCGAAACGAAATTGAATAATAATAATTTATTTTTTATGGGTCATTTTCTAATACAATATCACATCACGTTTCCACCAGAAAGTATATTTTAACGAAAAAAATACAAAGATATGAGCAGAATTGGGGGATAATTCTATACTAACTTCATCCTGCATTTAAAACCATTGAAATATATATGATACATTATACAAATTATTTATATTATATATATATATATATTCCAATAGTTATATATGAATGTACTATGAATAATGGAACCGAATTTACATATTATAAACCCTTAGAATAGGTGGGATGATTATCTTCAAAAGGTGTTTAGTAAAATTTGAAGGATGCAATGAACCATAATTAACTCGAAGAAACTCAAACATTATTTCTTCTTCCAAGGGTTAGTAGATACTCACAGCTCCCATAGTTGATATGTTCTTCTCTCTTCACAAATCACACTCCTATATATATATATATATATATATATATTGGCAATTATTAATTTAGGTTTGAAAAGTAAATAAAATTAGTTGATATTTGATTCAAGATCAACATAATCAAATATGGACACTATTTTTCATTTGATAAAATTAGAAGCTTGGCTCGAGTAAAGTCAAATTTAGTTCGATTGGCTTAACAGTCAAAATTAACTTCAACATAAATTTTCAAGCTCGATAAAATTTATACAAACTTGAAAATATCACATTCAACTCTAATTTAAATAATTCTGAATTTATGAATTTACACATCTAACTAGTTTATTTCGATTATATTACAATTCAATAATTGATGATTTAATTTTGTATTAAGATTCCGACAAAGGCACATTATAAAACGGACTTAGGTTTGCTCAATAATGGACGAATTTAGCTTAGATTTTTCAATCACGGACTAATGAAATGTACAAACACCTTTTAATTTATTTTCTCCTATGTCCACGCTATAGTAGATATGCTCTAGATTTGATATAAATCTTGCTGACGTATTGTTATAATGGTTTTATATATATATATATATATATAATAACTATTTATTTCTTTTAGGATAAATTCTATTTTGTCCCTCTAATTATCACCCATCTTGATCTTTCTTTTATTTAATGTTTTTCTTTGGAAATGAATCAGAACATTATATAGGATTTTAATTTGTAAGACGTCCATTATAAATGAAATTAATTTAATTATATAGAATATAGTTTTGGTATTTATGAGATGAATATTCACTTATATATACATCCCAAATTCTAATCACACAATAAATCACTTCATGTAATGCACATGCAGCAATCAGCAATTAAATTTAGGTCGGTTGACATTAATAAAGACTTGGGAATAAAAAATATTATCTATTTAATTGTTCTAAACACAAGGTATTAATTAAGTTCATAATTAAATATCATGGGGAACACAAGCAATTAGTAGGGCGTTAAGGTAGTTAAAACATAAGGTCTTGTGGACAAACACCCAAATATAATAATAACATGTAGCTTAGTGTATGACACTTGTCAATATTCAACATTTTTTATTTATTTATTTTATTTTTTAAATAATATGAATCACAAAAAAAAGGAAAAATAAGACCTAAATATTGAGAGCAATATGTATAAAAAAATAATAAATTAAATAGAGATACATGAATGAGGACAACAATTTAGGAAACAAATACCTCGACATTAAAAGAACAATGAATTATAATAATGTCCCTTTGTTTAATTTATGTCCCCTAAATTCCATATCGCGCCCTTTCTCAACGGAAATGGCTTAAAACAAATTCATGTGTTACATTTTCCAATATTATAGTTTTCATTCAAGAAAAAAAAAATAAGTTCAATGTATCACAACTTTTCGTGTTAAGTCAAAATGAGATTAAATTTGAATATTTTTTTTTCTTAGTATTTATTTCAAACTCAATTTTTCATATGGGTATCCATTTTCAAAAAAGATGATGTGAATTATATATATATATATAATATCTATATATAAAATTAAATACAGATTGCGCACCCTAAGGGTAGCGGCTGCGGGTTTCCCCCGTCATCTAAAAAAAAAAATTAAATTAAATACAAATTTCAAATCAATGATTCAATGTGTAATGATATTAAAAAAAATCGTGACATTCTTATTGACTTTTTAGCTATATTTGTTTAAAATATATATGTATCACGTGAATGACATGTGGGGATGAGATCTGATTATTTTAGATTAATAAGTATGTTATTAGATTGTAGGCTATACTTGGTAACTTCAAAATATCTATGCACCTACTTTAATCGATCAAAACTATTTATAATTCTCAGATATTGTACTGTTCGATCTTAGATGATTCAAATATCACTTAATCTCTTGTTTCTAATTTTAAGAATGTAAACTAATAATGAGTTTTTTTTAGATCAACGTGATACTTATACAAATATCTCACTAATAAAATATTTAATTAAATTTCGGTAATACCTTTTCTATTAGCAAGACCCATCAATATAATTTTTACGAAAAACACAAATATCATTTCTATTGTAAAAAACATCACAATATCACATGGGCTTTCTAAATGGATGATTGTTGAATTTCAATTCAAAATATTTTCCATAATGTACATGTAAATGTGCTAGACAATTTCAGACTGGGCTTAACATATATGCCAAATGGCCCAAAAGCTAAGGCCCAAGATTTGAGTAGATATAATTTGCTACTTATATAGATATAGTGAAAAGAATATTAAAATTAGTTCAATATCAAAATTCAAAACTATTTTCTTTTATCTTTGTACACTAAATTTGAGGCCCATTTGTGGAAGGTATGATTAAAAATCTGTTGCAAATTCTAATTAAAGTTGACTTCTAAATATTCAAATATTTATCACATAACAAATGTAATTTATCATCTTTATAAAATATAGTTGGATTCAACAAGTAAGGTTCGGGTTAAAATTTTCTGAGATTTTAGTGTTGAATCCATTTATTTATATCCTTTTAAATCATATGTAACACATTACATTATGGAGGCTTTTACGAAGATTTTTCGAGATTGAGAAGTCAAGATTTAGTAGATGAATAATATAAGATACGGTAAAACAATCAAATCTTAACAATCAAAGATTGATTTCTTTAGAAGTTATATAATAACAACATGACATTGGCATCTATAGTGTTACGCAAAATTATAGTCTAATTCTAATACAATAGAATCATAATTTATTTGTCATATAATTACTTATGTAACAAGTATAAGATCGAGTTTTAGTTTGAAATTTGAACTATCACATATTGGTTATTTTAAAAAGGTGAATAAAATATCCAACTTGTTTTTCAATCAATGTCCTATCTAGGGCTTTTTTGATATAACCCCCGAGGTATGTAGCTTTGGCAAACAACCCCCGAGGTTTGAAAATTTGGTAAACAACCATTTTTGGTTAGTTGACCGTTAGTCAACAATTAAAGACATGGGCAAAATTGTAATTTAATAATTGCAAACAAATATATTAATTTTCAATGTATTTATTTGAAATTATATTGAAAATAAATACATATTAATTTTATTTATTTACAAAATTGTAATTTAATAATTCCAAACAAATATATTAAACAACTATATTAATTTTATTAATTTTATTTATTTACAAAATTATAATTTAATAATTCCAAACAAATATATTAATTTTATTAATTCCAAATAAATACATTGAAAATTAATATATTTGTTTGGAATTATTAGATTACAATTTTGCCCATGACCTTAACTGTTGACTAACGGTCAACTAACCAAAAATGATTGTTTACCAAAATTTCAAACCTCGGGGGTTGTTTGCCAAAGCTACATACCTCGGGGGTTATATCAAAAAAGCCCGTCCTATCTAACTTCTAATATGGCTTTATTTAATTTAACTTCCTTTACACACCCTATCCACGACGGCACCTTTTCAACTTCCATTTTTTAATCTTTTCTTTACTTATATAAATCTTCTTCTTTTTTCCCTTTTTTTTTTGTAGAAAAAGGATAAAGAAGTCGCAATTTGTATAGTAACACTTCTTAATCATGACTACCTTTAAGTTCCTAATAATAGCTATATAAAATTCGAATGGCGAGTAAGTAACTCCTCCAGATGTTTGTCACCAATCTAAATTATTACTTAGAGAAATTTTATAACAGATCGACTTTAACAGAATCATTATGACGTATTTTCGTAAGATACTCACAATTAACATATTTATTAAGTTACAATAGATCAACTCTAATAAAATCAATCAATTATAAAAATGCACATGACCTATATTGAATCATGACCAAATATATTGTAACAAAAATTAATACTTGATGTACTATAACAAGAAGTGAATTCAAATCTTTCTTACATTAATTATTTTTCTAGTCCCATAACCTTAGACTATGATCATTATTTTAATAAACTTTCCAAGACTATAAAGCAAAAAAAATAGACTCTGGGGGCACCCCCGGTAGAGTTGGTAAGGGCATTTGAACTTGTGGCCTAGGTCACGGGTTCGAATCCTGATGAGGGATTGCCTATTTGCCTTCTCTACTGTGAGCCTGTCAGCTATGGGCAACCTAGACTGGTTTACCTCTCTTGTGTGGTTTGCAGGCTATTACACAAGAGCGGGGTTTACCCAGTGCGCACCTCACGGTAGCGGCTGCGGGTTTCCCTCGTCATCCAAAAAAAAAAAAAATAGACTCTCCTAGGATTGACCAAAGATTAGTTCATTTCTCTCCAAAAACATAAAAATATTACCAACCTGGCAACCCATCTATCTAAATCACAATATATATATATATATATAATAACTATAACAATGTAATAATTATATTAACAAGCCAAAGAAAAAAAAAAAAAAACACCTGAAAACATACTATTTTTTTTTCATAAAAAAAGTAAATAAACAAATCATTTACAGATAATATTTCTAAGCTGCTGTGTAGACGTCACAATTTCCATAGAACAATTCATACCCGTTGCTCTATTCCTCTTCATAACAAACAACACATCCACTCTCCCCCTCATTCTAGCCACACTCGTAATCGCCACCACCCCGGACCTCAAATCGCCGCCGAGCTGACCGTTCACCGCCGCCGGCGCGTTAACCACACGCATATCCACCGCCACATGAACCGTCCTCGTCGATCTCCAGTTCACGCGCGAGTTATGCACCAAAACCTCGCCCACTTCAACACCCCTGTAGAAGAACACAACACTGGTATCCCCGTACCGGTACCGGCCGAAATTCGCGTTCCTGACGGCGAGCGCCGCCGTCATCGTCAAATTCAACGACGGGTTCGACGGCGTTCCGACGTTGAAGTTCTGGAACGTGGCGGAGCGGAGCCGGAACCTCGGGGTTCTCACTTTGAGTATGGCTAAAGCGAACAAGAGTATGACCCCAGTTTGGAAGATAACGAATAGTACGATGTATAGTAAGCATTTAGTGCGGTTGTTCTTCCGCCGTTGACCGGCGGTAGGGGCGACGGCGGCGGAGGCGGCCTCCGTGTCGCTCCGGGGGAAGCTGTTGGCGGCGGCGGCGATAGGATATGCTGGTTGTTGGTCCTTTGGATCAGCCATGTATAGATAAATTTCTAGATAGGGAAAAAGAAGAGAAAATGAGAAAATAAACGAGGTCTTTTCTTAATTAATAATATATATAAAGTTGAATAGTTAAATATTTTGTTGAAATTAAGGTTTATTTTTTCTATAAATGTATATTAATTTATAGAAATAATAATGAATTTTGATTTAAGTAAACAATAACGCGTGGGGAGATTTACTTTGAATCTTGACTTGTAGTCTTTGGTTGATTATTACCAGAAGTGATATTTGATATATTTTTTCAACGAAACTTTGTGTTTTTTATATGCTGAAGAAGCTTCTACTTGGCAGTCCAATTGACACATGACACGTGGAATGAAAGCAACTCAATAAACCTTAATCAAGTTTAGTGATATATTAATTATCTTAATCACTAACCTTAAAAAGTAATATTAATGGAAAATTGACAATGAGATCCAATAAGGGTTTACCTCGAAGTGCATATAATTTCCTCCTTTTCTTTCAAAAGCACTAATTTATAATACAAGTGAGTCACGATATTGCATAAAAAATATCTCTAACTTTCAGAAATCAAAACCATCTATTTAAAAGAATCAAATAGAATTAAAAAGAAAATTTTACCTAGGGGCCAATTCTATTGGAACACCTAACATGAATTGTTTTGATAACATACAATTATTAAATAATAATGATATAGCTCGTAAAATATCCACGGACTAAATCAAGCCGAGGTTCGTATAGGACCAGGGGGTCGTATAATGGATATAGACTGCACTCAGAAGTACTGAGCTACCTACGTACATTTCTATTATGATCAAGTCTAAACGTAGTTCAAAGTGGTGATTAAGGTCATATACGAGGTTCTTAACTCGGTTTATAGAATAGTGGGAACGTACTGTCAGATCGTACTAGGTACTCTCGAGGTACTGTTCAATCAGTCAAAAGTCATTTTTCTAATATTAAATGGCGCTATTTATAGGCACAGTATCCAATGTACGGATGATTGTGGAATCTGCGGGATGTCTCACACGTGTCCCTAGAATGGACGTATCAGATTGCGCGGGTTAGGGCGACGTCGGGTCTGACCCGATATAAACACGCGGGTTAGGTAGTGTATTGCAAATAAGCATAATTAGATTAGGGACCTTTAAGCAAATAAGCTATAGTATCCGTATTAGGGTTGTATAGTCTCATACGAGACTTTAGGGTTTGCGGATTTAAGCTCGTATAAACCTGTATACGAGGTTATGCTATATCAAATAATAATATGAGAAAAAGATCATTGACATGTGCATGTCACGGGTCCTATCCCGATCGACAACATTAAGTCGATATATATTTGACAAAAATAATCGAGTTTAATAGATTATCGACAAGATCGAACCCCATATGCAGAGTTTTTGTTTGTCTTTTCCTTACAAATTGATTTTGAATCAGTACTTAGGTTCACGGGTATTACTTCATTTCTCTACTCCCCACGTGATTTGCCAAAAGGCAAACATTTTTTCTCAAAAAATAAAACTATATATTAATTATTAGAGTTTAGTCAAATGAATTTTGGTTATATAGTTTTGTTTGATATTTTTAGTTTAATTGAACTCAAAATTTGAAAAATGAACGGAGAAGGATATGGGTGTTAAATGTGCCGTTAAGTCTAATAAACATACAAAGTTTAATTCAAAATTAAATATAAAAGTAAAAAATAATTATTAAATAAATCAAAGGAAAAGGAAAAGGAAAGAAGGGAAAGTGAGGTGGACCAAGGATAGAGCGTGTAAAAAAATTGAGTTGAGTTGAATAAAATAATTCTAAAGATTGTCTATTTTTTATGAAGCTTAAAAAATCAATTATTTAGTTTTAAATTGATAGAGGTAAAAAATTAATATTAAGAATTATTTAGTTATATGTGATAGCCAACACAAGATACCAATTTTTGGGCCTGTTATATTATTTGATAGCCACTGGGCTTTACAATAATCCAAATACCCGTTTTGATAACCATATATTATTTGAATTGGGCCTGTTATTTGGATTATTAATATATGGTTAAATATATATATATATACATATAAGTGTAACTTATATGTATATACACATATGCTAATTAACCCTTTTATAGATAGAGTTTGGGCTTAATTGCTAACTAACTCATCATAAATTAGCACTAAGCTCACACATATGTAACTAGAAGCCCATAATTAATGTAAGATAATTTATAGCTTAGACCTATATAACTTTATTGGATCACTTAAATTAGGACGTAAAGTGGGTTGGGTCCAATTGAGTCTAATGTCAAAAAATATACATTATAGTTGAACCCAAAGTGGACCCAATAAGGACTCATTATGAATCAAAGTGGTGTAAGTGGTTGATGTAGACTGTAGAGCGTAGATTATTGACTCAAAGTGGAAAATACGTTGGGCCCAATTTAGCCCCTATTTGAGCCCAATTTGGAATACATTTGGACCTAAATATTACTAAAAGTCAACTCCGTTGCAAATGAACAAAACGTCGGGATTTTATCCAAAAACAACTGTGCGTAATCAATTTAACCAACTACAAAAATAACAATAAGGAACTGCTTAACAACTTTATTTAAACCAAACGTTTTAGCCACTTGGGTCGTTTGACTTCAAGCCTGGACGAAAATTTGGGCCCGTTACCAGAGTAGGCCCACTATATTTGCATATCTTAAAACAAGTTTTGGAATGGGCCTAATATTTGGACTATTGATATATGATTAAATATAATATATATATGTAAAATATAATTTCTTAATTATTTTAAAATAAGTGCCTATTGGTGGAAGGCTTTGAGTATTTAACTAATAATCTTTGAATTAATCTCACTATACATTAGTAACTATAACCCTTTTATAGATAGAGTTTGGACTTAACTGCTAATTAATTCATCATAAATTAGCATTAAGTTCCTAGATATCTACATGTATGTAACTAGAAAGCCCATAATTAATGTAAAGATTATTTAGGCCTATATAACTTTATTAGGTCACTTAAATTAGCCCGTAAACTTTAATATAATGTGAATTATATAATCAAACTGCAATGCATGCATGCACGTCTCTAAATCTAATATCCAATAATATCAAGTTCCAACTAACATTATCCACAACCATGTACTTGAAAAATCGTACAAAACAAGTACAACAAACAAAAACGGAAAACAGAATCTCATTTATTACAAGACTAACACAAAGTCAATCTTAGGACAAAATACCTTTGACCAAATCCAATCAAATTACATAAGCTAGTATCATAATAGAAAGTATTATTTATTTTTTTTTTTTCTTTTGCATGGACATGTTATCCGAATAATAGATGATCGATATATTTTTTTTTATCAGTTAAATGTGAGTGCATTTTCGAACCATTCCGTTAGTGCAATTTCATTCTAACAGTGTAACGTTTGGGTAAAATTGTAATTAGGCCTTTCGTAAGGGGTATTGAATGTAATTTTTCCTAAACGATCATGCATTTAATTGAAAATTAAGACTTGCAATTTTGTTTCTATATTAAATTCTAAAATCTATTTAATTTGATGTTATTCCAAAATATATATGTCATGATTTTAATTATATGAAATATAAATCTAAAGTAATACATAAAAAATTTAAGATATCATTTTTCTATATATATCAATTTTAATTTAATGTGGAAAAGAAAATATTGTATACTACTTGTTATTTTGAATTTCTATGACAGTAATAAAAGACACACAATTGATTGTATATTTATGGTATACTTATGAGTCCGTACGTGGCAATCCAATCTCCAAGTATATATAATATTATATCCCACACCAACCAAACTTATCCACCAAATTGAATAAGCCATAATTAGCAGCACTCAAATGTATTTTATATAAAAATTTGATTAAATTATATTTATTTATGTGATGGAATTACTAGTTTATAAAATAAACATCAGCTATAATCGATCAAGATCGAACTAAATTTTTCGATAAGATATAATTTTCCACTTTCCATACTTCAAATAATTAGGATATAACAATACTCCAACCAATATTCTTATAACCAAAATTATCTAAATCTATACAAAATTCATTAAATAATTATATTGTTTATATTTCAAATTTCTTTTTAGGGTTAAAAATACAATTAAATTTTCTGATATGATTAGTGTGGTCCCTTGTGAAATAAATAGGTGAGGCATCCAACTTGATGAAAGTTAGCTGTACTACTCTCATCTTGTCTGGAGAAAGTTAGATGAAATAGAAACACATATTTAAATGAAATTGAAATTAAATTTCATCCCTACAATTTGGGGTTTTAGCACATTAGCCCCTGAAAAATAATGTAAATGCATTTTACCCATCAATTTACATATATCGTAGCACTATGCTACCTGTCGACATTTCCAACTCGAATTTATATAGGAACAAGTCTTCGTAACTACTATCACATTATTTGAAACACTTGAAAAGATTTCGAGCGCTATATCAAAATAATAACATGGTAATTTATATTATTATTATTTTCAACCACTTTATAAAATTTTGATTATTTGTTAATATATTTGTCGCTCTATTAATATCAAGACGAAAACTCCACCTAGCTTTTTGATTGGACACCATGACGATCCGTCAAGTTGTTTGATGAGCTGATCTAGTATATAACTAACTTCAAATATATATTAATAGATTATATCCCACACCAACCAAACTTATCCACCAAATTGAATAGCCCATAATTAGCAGCACTCAAATGTATTTTGTATAAAAATTAAATTAAATTAAATTTATTATGTGATTGACTTACTATTTTATAAAATACTAATTGAACCAATCCCAATTAGTTTTCCACTTTCCGTACTTTAAATAATTAGGATATAACAATACTCCAACCAATATTCTTATTACCAAAATGATCTAAATCTATAAAAAATTCATTAAATAATAATATTGTTGGGTTTTTTATTTAAATAATATTGTTTAACTAAAATATTCTCAAATTAATAAATTTAAGAGGAATTTATGGAATTAATACAAGACGTCAATGTGGCCGACGCTTTCTAATTTGACGCCTTTATATTTTTACTTTTTTTAATTATTAAAACAGAAGACGTCACTGTTGAGGACGTCTTCATATAAACAATAATAACAGTAATAATAATCATCACTCTTTGATAATCATTAATATGATAATAACAGTAATGATTACTGATTACTATAATAATAAGAATATATCTATAATAATAATCATTACTTTTATGACTTTTTACACAGAATATTCAAGCAATAGATAAAAATAAAAAATGGTATATGTTTTGACTTTTGATCCAATCTTTAGTAGTAGAATTATCATGGTTAAAAAACTAATGTCCGATTATAAATTAATAGTAAGAATCATGGAAAAAAGATGTAATCATGTATAATTATATAACTTGTAATATTTGTTTTTTCTTATCATTTATTGTAAAAATGTGTCAATAAATTACTTTACAAAAAAAATTTACTACTATAGCCCAACAATTTAAACAATTACACCAAATTATAAGTTATTTTCTATAATGAACATTTAGTAACAACATAAATATCTAGTCTCCAACATCCATGAACATTCCATAATTAGACGAGTCCCCATACCATATCTACAATCAAATTCATGAACATTATTATTATGATCGATTTTGTCGGGAAAATTGAGCTGAGCTCGGGCCTTTCAGGCAATACGCAGCAACGTCATATGCTCGGGCAGCCATTTTGGGCGCATGAATGTCCCGAGGCATTTGGACATTTTCCTTTTATGTAAAAATATAGTATATTATTTATTTAATACAGTATATTATGCAATACTTATATTTTTATATATGAGCCTCTCTGAAGACGTCATCTCGGATGACATCTTTAATACAAAATTTTTAAGGAAATAAAAACTATGAAGACGTTTTTAGTGTCGACGTCTTCTATTCCTAGTAATGATTATCAAATAATTTTAAGTAATAATTATCAAATTATTATTTATATAAAAAAATATGAAGACGTTTCTGCTGTTGACGTCTTCTATTTCTGTAATTAAAAAAAATAAAAATTATAAAGAAGACGTTATCCTTGTTGCGGTCTTGTGTTACTTTCACAAAAAAATTTAAATTGTATTAATTTGATATTATTTTCTGTAATTTATATTAGTTGGATAAAAAACCCTGACATTTATATAAGAATGTGACAATTGTACTTTCTTTTTTTCTTTATATATGAATGTGACAATTGTACTTTCTCTTTTCTTAATCATTGAAAAAAAAAGGAATTTTTTTTAAAAAAAAAGGACAATAAAAACCTTAATGGAGACAAGGGAGAGGTGGGGTTGGCTTGTCAGTGACAACAAATCATAAAAACAAAACATCCAAAATTATCTATCTCCAAAAAAGGAATCCGGATTAACAAATCTGGACCGTCCAAAAGAAGATGCCAATTTAACCCACTTTATTGTGTATATATAGAAATATATATATATATATAATGATGAAAAAGGAAAGTTTAAAATGTTCAATCAAGATTGATTTGATACCATCCACAAGAATCAATGTCCATGTTTGGTTTCATTTTGGGTTAAAAAATCACAACCCAACCCCCACCTATCCACATTAAAGTAAAATTTTGGGTTTTTTAAAATTATTTTAATAAAATAGTATGAAAATAGCACATTTGAGTGGAAGTTGTGAAATTGATATAAGACGTTAAGGCGCATTCTAATTAGAAGGCGTCAACTATATTGGCGTTTTTATTTTTTTAAATTTTAATTAGAAGGCGTCATCCGTGTTGGCATCTTCATATTTTTTATTATTTTTAATTAGAAGGCGTCATCCGTATTGGCATCTTCACATTTTTATTTACTTTTAATTAGAAGGTGTCATTGTTGTTGGCATCTTCATATTTTTATTTATTTTTAATTGTGAAAATACACCTACATTTTTACACTTTTATATTTTAAAAGAAGACATCAACAACAAAGACATCTTCACTAATTACGTAATCACATTGAGATATAATATAATTAAAATACTATAAGCTAAATTCTTATTAAAAATAAATCAAATATTAGTTTATTTTCCAACCCTAATCGTATATTATATATATATAGATATAATATATATATATATAATATTGTGCTATATATATCTTATATATATATATATATATCGTATATTATATAGTATTATACGATATTATACAGCTTATTTTGTTGTTGATAAGAATTTAGTTTATAGTATTTTAATTATATTATATCTCAATGTGATTATGTAATTAGTGAAGATGTCTTTGTTGTTGATGTCTTCTTTTAAAATATAAAAGTGTAAAAATGTAGGTGTATTTTAACAATTAAAAATAAATAAAAATATGAAGATGTCAACAACAATGACACTTTCTAATTAAAAATAAATAAAAATGTGAAGATGCCAATACGGATGACGCCTTCTAATTAAAAATAATAAAAAATGTGAAGATGCCAACACGGATGACGCCTTCTAATTAAAATTAAAAAAAAGTGAAGACGTCAACAGTGTCGAGCCTACTATATTTTCGAAAAAAATAAAAATAAAAAATCCAAAGACGTCAATGTGGTTGACGCCTTCTAATTAGAAGGCGACAACCACGTTGACGTCTTATATTAATTTCACAACTTCCACTCAAATGTACTATTTTGATATTATTTTGTTAAAATAATATTATTCAGATAAAAAACCTTCATATTGTTTATGTTTCAAATTTCTTTTTAGACCATGTACATTGGGTAGGGAAATTGGGGGGGAAATGGAAGGGAAATAAAAATGATAGATTCATTGGGTAGGGAAATTGGGTAGGGAAATTTGAGGAAGGGAATTTTTGCCAAGGAAAATAAATGACTTCCAATGGGACACTGACATGTGGCAACATCCTTTTTTTCTTTTTCCTCATTTTTTATAAATCGTTTTTTTGGATATTAATTATGCAAAATTAATTTTTTTTTTTCACCATTATTTTTCTTTTTTCAAGCTCTATGAATAGAGACTAAGTTTGTTTCATTTGGACACTAATTTTGTTTTGACATTTTTACACTATATTTTCAAATTTGGTTTTTTTTTTTAGGTTTTTACTTCAAATTTTAAATTTTCTAAATTTATCGATGTTAGTTGTATTTTTCTTGTACGTTTTTAATAATTTTTGAGTATTCGGTTTAATTATAAGTATAAAATTAATTATTAAAATTAGTGATGTGGATGAAAGAGAAAGTAAAAAAATTTTAATTGCCTAGCTGATGTGGAGTTGAAAGTATTGTGATAGGGAATGTGGTAGGAAATCTGATGTGGAGGGAATAAAAGGGAAAAATTTGCCTACCGGATGTACATGGTGTTAGGGTAAAAATACAATCAAAGTTTCTAGATTTGATATGATTAGTGTGGTCCATTCTGAAATAAATAGGTGAGGCATCCAACTTGATGACA
Source organism: Verbascum thapsus (assembly GCA_963669365.1). NCBI lineage: Eukaryota > Viridiplantae > Streptophyta > Magnoliopsida > Lamiales > Scrophulariaceae > Verbascum > Verbascum thapsus. The sequence goes on from OY770120.1 coordinate 1,422,033, forward strand.
GTTAGCTGTACACGAGGCCTCTTATCTTGTCTGGAGAAAGTTAGATGAAATAGAAATTGATTTTAAATGAAATTGAAATTAAATTTCATCCCTACAATTTGGGGTTTTAGCACATTAGCCCCTGAAAAATAATGTAGATGCATTTTACCCAACAATTTACATATATCGTAAACACTATGCTACCTATCGACATTTCCAACTCGAATTTATGTAGGAACAAGTCTTCGTAACAATTATCACATTATTTGAAAGACTTGAAAAGATTTCGAGTGCTATATCAAAATAATGACTGATAATTTATATTATTATTATTATTATTATTATTTTCAATCACCTTATAAAATTTTGATTATTTGTCAATATATTTGTCATAAAGAGCTTTCATTTAACTTGTTTGCTTTATTAGTATCAAGGCGAAACTCCACCAAGCGTTTTGATTGAACACCATGACGATCCGCCAAGTTGTTTAACGAGCTGATCTCCCACCAACTAAATAAATAAATAATTAAGAATACTATTTATTTATTAATACATATTTAGTAATATATATATATATATATTATATCAATACGAATTTAATTTATTGTCCAAAAAAAAGGTTGAATCCCCAACTTCAGGGATACTAATATAATTTATACTAATACATATTAATGTGCAAAATCTAGATTTATATAACTTTGATACATATTAAATAATTATAAAAATCATATTTAATAATATCATATATATATATATTGAATAAGTTTGAATTAGTTAGGAGATAATGATAATATAGATAAATTAAGGGGACAAAATAGGTTCAAAATTATTTCTAGGATATAATATGCTAAAAAAAGTAACTCTTGGGGGGCAAAGTAACATTTACCCTTTATATATAGAATCCAGATAGAAACCCATCACACATCTATTCTTTCTTCATCAATGGAGGACATTCTTATTCTCTACGCTTCACCTGAGCACCTCAATTCCATGCTAGTACTAGCAAACTTCATTAGCAAACACCACCCCTCCATCTCCGTCTTAATCCTCAGCACCGCCGCTGCCTCAGCCGCAGCCTCCGTCGCCGCCGTGCCGTCGATCACCTACCATCCCCTCCCCACAGCCACCCTGCCGGAAAACCTAACCACCGACCCAGTTGAGCTTTTCTTCGAAATCCCACGTCTCAACAACACAAATCTTCGTCAAGCCCTTGAAGAGATCTCAAAGAAATCAAACATCAAAGCGTTTATAATCGATTTCTTCTGTAACGCTGCATTTGAAGTCTCCACAAGCTTGAACATACCCACTTACTTCTACGTAAGCAGCGGCGGGTTTGGTCTCTGTGCATTTCTGTATTTCCCAACTATCGACGAAGAGATTAAACCTCAAGACATCGGGGATTTGAATGATTTTCTCGAAATTCCTGGGTGCCCACCAATTTATTCACTCGATTTCCCTAGAGGTATGTTTTTTCGCAAGAGTAACACTTACACACACTTTCTCGACACTGCTAAAAACATGCGAAAATCAGCTGGGATTGTTGTGAACGCGTTTAACGCGCTCGAGTTTCGAGCTAAAGAAGCTATATCAAACGGTTTGTGCGTTCCAAATGCCCCAACTCCCCCTACTTACTTCGTTGGGCCATTGATTGCTGAAATTAACAGTAAGAACAATGGCGTACAACATGAATGCTTGCGTTGGCTAGATTCACAGCCCAGTAAAAGCGTAATCTTCTTATGTTTCGGCCGAAGGGGTTTGTTTTCAGCTCAACAGTTGAAAGAAATGGCGATTGGCTTGGAAAACAGTGGGCACAGATTTCTGTGGTCTGTGCGTAATCCACCAGGCAAGCGCAGTGTAGCACCGAATGAGGAGCCGGACTTGGATGAGCTGCTGCCGGAGGGTTTTCTAGAGAGGACGAAAGAGAGAGGGTTCGTGATAAAGACGTGGGCCCCGCAGAAGGAGGTGCTGAGTCACGACTCGGTGGGTGGGTTCGTGACTCACTGCGGGAGGAGTTCGATTCTGGAGGCGGTGTCGTTTGGGGTGCCGATGATAGGTTGGCCGATGTACGCAGAGCAGAGGATGAATAGGGTTTTCATGGTGGAGGAGATGAAGGTGGCGCTGCCGTTGGTGGAGGAGGGAGATGGTGGGTTTGTGGCGGCGGTTGAGTTGGAGAAGAGAGTTAAGGAGTTGATGGATTCTTTGGCGGGACGAAGTCTCCGGCATAGAACCGGCGAAATGAAAGTGGCGGCTGAGGCGACAGTGAGAAAGAATGGAACGTCGGTTATTGCTTTGGACAAGTTTATCGAGTCTCTGAGTCTCAATTGATCAGAGGTATTTAGTATCGATTTCGATGTGTTTAGCATATTGAAAAGAATAATATATAATCGATGATTGTATAAAAAAAAGTGGGTTGAGTCCAATTGAGTCTAATATCAAAAAAGATATATTATAATTGAACCAAAAGTGGACCCAATAAGGACTCATTATGAATCAAAGTGATGTAAAGAGTTGTTGTAGAGCGTAGAATGTAGATTATTGACTCAAAGTAAAAAATAGGTTGGCGTTGGACCCAATTTAGGCCCAAACTGAACCCAATTTAGAACATAGTTGGACCCAAATATTATTAAAAGTCAACCCTGTTAGAACTAAAATGCTAAATGTTAGGACCCAACCCAATTGAAAATTTAATTGTATTTGAATTGAAATATATGTATGGACCCAAACTGTCAACCCTACTAATGAATTACTTGTAAATGAACGAAACGCCAAGATTTCACCCAACGTAATGCTTAAATAAATAATCAATTTTGATTTTTTGCTCGTCATTCAAAAAACAGCATGACGTAATCAATTTAACCAACTACAAAAATAAACTAACAATAAGTAACTGCTTAACAACTTTATTAAAAGTTTAAAACCAAATTTGGCTATGTTTGTTTATGTTCTTGAGTAAAAAATTTAAAATTTTCTCGGAAATTGTGTACTACAAAAATTCAGTTGAAAATGGTAGTTATTTGTTTATGTTTTTAAAAGTAAGTTGAAATTTGTGAAATATGTCAAATCAATATTGATATAGGTTGATTGATGATGTGTAGAATGATTATTTTAGTTGTGTATATAATGATTATGTGAATGAAAAATAAAAAGATATAAATAAAAAATTATAAAGTATGAAAGAGAAATGAAATAATGATTTATTTGATTGGTAAATGTGTAAAGTGTTGTAAATATGATTGATAGGTAGTTATATAAGAAATTGAAAAAGTAGAGTTGAAAAAGACTAAATTTGTATGAAAATTTGGTGTGTTAAGTTTATTTAGAATTTTGGTATTTAAAAACTTAAAAATGAGATTTGAAAACATAAACAAACAAAGCAACCTTTTAGCCACTTGGGTCGTTTGACTTCAAGCCTGGACAAAAATTTGGGCCCGTTTCTAGTTTAGGCCCTCTATTTTGCATATCTTAAACACTTTTTGGATTGGGCCTGTTATTTGGGCTATTGATATGTGATTACATAATAATATAATATAATATATATGTGTAAAATATATAATTTCTTAACTATTTTAAAATAAGTGTTTGCCTATTGGTGGAAGACATTGAGTATTTAACTAAGTTTTTCTTACAGACTGTAAGAATTTTTAGACTTACAGCCTTCATTAAGCACTAATTGTGAACTGGCAACTTATATAGTAAGTTGCCACATTTACATAAAATATTTAAAAATAATTTCACATAATTATATATAATTATAATTATAATTAGTTTCACATATATTTTAATATTTAAAACAATTCAAATTAGTTATTTTTAATTTTTACTTTTTTCTCCCGAAATTCTTGTACGAACTATAGAACAATTAATCTCGTTTTAAATGTTGAAGATATCAAAATTATATTATTTAATTTTTTTTATCAAATATACGTTAAAAAGTTAAAATTGAAAATTAAATGATTATGCTCTAACAACTATTATTACTAATTATTCAAGTATTGTGTCAGATATAATTATTTTGCACTATAACCATACAATTAGTAAGTGTATAAATTGCAATTATATTTAGTTCATAATTATAAAAAAATTATTATGTAGATATATATTATTAATTCAAGAGAATTGATAAATACCTTATTGAAAGAGAAGAAAATCTCAAAATCCCACATAAAATTAGTTTTTGTTCTCTCTTGTATTATTGTTTATTGTACGTAAGTCTTTTTTTCTAGAGTAGAGAATCATCAAATCATGCCTTATTGAAATGCTTTAGTTATAGTAGAATTTTACTTAATATAATATGGAGTCAATTAATAAAATAAGAAAAGTTAAGGTGAGTTTTTGTAAAAAAAAATATTCCTTGCCTATGTTTATGTCTGTGAGCTAATCTCAAAGATTTCTGTGAGATTAGCATGACCTTTCAATTTTTATTATAAGTTAAACGCGAGGGCATTTTCGACCATCCCGGTTGTGCATTTTCAGTATGTGTAAAGTTTTCCGAGTATTAAAAAAACGTTCGGGTGAAATCTGTAATTAGGCCTATCGTAAGGGGTATTGAATGCAACTTTTCCTAAACAATCATGAATTTAATTGAAAATTAAGACTTGCAATTTTGTTTCTATATTAAATTCTTAAATCTATTTAATTTGATGTTATTCCAAAATATATATGTTGTGATTTTAATTAAATGAAATTTAATTCTAAAGTAATAAATTTAAGATATCATTTTTCATATATTTCAATTTTAATTTAATGTAGAAAAGAAAATATTACATACTAGTTATTTTGAATTTGTATGACAGTAAGGAATTGGTACATATATTGGATCTGATTTTTCCCAGTTCGATTTTAGGAACATTGCCTTGAATTGACTACTTCGATTTTAATCCTAAATGTACACCACATCAGAATATATATTCATGAAAATGAATATTGAAATAGTACTAATAGAAGATTTAATTTTTCTTTTCCTTTGTAATAAAAGTATCAAGTTTTAGATGTCATGATGTGGGGCTGTATAAGACACAGAATTGATCGTACATTTATGGGATATTTATGAGTCCGTACGTGGCATTCCAACCTCCATTTAAATATAATATTCCACACCAACCAAATTTATCCACGAAATTGAATATCCCTTAGCAGCACTCAGATCTATTTTATATAAAAGTTAATTACATTGAATTACTATTTTATAAAATATACATTAGGTATTAGGTATAGTCGAATCAAGATCGAACTAAATTTTTTCTTTTTTTTTTGGATGACGAGGGAAACCCGCAGCCGCTACCGTGAGGTGCGCACTGGGTAAACCCCGCTCTTGTGTAATAGCCTGCAAACCACACAAGAGAGGTAAACCAGCCTAGGTTGCCCATAGCTGACAGGCTCACAGTAGATCGAACTAAATTTTTTCGATAAGATGCTAAGTGAACCAATCCCAAATAATTTTCCACTTTCGATACTTCAAATAATTAGGATATAACAATACTCAGAGGCGGAGCTAAGGGGGGGCGAGGGGGGGCCGCCGCCCCCCCCAAATTTTTAAATTTTTTAACATGCGTGTGTAAAAATTTTTTTTTACATGTGTACATTTTAAAAAATTTAACATTTCGCCCTGCCCCAAATTTTTAACATAAGTATATTTTAAAAAATTTAACATTTCGCCCCACCCACTTTCGATTCCTGGCTCCGCTACTGACAATACTCCAACCAATATTCTTATAAGTTATAACCAAAAGTATCTAAATCTATACAAAATTCATTTAAATAATTTTATTGTTTATATTTTCTTTTTAGGGTAAAAATACAATCAAATTTTCTAGATTTGATATGATTAGTGTGGTCCATTGTGAAATAAATAGGTGAGGCATCCAACTTGATGACAGTTAGCTGTACTCTTATCTTGTCTGGAGAAAGTTAGATGAAATAGAAACACATATTTAAATTAAATTTCATCCCTACAATTTGGGATTTTAGCACATTAGCCCCTGAAAAATAATGTAAATGCATTTTACCCATCAATTTACATATATGCTACCTATCGTAATTTCCAACTCGAATTTATATAGGAACAAGTCTTCGTAACTACTATCACATTATTTGAAACACTTGAAAAGATTTCGAGCGCTATATCAAAATAATGACATGGTAATTTATATTATTATTATTTTCAATCACCTTATAAAATTTTGATTATTTGTCAATATATTTGTCGTAAAGAGCTTTCATTTAACTTGTTTGCTCTATTAGTATCAAGGCGAAAACTCCACCAAGCTTTTTGATTGGATACCATGACGATCCGTCATATTGTTTAACAAGCTGATATCATATATAACAATCCCAGGAACCAAATAAATAAATGATTTTAAAAATTATTTATTGTTATAATACATGTTTAAAGATATTTAAATATTATATCAATACTAATTTAATAATACATATTAATATGCAAGATCTAGATTTATATAATTTTGATACATGTTAAACAATTATAAAAAACATATTTAATAATACCATATATATATATGTTGAATAAGTTTGAATTAGTTAGGAGATAATGTTACTTTAGATAAATTAAGGGGACAAAATAGGTTCAAAATTATTTATAGGATATAATATGCTAAAAAAAGTAACTTTCGGGGGCCAAAGTACCATTTACCCTTTTTATATATACAATCCAGATAGAAACCCATTTCACAGCTATTCTTTCTTCATCAATGGAGGACACTATTATTCTCTACGCTTCACCTGAGCACCTCAATTCCATGCTAGTACTAGCAAACTTCATTAGCAAACACCACCCCTCCATCTCCGTCTTAATCCTCAGCACCGCCGCTGCCTCAGCCGCCGCCTCCATCGCCGCCGTGCCGTCGATCACGTACCACCCCCTCCCCACCGCCGCCCTTCCGGAAAACCTAACCACCGACCCAGTTGAGCTTTTCTTCGAAATCCCACGTCTCAACAACACAAATCTTCGTCAAGCCCTTGAAGAGATCTCAAAGAAATCAAACATCAAAGCATTTATAATCGATTTTTTCTGTAACGCTGCGTTTGAAGTCTCCACAAGCTTGAACATACCCACTTACTTCTACGTAAGCGGCGGCGGGTTTGGTCTCTGTGCATTTCTGTATTTCCCAACTATGGACGAAGAGATTAAACCTCAAGACATCGGGAATTTGAATGATTTTCTCGAAATTCCTGGGTGCCCACCTCTTTATTCACTTGATTTCCCTAGAGGTATGTTTTTTCGCAAGAGTAACACTTACACACACTTTCTCGATACTGCCAAAAACATGCGAAAATCTGCTGGCATTGTTGTGAACGCGTTTAACGCGCTCGAGTTTCGAGCAAAAGAAGCTATATCAAACGGTTTGTGCGTTCCAAATGGCCCAACTCCTCCTACTTACTTCGTTGGGCCATTGATTGCTGAAATTAACAGTAAGAACAATGGCGTACAACATGAATGCCTTCGTTGGCTCGATTCACAGCCCAGTAAAAGCGTAATCTTCTTATGTTTCGGCAGAAGGGGTTTGTTTTCAGCTCAACAGTTGAAAGAAATGGCGATTGGGTTGGAAAACAGTGGCTATAGATTTCTGTGGTCTGTGCGCAATCCACCGGGCAAGCGCAGTATAGCACAGAATGAGGACCCGGACTTGGAGGAGCTGCTGCCGGAGGAGTTTCTAGAGAGGACGAAAGAGAGAGGGTTCGTGATAAAGACGTGGGCCCCGCAGAAGGAGGTGCTGAGTCACGACTCGGTGGGTGGGTTTGTGACTCACTGCGGGAGGAGCTCGATTCTGGAGGCAGTGTCGTTTGGGGTGCCGATGATAGGTTGGCCGATGTATGCGGAGCAGAGGATGAATAGGGTTTTCATGGTGGAGGAGATGAAGGTGGCGCTGCCGTTGGTGGAGGAGGGAGATGGCGGGTTTGTGGCGGCGGCTGAGTTGGAGAAGCGAGTTAAGGAGTTGATGGAATCTCCGGCGGGACGAAGTCTCCGGCATAGAACCGGCGAACTGAAAGTGGCGGCCGAGGCGGCTGTGAGAAAGAATGGAACATCGGTTATTGCTTTGGACAAGTTTATCGAGTCTCTGAGTCTCAATTGATCAGAGGTATTTAGTATCGATTTCGATGTGTTTAGCATATTGAAAAGAATCATATATAATCGATGATTTATTATGTAATTGTTTTTGGACGAGTTTATCGGAGTCGCGAGTCGCAATTGAGAGGTATCTTGTATTGATGGAATAATATATGGTGGATGATTTATTGTTTAACTGCTTTGGACGAGTTTATCGAGTCTTTTATCAAGTCTGTGAGTTGCAATTGTGAGGTATCTAGTATCGATCGACGTGTTTAACTTACTAAGAGTAGGCCTGACATTGGGTGGGCTGGGTCCAGACCCAAACCAAAAACAAATCATTGGGTCAAGACCCAAACCCAAAACAAAGTTTTTATTGGGTCTGAGTCTAGACGCATAGACCCAAATCTCTTTCTGCTTGTTTTTGCTTACACCATAGACTCAAATCTCTTTCTGTTTGTTTTTGCTTACACCGTAGACCCAAATCTCACCCTAATTATATATCTACAATTAAAAATGTAAAATATATAAAATCAGAGAGTAGTTTATTATGCAGAGGGGCAAATACCTTCACATAGACACAATTTTAGTTTGTTACTTACCTGTAGGCTATTTAATAATTTATAAACAACTTTCCTATTTTATTTATTTTATTCAGCTATTGCTATTTCATTTTATATTTATGCTAAACATAGTTTTTATCTTTGTGAAATTCCTTTATCAGGTTGTATTGAATGATTTTAAAAAAATTACATTTTCTTCACTAATATCCTTAAATAAATCTTTTTAGTTTGATATAACACATTTGTGTTGTGAATTTAATAGAGCAAAATGTCACAACTTGCTTAAATCGCACATTTAATTTTATTTATCATAATATTAATTTCAAATTCCCCGAGGACTTGAAAATATAATTTTAAAAATAATAACCAAAATAAATAATTTATATATTTAAATAATCATGAACAAATAAAATAATTTATATATTTTTTTTGGTATTTTACAAAATTTTAAAGCATCTTTTATAAAAAGATAAAAAAAAACTATTGGATCTAGGTTTAGACCCAAACTATTGGGTCCAGACCCAGACCCAAACCTAGACCCACACATGAGACCCGTTGGGTCTGGGTCGAAGTCTAGACCCAAAGTTTTGGGTCTGGGTCTGGACCCAGCCCACCCAATGCCTGTAATTGCTTTGGACGAGTTTAGCGAGTCTGTGAGTCACAATTGAGAGGTATCTAATATCGATCGATGTGTTTAACGTATTGAGTGAATAATATACTATCAATGATTTATTTTGTAATTGGTTTGGGCGAGTCTCTGAGTCGCAATTAAGAGGTATCTAGTATTGACGATGTGTTTCACGTACTGCGTGAATAATATATGATCGAATTAAAAATTCAAAAAACCCTTGACCGTAATTAACCATAATTTAAAAGATATGTTTGATTATTATTATTATTATTATTATCCAAATTTTTTTATCGAATTATTTTGTGAATATATGAAAATAATAGCAGCTTCTTTTTGGTGATGATATTAACTTATTTACATGAATATGTTTGGGAAAATAAATTAGAACTTAGCATGCATTACTTTTTTGGTAACTAACCCTTTTTTTAATCTCTCAAACACACACACATATATATATATATATATATATATATATATATATATATATATATATTACAAAAAAGTTTATAGTTTTCATGCTAACTACATAATCCTGATAACGGATAAGGCAATTAAAACCACACAAAATAAGATATGGCTTTTTGCCGCAGGCAACATCAGAATTTTCAGAAGTCAGCCTAGGTGATGGTATTAAATTTACATGTGACACAAACAATTTTAGTTAGTTCAAATATGATTGAGCTCAATAGTAATTCATAAAATTAGTTAATTATACAGTTTATAATGTGATTAGGTATGAAATAAATGAATTATAATTATAATCAATTAAATCAAATTTGGGTCAGAATTTTTCAAATAAATATTAAATTTGAGAAATTGATGAAACACAAGTATAATTCATAACACATGTGAACTTCATGTGGTTCATTAAGTGTAATGATTAAATACATGTATAATTAATAAGACATGTGAATTTCACGTGGTTCATTAATTGTTTGATCAATAAGTTAGAAAACGCTATATTTATTTGCACTAAAAGTTCTTAAAAACACACCAAACAAGTATTTCATATCCAAACTTATATGCAACTCTACAACCACTTAAAACATTTTATTGAATAGGGTCTAAGTCATCAGAAACGACTTCTTGAGAAAATTCTATCATCTTGCTCTGTTTTGTCTCGTCAGATGTTTGTTCTTCAAGAAACACAACATCTCTACTTTTGATAACTTTTCTGTTCACCGGGTCCCATAGTCTGTAACCAAACTCTTCATGACCATAGCCCAAAAAGATACACGGTTTGGTTTTGTCATCGAGCTTGGAGAACAATTAGTTAAATATTATTACTCCAATCAAATCAATAGATTCTATTCACGAAAACTCAATACAATATTATTATTATTATTGCCATTTTTTTTTCATTGAAACATTTTGCGCGAGAAATTGTCTAATTAGAGGATGGACTAGTTCATAAAATAGTTCAAAACCTATGCTAATTGTTATCTATTTTTTGCTAAATAAATTACAATATTTTATTTTAGCTAAACAATTACACTAATTATTTTGGTAATTATAATGATTACATATTCCCAATAAAAAGTCAAATACTACAATATTATTTACCTAATATCTTGTCATAAGATATCCAATCAGGGTTTGTAATAGAAACGTGCATGATTTGGTTAACTCCATAGCTCAACAAGCTTTCCCAGAGCAACAATGGAGGAACCTCCCTCACTCATCGCCACACGCGCCGCCGCGCTCATCTCTTCAACCACCGTCCTCACTCCCTTCCCTTTCTCAGATTCCATCAACTCTCTCACTCTTCTCTCCACCTCCTCCGCCGCCACGAACCCATTCTCCGCCGCCTCGTTCATCCTCAGCGCCACCTTCATCTCCTCCACCATCACCACCCTGTTCATATGCTGCTCCGCGTATACGGGCCACGCCACCATCGGCACACCCGCGCAAATCGCCTCCAGAACAGAATTCCAGCCGCAGTGGGTGACAAATCCTCCCACCGAACCGTGGTTCAAAACCGCCACCTGTGGGGCCCACGACTTCACGACGAGACCCCGTTCCTTTGTCCGGTCCAGAAACCCCGCCGGGAGGATTGAAACCAGGTCGGGTTCTGGTGGCGGCAGAAACCGGTTGCGCTTCTCGCCGCCGTGAGACGGCGGCGGCGAGCGCACAACCCATAGAAACCGGTGGCCGCTTCTTTCTAACCCTAATGCTATTTCATGCAACTGGTTTAATGGTAACAAACCTAAACTTCCAAAACATAAGTAAATAACACTCTTACTAGGTTGTGAATCAAGCCATTTTAGACATTCATGCTCGCCCACGGCGGCGTTTCGATCTCCGGCGGCTAACAACGGCCCTACGCAGAAAACCGGCGGCGTATTGCCGTCCGGGTTGCATAAACCTTCTCGTATGGCTTTAAGAGGTTTTGTTTCTAGAGTTTCAAACGTGTTCACAATTATTCCTGCTGATTTTGGTATATTAACTGCAAAATCAAGGAAATTTTTGTAATCTGTGCTTTCACGATCAAGCATGGGCCTGATCATATCAGAAGCCGGGATTGCAGGAAGTCCGGGGACATGCAAAAGCGTGTTTTTCATGTCTCTGAAACTTAAAGTCGTGTTTTTATCAATAGTAGGGAAGTAGAGGAAAAACGCGAGAATACAGGCGCCGGAAGTGAGGAAGTAGAAAGTGGGGATATTGAGTTCGCCGGCGATTGACAGGGAGGGGGTGCAGAAAAAGTCGATAATGAAGGCGGAGACGGCGGAGATGGACTCGAGTGCACGGCGGACGTGGGGGTTGCTTTGCCGGAGAACTTCGAAAATGATTGATTCCATGGATGGGAACGAGTCGAGGTCGACGGGAATGGTGGGTAAGTGGTGGAAGGTGATGGAAGGGATGGTGGCGGAGATGTGGCGGATGTAGGCGGCGGTGGAGCCGGTGTTGAACGACGGCGGCACAGTGAGGATGGTTATGGAGAAAGATGGGTGGTGGTGGAGGATGAGTTTTCCGAGCTCCACCATGGAAATGAGATGGCCCATTCCTGGAGATGGATATAGAACTACTGTTTTTTTCATTTTTTCTTTGTTTTTTTTTGAAGATTGAGAAATTTGAAGAAATTTAAGCATGTGTAATGGAAGCTGGAATTATGAGGATATAAAGGTAGGTGACAAAAAAAAATTTTAAAATTTTTTGTTTAACGTTTTATTTTTATATATTTTAACGCAGTGTAATTCACAAATATACTTACTAAACTAAATTCATATTTAACATGTTTAAATATTTTAATATGTGTAAACCAATTAAATAACTATCAGAAATAGAAGTTGAAACGAGATTTAAAACATAAATAGGGGATAAGATTTTTTATTTTTGTTTCATGATTTATTTCACACATTTTAACTTGTATAATTCATATATATATTTATTAAATTATATTTTACATGTTTAAATATTTTAACAAATGTCAAAATAGAAGATGAATCAAGATTTGGATTGAATATTTCATCCATAATCTTAGTGACCAATGAGAAGATAAGGCAAAATGAAGACGTTTCAATTGTTCATTGGTCGTCTTTGGCTTCACTTCAAACACAACAAATTTATTTTCCCAAGGAAGTAAAATGTGTCTTATGATTATGATCTTTCTTGTAAAATTCCATTTTTTTTAATAAAAAATCAAATTATATCTTTGTTTTACACATATTAGGTGTATAAAATATTTCTAAAAAATATTATGGATATTGATACTTGAATCTTGAGGTACAAAATGTATGAAATACAAGAGCATACATTTTTTTAAAATGGATCGGTGATACTTGGTTGGAATATATTTATAAAGTAATTTGATAAATAGTTTTATTTCCAATTCTTACATCTTAATTTTTCAGACCATATATATTAACCTAATGATTAAATTATAGAAAAATTATTGTTCACCAAAACTAAAGATACTTTCGGACAACTTTTTCTAACCTTACACCATAGAAAAAGAGAAGATTTTCTTGCTCCCATATTAGTGCCATTTGGTGGGCCAATACCTTCAATTTTCTTCAAAACATTATAATCAAGAATATTAAATGATTATATGTACTATATAAGCAATTCTATAATATTTCGAATATAATATAGAATCGTATGTTCTAGTCTTATAGAGGGTATTTTACCAAAATATTAGTTATATATTCTCCAAACAAAATGAGGAAGCAAATTTGAAATTGAGATGCCATAATTTCCACACTTTATACCTAACTAGCCAATTTTCTTATCATGGGTCATAAAGATGACAATAATTGTAAATCAAGAAAATGACTCTCACGATTCAATGTCAATGATTTGAACTCATTCACCATCGCCAAGAAAATTCAAATATTTATTAAGAGAGAATGACAATAATACAGCCAACTTTCGATCCTAAAGTTCATACAAAAGTTCAATCTTCATTTTTCTAGAAACACATTTTAAACTTTAAGATAGACGAAGACACCGATTCGATAACATATCATCGGATAATTTTGTCACATTAGCCAAGCCCTCTTACATACTGATCAACAGTTGTATTAAATAGCTCACATCTGCAATAACAAAGGTAGACAAGTAAATCAAAGTGTTGTACTAAATAGAGGGGTGACAATTGGGTTGAATGAGTTGGATTTGGGTCGGGGTCCATTTGGATTGGTTCCAATTGGGTCCAAGTCAAAAAAATATGCATTATAGTTGGAGTCAACAAGGACCCAAAGTGGATCCAATAAGGACCCATTACGAACCAAAGTGGTGTAAGGGGTCATTGTAGAGCGTAAAACGTAGATTATTGACTCAAAGTGGAGAATAGGTTGGACCTAATTTAGACCCAAATTGGGCCCAATTTAAGACCCAATTGCACCCAAATATTATAAAAGCCAACCCAGTTTGAACTAAAATGCTAAAATGTTAGGACCCAACCCATTGAAAACTTAGTTTGATTTGGGTCCAAATATATATATGGACCCAAATTGCCATGGTTCTGAAATATTTTCATTTATATTTCAAAAATTCACCATGGTTCAATGCCCTCAGTGAATATAATCAACCTTTACCAGCCAGAAATATAAACCATTTCTAGCGGAGTTAACTTGGAGCTACTATACAACGCCTAATGTGCTTATAAATTAATCTGCTCATGATATATTGTGCAGAAGGAAAAGAAATGACTTACTGAATGGGATTTCCTGGAGAATATAATGGATTCTTGACAACATATTCAACATACAAGTTGTATATGTACTTGAGGGATTCTCTCAGATCACCAGTCCTTGGGTGGGTAACAAGGATTATCTGCACAAACAACCACGTGAACACCAAAACGCATGAGAAGATAGAATTAAATCGTCGAAATATACAGGCACAGCAGTTTCTAAAGTGATGAAAATTTGTCAAAAGGAGTAAGTGAGTGGACACAATCGATATTTTATACTTTGAAGGGGGCACAAAATGTAAATTCTTATATCATAAACATTAAATTAGGCATCAAAAATAGAAAAAGAAAACAATTAGGTTGGAGTCATTAGGTGGAGCTAACAGACATTAAGGGTAGGGAGGCTTGATCTGGTGCTTGATCTCGATTTTGTGAGCTTCCAAAAATGAGGAAACCTAGGAGGTTAAGATTCATTACACTACATCTCCAAGGCAAAATACTCAGCTATAAACAACTATTTAGACTTCAGCCAAAGGGATATAATATAGAGCAAAACTTTAGGCATAAACTCGAAAGATATGCAATACAGTAAACTAGGGATTTCTAACTGAGGTTTAAATTATAAAAGCAAGAACCAATCAAACTTGTCTTAACTCCGTTTTTTCTCGGGAGCATTAAGATTGAGAGTGGTACACTTATGTTAAAAAATCACAGATGGTGAACATAATCAGAAACTACCAAAAAAAAAAAAAAAACTTTGTGGTTCCAATCTAGAAGCACGACTTTCATCCAAATTTGAAAAGCAGTTTAGAAATAATTACGGGTAATATACTAGCATCCATTCCTGAAAGTAGATATACCTCATCGTGCAGTAAGAGTTATCCACAATCAAGCATATTCCATAATTCAAAAACGCCATGCTACTCACAGAAAACTATCCAAAAAAAACAAAAAACAAGAACGAAAGAGTAGAGCAATATTATAACAATCATCTCAACTAACCTTGATCCCAGATGGGCTCTCCATGAAACTTAATTTATACGTATTCGTCCGAAAACTATGAAACGAACACCCTTGCCCAGGTAGCTGCGGCACTCCAAGATTCCCCTTATCAACACTGCCCATCAAACACAACAAATCTCAACCCAAACACGAATAAACAAATAACCTACTTGATATGATAACAAACAAAAGCAATTCAAAATAATGATAACAACAATTTGTTTCAAAGGGGAATAAAATCAAACACCTGGTGGGATCCATCTTTGCGGTTAGGGATTTGAGAGAGAAGAGAAGACCAAACATGAGCTTGTAATCTTGCTGTGAACTGAGGGTTTTGAGGGGTCGATTCCATTCTCTGTAAAGCAAACAAACACCATTCCTGTTGAATATGTAGAGCATATGGCCATTGTTACCAGATGCTGTGGGCACTGGCGGTGATGGACTGATCTCTGACCCTCCAAAGAATTGCATTTTTTTCTTCCAATTTGATCGAAATTCACAGGTTGTTCAATGCAAAATCAATAACAATTGAACAAAAATATCAGAAGTAAACAGAAATGAGAAGATCAATTGGGTTTCTGAAGAAATTTCTGATCATTAGCTGTTACAGTTATGGATCTCTCTGATCTCGAAAAAGAAACAAAGAAAAGCGGAAACGACGTCGTGTGAACGAAAATGGCGTTCCTTTTTTTGTCTTCTCAGTGCTCAAGTTGAGTGAAATTTCCTTATATTATGGCTTCATACATACATACATACATGATACATTTAACATTTTCATTTTAGTATTATGTCACTTTCATTTTTTTAAGTTACAATTATGTATTCATAAAAATATTATCACTATAAAACTTTGTTTGAAAGTTGAAACTATATTAAAATTTAAAAAATGGTGGTGCATTATATATTGACAAAGAGAAGTGTATGCCAATTAGCCCTTTTCACAAGAGACAACGTTTGAAGTATACAACCACCACTTCTTGGCATTTCCTATTCATATAATTTCATCCACCATTATATTAAATATCATATCAGAACAAGAAGTTATCTAAAGAAAAATCAAACATAACAACGTACCATACATACACTTGGTAAAAAAAATTGCCAAAGTGCTTACACGAAAGCATGCAAAGTTCTATTTATATGAGTCCAAATACAATACATTCGAAAGTAGATACAGTTCAACATCTGCAGTCTGTAAACAGAACACCAAACTTAGACTTGGGCAAAAAGAGATATGAACAAGTTCAGTCACAACCATAAGTAGTTCAAAGCAAAAAGCATTTCTGTGCCACAGAACATGTGAGATTCGAGGCTGATTTCAGTATTCCCACTTCTTCACCTCCATGCCATCGGGAGGGCTTCCTTCGACCTTCTTTACGCCCACTTCCTTCCAATTTGTCGATAGCACTGTCCCATTTGACTCGACCTTACAAAAACGAATAGATTTTACCATCAACCTTTGTAATGGACACAACTGTAGCGTCCCGTTTGATAGGTGGGTGTAGATAGAGCAATATATATATAACACACACACAAACATCCACACACACACACATATGTATATATATGAAAAAAAGAGTAAAAAACGAGTTTTTTCCCTTTCTCCAACTCATAACAAACCAACTGTATACATACCTCACATCTGGGCCCGTGTGATATGATATATTAGACAGTTACGTAACAGTGTATTTGGATTGCTACAATATGTTTGGGCAACTGCTGATTGTGCACAAAAAGAATATTCCGTCTACTAAAAATATCAAAAAGAGAAAAAAGGTAGCGGTTCTTACAAAAGATTTGCTCATGGCTCTTCTTGTGTCCTCATCAGCATCTTTGTAAATGTCTCTGAAAAATTTGTTCAAAGCTGCATCACCGTCTAGTTTCTCTTCCTTTTCCTGATTTGAGCAGGACCAGTGAGTTATGCAGTTTAAGAAATAGGTTTTCGAAAGTTCAATCTATGTTTATAAGGAAAACAAACTGCGGACCTCCTTTTTCACTTGAGCTTCCAATTTATCCCAATCTACTCTTGTAGGTTTGGAGGAAGGATATGTTGGTTTCTGATTTCCTGTTAAGCCAAAGTTGATGTGCAATAAATAACATGAAAAGACCTAGGCATGGAAATCAACATGCCCAAAACAAAAAATTTACCTGTTGATACAATCGCTTTCGGTGCAACTACAGTATCCTTGTTAAATTCAAGGGATGTCCAATGTATCGTGTCTGCTTTGGCAAGTCGAATTTCAATTTTTGTGGACATGATGTCATACTTACACTTTGCAGGAATTATCTGCTTGTCAAGAATATTATATCAAAAGACAGAATAAGGAACATGAGGTGTACATTGTCGATGATTCTAATGTCATATCGAAAGCCAATTATCACAATGAACTTTTCAATCAACGATATGATATAATAATAATAATAAAATAACTAAATGTACCACCATAATAATAAAGTATTTATAATACCACTAACAAAAGTGTTTTGTATTTTCTGGTTCTAAAGGAAGTGTACAAGCAAGATATTCGTTCTACATGGGTCGAGGAGCATGTATTTTATACATCACCTTTCCAAATAAGCGAGGTTGAAAATGATATGCTTCTTCACCAGGCAACTCGATGGTAACACTAAGCTGGACATCAATCAAAGACAAAAAGCGGTTGGCTTGATAAAAGTTACTCAATAAACAAATGATATAAAGAATTAGAGAGCAATAGTAATGATTGAATAACGCTTACTATTTGTTCACCAAAGTCGACCACAAGACTGTTTGCTGGTATGCCCTTCGCAAATATTGTTACCACCACCTCCTCCGGTTTCTGATAAAATTCATGCCTGCAGTGTACATTCAGAAAAAAACTGAATTCGGGAAATTGGAACTTGGAAGCATGGCTCTAGGGCATCAAGTCATAAAGAAAATTTAGTTCTTAAACAACTTCACGGATCCCATGGAACGAAAAGTGAAAATTCCAAAATCCTGGACTCATAATTCTATATTTTATATGCTCATAAAGTTTATCTTTCTTTAGAAGTGAGGGCATTTGATAATTTAGGCGGTTTTCTTTAGACAAGGTATTCTAAACTACATGGTCATGCTAACGCTTAATATTCATCCCAGCCATGAAGAATGTAGAGCTATTACATGATCAATAATCTGTTGAATAATCCGTTAACATTTTCCTCCGGGTTTATGACGTGAAATACAGTTGCATCACAAGTGCTGTACGGTCTCAATATCTAACCAGAGTAGTCCAATTAAGCATTTCTTGTACACAGTTAGACAACGTTTAACAAATCAAACATAGGCAATGGTTAGGAAAATAAGCCTTGATAGTTTCAGTGCTCATAAATAATATTAAAATAACAATGGCAAAGCCAAAATTCAGTAGCTAGAAAAATCAGGCTTGGGATGTGTCTGACATTTTTACCTGTACTTTGGTTTGGCAGGTGTTACTGATGTTCCTTGACTAGACAAGCCGACAATTGATGGAGATTCACTTGGAGTCGCCACTTCTTTTGGAGCTTCATCAATCAATTGCTTAGGCAGCTCTGCAGCTTCCTCTGCAATAAGCAAAAGAACACAGACCATCAGCTTATTACACAACAGTAATAATGAATCAAGGGCACTGCTCATATATTTTGTGTTGGTGCATGATAGACGATTGTCGATTCGCTGAAGCAAAGTGATATTTGTTTTAACAATAAGCTAGAGAAAAAGAATCTAGTTAAAGTTAAACACAGGCAAATGTACACTCTTCATCAAGTTCCAAATTATATGAAACAAAAAATTTAATTTTCTAAATCAAAATAAAAATCACATTACAGAGATATATTTTAGGCATAAGCAGGCAGTCAAATTACCAGCTATGCGCACTTCACATTCTTTGATCAAGTTTGTAAACCTGGAATCTCCAGGTGCTAAAGATGCACCAGTTTCCAAGGCCGTCTTAGCAGTCTGGTATTCTTCAAGCTTGATGCATGCCAAACTGTAAAACATAAAATCTACTACTTATTAAAACAAAAAGGAGAGAGACAAACTAAAACAGAAGTATATAGACACCGCAATTCTATTCCTTTCTTCTCATTGATTTGAAATGATGATGATGGTCCAACAGCAATCAGAAAATTGACAAATAGTTTAAAAATATCGAGAAAGTATGGAAATCAAGAGTAATGTATTCCTAATAAGAGACAGATTTCAAACTCATAAGATATCCTTCAATCCATACCATCCCTTAAACAATAAATTTCTTAATGGAACCTACACCATTTGAGATCCACGATTCTCATTTTCTCAAGGGATATATGTCAGATCCTTTAGAAGATACAGATTTCAAACTCATAGAAAATCGTTTGGTCCAAACCATCCCTTAAAAAGCTCACCCTTTACGCAGATATGCTTTAGCCATAGCAGGATTCAACTCGATTGCTTTATTTGCATCAGCTACAGCCTCTATCATTTAAAGAAGATCATTAACAGTCTCAATATTAGCTCCATAAAATATTAGAAATAAATATACAACAAACCAAATGTTAAGATAGCAGTAAACAAAATCCTTTCAAAAGCACACAATAAAATATCGCCATAACACCAGCACGAATTTGAAACAAACAAAATTGAAGCCTTAGAATTAGAATCATTCAAGCTAAAACTTAGGCATTCAAACACATAATATACTCCATTGGTTTATAAATTATATGCAAGTTAGAAAATCAATATCATTTTGCACAGAAATGTTACAAACTTCCTATATAACTTCAACACCGAATACATACCAAAATAGAAAAGCACAACTGCCACATAATTGTACAAACTAATTAGCAAACCGAAAACAAAAGATCATCACACACTATCTTAATTCTTAAACTCACGATTCCAGAAACAGTATAAAACAGCACAAAACAATATAATTTCCATACCAGTGAAGTTTTGGAGCTTAATATTGGCTTGAGCACGATCAGCAAAGAGCTCGCCATTGCTTGGGCTTAAGGCAATGGCTTGAGAGTAGAGGTCAACGGCGAGTTCGAAGTGGTCATCGATGAACGCCTCTTTAGCCTTCGATTCCAGATCCGAAGACGCCATGGATGAACTCAATCAGGCTTTCTTGTGTGTGTGTAACTGAGTGTGTAATTGTGTGTGTATTTTGTATCGTAGAGATTAGAACCCTCTAGAGATTTTGTATTTGATTAGAACAGACAGATAGTATCAAATCAAAGAGGCGACTTGCAGAATTCTTATTTAAATTATAATAGTAAATATATAATTTTGTAAATATAATTAGAATATGGAATGGGCTTAATATTTCAGATGGATTGGGCTTTGTAGTATTAAATTAGCCCTTTAAGAGATTTTTGGAAGGGCCCCTTTAGAAAGCCCAGATTCACTAAATAATACTTTTACTAGTCTACACCTTTGCCTAGATAATTACCATTTACCCCTATAGTGATTTTTACTTTTATTGGGATTTTTGCCCATTATAATTTATAAGTAAGACTTAAAATTTAATTATATATATAAGAACCTTTAAAATTAGTTTGAGTTACTTTTCGAACCGTTATAATTAATTCTAGATCTACAAAAATTTATGTTTTGATCAAGTTATTTCTAACTTTTAACTCTAAATTCAAATTGAGATCCAAATGTGGCCCTCTAATTACAACATTCTGGCGCTCAGAAAAACCTCACTTGTGTTCGCTTTTGCATCTCTTTAAGTTCGAAAATACATGGGGGCAACCCCCGGTAGAGTTGGTAAGGGCATTGAATGTTGTGGCCATGGTCACGGGTTCGAATCCTGATGAGGGAATGTCTATTTGCCTTCTCTACTGTGAGCCTGTCAATTATGGGCAACCTAGGCTGATTTACCTCTCTTGTGTGGTTTGCAGACTATTGCACAAGAGCGGGGTTTACCCAGTGCGCACCTAACGATAGCGGCTGCGGGTTCCCTTGTCATAAAAAAAAAAAAAAAAATTTCGAAAATACATTTTTATACTACTATAAAAAAGTAAAATTGACATTGAATATAAACAAAAGTGATTCGAATTTACTGGTAATAAAACACAACAAATTTCGAGCTTTATCATTAATGATCACAACTTATATATATAAGAAAAGTCCAATAAAAACTTGATTTAATTGAACTTAAACATAATATAATAAGCTCATCTCATAATTGATCACAATATAACTCACTCGTCTTGTTATTATATTTGAATTCGGTCTAACTAACTCCATTACAATTTTCTAGATGTAAGATAGTCAAAGTCTCTTTTAGGTACGTTAATCATAAAATCATCATGTATAATTATCCTCAACTAATCATTTGAGTCACTAATATACTCTCATTTGATACTTTATATGTGTCCAGTAAATTATACAAGCAAATAATGCCAAATTAATAGAACCAAAGAAAATAAGACAATAATAGTTTTATTTAAAGTGGGCAAAATAAAATAGGTTCGACCATCTATTATATTATAATATTTTTCACACTATAAATTTATAAGTGGACTAAAATATTATGAGAGGACAAAAGGGATCTTGATATTTTGAGTGGGTAAAATGTTGTCTCCTTCGTGAAAATCGTGTGATGCCCACTGATATTGATAGTAAAATATATGTAGACATTGATGGTAAAATATATACTTATAGGCTCTAATATACCAATTGTATTATGGATTATTTAAAAAAAAAAGTTAGAATTCTATTTAATACATGTTATTAGAGTCAATTTCATTTTTTTTAATGAGAAAATTTAGTTTAATAATTTTATAAGAGTTCATTTACTTTATTTTTCATCTTATTATAATTTTATGACCATTTAATTCCATTGGACTCAAAAGTTTATAGTTTTGCTCCCAAAGTTTAAACAATATGGACAAAAGACTAAAATTGTAGTATCCCTTTCGATCCCTATTGGACTATAATATTGATACTTTTAGTCCCATTTTGTATATTTTTAATAATTGAGTTAAAAAAATGTCAAATGTTTAGTTCAATTTGACAAAAGATGATAGCAAAATCCAACTGAACCAAAGATTATTTTTTTATATCATGACTTTAATTTTGGTAGTAAAAAGTGTAAAAAAACGTTAAATTAATCAATAAGTGATTTATTTTTCTCTTTTGGCAATTAATTTGGATTTTCAAGCTCATAATTATATATAACTTTTATTGAATGAGATAGGCCATGCATGTATGGGGCACGTACGAGGAGACAAACTTGCTATAAATGCTCAGATGATCTTCAATTATATTCATGCACATCTCTTTTTGTACATTAATTTGCTTCTTATCAACCACTCGAGATAAGATTGTTCGTTATGTTCGTGGATTTGGTTCAACTAATGTAATAAATACATGAATTAATTATATGATAAATATATTTTTAAATTATTTGTTTAAACAATGAATATTATAATTTATATATATATATATATGAATAAGTCGATAATGACTAATATGTGATTTTTATTCGGGCATCTGGTTCAAAAGTATAAGAAAACAAGTTAATATTATCATACATCTATACGTAAAAAGGAAAAAAATAAAGTCGTTTACCCAGAAAAATGGGAAAATGATTAGATATCCCGTTTTATTTATGAGTTGTCGTTGGATAAATATAATTAATTTATCGAGATAATGTTGGAATAACGAATCCGAGGAGAATGTCGAAAGATTTTATCAAATCGATCATTGAATAATTTACCAAATATCAAAAAGTCGAATATAAATAACGGTTTGTTGGATAAAATACGTAATCTCGACTTAGTATCTAACATCGAATATAAATAACGGTTTTTTTTGGATAAAATACGTAATCCCGATAGTGTCTGATGTTTTTCCCCCACCTATATATGAATCTGTTTGTGCATTCGTAAAATAGATAAATATAATATTTAATAATTGCATGTGTTTTAAATGTTTGACATGCTATATATATTTGATAAAATAACATGCAAATAAGTAAGAATGAGATCAATTATATGGCTAATACAATTTAAATAAAATAATAATCACAATTCACAAACTACATAAGTACATATGCATATATGTTCACCCACTATAATACCTTTATTATTGTCAAATGATTGTTTTGCTAAAGATATTCTTGAGCTTTTTTTCACATGCATTAATATTCAATCTTCATGTGAGTTAATATTTATGGAGTGTAATATATAATCATAAATTCAATCACGAGGATGCAAAGAAAAGAAAAGATTTCATGTGTCTTGTACTTACCAAAAATATTTAATTCAGCCCAAATTCAACAATATCACATATATATGGTCAAATGCATGCATTACATATTTCTATTCATATTAATTTATTATATTCCATATTAGTAATGAACTAACAATCATGTTCTTAAAAATAATAATTAAAAATAAAAATGTTTATATGGGATGGTATATAGAGATTCCTAGATGCATTCCATCTTACATATCCCCTCATAAAACAAAGGAATCTTAAGCTATTTCAAGCACTAAAACGTTTCCGGTGACTCAGCCACATCCACCACCGTTCACGGCGGAGCTGGTTGACGCCCACGGCGGCGACGCCAGCAAACCACTTGAAAACAAGCTATCTCCGCCGCCGCCACCACTCGAATCATGATCATCAGAATCATGAAACCCTTTAAACAGATCTCCATTGTTATCATCGTCATCTTCATCTCCATCTTCTTCAACAATCTCGACGTCGTCGTTTTGGGCTGTCTCTTGGCCTTCCATTAATGGAGTATTCGGAGAAAAAGTCGATGAAGAAGAGATCAAACCCTTTGGAAATAAAAGGGGATTATTGTTGTTGTTGTTGTTTATGATCATGTTATTGTTTCTGGTGGTTGTAGAGAGTTTTGGGCGCGTGCTGCCGGCGAGTGAGCTCCGGTGAGATGGGCGTGCATGAGTATGTTCGCCGCTGTATGAAACGATGAATATTCCGGGATCATTAGGGCTGCGCTCCACCTGTTTCCTGGCGGCGCAGCCTTTTGATGTGCTGCACCGGTAGTAGTTTCTGTTTCAAAAGGGCAAAAAGATTACAAGAAAAACTCCTAAAAGGAATTATACATCAAAAAAATACATTTAATTTGACATGATACACATTTTCCAAAAAAAAATAACTGAGAAATATAAATAAGCGACCCCTTAATTTTCTCATTTATGTACGCATTTATTAATTAAAATAACTTCATATATATATATATATATGTGTATATATATATTGCAAAGAAGGAAAAATGAAATGAGAAAACCTTGGATGTGAAGATCCTTTAATGGGCTTCTGACCATATTTCCGCCATGCCCATGAATCAGCAGAAAGCTCTTCTTGTGTCATTTGACGTACCATTTTTGTCTGCTGGTTTTTCCTGTATAACAACCCATATCATCAAATAATATATATATATATATATGTATATATAGATCAAATGCAAGGGAAATATACAAAAAGATTTCAACTTTTTAACCTTTTTCGAGGTCGAGTGGGCTGAGAATTCATGGCTGGAAAATTATGAGAAGAAGAACCAAGCATAAAACTCTTCAAATCTGTATTCCCTTGCATTTGCATATTCATCCCTAGAGATGGTTGCATCTGCATATTCATCCCTAGAGATGGTTGCATTTGCATATTCATCCCTAGAGATGGTTGCATTTGCTCTTGTTGGGGTTGGAAAACTTGGGCCGCCGGAATGGTGGCGGCGGGGATGTCGGGCGGCGGAGGGTCGCCGCAGAATTCCTGGTAGATTTCTTGCAAATCCTGGAAAGGGTTTTCATAGTCTATGATATTAGGAAAATCATATGAAGTACTTTTGTCATCATCAAAAGTCATAGATGAAAATCTAGGAAAAGGGTTTTCAATGGATGTGTTGGCGGCGGCGGCGGCGGTGGTGTTAGAGACGTTTGTGGTGTTCACGGCGGCGGAACAGCCTTTCACCACCGCGTGGAGATCCCAGTCATCATCCATCAGAATTATGAACAAAAAAAACAGATTTTTTTTTGATATTATTCTCAAAATGTTAAACTTTTTTTATGGGAGGGCCCAAGAACGGCGCTGACTTCTGTGAGATATATTATATTACAATATACTGTGTGTGGTGTGGGTGTGTTTTACTGTGTGAGTATATAAAGAAATGGATTTAGAGAGAGAATGTGGAGAGAGAGAGAGGGTGGAGCACTGCCTTGGAGTTGATATTTTTTGCCTTTTATCATTTTGATGCAAGATTTCTTAATCATTCATGCACAAGAAAAATAAAATCAAAAGTTTTTTTTTTTTTTTTTTTTGTGCCTCCACATACCCTTCATGGGGGTAATTTTACACACCAGTTCCAATAAACTCAATATAACAGGTCCAATAAGTCTAATATGACGGGTCCAATAAATGCAGTGTGATATACATACACCACATATTTGAATTGGATAGACAGTTTTTGCTGTACAAATACTTTGTGCGCCAATTATATAGTGATAAGCCCAATGTAAAGGGTCCAATAAGTCTAATATGACGGGTCCAATAAATATATTGTGATATATATACACCACATATTTAAAATGACACAGATAGTTTGTACTATACATAATTTTTTATGCAACAAATATGTAATATATAACAAACAGACATATATATCATGGTATCACCTTCTTCATGGGAAAAGCAAGTGGCTTCTAGGGTTTTAATGGTGTGGCATCTCACTAAGGAGAAGTGTCCTTTTTATTGACTTTGGGAAAATGTCAAAAGGTGGGGTGGGTGAGGGTGGGGTGGGGTTTTTTGAACATTTTTAGTCATACAATAAGGGTATATAATGCTTGCACCATAGACACTTATTACATATTCTTTTTGCCCTATTCCCTTTTCCTTTGTTTGGTGCCCATCTCTTCACCACTTGACATAATACATTTGTGGCCAATAAAATTATGGATGATTTCAATGTTTTAGCAACAATTTTGGGTAGATAAGTTTAGTCTTATTCAAGAAATAAATATATTTTTGTCTCAAGCAACAATTTGAGTAGCTTTCGGCTTTGAAATTCTAGAATAATTGCGATTCACAATTTACCATAGTAAAAAGAAATAATAATATATAAAATGATAAATCAAAAATGTCACTACTTATATAAATTATAATAATTTTAAACTATCACAATAATGATATTTAATGGCAACAAGTCTTTAAGAATATACTTTGTCGACTATACTTTGTATCACAGGATTATAATATCTTTGAGGAATCAGAACACAATTTAAAAAGCAAGAGAAATCCTTTTTTTGTGCTTAAAGTTTGTTCATTTTAATTTTTATGTGTTTAGAACTGCTATTATTGTAGCACATGACGTTAGTTCGAATATTTATTGCAAAATAGAGTTACTTATGTCACTCTTCATGATATATATTTATTTAGTTTTTTATAAATATAAATGAAATATATAGTTATTATGTAAAAATTAAATTAAATAAAATTAAGATGATATACCAGTAAGAATAAACGTATATTATAATCGAGGGCATATTTTCCTATCATTGTTCGATTTGGAATTTTTTAGTTGAGGAACTTATTCACCTAAGGTTCTGTATCACCTTTTGCTAGTTCATTGATTTAGTGAAAATTCTTAATGAATTTTCCACGTTATTTCGAAATTTAAAAGAAGAAAGATCGTGTTGAACTGTTTAGTCGAATTACAATAACTTCATTTATACTAGAATTTGTCGTCATATCTGACTATATTTAATTTTTGATAATCTAGCACGTATAACTTCTACTTTAATTAAAGAATCCCACTTTAAAAAACTTGGATTTTTTGTGAATATTTCAAGTTTAAAATCATAAATTTAGAGACGATGATTTGTTTATTGCATGCTTGACGTTATCATAATTATCCTTGTTTTCAATGCGGGAAAAATACAACCACTAGCACAACAATTCTCATATCTAAATTGTTCATGAGTCATAATTAATACCCGAAATAACTCAGGGCAATTTTATAACATACCTGGTTTAATTGAGCCGATATATTGTAGCCCAATTAATATTTTTCCGAAATAGCCCTTCACCCATCCACTGATATATATATAAAATATCGATTTTATTGGACCTGATGTGTTATAACCCTCGATGTGATTCAAAACAAAGGGACATGCTGCAGAATATAGGAGAATGGATATGTGAATTGTGGGTTTGGCAAGACTACATAGAGACAAATGATGGTGAAAAGTGGAGCAACAAATACCTTAGTTGGCTCTCAATAGGAAGGATTTATTCAATCAATGAGCAATAAGTAACAAAAAAACCCATTTCATAAACTTTTTGGCCCTTGATTTTCCATCAATCAATCTTCACTTTTCCAATCCCATATCTACTTAACAAATAAAGGGGTCACTATATAGTATATAGCCACCACTTTATAGTGTGGGGCAAAATTTTGTGCCATATTGTGTTAAGGGTACATCCTACACCTAGCTACTTGCATTTCCCACTCTCAAGAAAGGGTAAGAGTTCAAGTAAGGGTTCATTAATGCGTTGAGGAATCGGGTTTTCGATAATTATCAAAATCGAAGAAATTGGACACAAAATGGACTAGTTAATGGATCCATAAGAATTAGGTTATTTTGTATCATATTGCACTGACTGTACATAATAGGACTAAAAATGAATTGTAGGTGACTCGGGTCTCGCAAACTTACTTGAGAAATCGTCAAATTGTTCCAATGTAGAGTACATAGAATTAAGGAAGTATAGCCGGGTTTAATTCGCATATAATTCACGTCACATGTATATTTCAAAAATGTTGTTACACATGTGACGTATATATGAAAGATAAAATCAGTATGAAACATCGATTTGAAATGAATGATTGTACACTAAATTATTGAGTTATAAAGTTGTATAAGTTAGGGTTTGGGTTGTGTATAGTTATCCTTAAATGGCTGAAAATTGTTGTTTCATAATATGGATTAATGACTAGTAAATCAAGTTGTTTTTCAATTCCCAATTGCACTTCAGTTAGAACTCAGAAGTCGCATCAAAGAGCAAATGAGGTTAAAGTGCGATTTCATAGTGGAAAAAAGAAGTCCACTAGCAAAAGCATCCAATTACAAACGTTTTTAGAGCCAAATGTTTTAGATTCATACTCGTAAATTGTCAAACTTCTCAGATTCTGAACAAATCTATCTTGATTTTTGAAGAGCTCAAATTTAGATCCTTGAAGTGGATAAATCAATTTGACTCAAAATTCTGCAATAGTCGGTAATTCACGGTGCATGTATATGTAAAATATATTTCACAAATGAAACAATACATATATGAAAAATAAAATACAATATGAAACATGAATTTGAAATAAATGATTCTGCAATAAAATCATTGACTGATAAAGCTGTATAGTTCTGAACTATCAATAATAAGGTAATAGTTTTTCTAATTTACAAAATCTTTCATGCAACAACAAATCCCAAAATGAGGAAATAATTAATTTTGTACTTTTACAAAATCTAAGTATCAAAAATTACAGAGGAAATTCTTCCTATATGACTCATTTAAGCTTTATCCCCAACAGTATAACTGGGCTCATGCATATCATATTAATTTACATCTTTTCATTAAATTTCCGAAAAAAAGGAAAAACCCGAGATGTAAAAATGTCATACCCTGCTAACCCATCGACCCGAGCCAGTTTTTGATGATACACTAGAATAATGGTCACCAACATTCGCAACAAATAGTGGGTCCCTCTCGTCGACCATATAATCACTAGTAGTATAGCCAGATTGACTTACCTGTTCTACCCTTTCTAGTTCTTTCGCTAGATCGTCCATCGTCTTTTTCATTGTGGCTTTGCTCATTTTCCCGGGCTCGCCTGTTGAGATTCCGACCATGGTGATTTTGGGGAGTAGAGATGATGATTGTGCTTCTTGTCCCCCGTGTTGCATGTTAGAATTTTCGTTTCTGCATGAGAAAAGGGTATGAATTTTATTACAACGGTGAGAGTTGAAATCGATGAAGATCATATGGAAGAATCTTTTCAGACAAGAACTTTGATCGTGTATATGAGCCGTTTATGAGATAGTTTATAGTTGGGTACTATCCAAGTAGGGTTGTCAATCATTAGATTATTGATAGTCATTCTTAGTAGCTACTTTGAGTCTCAGCAAAATCACAACCATTTGGTTCGACCACGTGAGATCCATCATCCACGAATTGTATTCGGTTGTGATCTCAGAACACCTTAAGAATCACTTTATGGTTAGGCTTGTCAATGGGCGGGGATTGCACGGACCCGGACCCGTTCAATAGAAAATGTATCCAACCTAGACCCGACCCAATGACACTAGGTAGTTCGGGTCCGGGTACAATTTTTTTACCCGACTCGAAACGTACCCGGCCCGCCGGGTCTAACTTTTTTTCGACCTGTCGGGTATGCAATTGATATGGTTTATGCTGCAGGTCTCTTGATGGTCAAACCTGGTGAAGAGCTATTGGTAGATCGTATTGAGACCTACTTCCCTGCTCGCAGGCCCAGGCCGACTAAGACCGAATTCAATAGAACCTCGCTCATGAACCCATTTTTTTGGAAACTTAGAACACCCCTCTCAAGGTAAGGTAGTGAAGTCACCCGATTGACTTTAGCTTCGTGTGCATTTTAAATGGACTCTCTTTTTATTGGATTGTCAGTATACTATTTACTCAAATAGACCAGTAAGACAGACGGTTTACCCTTATTCATACAGATGCGATCCCTTTTTGTGGGTATTTTATGGGTCCATTTTGGGTCTGGGTATTCCCTGCCCATTGACACCCTATTTATGGTGATGTCAACATTTCACTTTATTTCACTTTATGACATCATTATATGATTTTGTGAATCATCGTAATTCCAGACTTAAAGTTGTGAAAATCACTAAAAATCACTACACATGTTAGATGTAGGCAGTGTTTTAAAAGGCGGGGCACGCCCCGGGGATGGGTGCCAGCCAAAATGCCCGAGGCAACCAAGGGGGGCGAATTTCCAACAGGGCGTACGCCTGAAGAGGTAGGGCATACGCCCCAGGCGCCCCAAGCACGCCCCAGCGCCCCGGGCCATGGGCGCAGCGCCGCAACCCATGATCATTTAAAACTAATTTGTATTTTTTTAAGGCCCACTTCAATATATTTAATGTTTTTAAGCACAAAACCTTTTAGTTGAAATCAATTAAAAATAACTTTGATTCTCAAGTCATATACAAATAAAACCCTAAGAAATCAGATTTTATATATTTTTAAGCTCTCTTCATAGTTCATAGTTCATACAAGTTCATAGAAAACAAGAGAAAAATTCAAGATTCTTCTAAAGGTTTGTATTCTTTCTTCCACAATAAATTAATTTAACTAATTTCATTTTTTTTATCTTTGTTTATATTTTACCCTATTATTTTTAATAATATTTTATTTTTTTTAATTAAAAATAGAAAATGCGTGGGGCATACGCCCCGCCCCGGGGATACCGAACGCCCGCCCCACGCTTTCGTTTCGCCTTTTAAAACACTGGATGTTGGCATTTCATTTTATGATATCATCATAATTTCACCCTAGGGGGTAGTACACAAGTGAATAGCAAAAAAAATTCCCTCAAGTACCTTGTGTCAAGTAGGTTCGGTTTCTTTTCATGTTGCTTTGACCAGGGATTACTAAACCAATCTCCAAATGGGAATTGGAACTTTGGCCCTTGTTCATCACGAGTGTTATCATCCTTCCTTTGAACCTCTGAAGTTGAAGGACTCTGAAGTCGAGCATCTTCCCGAAATTTAGAGTCAGAAATTAAGTGAGACGGCTTTTGGGCTCTCAGAAAAGAAGCTTCACTCCTGCAAATCAAAACACCTTCTAATGAATTCCACTAATAAATGGCATATATCTATAGTACATTCTTGTTAACATCTTAACTCCAACATGTAATTATTAGTTCTTATCATTGCACAATAACGAAAAACATTAAAAAGTTTAGGATGTACTTTTTCTCAAACGAGTCGACCATATATGGAAACTTGGGTTGAATCCCAGTGGCTTTTCGCAACCATCTATTCCCTAGAAGAACTCTGTCGACAGCATACAGAAGCTGAATCTCAGCTGCTTTTGATAGGACACTCAACGGTATACCTGGATGACCTATTTCATCCAGCACTTCTTGAACCTATCAATTGGCAGCAGTAAAAAATTAAGAACCCTACTGTCCAAATTAATTTTAATTTCACATATGGTGTTTAAATGATCGTTTTTCAATCTCTATTTCATCAAACTCAGTATTATAATTGGTTTCTTATAGGTAAGAGTTAGGGGTGGCAATTTGGGTCATAAATATATTTGGACCCAAACCTAACTAAGTTTTTAATGGGTTATGTCCTAACGTTTTAGCATTATAGCATTATAGTTCCAATTGGGTTGGCTTTTAATAATATTTGGGTCCAATCAGGTTTTAAATTGGGCCAAATTTGGGTCCACTTTCGGTCTAAATTGGGTCCAACCTATTTCTCACTTTAAGTCAATAATCTACATTTTACACTCTACAACAACCTCTTACATCACTTTGATTCATTTTGGGTCCTTATTGGGTCCACTTTGGGTCCTTATTGGGTCTAACTATATATGATGCATATTTTTTGACATTGGACCCAACCCACTTTAAGCCCAACCCAATTGGACCTAACCCAAACCCAACTCATTCAGCCCAATTGCCAGCCCTATAACAGTTTTGCAGCAAATGGGCAACACTAGAAAGATGGATTTGTACCTCCGGAGGGTCCCACGTGCTTTCACTCATCTCTTCAACAGCTTCGGCTGAGAAGCTGTCGTCAACAACATCACGCCGGCGTTGAAAATCCCGTGTTTGAATTAATGCATGGAAATGTTGATCAACAGATTCTTCGAGGATGTTGTCCAGCATGCTTTTGTCAAAAAAGTAAGGAGTATACCTGATAAACCGAAAGAATGTGATGGGTATCAAAAATGAGCAAACAAAAGTAAAGGAGTATACCCGAGGTTTTGCAAATTATTATACACCTGACCAAATTTTGACAGCTCAAAAAACAGAGTATGAATGTAGCCAGTTTTTACTGACAGTTGAAGTTATGGTGATTTTCAAATATCGGGTTGTTTTTTGTAATTTGGATTTTATGCGGGGTGTATGTAATTTACCCTTCGTTGGATTATGATTGGAAGTAAATAAACTAAATTTGCATTCAATTTGAGAATTACAAACATGTATAACTCACCACTTGATGCCATCTTTTGTTGCTATGGCAATATCCAAGTTTTGAGCACTGAAAACAGGAACACCCTCCACTTTCTTTTTCCCATTACTTTGCGGCAAGATCTTCATAAGTTTATTGGCTTCTTTGACCTATATGCAGCAAACTATGGAAAGTCATTTCTATTACAGGAGAAAAAGATTCACAATTTTTATGTGATTTTGAAGTTATTATACATTATTCGGTGAAGAGCTGGTATTTGTGTCTAACCTGTCTTTCATTTGGAACAAATTGGAATAAGTCAGGCTTCTCCTGCATAGCCCATGAAACATTACAACAAATTACTCCAGATAAGTCTTTGCAACAAGCTTAGAAACAAAACCATTTATCTAAGAGCAAAATGGATACTTTCATGATAATAAACATTTAAAATTTGCCCGTTGCGAATTGAGGAATGGATATATATGACCTCAAATTTTCAAAAACAAAACAAGAATAACATCGGATTTCATGTCAAATTTTACACGTAAAGCATCACGTGGTTGCTTATAGTTTAAGGAAAACAACACTTGGATAGAACGAAGCAAGATTAAAGTAAAAAACGCAGCTAAGTAAACAAATAGTTAATCAAGATCAACAAAGGAAAACAGAGCAAGCTAGTACCTTAAAATGCTCATACGCGATATCAAGACGGCATGCACCAACCACACCACTTGGTATATTGAGCTGTTTTACATAAGAAACTGGAAATGTAATGAGTTAGAAGCTATTTCATCTCAAGCCTTCTACCTATAGAATAAGAACTCACCGACAGGGAAAAGCAATACAACATCAAATAAATCAAGCACCAAATGCTATAAAAATAGTGAAGGTTCAGAATAATCAGTAAATCCATTCAATCAAAGTTCAAGACCTGTAACGACCAAACACGAACCAGTTCCATTACCAGGGTGGAGAAGAAAATCAAAGAGCTTATGTTGACTTAAAAGCAGGGATATTTAAGAATAGGCTAGAAGAATATGTTTAATGGGAAAGCAAAACAAAGTGAAGAGTAGGATATCACGTCACTAAATCGTACCTGCATCACCAAGATCCATGAAGAAACGGAATACAGGGCCTTTCCTTTCACTTTTAGTGACTGCTGCAAACATCTTCTTTAGCCACTCCGGTGTTCTATAAACACAAGAAAATAAAGGGATATTGAAGTAGATGCATATAAAAACATGAATTATAAGAAATATCCTAAATTCCTAACACGACATGAATAACATAACAATGTAAGCAGCTACGATTAGAAGCAAAGGAAGTTCTGATAAAATAGGAACCATTCTCAGTATGATATGAAACTACCTTCATAACTAGAAACAAGGTTAATATCTTAGCAAACCAAATCTACTAGTAAGGTTATAAATGAGTCGAGTCGAGTCAAACAAGTTGTTGTCCAAGCTTGTTTGAATTATTATCAAGAATTTATGTTTGAGATTGGTTTATTGTTAATCGAGCTAAGCTCAATCGAGTTTTAGTCAACAGGAACATGACTTGAGCTCTACAATTCAACTAATCAAACCGAGCATCACGAACTTATCAGATACAAAAAATATTACAAGCTTGGTTAGAAATGTTCATGAATCAAGCTTAAACGAACTTTTAGCATTCTATCTCGAGCCAAGTATCAATAAGTTCACTACTACAGCATAGCAATAGCCCCATCTTATTCTTTTTATGGATATTCTTCTATAGATAGCTATACCAGAGCTATAGCACACATAAAATTCACAACAAATAAATTAATGTACTACAAAAAGATAACTCAAATTCTATAGGCAAAACTGAACTTCATACCTTTTAGACAGAAAAGGTATGTCAAACTGGGTAGACACAGCCATTAAACCTGTGCCGGAAAGGTCACACATGCTGAAAACCTGGCCAACGAAAGCCGGTCCACCCCCTTCTCCGGTTGAAATCCGGACCGTGGATGGAAACCCTGAACCGGGTTCTGAAGAAGGCATACTCTTGATGGACGAAGATTGGGAATTTGTCGATTGATTTGAGGAGAGCGAGTTGGGCTGAGCTGACTCGGAGGGGGAAGCGAATGTGAGAACCGAGTCATGAAGGAGGAGAGGGAGTTGGATTTTCGAAGATGATAGGTGAGACGACGCCGTATGGAGGAAACGCGAAAGGTGTGCGGTGGGGTGGTGGCGACGGTGTGCGCGGCGGTCGGCGGCGGCCATGAGATGAGAGGTGGAGTGGAACAATAAGGATGAATTTTGACGATGTTTTTTATTTATATATATTTTTTATTAGTGGGTCTTATTTTATCTGTTTCTTGGAAAATAAATAGAACGTTGCAAAACGTTGGTTTATTTTATGGGGGCGATATTTTTTAGATATAGTTATATGCGACTCTTGTTTTTGGGGTGTTTGATGTTTACTAAATTACAATCCCTATAATCAAAATTGTCATTTTTTCAAGTTATTGTGTCAAGACCATGGTAACTTATATGATATATCATGAGAGATTAAGGTATGGAATTTAAAATGGGAATCAGATTTTTGGTAATTTGATTATCAGAAATCTGATTCCATAATAGTGTTTGGTTGTCTGAAAAAAAATTGGGTAAGGATATATATATATATTTTTTTTTATTTAGTTCAAACACATATTATAAAGAATGGAATCTAAAATTAAAAACTTTGACTTAAATACCCTTATTTTAAACCATATTTGTATAATTTAGTTATAAATTTTCAACCATAATATTATATTTGATATTATATATATTATACATAAGTGTATATACACATATATTTAATTGGGTTAAATAATAAAAAATAAATAAGATATCAATTTGGTTCAATTGCATTATCCTCTTTTAGAAAAATGATAATTAAATTGAACATATTTATTTTTTATTTACATATTGTTTGACTTTTAAAAAATTTGATACATATATGGATTTTCATATACCAATGTATTGATAATTATTTTAAGTCAGAAACATATTATTATTAATAAATAAAATATATTAATCATATATGACCAACAACCATTTCGAAAGTACTGTCACAAAAACAACATAACAATTTTTCAATTTTATTCAATAAATAAATATCAAATAAAATGTAAATCACGATCTATTTTGACAATAAAAATATTCCAAAAATAAATTAAAAATACGAAACTATTTCTCCATAAATAATAACTTAAATGAAATGCATAGATAAATAACCGTTTTTGTTGATTTTGTATTATATTTGATATAAGGGCATTAAGGGCATTAAAGAATTGTATTTATGTTACCTTGATATGGTAATCACATTAGCTCGATAAATAAAGTATGTGATTCCCTTATTTGAAATGATAATTCCCATATTTTGGGAATTAGATTGCATTCCATAATATCAAATAAAAAATATCAAACAAAGTTATTTGATTTTTGGGAATCATATTCTCTATTTTGATTTCATTCCCTTGACAAACAAACGAAGTCTAAGTGATTTTTTGGTACACCCCTAATTGACAATTGTACTGCGATTGAATATTTAGTTTATTATTTATTTTTCTCCAAAAATTGAATTATTTAGGTAGAGTTATTTGAGTGGTGGTGAATAGTTATGACCAACCTATAATAAATAATTTCGTTAGAACTATTATTTATTTCTAATAGGTTCGTAGGTCTATGGAAATTAAATTATTAATGGGTTAAATCCAAGATATCCCTTTATTGAGCAAAAAAAATTAAGAAGAATTTTGAAATTATTGTGTAACCTAAGAAGCTTGTATATGAATTCCTTTCAGAAATGGGATTTTTTTTGTTAATTTTATTTATTTTAAAATGCATTTTTGTCAATAATATTGAATCACGTGGATTTATATATTGCATTTTGTGATTTTACCCACCTTAAAGTAAATGAAAATGAATTAGATTATTTTCAATTCACGTCATTTAAATTGAAAATGACAATTTTAAAATGACATGAGGCGACAAAAATTGTTACAAATTATTTTTGTAATATGATAATTAATTAGTCCTCAAATTTTAACTATTCATAAATACACATAATATTAAATTCACAAACTCTTGATTATCAAAATTTATGAATTTATGTAAACTTTCCTCTTATATTGATATTCATAATTCAAATTCACAATTTCCTTACTATGAGATTTTGTAATAAATTTCATTCAATCTTATATTGGTCAACTCTATCATGCACAATAAATATTAAAGGAAAATTAAGGCAATCCCTAACAATATTTCCGTTACACCTTTATCAGATACTGACGATAGACCAGAGTCAATTAACAAACTCTCATGAACAAAAAAGAAAAGAAATGCGAAAAGTGCCTCACTAGCCATCTCTTATAATCTTGGCGCGATACTTACTGATTTTAGTTTCATCTTTGTGCTGTTCAGAAGATTCAGATCTTTCGATTTGATCTCAATTTTTAGGTAATTTTGTTGCATGCTTAATGGCTTCCAGATGTATTTATTTTGGATTGAATCTGTTTATAATTGAATGCTGCTTGCGGATTTAATGTTATGCGGTTATCGATTTTGTTCGTGATTTTGATTTTGACTTGAGGTGGGTTAAATTTTGTGGGTTTTACAGAGGGTTATGATTGTTGATTAGAGGTTTAATTTTGTTTTCAGTTTCTTGGTGTGTGTATGTGTGTGTGAGAGATTTATTGGTGTAGATTTGATGATTCATGCTCATTTTGCGTCTGATTAAATTCACATAGGGTTTCTTTAACTGGTTCAAGGGTTTTGATTCACTGAGTCTTTGTGATGCAATTATATTTCTAATTTTTTTGACTTTTTTCCTTCTGTTTAAATATCTTTATATATATGAATTTTTATGTACTATTTTTCTGTGTGGCGGATTATATCAATGACGGTATAAAATTGGCTGTGTTTGATTTGTGGGTGATGATTGGTAATTTCCAAATAATCAATTTTGTTCCTTCTGGTTTGTAGCTATTTTCTTTTGGCGATGTCGTGTGATGTGTTAATTCTTACCATCTCAATTCAACTGATCTTTACTCTCAAATTCATTTGCAGGTCTAACTTATATATACAGCATAAGGATTAAGCATTCTCATGGCTGATTCAGAAGAAAATAATGCATTGTTTCCAATTTTTATTTTATCTATGATCGCTTTGCCTTTAGTGCCTTATACAATTCTAAAGTTATTCCGTGCCGTCTCCAAGAAAACTAGGAGCATCCACTGTGCTTGTTCTGATTGTGCTCGATCAGGGAAATACCGCAAATCAGTGTTTAAACGGGTTTGTTGCATATAGTTCAACCAATAAACACATTTTAACTTCTGTTGGTTTAGTTTGTATTATAATACTTACTGTGAATTTCATTCTTTCAGACAGCAAGCGTCTTTACATGTGGTAACTTTACTCTGGTGCTGCTATGGGTCATCGTGTTCTTTCTTGTGACTTACATTAAGAACATGAGCCGTGAGGTACTCCTTGACTATATAATCATCTTGATTATATCTAATTACTCTTGGTTTGCGTTTGAAAAGATGGATTAGGATTTGAGTAAAGGATATCAAATGACTCCAAATTAGATGAATTTAAGTTTTACCCTAATGATTGAAAGAATAACTTAAAGTGAATGCTAAAAGATTTGAAACCAGTTGTTACCCGAAAATTGAAATCATCTAAAAACACTCGGGATGTGTTATAATTGAAGGATTTTGAAGTCATGGATTTTAAATTCATCAGCAAATCTATCTATTGGGCTTGTTTGGATAGTTTCAAGTTACAATGAATCTCGAATTCTTTGAAACTCTTTTTTTCGATCATTGTAGTGGATTTCAAATAACTTTGATCTAAAGTCATTGAAATCCTACCTCCTGATCCGTTCTTGAAATTCCAAATCCATTAATTCAAACACAACCTCAATGCGTTTGTGTGATGGATTTGAAATTCATAGCCTAGAAATCTTCTATTTAGACACAACTTTATGTAACTCACTCTTAAAATTCTTGGTAATTACTATCACGTATTTGTATTGCTATTGCATGCTCTTGTTGTTCAATAATGGGATATTATGTTATGTTTTCATCGAGAGTAATGCAATGCCTTCTTGCCTCAACTCAGATTCAAGTCTTCGAGCCATTCAGTATTCTCGGATTACAGCCCGGAGCATCAGATTCCATGATTAAGAAGGCATATAGGAAGCTCTCTATCCAATACCATCCTGATAAAAATCCGGACCCAGGTTATTATAATTTGGTATTTCTGCAAAATATGTTGAGTTTAAATGGCAGGAAAATAAGGGAATGTTTGGATTGTTTTTGTTTTTGATGTTTTGCAAACTAGTTTTGTAGAATAGTTTTATCAAAACAATTTTGCAGTATAAATAATGTTGAAATCCTGTTTGGGTGACAATTCTGGAAAAATTCACTTCTCTTCTCTCTATGTGTTTTGATGAAAGGAGGAGTGAAATGAGGAGAGAGAAAATATATTATTTTTTTTAATGAGGGGTTAAATGTTGTGTTTTTCTAGTTTGGAGTGAAAAAATATTCTGAAAAACTTAAAAACAGGTAAAACCTGTTTTGCAAAATAGCAGATTTTGGAGTTTTATTCTTCAAAAACATAAAGTGGGAACAAGCCCAACCAAACGCATTTTTCAAGTTTTTATTTTGCAAAAACAAAAACACACTTTAAAAACAGTCATCCAAACACAGACCCTAACAATTCTATATTTTTTTCCTGCAATATCTATAATCATAGTATTTTTGAAATTTCAGCTGCTCATAAGTATTTTGTGGAGTCGGTAGCCAAAGCTTATCAGGCTCTGACAGATCCAATTTCACGTGAGAATTTCGAAAAATATGGCCATCCCGATGGTAGACAGGTAATACATCTCGGGAAGTAAAGCAAAAAAAGAAAATTAAACGAATAGTTAAAAAATCAAAATCTAACATTATGTTATGTACAATGCAGGGTTTTCAAATGGGAATTGCTCTTCCTCAGTTTCTTCTCAATATTGATGGTTCATCTGGTGGGGTATTATTATTGTGGATTGTTGGAGTCTGTATACTGTTGCCATTGGTGATGGCTGTTGTATATCTGTCGAGATCTTCAAAGTATAGTGGAAATAATGTCAAGAATGACACTTTAGGAGCCTACTTTCACTTGATGAAACCTTCATTGGCCCCTAGGTAAGTTTTGTCTCTCGGTATTTCAATTATTTATTAGTTTTTAGATGTATTAATTGGTTTGGAGCATGGTCATATCGCAATTACAAATTTAAATGGTTATCTTAATATGGAATCAGATTTTCTATTCCAAAACCGTGTGCCATTTCCTATTCCATGTATTAGATGTTTGACACGTGTTAAAAAATTTACACATGTTAAACATCCCTTAATAAGTGTATTTCTGAATTACACACGTCAAATAACTAACTATCTGGAATAGGAGATTGGAACACAATTTGGAATAGAGAAACCTATCCCTCTTAATATAGATATTTTATGATTAAATAAGATGCTTTTCATAATTAGTTGAGTTTTTGATAAATAATTGAGTTATTGAATCCTAAACTAGTAGTTCTTGCTAATCTTCTGACTACAAAGGCCTTTGAAATATGAACGATAGACATTAATTATGCAAAATTGGTATCCATTGTAGGCTATCGAAATAAATATCTTATTCATGATTGATTTCCCCATTTTTCTTTCCCTTTTTGCATTATAAACTAGATATCTGTGATTCAACAATCGTAATTTGCAGCAAAGTTATGGAAGTCTTCATTAAAGCTGCTGAATTTTTGGAGATTCCAGTTCGAAGATCCGATGATGAACCCCTTCATAAGCTCTTTATGACAGTAAGAAGCGAATTGAACTTAGACCTTAAAAATATAAAAAAGGAACAAGCAAAGTTTTGGAAGCAGCACCCTGCCCTTGTTAAGGTATAAAAATGTAAAATATTATTTAGACTTTTGAATTTAAGAATAAATTATTTGTTTTGAATATTTTCTTGTTATTTATTTCTCAGACAGAACTGTTGATTCAAGCACACTTGATGCGTGAAACTGGAACATTGTCTCCAGATTTGGGCAGTGACTGCAAGCATGTGTTAGAGTTTGCGCCCCGCCTCCTCGAAGAGCTATTAAAGGTTTCTCTTTTCTAGTAGTGAATTTTCTTTTGGGATAATTTCTTGCATAATCCCTCATTTATTGTGTAATTACCAGAATCCCACTGAAGTTTTGCTAATTACGAACAAGCACCCTGTCAAATCCTAACAACTTGAAAAACAGGGGATGAATTGTAGCTTTTACAGGGGAAGTTGTGATAAGTTTTCAAAGGGAAGACCTCAAACTATACTATAAAGCTCCCTATTTGGAGTTCAAACATTGTGGTGATAGTGTTAAAAGTTCTTTAGAAGGAAATAGTTATTGATATGATCTTGTTCTTGGTCAACCAGATTTCGCAAATTGAGTTTGTTTGTAGAGCGTCAAATTAATTTTTTCTTAATATTTTAAACATTAAGTGAACACGCCTCGTATTTTTATACGTGCCAAAAAAACGTTTCATATTATTTTGAAATTCTAAATAAGTAAAATTTCATTGTTTTTTTTTTTCTTAAATCAATCTGACTGAGTGAATTATCTTCGTTGTGCAGATGGCAATAATTCCACGCACTTCTAAGGGGCATGGTTGGCTTAGACCTGCAGTAGGAGTTGTTGAACTGTCACAATGTATTGTTCAGGTAATTGATAGATCGTTTACAGACATTTGAATTTTTAACCATTGAGAATTAAGCTGTTTAGCCTGAAAAATAT
Source organism: Verbascum thapsus (assembly GCA_963669365.1). Classification (NCBI taxonomy): domain Eukaryota; kingdom Viridiplantae; phylum Streptophyta; class Magnoliopsida; order Lamiales; family Scrophulariaceae; genus Verbascum; species Verbascum thapsus. The sequence continues at coordinate 1,463,420 of OY770120.1, forward strand.
TCTGCTTATAAGAAAGCTTTCTAATGTTCAATTGATTGTTTGTCTATTTGTGGACTATTATTATGCAGGCTGTTCCTCTTAGCGCAAGAAAGACCGAGGGCATTGCTCCGTTTTTACAGCTTCCACATTTCAATGATGATAAAATTAAGAAGATAGTACGAAAGGTATCTTCTTATGGCCTTGTTTGTTTATGTTTTCAAAGTCCATTTTCAAGTTTTTAAATCACAAAATTCAAAATAAACTTAACACACTAAATTTTCATCCAAATTCTCCTTTTTTCAACTCTACCTTTTCAATATCATATATAACTATCTATCAATCATATATACAACCTTTCACACATTTACCAATCAAATCAATCATTATTTCACTTTCTCTTTCATACTTTACAACTTTTTATCTATATTTCTTTATTTCTTATTCACATAATTGTTATATACACAACTAACACAAGTATTCTACAAATTGCTATCTGTGTCTGCAAATTATGTCTAGGTTATCCACTCTTTTATGTCATTATGAACAACCTTAACCATTGTAATGCGAAAAAAAAAATTGTACAAGGTCTTCAAAGTCGAGACTGACCTTATTTTGCAAACCGAATTCGTTTCATAGACGGGTGGCACGAAAAGTTGATGCAAAGCGATTTTGCATGGCTTTATATCAGTATTTACATAATTGGCTTAAACAAACTACTTGATATACTTTGATTTTGAAGTTATTGGATTTTATTAGGGGGTGACAATTTGGTTCCATGCATATATTTGGATATATTTGGACCCAGACAAAATAAGTTTTCAATGGATTGGGTCCTAATATTTAAGCATTTTAATTCCATCTGGGTTGGTTTTTAATAATATTTGGGTCAATTGGGTCTTAAATTGGGCCCAATTTGGGTCCATCTTCACTTTGAGTCAATAATCTACATTTTACACTCTATAACAACCTCTTACACCACTTTGATTCATAATGGGTCCTTATTGGGTCCAATTCTAATGCATATTTTTTGACATTGGACTCAATTGGACCCCCAACCCAAATGAACCCGACCCAAACCCGACCCATTCAACCCAATTGCCACCCCTAGATTTTATGTCCCATCTACATTTTTATCAAACGAGCTTTTCATAAACCTGTTCTTTCGCTTGATCTTTAACACTTATCCTTTTCTGCAGAAAATTCGAACATTTCAAGACTTTCAAGATTTACCAATCGAAGAACGCGCTGACCTTCTTACTCAAGCAGCCGAATTTTCTCCTCCCCAAATACAAGACATAGAGAACGTTCTCGAACTCATCCCTTCTCTAACACTCGAAGTCACCTGCGAAACCGAAGGAGAAGAAGGCATACAAGAAGGCGATGTTGTCTCGATCCAAGCCTGGGCAACCTTAAAACGCCCAAACGGCCTAATCGGGGCACTCCCTCACGCCCCACATTTCCCGTTCCACAAGGAAGAAAACTACTGGTTCTTACTGGCCGATCCAAATTCTAACACCGTTTGGTTCTCGCAAAGGCTGGGATTTATGGACGAGGCTGGTGCTGTTAGTGCTGCTTCGACGGCTGTGGGCGAGAGAATGGAGGTCATTGGGGCGGGTCCCGGTGAAACGAGCGATGCTGTAAGGGAAGCTGTTGAGAAGGTCAAGAGTGGGTCGAGGCTCGTGATGGGCAAGTTCATGGCTATGGCTGAAGGTAATTATAACTTGAGTTGTTACTTGTTGTGCGATTCGTGGATTGGGTGTGATGTGAAAACGAGCTTGAAGGTGAAAATTCTGAGAAGGACACGGGCTGGGAGACGAGGCGGCACAGGGGCGGCGGTGGAGGAGGGCGTGGAGGAGGAGGTGGTGGAGGAGGAGGAGGAAGAGGAGGAGGAGGATATTGAGAGTGAGTATAGTGATGATGAAGAAGATGAAGGAAAGAATAGTAAGAAAGGGGTTAGAGGCAAATCTGGTAGAAAGGGAAAGGAGTCTAGTTCAGAAAGTTCAGGTTCAGATGAGGAGTGATTTTTTTTTCTTTCATTTTGGGTGATTTTTGGTTTATTAGTGGGAAAAAAAAAAGGTTTGACTTTAATTATGGATTTAATTGGTGAGAATTTCCTCTAAATTTAGTTTAATTTATATTAAGGATTTAAGCGTACATTTTTCTTTTGTTTTTTTTAGGATTTTGGATTAAAGTGTATGATTTTTGGAAATTTAGACCCATGTCACAATATCATTAGCATTTTTGCATGGTGGTTTTGCATGATTGTTATGTTTCTTAATTAACTTGAGATTTGTTTTTGGTTTATGTTTTTTATTTGAATATTTATTGCTATGCTATTAAATTATTTTAAATAAATCTTCTTAATTACTGGATTGGAAAATACTCAAGTTACACCATTCCAAAAAAAAGTTATGTTTTAGTTGAATATGTTTTAAAATTCATTTTCATTAGTTGTTTAAAAAATTATGGGGTATTTTTTTTTTATGTGAAAAATAATAGGTGTAGTTGATTGTGTTTTTTAAATCAGTTAAATTTGGTAATATGATATATGAAATAATTGATGATGAATGATTGGATTATCAATAGCCAATCTTTTTATTCAAAATATGGAGAAATTTGTCACTTTGAGTACAAATTCTCGTAAAAATATAAATTACACATTCGACCCTTTAAAATTCCATATATTGTATAATTGCCCCATATTCCACCCCATCCAACCCAAACAAAAAACGGAAGGCCATCAACGGATAAAACAGAATCACAATTTCCAATCCCACAAAAGATGCCATATTCTTCTATTCTAATTCCAACACTAAATTCATATGTCATGGAGCTGAAACAATAACTGTACATTTCATCAATTCAGCTAAATTTCTCTCCGATCATCGTACGAAGATGCTGATGATCGAGCCTCACTCCGCCGCCGCTCGATTCTGCGCCGTCAATTTAGAATCCTCTAATCGCCTCTTTTCTCACTCCTCCTCCGCGTTCATCTCCCGGTACTACTTCTATTTCACTACGTGTTGTTTTATTTGAAAAGTTTAGGTTTAGTGCTTGTTTTGCATATATGTGTTTTTCGTGGCGATGTGCTGATTTGTTGATAGGAAATAGGTACAGGAGGTGTGGCGGAAGTGTGAAAAGTGGAAGAGGAATTAGAGCGGCTAAGAAAGAGCAGTCGAGTTCGGATTCTGGTCCAGTGAAGCAGAATGCGAAGCCGCAGAGGTATCATCCATTTGAAGAAATTGCTGAATCGGATTTGTTGGGGAATGGGGAAGCTACACTCACTCCTGCCGAGACTACTCGGACGATAATTGAGGTACAATTGCGATGAAGAACATGATTTTCAGTATGAGCTTACGGCTGTAGAGAGGATAGATTTTTAAATTAATTTAGTTTTTTAGCACGCAACCTCATCTGCGAGCAGTATTACTTGAAGCCAAACATGTTGATTTCACATTAAAGTGGCCGTGAAACTTGAAACTTGTCTCCTGCTTTTCTCGTCTGGTACACCATATTATATGTTTACCATATTTAAAAGTTTGAGCTTCTAGAGAAGTTAAATGTACACAAGATTTTGTCTGATTTCACTGAGATTTTTTGTTTTAGGTGAATAGCAAGGCAACACTGATGTTTTCTGGTATCGTAAATGAAGACATTCATGAGAACATTTTCTGGCCAGATTTATCTTATGTCACAGATGAACATGGAAGTAAGAATTTTCTTTTCACATATAGTTTTTTTCCATCATTGGTCAGAAGGAAGTATTATCATTATCAATTCCACTTATGTATGGTCAGATATATACTTTCAAGTGAAGAATGATGAAGATATCCTGCAAACACTTACCAGTGAAGAAACCGTAGTGGTAAGAATTTCCCTATTCTAGTCATTTTTGAAGGAATCAAATGGTTTTATCCTGAAATCTTAGCTCACTTCTCTTTATGGTTGCTTACTCTCATGTGCTTCTATAACAGTGATTGTTCCTTTAGGCTATTTGTCTTTCATCGTGTTGCAATTATGCAATTCCTTTTAATGAATTTGGTCATGCTTAATTTTTAGCTGTATATGACTCGATTCGCATTTAAAAAAAGTTCGCAGATTGTAAAAAGCAACAAGTGAGGAAGGGATAAAGTCAAGTATAGTGGAAAACTAATACTTTCCAGCATATCAACAATTACACCCTCTTCCTATATTATGATAGGGAAACTAACATGCACACCTCTTCACTTTTATCATAATCACAAGAACACCCCTCCCTGAGGGTATCTTGGTCATGTAGAATTTGACCGGGGGCAAAATGGGATTATCACATCATTTTCCTGTTTACATCAGCAAATTCCGGGCTGGAAAAAGTCCCAATGGATGTTTTTGCAAGGGCCCACGCCTTGACGGGGGAGGTTTGTTTATTCTCAAAAATCGATTGGGTTTTTTGGTAATATGCACTTGGCTGAGGGGGATAATTTTCTCTTACGAATATTGTATTACTCAAGAGTCAAATGATTGTTTCCGGTGGCTGACTTGATATTAACACAATGCAGCAAGTCATTATTGGACTGGATACTGCAGAAATTCTCAGTGAGATGGATGCATTAAGTCAATCAGAAATGGATTTTCACACCGACGAGTTCGACAATGAAGATAGCGATTTTGATGATGATGATGATGATGACGACGATGATGATGACGACGATGATGAGGATGAAGATGAGGATAATCATGAAAAAGTTGGGACCTATTCCTTCCTATCTTGTCCCTTTTAAGAGAATTACATCTCAGCAGATTGTAGATCTTTATCATATTCATTTGCAGGACTGGGTTGCCATTATTGATGAGGATGATCAGGATGAAGAAAGTGATGGATCAGTGGGTGACTGGGCTAAATTGGAAACAATGCGATCTTCTCATCCAATGTATTTTGCCAAAAAGCTAGCAGAGGTAACTCTATATCAAAGCTTTATACTATAATAGAGGTAGAAATTAATAAAAAGAAGTAGAAATATAATTTTTTTTTACTATGACTTGTTGGCTGTCTAATGTTGGACGAATTACTATACTGCTTTTACATTTATCGAGTTAAAGATCTTACGAGTTTTTTTTTTGTGGGATTATCTTTGTGGTATAGGTGGTGTCAGATGATCCTGTTGATTGTATGGAACAGCCTTCAGCTGGCCTTGCTATTCAAGGCGTTCTAAGACCTGCATTCATAGAAGAACATTCGGTCATCCAAAAGCATATATCTGACCCTGAATATGGTGATGAGGATACAATCAATAATGCAGAGGAACAATTGCAAGAAAACATTGTACAGATCAATGGCCTCGGACATGAAAAAGAATTAGCTCAAGATAACCCCATTCAGGCAGAAGAATTGAAGAAGGATGAAACAGTGGGAAATGGATTTGCATTTTACAAGCTAGAGATGATTAAAATTCAGTTAGTTTCATCAAATGGACATCAGGTATTCTTTTAATTGTGATTTGTAAATTTCAGCAATTTATAGTGATTCTCATAGTTTTGAATTGATTTTCTTACTTTTCAATTGTTTAAATTCTCAAGATGTAACTTGGCAGCAGTATCAATTTCTCGCCTTTTGTGCCTCTAAATGTTGAACACTGTTTTAAACTTTCTTCTTTTCCACTCCTGAGTGTAGAGTCCATGGTTGAAACCAATCTAGCAATTAAATCTGTAATTTTAAATTTTTTTTATCGACTCTATACTCCCACAAAGGAAAGGAAAAGAAGAGTGACACGTTATTTGGAAATATCTTTCAATATTACTGGAGATTAGTAGTTGTGCTTTAAAAAGTTCAAACATTCTGTGAGGCTGTGATTCAAGTGTTAAACTTGAGATAACAGCATACTTGACTCTGTTTCTGGACCCTATCTGTGCTATTGACCTGGAATAAACATCAAGGGACCAGATGGATGTCATACATGATGTATTATGTTATCGATGCAATAAAATATATTCTGTGGAACGACCACCTATGAAATTTGTTAATTTATGCAACTTTTGCAGAGTTATGTTGAAATAGAAGATTTTAGGAGGGCTCAGCCTGATGCAATAGCACATTCAGCTGCAAAAATTATATCTCGTCTCAAAGCTGGTGGAGAAAAGACCACGCAAGCTCTGAAATCTCTATGTTGGAGATGCAAAGGTATTCAAGTGGAGGTAAACACACTGAACTCCGTACTTCTATAGAAAAATCATTAATTAAACTTTGAAATATTGGCATGAACCTCCCCTTTGATACTTTTTTCATTTTTTTACTTTTAAAAGACTAATATACCCTTCATTTTTTAACTGAATTAATCACAGGAATGTGCTCTTATAGGAGTCGACACCCTAGGTTTTGACTTGAGAGTTTGCTCGGGAACGCAAGTACAGACATTACGTTTTGCGTTCAAGAAACGGGTATATATGCATTTTTTTGGCTGTCTACTTTCCCTTAAGTTGTGTTTGGATTGAAGAATAGTTTTCAAATCTTATCACTGAATCCTTTGAACTTGTTCAGATAATTTCAAGCTATATTGTCTCAAATAATTTGGAAATAATTTTGAATCATGATTTCAATCGTTACGGTGAATACCAAATGTACCTATTTTAGAGTTATATGAACACATTCTTCAAGTCCAAACCCGTCAATCCAAACACAACCTAAAGATTCACATATGCTTGTTCGATTTGACTGTCACCATATTAAGTGCCCCTCATACATATGTACTTTCCGCAGGCCTCGTCAGAGTATAGTGCTGAAAGGCAACTGAATAACTTACTGTTTCCTAGAGCTCAGAAAGTTCAACAAAAGAAAGAAGCTAAACAGAAAGAGTCTTAGTTCAAATGAACCCAAGTTCGTTTTATTTATGTTTATGTTGTACATTTAGTTGGAAGTTGTACATAGATTTCACTTGTCAGGAAATCTTTCAATTAATGCTTATTTATTTATTTCATAATTAACTCAACTATGATCGAAAATTCAAAATCAAACGAAAATCAATACTGTTCCGGTAAATTTGATGGAAATTGAGATGTAAAAGGCAAAAAATGGTGTACTGAGGAGGAGAACCACATTTGAAGCACTGGAACAAGAGATCTACATTGTCCATGGAGTTTTTTGTTTTCCGGCGAATGTTGTTTTGGATTTTGCGGCGGCGTGTGGTGGTCCGGTGGTGGTGGATGTTGGCTTCCGGTTGTATGTGTTGTACTTTGTACTCTTGAGTGGGAGTTTGATCTAGAATTGCTGTTATTTTCTTCTAATTTTTCCTCTATGATAACACCAAAATAGTTTGTTGTTTCAAGATTAGTGTACATTATTTAATGCGTAGTGTACACCTCCAATTTTAGGTATTCTACTACTTGTATAAATTCGGCCGATAATTTCTTCAATATAAGTATTTACAAGATAAACAAAATCCATGGTCAAATCATCCAACATAATTATGTGATATTTTCTCTTACATGATAACTCATAGAAGTATGGATACAAAATAATGTAATTTTCAGAGAACACAATAAGTTTTGATCACAATTCACATACATGTGTGTAAAATTGGCTATGGTATATATGATTATGTAACTATTTTTAAAATCATCTAATTTTCATTTCTCAGTTAAATATGCATTACTTTGTCTTATTTTTCTTACAAAGTCCAAATCTATCACATTTATTGGTCCAAATTTTGAATTATGACAGGTTCAGAAAGATCATTTTGGCATTTATGTTCGATTTTATTAGCCGCCTTCCTCGTATAATTCTTCAGACAGTTTCAACAGAAGAAGACTTAAGAATATATCAGGTTGCTGCTGAACCTTAACTTTCATGTTGTCTATTTATACTGCTTTTTGTCAGCAAAACAACAAATATTTTAGTTTTCAGTTATCTTATTAAGGTCTATATTTGCTTCTCTTGTCTATATTTCGAGACTTCATAAATACCACTCTCTTGTCTGTATACTACGTATTCAGATTCTACGTCTATCTCTAGAATCTAAACATAGCATATACTTTAGAATATTTTCACATTTTCACTTCATAAATCTCAAAATTTGTTATATATAATGTTACTATACATTTTTCCACCTATTTTCGCTTTCCCATTTCTTCCCAAGCACAAGCTCGTTATTTTTGTTGATGTAAAAATGAGCATCATGCTAAAATCCCGTATGGAATTTAGACGTTAAATGGCAAAATTGTGCTAATTCAACCTCTTTGAGTCGTGCTCGTGTGTGAAAAAGATAATTTAATACTAGAAAGTTAAGAACTATAATTATGGGAGAGAATAATCTTACGTGTTGTGAATCGAAATTTTGGGTCGATCTTGTGATATCTTTGGTTCTCGTTTTATTCGCAGGTATCACATCTGGTCTAAGTTTAGGACTTTTGTCTCACAGCAAAGTTGATCTTGAAGTCCTCCAAAAATCTGGCTTACCTAAAGAACAGAAGAATGCTGGTAAAAAATTGTAGTGCATTATTATTTTTTATCGCTTTTGCATATTATTGATTTAATGGTTTAATTGAAAAAAAATATGTATCAGCAAAAATTCTGCCGATTATTAAGAACGAAAGCTTTCTGTTATGTACGTTGCTCATTGCAAAATCGCTTGCAACCGAGGTACGTTCAGGGTCCAAGTGTTATCCAAATTTTTTTAAAAAAAATCACTTTTGTTAAAATATTTACATTTTAATTTATCTTTTTTAGGCTCTGCCAATATTCCTGGATAGAATTGTTCCATCTTGGTTTGCTATTCTGGTTGCAGTCATTTTTGTAGTAGCTTTTGTGGAGGTATGATATTTTTATTATTTAATATAGTTTATAATACAGAAATATTTTGTATTTATTTCCCTAAATTTGTTATTGTTTCAGGTCATTCCTCAAGCTGTTTGCTCAATACATGGTCTAAGTTTTGGTGCAAAATTCACCTTATTTGTAAAGTTTCTTTTTTTCATTTTGTCACCTGTATCATACCCTATTAGTAAGGTAATAATCAGTAGTTACAGTGTTTTTTTCTCATGTTATTATTATATATATATATATATGAATATATACTTATATACAAAAATTATCCAAATATTTGAAAATTATGACAATTTTTGGGCTTATTCTATGCAGATATTAGATTGGCTTCTTGGGAAAAACAAATCTGCAATTCTGAGAAGACAGGAGCTGAAGACATTAGTGGACTTGCATGGAGTTAAGGTTTATATTTCTAAAATATGATATATTCAAAAATAATATCATCAATAACACTTCTTAGGAACAAATCAATCAAAATCAACACAAAAAAGAAAATCAAGCTAAATCAGAATAAAATTTATAAAATCTCACATACACTTATACCACAACACATCAATTTTTTTTTTGTTTTTATATATTTATTTTGGTACAACTATTTTTCGATTCCTATATTAGCACGATTTCTCAGGCGGGAAAAGGCGGAGATTTAACAGACGACGAAACGACCATCATAAGTGGAGCATTGGGCATGATGGAGAAGATAGCTAAAGATGCTATGACACCATTGTCTAAAGCTTTTTCCCTTGACATAAACTCAAAACTTGACATGTATACATACATATATATATATATAAATCTCGCAATCTTAGTACACTACTTTATACGATTTTATCGACAGATTCTCATATTAGAATCTTTGTTTTGTGCTTTTTAGGCATACAATGAAGACAATCGCAAGCAAGGGTCATAGTCGTGTGCCTATTTACTCGGATAATCCAGCAAATATTATTGGTCTAATTTTGGTACGCAAAAAAAAAAATTTGAATTGTCACGAACTTAGTCTCTTATACTGTTTTACAAGGATAAACTCGTGTTTTTTTTTACCGAAATTTTAGGTTAAAAACTTGATGTTTTACCATCCGGAGGATGAAACCCCGATAAAAGATTTGACTATCAGAAGAATTCTCAGGTACTATTCAAGTTTCATATTAAAATGTATATTAGAATAAAATATATTAGTTTAGATTGTCATATGTTCCTGTTCCTGTATGTTTCAGTTATTTAAATTTGTTTTATTTCCTTGTGTTTAGGTAGATTATGATTTCATTCGATTTCCTTGTAATCTCTATAAATAGTTCATTATTAATAATACAATATTCACGGGTTTATATTATTCAACAACCTATATTTGAGCTAGCTAACGTTTTGTATATAAAAAATGTGAATCAGGGTCGAAGATGAATGGCCATTATACGACGTTTTAAAGCTTTTTCAAGAGGGCCATGGCCATATGGCTGTGGTTGTGAAGTCTGTGAGAGATGCAAAAGAAACATCTCATAAAGCCAATGAAAGTGATATCAATCTCCATAGTATCACTATTCATTCCGATGGTAATTTGAAACGATCACGAGCACGTAAAAAGTACTTATTTTTCTCATAAAAACACGTAACTCGAAAAAAAAAAAAAAAAGATGAGATTATAACAGTAAACGACGTTTCAGGAAAAAAGCGTTCATTGGGAGAAATGCTTCAGTTTGATGCCTATAGCGAAAAGGATGATGAAATTTCATCTAACACACTCGATTATCATATCAAGCAATCTCGACCGTCGAATAGATTGGATCAAGAAGGAAATGGTAACATTTCTGTTGAAGAAATAGAAACTCTTAGAAGCAGTTTCAGAGATGATGAGGTCATTGGTATCATAACAATGGAGGATGTATTAGAGGAACTTTTACAGGTGAATTATATCGTAATTCAGTCGAAATTTGATCGTAATTTGCTGCTAATTTTTGTGGGATTTTTATCAGGAACAAATACGGGATGAAACTGATCAGCACGTCGAAATACACGACAAGTGAGTTAAAGCTCTATCTCGATGAGATCCTAATTACGAAAAAAAAAACCCGAGTTTTGAAAAACTAGCACAACTTTCGATTCGACATGGGGTGTTTTTGTAATTTTGTAAAATCTTAGGTCTTGTTTGTTTATGTTTTCAAAATCCATTTTCAACTTTTTAAATCACAAAATTTAAAATAAACTTAACACATCAACTTCTCATCCAAATTTTCATTTTTTTTCAACTCAACTTTCCAATCTCCTATATAATTAACTATCAATCATATACACAACTTTTCACACATTTATCAATCAAATCAATCACTATTTCACTTTATCTTTCATACTTTACAATTTTTTAATCTATATTTCTCTATTTTTTATTCACATAATCATTATATACACAATTAAAATAATTATTTTATACATCATCCATCAACCTATCACTACTGATTTGACATATTTCACAACTTTCAACCTAATTTCAAAAACATAAACAAACAACTATCATTTTCACACGAATTTCCATAGTACACAGTTCCCGATAAAATTTCAAATTTTCATCCCAAAGACATAAACAAACAGAGCCTTAGGGAGCTCATAGTAATTACCCAATTTAATTTCATTTACAGAATCAGAGTGAATTTTCTACAGTCAAGAAGATCATCATCTATATCGTCGTTATCTTCGTACTATCATACTCCTATGCTCGTCTCACCAATCTCCTCATACTATCACAACTCTCCCGGGAGACGAAGCTTTAGTTCGTCAAGTGCTATTCGCAGCTCGATATTGTCTCACCAGGTATAAATAAATATACATCAGATTTATATATCTTTACTAACAATATTTATCTAAACAATTTGGAAGAATGATAAATCAAAATAAGGAGATACATTAAATATTGATTACACAACAAAATGGAATATTACGAAACGAAAAAAACTAAGTTCCGTTTGGGATCTTGAATAAAGAAGAACGAAATTTAACGCAATGACTAATACGTTTGTTCGTATATTTTTCTCAGTTCTCTTCCTTATCTCCCCGTTTCTCGAGAAAGTCAGATGAAGGTCTCTAAAGGCGTTTATAATGCTCAAAAACGTCGGTTTTTTCCTATAATCGGGGAATTTTTTGAAGTAATTTGTTAATGCCATTGTAGAGGATCAAGTGTGGGAACATTTCCTTATTACAGTGTAATGCTTTTGCAGTTTCAATTAGTTGGGAAATCTCTCTTGTAATAACTTTAAAGAGATCTTGCGGTCTGAAGCAAAATACGATTACGACTGTAAAATGACTAGAATACCCTCCATGTTATAATCCACAACTCGGATGGAAGTTTTACATGCATAAACTGATTAGAGAATTTGTCGTATTTCAAAACAGTGCATACTGTATACGTATACGGATACCTAATCCCACTTCTAATTACTCTATCATATGTGCTTAATCTTATCTGAAAAATATTAGGTCACACATTAATATATATGACACTTTCTGGCTTACTTGGTTCTTAAGAAGAGAATAGAAATTTAGTCATTTTCATCAGTTTCTTACCTAACAATAAAAATTAGTGCTCAATTTAAACTTTTTTATCCACCTTTCACTGATTTAAAATATCAAACAAATTAAAGGAACAAAATGACATATGCAATCTGACCATCACTAATCATATATAATTAATAATCCTATAGTAATTAGTTTTGTTATTAATAATGAAACGACGATTATACTAAATCCGGGTAGTCGGCGAGATATTATATTAGGAAAGTGATTATTGTTAATTCAACTGCTCCATCCAACCTTATATATCACCATCATCGATCATAAAGTTTACCGTTTTTTATGTACCTAAAATATCGATCACTCAAGAATGGAAAAGTGGTCCAGAGCACAGCTTTTTAAAACTTCAACTGAAATTTCGTAAAAAAAAATTAACGAAGAAATAATGCAGATATCAAAAAACAAGTATACGAACAAAAGCTTAAATTTTCATGTAACGAATAGTTATAAATTACGAAAAATAATATGTCATCATCAACATCAACCATCATAATCATACTCAAAATATATAACTACTCTTGTCCATTGTGATTGCCATTAGTATATCAATCATCATTCCTCACTACTTATATAAACTCTTTCGCCTCTTTAGAACGTATTTCTTGAACTTTACGAATAACCAAAAAGACGAAGAAAGATAGTTAATTAGTTAACAAAAATGGCAGCAAATGATGTGCCATGTTGTGAAACTATGTTTTGGGTGTATTTAGTGATATGTGTGGGATTAGTTTGTTTTGCAGGGCTTATGTCTGGTTTAACTCTTGGCCTCATGTCTTTAAGCCTCGTCGATCTCGAAGTCCTCATTATTGCAGGCAAACCGGAGGACAGAAAAAACGCTGGTGAGTGATTTTTCGTTTGTTCGTGTTTTTAAAGTGTAATTAGTATTTTTTAATATGATTATTTTAGTCGAGCCAAAGGGACAATAAATTTTTATTACTTTTCTTTAAAATGTTTTGTATGATAAAATCGGAATACTGGGTTGTCTTTAAAATGACCAAAATACCCTTCTAGAGTATTTTTCGTAGTAATTTCTCTTATCCGACTCTGGAACTCCAAATCGTGTATAGCCAAGTTGGCTCTAAGAGATTCTTATTATAAATCTGTAAAACGTTGTGTATATGATTAGGATATATACGTAGTTATGTATTTGTAATTGGAGTAAACTACGGTGACTGCTTAAAATGACTAAATTACCCTTTTAGAGTATCTAGATACGATTATTTTCTCTTATCAAACACTTGAAATTTTTGTAATGATTTCATTTTTTTTTTTTTCCAAATGTTGAAATATTTGTAGAGAAGATTCTTCCTATAGTCAAGAACCAACATTTACTACTCTGTACACTCCTCATATGGAATGCCCTTGCAATGGAGGTATTTTGCATTATTACATGTAAAAATATGTACTTTTTTACATTAGCAACTTACAATCATAACCCAAATATTTATTTTCCGTTTATTTTTCTATCGTGAAAGGCCCTTCCGATTTTTGTCGATGCTCTTCTCCCCGCATGGGGCGCCATATTAATTTCTGTCACACTCATACTTGCATTTGGAGAGGTATATAATTTCTCACAAAGACATATATATATATATATATATAAAACTTGCTAATATTTATATGATAATATATCATCTTATTCATCTGCAGATTATCCCTCAGGCTGTTTGTTCTCGTTATGGTCTAAATATTGGTGCGAGATTATCACCTGTAGTTCGATTGCTAGTCATGATTGTTTTCCCCTTATCGTATCCTATTAGCAAGGTAATAAAAAAAATGTTTTCTTACAAGACAAGAATCTAAACATCTACATAAGATTCTCTAAATGCTTATCATATCTGAATCTTTTTTCACATTCATAAGCTTTTGGATTATCTGCTTGGGAAAGGGCACTCTGCTCTACTGAGACGCGCAGAGCTGAAAACACTGGTCGATATGCATGGAAACGAGGTTCGTCGTTTTGGTGGGCCCCACCAAATGAACGCGTAATAATGAATATATCTTCATTATTCATGTATTATGTTTTCTGTATTTATATTTTTCTAGTTTATTTAGATTTACTTTAATTGCTGAGTCTTATAACGCTATATATATTATTATCAATAATATTATCAACGGGATTTTATATTATTCAACAGGCAGTTTCACTACCGTATATACATCTAATGAAAAGTTTACATTTTAGGCGGGAAAAGGAGGCGAGTTAACTCATGACGAAACGAACATTATTTCCGGAGCTCTAGACTTGACCCAAAAAACAGCTAAAGATGCAATGACACCTTTATCTAGAGTGTTTTCTCTTGATCTAAATGCTAAACTTGACAAGTATGCTAATATTCCTTCCCGTTTTTTTTCCCATTAAAAGCTTGTTTTCATGTTCTATCTGTAATGACCCTTTTATCCTCAGTGACACAATAAGCTTGATAATAAGCAAGGGGCATAGTCGGGTACCTATATACTCGGGAAATCCAACCAACATTGTCGGCCTTGTTCTCGTAAGTAGAACCTTAAACTTGCCCTTGTTGCAAAAACTTCTCATAAAGCAGACTTATGTAGTGTTTGGAGGAAAAGATTCTAAAACGATATACAGTAGAAACTCGATAAATTAATACTCGATTAGTTAATAAACTCTCTAAGATAATATTTTTGGCCGGTCCCGACTCGGGGATAGGGTGCTAAATTAATAATTCGCTAAAATTATAAGATAATACATTTTTGATAATTTCTATAGGTCCCATATAAAATATAAATTAATAATTCTTTATATACTACATATTACATGAATGATTTATGAATTTTTTTGAAAAATGATTCAATTGTCTTTTGTTTTTTTGTTAAAATCAATTTGCAATTGTCCTTGAATTATCCTTGTTGTGCTTGCATAATTGCTAACATCCATTCTTACAATTGCTTTTGAGTGAGACTTGGATTATCCTTGTTGTGCATGCATAATGCTCTTCGAATCTCATCGGTCATTATTGTTTTTTTCACACCTTTAAGATTAGAAGGCATGTCGTTTGTGTATGATTTATTTGTGTTAGCATTATTATTTTGTATTTATATAAAAAATATTTTTTAATTATTGTACATGCATTGTACTATAATTAAGTGAAAGTTTGAATGGTGTTTGTAAATTGAATATTTCATTATAAATTAATAAAATATTAATTAATATATAAATTAATAATTATTAATTTATCGATTAATTAATAACTCTTTTAATTAATAAATTTTGGTGGTCCCAAGAGTATTAATTTATAGAGTTTCTACTGTATCAAGTTACATATTTCCTTGCACTCTTGCAGTAATCCAAGGTCCAAACATAGCCTAAAACATTCCTTCAATTAGAATCATGACTGGTTTTTGGAATCTGATCTTTTCTATAGGTCAAGAATTTGATCAAGTGCAATCCTGCAGATGGAACCCCGATCAAGAATCTTACTATAAGGAAGATTCCTAGGTACAATAATATTTCCTACAACAAAAATTCTCTTTTTCTAAGTTATTACAGCTGATTACTTATCAACTATCGTTATTTGGCAGGTTTCAGGAATGTCTACCGCTGTACGCTATATTGAACCAATTTCAGAAAGGCCAAAGCCATATGGCTGTTGTCGTTAAGAGTACAACTCCGTTTAAGGATGTCCTCGAAAGTACAACTCTGAAATCAGATGCATTTAAGATAAATATCAATCCCGATTCAACAGAAAGACAACCTAGTACATATGATGAAGTTCTTGGTATCATTACAATGGAAGATGTTCTTGAACAACTATTACAGGTCTTATTACAAATGTGATTTCGATTTTCGACCAAGTGAAACTGCTTTAACAACCTAAATAATTTTTTCTCATTTAAGAACTCTTCTTTTTCACCAGGGACCAATATTTGATGAAACCGATGAATATGTTGACGTTCATAACAAGTACGTTCTTTGCTTTTCTAGTTATCTGTCGACTACACGTATTTTAAGGATGTTTCTTTGTTCCTCTTATTACATGCAAAACCATCCTAAGATCATGTAAAATAGGCGTAATTCTTTTACTAACAGACGAAATTCTTGCTAAGTTATGGAGCCTAAAGGCTGTAAACAGGGTCAAAATTTTTTAGGGGTATTTTAATCTTTACGTAATCATTCTCCTATTAGGGTTACGTATCTTGTATTATAAATAGCCCCAATATCATTATAACTCTCACGATTTTTTCGAAATATATAGTGAATATCCTGGTTTGGCAGCGCTCCCAGACGTAGTCAGATTTGACGAACAGGGTCAACAATTCTTATTCTTTTCTTATTTTTCTTTCGAGTGATTATTTTCATCATTGACATTATATTCTTAACAATTCTAACAATTTCACACAATATATGGCTGTTTACGTAATTTACTCTTTTCATTTCAGAATCAAGATAAATCTAATACCATCAGTGAAATTATCATCGAGATCGCCTGTAAAAGCATCAGGTTCTCACCTGAACTGGCGAAGCCCGAGTAATTCTCCATATTCTTCATGCCATCAAACGCCAATGTCATATCATCAAACGCCTATCATGCGGTCCCCACTTTCACCGTACATTCAGTCCCCAATTACAAGGGCGAGTCTTTCTGCTTCACCTGGAAATTCATCATCAAATTCTCCAGGCGGGATTGTGCTTCAACGTTCTGGCTCTCCCTCGACCTATCAGGTTATGTAAAACGTTATAAACTCAATAATCGAAGGATTTTTGTGACTCACATTATATAAAATCAAGTTGAGAGTGTTTATGATGATTTGATGCAGGTTTCAAGGAAATCTTATGAGAAGCTAAGAAAGCCTGATAATTTATAGTTCTGTAACTTGGAAGATGTATGTGTTCTTATATATGTAAGTTGAATGATTTACCTTTGCAGCCAAATATTTTGTTATTTACAGGAAAAATTTCTGCTGTCTAACTATTTGGCATGAGTCTGTAAGAACACAATATTGCTTTCTGTAAAAATAATATGTATTTGTATAATTCATAACACATGTTATATCAAAATGTGATCAGTATGTGGGCTAAATGAGTTTCTGCAATTTAATTTTCTGGAAATTTATACAAGAAGTTTATACATTCTACTACATACTCATCACATCTCGATTTTTTCTCAAATTCATTACTCTCGTTTTCTTCATGGGGTGTTCTAAAATAAGATTTGTTTCCCTGAAAACCAAAAAAAAATTCAATTTCTTCATATTTACAAAATAATTTTAAATTCGACCAAATTAAGTTTGAGCCGAAATGTTCAAATTCCAAGAAAATTTGAAGTTACAAATAAAAATATCTTTCATATATAAAGACAAAATGTAAATTTTAAACCAATAATCCAAGTGAATATATAATCTTTGGCACAATATTTAAAACAATGCAAGACCATTCAATAATCATACGTAAAGATAAGATTTTTCTCAACCCAAATATAATAATGATAATACGCCCATATTTTTTCCAAGAAAAAGGCCATCATGAAAGCTCTAAACATCCTACAACCAATCACACACTTACAGATCACCAAACCATCTCCGCCACCACAAACGATCCCAACCCTCCACCACAACCGCCGTGACCCACCACCCTCTCCGCCACGAACATGGCGGCTGCACGCCGGAGCAAAGGGCTTCGCCACCACCCCAAAAGGCAAACAACCCATATCCAGAAACAAAAAGAACAATAAGGACGATGATGACAATGATGATAAGATACCAGATGCGGTATGGGGAAGAATGATATCGAGAATATTGTTCTACGTTGGTGTGCCATTAGCAACTGGTTTCATTTTCCTGGTAGTTTTTGGTGTGGTAAAAGAAAAGGGTTTATGGGATGTGCCTAAATGGCTGCCATTTTTGACGAGTTTTATTACCTTTGGAGCTTCGGCCCTTGGAACTGCTTATGGCACTCTTTCAACGAGCTTGGACGCAGAGAAAGAGGGGTCATTGTTAGGGTTTGAACAGGTGGAAAAGAATTGGGGTGAGATGTGGAAGGAAGAAGATGAGACTGGCAATAGCCAATAGATGATTATAATTTAGCTTTTCTTTTTTTCCTTTTTTTGGTGAATTTAATTTTGGTCATTTCATTGTGATGGTGATAATATTAGTTACTTATTATATTAACCCTCTTTAGAATAATAATTGAAAGAAAAAAAATAGTTTGTTTTAGTTGATTTAAGTGATAAAAAGGGGTGAAAATGAATTGTTTTTAGAATTGTTTATTCAATTTGAAAGATTGTGTTTGAATTTTGTTTAGTTGTTGTTTGAGTTAAACTTGGGGAATATTTGTTGGGTTGATTTTATTTTTTAAGTAGTTAATTAAACTTTTAAGTAATTTGATATTTGTACACATAATTTTATATGTTAGTACTTAAGAGATTTTTAATTATATATTTATTGCACTTGAAATTGTATTTAAATTTGAATTTTTATATTAAATAAGTGAAGCCCAAAATGATCTTTTTGTGTTTTGAAAAATGATTTAAAATGAATGTTGTTGATAAGTGGGCTTTTTTGATATAACCCCCGAGGTATGCAGCTTTGGCAAATAACCCCCCGAGGTTTAAAATTTTGGCAAACAACCATTTCTGGTTAGTTGACCGTTAGTCAACAGTTAAGGTCATGGGCAAAATTGTAATCTAATAATTCCAAACAAATATATTAATTTTTAATGTATTTGTTTGGAATTAATAAAATTAAGATATTTGTTTGAAATTATTAAATTACAATTTTGTAAATAAATAAAATTAATATATTTATTTAATATATTTGTTTGGAATTATTAAATTACAATTTTGCAAATAAATAAAATTAATAAAATTAAAATGTATTTATTTTCAATGTAGTATTAATATATATGTTTGGAATTATTAAATTACAATTTTGCAAATAAATAAAATTAATATATTTATTTAATATATTTGTTTGGAATTATTAAATTACAATTTTGCAAATAAATAAAATTAATAAAATTAATATGTATTTATTTTCAATATAATTCCAAATAAATACATTGAAAATTAATATATTTGTTTGGAATTATTAAATTACAATTTTGCCCATGACCTTAACTGTTGACTAACGGTCAACTAACCAGAAATGGTTGTTTGCCAAAATTTCAAACCTCGGGGAGTTGTTTGCCAAAGCTGCATACCTCGGGGGGTTATATCAAAAAAGCCCCTGATAAGTTTATACGATATAGATCATATATACTATCATTATGGGCCTAAAACATTTTCGACCCATACAAAATTTGGGTTTGAGATGGTCTCATTTTGGCGTGTGTTTACTTCAACTCGCTAAAAATAATGCAAATCCTTTTATTATTTTGTTTTTATTTTTTTTCATTTGCAATCCTGTCTTAAAAATAGAGAATATCAGAGGAACACTTATATATTATTATTTCTAGCCAAAGTTGATATAAATTATGTATTTTCATAAATAAATAAAAATGTGAATACTCGAACTCGTAAAATAATGCTGATTAAGCATCTAAATTTTCTCAAGCTCAACTCATTTATGCCATTAACGGAATACCACATGTTTATTAATTTATATTCTTTCTACTTAATTAAATACTACTAGATATTTGGTTGATGCCCTCACAATCCAACGATGTTATTTCATACTAGTATAATTTTTAATTCACTTTCTTTCCGGAAATTATATTTATATAGAAGGCACAAAAAAAAAACATTAAAAATAAATAGTACATAGACAAAACATAAACATCTGACAATTGTCCTTAAATATTGAAATATGTTAAAATTTTAGTGTAGAAAGAATCTAAGATCGTGAAGAAAAAGCATATTGATTTGTGTTTGTGGAGCATAATAATAAGCCAACTCATTTGATGAAATTAATTTCATTTCGTCAACGGGTAACATGTCATATAATTGTAGGTTAAAATTTACTATATAAATTATATATTTATTGTAATATCTCAATGAATCAAATATATAACAATGTTACTTTTTAAGAACTTCGTCTATAATAATAATACTAGCGTGTAGCCCGTGCTATGCACGGGTTATATTAATTTAACTTTGATTTATAAAAATGAATATTATTTTGTTTAATTTTGAAAGGTTATAATGTATAATTATTTTTATTTGAGAATAAAGTTGAAGACTTTTTAAACATAATGATACAAATTAAATACAATTGTAATAAATTAAAGCTCATTAAACTCCAAAACCCTTATGTAATAAATTAAAGCTCATTAAACTCCAGGACCCTTTTTGTAAACACCAAGTTTAGAAATGCCAATTTATTAATTTTTTTAAAAGAATAGCAATTTAAATTTGAGAACAATCAACAACTCTCTTACAATTTTCATTTCTTGACAATCTCCATTGAAATTCTAAATAATTCTAAAGTGGTTAGTGCGTAATTTTAATTTCGTCAGAAGCAACAATAAAAAATCAATTTTGTAATCAACATACTTTGTAATACAACTTATTTCACTCTATTACATCAATATAATTTGAGTAAACTAAGACTAAAATTTAAATAAAGGAAAAAATAAAGTTTGCACTTTGAATTATTCAATTTACCGCATTTAGATTTCCAAACTATAAAACATAAAGAAATTGTCCTTCAACTTGACTTTTTATGCCTTATCATAGACCATTTTTGATTTAAAAAACTTAAATACGATAAAAGTGAATAACTCAATAGTGCAAAAGGTATTTTCTATGGAATAGCACGCTTTGTAATTTGAATTGTTCATAAACTTTAGAAACAAAAAGGGGAATGATTATGAACTAACTAAACAACTTCAAAAAATAATCGAGCAAAAAAAAAAGTCAAAATAAGAAGATTAATAATGGATAAAGATGAGAGAGGATTCACTCAAACTCAATATAATTAAAATAAAATTAATATAAAAAGTTCAAACAATAGCAAACAAATTATAAATCCATAAAAATGGTCAGATAAAGAAAAATCTAAAGACAATTAGTCGAAATACTTAATTATTGATCACAATAAATATAAAAGTAGTGGGGAAATATAATTAAAACAAAATTAATATAAAAAGTTCAAACAATAGCAAATAAATTATAAATCCATAAAAAATTAAAGGAACCAAGAAAACTATTAAAAGTAAATTAAATCAAAGAAAATGTAAGGCATAAACATCAAAACTACTGAAAATATAAAGATTTAAAAGAAAAATGAAAAAAAAAAGGATTAACCTACCATGGTCGAATTGAGTGAAATGAAATCAAATGCAATTTCTCCTCATTGTAACATATGCAAAATCACATCCGTAATGAAAGCTTAGTCATGTTCATTTGAAACCAAATTAATTTGCCTAGAAAAAAACAGAGAGTATACGGGGAACTAAGGAATGAAATTGGGAAAGAAATAAAATATTGATCTTCAGAATTATAGATGACGAAATTCAATTAAGAGTAAAAGCATTAGATAGGAAACTTTCCTAATAGTCAAATGTAATCTTATATATAATTGATATGCAGAGATATACAAAGAAATTTTGATTAAATTTGAATTTAAATACCAAACTTTCGCAAATTTATTGATGTATTTCTATATGTGCAAATCATTTCAATAGAGCATATTTTGTAAATCTACGTATATTTGGAAAGGTTCAATTATCATTAATCAAGAATGAAGCCAAAAATATTAATGATAATAAATATAATTGATTGAGTTACCTAATAAGAATTTTTCTATTGAATAAAAAAAATCAAAATTCTAGAAAATTAGAAATTGAGTTCAGCGGTCAAAATTAGTCAAACACCGCTTTACTATAATATAGATAATAGATAATTGATAATTGATAATAGATAGATTATTAATAAGGTTATAAGATCAGTGATTTTATATAAGTTATTTATTACTATAACTTTAAAATAAGTACCAAACTTTACTTAATTATACGAAAAAATTACTAATACGTTGTTATTATTATATCTTCGTGCATCGAATTAAAAATTATTATTGTTGCACTTGCATTGTCTTTTTCATTTCACAGGAATAATAATACTTTTTTAAATATTTTCAAGAATTGAAAATTTAATTTTAATAACAGTAAATGAAGATATATAATCATGGGGATAATTAGTTAGTAACATGAATAAAGTGTATTATGCTGGAAATTGTTAAGTCTAGACTTCATAAGATGAATTTCTGGACTTTGCGTTAGATCAAAGTATTATAGCATATAGTATTCTGTTAAAATCAAAGTATTACTCATAAAAGAATTAAACAAAAGCAATAGCACCGAATGCATAACAAATTTATTAAAAAAATGAAAGGATAAAAATAAGTCTTATTGTCTTTCACTCAACTAATCATGGATAAAGTCATTTAGCCCTACAGAGTACAGGATAAGTAACAAAAGTAGCTTACATAATAATAATATCAATAAAAATATTAGGTTTATTGGTTGTATGCATTTGAAAAAAAAATAATACATGCACATAATATTAGGTGTACTCTATGTTGTTGCACATATATACATATTCTTGCAAATTCAAAAGTTTACGAAACTTCTCAACAACACATTTTTAAATATATATATTTATGCATGTACATGTTTGTATATTAATGAATTAATTTACTCACTACAAAAATGAAGAAGAAAAAAGCATTCAAAATTATAATTTAAAAAATAGAGCAATCTATACACTGATATTGCTATAAACATTACGGATCTTATAAAAAAATTAAACCAATTAATTTCAATATCAATTATAAAAACTGAGTCGAAATTTTAGGTACAATGTGATAATAACCATTTTATTCTTCATGGAGTTTTGATGTTCCACGACTTAATACAAAAAACAAAGTGAAAAAGATAATCACGAATTATGAATCATCATGTACGAAAGAAAAAGAGGTATGTATCTTTAATAAATGTGAATTTATATGAAATTGTATATTTGAGATCAAAACCAAATAAAAATTAAAAAAAAATAAAACATATAAAAATTTGCATTATGTTTGAATAACGTACCTTTGGAATGAGCTTTTGAGGTTTCAAGCTTTATTACCATATAAAATAGAAAAGGTTACAATAGTTGAAGGGTAATTATGTAAGAAAGAAAAAAGATTTACATATTTTTAATGATGTGGATTTATAAGAAAGTATATATATTCAAGATTACCAATCTAAATGCCGATTTTTAATAGTTTTAAATTGTAATCATTAAACTCATATATATAAAAATAAAACTATGTCTGAATGAGAAGATGATTTAACTGACCTTTGGAAAATTTGTAGGCTGAAAAAGCAATATAAAAGAAACAGATTAGTTCCCTGTTAATAGTTCAAAACAATGAAAATATCACAAACACAATTAGATAAGATAGATCGTAAAAATAAATAATACCTTCAAAGAATCTCTATTCGTTTACTGTCAACATGTTTTTATTTTGTTATGTTGAATCAAAGCTTTGTTTTTAAATATTTCATCTTCTTTCTCATTTTCAAATTTGAAATCAATAATTAGGAAAGCATTACTAATCGTAATCCGAGATTTGCCCACAATCTTAATTTGAATCAAAGCCGTTTTTAAGGCAAACCATAATTTATATTTTCCATTTCGAATGTGTAATACATTAAGAAAGTATTAATCTCGGAATTATAATATATTGTAATTGAGTAATTGATAGCTTAAAATTTGGAGAAAATGGAGCCTTTCCATTTAAAGACAAATCCTAATTAAAATCTTTCCATTTTCGGTTGTATACTACATTAGGGAAGTATCAATTAAATTTAATTGATTGATTTAGGAAGAATAATCAATATTGGAGCAAATCATAATTTAATATTTCTATTTCGAATGTATACTACATTAGGAAAGTATTAATCTAGGAATTGTTATGTATATAATATATAGTAATTGGCTAATTGATAGCTAAAATTTTGGAGAACATTGAGCCTTTGTATTTAAAAGTAAATCCTAATTAAAATCTTTCCATTTTCTGTTGTATACTACATTAGGGAAGTATTAATTAAAATTAATTGATTGATTTAGAAAGAATAATCAATATTGGAAAAATTAATCCAACCAATAAGAAATTTTCATTATATTAAAAAAAATTCAAAATTCTAGAAAATTAGGATTTCAAGTCAAAATTAGCAATTTGGTCAACGGACCGCTTTGTTATAATATATATAATAGATAATAGATTAGTAATTAAAATAATTGATTAAATATATTTAAAAAAATTACTAAGTTGTCCAATTAAAAATTAGATCGTGGCATTTCTTAGAGAGATCTCGAAGGGTATCATTAATATAAATTCATGTAGTATCAAATTAGTATATTTATGTTATTTTAGTTCTTTTCGATTACTTTTGACTAATTGATAATTTTGTAGTTTAATTTTGGTCCACGAATATCAGGTTTAAAAGCATTTTGGACCCGCAAAATTATAAATTTTGATCACTTTAATTCCTTCAGTTTAAAATTTAAGGATAAGAAATGACCGAGACAAAAATATAAGTTCAAGAAAAAAATAAAAACGTAAATGATGTAATTTTTTTTTCAAAGTACTAGTGATATTAATAATAAAAAAATAAGATTGTAAAGACATTGTTTTACTCAATATATATTATTATATCTTATTACTATAAATGCCATTTCCAAGATCCAAGAACTAGTTTTGAAAAATAGAGATTAATTATAAAAGTATATATATACATAATTAAATACTATATATATATATATATATATATCAAAGTCATCTAGCCGTACCCTATCCTTATTGATGACGACATTTTATGCTATTACGTGGAGTCATTGTTTATGACGTATGAGTCGTTTATTAAAATAGGTTACCTTTTGATATATTTCAGTTATTTAATAATGTGAATGGGATCAATTTTAATAAAATTTAATTTAATTATTAATTAATTATCATGTTGCTTATCCGAAACTATCACCACTTTATGAAATATACATATACAATGTACCCAAAAAAAATATTTATTTTTATCTTTGGGTTAACGTCCAAAAGTGGCCGGCTGTAACACTTTATTTTATATTGGATCCAACAAGAAGAAGCATTAGAATATTTTATTTTATTATATTCAAAAGAAAATTGAAAAATTAGTCAAAATTACACTAAGAAGTTGAAAATATAATAATTCAAATTTGAGTATCAATTAATTTATAGTTAGTTTGTGGGTTATAGAAATTTTTTAATCCAATTTTGTTATTACATCACACGGTATCATGGTTTTGTTAAGATGAGAATGTTGACAAATTTGGTAAGTCTTTTTTTAATGGTACATTATTATGTGGACTTTGAAATCCCAAGATTTAGATTTTCATATTGATGACGCACACTCTGACGTGTAGTTTGAAATTTTGAATAGCAAAATTATAAGGAGAAAGTGCACTTCACCCCCTCGAAAAACTTGTATTTTGCACTTTCCCCCCTAAAAAAACAAAAATGAGACATAACCCCTTAAAAATTTGATATATGCATCACTTTACCCCAATTACTATTTTCCGGTCAAATTTTGATCGGAAATCATTTAAATAATTTTCCGTCAAGAACATTATCATCTGATTATTTTTCCGTAATTCTCTCACGTGTTCGGATTTGGGCCCAAAACCATTGTACTCCTCTAATATATCATCTTAGGGTTCCAAAATTCACATCATGATCTCATCCTGCAATCGTTGTAAGTTCCTATTTTAATAAGCTTTTTTCTGCCATTCTTTATATGCGGGATGATATCATGGTGAGAATTCTGCAACCCTAAGATGATATGTAGAGAAGTATAACGGTTTTTGTTCAAATCCATGCATATGAAAAAATCACAGAAAAATAATAAAGATGATAATATTCTTGACAGAAAAATCATTTAAATGATTTTCGATCAAAATTTAGCCGGAATATAGTAATTGGGGCAAAGTGATGCATATATCAAATTTTTAAGGGGTTATGTCTCATTTTTGTGTTTTTAGGGGGGAAAGTGCAAAATACAAGTTTTTCGAGGGGGTGAAGTGCACTTTACCCAAATTATAAATAATTTTAATATAAATTGTTTTAATTTTATTTTAACTATAATATTTATTTTTCTATATAACTAACTATCCATCCATACACCCATCATTGCATATATTCATAAACTAAAATCAATTGTTCTAATTGTTATTTATTTTCTTTCTCTATCATATTTTATAATTTTTAATTTATGTTTTATTATTTATTTATTCACATAATAATTATATAAATAAATACTAACGTAATTATTCAACACACCAAATTTTAAATTATCACCATTCATTTGACACATTTTGCAAATTCAAATAAATACTTAAAAAGATCAATAAACACAATGTACATTACATTGTTCTCATACAAATCTCTATAATACACATTTTGTTTTTAAATTTTAATTTAAAAACATAAACAAACATAGTCTTAGCATTTAATTTCAGATCATTTATTTCAAAATCAAGTTTTATTTCGTATTTCATATTTATATATATATATATATACATAAGTAATATATATACACAATTTTTTATGTCACGTGTATATTTAAAAAAATTATAGTTCATATTACATGCACGTGAAATGATGAGTGCAAATTAACATTTTCTCAAAAAGTTTATTTTAAAATTTTAAGTAAAATTATATTTGTTGAATGTACCAGCATTTATATGTGAATTCGATCAATTAAATAACTTTGATTATCCAATACCCTTATCCAATGACTCAAAATAATAAATAACAACCTTAAATCTAACCAAGAATCAAGTGATGGGGGCAACCCGGTAGAGTTGGTAAGGACATGTGAATGTTGTGGCCTTGGTCACGGGTTCGAATCCTGATGAGAGAATGCCTATTTGCCTTCTCTACTGTGAGCCTGTCAGCTATGGGCAACCTAGGCTAGTTTGGTAACGGCTGCGGGTTCCCTTGTCATTAAAAAAAAAAAAGAATCAAGTGATATCCAAAACATTAGACATCCATCCAATATGAAAGAAAATTCATCTATTAAATAAAAACTATTGAAACAACATTTATTATTATATGTACTTACATATAATAATACCAAAAAACAGTCACTATTTTCTTACTAACATAATCAAATTTCAAAAAAGATAAACAAATTATCAATATCCATCATTAAAGAAAAATAACAAAAAAAACATTAATTATGAGATAAAATTCTCAATTTTTTTTTTCAACAAATAACACAACCATTTGGATCCTCCTCCACACTTCGATTATAAGGCTGATACTGAGGTTGACTTTGATGATGATAATATTGGGGCACTTGATAATATGCTTGATAAGCCTTCATCAATTGGGCCGGGTCAACTTTCGGGTCTTCTTTTTTCTTGGGCTCTTCCTTCTTGGGCTCTTCTTTTTTCTTTTCGGGCTCTTTTGCAGGCCCAACAGACACAATCTCTGTGTGGCAAAGCTTCCTTAGCTTAGCCACCACAGACACCGGATCTATGTCCCCCGTAACGGTCAACTTTTTGTCCTTTGTATCAAGTGTAATTGATTCAACACCTGCCCGGAAAAAGAAATTATTAGAAGTTTGTGGGTTGTTTTGGAATAATGTAAAGATGTGGGGTTGATTTGAAAATATTGCATAGTAGAGTTTAGACCCAGAAAAGAACTTAGATAAAAAGTTTGTGGGTTGTTTCAGAATATTGCCAACTTCTGAGTGTTGATTGTTGAACACTTGAACTGTAAAGTTTCATTGATACAGTTCAAAGTTCAGACTCGGAAAAGAAATTACAAAAAGGTCTGTAGGTTGTTTCGAAATATTGCAAAGATATGGGGTTAATTTGAAATTTTCAGTAGTTCAGTTCAGTACCTGAGATACCGGATGCACTTTTCATGATTTTTTGCTTGATTTTCTCATCAACAAAATCCAATTTCAACACAACTTTCTGCAATAAAGAAACCAAATAAACATAAGAATCCAAATTCGATAAATAATTGGGTAAATAAAAGGAAAATAAGCTAAAACATTTATATATATAAAAAGTAGTACTAATAAATAGAAAAAACAGTGGGAAAATTTGGAAAACATGAATCTGAAAAAGGCAAAAATTGCAGAATAAAAAGGCTAAAAAATGAATCTTTTACAGCAACCTCAAAAAGATCCTAGTACTGAGCGAACCCAGGAATCAGATACTTGAAATAACCGACAGAAATTAAAAAAAATAATAACATTAAAGCATGAAAAAAAAGATACCTTCATATTATTCTTTTGTTGATAATTAGAGATCCGAATAAAAAGGGTTCTTGCAAAGAATATTGAAAGTAGAGAGAACTACAAGAAAAATATATTGTGGCTGCTGATATATATATATAGATATATAGATATAGATATATATGTAGTGTAGTAATTATTGAGGAAATTAAGTCAACTGGAGTCAAGATGATGAGTCTACTACGAACATACGTTCATGATTTTCCAGTTGGCGTTGTTGAATTTCTTTGCCAAGAAGTGACGTGGTCAATGCTTATTCGAGGAAGCCATAAGTGGGGCCCAACTCGTTCTCTATTTTTTCTTAATTTAGATTATGCCATTTTTATTTATTTTTTTGAATGACGAGGGAAACCCGCAGCCGCTACTGTGAGGTGCGCATTGGGTAAACCCCGCTCTTGTGTAATAGCCTGCAAACCACACATGAGAGGTAAACCAGCCTAGGTTGCCCATAGCTGACAGTCTCACAGTAGAGAAGGCAAATAGACATTCCCTCATCAGGATTCGAACCCGTGACCTAGGCCACAAGTTTAAATGCCCTTGCCAACTCTATTGTGGGTTGCTCCCAATTATGCCATATTTTGACATATAGATTTGAGTTGATAGTTTTTAAGTATGAATCATACACGTTTCAAATATGAAAAAATGATTACGATTTTTAAGAGACGGTGGTTATACTCAAATTTCACTGAGTTAACAAATTTCGGGTACTTATTGTCTATTAAATAAATGCTTAATTTTCTTTGGATTTTTTTTTTGTATTGAATCCTTTTTTTTATTTATGAATTGAGATAAAAATTGAAATTCTGAACCACATGGTATTTGTAAGTGCAAGTATTTGAATGGACAGGTTGGCATCGAGTCAGATCCTATAGAATGAAAAAAATTAAAGACCTAAATAATATAAATTTAATTTTTTTTCAAACTATTAGTGATATTAATAATTAAAAAAATTGTAAAGACACTGTTTTACTCAATATATATTATTATATATTATTACTCTAAATGCCATTTCCAAGATCCAAGACCTATTTTTTTAAAAATAGCTACTAGTTCGAAAAGTGTCTGGATATATATATTATATATATATATATAGGGAAAATTGCATCGACTTCCCCTGAACTATGTGCATTTGGCATCCACACCCCTTAACTTTAAAATATTGGCATAGACCTCCCCTCATTCACTTTTTTCATTATATTAATTTTATAAATACTAAAATACCCTTCACTTATTATTTTAAGTTAACTTTCATTTTCATTATGTTGGAAAATGGAAAAATATCAGTAAATAACAATTAAAAAAATGAGAAATTCATAATTTAAATTTTATAATTATAATTCTAATCTCATAAAAAGGTAATGTATCAATTAATAATGAATTGTCTTAGTGATCTAAAAAATTTATTGATTAAGTTTATCAATATAGTCTAAACATTTTTCATAAACTTAAATAATTTTAATTTTTCTATATTAAAGAAAGCTACAAGTATACAAGTAAGAGTCTAACAAACCTTTATATATCTAACATTCGATTTACTTAAACATGTTTTTCATAAAAGAAATTCAACTTCTTTTGCCAAAAATGATTCTACTTTAGTGGTATATCAATTTGAAACAATAATAGTATGAAAAAAGTAAATGACCTCTAGTATACCATCATGCTTTGTTACTAAAATGATATATATAGTAATATTTTAACAATGACAATAATTTATGATTATTTATAAAAACAATTGTGTAGTTTAATGAAAGTAAACTAAGATGCATTAACATAATATTATTTTTTCTTTCTTTCTTGAAATAAACTGAAAAATAAATAACATATTATCATCCTAAATTCTTAATCAGTAATGTGAATTTATTCTAACTATATCTAGATAAGTAAAAATAACTTAAAAAAATTATTGAAGATTTCCATAAAAATAAGAAATAGTATAATTAATATAATTATAATACTAACATATTTTTTCATGAGATTTAACACCTGTTGTATTATGAGAGCTAAATTAATATCTTTAAGTAATATTATTTGATATAATAAAATTATTCATAATTAAAAAGATTATTATTATAAAATTAAAAAACATTATAACTATATTTCTAGAAACTATTTTAATTTGTTTTATTATCATGGGAGGGGCATTTTAATCATTTCATTAGTAAATATAGTGAAAATTTGAGAAAGGGGAGGTACATGCCAATTTTTTAAAGTTGAGGGGTTTGGATGCCAAATGCACATAGTTCAGGGGAGGTCCATGCAATTTTCCCTATATATATATATCAAAGTCATATAGCCGTACCTTATCCTTATTGATGACGACATTTTATGCTATTACGTGGAGTTGTTTATGAGTGATATTTATTAAAATAGGTTACGTTTTTGATATAAAATTGATATATTTTATATCATTAATAGTGTGAATGGGATCAATTTTAATAAATTAAATTAAATTATTAATTAATTATCATATTGCTTCTTCAAGATTTTATTTAAACAATTATACGTCAGCACATTCTATCTTTAAAGATCTTATTGCTTGTCCAAAACTCTCATCACTTTATGATATATATATATATATATATATATATGTATGTATACACAATGTACCCAAAAAAATCTTTGTTTTTATCTTGGATTAACGTCCAAAAGTGCCCGGCTGTGACACTTTATTTTACATTGGATCCAACAAGAAAGTAACAGAATACTTTAGTTTATTATATTTAAAAATAAATTAAAAAGTTACTCAAAGTTACATTAAAAAAGTTGAAAATATTATAATTCAAATTTGAGTGTCAATTAATTTATAATTGGTTTGTTGGTTATATATTTTTTTTAATCCAATTTTCTTGTTACATAACACGGTATCATGGTTTTGTTAAGAGAAGAATGTTGACAAATTTGGTAAGTATTTTTTAATGGTACATTATTGTGTGGACTTTGAAATCCCATCTTAGATTTTCATATTGATGACGAAGACTCTGAC
Organism: Verbascum thapsus; assembly: GCA_963669365.1. NCBI lineage: Eukaryota > Viridiplantae > Streptophyta > Magnoliopsida > Lamiales > Scrophulariaceae > Verbascum > Verbascum thapsus. Next base: position 1,494,962 of record OY770120.1, read on the forward strand.
GTCTAGTTTGAAATTTTATTTTTTGAATAGCAAAATTATAAATAATTTTAATATAAATTGTTTTAATCTTGTTTTTAACTATGATGTTTTATTTTTCTATGTAGCTAACTATCCATTACTGAATAATAGTGAATATATCGTTTCATATATGCATACATTAAAATCAATTATTCTAATCATTTTTTTTCTAAATCATAATTTATAATTTTTAGTTTATATATTATTATTTATTTATTCACATAATGGTTATATATATAAATACTAACTCAGTCATTCAACGGACCAAATTTTAAATTATGACTAGTCATTTGACACATTTTATAAATCCTAATAAATATTTAAAAAGATCGATAAATACAATATACATTACATCGTTTTCATACAAATCTCTATAATACACATTTTATTTTTACATTCCAATTCAAAAATATAAACAAACATAGTTGTAGCATTTAATTTCAGATAATTCATTTCAAAATTAAGTGTTATATCGTATTTCATTATATATATAAGTAATATATACATAATATTATGTCACTTGTATATTTAAAATAATATTATTTACAGTCACGCACATGAAACCATGAGTGCAAATTAACATTTTCTCAAAAAGTTTATTTTGAATTTTTAAATGAAATTATATTTAATGATATACTAGAAATTACAAGTGAATTCGATCATTTAAATAACTTTGATTATCCAATACTTTTACCCAATCCCACAATAATGTGACACCATTATGGTACACCATTGTGGGATAAAAGATCCGCTCTAATTTACCGAGTGTCTCAAAATAATAAATAACAACCTTAAGTGTAAGAAGAATCAAGTGACATCCAAAACTATTGATAGAAAATTCATCTATTAAATAAAAACTATTGAAACAACATTTATTATTATATATACATTGATACATATAATAATACCAAAAAACAGTGTTCTTGAACCACTATTTTCTTACTAACATAATCAAAACAAAAAAAGATAAACCAATTATCAAATATTAATTATGAGATAAAATTCTCATATTTTGTTTTTTCAACAAATAACACAACCATTTGGATCCTCCTCCACACTTCTGCTATAATACGCCTGCTGATAAGGCTGATACTGAGGTTGATTTTGATGATGATGATGATAATAGTGGGGCCCCTGATAATATGCTTGATAAGCCTTCATCAATTGGGCCGGGTCAACTTTCGGGTCTTCTTTTTTCTTGGGCTCCTCCTTCTTGGGCTCTTCTTTTTTCTTTTCGGGCTCTTTTGCCGGCCCAACAGACACAATCTCAGTGTGGCAAAGCTTCCTTAGCTTAGCCACCACAGACACCGGATCTATGTCCCCCGTAACGGTCAACTTTTTGTCCTTTGTATCAAGTGTAATTGATTCCACACCTGCCCGGAAAAAGAAATTATTAGAAGTTTGTGGGTTGTTTTGGAATATCGTAAATATGTGATTACATTAGTAGAGTTCAGACCCAGAAGGGAAATTACATAAATATTACAAAGATATGGGGTTAATTTGAAATTTACAATAGTACAGTTCAGTTCAGTAGTACAGTACCTGAGATACCGGAGGCACTTTTCATGATTTTTTGCTTGATTTTCTCATCAACAAAATCCAATTTCAACACAACTTTCTGCAATAAAGAAGCCAAATAAACATAAGAATCCAAATTCGATAAATAATTGGGTAAATAAAAGGACAATAAGCTAAAACATTTCTATAAATCAAAAGTAGTAAAGAAAGATACCTTCATATTAATTTTTTTTGTTGATAATTACAGATCCGAATAAAAAGGGTTCTTGCAAAGAATATTGAAAGTAGAGAGAAGTACAAGAAAAAAATATGTTGTGGCTGCTGAATTCTTTCAAGTGCTGATGTATATATATATAGATGTATATGTATATGTATTGTAATAATAATTGAGGAAATTAAGTCAACTAGAGTCAAGATGATAAGTCTACTCTACTACGAAGGTTCATGATTTTTCCAGTTGGCGTTGTTGAATTTCTTTGACAAGAGGTGACGTGGTGGTCTTTTAAATCTTTGACTTGCTCTCTATTCATATCAAGGCCAATGCTTGTTCGAGGAAGTCATAAATGTGGCCCAACTTGTTGTCTTTTTTTTTTTTATTTTTTTTTAAAATTTAGATTATTGTGATATTTTTGGCATACACGATTTTTAAGAGATGATGGTTGAATTAAAATATCACCAAGTTAACAAATTTTGGGTGTGATGGGTCCCCAATTGTGATTAGGGATATTACGGTAATTTAATAAATAGTAGAAATAAAAGTAATATTAATGTGTTGCCTTTGTGGGCCTCCAGCCAGACCCAGTACAAGTGAGCCCATGGCCCAACTAAGATATTTATAAATACCATCTTGAGTAACTGAACTGATTAGAATCTGATTTCCACTCTGAGAACTAGAACTACTAAATACTCTCTAAAGTCCACGAGATTGAGGAGTATAACCACTAAGAACTACGAAGAGGCTTGATCCTACCTAAGTAGGTACGTAGGCAGCTCGAAGTTACTGAGCACAGCCCCATTATCTAAAAACACCCTATCTGGTCTGTCGTGAGTCGGGTCGGATCCCATCTTCACGTGTCCCTCACGTGACTATTCCATCTCCACGTGTTCCTCACGTGACTATAACTATTTGATCCCGCATCAGGGTGTTATTGTCTATAGAATGCTTAGTTTTTATAATTTTTTTATCATCGGTCATTTTTCATGAACTAAGATAAGAATTGAAAATCTGAACGACATGGTATTTGTAAGTGAAAGTAGTTTAATGGTAGTAGGGTTGACATCGAGTCAGATCATACTGAAAATGTGTAGAAAATGGACTACCTTGAATATGGATGGCAATGAAATTGACTAGAATAGGTACTAGCCTCAAACTCTCTCCGTGTGGGATGAGTTCAAGGCAACCAAATGGATTTTCAAACGAGTATGAATCTGAAATATTCCAAACTGCCATGATTGGGACAGGTTTGTATTGAGTCAAATCTGATAAAAACTATGATAACCATATGGATGTTAATGAAGTGGGATATAATAGGCACTAGCCTCGAACCGTTTCCATTTGGGACGATTTCAATGTAGCCAAACAAATTTTAGGACAACTATGATTTGAGAAATTCGACTCGTCAAGACTAGGGACGGGTCGTGGGTTTTTCAAAAACCCGTCGCGGACCCTATAAAAAGCTTGAACTAAGTGGAATAAAATGGAAATTACCAAACATGAGGGGTCTTAAAATAATTTTCTTATTATTTTGCAAAAGAACAAAATTCTTCTAGTAATGACTTGCCAAAACTTGTTCGAGATCAAAGTAGATCAAGCCCACGATAATTGGGCTGCTGGACATTAGATAACACATGATAACTGGGCCTTATGTTGTATATCCAGCCCAATCCAACAGGCCCAAACAGTGCCTAATATTAGGCAAAAACTCCAAATGTATATAAGCACTAAAATGAAAAAGAAAAAAAAGCAAAATACCCACATTTCTACGGTACAACACCCAAAGCAGAAAGAACAAATAAACAATTTCACACAGAGAATGGTGTCATCGAACACGAATCAAGAACCAGAGGGTTTCTACTTGGACGCAACGGGCATGGAGTTGCCTAACACCGGAGCGTTTTCATCTCCCACGGCTTGCAATACGACGTCGCAGCTAGATGACTCGAGCAAGAAGGTGCGGAAACCCTACACCATTACCAAGTCACGCGAGAGCTGGACCGAACCTGAGCATGACAAGTTTCTCGAAGCTCTGCAGCTGTAAGTTCTGGATTTTGTGTAATTGAATTTCGGGGATTTTGTTATTGTGGTCGAATTTAGGGTTTTGTTTTGGTGGTACCTGAAATGCGGAATTGGAGTTAGGTTGGATTGAGGTTATTATTTATTAGGACGTTTTGAGTTTTTTTTTTTTGTGGAATTTCTTGAAATAAGTGGAAGATATTTGGGATTTTTGTTTGAGAATTTTTTCGATTTTTCAGTGTTCTTATTTTTTCCTGTACTGGAAGATAAAATTATTAGATAATGGCAAAGAAATGTAGGAACCAGAAGAGTTATTTTTCTAAATTTTTTTGCTTTATAGTTCAATTAGAAGAGTTCGGTGAAGGAAATTTCATGTTATTTGCGACTATAATTTCTCTAAAGGAGTAGAGTTCGATGAGGTCTGATGTGAGTCTGTTTGATATATTATCATTGTCGACCAAGAGCACAATGTGTTATCCATGCTACTGAATTTGCTGGAGATTGTGTTCTCTTTAGTCTTTACTGCATCATCCTGTGATTTCTTACAATTGCTCGATTCAGAGTCTCGCATTCCATGATATGGTTGCAATTTACAAGGTGATTTCTGTTACTTTTGTACAGCTTCGATCGCGATTGGAAGAAGATCGAAGCATTTATTGGATCGAAGACAGTCATTCAGGTAATTTCCTGTACTTCACTTTCTCTTCTCATAGGTACAATCTCATAATTTTTTTAATGCAATTGTCCGGCCCATGTAAATAGAACGAGAGTTGAGAAGTATTCAGAATGATGAAGGTTTCTGTTGTCTAAATAGGAACATGCTAGCTAAGTTCAGTCTATAAAGTAACAATCTAGCTACCTTTACTTTTGAACCCAATACTTGTGTACCATATACTGCACTCTTTGTACGATACCTTGCACCAGGATCTCTGTGCGAGAAGGCAAGTGCATGATACATCACTTTGCACTCTCTGCCTCAAGATAAAATATTTTTCTGTCGCCAAAGATATGAGTTAAGGGTTATTTTTGTTTCTAAGTGCTATGAGATAAAAATGAGTTTGTTTCTAAGTGCTATGAGATAAAAATGAGTTCTTTGTTGCTATTCATGTTAAATGATATTATTATTTCTGTAGATACGCAGCCATGCACAAAAATATTTTTTGAAAGTTCAAAAAAGTGGAGCCAATGAACATCTACCTCCACCTCGGCCAAAACGGAAAGCCGCTCATCCATATCCACAAAAAGCATCTAAAACTGGTAAGGGTAGTCTCCACCATTGAGTTTTTTTTTTAATTAACCTAGCTTATTTCTGCCATAATTGGAAGCTCCGGTGGTTTCCCAAGAGACATTATCATTCCCAGCACCCCCTGCAGTTTCTGCTCCTGGATTTGTTAGGAGTTTAGATTCTTCAGCATTACCCAGACATCATGATACTGCTGCAGCTGTACCTGGTTGGAATGACAAATCTGTGTGCAGTACCAGTTTTTCACAAATGTCCAAAGGTTCATTTATTTTCTGCGTCCGTTCTTACATTTTATTAAATGGCTTAGGACTTTTGCAGTGTCTATATAAGGATCTAAAATTCCTGTTGTGTTGCAGGCGATGCCAGATCTGCTGGACAATCACTGCCAGGTGGTTACTCTTGCAGTAGAAATGAAGGCACTCCAAGGACAAGGGTCACAGGTGAGATAACCAAACAATTGAATCTTGGACTGCCAATGGTGATGCCAATGTTTTTATAGCACCTTTTTATGCATGAGTCCACTTGTGGCTAGTCTCTGTATTGGTTGGAGCTGGTGTACTTAATGCTTATTACAGAGTGATGCTACTTCATATTGTTCATTATATATTTCCGTGTGCAGTCATGGTCAGATGTATGCGTAATGTGTAATTCGGTATATTTGCTTGGCACCAAATTTGTCCTGCTCTTAATGTATTCTCTTTTGATTCCTTTCCACCAGGCATGCTACATTATTTAGTGTTTGAAGTGCTTGTTTAACCCTTTTCATCTGTACATCCCTTGACCTTTGTAATGGGATTGTTTTCATCTGTACTTCTCTGGCTGGTCTAGTTGAACATTTCTCTTTGTCCTGTAATCAGTCTAAGCTATATTGATGTTTATGTGGTTCATACTGTCTTATTTGGTATCTGTTACCATCACTAATGCCTTCAATTATTATATTTCTTTTCGACTGCAGTACTTCCTGATTTTGCACAAGTATACGGCTTCATAGGCAGTGTCTTTGATCCAAATGTGACTGGTCATTTGCAAAAACTGAAGAAGATGGACCCAATTGATATTGAGACGGTATGCTTTCTCAGCTTGAGTTTTGGGATCCTTTAGTTACTTAATTATATTGCTTGATGGGAGAAACTATTCTAATATGAACTTTAGGTTGCCAAAATGTGGGTTTTAGCTAATAAAATATGCGCTCTTTTTCTAGAAAAGAAAAACAAACAAAAACAATGCCTTGTTATTATAGTATCGTATAAGACCTAGCTTTTCGATCCCTCTTTCAGCTCCTGAGCAAGCTTTTCAATTTACAAGCAATATAATTTTTACATGGTTCTATTACAACTAACTCTCTTGATTAGCAGCAAATGCCTTAATTGTAGGTTTTTTCATCTTATAATACGTTTTTTCTCCTTACATGTGCTCTGGAACAGGTGTTATTGTTGATGAGAAACCTCTCCATCAATTTGGCCAGTCCTGATTTCGAGGATCATGTAAGTGCTAAATAATCGTCAATAATCAAATGATGATTATGTCTAGCTTATTGGGGAACCTCAGTAATCGATTGAATTTGAAACTGTATGTCGTTTTCACCTTCATATTGGCTTGACCCCATGTGAAGGTGTGAATTAACGTATCATGATTTGGTATTCCTTACTTACATATCATGTGATCTATCTGGTATATTGTTGCAGAGGAGGTTACTGTCGACCTACGAGATTGACTCTGAGAAGGATAGTGCTTTAGATGTACCCGATACGGTCCTTGCCTGTCAATCTGATGATGCAACTTAATTAGGTATGACATCGTCGTGTGTCGTATATCTGACATTTTACGAGTGTTATCAAATAATACTTGTTGGTAACTAGAGGTGCCTGGTTGGTTTATGGCAGGTTGTATGCAAACTTTGGCGATTTGCCTGGAATTGTAGAAAGTTGTCAAATCCTATAATTTGTAAGTATTTTGTTATAACTTCTTTAGCTGTGGAGTTAATGTGTCTTGTACATATTGACTAGAAAATAAAACGAGAGCATTGTTTTACGGGAATGTAAATTCTTAGAAGTTATGTTTGTAAATGCAAATTTTGATCCTCTTGTGCAGCATTTTTAGAAGATAGCAATTTTGTTTCTTAATTAATTATAAGACATAATGCTGCTTAATTTACTTGATTCAAATTTTCACTGAATAAGATGTGGTGTACCCTGTGCACCTATTTTCTCTATTTGGCCTTCTGTGAATTTCCTATTCTGTATGCTTTCCGTTTTCTTTTTCGTCATTCTGAACTATGGATTTTGGTGCTATATATTTTTTGATTTTCAGATCAATTTAGGGACAAGAATTGGTAAGTGCAATCCCTGTATTTTAAAGATTTTTTTTTAGAATTTAGAAACAATATTGTCTTTCACAAAACAAATTCATTATGAAAAAGAAAAGCACCCTTGGAGAAGTTGAGATGGTTTGCTTCATGTCAGACCAAAACCCTAAGAAAAAACACTATAACTGTCTCTACAGACAAGCCTTCCTAAGCCCCATCCTTAACATATAGTGTTTAACACCTTTAAAAATACACATCTGCATGCCTTGTTAAACAATATTGTTCCTATGATTCCCCAAAATCCAACTATAAAACCAAATGTCATAGCAATATAAAATCCTTCAGTTATAAGCTCACCATCTTCAGACTCCTCCTTCTTCACTTCACCATTGCCATCAATGGGCGAGCTTGGATTTGAACGAGCTTCGTCTCCTGGGCAAGATTTGTTGAGCGGTCGTCCACACAGGCCATAATTCTCGATATAGGCCGATGCATCAAAAGTAAGTGCTTGATTATTTATTGGAATTCTTCCAGACAAGTTGTTGTAAGACAAGTCCAAGATTCCTAGGTGGCTCAGTTCAGACAGACTGGTTGGAATACCACCTGAGAGGAGGTTTCTCGATAAATCAAGAAAATTCAAAGACTTCAACTCACTGATGTCCTGAGGAATAAATCCGGTTAAATTGTTCCTGGAGATATTCAACCCGACCAGGCCCACTAGCTTCGTGATATCTAAAGGTATTTCGCCTGCTAAGTTATTGCTTGAAATGTCAATTAGTTTCACAAGGCCAAGATGGTTTATGTACTTAACCTCCTTTCCTTTCCACATGAAATATGCACTTTCAAAGGAGTTAGTATTTACGGAGTACCAACTGTCCGTAACTGGGAATCCTGATACATACCAAGTATCGGATAACTTATTATCATTCGTCATGTCGATAATGGCACTGTAGTTACCTATACACTCTGGTATAGCTCCGGTAAACTTGTTGGATGAGAGGTCTAATACTTGGATATTTGTTAGATCACATAAGTTTGAAGGTATGCTACCGTTGAATTGGTTGGTACGTAGGATTAGAACCATTAGCACTGAGAAACTATCACCCATCCAAGCCGGTATTTCTCCGGTTAAGGTATTTTCTCCAAGGTCAATCATTCTCAAGTTTGTACAATTCCTCATAGATCTTGGAAACCCTCCTGAGAAACTATTGTTTCGTAAATGCAGCAAAGAAAGGGCACTTAGGTTCCCAAATAAGTGAGGTATCTTCCCTGAGAAGTGATTATTTGCCAAGTTAAGATGCTTTAACCCCTGAAAGTTAGTAAAACAGTCAGGAATCTGACCGAAGAACATGTTATCGGAGAGGTCTAATAACTCCCAATCACTCCCAATCTAGAGATTGGCACAAGAAAGTTATTGAACCCGATATTTTATTTCCTGATAGATCCAATATTGTTGCACTGGGACGATAAAGAAGCAGCCTTGAAGGATTGAAGCCCGTTATAGAGAATGAGAACTCGGGGAAAACACCATACATTTGGTTGTTTGAAGTGTTTAGGTATAGCAGTTTAGAAGATACCCCACCAAACCAACTAGGAATCATGTCTGAAATTTGAGCACCAGATATGTCAATATAAACTAATTGTTTCTGTGTTTTAAGCCACAGAGGGAAATATGGTCCTAATTTGCAGTTTCTTAGGTCCATATACTCTAGTTGGAATGGAGGAACCCAGTCCGGGTTTACCTTAACCGTCAGAGACGGGTTGTAAGAAAAGTCCAATATTCGTAGCCTATAGAGGTTCAACATATGGACCTCTGTGATTAACCCTTCCAAGAGATTTGAAGCAATCCACAAAACTTCAAGCTTGGATAGGCCTCCAATGCTTTCAGTTAGATTCCCACTGAACATATTGTGGTCAAGTACTAGCTCTTTCAGTGATGAATATACTGAAAGATTAGGAATTGGACCCATAATTCGATTCGAAGACAAATCAAGAACACGAAGATAGGGAAGTTTAAGGAACCCTTGTTGGATAGACCCATTCAGTTGATTTTCCTGGAGTTTCAATTCCTTCTGAGAACTTTGACATATTGGTAATTGACCCACTTATACTATTCTCACTCAAATCCAGATACTGTAATTTCTTCTCTGTTGGTCCAGATAAGTTTGTCATTACCTCATGAAGCTCTCCAGTCAAATAATTTGAACTTAGATCTAAGTACATTAAACTGCTCATATTACCAAGATATTCTGGAATCCCGCCGTCAAGCTCGGTTCCACTAAGCTCGAGATGTTCGAGGGATATCATGTTTTTGAAAACATCAGGAATTGGACCTGGCATACTAACACTGTTGAGATTAAGAAAAGCAAGGCTGCTGCTGAAGTTTGAGAACCAAGAAATTAATGGCAAGGGGGATGTTAAGAACAAATTAAATGGGATTTCGATGACTGTAAGAGAATTAGAACCGTTGATTTCGGGTAACAAATAATAAGGGATTTCTGGAAGGACAACACATCTCAAGTGCAGTTCTTTTAAGTTGGTCATTTTGGCTACTGTTTCTAACCAATTTGTTGACAATGATAGGTTTGTAAAACCGAGATCCAGATATACAAGCGTTCGAAGATTAGAAACCCAATCAAGGCTTTCGCTGTGGCAATTATAATTATCATGAAGATCAAGATATAGCAGATTGGATAGGTTTCCTAAATGATGAGGGATTAGTCCACTGAAATTAGAACTTGAAAGATTGAGATATTGTAACCTGCTGAGTGAACCAATGAAGTCAGGAATAGGAGCAGCCTCAAAGTCATTGAAACTCAAGTCTAAGTAGGCTAAGTGCTTTAGCTGAAGTAATGAAGTGCTAATCGTACCTTGAACGGGAGGAATAAGGTCGTAATTCTCTAATGAACCACTAAGATCTAGTTGTGTGACATGATTAGTTCTGTTGTGGCAATGGACTCCTCTCCATTTGCAGCAGTCGGTTTTACTTTCTTCGTCACCCCAAGACGATAAACGACCATTCGTATCGATAAGTTCTTTTTGAAGTTGAGTAGAGCTTGTCTCTCCCCCTCAATGCACCTGATTGTACTAGCAGTCTCTGCTTCTTTTGTAGAATGTCCTAAGAACAGAACAAGGAATAGAAGCTGAAAGTGCTTCGTTCGAGCAATCATTTTCAGGATCATGTTTTAATAGTTTAGGATGATTTGCCTTCTTTTTTTGGATTGATCCTGTTTATTACAGATAACTATATCTGTAAAAAGATAAACTTTTTGAGCAGATTATTAGGGAAAAATTGTCTTTGTTATAATAAATATGGTAAGCTATACTTGATTTGGAGTTGTTGCTGCTGAATTTCTGAAGACCCCACGAGAAAGTGAAAGCAACGACTTAGAGGAAAACCAAAGATAGGAAGATAGAAAGTTCATAATGTAGTAGTTATATGTACTGCGTGCTATCCAGTAATATTGATCGATTTATATTTGGGTCTATTTTTTCTGATTCGATGATATAGTATGATAACGGCCCGTTTCTCCTTTTGACCTTTTCTGGAAGCGAAATACCTAATCCAACGAATAAGAAATTGCATTGAAAAAAATTGTTAGAAAAGAATTATCATTCCAGTTTAAATGTATTGCTCATGATATGGGATGTGATGACATTGTAATTAATGTTAATGTTCGATAATATTGGATTTTATACATGCTATTTTACCTAGTTGATATAAAGATAATCAATAGGAATCCTGGTTGGAGAATCAGTCTGGTCAAATCAATAGACCTAAGTTTATGGTCTTGGAAAATTGAATAAAATAAAACAACCCAATCAATTCAACTACCAATTCAAGTGGTGCGATGTCTATTTGGGAAAGAAACTAGTGTAATATACCTCCATCTGATTTAGATTGTTTTGACCTCATAAATTATGTTACTATATATTGATGATCAAAATTTTAAATAGATTATTATACAGGTAGTATCTGAAATCGGAATCCAATTCGCCTATGGAATTGACTTTTCAGCATCGTTATAATTTATTTATTTTTTCCGTCAAAACATCCGATTTTTAGTTTTACTTTTTAACTTGTGGAAAATAAAAATGTAATAGTTTCAAATTTGTTTTATTTATACATAACTTCTTAATATTTTTATTGTTTCCAATTGAACTTTTGATATTTTCGTAGGTATGACATTGTCGTGTGTCGTATTACGAGTGTTATCAAATAATGGTCGTTGGTAACTAGAGGTGCCTGGTTGGTTTAGGGCAGGTTGTTTGCAAACTTTGGCGACTGTTAAATCCTATAATTTGTAAGTATTTTGTTATAACTTCTTTGTAATTTGCAGAAATTCACGGGGCTTTGTGATAATTACTCGACAAATAAGGGGTATGCATGTAATTATTCATATACGTAACTTACCCCGACATTCCTGTTGAATGAGCTGTGGCACGATTCCACTCGGGGCCCAAGAATCGATTGATCCCAAAATCGGAAATCTTTGGATTCCATTCTTGATCGAGAAGTATATTGCTCGATTTCAAGTTTCGATGAACAAATGCTGGCTCGGTATCTTCGTGAAGATAAGCTAAACTGAAGAAACGGCACAAACTTTAAGTTTGAATTAACAAAACAGGAAAGATGAATTCAGAATAAAAATATCGATACCCTTTTGCGATCCCTATGATTATCTTCATTCGAATTTGCCACGTTAGAGGACTAACTTCGGCTGTGTATTGACGAAGCCAATGCTTAAGATTGCCATTTTCGATATATTCGTAAACAAGAATCCTAATAAAATGAACATAAGATAAAAGATTTTGAATTATGATCTGATTATTTGTACTTATAGCTTAAATTTATGAGCAATAAGTAAGATAAAGAAGAGATTTTTACCTATATGTTCCTTCAACACAGTATCCTACCAACTTAACCAAGTTTTTGTGCCTAATCAACAACATTGCTTCTGCTTCTCTTGCAAAGTCTTTCTTACCACTCCTGTCGATTCATTTACCTCTCGATTATCCCATTAAAACCCGAAAACAGAATGAATTTTGAAAAACGAAAAAACGAACCCATTTAAAAAACGAAACTTTATAGCACAATAAGAAGCTTTCGAAAGTACCTATTACTGAATAACTTCTTGACAGCAATTTGAGTGTGATCAATCAAATAGCCATGATAAATCACTCCATATAATCTCCAGCCCCAATCACATTCTCGTACGCCAATCCGTTTGTGGCCTCTTCGATCTCCGATGACGTGTACCGGATCGTGGGTCCCACGTTCGACACCACGTACTCCACGTTAGTGATCACGGATTTAATCTCGATATCATTATGATCGTCATCGTTGATTTTTTTGGCGTCGATATTGTTCATCTCTAAGTCATATCCGTCTCGGGATAACAGCATTCGATCCATGGAGCAATTGCTGCAGATTTTACCACCGGGATTTTTCGAGGGTACGAGGTTTGGTGGTCGTTTAATGTTGTTTCTTTTTCGTTTCCACTGTAAGAATGCAAAAGTGGAGATGAAGACAAGTATGAGGAATAAAACTAGGAGTATGATTATTACAACCCATAGTTTGATTCCCAGAAAGGATGTGGGGTTTGAGAGCTTTTGCTTGATCGATGAAACATTGAATGTTGTCATGTTGGCTTGTCATTAATGAATTTCGATTAACTCTAGGTTTAGAAGAGATCTGATTATGTATTGAATTTGTTTGAGGAAAAGTGAAATATAATGTACTAAGTTGTTGAGTTTAACAATGACTCTTCTTCTAGGAATTTAAAACTGTAGAGATAACCGACTGAATCACATGAAGTGGCGGGAAATAATGATATTTCTTTCTTCTTCTTTTTTTCCTTTTTCCCCCTATTTTTTGGTAAATCTTTTTAAAAAATAGTATTAGCGATAATATTGGTATAATTTTTGACTTTTTGTAAACAATAATAGCAATTTTTATTTATTAAAATAAAATATAAATTGTGAATCTAATCATACTACTATTTTATAAATTATATTGTGTAATTTAGAGGAATGTAAATTCTTAGCAGTTATATTTGTAAATGCAAAATTTGATCTCCTTGTGCGAACATAGCAACTTTGTTTCTTGATTAATTATTAAAGACATAATGCTGCTTAATTTACTTACTCAATTTTTCATTTAATAAGAAGTGGTGTACCCAGTGCACCTATGTTCTCTATTTGGCCTTTTGTGAATTTCCTATTCTATCTGTTTCCGTTTTTTTTTTTTTGCTTTTCTGGACTACATATTTTGGTGCTAGATATTCTTCGATTTTTGGATCAGTTTATGGACAAGACTTGGTAAGTACAATTAGGGGTGTAAACGAGCGAGCTTGGTGATTTTTCTAAGCTCGAGCTCATAGAGCTTAAAATGCCGAGCTCGACTGCTCGAGCCCGAAATCAAGCCGATTCGACTTTTTATTTATGTTTTAATTATTTGATATATATTAATTAATGTAATAATAAATACTAACAATATATTAAAAAATAAAAAGCTCGCGAGGTTGTTTCAGAGACAAGTGGGCTCGAGTCGAGCTCGGTTCAACTTACACCCCTAATTGCAATCCTTGTAAATTGTGATATAGAGTTTTTTTTTATTAGAATTTCTAAACATTATTGTCTTTCACAAATAAGTTCATTATGTAAAAGAAAAGCACCCTTTGAGAAGTTCAGATGGTTTTCTTCATTTCATATCAAAACCCAAAGAAAAACATTATTATAACTGTGTCTGCAGAAAAGCCTTAGTAAGCTACATCATTAACATATAGTGTTTAACACCTTTACAAATACGCATCTACATGCCTTGTTAAACATTATTGTTCCTATGATCCCCCAAAATCCAACTATAAACCCAAATGTCATAGCAATATAAAACCCTTTAGTTATAAGCTCACCATCTTCAGATTCCCCCTTCCTCACTTCACCATTGCCATCAACGGCCGAGCTTGGATTTGGACGAGCTTCGTCTCCTGGGCAGGAGTTATTGAGCGGTTGTCCACACAGGCCATAATTCTCGATATAGGACGATGCATCAAAGGTAAGTGCTTGATTACTTCTTGGAATTCTTCCAGACAAGTTGTTGTAAGACAAGTTCAAAATTCCTAGGTGGCTGAGTTCAGACAGACTGGTTGGAATACCGCCTGAAAGAAGGTTTCTCGATAAATCAAGAAAATTCAAAGACATCAACTCACCCATGTCCCGAGGAATAGATCCTGTCAAATTGTTCCTGGAGATGTTCAACCCGATCAGACCCACTAGTTTCGTGATATCTGCAGGTATTTCTCCTGCTAAGTTATTGCTTGAAAGATCAATTAGTTTCACAAGGCCAAGATGGTTTATGTACTTAACCTCTTTTCCTTTCCACATGAAATATGCACTTTCGAAGGAGTTGATATTTACGGAGTACCAACTGTTCGTAAATGGGAATCCTAATACAAACCAAAAACCGGATAACTTATTATCATTTTTCGTGTCGATAATGGCACTGTAATTACGTACACACTCTGGTATAGCTCCGGTAAACTTGTTGGAAGAGAGGTCTAAGACTTGGATTTTTGTTAGATCACATATGTTTGAAGGTATGATACCGTTGAATTGGTTGGTACGTAGGATTAGAACCATTAGCATTGAGAAACTATCACCCATCCAAGCCGGTATTTCTCCAGTGAATCTATTTTCTCCAAGGTCGATCATTATCAAGTTTGTACAGTTCCTCATAGATCTTGGAAACCCTCCTGAGAAACTATTGTTTCGTAAATGCAGCAAAGAAAGGGCACTTAGATTCCCAAATAAGTGAGGTATCTGCCCAGAGAAGTGATTATTTGCCAAGTTAAGATGCGTTAACCCCTGAAAGTTAGTAAAACAATCAGGAATCTGACCGGAGAACATGTTATCGGAGAGGTCTAATAACTCCCAATCTCTAGTTTGGCACAAGAAAGTTATCAAACCCGAGATTTTATTTCTTGATAGATCCAATATTATTCCACCGAGATGCAAAATACGCAATATTGAATTAGTGTAGCCCGTTAGAGATAATGAGAAGTGGGGGAAAACACCATACATTTGGTTGTTTGAAATGTTTAGGTACAACAGTGTGGAAGATACACCACCAAACCAACTAGGAATGATGTCTGAAATTCCAGCACCAGATATGTCAATATAAACAAGTTGTTTCTGTGTTTTAAGCCATTGAGGGAAATATGGTCCTAATTCGCAGTTCCTTAGGTCCATATACCCTAGTTGGAACGGAGCAACCCATTCCCTGTTTACCTTAAACGTCAGATACGGGTTGTAAGAAAAGTCCAATATTTGTAGCCGATAGAGGTTCAACATATGGACCTCTGTGATTAACCCTTCCAAGAGATTTGAACCAATCCGCAAAACTTCAAGCTTGGATAGGCCTCCAATGCTTTCAGTTAGATTCCCACTGAACATATTGTGGTAAAGCAATAGCTCTTTCAGTGATGAACATACTGAAAGATCAGGAATTGGACCCATAATTCGATTCGAAGACAAATCAAGAACACGAAGATAGGGAAATTTAAGGAACCCTTGTTGGATAGACCCATTCAGTTGATTTTCCTGGAGTTTCAATTCCTTCAAGAATGAGAACCTTGACATATTGGAAATGAACCCACTTATACTATTGCCACTCAAATCCAGATACTGTAATTTCTTCTCTGTTGGTCCAGATAAGTTTGTCATTACCTCATGAAGCTCTACAGTCAAATAATTTGAACGTAGATCTAAATACATTAAACTGCTCATATTACCAAGATATTCTGGGATCCCACCGTCAATCTTGGTTCGACTAAGCTCGAGATATTCGAGGGATATCACGTTTTTGAAAACATCAGGAATTGGACCTGGCATACTAACACGGTTGAGATTAAGAAAAGCAAGGCTGCTGCTGAAGTTTGAGAACCAAGAAATTAATGGCAAGGGGGATGTTAAGAACAAATTCCTTGAGATATCGAGGACTGTAAGTGAATTAGAACCGTTGTTTTCGGGTAGCAAATAAGAAGGGATTTCTGGAAGCACAACACAGCTCAAGTGCAGTTCTTTCAAGTTGGTCATTTTGTTTACTGTTTCTAACCAATTTGTTGACAATGATTGGTTTGTAAAACTGAGATCAAGATATTCAAGCGTTCGAAGATTAGAAACCCAATCAAGGCTTTCGCTGTGGCAATTAAAATTATTTTGAAGATCAAGATATAGCAAATTGGATAGGTTTCCTAGATGAGGAGTGATTAGTCCACTGAAATTAGAACTTGAAAGATTGAGATATTGTAACCTGCTGAGTGAACCAATGAACTCAGGAATAGGAGCAGCCTCAAAATCATTGAAACTCAAGTCTAAGTAGGCTAAGTGCTTTAGTTGAAGTAACGAAGTGCTAATCCTACCTGTAACCGGGGGATTAAGGTCTCTAATGAACCACGAAGATTTAGTTGTGTGACATGATTACTTGTGTTATGGCAATGGATTCCTCTCCATTTGCAGCAGTCGGTTTTACTACTCCAAGATGATAAACGACCATTCGTATCGATAAGTTTGTTTTTGAACTTGAGTAGAGCTTGTCTCTCCCCCTCTATGCACCTGATTTTACTAGCAGCCTCTGCCTTTTCTGTTGAAGGTCCTAAGAACAGAACAAGAAACAGAGGAAGAAGCTGAAAGTGCTTCATTCGAGCAATCATTTTCGGGATCATGTTTTAATAGTTTAGGATGATTTCCCTTCTTTTTTGGATTGATCCTGTTTATTACAGAGAACTATATCTGTAAAAAGATGAACTTTTTGAGCAGATTATTAAGTAAGGAAAACTTGTCTTTGTTATAGTAAATATAGTAAGCTATACTTGATTTGGACTTGCTGCTGAATTTTTAACGACCCCACCAGAAAATGAAAGAAAATGACTTGGAAGAAAACCAAAGATAGAAAGTTCATCAAGTAAATGGTTAAATGTACTGCGTGCTATCCAGTAATATTGATCGATTTATATTTGGGTCGATATTTTCTGATTCGATGATATGGTATGATAACGACCCGTTTCTCCTTTTGACCTTTTCTAGAAGCAAAATACCTAACCCAGCGAATAAGAAATTGAATTGAAAAAACTTGTTAAGTAAAAAACTCTCATCCGAGTTTAAATGTACTGCTCATGACATTGTTAATACGAAGATGTTATTAATATTATTGAATATTGCAGGTGTTATCTAAAGTTACTAGAGATAGAAGTTTCTCGTTTTACCCAGTTGATAATAAAGATAATCAACAAGAACCCTGTTTAGAGAATCAGTCTGGTCAAAACAAGAAGCCTAAGTGTATGGTCTTGGAAAATAGAATAAAATAGAACAACCCAATCAATTCAACTACCAATTTAACTGGTGCGATGTCTATTTGGGAAAGAAACTAGTGTAATACCTCCATATTTGATTTAGATTGTTTTGACTTTTGACATCATAAATTATGTTTTTATTAATGATCAAAATGTTAAATAGATTATAATATAGGTAACATCCTTTTCACTATGTCCATCTTATTTCATGCATTTTGTAAGTGTTCTACTTTTTCGAAACGTTTCCAATACGTTTCTATAATTTAACAATTCAAAATTTAGCTTAGAAACAAAATTTCAGTCCTTGCATCTGGCTTTTCAGTATAGATTTCCACTCCATCAGTCCATTTACAAATGGATTTTTCAATAGCAACTTTGTTTCTTAATTAATTATGGAAGACATACTGCAGCTTAATTTACTTGATTCAAATTTTCATCGAATAAGATGTGGTGTACCCCGTGCACATATTTTCTCTATTTGGCCTTATGTGAATTTCCTTTTCTGTCTACTTTCCCTTTTTTTCCGTCATTCTGAACTATGTATTTTTGTGCTATATATTCTTCGATTTTCGGACCAGTTTACGGACAAGAATTGGTAAATGCTTATGATTTCTTGCTATGGAGTTCTACTACTAATTTCTATCCAAAATTGTTTTCTCGTCTATGATTTTGTGGTTTAGGTTTGTAAGAGCTTTTAGAAGCTTACTTCTCCTTATCGACTTTTGATCATAGCTAATTATCAACTAGACGCAATATAGACTCATTTTGGACCCATTCTTATCTCATACACATGATTTCCGTGTCGAGCCCTCTAAGCTTAACCAGAAACTGAAGTATCAAGTGATGTTCATTTAAAGAATCCTTTGAAATTTGTTTGGCTTATTAATTTTGGAAGGCCATTTATGATCTACAACATTTTAGTCTAATCCATTTGCAATGAAGCCCGCATATACAGATTAGTACAAGAACAAATCCCATCATGTAATCTATGTTTATTTTAAAAGTGTGAATGATTTACATCTCTTAAATTTTTCGTTTACACTAAAATAACTATATAACAACAAATTAATTTTATCCTCAAATTAATTAAGTTTTTAATTAGTATTAAATGAATATTGTACATGATTGATAACTTTGTTCAATGTAATTGAGATGAGAACTTAAAATTAATAGTTAACATTGTTCAATATTTAATAAAAATACTAATAAATTATAAAAATATAAATAGTTTAAGTATTATAAAAATAGTTTAAATATATATATAAATTTTCCATGAAAACGTTCTAATTCTTTTTTTATTTTCAACTTATGAAAATAAAAATGAAATAGTTTCGAAGTTATTTTTATTCCGCGTAAACTCTTAGGCCTTGTTTGTTTATGTTTTCAAAACCCATTTTCAACTTTTTAAATCATAAAATTCAAAATAAACTTAACACACCAAAATCTCATCCAAATCCTCATTTTTTCAACTCTACTTTTTCAATATACTACATAACTAACTATCAATCATATATACAACTTTTCACACATTTACCAATCAAATCAATCATTATACAACTTCCTCTTTCATACTTTACAATTTTTTATATATATTTCTTTATTTTTTATTCTTATAATCATTATATACACAACTAACACAATTATTCAACACATCACACATCAACCTATCATTATTGATTTGACACATTTTACAACTTTCAACCTATTTTTAAAAACATAAACAAACAACTATCATTTTCACACGAATTTCCATAGTACACAATTCCCGATAAAAATTCAAAATTTCATATCAAAAACATAAACAAACAGAGCCTTAGTATTTTTAATGTTTTCACCGAAATTTTCAACATTATCATAGTATCACAAAACATTGATAGCTTCCTAACTTTTTTTTGGAAAGAGTATCATATACAAATAAAATTTAAAGAAATATAAAAATAGAGAAAAAAAAGGAAAGAGTAATAAATCTAACAGTGTAGTCTTAAATAAGATCAAACAAGTTCCTAGCTGATCAACAAAATCACATGAGAAGTTTGTTTATATGCAAATATGTATATACGAAAACAAAAGCCTAAAACGTTATTAGAGGTAATGATTATTTTAACAAAGAGAATAATGGAACGATCGACACAAGAAAATAATGCTCGGATTAGTTAATCAAATATCTACTTAATATTATAACATTTTTTTACTATGCAATTAATTGAGGTTGTTGATCATAAGTTATTTGTTTGGTATGGTTCATTAAAATTAACTACCAAACAAATGAACCGTATGAAAGAAGAGTTCTATGATCACCTTTCTTTTGTCTCAAAACTTTTGAATTTCCAATACTAGTTCTTAAAGAGACAATTGCACCATGATATACATCATTTTATGATAGCAAACGTTAAATGCAAATCATTAGGTAAAAATATCAAGGGTTCCATTACTGTCTGTTCTGTATTCTAATCTTTCTCTCTGTGTTGCAATTACTCTAATTCAATTTAACAATGATTATGTACAAGAACAAACTATACTTTCAACCTGTGTAACTATATACGCGCTAATGTTTAGAAATCTATATGCATATCCTTACCTGTGGGACTGATTTAAACTTGTCGTTTGCTCGGTATAGTTCTGTTGCTGGGTGGGGATTTTCTGCTTAGAACTGCATCAACATAGAGCTTGCGAGATGTCTTTGGAACAACGAAAACTTATCTAACAGTAGTATTGAGGGCATCTACGAGTTATTGCAAGAAGTTTTATGTAGGCAATTTTTAAACTGGGGCAATCCCCCCCCCAAAAAAAAAAAACAATCCATTTGAATATGAAACTTAGATGCTTTAGTTATTTCCTATGTTTGGGATGATTTCTTCAAAATGATGAAGGTTTCTGTTGTCTAAATAAGGACATGCTAGCTAAGTTCAGTCTATAAAAGTAACAATCTAGCTGCCTTTAATTTTGAACCTAATACTTGTGTACCATATACCATACTTTGTACGATACCTTGCACAAGGGTCTCTTGGCGAGAAGGCAAGTGTATGATACATCACTTTGCACTCTCTGCCTGAAGATAAATATTTCTCTGTTGCCAAAGATATGAGATAAGAGTTATCTTTGTTTCTAAGTGCTATGAGATAAAAATGAGTTCTTTGTTGGTGTTCATGTTAAATGATATTGTTACTTCTGCAGATACGTAGCCATGCACAGAAATATTTTTTGAAAGTTCAAAAAAATGGAGCCAATGAACATCTACCTCCACCTCGGCCAAAACGGAAAGCTGCTCATCCCTATCCACAAAAAGCATCTAAAACTGGTAAGGGTAGTCTCCACCATTGAGTTTTTTATTTTTTTAGTTATTAACCAATCCAAAAAATAACCTAGCTTATTTCTGCCATAATTGGAAGCTCCGGTGGTTTCCCAAGAGACATTATCATTCCCAACACCCCCTGCAGTTTCTGCTCCTGGATTTGTAAGGAATTCAGATTCTTCAGCATTACCCAGACATCATGATACTGCTGCAGCTGTACCTGGTTGGACTGATAAATCTGTGTGCAGTACCAGTTTTTCACAAATGTCCAAAGGTTTCATTTATTTTCTGCATCCGTTCTAACGTTTAAATGGCTTAGGACTTTTGCAGTGTCTATATCGGGATCTAAAATTCCTGTTGTGTTGCAGGCGATGCCAGATCTGCCGGACAATCACTGCCGAGTGGTTACTCTTGCGGTAGAAACGAAAGCACTCCAAGGACAAGGGTCACAGGTGAGATAACCAAACAATTGAATCTTGGAATGCCAATGTTTTTATAGCACCTATTTATGCATGAATCCACTTGTGGCTATTGGTTGGAGCTGGTGTACTTAATGCTTATTACAGAGTGATGCTACTTCATATTGTTCATTATATATTTCCGTGTGCAGTCATGGTCAGATGTATGCGTATTGTGTAATTCGGTATATTTGCTTGGCACCAAATTTCTCCAGCTCTTAATGTATCCTCTTTTGATTCCTTTCCACCAGGCATGCTACCTTATTTAGTGTTTGAAGTGCTTGTTTAACCCTTTTCATCTGTACATCCCTTGACCTTTGTAATGGGATTGTTTTCATCTGTACTTCTCTGGCTGGTCTAGTTGAACATTTCTGTTTGTCCTGTAATCAGTCTAAGCTATATTGATGTTTATGTGGTTCATACTGTCTTATTTGGTATCTGTTACCATTACTAGTGCCTTCAATTATTATATTTCTTTTCAACTGCAGTTCTTCCTGATTTTGCACAAGTATACGGCTTCATAGGCAGTGTCTTTGATCCAAATGTGACTGGCCATTTGCAAAAACTGAAGAAGATGGACCCAATTGATATTGAGACGGTATGCTTTCTAAGCTTGACTTTTGGGATCCTCTAGTTACTTAATTATTGCCTGATTAGAGTAAGCATACTAATATGAATTTTAGGTTGCCAAAATGTGGGTTTTAGCTCATAAAATGTGCGCTCTTTTTCTAGAAAAGAAAAACAAACAAAAACAATGCCTTGTTATTATGGTATCGTATAAGACCTAGCTTTTCGATCCCTCTTTCAGCTCCTGAACAAGCTTTTCAATTTACAAGCAATATAATTTTTACATGGTTCTATTACAACTAACTCTCTTGATTAGCAGCAAATGCCTTAATTGTAGGTTTTTTCATCTTATAATACGTTTTTTCTCCTTACATGTGCTCTGGAACAGGTGTTATCATGTAAGTGCTAAATAATTGTCAGTAATCAAATGATCCTCACTAATTGATTGAATTTCAAACTGTATGTCATTTTCACCTTCATATTGGCTTGACCCCATGTGAAGGTTTAAATTTTTTACTTACATATCATGTGATCTATCTGGTATATGGTTACAGAGAAGGTTACTGTCAACCTACGAGATTGACTCTGAGAAGGATAGTGCTTTAGATTTACCTGATACGGTCCTTGCTTATCAATCTGATGATGCAACTTAATTTGGTATGACATCATTGGTTTATGGGAGGTTGTTTGCGAACTTTGGTGATTTGCCTGGAATTGTAGAAAGTTGTCAAATCCTGTAATTTGTAAGTATTTTGTTATAACTTCTTTAGCTGTGGAGTTAATGTGTATTGTACATATTGACTAGAAAATAAAACGAGAGCATTGTATTACGGGAATGTAAATTCTTAGAAGTTATGTTTGTAAATGCAAATTTTGATCCTCTTGTGTGATAGCAACTTTGTTTCTTAATTAATCATAGAAGACATACTGGTGCTTAATTTACTTGATTCAAATATCATTGAATAAGATGTGGTGTATCCTGTGCACCTATGTTCCCTATTTGGCCCTTGGTGAATTTCCTTTTCTGTCTGCATTAGTTTTTCTTTCGTTTTTTTTGAACTACGGATTTTGGTGCTAGATATTCTTCGATTTTTAAGTCAAGTCTATGGAGAATACTTGGTAAGTGCAATCCTTGTATTTTAGAGATTGTTTTTGGTTAGAAACATTATTGTCTTTCACAAAACATTCCATAATGTAAAAGAAAAGCACACTTTGAGGAGTTGAGATGGTTTCATTATTTCTGATCAAAACCCTAAGAAAAACATTATAGTGTTTAACACCTTTAAAAATACACATTTACATGCCTTGTTAAACAATATTGTTCCTATTATCCCCCAAAATCCAACTATAAAGCCAAATGTCAAAGCAATATAAAATCCTTCCGTTATAAGCTCACCATCTTCAGATGCCCCTTTCCTCAATGCACCATTGCCATCAATGGCCGAGCTTGGATTTTGACGAGATTCGTCTCCAGGGCAAGATTTGTTGATCGGTAGTCCACACAAGCCATAATTCTCGATATAGGACGATGCATCAAAGGTAAGTGCGTGATTATTTATTGGAATTCTTCCAGACAAGTTGTTGTAAGACAAGTTCAAAATTCCTAGGGAGCTCAGTTCAGACAGACTGGTTGGAATACCACCTGAGAGAAGGTTTCTCGATAAATCAAGAAAATTCAAATACTTTAACTCACCGATGTCCTGAGGAATAGATCCGGTTAAATTGTTCTTGGAGATGTTCAACCCGACCAGACCCACTAGTTTCGTGATATCTGCAGGTAATTCACCTGCTAAGTTATTGCTTGAAAGATCAATTAGTTTCACATGGTCAGAATAGTTTATGTACTTAACCTCTTTTCCTTTCCACATGAAATATGGACTTTCGAAGGACATGATTTTTATGGACCACCAACTGTTTGTAAATGGGAATCCTAATACATACCGAGAACCGTATAACTTATTATCATTCGTCGTGTTGATAATGGCACTGTAGTTACCTATACACTCTGGTATAGCTCCGGTGAACTTGTTGGAAGACAGGTCTAAGACTTGGATTTTTGTCAGATCACATAAGTTTGATGGTATGCTATCGTTGAATTGGTTGGTACGTAGGATTAGAACCATTAGCACTGAGAAACTATCACCCATCCAAGCCGGTATTTCTCCGGTGAATCTATTTTCTCCGAGGTCAATCATTATCAAGTTTGTACAGTTCCTCATAGATCTTGGAAACCCTCCTGAGAAACTATTGTTTCTTAAAACCAGCCAAGAAAGGGCACTTAGATTCCCAAATAAGTGAGGTATCTTCCCAGATAAGTGATTATTTGCCAAGTTAAGATACTTTAACCCCTGAAAGTTAGTAAAACAATCAGGAATCTGACCAGAGAACATGTTATCGGAGAGGTCTAATAACTCCCAATCTCTAGCTTGGCACAAGAAAGTTATTGAACCTGAGATTTTATTTCCTGATAGATCCAATATTGTTCCACTGAGAGGATAAAGAAACAGTCTTGAACTACTGGAGCCCATTAGAGATAATGAGAAGTGGGGTAAAACACCATACATTTGGTTGTTTGAAATGTTTAGGTAAAACAGTGTGGAAGATACACCACCAAACCAACTAGGAATGATGTCTGAAATTCCAGCACCAGATATGTCAATATAAACAAATTGTTTCTGTGTTTTAAGCCATTGAGGGAAATATGGTCCTAATTTGCAGTTCCTGAGGTCCATATACTCTAGTTGGAACGGAGGAACCCATTCCCAGTTTAACTTAAACGTCAGAGCCGGGTTGTAAGAAAAGTCCAATATTCTTAGCCGATAGAAGTTCAACATATGGACCTCTGTGATTAACCCTTCCAAGAGATTTGAACCAATCGACAAAATTTCAAGCTTGGATAGGCCTCCAATGCTTTCAGTTAGATTCCCACTGAACATATTGTGGCCAAGTATTAGCTCTTTCAGTGATGAATACACTGAAAGATCAGGAATCGGACCCATAATTCGATTCGAAGACAAATCGAGAACACGAAGATTGGGAAGTTTAAGGAAATCTTGTTGGATAGATCCATTCAGTTGATTTTCCTGGAGTCTCAATTCCTTCAAGAATGACCCACTTATACTATTGCGACTCAAATACAGATACTGTAATTTCTTCTCTGTTGGTCCAGATAAGTTTGCCATTACCTCATGAAGCTCTCCAGTCAAATTATTTGAACTTAGATCTAAATACATTAAACTGCTCATATTACCAAGATATTCTGGAATCGCACCGTCAAGCTCGGTTCCAAGAAGCCCGAGATGTTCGAGGGATATCATGTTTTTGAAAACATCAGGAATTGGACCTGGCATACTAACACGGTTGAGATTAAGAAAAGCAAGGCTGCTGCTGAAGTTTGAGAACCAAGAGATTAATGGCAAGGGAGATGTTAAGAACAAATTAAATGAGATATCGAGGACTGTAAGAGAATTAGAACCGTTGATTTCGGGTAGCAAATATGAAGGGATTTCTGGAAGGTGAGTAGAGATCAAGTGCAGTTCTTTTAAGTTGGTCATTTTAGCTACTGTTTCTAACCAATTTGTTGACAATGATTGGTTTGTAAAACTGAGATCAAGATATTCAAGCGATCGAAGATTAGAAACCCAATCAAGGCTTTCGCTGTGGCAACGAAAATTTTCACCAAGATCAAGATATAGCAAATTGGATAGGTTTCCTAGATGATGAGGGATCAGTCCACTGAAATTAGAACTTGAAAGATTGAGATATCTTAGCCTGCTGAGTGAGCCAATGAACTCAGGAATAGGGGCATTATGAAAATTATTGAAACTCAAGTCTAAGTAGGCTAAGTGCTTTAGTTGAAGTAACGAAGTGCTAATCGTACCTGTAAGGCGATGCTTAATGTCGTAATTAAGATATAATTGAGTGACATGATTAGTTCTGTTATGGCAATGGATTCCTCTCCATTTGCAGCAGTCGGTTTTACTACTCCAAGACGATAAACGACCATTCTTGTCGATAAGTTTGTTTTTGAAGTTGAGTAGAGCTTGTCTCTCCCCCTCAATGCACCTGATTGTACTAGCTTTTGTAGAATGTCCTAAGAACAGAACAAGGAACAGAGGAAGAAGCTGAAAGTGCTTCACTCGAGCAATCATTTTCGGAGATTCCTGTGTTGCTTAGGATGATATCTCTTCTCTCTGTTTTTTTTTTTGTTGGGATTGCTCCAGTTTAATACAGATTATTAGGGAAAACGTGTCTTTGTTATAGTAAATATAGTAAGCTTTACTTGATTTGGACTTGTTGGTGCTGAATTTCTTAAGTCCCCACGAACGACTTAGAAAAAAACCAAAATAGATGGTTACATGATTTTCATGCTGTCCAGTAATATAGATAGATGGATTCATATTCGGGTCCCATTTCAATGGTATGGTATGATAACTCGCTTTTACCTTTTCTGGAAACAAAATACACCATACCTAACAAATAAGAAATTTCCTTGAAAAATAATTGTAATGTGTATCACATTGTTAATGGTATTAATGGTAATAGAGATGGAAGTTTCTTCGTTTACACAGTTGATTTGACCTCATAAATAATGTTACTATACATTGATGATCAAAATGTTTAATAGATTTATACAGGTTGTATCAGAAATCCAATTCGCCTGACTTTTCAGCATGGTTATAATTTTTCATCAAATGTTGGATTTTTTATTTTATTTTTCAAGCTATGGACAATGAAAATGAAACAATTAGAAAATTATATTATTTCCACATAAACTCTTATATTTTTATTGTTTTCACCAAACTTTCAAAATTTTCATAGTGTAAAAAAACATTGATAGCTTCCTAATTTTTGTTTTTTTTGAAAGAGTATCATACAAAAATAAAATTTAAAGAAATATAAAAATAGAGAAAAAAAAGGAAAGAGTAATAAATCAAACGGTTTACTAAATTTAGTTTTAAATAAGATCAAACAAGTTCCTAGGTAATCAACAAAATCACATGAGAAGTTTGTTTATATGCAAATATGTATATACGAAAACAAAAGCCTAAAACGTTATCAGAGGTAATGATTATTTTAACAAAGAGAATAATGGAACAATAATGCTCGGATTAGTTAATCAAATATCTATTTAAGTAACAATTTTTTTATTATACATTTCATTAAGGTTGTTGATCATAGGTTATTTGTTTGGTAGTTAATTTTAATGAACCATACTTATTTCATAAGTTCAGTAAAATTAAGTACTAAACAAATTCAAAACTTTTGAATTTTCCGATATCAAACATTAAATTAAATGCAAATCATTAGGTAAAAATATCAAGGGTTCTTGTCTGTTATGTATCTAATCTTTCTCTATGTACTGCAGTTACTCTAATTCAATGTAACACAGACTTATTTCATATACAATTGCAGCAATGATATGTACACGAACAAACTATACTTTCAACCTGTGTATATACGCGCGAATGATTGAAATTTTATGATATTTTATTTTTAATAATATTGGAGTTTTCACCAATTATAAATTATGATCATATGATTTTTATTAAAAATTTACTTGATTTTCAACATTCTACCAACTCAATTTTTGTAATTAAATGTACAAAATGTAATATATTTTATACTACTATATTGCGAATTAGTTAACAACAACAAAAAATGAAAAAGCTATAAACCGCCAACCCGCCCGCTAAATTTACTAATCTGACCGAACCGAATCGCTCGGTTTGGAAAAATAAATATGTAATTTCGGGTTGCTATTTTGTCCACCCGCTCATGGTGGGTCGGGTTGTTTTTTCCTTGTAAAACCGCCTGAACCCGACCGCCTACACCCCTAATTTCAATACAAATTTGGCCGGAAAATGCTAATCTCGCCGGAAAAAGTCACATGACACGCACGTGACTGTTAATTTCGGAGTTTTTCTGATTTCCCGCCAAATTCAAAAAAATTGGGGATTCTTTAATTAAAAAAATTGTAAAAAAACTAAAGTCCACAAAATTTCTTATGAATTAAAACCTGAGTTTCTGTTGTTTAACTTCCCCATTTCTTATGAATTCCTAAAATCACCAAATGAACAAAAAAACCTAATCCACTCGGCACAACCCTTCTCCTAGTGGTCATATTTAGCCTCAGTGGTATATTCTTATGCTGCTACCACTCGGACAAGCTCCGCCGCACTCGCCGCCTATCTTGAGGCGGCAAAGCCTAAACTCCCCCATACGGTATTTTTATACTTCCTAAACATTATTATTTATTAAATTCTCAATTATTTTGTCACCACTTAGTTTTTGATAGGATAATAAACATAAGAAAATTCAGTATTTTATTATAACTCTAGTTTGTTATAATATAGCCAAACTTATTATGTTTATCTAATTTAATCAGGATTTGAAGCAAAAAGAAAATCAAAGCTTGCCGGTAATAATGCCGGGGGATAATGTTCCGAAGTTTATAGCTATGCCGTGTCCATGTGAGCCGCCGCGAACGGGGACAATCGCCGTCGAGGTGGATAAGCCGCCGCCACCGCGGATTGCCGTGCCTTTGTACTGAAAGTAGTTTATGTACGGTAGAAATATTTTCCATGTATTATAAATTTTTAGATTGAATCAAATTATATATTTTATTGCTAAATGTTAAAGGAACTAGAAACGTCGAAACGGATTTCTTATTCTCATCTGAAAAGAATACAAATGTGAATTCTTAATGTCTTCCTTTTTTTTTTGTTTGCTCTTCATTAATAAAAAGGAAATGTTATATGTCAATAATATTTCAGGGTTTCGTAATTTTTAAATTATGAATATAATAACTTTATTACAATTAATTAATTCAAGTAATTTTCTATAAATATTAAAAGATGAAAAATTGGTAGTATATAAAAAATGATAAATAGCTATCAATATTAAAAAAACGTCTTCCCAGTGCACACCCTAAGGGTAGCGGCTGCGGGTTTCCCCCGTCATCCAAAAAAAAAGTCATTTTTTTTTTTGCAATTGAATGGTTAACGTTGATCGCAAATTGATACATTCTTAATTAATTAACTAATCGAATTTTGTTAGCTTGACAGTGTTACACCGCTAATCTCTAATAATGGTGCATTTTTGCAATCTAAAAGTTGTTTATAAAAAAGATAATTAAATGTAAACCTCGTTCGGATATTTTATTAGACAAGAATAGAGTGAAGTTAGAAAAGGGGGAATTAAAATTTTAGAGGAGAGAAATGGCTAGATTGATATTGAAAATAAATGAGCAAAGTTTATAGTTTTGGCAATATTTGACGAATTGTCGTTTTGGGGAAGATGAGGGTAGCGATTTAATCATTTAAAAAATAAATTTATTCTTTAGAGGAGGAGAATTAGGACAATAAACAGCAGAAACGTTTTAATTCATAAGAAATTTTGTGGATTTTAGGTTTTTTACATTTTTTTAATTAAAAAATCCCAAAATTTTTTATTTTGGCGGGAAAATCAGAAAAACCTCCAAATTAATAGTCACGTGCATGTCCCGTGACTTTTTCCGGCGATATTAGCATTGTTCGGCCAAATTTGTACTGAAATTGCGGTTTTTTCTTTAATATAAGGTACCCAAATTGCCAGTGGTCCAACTTAAAGTATTAAATTCGTATACACGCTAACTTGGGGTACCAAAGTTGCAATTTTGCCGTAAGCTACATCATTAACATATAGTGTTTAACACCTTTACAAATACACATCTACATGCCTTATTAAACAATATTGTTCCTATTATCCCCCAAAATCCAATTATAAAGCCAAATGTCATAGCAATATAAAACCCTTCAGTTATAAGCTCACCGTCTTCAGATTCCCCCTTCCTCACTTCACCATTGCCATCAATGGCCGAGCTTGGATTTGGACGAGATTCGTCTCCAGGGCAGGATTTATTGAGCGGTCGTCCACACAGCCCATAATTCTCGATATAGGCCGATGCATCAAAGGTAAGTGCTTGATTACTTATTGGAATTCTTCCAGACAAGTTGTTGTAAGACAAGTTCAAGATTCCTAGGTGACTCAGTTCAGACAGACTGGTTGGAATACCACCTGAGAGAAGGTTTCTCGATAAATCAAGGAAATTCAAAGACTTCAACTCACCGATGTCCTGAGGAATAGATCCTGTCAAATTGTTCCTGGAGATGTTAAACCCGACCAGACCCACTAGTTTCGTGATATCTGCAGGTATTTCTCCTGCTAAGTTATTGCTTGAAAGGTCAATTAGTTTCACAAGGCCAAGATGGTTTATGTACTTAACCTCTTTTCCTTTCCACATGAAATATGCACTTTCGAAGGAGTTGGTATTTACGGAGTACCAACTGTCCGTAACAGGGAATCCTGATACATGCCATGAATCGGATAACTTATTATCATTCGTCGTGTCGATAATGGCACTGTAGTTACCTATACACTCTGGTATAGCTCCGGTAAACTTGTTGGAAGAGAAGTCTAAGACTCGGATATTTGTTAGATCACATAAGTTTGAAGGTATGCTACCGTTGAATTGGTTGGTACGTAGGATTAGAACCATTAGCATTGAGAAACTATCACCCATCCAAGCCGGTATTTCTCCTGTTAAGCTATTTTCTCCAAGGTCAATCATCCTCAAGTTTGTACAGTTCCTCATAGATCTTGGAAACCCTCCGGAGAAACTATTGTTTCTTAAATGGAGCAAAGAAAGGGCACTTAGATTCCTAAATAAGTGAGGTATGTGCCCAGAGAAGTGATTATTTGCCAAGTTAAGATGCTTCAACCCCTGAAAGTTAGTAAAACAATCAGGAATCTGACCGGAGAACATGTTATCGGAGAGGTCTAATAACTCCCAATCTCTAGCTTGGCACAAGAAAGTTATTGAACCCGAGACTTTATTTCCTGATAGATCCAATATTGTTCCACTGGGACGATAACGAAGTAGCCTTGAAGGATTGAAGCCCGTTATAGAGAATGAGAACTCGGGAAAAACACCATTCATTTGGTTGTTTGAAGTGTTTAGGTATAGCAGTTTAGAAGATACACCACCAAACCAACTAGGAAAGTTGTATGAAATTCCAGCACCAGATATGTCAATATAAATAAATTGTTTTTGTGTTTTAAGCCATTGAGGGAAATATGGTCCTAATTTGCATTTCCTTAGGTCCATATACTCTAGTTGGAACGGAGGAACCCATTCCCGGTTTACCTTAAACGTCAGAGACGGGTTGTAAGAAAAGTCCAATATTTGTAGCCGATAGAGGTTCAACATTCTGTGATTAACCCTTCCAAGAGATTTGAACCAATCCACAAAACTTCAAGCTTGGATAGGCCTCCAATGCTTTCAGTTAGATTCCCACTGAACATATTGTGGTCAAGTAATAGCTCTTTCAGTGATGAATATACTGAAAGATTAGGAATTGGACCCATAATACGGTTCGAAGACAAATCAAGAACACGAAGAGTGGGAAGTTTAAGGAACCCTTGTTGGATAGACCCATTCAGTTGATTTTCCTGGAGTTTCAATTCCTTCAAGAATGAGAACTTTGACATATTGGAAATTAACCCACTTATACTATTGCCACTCAAATCCAGATATTGTAATTTCTTCTCTGTTGGTCCAGATAAGTTTGCCATAACCTCATGAAACTCTCCAGTCAAATTATTTGAACTTAGATCTAAATACATTAAACTGCTCATATTACCAAGATATTCTGGAATCCCACCGCGAAGCTCGGTTGAACTAAGCTCGAGATGTTCGAGGGATATCACGTTCTTGAAAACATTAGGAATTGGACCTGGCATACTAACACTGTTGAGATTAAGAAAAGCAAGGCTGCTGCTGAAGTTTGAGAACCAAGAGATTAATGGCAAGGGAGATGTTAAGAACAAATTCCATGGGATTTCGAGGACTGTAAGAGAATTGGAACCATTGATTTCGGGTAGCAAATAAGAAGGGATTTCTGGAAGGACAACGCAGCTCAAGTGCAGTTCTTTTAAGTTAGTCATTTTGGCTACTGTTTCTAACCAATTTGTTGACAATGATAGGTTTGTAAAACTGAGATCAAGATATTCAAGCGATCGAAGATTAGAAACCCAATCAAGGCTTTTGCTGTGGCAATTAAAATTATTTTGAAGATCAAGATATAGCAAATTGGATAGGTTTCCTAGATGAGGTGTGATTAGTCCACTGAAATTAGAACTTGAAAGATTGAGATACTGTAACCTGCTGAGTGAACCAATGAACTCAGGAATAGGAACAGCCTCAAAATCATTGAAACTCAAGTCTAAGTAGGCTAAGTGCTTTAGCTGAAGTAACGAAGTGCTAATCGTACCTGTAATGGGAGGATTAAGGTCGTAATTCTCTAATGAACCACGAAGATTTAGTTGAGTGACATGATTAGTTCTGTTATGGCAATGGACTCCTCTCCATTTGCAGCAGTCTGTTTTACTACTCCAAGATGATAAGCGACCATTCGTATCGATAAGTTCGTTTTTGAAGTTGAGTAGAGCTTGTCTCTCCCCCTCTATGCACCTGATTTTACTAGCAGCCTCTGCTTTTTCTGTTGAAGGTCCTAAGAACAGAACAAGAAACAGAGGAAGAAGCTGAAAGTGCTTCATTCGAGCAATCATTTTCCGGATCATGTTTTAATAGTTTAGGATGATTTCCCTTCTTTTTTTGGATTGCTCTAGTTTATTACAGAGAACTATATCTGTGAAAAGATGAACTTTTTGAGCAGATTATTAGGGAAAAGTTGGCTTTTGTTATATAGTAAATATAGTAAGATATACTTCATTTGGACTTGTTGCTGCTGAATTTCTAACGACCCCACGAGAAAATGAAAGAAAACGACTTAGAAGAAAACCAAAGATAGAAAGTTCATCAAGTAAATGGTTATATGTACTGCGTGCTCTCCAGTAATATTGATCGATTTATATTTGGGTCGATTTTTTCCGATTCGATGGTACAGTATATGAAAACGACCCGTTTCTCTTTTTGACCTTTTCTAAAAGCAAAATACCTAACCCAACGAATAAGAAATTGCATTGAAAAAAATTGTTAAGTAAAAAACTCTCATGCGAGTTTAAATGTACTGCTCATGACATTGTTAATGCGAAGATGTTATCGTTTGGAGATGTTATTATTATTACTGAATATTGCAGGTGTTATGTAAACTTACTAGAGATCGAAGTTTCTCGTTTTACCCAGTTGATAATAAAGATAATCAACAAGAACCCTGTTTAGAGAATTAGTCTGGTCAAAACAAGAAGCCTAAGTTTATGGTCTTGGAAAATAGAATAAAATAAAACAACCCAATCAATTCAACTACCAATTTAACTGGTGCAATGTCTATTTGGGAAAGAAACAAGTGTAATACCTCCATTTGATTTAGATTGTTTTGACTTTTGACATCATAAATTATGTTTTTATTAATGATCAAAATGTTAAATAGATTATAATACAGGTAGCATCCTTTTCACTATGTCCATCTTATTTCATGCATTTTGCAAGTGTTCTACTTTTTCGAAACGTTTCCAATACGTTTCTATAATTTAACAATTCAAAATTTCAGTCCTTGCATCTTGCTTCACAATATAGATTTCCACTTTATCAGTCCATTTATAAATGGACTTTTCAGTAAGGTCATTTCCATTATTAACTCTATAAATGCCAAATCTTTCCTCAATGGGCAATTTAAGTATTTCTAGTATAAGTGCAGTAAAAGAAAGCTCAAAAGTCAAAAGTCATTTAATTGCACTTCTCCAAAATGAAATCTTGAAGTTGAGACTTATTTCAACAGTAAATGCAAACCATTAGGTCTCTAAAGCATCCAGTAAAAATGTCAAGGGTTCCATTACTGTTTGTTATGTATTCTAATCTTTATTTATGTATTGCAACTACTCTAATTCAATGTAACACAGACTTATTTCATATACAATTGCAGCAATGATTATGTACACGAACAAACCATACTTTCAACCTGTGTAACTATATACGCGCTAATGTTTAGAAATCTATATGCATATCCTTACCGGGACTGATTTAAACTTGTCGTTTCCCTGGTATAGTTCCGTTGTTGGATGGGTATTTTCTGCTTAGAACAGCGTCAACATAGAGCTTGCGAGATGTCTTTGGAACAGCGAAAACTTCTCTAACAGCAGTATTGAGGGCATCTGCGAGTTATTGCAAGAAGTTTTATGTAGGCAATTTTTCAAAATTTACTCTAGAATGATGCAGCACACAAATTCACAAAGCTGTATATAGATAAAAGATATATACTACAAGAAGTTATGGTTGCTTGGGTTTCATGGGATTCCAAGTTCTAGGACAACACAAACCATGATTCGACCTGAGACTCCCTAAGATTCAGTCATACATCATAGTCACAAATTCTGATGCTTCCAGTCGAAAGATTTTATATAAGTGAAATTGTTGTTGCAGATAGCGGAAAGCTCAACTAATCGAAAGATGACTAAGATGTAAGACATACATCATCACTTTTTGGAATCCTAATCATGATTAAGTACGTTTATAGATCACAGGAAAGATGATTTGTACCAATCAATTGCTTTCTTTATCATAATTTTCAGTTGTATCTAACTTGTGAAGCGAAGGAGGAGTAGAGAAAAAACTATAAAAATTGAAAAGGAAATGATAAAAACCTGATGATGAGCAGCTAATGTTACTTACCGGCGTAGGTTTTTCCAAAGCCCTGACAAATTGTTTGTTGTGAAGGTTTAACAGGATCAGGACATTTTCCTCCAACCAGTAATTGGTTTTGCTGAGATGGAGAGATACATGGTTGCTGCAACAACGAGTACTGGTCTTGTGAATCATTAGTACTCGTCGTGGTGAGAGCAGTTTCTTGGAAAGGTTGGTAATGAAAATAAGAGGAATTATAGCAGTTTGGAGTTGGTGAGGAGTGGATGATATTTGGTTTTACGGACTTTGTAAGAAGATTCTTATTTTCTTTCCCACGATACGAAGAAGTTTGTGTGTAAGATAGTTGGGAAGACAGTTTCTCTTGAGTTACCACACTTTCCAAATTATTTCTGATGTGAAATCTAGTATTTGATATCACTCTTTCAATTAGCACTGAATCCCTTTTAAGGATATACAGTATGTGAGGAGCTATCAGATCTTCAACTGTAATTAAGCTGTCTTCATCTGGCCAATTGATTTTATGTTCTGAATTGGTTGAATCTCCACTCTTATCCATATTTAAATTTTCAGCTTCTGAATCAGAGGTGTCATCACAGAAGGGTATAGGTGTGAGCTTCAAATCTTGCTCGAGATGGATAATTTCTAATATTTCGTCCCAAAAATCATCAAATGTAGTATCATCAACCTCAGTAGTTCCCGACTGAACCTCTTTGTTGCCAGTAAGCACCCCACTTTCTTCATAACTCTTAAAAGAGACTTCATTTTTACCAACTGGTGAACTTTTGATATCATCTAAATCTACTCTATGCCCAAGATTGCCATTTCCCTTGACGCTATCAACTGAACCTGTGAGACCATTCTCTGTTGCTGAAACGGAGCAGCTTCCTGCGGATTCTGTTCCAAATTCAGAAGAAGCACTGAAATATTGCGGGGTCTTCTGCATTAAAGATAAAACCGTGTTTTAATGTGAAGGTTCCTTTTCCGATATGAAATGCATTCTTTAGAAGTTTTTTTTCTTCTTATGTCTGGATTAGGAACTCATCAAGAAGGCAAGAAACCTATTAAGCTTAGTATAGAGCAAATAATACTATGCCACCACTACCCAATTATAAGCACAGTAAAATGACATCTAGTTGTACCTAATGTTGAAAGGATAATTAAGAGCAAAATGAGATCAAGAGGATGTGATGAAAGTAGAGTTTCTTAGTTAGTTGGGGCATCCTATCCTGAAGTCCCTAAAGGAACCTTACTCAACAATTATGCAAAGAAATGAACAGAGTGGAAACAAACCTTAATGATACTAGTTCTTTTTTTAGTGTTCAAATGGTTTCTTCATCTGTAAGAGCCAAAAGAAAAAAAATACGAATATACCTAATAAATGAAGCAATCATCAGGCATCAGAAGGAATAGATATCAAAGGGAACTCCAGAACGTGGCCAAACCTTATGCGGAGGTCGGTAAGGGTCTTTACTCTTTCTAAGTTGAAATAGAGCACTTTTTTGGATCTTTGGACCCAAAATCCCAGCACCATATCCAGATTCTTGAAGTAAACGCTGACGGACACCATCAGTTATCTCTGCAGTACATTTTAAACAAACGAACTCAAAGATTTAAAATGAAAAAAAAATCAAACAAATGGATTCATTTGAGTTAGTAATAATGTAAAAGCATTAAAGAGTTCCTCAAGAACAAAATCAACAAAATGGCTGTTTAACCAATCGAGACAAAACAACTAATTATGTG
Source organism: Verbascum thapsus (assembly GCA_963669365.1). Classification (NCBI taxonomy): domain Eukaryota; kingdom Viridiplantae; phylum Streptophyta; class Magnoliopsida; order Lamiales; family Scrophulariaceae; genus Verbascum; species Verbascum thapsus. Next base: position 1,531,334 of record OY770120.1, read on the forward strand.
AATCAACAAGCAGGAAAAAGTATTTTCTGTTGGGCTCATGTTTGTTTAAACATTAGCCTGAATTGTCTAAAAGCTCATTTAGTATTTAGATCTGTGACTAGTTTCCAATTTTGTTAACCAGTTCCCTTAGAAACTCTTAAGAACCTTGCCACGATAATGAATCTAACCAAGTAGGCAAGATCTCAAGATTTAAGTGATACTTGTTCATATGACTTTTCAATGCAAAAAGTCAATACATATGAGACTGGAATAAGGATCTTCAACATTGTGGCAATATAATTACAGTAAAATCAATATAGTTGTTCAAATGTTTGCTGAGAGATGCTTTAAGATAAAAGTCAAGGAAATAAAACTCTTACATATGGCAATCAGTAAAAGCAATTTAGAATGTAACATAAGAATGCTGAGGCAACTAGTTCGCATAACCTTTCAACAAAAAAATTCGTTAAATGAAGTTGCGAAGCAATTTCTGCTAGTTGATATACATTTAGCCAAATACCTGAATGGAAATCTCCTTTCGAGTAACTCTTTTTACTTGCACTCACCAAATGACTGTCCCAACTTTCACCGCTACTGGACGTCGATGAAGAATAAGGATATGTATTATCAGGTATCGTTTTGTGCTCTGTCGTGCTATCAGATTCCCCATTTAGTTCACTGTTTTCAGACAACGTCAATTTAAAATGAATAGAATTACAAAGGTACATTTCTTTGAGAATTTTACAAATCCAGCAACCGGAATCTCACTAGTACAGAACCTCACACGCGATTGATCAATGAAAAACCTAGTATTATGGAATTAAGAAAATACCAAAAAAATAGTAAAAATACTGCATTGTACTGAAAAAAAGGAAATTTCAATGTGTAAACAATAAGTTCCTAATATAATCTACACCAATATACAATTTTTTTAAAGTTGAATGCCTGATCAACAAATATACATCAGGCAGTTCTCCGACTTTCTAGGCTCATATAATGAAAAAATAATAATAAAACACCCGTGATTCTGTCTGTAATTAATAAATAACGATAAGAATGATACCTTAAACTCGCCAAAATTTATCAACTTTTCCACTACAAAAATTTGCTTACCGCAGAATTAACAGATCAAAGTCTGCAGGTAATTTGCCACAAACTTCCACTTCATTAAGTTCTAAGAGCAAAGCTCTCGTATACTTAAGCTTCGATTTTCCGCTTCTGCAAAGTAAAACAACCCACAAGCTTTGTTACAAAAAAAAAAAAAAAAAAAGAGATTCTCAACAAGCTTGCTTTTAGTTGAGTAAAGTCAATTATGCGATTGAATCTCACTAGTACATAACCTCACATGCGATTGATCAATGAAAAACTAGTATTCTGAAATTAAGAAAATACCGAAAAAATATTAGAAATACTGCATTTTACTGGGAAAAAAAGAAATTTCAAAGTGTAAACATAAGTTCTTAATATAAAATGTACAGAAATATACAATTTTTTTTAAAGTTGAATGCCTCATCAACAAGTATATATATATATCAGGCAGTTTGTTCCGACTTTCTAGGCTCACTATAGTGGCAGCAAAAAAAAATAAAAAATATAATAATAAAACAACCGTGACTATGTCTGTAATTAATAAATAATGATAAGAACGATACCTTAAACTAGCCACAAAAACATCAATTTATCCAGTACAAAAATTTGCTTACCGCAGAATTGACAGATCAAAGTCTCCAGGTAATTTGCCACAAACTTCCACTTCATTAAGTTCCAAAAGCAAATCTCTCGTATACTTATCCTTCGAGCTTCCACCTCTGTAAAGTAAAAAACACACAAGCTATTTTTTTTTTACAAAAAACAGAATCTCAACAAGCTAGCTTTTAGTTGAGTAAAGTCAATCATAAACTTATATTTACACATACTGCACTACATTTCTTCATCAACGTTAACCACTACCAGTGAAACAAGTCTTCAAAATACCTGCAGAGCTCATGTTCAGTTTTCTCCAAATCAAGCTGCTCTTCTAAGCTCTGACCTTCATCTTCAGTTTTCTCCAAATCAAGCGGCTCTTCTAAACTCCGATCTTCAATTTCCTCGCTCATTTCTCGATGTTCATCAACATGTTGATTCAGGAAACGAGAATTTTCGAAATGTAAACCCTAGATAATGCTCTGTTTTTACCAGAAGTAGCAATTGAAATGACGATTAGAGCAGAGCACAGAGTAGTGGAAATATGTAAAATGAAAAACCTGAGGCACATGCAGTTAGGAAGTTCTGTTACATAGCGTTGTGAGAAGAGAAGTTGATATGACGCTTTTACCCCTCACTAAAATAGCAAATATTAGATTAAGATTAAAATATAAAAGGAAAAAGAGTAAATGACAGGTCGGTCTGTAAGGTAATAAAACCTTACAGACCATTTTGAGCCATAGATTGTGATGGCAAAGTACCGGCAACCTGCCTAGCTAGTAGGTTGCTCTCTTTTATTTAAAATCAATAATCCTAACATTTAATATTTTTTTGGAGCCATGTATAATTTAAAATATTATCCTCAATTAATAGTTATAAAAATTAATAGATTCATTGAAGAAAACTTAAATTTCTCGTATGAAATTTGGATCTATCGAATAATATTCATATTTTTGAATTAAACCATATTGTCAATGTACTTCATTTATCCCCCATTGTACTTAATTAATAATACTATAATTTTGGCAAAAATATAATTATATTTTTTATTTAATATTTGAAAACTATATTAGTTTCTGTAAGTACTAACTGAAGATATATTATACATTTAAAAGTTGTTAATTTTAACAATTTATCAAATTATTCAGTCCCAACGAGTGATTCGTATGAATAATAGGTGGTCCCAATAGATAGAGACCATTGACATATCAATTTGTTAAAGTAAAAAAAAAATTGAAATTTAACTTTTCTCCCTATCATCTATATATAATTACTTGTTCATTCTTCATTATATTCATTTTCATTTGCTTAATATTACGTTGAGAAATTGAATTAAATATCATAATAATAAAGTTCTCGAGATTCACAAGAATCTTGAAAAAGAATTTGAGTTATAAAAATCTTGATTTCAATCTAATTAATATAGTATCATTTCTCAAAAATGGGATTCTATTTTTTTGTGGTGTTTTGGTTAATATAGAAATTAGGAAATATATCATTTATAAAATTAAAAACTATTGGCTACTGGCTGTCAGCTGCTAATCTTCAGTGAGGTTAGCAGCGCCGAATATAAAATTAGTTTTGTTATAGTAACCTTTGGAGTGTTTTTTTTAGCAATTAAAGTTTGATTGTTTTTAATTAATCGATAAGTACGTTCACGCGTAATATGATTTTCTTTTTCGGTTCAAATATTAGTTATAGTCTAATTTGGTCATTTAGTTACGATTAGGACACTAGAAAAAAAAGTTATAACTTATAATCATTGTAAATTGAGACATAAAAAATCGATCATTATCAGTGTATATTACAAAGTATTAAATGAATAATGTAGTCTATATCTTTTAACCAACTTGATTAGGTTTAAGAGATATATAAAAATCCACTTGATTGCCACGAGAATTTAATTTGTATTTAGGAGCATTCGGTCCTGATTAATTTATAGTATTTATTTTTTCTTAATTTTACTTTTTAATCTTTCATATAACTATTTATCATTTATCAAGCATAAGTTTATATAAACAAATACAATACATACCATATTATAGTATGTATGTATCTCACGAAGAAAAAAGAAAAAAACTTCAAAATTCTAACACAAATAGCATAAAACATGGCCAAAACATTTCTTGAATTTTCTAAACAAAAAAAGAATTATTGGATTCTAACCCAAGCCCACATTTACTTGTTCATGTACTTTGGGCCTTGTGGGAAGTATATGGGCCTGGGTAAATTTACCTTAGCCCACAGAAAGAAAGACCTATAAAATCCCCAAATTCTAGGGTTTTCACTTAGTAGCTGCTGCTTTATCTTCTTCGTTTACCTTTCTCTTCTCCTCAATCCCTCGGCAGCCATGGTACGTTTCTTCAATTCGTCTTTGCATAATCACATTGCACCCAGTTTGTGTTTGCATTATTTAGTTCTGCTTGAATTATGGTATAATTTTACTGTTGCTTTTTTATCAGATTATTTCAGAGAAGAACCGGAGAGAGATCTCTAAGTACCTCTTTCAAGGTGAGTTTGATTATTTATTCCCGTGGACTTTCGATTTAAATATGTATTGATTTACATATTTATATAGTGATTTCTGATACTTGATTTTCTGTTTTGATGTATATTCGCAGAGGGTGTGTGTTATGCGAAGAAGGATTTCAACTTAGCAAAGCATCCGGATATCGATGTTCCAAATCTGCAGGTGATTAAGCTTATGCAGAGCTTCAAATCAAAGGAATATGTGCGTGAGACCTTTGCGTGGATGCATTACTATTGGTATCTTACCAACGATGGAATTGAGTTCCTCCGCACATACCTCAACCTGCCGTCTGAAATCGTCCCCGCTACCCTGAAGAAGTCTGCCAAGCCTCTTGGCCGTCCCATGGGTGGACCCCCTGGCGACCGCCCACGGTAATTCATTGTCTTTGTTAATTGATGATGCGTGTGGACTTTACGTGGCAGTTTAGTACTAAGCGTTTCGGTAATGTAGATATTAGCGATGCTAGCATTATATTATGTTGTTAAATTATGATTGAAGACTTATAAACTCTGGTTCTTATAGTTTATGCCTCGTTTTTAATGATACGAAAAATTCACCTACACTTTCACGCTATTAGTTGGATGTGGACTTCTTGTGTTGTGCTGTTGAGATATGTCTCTGATGTTGTTTGGATAGCTTTAATTGGAAAAGGCATTCTGGAATTCTTTTAATACTTGAGAATGTATTAATCGAATATCTTTCATCTGCTATGTGAGCTAGTTTGTTACTTGTGTCCTGTTCAATGATAATACATGGGGATCTATCAGTTTCTTTTACTGCGTGGTGGTCTGGAATTTGCCATATTTTTAACTCTCGACTTGTTTCGAAGTCTTGCGCGATGCTTTTGCATGATTACTTTTGTATTTGTATACAACTATTGATTTATGTTTATTTTGGTTCATTCTCATAGTGGACCACCCAGATTTGAGGGTGATAGACCACGATTTGGTGACCGGGATGGATACCGTGGTGGGCCAAGAGGAGGGCCACCAGGTGAATTCGGTGGTGAGAAAGGTGGAGCACCAGCTGATTACCAGCCTGCCTTTAGGGTAAATTTCCGTTTCCCAGTACCAAATTTCCTATTCTACTGATAATATGTATATTTTGTGCTGTATTTTTTTCATGAATTGATCAATCATAGTTTTGAAGGACCATTTACATACTTTTGAACAATAATTTTTAATAAAAGTTGATTAAAATTGTTGCTGCCTAATGGATATCCACTAGTTAATTTACCTGTTCTACTCCTGTAGCTGAAAGTAATGAATTAACCAAGTATGTCCGCATTCATTAAAGTTGATAGCAATAACTGTTCGAATGTTTACCCTATGTCAACCCCTTTGGTTCTTTTGGGGATTTTGTTTGTGGAATAAGGTTGTTGGTTGCGAAAGAGATTCTTAAGCACCTATTTTCCCTTGAACCTTTCAGTCTGTTTGTCTGACAACACTATGTCTTTTATATATTGACCTAGTGAAAACTAATCGGAATTTGGGCTGTGGTTATATTTTGCTTAATTCCAATACTCTAGAATGCTTAAATTAAGGTTTACTTTGTTGAAATGCAGGGTGCTGGTGGTCGTCCTGGTTTTGGCCGAGGTTCTGGTGGCTTTGGTGGAGCACCTTCAAGTTAACTTCTCTAGTTCACTCTATAGTTTTTGCCATATTCTGGGATTATGATGGACCTAAAGTTATATCTTTCACTAAAACACATTCATGTACTTTGATACCTTCTACAATTTTGTTCATCTTAAATGAGAACCCTTTTTTGGCTTGTTTTCTAGCAAAACCTTCTTGGCCTGATGATTTATAAAGGGTTGTCAATTTGGGTCCATAGTCTATACATATATCTAGACCCAAACCTATCTAAGTTTTCAATGGGTTTAATGTATTATAGTTCCAATTGGGTTGACTTTAAATAATATTTGGATCAAATTATGTTTTAAATTGGGCTCAATTTGAGTCTAAATTGGGTTCAACCTATTCTCACTTAAGTCAATAATCTACATTTTATATTCTAACAATCCCTTACATTGGGTTTTTATTAGGTTCAACTATAATTTATATTTTTTAATATTGGACTCAATCCATTTTAAGCCAAATCCAATTGGACTTGACCCAAACTCAATTTATTCAACCCAATTGTCAACCCTAATTTTATATTGCTTCAATCTTTCATCTGTAAATTTTCTTGATTTCTGTATTTCTTCAACGTAAATGGGTTTTTGCTTAGCATTAGGAAAATGGTCTCCAGTTTCTTTTGTGCAAATATCTCCGCATCATCGGCCATTCAAATTCACGGTAACAAAGATCAGTAAACAATTGCGACGCAATAAATTCAAAATTTTATTTTGATTAATTCTTTTTATCTAACTTATCAAAAATTCAAATAAATATGTCGTGGTAGCTAAAATATATTATAAACCAAGATTTTTGTAATAATTAAGAGATGTTTGGAGAACTATTTCTAGCGCTATAATCAGTTTTGGTGAGATAAGCTTTTTAAGATGCACGTAATATATATACACAATGTAATTCTTATATTGTCACTTTATAATTGATGAGGAGGTTTATTAACAATTTCATGGATTATAGAAAAATGATATTGTCTACCATACTTTATATATATATTAAATTTTTTAAATTAATTAATTAGAAATATAAGAATAAGAAACATCATTTCACCTATTTGGATTACAATGGGGTGAAACCAATCTTTGATGATAGATGAAGGGGGGCACGTCTTCAAATCAGATAGCAGCTAGTCCCGCGCACGTAAACGCCTTGTAATTATTTTAGAAATTTCATCTGATATACTGTACAAACTCAAAATTTTCTGAATTTATTTAATTAATAGTTTAATTTCAATAATGTGAATTTAATTTGGCATTAGATGCCTTTACTATATATTATCATATAATAACCTTACTGCTATGTAATTGCAATTGAGGGTCAAAAGGTCAAACCAGGAACACCGGTTGACCAACTAAAACGCGGCCCCATCACCGTCACCTTCTCCGCCCATCGCCTCCGTATTACCACCTCCAATGACTGCTCTCCGATGGCTGCGAAGTATCTGAGAAAGAGACCTAACAAGCGCTCTTCATCAAACTCAAACATCACTAATCCCAACAGCAATAGTTCCATGGCGTTCTCTGCGACGACGTTTCGTTCGAAATACAGAATGGTCTCTTTACTGATTTCAGCTGTGATATTCGTGTCTGTGGTGATTCTGTTGAGCATTTCGTTTAACACGCGGAGCGCGTTTGGTTCGGAGGCGAAAACGGATCGGATTTATAGTGTTGAAGTTGTGAATGAGTTTTATCATGATCCTCATGCGTTTACTCAGGTTCGTTTCTTTTGAGTTTCGATTGAAAATTTGATTGTTAGAGATCGATTTCTTGTAAGGATTTGGATAGATTATGATAATTAGATTTGGACACAGATTAATTTTGATGCCTGAGCATTTTCTTGCAACAATTTGTATTCATTTCTATTTTTAGATTTTCTTATAATCGATTTAATTTGGGGAAGTTGTAATTAGAAGAGCTGGTGAGGAGAAAATATTTGCTGTGTGTTAGAAATTTTATTGATCTAAGGTTTGCTTTTCAGGGGCTTTTGTATGCAGGAAATGATACCCTTTTTGAATCAACCGGACTTCATGGACATGTGAGTTTTTCCCCTATTTTATCTGTTCTTTCCTGTGATCATGCATTTACGTATATTTAGATTATTGTTATAAGTTCGAATTTAACTCTATCGTAGTAGCATATTTTGAGATTAACACAAATGCGTGAGAAAGGTAGCGAATGGGACGAGCAGAATATGGTCTGCTATATTGCTTCATCAAATACAGCTTATACATTGGTATAATGGAATATCAGCTTAAAAGAGTCAGATAATAAAACTTCATTAAACTGTTAACTGCTTATAATGCTACACAAGGGCGAACATGTAAGAAATAATGAGTGGAACCTCCAGAAATAATGGTCAAATAAATCCGTAAAAAAGTATTGAGAAATCACCATGAATTGTATTGTTCGTCTCAATCTTACTCCCAAATTAGCCGTCATTAGCCCTCTCCATGAATCCCATCAACAATGATGCTCATAATCATTCTTGTTAGTCTCATATTATGCATCTTACTTGCGGAACTTGGACATAAAATTAAATTTTCCAAATTGCATCATGCTATAGGCAGCTTCATGAAGTATTTTTCTGGTATTAACGTAGGTTACTTCTGTATGAATTTGCTTTTCTTTGTCTTATTTTCTGGTATAGCCTTTACTAAATGATGCTTGTTTTCTCATCTGAAACTGCAGTCATCCGTTCGGAAGGTTGCTCTTGAAACAGGGAAGGTATTGCAGATCCAGAATTTTTTCATCTACATTTTTTATTTATCATCATTTCTGAATTTATTAATTTGACAATTTCCAAAATTTGAACAAATCATATATATAAAAAGAAAACCTTTTTGTTCTGAATTTTATATGATAGGATAACATCTGCACGATCTAGCTCGAGTTATGTTTACTTGAATAACATATGTTTCTTCTTTACAGGTTGAGGCTATTCACAACATGCAGTACTCTTACTTCGGGGAGGGTTTGACCCTTCTTGGTGACAGGTTTGTTCGGAAAACATTATCCATTTCTCTTGTCCTGTACATTAGTCGCTATAACTACAATTGTTAATTGTGACCAAATATAATCAGAACCATGGAAATTTGATTTTGAATGTCTGCACCTTTTCTGTAAGAGTTAGTCAAGTCTTAATTTAAACAGTATTTTCCTATCTCTTTATTTTATTTTGTTTTAACTGATTTTTTTATGACAGATTTATTTTAACTATATATTTTGTTTCATTTTGTCATGTGGATTTCAGAATAAGTCTCTAGCTCTAATATATTAATTCATGTACTTTTGTAGGTTGTTTCAAGTTAATTGGTTGACGGAAACTGGTTTCATATATGACCGGAATAACTTCAGCAAAGTTTGTGCTTCACCTTTTTTACCTTTCTTAGTTACTTTTCCATGCTACATTTAGTGGGCTCCAAGATGCTAGTTCATATGTCTAATTAAATGACACCGTGTCGTAGGGTTTGGCCAAACCCACTCCGTATTATAATTTCCGGAATATCCAGTAGTTTTTCTTCCTGTTGTATAGGTTTTTCAAACTCATATTCATCTCAATGTTATCTCCATTATCTTGTTAAAATCACTTAATTTCATCAACTTTTAGTTGTTCTGCATGTATTTAACAGACTCAATTTAGGTAAAAATTCTGGAATAAATGGTTGTTTATTTCTGAATATTTGTCCATCTTCTGCAGATTAAGATGTTCACTAACCGAATGCAAGATGGTTGGGGTTTGGCAACTGATGGAAAAGTTTTATTCGGAAGTGATGGAACTTCAACCTTGTATCAGATTGACCCTCAAACATTTCAAAGTTTTCATCATTCTATAATTCTCTTAATTTTAATTCTTCCAAGTCATAACTAGTCTATTAGACATAAACAAGGCGCTTTTATATGATTCTCCATATATATATATTCTAATTTCTATTTCTTTCTAAACCAATGCAGTTGTCAAAAAGCACGTTGTGAAGTACAAAGGACACGAAGTACACAACCTGAACGAACTGGAATATGTGAATGGTGAAGTATGGGCAAATGTTTGGCAGGTATCACACAAAACCTCCAACTTTACTGTTCTTCAATTCTGAATACATCTCATAATATATATATATATATGTTATCACTTTGTAGACAGACTGCATTGCGAGAATATCGAGTAAAGATGGGATTGTTCTCGGGTGGATATACCTTCCAAAACTCAGGTTCTATTTTCGGTTCTTTTAATTAGTCATTAATCACATGGGTTTTTCTTTTCATAGAATGATCAAGTTATACTTTAAAGCAAAATCAGCTGATAAGTTATTGATGTTCTTACAGGGAAGGGTTGTTAGCAGCTGGAAATGTGGTAAGAAAAACATTCACATGATGAACAGTTTATCTGAAAATCTCTATCTTTTTGGGACATGGTTTCTGTGAATCTAATTTATTTAACTTTTAAATACCAATTTACAGAGAATCGATGTTTTGAATGGCATAGCTTGGGATCAGGAAAAGGACCGTCTTTTCGGTAAGCTGTGATATCTATCAGTAAAACATATTACAATTTCGCCCGTTTATGGTGATAATTACACAATAAGTACACCTAAGATGTGTGTATATATATATATATATTCTTTTTTTATAGTGACTGGGAAGCTATGGCCAAAGCTGTATGAGATAAAGGTGAAGCCAATGAAAAGACCGTTCACCGGTGATGTCCAGAAGCTCTGTATGCCGCCGGCAGTCCATTTCAGTAAACCATAGAAGTGAAGTGATTATTATTGGAAACAATCAAATTAAAATTCAAAAGATTTACCATATGCTGTAATTACAACTTTTTATATTTTTTCTTTTTTCATAATCCAAACATAGCATCAACTTTTTGTTAGAAATATTCCACGAATGCATAAAATTTTACGCTCTACTCAAGATAATATTCGCCCTAGTGCAAATGAGTTTATAGCGAATTTGTCCCAATATACAATGGAGCTTAGTTTAAGAAGCTATTATTTATCTACGGTTTGCACTACTCGTGAGTCTTTTAATGAAGACGTTGGAAATAGTAATTGGTAATTGTAATTGGTAAAGTGGAAAGAAAGAATGCTAAATAAAGAATTGAAAGCCTCTGTTTGCGTGTTTGAAGGGGGAAAGAAAATGAAAGGCAAAAATTGAGACTTTCATTAGAAAATAATGAGTGCTCTGTTTTGTTTTCTTATTCCAAATGGGCACAAGACTTTTCCTTATTTCATACGGCACTTATAAGAAGAAATTTTAAATTAATTAAGAGATACAAATTTGTAATTTGCTTCTCGAAAAGGAGAAACGGGTCTTCCTATCTTTTTTGGTCTTTCTCTAAGTCAGTCGTTGCTTTCATTTTCTCGTGGGGTCGTTAGAAATTGAGCAGCAACAACTCCAAGTCCAAGTCCAAGTCCAAGTCAAGTATAATTTACTATAAAAAAGATCAAGTTTTCCCTAATAATTGTCTGTAATCATTCTAAACTATTAACTAAAACATGATTCCGAAAATGATTGCTCGAGCGAAGCACTTTCATCTTCTTCCTCTGTTCCTTGTTCTGTTCTTAGGACATTCTACAAAAGCTGCTAGTACAATCAGGTGCATTGAGGGGGAGAGACAAGCTCTACTCAACTTCAAAAACAAACTTATCGACAAGAATGGTCGTTTATCGTCTTGGAGTAGTAAAACCGACTGCTGCAAATGGAGAGGAATCCATTGCCATAACAGAACTAATCATGTCACTCAATTATATCTTAATTACGACATTAAGCATCGCCTTACAGGTACGATTAGCACTTCGTTACTTCAACTAAAGCACTTAGCCTACTTAGACTTGAGTTTCAATAATTTTCATAATGCCCCTATTCCTGAGTTCATTGGCTCACTCAGCAGGCTAAGATATCTCAATCTTTCAAGTTCTAATTTCAGTGGACTGATCCCTCATCATCTAGGAAACCTATCCAATTTGCTATATCTTGATCTTGGTGAAAATTTTCGTTGCCACAGCGAAAGCCTTGATTGGGTTTCTAATCTTCGATCGCTTGAATATCTTGATCTCAGTTTTACAAACCAATCATTCCTAGTTGGTTTGGTGGTGTATTTTCTGAAATGCTATACCTAAACACTTCAAACAACCAAATGAACGGTGTTTTCCCCGAGTTCTCATTCTCAATAACGGGATCCAATCGTTCAAGACTGCTTCTTTCTCGTCCCGGTGGAACAATATTGGATCTATCGGGAAATAAAGTCTCGGGTTCAATAACTTTCTTGTGCCAAGCTAGAGATTTTGAGTTATTAGACCTCTCTGATAACATGTTCTCCGGTCAGATTCCTGATTGTTTTACTAACTTTCAGGGGTTAACGCATCTCAACTTGGCAAATAATCACTTCTCTGGGAAGTTACCTCACTTATTTGGGAACCTAAGTGCCCTTTCTTTGCTTCATTTAAGAAACAATAGTTTCTCAGGAGGGTTTCCAAGATCTATGAGGAACTGTACAAACTTGATAATGATTGACCTCGGAGTAAATAGATTCACCGGAGAAATACCAGCTTGGATGGGTGATAGTTTCTCAAAGCTAACGGTTCTAATCCTACGTGCCAACCAATTCAACGGTAGCATACCTTCAAACTTATGTGATCTAACGAATATCCAAGTCTTAGACCTCTCTTTCAACAAGTTTACCGGAGCTATACCAGAGTGTATAGGTAATTACAGCGCCATTATCACAAGGAATTTTGGTTACAAGGTATCCAATTCTTGGAATGTACCACGATTCCGATTTATGTACACATATTATTCCGTAAATACCAACTCCTTCGAAAGTGCATATTTCATGTGGAAAGGAAAAGAGGTTAAGTACATAAACCATCTTGGCCTTGTGAACCTAATTGATCTTTCAAGCAACAACTTAGCAGGTGAAATACCTGCAGATATCACAAAACTAGTGGGTTTGATCGGGTTGAACATCTCAAGGAACAATTTAACCGGCTCTATTCCTCAGGACATTGGTGAGTTGAAGTATTTGAATTTTCTTGATTTATCGAGAAACCTTCTCTCAGGCGGTATCCCAACTAGTCTGTCTGAAATGAGCTCCCTAGGAATTTTGAACTTGTCTTACAACAACTTGTCTGGAAGAATTCCAAGAAGTAATCAAGCACTTACCTTTGATGCATCGTCCTATATCGAGAATTATGGCCTGTGTGGACAACCGCTCAATAAATCTTGCCCTGGAGATGAATCTCGTCCAAATCCAAGATCGGCCATTGATGGCAATGGTGAAGTGAGGAAGGGGGAATCTGAGGACGGTGAGCTTATAACGGAAGGGTTTTATATTGCTATGACATTTGGGTTTATAGTTGGATTTTGGGGGATAATAGGAACAATATTGTTTAACAAGGCATGTAGATGTGTATTTTTAAAGGTGCTAAACACTATAATGTTTTTCTTAGGGTTTTGATCTGAAGTGAAGAAAACATCTCAACTTCTCAAAGGGTGCTTTTCTTTTACATAATGAACTTATTTGTAAAAGACAATAATGTTTCTAAATTCTAATAAACAAAAAAAAAACTTTAAAATACGAGGATTGCACTTAGTGGTGTAAGTTGAGCCGAGCCGGCTCGCGAGTCGAGTTGATTCGGTTCGAACGAGCTCGACTCCAGCCCACTTGTCTCTGAAACAACCTCACGAGCTTTTTATTTTTTTTAATATATTATTATTATTTTTATTATTACATTAATTAATATATATATTAAATAATTAAAACATAAATAAAAAGTCAGCTCGGCTCGGCTCGAGTTAGGTGATTTAAAGCTCGAAGAGCTCGAGCTTGAAAAAATCACCAAGCTCGGCTCGTTTACACCTCCTAATTGCACTTACCAAGTCCTATCCATAAACTGATCCAAAAATCGAAGAATATCTAACACCAAAATCCGTAGTTCAAAAAAGCGAAAAAAAACGGAAAGCAGATAGAATAGGAAATTCACAAAAGGCCAAGTAGAGAACATAGGTGCACATGCAGGGATGGCAACGGTTCTGGGTCTACCCGAAACTAGACCTAGAACTGCCCCGGAACAGTCTCGTCGGTTCCGGTTCTTTCAATGCTAAACGGTTCCGGGTCCAACTAAACGTTTATTGGGCGGTTCCGGATTTTTTTTTGATTTCTTTTAATTAAAATTAATGGTGGATATTTTACTAAACATTAAGATCATTCAACCAACCAAAATCAATTGAAAATGTTTGTTAGGTTATTTCATTGCAAAGGAAATTAAATATCAAGTCCACAAATTGTTTAAATATTAAAACCAATTATTTTAGTGTAATAGTCCTTCGTTCTTTTATTAAATTAATGTTTGTACCAATATATTGAATTTGATTTCGACCATTTTAATGAAATTGATTTTACATAATACATAGGTCAAATCAACACATATACTAGTGCCATAAACATAAAATATACTTTCATTTGACTTATTGTAAAATCGTCCTAAGTTTTATATTATTATGTGAAACTATTACAATGTTTTGTAAAACTAATGTATTGTAAAGAAATGCAAAAACGTCCTAATTTTTTTTATTTGATGCGAAAGATATAATGAAATTACGTGTTATGTTTGTATTTAGAGATTTTTTGTTCTTAATTGCATTTTAAGCTAATTTTGTAAAGTTAATATAATTTAATATAGATTTATGAAGATATATATAAGTTCTTAATTTAATTTTTTTTCTATGGTATATCAATATAGTTTAATTTGATTGTATTTTGCTATCATATTTTGTGCTCATATAATATTTATAATGACGTTATATAAAATTATTTTCTTATATAAATTCAATGTAGATACTGATAGGCTAGGTACAAAATAAAAACAAGGCAAAAAAAATTACATGCGGATCCGGATACCCACGGGTTGGGCCCGGCGGTTCAATGAAAAATAGAGTAAGTAAATTAAGCAGCATTATGTCTTTAATACTTAATTAAGAAACAAAGTTGCTATCTTCCAGAAATGCTGCACAAGTGGATCAAAATTTGCATTTACAAATATAACTTCTAGGAATTTACATTCCTGTAAATTACACAATATAATTTATAATATAGTAGTATGATTAGATTCACACTTTATTTTTATGGGATAAATGCAAATAACCCCCACGTGAAATATTTTATTGGCTGAAAACCCCCCGTGAAAAAAATATAGGCTAAAAACCCCCTGTGAAATTTTTAAAATGCATGAAACCCCCTGTGAAAAAAATATAGCATAAAAACCCCATGTGAAATTTTCAAATTGCATGAAACCCCCTGTGAAAAAATATAGCCTAAAAACTCCCTCTAAAATTTTACCACTACAAAATATAACTACATTGAAAATTAATTGTTGGATACAGTTTAATTAATATCATAAAATTTGATTATTAGTACTATTAATTAATTTGTAAATTTGAAAATTTTAGAGGGGATTTTTAGGCTATATTTTTTTTCAACGGGGTTTCATGCAATTTGAAAATTTAACATGGGTTTTTATGCTATATTTTTTTCACAGGGGGTTTCATGCAACTTGAAAATTTTACAGGGGATTTTTAGCCTATACTTTTTTCACGGGGGTTTTCAGCCAATAAAATATTTCACGTGGGGGTTATTTGCATTTATCCCTATTTTTATTTTATTAAATAAAAATTTCTATTATTGTTTACAAAAAGTCAAAAATAATACCAAGATTATCTTTAATACTATTGTTTAAAAAGATTACCAAAATGGTATTAAAAAAAAAGAAGAAGAAAAAAGAAGTATCATTGTTTCCCGCCACTTCATGTGATTCAGTCGGTTATCTACAGTTTTAAATTCCAAGAAGAAGAGTCATTGTTAAACTCAACAACTAAGTCCAATATATTTTTCTTTTTCTCAAACAAATTCAATACATAATCATCTCTTCTAAATCTATAATTAATCGAAAATTCTTTAATGACAAACCATCATGACAACATTCAATGCTTCATCGATCAAGCAAAAGCTCTCAAATCCCACATCCATTCTGGGCATCAAACTATGGGTTGTAATAATCATATGCCTAGTTTTATTCCTCCTACTTGTCTTCATCTCCACTCTTGCGTTCTTACAGTGGAAACGCAGAAGAAACAACATGAAACGACCACCAAACCTCGTACCCTCGAAAAATCCCGGTGGTAAATTCTGCGGCAATTGTTCCATGGATCGAAGGCTGTTATCCCGAGACAGATATGACTTAGAGATGAACAATATCGAGAACAACTGTGACGATCATAATGATCATATCGAGATTAAATCTGTGATCACTAACGTGGAGTACGTGGGGTCGTTGAATGTGGGATCCACGATCCGGTACACGTCATCGGAGATCGAGGCGGCCACAAACGGATTGGCGTACGAGAATGTGATTGGGGCTGGAGATTATGGAGTGGTTTATCATGGCTATTTGATTGATCACACTCAAGTTAGTAGGATATTGTGTTGAAGGAAGATATAGGTAAAAATCTCTTCTTTATCTTACTGTTAGAACTTGTATTTTCTCTCTCATAGTAGTTAGGTTTGGTTATATCTGTTGGTTAGTTTGGTTAGTTAGGTTTCCTCACATTCATCTATATAAAGGGAACCGTAAGCTCTCATCTTTGTATTCATTGATCATTATTCTTTTGATATCAAATAAATCAATATGTTTTCTCTAGTTTTAACATCTAGAGCGAGGTCTTTCTCGTCATTGAAAGATCCTTTGAAGCCCTTCATATCTTCAAAACCCTACCTGCAGATTTTTTCGCATTTCTTGAAGATATTCAAATCTTCAACATACAATCTGCAGATTTCTTCATTTCTTCATCTGAAGATTCATCGATTCTTGAAGACATTCAAATCCTCAACATACAATCTGCAGATTTCTTCACCCAATCGTTTGAAGATTCATATTATCTTCATATTTTCTACTGTTTTTCTTCTTGAAGATCCGTCTGTTCCATCACAATGACAAGCGAGCAATCTTCTTCCACCACCACCGCTACAACCGTCATGACATTCGATATTAACGATCCATTGTATGTACATCCTTCAGACACTCCTGGACTTCATCTCGTTCCTCATGAATTGACAGGATCGGAAAATTATGGAATCTGGTGCAAGGCAATAAAATTAGCCCTAAATTCAAAGGGAAAGATCGGTTTCATAACCGGATCATGCAAGAAACCGCAACCAGATTCACCTCTTATCCTACAATGGGAAAAATGTAACTCATTGGTGTTATCTTTCTTGGATCCTAAAGTGTGTGAGCAAAGATATCTACAATGGCTTAGTTTATTGCGAAATTGCTGCGGATGCATGGAGAGATTTGGAAGAGCAATTCAGTAAAACCAACAGAGCAAGGATTTTTGCCCTTTTTAAAGAAATCAATTCACATGTGCAAGGATCCTCTACCATCACTGGTTACTACTCACGATTAAGGCACATGTGGGAAGAATATGATTCCCTATTGAATCTACCAAATTGTCATTGTGATGCCTCCAAGAAATATTCAGATTATATCCAAGATCACAAATTAATGCAATTTCTAATGGGGCTCAATGATTCCTATTCCGCACCACGATCACAAGTTTTGATCATGATTCCGACACCTTCTCATAAGCAAGCCTATTCGATGGCATGCAATGAAGAATCACAACGCAATATCACCTCCTCAAGCTCTAATAATGCATCTCAAGCCCCTATCAGCTTCTACTCCAATACTCAAGAAGATAAAAAACCCACCATCACCTGTGAACATTGCGGCATTCTGGGACATTCAAAGGACAAATGCTTCAAACTCGTGGGTTATCCACCAAGCAGAGGTAGAGGACGAGGCCGATCGGGTGGCAATAGAGGAAGGGGGAGATCTTACAACTCGAATCAAGCTCAACAAACCACTTATGACAACAATGACTCTACTGTCAATAATCAACCTGCACTTTTCACCAACAAGCAATATCAACAAATTCTCCAATTGCTTCAATCTGATACGAACAGTGGGAATCTATCCACTAATGGTCTTGGTGCAGGAAATAGTTCCAACATTGCTAATAATACGACGATCAGACACGACAATATCCAATCCAATCAGTCTGGTACATTTCATAACTATTTTGCTCTATCTAGCTCTTTATTTACTCAAGATTGGATCATCGACAGTGGTGCAAATCACCACATGACTCACAACAGTAATCTTTATGATGATTCTGCACAAAACACACCTGCACATACTTCAGTCCAATTGCCTACAGGAAATGTTTCCAATGTTAGGAAGATAGGAAACATTACATTACACAATGGCATGACTCTTAACAATGTGCTTTATGTTCCTAGCTTTCAATACAATTT
This sequence comes from Verbascum thapsus, assembly GCA_963669365.1. Lineage (NCBI taxonomy): Eukaryota > Viridiplantae > Streptophyta > Magnoliopsida > Lamiales > Scrophulariaceae > Verbascum > Verbascum thapsus. The sequence continues at coordinate 1,549,523 of OY770120.1, forward strand.
ATTATCTGTGGCAAAATTCACACAAGACAATCATTGTCTTGTGACCTTTTATCCTCACTTTTGCCTCTTTCAGGACCTCTGGACTGGCAAGATAAAATGGATTGGTAAGAACAGGAATGGACTCTATTTTCTGCAAGCTCTATCTGCACATTCAAACTTGCATGACCTGTCAAACTCTATTTTTCATAATGATAGAATTTTGTCTTCCAATATTGGACAATATTGTACAATTTTTTTGAATAAAGATTCCATTCTTGCTAAATGTCCCAGCAACTTACCTGTTACTTGTTTATCTTCTACTGATTCTAATCTTTGGCACTTAAGAATGGGGCACATTTCATTCCAAAGACTACAGTTTTTACCACACATAGGTCACACTCTTAAAGCTAATAAACTGATATGCCCAATTTGTCCCATGGCTAAACACATTAGAACTACTTTCCCTTCTAGTACTCATACTACAAAAAGGATTTTTGAACTTATCCACATGGATATATGGGGGCCATACAAGACTGCCACCTATGACAATTATAAGTATTTCCTTACAATTGTAGATGATTTTTCAAGAGGGACATGGGGATTTCTCATGAAGAACAAATCAGATGTTTTTTTTTTTTTTTTGGAATAATAAGTTTGTGTTTTTTCATATATCAATCAAGCTGTACAAGTGTATTGGCCTTCACCGCATTCAGTCCATTCTACCAAATTTACAATAAATCGTCACAAAAATGCTATCAACTATTTCTTTCGGTCGTCGATTTTCGTTTTAAAAAATTCTTCGGTTTCTTTCTTGCCAGACGCCATACACAACACTTGCAAATAGACATCTCTTCATATTACTCAAATACGTCTTCCCCATACTTATTCGACCAACCCATGTTATTACCTCGTCCCATTGCCTTTTCCTGCATACAATCCCAATCCTCCCCCAACATTGTGTCAGTATTTCCCCAGCAAAGTCACATTGAAAAAAGAGGTGGTTTCGTGATTCTTGCCCGTTTTTGCAAAGCACGCATTCCTCATCAATATTTGCATTCCATTTACTAAGTCTATCTTTTGTTTTAAGGCGATTGAGGCTAGCAAACCACACCATGATTCTATGTCTCGCAATGGGCCCTTCCCCCATACAACTTTTTTCCATCTCACACAATCTTGATGTTCCGTGATGTGCTCGTATGCTTTTCGGATAGAGAATTCCCCCATTTTCCATTGGTTTAGCACAACGTTAACGGCATCCAGACATCTTGTTCGAATCCCTAATAGTCTTTTTCCAAAACCAGGAATCATTACTTCTTACCTGCACTGTCCAAATGCTTTGCGTTTTCAGGTAATATGCATCAACCCATCTGATCCATAAAGTGTCAGCCTTCTGCGCAATATTCCAGACTACCTTGAACAATGCCGCCATGTTCCATTGTTCGATTGAGATAAAACCCAAGCCACCTTCCTCTTTTGGTTGACATACATCTTTCCAGCTAACTGTTGCGCTACATTTACCAGCTGTTTTCCCACTCCAAAAAAAACGACGACACATCCCATCAATTTCCTGAATAACCTTGATAGGCAAGGGGAAAATCTGAGCCCAGTACATTTGAACGCCAAACAGGACGGCCTTAATCAGTAGGGCTCTCCCAGCCATCGAAAGAAACCGTGTTGTCCACGATTGTATTCTACTCATGATCTTATCGATCAAATGTTGACAATTTTTCACAGTAAGTCTGGCCGAAACCAATGGTACCCCGAGGTACCGCATTGACAATTCCCCTTCCACAAAGCCCTTGTCCCTAAGGATTGCCTCATTTTCCTCTTGTGACACTCCTCCAAAAATAATTTGGCTCTTTCAAATCAGATGTTTTACCTTATTGAGAATTTCTTTTCCTATGTAAAAACTCAATTCAATAAGGATATTCAAATCATCAGGAGTGATAGAGCATGGGATTTTTTCAAAAGCTCTTGTACTTCCTTCTTTCAGTCCAAAGGTGTTATACACCAAAGCTCCATTCCTTACACACCTCAACAAAATGGATTGGTTGAACGAAAACATCGACACATCCTTGATGTCTCTAGAGCTTTAATGTTTCAGTCACACATACCTTTAATATTCTGGGGTGATTGTATTCAAACGGCTATTTACTTAATAAATAGAACCCCTACACCTCTATTATGTGGTAAGACACCTTTTGACATTCTTTTTCAGAAAAGTCCCAACATTAGCCATTTGAGAGTATTTGGCTGTTTGTGCTATGCAAAGGTCTTACCAAACACAGACAAATTTTCCTCCAGGTCCAAGACATGTGTTTTAATGGGATATTCTACCACACAGAAAGGATATAAACTTCTAGATATGAGTACCAATACTATGTTTATATCAAGAGATGTTATTTTCCACGAATCCATATTCCCTTTCAGTGTTGTAAATTCACAATCTGATGATTCTTATCTTGTTCCTGATTCTGAAGTTTTCTATGAGGATTTGATATTACCTTTTCAGCCTCCTGCAGCTGAGTCTGAATCTGATCACATTGTTTTTGGTGATTCTGACAATGCACTTTTGGATAATGTGGCTGCTCAACCAAGAAGGTCTGAGAGGGTATCGCACAAACCCTTCTGGACCAAAGATTATACTTGTCCAACCCTTGACTCTCATAATAACTATGCCAATTATCCTTTATCTTCTTATGTCTCATATTCTCATTTATCTCCTTCATATCAATCTTTTATCTGTTCACTCTCTGATGTGCAAGAACCTAACTCCTATTCTGAGGCAATCAAAGATAAGCGTTGGCTAGAAGCAATGCAGAATGAAATCGATGCTTTAGACATGAATAAGACATGGAGTATTACTGAATTACCCCCAGGTAAAAAGGCCATTGGCTGCAAAAGGGTATATAAGGTTAAGCTGAAATCTGATGGTTCACTTGAACGGTTCAAAGCTCGATTGGTAGCTAAGGGCTACAATCAAAAGGAAGGGTTAGACTACAACGAAACTTTTAGCCCGGTTATTAAGATAGTTACCGTTCGAATTGTGCTTGCTTTGGCTTCCATTTCTAACTGGCCTCTCTTCCAACTTGACGTTACAAACGCCTTTCTTCAAGGAGATCTTTCCGAAGAAGTCTACATGACCATTCCCGAGGGATTTTCCAATCAGGGGGAGTCCAACAAAGTGTGTAGATTGCATAAATCACTATATGGGTTAAAGCAAGCATCGAGGCAATGGAATGCCAAATTTACGGATGCTTTGATTACGGCTGGCTATACACAATCAAAACACGATTATTCGCTTTTCACAAAATTTTTCGATTCTGACATTGTTGTGCTTTTATTATATGTAGATGACATAATCATTACAGGAAACAACATAGCAAGGATCAACGAATTAAAGTCGTATTTGCAGAATACTTTTTGTATAAAGGATCTAGGAGACTTGAAGTTTTTCATTGGCATTGAAATAGCTCGATCCAAGGAGGGTATCTGTTTACATCAGAGGAAATATATTCTAGATTTATTGAAAGAAGCAGGTCTCACAGGCTGCAAACCGGTGGATACTCCCATTGAACAAAATCTCAAGCTAACAACTACCGAATACGATCAGGGAATACAGGCTGCTAGTAGCGATCCTCTCCTTACTAATGTCAGTGAGTATCAAAGGTTGATTGGGAAGCTTATTTACTTGGGAATGACACGTCCGGATATCAGCTATCCAGTGCATTTACTGTCACAATTCATGCACAATCCTAAAGAATCACACATGCAGGCAGCTATTAGGGTTTTAAGGTATTTGAAGGGAACTGCTGGTCTTGGAATATTCTTACCCTCTACGAGTAAATTGGATGTTGTCACGTATTGTGATGCCGATTGGGCATCCTGTATGATGACTCGAAAGTCATTATCTGGTTTCTTCATACAAATTGGACAATCGCTGGTTTCCTGGAAGACAAAGAAGCAGCAAACCATTTCAAGGTCATCGTGCGAAGCGGAATATAGATCAATTGCCAATGCGTCTTGTGAAGTTATTTGGATCATTAGAATATTGAAGGATTTGGGGGTTACTCTTAGTGAACCAGTACGCATATTCAGTGATAGCAAAAGTGCATTAAGCATTGCAAGCAATCCGGTGTTCCACGAAAGAACAAAGCATATCGAGGTCGACTGTCATATGATACGAGATTTGATTCAAAAAGGGATTGTTACAACCTCATACATTCAATCTAAAGACCAACCTGCAGATTTGCTTACTAAAGGTTTGGGAAGAGATCAACACAAATATCTTATATCCAAGTTTGGTTTAATTAACATTTTTAAGGACCAAACTTGAGGGGGAGTGTTAGAACTTGTATTTTCTCTCTCATAGTAGTTTGGTTTGGTTATATCTGTTGGTTAGTTTGGTTAGTTAGGTTTCCTCACATTCATCTATATAAAGGGAACTGTAAGCTCTCATCTTTGTATTCATTGATCATTATTCTTTTGATATCAAATAAATCAATATGTTTTCTCTAGTTTTAACACTTACTTATTGTTCATAAGTTTAAACTAAGTACATAATCAGATCATAATTCAAAATCTTTTATCTTATGTTCATTTTATTAGGATTCTTGTTTACGAATATATCGAAAATGGCAGTCTTAAGCATTGGCTTCATCGATGCACAGCCGAAATTAGCCCCCTAACGTGGCAAATTCGAATGAAGATAATCATAGGAATCGCAAAAGGGTATCGAAATTTTTAATCTGAATTTATTTGCCCTGTTTTATTAATGCAAACTTAAGTTTGATCCAATTTTTCAGTTTAGCTTATCTTCATGAGGATACCGAGCCTGCATTTGTTCATCGAAATTTGAAATCGAGCAATATACTTCTCGATCAAGATTGGAATCCAAAGATTTCTGATTTTGGGATCAATCGATTCTTAGGCCCTGAGTGGAATCGTGCCACAGATCATCCAAAAGGAATGTCGGGGTAAGTTACGTATATGAACAATTACATGCATACCCCTAATTTATCGAGTAATTATCACAAGCCCCATGAGTTTCTGCAAATTACAAAGACAGCCCTTGTTTTTAAATGCTGGTAACTGCACTTTTATTTACAAGGGGTGAAATTGTAATTTGCTTTTACTGATAAGGGTGTTTTTGACAATCAGAGTCGTTTATATATACTAGTAAAATGCACGTGCATTCGCACGTGAAAATTGGTCTTATATAGTGATATAATTATAAGTATCCAAAAGTAATTATGAAATAATACTAAACTTTTAAACAATTCATCTATTGAAATATTGTAATTCATTTTAATTAATTTGATAAAATAACATAGTTAACATCATGTAAAAACTGAGTTTATATTTAATTAATTTTTAAATATTTAGTCAATATTACTGTTTAAACATGCTATATATCATCATTTCAAATATAATATACAATATGGTCATGAATATGGATATTTTATTTATAACATTAAATATTTTTTACTATAGCTAATTATAAGAAAACTTAGGTATCATTTATACGTTCTTTCCCAATAAAAATCTTTACTTGTTACTTAAAATACGAAATACTTTTGCATAACCAAATTTAGGAGTTTTTTGCCTATTAAAATTTTAGATTGCCAATTTTCTCAATTAATTTTAAAATAAATTACTAAAACATTTCTAATATATAGTTTGTAAGTAAATGAGGAATGTAAGTATTTTCAATCTCAACTATCATTTTTATAATCTTTGGAAAAAAAGTTGAAATTAATACTTTATTGGACTAAATTATCCTCGATTTAGATCGAATATAAATCGTAATATTTTGAACTTTTTAATTTGATAAATTGTATAATACAAATTTTAATTGCTAATCTAAAGTATTATGAATGTTGTTATATAAGTATTGAGGATAATTTAAAAGGAGTTAGCGGAAATAAAAAGTTTCAGTTTTCACTAACTTTTTATAACATTAATTACTTGAAGTATTATAAAAGGTTTGTATCCTTAGAACATTTTATATAGAAGTTCGTTGTACAATTGAAAAAATATATGAAATTAAATATTATTAAAGACTCAAAAAGCTAAGGTATAGATTTTATTTAAAGCATTGTCAAAAAAAAACATTACTAAAGACTTAAAAGAGATAAAATATAACCAAATAACAATTGTTTTTACTAATTTTCATATGTTAAACTAACATGCATATTTTATATTTTAACTTTATATAGAAAAATTAAAATAAAATAAAATTTTGAATTTGTTATTGATGATATTAATATCATTTTATGTCTCTATATAATTATTTAATTAAATATTATTCAAATTCTTATGAAAATAATATATTTTGAGTTACACTTCATTAATTCGAAGGAAGAGATGCATTTTAGTTAAATTAATGGATGGTGTAGCAATAAAAAAATCTTTTCACATGGATTATCAATATCTTTAAAGTTTCTTAAAAGTTAAAAAAGATGAAATATTTTTAAATTTCTAATTGATCATTAACTATGACTTTTAAATTTTTAGCAATTTTCTCATATGAATAAAACTTATGTACTTTTCTCATGTAATTCATTATAGTCATAGCGAAACTATACATTTTATCATCACATGTATAAAGAATTTATTTTTATATTCTATATTTTACTCTTTTGCAATTTAGATATAAAAATACATAAGGATGCTTGAAGAAACTAATTCATCAATGTAGTTATTAGAATTCATATTAATTAAATTTTATATGATCAATTAAAATTCTTTATATCTTTTTTGAGTTTTCTTTAAAGAAGTGATTGCAACTCTATATTATATCATTTACAAAATAATATTTAATACAAGTATGCACATTAATATTTTACTATAAACTATTACAAACTTACACCATCTATTGCAATCTACCATATAGGTAGAGAAATGAATCGGCGCGCACGACTGAGATTCAAACCCATAACTAAGAGTATGGAGTCTTAACACTTGACCAACTTGGCTAGACATCATCGGCTTTATCTTTCTTATTTGTTGTACTTACCAGAATATGATATATATATATATATATATATTACTATTATTTTTAATTATTTTTAATCCATATCCCTCCAAGAAATCAATCTTGAACTTTTCTGCACACAAAGTGCACCACTTTCTAGAAATTCTGAAGCAGAACCCATGGCATAATTTTGATTATTGACATTTTTTTTTTATCTTGGATAATATAGATTCGTAGTGCGATACAATACAAATCATCGAATCCAAACTATTGCTAAGTTATTTTCTATATTGGATAAAGAAATTATAGAATGATCCTAATACCTAATATATTCGTAATTATAATGAATTGGCATATGTTCTTTATTTATAATCCTAGTATAACTATCTATACATCTTCTTGGTGTAAATTCAAACTTAATTTAATGACTCTTTTACCATTAAAAATTTAATTATATTGAATTATTTTATCTACATAAAATATTTTAAAAATCAACTCATAATTTTACAATAAAATAGAATAGAAAAGTATAAACTATTTTAACAAAAACGAGTTATTTGTTATATTACATATACTTATACTTTAATGTTAACTTTTTCTATTAAATATTATATATTTTATATAAGTAATATAAATTTACCTGGTGCTAATTAGCTTGTTATATTTGTGAAAGATCGAATTTAAAAGTTATTGTTTTATTATAATAGTAAATTTGTGTAATATCATATAAGTATTATATTATGTGATATAACAGAACAAATATAGTCTAATAATTCATATAGTAACTTGTGTGTGGCAAAATCGTAACTATATGTTCAGGTTTAAAATATTAATTCATTATTATGGATACATTGTACTTAATGATGTGGTGGGGTTGCATATGTGGGTCCTCGTATTATGTCTCATGTAATTGAGTTTTCTTAATTAAAATTTAATGCTTTGAATTTATATAAAAGTTCTAGTTTATTTTATTGACATGAAGCTAAAATGCTATTCTAAATCGTTTTATATAGACGTAAAACGAAATACAAATAATTGGTTTAGTAACTTTAAGTAATATAGTATTACACAATATACATTAAAAAATTGGATCTAGTATTAAGATTGTAATAATATATTATTTTGAATTTGTGGTTTTAATATGCAAGTGTTTTTATTTATAATAAAAATAGATTACTGTTGTAAAGAACATAAGCTTCTTTTTTGTTGTACTCATAAAAAAATTAGTATATATTTTTAGTTGTATTACTTTGTATAAGATTTTTATATAATATTTTAACTGTAGAAGATAATTTATTTATATTATTTTTACTAACTGATATTTAATTATTTTATGGATTCGAATTTGAAAATTATAAATTAAGAAAAAAGACAAAAAAATTATTTAGAATTTGAAGTTGATGAATTAATATCAATGGTCAAGTGTCAAAATGATCAATCCACGAAAGTTGTGAAGTTCTAAAACCAAAATAACGATATTATTTTGTGATTCAACAAATTCCTTTTGGCCTCTAAGGCTCTACTAAAAATAATATTTTTTCACAATTTATAGCCCTGTCACAAACGATGTTATAATTTTAGTTATATTTGAAAATGTTATATTAAACAGTTTAGAATATATGTTTAATTTAATGTAATTATCTATATGTGATTGTAAAGTAACAATTATCTTATACATAAAAAAATATAATTATCTTATAACAACTTTTATATTCAATAATTAAGTATAATCAATTGGAAGACGTAAACATATTGACGATGAACTACAATAATGATTAATAGTCATGATAAAAAAATAAAATGTTAAATTAAAGATATGCTTATAAAATAAATTCTTCAAATTGAACATTATACTTACGATCGTGAACATATGATTTTGACATACTCATAACATATTAAAGAACACTTGGAACTTTTGAATTGTTTAATGAGACGATGTTCTTTATAAATTGAAAAGTCACAATGTGCTAGAGACTCATCTCATTGAAGTGATTGCTATTGGCTATATAGTTTACACTAAGATTCTAAATTATTTGTCAAGTTCATACTATTTTCTTTGAAATTACACATCTAGCCTCGAAAGAAATGCAAAACTTTCTTTTAATACCCTCAATGCTACGCCTGCGTTTTACTTTAACATCCAAAATAACCCCTCATTTATTGAAAGTCATACACCTGTTTTTTTATATTATTTGATTTAACAAATATGATTGAGGACGTAGTATATAGTTAATATGTGGAATGTGACCCCACACACCTTATTCTGTTATATTATAGATTGGTTTGCATATGAGTTTTTATTCAAAATGTTGCTTTGTTTCCATTATATGTTTTGTGAACTTTCATTCCATATTTGTAACTTTTCGTAGGCTTTGAAGAGTATTGACACTATAGTACAATCTGCGAAGTACGAAGCATTTTTAGTGAAAGGAAAAAATAACTCTAATATTTGTGTATATATGAAGAATACGAGCTAGTACGACAAGGAATATGATAGTTTTAAGTGAGCTTGCCTTGGAGCTTTGAAACAATATTACGAGGTGTCTTGGAGCCAAAATAAGGGAAAATGGAGTATATATAGAGAGACAAGATATGACTATTAAATATATTTTCATTAAATTTTACTTAATATATATATTGAATATATTTGTTAAGCATAATATAAATATATACATTGAATATATTTAATAAGTATTAATTTCAAGCTCATACATATTCTTTTGATAATAATAATAATTTTAATTTAAAATTAAATTTTACTTAATATATATACATAGAATATGTTTGTTAAGCATAAATTAAATATATACATTGAATATATTTACTAAGTATTAATTTCAAGTTCATGCATATTCTTTTGATAATAATAATAATAATCTTAATCTAAAATTTAATTTTACTTAATATATATACATAGAATATATTTGTTAAGCATAAATTAAATATATACGTTGAACATATTTAGTAATTATTAATTTCAAGTTCATGCACATTTATTGGATAATAATAATAATAATTTTTGTTTAATTTAATTTGAGAATAATATTAATTTATTATTGTAATGTTATTTTGGTCTTAATAAAAAAATTAAGAAATGTAAATCATCATAAGTGATTCATACCTTTTGAATATATTTAATAAGTATTAATTTCAAGTTCATGCATATTCTTTTGATAATAATAATAATTTTAATTTAAAATTAAATTTTACTTAATATATATACATAGAATATATTTGTTAAGCATAAATTAAATATATACGTTGAATATATTTACTAAGTATTAATTTCAAGTTTATGCATATTGTTTTGATAATAATAATAATTTTAATTTAAAATTAAATTTTACTTAATATATACATATAATATATTTGTTAAGCATAAATTAAATATGTTGAATATATTTAATAAGTATTAATTTCAAGTTCATGCACATTTATTGGATAATAATAATAATAATAATTTTTGTTCAATTTAATTTGAGAATAATATTAATTTATTATTGTAGGGTTATTTTGGTCTTAATAAAAAATTTAAGAAATGTAAATCATCATAAGTTATTCATACTTTTATAATAATTATAGATATAGATATAGATATAGATATAGATATTGAAATAAAATTTAACACAATTACTATTTTGTTTAAATTATTTTCATTAAACTAACTAACAACTAAGCTCAACAACCTTGGTTTTATAATGAAGTATTTACGACATTAAAGAATGTAGAAGACGGCGAGATAAAAAGCGAATGAACTAAATCACAAATATAACAATTTGAATTTACTTGATTACACTTAGAAGATTACAATAAACAAAATAACCAAAAAGATACAAAAATATAACAATCAATGTAAATAAAATGGGTTATACATAGAAATAGCGACAACCACTAATAAGCCTCCACCAATCTCTCGTTGATGGCATTTGAATGATGATTTTTTAATACTTGAAAATCGAAAATGATAACCCATCACCTCAACATGTTTTTTAGCCATATTGCATTGCCCATCCGTCTGCTTATTTTCATTTGGCACGTACCCATAAGAATTATAAAAGAAAATTTTGGTTAACACATCATTTAGAAGGTTGGTTATGGTGGTGTGCCTTACACTAACAATGCAAATAAAGTATATATAAGAGATTTTGGAATTGAATAATTATTATTCATAGAAATAAGTTTATCTAGTATTAAATTTTATTTGGTACATACATTGAACAATCTTGTGAACTTTAATATCAAGTTATGAACATTCAACAATAATAAATATATTTTAATAGAGGATAATGTTAAGTTTCCAAATCACTGAATATATACAATGAACTAATTAAATCATTTGTTTCAATGAACTAACCTTAAGTTTTAAGAGAATATTAATTACAGGTATAATAAATTACTCAACTGACCTTACTTTTTTTCAAGTATAATATTCATACAAGGGTATTTTAGACTCTTCAAAAAAGTTAAGAAATGTAAATCACTCTCTTAAGACTCATACTTTTATAATAGTTATAGATTATACACTTTCGTATAATATGTAATGTTTAAGAAATTTTATTTAGATAGATCTAACTAATTTTCATTGGATATTTAGGTACATTGCTCCAGAATACGATATGACTCGGGTTTCTAACGAAAAGAGCGATGTTTACAGCTTTGCTATACTTATAATGGAGATTGTATCTGGAAAACCTTCAACGGCATCAACTATTAACGAAATAGAGGTTTAAGATTTCTCGATAAACCCTTTTTTTGTTATATTCTTCGATAAAATGGGTGACATTTTGAACGAAAAAAACTTTTTTTTTTTACAGGAATATCTGGTTGATTGGATTAAATCCATGGTATCAGAGAAAAATTTCGAGCTCATACTCGACCCAAAGTTGCCCGAACTGTCCAAGACGAAAGAACTTATGAGAGTTTTACTTATTGCTCTTCGTTGTGTGGATTTTGAGGTCGAAAATCGGCCTAAAATGGGACAAATCATCCATATGTTGGAGCCTCGTGATTTGCTACTTAACGATGTAAGAAGGGTTCTTTTTCCAGCATTTCGTTCGGGTTGAATGTTTGTAATTTATACGTCGATTTGAAGTTTCGATAAAAACGTATTCATTTTGTTTATCCTTACTGCAGGAAAATGTGATTTAAGAGACAGACTTCTAGGCAAATTACTTCAATGAAGATCAGCTTGTCTTAGGTTTCATACATTTATTACATTCTTTTTGTAGTTCTTTTTCAGACAGAACAACTTGAGTTTTGATATTTTGTAAAACTAGGAAAGTACACGTGCAAATGCAAGTGAATTTTTTGAATTTATTGAAATAATTATATAATCTAAATACTTGATGCACCAACGAACTTTTGTTCCAAACTCGTTAGACTCTCAATCTATTTTGGGTAGTACTCGTACTTAATCATAAAAGAATTATGTATGTACAATATGCATAATACTTTCCTTCACTACACATCCCACCTAATGTTCTCGTCATTATTGTCGAGCATCCACTAAATCACTATAAAATAAATTGGATAGGTAGTCATTTTTTAATAACAAAGAAAATCTGCAGCCGCTACACTTAGGGTGCATGCTGGGTAAACATTGCAAGGAAAAGTTACTCTAGAATTCCATTTATATTTCTACCGAGAGTCAAAGGGAAGCTAAGTTTACTACATACATAAAAGCACAATATCCTATTAATATGAGTATTAAGTATCGAGAAACATAACCATATAAATATTAAAACTATTTATATACTTATTACAAATAGTACATCTGCATTAAGCTTATTTTTCAGTGCTCCAGTCTACTTCTAAACTCTATGTAATGTTCTATCAACTTATGTATTTTTTTTTTGATGACAAGGGAAACCCGCAGCCGCTACCGTGAGGTACGCACAGTGCTCCAGTCTACTTCTAAACTCTTTGTAAACTCTATGTAATGTTCTATCAACTTATGTATATTTTTTTGATGACAAGGGAAACCCGCAGCCGCTACCGTGAGGTACGCACAGTGCTCCAGTCTACTTCTAAGCTCTTTGTAATGTTCTGTCAACTTATGTATATTTTTTTTATGACAAGGAAAATCCGCAGCCGCTACTGTGAGGTGCGCACTGGGTAAACTCGCGCTTGTGTAATAGCCTGCAAACCACACAAGAGAAATTAATCAGCTTAGGTTGCCCATAGATGACAGGCTCTCACAGTAGAGAAGGCAAATATGCATTCCCCCATTAGGAATCGAACCCGTGACCAGGGCCAAAACATTCACATGCCCTTACCAACTCTACTGGGGGTTGCACCCATCAACTTATGTATTTATCTGAATAGCTTGTGCCATCGTTTCTACCTTGAGTTGCGAAGTTCATTAATCCACAATATTAGTTCTTGTTGCAATTGGGAAATAAATGGTTTTATAATGATAATTTTAAATAAAAACCTTAAGTTAATCAAATTAAATATAATAAAAACCTTAATTTAATCAAATCAAATAAATAGATAATCCAACACATACATATCAAAAATAAAATCACAAAATTATAGGAGACTTATAAATTCAATATAGAATATTATAATAATGACTTCATCTTATCTTTTTCTATTCTTGTTTTTCAGAATAAAACGTGGCTTCAACATAATAAAAAATTACATGTTAGTACAACAACATCCGACAAGGTGAATATTTGGGACAAACATAGATACAATCATGAACTATAAAAAATTGTAAAGGCAAAGCCACTTTTGAAAATAGAATGTAAAAATTATGTGAGCTATATCTATTAGTAAATATTTGAAAATTGAACAATTATGATTCACAATAGTAGTTTAATTTAATATTATTATTTTTAGGCTCATGCACATTTATTTTATATAATTTTTATTATTCTTCCATGAGATGATAATATTAAGTTTTTACTATTGAATTATTTTACTCTAAACATTTAAAAATAGTAAATCATCTCATATCTATCTATACAGTATAACACGATTTATTAACAAATAACAATATTATTTTTTACATAGGTTGAACATGTATAATTGGATCAAGCTTGAAATAACTCGAACTCGATTTAGCATGTTTAACCCGATGATCAACCTTTGCCAGAATGCACATTGCACAAACAAAGTAAATTTATTGAGGAAATTGTTTATTTAAAAATTTAATTAAGTAAAACATGATTAAAGAAAAGATTGCCCTAAATATTATATTTATTGAAATAAGTTTTATTCTACCAAAAAATTAAAATAAATTATAAGTACGAGTTAGAGCTGGAGCTGGGTTTTAACAATGACAACTTTCTGTAACATTAATTTAATGAAATAAACATAACACGATGTTAATATTATAAATAAGATAATTAAATTTAAAATAGTATTACATAATTTTTTATGATCACTATTAGCACATTAAAATAAATTATTTTAATGAGCTCGTTTTATTCTCAAATAGTGTACGATGCTAACTATCTATAATAACTATTCTAAAAATATGAATCATTTTGAATGATTTATGTTTTTTTAATTTTTTTTATTAAAACTAAAATAACCTATAAAAATAAATTAATATTATTCTTTAATAATCAATATATATGTTATCTTAATATTAAATCAAACATGATCTTGAAATGAATATTTCTCAAATTTGTTCAATAAATATGTATAATATGTGAATCATAATATAAAATTACTTGGTAATGGTAGGTTTAATAGTTCAAATTTCAATGTTATTTATATTCACTAAGTTGTTGAAAAGAAGTCATTGTGCTTGGTGATTTGATTCATTTTTAAATATAGTAGTGGAATGATGATTTAGATTATAAGTAAAAAATTTTCAATCAGGATTTCTTAAAATATCATTTCCCACATTTAAAAGATGAAAAACTACGAACCTTAGCTTGTACAACATCCATTTGATCAAATTTCTTGCATCTTAAGTTAAGCTTCATATTTAAATTTCCCTCTAAATTCGTACATTCAAAAGAGAATACTGAAATTTGAATAACAAAAAATAGGCGTTAAAAGTTCTAAATCAAATCATAATACGTGAATGTTGTATATGTTGAGTTTATGAATTTTTCATGTATTGAATGATATCAAACAACATTGACCGAGACTATTGGATGGTATGATGAGAATAGATTTTTTGGACAATTAAAGGATGTATCGTCGTTTAGAGGATATATAGTTAACTTCATTTTGTTGCTTAAGAAATTTGGTGATGTGATTTAATGTTGTATGGTGTAATTAGACAATAATATTAATTTATTGTTATAGGGTTATTTTATAAAACTTTAAGAAATATAACTCATTCCAATTGATTCATATTTTTGAAATAGTTATAGATATAGATATAAATTATTGATAAGATTACAATAACAAGTAATATACATTGAACAACCTTATATATATTTATTATTGAAGTTTATGCACCTATTTATTATTTTGATAACATTATTAAATGATTATTAATAGAATATGAAGGGGTTTTGGTCTTAATTATAAAGTGTAAATCATTTGATTTGGTAAATCATTCACACTTTTAGAATATACTAGTAAAGGACACGTGCGTTGCACGTGACTCGTATGAATTTATTACATGATTACATAATCTAAATAAATTAAATTTTTTTAATAACACCTCATAAATAAATTAAAATGATACTATATACAATAATTAAAGTTGAGATGAAAAATAACATATGTTTGATTTTATTTGAAAATCTCATTGGTCATTTTCTTGTTTGATCTTGATAAACGTTGCAACCTTTTTTTTTTTTACAGATGATTTCATAAATTCCTTCTTATGTATATGTCTCAAATAGTTGAAGGTCTCTACACAATCACTTGAAATTGTGATATTGTTGTCTTCTTCTTATTGTTCATGGTAATTTCCTTTATTTTGTTCCAATTATCTTCTTCAAATTTGGTAGTGGGTTTATTTTTAATTTGTCTTATTGAAGAGCTTCACTAATTGAGATATATGTTATTGCTGAATTCACCAGGACGTGTCAATATAATATAATTATATATATGAGATTTTCTAATTTTTTTATTTTCAATTTTTTACTCAGTTTTAATTTTATTTTATTCATTTTTTTAGTGTTTTCGTCAAGTTTAACTAAAATAAAATTAATATTTGCTAATAATGGATCATTGAATAAAAGGAAAAACAAACTATTATACTCCTTTAATAAATTGATAATCACTAAAATATAATTAATTTATGTATTTATTTTAATTAGTAATGAGTAATTATTTTCATAAATAATTTTATATTATATATATCTTCTATTTAATAATTATTTAACTTGTTCAACTAATTTATTTAAATTAATAATGAGTAAAATATTTTCTAAAATCATGAAGAAACTAAATATGGTTGTTCTTAGTAATTGATCAACTAAAAACTTACTAACTATAAATTTTTAATTAAGAATTAAATTTAATGGTTCACATATTTCATTATTTTTAATATTTATTTCTTTCTTTTTTCTCTCTCCTTTTCTCCCTTTATTTCTTCTCTAACACCATAATTACAATTTTGTTTCTTGATATGATTGCATCCATTGTGCCACAAGCCCAACCTTCTCCTATTCTCTATCATCCCATTGCCAGTGCCTTAGTTAGCTGACCCTATATTGTCTCTTTTCTTCTATTGCTTATACCATTAGTATGACATTTTGATCATCCGCTACATTAAGTTTTATAATGATTGAAAAATAATTGCTCTAATAACAATATTTCTTATGAGAGCATCAATTTAATCAAATGAATTATTGATCTAACACAAAAAGAGGAAAATAAAATCAATGCCACATAATATATGAAGCTTGTAAACTCAATCGAAAATCTTAAAATAAGTATTTTCTCTTATTTTCTTTTTTTTACAGTAATAACTATTAGGATAACATTAATTTATTATGACTAAATTAGTTTACTTTAAATATAGTTAAAAAATATTAATCATCTCATATGAGACATTAATCTATTATGAAACTCAACATTATACTTCTACAAGTAATCTCTCGTGATTGGTTGATATTGTATTTATTTTCTTGGCATAAGAAATAATTTTAATAGAATACATGTTCATAATTGAACAAAATCGGTGGAGTATATAGCTATCCATTTTTCAACCTGGACGATTCATTTTATCCTCATGTATTATGTTTTATTACTTATTATATTTCTTTGTTGCACACTTTTTATAATTCATGGTACACAAGAATTTTCGAAGATTTTTTTTTTAATATTGAAGAATGAAATTTTTTATTCTTTTCAATGAGTACATTTTGTGCAATTACTAAAAGACATTTTAGAATCTTTATTTAAACTCATCCGGAATGCATGTATAGATTTTAGTGATGGATTTTGTCGTCTCTAAAATATTATTTTCTTCTAGTGTACGGAAATATAATTATGCTATAAAAAATTTACAATGAAAATAAATTATAATAATTATACCTTTGGAGTCCTCTACTTATGCGCCAACTTAAGTTGCATTGATCTCTCTTTTTTGCTTAGCCTATATGAATATTAAGAATGCCATATGAATATAGTGAAGATAAATTTTCAAATTCTTATTAAATAAACACATATTTGTCTACAAATTATAAATATGATTATAAGCATATCTGATGATACCATTTCAATATGCCGAAATATTTCTAGTTGAAAGATCGAAGTCACGATTAATTTGGTCTAAGTTGTTAAATAGATATAGCAGTAGTCGTCATTCTGATACAAATATTTCTTGATGTACTTAACGATTTTACTTATCATGAATTCTTGTGGCAGTGAAGTTTACTTTTAGAATGTCATGAAAACTATATAGTGGCTTATCTATCGTACCTGACTATTTGAAAGAACATTTTATGTTTCACGATAACACTCAATATAATTACAAAAATTGATGCTTCATAAATTATCGAATAAATAAAGAAATAGAATCAACATATAGACTTCTCGATTATTTTGATAGAACTAAAGAAAACTCATATCATCATATTATACGTACAATATAGGAAAGAATGAGAAAAATTTGAAGGTGAATTCTCTGCTTTATGCGTTTTGTTCTATGATAGTGTCTTACATCTAAATGCTAAAGCCTCAAATAGGGATATAAAAGTGTACTCGAACTCAAATTGTTCAAAGTTATATTTTAATTCTAGAGTTATGGTTTTAAAATAACTCTGGAAACTTGACTATTTTCAATTTATTAATTATCATGTTTCTAAAGTTATCACATGTCATTATCATACAAATTTTTGTAATATATTAATTTAATTATATTTTTATATATGTTTCCGAAAGTTACTTCAATACACTAATATGTAATACAAATATAAAATATAATATATATATATAGATATAATTCGGTATGATTTATGGGTTTTGCACAAAAATCGTTTGATGGTACAAGCTCGTACCAAATTGTATAAATTTCAGTAAAAAACTATGCATTCGATACAATGATGCATTGTACGGCCTGTATGGTGCAGTTTCAAAGATTTATGAACAACCCTAACCATCAGATTCTTATGTTGTTGTAGTAGCCGCCTTCTGTAACAAGTCTAATGGTGTAATTGATTTACTATTTATTTCATAAACATAATAATTCCTCAAAATGACTACTATCCAAACTTATATATAAGAATCCCGTTCAAAAAAGTATTAAATAAGATGCAATTTAACAAAGTAGATAGAAAATTATATAGGATCGAATTCAATCATAACATGACTCATCTATTATAGTAAACATACACGAATTAAGAATAATGTCTAATTAGGAAATTAGATAAATTATTTATTAAATATAAGTTTATGCATGCATAAAATAAAGGTAATTTTAGTCTCAACATAAATTTAAGAAATATAAATCAGTTAAGTCGTCCAAAATGATTCAAATTATTAGAAACTATATTATTTTAAACTTAGCCATAAAGTAAAAAAATGCAAATCATGTAAATTATTCTTATTTTTATAAAGAATACAATATATATATATATAAAAATGTAAATCTTAATATTCAGTAGATGATAGATAATATTCCACTAACACAACATCATTATTAAATGACAATGTTAAGTTAATAACAAAATACATGTATTAAATGGGATATGATTTTATATTCCAAATTCCTATTTCATCTCCTATTCCACACATTTAGTTGTTTGACTCGTGTAATTCACGAATACATTTATTAAGGGATGTTTAACATGTATAAATATTTTGACATGTGTCAAATATCTAATACATGGAATATGAGATAGAATAGATATTTGGAATAGAAAATCTTATACTTGTACTAATTAGGCAATATTTTACAATTCATGATAGCATAAAATTTTATATGATATGGAAATAATATCAATAGAAACATCAATAAACTAACTTGATAGTAGTAAAATAAAAAAAAAATCTATAAATTTTATGATGTTAGTAGAATGCTTAACTTGATGATAATCCATAACAAAGTATGATACTATAAAGTTTGCATGGTTGTAGTCTATATTCTACTTTATTATGATTAATTAATTATTATTTTTTATTTATTCAATAGATATATACTTAGCTACATCTAATTTTATATTTGTATTATAGTAAAGACAAAGAAACAACCATTTTTATATCAAAATAAACCAAACATAAATCTAATAATGTGATAATATATTATTCATATCTAATTTCATTAGAGACTTATAAATGTAATTCAATTATATTACCTTACACTTGATGTAATTTAAAATTTATTTTTCTCGAATGCTTTGTAACTTAAATATCTGTCATATATATAAACAAGATCTTAAAGGAAGGAAATAATTATGATTTTTCAAGTTACATATCTTGTTAATGCTTACAAAAACTAATTTCATTCTAATTTTTATTTGGTTACAATTAATTTTCTTTCCTAATTATCTACTATTGTTAATTAAAACATGACTATAGATTATTAACTTGATTGTAAGCCCCCTCTCTCTAAGTGAAATAAATGAAAAGAAATTATAAAATAGTGTTCTCTATCATTCAAAATGAGAGCCACAATCCTCTATAAGTTAATTGCAAAAAATATCCATATATAGCATGTTTCCTTCTTGCCAATAAACCACGCATTTGTTTTGTCCCTTTTGGATATGTTTAGCTTTCACCATCGTAGAGTGTGCACCAATCTGGTGGTGGGGAATTAAGAATCGTAGAGTGTGCACCGATCTTTCAACACAAATTCCATCATCATCCAAGTATTTTACATGCCTTAGCTATGTTCGGACCTTATATATAGCTACCGTCTGTGTTGAGCTTCTTCTAGACCTCTAGTCCATCTAATGCAATCGGAAGTTCATGTTATCCAAACTTTTTTCCACACTGAATCGTGAGTTCTCTTCTTGGTGCTCGGAGACACGCTTATTTCTTGATCTCCAATTATCCAAGTTGTAGCAACACAAATAATGTTCTAATGGCACTTGGTAGCAAAATTTTCGGAATGATAAATATCTAATTATGTAGAATACTAAGTTCCATAAGTTAAGTGTGTCGAACAATGAGTTCCGAAATTTGCATAGAAAATGGGCAGTTTTAATGCTTGCATACTAATTTCGACCTCAATTTCGCATTGCAACTTTGATACACATCTAGTAGAGTCGTGTTTTGGACCTGAAGAGTATTATGTCTAACTTCCTTTAAGGTTAATCAAAATTAATCTTTAATATAATCAATATTCTAAAGATAATTTTCCTTGCTTTTTTTCTAACTTAATATTCTTATACGGTAATTTTTATTTTTAGACAAAGTTAAGCATGTACATCTCAAATCATTCATACTTTTAAAATAGTTGTAAAAAAAAATATAAATAATAATATAAATATAATATAATAAAAATTAATTATGAAGTTTATGTGGTCTACACATAGAAATTTGTGATTACTTGGAGTTTATTTAAAAATTATATATTTTCAAGAGAGATAAAAAAGAAATATTGACTCTAGAAAAAATGTGTGGTGGATAATGAAAATATATACTTATTAACTTAATTTATACTCACTCATTTTAAAAAAAATAATCAAAATTATTATTAAAAGTTGCAATCATCATCTCTAATGACATCGTTAATTAAGGACAAAAAATTAATTTCCACTAATTAAATAAAACTAAAACCAACAAAAATTCAGATCAAACTAAAACTAATCAACCCTTCAAATCACTACCCCTACTCCATCTCCTCAAATCCTCCACATGTTTATTAGAAGGCTCTTTATGCTGATGATCCTTACCACTGAATCTCTGATTCTCTCAGCATCCCACATACCGTCCATTATTTGTTTCTCGGGCCTTATCCTTGTTAGTCATCATCGACCCAGTTAATCTCCTCTGTTAGGCATTCCAGACCCACTATACCCGCCTTGGGAACCACCTTCCACTGCCTCATCTTCCAATTGTCGTAGTTGCCTTCCAAATTATTCATCGTTGCATCTTTATTGCTTAATTAATCATGCGTTGTTGCCTCCCCGTAACTCATTACCTATAGTAACATATACAATGAACAATACTAATCTCTTTAGAAGGCTTAAGTAAATTAATTAGTAATACAATCAATGCAAATCTATACTTCTTCTGCTTTTTAGGATAACAACATGCATGGCTGTTAAAGTTTTCACAAAATAAAAAATTCATTCGCTTACATCTATTTTAATAATAGTTAAAGATTTTTACTATGCTCCTAATAATGCCATATATGTTGGTTATCCAGTCAAAGCTTAGGAAATTTATAATTGAGCCATATCCGAGATATATGAATCGATATTTTGTTGCTTTTATAAGTAATCTTGATCAACTCCCATATCAATTATTTAAATCCATTTATTTCCTAAATTAACCATGATACTTGCCATGCCATTATTTCTCGAAAATTATACACACATGTTGAAATAAGATTTAACACAGTTACTACTTTTATTTAGATAATTATCATTGAACAAAATTACAACAAAACTAAATTAAGATATTAAAGAATATTAAAAAAAGTCAGAAAAAAGTTTGAATTAACCACAACTTAAGTAATTTAATTTTACTTGATTACATTTGGACGATTCAATTAAACAAAATAACCAAAAAAAATATAACAATCAATGCAAAGAAAGGGTTATGCCATAGAAATAGCAACGACCAACAATAAACCTATACCAATTTCCCGATTATGGTAATTTGAATGATGATTTTTTCTATATCAAAAATGATAAACCATCACAGCAGAATGCGTTATAGATTTTTTAGCCTTATTGTGTTGCCCGTCCACCGTCTCTTGTATAATTGGGTACGTACCCAAAAAGAATTAATAGAAAATCTATGAAGTCCACCAAACTAAATATGTTGTATGCTTAAGGCTTTCAAATTTGGTTAACACACCAATTAGAAGGTTGGTCATGGTGTGCCTCATAACCAACAATGCAAACGTGTATATATTCATAGAAATAAAGAAATATAAAAAGGAAATAAATTTGAATAGTATAAATTTATTAAAAGAAATATAAAATGGAATTAAATTTGAATAATACTATGTACAATGAATATGAATAAAAGACTTAGCATTTTACAACGTACACGTTTAGATAAATAAATTTAAATATTTCAAAGCCAATCTAATTGTTCAAACTTGTATTGAAAGAATATGAAATCACATCATTTGTAGTTTTCATAGACAAATTTCGTCATTCTAATTCAAGCTATGGTAACAACATAATATAAATATTGTAACCATAAAAATTCAAAATCTTGGTGGTAAATCATACATAAAGTAATGACATGCTATAAATAACTAAAATGATAAATAACAAACAACATATGACTAATAAGTTTTAATTATAACAATGTTTGATTAGTATTTTCTTTAGATTTTGATGAACATTGTAACCCTATTTTACTTTATTTCATGAATTAATTTTTATATTTATCTTTTAAATTGCTTAATGTTTCTTGATTATCATTTGAGATTACATTGGATGTCTTATTCCTTATTTTCCATTGTCAACTACTTAATCCTCTTTGCATACTTTCTTATGTAGTGTTTTTGCATAATTTCTTATATGCTCTCTATTATTCATGTCAATCAATATTCTTTTTATTCACTTACTCATGTCATTCAATATTTTTTTAATCCCTGCAATACCTCTTCATTTTTTAGAACAATTCGACTTCAATTGTTCGGAAGGTTCATTTAAAAAAAAAAATTCAAAATAATTTTTTAGAAAATGTCAATTATTTGGTATCTTATAAAAGTATTCTTTAGAAAAAATCCAAATAACTTTGAAAATAATTTTGCTAAAAAGAGGAAATCGTTCTTACAATTTATAATTTGACAGTTCGCATAACCTATTAATAAGAGTTTTTTCGGCTATTTTTCAATATTAAAATTAAATCAATCACATATTCTAATATAATTAAATCAACATTTAGAAGAAGATCCATTATGATTATTTTTTGACGTCTAAATCAGTGAGTTTGATTAAAAATATTTAATAAAAATTTTATGTAAATATCAACACAAACTAATTTCTCACAATACAAAACATATCAATCAATCATAATAATCATTACGTATTTTTGTTCTAAAAAAACCCAACCAAACACATCTCAAAACATATTCTTATTCTTACAAACACTTTTACCTCATTTCAATCGTGAAAAAAATTCTCTCAGATGAATATATCATCCAATTGAGCCATTAATGTCTCCTTGTATTGTCAAAAATCTTAGTTTTATCCATTAATTTACTCGCCACAAGTCCACAACCAATGCACTAAATTGGCTTGTTTTGCTTTTATGAGAATAATCCTTAAACTTGGTACTCAACTTTGTCACAATGAGAGTAGTGGATGTATTTATTCCTTTCGCTATCCATCTATTATTCTCAACCATGATGCTAGCTTCCATATTTGGAATTACTGGCTTGATCACCTTGAAAATTTTGTATTCAAGTTTTTAATATTTAAAATTTTTATTAAGTTATATAAGATTTTATCATTGTGTCATTGTTTGGTAGCTAGACAAGTACAGTCATCTATCTTTTAAAAATCATGTTATTATAACTTTTTGTAATTTTGAACTTATTAGATTTAATTCGTTACTTTTTCTTAAGTTAGTTCTACTGACTTTCGCTACTATATTCTTTTATTAATTAGCTTATGTTTTTTTTGTGAGTTCTTCTAATTCAAGCTAAACTTGAAATGTTTTATATTTTTCTCAATTTTTTGGCATACATTAAAAATAATGTACTATGAAATTAAAGTTTTTCAATGTGTCATGGCGTGAGATAAATAATACAAATTTTGTAACCTATTAAATTCACATCTTATTATTTTTGCCTCTGTGCCTTTTAAAATCTCAACAAAATGGCAAAACCTAGTGCATATCTTTATCAGCTAATGGTTATTTTTCAGAAAGAACTAAATAGTAATAACTATAAGAATTAATGGCTTATAGCATATATACATAATAATAACAAATAATAATTAAATTACATGTTTCTTCCAATTGTAAAGACTAAAAATTCTAGGTTTTAAAATGTTAGTCCAAATTTAATAAAGTGTTTCTTGCAATTATGTAAAGACTTAAATACGTTTGGTTCTTAAATCTATATATATTAACATAAAATATGGATACATCAAGTTTCACCACATTTTTTCCAAATTAATAGAAAAATGAATGCCATTAATTCAAACTTTGCATCTTCCAATTTCCAATAGTGTCAAGCCTTACCAAATATCATCTCACTTTATTCAATTATCCAAGTAATATTTTCATTCAAATGATAAAAGAGTTAACTACTTAAACTTTTCTAATGTCTATTTAATTTAAGTACCTGTAATTGTCTTTATATAATCATTTTTCACTTCACAATTTTAAATCATGTCATGTAAGTTGGAATTCAAACTGTTTGAATAAATAATTAAGAGAACAATAAACGAATAATTTTATTTCATAAACCTTTTAAATAGCTAAGATATTTTGTTTGACATGAATATAAGTCAATTTCGTTGGCAAAATCTTAATAAATTAATTGATTCCTCAAAAGAATTTATCATTTGCCAGAACAGACATGTCTGTGCATCTAGATGACGAAAAAGTAAAACATGCAAAAAAGTTCTAAGATCGATTGTGAAGGTATCGTCTTGAAATGATTCAAGGGGCTTCAAGCATAAGTGAAGACCAAACTGAAGAATAAAAATATTGCAGTAGAGAAGTTTCATGGCAGTTCCATGCATTTTGGCTCGCAAATGCCGCAAAATATGTCGTTTAAAATTTCCAATTTGATGGAAAAAAATTATTGAATTAGTTTATTAACTTATAATAAGCAGATCCAAATTGAATAAACATTGAAAAGAAGCTATATTTAGTGAATAAATTAAACTTTTCAGTAAGTCTCCCAAGGATAAAAGACTTTGATGTCCTCAAGGGCTCAATATATTAAGTCACAGAAATAATTTGCTCACATATATACTCGATCAATCATTGATTTAGTTTAATTCACTGATACAAACTCCTCAAAGTATTATATATTCAACATATACAATAAAAAGAAGCACATTATGAAGAAAAAATCACATGATAAATAAAAGAGAATAAAAAATCAAAATTATGCCTTTGAACCGAAAGCTTGATTATTGAGCATATTTATAAAAGTGGATTTTGAACTTTATAAGAAGAAAATAAAAGACGAATATACGGATTAACAATTCATTCTCATGTGAACTTTTAGTATTCTTATTAAATATTAATCAATATATACATTAAACAAACTTGTTAGCATTAATTTAAACTATTAATTTCAAGTTCATGCACATTCCTTTGATAATAATAATAATAAAATTAATTTATTTTATTAGAAGATAATATCAATAAATTATTATAGGGTCATTATAGTTTTAACAAAAAAGTTAAAAAATGTAAGTCATCTTTAATTATTCATACTTTTATTATTATAGTTTATATTATTTCCCTTGGTTGTAATTATTATAGTTTATTAATAGATTATTATTATTATATTATTATTATAGATAGATTATTATATTATTATAGTTTATTTCCCTTGGTTGTAATTATTTGTTGATGTATAGATAACTACAAAAGTCTCACCAAAAGCATTTGAAAAATCAAATGTGTATATTAAACTCAAAACTTGTAATATCTTCATTTGATTATCGACTTCATTCTCATTAACAACATGCAATTGAAAAATAATTCAATGGAACTTTCGAATTTATAAACAAAAGGGACTTATGTAATTTGACTTGTTCATATTCTCATGAATACTTCATGTTAATGTACATTGAACAAACTTGTTAAATATTAATTAGTTTGTTCAATATTAATTTAAGTTCATGTACATTCATTTAATAACAACACTACTAAATTTAATAATTTGTTTTGACTAAATATAAATATTAATTTATTATATGGGGGTATTTTGGTCTTAACAAAAAAGTTAAGAAATGTAAATCATGCTAAATGATTCACACTTTTATAATAGTTATAGATTATAGATATAGAATAGATATAGATAGTTTTGTAAACAGTTTTATCAAAACAATTTTGCAGTATAAATAATGTTGAAATCCTGTTTTGGTTGACAATTTAGAGCCGGTCATCCAAAACGCGTATTTCATGGTGTTCAAAATTCAAAAGATTTACCATATGCTGTAATTACAACTTTTTTATTTTTTCTTTTTTCATAATCCAAACATAGCATCAACTTTTTGTTAGAAATATTCCACGAGTCGCATAAAATTTTACGCTCTCATCAAGATAATATTCGCCCTCTACCGAGTGCAAACAGAGTTTATAGCGAATTTGTCCCAAGATACAATGGAGCCTAGTTTAAGAAATTATTATTTATCTTTTTTTAATGAAGACGTTGGAAATAGTAATTGGTAATTGTAATTGGTAAAGTGGAAAGAAAGAATGCTAAATAAAGAATTGAAAGCCTCTGTTTGTGTGTTTGAAGGGGGAAAGAAAATGAAAGGCAAAAATTGAGACTTTCATTAGAAAATAATGAGTGCTCTGTTTTGTTTTCTTATTCCAATTTCCAAATGGGCAGAAGACTATTGCTTATTTCATACGGCAGAGGACTTATAAGAAGAAATTTGCATCCATTCATTTTGAAATTAATTAAGAGAGACAAATTTTTAATTTGTAATTTGGTCTTTCTCTAAGTCTGTCGTTGCTTTCATTTTCTAGTGGGGTCGTTAGAAATTGAGCAACAAGAAGTCCAAGTCCAAGTCAAGTATACCTTAGCTTACTATAAAAAAGACCAAGTTTTCCCTAATAATCTGCTCAAAAACTTCTCTCTAATTAAAACATGATCCTGAAACTGATTGCTCACTTTCAGCTTCTATTCCTTGTTCTATTCTTAGGACCATCACCACAATGTGCTAGTACAATGAGGTGCATAGAGGGAGAGAGACAAGCTCTACTCAACTTCAAAAACAAACTTATCGATACGAATGGTCGTTTATCGTCTTGGAGTAGTAAAACCGACTGCTGCAAATGGAGAGGAGTTCATTGCCACAACAGAACTAATCATGTCACTCAATTACATCTTCGTGGTCCATTTGAGGATTACGACCCGCTTAGAGGTACGATTAGCACTTCGTTACTTCAACTAAAGCACTTAGCCTACATAGACTTGAGTTTCAATGATTTTGATGGTGCCCATATTCCAGAGTTCATTGGTTCACTCAGCAGGCTAAGGTATCTCAATCTTTCAATTTCTAATTTCGGTGGACTAATACCTCATCATCTAGGAAACCTATCCAATCTGCTATATCTTGATCTTCAGGAAAATGAGTGCCAGAGAAAAAGCTTTGATTGGGTTTCTAATCTTCGATCGCTTGAATATCTTGATCTCAGTTGGACAAACCAATATTTGTCAACAACTTGGTTAGAAACAGTAGCCAGATTGACTAACTTAAAAGAACTTCACTTGAGCTGTGTTGTCCTTCCAGAAGTCCCTTCATATTTGCTACCCGAAATCAACGGTTCTAATTCTCTTACAGTCCTCGATTTCTCAGGGAATTTGTTCTGAACATCTCCCTTGCCATTAATCTCTTGGTTCTCAAACTTCAGCAGCAGCCTTGCTTTTCTTAATCTCAACATGGTTAGTATGCCAGGTCCAATTCCTGATGTTTTCAAAAACGTGATATCCCTCGAACACCTCAAGCTTAGTCGAACCAAGCTTGACGGTGGGATTCCAGAATATTTTGGTAATATGAGCAGTTTAATGTATTTAGATCTAAGTTCAAATAATTTGACTGGAGAGCTTCATGAGGTAATGACAAACTTATCTGGACCAACAGCGAAGAAATTACAGTATCTGGATTTGAGTTACAATAGTATAACTGGGTTAATTTCCAATATGCCAAAGTTCTCATTCTTGAAGGAATTGAAACTTCAGAAAAATCAACTGAATGGATCTATCCAACAAGGATTCCTTAAACTTCCCAATCTTCGTGTTCTTGAATTGTCTTCGAATCGAATTATGGGTCCAATTCCTGATCTTTCAGTATGCTCATCACTGAAAGAGCTATTTCTTGACCACAATATGTTCAGTGGGAATCTAACTGAAAGCATTGGAGGCCTATCCAAACTTGAAGTTTTGTGGATTGGTTCAAATCTCTTGGAAGGGTTAATCACAGAGGTCCATATGTTGAACCTCTATCGGCTACGAATATTGGACTTTTCTTACAACCCGTCTCTGACGTTTAAGGTAAACCCGGATTGGGTTCCTCCGTTCCAACTAGAGTATATGCACCTAAGGAACTGCAAATTAGGACCATATTTTCCTCAATGGCTTAAAACACAAAAACAATTTATTTATATTGACATATCTGGTGCTGGAATTTCAGACATCATTCCTAGGTGGTTTGGTGGTGTATCTTTCACACTGCTATACCTAAACATTTCAAACAAGCAAATGTATGGTGTTTTCCCCGAGTTCTCATTCTCTATAATGGGCTCCAATAGTTCAAGACTATCTCTTTTTCGTCAAGCAATATTGGATATAGCAGGAAATAAAATCTCGGGTTCAATAACTTTCTTGTGCCAAACTAGCGATTGGGAGTTATTAGACCTCTCTGATAACATGTTCTCCGGTCAGATTCCTAATTGCTTTACTAACTTTAAGGGGTTAACGCATCTCAACTTGGCAAATAATCACTTCTCTGGCCAAATACCTCACTTATTTGGGAACCTAAGTGACCTTTATTTGCTGCATTTACGAAACAATAGTTTCTCAGGAGGGTTTCCAAGATCTATGAGGAACTGTACAAACTTGAGAATGATCGACCTCGGACAAAATAGATTCACCGGAGAAATACCGGCTTGGATGGGTGATAGTTTCTCAATGCTAATGGTTCTAATCCTACGCGCCAACCAATTCAATGGTAGCATACCTTCAAACTTATGTGATCTGACAAATATCCAAGTCTTAGACCTCTGTTCCAACAAGTTTACCGGAGCTATACCAGAGTGTATAAGTAACTACAATGCCATTATCAACACGACGGATGATAATATGTTATCCGGTTCTTGGGCTGAATCAGGATTCCCATTTACGGACCGTAGTTACTCCGTAAATACCAACTCCTTCGAAAGTGCATATTTCATGTGGAAAGGAAAAGAGGTTAAGTACATAAACCATCTTGGCCTTGTGAAACTAATTGACCTTTCAAGCAACAACTTAGTAGGAGAAATACCTGCACATATCACGAAACTAGTGGGTCTAGTCGGGTTGAACATCTCCCGGAACAATTTAACCGGATCTATTCCTCAGGACATCGGTGAGTTGAAGTATTTGAATTTTCTTGATTTATCGAGAAACCTTCTCTCAGGTGGTATTCCAACCAGTCTGTCTGAACTGAGCCACCTAGGAATCTTGGACTTGTCTTATAACAACTTGTCCGGAAGAATTCCAATAAGTAATCAAGCACTTACCTTTGATGCATCTGCCTATATCGAGAATTATGGCCTGTGTGGACGACCGCTCAATAAATCTTGCCCTGGAGATGAATCTAGTCCAAATCCAAGCTCCGCCATTGATGGCAATGGTGCATTGAGGAAGGGGGAATCTGAAGATGGTGAGCTTATAACGGAAGGGTTTTATATTGCTTTATAGTTGGATTTTGGGGGATAATAGGAACAATATTATTTAACAAGGCATGTAGATGTGTATTTGAAAAGGTGTTAAACACTATATGTTAATGATGTACCTTAGTAAGGCTTGTCTGCAGAGACAGTTATAATAATGTTTTTCTTCCGGTTTTGATCTGAAATGGTGCTTTTCTTTTACATAATGAACTTATTTGTAAAAGACAATAATGTTTCTAAATTCTAATAATAATAAAAACTCTAAAATACAAGGATTGCACTTAGGGGGTGTAAGTTGAGCTGAGCCGGCTCGCGCGTCGAGTTGATTCGGCTCGAACGAGCTCGACTCGAGCCCAATTGTCTCTGAAACAACCTCGCAAGCTTTTTATTTTTTATTATATTATTATTATTATTATTATTATTATTATTATTATTATTATTATTATTTTTATTATTACATTAATTAATATTTATTAAATAATTAAAACATAAATAAAAAGTCGGCTCGGCTCAAGTTCGGGCTCGAGCTCGACATTTTAAGCTCGAGCTTAGAAAAATCACAAAACTCACTCGTTTACACCCTTAATTGTACTTGCCAAGTCTTGTCCATAAACTGATCCAAAAATCGAAAAATATCTATCACCAAAATCCGTAGTTCAGAAAAGCGAAAAAAAAACGAAAAACAAATAGAATAGAAAATTCACAAAAGGCCAAATAGAGAACATAGGTGCACAGGGTACACCACTTCTTATTCAATGAAAAATTGAGTAAGTAAATTAAGCAGCATTATGTCTTTAATAATTAATTGAGAAACAAAGTTGCTATGTTCTAGAAATGCTGCACAAGAGGATCAAAATTTGCTGCATTTACAAATATAACTTCTAAGAATTTACGTTCCTGTAAACTACACAATATAATTTATAAAATACTAGTATGATTAGATTCACACTTTATCTTTTATTTCAATAAATAAAAATTGCTATTATTGTTTATAAAAAGTCAAAAATTATAGCAACATTATCTTTAATACTATTTTTTTAAAAGATTTACCAAAAAAATGTGGGAAAAAAAGAAGAAAAAAAAAAAGAAATATCATTATTTCCCGCCACTTCATGTGATTCAGTCGGTGTTCTACAGTTTTAAATTCCTAGAAGAAGTGTCATAGTTAAACTCAACAACTAAGTCCAATATATTTTTCTTTTTCTCAAATAAATTCAATACATCATATCTTCTAGGAATTAATTGAAATTCATTAATGACAAGCCATCATGACATTCAATGTTTCATCGATCAAGCAAAAGCTCTCAAATCCCACATCCTTTCTGGGAATCAAGCTATGGGTTGTAATAATCATATTCCAAGTTTTATTCCTCGTACTTGTCTTGATTTCGACTCTTGCGTTCATACGGTGGAAACGAAAACGAAACAACGTTAAACGCCCACCAAACCTCGTACCCTCGATGAATCCCGGTGGTAAATTATGCAGCAATTGTTCCATGGATCGAAGGCTGTTATTCCGAGACAGATTTGACTTAGAGATGAACAATATCGAGAATTGTGACGATGAGTTGTGTAATAACGGGAAAAAACCCAACGATGATGTTCATAATGATATCGATATTAAATCGGTGATCACTAAAGTCGAGTACGTGGGGTCGAATGTGGGACCCACGATCCAGTACACGTCATCAGAGATCGAAGCGGCCACAAACGGATTGTCGTACGAGAATGTGATTGGGGCTGGAGATTATGGAGTGGTTTATCATGGCTATTTGATTGATCACACTCACGTTGCTGTCAAGAAGTCTGAAGTTATTCAGTAATAGGTATAATTTTTGTGTTAATTACGAGCTTTCGAAAGTTTCATATTGTGTTAGAACGTTTCATTTTCTAAATGGGTTCGTTTTTTCGTTTTAAAAAATTCATTTTGTTTTTCGGGTTTTAATGGGATAATCGAGATGTAAATTTATCGACAGGAGTGGGAAGAAAGACTTTACAAGAGAAGCAGAAGCAATGTTGTTGATTAGGCACAAAAACTTGGTTAAGTTGGTAGGATACTGTGTTGAAGGAACATATAGGTAAAAATCTCTTCTTTTATCTTACTTATTGTTCATAACTCATAAGTAGGGGTGGCAATTGGGTTGATAGGGTTGGGTTTGGGTTGGGTCCATTTGGGTTGGGCTTAAAGTGAGTTTGGTCCAATTGAGTGCAATGTCAAAAGTGGACCCAATAAGGACACAAAGTGGACCCAATAAGGAACCATTATGAATCAAAGTAGTGTAAGCATGGTTCAAAGTATCAACCGATACGTCGGTATTATCGGCGATACGTAACTGGAACGGTGGGTGCCATAGATACTAGTATCAACCGACATCGCCTATATTATCGGATATCGGCCGGTAATATCGGCGATATAATTGATAATATCGGTCAAATCGTATATTATCGGCCGAGTTAGTGATAGTATCGGCGATAATAAGATGAAAGCACATATCACAAGGATTTACATTGGGTGACCAGTCTTTCCAAGAAGTGAGTCCGAATACCTATCTTTATTTAGCCGAAACAAAAATGTGATCATGTACATATACATGATTAATTATTGGCAGAAGAGTGAAGTATTAGGAGCCAGAGTACTGAAAATTTGGAGAAGAAGAGCACAAGTTTTTTAGGCATGACTCAGGTCAAATATATGCAATCTCAAAGGACTTGGCCACTTATATTTCCATCAATTCGTAAACATAAGTAAAGGATGTGTTAATTTAAGCATTTATTTAAATTATTTTAAAATTTAATTATCTAATTAACTAGTTAAGTTAAAAGTTTACTCTAGTTAAATAGTTTAATTATGAGTAGCATTTGAGTGTATGTGTGTACGTGGCACTGTATTTAGGTAAGTGACGTATGTGTGCTTGTGTACTCATTTGTGATTGAGGTAGTAAAAACTTATTTTATTTATTAAATAGAACAATTTGTGTTATTTACGCTTATCTATAATTTTTACTATTATTTTAGAATTTATGGAGCATTTATAATGATTTTGTATGGTATCGTTCAATAATATTCCGATATGCCGCAACCGATATGGAACAGCACCTGCCGATACCGCGACTTTGAACCATGGGTGTAAGAGGTTGTTGTAGAGTGTAAAATGTAGATTATTGACTCAAAGTGGAGAATAGGTTGGACTCAATTTAGACCCAATTGGACCCAAATATTATAAAATGCTAAAATGTTAGGACTTAGCTCATTAAAAACTTAGTTTGATTTTGGTCCAAATATATGTATGAACCCAAATTGCCACCCCTATTCATAAGTTTAAGCTAAGTACATAATTAGATCACAATTCACAGTCTTTTATCTTTTGTTCATTTTATCAGGATTCTTGTTTACGAATATATCGAAAATGGCAATCTTAAGCATTGGCTTCGTCAATACATAGCCGAAGTTAGTCCTCTAACGTGGCAAATCCGAATGAAGATAATCATAGGAATCGCAAAAGGGTATCGAAATTTTTAATCTGAATTCATTTTTCCTGTTCTGTTAATGCAAACTTAAGTTTGTGCCATTTTTTCAGTTTAGCTTATCTTCACGATGATACCGAGCCTGCATTTGTTCATCGAAATTTGAAATCGAGCAATATACTTCTCGATCAAGAATGGAATCCAAAGATTTCTGATTTTGGGATCTATCGATTCTTAGGGCCCGAGTGGAATCGTGCCTCAGCTCATCCAACTGGAATGTCGGGGTAAGTTATGAATAATTACATGCATACCCCTAATTTATCGAGTAATTATCACAAGCCCCGTGAAGTTCTGCAAATTACAAAGATAACCCTTGTTTTCAAATGCTGATAACTGCACTTTTATTGATAAGGGGTGAAATTATAATTTGCTTTTATTATATGCAGGCGTTTATACGTAATATATACACTTATGATATAATATGTAATTTTTAAGAAATTTTATTTAGATAGATCTAACTAATTTTCATTGGATATATAGGTACATTGTTCCAGAATACGATATGACTCGGGTTATAAATGAGAAGAGCGATATTTACAGCTTTGGGATACTTATAATGGAGATTGTATCTGGAAAACCTTCAACAACATCAACTGTTAACGAAATAGAGGTTTAACATTTCTCGATAAACCCTTTTTTCATTATATTTCTTCAATAAAATAGGACGATATTTTGAACAAACAACACTTTTTATTAACAGAAATATTTGGTTGATTGGATAAAATCAATGGTAGCAGATGAAAAATTCGAGCTCATACTCGACTTAAAGCTGCCCGAACAGCCCAAGATGAAGGAACTTAAGAGAGTTTTACTTATCGCCCTTCGTTGTGTGGATTTTGAAGTCGAAAATCGGCCTAAAATGGGAAAAATCATCCATATGTTGGAGCCTCGTGATTTGCTACTTAGCGATGTAAGAAGGGTTCTTTTTTCAGCATTTCGTGGGTGATATAACCCGTAAAATACTTACGGGTCGAATCAAGCCGAGGCTCGAATAAGACCTAAGTAGGGTCGTAGAATGGATATAGACTGCACTCAGACGCACTGAGCTACCTACGTAACTTTCTAATAGGATCAAGTCTAAACGTAGTTCAAGGTTGTAATTAAGGTCATATACGAGGTTCTTAACTCGGTTTATAGAATAGTGGGAACGTACTGTCAGATCGTACTATGTACTCTCGAGGTACTGTTCAGTCAGTCAAATGTCCTTTTTCTAATATTAAATGGCACTATTTATAGGCACAGTACCCAACGTACGGACGATCGCGGAGTTAACGGGATGATTTACACGTATCCCCATAATGTAGGCACCAGATTGTCCGGGTTAGGGCTACATTGGGTTTGACCCGATAAAAACACGCGGGTTATGTAGTGTAATGCAAATAAGCACAATTAGATTAGGGGCCTTTAGGTAAATAAGCCTAAAATTGCATCAGGGTCGTATGATCCATACGAGGTATGGATCATGCGGTCATACTGCTGGGTCGTCTACGAGGTTATGCTATATCATTAAGTCCCCCAATTTATGGGTTAATGACCTGTTATTAATCCATTAATTAATGTCTTATCTGAATTTGAAGGCGTAATGATTATTACGGCGGTGACGTGTCTGGCTCTTCAATTGATGCTCCGTTGGAATGTCGACACGTGTCCTGTCATACGGACCGTCCGTGGACTTGAGCCGTCAGATCATTAACAGTCAAATTGATCTCATCCGCTCGTTTTGGCGGTTCTTTTTAGTATAAATAGGCCCACCTTTGGAATTATTCCCATCATTTGTTAAGCAGTTTATTTCGTATTGCTAGCCTCGTTTCCAGAGCAATCAAATTTCCGGAGCTTCGTATTCCCATTTCTTTCAATCAAATCACTGGTACATTCTCTTTCCTTTTTATTTCGTATTTATCATGGATTGTGAAGAGTTAATAGATGTCGTAGGTGTGGATAGTAGTTCAGGGTCGGGTTCTGGTTCTTCGGATTCGAGTAGTTCGAACAATGAATCAACTAGTATTTCAACTTTGTTAGATCCGTCTGAGAACGTAGATCTAGAGGGCGGTGACGAGGTGAATAAGAATTTGTTCTCCGAGGCTATAGAAAATCAGAATCGGATTAAGTGGTTGAATATACAATCACGGTTAGTATAGGTCGTATCCAACAAACTCGAGCTAAGTATCACATTCCAGAAAATTTCATAACCTTAATTCCCGGTTCTTCTGATCGTATTCACACTCCACCACGTAACTTTCGCACTTTCCACGTAGCTCACTTTATGGCTGGTTTGAGACTCCCTTTGCATCCTGCCATCGTAAATATTCTTAATCATCTCCGTTTATGTCCCACACAGCTACTTCCAAACTCGTATCGTCATCTTATTTATTTTATTGTATTGATGCGAGCCCGTAATGCTGAGCCCTCGATCCAAAATTTCAATAAATTCCTTCATCTAAATCGATGTAAATCGGAATCCGATCTGGGTTTTTATTACCTCACTCCCCAAAAGGGATTTCGAGTTCAAGCGAACCCTAAGGATTCTTATGGGGCATGGAAGGATAAATACTTCTACCTTGCCATGCCTGATGAGGCCCCTTGGGGGGTACTTCGTAAATGGAACCCGATAGTTCCTACGAGATTGAGGGTTGGGTCTCCAACCATACCGGAAGAAGACATAAAGGGTATAGTAGAGTGGTATTATAGTAATGACCTGGTATCTGAATCCGTACTCCGGACCTGCGGACTTAGTGCTGCAGAGGTGGAACCTGTTTCTGATTTAGGTAGAATACTGGTCGTTTTTACGAGTTTTCGTCTTTATCTTATTGTTTATTTATATGTTGATCGCGTTTATTGGTCAATGCAGCAATGGCGTCTCGTATGGCTCAGATTGCCAAGTCCCGAGGTAGAGCTCCCCCTTCAAGCTCTGGTACGAGGGCACCTCCAGCTCCCGTACAACAACGAGAAGTCGTAATGCTACGATCTCTCGCATTAACGTTCCGGAGTCTTCTCGAAGGGGCATCGCCAACGAACCGGCAACGAGGGTACAAAAGAGGCCTCGCACAGAATCTACACGCGAGGCTTCCTCTTCACGAGGGGCGAATCTTGACGTCACTGGTGTAGCTGTGTTCGATACTAGAGAGGAAACGAGACTTAAGGAGCTCCTGAGTAAATTCGAGGCTTTATCCTTGGAGGAATTTACGGAGCTGAAAATTGACGAGCATCCTCCTCTTAATTCAGACGCTACGCCGTTGAACCTACAACCTCGCGTATACGAGGATAGTAGTGTTATATCAGACCCCTCAGGAAGCATCGCACTTGAGCTGTACACGCATTCATTGCTGCCGCGTGATAAGATGATGCTCCTAGAGCGAGCAGCACCGGAAGTGGAGAAGATGGGTTCTTCTCATATAAATCAGGTTCGTAGTTATCAAGTAGAAATTGTTATTTAACTTGTAATTTTCATCTATTGAACGTCGTAATTTCAAATTTTGCAGGTAAGTTTATGCCTTCATCAGCTTTCAATGTCCAGCTCGTATCACAAAAGAGAATGCGACGAGCTGCGGAAGAAGTTGGAGGTAGAAGCGAAGAAGGCCGAGGACAATATGAAAAAGGCCGAGGATAATCTGAGGAAGACAGAGGATAAACTGGCAGATATGGCCAGAGAGCTGAAAAAGGTGAGAGCAGAATATGTAGAACATCAGAAACAGTTGCTCTTGGCCCAACAATGTCTTGCCGGGGAGAAACGAAAATCCTACGAGACTGGAGTGGCGGATGGAAGGAGGCAAGAGGCTTCGTTGACAATGGTTGCGAGGGCCCGTGGAGTGAGAGATTTCCTGAACTCCACGCTGTTCGAGAATCTAGTAATGTCGAAGGCTCTGGACGATCATCTCGATGGTTACTATAAAGCCATCGATCTTCTGAAAAATGAAGGAAAGTTGATCCCGGAGTTCGACGTGGAACAGTATGCCTCGTTACACGAGTTTGATGAGACTATTCGACCAGCTCGTAATCCGGGGGAAGTATTACCCTTCCACGATTATCCAGAATTCGAACCTATTGTCGAGGAAGTAACTCGTCTAAGGCAAGAGGCTATCCGGGGTCAAGGTAGCGTAGGATTCATGCAGGCACTCGGCTCAACTGTGAGTGGTGGGGATGCTTCAAACGAGGATGTTCGAACCCCACCTCCCGTTCCTGTCGAAGTACCTGCCGCCGAGCCTGGACCATCGGGTGTCGAATCTATAATTGAGAACGATCCTGCTCCAGAGTGAAAAGCTAATATTGTTGTAATTTCCTTGCTTTCTTAGTTTTGGTACTTCACATTTGTGAAGAGTGATTTGTAGGGGATAATGATGTTTTGTATACATTTGGTACCTGAAGTTTTAATTTTGCTTAAGTATTGATCGTCGTGTTGAATGTTTGGTTTCATATACATTTTGTGTATGTGTGTCCATTTTAATAAGTTCGTAATTTGATTCGAATATGATATGCTTGATGATACTCAATCAATTCATATAGATTATTTCTAGGAGTTTTAGAACGATCTTCATTAAAATTTTACGCATAAAAGCGTCGTAAATTGTTTACATTCCATGGTCGGGATAATTCCTTTCCCTCCATATCTTGTAATCTATAAGTCATTTGCTTCGTGACTTTGATAATTTTGAACGGTCCTTCCCAGTTTGGTTCGAGCTTTTTCACGGTTCGTGATACTTCGGTCTTCTTCAATACTAGATCACGGACTTGGAAAGTGCGTAGGTTGACTCCTTTGTTGTAAGCTCGAATCATCGTATTTTTGTGCCTCAAAATGTTGGCATACGCCCTATTTCTCACTTCTTCGATCATGTCTAATTCAAATCGTCTCTGCTCGACATTAAGATCAGGATCGTATGAGCTCACTCTGTCTGTCATAACTTCAATTTCAGCGGGTATCACTGCTTCTGATCCGTATACAAGGCAATATGGTGTTTCTCCTGTGGACGACCTTGGATTTGTGCGGTAATCCCATAAGACCCCTGGCAATTCCTCTGCCCATCTTCCTCGTTCGCCGTGGATACGAGTCTTTAAATGCTGCAGGATAATTCGATTTATCACCTCCGTGAGGCCGTTTGCTTGAGGGTGTCCTACCGACGTGAAGTGTTGACTGATCTTTAATTCCTTACACCAACTAATCATGTCCTTGCCATTGAACTGAGTTCCGTTATCAGATATTAATACTCTTGGAATGCCGAACCTGCATATGATATTTTTCCATATAGTTAAATAGTGTTCGTTTGACGATGTGTTTCATTGCCTCTGTTTTATCAGACATTAATATTTTAGGAATATCAGACCTGCATATGATATTTTTCCATATAAAATCAATTACGGCCCGTTCAGTTATTCGTGCCACAGCTTCTGCTTCTACCCACTTCGTAAAGTGCTCAACTGCTACAATAATAAACTTCTTCTGTCCCTGGTGGGAAAGGACCTGCAATAATATAATGATCGTGTTTTAAAAGACTTTATTCGCAAGGTCGTAGAAAATACGTGTATCATTCACAAAGACTTATGTATGAGGAATTCGTAGGACCTAGGATGTCGATGCCCCATTGATCAAATGGATAGGCAATTTTTATTGCTTCCATGGGGGTTCCTGGTTTATGAATCGTATTTGAATGCAATTGACATTCTTTACAACGACGGGAAAATTGGGTGGCATCCTCTATCATCGTTGGCCAATAAAATCCTTGTCGTAGAATTTTCTGAGCTAAAGCTCGTCCTGCGGAGTGATTTCCACAGCTCCCTTCGTGGATTTCCCGCATTATAGCTTTTGCTTCGTCTTGAGACAAGCATCGTAGTAAAATTCCCCGTAATTGATCTCTTGTATAACTCGTTGTCTTTCGTAGTGAAGCGAGTTGATCGGTGTTGAAGTCGTTTAGCGTCCGTTCTATCCTCGGGGAGTTCCCCGGAAGTTAGATATCGAAAAATTGGCATTCTCCAATCGTTGATATTATCAAACATTGGGGCTACAATCGGTGTATCGGTGATTTCGGCCTGGTTTGACACCAAAATAGTGATCGTTCGGTTTTTCACACCGACGGATTGATTTCCAAACTTGGCTAACGCATCGGCTCGTTCATTCTCTTCTCGAGGTATTTGTAAGAGTTCCACTTGTGTGAAGGATTTCATTAGTTCTTGAACCTTCGCCAAATATTTGCTCATCGATTTTTCACGAGCCTCGTAAGTACCCCTAAATTGCTTTACCACTAATTGAGAATCTGTAAAGGCGTGTAGGTGGGTCACACCTAAGGAAGCTACCAATTTGAGCCCGGCAATTAGAGCTTCGTATTCGACTTCGTTATTAGTAACATCAAAATCCAGTTTAATTGCGAATTCAAAGTCTTCCCCCGTCGGAGACTGAATCCAAATACCTACACCTCCTCGTTTAGCCATGGAGGAGCCATCCACATGCAATAACCAAGGCTTAGGTGACGTAGGTTCTTCTACGACACTATTTATTGTCATTTCAGATAAGAAGTCGGCAATGGCTTGCGCTTTGATTGCAGTACGAGGTCTATATTCGATGCTGAATTCTCCCAATTCAATTGCCCATTTAATCATACGACCCGATACCTCTGGTTTGGACAATACTTGCTTTAATGGTTGGTTTGTTAATACGATGATGTGATGAGCATGGAAGTACGGGCGAAGTTTTCGAGCTGTGGTGATCAGTGCCAAGCCCCATTTTTCTATTGTCGTATAATTCAGCTCTACTCCTTGCATTAATTTACTAGCATAGTATATCGGACGATGATCTCCGTCTTGATCTCGGACGAGTACGGCACTGATAGCCACTTCTGAAACACCCAAATATAGAAGGAGAGGCTCTCCAGGAATAGGTTTTGTCATAAGAGGTGGTGACATCAGATATTGCTTTAAATTCGTGAAGGCTGCGTCACAGTCGGGTGTCCATTGAAAGTTCTTCATATTGCGTAGATTTTAAAGAAATGAAGACCTTTGTCTGCCGACTTGGATATGAAACGATTTAGACTAGCCATACGACCCGTTAGCCTCTGTACATCTTTTATGGTTTTTGGTGTTGGCATTTTTAAAATTGCTTCGATTTTTTCAGGGTTGGCTTCGATACCTCGTTCTGTAACGAGGTAGCCAAGAAATTTTCCCCCTCGAACTCCAAAGGTACATTTGGATGGGTTAAGTTTCATACCATATTGATTCATAATTTGAAAGGCTCGTTTTAAGTGCTTTAGGTGATCTTGTTCTGTTGTACTTTTTATAAGCATATCATCGATATAAACTTCCATCGTATGGCCGATTTCTTTTTCGAACATCGTGTTTACGAGCCTTTGATAAGTTGCCCTGGAATTTCTTAGTCCGAAAGGCATTACGTTATAACAGTATACGCCCTTGGCGGTTATGAAAGATGTTTTTTCACGATCTTCTTTTGCCATCATTATTTGATTAAAGCCTTGAAAGGCATCCATCATACTGAGCAATGCGCATTCAGCAGTGGAATCAACAAGTGTATCTATACGAGGCAAGGGATAAGGGTCACGAGGACAAACTTTGTTTAAATCAGTAAAGTCGGTACACATACGCCACTTTCCATCTTTCTTTGGAACGACTACAACATTTGCTAGCCAATCAGTAAATTGAATTTCGTTAATATAACCTACATCTAGCAGCTTCTTCACTTCTGCCTCGATGATAGCGTTTCTCTCAGGGCCGAAATTCCTCCGCTTTTGCCTGACCGGTTTAGCAGTTGGGTCGATGTTCAGACGATGCTCAATAATTTCGGGGTCAATGCCCTTAAAGTCTGCAGCTGTCCATGCAAAAATATCAGCATTGGCTCGTAGAAAATTTATGAGCTCTTCCTCAGTTATCGGGTCTAATTCTCCACCAATCTTCGTGGTTTTCTCAGGGTCATTGGCGAAGAGTTGAACAATTTTGTGCTCAGTTGGTTTCACCGAAGTATCCGGTGCCTCGGGCTTGTACTTACCCCTGTCTTTCTTTTTCTTTTCAGCTTCCCTCCATTCCCTCTCTTCAACGTCGATTTTAGAAATTAAGTCAGTTGCAGCAATTTCTATGACGTTAATCTCAGGCGTTTCTCTTGATTTCCTCAAATTTCTCGGGTCTAGGGAGGTCGTATAACACTGACGAGCCTCATACTGATTACCTTTCATTTCACCAATTCCATTCTCGGTTTTGAATTTCATCTTGAGGTGTAGGGTCGATACCACAGCTTCAAATTTGTTTAACATTGGTCGCCCCACAATCATATTATAGGCAAACGGGGCATCAACTATCAGAAAAGTAATTCTCATCGTCTTTCTCTTCGGGGCCGTCCTAAGTGAGACATCTAGATCAATTGATCCTTTTGGTACAATTTGTGCTCCGCCGAACCCAATTAGTGGAGTGTTAATAGAGCGAAGGTCGATTAGATGCAGTCCCATCTTTTCCAGCACGGCCCAGAAGATAATATCTGCTGAGCTTCCTGTGTCCACCAACACCTTATGGACAACAAAGTTGGCCATATCCATGGTAATTACCATAGGATCATTATGCGACAGCATCTCCTCAAAATCCCTGTCGGTAAAAGATATTGGCTCGTCGGGACGTGACAATGTCATAATTTCATAAGGTCCTTGTCTTCGAGTTTCAGTTCGTAACTCGCGGAGTCTTTTCTTTCTTGCATTGGAGGAATCTCCACCATCTAAACCTCCAGATATCACGAGGATATTGCCTCGGAAAGGCTGGTTTCCCGTATCAGTTCTGCGTTCAACCGTTCCATGTCTACGGTCGTTTCGGCCATACCTGTTGTCTCTATCGTTCTTGTCTCTGTCTCTACCTCGGGGGTCTCTTCTTTCTCTGGAACGACTTCTGGGTCGTTCATGCTCTCGTCGATGCCCATACTGTCTTGCCTCAGTAACTTTTTGCTCTACGAAGTCGCGTAGAAATCCTTCACGAATCAGCCGCTCAATTTCATCTTTCAGTTGAAAGCAATCTTCAGTATCGTGACCTCGCTCCTTGTGAAATTCACAGTAATGTTCCAGTCCGTTCCTGGACACATGTCTCAGTGGTCTG
Organism: Verbascum thapsus; assembly: GCA_963669365.1. Taxonomy (NCBI): domain Eukaryota; kingdom Viridiplantae; phylum Streptophyta; class Magnoliopsida; order Lamiales; family Scrophulariaceae; genus Verbascum; species Verbascum thapsus. The sequence continues at coordinate 1,592,195 of OY770120.1, forward strand.
GGTCGGACAATTTTTTCTGCGTGCCTCGAATTTTGTATAGCATACAGAGCCTGTCGCCTCGTCGCGTTCAGGGGTGTATAGTGCTCGTATTTCGATATGCGCTCACGCTTCTTGTGGGATTTATGATCCTGACGATCATTTTTATCCTCATTTTTACCCTTTCGTGGGTTGTATGAATCGTACTTTTTAGCATCCTCGGAGTTTCCCTCCCTTCTATCCCTGTTCAGATAATTCAAAGGGAGTTCACTCTCGGTGCTTTTTAGTTTGTTCATTTCCTCTTGATTGATATATTCTGTTGCCAGCTCCATCATTTCCTCGTGGGATTTCGGGGTTTTTCGCGCGATAGCGTCGGCGAATGGTCCTGCGAGTAAACCTCGAAGCAGGATCGTAACCATCAGATCGTGGTTTAAATCTGGGAAGTCTAGGATCTCTTGATTGAAGCGATGCATAAAAGCTCGCAAACTCTCGGTGGAGCTCTGTTTCAAACCCATAATCATGGATATAGATTTTTTTGCTCGTTTATTACTGGCGAAATGATTCTCAAATTTTCGGATCAGCTGAGGGTACGAGACGATGGAACCTCTGTATTGGCTCATAAACCAGTCTTGGGCTCGCCCAATCAGAGTCGAGACAAATATTCTTGCGTTGACAGCGTCTGATTGATCCTGAAAAGACATTAACAGTTCAAAAGATGTTACATGAGGTATGGGATCCCCAGTACCATCATATTTTGGCAGATTAGGCATTGTAAAATTCTTATCTGGCAGTTCCATCATTATCTCTTCTGAGAATGGTGCGTTTCGAGCCATGAGAGCGGTGACATTTCTGACTCGTCTGGGAGCGTCGTCAGCGATTTCCACCGGAGCTTGTGTTCGACTGCCACTTCCAAATTCTTTCTCAGGATTAGGCTCGTTAACAAACAGTCTTCGAGGTGCAATTGGAGCCTTCTCAGCACGTGCTCTCAGCATCTCTTCCACTTGCAACTGGACTCTACGATCCAGCTCTTCCTGAGTTAAAGTGATCAGTGTACTAGATCCAATTCCGACAACATTTCTGGCTAAGGGAGTTTCTTCGTTTGGGGTATTGTCTTGATTGTCCATAGCATTGGTTGAGTTCATATTTTCAACGATCTTCAAGTAGTTTCCCACAGACGGCGCCACCTGATATAACTCGTAAAATACTTACGGGTCGAATCAAGCCGAGGCTCGAATAAGACCTAAGTAGGGTCGTAGAATGGATATAGACTGCACTCAAACGCACTGAGCTACCTACGTACCTTTTTAATAGGATCAAGTCTAAACGTAGTTCAAGGTTGTAATTAAGGTCATATACGAGGTTCTTAACTCGGTTTATAGAATAGTGGGAACGTACTGTCAGATCGTACTATGTACTCTCGAGGTACTGTTCAGTCAGTCAAAAGTCCTTTTTCTAATATTAAATGGCACTATTTATAGGCACAGTACCCAACGTACGGACGATCGCGGAGTTAACGGGATGATTTACACGTGTCCCCATAATGTAGGCACCAGATTGTCCGGGTTAGGGCTACATTGGGTTTGACCCGATAAAAACACGCGGGTTATGTAGTGTAATGCAAATAAGCACAATTAGATTAGGGGCCTTTAGGTAAATAAGCCTAAAATTGCATCAGGGTCGTATGATCCATACGAGGTATGGATCATACGGTCATACTGCTGGGTCGTCTACGAGGTTATGCTATATCAGTGGGCTTGGATGTTTGTGATTTATACGTCGATTTGAAATTTCGATAAAAACGTATTCATTTTGTTTATCCTTGCTGCAGGAAAGTGTGATTAAGAGACAAACTTCTAGGCAAATTTTTGAATGAAGATCAGCTTGTTTAGGTTTAGTACATTTATTACATTCTTTTTTGTAGTTCTATTCCATACAAAACAGCCTGATTTTAATGATGTTTAAACATATCAGATACTGAAATTTTAGGGTCGGTTTGGATTGAGTGATTTGGATTTGAGAAGGAGATTTGAAAAAACACCTAAAATTGAGTCATTTGAAATCCTTATGGAGAAAATAGCTCAAAGGAAATGTCAAGTGATTTGAAATCCATTATAACTTGGATACATCCAAATGAACTTCATGGATTTGTTGACAAATTTGAAATCCATAATTTCAATCCTTCAATCCAAACACATCTTTAAAGTTTATTTTTATGACATGAAAACTGTCAAAATGTGAGCACAAAAACCCTACAAAATTCAATCATTCCTAATGCCAATAGAACAAGTCTTCAACTCAACCAGATCAATAGCCATTATAATGTCATTTTTCAATCATTATAATAATTAATGATTAATTAATTAATTAATTAAGGGCAACAATGTCATTTTTCAATAAGAAGAAATAACAAAAATTATCCATATTTTAAATTAAAAAGAGTTATACAATTTGATGAATAGCAAGTGAAGAGACACTTTAAACATATCTATATAATCATTTTATCATACAATATGAGAATAGTAATGATTATTTGTAACAATTATTATTATTACAATTAAAATTATCATTAAAGATTATAATTGTATCATTAAGGAGAACATTTGAGATGATACATTTTTTAGTGGATAATTTATTAAAGAGAAGATTGTTACAAAATTAAGGAGTCATATAATTGATGAATAGAAAGTGAAGAGACATTATATATATGTATATACATATACGTATAATAATATCATTTATCATAGAATAAGTGAATAATCATGGTTGTTTTTAATAATTATTATTATATGATTAAAGATTAATTAAGTAAGGACAACAATGTCATTTCACAATGTGAAGAAACATTTTTACTAAGTTAAAATTGATTTTAGGCATTAGTGAAATGAATGATAGTAATTGTAGCATAAATAAATATATAGTAACATATATTAGTGAATTTAATAAGCAAGGGCAATAGTGTCTTTAGCCCTCTCCATTATTCCCATCAACAATGATGCTCATAATCATTCTTGTTAGTCTCATATTATGCATCTTACTTGTGGAACTTGGACATAAAATTAAAATTTCGAAATTGCATCATGTTATAGGAAGCTTCATGAAGTATTTTCTGGTTTTAATATAGGTTACTAATTCTGTATGAATTTGCTTTTATTTGTCTTATTGCCTAAATATGCAGAGTATAGCCCAAACTAATGGATGCTTGTTTTCTCATCTGAAATTGCAGTCATCTGTTCGGAAGGTTGCTCTCGGAACAGGGAAGGTATTGCAGATCCATAATTTTTTCAACAACATTTATTTATTTCTCATCATCTAGAATATATCTGAATTTATTAATTTGATAATTTCCAAATTTTCAACATATCATTTATATAAGAAGAAAACCTTTTGGTTCTGAATTTTCTATCATAAGATCTGCACCTTTTCTATAAGTGCTAAACAAGTCTTAATTTAAACAGTATTTTCCTATCTTTATTTTATTTTGTTTTAACTAAAAAATTTATGACAATTTTATTTTAACTATATATTTTGTTTCATTTTGTCATGTGGATTTCAGAATAAGTCTCTAGGTCTAATATATTAATTCATGTACTTTTGTAGGTTGTTTCAAGTTAATTGGTTGACGGAAACTGGTTTCATATATGACCGGAATAACTTCAGCAAAGTTTGTGCTTCACCTTTCTGACCTTTCTTAATTATTTTTCCATGCTATATTCTCAATGTTGTTATCTCCATTTATCTGGGTAAAATCACTTAACTTCATCAACTTTTAGGTAAAAATTCTGGAACAAATGGTTGTTCATTTCTGAATATTTCTCCATCTTCTGCAGATTAAGATGGTTGGGGTTTGGCAACTGATGGAAAAGTTTTATTCGGAACTTCAACCTTGTATCAGATTCACCCTCAAACATTTCAAAGTTTGCATCATTTTATAATTCTCTTAATTTTAATTCTTCCAAGTCATAACTCCTAGTCCATTAGATATAAACAGCGTGCTTTTATACGTTTCTCCATATATATATATATATATATATATATATATATTCTACTTTTTATTTATTTCTAAACCAATGCAGTTATCAAGAAGCATGTTGTTAAGTACAAAGGACACGAAGTACACAACCTAAACGAACTGGAATATGTGAATGGTGAAGTATGGGCAAATGTTTGGCAGGTATCACACTGAACCTCCACTTTGCTGTTCTTCAATTTTGAACACCTCTCATAATATATATATATATATATATATATATGTTATCACTTTGTAGACGGACTGCATTGCAAGAATATCGAGTAAAGATGGGATTGTTCTTGGGTGGATATACCTTCCAAAACTCAGGTTCTACTTTTTGCTCTTGTTTTAATTAGTCATTAATCACATGGGTTTTTCTTTTCCTGGAATTACAAATTGCTTTAAAGCAAAATCAGCTGATAAGTTATTGATGTTCTTACAGGGAAGGGTTGTTAGCAGCTGGAAATGTGGTAAGAAAAACATTCACATGATGAACAGTTTATCTGAAAATCTCTGTCTTTTTGGGACATGGTTTCTGTGAATCTAATTTATTTAACTTTTAAATACCAATTTACAGAGAATCGATGTTTTGAATGGCATAGCTTGGGATCAGGAAAAGGACCGTCTTTTCGGTAAGCTGTGACTACCGATTTCACAGTCTAATCAGTAAAAACGTATTACAATTTCGCCCATGTTTTAGAGTTTATGGTGATAATTACACAATAAGTACACATTATATATATATATATATATGTATATATATATAATCCATATTTTGTTTTTTTATAGTGACTGGGAAGCTATGGCCAAAGGTGTATGAGATAAAGGTGAAGCCAATGAAAAGAGCGTTCACCGGTGATGTCCAGAAGCTCTGTATGCCGCCCGCAGTCCATTTCAGTAAACCATAGAAGTGAAGTGATTATTGGAAACAATCAAATTAAAATTCAAAAGATTTACCATATGCTGTAATTACTACTTTTTTTATATTTTCATAATCCAAACATAGCATCGACTTTTTGTTAGAAATATTCTACAAATAAACCAAGTCACATAAAATTTTACGCTCTCCTAAAGATAATATTCGCCCTCTATCGAGTGCAAACGAGTTTATACCTCTGTTTGTGTGTTTGAAGGGAGAAAGAAAATGAAAGACAAAAATTGGGACTTTCTGAAAATAATGAGTGCTCTGTTTTGTTTTGTTATTCCAAATGGGCAGAAGACTTTTGCTTATTTCATACGGCAGAGGACTTATTCCATTTATAAGAAGAAATTTGCATCCATTCATTTTGAAATTAACTAGTAAGTAACACGTGCAACGCACGTGAATCATATTAATTTGTTAAACATTCATGATGAAAAAATATTGTTCAATTTAAAATTACTCAAAACTTCAAAAATAATTTAACTAAGTGGATTATTATCAAATACTGATGTTAATAACAAAACCACTAAATCAAACTAATATAATGGAAAATAAAACTTATATAATAAGGTAAATGCATAAAGTATTCTATCGTTAATGCTTATTGTCTCAATCCCTATGTTATTACTAATAAATCGTGATATCTTCTTCTCTCTACATTTACGGTGCATTTGGATCGATGGATTTGGATTTGAGGAGTGGATTTGGAGGAAGTATTTCAAATGACATCTAAAATGGTGTCATTTGAAATCCACCGTAGTTGTGGAGAAAATAGCTCAAAATGAATAGCGGGGGATTTGAAATCCATCATCATCCAAACGAACTTAAATGGATTTGTCGATGAAGATTTCAAATCACTCAATCCAAAGTTCCAAACACACCCTTAGATTTTTCATGTACTTGCAATTGCCTCTTCATTATGCCTAAGAAATTTGATAACTATGTAGCTTCTCAATTATTTATTACTTTCTAAAGCAATTGTTTTGTATTTACTCTCCCCACTATTTGAAATATATTTAATTTGGAACTCAATATATTCATTTCTAAATTCCGATTGAGATAGGGTTTGAAGAGTATTTGATTTGATTTGCTACTATTGAATTTACTTCTATTAATGAAACCAAATTAAATTGATAAAAATTTAGTATAAGTAAAAGAATATTATGTTGCATGTGATCGCTTATATATAGACAAGGGAGCAAATAATGGGAAATATCGTAATTTAACTTAGTAAATTCTTATTAAGTATATTATAATGATGTTTGTAAAAGTTATCTTGTTTGATACTGACAACTTGTTGCTTTATTTCTTAACTTTGTTTCATGAGATTTTTGTTTATTTTTCTTCATGAATATTCATCTACATATTCCATTCATTTGATATATTATTATTGATGGTGTTCCTTTTCTCTTTAACTGATGAACTCTTGAAATAAAATAATTTCGCAAACCAAGAGTTTCAAATAATATTTTTGAAATTATGTTATTATGATATGTAGAGTTTATGTTATTTGTCAAAAAGATGCATAACCCTATTTAAATAAATGTAACTTTAATGTTTTTCAAAGAAAAATTTCAATAATAGCTTCATAGGATATGATCCCCTCAATTTTGATTTCATAATTTTCGAATTTGCAATAGTCCATATGACGTATGGTGCTGCCACCGAGCACCATCGAACAACCACCATCAACATCGAAACCATGGGTCGCACAAACAAGGCAAAGCCGCGACCTCCGCCGCGCGAACCCATGGCACAACCGAAACCACGACTACTCCGTCCATCCCTGCACCTTCGACGGCCGTTGATCACTCACTTGAACTCAAAATGGACCGCCTCCTACAGCAAAATGAGCATATCCTCCGCCAACTCGGGTATCCGCCCGAGTGAACCCCAGGGAAGTCATCCTTCCACTTTTGTTTTTCACTCTTATACATTGTCGGTTTTTCTATGCTATACATTGAGGACAATGTTTACATTAAGTGTGAGGGGATGATTTCCAACTGCTTTGCATGCTCTCTGGTTTTGTTTAATTTTGGGCATATGTTTGGTAGAGAAATGGATAAGATTCCATGAGAGGGCTTTGATTTTTGTTTACTTTTGGCGCAATAAAATTTTTCAAAATTTCTTTCGCTTTGTGACGGTAGAGTATAATTTTCGTTAATTGGTTGACCGAGTCTAGTTTGTATGATTTGACCATGTACATGTCGATGGATTATCGTGTCGTATGAATTTCAATTGCTAGCATGACTTTGAATGAGAACGATAGAATTGCACGTTTTAGTTCGACCAACCCCACCATGTGAGCTTTTTGAAGCCTTGATTTGATTGCATATCCATGTGAATCTTGCATGATTAGTACGTGTTCTATAACTTGCTTTGAATCATTTCAAGGTTACATGATTGTGTGCAATTCGAAAGTGATAAAGGCATTAGAATTTAACCACTTAGCCATATGAGCCTACCTTTTTATTTTCCCCTAGTGAGCCCACTTGAGCCTTTTAGCCTATTTGTTGTTTTGAAAACCCGAACTTTAAGCATTCGCCATTTTTTTTGCATACCTCTTTGTTTTACCCGTCCACAAAATGAGTCAAACATCGAGAACATTATAATTGTTTGGGAATTAAGGACGACATTGTGTTTTGATTAAGTGTGGGAGACCTCGGAAGAAAAGAAAAGAGATCTTTTAAAAAAAAAGGAAAGAAAAAACAGAAAAAAAAAAGAAAATTTTTGGAAAAAGAAAATGATGAAACGAGTCGCGAGAGAGTATGAAAATAAAGGTATTTGGGTCCTTATTGCTAGAATTACCCAATAGCGTCTTGATGTTCTTCGAATTTATGGACTTAGCTTTTCATTACCTTTTTTTTCTCCTACCCCGAGCCCTAAACCCCATTACAACCTTGAATAAAAGACCTTTTGATTCGTTTGTGCATACTTTCGATAGTAGTGGAGATTTCGGTGTATAAGCAAGCCCATGGGATCGTATTAACATGCTAAGAATTGAGCGATACACGAAATACCCTATACACGAGTGATTGGAGAGGTTTGTGAGAATGGTCGTCTAATTGCGTGCATTTTTGTTTTTTCGAAATGAAAGTGTTGTGTTGGTTTTTGGATTCATTGTGGCATTGATTTCCTTGATATTTGCATGTGTCAACTTAACATTCTCGATTTTGTCCTTTGGTTCATATACCTCTACTTGATCAAGTGTTTGAAGTTTGTTGATTTTGCATTGCCCAAATGTCAAACATTGCCCGAGACGTGCAATAGCTTAAGTGTTGGGGTGTTTGTTAACGTGTATTTTGTACACGTTTCTTATGTGGTATAGTGCGTTTATTGTTACGTTTTTAGTCCATATCTCATAGTTTTATGCTTCTATTGCCATATCTAGGTGTTTGGAGGAGAATGGATTGAAAAGATGATGAAAAGCGCCCAATTTGATGAAGTTTGGACTAGAACAGTTTGGCAGGGGCCGAAAGCTCACAGGAATTAGGCGTGACCATCTGGTCACGCTTAAAAGCAGCAAGTTTTCGCACTTTTGGACAAGGCAGATTCGAGACTTGGACCTTTTTGCTGAAAATTCGATTTTAATTCACGTTTTTCATTCCCAATATGTTAGGGGATTATTTTCTTTATTGTTTAGCACTTTATTTCCTTATTTTGAACAATTCTAGTTGGATTAGGATTCTTAAAATCGTATATCTTTTTGTTTCCTTGTTTAGATAGGATTCTCTAGGTATTAATATGTGGAATATTATTCCACAAAAACACCTTATCTTTTATTCTACTATTCAGGTACGTTTTGCTTTAGCTTTGGATTTCGAATTCTTCAACTTTTGTAGACGATTCTCGATTATGTGTTGCTAAACACATAATTCTAGTCGAAGGATTTTAAGGTTTGATTTCTTTTAGTTTCGTGAGATTGCTTGTGCTTTTATTTTCATTGTTCTTTAAGTATTCACTCTTTCCCCGTGATGTGTTGATAATATATTGTAATCAATTAATTAATCTGACCAATTAGTTGATTGTTAGAATTATATTTCGCTAATTAGGAACCAAATCCGTAATTGTTTGGCAAACCCTAATAATCGTAGCAATTAACGACGTTGATTATGGACAAGTTTTCGATTAGTCGTTATGGGAATTAGTGATCCGGTTTAAATAATCCGAGCTTGCGTGTTTATTGATCGGAATTAGTGTTTTTCTAGAAATCGAATGCTATTGATAAATTAAATCCTAAGAGCTTGTTTAGGGTTGTTTAATCGATAAGGGCAATAATCAAAGAGCTTGTTTTGATTATCGAAACCATAAGGAAAAACGAGGTCGTCAGAGCTTCTCAATCTTACTCCCAAATTAGCCGTCATCCATGAATCCCATCAACAATGGTGCTCATAATCATTCTTGTTAGTCTCATATTATGCATCTTACTTGTGGAACTTGGACATAAAATTAAATTTTCCAAATAGAATCATGTTATAGGCAGCTTCATGAAGTATTTTCTGGTTTTAATATAGGTTACTAATTCTGTATGAATTTGCTTTTATTTGTCTTATTGCCTAAATATGCAGAGTATAGCCCAAACTAATGGATGCTTGTTTTCTCATCTGAAATTGCAGTCATCTGTTCGGAAGGTTGCTCTCGGAACAGGGAAGGTATTGCAGATCCATAATTTATTCAGCAACATTTATTTATTTCTCATTAACTAGAATATCTCTGAATTTATTAATTTGATAATTTCCAAAATTTCAACATATCATATATAAGAATAAAACCTTTTTGTTCTGAATTTAACAGGTTGAGGCTATTCACAACATGCAGTACTCTTACTTCGGGGAGGGTTTGACCCTTCTTGGTGACAGGTTTCTCCGGAAAACATTATCTGTTTCTCTTGTACTGTACATAAGTCGCTATAACTACAATTGTTAATTGTGACCAAATATAATCAGAATCATGGAAATTTGATTTTGAATGTCTGCACATTTTCTGTAACGGTGTGTTTGGATCGATGAATTTGGATTTGAGGAGTGGATTTTGAGGAAGGATTTCAAATGACACCTAAAATGGTGTCATTTGAAATCCATCGTAGTTGTGGAGAAAAGAGCTCAAAATGAATGACGAGGGATTTGAAATCCATCGATCCAAACGCACCCTAAGAGTTATTCAAGTCTTAATTTAAACAGTATTTTCCTATCTCTTTCTTTTATTTTGTTTTTAACTGATATTTTTATGACAGATTTATTTTAACTATATATTTTGTTTCATTTTGTCATGTGGATTTCAGAATAAGTCTCTAGCGCTAATATATTAAATTCATGTACTTTTGTAGGTTGTTTCAAGTTAATTGGTTGACGGAAACTGGTTTCTTAGTTATTTTTCCATGCTACATTTAGTGGGCTCCAAGATGCTAGTTCATATGTTTAATTAATGTTGTTATCTCCATTTATCTGGTTAAAATCACTTAACTTCATCAACTGTCAGTCTGCAAGTAAATAACAGTAAATAACAGATTTTATTTAAGTAAATTTTTGGAATAAATGGTTGTTTATTTCTGAATATTTGTCCATCTTGTGCAGATTAAGATGTTCACAAACCGAATGCAAGATGGTTGGGGTTTGGCAACTGATGGAAAAGTTTTATTCGGAACTTCAACCTTGTATCAGATTCACCCTCAAACATTTCAAAGTTTGCATCATTTAGTGGGCTCCAAAATGCTAGTTCATATGTTTAATTAATGTTGTTATCTCCATTTATCTAGTTAAAATCACTTAACTTCATCAACTTTCAGTTGTTCTGCAAGTAAATAACAGACTTTATTTAGGTAAATTTCTGGAATAAATGGTTGTTTATTTCTGAATATTTGTCCATCTTGTGCAGATTAAGATGTTCACAAACCGAATGCAAGATGGTTGGGGTTTGGCAACTGATGGAAAAGTTTTATTCGGAACTTCAACCTTGTATCAGATTAACCCTCAAACATTTCAAAGTTTGCATCATTTAGTGGGCTCCAAGATGCTAGTTCATATGTTTAATTAATGTTGTTATCTCCATTTATCTGGTTAAAATCACTTAACTTCATCAACTTTCAGTTGTTCTGCAAGTAAATAACAGACTTTATTTAGGTAAATTTCTAGAATAAATGGTTGTTTATTTCTGAATATTTGTCCATCTTGTGCAGATTAAGATGTTCACAAACCGAATGCAAGATGGTTGGGGTTTGGCAACTGATGGAAAAGTTTTATTCGGAACTTCAACCTTGTATCAGATTCACCCTCAAACATTTCAAAGTTTGCATCATTCTTTTCCTGGAATTATCAATTTGCTTTAAAGCAAAATCAGCTGATAAGTTATTGATGTTCTTACAGGGAAGGGTTGTTAGCAGCTGGAAATGTGGTAAGAAAAACATTCACATGATGAACAGCTTGTCTGAATATCTCTTATCTTTTTAGGACATGGTTTTTGTGAATCTATCTTATTGATACTTTTATATACCAATTTACAGAGAATCGATGTTTTGAATGGCATAGCTTGGGATCAGGAAAAGGACCGTCTTTTCGGTAAGCTGTGATATTTGTCAGAGTCTAATCAGTAAAATCATATTACAATTTCGCCCATGAGTTTATGGTGATAATTACACAATAAGTACACCTAAGATGTGTATATATATATATATATATATATATATTTTATAGTGACTGGGAAGCTATGGCCAAAGGTGTATGAGATAAAGGTGCAGCCAATGAAAAGAGCGTTCACCGGTGATGTCCAGAAGCTCTGTATGCCGCCGGCAGTCCATTTCAGTAAACCATAGAAGTGAAGTAATTATTGGAAACAATCAAATTAAAATTCAAAAGATTTACCATATGCTGTAATTACAACTTTTTTCTTTTTTCTTTTTTCATAATCCAAACATAGCATCAACTTTTTGTTAGAAATATTCCACGTATAAACCAAGTCAGCATAAAATTTTACGCTCTCCTCAAGATAATATTCGCCCTCTGCCAAGTGCAAATGTGTTTATACCGAATTTGCCTCAAGATACAATGGAGCCTAGTTTAAGAAACTATTATTTATATACGGTTTGCACTACCGAATCTAAATGGCAAAATACAAATAACCCTCACGTAAAATATTTTATTGGCTGAAAACCCCATGTGAAAAAAATATAGCCTAAAAACCAAAATTTGAAAATTGCATGAAACCGCCTGTAAAATTTGAAAATACATGGGATTTTTAGGTTATATTTTTTTTCACAAAGGGTTTCATGCAATTTAAAAATTTCACAGGCGGTTTTTAGGCTATATTTTTTTTACAGTGTGTTTTCAGCCAATAAAATTTTTCACGTGGGAGTTATTTATATTTTGCCCGAAGATAAATTCGAATACTTTACGTCGTTGCGAGTCTTTTAATGAAGACGTTCGAAATAGTAATTGGCAATTGTAATTGGTAAAGTGCAAAGAAAGAATGCTAAATAAAGAATTGAAAGCCTCTGTTTGAGTATTTGAAGGGGGAAAGAAAATGGAAGGCAAAAATTGAGACTTTCATTAGAAAATAATGAGTGCTCTGTTTTGTTTTTTTTATTCCAAATGGGCAGAAGACTTTTGCTTATTTCATACGGCAGAGGACTTATTATTCCTTTTATAAGAAGAAATTTGCATCCATTCATTTTGAAATTAAATAAGAGATAAAAATTTGTAATTTAAATGATTATAAAGTATTAAGCATACATTAAAATATTTATGGTAACTACAACTCTACAAAATTTACTGTTAATTTTCTACAAGTTAATTAAAAAGTAAAAAATAAAAACTGAATGATAATTTTGGATTCGGATTTTGGATACTACCTGTATAATAATAAGGGCAAAGTGCACTTCACCCCCTCAAAAAATTTGGATTTTGCACTTTCCCCCCTAAAAACACAAAAAAGAGACATTGCCCCCTAAAAATTTGATATATACATCACTTTGCCCCAATTGCTATTTTTCGGCCAAATTGTGATCGGAAATCATTTAAATGATTTATCCGTCAAAAGCATTACCATCTTTACTATTTTTTTGTGATTCTCTCACATGCATGAATTTGAGCTAAAATCGTAGTACCTCTCTAACATATCATCTTAGAGCTGCAAAATTCTCACCATAATATCATCTTGCATATAAAAAATGGTAGAAAAAGCTTATCAGAATAGGAACTCACATCAAATGCATGATGAGATCATGGTGAGTATTTAATTTGCAACCCTAAGATGATATATTAGAGAAGCACAACGATTTTGGGCCCAAATCCGAATATGTGACAGAATCACAAATAAATGGTAAAGATGATAATGTTCTTGACGGAAAAATCATTTCAATGATTTTCAATTAAATTTAGCCGAAAAATAGTAATTGGGGCAAAGTAATGCATATATCAAATTTTTAGGGGGCAATGTCTCTTTTTTGTGTTTTTAGGGGGGAAAGTGCAAAATTCAAATTTTTTGAGGGGGTGAAGTGCACTTTGCCCTAATAATAATGTATTTAACATTTTGATGATTATGTTAAACTCGAATGATAATTTTTCTCTTACAATTTTTTCCAATGCAATTTCGTATTCGTTGGGTTAGGGTACTTTCTATCTTCCTATCTTTGGTCTTTCTCTAAGTCGTTGCTTTCATTTACTCGTGGGGTCGTTAGAAATGGAGCAGCAACAAGTCCAAGTCCAAGTCAAGTATACCTTACTATATTTATATTTACTATAAAAAAGACCAAGTTTCCCATATTAATCTGCTCAAAAAGTTCTCTGTAATAAACTATTAAAACATGATTCCAAAATTATTTCCTCAAATGAAGCACTTTCAGCTTCTTCCTCTGTTCCTTGTTCTGTTCTTAGGACATTCTGCAGAGGCTGCTAGTACAATCAGGTGCATAGAGGGGGAGAGACAAGCTTTACTCAATTTCAAAAACGAACTTATCGATACAAATGGTCGTTTATCGTCTTGGAGTAGTAAAACCGACTGCTGCAAATGGAGAGGAGTTCATTGCCATAACAGAACTAATCATGTCACACAACTAAATCTTCGTGGTCCATTTGAGGATTACGACCCTAATCTTCCGCTTACAGGTACGATTAGCACTTCGTTACTTCATCTAAAGCACTTAGCCTACTTAGACTTGAGTTTAAATGATTTTGATTATGCCCCTATTCCCGAGTTCATTGGTTCACTCAGCAGGCTAAGGTATCTCAATCTTTCAAATTCTAATTTCGCTGGACTAATCCCTCATCATCTAGGAAACCTATCCAATCTGCTATATCTTGATCTTAATTATAATTTAGATTGCCACAGCAAAAGCCTTGATTGGGTTTCTAATCTTCGATCACTTGATTATCTGGATCTCAGTTTTACAAACCAAATTCTGTCAACAAATTGGTTAGAAGCAGTAGCCAGATTGACTAACTTAAAAGAACTGCACTTGGGCTTTGCTCTGCTTCCAGAAATCCCTTCATATTTGCTACCCAAAATCAACAGTTCTAGTTCTCTTATAGTCCTCGATATCTCAGGGAATATGTTCTCTCCCTTGCCATTAATCTCTTGGTTCTCAAACTTCAGCAGCAGCCTTGCTTTTCTTAGTCTCAATGGTCTTAGAATGCCAGGTCGAATTCCTAATGTTTTCAAGAACATGATATTCCTCGAACATCTCGAGCTTAGTGACACCAAGCTTGACGGTGGGATTACAGAATATCTTGGTAATATGAGCAGTTTAATGTATTTAGATCTAAGTTTTAATAATTTGACTGGAGAGCTTCATGAGGTAATGGCAAACTTATCTGGACCAATAGAGAAGAAATTACAGTACCTGGATTTGAGTCGCAATAGTATAAGTGGGTTCATTTCCAATATGTCAAGGTTCTCATTCTTGAAGGAATTGAAACTCCAGGAAAATCAACTGAATGGGTCTATCCAACAAGGGTTCCTTAAACTTCCCCATCTTCGTGTTCTTGATTTGTCTTCGAATCGAATTATGGGTCCAATTCCTGATCTTTCAGTATGCTCATCACTGAAAGAGCTAATACTTGACCACAATATGTTCAGTGGGAATCTAACTGAAAGCATTGGAGGCCTATCCAATCTTGAAATTTTGTGGATTGGTTCAAATCTCTTGGAAGGGTTAATCACAGAGCTCCATATGTTGAACCTCTATCGGCTACGAATATTGGACTTTTCTTACAACCCATCTCTAACGTTTAAGGTAAACCGGGAATGGTTTCCTCCATTCCAACTAGAGTATATGGACCTAAGGAACTGCAAATTAGGACCATATTTCCCTCTATGGCTTAAAACACAAAAACAATTTGTTTATATTGACATATCTGGTGCTGGAATTTCAGACATCATTCCTAGTTGGTTTGGTGGTGTATTTTCTCAACAGCTGCTATACCTAAACACTTCAAACAACCAAATGTATGGTGTTTTCCCCAAGCTCTCATTATCTCTAACGAGCTACACTAATTCAATGATGCGTCTTTATGGTCTCAGTGGAACAACAATATTGGATTTCTTAAGAAATAAAATCTCTATAGCGGGAACAGTATTGGATCTATCAGGAAATAAAGTCTCGGGTTCAATAAGTTTCTTGTGCCAAGCTAGAGATTTGAAGTTATTAGACCTCTCCGATAACATGTTCTCCGGTCAGATTCCTGATTGTTTTACTAACTTTCAGGGGTTAGAGCATCTCAACTTCGCAAATAATCACTTATCTGGGAAGATACCTCACTTATTTGGGAATCTAAGTGCCCTTTCTTTGCTGCATTTACGAAACAATAGTTTCTCAGGAGGGTTTCCAAGCTCTATGAGGAACTGTACAAACTTGAGAATGATTGACCTCGGAGAAAATAGATTCACCGGAGAAATACCGGCTTGGATGGGTCATAGTTTCTCAATGCTAATGGTTCTAATCCTACGTACCAACCAATTCAACGGTAGCCTACCTTCAAACTTATGTGATCTAACAAATATCCAAGTCTTAGACCTCTCTTCCAACAAGTTCACCGGAGCTATACCAGAGTGTATAGGTAACTACCGCGCCATTATCAACACGACGAACGATAATAAGTTATCCGATTCTTGGCTTGTACCAGGATTTCCATTTACGTACAAATATTATTCCGTAAATACCAAGTCCTTCGAAAGTGCATATTTCATGTGGAAAGGAAAAGAGGTTAAGTACATAAACCATCTTGGCCTTGTGAAACTAATTGATCTTTCAAGCAACAACTTAGCAGGCGAAATACCTTTAGATATCACGAAACTAGTGGGTCTAGTCGGGTTGAACGTCTCCAGGAACAATTTAACCGGATCTATTCCTCAGGACATCGGTGAGTTGAAGTCTTTGAATTTTCTTGATTTATCGAGAAACCTTCTCTCAGGCGGTATTCCGACCAGTCTGTCTGAACTGAGCCACCTAGGAATTTTGAACTTGTCTTACAACAACTTGTCTGGAAGAATTCCAAGAAGTAATCAAGCACTTACCTTTGATGCATCGGCCTATATCGAGAATTATGGACTGTGTGGACAACCGCTCAATAAATCTTGCCCTGGAGACGAATCTCGTCCTAATCCAAGATCGGCCATTGATGGCAATGGTGAAGTGAAAAAGGGGGAATCTGAAGATGGTGAGCTTATAACGGAAGGATTTTATATTGCTATGACATTTGGCTTTATAGTTGGATTTTGGGGGATAATAGGAACAATATTGTTTAACAAGGCATGTAGATGTGTATTTGTAAAGGTGTTAAACACTATATGTTAAGGATGGAGCTTAGTAAGGCTTGTCTGCACAGAGACGGATATGATGTTTTATTAGGGTTTTGATTGAAATGAAGAAAACCATCTCAACTTCTCAAAGGTGCTTTTCTTTTACATAATGAACTTATTTGTAAAATACAATAATGTTTCTAAATTCTAATAATAAGAAAAAAACTCTAAAATACAAAGATTGCACTTAGGGCTCTAAGTTGAGCCGAGCCGGCTCGCGAGTCGAGTTGATTCGGCTCGAACGAGCTCGACTCGAGCCCATTTGTCTCTGAAACAACCTCGCGAGCTTTTTATTTTTATATTATTATTATTATTATTATTACATTAATTAATATATATTAAATAATTAAAACATAAATAAAAAGTCGGCTCGGCTCGAGTTCGGGCTCGAGCTCAGCATTTTTAGCTTTAGGAGTTCGAGCTTAGAAAAATCACCAAGCTCGCTCGTTTACACCCCTAATTGTACTTACCAAGTCTTGTCCATAAAATGATCCAAAAATCGAAGAATATCTAGCACCAAAATCCGTAGGTGCACAGGGTACACCACTTCTTATTCAATAAAAAATTGTGTAAGTAAATTAAGCAGCATTATGTCTTTAATAATTAATTAAGAAACAAAGTTGCTATGCTCTAGAAATGCTGCACAAGAGGATCAAAATTTGCTTTTACAAAAGGGCAACACACAAATAGGGAAAATTGCATCGACCTCCCCGAACTATGTGCATTTGGCATCCACACCCCTCAACTTTAAAAAATTGGCATGTACCTCCCCTTTCTCAAATTTTCACTATATTTACTAATGAAATGTCTAAAATGCCCCTCCCAAGATAATAAAACAAATTAAAATAGTTTCTAGAAATATAGTTATAATGTTCTTCAATTTTATAATAATAATCTTTTTAATTATGAATAATTATTATATCAAATAATATTACTTAAAGATATTAATTTAGCTCTCATAATACAACATGTGTTAAATCTCATGAAAAAATATGTTAGTATTATAATTATGTTAATTATACTATTTCTTATTTTTATGGTAATCTTCAATAATTTTTTTAAGTTATTTTTACTTATTTAGATATAGTTAGAATAAATTCACATTACTGATTAAGAATTTAGGATGATAATATGTTGTTTATTTTTCAGTTTGTTTCAAGAAAGAAAGAAAAAATAATATTATGTTAATGCATCTTAGTTTACTTTCATTAAAATCATCTTAAAAATAATAATTCATCAAAATATCTCTACAAGCCTGATAAAATCATTTTTGTGGATAGAATTAAGAACATTATTTCTTTGTTAAGAAATATGAGGACTGGAAGTCTTAACGATCACGAGCCAACAAGCATCAAATGAATCTTATTTTCTCATCATACATACACAAAAATATACAGAAGTATAAATTATTAGGGTTATGCTAGCATCGTAAATGCAATTGAAAGAGTAAACACAAATTAAGAATAAGAAAAGATGAAAGAAAAACAGTTGATTCGAAGAAAAATGTAAGTAAAATATTTCAGAGAAGTTTCGGCTATGTTTGTTTATATTTTTTAGTTAGAATTTTGAAAATTTCTCGGGAATGGCGTACCATTGAAATTTGTGTGAAAATGGTACATGTTTGTTTATGTTTTTAGAATTAGGTTGAAAATTGTAATGTGTCAAATCAATGATGATTGGTTGATGTTTAATAATTGAATTAGTTGTTTTTGTAATGATTATTTAAATAAATAAATATATATGAGTGTGTAAAATAATGTATATATTAATTGTAATTGATGGATGTGTAAAATGATTGATGTGTTGATTGATAGGTAGTTAGTATTGGAGATTGAAAAAGTAGAGTTGAAAAAAGGAAACTGAGATGAAAATTTGGTGTGTTAAGTAAATTTAAGATTTTGTGATTTGAAATCTTGAAATTGAATTTCAAAAACATAAACAAACATAGCTTATATTGAACGAACTTCAAAATAAAAGCACCACAAATTTTGAGTAAAGCGATGCAAACAAGAAAATTAGTTCATAATGAACGACAATGAATAAGACATCCACAATATAATTCCATGTGATGTTGAAAAATATTGAGCAATTGGAGAACAAATATGTAAACAAATGTATAAAGTCAAGTAATACAAAGTCGGAAGGTCAATCATGATCAAACATATAATAGTAAATTCATGCTATTTATTTATTTTAATTTTTTTATTACATGCTGTTTTAAATTATTAATGAACCACCATTGACGTGTTTAATTTTATTCGTTATAATATTCAAATTATGCTTGTTGCCAGAATTTGATTGAGGAGAAAATCAACATACAATCAACATGCTAATAAATTGCTGAAACAATGAAAGATGCATCATCCTCCTCCTCCTCAATTACGAGCTTAAATAATTGAATCGTCCTTTAAACGAAATCATATGAAGCATTTCAATGTACAATTTTTAGTAAGGATACCACGTCTTTTATTCATATTTATCATACACATTAATAGTTAAATACTTTTGGTTTTTGCATTTAATTAAAATAAATGGTTTGAATCACGTGCAACGCACGTGCTTCTTGCTAATATTAATAAAATGTATCAAATGACACTATGATTGCAAATATTGATTGGGGCAATATTGTAAAAAAAAGTTGTTAATTAAGCACTTTTAAGCTAGTTTACCAAACACATCTATTAATATATATATAGGAGAGCTGTCGGTTATTTTTGTTGACCCTCCAAATCTTTTAAAAAATTAAATTCTAATTTTTAGATGATTTAAAATTATTTTCTAATTAATAATACTACTAAGTACTAACCACTTCCCTCAAATTCCTCAAGGTAGTTATGTTTTGAAATTTAAAATAGACCCGTACATCAAAAACCAACAAAATAGGATCTCCACTTCTCATATACAAAATCTACTAACTTCTTTAAAAAATTCAAATTCAGAATAGTAACCACCCTCATCCACTTAGATTACACGACCTGATCACAAATCCGACGTCGTGATCCCAATGTACTGGAATGTTTGTTCTGCAGATTGCTTCTTTTCCCATTCATATGTTTTCAACATGCTGCCAGAAGAATAATCTTTCAAAAGGTAATGTCTTAAAATCTTTTATTTTGATTATATTCCTAGACAAAACCTCAACTTATTTCTTTGGGTAATTGATCATTAATCTTCATAGAATAATTAAAAGAGTAGCAACTAACTTACTTTAAGAAGAGAAAAAAAAAACAAAATATTCTGAAACGTGGAGAAGGAAAAAAGAAATTTTGATAAGGAAATGAAAAGTATGAAGAATATCATAATTACCCTTGGATAAAACCTACTTACTTTTTTCATTGTAGTACTTCACATTTTTCTTTTAAAAAAATCAGCATAAAATTCTTGATTATTTAAGAGTTTGATACATTTTTCACAAGTTATTTGTTTTATACATTGGGATGCGCTCAATTGAATTGATATTCTCTTCTTTTACGTTTAACAGGCACATTCATAAATTTTGAATATAGTTATACAGAGGATATTCAGAGCAATTTATTTTGTAGGATGTCACTTCTTAACCTCGAAATTATGGAAAATTTCATTTGTATATGATTTTTTTAATGCCTTCAGTTGCACCCTTCAAAATAATTTCTTTATTGAAGTTTCAAGGTATTGTAATTATTCAAAATTATGAGTACGACAAATTATTTTTTTTCCTTCCATTCTCCTTATTAATTTTAAAGAACTTACATGAACAAATATTTATAGTATCTTTTTAGTGGATACTCATCTTCTAATTCATAAAAAATGCAGTTGCAATTAATATGATCTTTAATTTTTGACCTATTTAACTCCTTCCATTACAAAGTCAAGGTAATTTCCATGAGTATGATTTTACAATCTTCTTTTCAATTTTACTTATCTAATATGGAATATGGAAATTGGAGAGATGTCAGTTTAATTTGTCTAATACTAATGATCAATGATGCAGATTAGGGAGCTATCAGTTTAATTTTAAAATTGTACCCATCTAAATTCAAATCAAAAAATAATATCGATAGATATGATTTTACAAACTTACTTAGATAATTCGGATTGGAAAATATAGCAAACTATTTTTTAATTTTTAAGTTTACATTTATTTGTTAATCTGATTTTCACATTTTCCTATGTCAATATTATTTAAATAATAACAAAATCATAACCATTTTGCTATGCACATATGATGCATGGAATGGTTGGTTTGACGTGATTCGTATTTAATCTACGGTTATCATGCAGTTTTGGTCCTTTAGATTTTCATTAGGAATGAAAGATACAATAACAAGTAATAATTAAATTAAAAAGATACTAATTCTAAACTCTACTGAATTAAAAGCTATAACAAAAATATTTTCGCTATTATGTAATATTTTAATAGAAATTTCTACCAAATTTACAATTTGATATGTTTATGTGAAGCTTTAATTTAATAATAGAAATTATTGGTATGGGTACAATTGACGCGTATTCTTATAATAGATTGTTTTCTTACCTAATTTTCATTTTTTCCATAAATTTTCTAATTAAGATGGAGACCAATCGCGGGATTGGGATTTCGCAAATAATACAAGCATGTTACACGAGGGAATGTTACATATTACCTATAGACAATTCGTTGCACGAAGGCACACAACAAGGTTGGTAAGGTACAAAACTGCTTTTTCCGGAGTAAGATTTCATCCTTTTTTTATTCTTTTGGTTATATTAGACCTAATTTAGTTGGTGGAACAATGGAACTTTTGGTGTCATTTTATATTATATATTCGTTGTTAAAAATTTTAACAAATGTATATGATTTATTATATAGTATTTATAAATAA
Organism: Verbascum thapsus; assembly: GCA_963669365.1. Classification (NCBI taxonomy): domain Eukaryota; kingdom Viridiplantae; phylum Streptophyta; class Magnoliopsida; order Lamiales; family Scrophulariaceae; genus Verbascum; species Verbascum thapsus. The sequence continues at coordinate 1,613,733 of OY770120.1, forward strand.
TATAATGTATTTTTGTTAATTTTATGTGCCTATGAATACTTCGGATACTTAATATTAATAATATATTTCATTATTTTCCCATTTACAATCACGTCTTTAATTGATGAAAAAATAATATAACCATATCAAGGATTTTAAAATTTCGAAAAAGAATTGTAATATTTGTTTTTAAACTCAAGTATTGCATAGCATGAGTTATGATTTTACTATATAATTTATGAAATGATGATAATATCTTTTTGTTAGTTCATGACTTCATGTGTTTGGCGTTTACGACCACATCTCAATTTTATGATAAAAGAATACAACCCAATCAAGTTTTTTAAAATTAACTTAAACTTTTGTAATATAGTTTTTAGTGAATTTAGGCCGTGCGTAGCACGGGTTACACACTAGTTCTTGTATAAGAAATGGACTTTTGGTTCTAAATCACTTATGTTTACCAAATACTTAGGCTCCGTTTGTTTGTCAAGGGAATTGAATCAAAATGGGGAATATGATTCCCAAAAATCAAATAAACTTGTTTGGTATTTTTTATTTGATAATATGGAATGCAATCTAATTCCCAAAATATGGGAATTATCATATCAAATAAGGGAATTACATTACCTTGTTTTATTGAGGTAATGTGATTACCATATCAAGGTAATCATAAATACACTACTTTAATGTCATTACTACCCTTATATCAAATATAATACAAAATTAACAAAATAGTTATTTATTTTTTCATTTCATTTAAGTTATTATTTATGAAGAAATAGTTTCGTATTATTTATTTATTTAGAATATTTTCATTGTCAAATAGATCGTAATTTTATTTTATTTGATATTTATTGTATGAAATTGAAAAATTGCTATGTTGTTTTTGCGATAGTACTTTTGAAATGGTTGTTGGTCACATATGATTAATATATTTTATTTATTAATAATAATATGTTTTCGACTTAAAATAATTATCAATGCATTGGTATATGAAAAATGCATACATGTAATTTTTTTAAAAGTCGAATAATATGTAAATAAAAAATAAGCATGTTCAATTTAATTATCATTTTTCTAAAAGAGGATAATGCAATTGAACCAAATTGATATCTTGTTTATTCTTTATTATTTAACCAAATTAAATATATATATATATATGTATAAACACTTATGTATATATATAATATCAAATATTCTACTTTGTCATAAAATTTATAATTAGATTATACAACTATGATTTAAAATAAGGGTATTTATGTCAAAGTCTTTAATTTTAGATTCCATTCTTTATTATATGTATTTGAACAAAATATAAAAAAGAAAAAAAATATATATATCCTTACCCAATTTTTTTGTAGAGACCAAACACTATTAATGGAATCAGATTTCTAGTAATCAGATTACCAGAAATCTTATTCCCATTTTAGATTCCATTCCCTGTCAAACAAACGGAGCCTACCAGAAATCTTATTCCCATTTTAGATTTCATTCCCTGTCAAACAAACGGAGCCTTAGTGTAATGTAGAAGCAATTATTTAAAAAGCACATTTAAAAAAGTCCATTTTCAAAATGAACTTTTTATGAAAAAAGTGCTTCCAAACACATTCAATGTTTCTAAATTCTAATAAATAAAAAAATTCTAAAATACGAGGATTGCACTTAGGGGTGTAAGTTGAGCCGAGCCGGCTCGCGGGTCGAGTTGATTCGGCTCGAACGAGCTCGACTCGAGCCCACTTGTCTCTGAAACAATCTTGCGAGCTTTTTATTTTTTTAATATATTTTTATTATTTTTATTATTACATTAATTAATATATATTAAATAATTAGAACATAAATAAAAAGTCGGCTCGGCTCGAGTTCGGGCTCGGGCTCGGCATTTTAAGCTCTATGAACTCGAGGTTAGAAAAATCACCAAGCTCGCTCATTTACACCCCTATTTGTACTTACCAAGTCTTGTCCATAAACTGATCCAAAAATCGAAGAATATCTAGCACCAAAATCCGTAGTTTAGAAAAGCGAAAAAAAAAAACGGAAAGCAGATAGAATAGGAAATTCACAAAAGGCGAAATAGAGAACATAGGTGGGTGGATCTTCTATCCCACAATTGTGTACCACAATGGTGTCACATTATTGTAGGATTGACAGGTGTCCATTTAAAAATAAAAAATAATTCAAATAAATAAACACTTGTCAATCCCACAACAATGTGACACCATGGGACATCATTGTGGGATAGAAGATCCGTCTCGAAGTGCCCAGGGTACACCACTTCTTATTCAATGAAAAATTGAGTAAGTAAATTAAGCAGCATTATGTCTTTAATAATTAATTAAGAAACAAAGTTGCTATGTTCTAGAAATGCTGCACAAGAGGATCAAAATTTGCTGCATTTACAAATATAATTTCTAAGAATTTACGTTCCTGTAAATTACACAATATAATTTATAAAATAGTAGTATGATTAGAGATGGATCGAAGCCTGTTATCCCGAGACGGGTATTACTTAGAGATGAACAATATCGAGAACAACTGTGACGATCATAATGATCATATCGAGATCAAATCCGTGATCACTAACGTGGAGTACGTGGGGTCGTCGAATGTGGGACCCACGATCCGGTACACGTCATCAGAGATCGAAGCGGCCACAAACGGATTGGCGTACGAGAATGTGATTGGGGCTGGAGATTATGGAGTGGTTTATCATGGCCATTTGATTGATCACACTCAAATTGCTGTCAAGAAGTTGTTCAGTAACTGGTATAGTTTTGTGTTCATTACGAGCTTTCGAAACTTTCTTATTCTAAATTGGTTCGTGTTTTTTTTTTCCTTTTTTAAATTTATTCCGTTTTCGTGTTTTAATGGGATAATCGAGAGGTCAATTTATCAACAGGAGTGGGAAAAAAGACTTTACAAGAGAAGCAGAAGCAATGTTGTTGATTAGGCACAAAAACTTGGTCAAATTGCTAGGATACTGTGTTGAAGGAACATATAGGTAAAAAGATCTCATCTTTATCTTACTTATTGTTCATAATCAGATCATAATTCAAAATCTTTTATCTTATGTTTATTTTATCAGGATTCTTGTTTACGAATATATCAAAAATGGCAATCTTAAGCATTGGCTTAGTCAATACACAGCCGAAGTTAGTCCTCTAACGTGGCAAATCCGAATGAAGATAATCATAGGAATCGCAAAAGGGTACCGAAAATTTTCATTCTGAATTTATTTTTCCTGTTTTGTTAATGCAAACTTAAGTTTGATCCAATTTTTCAGTTTAGCTTATCTTCATGAGGATACCGAGCCTGCATTTGTTCATCGAAATTTGAAATCGAGCAATATACTTCTCGATCAAGATTGGAATCCAAAGATTTCTGATTTTGGGATTAATCGATTCTTAGGCCCCGAGTGGAATCGTGCCTCAGCTCATCCAACTGGAATGTCGGGGTAAGTTAATTGTATGAGTAATTACATGCATACCCCTAATTTATCGAGTAATTATCACAGAGCCCTGTGAATTTCTGCAAATTACAAAGGCAACCCTTGTTTTCAAATGCTGTTAACTGCACTTTTGACTTCAAAAAACAATTGTAATCTACTTTTATTATAAGGGGTGAAATTATAATTTACTTTTATTTCAAAAAACATACGTAATATATACACTTACGATATAAAATGTAGTTTTTAAGAAATTTTATTAAGATAGACCTAACTATTTTTTTGTTGGATATATAGGTACATTGCTCCAGAATATGATATGACTCGGGATTTTAAACGAGAAGAGCGATGTTTACAGCTTCGGTATACTTATAATGGAGATTTTATCTGGAAAACCTTCAACAACATCAACTGTTAACGAAATAGAGGTTTAAGATTTCTCGATAAACCCTTGTTTTTCATTATATTTCTTCAATAAAATAAGACGACATTTTGAACGAAAACACTTTTTCATTGACAGGAATATCTGGTTGATTGGATAAAATCAATGGTATCAGAGGAAAAATACGAGCTCATACTCGACCCAAAGCTGCCCGAACTGCCCAAGATGAAGGAACTTAAGAGAGTATTACTTATTGCCCTTCGTTGTGTGGATTTTGAAGTCGAAAATCGGCATAAAATGGGACAAATCATCCACATGTTGGAGCCTCGTGATTTGCATCTTAGTGATGTAAGAAGGGTTCTTTTTCCAGCATTTCGTCGGGTTGGATGTTTGTGATTTATACGTCGATTTGAAATTTCGATAAAAAAAACGTATTCATTTTGTTTATCCTTACTACAGGAAAATGTGATTAAGAGACAAACTTCTAGGCAAATTTTTGAATGAAGATCAGCTTCTCTTAGGTTTAGGGCATTTATTACATTCTTTTTTGTAGTTCTTTTCAAGACAAAACAGCCTGATTTTAATGATCTTAAAGTTTTCATTTTTGTGACATGAAAACTGTCAAAATAAGCACAAAAACCCTACAAAATTCAAATATTGTTATTACCAATAGAACAAGTCTTCAACTCAACCAGATCAATAGCCAGTTTATCAGCCGGAAAAGCACAATCAACTTGTTTCTCCGGCAACAAATCGCACGCCTTTGGGGTAACTCGGCTCGACACACCACCAATATCCGTGCAATTCCACGGCAACTTTTTCGGCTTCTCATCGAAAAACGACCCGTGTTTCTTCTTCACCGCCAGCTCAATGGTCACATTCGATACGCAAATCCCGTTAAATGGATGACCCTCAATCCCCGCAAGATTCCCAACTATCGAAACATTTTTCCCAACCATATCCGTGTAATTTATGTATGATTCCCAACTATCGAAACATTTTTCCCAACCATATCCGTGTAATTTATGTTCTTAATCTCGGGTATCGCTTTCGGGTCGTACTTATCGTCCGGGTGGGACCCATAAGAGCCCGTCATCCAAAACACGGTGTTCATGTTCATGTTCTTGATGAATATATCTTTTACATAGGCGCCTCGGCCCGGGGCGGTTTTGATTCTCACACCCCGAGGCGGTTTTGATTCTCACACCCGATTGAGAGTTTATGGCATATATTTCTTCTGCACGGACGTCCTGGACCCCGCCAGACATTTCACTGCCGAGGGCAATTACTGCTAGGGGTGGGCATTCGGATCGGGTAATTCGGGTACCGACCCGACCCGATCGAGTTCGGTTTAATTGGATCGGGTAGTTCGGGTTAAATTCGGGTTCGGGTTATTCCGAACCCGAACTCCACTATTCGGGTTCGGGTTCGGATATTTTTTTTACAGTTATTCGGGTAGTTCGGGTACCCGATTAATCCGAATAAAAAAAATCATAATTAATATCTAATTTTAAATCCTAAGTTGAAGAGACAAACACAAACCCTAAGTTGAAGAGACCCGCTGCTATGTCATGAATGACAGAGCTGTGTCTTAACATGCTACCTGCTGCTACACACAAGAACAACAAGCTCGATCGACGTCCGGCAACACAAAAAGCTCCCTCTCTTCCGACGACGTCAATAGTTGTCCGGCGGCGCTCACCGGTGACCGGTGTATTTCGGGTGATTTGGATTCCGGCGGCGCAACACAAAAAACTCCCTCTCTTCTTCTTTCTTCGATTTAGGGTTTTTTTTTGGTTGGGTTTAGCATTTGTTACTGCTATTAATAATAGCCTATTATAGCCCAATAATATTTTCTAGGCCCATGTTTATTGTATTCAAAAACCCGAAACCCGAACCCGAATAACCCGAACCCGATTTAGACCCGAACCCGATTAATCCGAATATAGTATGTCGGGTTCGGGTAGCCATGTTCTACTACCCGAACCCGAAATACCCGAACCCGAATTACCCGAACCCGACAACCCGATCCGATTGCCCACCCCTAATTACTGCACTGTCGTGCGAAATGCACGTGAAACGTTTGATGCTTAGATGGGCGGTGGGCAAACCGACTTTTATACCGTATTCGTCCCACCCGCTTTTCACCGCGATGCAATCGTCTCCCGAGACTAAATAGCTGTCTCGTATACGCTTGTTTGTGCAAGAATCTGTAAGGGATGTAAAAAAGGGTCAATTACACAAAATGCTGATGTTAGGGCGTGCTTGGATTGAGTGATTTAGATTTGAGGAGTGAGTTTGAAGGAAGAGTTACAAATGACTCTAAAATGGAGTAATTTGAAATCCACCATAGTGACTGAGAGCACAAATCAAAATGTGTATCAAGAGATTAGGTTGTATTTGGATTTAGTGATTTAGATGTAAGGAGGGAGTTTGGAGGAAAGATTTAAAATCTCTTGGCATTCATTTTAAGTTATTTTCTCCATAATTATGATGGATTTCAAATAATCCATTTCAGACTCATTTGAAATCCTTAATACTAATCATCTCCTCTAATCCAAATCACTCAATCCAAACACACCCTTAGAGAATTTGCAATTACTTCCACTAGGCAATTAATAAACACAAAAACCGAGAAACGGGACGTTTCTTTTATTGAAGAGATGAACACGAACCGGGATTGATGCCATCTGTGTTTGTGGAATCAATTGGTGCAATAATTGTTATGTTTTCAATAATAACATCTCTAGAAATTCATCACAAGTAAACAAACTTCTTGTAAGTACAAAAAATTGGAATTTTACGACTTTCGAACCGAGATTTTCGCGCGAAAAAACGAGCTTTACCTGCAGTAAGTAGGATGGATATTCCATGAGGGAGAGTTGATCAATGTAAGATGAGAAATTTGTACTTGATTTGAATGCAAGATCTCAACCAAGTAAGGTCTAGTGTACTTGATCTTGTGACTTTTGAATTTTTTCCACCAGATTTCGCCCTGGCCGTTGATCGTCCCATTGCCGCCAGAAAAAATATGGTTTTTTTAAATCATTTAACCCAAACACGTCCTAAATTTTTTTGTCGCGTTTTTAGAGTACCTGTGATGACAACATCGGTTAAGTTTGTCCCGGTAATAAGACTCGCATATCTTCTTGCTCCGCCGTCTCTTCCTTTTCCGTAAGAGGGCAATGGGTCGATTAGTGGATAATCCGACTCTTCCTATAACACGACGGTCATCGTTAGATATTATATAACATTTTCACACGTAAACGATCAAAACTTAAAGTCTCAGAAAAATCAACATTGTCCCGTGTAATGGGACCCATGTGAGACCCACGATCCACCAAACAATATAATTGAAATTATTTCGAGAAATCGGACTCATGTGGGGTCCACAATCCACCAAACAATATAATTAAAATTATTTCGAGAAATCGTTCATCAGAATAAAAAACTACTATTTATAAGTTAAATTAAAATAATAATACCAATGAGAGCTTGTAGTCCCCGGAAGATCGACACCGTTCATATAGTGGGACCCACTTGAGGGCCCACCGAACACAAATATTTTACGATTATAATTTGATGTTTTGAGGATCGGTATATATGAAATGAAATACGAGAACGATGAAGATAGAGTACAACCTGAGAAGCAAGAAGTACAGCATCCTTATGTATATAGAGAGTGAAATGACTAGTGAGATTGAAAGATCCAGTTAGCCATTTGCCAGGGGCGACGATGAGCTGCGCTCCACCGTCCGATGCAACCTTGGACAGATTATCAATGGCTGCCTTAAATGCAGCAGTATTTAAGGTTTTTCCATCACCTTTACCACCGAAATCTGTCAAATTGCACTGTGTTTCCTACAATTTATTGCTGAATATTGCATTTTTTCTGTATGAATATTAAAATCCCTGCATTCTGCTACGTTAAAACAAACCAATCCTAGCACAAAATAAATTTAAAAATTCTCCATAATCTGCAAAAAACAAAAATCATTAAATTTTTCATTAAAAAAATCAAATTAGAAAAACATGCAAATTGAATATTTTAAAATTAAAAAAAAATACTTACATGAGTCTTCATGGAAGTGCACATAATTGTGACAAGAATTATTGAGATTGATTTGAGAGGTCTAAAGATAATTGTTGAAATGTTAGGCCCAACTTTGTGTTGCCCAATTTTGAACTTGGTTCCCCCACATTAACCCAAGCCCACCACCCCTTGGAAGCCCCTTGGTATTCCCATGTGACTCTTCATCTTCTAATGTGTCTCTTTGATCTCCTCACTTGTGACATTTGGGTTTCCTTTCTACCACTATAAAAGGGTGTTCTCCCCACTCCTTTATATACACCAAAAACACCAAGAAACACTAGAGTAATAGAAAGCTTTTCTCTTCTTCCCAAATCAGTCTCCGTGACTTGTCTTAGTGACGCCTAGTTTCGGGTTCGAGTGTGAGAGTTCTTGTGAGGGTGTTACCGGGGTGATTAGGGCTTAGGTGTTTGATTATTTGTGAATGCAAATTGTGTGTCCTACATGCTACACTGTGTGTGATTGAATATAGAAACGAGCTCGGGATTTCTGAGCCAACTCAAATCGACGGCAGCCGATACCCAACAGTGGTATCAGAGCCACGGTTGCTGCCCGTCGACGAGTCTGCGTTTGTCGCGGCTGCCCGTGGTTGCTCGTTGCTCGTTTTTCCAGTTTTTCTGTCCATTGATAGCCTCCCATCGCGCCTCTACTCGACGTGCGCCGAATCAGGAACGAAACAGGTAAAACGAGTTTCATACGGTTGGAACTCACTCAGGTAAATTGGCTTGAACCGCTTTTACCGCTTTCGTTTAGATACCGTTTGAAACGGATAGGATTGGGATTTATCTGCTGATAGAAATAGGAAAATCTGTGTGATTTGTTTGCTTCCGTTGTGTGCCAACTTAATCTGTGTGATTTGTGATGGGCTCTATGTCTGGTTATAGTCTAGCTCCTTTTGATGGACGCTCAGACTTTGGTATTTGGCAACAGAAAATGAAAGGAGTTTTGATACAACAACGTGTGTTTAAATGTATCAGTCTCCAATTTTCTGATTCTGATACTGCTGAAAAGAAGGCAGAAATGGATGAGCTTGCGTACTCATCTATTATTCTCAATCTTTCTGACTCGGTGTTAAGAAAGGTAGGAGATCAGAAAAGTGCCAAAGATTTGTGGGAAAAATTGCAAGAATTATATACTGAGACTTTTCGCCTAGTAAGATGTTTTTGCTTGAAAAATTTTTCCGATTCAAACTTGATTTTAATAAAGACATAGAGGAAAATCTTGATGTGTTTACAAAACTAGTTCATGATATTAAAAAGACCGGTGATAAAAATATTGATGATTATACTCCAATTGTGCTCTTAAATGCCATACCTGATACATATAATGATGTAAAATCTGCTATTAAGTATGGTAGTGATCAGGTTAGCCTTGAAACTGTGGTAAACAGTTTAAAAAGCAAAGAAATGGATTTAAGAACTAATTCGAGTAGTAAAAATCATGGTGAGGTTATGTTTGTTCGAGGGAGGGCTAAAAATAAAAAGTCCAACAATAACCAAACTGGTCAAGATCGTGATAAAAATAAAAAAGAAAATCGCAATAGATCTAAGTCGAGGTCTAATAACAGAAAGTGTTATAATTGTGGTGAAACTGGTCACTATGTTAGAGATTGTCCTAAGAAACAAAAAGAACAAGCTAATAAGGCTTCTAGTAATGAGAGTGATGGTGATATCTTTATGGCAACTGAGTGTTGTGATGTTTTTTCTGTGAATATTGTGCATTCTACTTCTTTATGTGAAAATAAATGGCTTGTTGATTTTGGATGTACTTTTCACATGTCACCATTTAAAGATTTATTTTGCTCTTATAAAGAAGTGAATAATGGGTTTGTGTCTTTAGCTAATGAAAAGAAGTGTAAAATCATTGGCATAGGGGACATTTCTTTAAAGTGTGAATCTGGCTTTGGTCTGACACTCAAAAATGTTAGATATGTGCCTGAGTTATGCAATAATTTGATTTCATGTGCTGCATTAGAAGATGATGGCCTAGAAGGTAGGTGGGGAAAGGGTATGATGAGAATCATGAGAGGATCCTTAGTGGTTCTAAAAGTTGAAAAGAAAAATAACTTGCATGTTTGCATTGCTAAGTCTATGCCTTGTTCTGTGAATGTTGTCAAAGAAGACAAAACTGAACTGTGGCATCGTAGACTAGGTCACATGAGTAGTAAAGGTTTGAAAATTTTGCATAAAGCTGGTTGGTTTGGTACTGATAAGCTTTCTTGCATGCCTTTTTGTGAATCATGTGTGAAAGGTAAACAACATAAAGTCAGCTTTCCTGTTTCCCCCTCCCCAAATCGATCTAAATGCACTGGCATTCTTGAATATTTGCACGTTGATATGTGGGGACCTGCCAGTGTTCCTACACACAGTGGAAAAATGTATTTCCTGTCAATTATTGATGATTTCTCTAGAAAAGTGTGGGTTTTGTTGCTAAAACAAAAATCTGATGTCTATGAGAGTTTCAAAAATTGGAAAATGTTAATTGAAAATCAGACAGGTAAAAAGATTAAGAATCTTAGAACTGATAATGGGCTAGAATTCTGCAATAATTTGTTGAACACTTTGTGTGTGAAATCTGAAATTCGAAGGCATAAGACAGTTCCTTACACACCACAGCAAAATGGTGTGGCAGAAAGGATGAACCGAACTCTACTTGAAAGGGTGAGGAACATGTTGGCTTCTTCTGGACTTTCAAAAGAGTTCTGGGGTGAAGCAGTGTGTACTACTGTCTATCTAATCAATAGGTCCCCTTCTGTGCCGTTAAATGGTAAATGCCCTGAGTCTGTTTGGTCTGGTAAACAAATTGACTTCTCAAGCTTGCGAATATTTGGTTGTGCTGCATATGCTCATCAAAAATGTGATAAACTTGAACCTAGGTCTAAAAAATGTGTTTTCCTAGGTTACCCGGATGGTGTGAAGGGTTATAGGCTTTGGCTTAGAGATGAACCTGGTTATAAAGTGGTAATAAGTAGAGATGTCGTCTTTAACGAATCTGACTTTCCATGTTTATCTACTTCTGTGCTTTTGCCTATTTCTGACACTGCTCCTTTTAAGGTGGAGCAATCAGATGTATCTATTTCTGATGTGCATGAGTCTGAACCTGTAAATGATGTGTCTGATGATGTGGAAGATGTGCCTGAAAATGTTGAGTTAGAAAATTATCAACTTACTAGGGACAGACCTAGGAGAAACATTAGGCAACCCACAAGATTTGATGACTTTCATATTGATACTCATGCTTTCAATGTGTTTGAAACTTCAGACGATTGTGAACCTACGTCATATAATGAAGCTTTAAAATCAAAAAACTCTAAAGAATGGCTAAATGCGATGAATGATGAAATGAATTCTTTGCATGTTAATCAAACCTGGACTCTTGTACCTAAGCCTGATCATTGTTCTGTTGTGGACTGTAAGTGGCTTTATAAAGTTAAAGACGAGAGTGAGAGAGTTAGATTTAAGGCTAGACTAGTGACTAAGGGATTTACTCAAAAAGAGGGGATAGATTATACGGAAATCTTTGCTCCTGTTGTTAAGTTTGTCACTGTGCGCATTATGCTTGCATTAGTTGCTCATTTTGACTGGGAATTGAAACAGTTAGATGTTAAAACTGCTTTCCTGCATGGTGAACTTGACAAGAAAATTTACATGAGACAGCCTGATGGTTTTGTTGACCTCAAAAAGCAAAATCATGTTTGTTTGTTAAACAAATCATTGTATGGGTTAAAACAATCACCAAGGCAATGGAATAAAAAATTCGATATGTGCATGTTGTCTTTGAAGTTTAAAAGAAGCTCTTATGATCATTGCTTGTACTTTAAAGAAAATGCATCTATGCCTATCTTCTTGCTCATATATGTTGATGATATGCTCTTAGTGAGTCCATGCTTAAAATCAATCGAACATGTTCAAAAATGTCTTAGTGAGAACTTTGATATGAAGTATCTTGGTGATGCTAAAAGGATCTTAGGAATGAACATTGAGAGAGATAGGAAGAATCGAATTTTACATTTAAATCAAATTTCCTATGTGGAAAAGATTTTAAGTAAATTTGCTATGTCTAATGCTAAATCTACTAATGTGCCTCTTGCTGCTCACTTTGTGTTAAGTAAGGATCAGTCTCCAAAGACTAATTCTGAAATTCCTGAAATGGCTAAAGTGACGTACTCCAATGCAATTGGCTCGGTTATGTACCTGATGATTAGCACTAGACCGGATATTGCATACATTGTAAGTTGTTTGAGTGGGCTTCCCCCGTGCTTTTATTGCCTCGGGAGGGCAGCCGTGGTTCACGAAACAAATTAATAGTGCATTGATGACTGTGTTGAGTTAAATTTAATAATGTGTGCACGGGTCAGGGGGCGGGGTAGGGTGGAGGGGGGAATTAATTAATTATTTATATAAAATAAAGGGTTGCGCCTTGGGAGAAGGCGCATCCCCAATATGCGCCTTCTCCGAAGGCGTTTAGGGCTACTTTTGCAACTCCTCCAAATACAAGGCCATTTTTCGAATTTTTTATTAAATATGGATTATTTTTTTAATTTTCTCCAAACCCCCTTCCTTTAGAGGACATATGACCCACACTGTACCGACTTTATGCTGAAATGTCATTTTTGCCCCTCCACGCCCCTTAGGCCTTATTGATTTGATACTTAACTTTTGTAACAAATATTAGGCACGTTAAAAATTAAATGCATGTCGGGTCAAATATGGGAACTCAAAATGGAACCAAATAATACATTAGCTAGTTTACTTGGAATATGTTTTTTGTGCAATCCAAAAATATCCACGTTAACCCAATATAACAAATTTTAACAAATATAAAAGTATGATTAATTATACTTTTAATGAAGACGTTGGAAACAATAATTGGTAATTGAAGTTGGTAAAGTGGAAAGAAAGAATGCTAAATAAAGAATTGAAAGCCTCTGTTTGTTGTGTGTTTGAAGGGAGAAAGAAAATGAAAGGCAAAAATTTGACAAAATAATGAGTGCTCTGTTTTGTGTTCTTATTCCAAATGGGCACAAGACTTTTGCTTATTTCATACGGCAGAGGACTTATTCCATTTATAAGAATAAATTTGCATCCATTCATTTTGAAATTAACTAGTAAGTAACACGTGAACGCACATGAGTCATATTAATTTGTTATAAAAACATTCATGATGAAAAAATATTGTTCAATTTAAAATTACTCAAAACTTCAAAAATAATTTAACTAAGTGGATTATTATCAAATACTGATGTTAATAAAAAACCGATAATCATAAAAGACTAAATCAAACTAATATAATGGAAAATAAAACTTATATAATAAGGTAAATGCATAAAGTATTCTATCGTTAATGCTTATTGTCTCAATCCCTATGTTATTACTAATAAATCGTGATATCTTCTTCTCTCTACATTTACGGTGCATTTGGATCGATGGATTTGGATTTGGATTTGAGGAGTGGATTTGGAGGAAGGATTTCAAATGACACCTAAAATGGTGTCATTTGAAATCCACCGTAGTTGTGGAGAAAATAGCTCAAAATGAATAGCGGGGGATTTGAAATTTATCATCATCCAAACGAACTTAAATGGATTTGTCGATGAATTTGAAATCCATGGATTTCAAATCACTGGATCCAAACACACCCTTAGATTTTTCATGTACTTGCAATTGCCTCTTCATTATGCCTAAGAAATTTGATAACTATGTAGCTTCTCAATTATTTATTACTTTCTAAAGCAATTGTTTTGTATTTACTCTCCCCACTATTTGAAGTATATTTAATTTGGAACTCAATATATTCATTTCTAAATTCCGATTGAGATAGGGTTTGAAGAGTATTTGATTTGATTTGCTACTATTGAATTTACTTCTATAATGAAACCAAATTAAATTGATAAAAATTTAGTATAAGTAAAAGAATATTATGTTGCATGTGATCGCTTATATATAGACAAGGGAGCAAATAATGGGAAATATCATAATTTAACTTAGTAAATTCTTATTGAGTATATTATAATGATGTTTGTAAAAGTTATCTTGTTTGATACTGACAACTTGTTGCTTTATTTCTTAACTTTGTTTCATGAAATTTTTGTTTATTTTTCTTCATGAATATTCATCTACGTATTCCATTCATTTGATATATTATTATTGATGGTGTTTTCCTTTTCTCTTTAACTGATGAACTCTTGAAATAAAATGATTTCGCAAACTAAGAGTTTCAAATAATATTTTTGAAATTATGTTATTATGAAATGTAGAGTTTATGTTATTTGTCAAAAAGATGTATAACCCTATTTAAATAAACGTAACTTTAATGTTTTTCAAAGAAAAATTTCAATAATAGCTTCATAGGATATGATCCCCTGCAATTTTGATTTCATAATTTTCGAATTTGCAATAGTCCATATGACGTATGTGCTTCCACTTTTATTCTTAGTTGTTAAAAATGGATAAAATAGTTAGTCTACCCACTTGTCTTGCACATTGCAAAAACCTTACTTTTTTGTTAACATTTTAAGATACAATTGTAAAAACCATCGTGTATTTGTGTTATTTTCGAATCTATCCTAAACCCTTAAATGCATGTACAAGACACTTGTGAAAACTCTATCAATTTTCTTAACAGGCTGGACCAAAATTGCAAAAAGAAAGAAAAAAAATTCTTAACATCTGGGAGATTGTTTTTGCAACTCAAAATAATGAGATTAAAGTTTCAATAGTATAAAATACGCATTAATATTGCATTTTATTCGTTGGAATAATGAAGAAACTTATTTTGTCAACAAACACAATATTTAAATATCTTGAACAATGTAAGTTGTTGAGTTGTTAATGAACTCTTTGAGATATAGTTTTGAATTTGAGACGATTATTTTGCTATGAATATGAAATTCATTAATTTAAATATTGTTAACTGTTATGAAGAATATTATCCAATATTTATTTAAAATTCAACATAATTATTAAACATTACATGTTCTAAGTAGGCATTCTATAAGGATATGTGATTTCAATTTTGATCCTTATAATTTTAATTTTGAGTAATATGTTTGATGTATTTAAAATTTTAGCTTGAAGAAAATATATATTAGAAAAGTATACTTTGTTAATTGGACTAAATATGTTATTTTAATTTTATTTGTTAACTATTCATAAATTATGTATATGAAATTCTTATACTCCCTAGTTTTCTAACCATAAGTATCAAACTTAAAATAGTTTTATTAAATTGAATACCTAATTGGTCTAAATAATGTATTTTGAAAAAGATTTTTAAAAATAAATTTATAAAGCCCCAAATTAAATAATTCAACTTCTGTGAAATTATATTTGATTAATAATAGAAAAATTACATTTCTCGTGAAAAAAAGCATATTGATAATTTAAAAGAATTTTATAACCTAGAAGCCACTATTCACCTATGCAACAAACTTGAAACTTTATTTTTTATATATGTAATAGTTTGTATCTTCTTAAAATTGCGATTGACTTTCAAAACAATAACGTGATTTACCCTTATAAATAGTAAGTAAAGAAAATCATTTATCCAAACCTAAAATAATAAAAAACGTTGTACATTATAAAATTAATTTGCTTATTTTCCTTTTTTTTTATTGTAAAAAGTTAGCTCGTTTCCCCAACTTTCCAATTAGTACAAAATTTGTCATGACTCATTCCATCATGGCACGTAGGTTATATGGTGTTATATATAATGTGATCTAATGAGTTTATATTTTATTAGGAAATCTTTTTAAATTTTGTTCTTATTTTGTGATTATATTATAGAGTTATCATAAAACTATATATCTTAATACTATTTATATTTAAAAATAATGAAAAATTCTAATTAAATTATATATAATATAATTTGACTCTTTTATTGTTGAAAAGTAAATTTTATAGGAATATTTTAAATGCATAAAAAAATAACTTGTAAGTGGTACATTTTTTATATTATTATTATTTGTTGTTTTGCATAAAATATTTAGCTGCATATTCCCATCTTTTCAATTACTACAACATTTGTTATCACTCGTTCCGTCATTGCACGTAAGTACAGGACATTATATATACTGTAATTTGATGAAAATTTAGATTTTATTACAAATCTTTTTGGAGTTCATTATAATCTTCTGACTATGTTGTAGAGTCAACATATAATTTGTATTTTATAAGAAAAAAGAACTATGAATTTACATAATTAAATAATGAAAAGCTATGAATCTACATTAGGTTTTGTTTTGTTATAAGTTATTTAACTTTTAATTTTCATTTTACTTAGTTTGTCAAAATATTAATTCATCATATTACATCCACGAATATTTAATTTTTAAACAATTCATTACGTAATTACTATTTAAATTTTAATCCAGCATATTGCATAACATGAATGAATTTTCTTTTATGTTTCTTCTATAGTTATAATGAATACAATTTAGTGTTTTTATATATTTTTAAATTTCACTGTTTTCTTCATATGGATTTATGTATTCTAAAAGACCAATGCAAAGAGAAATAAAAGCCCTAAGTTTTTAAAATCAATTGATGATTATGTTACAACTAAATATTATTGCGTATTAAGAAAAAACGTTTAAATTGTTAACAAAGCACAACTATTTATTATTACGAATATTATAATAGTAATATTATAAGAGTTAAACATTACTTTGGAGTTTGGAGAAATAATTATTTATGAATTTATTACTGCTTGGCGGTGCATGATATTATCTATAAAGATTTTATTTTATCTTAGTTTTAAATAAATAAATAATGATAGTTTTATGTAATTTTACATATATATTATTCTAGAATTCTAATACAATTATAATTTCTTACTCTTCTACATGTCTAAAATTTATGTTTGAATCTTTTGCCATTATAAATATTAAATTAGCTATTATAGAATTCTAATACAATTATAATTCTTACTCTTCTATATGTCTAAAATTTATGTTTGAATCTTTTGCCATTAAATATTAAATTAGCTTGGGATATTTTAGGCAGTTCAAAAATATAAAAAAAAACTCGTACTTTTATAATAGTATAGATATAGATATAGATATAGATATAGATATAGATAGTATAGATATAGATATAGATATAGATAAATATTAAATTAACTAGGGATATTTTAGGTAGTTCAAAAATGTAAAAAAACAACTCGTACTTTTATAATAGTATAGAAGTATAGATATAGATATAGATATAGATATAGATATAGAATAGATATAGATAATAGTATAGATATTCGTTGGGTTAGGGTACTTTGCTTCTGGAAAAGGAGAAACGGGTCATTATAAGTTCCATACAACCATTAGTTGATCAACTTTCTATCTTCCTGTCTTTGGTTTTTCTCTCCAAGTCCAAGTCCAAGTCCAAGTCAAGTATACCTTGCTATATTTACTATATTTATTTACTATAAAAAAGACCAAGTTTTCCCTCAAAAACTTGTCTGTAATCATCCTAAACTATTAAAATTATTTCCTCAAATGAAGCACTTTCAGCTTCTTCCTCTGTTTCTTGTTCTGTTCTTAGGACCTTCACCACAATCTGCTAGTACAATCAGGTGCATAGAAGGGGAAAGACGAGCTCTACTCAATTTCAAAAACGAACTTATCGATACCAATGGTCGTTTATCATCTTGGAGTAGTAAAACCGACTGTTGCAAATGGAGAGGAGTTCATTGCCATAACAGAACTAATCATGTCACTCAACTAAATCTTCATGGTCCATTAGATAATTACGGCCCTATTCCTCGCCTTACAGGTACGATTAGCACTTCGTTACTTCAACTAAAGCACTTAGCCTACTTAGACTTGAGTTTCAATGATTTTGATTATGCCCCTATTCCTGAGTTCATTGGTTCACTCAGCAGGTTACAATATCTCAATCTTTCATATTCTAATTTCGGTGGACTAATCCCTCATCATCTAGGAAACCTATCCAATCTGCTATATCTTGATCTTCAATATAATTCTGATTGCCACAGCGAAAGCCTTGATTGGGTTTCTAATCTTCGATCGCTTGAATATCTTGATCTCAGTGCCACAAAACTATCATTGTCAACAAATTGGTTAGAAGCAGTAGCCAGAATGACTAACTTAAAAGAACTGCACTTGAGAGCTGTCTCTCCAGAAATCCCTTCTTATTTGCTACCCGAAATCAACGGTTCTAATTCTCTTACAGTCCTCGATTTCTCAGAGAATTTGTTCTTAACATCTCCCTTGCCATTAATCTCTTGGTTCTCAAACTTCAGCAGCAGCCTTGCTTTTCTTAATCTCAACAGTGTTAATATGCCAGGTCCAATTCCTGATGTTTTCAGAAACATGATATACCTCGAACACCTCGAGCTTAGTGAAACCGAGCTTCGCGGTGGGATTCCAGAATATCTTGGTAATATGAGCAGTTTAATGTATTTAGATCTAAGTGTAAATAATTTGACTGGAGAGCTTCATGAGGTAATGACAAACTTATCTGGACCAACAGAGAAGAAATTACAGTATCTGGATTTGAGTGAGAATAGTATAAGTGGGTTCATTTCCAATATGTCAAGGTTCTCATCCTTGAAGGAATTGAAACTTCAGAAAAATCAACTAAATGGGTCTATCCAACAAGGGTTCCTTAAACTTCCATATCTTCGTGTTCTTGATTTGTGTTCGAATCGAATTATGGGTCCAATTCCTGATCTTTCATTATGTTCATCACTGAAAGAGCTAATACTTGACCACAATATGTTCAGTGGGAATCTAACTGAAAGCATTGGAGGCCTATCCAAGCTTGAAATTTTGTGGATTGGTTCAAATCTCTTGGAAGGGTTAATCACAGAGGTCCATATGTTGAACCTCTATCGGCTACGAATATTGGACTTTTCTTACAACCCGTCTCTGACGTTTAAGGTAAACCGGGAATGGGTTCCTCCTTTCCAACTAGAGTATATGGACCTACAGAACTGCAAATTAGGACCATATTTCCCTCTATGGCTTAAAACACAGAAACAATTAGTTTATATTGACATATCTGGTGCTGGAATTTCAGACATCATTCCTAGTTGGTTTCATGGTGTATCTTCTAAACTGCTATACCTAAACATTTCAAAGAACCAAATGTACGGTGTTTTCCCCGAGTTCTCATTCTCTCTAAAGGGCTCCAGTAGTTCAAGACTGCTTCTTTATCGTCCCAGTGGAACAATATTGGATCTATCAGGAAATAAAATCTCAGGTTTGATAACTTTCTTGTGCCAAGCTAGAGATTGGGAGTTATTAGACCTCTCCGATAACATGTTCTCCGGTCAGATTCCTGATTGTTTTACTAACTTTAAGGGGTTAAAGCATCTTAACTTAGCAAATAATCACTTCTCTGGGAAGATACCTCACTTATTTGGGAACCTAAGTGACCTTTCTTTGCTGCATTTACGAAACAATAGTTTCTCAGGAGGGTTTCCAAGATCTATGAGGAATTGTACAAACTTGAGAATGATTGACCTTGGAGAAAATAGCTTAACCGGAGAAATACCGGCTTGGATGGGTGATAGTTTCTCAATGCTAATGGTTCTAATCCTACGTACCAACCAATTCAACGGTAGCATACCTTCAAACTTATGTGAATTAACAAATATCCAAGTCTTAGACCTCTCTTCCAACAAGTTCACCGGAGCTATACCAGAGTGTATAGGTAACTACAGTGCCATTATCAACACGACGAATGATAAGTTATTCAATTCTAGGTATGTATCAGGATTCCCATTTACGAACAGTTGGTACTCCGTAAATGCCAACTCCTTCGAAAGTGCATATTTCATGTGGAAAGGAAAAGAGGTTAAGTACATAAACCATCTTGGCCTTGTGAAACTAATTGACCTTTCAAGCAACAACTTAGCAGGTGAAATACCTGCAGATATCACAAAACTAGTGGGTTTGATCGGGTTGAACATCTCAAGGAACAATTTAACCGGATCTATTCCTCAGGACATTGGTGAGTTGAAGTATTTGAATTTTCTTGATTTATCGAGAAACCTTCTCTCTGGCGGTATTCCAATCAGTCTGCCTGAACTGAGCCACCTAGGAATTTTGAACTTGTCTTACAACAATTTGTCTGGAAGAATTCCAATAAGTAATCAAGCACTCACCTTTGATGCATCGACCTATATCGAGAATTATGGCCTGTGTGGACAACCGCTGAATAAATCTTGCCCTGGAGACGAATCCCGTCCAAATCCAAGCTCCACCATTGATGGCAATGGTGCATTGAGGAAGGGGGAATCTGAAGATGGTGAGCTTATAACTGAAGGGTTTTATATTGCTATGACATTTGGCTTTATAGTTGGATTTTGGGGGATAATAGGAACAATAATGTTTAACAAGGCATGTAGATGTGTATGTTTAAAGGTGTTAAACACTATAATGTATTTCTTAGGGTTTTGATCTGAAATGAAGAAAACCATCTCAACTTCTCAAAGGGTGCTTTTCATTTACATAATGAACTTATTTGTAGAAGACAATAATGTTTCTAAATTCTAATAATTAAAAAAAAAACTCTATATATAAGGATTGCACTTAGGGGGTGTAAGTTGAGCCGAGCCGGCTCGCGAGTCGAGTTGATTCGGTTCGAACGAGCTCGACTCGAGCCTCCCTGAAACAATCTTTCGAGCTTTTTATTTTTTAATATATTATTATTATTACATTAATTAATATATATTAAATAATTAAAAAAAGTCGGCTCGGCTCGGCTCGAGTTCGAGCTCGAGTTTGAAAAAATCTCCAAGCTCCCTCGTTTACACCCCTAATTGTACTTACCAAGTCTTGTCCATAAATTGATCCAAAAATCGAAAAATATCTAGCATCAAAACCACTTCTTATTCAATGAAAAATTGAGTAAGTAAATTAAGCATCATTATGTCTTTAATAATTAATTAAGAAACAAAGTTGCAATGTTCTATAAATGCTGCACAAGATGATCAAAATTTGCATTTACAAATATCACTTCTAAGAATTTACATTCCTGTAAATTACACAATATAATTTATAAAGTAGTAGTATGATTGGATTCGCACTTTATATTTTATCTTAATAAATAAAAATTGCTATTATTGTTTACAAAAAGTAAAAAAATTATACCAACATTATCTCTAATACTATTTTTAAAAAATATTTAGCGAAAAATGGAAAAAAAAAAAAAAAGAAAGAAATATGATTATTTCCTGCCACTTCATGTGAGACAGTCGGTTATCTACAGTTTCAAATTCCTAGAAGAAGAGTCATTGTTAAACTCAACAACTAAGTCCAATATATTTTTCTTTTTCTCAAACAAATTCAATACATAATCATCTGTTCTAAACCTAGAATTAATCGAAAATTCATTAATGACAAGCCATCATGACAACATTCATTAATGCTTCATCGATCAAGCAAAAGCTCTCAAATCCCACATCCTTTCTGGGAATCAAACTATGGATTGTAACAATCATAGTCCTAGTTTTATTCCTCCTGCTTGTCTTCATCTCCACTCTTGCATTCTTACAGTGGAAACGCAGAAAAAACAACATGAAACGACAACCTAACCTCGTACCCTCGAAAAATCCCTGTGGTAAATTCTGCAGCAATTGTTCCATGGATCGAAGGCTGTTATCCCGAGACAGATATGACTTAGAGATGAACAATATCGATGCAAAAAAAATCAACAATGATCATATTGATATCGAGATTAAAACCGTGATCACTAATGTTGAGTACGTGGCGTCGAATGTGGGTCCCACGATCAGGTACACGTCATCAGAGATCGAGGCGGCCACAAACGGATTGGCGTACGAGAATGTGATTGGGGCTGGAGATTATGGAGTGGTTTATCATGGCTATTTGATTGATCACACTCAAATTGCTGTCAAGAAGTTGTTCAGTAATAGGTACTTTCGAAAGCTTCTTATTGTGCTATAAAGTTTCATTTTTTAAATGGGTTCGTTTTTTCGTTTTTTAAAATTCATTCTGTTTTCGGGTTTTAATGGGATAATCGAGAGGTAAATGAATCGACAGGAGTGGGAAAAAAGACTTTGCAAGAGAAGCAGAAGCAATGTTGTTGATTAGGCACAAAAACTTGGTCAAGTTGGTAGGATATTGTGTTGAAGGAACATATAGGTAAAAAGATCTCATCTGTATCTTACTTATTGTTCATAAATTTAAGCTATAAGTACAAATAATCAGATCATAATTCAAAATCTTTCTTATGTTCATTTTATCAGGATTCTTGTTTACGAATACATCGAAAATGGCAATCTTAAGCATTGGCTTCGTCAATACACAGCCGAAGTTAGTCCTCTAACGTGGCAAATTCGAATGAAGATAATCATAGGAATCGCAAAAGGGTATCGATATTTTTATTCTGAATTCATTTTTCATTTTTTGTTAATGCAAACTCAAGTTTGTGCCATTAAATTTCTTCAGTTTAGCTTATCTTCATGAAGATACCGAGCCTGCATTTGTTCATCGAAACTTGAAATCGAGCAATATACTTCTCGATCAAGAATGGAATCCAAAGATTTCCGATTTTGGGATCAATCGATTCTTAGGGCCCGAGTGGAATCGTGCCACAGCTCATCCAACAGGAATATCGGGGTAAGTTAAGTGTATGAATAATTACATGCATGCCCCTAATTTATCGAGTAATTATCACAGAGCCCTGTGAATTTCTGCAAATTACAAAGACAACCCTTGTTGTCAAATGCTGATAACTGCACTTTTATTGAGGAGGGGTGAAATTATAATTTGCTTTTATTGATATGGGTGTTTTCCACAATCAGAGTCGCATTTATATGTAATATACATTTACTTATGATATGTAGTTCCTAAGAAATTTTATTTAGATAAATCTAACTATTTTTTTGTTGGATATATAGGTACATTGCTCCAGAATACGATAGTACTCGGGTTTTAAACGAGAAGAGCGATGTTTATAGCTTTGGTATACTTATAATGGAGATTGTATCTGGAAAATCTTCAACAACATCAACTGTTAACGAAATAGAGGTTTAAGATTTCTCGATAAACCCTTGTTTTTCATTATATTTCTTCAATAAAATAAGACGACATTTTGAACGAAAACACTTTTTTATTGACAGGAATATCTGGTTGATTGGATAAAATCAATGGTATCAGAGGAAAAATACGAGACCATACTCGACCCAAAGCTGCCCGAGCTGCCCAAAACGAAGGAACTTAAGAGAGTATTACTTATTGCCCTTCGTTGTGTGGATTTTGAAGTCGAAAATCGGCCTAAAATGGGACAAATCATCCATATGTTGGAGCCTCGTGATTTGCTACTTAGCGATGTAAGAAGGGTTCTTTTTCCAGCATTTCGTCGGGTTGGATGTTTCTGATTTATACGTCGATTTGAAATTTTGATTAAAAAAAAAACATATTCATTTTGTTTATCCTTACTGCAGGAAAATGTGATTAAGAGACAAACTTCTAGGCAAATTTCTTGAAAGAAGATCAACTTCTCTTAGGTTTAGCACATTTATTACATTGTTTTTTGTAGTTCTTTTTCAGACAAAACAGCCTGATTTTAATGATGTTCTTAAAGTTTTCATTTTTCTGACATGAGTACTGCCAAAATGTAAGCACAAATACCCTACAAAATTCAAACATTGGCACTACCAATAGAACAAGTCTTCAACTCAACCAAATCAATAGCCAGTTTATCAGCCGGAAAAGCACAATCAACTTGTTTCTCCGGCAACAAATCGCACGCCTTTGGGCTAACTCGGCTCGATACACCTCCAATATCCGTGCAATTCCACGGCAACTTTTTCGCCTTTTCGTCGAAAAACAACCCATGTTTCTTCTTCACCGCCAGCTCAACAGTCACATTCGATACGCAAATCCCGTTAAACGGATGACCCTCGATCCCCGCAAGATTCCCAACTATCGAAACATTTTTCCCAACCATATCCCTGTAATTTATGTTCTTAATCTCGGGTATCGCTTTCGGGTCGTACTTATCGTCCGGGTGGGACCCGTAAGAGCCCGTCATCCAAAACACGTACTTCATGGTGTTCATGTTCATGTTCTTGATGAATATATCTTTCACATAGGCGCCTCGGCCCGGGGCGGTTTTGATTCTCACACCTGATTGAGAGTTTATGGCGTATATTTCTTCTGCACGGACGTCCTGGATCCCGCCAGACATTTCACTGCCGAGGGCGATTACTGCACTATCGGGCGAAATGCACGTGAAACGTTTGATGCTTAGATGGGCGGTCGGCAAACCGACTTTTATACCGTATTCGTCCCACCCGCTTTTTACTGCGATGCAATCGTCTCCCGAGACTACATAGCTGTCTCGTATACGCGTGTTTGTGCAAGAATCTGTAAGGGACGTAAAAAATGGTAAATTATGTAGCATAGAGTGATTTGGATTGGGTGATTTAGATTTGAGGAGTGGATTTGAAGGAAGAATTTCAAATGAGTCTAAAATGTAGTAATTTGAAATTCAGTGTATCAAGGGGTTTGAAATCCAAACAAACTCGATGAATTTGTTGATAAATTTGAAATTCATGACTTTCAAATCCTTCAATCCAAATATACCATTAGGGCGTGTTTGAGCTATTTTCTCCATAATTATGGTGGATTTAAAATAATCAATTTCAGAGTCATTTGAAATCCTTAATACTAATCATCTCCTCAATCCAAACACAGCCTTAGAGAATTTGCAATGACTTCCACAAGGAAACTAATAAACACAAAAACCGAGAACCGGAACGTTTCTTTTATTGAAGAGACGAAAACGAACCGGGATTGATGCCATCTGTGTTTGGAGAATCAATTGGTGCAATAATTGTTATGTTTTCAATAATAACATCCCTACAAAAATCATCACAAGTAAACAAACTGTTTGTAAGTAAAAAACTTGAAATTTTACGACTTTAGAACCGGGATTTTCGAGCGAAAAATTGATCTTTACCTGCAGTAAGTAGGATGGATATTCCACGAGGGAGAGTTGATCAATGTAAGATGAGAAATTTGGACTTGATTTGAATGCAAGATCTCGATCAAGTAAGGTCTAGTGTACTTAATCTTGTGACTTTTGAATTTTTTCCACCAGATTTCGCCCTGGCCGTTGATCGTCCCATTGCCGCCTGAAAAATATGGTTTTTTAAAATCGTTCAATCCAAACACGTCCTAACATTTTTTGTCGCATTTTTAGAGTACCTGTGACGACAACATCGGTTAAGTTTGTCCCGGTAATAAGACTCGCATATCTTCTTGCTCCGCCATCTCTTCCTTTTCCGTAAGAGGGTAACGGGTCGATTAGTGGATAAGCCGACTCTTCCTATAACACGATGGTCATAGTTAGATTTCATATAACATTTTCGCTCGTAAACGATCAAAAGTTAAAATATCAGAAAAATCAACACCGTCCGTGTAATGGGACCCATATGGGTCCATGACCCAACAAACTATATAATTGAAATTATTTCAACACTTGGATGAACGAGCTAAATCGTTCATCAGAATATAATTAAAATATACCTTTCAAGTTAAATTAAAACAATAATAACAATATAAGCTTGTAGTCTCAGGAGATCGACACCGTTTATACAGTGGGATCCACTTGGGGTTCACCAAACACAAATAGTTTTGCAATTATAATTTGATATTTTGTGTAGTCCTAGGAGATCGACACCGTTCATATAGTGGAACCCACTTGGGATTCACCAAACTCAAATAGTTTTGCGATTATACTTTGATTTTTTGGGGATCGGTATATATGAAATGAAATACGAGAATGATGAATATAGAGTACAACCTGAGAAGCAAGAAGTACAGCATCCTTGTGTATATACAGTGTGAAATGACTAGTGAGATTGAAAGATCCAGTAAGCCATTTCCCAGGGGGGACGATGAGCAGCGCTCCACCGTCCGATGCAACCTTGGACAGATTATCAACGGCTGCCTTAAATGCAGCAGTATTTAAGGTTTTTCCATCACCTTTACCACCAAAATCTGTCAAACTTGCACTGTGTTTCCTACAATTTATTGCTGAATATTGCATTTTTTCTGTGTGCATATTAAAATCCCTGCATTCTGCTACGTTAAAACAAACCAATCCTAGCACAAAATAAATTAAAAAATTCTCCATAATCTGCAAAAAAAAATTCATTAAATTTTTCATTAAAAAAACATGCAAATTGAATATTTTAAAAATAAAAAAAAAATGCTTACATGAGTCTTCATGGAAGTGCACATAATTGTGACAAGAATTATTGAGATTGATTTGAGAGTTCTAAAGATAATGGGTTTATATAGGATGAAATGTAATCAAATTTCATATAATTGTAATTTGAGAAAAATGTTACCAGATTTGTGCAATTAAGGGTAAGTCAATAGTATGGTATATATTACATAAGATTACGAATTTATTGCACCTCAAACGGCTAATGATAATAAAGTTGAAATTTGAAATAAATTTTGCGTACAAGAAAAACTAAATATGGTACATAATTTCTTGATTTTTATTCAATCTCCCATGCCTTATTGTAATAAATCAACCATGATTTGGCACATTGCATGATGGGAAGTTTGACTAAGCCATTTACTTTATTAAGTTCAATATTCAAATTTGAGATTATGTTTAACTATATTTGGATTGTGTATTTTATTTTGAACTCGATATGACAAGTATTATGATAGTATTTTATTTTCTGTATATGTATGTATAGTAGTGTATAAAATTTATATCATTTATTACATGGTGTAATGTGATAGATTTCGTTTAGGAATTTTTTAATTATTTTTAGTCCTCCATTTGTAATAAATATAATCTATTTTGGTATTTATTCAAAAATAGGTTCTTTCTTGATTTCATTTTCCTTATAAAAAGTTGCAACATTAATTAACACTTATCCACTGTGGATTGGTTCTTATCTTCATTTTCCTTATCAATTTAGAGGCAAAAATATTTAATTATAAAAGTGTTTTTCCAAACTTGGATATATATAACTTTTGTAACCATGCATTCTCAAATATATAATGATTATTACGTGTAAAAATAAAATGAGACGAATCTTCTATTTCATGATATACTGGTGTCATCAATTTAAGATTGATATTAGCAGATTGCTAATTATTATCTATAATTTTATTTAAATATAAATTTATCAATTCTACAATTATGTAACTTTATTGTGTTACACTACTATTAAATAGAAGATCCATTTTGAGTTAGAGGACATTTAAGTATTTTTATATAAAAAGTCATTTATTAATAAAAGTATGAAATAATTTGTTAAATAATTCAACTTTTGCTTGCCGCTTGGTTCCTAGGCCCAAATCCAATGTTTATAGCCGGGCTTCTTAACGGGACGTATTGTCCAAATCCAGTGTTCCTACGCCTTGTATTATATGGGATTATATTTATAATTTATTTTTAAAATAAATAACTTTTCATGATGATATATTTAAATAAATAAATAATTTTATAGTCTAGATCATTATAGATTTAATGAGCATTTTATTTTACAAAAAATAATATTTTTATAGTCAAGATTGGACAATATACCCAACATTTGAAAACCAACATAGTCTTAAAAATAATTACAAATCTATATCCATGACAGTAAAATATGTGAAATAAAATTCACTTTACATTGTTTTTTAATGTTTGGTCATGAGTTTGGCTTATATTTTTTGATATTTTCTTATAAGATAAAAATGCATTTTTACAAAAGTAACTATTCTTTAAAAAAATATTAACACATTACATCACACTTAATCATTAAAACAACTCTATCAAAAAAATTATCCAAACACACTAATATCATCGCATCTCTACTCCACAAAACAACATATTTTACTTTGTCTAAGAAAGATAATAAATGACAAATAGACATATATATGATCTGGTCAAATATTCGTATTGATGTTTTCAGGACTGCACTCGTATACCAAGCTCTTTATGTACCTCGAATGAGATCAAATTTAACGTAGTTCTGAATGAATATAACGGGTCGTATATTTAAAGAGCTCGTATAGGTGCAGAGACAGCATCCCCTCCAATGAGCATTTAATGTAGTGTTTATGTATTCTTAATCATTATTTATGAAGTGACACGTGAGCCTATAATGGGTCATTACTTGTCATTTATCTAGTGGTCTATGGAATATTCTATAATATAATATGAATCGAATCAGGTTATGCTATTACCCATATCCATTATCCAATAGTCATACAACAGTACCGGATCCGTAACCTAATTTTCAGTCCACCTCGTATAGAGTGCTACGAATCGTATAGATATATGAAGCCCAAATCACCTCGTATATAATGTTTCAGATTTATTTTATATCAACACTTCGTAGCCAAATTGTGCCCCGTCAATATCTAAGTTGAGTATTTCTCCCTGAAACTTGTAAAATATATAATGTGTGGTTCTTACTCATTACTAATTTATGTGAATCAGATAAACACATAATATGCATTCAGATTATTAAACTCGATTTATCATAAAATTCCTTACATATACACCATAATACTATATATCACATAATTTTTACAATGTTATTGATTATACACATTTTCCGATCAATTTTCAAAATTTCCCATTCTAACATGGGCTTAGAGTTGAAGGCGGAAGATGACATCAGCCACGGCCGTAGTGGGGGGTGACTCGGTGTCAGCTCCTCCGCAATCCGGCGGTGGGACGCCCACCTCACATTTCCTACTCTGCCTATCCTCATTGATCGACACGTGTCATCATAGAGGACATATGACCCACACTGTACCGACTTTAAGCTGAAATGTCATTTTTGCCCCTCCACGCCTCCTTGCTAATTGATACTTAACTTTTGTAACAAATATTAGGCACGTTAAAAATTAAATACTTTAACAAATATTAGGCACATTAAAAATTAGATGCATGTCGAGTCAAATATGGGAACCCAAAAAGGAACCAAATAATACATTAGCTAGCTTACTTGGAATATGTTTTTTGTGCACTCCAAAAATATCCACGTTAACCTAATATAACAAATTTAATATATATAAAGAATAATTTAATTAATTATTCTTTAATAACATAATTGATTATATAAACTTCTTCTAAAAGATGATAAATATCTTCAAATTTGATATTTGTGGACTCATTAGTCGATAAATTCTAGTATGACGATTAATTATGCTATGCACATTTATTAACATCTACTCGTATAAGTTTAGCCATTTTATCTTAAATCTCATTATGAAATATGAATACATGACAAGTGATTTATAATTCTTCTTAAATTCTCTGAGATTTGGGCTAATTTTGTAGTTTGACCTTGGTCATTAACATATTATAGGATACACCCTTTAGTCAAAATAAATGCATGAATATGAGCGTTTATCAATCAAGATCATATATTCTGATCATAATTTTTTTTCTCTTTTTTGTATTATAATTTATATTTTTTATTCACATAATTATTATATAAATGACTAACACAATCAATTCAAATGCAGATTATACCATATATTTTCAAACGAATCTCCACAATATGTTTTTCTAATTTTCTTTTTTTTTTTTTTAATTCTATCTACAAAAATACAAAGAAAACACAGATTTAATATCAAGATGGCAAATTGGTAATATACTAAATTTCCAGCACCATTCTTAATAAAAAAAATACTCACTATAATATTAAATTCAATATTTCAAGCACCAAAAAATGTCGAATTGTTTACCAGCAAACAGTGTTCCCCACGACGTATTTAACCAGATTTAGAAACCAGCCAAGCCTAACAAACATGTGGCTCTCGTCCATTTAAGACCCCTGTGGCCCTCTCAAGACCCCTCTCAAAGTCTACAATAAAGAGATAAACCTCTAGAACCACCGTCAATGGCGGCCGTAATGTCTGTCGCCACCACCTCCAGAACCACCGTGCAATTAAAGCACTCACCGTTTCTGGGCCCCAAGCCGACCTCGACTGTTACATTGCTTTCACCTTCTGTTGTGAAATTTCATAGGGTTTTGAGGTTTAAACGCAGGAATCCAAGTTTCAGGGTTTGTTTCGTGCTGGAGGATGAGAAATTGAGTAGTGGGTTGACGCGATTGGGGGATAATACGGATTCGGAGAGCGAAATCGGAGAGGAGAACGAGAAGCGGATTTTCGCGGCGGCGCGTGTGGCGGAGAAGGTGGAGAGGAAGAAATCGGAGAGGTTTACTTATTTGGTTGCGGCGGTTATGTCCAGCTTGGGGATTACTTCCATGGCTGTCCTGGCTGTATATTACAGATTTGCTTGGCA
The DNA here is from genome assembly GCA_963669365.1 of Verbascum thapsus. Taxonomy (NCBI): domain Eukaryota; kingdom Viridiplantae; phylum Streptophyta; class Magnoliopsida; order Lamiales; family Scrophulariaceae; genus Verbascum; species Verbascum thapsus. The sequence goes on from OY770120.1 coordinate 1,643,897, forward strand.
AATGGAGGTATAATTTAATATAATTATTCCCAATTTCAATCTTAATCTTCTTTTTGTATGAATAAATGCAATAAATTAGTCAAACAATCTAGACTCTGTTTGGCTAATCTTACAAGCTTTTGAAGAATTAATTACTTTTGGTGCAGGGTGGAGATATACCTTATGCAGAAATGTTTGGTACCTTTGCTCTCTCCTTTGGTGCTGCTGTAAGTTCCCATTATTTTCTGTAAAAATTGTTTCAGAAATTATTCAATTTTGTCAATAATTTTGATGAAAATCATTGATGAACTTGAATTTGCAGGTGGGTATGGAGTTCTGGGCAAGATGGGCACACAAAGCACTGTGGCATGCTTCACTATGGCACATGCATGAGGTTAGTTAGCCTAACAACAAAATCTTTTCAAATATTTTCTTCTAATTAAATACTAATACAAAATCAGAATCAAACAAGAAGACCTATATTAATAAATTCATTACTATAATATTAGATTTTTCTATCACTGGCCCTTGTAACGTGATCTTATAATCGTATCGATATCAAGATTAAAAAACTGCCCCAATTTACTCTCTATCAATGGCTTGAAGCTCGTTTGAGTTAGATTTGTTTACTTCATATACCAAACTTGAACATTCTTTACTGTTTTATGAATTTTGAAGAGTGCAAAAAAGTTGAAACTCTCAAATTCAACTCGGGTTCGATTCAAGTAAATTTTTTTAATATATATATATATATGTGTGTGTGTGTGTTATGCAGTCACACCATAAACCAAGAGAAGGGCCTTTTGAGCTGAATGATGTATTTGCAATTATTAATGCTGTTCCAGCTATAGCACTTCTTTCTTATGGTTTCTTCCACAAAGGCCTAATCCCGGGTTTATGTTTTGGTGCTGTAAGTATTCTTATTGTTCTTCGATTCTTGTTTTACGTATACGCTTACCTTGATTGTGATTAACGAGCATTAAGTCGAAATTTCATATAAAAATTCCACAAAATTGTGATTGATTTGGGTTTCGATTTAGGCAAACTATTGAGATTGCTTGTGTTTTGGTGAAGGGTCTTGGGATTACGGTGTTTGGGATGGCCTATATGTTCGTTCACGATGGCCTCGTTCACCGGAGATTCCCGGTGGGGCCCGTCGCAAATGTACCCTATTTTCGAAGAGTAGCTGCTGCTCATCAGGTATATTATGATTTTCAGACCATGAATTTGTGTAAGAATTGTAATCGTTTATTTGGTGATGTATATATATATTTGCGATAATTTGAAAGTTTCGGAGAGTTCATAAAGATCATTCTTATTCTTTTAGTTATTTTTATTACATAATTTGACGATAATTTAATTAATCTGATTTTATCTTCGATTTTAGCTGCATCACTCGGAGAAATTCGATGGAGTCCCATATGGGTTGTTTTTGGGACCTCAGGTTAGACATTTATATATATATATATATATATCAATCGATGTGTATATATAATGTAATTTCTGAAATTTATTCTGAGTAAGGAATGTTTGGTGTGTAGGAACTTGAAGAAGTAGGAGGATTAGAAGAGCTGGATAAAGAAATTAACAGAAGAATTAAATTGTCCAAGAATTTGTGATCAATCAATAATCATATGGAAATTGTATTTCAGAATGTAGAAGAAAAAAAAAAGGTAGAGATATTACCTCAAATGAAATGAATGATTTTTTTATATAGTCTCGTGCTTGTGGTGAAATAGAAAAAATATAGAAAATAAACAGCTATCTTATTTATGATACACTATTGTATGTAAATAAATAATAAAAAAAAAACATCTAGTTTACCAGTTTAGTGGAAAGACCAAGAATAATAAATTGAGCAGTCAATCAAGCATGTACTATTGTGCATTAAATTAAATACAATTATTAAAAGACCATAATACTACATGTATGGGAACTTCTTTTTCTTTATTAAGTTGTGTTGACCATATCATATACACTTGTTATGGTCCTAAAGTAAAAAAGTATTTTGCCCCTCACATGTATGTCATTGTGAGCACTTTAGTCTCAATCGAGATCAAGAAATATCAGAACCCGTCTGCTCAACCTATGCAAAATGTCATTTAACCATCCTTGTGAAGTTTTTAAAGAATATTCTACAAAATTTGTAAAAAAGAAATGTAATTACAACCCTATTGTATGATACTTTTTGCACTTTACATTTTCTGCACTTTACACCTATATCGTATTATATATATATGTACATATTGTACCCTGATTCAACATAATATTAAAGATAGTCACGTAAGGGTGCAACCTTTGGTAGAGTTGGTAGGGCATCTGAATTATGTGGCCTTGGTCACGGGTTTGATTCCCTATTTGTCTTCTATACTGTGAGTCTGTCAGCTATGAGCAACCTAGGCTGATTTATCTCTCTTGTGTGATTTGCAGACTATTGCACAAAAGCGAAGTTTACCCAATGCGAGCCCGAAAGGGTAGCAGCTGCGGGTTTTTCCCGTCATCCAAAAAAAAAAAAAAAAAGATAGTCACGTAAACTAAAGTGTCACATTTTACATAAATTCAAGGGTCAAGTGCCAAATCTTTTAAATTAGAAGGCAAAGTGGTATCATCTATATAAGTTAGGTAGAAAATACAATTTTACCTAATAATAAAATAAGGAATCTACTTCCTAGTAATGTTTTATATTGAAAACTCTAGTAGTAGTAGTGCATAAGAGCAAGTTGTTTGTTGACATTTGACAAGATAATGACCTTTGTGTTCCTTTCCCCTAACAATGAGTCCAAAAATAGGGTAAAGATGTGCCAAACTTCATGATTTCATTATTTTGTGAACTTCATTGAATGCCAGCTTTGTTGGTTTGTACCTTTTGCCCTTTTTTTCATTTCATTCTATTTTCTAGAATTACGTGTACCAAAAAAGCACCATAATTAAATGCGACAAAAGGGGATAAATGCAAATAACCCACGTAAAATATTTTATTAGCTAAAAATTCCATGTGAAAAAAATATAAGCTAAAAATCCCCTGTGAAAATTTTAAATTGCATAAAACTTCCTGTGAAAATAATTAGCTAAAAATTCCCTGTGAAATTTTCAAATTACATGAAACCCCATGTGAAAAAAAATATAGCCTAAAAATCCCTGTAAAATTTATAAATTTACAAATTAATTAATAGTACTGATAATCAAATTTAGGATATTAATTAAACTTTATCCAACAATTAATTTTCAATGTAGTTATATTTCGTAATGGTAAAATTTTACAAGGGATTTTTAGGTTATATTTTTTTCACGTGGGGTTTCATGCAAGTTGAAAATTTCACAGGAGGTTTTATGCTATATTTTTTTTATAGGGGGTTTCATGATTTAAAATTTTCATAGGGGATTTTTAGTCTATATTTTTTTCACAGAGGGTTTTCAGCCAATAAAATATTTCACGTGATGGTTATTTGCATTTATCCCTGCTACAAAGAGAGGGAACAAAATGAACGAATGTTATAAGTTTTTGAGGTTTAATAAGATAATAGTTATTTGTTCTGTGAGATTTATGTAAATTTTATAATAAGGTGAATTATATGTATATTTCCCCACTTTAGTGTTAATAACATTTACTTCATAATTTTAGTTATAACTTATATGAGGGCCATTAAGGGGTCAGTCAATTTATAAGGTTTATGAGATGTAAAATTATAACAATTTTTTTATATAGAGAGAGTGTAATTATAAGAATATCGTCAAAGATCAGGATAATTTTGATAATTTAATACTAAAGTGAATGAATCTCTTGATATTAGTCTGTTTATAATATTTGGTAATTTCAAAAGATTTTCATAATTTTGCTCGGACATAAACAAACAAAGCATAAATATCTAGATATTGGACTATTTTTGAAAATGTTAAGAAAGTTGTTTAAGTGTCAAAATCTAATTTGACAACAATCAATGTATATACTACAATAGTTGATAATGTAACCCTTTTTGTTCTGTTTTCTAGTTAGTGCAGAGACATCAATCAATATATCATTTTCAAAGTCAACACCATATAAAATATAAATAATCTCATTAAGAAAAATGCATGTTTGTTTAAATTAAATTAGAAAAGTTTGTTAAAAAAAAAAAAAATACTTTGTGCCTTTGTGGTGGCAACTTTGACTACACGTGTAACTTAAATCTTGGATAATCAACGACAATTTATGTCTTAATCAATCCAATGAAGTAGATAATCCACTTTATAGTTATACTTATCTTTGATTTAATTTTTCTATGAATGCAAAACGGGCACGTATCAATTTCTATGACTTAAAAGATACGTTAACTAATCTTAGATCATTTTATTTGCATTATGTCAAAAGAGGTGTAATTAGTGGAAAGATTTACAATTGTCAAATAAAAATTCTTAATTCCAACTATTGTGTATGTAAAAAATATTTTATATAATATTATGGGATTATATATTTCGAAGGATTAATTTAAAAAAAATAAAGACAAATTGACCGTGTTTCACTTTAATGTTTTCAAATGCTTAATATATTATATTTTTCGTTTGGTGAAGATAATCATGTATATTTGTTTTCCACCTCATCATCATGTTGTGTGGTTATGATGATGCCATTTATCAAGCTTTTGTACCTAACTATAATTATCTGGAAATAACCCTTTTTAGGTACTTGTAAGTAGGGAAAATCGTCTTTCGACATTTTCGTTAATTATGTATCAAATATAAATACATTTCGATTTGAACTTTTCATCATTTTATAAAAATATCTATATATATTGAACACTTGCTCTCTAGAAAAATATTGAAAAAACGCCTAGTTTGTTGGAAAGAACTCATAATATTCGATGTAATCAAATATCGCATTTATTGATGTACAGAATGTATAAAAAACATATATTTTTCATAAGATTAGAAAATCTTTTTGCATAAAACAAAAGCATAAAGTCAATTTTTGAGATAGAAATCAGTCAAATCATGTCTCATTTGAGAGGAGCCACGTCAATATAATTGAAAGCATTATAAAGTCTATTATGCATGTGGAAATCAACATCAAATGCTTTTATTTTTTTCCTATGTTATCACATCAAAAATTTATATATTGTAATTGATTTCTTAATATGTTTTCAGGGCATATCCAATAGAGATCTTTAAAATGAGGTAAATTTTGCACCATTTTAGTGTCTGCTATAGTAATAATGCTCCAATGTATAACAATAAATCTCACATTAAAAGTATATTCCACAAAATATTCATTTTTAACCCCATTTACTATTATTTCTTATATTTTACAAATAATACCCTACATTAAATTTTTATTACATAATCATCCAAGTTAATATTTTTTTATATTTTATAAACTTATAAAATTATACAATTATTTAATAATAATAATAATAATACGTATATATCTTTTTAATATTTTATCGACGGAATTAAAATTGTACATAATATATAAAGATCGAATTATATTAAATAGAACATAATTAAAAACAATTAAAAATACAATTCACTAATCTTGTGAATTACTATGTTGCTTTACAAAATTAAAAGCTTTTTCTTTATTTGATCTATTATTATTTATTATTACCTTTTAAGAAAAAGAAAAAAAAAGATATTTAAATTATTTTCACAAACCCATTTGCCACTTGCATAAGAAAACCCCTCAGCTTTACTGTTCTTCTTCGTTTTTCTTTCACAGGTATGTGATTGCTCAAATTATTATTTCACAAGTTTAATTTCAATTGGAATTATTTGTAAATGGACCAAATTGTACTAAATCATAAATATATATACTAAATTGAAAACAAAAAGAAAAACAAAAAGAATAAAAAAGGCAAAAACCCACGGCAATTTGCCGTGGGTGGGGCCAGAAATGGCGTTCCATTGGAGCGCCAATTTGGTGCTCCACCACCAAATTGGCGCTCAATTGGAGATGCCCTCAGTATGCTCCAATTCATAATAAGTGTGTAAAAATTGGTATAAAAATATTTGTATATTTTTCTTTGGACCAAAATTCACTCTTATAAATGGATATAGTTTGACCCACATCATGAATCGGGTACGGTAGATGGGCTAAAGCCCATTATTATGTCGAGTAATATAAGAAATCAAAAACTTAAATAAATCGAAAGAAGGCCTATAAGCCCAATTCACAGTCCATTCAAGTTCCATTAATCATTTTCAAATTTGGACCCAAAATCTAGCTTGAAAAGGGCTATTGGAACTTGAATGGAACTATATCAGTCTATCAGATACTGTTTACATGTACAGAATAGAATCTAGAATATATGCTGATTCTCCCATATTGTGCTTGTATGATTTGGTATTCTTATGCGAAAAATCGTGTACATAAAGGAAAGAGCCACAAGTATTCTATTAATGGTCTATTATCATAAAACTCAAACCACTGAAATTGCACAGAGAAATGCATATTCATACAGACATCTTTCCTATTCAACCTGCATTCTATTGTCTCAGTTTCTAAAGCACGAAAAATGTCCGTTTTCGCAATGTAATTCACACGAGAAAATGGTTTTTTTCGAGTCACGATACTCGTGAATCGTGATCAAGAATGTAAACACTAGAACAAATCAAGTTGAAACCTCAAGCTAAAGAATGAAGTTCATACATAAACAAACCAAAATTCGAAGTACTTTCGACCCACATAGTCATCCAAGAACTAAACACATGATAAACTTATATCACCTAGACCTAATCATAAACCAAAAGACTAATATCCTTTGAGCAAAAAACCATGATATAATCGAAACAAAGGGAAACAATGACAAATCTCGATTTCTCTACTATACAAATTACTCTTCATCATGAACCTCATACGAATCATCTCAAAACGACATCATATCACCACATTAACCATTACCCTCCAAAGAACGAAAAAAACCCACGTTTTTTAGGTTCCTCCTCCACCATCACCGCCTTCATACTATCCTGCTCCACCAACCTCCATGCCGCCTGCTCAAACGCCAATCCGGCCAAAGCTGGCGGTTTATTCAAAACCAAAGGATACCCTCTATTTGTGCTTCTAATAACCTCAGCATCGTCAGGAATCACCCCCAACAATGGCAGCCCCAACATTTCTTGAACATCCAAAACAGACATCATATCCTCACCTTTGATCATATCAGTCCTAACCCTATTCACAATCATCTTTATATCCCTAATCCCGTCACACTCCAACAACCCTGTAACCCTATCTGCATCTCTAAGGCTAGTGATATCCGGCGTTGTCACTAATACTGCCTCATTTGCTGGAGTAATGGCGGTGATGAATCCAGCATCAATGCCTGCCGGACAATCAATTAGGATGAAATCAGGTGCACCTTCTTCGCGGTTTTTCAGGGCGTCAACTAGCCAGGTTAGGGCTTTTCCACCAAACCCTAGGGGGAGCTTAGACCTAGGTTTTGAAATGCACAGAAGTTCGAAATTCGACCAGCGTTTATCGCGAACTAGGGCTTGATCGAGGCGGCAATCGCCGTTCAGAACCTCCACAACGGTGTAATTGACGCGATTCTCGAGGCCTAGGAGGAGATCGAGGTTGCGAAGGCCCACGTCGGCGTCGATTGCAACGGCTGAGAAGCCGAGTCGGGCGAGGGATAAGCCGATGTTGGCGGTGGTTGTGGTTTTTCCAACGCCGCCCTTTCCGGAGGTGATGACCACCACTCGCGGCGTATCTCCGGCCAGCTGAGGCTTGCGGTTGTACTGGAGGAGGGAGTGGATTAGTGTTGGGTTTTTAGGGTGTTTTTTAAGGGTTTTTTTAGGGCAATAGAGAGGAAAGGGTTTGGTAATGGGGTGGAGAGATAACATATCTTGGTTACTGAGTATTTGACTAAGTTCAATGGGGATTGAGCTCTGCAGCTATGGAGGAAGAGGGAGCTCGAAATGTACTAAAAACATATCTGGTCTGGAGAAATCGTAAGGGTGAAGCGTGAATATTAATTACATTGTTGCCCCAACTTTTCTAGATAATATCATTTTAGTACCTTAATTAACAGTCTAATGAAAAAATTGTTTGTTCAAAATAAATTTTAATTATGACGAACACGAGCGAGTCACAATAAATTTTAATTTATAAATGTGTAAATTTGTTTCTAAGTTAAATTTAATATTTTTAACTAATCGAGTTGAAATTAGCTTTATAAGTTATAAAAATTCATTTGAAATCAAGTGTTGAATAATTTTATTCGTATTTTAATTCAGCTAAATACTAGAAAGTACTTGAATAGGCTACAAATTACACACGATGAAAGTATAATTTTTAAACATAATTTATATTGATAAAAAATGATTAACCCAATAAATATGAGTATATATTAATTCATAAAACACTTGAGAATGACGAATTTCTAAAGATTGTATCATATAATCATACTACTCAACAAAAAAGATAAATAAATTGCACTAATGTTGTAATTTGAATGCTCACATTGCGTATTAAAACTTAGCATCCCATCAAAAAATATAAAAAGTGCACTCTTCCAATCCACAGCCGTACGATATCCAATCCTCGCAATCCAACCGTTGATTACCCAATCAAAAGGATTATCATTGAAATTTTCCTTATTTGATAATCCTTTTAATTAAAGCCAGATTTTCACAAAATTCTTCTAAATGGGTCCCACATAAAATTCTAGATTACCATCCATCAACCGCCACGTGTCCAATCCTAATGAAATGCCGAAACTACCCTTCCTTCTCTTACTCATCCCCGTCTCTTCTCACCGGCCATCTCATATGATCAGTTATTTATTTTTATCCCCAAACCCTTCACATATTACAGATCTAATCACTCTTCAGAATAATCAATTTTATTTTTCTCTTTCAATTTCTCTATTTAATTTTGAATTTCTTGTTATTAAAGCGCTCTTCTTTCTCCTTGATTCCTACAGGTTTGCTTTGTTTTCAGTCCAAAATTTGATCTTTTGTGGCTTTTATTTAGATTTATGTGTGAAATTTGTAGTTTTGTTATGTGGGTTTTCTGATCCGATGCTCAATAGTATATAAAGGGCTTGATTATTTAGTTGGAATGAGCGTTTAGGCATCTGGACTGGATCGTGTGTTAAATTTAGGGCGTTTAACATATTAATTAGTAATTAATTTTGAAATTTATCTGGGGTTTGAGTCTTCAGATCTGTGCAGGTTTGGTGGGGTTATCTATCGTGCGACAATTAATGTTCTTTGGGGGATCTGAAAATTGGGGATATTATGTTATGCTAGGAAGCTTAACTCGGAACTAGCATATAAAAAATGAAAGAGAATTAATTGCTTACAGGTTATCGGCTAATTAATTTATTTGTTGGTTAAAATTGGGAATTCTTTCTTATCTCTACTATTACTGGGGTTTTGACCGATATCAGGAATTGTAAACGGCAGCTTGATGGTCGTGTAGTAATTGCTGCAATGCTTTGTGTTAGATTACATCATTATAATATGTTTTTTTACATTCTTTACCTTATTGGTTGTGGTAGTTATATACACACAATGATATTCAAAGTATTGTTACATTGTTGTTTTCTTTAGACTGCTCAGTTAGGCGTTTGCTTAACTTTGTTGGTTATAGTGTCTTGTTCGCTGAGTCTGCTATTGGCAGTCTGGAAGTGTTCCTGTCGTAATCGTACCAATGCCGTTTGTTAGATTACAATAGTTGTTTGTTTTCTGTATGCACTTGTAATATCTTTAGATTGTTGTTCTCTCTATACTGTTTTTACGTGGTTGGTTATGGTGGCCTTTTACTGAGTTTATGTGTATCTTTATTGCAGGGGGAAGAATTACTTAATTATTATCAATTGGATTATTCTCCATATAGTTTCTGAAATTTGTAAGTTGTGTCAAATTAGAAAATGATGGTTGGATCTGTAAACTCTTACCAGTGTTCACTTTTCCTATCTCCTGTTGTTTCCTTTTGGGAATGTAGTGTTAGAAAAATTAGGTACTCGTTCAGACCTGAGTGGGTGTAGGCAAAGCTCCATATATCTAGTCTTTTTTCGGTTTTAGGTATTCAATAACAAGTTTTAAAAGGAAACGAAAATCATACATAGTCAGATAGTGTATACAGTTTAGGAAAATTTTCTAAACGAAACGAAAAGGTAAGAAATTCAGGAAACGAAGTCGATTAGTATCATGGAGGGTGCTAAAGTGACAGCTGGTGTTAGGAAAGTGAAGAAGAAGCCAGTGAAAGACGAGCTCGATCGCATGAAACAAGCTGAGAAGAAAAAACGGCGCTTAGAAAAGGCTTTAGCTACTTCAGCAGCCATTCGTTCTGAACTTGAAAAAAAGAAGCAGAAAAAGAAAGAAGAACAGGACAGGCTCGATGAAGAAGGCGCTGCAATAGCAGAAGCAGTTGCTCTGCATGTCCTACTTGGCGAAGACTCGGACAATTCAATGCTGATGAAGGATGAGGGGCCCGCCTCGTGGGGTCGTGCTATACCGCCACCTGTCCCTTATCGGGATCTGTCAAAGAATACTGGATACATGTGCAATCAGTGGGGCAATTCGAACTTGATGGGCTCGTTTGATTCTCGGGGTGTGGACTTTTTGTGCCCTCGATATGTTGGAGTGGATGGTAGGGGTAATATTGGTATTTCTGCAGGTCATATTGCTGCTCAGGCTGTTTCGTCGCTTAGAATTGGTGATGATGCTCGGGTTGAGGCTTACATGTTTAATCGTATGTTGAGAGGGTAAAAGGGAGATTATTTATTGTTATGTTGAATTGTGGCATTGTGTTTGAGTTTGTTGTTTTGAATAATGGTCTGTATATATTTCTGAACCGAACCGAGCGAGTGAGCTTGTCGATCTTCGAAAGATATCAAGATTGTATTATGGACACATTTTAAGTATGGCTTTTGTGGTTTTATTGTTTGCTTTTGTGGCTTTTCTATTTTTCTGGCTACAACATGGTCTTCTGGATTGGCCAAAAACTTGCACAATGAATCTTTTGGCTTAAGCTGGTAATTTCAAAATACAGAATCTTGAAGGATTTTGGCATTCTATTGAAGATGGAACAGTAACAGTGCCTCCAATACTTGCAATTGCAGTGGAGATTGTGTATGTGAATAAGACATATTGAGAAGTGAACTTCGTATAGCTATAAGAAGAATTCAGTGCAAGGTAAATTCAAAGAGACACCAGAATAACAAAAGGCAATAAACATGTACATGTTCAAAGACAGTTTTTACCCCCGGAAACAAAGGCGAAAGTTAGATATCGATGGTCTTTTCTTTCAAAAGATGTACAATATAAACGAAACTAAATGGGAAAACACGGCTCGAGCTTCAAAATCAGACAAGGCCTCCCCAAAAATACAGAAAAACCATAAAAATTATCAGCAAAATTAACTTAAAACTGAAAAACAGGGGAAAACAATTAACCGGTATGAGAAATGCTACCTATACCACAACCATCAACATGAGCTGTGGTCATTTACCTTATAGGATGATGCTCCTTGTCATAATCTACCTACACCAGAGACAAGTACTCTGAGTTAATCTTTAAACACTCTTTTATCCTCCTCCATATCAAATCTGAGTCCAAGGCACTTACCTTGGGTCAACGCCTCAGGACATTATCATCCTCGTTATTCAAGTTACTATTCAAGCTACTAGTCGGAAAATCATTATTTCGCCTCAACCGCCTGAAATTTCCACCATTGTCATCATGCCTCTTATCATCATAATTTGGTTCAAATTTAGATTCCCTACCCATGAATGAGAATCTTCCGGGACGAAAAGTGGGTCTAAAACTCTCATCCGGATTTTGAATCCGTTTAAACACTCTATCCGATGGTGGTGATCTCCTTCTCCTTACATGGTTTTCACCGAAATTGCGATCATCGCCCCATCGAGCATTGTAACCCTCTCCAAAATCAGATGCAAAATTGGGTTTTGAAAAAGGCATCCTAATTCTTCCCTCGGGTCTGAAATCGGGAGACCGACTGAATCTTTTAGAACCCAAGTTCCGTTCCCGATGTGGACCCCACGTCCTGGGGGACCGTGTTCTGGATCTTGAACGGGATCTTCTTCGGGGTAAAGGCATATGACCGCCTCTACCAGAATTTGGAGAAAAGTTTTGTTCCCTTTTGGGAAAAAACTCGTGGGGTCGAGAATCAAAATCCTCTCCAAAATCTCTACCAGATCTTTGTGAATAATGTCCCCGGCTTCTATAGCTGCTACCTCCTCGTGTAAGTGGCATTCTTCTTCGTACACCAACAGAATCATCCCTGTCCACGGGTGATCTCCTCACAAAGGGCTTATGGAACCCTTTTGACATATAATTAGAATTTTGCCTTGGCTTATGATAGTCCATCCCACCATACTTGTCTGTGTGGCTATTTCCTTCAGGTCCCACATAACTTGAGGTATTATAGCACCTTTTTGGACCCCAGTATGTCCATTGATCAGCTTCATCTCTTTTACTATTATTGGTAGCTGGTCTAAATCTGCCCACATACTCATCGGGACTAACATCCCTTTCAGACTGAGAATATGAAACTCCTGGGCGACGAGATCTAAAACATAAAACAAATATAAAAGGACTAAATAAATATTTCCGAATAGACCCAATCAACAAAATACAATAGCAATGTGTGTGCACGAATAAAAATAAGATGCTTGAGTGATTGTAAGGTGATTAACAAAAAGTAACTGTACCTGCATTGCTGCATGGAAAAAACATCCTTCCCATCAGCTGCATCCATACGTGACCGTCCTTCAATACGTGATTGGAGCTTTCCCCTGATCGTCTTTGATCCATCAACTGAGACTCTCACATCAGCCAAATTCCTTCTTTTCATACCATTTTCTTCGACAACCGTTTCCTTGGACTGCTCAACTGCAGTACCAGATCCTGCATTTGATTCTCCTTTTCCAGCAATCTCATTGTAATTTGAGTCGCCTTCGATAAAATGACTCCTTGAAGAATGTTTAACGGGCCCACTTTTACTCCGATTGCCTTGTGAAAATCTTTTCATCAACAAATTTCTCTGTACAGTGGCATGAGAACCCTCAGACACATCTTCAATTATCTCAGACACAGGGTAATCCCCACCATCAGAACCATCTCCATTTCTTCCATCAGATTCATAGTCAACACACTCATTCTCCAATTCATTTTCCTCCCAGGAGTACAAAAACGAACCCCTCAACTCTCCATCCTCGAATGGAGAATCATAACCTTCTTCCTGAAACCTAGTCAAGTAATCTCCATCGATCTTTTTCACATGGTTATGCTGAGAAACACCGAAATCATGATGGTCATCAGTAGTTGAACCAGTCTTTCCAACAGAATTAGCAGGATCATCACTCTTGCACGAGTTTTCGGTTATAATCATCTTTGATCCTTCCTCAGGAAGGTTTTCATCTCCATCCTTCAGAAAAAGTTCAGCCGGTTGTGACTGCCCCTGACACTTGGCTATTGTAGAATCTGTACCATAAGTTCCATCATTTGGATTCTTGGAATCACCTATTAGAACAGACTTATCATCTTCAATATATGTGCATGCGGCAAGAAAATCAACACATTTGGATGGAGAATAATTCAAGTCATCAGAATTACTTCTAGAATTGTCAACATCTAGTCCTACACACGTAACAGAGTTAATAGTATCCTTCAAAGCAATCATATCGCCAGACAGTTCAGAAGTCCTTCGAGAATCTTTGGCGTCTTTGCACTTCGATTCAGTCGCAGATTCAGATACTACAGTGGTAGTCATATCATCAACAGTGACATCTTGAGTCTTTGTCTGAATTTGGTCAGATGCAGTGACTCGTTTGCTCTCACTCACATTACTGGAACAATCTTCATCCTGAATTATTGCAGCGGTGGCGGATAAAGTGTTCAGTTTTTCGTCGTGCATCAACATACTGGAGGGGAGGAGCTTAATCAAAGGAGATGTATCAATAGTATCTCCATTCATAACATGACTTGAAATCTCCATATGCACATCAGAACGTAAAACTTGATTTGAGTTCCAATTATCAGCACCTACCTCAATAGTTCGATCAGAAGGCTCTCTAGTAACACTGGAATAAGAATTGTTTGGTGGTTCGTTAAAACATTTCTCAAGGGTAGGTGACTCAACACAGGTCCTATCCAGTGAAATTTCTGTTAACTTATTTTCTTCCATTTTTGGACCAGAAGATTCAGTTCCTGTGCAACCAGGAACAAGTATGTTGTTCTGCCTCTTTTCCATATGCATATTAGTATCCATGAGATCAATTGAGTTATTTCCAGCAATTGAATCATCACATGGTTCGACCCAAGCATCCATCGGAATGTTCAAATCCCAATGCTGTCTGTTCACTTTTGGCATAACCTCATCTTCTGGCAATTCATCAAGTTGCTGAACATCAGCAGCAGCAGAGTCATTCAGAACGAGGGAACAATCCGTATTAGCTCCATGCACTGTCATGTTACTCGGGGATTTCTCTGACTCATTATATTCTACACATAATTTAGATAGTACGGCCAAACTGGACACATCAGAGTTTTTTGGCAATAAAAGATCTTCTGTAACAAGATTCTCTTTATTTGCATTATCATCATCACCGTCCATACTAGCAGCAGCTGCGAGAAGTTCAATACCTGAGAAGTCCCCTGCACAATTGTATTCACCTTCTGTTCCATCAAAGATAAATACCTTCCGTTTAGCAACTATAACTTCTGCTGAACAATCATTTCCTCGTAATTGCATGTTGGAATATGAGCTTGATAACCTCTTACCCGAGGAACAACTAGAATATGGTAGTGGCTTTTCGTCTTCAGGAAGTGGTTTAGAAGTCGAAGACTTTACCAAGTTTCTCCGCTTCTTGATAGGAACATTCTCCAACTTACCAGAGGTTAATTTACCTATAACAGCTTCACCGAACTGCCACATCAACAGATAAGCACGCAAGTCATTCAAGTGTTTAGTAAAAGAAAGAAAAAGAAATGGCAACAGTAACCAAAAATATACCTTGTCACAATCAGACCCAGAAAAATCTCCGACTCGTTTTGGGCTATTAGAGTTGCCTACTTTTGCAACGCTATTTAGGCTTCTACCAATTGACTTCCTGGAGCGTCTTCCTTTCGTCACAGTCTTCCAATTTAAATCGGGTTTGGCGGAATTCATAACTTCAAGACCCGCAGTGCTAAGCATTTTTGCAGTACGGGCTCTAACCCATCAACAACGAATCTACCACCCAGGTTCTGCAGGATTTCTCGCCAAGCTGCCTTACTTTCCAGACCACAATTAAATATCCCGTGCTCAGGACCAACTACTCAAAATCTGCCAGATACAAAGACGTTTGATTCAGGTTAAGTAAATATCAACAGTAAACAACAGAGTAATATATATCATCTACACAAAGATTCTAAATCTGGTCTAAGCTGAGATAGCTTACAGATTCTCTATTACTCGTGCGACATCAATCGTACTACGATGTAGACATCAGATGCCTCCATAGGCTAATCCATTATACATTCGGCTTAACAAAATAAATCCTATTCGAGAAATAGAAAAGGTCGAATAAGTGCATGGATTTTGTTAAGACTTATTATTTACTCAAGATTTTACTGATTTCTACGAATATTCTCATCATTTGGCAATCTCGAGGTGGTTAACATGAGCAGAGAGAGGAATCCAACAGGTGTTTTGCATTAAATCTCTTCACTAATCATTCCCAATGGCCCAGTTAACCAATCAATGTGGATTAAACCATCTGCAAGCAAAATGAAGTATCTACCAGCATTTTTTAAGTTTGGATCTAACAGGACAAATGAAGAAACGACACAAATTTTACTCTGCTCGGCACAAACTTTTAAGAAATTGGAAGGAATTTTTGCATCCATCAGATCAAGAATCATTGCTCTTCGAGAAAAAAGAATCCAGAAGTTTTTTTCTTTTTCAATCATAGGTTCTAAATACCAAGCAGCCTTCATCAGATAAATCAAATAATATTATCGAGAGATCTGCAGGAAGGGAGTTTCTAGATGGCCAAAGTTGAATAATTCCCTATACAAGCGAGATCTTGATCTACTGCAGATTTCCATGATCTGGAATATGCATTAGACCAGAAATCTTAAAATCATATACAGGGGAGACGTGGCGGAACACGTGAAAATCATATCCAAAGTAGAGTTATGAACAAAATATCTCAATCCCAGATCAATAATGAAAGTAGCAGCTTCAATTCTTTCCGCAACGAAGCAGCTGCCCTTGACAAAATTACTAAGCCATTGAAATCGTGGACGATAAACTCAAATCCATGGGAACAAGAAACCCTAGGAAAGGCGGTCTCAAACCACAGATCTCGATCTCGAGTAACATAATTTTCTTGTATGACGACGAAAACATCCGACACGTAAATCACGCAGTTTATCAAAAACTTAGGGTTTCATTACCTGTATATAAAATCTCAAAAATCCTCGCCCGAAACTCGTCCAACTTCCGGTTAAATCCTCCGATAATTATCCAAATCTCACAAAAATTTCACACACACGTAAAAAAATCAATTCATATCCTTAGATTCACAGGCAAATTTCCATCCGCTTCATCACGGAGAATATAAATAATGCGCAGCCACACCGTCACGCCGCCGTAGCACCACTCAGATCGCGAGTGCTGATAAACGGTTCGTATCAGATCTTCAAAGCCGAACGATTAACATCCAGCCGTTCGATGATATCTGGAGCTTTGTTCTTTGGCTTTCTCTGAGATGAGAAAGAAGAAGATTATGTTATATGAGCTTATGGAAGAGTGAATTTCAGTCACCACGAATTTATGCACCCCAATATGACGAAACTGCCCCTGTGGATTCCCTGTAGTTACGAAATTACCCCTCGTGGCTCGTGCCCTAGTCAACGCTATCTCCCTGTGATGGACGGTTCTGATCATTTCATACCATCTCACCACAGATCCAAACATTATTTTCTACCAATTATTATTTTTTAATTTTTTAATCTTGTTTTTCCTATATATTATTGACACATATGGTAAAAGATCATGCTAAACATGCACAAATAATCCCTATTGATTATTATGATCTTAATTTAATTTAAAGTGCATCAATTAATTCAATGCAATTTTAAGACAATGTAAATCTTTAATGATAAGAAATTTTGGGATATGTGTTTTGTACAATTGAATTTATGATAATTGTCAATTCATTTATTATATAACTATGATACAAATTTTTCTCTAGGTTACAAAATATATGCTTGTCTATTAAGGGCTTTAAGAGATATTGACATATTATATTATCGAAAATTTTCAAGAAGTTATTTTTACCTTAATATAAATTTCAGGAAATATAAAGAAATTAAATCTATAATTAATTATACTAAATCACCTTAAGGGCCTATAAATCTAATGTCTTATTTGGTAGTAAATGTATAATTGTTTTGACTTATTACTACCTAAGTAATTATAGTAAACAAGAGTAATATGCCCAATCATAACATTTAATTATTAATCATAATCTATACAAAGAATAGTTGTATTAAAAAAAAGTTAGATTCTTTACAAACATTTATGTTAGCAAATCATTTGGCTAACCAAAATAAAAATTAATATAAGAAACATGAATGACATACCACCATTCATTTTTGATCGATTATGATATTTATATGACAAGATTTTATTTTATTATAATAAACATAAATTACAGAGATCGAGTTAAATATATTTATTACTGCAATCGATAAATATATAACTAATAAAGACTCGATATGTTATAGATTTTTTAATTTTGGTTATATAAATTGGATTTGAACATGAGAATAGGAATTAAATACTTGAGATAAGGAAATGAGTGGTGATGTGATGGGGGAAATGGATACGAAGAATGTGTAGCCCTTATTTCAAGATGCTATTGCCCATAAACCTTTCTTTTATCTTCTTTCAAAAGACTTTTTCTTTCTTTTATTTATTTTTTATTTTCTAAAATTTGCATTTGGAATGAAATATTTTTAAATTAAGTATTCCAAATCCACAATAACATATCAATGTACTTGCTTGCATGTTAATTATAATTAATTTTATCCTTTCATTTCTTATTATGAGTTAATTCTAAATTATTACTTATAGCTCTAACTCAAATATTGAAGTCAATGATGCTTCTCAAAATTACTAAATAAAGAAAAATAAATCCACACCATTTAACCTAAATGCAAATATGGTGAATTGTTATTTATATATATATACATATTATTCATTTATGACACTTGCTATAATTTAGAAGTTTAAATTGTATTTAATCTTTTATTTTATTTTAGCCTTGTTTTATCTATTCATCAATGCATGCTACCACATGATAATTCCTTAGTTGGTAAAGAACATATCTTATGGACTAGGATTTAAATAATTAAAACTCGTATTTAACAAATAAACTATTTTTATATCAACATTATTTAAAAAGAGAAATTTCAATATAAAAAATATTATTTATTTTTCTTACTCAACAATACTAGTATTTATACCTTAACCAAAAAATATATAAGAGAATATACTAAAGACAGCAAAAGCATCTGTATTTTGCTTTACAAATATATTTCTTCCATTTTTCTCATTTAAAAAAGAATAAAACTAAATTGCTTTACAAAACGCGTTGCTTTAGTTTCACGTAGAGAAGCCTCTACCTACTCCAAATTATATTAACTTCTCTCGACTTTTCACTGTCTCAATCAATCTTCATAAACCAACCTGCACTATTTTGACAAGCAATCTATATTTTTTTGTTATATAATCGTATAACACATCTTATATACATCTATATCTATCTATATATATATATGAAAGTAAATCTATCAACGGGCAGGTATTACTCGTACCCGCCCCGGATCCGCAAATTACCCGCTCAATTTTTTATCGCCCGACCCGGACCCAATTCGATCGTTTACACGATGGGTCTGCTGACTGGGTGAAAATAATATACCGGGTCGGGTCAACCAAATTTTTTTTTTTTTTGCTTTTAATTAAAGTCTCGATAAATTTTTTAAAAATTTAAAATTTTAAATCAAACAAGACTTCAAACATCATACATTATGTATATACGTATCATAACAATCGATCAACTAACACGAAAACTCGAACATATATCGAGAAAACTATCGACTACTTTGTGAAACATACTATTTAATCACTCCATAAACATGTAAATCTACCTTCCTTCATTGGTTATAAGCTGAGAAAAAACACGGCTCGTCGATATATCCGAGGTTCCATCATCATAATCGACGCGCATTTGTGCATCTTCCGGGACGACCCTAGGTGGGCCCGCCGTATCATTTTCTTGTTCCCTTTGCCTAACACTTTCATTTGTTTGAAGTTGATATGCATATTCCAAGTTCCACAACACATCACCCATACTCGGCCTATCGACTCCATATTCCGCCAAACATTTTTCGGCCGTTTCACCAAATTTTTTCAACGAGCTCGGTTTTATTTGACCAACGAGCTTAGGGTCCACTATTTGCTCAATCATACCCTTTTTTTGCCACTCCATAGCCCATTCGGCCAAATTCACTTGCTCCCTATCGAGCAACGGGTCGACCGCGGGTCGGGCGCAAAGAACCTCGAATAGAACCACCCCGAACGAGTAAACATCCGATTTATCGGTAAGTTGTTGCCTTCTAAAATACTCGGGGTCTAAATACCCGAAACTACCCTTCACGCCCGTGCTGACGTGGGTTTCGTTCAGACACGGGCCCGATTTAGAGAGACCAAAATCGGCAACTTTCGAGACATAATCCTCGTCTAATAAAATGTTGGTCGATTTTATGTCTCGATGGATGATCCCTTGAGCGGACCCCGTGTGGAGATAGTGAAGGCCTCTAGCGGCACCTATGCAAATCTCGAGGCGTTTTTTCCATGATAGAGGCGGTAAATCTGAGCCGTACAAGTGGCTTCTCAACGGCCCTTTGTCCATGTACTCGTACACGAGTATCATTTCGGATTGCTCCTCGCAATAGCCCACGAGCGAGACGAGGTGGCGGTGTCGTATTTTGGACAAAACGGTAATTTCGGTGTGGAACTCGGGAAGGCCTTGTCTCGATCCTCGGATGCCCCGTTTCACGGCAACCTTAATCTTGTTTTCTCCGATGATTCCTTTGTATACCATGCCAAAACCACCCGACCCGACCATTAGATTCTTGTCGAAATTGTTAGTGGCCAATTGTAGATCCGCAAACGGGATTTTCAAACCGTAATAACCATACGGGCCGAGAGAGGCCAGTGCGGTTCCTTCAGACATTGTGCCGTCCGAGCTTCCACCATAAGCACGCACGGACGTCCAACCGGCACTCGGGGCCCGCCTCGGTTTTGATTTCATTTTCCTCTTTCTGCATCTCAAAACGGCTAAAATCGCCAAAAACGCCAAAATCAGAGCGAAAACGCCTCCAACAACCGAACCCACCAAAACCCACAATTTTTTCTTGTTCGATGTCCTAACCGGACCTTCCAAATTCGCCATTCTCATAATCTCGACCCCGTTTAGAATAGCATTTTTCCTCAAAGTATTGCTTAAATCAGACGGGCCAATGCTGATACGTATTAGGCCTGAATTTTTCGCGTTTCTGACCACAAAATCAATGTAATAAGGCGATGCGAGCTGATGAAACGCAAGCACAGACAAATCCACGTCTTTGTATGCAATAACCCCATTTATGTATATATTGAAGTACAACGTGTTAAGCGCTATGCTAACAATGTCACAGAAATGTAACCGAACGAAGTGCATAGAATCCCGGGACTCGACAGGAAAATCCCATGTTATATTGAACAGAAAATTCAAGCTATTGTTCACTATATTCATTTGTTGGGCTGTCATATATACGTTATCGGGGGCGTTTTCGCGAGTTGCGCCACCGATTTGGTAATTAGGCGGATCGGTTGTTCGAGCAATCTTAGCTGCAGATTTCAATACTAGAAAATCTTCATCTGGGATCCAAGTTCTCCAAAGTGTGTCATTAAAAGGGGTTATTTTTAAACCCCCAACATTAATCCTATGAACAGTTTGTAATATTTGGTAAGAAACATTCTGGTTATATTCTTGAACACCATCAGGGCTAATCAAAGCTACACCACCAGCATCAATGAAGAAATCTTGAGGTGTTGAAAACACTTCAATTGCATTCACATATGCAAAGCTTGAATCTTTACTAGATTTGAACACAATCTCAAGCTCTGATTTTTCTACCATCAAGAAGAACTCTTTAAGAACAGTAAAATTAGCCCTAAAACTGCTCAAAAGGGAATACCCATTTGCCACAACATCAAAAATACCATCTTTTAAGTCATAATCATGAGAGCTAAAAGGGGAGAAATGCAAACGCACCACATGGGTCCCAATATTCTTGATTCTAAACACATAGCTTGAAGCAGAAGTGAAAACTCTAGCTGTGTTGTATATTACAGAAGAATTTGAAGATGGGTTTTGATTTGTGACAGAAATTGATTTACCTTTCGATAGATAATCATGACCGTTGCTTGAAGCATCCCCTACAAAGTGTCTGTTATCAAGAACTACACTACTTGTGCTTGATCCACAGCTGATAAGGTAGTTATCTTGGGGTGTGAAAGCACTTGTGAGATGGAAAATTGAGAAAATAAAACACAGAAAATGAAGAAATTTTGCAGCCATGAGGGTTTAATTTGTGGGTTTTTGAATATTATCTATTATATTGAGAAAAAATTAACCTTTTTTATGAAGAACCAGAATTAGATAAAATTCTTGGAAAGTGACCAAAGATAGGAACTTTAAGATGAACAAAAGCTGATAACTGAGGGGATTGAATAAAAAGAAAGGACCTTTTGTAGCTCAGTGTAACAAAAAATGAAAAAGATTGGATTTTTCAAAGAATATAACAATCATGAAATGCACTTAAAGAAGTGGATGACAGAAAATCTTAGTGGAAGTTCTTGAAAATGTGAAAAGATTTTATGGGTTTTGAATTTTGGTTCAAGATGTTAGTAGATGGGGACATGATGAGTCCTCTGTATGGACCATCTCTGCAGTTAAAAACCAAATTTTTTTTTGCATAATTAGCTTAGTTTATAATATCTGATTTAGTGAAAATTAAATTTTATTTTTCTTGCAGTTGTGTTTATAAAATTAAATTGTATGTTATATTAAAAAAAAAATATTGAATTATACTGAATATTCACATATGAACAGAATTATGCAAGAATTAAGAGCAAGTTTGACCTTTGAAGCTTTTGCATGTGAAGATTTTAATGGACATTAAATGGCATTTCCTTCAATTATTTGTTGGGTTCTTTTCTAATAATTTGTGGTAATTAATTTATTGATTCATATGAGGAAAGTTTTCCCTTTCAAAATACTAAATAATATGCAGCTGCAGGCCTTGGTATTTTTCGATTATAGTACTTTTCCTATCTATAATTATAGAGTGATAATATATAATACCGTTTACAATTCACTATTTTATTACATTTATAATTCATTGATTTTGTTTTATTTTACTTTTATGTTTTATTAATCGAATTAAATGTTTAAAGCAGGAAAGTTTTAAATTGTTCTATATAAAAATAATTTATAAATCAAATCATTATGTTGAGCTGACCATTAAATAATTCCAATTTCCTCTAAAATCAATCAAAATCAGTCAATTTCCTTCATTTTGGTAAAAAAAATTAATCAAAATCCTAATTTCGCCTAGTGCTTGACACATAACATTGTTCGATGAAATTAATTTTTTCATATGTAATTTGTACAAAAATTGCTTAAATTTTCAAATTATTGTACTAAATTTCTAATGAATCAAATCATAGTGCTAAAAAAAGTCTAGGCTATTTTAAAATACCAATTTCACATTTTTTTTTTGCTATAATATCATGGTTCACCAACTTATTGGTGCAATAATATGAGCATGTTAAATGGCCCCACAATCATATATTTATTTACTTTGTTTATCTTTAAGATAAGATATATAATACATAATATAATCCAAACTGTGACATATTGGACTTTGCTCATAGTGCATTCAAGCTAAGCAGATTAACAAATAGTAAAATACTCTTCGTGCTTTATTAATTCTTTTTTGTAAAGGCATATTCAATGTGTGTATACAAATAAAACTTGATCTAAATTTTTAATTAAGTTTAAGCAAAATATGAAAATAATAAAGAAAGACATAAAAAAATATTAAGTGAGATTATAAAAAAAAATACAATATATCTATAGTAAAAATTAACGTGTAAAATATTGGTTAATATTCCATTAATTTTAATTTCATGAACTATATGGTCAATTATACAATGTGACACTATAATTTTTTTATTTTCTCACAACTCATTATTATTAATATTTTTTTTCCTTTTGGGTGGTGGGCCAAATATCTAAAACTAGAAGTCAATTTTATGTGGCCATAGCACTTATAAAGTTGAGACATAGCACATGATATCAAATTGAAAATTAATTGTTTAAATTATAAACATTGAAGTGAGGCTTCTAGTAGAATTTTGCCATTATGCAAAAAAAAAAATTGTAATCTCGAGTCAAATTGAATAAGTCGTTGTTGAAATTTATTTAAATTATTATTAAATTTTAAATTTAATTTTTGATCTTGATTATAATACATATTTTTTTATTTTTTTATTAATTGAAACAATGAATCTCGGGTCGAGTAATAAAACATTTTGATTGTTTAATCAAATCACTCTGCACTTATAGCCATTTGGATTATTTAAATACGGGCTGGATCCAGATAAGTCCACTTCGAGTTCGAGCTAATGGGCTGGGCTCGTTTTTCTACCTAACGGGCTTTGGCCCATTTGGTGGTGCTTTGAAATTCTATGCACTCTCTTCTGCGATGTGAGTTTGAAACGTTGAAACGCCGTCGTTTCTGCTCTGGGAATCGGAATCTCTCTTAATCGTGAGCTCAGATCCATCGGAAAATCTGCTCTGGCCTCTATCGTAATGTAAAATTCGATCGTTTTTGGGGATTTTACCGTTGCTATCTTGCTTTACCGGTTCTACTTTTTGTGCCGTAAATTATTAAGCATTTTGTTTTACTCAATCCTAGCCCTAATATTAAGAATCTTGTCTTGTATTCGGAATTAAGTTTTTATTTATGCTGACATCTGGATTAATAGCAGAACCTTATGAATTTCTTTTTCTTTTCCTTTTTTTTTTGTGGGAAAAAATGTTTTTGTGCTTAATGTTGGATTATGGAACTAGATTTTTGTAAACAATATTAAGTAATTTGGGCGTGTATGTAAGGGCTTAAGCTCATATACTTGGGTTGTTTCTTGATTGCATCTAGAATTTATCCAATTTTAATTTCTGTACCGAGAACATCTCCAATCCATTTTGCACCATTTTAGTGTTTACCTCAAAATATTTATTTTTGTTTGATGTAAGCAAATAATCAGATGTTGATTAGCTCAATACTTACAGAACTGGAATTGTTATCTTCTTGCAGATTGAATTTAATTCATCATTGTCCAGTGAGGCCATATCATGGTAATTCTCAGCTACAACCTTTTATTGTTTTTGCTCCCTTGATTTGGTTAAAAATGAGCTTATTTGTTCAAAGAAACTATTCAGAGAAACATTTTTCCACCTATTTTTATCACTCAACTAGATGATAATTGATTTCTACTAGGATGGCAATTATTTCTCTTGTATAGAATAGTAGCTGCTCCTTGAATGTTTTTATATGGATAATTGAGTGCAAAAACTAATATGGCAGGATCACAACAACTTTAGTGATGACAAGTTAGAAAGCAGAGTATATGTTGGGAATCTTGATCTGAGGATAACAGAGTAAGGCAGCATTTTTATGTAACTAAGTGCTTTTTTGGTTGTATATAAATCTGCCAGAGAATGGCCTTGACTGAATGGTAATCGTCATACCTTTGCAGGGCTGCTCTAATTAAGATGTTCTCTCCATATGGAAAGATAATATCCGAAGACTTTCTGTGGCATACTCGTGGCCCTAAACGTGGAGAGCCACGTGGTTATGCTTTTATTCAGTTCAGTGCTAAAGAGGTAAGTTGCTCGTTTTGTGATAGCAATTCCTGATTTAGGAATGGACAGAGTTAAAAATCTTAATATTCGGGATTAGATACATATTGTTCACTCATATGAAAGGCATTTAGAAATAGAGCGCAAAATTTTGAATTCGATTTAGGGAAAATTGCAATTTTGGTCCCATTGTTTTCTGAAGTTGCAAAACTAGTCCTGTAGTATTGTGGTTCATTTTTTTGAAACCCAATTCTGTCCTAGTAATGAAAAACGGATGGAATTATGTATGTGGCATGTATGTTCAGGGTTTTAAGCTTAAGTGATGGTCACGTGTAAGGCACACGACAAAACTAATGGTTTCTATCCGGTTTTGGACGTTTTAGACTGAAAATGCAAAAACAATACGGTCAACGAGTCTAACTTTACAAGTTTGTTGACAATGAGACTGAAATTTCAAAGGGACATATATCTTTATGGAACTAATACTGCATATTTGCTTCCAAAATAACTTTACATATAAAACATGAAAATTTATAGACTCTATGCTGATTCCTGGTTTAAAAGTGAGCATGCAGGAAGCTATTGTGGCCAAAGAGAAAATGCATGGAAGAATGGCATGTGGGCGCCCTTTGGTTGTTCGTCTTGCCAGTGAGAAATACCCATTGGAAGAACCTGCTAATTCATCCAAGAGTATCGGAGAAGGTCGCAAATCCAGCTTATCCAGTGGACAAACGAATCGAAGTGCTAAAATAGCTGCAATAAAGAACAAACTAAAGACCATGGATGAAGAGAGCCATAAAAACCCGAAAAAACAAAAGCAAGCTGATATGTCTCGCACAAATCCATGCGAGACCCCGTCTCGTGCTGAACGGTAGTTTGACATTTTACAGTCTTGTGTATTGAAGGGTATTTTAGTCTTTTCTTGGGAATCATATGTTCTTAGCATCATGTGTAATTGTTTTTGGTAGAAAGCAGAAACTTGTACATCTGTTTCTTACTCCATCATGTTGCCACTTGTGTTACTCTGCCCCTCTGGTTTGGCCCTTTGTCTAATTTAATCTATAACTTTTGACATTTTCAAAAAATATATAACGAATTTTAGATTTCATTAAAAAAATATATAACGTATTTTACATTTAATTAAAAAAATTGAGTAAGTGTGATGTGACATAGACAATCAATTGATAGTACTAAATAAAAATCAAATCGTAATTTAAAACGATAAAAAACTCTAATATTATAAAAAATTAAATTGTTTTGTGAATTCATCATATATAACGTGTATATCCTTGATTACTAAAATGATATATTGTTTAAATAAAAAGAAAAATGATTATTCAATGAATATATATATATATTAGCAATAGTTGCAATTATTAAACCCAACATCCATTTAAAAAATAATAGGTGAGAATAATTTCAAATGGTCAATAATTCAATATACAGTTCGATGAGGGCTGAGCCACCTAAGCCACGTCACCACATCCATGCACGACAGAGAGAGACAGTAACCGCTGACGTGGCGTGACAAAAAGAATCTCCCAATTTCTCTCCATCTCTCTGTGGTTAGATAACCTGTTGACTGTAAGTAAGATCTAATTTCAGTCTCTTCTCCGATCAAACCCCAAATCGTCGCCGTCGCCGGAGTAATGTCGATGAAGCTCCTCT
Organism: Verbascum thapsus; assembly: GCA_963669365.1. Taxonomy (NCBI): domain Eukaryota; kingdom Viridiplantae; phylum Streptophyta; class Magnoliopsida; order Lamiales; family Scrophulariaceae; genus Verbascum; species Verbascum thapsus. The sequence continues at coordinate 1,670,515 of OY770120.1, forward strand.
TCCTCAACCCCACGCGCCACCCTCCGCCTACGCCACCACGGTCATGTACCAATCCCCGCCAAAAAACTTGCAAAATTCAAGTTACTAATAATACCCCATTATTTCAACACTCCTCATCACTCTCAACATTTTCCGATTCCAAATTCGAATTCCTAACTTCGAATAACTCAGCAGCTCGAACTGTAGTTGCCAGGTCATCACTGTCGCAATTGAATTTCCCCATAATTTCACCGCAAGATCAATGGGGTACCTGGACCGCTCTTTTCGCCACCGGCGCTTTTGGCATTTGGTAACTAAACGATTACTATTAATCCCTGAAAACTATTTTTTCATTATGTTTGTTGAATTTCGTACCCTTTTCTTGATTTATTATTTGCGAACTGTAGGTCAGAGAGGACCAAGATTGGGAGTGCACTGAGCGGTGCATTGGTGAGCACTTTGATTGGTCTTGCAGCCAGTAATTTGGGGATTATAGCTAGTGAAGCCCCAGCATACGATGTCGTTTTGGAATTTCTGCTGCCATTAGCTGTTCCTTTGCTGCTGTATAGAGCAGATATGCGCCGTGTGATTCGATCAACTGGCACTCTGCTCTTAGCTTTCTTGCTTGGCTCAGGTTGAACCTTTGAACTTGTGTTAGCTCATCTAGTGATTATTTCCCATGTTTTTGAGCTATGAAATTGATTTCGATTTTGTGTTTTGGGATATGTTACTGAAAATGAGACAGTTGCAACAACTGTGGGGACATTTGTGGCTTTCCTATTGGTGCCCATGCGATCACTCGGGCCAGACGGTTGGAAGATAGCCGCTGCTCTAATGGGCAGGCATATTGGTGGAGGTGAATCTAGAATAAGACTTACATCCTTACCTTAAACTTTTGATGTCTAGTTGAGAATCTGTAGTTGTAATTATACTCTTGATCCCGTTATGTAGTGTGTACTGAATGTAGCATAGTTGTTTTGTTGACTATACAGATGAAAGTGAAACAGGAATACTAGCTATTTACACTGTAGCTTGTGATCTTCTTTATAAACGAATATACGTCTGGAGAATTTGCTTATATTCGTTGTTTTTAAGATTTCGAACTTGCAATTCCTCTAATTACTCTATGGAGTTGGTTCTATAATCTTCAACCTCAAATTGGTAGTTCTTTTTGGATACACACATCTTGGAAATCGCCTTTTGGTTTCATTCCAAGCTCTTTATCGTACAGTGAACCCTTCATGGATATTTGTGATTCTTATGGAAGTTCCTAAGAAAGACCCTTTACTTCGGATGATGGTAGCTTAGCATAGCCCGCATAGTTTTCTTTAAAATGTTTCTATGAATGAAGATTTAGTGTTCATCTTTCTTCTGTTGTCACTAACTCATTCCATTGTGTTATGTAGCTGTCAACTATGTTGCCATCTCCAAGGCTCTGAAAGTCTCTCCTTCAGTTCTAACAGCAGGACTAGCAGCAGATAATGTTATCTGTGCAGTATATTTCACCACATTGTTTGCATTAGCGTCTAAAATACCCCCCGAATCCTCATCTTCAACATCTGGTGCGTATTACTCATCTAAAGCCATTAATTAATTATCATTTCATCCTTAACAACATAAATCCATGTCATTTGTTGTCTTTTTCGAAAGATTGAAATGTGTCTAATGATTCTTAACCCGTGTTAGATGTTGAACCTAACGAGGAGCCATCATCTGATAACAAGATGCCTGTTTTTCAGACTGTAACTGCCATTGCTGTATCTTTTCTTATATGCAAAATTGCTAGTTTTGTCACAAAGTACTTTGGGATTCAAGGTGGTATACTTCCAGCAGTTACGGCTATAGTTGTCGTTTTAGCAACTGCATTTCCAAAACAATTCGCATACCTTGCGCCTTCTGGCGAGGCTATGGCATTGATACTCATGCAGGTGAGATGTTATAGTCCTATTTTCCATCGTAAATTCATAGGTAAATGACACATATGCCCCTGCATGAGACCCTAGTTACAAAAAACACCATGAGGTTAGAGAAACATATTACAATCGCAACCCCATCAGTAAAACACAGTTTAAGAATATTCACCCTCGATTTTTCGAGTTATCAGGATGGATCTGAGATGGGTTGTATTTGTAATTTGCATGACCTTGTGGGGATAGGCATATAATTTATATTCCCACACACATTAACATTCATCACTTACTCAAAATCGCCCTCTTTGAGTGTACATTTGATCACATGGAAAGTGTAATTCATTCTCGTTTGATTCATTCAAGGATGCTTTATATGCAAGTTTCACATTAATATGCGTCTTTTTGTATCTTGATTTCAACTAATATCGAACTATTCGTTATTGGGATATCAGGTGTTCTTTGCTGTGATTGGAGCAAATGGAAGCATCAGGAACGTAATCAGTACAGCACCGAGTATATTCTTGTTCGCTTTAGTCCAGATTAGTGTCCATCTTGCTATCATCCTCGGTCTCGGAAAATTGCTACGTTTTGACCGTAAATTATTGCTTATAGCGTCAAACGCGAATGTGGGAGGGCCCACAACGGCTTGTGGTATGGCCACAGCAAAAGGATGGACTTCTTTGGTCGTTCCTGGTATTCTTGCCGGTATTTTTGGCATTGCAATCGCGACTTTTCTTGGTATCTGGTTTGGAGAAGCTGTTTTGAAATTTATGTGAACTTTTGACGAGTGATTTTAAGATATATGGACAGTATAATTACAATCATTCGTAATAAATATATTTATAAGAGCTTTTGCCAAAGGGAAAAAAATTAACTTGTCTAAAGTTTAAATTTAATGTCCTATTTATAGGTGCATGGTTAATGTTTGGGTTTGGAGAGTAATGGGTTGTGTTTAGACACAATGATTTGGATTTGGAAAAATAATATAACAGTGTGATTCATAATTAATTAGAATGATACATAGATTTATTATAACATGAAATCATCCAAACAATTAAATTGAAGGATTGGCTAAGAATTTTAATTACTAGCCTTTACCATAATTTGATCTTGTTTTGAATTTTTAAGAATGTTAGAAAATTACGCTTGACTTTTAGATCTAATAAAAGCTACTCTGTTTATAATACAATATAACTTTTAAAGTATTATTATATTAAAAATAATAAATTGGGAAACAGTCTACATCTAGAAGATCTCTAACAAAAGGAAGAAAAATCTAAATAAACTCTATATACATATTGTGCAATGTTGTGCACTTACCAGACTGGTGATAATGCCAGAGCAAATTGACTAGTGCCAGAGAAATCTTGAATGACTTGACAAAATTGCCATTTTTGCATGCCAGTGTCGAGTTTCGAATTGTTGCTTGATAATCGATGCTAAAGGCCGCCCATTTTAACAAAGACGGAGGAAGTGGATGGACTTCGAGCAGAGGTCGAGAGGAAGAAGTCGAAAAGGGTAACTTTGTCTTTACATATATTTGCTCTGGCCATAAAAAATTTGCCTGGCACTATTGTAACTTTTTGGTTTTAAGGAATATTATCAATATCCCTTATCATTATATGTCAACTAACTAAAAAGAACCTGAATTTGATGTGAGATTTTGACTTCGATATACAATTAATATATATATATATGTAGTACAAATGATTAAATTAGTTCAAATAATCTAAAGCTTTTAAAGCCTGCAAAGTGTACTTCAGTACAAAGATTTCAGTATTTGAGCATGAACCATGCCTTTTCTAGTGTTTGACATTCAATGATGTATAAGTTATATTATATATCTCTCTATCTATCTTTCTATATATATATATATATGTATGTATATATATAAATGTAATGTCATATTAGTACATATAGTTGTGAAAGAAGAGATCTTATAGCATTGCATTAGAAGACAATGAAATCGCGAGTGGCATGGCAATCTTTCTTCCTTGTGGTGTTTATAGGGTATTTGTTCATATGGGTTATGCTTCCTACAATGAAATACAAGATGGATTGGGCTCCCAAGTTGAATAAAAAACTCAATTCCACTTACTTTAGAGAGCAAGGTAAGCTTTTCGTATTCATATTTGTAATGTTTTTAATGTTTGAGACCAAAAACGCGATAATGATATGTTATATGAAACTAGATTAGCAAGTTTGTAAACGATGAAACTAAAATTGCTAACCCTTTATAGACTTTGTTTTTTATATGAAATTCTAACTCGATCCCGGTTTGGGTATATTCTATGCATATACAGGCACAAATCTTGTTCTATTTAGTTTTCCTATTATGCTCATAGCTGCTTTGGGATGTGTTTATCTTCATCTACAGAAGAAATCAAATGCTCAAAGGTTATAAATTACCTATTTCTACTTTATATATCCCCTTTTTCCAAATATAACACCAATCTTGGATAATGATAAAGAGTTCAAATTTGCAGTAGTAAGAGCTACTTCCCTTCCCTAAGACATCCTGCGGCTGTGATGGCGCCACTTGGCATCGTTAACGCCATTGAACTTGCATTTGCCGCCATGTTTATAGCTCTTCTCGTCTGGTCCTTAGCTCATTACTTGTCTGTCAGCTTCGGAAAACTACGCATGAAAAACGCAGCAGAAGAAGTGTAAGAACAAATAATACTAAACTTTTTGTCTAAAAAACATTCATTTTTTTAATTACAACTTCGTATTCATAGGTTTGTTTTTCGAATCCTTTAAGGTGGCAAGCCAAGTTTCGTAGTGTATCCCTAAGGCTAGGGTACATTGGACACATATGTTGGGCTTTCATGTTTTTCCCGGTGACTCGAGGATCTTCGATTTTGCCTCTCGTTGGCCTCACATCAGAATCGAGCATCAAATATCACATTTGGCTTGGTCATATTTCAACAGTTCTTTTTGCTGCACATAGCATTGGATTCATCATCTATTGGTGGGCTATGAGCCATGAAATGTACTTGGTAAATTCACTAATCTCTTATCTTAACGAAAACCCGAAATTTTTTATCATAATAAATGGTAAATTGTTGCCACAGATGCTTCAATGGAGTGCTACTTATCTATCTAACGTAGCTGGCGTGATTGCGTTCGTGTTGTCACTAGTGATGCAATTTACGAGCCTCGAACGTGTTAGAAGAAAGTTTTTCGAAGTTTTCTTTTACACTCATCATCTATACATTCTATACCTATTCTTTTACATGCTTCATGTTGGAGTGGCCTATCTTTGCATGATTCTTCCCGGGATCTTTCTATTTCTCATTGATCGGTACTTGAGATTTCTGCAATCGAAACGGAGGGCTAGAGTGGTCTCGTCGCGCCTCTTACCCGATGGCACTATGGAACTTACTTTTGCCAAGAATCCAGGTGATTTTAGAAATATAAACACTCTCATAATGAGGAACTCTCTTTTACTCAACTATTTGATTTCAATTGATATATGCTGATGCATGATCAAATGTGTATCACGTGAATTACATGTGTGGAAGAGATTTAATCCGACCCACGACAGATTAGTTAGCGTATTAATGGATTGGGGTTGCGGTTAGTAATTTCGAGCTGCCAACGTACCTACTTTGATAGAATCAAGTCTCTTCGTAGTTCTTACATATTGTAGTCTCCGATCAGAGAGAGTATTTAGTATTTCTAAGTTTTTTTAGTGTAAATCAGATGCTGTAAGCCTTGTTGGGCCATGGGCTCGCCTTATCGGGCCATCAGTTCGGTGCTCATTGCACGGTCCATGAACGTAAAATATTAGCGTTGCGCTTATATAAATAATTTAATTAAATACGATAATAACCCTATTCATAAATGGAACCATCATATACCTATTTTTTTTAGGGTTGTCATATAATCCAACAAGTATCTTGTTCGTGCATGTTCCAAGCGTATGCAAATTGCAGTGGCATCCATTTACCATAAATTCCAACAGTAACTTGGAGACCGATAAGCTCAGCATTGCAATCAAAACTCAGGGAAGTTGGACTCAAAAGCTTTATGCTCAACTTTCTTCTTCAATCGACCGTCTTGAAGTATCAACCGAAGGACCATATGGACCCTCAACGTCTCATTTTCTAGGGTTAGCTTACTAATTGAGTTATAACTATATTACTATGAAGAAATGTAGCCTCTTTATATATCTTTCGACGTTTTTGAAGAAATTTGAACCTTTTTCAGGCGCGACTCTTTGGTGATGATCAGTGGAGGAAGTGGGATCACGCCTTTAATCTCCATAATTCGCGAAATCATATTCAAAAGTACAAAATCTAACACTAAGGTTCCGAAAGTTCGCCTCATCACAGCCTTCAAGAACACAACCGATCTTACAATGCTCGATTTATTGCTCCCTTTAAGTGCCACTCCTTTCGACATATCCAAATTGCAACTCCAAATCGAAGCCTATGTTACTCAAGAACACGAAAAGCCCATCGAAAATGGGAAAAACCAAATACAGACAAAACTTTTCAAGCCTAATCCATCAGATTCACCTATATCTGAAGCTCTTGGCAAGAACAGTTGGCTATGGCTTGGCGCAATAATCTCATCTTCGTTTGTCATGTTTCTATTGCTTCTCGGGTTTGTGACTCGTTACTCCATATATCCGGTTGAACATAGGGGAGATAATTATCATTACAGCTACAAACTTTTATGGGACATGTTTCTTGTTTGTGCATGTGTCTTTATATCAACTAGTGCTGTTTTTCTCTTGCAAAAGAGACAAATTTCTGCTGAAGGAAAGCAAATTCAAAACGTAGATTTTCCAACACCGACAATGTCGCCTTCTTCTTGGTTATATGGTAATGATAGAGAACTCGAGAGCCTTCCTAATCAGTCGCTCGTTCAAGCCACAAAGGTGCATTATGGTACACGGCCTGATTTGAAGAGTAAGTGATTCGTTTTTTTTCATTTTTTTCTAATATGATGAACTTAAAATGCCGATTTTGATTATTGTTATAATGACAGAGATACTGTTTGAGTGCAAAGAATCGGAGGTCGGGGTTTTGGTTAGCGGGCCGAAAAGTATGAGGCATGAAGTTGCGAAAATATGTGCTTCTCGTTTGGCGAAAAACTTGCATTTTGAGTCTATCAGCTTCAACTGGTGAGGCTTTGACAGCAGATTTGTGCTTATTTTGGTTCATGATTTTCCTAATATCACATTATTTTCTGAAAAAAGTTGTAATATATAAACTTTTATATGCTTGATAAATTTTGAAACTTGTTCGATTTCTATTTGTTGTTTTGGATTTCTGTTTTTTGTTTTGGATATTCTGATTTCTTGGGGTATTAGTGATGTTCTTGGTTCTTTAATTTGTTTGGATGTATCATAGAGTTATTGGGATGTTATTATATGTGCATGATAAGAATAATTTGGATTTTCTACTTCATCTTGTATTCCGTTTTATAGATAGATGTCAAATACGAATATGGTGCATCCTTTAATTATGTTTTGGTTTAATTATTTGGATAGAAAACCATGTAACATTTGATGTGAATTATTGTGCAGTTTGGTTAAAAAAAATTGGAAGCAAATTTGATGATACTCTAAACAAAAGGAGAACATTATTATCAGCCATAAAGTAAATAAGAGGATGATCATACTAAACTCAAAATAATTGTAAAATTTTTTAGTAAGAATTTATTTGGTTAAATTATAATTTAGGTTTTGAATATTCAATAATTCTTTTTTGAATTTACTATTAATAATTTAGTTTTAGACATTTATTCAATTAATCTAAAATTCTAATTTTAGCAAGGGAAAACATGACTAGAACTTTGTTAAGGAAATGATTGGAAATGAAAACTGCAATATTAATCCATATATTAGTAGTCACATTATCCCATCTCACAAAAATAGTTTCATGGATTTAATTAATTTAGAGATTTGGTCGGCATCAGTTAAGAAAATAGATTGAATTTCACAAATGGCGAGCATATATTGTTAAGGGTTTATGATAAACTGAATTAAAAACCCTAATTAACTTTTACAAACCCTAATAAGCTTTAAATTCTGGTAAAAATAAGACTACATAATAAAATGTCAAAATGTCCTAAAGAATTAATTTCAATAATTTTGCAAATAATAACACCAAAAGTATTATATAAAAAACTTATTGTATAGGGCTGATATTGTATCCAACTTAAAATTGAAGACTAAAATAAGATGATAAATAGAGTCAAAATGAGAATGAAACAACATTTTTCATTATATATTTAAGATTTAATTTTGTGCGTCATATATGTTTGTGATATATTTTACTAGTAAATTATAAGATGAAAGAAAAGTAAACCTTCGTTCTTTCTTCCCAGAGAAATATTTCAACCATTTTTATGCATGGAACTTCAATAAAAATTTCATAATGTATCTCAATTCTATAATAAAAATTTAAGAGAATGTTAAATATACACCATTTTTATTTTTCATCCACACTCGATATAGTATAATATCTTTTTACTATAATAAATATAATTAATGGAGATCGAGTATTTATTACATGCATATTTCACCATATTTAAGAGAAATAAATAAACAAATTATAATAAGTAGTATATAGTATTACTCACAATTAAATATACATATATATAAGAAGACTTTTATATCAAATATGACATGTTGAGATGTGAACCCTACTTGTGTAGTACTTTTATACCAAACAGTACGTAGTACAATTTTTCTATATATATAGACAAGTACGTAACATTATTTTCTATATTTTCCTGAATTAACAATTTACATAATAATTCCAACTTGTCAAGAAGCCCGCTTTCGTTCGATGAATTTTGATATTTTATTACAGCTAGATTACATACTAATCCAATGTTTTTTTGTGATGAAATCCCGGTACCAGATATTCAAAAAGTATCAAATACGGAATCCAAAAAACGTATTACTTAATAATAACAATTTAATTTATAGGGTTGTACAATTATGAAATATTTAGGGCACATTATCTGGAATAGACTTAATAATCAGGGAATTAACTCCTTTTATTTATCAATTATTTTTTCCCAGATTAAAGAAATTATACTCTATTTGCCCATAATATATTGAGCTAAAGGGAATGATTAAAACAATACATGACATTAAGCTAGTTGATTAATAGAAGAATATTTGATTTTTAGAGGGTATCCTAAATTCTAGCTCGATTAAATTTAAGTGTATTTTACATGATCAATTATGACAAATGTACTTTAATCTCTTAACTTGTAAGAATATTGGGGAAAATAATATTTTTTAGCCACCAAAAAGAATCAATGACAAGATTTCAAGTAACAATGTTAAAATTGTGACAAATGGCATATATTGAATTACAAAAATTTATGTTTTGTTATTAAAATGATTTTGAAAAGTCTAATGTGAAAGTGTAATGTGACAATAATTGCATATAAAATGCCACTAATAAGAATTAGTAGCAATGAAAAGCAATTTCATTAGCATGTGAGCGTTAGACTTTTACACATAAACAAAGATATGTTATTTTTACATAGTCAACTAGTTATGAGTTTTTTGAAGTTTTTACATAGTCAACTAGTTTTGAGTTTTTTGAAGCCTGAAAAATGAATTTTATTACAAAAATATCAGTACTTGAGCATGAATCATGCCATTTCTTCGATTTCCACTTGTGATGACATACAAGTTTACTGTATATCTCTTTCATTCTCTCTCTCTCTATATATATATATATAGAGAGAGAGACATTCTACACACATTCAAGCAATAGAAAACTTGAGTTCTACAATTAGTAAGAAAAACATCTTATTGCATTAGAAGAGAGACGAAGATGAAATCCCGCGTAGCATGGCAGTTTTTCTTCGTTTTGGTGTTTGTCGGGTATATGTTCGTATGGGTTATGCTTCCTACATACACTTACCAGTTTACTTGGACTCCTAAGTTCGATGAAAAACTCAACTACTCCACTTATTTCAGGGAACAAGGTAACTTTTTATATTCGTATTTGTATGAAAATGCGGGTTGAAAAGGGTCTTGTAGGCTTTAAATACCTAGGGTTTTGGCTTGTGTGTATGCCAAAAATTAATATCATGGCGACATGTTTTATTTTTGTGTTTGTTTGAAAAGATGGGACGAAAGGGTGTTGGCCAGATTTGACGGCTGCCCTAAATACCTAGGGTTTTGGCTTGTGTGTATACCAAAAATGTAACATACTGGCAATATGTTTTTATATTCGTGTTTGTTTGGAATGACGGGACGAAATGGTGTTGGATTTGACAATTACCCTATATGCCTAGGGTTTTGGCTTGTGTGTATGCCAAAAAACGTAATATCCTAGCAATATGTTTTTATGTTCGTGCTTGTTTGGAAAGATGGGACGAAATGGTATTGGATTTGATAGTTGCCCTAAATACCTAGGGTTTTGGCTTGTGTGTATGCCAAAAAAACATAATATCCTGGAAATATATTTTTATGTTCGTGTTTGTTTGGAACGAGGGGACGAAAGGGTGTTGAATTTGATAGTTGCCCTAAATACTAGGGTTTTGACTTTTGTGTATGCCAAAAAACATAATATCCTAGTAATATATTTTTATGTTCGTGTTTGTTTGGAATGAGGGGACGTAAGGGTGTTGAATTTGATAGTTGCCCTAAATACCTAGGGTTTTGACTTTTGTGTATGCCAAAAACATAATATCTGGCGATATCATGTTTTTGTATTCGTGTCTGTTTAATGGCGTTGTATTTGACAGTTACCCTAAAATACCTAGGATTTTGGCTTGTCTGTATGCCAAAAACATAATATCCTGGCAATTATGCATGCATGTCGTGTTAGTGTAGGCGGGCCCACCTTAACCCTAGTCGAGGCATAGGATACTCGATATATAGTCCCCAAAACCCTAAAATTCTAGTGCATCTATTCGTGTAAACATGATTTGTTTACTTTCTAAAACTGTGCTAATCATGCAGGGACAAATCTTCTTTTGTTCAGTTTCCCTATTTTTCTCATAGCTGCTTTAGGATGTGTTTATCTTCATCTCCAAAAGAAATCAAATGCTGAAAGGTTAATTTACTCAAATTCTTGATTAGGGTTTTCTTCAAAAAACACATATTACCAATCCAAAACCCTAATTAAAGATTTCAACTTGGTGCAGTAAAAAAAGCTGTTTTCATTCCCTGACACATCCTGTGGTGGTTATGGCGCCACTTGGCATAGTCAACGCCATTGAACTCACATTCGCCGCCATGTTTATAGCTCTTCTCATCTGGTCCTTAGCCAATTACTTGTCTGTCAGCATTGCTCACCCCTACATGTATGATCCAGCTGCAACAGTGTACGTATAATTAATTAGTAAGAAAATTTGTTTAAAACTTTTGTGTTTAATTTCGATTACAAAATCAAGTTTGTTCGTGTCGTTTAAGGTGGCACGTGAGGTTTCGAAGCGTTTCCTTGAGGCTCGGGTACATTGGAAACACATGTTGGGCATTCTTATTTTTCCCAGTGACTCGAGGATCGTCGATCTTGCCTCTGATTGGCCTAACATCAGAGTCCAGCATCAAATATCATATATGGCTTGGACATATTTCAAGTGTGCTTTTTACTGCCCACAGCATTGGATTCATAATCTATTGGTGGGCTCTGAGCCATGAGATGTACCTGGTAATAAGATCATAACTAGCCTTTCAAGTTTTTCATTTCTCATCTTCTATTCTACTTAGCGTTTCATCTTGTATTCAACTTTACACGTACACTGGATGGACGTAGGGCTGTCAATGGGCGGAGAATACCCAGAACCAAATCGTACCCATGAAATACCCATTAAAAAGAATTACATGGACCCAATCCGGACCCGATCACATTCCCGATGGGTCCAATACAAGTTAGACCCGACGGGTCGGGTACATTTTGGATCGGGTCCATGTCGAGCAAATGCCCAAGGGTAAAATTCGGGCAAATTTCAGGTAAAATCCCGTGGGTAAAAATTGGATCTGGACCCGACCCAGACCCGAACTACCTAGTGTCATCGGGTCGAGTAAGTTTTCTATTGAACGGGTCCGGGTCTGGTAATCCCCGCCCATTGACAAGCCTAAATGGACGTGTTATTCATGTCTTTCACATGTCATGTGGAACACAATTTGAAACGTTAATTTAGTATAGACGACCCAAGTAAGAATACGCTTTTAGTGAAATTACGAAGTAAATTGTTCGATGCAGATGCTTGAATGGAGCGCTACTTATCTATCTAACCTAGCTGGAGTGATCGCATTTGTGTTGTCACTCGGTATTTGGGTAACCAGCATCGATCGTGTTAGGAGAAAATTTTTCGAAATTTTCTTTTACACTCATCATCTCTACATCATATTCATCTTTTTTTACATGCTTCATGTTGGAGTGGGCTATCTTTGCATGATTCTTCCCGGGATCTTTCTCTTTCTCATTGATCGATACTTGAGATTCCTACAATCAAGAACAAGGACTAGACTAATCTCGACTCGCCTTTTGCCTAGTGGCACTTTGGAACTCACGTTTGCCAAGAATCCAGGTGAATTTATTACAACATTAGCACTTTTTAATCGATTTTAATTTTTTGCTCATGATTCGATATTTCATCTATACTAAAAGTTTTCAACTTTTACCTCTTTAGGGTTGTCTTATGATCCAACGAGTATCTTGTTTGTCCACGTTCCAAGTGTCTGCAAATTGCAGTGGCATCCGTTTACGGTGATTTCAAGCAGCAATCTTGAGACGAATAAGCTTAGTGTTGTTATCAAAAGCCATGGAAATTGGACTCAAAAGCTTTACAAACAGCTTTCATCTTCTGTTGATCATCTTGAAGTATCAACTGAAGGGCCTTATGGACCCATATCAACTGATTTTCTAAGGTATATAATTGTAAATCTATACTTTTAGCATCAATTGATTCGTTGCAGTGCATTACGAACCGATCTAAAACTGTAAATATCCCTTTAAAGTTGACAAAAATTTCAAACTTTTTCAGCCACAAATCACTGGTGATGATCAGTGGAGGAAGTGGAATTGCTCCTTTCATCTCAATAATCCGCGAAATCATTTTCAGAAGCACAAAATCCAACACAAAAGTTCCAAGTGTTCTTCTCGTAACCTCCTTCAAGAACACAAATGATCTTACAATCCTTGATTTATTGCTTCCTTTATCTGAAAACCCTTTAGACATATCCAAATTGCAACTCCAAATCGAAGCCTATATTACTCAAGAACACGAAAAGCCAATCGAAGATGGCAAGCACCAAATTCAGACAAAATTTTTCAAGCCTAATCCATCAGATTCACCTATATCTGCAGCTCTTGGCAAGAACAGTTGGCTATGGCTTGGCGCGATAATTTCATCTTCGTTTGTCATGTTTTTATTACTTTTGGGATTTATTACGCGTTATCATATATATCCGGTTGAAAAAAGGGGCGAAAATTATCATTACAGCTTCAAAATTCTTTGGGACATGTTTCTTGTATGTGCTTCTGTCTTTATAGCAACTAGTTTTGTTTTTCTTTGGCAAAAGAGAAAACTTTCTGCTGAAGGGAAGCAAATACAGAACATTGATCTACCAACACCAACAATGTCCCCATGTTCTTCGATTTGTGGTATAGATAGAGAACTCGAGAGTTTTCCTCATCAGTCTTTTGCTCAATCGACAAATGTTCATTTTGGTTCACGGCCTGATTTGAAGAGTAAGTTATTAACTTTTATTCGATTCTGGAAAAATAAAGAGATGAAAGTTATACTGATAATCGTTCTTATTACAATGACAGGGATACTGTTTGATTGCAAAGAATCAGATGTTGGAGTTTTAGTTTGCGGTCCAAAAAGATTGAGACATGAAGTTGCCAAAATATGTGCTTCTGGCTTGGCCAAAAACCTGCATTTTGAGTCTATCAGCTTCAGCTGGTAATATAGATGAAAGAAACTATGTTTTCTGTTTCCTTTTCGGGTTTTTTGTTGGTCATTGATAAATCGGGAATAGATTTGTATATATGCGTGTTCATAAAATTCCCTGATTCAATGTCTTGACATTGTTACATCGGTCTTAAGAAAGACGGGTGAAGTTGTAAAATGTTTGACGAATTTGAAACTTCTTATCATACAACAAGGTTCGATTTCTCAATTTGTTCCTTCTTTCCGAACTAATGTTTCTAGATTTTTCGAACATACAATACAAATTTGTGAAAATGGTAAGTGTTTGTTTATGTTTTTTAAAATATGTCGAAAGTTGTAAAATGTGTCAAATGAATAGTGATAGATGATGTGTATAATGATTGTTTTAATTGTTTATATAATGATTATGTGAATTAAAAATAACAAAATATAGATTAAAAATTGTAAAGTGTGAAAGAGAAAGAGAAATAATGATTATAATAAATGATATGATTGATAAATGTGTGAAATAATGTATATATGATTGATAGGTAGTTATATAGAGAATTGAAAATGTAGAGTTGTGAAAGAGTAAATTTGGATGAGAATTTGGTTTGTTAAGCTTATTTTGAATTTTGTATTTGAAATCTTGAAAATGGGATTTGAAAACATAAACAAGCAAAGCCTAAGTTATTTGAAATCAATCATAATGTTATACATTGAATGAATGAATCAATTGATGATGATGATGATTTATTTAAATTCTCCATCGAAATATACATTGAACAATGTTAGAACACATGTACATTCATTTGATTATAACAATACAAATAATAATATTTTCATTTATTTTGATGATAATATTAGTTTATTGTTATAGGGTTCTTTTGGTCTTATTAAAAAGTCAAAAAATGTTAATCATCTACAATCATTCACATTTTTAGAATAGTTATAGATATAGATTAATTTCAGGTTTTAATTTTAGCAAGGGAAAACACTATAACTTTGTTAAGGAAATGTTTAGAAAGGAAAACAGCAATATTATTAATCCATATGTTAGAGTTTATTATCATTGAGTCACATTATTCCAAACTCACAAAAATAGTCTCATGGATTCAATTTTAGATATTTTGTCCGTATCCGTTAAGAAAATAGAATGAATTTCCCAAATGGCATGCATATGTTGTTAAGGTATTATAATAAATAGAAGAAAAAACCCTAAATTTACAATCATAATTAGCTCTAAAACTCTGACAAAAATAATATTTCTTTTGCAAATTTTACATAATAAAGTCGGGTTTATAAGATATATGCAAATTAGGCAATGGTCACGTGAATGTTATGTGATGAAATTCACGATTTTCATTCATTTATTAATAGTCGGGACCAACAATGGATAAATGTCCTAAAGAATTAATTCCATAAATTTGCAAATAATAAGACCAAATTTATAATTAAAAAAAATATATAAATATGTGAATAATAAAATTGTTTAGCTAGTCCTATGTGAAAAGACTCATATACCTTTATTCAAATTTAGAATCATTTTAGTAATTGGAACTAGAAACCTTTTAGTATTATAACAATATTTAATTTATTAAAAAATAGAGTCTCACTTTACCTTAAATACCTAATAAAATCAAAAAACTAATAAATAAAATCTAAATAATATAATATTATAAATGTTAATCATAAAACTTAAAAATAATAAGTAATATATATAATAATAATATTTCTACATGATATTCTTAGACAACAGTAAAAAGAATGAACTCCCATTCAATTTGAATAAATTTCATATGCAGACGCGTCATTCTAATGGTATTTGAAAAAGATATTAGCTCAAATTTAAAGGATATTTAGAAGATCAAAGTTGGCAAAAATAGTAATTTCATTATTTCCATAAGTCCAATTCATACTAAAAAATCTAATAAACACACAATACCTAAATAATATAATATAATATAATATTGTAAGTATACTAAGAAACAAAACCTAAATAATATAATAATGATAATAGTAAAATAAATAAATTATTATAATTATAATCTCTCTCCTATATATAACGTGTGAATAACAAAATCATTTCTTCTTATGTGAAAAGACTTTCATGCCCACCATTATTATAATAATAGAATTTGTTATATAAAAGAATTCTAATAGTAATAGGAAATCATTTATGTAACAAAAACAATCTCTACAAGAAAAGAGACATATTGGTACCACAATTATATAAAAGAATTCTAATAGTAACGGAAAATCATTTATGTAGCAAAAATGATCTCTAAAGAAAAGAGACATATTGATAGTAAGATACTATTTAATAAATAAATAAACTATACCTAACTCTTCACAATACCATGCCTATAAACAAATATATACTTGTCTAGATTTTAATTACATTCATGAACATAATATTATTGTGAACATATTTATATATTATACTATATATAGACATAGTAGAAAATTATTTTGTAGTAGGACTTTTATTGTATTAATAAGACTTTATATAAATAGTAGAATAAATCTTCTAGGACTAACATAATTAAAACATTTGAATTTTTTGGACTCATATTTACAAGTATCTATATTCAACTAAAAAATTCTTGCAAGCCATACGTAATATAGTAGCGAACTATGTGGACTCAATTATGTGGACTCTTGATTTGTAGTGGTCAAGTTTATTTAATAATAATTCCACTAGCATTTGGATCAGAACATTATATGTAATTTAGCGACACTGGATTCAACGCTAGAATGAGAGAAGTGGCCTGCTGCTTTTTAGTACACCAAGATAAAGAAATTGTCACATAAACATCACGAGCGGTAGAGTGTGAAGACCATCGATTGGTGAAAGTAAAATTGATATAGCATACAATTAGGATTTTTTGTGAAAAGAGAGAGATGAGAGATTGGCAAAAGATAGGGTTTGGAGAAGTGGCGTGACAACAAGAGTTGGGATAGGTGAGACAGCGAGGAAGAAATGACTTAATAGAGTTTTGGGTATGGTACATCGTCAAGATAGTGATGAGGAAGTCGGTGTTTGGATTTGTAGTATTAAAGTGGCTAGGGTTTCAGTTAGAGGCACCAACTTGGTCGGGAGGGTAGGCAACATAGGGTTATGATTGGAATCAGATGGCAGATGTGTAATTTATAATGGCAACTCTGGGATGTGGGAATTAGGGTTAGAGTTTGCATGAAGTTTAGGTTTGGTGTTTGTGTGAGAGAGACATGACATTAGGTTAACGGTAGTGGAGAGAGGCCGAGGAGTACCATTTTTGGAATGAAGATTGAGGGGGCAGCAAGAGTAGGTGATAAAGCAGAGAGATTGTGTAAGAGAGTGTCATCGAGAAGGATGATACCTTTAGATAAGATGACTGTGTCGATATTTATATTGAAAAATGATACTGTATATTACACATTATTAGAAAAAGATTTAGATTTTTATAACGAGGAAGAATTACGGCAGTGATATATTTTAATAAGATACATAGATTAATATCTTATACAGAAACATGGATGTTAAAGTATAATAGTAATATTTTTTTGCAAAAGTTTATTTTACATTCAAATAAACAAAATAAGTTATTCAAAAATAGATAAACAATCATAATAACGGCCGGTTAAGAAAATAACTCTTAATAATAAAAAATCATTTAGTAAAGGAAATTTAATTATTTAGGTTTCTACGTTACTCAAAATTATATAAACAATGTGTTTAGAAAGAAATTTTATGCATGAAGAAATATAACAAAATATGTGACATATATCTTAATCTATTAAAAATGTTTTATATTTTGAAATTAATTTCTTATGAATTTTTTGAAAAGTGTGCATTATATATTCGCGTAAAATGATTGATTTTGGATTTGTTCATATTTTTACAAAATAACTGAAATTCGTTAAATGTGTCAAATCAAGTGCGATTATATTAATGAAAGACGCCTAAGTGATTGCTTTGTTATTTTTGTCATGATTATGTGATTAGAAAAGAATAAAGTAAGAAGAGAAAAGAAAAATAGTTTAAACATGAAATTGTTGATGTGAGATAGTGTGAAATAATGAGAAATAATGTGAACTATTGTGAAGTAATGAACGTGTTGGTTAATGCTCTAGCTATATATGAAAAAGTGACTGAATTGTTTTTGTTAAAATAGGTGGTATTGAAATTTTCAAAAGTTGCTATAAACAATTTTGCAAATATAAACAAGCATATAAAGTTTTTGAGATATTATGTGAAAAATGATGTAGAATGAAAAAAGTAAATATATTTTTGGAGTACAAGAAAGAAAAAATGGCGTTAAGATGAATTTTAGAAAGATATGTAGGTTGATGATCGTATACACAAACATGCTAGAAAAAATACTAATATTTTTTATCCAATTTTATTTTACATTTAAATAGATAAAATAAGTTGTTAAAAATAGATAATATAAATATTATAAAGGCCAATTAAGAGTAAAATCTCTTAATAGTAGGAAACCATTTAGTAAAGTAAAATTAAATATTTCGATTTCTATAGTATTTAGAGTTTATACATGAAAAAGTACAACAATATATGTGAGAGATTTTAAGTTTATAAGCTTATAGTGTTTTATATTTTGAGATTAGTATCTTAGAATTTTTTTTGAAAATTGTGAGCTATATATATAGAGAGAGAGAGAGAGATTCGAGTGCAATGACTAAATTTGGTTGTTTTTGTTCATGTTTTTACAAAATAATTGGGATTGATAAAATCTATCAAATCAAGTGTAATTTTATTTATGAATGACGCATAAGTTACTGCTTTGGTATTTTGATGATGATCATGTGATTATAAAATATCAAAAAAGAAAGAAAAAATAGTTTAAGAATAATTTTTTTGATGAGAGATATGGTGAAATTATGAGGAATAATGTGATGCAATATATGTTGATTAATAAATAGTTATACATGAACGTAATGAATATGAAAGAAAATAAATTTGATTGAAAATAGGTTATATTTGAAATTTTGATAAAGTTGTGATAAAAGAAATAAAAAAGTATTTAATATAATTAGGAGACTTATATTAAATATGACATTCTGAGATGTGAAATCTAGCTCTGAGTACTGTACTTGTGTAGTACTTTTATACCAAACTGTAAGTAGTACAATTTTTTATACTACGTACGTAACATTATTTTTTATATTTTCCTGAATTAATTAATAATTTACATAATAATCCCAACTTGCCAACAAGCACAACCCCTTCGTTAGATGAATGTTGATATTTTATTACAACTAGATTACGTAGTATTACAATTTTTTTAGTGATGAAATCCCAGTACCACAAATCGACGGACTATTATATTCAAAAAGTATTGAATACGGAAGTCAAATTAAAACAAAGTTACGTATTATATAACAATCAAATTTATAGGGTTATACATTAATTGTGAAATAATTAGGGAACATTATCTGGATTAGACTTAAGTCACTTAATAATCAGGGAATTAACTCTTTTTATTTATCAATTATTTTTTCCTGGATTAAAGAAATCATACTCTATTTGCCCATAATATATTGAGCTAAAGGGAATGATAAAAACAATACAAAGTGAAGCTTGAAGATATATTTCGAAGATGAGCTAGTATTGCATGCTTAATTTCATGTCTTCTTGCTTAATATGGCATTACTATTTTTTAACATTAAGTTAGTTGATTAATAGAAGAATATTGGATTTCTAGAGGGTATCCGAAATTCTAGCTATGAAAAATGTGATTGAAAAAATATTATATAAATGCTATTTACGCAAATGTAATGACAAGATTTCAAGTAAAAATATTAAAATTGTGACAAATGAATATACTGAATTACAAAAATTTATGTGTTGTTTAAAAAATGATTTTAAAAAGTGTAATCATGTGACAATTATAACATATAAATTGCCACTAAGAAGTACTAGTAGCAATAAAAGGCAATTTGATTAGCATGTGAGCTTTAGACTTTTACATACAACAAAAAGAAAATGTTATTTACATAGTCAACTAGGTTTGAGTTTTTTGAAGCCTGAAAAATGAACTTCATTACAAAAATATCAGTACTTGAGCATGAATCATGCCATTTCTTCGATTTCAACATGTGATAGACATACAAATTTACTGTATCTCTCTTTCATTCTCTCTATATATAGAGACATTCTACACACATTCAAGCCAAAGAAAACTTGAGTTCTACAATTAGTAAGAAAAACATCTTATTGCATTAGAAGAGAGATGAAGATGAAATCCCGCGTAGCATTGCAGGTTTTCTTCGTTTTGGTGTTTGTTGGGTATATGTTCGTTTGGGTTATGCTTCCTACATACACTTACAAGTTTATTTGGACTCCTAAGTTCAAAGAAACACTCAACTCCACTTATTTCAGGGAACAAGGTAAGTTTTTATATTCGTGTTTGTTTGGAAAGACGGGACAAAAGGGTGCCTTAAATACCTAGGGTTTTGGCTTGTGTGTATGCTAAAAACATAATATCCTAGCGATATGTTTTTATATTCATGTTTGTTTAGAAAGATGAGACAAAAGGGTGTTGAATCTACGGTTGCCCTAAATACTTCCGATTATGGCTTGTGTGTATGCCAAAAATGTAATATTCTAGCGATTATGTATGCATGTCGTTTAGTGTAGGCGGGCCCACCTTAACCCTAGTCGAGGCATAGGGTACTCGATATATAGTCCCCAAAACCCTAAAATTCTAGTGCTGTTCCTATTTGTGTAAACAGGATTTGTTTACTTTCTGAGACTGTGCTAATCATGCAAGACTGTGCTAATCATGCAGGGACAAATCTTCTTTTGTTCAGTTTCCCTATTTTTCTCATAGCTGCTTTAGGATGTGTTTATCTTCATCTCCAGAAGAAATCAAATGCTCAAAGGTTAACTTGCTTAAATTAGGGTTTTCTTCAAAAAAACATATTACCAATCAAAAACCCTAATAAAAGATTTCAACTTGGTGCAGTAGCAAGAGCAGTTTTCATTCCCTGAGACATCCTGTGGTGGTGATGGCGCCACTTGGAATAATCAACGCCGTTGAACTCACATTCGCCGCCATGTTTATAGCTCTTCTCATCTGGTCCTTAGCCAATTACTTGTCTGTCAGCTTTGCTCACCCACACATGCATGATCCAGCTGCAATACAGTATGTATAATTTGTGAGAAAATTTGTTTAAAACTTTTGTGTTTAATTTCGATTACAAAATCAAGTTCGTTCGTGTCGTTTAAGGTGGCACGTGAGATTTCGAAGCGTTTCCCTGAGGCTCGGGTACATTGGAAACACATGTTGGGCATTCTTATTTTTCCCGGTGACTCGAGGATCGTCGATCTTGCCTCTGATTGGCCTAACATCAGAGTCCAGCATCAAGTATCATATATGGCTTGGACATATTTCAAGTGTGCTTTTTACTGCCCACAGCATTGGATTCATCATCTATTGGTGGGCTATGACTCATGAAATGTACCTGGTAATAAGATCATAACTAGTCTTTCAAGTTTTTCATTTCTCATCTTCTATTCTACTTAGCGTTTCATCTTGTATTCGACTTTACACGTACACTGGATAGACGTAGGGCTGTCAATGAGCGGAGTACACAGAACCAAATCGGACCCATGACATACCCATTTAAAAATTACCCAGGACCCGACTCGAAAGTCGCATACCCCGACGGGTCCAAAAAAAGTTAGACCCGACGGGGCGGGTACATATTTTGGGTTTGGTCCATGTCGAGCAAATGTCCAAGGGTAAACTTCGGGTATAAACCCGCATGTATTTTTAAAGGGTAGAATACCCGTGGGTAAAAATTGGATCTGGACTCAACCCGGACTCGAATTACCTAGTGTCATCGAGTCAGGTAAGTTTTCTATTGAACGGGTCTCTGGATCTGGTCTGGCAATCCCCGCCCATTGCCAAGCCTAACTAAGACATGTCATTCATGTCTTTCACCTGTCATGTGGTACACAATTTGAAATGTTAATTTAGTATAAACGACCCAAGTAAGAATACGTTTTTAGTGAAATTACGAAGTAAATTGTTCGATGCAGATGCTTGAATGGAGCGCTACTTATCTATCTAACCTAGCTGGAGTGATCGCATTTGTACTATCACTCGGTATTTGGGTAACCAGCATTGATCGTGTTAGGAGAAAATTTTTCGAAATTTTCTTTTACACTCATCATCTCTACATCATATACATCTTTTTTTACATGCTTCATGTTGGAGTGGGCTATCTTTGCATGATTCTTCCCGGGATTTTTCTCTTCCTCATTGATCGATACTTGAGATTCCTACAATCAAGAACGAGGACTAGACTAATCTCGACTCGCCTTTTACCTAGTGGCACTTTGGAACTCACTTTCGCCAAAAATCCAGGTGAATTTACAACATTAGCACTTGTATTAATCGATATTTTCTCATGATTCGATATTTCATCTATACTAAAAACTTTTCAACTTTTACCTCTTTAGGGTTGTCTTACGATCCAACGAGTATCTTATTTGTACACGTTCCAAGTGTATGCAAATTGCAGTGGCATCCGTTTACGGTGATTTCAAGCAGCAACCTAGAGACGAATAAGCTTAGTGTTGTTATCAAAAGCCATGGAAATTGGACTCAAAAGCTTTACAAACAGCTTTCATCTTCTTGTGATCATCTTGAGGTATCAACAGAAGGACCTTATGGACCTATATCAACTGATTTTCTAAGGTATATAATTGTAAATCTATCCTTCTGGTCAAGAAAATAACCATTTTTAGCATCAATCAATACTGTAAATATCCCTTTAAAGTTGACAAAAATTTTCAAACTTTTTCAGCCACAAATCACTGGTGATGATCAGTGGAGGAAGTGGAATTGCTCCTTTCATCTCAATAATCCGCGAAATCATTTTCAGAAGCACAAAATCCAACACACAAGTTCCAAGTGTTCTTCTCGTAACGTCTTTCAAGAACACAAATGATCTTACAATCCTCGATTTATTGCTTCCTTTAAGTGCCACCCCTTTCGACATTTCCAAATTTCAAATCCAAATCGAAGCCTATGTTACTCAAGAACACGAAAGGCCAATTGAAAATGGCAAACACCACATTCAGACAAAAATTTTCAAGCCTAATCCATCAGATTCACCTATATCTGCAGTTCTTGGCAAGAACAGTTGGCTATGGCTTGGCGCAATAATCTCATCTTCTTTTGTCATGTTTTTATTACTTTTGGGATTCATTACGCGTTACCATATATACCCGGTTGAAAAAAGGGGCGAAAATTATCATTACAGCTTCAAAATTCTTTGGGACATGTTTCTTGTATGTGCTTCCATCTTTATATCAACTAGTTTCGTTTTTCTTTGGCAAAAGAGAAAACTTTCAGCTGAATCGAAGCAAATACAGAACATTGATCTGCCAACACCAACAATGTCCCCTTGTTCTTCGATTTGTGGTATAGATAGAGAACTCGAGAGTTTTCCATATCAGTCTTTTGCTCAATCGACTACTGTGCATTTTGGTTCACGGCCTGATTTGAAGAGTAAGTTATTAGCTTTTATTCGATTCTGGAAAATGAAGAGATGAAAGTTATACTGATAATTGTTGTTATTACATGACAGGGATACTGTTTGATTGCAAAGAATCGGATGTTGGAGTTTTAGTTTGCGGTCCAAAAAGATTGAGACATGAAGTTGCCAAAATATGTGCTTCTGGCTTGGCCAAAAACCTGCATTTTGAGTCTATTAGTTTCAGCTGGTGATGAATGTTATATAGAAAATTCGGGTTTTTGTGGGTCATTGAGAAATCGGGAATGGATTTTGTATATATGCGTGTTCATAAAATTCCCTTGATTCGATGTCTTGATTTTGTTACGTTGGTCTTATGAAAGACGGGTTAAGTTGAAAAATGTTCGATGAATTTGAAACTTCTTATCATATTGTATGTAAATTCGTGTTAAAATTTGAAATTTCTTAGCAAATTCGTGTTCACGAATCTGTTTTCGTCTGTGATGCACGGACCTTCAAAAATTCACAATGTGTCGTGTCGGACATGACACTCGTCCGACACTCTCCGACACCGTGTCCAATATTAAAAAAAAATTGTCTGTTTAAATAAAATAAAAAAAATAAAATATGAACACCATAATGACGCAGTTAGAGGGTATATCTACTATGTATGCATTTTTTGTGACACTTGATGTTATTTTACTTATTTTTTGTGATTGTGAAACTGAAACATTTTTTTTTTCTTTCAAACATATATAACTTACAAATCAAATAC
The DNA here is from genome assembly GCA_963669365.1 of Verbascum thapsus. Taxonomy (NCBI): domain Eukaryota; kingdom Viridiplantae; phylum Streptophyta; class Magnoliopsida; order Lamiales; family Scrophulariaceae; genus Verbascum; species Verbascum thapsus. The sequence continues at coordinate 1,694,542 of OY770120.1, forward strand.
AAATTTATAATTTACAATAGTCATTCTTATAGTTTATTTCTCTAACCAATCATTTCAGTTAGAATGAAAATATTAATTTATATATTTTAACGTAAATTAATAAACATATATATCTATATGATGTGTATATATACACATTTTATCAAAAGTATCGAGACCGTGTCGTGTCCTAATATTTTTAAAATAACATATTTCGTGCCAGTGTCGTGTTGCATCATAAGTTTTCATTCAATTATAAGGTCTTCGATTATGAACCCAAGTGCAAACATTCTTGTAAACTCATTTTTCATATACTACTTGTTGCCACATTGGGATGTTTATATCTACATTTGGAGAGGATTCTGATGGTACTGAGAAAAGGTAATGAACTGAACTATATTTAGCCATTAGAAAAGGTAATGAACTCACTGCATGTAAATTCAGAAAGAGCCACCAGAGTGACAACAGAACTCATTTTATATGTACATGTTGTAAGACAGTTTTTAACCCAGAAACAAAGGGAAACAAATCAGAAATCGATGGTTTTTTCTTCGAAAGCTGTACAATAAAAAAAACTACACGGGAAAACATGGGCCGAGCTTCAAAATCAAACGAGGCCATCCCGAAAATACAAAAAAACAACAAGAAATATAGAAATAACTTTAACAGAAAAACAGGGAACAATAATTAACTGCTTGAGATATGCTACCTATACCAACAGCCATCAACATGAGAACAATTACCTTCCCTTGGATCAGTGCCTCGGACATTATCATCCTCATTATTCGATTTACTATTCAAGCTGCTACTAGTCGGAAAATCATTATTGCGCCTCAACCGCCTGAAATTTCCACCACCACCAAAATGTGGTCTTCGAACCATCATCTCATCTTTGTCATCATGCCTCCTATCATCATAATTCGGTTCAAATTTAGAGGAGAATCTTCCGGGGCGAAAAGTGGGTCTAAAATTCTCATCCGAATTTTGAATCCGCTTAAACACTCTATTCGGTGGTGGTGATCTCCTTCTCCTTACATGGTTTTCACCAAAATTACGATCATAACCCTCTCCAAAATCAGATGCAAAATTGGGTTTTGAAAAGGGTGCCCTTATTCTGTCCATTCTGCCCTCGGGTCTGAAATCGGGAGACCGGCTGAATCTTATAGAACCCGAGTTCCGTTCCCTGTGTGGACCCCACGCCCTGGGGGACCGTGTTCTAGATCTTGAACGAGATCTTCCGGGTAAAGGGATATGAGAGCCTCTACCTGGATTTGGAGAAAAGTTTCGTTCCCTTTTGGGGAAAAACTCATCGGGTCGAGAATCAAAATCATCTCCAAAATCTCTACCAGATCGTTGTGAATAATGTCCCCTGCTTCTATAGCTGCTACCTCCTCGAGTAAGTGGCATTCTTCTGCGTACACCAAAAGAATCATCCCTGTCTACGTGTGATCTCCTCACAAAGGGCTTACGGAACCCTTTTGACATATAATTAGCATTTTGCAAGTCACCAGTTATATGCCGTGGCCCGGTGTGGCTATGACCTTCCGGTCCCACATATTTTGGACCCATGTATGTCCATTGATCAGCTCCATCTCTTTTACTATTATCGGTAGCTGGTCTAAATCTGCCCACATACTTGTCGGGACTAACATCCTTTTCAGGCCGAGAATATGAACCACCAGGGCGACGTGATCTAAAACATAAAACAAATATAATGAGACTAAGTAAATATTTCTGAATAGACCCAAACACAAAATACAATTACAAAGTATGTGCACGAATAAACATAAGGTGTTGGAGCAATTGTAAAGTGATTAACATAAAGCAACTGATACCTGCATTGCTGCATGGAAACATCCTTCCTATCAGTTGCATCCATATATGACCGTCCTTCAATACGTGATTGAAGCTTCCCCCCGATAGTCTTTGATCCATAGTCATCCATGACTGCAACTTTACTATCAACTGAGATCACACTAGTCAAATTTCTTCTTTTTGTTCCATTTTCCTTGATAACCATTTCCATCGACTGCTCAACTGTAGTACCAGATCCAGCATTTGATTCTCCTTTTCCAGCTATCTCATTGTCATTTGAGTGGCCTTTGTTAAAACGACTCCTCGAAGAATGTTTAACGGACCCACTTTTACTCTCATTGCCTTGCGGAAATCTATTCATCAACAAATTTCTCCGTCCAGTGGCATGAGAACCCTCAGAAACATCTTCAATAATCTCAGACCCAAGGTAATCACCACCATCAGAACCATCTCCATTTCTTCCATCAGATTCATAATCAACACACTCCTCCAATTCATTTTCCTCCCAGGGGTACAAAAACGAACCCCTCAACTCTCCATCCTCGAATGGAGAATCATATCCTTCTTCCTGATACCTCGTCAAGTAATCTCCACTGATCAAGTGAGCATGATTGTGCTGAGAAACACCGAAATCATGTCGGTCATTAGTAGTTGAACCAGTCTTTCCAACAGAATTAGTGGGATCGTCACTCTTGCACGAGGTTTCCGTTATAATCGTCTTTGATTCTTCGTTAGGAAGGTTATCATCTTCATCCTTTGCCAAAAGTTCAGCCGGTTGTGACTGCCCCTGATACTCGACTATTGTAGAATCTTCAACAAAGGTTCCATCATTTTGATGCTTTGAATCAGCAACTAGGACAGACTTATCATCTTCAATATATGTGCCTGTGGTGGATGGAGAATATTTCACGTTATCAGAATTACTTCTAGAATTGTCAGCATCTAGTCTTTCACAGGTAATAGCGTTAAAAGTCTCCTTCAAAGCAATCATATCACCAGACAGTTCAGAAGTCCGTCGAGAATCTTTGGCAACTTTGTGCTTCACATCAGTCGCACATTCAGATACTACAGTGGCAGTCATATCATCAACAGTGACTGCTTGAGTCTCTGTCTGAATTTGGTTAGAAGCAGTGACGTGTTTGCTGTCACTCACATTACTGGAACAATCTTCATCCTGGTTTGTTGTACCAGTGACGGACACAGTTTTCAGTTTTTCCTCGGACATCAACATACTGGAGGGGACGTGGAGCTTAATCGAAGCAGTATTAATAGCTTCTTCACTCATAACATGACTTGAAATCTCCATATGCGTATCACAACGTAAAACTTGATTCGAGTTCCAATTGTCAGCATCTACATCAGTAGCTCGATCAGAAGGCTCTCTAGCAGCATCGGAATAAGAATTGTTTGGTGATCCGCGAAAACAATCCTCAAGGGCAGGTGACTTAACACGGGTTTTATCTTCCGATTTTGGATTGGAAGATTTGGATCCTTTGCAACCAGGAATATGTATATTGTTCTGCCTCTTTTCCATATGCATATTATTATCCATGACATCCATTGAGTTATTTCCAGCAATTGAATCATCACATGGTTCGCCCCAAGCATCCATCGGAATGTTAAGATCCCAATGTTGTCTGTTCACTTTTGGCATAACGTCATCTTCTGTGAATTCATCCAATTGCTGAATAGCAGCAGCTGCAGAATCATTCATAACGAGGGAACAGTCAGTATTAGCTCCATGCACTCTCATGTTACTCGAGGATTTCTCTGATTCATTACATTCTAAACACAATTTTGACCGTGCGGCAAAAGTGGACACATCAGAGTTTGTTGGCAATAAAAGATCTTCTGCAACAAGATCCTGTTTACTTGCATTATCGGCATCACTGTCCATGATAGCAGCAGCCGCGAGAAGTTCAATACCCGAGAAGTCTCCTGTACAATTATATTCACTTTCTGTTCGATCAAAGATAAATACCTTCCGTTTACCAACTCTAACTTCTGCTGAACAATCATTTCCTCTTAATTGGCTGTTGGAATGTGAGCTTGATAACCTCTTACCCGAGGAATAACTAGAACATGGTAGCTCCTCTTCGTCTTTCGGAAGTGGTGTAGAAGACGAAGATTTTGTCAAGTTTCTCCGCTTCTTGACAGGAACATTCTCCAACTTACCAGAGGTTGATTGACCAATAACAGCTCCACCGAACTGGCACATCAACAGATAAGCACAAAAGTCATTGAAGTGTTTACTCAGAAAAACAAATGGAAACAGTAACCAATAAATATACCTTGTCAGAATCAGACCCAGAAAAATCACCCACTCTTTTTGGGCTATAAGAGTTGCCTACTTTTGCAATACTCTTTAGGCTTCTACCTACTGACTTCTTGGAGCGCCTTCCTTTTGTCACAGTATTCCAGTTTAAATCTGAGTTGGTGGAATTCATAACTTCAAGACCCATAGTGCTAAGCATTTCTGCAGCATCACCAATGAATCTACCACCCAGGTTCTACAGGATATCTCGCCAAGCTGCCTTATTTTCCAGACCACAATTAAATATCCTGATACCCCCAACCAATTACTCAAAATCTGTCATACACAAAGACATTTGATTCAGGTCAAGTAAATATCAACAGGTAATATATATAGTCGACATAAAGATTCCAAATATGGTCTAAGCTGTGATAGATTACAAATTCTCTATTACTCATGCCACATCAATTGTAGAGGAACAAATCTAGGATTGTATAGCTGTCATCAGGACAAAGGGACAATGACAGAACTGACATCAGATGCCTCCATAGGCGAATCAACTATGCATTCAGCCCAAAAACATAAATCCAATTCGAAAAATTGAAAAGGTAGAATCAGTGCATGGATTTTGTTATACGTATTGTTTATTCAAGATTTCACCACGCTCGAGGTGGTCATAGTGAGTAGAGAGAGAAAATCTAAAAGGGCTTTTGCATTAGAACTCTTCACTAATCATTCCCAATGGCCCAGTAAATCAATCAATGTGGATTAAACCATCTGCAAGCAACAATGAAATGAAGTATCTAGCAGCACTTGTTAAGTTTTGGATCTAACAGGACACACGAAAAGACGCAGAAATGTCACTCTGCTCTGCTCAAATTTTTAAGAAATTGGATGGAATTTTGCATCCTTCAGATCAAGAATCGCTACTCTTCAAGGAAAAAAAAATCAGGAAGTTTCCTCCTTTTGAATGACAGGTTCTTTACGAAGCAGCCTTCATCAGAAAAATCAAATAATATAATATAGAAAGATCTGCATTAAAGCAGTTTCTAGATGGCCAAAGTTGAATAATTCCCGATACCAGCGAGATCTTGATCTACTGCAGATTTCCATGATCTGGAATATGCATTAGACCAGATTTCTTAAATCTTATACAGGGGAGACGTAGCGGAACACGTGAAAATCATATCCAAATTAGAGTTATGCACAAAATCTCCCAATCCAGATCAATTCAAAGCAGCAGCTACAATTTCTCTCCGCAACGAAGCGGTTGCCCTTAAAAAAATCAGTCAGCCACTGAAATCATGGACGATAAACTCAAATCCATGAGAACAAGGAACAGTAGGAAAGGCGGTCCCAAACCACAGATCTTGATCTCGAGTAACATAATTTCCTTGTCTGACGACGAAAACATCCGTCACGTAAATCACGCAGTTTATCAAAAACATTAGGGTTTCATTACCTGTATATAAAATGTCAAAACTCCTCGCCTGAAAACTCGTCCGACTTCCGGTTAAACTCTTCGATGGATGGTCCAAATCTCACCAAATTTTCGCATACGCTTAAATAAAAGCTCAAATCCTTAAATTCATAGGCAAATTTCCATCCGCTTCAACTCGGAGAATATAAATAATGCGCCGCCACGCCGTCACTCCGCCGTAGCGCCACTCAGATCGCGAGTGCTGATAAACGGTTCGTATCAGATCTTCAAAGCCGAACGATTAACAGCCAGCCGTCCGATGATATCTGGAGCTTTATTCTTTGGCTTTCTCTGAGATGAGAAAGAAGAAGATTATGTTATGAGCTTATGGAAGAGTGAATTTCAGTCACCCAGAATTTATGCTACCCAATATGACGAAACTGTCCCCATGGATTTTGTGTAATGACGAAACTGCCCCTCGATGTTCAACGCTAACTCCCTGTGATGGACGGTTATGATCAATTTCACACCAATCTCACCAATCAGATCCAAACATTATTTTCTACCAATTATTATTTTTAATTTAGTAATATTGTTTTCCTATACATTAATTATTTACAAACATATTTTTAAGGGAAAAAATCGTGCTAACATACACCAAACTAAAGATCAAAAAATATTTAACGAATAAATTATTTTTGATTTAGGAAGAAAAGACGATAAATGGGTAATAATATCAAATCTACATAAACAAAATAGAAACTTCCACCTAAAAAATATTATTTTAAAAATAAAGAAAGAAGATAAACAAGTAATTATTTATAGTGATAAAAATAGAAATCTCCGTATTAAAATTAATAATTTATTTTTCGTACCTTAACCGAAAATACAGAAGAGAATATACTAAGACAGTTTTACAAATATATTTTTTTTCGTTTAAAATGTAATAAATAATAAATTGGTTTAGAAAACGCGCCGCTCTTGTGCAATAGCTTGCAAACCACACAAGAGAGGTAAACCAGCCTAAGTTGCCCATAGCTAACAAGCTCACAGTAGAGAAGGCAAATAAGCATTCCCACAGTGGGATTCGAACCCATGACTTAGGCCACAAGTTCAAATGCCCTAATCAACTCTATCAAGGGTTGCCCCCGAAAACGCGTTGCTTTAGTTTCACGGAGAGAAGCCCACCAACTCTTAAAGTTATCCCCTTTATCAATTTCTATTGGCCCCACAAATATAACATTAAAAGTCAAATGTGTTTTAGGTCCTCTTCTTCAATTCTTTTTTTTTTTTTTTCTCTTTTATTTTAATTTCTTTGGTAGTGGTTGGTTTTTATTTCTTTTATCTTATTTTAAATTTAGTGATTTGTAAGAACTATCGAGATTTTTATTTTCTGTTATATAAGAATGGTGAGTCATTGTAAAACGAAGAAAATCTATAATTAAGAATATTGAGAAGAAGAAAAATGATGAACAAAAGGACTTATAATCATTTTGAAAAAATTCGAGTTTTAATATAATTTTGATTGAAAATTCGAAAAATACTCTGTAAAATTGGATAAAAATCAGATTTCGCTTTGAAAATCTCAAAAAACATTGACCGAAATTTTGAGATTTTGGATAAGAACACCTAAACATTTTCCTTTTTCTTTTTTCACATTTGGACATTCATCCTCATCGATTTGATTATGTGGTATTGGTAGATTATTTGTCTTTATCACCTCTCTCTTAATTATTTTTTTCAAAAAAAATGTTAGTCAATTTAGGTAGTCTACTTTGGATCAATCAATAAGTCTGAGTTTATAAATGCAACTGATAAGTATTAAAAGTTGCAGTTGAATGGATGACTATGATTATGAATTTATATATCTCAAAATCTTAGTTTCATTTACATGCATGCTAGTTCTTAAATATCACAACTAGTATAATTAATTGCTTTATTTAAAACATCAATCATCATCATCATCTCAACCTAAATGATATAAACGATTGAGTAAGATCAAATCCAACTAATTTTGCATGATACCCAATTTGGCCTTTTGAGTTTATTCATTTATAAAGGTAATAAAAAAACACAATTATTTTGAGTTTATTCAATAATCATGAAGTAGTATGTATGTATATATTATATATATATAATATATATCTGTTATATTACATGATTCTTACACACTGTTGTGATCCTTGTCCACCTATTTGGTCTCAAAAAGTAAATAAAAGAAAAGGGTTTTGTTCTATATTATTATTATTATTATTATCAAATTGTCCCTTTAGCATCAAATATTCATATTTTAAACAACTCAAAAGGCTAGGAACATTAAGACAAAAAGAAGAAGAAGATTCAAGAAGGCAATAGACCAAAGCAATACCCAATTGCACAAAGCATCAAATTAAGGACTGTTTGCCAAATCAAAGTTTGTGGCTGAGAATCCAAAAGACTTTATTGTCTTAGAATGCTTCTCAAGTCTTTGAGCTCCAATGAGAATAGAAACACAAATTGTGGAAAAAGATGCTAATTTAAGGAATGAATCCAAAGGTGGGGAGTTTTATAAGCACACACAATTACTAGGATGGGAAAAAAAAAACAACCTAAGCTCATAACAAACTATGGTTGCGGAAAAACGGCACGGGCTATAGGGCAAATTCAGAATGAATTGGGTTCGATCTGAAATCCCGATCAAATGATTATGATAAAGTAATAAAAATGCTAAACCAGTGAACCAAAGCTGAAGAAATTAACATAGATTAAAACTAGAGCACTGAGAAGCCTATATGAATGTGATCAGATTCAAAAGTGTGCTCATTAACCAGAAAAGGATTTCTGGTAATGGGCTACTTATGGTTCGATCGCAAAAAGTTTTAAGGAACGAAACGAATTCTGACTAGAAAGATTTGAAGAATAACTTTATGTAATGATCAAGTTAATTTAGTGAATTCACTTCTATCTAATGCTTAGACTCAGTTAAATTAACTTAGATAAAGGAATGTGGCCAAGGGAAGCAAATATTATACATTAAATGCAAGGATGAGTAAAACTCCATGAACAAGTTAAATCCAAAGAAAATATTCAAAACATTAAATGCTTATTTAAGTGTTTGAAACATATGCAAGCAATCAAGCAATTAATATACTTTCAAGTACAAAATCATGACAGCATACTCACAATCAGAAAACAAACGAAAAGTAAAGAGAAACATCTTACCTATACCGGAAAATCATAACAGAAAATTACTTGGCCAATGACTCCTATCATGATAGCCTTCAGTTATTTAACAATATAAAAACTATAAACTTTTATGACTGCATAACTTTATTTTGTGTAACACAAGTGGGTACCTTGAATGCCTGGCACTTCCACAAGCTATTTCCAGATGTACCCTCGGAAAACAATGGCTGATCTTCAGATTGTGGCATGGCCCGAGATTTCTTATCCTCTTTTGGGCCGGTTTGGTCCCTGAAACTACAAATGCTCAATGGCAATTTTTTCTGCTTAATTCTTCCCCTCTTTTTACCAAAAATATCCGAAGATTCAGTAAATTTATCCTTTGATGGAACCCTTTCTTCATCATTTTCCGTTTCCTCATTGTCCAACCTCACCTTTTCGCCTCTATCAGATTTTGAAGCGTTCAAGTCTACCATTATCATGTCTACTTCCTTTACAGGCCCTTCATTTTCTACTTTTTTCTCTACACCATTACCATTGCTCTTCAATCTCTTATGCTTCTGATTCTTTATATCAGAAACAGATGAATTCTTCAAAATTCTCGGGGAACTATTGATATCCCGGTGCAATTTGCGGGCCAGTTCTTCATCTGTCTTAGAATTACTCTTCTGTTTGCTCTTACTGTACAACACCTGAACAGGTACATGCTTTTTCATTTTATTTTTTTTCAGACGCCTTTCGTTGTTAGCAGCTTCCTCCGAGAGAATTGCAACGAAATCTAAAGCATTTTTGGCAGCAGCCACTGCCTTAGCTGCTTTTGCAGCCTTTTCTTCAGCATTAGCTCGTGCAGCCATTGCAACTTTGACAGCTTCTATAGCTGCATTTCTAGAAATGTCAACAATTTCCTCATTCGAAAGATTAGGGTTACTCAAACGCGACCTCAATATATTATTAAGGCGGATATCGAATTCGCTTATAGCATTAATGGAAGTTGATGGTGCAGGGTTAACATCAGAGTTTTGTCTCTTTAATCCAGCCAAAAGACGCTTTCGAGGTGGCAAAAGCGCATCAGCATCCAAATGATTAACATCACACGTATTGGTCTCCATTTTCTTCTACATCTACCCGTAAACAAAATCCTAGCAAAATGTTCATACACAACACAATCAACAAATATTCAAACCTTTAGCACATAATTCTCGGCTATACCAGCCACAAATTCAAATTAATCATAAGCCCAGATATCAGCATCAGATTCTGCATTCGAAGCCAAAAAAACAAGATGATTCCAGGATCCAAAACGATTTAGCAGGATTAAATGAGAGGACGAAATTCAAGCTCATCTAAAAGATGAACTTTCCAACTTCTTGGACAAAACAAAATGAGTGTAGATAAAACTAACACTGATCAACTGCGAATTTGCAACTTCATTTAATAGAATCTACAACTGCAGATTAAATTAACACTTGATCAACTGCAGATTGAAACTATATTTAGTAAAATCATACAAAATTTAATTGCGCTAAAATTAGCCATCCGAAACTCTTGACCAAAAGATCGTTATTAAGCATGGATAAAATGTAATCAGAAGTGTAGATCTTACATTCCTGATTTAGTAATCTCAAGTAGAGCTGGAATTAGGGTTTATTAAACAGATAGCATTTTAGGTATGGAAAAAAATGGCTTCGTTAGCGCCAAATCATAAAGCAATTTTCCTTCAGTGATGATGATAACACAAAAAACAACCAATAAACAAATTAAACCTGGATTACTAAATCACATATAACAAAAAACTATACTTATTTGTTATACCTGTAAACGTTACAAAATCAGAAATCTCGCCGCAAATAGCGATTCCAGATCATTCATTCGTTCTTCTCCTCCAATATCAACCCTAACAAAATCCTACTACAAAAATCTTCGGAAAATACTCATTTAAATCCTTAATCTCATTTAACATCATATCATCCAATCTCTATCCCTATAATCAGATCAAACGCCAAGTAACCAACAAAAAAACCGCGAAAATGCAACGCCGTGATTTGATTGGATCAACAAACTGTGAATGACAGCAGTAGGATGATCAAAATTCCAAAATCAGACGGCTGTCAGATCATAATCAAGCAACCATTAGAGATTTTCAGATTGTTTTCCATTTCTTCTGTGTTATTAAGGCTTTAATTTAATGTATTCATCATATGTAAATGAGATTGAGCTTTGAAGTGATTTCCTTTCACTATAGACGAAACTGCCCTCGTGGATTTGGTGGATGTGACGAAAATGCCCCTAGAGTTTTGATGCCCTAAACATCAACGTCGAAAAACCTCCATATTTATCTCCACTTTTTATTTAAGACCTACTCCAATAATTATAAATTAGATTTTAATAAGTTGGGCATGATGCATGGACTTATATGGACCATAGTGTGACACATGCCAAATTGCAATGAAAATGAATTTTGATATTCGATATTTGATTTCTGGTTGAATATTATAAACCCTTTTGAAGTTATACAACAAATTAAGCGTTGTGACTATTTTTTCCTTAAGTTTTGAGAATTTGACTCAAACTCAAGTTGATTAATTTAAAAATGATGAATATATGTGAATAATTTGAGTTACTCTTGTTGAAACAATCATAAGTATGGTATTAATATAAACAAAGCTTAAATAACACTTTGTACAATTCGATTTTATTCAAATGTATTATAAAAAAACTCTACTATGACATACAAATTCTTCGTTGGCATATTCTGGAGCTCCAATATAACGAGCCTCCAATATTATCGATTTATATCCGAATCCAATCACATTACAATTGAGATTTACTCGCTTTGTGTGTATAGTTTGAACTTTGAACTCAGATACATATAACCATATCTTACCTACATCTCAAAGGAACATCCCAATATACAGTCTATAATTTCCCATAACATATATAAAACAGAGATCATATCTGCAACCAAAACCAAATATAATTAAAACTAGATGAATTACTTCGATTATAGCAACAAAATCAATTCTTAAGATATATATATATAATATATATATATATGTTGAGAAAAAGGAGTACTGAGAATGGTATTTTACTATTGTGACTAGAGGTGACCGTAATCGGAAATTCACCTTGTCGTTCTATACTAGTAAGATTTGGCGAAAATAGCAACTTCGTCTGCTGGTTCGCCAGTCATCAAGCATTTCTTGGTCCCCTGTGGCTGTTCAAAAGGGAAACATCTAATTGTTGCCCCGGTTTCTTCTTTCACCTTTAGCTCCTCTTTGTTGCTGTATAAATATATATATATATATCAAATTAGTTGACTCGAGCCACAAGGGAATTAAATCTATCATGAGTGAGAGCTAAGGGCTAATATTTCCAAAAGCAAGATAAAGTACCTGGCTGACCAAGGGCCTCTAGCCCATTTGCCTTGAGCTATAGCCTCTTTAAGCTCATCATAGGAGCCGACATCAACGATGTTACTGCAAATGACGTTATGTTAATCATTAGAATTATGATGTAGAAAGCCATAATGCTATTAGCGGGAAAATTGCAATATTAGTTCCATAGGATATAGGGCCCTATTGTAATTTTAGTCTCATTGTTTACAAACTTGCAAAATTAGTCAGCATGATGCATCATCCCTTTGCACTTGGTCCCATCCGTTGAAAAATGCAAGGCACGTGACCAAGTAAATGGTTTTCGTCTGTTTTGCAACATTTGGGAATGTAAATGCATCTCATGGGATTAATTTTTGCAAATTCATAAATATTGGAACTAAAATCGCTAGTAGCTCATTATATGGGACCAATGCTGCAATTTATATGCTATTTGAAAACAGGGTATGATATATGTGTTCTCTAGAAATAAAATCATTACTATCGACAAGTTTTAAATGTTGAGCACTCCGCACAAATGCTTGCAGTATAATTCTCAACAAAACATTAAATAGAATCAAATAGGCGGGCGTAATTATGCAGTTGAATTTTTTTGTCCAGTAACATAATAAGACAGCCACAACAATACCCATTTTATTTAATCCTTATCTGAAGAAAGCCATACAAATCAAAAGGCACAATAATAAACGGAATTTTCATTATTGCAAAACTGCTCATGAGAGACTCATCAATTCTCTTTCATCCCATTCCGAAACCAAAAATGGCCTAAAGGATATTTAGTTTGCAGCAGAATAAAAAAAAATTCTGTTGATTAAAATTTATAAACTTTACGGCAGAACTTACCTATCGCGAAATGATATTGCACTTTCCAGAAGAGAGGACTGAACCTCATCCAACTTGCTTTTTATGTAAGCGACCAAAGTAGAAGACTCCATGGATACACCAAAAACTTTCCCTTGTTTACCAGGAATATCTCTTCTAGAAACAACCACACTCCCGCTCGATACATCTCGAGGTCCAATTTCAATCCTTAGAGGTACACCCTTCAGGAAATGAAAGCAAAAGTAATATAACAACATTGCTTGTTTGTTCTCATTACAAATGTACATCATTATTGATTACTCTGTAAGGCGGGTATCTTTACCATGTAGAATTGTACTCTATATATCATGCCACATAAATATTCTGTCGGTCCAGGTAATGAAAAATAGTTACACACCTTCATTTCCCAAAAATTGAACTTCCACCCAGGTGTTCTCTGCTCGGAGTCATCAATTTTAACCTTAACTCCAGCAGAATGAAGAACTTCTTTGACGGATAAGGCAGCATTTAAAACTTCTGCCATTTCATCGGCCTTCTTCCATATAGGAACAATTATGACCTGCAAACCCTCATCAGTTAGAGCTGCATCGAATATATACAATGTAATCTTCCTAAAATAGAGCCCACCTCCTCATCAAAGAAGTGTCGATCTCACAAAAATGGTTCATTTAAGAAGGCAGAGATTTTTTTCACATTATTTCAATTACATGTTCATTTTATTTTTGGCAAATGGAGTTATCTAACGTAAACCATACACTTTAATTGTCTTTTTTATTAACAGAAATTTATAGAAACATAAATATTAAGAAATTTCACATGATAAAAGTTTGTCACACGAACCATTAAGCAACCAAATGATGAAGTCAATCAATAACCATGTGAGAGTAGTACAATCAGATATCATAGCATGAGCAAAGTATGGATGCCTTCAGAGTACCTGTACAGGTGCCAGATTCGGGGGAAGCATCAAGCCAGTGTCATCTCCATGGGTCATAATGATACCACCAACAAATCTGGTGCTAACTGCCCAAGATGTCTGCCATACATGTTGCCTTTGTCCATTTTCATCAGTGAACTGTACAGAGACGCAGTTGACTAAGATATTGAAGATATTAACACATTACACAAATGAGAGAAAAAAAAGGCAATAGATCAGATGGACCATTGGAGAAAACTAATTCAGCCAACACATGTGTCTCACGTTTAAAACAAAATACTTCAACACATATAGATTGAATATGCTTAAACAGGTAGTTTATGAAGTCCTTAGCTTAATAAATGCAATAGAAAACAACTACGTCATCAAGAAAAAGGGATATGCACAAGCTGGATAATTTTGCAGTTGATAGAGGCACTAAACCTGTGTTCCAAAAGCACGCGAAAAATTTTGCCCAAGGTTGTGGCTTGTTCCAGCCTGCAAAGCTTTCCGGTCACCCATCATTGCTTCAATCGTATATGTCTTAGCAGCACCAGCAAAAGTTTCCATCTTCGATTTACGACCAGCAATAACAGGTATTGCAGCTTGCTCATAAGCAAATCTTGTATACACATCAATCATCTGCAATGCCTGCACTTCAGCACCATGAATTGGTCAAATGAAAATGCAATAACCACATTTTACAACTCTATTAACCCAAAAAACAAAACAAACAGACCTCTTTTTCTGCCTCTTCTGTAGTGGCATGTGCAGTGTGACCCTCCTGCCAAAGAAACTAGAGTGTTCTCACGAATGGTTTAGTACGCATTTCCCATCTTGTGACGTTTGCCCACTGAAACATATTAAGCAGTAAATGAAAAATCAGTAAACAACATTCCTTTTAGTTTGTTGAGGAAACAAGAACTGGTGTTACCAGTACCTGGTTAATCATAAGTGGAAGATCCCGGTAACTATGGATCCATTGAGTGAACATGTGATTCACAATTGTTTCACTTGTAGGTCGAACCTGCCAGAACCTCAACAAGTGCAACAATCAAAAGGTAAACTCAGGTTTTATGTTCGGTATAATCAGCATTCTATAAGAAAACAGAAGAGAAGGACATTTGACAAAAGATAAAAGGATACTTATTGTAACAATTATATTTACCACAAGCTTTTCTTCAAGCTCCTTTCCTCCTCCAATCGTCACAAGAGCTAGTTCTGGACTAAAACCTTCAACATGACTAGCTTCTTTCTCGATGAATGAATACGGTATGAACTGCAGTAGTTATCAGCTCAAAATCATCAGTTTATCCCAGTTACTGAGCCTAACAACTTCGTTAATAGAAGTAGTTCCCAATGCTCATGGGAACAAGTAACCTGATGTGAGTCTCAACAATGCCTTTCAAACATACGCGATCATCTAAAAACAATAAAGCCCCAGACTTCGCATCTATCAGACTGACACAACTTGCTACAATCCTAAAGTCTTTTGTTAATCCCTTCCTAAAATAGATCCAATTCAGTGATGTTACATGATTTTATTTCACTATAAACCTCCAACAATACCTCAAAATCAAGAAATTAATAGAATATATATATCACACGCAGACTGTCACTCCGTACTCAAAGTTTCAAATAGTAAAGTCTTTTGCTAGTACCTTCTTGGAATCGATTTAATTCAGCAACTTAAATATTTCAATTTTGCTATAAAAACATCCAACAACCTCCCCAATATCAAGAAATCAACAAAAAAAAATCATGCCAAACACAATACATGTAGTAGAATAATCCTTACCTGAGGGAAATACATATTACTATGACCAGTCTCCTTGAATTTCACATTCAAGTAATCCTGCAATCAACCAAAAAACAACTCCAATTAACAAAAAAATCAAAATGAACACTTCACCAAAACACATGAACAGTAAAACAAAACCTGAATAGCTTCCCAAATAGCATAACCGTAGGGGCGAATGACCATAGTACCACGCACGGGGCCATAATCAGCGAGTTCGGCATTAGCAATGATGTCTAGATACCAAGCATTAAAGTCCTGAGAGCGAGGGGTAATTACTCTGTCTTTTTCTTGCTGATGAAGTTTGGGCGAAGGAGGGGGCGTTTGTTTCTCGGCGGTGCTGCTTTGGGCGGAGATGCGACGGAGAGGGAGGCGGAGGTGGTGGCGGGGGAGTGATGCGGCAGCCACGGAGGAGAGAGAAGTGAGTGAAGGCAGCCTTAAAGCCCCCATTTTTGGAGAATGAAAAGTATTACTGGAGAATTATATCAGGTGAGGTTTATATATATCATCTGATACCCATTTTCGTCAATTTTTCAATTATATAATTTGACTCGAAACTATATTTTTTTATCGAAAAAATGGTTTTCAAAATAAATTATATATGTGAGTGAGATGAAAATAGTTGTGAACTTTTAAATAATCTCGCCACTAAATAATGGTATATTAATCTATTATAATACGGAAAATAGGACAAAAATAGAAAAATGGAAAGAGAAACAAATTAAATTATGAGTGTGTATAGAGAATGATATCGAAAAACAACTCATATATATGTAACTCTAAACTTTAATTTATAGTTTTATACTTTAAGTGCTCGATTTAATTGCGCCCTTAGATCATATTAACGAATAACGACATAAAATATGATGAAAACATATATATAAAATCAACACAAATCATGATACGAATAGACTAAAACCCGAGTTTAGCAGAAAATATGTCTTTAAAACCTCGTTACAGAACAAACACGACGATAAAATCATAGAACCATTCGCCACAGTCAATTAGTAGACAAAACAACAACTAAAACAACCTTCATTTAGATTATCATCAGATAATCAATCAATGAGGTCAAATTATAACAAGCTACTTACTACATATTATATCTCATAACCTTCAAGGATAGAGCAGTTTCGGTGTCTCAATCACCATCGAATCACAAAAAATCTCGTCATCCCAGTTCACATTTGGTGATTTCGGTGACTTAGGAGATTGACATGCAGGCGAATTAAGAACTCGTTCTTCAAACAGTTGCTCTGGTATCTCTTCCATTTGCAAATTCTTCATGTTATGAAAAAATTAATTTATTCCAAATTAGTCTCTTGGAATTCCACATGAAGTTTTTTTTTTTCCGAAATAATTCAAATGAAAAATGAGAGCAAATTTTACCTTCTTTGATGATAATTGAACTGCCCCCAGAGCTGATGGTCTTGCAGAATTATCTGATATAAAGAAGGGAAAATTATGTAACTACACATAACATAATGATGGGACAATAGTGATTAACTTGAGATTAAAGTTCGATTTTTTTACCATTATTTAGTCCGACTGACTTCAAAAAATAGTCCACGTCTACAGCCTTCATCTGGGCTTTGATGCACTCTTGATGATTGTGCATAAATCTCTCTTCTGTTACAGTGTTCAACTTTCTGCCAACCCTTGTAACCTGTTGTGAAGATGGCTTAACTGAGTTTGTAAGGTCAGTGAGTGCTTTTCTACCGCCATTTTTTCCTTTCTCGGGTGCTTTCGAGAATTTAGCTTTAGCAGCAAAAGGGTCTTTCTCAATAGCGATTATGTTTGTGGATTTGTCTTTCTTCGTTGGCTGAATCATAGAAGGCTTTCTTGAGTTTGATATGTCATTGAGAGCTTTCCTTCCACCAAGCCCGCCTTTCTTATTAGCTTTCGTTATATCAGTCTTTCCCCCAGGAGTAGTGCCACCTACATTAGGATTAATGCATGAGTTAACATGTATTATGAATCACCAAAAAGAACATTTTATTTCAGAGACTGTTAGGTATAGAGGTCAAGGTTACCATTGTAGAGTAAGTTTAAGTTCTGATCTTGGATCAAGCGAAGGGCTGGGGTTGCCATGAGCGCTTCTTGTGAAGTTTTTGCTTTCTGAGATGAATAGAGTTTTGTATTGGAATTAGCAAAGAATACAGGAATTGATAAGAAAACAAGAATGTTTCCACCACGAACACCAGCTTAAAAATTGCAAATTCAATTCTTCGAGATGATGATACATGTTTTGAATTTTATACTAAAACATGCCAAAGAGTGATAGAAATCAAAATTTTACAAAAAAATTAGGCATGTAATGGTGAATCGACACTGATTTTACCATATCTTCGCCTATCATAACGAGAACAATGTTGAAATTTCATGCAAGAGCTATGATTTACCTAAATGGGGCAGATAAATATTAAGTGGTCCTACATGAACATCTGAGATGATAAAATACTTAGTAGCTTCAACAACACATAGATTATTTGATGGATGAAAAGGTTTGTTGATTATTTAGTCTTATCCAACCCATATTTTAACAGTGGTTAAAGAAAATGATATCGCCTCCCACAATATTCTCATACAATACAACAAACAAAATCAACAACCTTGAAACCATCATAGATGTTCGCATAGATTACACATCCAACATTTTTCAAAGTTAACATCCTGGGTTTGCTCATCATATTAGGCCTTCAACCACTTAAAAAGAACATTGGACAGGTCTAGATATAATAGTACATTACAGATAATCAAACAAACTCAATGGATACTAGATTCTTTACAAAAGGTCATCCTTAAGCTGCAGCACATAGAAGCTAAACATATATGCACAAACAAATTAGAAAGGAATAAAAGATTAACAATTAGCAAAAAGTACGAGCTCTCTAGCACCAGCAATTTCAGATTCTACCATCCGAATCAACAATATTTCCCCCTCTTCAATAAACAATTTCATTTCCTAATCATATTCTCTTTCATAAGGTAATATTCATATCAAATAATAAATAGCAAAAAATTGTTTGGATGATATTATAGAAAAAAAGGAGATGCTATGTGACATAATTGTGCATTAGTGAATCTTAAAATATTGGTTCGACATTCTCAAGCAAACGAAGATGTTCTCTCAGTACCAGATTCCAATTTTACACACTCGGGCATCGATTTCAAGTTTACGCCTTTACAAAAATCTATCACATAAACTTCATCATTACTTTCACATGGAACAAATCACTTATGCCGAAGATTAAATCAAAATAAAAGGCTTCTTTTTACTTCTTAATCAAACAAAAACCATAACTTAGGGCAGCAGATTCAAATCAGAAACTTCCGCTTCAAAAATTATCATCTAAACACTTTCAAGATTTTATATCTTGACCGTTCACATCAAAATTCAAATTATAACTATAAAGAATTAAAACCACCGGCATGCTAAGGATCAATTAAAACCGAACAATTGAATCACAAGAAACACAAACATTTTTTGTCAAACTCACAAGATATACATAAATTCACACACATAATCAGGCACGCGTACAAATTCCACGCATCATTACAGAACTTTTCACATAAACCACTCAGAAAAAATTAGGGTTCAAGAGATAAAACTCACAGACGAATTCTATAAATCTTCCCCGGAAATTTCTTGCTTTACTTGAGCAATTTCTCGATCGTTCGGTGAAAATCTCTTACTTAATTTCTCTGATGAAACCGCAAAATAATTGGATTTAATCTCTGTTCTTTGAGTTTTCAACGGCTATAGAAACTGAGTTTTAAAGATGATTTGGGTATATTTTGTTTTCGTATATAAAGAGCGGTGGAGAAGCAACGGTCAAATTTTTCCTTTCCTATGGAAAGATTCCTGTTTTTCCTAATATCTACAAAATTGCCATTGCATGTTGTTAAATGGGCCTAGACTGTTAATGGGCTTCTAAGCCCTGTTCTTATTGGTCCAATTGACCATTGAAGGCCTCCTTATCCATTAGTCTCTTTTATTTTTAATTTATAATTTTTTGGGTGGGAGGCATTAATCTTACTATTATTATGTGATTTAACAATAGTTAAATGAAGTCTCAAAATTTCAAATTTATATAATTATAATGTGATAATAATAATTTATATATAAATTTTATTATAAGGAAAAGTGCATTTTCTCCATCGAAAAACTTATCTTTATGTGCGACACAATATACTAATTATGTAAATATTAATAAATAAAATATCTTATTATATAACTTATTTATTTACGATTTTGAAAATAAAAATATCTAATCCAAGTTTGGCGACTATTATCTAAAAATTATTTTACATGAATATTAAATTTAATGTTAAAAGCATAATACATAATTATTGAACTTAATGTTGTTGGCCAACCTTCATCCTTAGAGATATCTCATTTGAGAATGAAGCATCCACCAAATTTCAGTTACTCTATTTTGTTTTTATCATTTATTTAATCAATTATGACATTTACCAAACTGCATCCTTATCAAATTTGTGAAATGTTATATATATATATATATATATATATATATATATAATATATGTATGTATATTGCAAAATAGTGTTGCAGTATGTTTAGAAATGAACACGAAACTAATGAAATGCATAGAATCATATTCCCTCATTATTATTATTTTCTCTTTTTCGAAAAAGTATATATTTATCAAATTTAATTAATTGGTTAATGTGATTATAATATTCCGTAAAGTACATTAAATAAAATTCTCAAATAAATAAAAGTATATCTGGATTCTCATAGCAAAGCAAAAGGAATGATAATTTTTTTTTTCATTTACGAAGATATGGAAGATCCAAACATAGTCTTATCATCATTACATATCACAATTAATTTTCAACAAATTTTTATATTGTTGAGCATCATTCATTTTCTCTCCTTAAATATCAATTATTACATCTACAATAATTATGATTTTTACGTGTTTTAGTTCCTCTTATGATGTCAATATTTATGAATATTACATCATCCCTTATTAAAATCATTGATTTTACAATTATAACTTTCCTACCCTCTTGTCTCAAGATTTTGTACATTTATATTGAATTTTGCCATCATTGTTCGTGCGAAAATATTTACTTGCATTTACTCAATCTAATATTGTTTGGCGGCCATGAATGATGTGGATTTCATTATGTTGTATTTGTAATGTTCGTAATTATATTGAAATATTATAGGTATGATTATTTGTAGTTTTAAGATAAAAATTTTAGGAAAAATTGAAACTATATGATACTAAAATCTGTGTGAATTAAAGGTGGTGTTTATTTATATTTTTAAAAATTGGTTGCAAAATATGTCAGATTTATAGTGTAATTTGATGAATAATGTGTAAAATGATTGTGTTAGTTATGTTATAGTGCAAGATAATAATAATAATAATAATAAAATATAAATTTTAAAATTATAAAGTATTTAGATGAGATTAAAATACTGGTTATAATAAATAATTATATCGGGATTGAAAAAATAGTGTAAAAAAAATTTAAGTGAGAATTTGATTTTTTATATTTTTTAATTTTTATTTTTTTATATTCAAATAATTGAAAATGAAATTCGTGGTATTTTATTGATTTAAGTCGTAATTTTGGTCTGGACATCGACAAAATGCATGGTTCGCTAAGATAGTCGAGTTAAAAAGAGAATTATATAATTGAACCTTTATAATTTGAAAATTACTATAAATTATAAATCCATTTTATTGAAGAATTTTTCATTTATCATTTTCTAAAGTAGAACATAGAGTTTAAACAATAATAGATAAATTAAGATTTGTAAATTTAACAAAATCTAGTTTACTAATGTATTGTTTACAAGCTATTTCTTCTTTCATTCTCTTTCATCTTTATTGGAAAATAATGACAATTGCTACTTTTATAAATGATGGGAAGAATAATATATACTATTTTTTGGCAGTGTAACATGACTACATGATGATGTAAGCACAAAATAATGGTGTAAATAAAAAGATGTGTCATGAATATGTATTAACTTCCATTCATCCATAAATTTATGCCACAAGTATCATAAAATTCTTTTTCACTCTCATACCAATTATTCTAGTGTATTATTATTATTTAAAACTATTAAAATACGTGGTATGGATCAATCAACAAATTATAATTATATTTTGATGTCAAATCTTATCAAATCATAATTTTTCGAAAAATGCTGAAAGTTACAAAACTAGTTAAGAAATTATCTCATCAACTTATGAAATGTTTTAATTCATCGCCAAAATAAAAAAAAATATTAGAATTGATCATATTTATAGTTCTTATTTTCTTAACGAACATATTATCACGACCCCACAAATACACAATTATCTGAACGCATCTATCATTTTAAATAATCAAGAATATATTCACATTTAGGAGAAAATTAAACATTAATTTCTACCCAAAAAAAAGGTACAATAGTTAGGTGGCAACAAAATTAAAATAAAATAAGGGAAATATAAAATAATGTGAACATGTTGACATAATTAAGTATTAGGCTGCTCGTTTGGTGAAATTTGGTGGCAATTCTAAAGTCGATACAAAACCTCCACTCTATCTCGTGCACATGTGAAACACACTTTATTCCTATGTAATTACATAATTATATTAATATTTATTCCTATGTAAACTCACTATAATTTTGATTAAATAGTGAGATGAAAATAGTAAAATTAATGTTATAAAACATAAGTGGAAACAAAGCTCCAATGAAATTTGAACCCAAAATGTTACATTTTTTTAATTGGACAACATTTCAATGAATGAACATAATCGAATGTAACCAAAAAAAATTAAAAAAATTGAACATAATCGAATATTGAAACCCAAATTGAATATCAAACATATTTTTTTCGGGTTTTATTTAATCGTCTGGTTAGTCATGGTCGTACCAACGACATCATAATTATACAAAAAATAGTGATTAATATACAGATTTAAAATAATATGTATTTCATATATTTTAGACTATTTTTATTGTGTAGACTCTATATTTATATATATTAACGCAAATAATATGAATAATATTATATTTTAATTTATATATGATAATTTTAGTAATTAATCAACCCCACTGCAAGATGTGGTTTGATCTCTCTATTTTTTAATGATCCAATGACAATAAACTTAATAATTTAATAATAACTATAAATCACTTAAAAAAATTCACGACAAAAAACTCTTATAAGTTATAACCAGCACGTCTTCATTTCTCACTGTCTTTTTTCAATTCATTGTCTTTTCACAATTAACATTAAAAAAAAAATGATTTATATTAAAAGACCAAAGTATAGAATATGGACCCATAACAACCAATGAATGGAATACACGTGTCCCACCAAACTAGAACTACCTGAAACCATACTCAACCACAGCCAAATAAACTAATCCAAATTAGTGGACTCACACCTTTTAGTTTGGGAGTAAAGCAATCCTTTTACAATCACCAACTGCCCAACTTTTTTTCACAAAAATAATTTATATATAATTGCATTATTAATTTGTCCAGATTGAAAAAATTAATAGTACAAAACTTCAAATTTAATTTAATAAGAGCATAAAGGTCAATTAAAATACTAATTTTTTCAATATATTCTTGCAATTGCTACAATATCTGAGAAATTACAAGCATATGCAAAATTTGACACGTAGAATACAAGCAACAATCCTGATAGTGATTTAACATGTAAATTATTATGGTTGATTTTATTTAAGATGTATTAAGCTTGAAATATTCTGTCAAAAGACGAATCAAACAAAGTTTGAAATGGGTTTTAAATCTTAAAATGTTTTATTTGGCTTAATATTCAAAATATATACCATATAAATCACACTAAATTTGTTAAATCTAATATGGTCATAATCTTTTTTTTTTTTTTTTTTTTTTGATGACAAGAGAACCCGCAGCCGCTACCGTTAGGTGCGCACTGGGTAAACCCCGCTCTTGTGCAATAGCCTGCAAATCACACAAGAGAGGTAAACCAGCCTAGGTTGCCCATAGCTGACAGGCTCACAGTAGAGTAATATGGTCATAATCTTACCCGACTATTAGTTGTTATTCCTTTGGTGGGTCATATATCCATTTTCCAATTCATTTCATTTCAAAAAAAGAAAAGGCTAATACAAACAATTAATTATGTAAATAACAATATTTTAATCCAACTAAATTAAAAACTCATCCAAAAAGTATTGGAATCATCTAAATAAAAATATAAATCAACGCCAAGCCGACGCGACGGTGAGGGTCCGACCCATCCAACCGAACCCGATTCCACCGCCGCACTCTTCTTTCACACTGAATCCTGGGTTGCCACGTGTCCCCGAGTTCAGCTTTGATTTTAATGACTCGGCAGCGCGTTGACTCATGACCCGGCCCTGAAACCCGGCCATACTCATTCTCGCCCGCCATTTACCAAACAACTCACACCTCTCAACTCGGTCCCACCCCTCACACGCGACTGAGTTAATCATTTTGCAACTCAGTCCCTCCTCGATTCTGACTCGCTCTGGGTTTTCTCTCGACACAGTCGCGTCCAGGGACTCGAAAAGTGCGCCGTAGTAATCGCAGGCTTCGCGGACACGTGTCACTATTGGAGCTGTGTTGCCGTTCATTTCTTGCTCCACCACCGTCATCACCGTCGGAGAGAGGCTTTTGACACGGCGGAGCAGATCGTCTCGGATATTCTCCGTCGAAACGCTCTCGTCGGGAAGCTTGTACAGTTTGAAGGCGAAATTGACTGCGAGTGCTTCGTCTGGTTGTACGTTTAAGTTTTCGCGATTTAAATCGGTGGTGTTTGAATTCCTGAGATGGAAATTGAATGGAACGCCGATTTTGTTGGCTAGGGCTTTGAGACCTTCTCCGACGGTTTTCAGTTCATCGGCGGAGTTGGATTCCGTGAAGGCGGTGAGGTTCAGTGCGGCGGCGTGTTTGTTGCCGACTTTCTTCGCCGCCGCGAGCGCGTGGAGCAAATGCACGTACTGTCCTCCCTGACCGATATCGAAATCCACGACGTGAATTTTTTGAAATCCTTGCTCTGAAGCTGCTTCAAGTATGGCTAGATTTGCAGCCATGAAACCGAGCTTGAAACACGGCGAAACATCATATAACATTTGCGTCGCTACGGCGTGTTCCTTGCCGTACAGCTCCGGTTGAGCAGTGGCGTTCACGCGCGTCTTTAGAGCTGAAAGCATGTAAAAGACGAGCCTCTGTTCTGAAGTTCCCCATGCGTTGGCTACCTGATGGAGGCGCGTGAGGATTTGTGTTGCGTCTTCCGGTTTGCCTTCGGATATAGCCACGGCGGCGTCGATCAGTGTTTGTTTTGGACAAGGCAGCGGAGGAGATGAAGCTGACGTGGACGTACACGACGAAGAAGAGGACGTCGGAGAAATAGGTTTCGTCGCCGGAGCTATCAAATTCTGAATCGTCTCCGACCACTCGCTGTTCGTAACAACGGAAACATCTTCTCCTTCTTCTTCATCTCCTAATAACTGTTTCTCCAGCTCTTGTAACCGGTGGTTCATCATATTTTTCTCCGCCACCGCCGCAGCAACCTCCGTACCTTTGTTTTGACCCAAATTCGGTAAGCAAATTCCAGAATACACATTGTTAACATGATTTCTGTTAGCAAGTTGCTGGAGAATCGGAGGTCCGTACCGCGAATTTACAGAATTCGAAATCGAAGAAGCAGAGGAAAATTGAGAAATGGAGGTAACCGGAGATAAATCTACCGGAGAGAGAGGCGAAATCGGAGATGCATGGTGGAAATTAGGCCTCGCCTTCACGTTCCGGAGATAAAATCCCAAACCTTGTTGACTCTGTTGCTGAAAATCACTGAACGACCTTTTCCCGATCGAATCGGAGCCACGGATCTGAGCAGCTGGATCCGGTAGAATTCCGGCAAGCGGTGACCGGAGAGAAAATTGCTGTTGTGGATTGAGATTCATCGTGTTGTAGCCAGGGTTCATATTTGTGTTGGATCTTCTTCCGCCGGAGAAGAAACCAGGTATGTCGCCGGAAGACATTATATATCGCCGGAAAATCTGGTGATTTGAACTACAAATTGGCTAGGTTTTAGGAAAAAAACAGCATTTAGAGAGAATTTAGAGAGAATAAAGAGGGACAGTTTGGGTGGAGAGTTGATATTAGATTGATTCTTCTTGTCGTTATTATAAGAAAGATAAAATGGGAAGGCCGTGTTTGGTTTGACAGGAATTAAATGGACTTTTTAATATAATTATTAAATATTAATTATCTTATATAGTAAAACAATAATACCTAAATTAGGGGTTTGATTCAGTTTAAATTTAAAGATTATATGACCCAACTACGAACGAACACGTACAAAAGAGAAATTAATTATTTAATGAGGATATATTGACTATTATTTTGTTAAAATTTTAACACCTTGTCTAATAAGTAGAAAGGGAAAAAATTAACTTAATGAGGATTATTATGTTAATTAATTTAATTCAAATCTTGAGCATCTTTGATATGTAGTTAAAGGTCAATATTTTGAAAATTAATACCAAACGCATCTTTGGAGAAGTAGTTTTGAGTTAGAGAAAGAGAAGATATTGAAAGTTTCAAAATGACAAATTTACCAAAGGCCCCCTACTTTTTTCATGTTTCAAATTTTATTTTTAAAGATTTCAAAATTTTAAGTAAATGTAAAATTAAATTTACATTTAAATTAATACTTTTTAAAATTTACATTCAATATTTTATATAACCATCAGTCATATATAAATTATTTCACACATTTACCTATCAAAATTATTTATTATAATTATTATTTATTTTTTCTTTCATAATTTATAATTAAAATCCAAATATTCATTATATATTAATATCAGTAAGTTATTTATGTTACACATTATTTATCAACATCAACCTTATTAATGATTTGACATATTTCAAAATTTTAAATTTATTTTTTACAAAATAAATAAATAACTATCATTCTCACACGAATTTTCATAATATACTATTTTCGAAAAAAAATTCAAATTTCAATTCAAATTCATAAACTAAAGAAGCCTATGTTTATAAATATATATATTTTTTTTTGAAAACCTTGTGTCTTTTATGACAGGGCCAGCCAGATCATACATCCTTCTATTCCACCGTCGATCTGGTGCTTTTCTATTGTATTTTGTGGAATTTGAGGTTAATCAACGGTTGGGATCTACTCCTGCGATTGCCCATGAACAAACACGCTACTAGGGCAAGTACTATGTGATTGATTGTAACAACTCCAATTTTCTTAATCTCAACTCCACCAACAATTTTGAAAAATTAATTTTAGTTTTGATTTGATTGTATGAAATATTAAAAATTAGTTTATAACAATTGTATATCTTTTTATGATTATATCATTAATTATCATTTTGTGATTTTTTATGTGTGTAACATGAATAGTGATGGAAAAAAATATAATGGTCAAATTTATTTATTTGTATTCCAGATATGGTGGTTGATAAGTTTGTGGTAAGTTGTTTGTTGACCATATATTTAAACAAATTTCCTATTTTTTATGGATATGATATAAATTATATATAAACACCATTTAAATATAAATTTGTATCCTAATGAGAATAACACGAGATAAGTTAATGAAATAGTAATAAACATGAGGTAAGTTAATAAAATACTAGTAAACACGAGGACAGTGAGACGTACATATGCATTTTCACGCAGGGTTGTGAGGTGAATGTGTGAGACGAGTAGAAGAACACGTTATATACACTTTTTTCACAAATATAGTTTGTGTAAAATTTAGTAATATTTCCTCATAATTAAATAATGTTATATTAATGAGGATTTTTAGACTAGAAATTTGTTATTGTTTTTAGGGTAAGATTCATTTTACCCTAATAAAAAATAAAAAAATAAAATTCTTAGTAACACGATGGTAGTTTAAAAAGTAAAAAAATCTTCGTAGTAACACGAGGACAGTGAGACATACAAATCCATTTTCACGGGAATAGTGAGGTGAATGGATGAGACGAGTTGAAGAACACGTTGTTTAGGTTTTATTCAAAGATATATATTAGGTGAATTTTAGATTTTAGTAATATTTCCTAAAAATTAAATAATATTATTTAAATCAAGATTTTATACTAAAATTTTGTTGTTGATTTAGATGAAAATGCTATTAATTTATGTGAATTATAAGTATAATTTCCCCTCAATTTAAGTTGGTCACAATTAAATATAAAATGCACTCCCGAACTATATTAATATTGTGTATATATATATATATGCCTTTGAAATCTTTAAGGCAAAATAATAGCTTAGAATTTTTTTGTTTTTGTTCTCTGCTATTCCATTTTGTATCTTTTATTTCTTCAATAAAGTCACCACTAAATAAGTTTTGTGGTCAAATTCATTAGAATTTAACTATAGAGATGCAATGTATTATATAGATTGGTGTAAAATGAATATTTTACCTCAAAAGTATTTTTATCCATCAATAAATTTAGAAATATATTCTAAAAATAAAAAGAAATCTCCGAAGGTTTTTACTATATTCAACGCAAAATCGATTATATACTTGTTTTGAAAGCTAAATAAACTTAAAATTATTTTCTTAAAATAAACTTTAAAAATGTTTAATAAAATTATATTAAATTATTGGGGGGGCATTTTAGTAAGAATTTGGGGATTACGTGGCAGCACTACAAAACCTAAAAGACAACTGGTTGACGCGGTTACCGGTTGCCTTCTGTTGTAGTGAACCGACACGACTCGGTTTTGACTTTTGTTTCAATTTATTTATTTATTTAATATATATAAATAGTCTACATATTTTAATTGTTATTATTGTATTAATCATGACTTTTAATGCTCATTAAATGATTTATGATTTTCTCCAATTTTATGGTCTTGGTCCCACTATTACATTTTAATTTGTAAATATGTCTAGATTCTTGGATCATATGACAAAAAATATAAAACCCAACTTCTAGAATTAATACTCTTTATATATTTACATATATATATATATACATATGTATATTAAATTAAAAAGTACTAAAAAATCATATTTTTTTATGTGTTTGAAAGTGTGGGGTGTGGGGTTTAAGAAGAATAAAATGGGCATTTTAGCTTAAATCCCGCTGGACCGAATTTAATTATAATTTATAATTTTTTTATTATTTATATTGATTTTAGGGATCGAAGTAATTTAGTCAGCGTAAATTCAAACAAACTTGACAGACCCTACTTTAAATATATTGTTGTATTAATATAAATTATATTTATTATATATTCCGTACGTAATAGTTAATTATATTGAATCAATCAAACTAGATACAAATTAGAGGGTTTTTTTTTATAAAGAAAATGGACCTTAATTTTGTTGGGTATGGCTTCTTCTTGAAAAGTTGGTAAATAACAAGTTAACGTATACTTAACAAGCAAGCACTTAGCCCGCATGGGCAGCTCAGTTGGTCACAGAAGGGTGAAGTTTGGACAATGACCAAGGATCGAGTCCCACCAGCGGCAGTGTGGGAGCAACCTCTCAAGTGAGGGGGGCTCCTTGTGCGCAGTGGGCACTGGTCTAGCCCCTGTGATTGGCTGGGTTACCATGATTTATTCCTTCCATAGCTCTGTCGGGCCGGGACATGGGGGGCCCTTGGGGTTGGGGATTCAACCTTTTGGACAACAAGCAAGCACTTAATTATATTGCGTGTAGAACCTTTTAATTCTTTTCCTTTTGACTTATGTGTTTGGACTGTGGATCAAGATTTTTTATAAGAAAAAAGAATAAAATATTTATATATATATATATATAAACCTATATATACCTATTATAGATATGTAGATATTTGTTTCTTGTATTTTAATTGAATGAAAATTCCTATATATTTGAATATGGAATCTTATAAACCTAAACAAACAAGGCCTATAGTTTTTTATATAAATTAAACAGAGTCTAAATTTCTTTAGTATTATTAATATTATTTTTGTTACATGGAACGGACTACATGTATCAGTTACAGAATAAATATCAATCTTCATTCAATACGTAGCAATTGTACTAATTTATAAATAACTAACAACAATAAAAAAATAAAATAAAAAATCTCATATACTATCTATAAAAGTAGAATTTATTATTGTTTTTGAAATATTTGAAACCTCAATTTTACTAATAGAACTAAACATCATCAACTATTTCCAATTAATTAAAACATAATTTATTATTGAACTTAGGTACATTAGTTAATTATTGAAATAGGTGCATTCATGAATTACGTTCCCAAACGCACACCTTTTCTTTTCAATCAGAAAAAAGTGATGATTGTTGACTCAATAATAGAATCATGCCATATGATGGAAATTGGAATAAAGTTCTAATTAATTTAATAATAAATCTAATTTAACTTATTATAATAGAAATTGAGATATCAAAAGTATATATAAAGTTAATTCCTTTTTACAATTTTGTTACGGTTTGTTCATGAATTTATTACAAGTTTAATTGGCAAAATATTTGGCCAAAAGTGGTGTTCATACAAAAAGTTACACTGAAAAATGAGATCACCCAAATTTTAAAGTTCTTTTAAATGTGTTTATTTATGTTTTTATATTCAATTTTTTTAAAATTGGATAAAAAAAATATTAAAACACTTAACACAACATAATTTTATCTAAATTCACATTCTTTCGATTTTCCTTTTCCAATCTCATATATCTACTTATCGTATCAATCACAATATAATATGTCAAACAATCATCAATCTAACTCATCTATTTCGTTCATTATTTTTCTTTATCTTTCTACTTTATTTATATTTATTTATTCACATAATCGTTATATATAAAATTAACATAATTCTTCAATCGTTATTGATCTGACACATTTATAAATTCTAATTAACTTTGAAAACTATAAACAAACACATACTATTTTTACACAAATATTCACGATACTCTTGAAATCGAAATTAAATAACATAAACAAACAAAGTATACCTATCTCCTTTAATAAATATTTTGGCAGAATAAAAGGTGCCTAACTTTTAATGACCACCCATATTGTGACCCCAATTTTCCAATGTTCATCACTTTTTTTTTCCACTTTATCAGTGCCCCTTTATTGCTTCCATTTGCTTTATTATTCCATGAATTATCACATATTCAGTGTATTATTATTAATCATATTTATGCTCATTCAAACACTTCTAAATTTATTTGGGTACTATTTCAAATTGGTATTAGTATTTTAAATTGGTAATTTGAGGTATAAATGATGGAATATATTAAAGGATTAAATTAGCCAAAAGAGCATCGAAAAATATTCGGAGGAGTTATACATCACCATCTCTAAAATAAAAATAAAAATAACAAAGTCTCGGAAACAAATATGACAATTAAATATATATATTTTTTGAAATATTATTGTTTTATTACCAAAACAAATTGTTTATAAAAAGTTCATTAGATAAGGATTCAAACGTGTATTATGTATACCATCATTAGAAAGAAAAATAGATTTTTGTTAAAAATTAAATAGTTTAAAATGAAATTGAAAGTTCCCCAAAGTAATTCAACGAAATGTCAAAAATTCATCAAAAACTACAAAATTTCAAAATTAAATTATTTGTCCATTGAATCGAAAATGGAAGGTAAAAGTTCACTTTTATAATTTATTTATATTCAATTAAAGCCTAATTGCAGTCAAAGTTTCCAGCATAATGGTCACGAATGACGTTAGAAATGGAAGATTCAAATTTTGTATTAATATAATCACATTCACAAATATAATTTTTGTACTAATATAATTTTGTACTAATTAATTTTAGTTCCATCTAAGATTAATTAAGTGCATGATTAAGATAAAGGACCACAAAACCTTGGTTGTTTTCAAAGGATATTGACTCCTCCCCAAACATGTCCCTAATTTAATCATAATGTTTCAATTAAGGAGCAAAATAAAGTGTATTTTGATGCTTCATAATTTGGTCCCCTACCATATCACTTAAATAATAATTTCTCTTATTTATAATTCTCATAATATCTTTTATTAACATATTTGTTCACAAAGGCGCAATATTATTATTGTAAAATATTTGGATTAAATTATGTAATTCAATATACTTAGTGCGGTAAATATCACACATTTATACTCGAATCTTAGGTTATGTAAAATTAGAGTATGACATAATTTATAGGGGAAAATTCAGTATTTATTATATTTATTCTGATACTTTAAACATTCATTATATTAATTAAATAAAGCTTCTTTAATTATATGCTCTTATATTCGTATTTATTTTAATATATATATATATATATATTATATTGCAAAACCCAATAGTATTATAATATTTTCAGAATTCCTTATCACGTTTTTATTGATCTTCTCGCGTTTATGTTAATGAAAATAACATTTGATTAGTAAGAAAAATTCCCCACTAGAATCACAACAAAAAGGATTAGAATATTAAATTAAACAAAAAAAAGAAAAAAGTTAAGATTCATTTTTGGACCTTATTTTTAAAGTGGTATTATATTTAATATAACAATTAACAAGACCATGTTATAAATTCAAGCGTCATATAACACGCGCCTTTTGAAGACATGAAGACACGCGCGGCAAAGAAAGAGTACACTTCTTAATTCTCTGAACCTAACTTTCCATCCAACGGCGGGGATTTTGTTTCCTTGGTCAAACTGGGAATCTACGGTGGGGGTTCAATAGGCATTTATTTATATACGAAGTACTTGTAATTGAATTTAAGAGAAAAAAGTGGGTGTGAAAGTGTGTGGCATTCCCCTCACCCACAATAAAAATTAAAAATAATAATTGCAATTTAAAAATTGATGCTAAAAATACAAACCAAAATAATATAATACTAGCATGTACCCCGTGCTATGCACGAATATATCGATTAACAAATGGATAAATTACAATAAAATTATTAAAAAAATTCATAACTAAGTAGCAAAATTAAACAAAAAAATTAGATGTTAATGTTAATGTTTCACATTATTCTCCCCACTTGCACACAAAAACTTACATGATGTAGGAGTATCCTAATTATGTAGACATATAAGAACTTTGAGAGAATTTAAAATTCTTTTTGCGTTTTCTATAAAGTTTTTAAAATAGTCGGACTCCCAAAAGTTAAGAGCACAAAGTTAGACAAAGTTATAAGTTATATATGATATGCAATTTCAAATCTATAATATCTTTTCAAACTTTCAATTATATAAGACGCACTTAAACTTCATATTGTTGGTTATAAACATTAAAATTTTAGTTGACTTACTTTATTTACTATAATTTTGGTTATAAACATTAAAATTTTAGTTGACTTACTTTATTTACTATAATTGAAAACATATATTCCACTTTTTATAATATATTTGCCTCTCAACATTCATTCAAATTATATCATTATTTCGTATCATTACATAATACGAAATGACATTATAATTCTGCATCACTTTTTTCTCTATTAGTAATCAAGTTTTGCTAGCAAAAATATGTTTTGCTATTGTGAACAAATGTAATTGTGAAAAGGGTCTTGCCAATATTCTTATTATATTTTAGTGATTAAATTAGGTTTGCTATGTTTAAAGATATAGATTAGGTAAAATAATATTTGTCATAGTTTGGTACCTTTTCAAAAAATGGATTTCTCAGATTGAATCTCAATCTTTTACTCAAGTGTGAATTATTGAGTCAAATTCCAATTCCACTAAGAGGACTAAATACTCATCATATCATGGTTATACTCAACACAAATCAATAATAAAGTCAAACATGGTCTTAGCATATTTTTAATTATTTTCTTAAGGCAGCTTAGCCTTCACTTCGAAACAACAAATGTTTTTTGAGCACTTGAAATAACATATACTATTTTTAATCTTAATAAATTCCAATTTTTTGGTATTTTTCATGCTAATGGTTATAATGGAAAATCAAAATTTATATATTTTTAAGTAGTATACTACATCAATTATAGACAATAATAACAATGAAAAGAATATTAAGCAGATTAATATGCATTGTTACAATTTGATATAGTTATAACAGAAAATATACTAATTTGTTCTAAATATTATAGAGAAAAAATTGCAAATATAGCTAATGAATTCCTTCCTAGATGACAACTTCTTGTGAAAGTCTAACAAATAAAAAAGGCAAAAACTAACATTAATAAAAATATCTATTGCAGAATTATATAAGAGCTTAGTAGACAAAAGAATAAAGGAAATTATATTAATGAAGCAATGCTTTGCTTGTTTGATGAACTTTATAAATATAAATATTAGATGATGGATAAATGAAACCAAAAGTATAAATGATTATATATGTCACTAACCATGCCTTTTGTATTTAAGGTTGATGCCACAAAACTAATTGAAAATCAATTTGTACATATATCCACATAGAAAAAATATAATTGTATAAAAAATGTGAATTTAATTTTTCCACATGTCACAATAAACTTATATCATTTGAAAAACTGAAGAAAATTTAAATATATTGACAGAAATAAAGTGTAAGTCCATAATAAAAAAGAAAATATTGTAAAAAATTGCAAAATTATGAGAGAAATGTTAAAAATGTTGAATATAAAATTAATAAATATAAACAAAAAAAAATGCCTCTAAATATTTAATTAAAATGAGATAAACTAAAACCAAAATGAAATGTACCAAACAACTATATGATGAAAAAAAAGTTGAAATAATCCTAAAATTTGTCCATTAATCCAAATATATTTATATATATATATATCATGAAATATGAAAATAAACTTAAAAGAAAACACTGGAAAAAAATTCTACATCAATAAAAATATTTTTTGATTTTGGGAGAAGAAAATAATTTTGTGTTTCCAATGAAATTCAAGATAAAAAGAAATACGAAAAAAAAAATACTGGCAATAAGTAAAAAAATAATGTTTAAGAAAATGAATATATATAATATTCGCAAATATCTCAATATGTTGAAGCAAAATAAAAAAAAATGGAACAAAAATCTTTTACACAATGTTGGTATATTGTTCAAAGAAGGTATCATATTCCAATTTCAATTTTAAAGAAAAAATAATAAAAAATAATTAAAGAAAGAGAATGAAATAGTAGGATCATGGGTTCATCGACATTGCCATTTAAAAGTACTCTCGAGCACTCATAAAAGAAAGAGAAACTAAAAAAGAAGTTCCAATTTAATGGTGCTTCCCATTGCATATCCGTAAAATCTCCAAAGACTCTCTCTTTTTAATTAAAATAATAAAAAAAATTAATACGTTTAAATAAAAAATGTCAATTATAAAAAAAATTAAAAACAAAAACAAAGTTAAGCAGGTCAAGGTGAATAGAAATAAAAAAAAATTACAAACGAAAAAGTTTATGAAACTTAAAGTGGTGAAAGATAAACGAAAAGATTCAATAAGAAAAATAAGTTATATAAATGCTTGTACGTAAAGATACTACAAAAATCTTGAATATAATAATGTTAATCCAATAAATAGGAATTTAAATGAACAAAAAACTAATATAAAATGAAGAATCTTAAGTTATCAACAACACAAATAATGCCAAAAATATAGAAAATCTCAAAAATAGTAATTTGACCGAAAAACTAAATTATAAATTAAAGTTGAAATGTGAACGAAAACACAAATTGAAAATGAATATGAAAACAAAAATGAAAACAAAAGCAAAAAATGCATACCTTGGAGAAATTGAAGAACCTAATAGAAGTCAAGAATAAAAATTATCAAGATAAAGAAATAGCATGTATGACTTGTTTATTGACGTAGACATTATCAATAGCATATAGCCGTATATGGATAGTAATCACATGGATAATAATTATCAAATAACATATATGTTTGTCTATTTCACCTATAAATATTAATAATTTTCTTTATTTTAGCGAAAAGTTAGGCATGATCTAAGCATCTTCTCAACAACAAAAAATAACACACATAGTATATACAATAGATACAATAATAAATATTAACAGATAATTAAAATTGGGAGAAAATTTTGGCAATTCATAATTAAGGTGATGAAAATTAAATCTGGAAGGAAATTTGGTCTTTCAATTTTCAATTTATATCCTAATTAATACTTTTCCCATTTTTGGTTGTATACTATATTAGGAAAGTATCAATTACAATTAATTGATTGATTTAAAAATAATAATCAATTTTGAAAAATTTAAACCAATCAATTAAATTTTTTTATTGTATTAAAATAATTCAAAATTCTAAAAAATTAGGATTTAAAGTCAAAATTGGCATTGTGGTCAACGGACCGCTTTGCTATAATATATATAATAGATACTCTCCTATGTAATTTCAATTGCAATTTATATTTCAAATTCAAATTCGTTCGCCTCGTATTTAAAGTACTTGAATAGAATTAATTTTATTTTTAAATTAAACTCAAATCAACTAAGCATTATTTGATTAACAATCAAATCAAAATCAAATATACTTTTTTTTTGGTACGGAAGATAATAAAACTAGATTTAACTATATATATAGCCCTAAAATGCTCAATTGGAACAAAATTTTGCACTTTATTTATTTATCTATTTATTTATTTATTTATTTTTTGTGTTTTTCTTTTTTCTATTTGCATAGAACTTTTGTACAAGCAACTAGTGGATTGACAGTGAATGCACACTCAATAACTCAAACTATTCTACAATATTTAACCAAATTGCCACACTACCAATTTCAATTATTTTTTTTCAGTTATTTATAATAATAGTAACATTTTTGTTCATACTCGATTGTCCAATTATTCTTGTACATAAGTAGTTTATTTGGACTGTTATTGACTGCAATAATAATCATTAATTTATTTCATTTATATTAATTTAGTATTAAAAATGAAAATACCCTTTGAAAAATTGCAATTCTAGTTCTATGAATTAATATGTAAATTAGTTCAGTAATATATAGCATGCCGCTCCCTTATCTTGTCATTATAAGATTATAAATAAATTAAGTTTAGTCAAATAATATTATAGTCCGTTTTTATTATCAAATTTATAGAATTTATTGGAGTTTGAGTCTCAAATATATTTTTTTAATAACAAGTTCAAACAAGGGGGTTTTATTTCAATAATACTTATTAATTAAAATATTACCAAATTAGTGTATTTTAGAAAAAGTTGCGGAACTAATACAAGACGTCAACAAAGTTGACGTTTTCATATTTATTTATTTATTTTAAAATTTTCAGAATAGAAGACGTCACCAATACAAACGTCTTCATTGAAATTTTCTAAATGTAGGAGATTCCCAATGCTGGGAACTGCAGCACAGCAAAAGTCATTGGGACCCTCTTTAAGAAAAGTGAAAATAACTCTATTTCTTGCTTTATTTTCTTTTAGCTTTATTAATTTAATAATTTTAATTTAAATACTTTTATATGTTTATATAAAATCAAAATTTGTTCACATGAAATTGGCATTTGTGTTGAAAAGAAAGAAATAATTGATTAGTGATATTTTTCTCAATTTTTACTATTAAAAGAAAAGAATGGATGATGGGTTACTCATTTATCTTGGAATTTTATTTTACATCTGTAAAATACAATTCAATTAAAATGAAATTAAAATGTCGTAATCATTTCTCATTTTCTCTTTTTTATCACTCAAATCTCTATTATCTTTCTTTTCATCACGTATTCAATTCGATGATTAAAAAGGTTAATCAATTTTAAAAACAAGAACTACATCACATATTGGACTCGATTTGTAATAATATACTACAAGAATACTCAATTTCAAATTGCTATTTGATTCGTTTGTAATATACTATCCGGGTAACATACATAATAATTATTATTAGGTGGTTCATCATCACTACTTACACCGACAAAATCATAGCAGCATTTGTACTATTCTCGAGGTTTTCAATAATAAATTATTATATATTTAACTTATTACGAATTATAATTCGGGCTGAGATGATAGTTTTTCAAATATCCATTCCTCGTATCAAAATATTATACTTCAACCTGGAAAAACAAAGGTAAGAAAGTGTATTTTCCACACAATTAAATCGTTCAACAATTACATATAAGTAAATTAAAAATAAAATAATAATAATAATATTGTCTTCATTAATCATTAAAAATTAAAATATTGGTGGCAAATGGTTAAGATTGGTGGCAATGATTGGCCTGCCATTCTTTTGTGAAGACGTCACTGCCATTGACATCTTCTAATTAGAAGACGTCAATGGCAATGACATCTTATATTAATTCCACAATTTCCTCCCAACTACACTAATTTGGAAATATTTTGTCAAATAAATATTATTCAAATAAAAACCCCGTTCAAACAAATATAATGATTACAGATAATTAAATTAATTGAAGAATTTTAAGTTTAATAATCAAATCAAGAAAATAATTGTGGCGGCTCACATTCATGCTTTCCGCTCTAATTCTTATGCCTTTATACGGTCAGCGCCGTAAATGGGATTATTTTCAGCCGTTGGATCTGATTGATAGATTTGCCGTAAGAGTACGTGTCAATCAGCTATTGGATCATAAAGATTTAGCCTTTGTCAGCCGACAGCACGTGATCTAAGCTATTGTCTTTTTCAGGGCAAAATTAATGGAAAACAGAAAGATAAAAATTTAAAGTTATTTTTTTCAGAAAATATCATAATTTATAATAAATGTATGACACATAACATACCATATTGGGACAAAAATATATTTTTCTTATTTAGGGCCCAAAATACTATAATAAGCCCATAACTTGTAATCCATTAGTATAGCCCAAATTTGTAGTCCACAAATGGGCCCAAATCCATTTTGAATATAAAAATAGTACCTTTATTGCATATATTTTCGAACCAAATTATTCAATACACTGTATTTGAGATTAATGGTCTTGTTCAATAAAATATAACTCAGGGATTTTCGCTTTATTCAATTAGCTAAAAAAACTGTTAATTAAATATAAAAGATAAAACTATTTGAACTGTACTCGAATATATCATATTTAAACGTGTGTTTTCCACCACAATTTCAATGAAATAAAATGAATAACCAGCCAACATAGATACACTGTACTATATTTGTCTGCCTATTTTTACTACTGAAAAATTGAATAAATATACCTAACTATTAATTAATTAATTAAATTGTAATTTACCCAATGGAACTTCTATATATAATTGTTGACAACTAATAAACACTACATTGATGTAGATCACATAATTTTTCACTCATGATTCTCTAAGCACATTATATTTATCTAGGATCAAGAGCTTCACATCATTAAGCTCTAAAATTCTTAAATTTCACATTAAAATTATTAAATTGCCTAAATTAAAAATTTTGCTTGAGCTTAATTTTACTGTTAATTGAGCGAACTCCAATAATTAGATTAGCTTATGCATGTTTTCATTATTTTTTACTGATTAAGCTAAATTCAAGTCGAGTTTCAAACTTACTGAACACAAAAAAGTTGTTCAAATTTGATTTTATAAGTTTTCAAATTGAGCTCGAACAAACTTTTAACGATCGCGTTTGAGTCGAATATTGAATAATTGGGTTTAACTTTCAGCCCTGCTCATAGATTAGATTTTTAAATCAAACTTATTATATAAAATAATTTTAAAATATAATTACAATTTCGAAATGGTAAATATTTTGATGATGTATATAAGGCTTTGTTATCGCCCCCCAACAAACAATATACGAATCAAATCCATGTAAATATCACCACCTAACTTAATGCAACATATATAGCTAAAGAAAGTGACAAAAACCTCACCCACCAAAAAAGCCAGGGGACTTGTTTCCCATTTAAATAAAGTTATGGGGTCAAAAAGCAAATAAACAAACTTACTACCAACCTCAGAGCTGCTTATATAAACAGCGACGTAAACGCATGATCTTCGCTACTCAACGTAACTAACTTTACACACACATACACGTACGGGTGTGTGTGTGTACGAAACTGAGTATAAATAGACAGTCACTCTTTCCACTCTGCTCGCCGACATTTTTCCGGTAACCTAAAATGGAATCGCCGCTGATAGACCGGCGGGGATCCGGTGAGGTTCTGATCGGAGACGACGGCGATTACGTTCAGGTGAGAGGTTGGAGGCAATGGTGGAGAGTGTTCTGCATAGAGACGGTGAAATTGTGGAGAATTGGAGGACCTATTGCGTTTCAAATCCTGTGTCAGTATGGAACTAACTCTGTTACTACAATGTTCGTCGGACATCTCGGAGATATTGAGCTCTCCGCTTTTTCAATCGCTACCTCAGTTATTGGAACCTTTGCTTTCGGCTTCATGGTTAGTAATCGTTAAGGATTTACAGTATAACAGTCGATTTTTTTTCGGTGTGTAAAAAAGACTCCTCAATTTGCTGCAGGAAAATTCTTTGACTAGTAGCTGTTTTTGAAATTTTCAGCTCAAATGCCGTTCATTGTTCGATATTATTCAAGCGTTTCGAGTGGATTATGATTTGTGTTGTCGTTACAGTTAAAGTACTATTGAGATTAATTGAGTTTTTTTTTTCCGCTGGAATGGCGTGAGAAACTGCATATTTGAAAATTTTAGGGCGACATAGCAACGAGCATGTTTTACAATAATGTTTTCCTAAGTATCAGTGAAGGTAATATTATAAAGATTAAGTTTCAAATCTCTGTAGAAATTTTATAGAGACCAAATACAACATTCATTCTTCCTACTTTATGATGGCGCAGTTAACGGTGTTAGGGAAAACACAATTATTAAGACTATGAATGTACAATTATGCAAATATTATTGTCAAAACTGTATTATTCTTAAGGTTTGATTCCATTATCGATTAAAAATAATTACTCCAAAAGTGCCTCTTTTGAATAATTTTAGTGGTCTATTGTCCCCTCGAAGTTGGTACTGGTACCAAACTATGAATAAAAGGTAGTAGGCTAGTAGCACTAATTTATTGCCTCTTCACTTATTATAGACAATCACATTTACTCTCGGATCTAAAACAAAAATCTTTTATTTACTCAGAATTTTTATAGCATGAAGATGGCATTAGGACTTAAAACATGCTGATTGCATATATTCCAAACATGAATTATTTTGTTGTTCTTCTCCTAAGATTTTAGTAATCAAATGTGTATCATTGTAGCTTGGAATGGGGAGTGCCCTCGAGACGTTATGTGGCCAAGCATTTGGTGCGGGTCAAGTTCACATGCTGGGTGTCTATATGCAACGCTCGATGATAATCCTATTTGTAACTTGCCTCACCCTGTTGCCACTCTACGTTTTCGCTACACCAATCCTCAAACTCTTGGGCCAAGAGGACGACATTGCAAATCCTGCAGGAGTATACACTTTACTAATCGTTCCTCAATTATTTTCACTTGCTGTCATATTTCCTGCACAAAAGTTTCTACAAGCCCAGAGCAAAGTCTCTGTTCTTGCATGGATTGCATTTCTCGCACTCGTTTCACAAGTACTTCTGTCTTGGCTCTTTGTTAATGTGTTCGGTTGGGGCACGACTGGTGCGGCCTTGGCATTT
Organism: Verbascum thapsus; assembly: GCA_963669365.1. Lineage (NCBI taxonomy): Eukaryota > Viridiplantae > Streptophyta > Magnoliopsida > Lamiales > Scrophulariaceae > Verbascum > Verbascum thapsus. Next base: position 1,735,649 of record OY770120.1, read on the forward strand.
GATCTAACGAATTGGGGTATTGCGATTTCACAGTTTATTTATGTTGTGGGATGGTGTAAGGATGGGTGGAAGGGGTTTTCTTGGTTGGCGTTTAAGGATATTTGGGCATTTGTGAGGCTGTCAATTGCATCTGCTGTGATGCTGTGCTTGGAAATTTGGTATATGATGAGCATTATTGTTCTCACTGGCCATCTTAATAATGCCGTAACTGCAGTTGGTTCCCTTTCTATCTGGTAAGTTCACTTTGTTAACTGCGAATCCTCAAAAGATTGTTAATTTGAAGAACAATTCCAGAAAATTGCTAGCTGAGTTACTGAAATATTGGTTGAAATGGAATCTCTATATACAAAACTAAATCCCCTTGTTGAGCGTTTTTATACTGTTTTGGGAATTATATAAAGAGCAATGCTATACACCACCTACTTTTATCAACAAACTATAATTGAGTTGTTGGATTTATTATATTAATACTTTTCTAAAGTGAGGGTGATATACAAACGGTCGTATATAACATTTACCTTTTAAGCATTCGATCAAGGAGATAAAGATTGATTACAAACTTATGCAAGGAAATCTGATATACCACTGTTTTCTTGGAGAATAACGATGTATGAAATCCATTAAAAATAATTACTTGTAAAAATTTCTTCCGAAATTAAGGGAGGTGATGTAGCTGTGTTAAATACACAATTGTGCCTGATCCCCTTATATTCAACTTCAGTTTCACTAGCTTTGTTTACATCAGTATTACTTGATTCAAACTGATTCGCTTTGTTTGCAGCATGAACGTTAATGGGTGGGAAGCCATGTTGTTTATTGGAATCAATGCTGCGATAAGGTGATTGGACTTCAAACATAAAATTATTTCACACTTAACACATAGATAATATTTCTCTACTCGATTGCCTGTTATATTCTATTTATCGATCAGTATTATTCATTCACTACCATATTCCTGTTTCAGTGTTCGTGTCTCAAACGAGCTTGGTTCTGGGCATCCAAGAGCCACCAAATATGCTGTCTATGTTACAGTCTTTCAGTCACTCCTCATGGGTCTTCTCTGTATGATTATCATACTTGTTACTAGAAACCATTTCAGTATAATTTTTACCGATAGCATAGTTATGCAACGGGCAGTTGCTCATCTTTCGGGCCTTCTTGGGCTCACAATGGTTCTCAACAGTGTCCAGCCAGTGATATCAGGTACTTAAAACACTTCAATATTGCAATAACATATATTAATCCACAAAAATATAAAATAAATCAAATAACCATATTTTTATTACTTCCAAAGTTCTAAACATTAAATTCAATGAGCCCTGTTCCAGGTGTTGCTGTTGGAGGTGGATGGCAAGCTCTGGTGGCTTACATTAACTTGGCTTGTTACTATGTTTTCGGTCTGCCTTTAGGATATGTTCTTGGTTACGTGGCTAAACTTGGAGTCGTTGTAAAAAAATAATCGATAAAACGCTTTTAATTTCTGCAATCATATATATTTACAATTTGAGCTGGATTTTAGCAAATTTCAAGTATGCTTGATCTTTTGTTTAATACCAGGGACTATGGGGAGGCATGATAGCTGGAACAGGTTTGCAGACTTTGCTGCTGTTGCTTGTACTCTATAAAACCAATTGGAAAAAAGAGGTTTGTTTTTTATGTTTAGTTAGCTTTTCCAGATGTAACGTAACATTTGGTCGAAAAAGAAAACACGACAAAAGATTTCAATATATTTCTTTCGAATCATCATTTTGCTTCATAAATTTTTGGTTTGAAAATAAAATATACACTAACATCTTGGATTTTACCTAAGAAAACACTTTCTTCGCGCAATGTAAGTTCGTTTTGGTGTGAATTTATGCAGGTTGAGGAGACTACGAAGCGTATGCAGAAGTGGGGCGGACAAGAAATCGAAAACGAAAAATCATCTCGAGGACAACTTCCTATAAAGAATGAAAGACATTAGAGTTTTTAAGCTGGATTTGATTCAGTTTTTAATCACTTGTCATTTTCATTTTCCATGTCTTTTATAATCTGTTTTGACAATCTATATATGCTGCATCCTATTGTTCCATATTTGCATTTAAAAAAGTGTTAATTAATTTAGTTTATGATTGTATTTTTCTTCTGAGTTTATAAAAGTAACAAAAAAATGTGTTGATATTGATGTACGAGATAATAAGGAGTCGAATTGGAGCTAAAATTTTGTAATGATTTAGGGAAAATATAATATGTTAGGAACCATATATATATTTTTTTTGATGACAAGGGAACCCGCAGCCGCTACCGTTAGGTGCGCACTGGGTAAACCCCAAACCACACAAGAGAGGTAAACCAGCTTCACAGTAGAGAAGACAGATAGGCATTCCCTCATCAGAATTCGAACCCGTGACCAAGACCACAACATTCACATGCCCTTACCAACTTTAGCGGGGTTGCCCCAATTAGGAACCATATTAAACAATCATTTCGTAGTCATTTTAAACAATAAAAAATACAATTATTGGCAGCAATTACTACTTTTGTCTTATAAAAATATAAACAAATGATACAGTTCAGTGAAATTTATCCACTCCACTACATACTACTTTCAAGTTTCAACACTTGAACAACACCACCAGTCCACCAGAAACCACCGCCGGCGCAACGGCCAGCCCTGATGGAGGCACCGCTGCTCGAACATAGCTCCGGCGATCTCCATCTGGTCGGAGACGACGGAGACTATATTCCGGTGAAAGGGTTAAGAGCATGGTGGAGAATTTTCTGTATAGAATCAGTGAAGCTATGGAGAATAGGTGGACCAATAGCGTTTCAGATCATGTGTCAGTATGGAAACACCTCAGTGACCATCATCTTCGTGGGACATCTCGGAGATGTTGAACTCTCAGCTTTCTCTATTGCGCTCTCTGTTGTTTGTACCTTCTCTTTCGGCTTCATGGTTAGTTAATTCAATTAAATCCTTACTTTAATTAATTATTGCTTGTGTTTGTATCTTAAGCCCTGTTTGGAAAAAACTAAATAAATTATGGGTTTTTTTAATTGAATTTGGGCTGCTTTTTGGTTTAACAGTTCATCCTTTTCAGTTTTTCTTCATGACAGTTTATGCTTTTCAGTTTATATGAAGAAAAGCTGAAAAAAAGAAGTTTTCAGCTTCTTTCTATGTTTAATGCTTTTAGTAAGTTTTGCAATCAAACCCAATTTAACTTTTCAACAACTTTTTTTAAAAATTAGTCACTTCTTCAAGAGCATAGCATTGGCAAACATGCTATAGTTGGGAGAATTTGGGAAGAATGTTTAATAGACAGAAAGATTGGTTCTTGAATGTGGAAGGTGATAGACAATTCATAGTGGGTGAAAATGGTGGAGTGGACCTAAGTATTAAGTTTTTGTTATTGCTATATGTTTCTCTTATTAAGTTTGAATTCATTAAAAGACATTCTCGTTTGTATGTCAGTCAGTCTGTCTACGTACATTTAATAATTCATTTTTACGTGGTTGAACTTGGTTGAGAGTTTAAGGTCACTTTGGTACTACATAAGCATGCATTATTTTTTTCAGATTTTTCCAATGCCTGATTTTGATATGAAATTCACAAAATCTGATATATATTATGCACTATTTTCTAGCTTGGTATGGGGAGCGCTCTCGAGACTCTATGTGGCCAAGCATATGGTGCAGGACAAGTCCACATGCTAGGGCTTTACATGCAACGCTCAATAATAATTCTTTTAGCCACATGTGTCCTCGTTTCGCCACTCTACATATTCGCCACCCCGATTCTCAAGTTGTTAGGACAACAAAACGACATAGCCAATCTCGCCGGAATCTACACACTAATGATTCTCCCTCAGTTGTGTTCACTAGCTATTGCTTTTCCAACTCAAAAGTTTCTTCAAGCACAGAGCAAAGTCTCTGTACTTGCATGGATTGCAGCTTTTGCTATAATTTCACAAACTCTTTTGTGTTGGCTCTTTGTTAATGTATTGGGATGGGGTACAACTGGTGCAGCTGTAGCATTCGATCTGACGAGTTGGGGCACTGCAATCGCACAATTTGTTTACGTCGTAGGTTGGTGTAAGGACGGATGGAAAGGGTTCTCGTGGGGTGCGTTTCGGGAGATTTGGGCCTTCGTTAGGCTGTCGTTTGCTTCTGCTGTTATGCTGTGCCTCGAGATTTGGTATATGATGAGTATTATTATCTTAACGGGACATCTTGATAATGCTGTGACTGCAGTTGGTTCACTTTCTATTTGGTGAGTTTAAATCCTTGAAAATTCGTTAAGTTTCGCCGTTTCTCAAACATTAGGGGCTGTTGTTTGATATGTTATTGAGTTTTTTGTCTAGGAAATCTATTGGGAAATGTGTAATACGGATATTGTGTGAGAATGATGGATTGTTGATCGTGTTTGGTTATGTTTTTAGGAAATGATTGAAGTTATTGAAATATGTTCTCGTTAGTTGGAGGGGATAATTATGTGATGTATGTTGAATTGATAGACAATTATCTATAGAAATGTAAAGTAAAAATGACGATTTTCAGAAACTTGTGGCGCAGAAAGTATAGAACTGTTTTGGAAGAGGTATCCAAACACGGCCTTAAGTTTTTCTTTGGTTTATCGTTCAGCATGAATATCGATGGCTGGGAAACAATGGTGTTCATTGGAGTCAATGCTGCTATAAGGTAAAAAGCTTTGGTTTTTATCAACAATTCTTATGATTTTTCGATATCGATTATCATTTCCTGATAAACCCTTTCCTATTTTAGCGTTCGGGTCTCAAACGAGCTCGGAATGGGGCACCCCCGAGCGGCCAGATTTTCGGTCTATGCAACACTCTTTCAATCTCTTCTAATTGGGATACTTTGCATGATCATTATTCTTGCAACTAGAAATCATTTTTCTATTATTTTCACCAATAGTGAAGATATGAGACGGGCCGTTTCTCATCTTTCGGGCCTTCTTGGGATCACAATGCTTCTCAATAGTATTCAGCCAGTAATATCAGGCAAGCACTCAGATTTATATACATAAAATGCAACTACTCATTAACCATCTCCCTCTTTGTGTCAAAATCCTTTCTGGTGTGTTTGGACTGAAGGATTTGAAAACTATGAATTTCAAATTCATCGACAAATCCATTTAAGTTTGTTTGGATGAATTCATGTTATGATGGATTTCAAATTTATTGGTATTCACTTTGAGCTATTTTCTTCACAACTATGGTGGATTTCAAATTACTCAAATTTTAGTGTCATTTCAAATCCTTCCTCCAAATCCCCTACCCAAATTCAAATCACTCGATTCAAACACACCCTTCGGGTATTTCATTTTTGCAGGTGTCGCCATAGGAGGCGGATGGCAAGCACTTGTGGCTTATATAAACTTGGCTTGTTACTATGTTTTCGGTTTGCCTTTTGGATATCTTCTTGGTTACGTAGCTAATCTTGGCGTAGTGGTAAGAAATTTTCTTATTTGATCTTCGAAAAATAAGATGTGAAATTGTAATCTGTTTATGGGTTGATTAGTGATTTTGTTTACTAATAAGAGGTAGGAAAAAAAAAAGAAGCTTTTGAATTTAGGGGTGGCAATTGGGTTGATTGGGTCGGTTTTGGGTTGGGTCCATTTGGGTTGGATTTAAAGTGGGTTGGGTCCAATGACAAAACACATGCATTATTACGACCTAATAAGGACCCAATCATGAACCTAATAAGGACCCAATCATGAACTCAACAATGATCAAAATTTAGAATATAAGATATTTTAAATAAGTTTAGAAAATTAAGGTTCTAACTTCTAAGTTCTAAGTGCAGGGGTTGAGATTGAATTATAATTTTAAAATATTATGACGAAAATCGGACCCAAATTGGGCTCAATCTAAAACTGGACTCAAATATTATTAAAAACTAATCCAATTTGAACTATAATTTTAAAATATTAGGACTCAACTCATTGAAAATTTAGTTAGATTTGTGTCCAAATATATGTTTGGACCCAAATTGCCACCCGTACTTTTGATGTTAAGACTGTCCGTTTGCAGGGATTGTGGGGCGGCATGATAGCTGGAGTGGCTTTGCAGACATTGCTGCTGTTGCTGGTACTTTACAAAACCAACTGGAACAAGGAGGTTAGTTTTACTCATACTTTTCTATATTACTTCATCATGATTCTCTTATATACTCGATTTTGTTGTTCGTATTTGGGTATTAGTCTAAAAGCTGTTTTACGAAATTTACAACACTTTTGATGTAAATTGGGTTCAATGAGCCGGTCTGTTGTAGCAATTGGTGGTTGTTTTACCAAAATACCGCTCTGGTATTGACCAAGCAATAGACCCATGGATTTTGTATGGGTAAATACTCAATTCAGACCAGAACGTTTAAAAATTATCTGGTTCGGATTTAAAACCTCGTGGATCGGGTTCGGGTCGGGTATAATAAATTTTGAGTGGGTATGGGTAATACCCGCTTATTGACAGGCTTTGGATGGTATATAACAGGTCAGTGCAATTGGACCCGATTTGTTATAGAATTTGCTGTCTTAATAAGTGTGAAAATTTTCAGGTTGAGCAGACGAGAGAGCGCATGCGGAAGTGGGGAGGCCAAAACATCGAGACGGAGAAATCATCAACGGACCAAATTCCTACAAAAGATCGAAGAATTTAAACCATGTCTTTTTACACAAAAATGAATTTTAGTTAATCTTTTGAAACACCATTTTCACCATCCTTAAAATTTTTGTTCTTGCAACTAGAAATTTTGGACTAATTAATTATAGTAAAATCTGAAATTAATTAAGTGCATGATTAAGATAAAGGACCACAAAACTTGGTTGTTTTTGAGAGGATATTGTTTTCTAGTAGGTTTTTTTTTCCTCGTTCCTTTGTGTTTTTTAGGACTTATTTTTAGTTTTTGGATTACTGAAAAAAATTAAAAATAGACACTTCAAGCCAGATTCTAAAAAAAAAAATACCATATTTTTTAATTCTACTATACGTTTTTTTTTTTTGTTTAATAATTACCCATCATTTCAATCGTTGCACACTTATTTCTTCATTAATTACACTAAATCGAGCGTCCAACTCATTCTATTTATTACATCAACATATATTATATAATAAAATTCATATTAAATTATTACAAATATTTAAAATTTTGTAAATAAATATTATTATTATTATTATTATTATTATCAGTTTTCACTATCATAAGCACCCTCATATTAATTCAGTTATTTTACATATTAAATTTAATTATAAATAAACTTGATATCACATTGAACTACTCCCAATTATTTTCTACACATATCCAAATAAATCAAAAAGTCAATATTTCCATGCAGATTCATCTAGAATACAAATCTTTTAAAAAAGGTTTAAAATCTTATATTAAAATGATATTTCATTGTGTATACTTCACGTAACCAATAACATTGGTAATATTTTTCTAGTAGGATTCTCAATTTCTCATCCTCATAATTAAGATATTATACATGAAAATGAGAATTTATTTTGTATTATATATAATTGAGGTGTACGGCAATTATGTATGTATTTCAAGTTTATGTTTAGATATATATATATATATATATATATATAGTGTCCCTTTATCGAACGCAAGATGAAAGTAGATATTATTATTTGAGATCGATTATTCAATTAAATAAAATTCGAAGGAATCAACTTATTAAAGTAAGAGACTCATTAAAAATTTGCGTAGTTGAGCAAACCAATAAATATATTAATGCACATGTGGAGATGCATGGAAATTGCAACCAAGCATACAATCCATTAATGAGATTGATGCACATTAATGAATCTGAATTTACGAATATAATACTATACGATACAGATACTAATTACGTATGATAAATTTTAAAATTATAAGAAGATATGATGTATTCGGAATACAAATATATAACATGTATAATATTTATAAATAAATTTAAGTTTGAATGTTTACAAACATTAATAAATCAGAATTATTGAAACCAATTAATTTTTTATAAGTTCAAAAATATTCAATGATAACAAAAAAGTTCATCATTACGTCATATGAATATCATATGATTGATATCAACAATTACTTTTTTATTCAAAATTTCACATTAAGTAAGGAAAGAAATATATTAAAAATTGATACAAAGATAATTTTTGTACTTCTTTAGATTTCTTTTTTTATTATCTTTTTAACATACATTTAAAGTTATTATAATTTTCATTTTTTAATTTGGGAGTATTATATAATATAAAATATTGAAATATATCTAGTATTCAATGCGTGTTAGATGCTTCAAATTTTATACTGAATACGCAGTCAGAAAGCATCGAATACATGAATATCTAGAACTTTCTTTTTTAATATAAATACTAGTGTGTGCCCCGTGCTACTCACGATATGTTATTCGGGGTATGATATTTTATTAGTTGTTAGTGTAAAAGTTTTTAACTATAATTCTGTTGAATATCATCAAATAGTGTCACAAAAGTATAATAAATGAACAAACACCGAAATACATGTGTGAAATATGTCATATTAGTGCAATATAATTGACAAATATAGAAATAGTTCATTAATAGTTTGCTCGTTAAGATAAGAATGTAAAACAAAGAAAATAACAATTTCCACTATTTATGAACGTAGAAACCGTAATCTTTCTAGGAGATATAGACATTCTTCAGACCAGTCCACAGGTAAAATAAAATTGACAGTTCTTCGCGCATTTAGCCTAGCAAAGTTTGGTGGTACAGGAACGATAAATATAAATGCTCGGTTGTTGAATAGGTTGACGTGCATGGTTCAAAGTTTCTAAACGTTTCCGTCGAAACAGCCGAAACGTTTCGATTTTAGAAGTAATGGAAACAAAATCATTCAACATTTTCGAAATTATTTGGTTTCCTAAGAAACTCACGGAGTTTCTATGTTTTCCATGGAAACCATGGAAACTTTTAGAGTTTCCTAGAAACTATTATAAACAATCCCAAAAAATCAGGAAAAAAAGGAATTAAAAATCTTTTATATTTTGTTAAATCTACGAAATATAATTTGAATCAAAATTGAACCTTAAATCCTAAATAAAATTAAAACAAAATCGCCCCTACAAAGTTCTCTGCAGCAAAAAAATTGAAGCACAAAATTAATTTCTAGGAAGCTAATTTACTTTATAATATTTTGTAAATTTATTATAGTGATTTCGATACGTTTTCGATACGTTTCCGAAACGTTTCCGAAATGTTTCCAATATTTTACTATCCGAAACTCACCTTCAAAACGAAACTTTGAACCATGTTGACGTGGTCTTGTAATAGTTGTTTTCCATTTTCCTAAAAGTTTTATATAGTATGTCAGAATATTAAATATTTTTGAAGTATTGAATCCCAAACTAAAGTAAGATTGTACCTTTTCTTCGAAACTCATGAAAAAAGCAGCTGGCTCGTGAAACATAAATTCACCCTGTTTGTTTAGTAACTTCAAGTCAATAGTTCCACTACAGTCTCTTACAGTAAGATGTATGGAGAACCTGAGCCGAAAGAGTAACTTAGGTTGTGCATGAAATAATAAAATATAAGTACAATGAAATTGAAAATAATATTACCTAAAAGTTGCGTTTACAGCATCATTGCAATTCATACAAATCATTTTTTCATAATATGATCTGCAACTATTTTCGCATCGTTTGCATGTTGCCAACCATAAATTGTTAATATCAATATTCTCAATTCTGGCCATAATCCGGAAAAATATCTATAAATAAGATATATAATTATTTAATTATTTAATATGACATATACTATAATCCAAATAGTAATCACTAGTAATCACTAATTAACTTTCTTCTTGAGACTTGAGTAGGAATTTCATAATTGATTATGAATTAAAGGCAATGATTAGATAGCTGATAGCGATCCAGACGTATTTAGTTGAATAAATTTTACAATCAATAATAATTATATAATTACTATATTTTATTTAAAACCATATTAAACAATACTTTTAAGTTTTAAGAAATATTAATGTTAGATAGAGACTAAAAACTAATACAACAATTTAGTTAATAATTAAACAATGTAAAATTGCAGCATATAAAATCTATCTATATATATAGCTTTAGTAAGAAAATAAATATTTTTATTTTACATCTATCTATTTTATTATAAAAGAATTATATAGATGTTAAAAATAAGTTGTACAGACTTACAACATAAGATGCATAATAATATTAAAATTCTATGACAATATTATAACTAATACTTAATCATAATTAAAAATAATTAACTTAAACATGAAAATAAAATTTATAAATAATTTATAATATAATAATTTATATAAATATATTAACACTCTACAATTAAATTATACAAAAATATCTAATATAATATAAAAGAATCAATCGGTAAGTATAGCAGAATATTTGGTAGTAACACGCAAATTGGCCTAACTCATATACTTCAAATTGTTTGTTTAATTGTTTAATTATATCTTATTTGAAGTCCAGGATAACAAAGACGTACATCATATTACATCTTAATTTCTTTCTAAAAATTGATAACGATTGTTATAAATTAGGACATGTAATCTTAGTTTCATTCGGAAAAGTAAAAACAATCGTTATTAATTAGGACATGTAATCATAGTTTCGAATATAAAATATTGCATAATTAAAACTTATATATATATATATATATATAAATTGATAAATATTTACTTATGTAATTATTATTTAGATTTTGATTAGTTAATAACTTAGTTTCTAAAAATATTTATTCAAGAGTTTGAGTATATTAATTTTATCATTTATTACTTGTGGATATCTTAAATAATAATTCAGTCAATTATATTTTACAATAAATTCAAAATAAATAAAAATAAAATATAGTATATTGTACCAAATATCTAAATTAAACCAAATATCTAAATATGGTTAACTTTTTTTAAAAAAAAAAAATATTGAGGAGGAGTTATAACGTTATTTATCAATTCATAATTAAAGGCAATGATTAAATAGTGATCCACACGTATTTAGTTGAATAAATTTTACAACATACAATAATATAAAATCTAATTATTATTTTTATTTAAAACCAAACCAATACTATTAAGAAATATTAATGTTAGATATAGATGTAAAAACTAATACAAGAATCTAGTTAAAATATTTTCATGCATCTTGCATTATAATTAAACAACGTCAAATTGCAGCATATAAAATCTCTGTCTATTTCTATGTATTTAGCTTTAGTCAGAAAATATATATTTTTATATTACATACATAAAATTTACATGCATATAAATGTCATATTTGTGATCAAAATCGCAATTAACAGCTACCTAATTGTCTAAGTGCGATAATCCTTGATTGAGACAGCTCAAGAGACGTTGGCCACTAAAACAATATTTAGAATTTATTATCTAATTGAATTATTTGTCCATAAATTTGCAGTCGAATTTATTTTGTATTAAATTGTCAAGTTGGTGATCATATTAATTCTATTTTGTATTAAAAACATTACTTTGAATAATAGAGAAAGAATCAGAAAATATAAGAACAATTATTTTTCATTATTTAGTTATTAGAGAAATGGAAAAGAAAAAGAAATAAGAGAAAATTTTAATACTATAATTTTTATTTATCAATAATAGAAGAAAGTAAAAAATCGGTGGTATGAAAACGATGATATGTAATATCACTCTTATATTTATTATGTTTTAAAATACAATTGACAGAAGAATAAAAGTGATGAAAAAAAATTTACATATATTTTCTATTTCCTAAATAGTTAGTGAATTATATTATTTATATTGTAAAATAACAATTAACTGTTACGCATTAATGGTGCTAATAAATATAGTCGGCCTCAATAATTAATTAACTACTGCTTGAAAAGTTGCTCATTTCTTCATTCTTCTACACCTTTTTCCCTTTGCTGACTTTGAAGTTTCTACCGCCGCCGCAGTAAATGGAGGCGCCGCTTCTTGAACGGAGCTCCGACGAGCTCAAACTCATCGGAGACGACGGAGATTACGTCTCTGTAAAAGGGCTAAAAGACTGGTGGAAAGTTTTCTGCATAGAAACAGTGAAGCTGTGGATAATAGGTGGGCCCATAGCCTTTCAGATCCTTTGCCAGTACGGAACAAACTCAGTCGCCACCATATTCGTCGGCCACATCGGAGATGTCGAACTCTCAGCTTTCTCCATTGCCGTCACTGTCATCGGAACTTTTGCTTTCGGCTTCCTGGTTCGTTTATCACTATTTTACTTTGATAATTTGTGCTTTGTTAGATAGTTTTTTTTTTGTGTGTAAATTTTCTGTTCTTTACATATTAGTTTTACTTCTGATCGTGATATATGTGGAGTGGGAGTTTCCGGCGCCGCCGTGGTGCGGCGGCGATGTTTAATGACTGGCGGTTGCCCTAAAAAGTTAAACTAGTACTGGTAGATATTTGTGATATTACTATTTAATACATATTTTGAAACACAGCACAAATAATAAGCATATTGATTATTGAGTGATTAGAGTAATGTTAATAAGCCAATAATCATTTGTCATAATTATGAGACTGTTTCTCTACTTTATATATAATTTTACAATGTGATAGTGTTAATTGATTATACTTGATTTGATATATTATCCATTTCATTCGAAAGAAAAAAGAGTGGTCATCTATAAAACACAAAATTTTCAAAAAAAATAAAATAAAATAATATTTTTGCAAGATATTTATTGGACACAACCGTCCTATAACATCTGGACAGCATGTCTAGTGCGTATGAAAATATAGTGCACTTTTTGTGTAAGAGATGAAAAGGTATGTGCTCAATTGAAAATAAAATAAAAATAGAATTCTTATTATAATTCTTAGCAAAAGAAACTAAACTTAGGCATTATTTATATGACACTGGATAATTATTTCACTTATTTCTAGTGATTAAGAACAACAAAACATTTGTTTTTATTTACGTTATGTATTAGATTAAAAATTTAGTTTATAATTATTTTTTTTTATTTTGCATTGTTTTTGAGTTGGTGTTGATTAGAAATTTATTTATTCCAGAAAAGTAAAACTCTACATGTAAAGTACAATCATTATGCAGTTTATTTGATGACAAATTATATTTAAATTGAAAGAAAAAGCCTAACTTAAATAAATAAACATATAAATGTATATATGTTTGAGAGCAGTGTGGAAACTGTGTTGTATTTAATATTTTTGAAAAACAGCATATTTTAGACTTAAATACGGAATGGTAACAAAATTGTGTAATTCAATATGTTTAGGGGCGTTGATATAAAAGTTTGAATAATGTATAAATTTATGGTTAGAATTGAGTGAGAGAAAAAAATTAAATGAAACTCTTTTTCTCCACTGTCTTAATCACGTGTTACATTTCTATATTGAATATGAAGTGTTTCGCAATTTATGTTACTGCATATATTGTCTGTAATCATATTTATTTATTTTTTGGTCAAAATCGAATCAATAATCAAATAAGTAGGTAGGAATTCAGTACAAAATTAAATTATGTAGCACCTTATAAGTAGCTGCACAAAAAAGCTAAAAAAATTCAATAGGTAGGACTATTGTTATTAAAGAAATTAAATAGGTGCATGGGGGACCATTTAAGATCGTTATTTATGTTATTATTTATTATTTCAGAAAATTTTCTGAGATCAACATTTCAGTCGTGAATCATGCTTGATAAATTAAGATAAAGTTGATTTTTTTTTTTGTAAAAAACAAATTTATTATGTGGTTATATTTTCTATAGTATTTTTTGGCGTGTACTATATGATATGTACAATTTAGAGATAAAAACGAGATGAATTAAGAGAATGAATCATGCAAGAAATGTTGTTTCCCAATAAATGAGCTATTGGGACTATTAATAGGGAGATATTATGTATTATTTAGATAGTGACAACTTAGTTAAGGGGATTTTGTCGTGTTTCTAGTGATAATGGTCCGAAGGATCTAGATTGTAGGGTTGGACTTTTCAAACAATGTGGATCGTTTCTTGTTTTTGGTGTTTATTTTTAAGGGTATTTGGTTTTATTTTAATTGTGGTTGAATTTTTACCAATAACCATCCAAATGCATTTTTTGGAGAATTTTTTTGAAAAATAATTTTTCAAAAATGAATATGCCAACCTATTACGAGTAGTAACCAGGAAATAGTTATTAAAAATAGAGGTGATTATTATGTGGCCCCAACAATTTGGTTTACAATCATTACTTCTTATATATGGACTATGGTGAATTTCACAATAAATCCCAAAAAAAAACAGTGATTCATGTGGGTAAAATCCTAAAAACCCACAATTTTATTGGCTGAAAACAGTGATCCTAAAAACACCTTATGGAAAAAAATATAGCCTAAAAACCCTTGTGTAATTTTAAAGTTGCACACTTTTCATTTCTTATTATTTACTTTAGTTCTTAATATACCCATGATACCCTTCATAGTACTTAATCAAGTAAAATATTATATTTTTATTTATTTGACTTCCATATGAAGCAATAAGATAGTTTAGGGTTTTGAATATTCCTTCAAATTTTGGAAGAAAATAGCATATTAAAATGTATTTAATTCAAACTAATAGAAAGTGTATTCATATTTTTCTTTTTTTTATTGTAAAATCATGTTTGTCGCTTGAAGACGTAGAAAAAAAATAAAATGTTATTATTTTTGTGCAAACTAATAAAATCTTTATTATATTTACAATTTTCTAAAATTCTTAATTAATATTTTACAATTTTGTGAGAAATTTGATTTAATCTCTTCCTTTTTTATATGATTAGGGTTTGATAAATCAATAATCAAGCAATGAAGGGGCATGAAAGTAAATTACTTAGTAATTTTGTAGTCAATAATCACTCAAAATCGCATATGTGGCGAGTGTGCTTCACTAAATTAACAGAGGGGATTTCGTGCAACTAAAATATTTCACAGGGGGTTTTTAGGCTATATTTATTTTATAGGTGATTTTTAGCCAATAAAATATTTCACAGGGCTTCTTTTTGCAGTTTTCCCTTTTTAATGCATTATATGAAGTCAAGTAACCTCCCAATAACAACCCAGAGGATAATGTATTGGGAACTAGTTTTCTTGGCATGGATATTGAGATGCTTATGGTTGGGGGTGGCAATCATGGGTTGATTGAGTCGGTTTGGGTTGGGTCTATTTAAGTAGGGTTCAAAGTGGATTGAGTCCAATTGGGTCCAATGACAGAACACATGCATTATTATTGGACCCAATAAGGACCCAAATATGAACCCAACAAGGACCAAAATTTAGAATATAAGATATTTCAAATAAGTTTAGAAAATCGGTGTTCTAACTTCTAAGTGCAAGGGGTTGAGATGGAACTATAGTTTTAAAATATTAGGACCCAAATTAGGCCCAATTTAAAACCCAGTTGTGCTAAAATATTATTAAAAATCAACTCAATTGGAATTCTAATTTTGAAATATTAGGACCCAACCTATTGAAAACTTAGTTAGGTTTGGGTCCAAATATATGTTTGGACCCAAATTGCCACCCCTACTTATGGTACTAGTAATAATTCATAAACAGTTCAGATATAATCACAATCATCTGCATTATCAATATATCTCAATCATGTCTAAACTTGTATGTGATATTGTCTTGCAACAAAATGTTTTACGAATTTCGCACATTTTGTGTAGCTCGGAATGGGAAGCGCCCTCGAGACACTATGTGGCCAAGCATTTGGCGCGGGCCAAGTTCACATGCTCGGTGTTTACATGCAACGATCAATGATCATTCTATTCGCCTCTTGCATTCTCATGTTGCCAATCTACATATTTGCCACCCCGATTCTCAAATTTGTCGGTCAACCCGATGAAATAGCCAAACCCGCAGGATTATTTACCATTCTCATCATCCCTCACTTGTTTTCCCTCTCCATTGCCTTTCCAACACAAAAGTTCCTCCAATCACAAAGCAAAGTCGTCGTGCTTGCATGGATAGCGGCTTTTGCATTAGTTTTACAGATCTTTTGGTGTTGGCTGTTTATAAATGTGTTAGATTATGGTGCAATTGGTGCAGCTATAGCTATGGATCTTACAAGTTGGTTTAACTGTATTGCACAATTTGTTTACGTTGTTGGTTGGTGTAAGGACGGTTGGAAAGGGTTCTCGTGGGCTGCGTTTCAAGAGATTTGGGCTTTCGTAAGGCTATCACTTGCATCTGCTGTGATGTTGTGCTTAGAACTTTGGTATACAATGATTGTCGTTGTTCTTGCTGGTGATCTTAAAAACGCGGTTACTGCAGTTGGCTCTCTTTCGATTTGGTGAGCTTTTTATAAGTTTTTGATGACCTTATCATAACTTCGATTTCGTTACTTTTCTTGGAATTTTCGACGTTTTTGTAACATATGATTATGTGTTTTTTTTGTCAGCATGAATATTAACAGTTGGGAATTCATGGTGTTTATTGGAATCAATGCTGCTATAAGGTGAAAAAACCCGCGATGCTCATCGATAACTTCATTTAATTCTCAATAATATTAAAATTATATTATGTAGACACCCATGCATGAGACTACAATCATAAAAAAACATTGAGAAATTATCATAAATTACGCCTAAATTAAAGCGTATCGTATTTTCACGTGGTTTCAGTGTTCGGGTCTCAAACGAGCTTGGCCTAGGGCGTCCGAGAGCAGCCAAATATTCTGTCTATGTGACGCTTTTCCAGTCTCTCCTGATTGGGATTTTTTGCATGATTTTCATCCTCATCGCTAGGAACTATGTTGCTATTCTTTTTACTAATAGCGTAGATATGCAACGAGCGGTGGCTCACCTTTCGGGCCTTCTGGGGATTACAATGCTTCTTAATAGCATTCAGCCAGTGATATCAGGTACTTTATATTGATTTAAAAACTCAAGAATTCTAGTGAATTTTTATACTTATCATCTAGATCCCAATAACCAATATCTTTAGGAGTTAACCTCAATAGAGTTTGTCAGACAACTGAATCTTGTGGCCTCACCGGTTTGATTCTTCTTAAAGTAATACCTATTGGCCTCCTTTATTGGTCTCTTCTACTGTGAATCTGTCAGCTATGAGCAACCTAGGCTGGTTGAACTCTCTTCTATGGTTTGTATGCTATTACACAAGAGCGAAGTTTACCCAGTGTGCACTCTAACCAATATCTTTACTTGGCGGAGAATCTTGCAGGTGTTGCAATAGGTGGTAGTTGGCAAGCGCTCGTAGCGTACATCAACTTGGCTTGTTATTACATCTTCGGTCTGCCTTTAGGATACGTTCTTGGTTACGTGGCGAATCTTGGAGTCGTGGTAAATACTTTTGATCTTCGAGTTCTATCATTCTATGTTATATATTATGTATATGTTAGGACCAAAGAAGGGTTTTTAGGAATAAAATCACACATAGAAAACTTAGATTAAAAAGTAATCAAATGGTATTATTTTTTTATACAGGGAATATGGGGAGGCATGATTGCTGGAATAGGTTTACAGACATTGCTACTCATTGTGGTGCTTTACAGAATCAATTGGACCAAAGAAGTTGAGCAAACGTCGGAAAGAATGCGTAAGTGGGCTGGCCACGATGTTGCCAACGAGTCGATTAAGAATGGAATAGCTTAAGTATTTGAGGAATCTAACGTTTTTGGACGTATTAATTTGTTCAATAACTCGAATTTAAGACTAATGAATATTTTCGGGGAACACGATAAAGTTATTCAACTCCTCGTCCTCCACAAAAACATTTTTGTTCTAATGAACTTTTTTTTTTTATTTCAAAAATTGATATTAAATAACTCATTTGATGCTATATACATTTTCTACACTATTTTAAATCAAAATCAATTATTAAAAGATAAATCAACCAAAAAAATGCCGTAAACATTAAAATTCTATGCTAAAATTATGAATAAATACTTAATTATAATTAAAAATAATTAGCTTAAACATGAAATAAAATTTGTAATTATAATAAGATATACAAATATAATAAAGCTCTATAATTAATTATACAAAATAGTCTAATATAATATAAAAAATTCAATTGGTAAAGTAGCAGAACATTTGGTACTAACATGCAAATTAACCTAACTCATATAGTCAAAGTGTTTGTTTAGTTATATCTCTTTTAAAGTCCAGGACAAAAAGACATACATCATATTACATCTTAGTTTCTTTCTCATTGTTATTATTAGGACATGTAATCTTAGTTTCATTCAAAAAGTAATAACTATCGTTATTAATTAATTAGGACATGTAATATTAATTTTGAATATAAAATATTGTAAAACTAAAACTTAGCTATATACATTTAAATTGATACATATTTACTTATTTAATTATTATTTAGATTTTGAGTAGTTAATAATTTAATTCTAAATTATTCAAGATTTGAGTATATAAATATATTGTCCTTTATTACATGTAAATATCTTAAATAATTATTCAACCAATTATAATATTACAATGAATTTAAAAAAAAATTGTATAATGTACCTAAAATATAAAAATAACTATGTCACTAGAGTTATTAGAAAAATATTATTTAAAATATGGTCAAAGTTTTATCTAAAAAAAGTATTGAGAAGAAGCTAACGTTATTTATCAATTCATAATTGAATTGTTTGTCCATAAATTTGCAGTCGCATTTATTTTGTATTAAATTATGAATTGTTGGATGATTATAATCTTTATTTTCTATTATGTGTAATTTTTATACACACTTATACAAACAAAAAACATTACTTTTACACCATTATTACACTTTGTTTGGTTTAAAAAAAATAATAGAGAAAGAATAAGAAAATATAAGAAAAATAATTTTTTATTATTTAGTTATTAGAGAAAATGTAAAGAAAAAGGAAATAAGAGAAAAATCTAATACTATAATTTTGAATAATAAAGTGATGGAAAAAAAAAAGAAAACAATTTCCTTATATTTTCTTTTTGCATTAGTGAACTATATTTATTATATTTTAAAATACATTTGACTGAAGAATAAAAGTGATGGAAAAAAAAAAACCAATCTCTTTATATTTTCTATTTCCTAAATAGTTTGTGAATTATATTTTTTTATTTTGTAAAAGACAATTATATAGTGTTAAATAAAGCATTAGTTGGTTAGTTAAAAGTTGTCATTTCCAGAATAGCACTTTTATGTTTCGTATGGTTAGTATCCAGCTGTCATAGTTAGTTAGATTTCCTTTCTATAAATACCCGATTGTAACTAACTTTCAATTCAATGAAAACCAGTCTACATTGTATCATATAGAATCAATATTGAAAAGTTGCTCATTCTTCTTCATTTCTTGTACCATTTGCTGACGTTGAAGTTTCTACCACCGCCGCCGGCGCGCTTCTTGAACGGAGCTCCGACGAGTTCAAAATGATCGGAGACGACGGAGATTACGTCTCTGTAAAAGGGCTAAAAGAATGGTGGCAAGTTTTCTGCATAGAATCAGTGAAGCTGTGGATAATAGGTCGCCACCATTTTCGTCGGCCACATCGGAGATGTCGAGCTCTCAGCTTTCTCCATTGCTGTCACTGTTATCGGAACTTTTGCTTTCGGCTTCCTGGTTCGTTGATCATCACTTTACTTTGATTTGTGCTTTTTTAGATAGTTTTTTTTTTTTTGTGTGTGTTAATTTTATGTTCTTTACATATTAATTTGAAGTATAATCGTGATATATGTGGAGTGTGAGTTGCCGGCGCCACCGTGGTGTGGCGGCGATGTTTAATGTTGCCCTAAAATGTTAAACCAATACTGGTAGATATTTGTAATATTACTCTCTAATATTTTTTGAAACACACCACAAATAATCAATTGTCATATGGCTTAGACATATGTCATGATATTAATTTGATCTTAAATTATTTTTCTGCTTATATAATAATTTATTGACTTTATAATGTAGTACTGTTAATTATTCTAATTGATTTAATATGATATATATATAATATTATAATCGTCTCATTCAAAAAGAAAAAAAAATTGTGGTTATCTATAAAGTTCCAAATCCGCCAAAAAAAAAATAACGTTTTTGCATGAATATCAATCGGACACGACCCTCCTAAAATATTGTGTTCATTATGAAAAATTCGTGTTAAATAAAATTTGAATGGGACAAAATGGGGACAAAATTGTGTACTTCAATATGTTTAGGGGCATTGATATAATTATAGGGGTGTACGCGGTCGATTCGGGCGGTTTTGATGGAAAAAATCAACCCGACCCAATATGAGCGGGTAGACAAAATAGCAACCAAAAGTTACATATTTATTTTTCCAAACCGAGCGGTTCGGTTCGGTCGGGTTAATAAATTTAGCGGGCAAGTTGGCGGTTTTAGCTCTCTTTTTTTCATTTTTTGTTATTGTTAACTTGTTAGTAATACACTAATAAAATATATTAGTTTTTGTACATTTAATGAAAAAAATTGAGTTGGTAGGATGTAAAAAATCAAGTGGTGTTATAAATAAAAATCACATGATCATAATTTATAATGGGTGAAAACTCTAAATTTATTAAAAATAAAATATCATAAAATTTAAATCATAAATATATAAAACATATTTCGTTAGTTATGAAAATAAAACTTGGTTCAAATAAAATAAATAAGTGTTCAAATAAGGTTTATATTTTTCCAAATAAAAGTAAAGTGTGTTAGATATATATAAATATGAATAAAATCATTATTGTTAGAGAGTATATATCTATATATAAATTTTTAAAGCTTGTTATTAACCTCTATAATATACATTTGTGTGTATTTTATATAATTAGCGGTCGGGTTGCGATTTAGGCGGGTTACAAATGTTAAACCCACCACCCGACCGTAAAGTGGCGGGTGACAAAAATATCAACCCGCCACTATTATTTAAAAGTTTAAAATCGACGGTTTGCGGGCGGATCAGTTCGGTTTGAGTGGTTCGGGCGGGTTGAGCGGGTTTATGTACACCCCTAGATATAAACATGTGAATCATGTATAAATTTATGGTTAGAATTGAGTGAGAAAAAAAATTGATTTACATGAAACTCTTTTTCTCCTGGGTCTTAATCACGTATACATTTCTACATTGGATATAAGTGTTTCACAATTTATATTAGTGCATATTTTGTCTGTAATGATATTTATTTTGTGGGGTCAAATGAATCAATAATCAAATAAGTAGGTAGGAATTCAATGAAAAATTAGTTATACTTCAAAAACCCAATTTAAAAGTTAAAACAAGGAGGTTGATAATACTTTTCTAGTAGATTTTTTTTTTCTCGTAACTTTGTGTTTTTTAGGACTTATTTTTAGTTTTTGGATTACAAAAAAAAAAAAAAAAAATGGACACTTCAAGCCAGATTCTAAAAAAAAATACCATATTTTTTTAATTATACTTTAAGTTTTTTTTTTATTTAAATAATTACCCATCACTTCAATTGTTGCACACTTATTTCTTCATTAGTTACACTAAATCCAGCATCCAACTCATTCTATTTATTACATTGACATATATTATATAATAAAATTCGTATTAAATATTACAAATATTTGAACTTTTGTAAATAATTATTATTATTATTATTATTATTATTATTATTATCAGTTTTTCACTATCATAAGTACCCTCATATTAATTCAGCCAATTTACATATTAAATTTAATTATAAATAAACTTGATATCACATTGAAGATTGAACTACTCCCAATTATTTTCTACACACATCCAAATAACTCAAAAAGTCAATATTTCCACATAATACAAATCTTTTAAAAAAAGGTTTAGAATCTTATATTAAAATGGTCATTGTGTGTGCTTCACGTAACCAATAACATTGGTAATATTTTTCTAGTAGGATTCTCATCCTCATAATTAAGATATTATACATGAAAATGACAATTTATTTTGTATTTTACATAATTGAGGTGTACGCAATTTACGTATATATTTTAAGTTTATGTTTAGACATAATACATTTAGTGTCCCTTTATCGACCGCAAGACGAAAGTAGATATTATTTGTGATTGATTATTCAATTAATTAAAATTCGAAGGAATCAACTTATTAAATAAACTTATTAAAAACTTGCGTAGTTGAGCAAACAAATATATTAATGCACAAGTGGGAGGCATGGAAATAAATCAAAATTATTGAAACCAACTAATTATTTATAAGTTCAAATTAAAAATATTCGATGATAAAAAAAAGATTGTCATATGAACGTCATATTATTGATAGCAACAATTACTTTTTTTATTCAAAATTTCACGTTATAAAGTGCAAATGAATGATTTTACATTGAGTAAGGGAAAAAATACATTAAAAATTGATACCAAGATAATTTTTGAACTTCTTTAGATTTCTTTTTTTTATTATCTTTTTAACATATTAAAGTATATATTAATTTGGAAGTACTGAAATATGTCTGGTATTCTATGTGTGTTAGATGCTTCAAATTTTATATCGGATACGCAATCAAAAAGTATAGGATACGATATCTAAAACTTTCTTTGTAATATGAATATTTGATACCTATCAAAACAGTAACCACTAGTATTATATTAAATACGAGTACGATATTGCACTATTTCATTTTTAAAATAAGCATGTATCATAGCTTAAACTTACTGCATGATTGATTACAGATTAATTAATTGTAGGAAAATATGGCAAAATTTTGAATTCTGATTTGATTATATAAAACTTGTTAAATGCTCATTAAATCAAATTCAATTTTGACTTATCGGATCTATTTGGGCAACATCGAGTTATTAGCTTCAAGAAGAAAATGAATCATCTAAAAAATGTTAGCCAATTTATTATTTCATATATATTTTTTTTCTTTTCCAACATTATAATTACTGCTCCTATTAAATAATCCTATAAAGTGTGAAAATAGTTGAAAACTTGTTAGTTCATAGTTAGTAAGAATGTTTGCATCTAAAACCTCCGATGATAAGAAAAGAAAAATGTGAATTAAAAGTTAGTAATTTTACATGTATAGTACGAATATATTGCTAATTAACTTTCTTCTTGAGTTGGAATTCATAATTGATTATGAATTGAAGGCAATTATTAGATAGCTATCCAGACGTATTTAGTTGAATAAATTTTACAATCTGCAATAATAATTATGTAACTACCATTTTTTAATTTAAAACCATACTAAACAATAATTTTAGGAAATAATAATGTAGATACGTAAAAACTAATACAACAATTTGGTTAAAATATTGAATTATTTAATACATCAATTGTACTATAACTGAACAACGTAAAATCGCAGCATATAAAATCTATCTATATATATAGCTTTAGTAAGAAAATAAATATTTCTATCTTACCTCTATCTATTTTATTATAAAAATATGTGTTTTTTTTTTAAATTTTGATCTACTTAGAGCATCTCCAACCCACGCCAATTTGGCGTGGGTTGGGTACATTTGGCGCTGGGTTGCTCTCCAACCCAGCGCGAGCAACCCAGCGCCAAATCTGACGCTAAATCAGCGCAAGCTACAGTGCTGCGCTTGAATTGGCGCAGCACTGTAGCGGCGCTATTTTATTTATTTATTTTTTTAATTCTTTAATTAATTTGCAGTTTGGTCCTTTTAGTTGTTATTTTATTTTAATGTGGTCCTTTTTAATTAATTTAACCCTTTTTAATTAATTTTAATGCAGTTTGGTCCTTTTTATTTTTATTCATTAATCAATTTAACCCTTATGAGTTTAATTAGTTACAATTATATCCTAATTATTATATTTTATTCAATTATACTTTAATTTAAGTTTATAGATAAATTATAAATACATATTTATAATCTAACTTATAAAAAATGCATATTGTATTATTAATTAGTTTTACTTGCTTTCAATTTAGCCTAAAATATAATGTAATTCAACATATACATAAACATATAAGTTATATTTAATTGAACTAGTACATAAACATATAAGTTATATTTAATTGAACTAGAATAAAATACAAATTTGCATAAACTAAAAGCATTAAAAATACATTACTTTGATTTGCATAATTAAAATATTAAAAAATATTTAATAATAATTTTATTTTTATTTTTGTGATTTTTATTAACAAAGTATATTTTTTTTGGTGAAAATGTACAATACGTAAAAGTTTTGGGTTTTATTTGTGATAGATTATAATATTATAAAAAAGATGGAAAAAATGGAATATTCTGTAAGATTCCTTTTTGGTGCAGTGAATAGTGTTCTGGGTTGGAGAGGATTTACTCTAGATGCGCCAAATTGGTGCAATTTTTGCACCAAATTAGAGTTTTGGGTTGGAGATGGCCTTAATATATCACTATGTATTACACTATTTGATGGCAAAAGAGTAAAATTATAAATAATAAAAATAAGCTGTATATATCTACACTAATAAGATATATATATATATATATATATATATATATATATATATATATATATATATATATATATATATATATATATATGTGATTATATTACTACTCTGTGATGCGTAATTCACCTTTTTAATGGCAAAAGAGTAATATAAGTAATAAAAATAAGTTGTACATATTTACAAAATAAGATGCACAATTACATTAAAACTCTATGATAAAATAATAAATAAATACTTATATCATAATTAAAAGCAATTAGCTTAAACTTGAAAATAAAATTTATAAATAATTTGTAATATTAAGATATAAAAAATATTAAAACTCTACTATTAAATTATACAAAAATAGTCTAATATAATATAAAAATTTAATTGGTAAGTGTAGCAGAATATTTGGTAGTAACAAGCAAATTAACCTAACTCATATACATCAAAATGTTTGTTTAATTATATCTCGTTTAAAGTCCAGTACAACAAACACATACATCTTATTACATCTTAGTTTATTTCTAAAAATTGGTAACAATTGTTATTAATTAGGACATGTAACTTAGTTTCATTCAAAAAGTAATAACTATCGTTTTTAATTAGAACATGTAATCTTAGTTTTGATATAAAATATTGCAGAACTAAAACTTAGCTATCTATCCAAATCTATAAAAACTTACTATATAACTATTATTTAGATATTGAACAAGTTAGTAAATTAGTTTTTAAAAATAGTTATTCAAGAGTTTGAGTATGTTAATATTTCACCATTTATTACTTGTAGATATCTTAAATAATCATTCAAAATATATTTATATTTATTATGTTTTAAAATACAATTGACTGAAGATTAAAAGTGATGAAAAAAAAAATCTCCTTATATTTTTATATTTCCTAAATAGTTAGTGAATTATATTTTTATATTGTAATACAATTATATACGATCATAACGTGTTACACGTTAATGGAGCTAATAAATAATTAACGTGTTACATGTTACTGGTGCTAATAATTAAGTAATAAATATAGTATCACTAAATAATTATCTACTGCTTTAAAAGTTGCTCACTTCTTCATTTCTTGTACACCTTTTTCCATTTGCTGACGTTGAAGTTTCTACCACCGCCGCCGGCTCAGTAAATGGAGGCGCCGCTTCTTGAACGGAGCTCCGACGAGATCAAACTGATCGGAGATGACGGAGATTACGTCTCTGTAAAAGGGCTAAAAGACTGGTGGAAAGTTTTCTGCATAGAATCATTGAAGCTGTGGATAATAGGTGGGCCCATAGCCTTTCAGATCATTTGCCAGTACGGAACAAACTCTGTGGCCACCATTTTCGTCGGCCACGTCGGAGATGTCGAACTCTCAGCTTTCTCCATTGCTGTCACTGTTGTCGGAACCTTTTCCTTCGGCTTCCTGGTTCGTTGATCATCACTTCACTTTGATTTGTGCTTTTTTTCGATAGTTTTTTTGTGTGTTAATTTTCTGTTCTTTGCATATTAATTTTAAGTATGATCGTGATATATGTGGAGTGTGAGTTGCCGGCGCCACCGCGACGGTGTGGCGGCGATGTTTAATGAGGTTACTTTACTTTGATTTGTGTTTTTTTAGATAGTTTTTTGTTGGGTTAATTTTCTGTTCTTTATATATATTAGTTTTACTTGTGATCGTGATATATGTGGAGTGGGAGTTTCCGGCGCCGCCGTGGTGTGGCGGCGATGTTTAATGAGTGGTGGTTGCCCTAAAAAGTTAAACTAGTACTGCGAGATATTTGTAATATGTATTACTGTTTAAATACTTTTTGAAACACAGCACAAATAATCAATTGTCATATGGTTTAGAAATGTCATGATATTAATTTGATCTAGATTATTTTTCTACTTATATAATAATTTATTGATTTTATAATGTACGTAATAGTGTTAATTATTATAATTGGTTTAATACGTTACGTAATAATATAATAGTCTCATCCCCCCCTCCCAAAAAAAAAAGACCGTGGTTATCTATAAAGCTCAAAATCCGTCAAAAATAAATAAATAATATTTTTGCATGATATTTAATTTAAATGGAACTTTTTTTCTCCAAGGTCTTTATCACGTATACATTTCTATATTGAATATCTTCTGTTTCACAATTTATATTACTGCATATTTAATTTGTCTGTGATCCTATTAATTTTATGTGGTCAAATCAAATTAATAATCACATAGGTAGGTAGCAATTCAATAAAAAAAAATGAAAGTATGTCGGACCTTAGTAGCTGCACAAGAAAAGCTAAGAAAATTAAATAGGTAGGACTATTGTTATTAAAGAAATTAAATAAGTGCATGGGATCATTTATTTATGTTATTATTTATTGTTTCAGAAGATTTTCTGATATCAACATTTCAGTCGTAAATCATGCTTGATAAAAAGATAAAGTTGATTTTTTATTTTTTTTTGTAAAATACAAATTTGTTAGGTGGCTATATTTTTTTTATAGTAGTTTTTGGCATCTACTATATGTACAATTTAGAGATAAGAACGAAATAAATTAATAGAACGAATCATGCAAGAAATTAAATGCATAGCTATTGAGGCTATTATTAGAGATAATGGACATGGGTTACAATGCATATCAATTCTGTACAATTTATGATTATTATTTAGATTGTGACAACTTAGTTAAGGGGATTTTGTCGTGTTTCTAGTGATAATGGTCCGAAGGATCTAGGTCGTAGGGTTGGATCGTCAACCCGACCCAGCCTTTTCAAACAATGTGGATTATTTGTTGTTTTTGGTATTTATTATTTCATTTTTAAAGGTATTTTGGGTCTTATTTTTAATTATAGTTGAATTTTGAGCAATCACCGTCCAAATTCATTTTTCCGGAGAATTGTTTTTGAAAAAAGTAATTTTTCAAAAATAAATATGTAAACCAATTACGACTAGTAACCAGGAAATAGTTATTAAAAATAAAGAGTGATTCTCATCTGACCCAACACTTTGGCTTTCGAGACGATTATGACTACTTGTGTATGGTGGATGCATTATTAGAATTCATAGTATGTATTAAATATAAGAAAACATATATATAAATGTATATATATATAGGTGAAACAAGGGCCCAAAGTTTACAAGGTACTCTAATATATTCTACACCTATCAGTCTATCGTAAATCTCATTATATAACAAAAAATAATGATTGTTTCTCAAGTAACCTCCTAGTAATAATAATCCAAGAATAATGTATTGAGAACTCGTTTTCTTCAAACTAAAATTTGGCATTGAGATTGATACGCTCATGGGTTACTAATAACAATTCATAGAGAATTTCGATATAATCATATAATCATTTGAATAAATATTTTACGAAATATAATACTAGTAATAATTCATAAACAATTCAGATATAATCACAATCATCTGCATTATAAATATATATATCTCAATCATGTCTTAACTCTTATGTGGTATTGTCTTGCAACAAAATGTTTTATGAATTATGCACATTTTGTGTAGCTCGGAATGGGAAGCGCCCTCGAGACACTATGTGGCCAAGCGTTTGGTGCGGGCCAAGTTCACATGCTCGGTGTTTACATGCAACGATCAATGATCATTCTATTCGCCTCTTGCGTTCTAATGTTGCCAATCTACATATTTGCCACCCCGATTCTCAAATTTATCGGTCAACCCGATGAAATAGCCAAACCCGCAGGATTATTTACCATTCTCATCATCCCTAACTTGTTTTCCCTCTCTATTGCATTTCCAACCCAAAAGTTCCTCCAATCACAAAGCAAAGTCGTCGTGCTTGCATGGATAGCGGCTTTTGCCTTGGTTTTGCAGATCTTTTGGTGTTGGCTTTTTGTGAATGTGTTAGGCTATGGTGCAACTGGTGCAGCTTTAGCTATGGATCTTACAAGTTGGTTTAACTCGATTGCACAATTTGCTTACGTTGTTGGTTGGTGTAAGGACAGTTGGAAAGGGTTCTCGTGGTCTGCGTTTCACGAGATTTGGGCTTTCGTAAGGCTATCACTGGCATCTGCTGTGATGCTATGCCTCGAGCTTTGGTATATAATGATTGTCGTTGTTCTTGCTGGTGATCTTAAAAATGCGGTTACTGCAGTTGGCTCTCTTTCGATTTGGTAAGCTTTTTATAAGTTTTTGATAACCTTATGGTAGTTTCGATTTGATTACTTTTTCGGTATTTTCGACGTTTTTGTGACAGATGATTATGTGTTTTTTGTCAGCATGAATATTAATAATTGGGAGTTCATGCTATTTATCGGAATCAATGCTGCTATAAGGTGAACAAACCCGAGATACTCATCGATAAACTTCATTTATATCATGTAGACACTCATGCATGAGACTACAATCATAAAAACACACGACAAGATTTATGAAATTATCATAAATTATGCCCTAAAAAGCGTATCATATATATTTTTACGTGGTTTCAGTGTTCGGGTCTCAAACGAGCTTGGCCTAGGACGTCCGAGAGCAGCCAAATATTCTGTCTATGTGACGCTCTTCCAATCTCTCCTGATCGGGATTTTTAGTATGATTTTCATCCTCGTCGCTAGGAACTATCTTGGTATTCTTTTTACTAATAGCGCTGATATGCGACGAGCGGTGGCTCACCTTTCGGGCCTTCTTGGGATCACAATGCTTCTTAATAGCATTCAGCCAGTGATATCAGGTACTTTATATTGATTCAAAAACTGAAAAACTGTAATGATTTTAAACTTATCATCTAGATCCCGATAACCAATATCTTTAGGAGGCATGCAACTCCAGTAGATTTGGTCGGGCAAATCAATTGTTGGTCACAGTTATATTCCCCTTGAAGAAGTATCTATTGGCCCCCTTCTCTACTTGTGAGTCTGTCAGTTATGGGCCATCTAGGCTGGTTGAACTCTTTGTGTGGTTGGCAGGTTATTATATAATAACAAAATTTACCCAGTGCGCAACCTAAATATAGCGGTTGCGGATTTCTATCGTTATCCAAAAAAATAACCAATATCTCTTTACTTGTCCGAGAATCTTGCAGGTGTCGCGATAGGTGGTGGTTGGCAAGCCCTCGTGGCGTACATCAACTTGGGCTGTTATTACATCTTTGGTCTGCCTTTAGGCTACGTTCTTGGTTACGTGGCGAATCTTGGAGTCGTGGTAAATACTTTTGATCTCCGAGTTCTATCATTCTATGTTATATTAGAAATATAATAGAAATCTTAGATTAAAAGTACGTAAACAAATGGTACCTTTTTACAGGTGATTAATATTTATTAAGGTATTTTCCAAAAAAATATTATCTTATTATCTTATCGAATTTGATCATTTTTTACAAAGACCCAAATTGGGACCGAAAGATTTTATTATTTTAGAGAGTTTATTAATTTATAGAGTATTAGAGGTTTTACTGTATTATGTATATGTTAGAATTTTTACATTAAAAGTAAAAACTTGGTATTTTTACAGGGAATATGGGGAGGCATGATTGCTGGAATAGGTTTGCAGACATTGCTACTCATTGTGGTGCTTTATAGAACCAATTGGAGCAAAGAAGTTGAGCAAACGTCGGAAAGAATGCATAAGTGGGCTGGCCACGACGTTGCCAACCAGAGACCGACGCCTATTAAGAATGGACTACCTTAAATATTTGAGCAATCTTTAGTTTTTTTTCGAAGTTTTAGTTTGTTCAATAACTTGAATTTAAGACTATGAATATTTTCGTATTTTAAATCAAAATCGATAATTAAAAGATAGTTAAAATATTGAATTAGTTCATGCATCTTATTACTATTATTAAACAACGTCAAATTGCAGCATATAAAATCTCTCTGTCTATTTCTATGTATATAGCTTTAGTCAGAAAATAATTATTTTTATCTTACATACATAAAATATATATATGTATATAAATGTCATATTTGTGATGAAAATCGCCTTTAACAGCTAGCTAATTGTCTAAATGCGATAATCCTTGATTGAGACAGCTCAAGAAACGTTAGCCACTAAAAAAATATTTAGAATTTATTATCCAACTGAATTGTTTGTGCATAATTTTGCAGTCGCATTTATTTTGTATTAAATTATCAAGATGGATGATTTTGATGTTTATTATCTGTATAACATAGACACAATTAACATTACTTTTAGACCATTATTACACTATGTTTGGTTCAAAAAAATGATAGAGAAAGAATCAGATATGTAAGAAAAAATATTTTACATTATTTAGTGATTAGAGAAAATGAAAAGAAAAAAGAAATAATAGAAAAATCTAATATTACTGATTTCCTTGTATTTTCTTTTTCTATACATCGGCTGAATTCTATTTATTATGTTAAAAAATACAATTGCTTGAAGAATAAAGTGATGGAAAAAAAAAACAATTTCCTTATATTTTCTTTTTCTAAATAAAGGTTAGTGAATTATATTTATTACATTCTTAAATATTTATTATATTTATTACGATCAAACCATGAACGTGTTCGAATTTTCAACCTAGGAAAATGCTGCCCACATAGAAATAAATAAATAGTAGCCCTAAATAATCAACTACTGCTTCAAAAGTTGATCATTTCTTGTACACCTTTTTCCTATTTCTACCACCGCCAACGGCGCAGTAAATGGAGTCGCCGCTTCTTGAACGGAGCTCCGACGAGCTCAAACTGATCGGAGACGACGGAGATTACGTCTCTGCAAAAGGGCTAAAAGACTGGTGGAAAATTTTCTGCATAGAATCAGTAAAGCTGTGGATAATAGGTGGGCCCATAGCCTTTCAGATCGTTTGCCAGTACGGAACAAACACTGTGTCCACCATATTCGTCGGTCACATCGGAGATGTCGAACTCTCAGCTTTCTCCATTGCTGTCACTGTTGTCTCAACCTTTGCTTTCGGCTTTCTGGTTCGTCGTTGATCACTATTTTACTTTGATTTGTGCTTTGTTAGATTGTTTTTTGTGTGTTAATTTTCTGTTATTTACGTATTAGTTTTACTTGTGATCGTGTGGTATATGTGGAGTGGGATTTTCCGGCGCCGCCGTGGTGTGGTGGCGATGTTTAATGAGTGGCGGTTGCCCTAAAAAGTTAAACCAGTACTGTGAGATATTTGCAATATTACTGTGTAATATTTTTTGAAACACAGCACAAATATAAGCATAATGAGTGATTAGAGTGCTGTAAATAAGCTAATAATCAAATGTAATATTATCAGACTCAGTGGAGCCAGAAATTAAAAGTGGGTGAGATGAAAGTACTATAGACGTGGATCGATTTATTTTGGGTGGGGCGACAATGTTAAAAATTTTAAAATATACATATGTTCTAAAAAATTTGGGTGAGGCGGCCGCCCCCGCCCGCCCCACCCTGTCTCCGCCACTGATCAGAATTATGCATTATGGCTTAGAGATGTCATGATATTAATTTGATCTGGATTTTTTCTCTACTTATACAATATTTTAATTTATTGACTTTATAATGTAATAGTTTTAATTGATTATATACCTTAATAGTTTCATTCCAAAGAAAAAAAGAGTATGGTCATCTATAAAGCACAAATTCCTAAAAGAATAATGTTTTTGCATGACAGCGTGTCTAATACGTATGAAAATCGGTGTACCATTTGTGTGATAGATAAAAAGGTATGTGTTCAATTGAAAATAGAGAAAATAGAATTCTCATTAATTATAAGTCTTAGTATAAGACACTGCATTTATGCATTATTTATATGACACTTCATAATTATTTTACTTATTTCCAGAACAACTAAAATATTTATTTTTGCATTTGTTTTTGAGTTGGAGTTGATTAGAAATTTATTTTTCCTAGAAATGTAAAACTTTGCATGTGAAGTACAATCATTATATTTATAGAAAAAAGTACAATTATTATGTTTTATCAACAAAAAAAAGTACAATCATTATGCAGTTTATTTGATGACAAATTATATTTAAATTGAAAGAAAAAGCCTAACTTAAAATGTTATAGTTTAAAAAATATACATATATATATGTATATATGTATAAATTTATGGTTAGAATTAAGTGAGATTTTTTATTTATTTAAATGAAACTCTTTTTCTCCACGGTCTTAAATACATTTATACATTCTATATTGAATATGAAGTGTTTCACAATTTATATTAGAGCATATATTGTCTGTAATCATATTAATTTTTTTGTGGCCGAAATCGAATCAATAATCAAGTAAGTAGGTAGGAATTCAATAAATAATTAAATTATGTAGGACCTTAGGATCTGCACAAAAAAGCTAAGAAATATAATTAGGTGGGACTATTGTTATTAAAAAAAATTTAAGTAGGTGCCTGGGACCATTTAAGATCGTTATTTATGTTATTATTTATTATTTCAGAATATTTTCTTAAATCAACATTTCAGTCGTGCATCATGCTTTGATAAAGATAAAGTTGATTTTTTTTTTTTCGTAAAAAACAAATGTTTTTTATAGTAGTTTTTTGGCGTCTACTATTATCCAAGACAAATGTTTTTAGATAAAAACGATGTGAATTAAGAGTGTGAATCATGCAAGAAATACATGTTTCTCGATGAACTAGCTATTTGAGATTATTTTTGGAGATATTATGTATTATTTAGATAGTGACAACTTAATCGAGAGGATTGTGCCGTGTTTCTAATGATAATGATCTGGATTAACCCGACCCGGCATTTTCTAGGTCGTAAGGTTGGGTTGACCCTACCCACCTTTTTCGAATAGTATGGATCCTTTGCTGTTTTTGGTATTTATTATTTTATTTTTAAGGGTATTTGGGTCTTTTTATAATTATGGTTGAATTTTGACCAATGACTATCCAAATGTATTCTTTTTATAAAAAAAAATAGTTTTTCAAATATGACTATGTCAATGAATTAGGACAAAGTGACATGAAATAATTATTAAAAATAAAGAGTGATTCTTATGTACCCCAAACACTTGGGGCTTTGTTTGTTTGTGTTTTTTAAATAAAATTTTGAAATTTTTTCGGGGATCGCGTAGTATGGAAATCTATGTGAAAATGATAGGTGTTTGTTTATATTTTTAAAAATAGGTTGAAAGTTGTAAAATATGTCAAATCAATAGTGATAAGTTGATGAATGATGTATAGAATAGTTGCGTTAGTTGTATATATAATGACTATGTGAATAAAAAATAAAGAAATATAGATTAAAAAATTGTAAAGTATGAAATATAAAGTGAATAATGATTGATTTGATTGGTAAATGTGTGAAAGGTTGCATATATATGATTCATAGTTAGTTATATAGGAGATGGGAAAGTAGAGTTGAAAAAAATAAGAATTTGGATGAGAATTTGGTGTGTGTAATAAGATTATTTTGTATTTCGTAATTTAAAAAGTTGAAAACTGATTTTAAAACATAAACAAACAAGGCCTTGGGCTTTCGAGACAATTATGACTACTTGTAAAATATGGATTATGTTAAAGTTATTAGAATCCAAAATATGTATTGAATATGAATTTTTGAGTATTCGATAAATCTAATACAATAAAAGAAAACGTATATATAAAAGTAAAATAACTAATAGATTCTACACCTATTAGTCTATCATAAATTCTAGAGATGCCCAACCGGTTCCGGTTGGGGTCGGAACCGGATTCGAACCGGGAACCACACGGTTCCGGTTCCCCGGTTTTCGATTTCCGGTTCCACGGTTTCGGGCCGGTTCTCTGTTCCGAACCGTTTTTTTATATTTTTTAAATTATGTATAAATTTATTTCGGCAATGTTTAAAATATAAACCGAATAAAGTAAAGACAAACATTAAAAATATTGAACAATAGACAAACAATTTTTATTATTAACAAATTTAAACAATATAAATTCGAATTCAATAAGTAATAAAATACAATCACATTCCAATTTCCATGATCCTAAATTCCTAATTACAATTTTTGTATTAAAATCTAACGGTCTAAAGATTGTGGCCGTTGATTTCAAACGGACACTTGATCTCGAACAACGATCGAATTTGAAAAATATCAAAAAATAATAATAATAAAAGAACCGGAGGAGCCGGTTTCGGTTCCATTTTGGGCACCTCTAGTAAATCCCATTACACAGCAAAAAATAATGATTGTTTCACGAGAAATCACAAAGTCAAGTAACCTCTTAATAATAATAATCCAACGATAATATATTGAGAACTCGTTTTATCAAACTAAAGTTCGATATTGATATGCTCATGGGCTACTACTAGTAATAATTCATAAACAGTCCAAATACAATCACAATCATCTGCATTATCAATATATCTCAAGCATGTCTTATGTGATATTATTGTCTTGCAACAAAATAATTTACGAAATTTGCACATTTTTTGTAGTACGGAATGGGAAGCGCCCTCGAGACACTATGTGGCCAAGCGTTTGGCGCGGGCCAAGTTCACATGCTCGGTGTTTACATGCAACGATCAATAATCATTCTATTCGCCTCTTGCGTTCTCATGTTGCCACTCTACATATATGCCACCCCGATTCTCCAATTTATCGGTCAACCCGATGAAATAGCCAAACCCGCAGGATTATTAAGCATTCTCATCATCCCTAACTTGTTTTCCCTCTCTATCGCATTTCCAACCCAAAAATTCCTCCAATCGCAAAGCAAAGTCGTCGTGCTTGCATGGATAGCGGCTTTTGCCTTGGTTTTACAGATCTTTTGGTGTTGGATGTTCATAAATGTGTTAGGTTATGGTGCAATTGGTGCAGCTATAGCTTTGGATCTTACAAGTTGGTTCATCTCGATTGCGCAATTTGTTTACGTTGTTGGTTGGTGTAAGGACGGTTGGAAAGGGTTCTCGTGGTCTGCGTTTCACGAGATTTGGGCTTTCGTAAGGCTATCACTTGCATCTGCTGTGATGATGTGCCTCGAGATTTGGTATACAACGATTATCATTGTTCTTGCTGGTAATCTTGAAAACGCGGTTACTGCAGTTGGTTCTCTTTCGATTTGGTGAGCTTCGATAAGTTTTTATTACATATTACGTTGACTTTTTCATTACTTTCTTGGTATTTTCGACGTTTTTGTGACATATGGTTATGTGTTTTTTGTCAGCATGAATATTGATAGTTGGGAACTTCTTGTGTTTATCGGAGTCAATGCTGCTATAAGGTGACCAAACCCGTGATACTCTTCGACAACTTCATTTGAATTCAATAATATTAACGTTATATTATATAGACACCCCATGCATGAGACCATAATCATAAAAAAAAACATCTAAATTTGAGAAATTATCATAAATTATCCCTAAAAAGTGTATCATATTTTCACGTGTTTTCAGTGTTCGGGTCTCAAACGAGCTTGGCCTAGGACATCCGAGAGCAGCCAAATATTCTGTCTACGTGACGCTTTTCCAGTCTCTCGTGATCGGGATTTTTTGTATGATTTTCATCCTCGTCGCTAGGAACTATCTTGCTATTCTTTTTACGAATAGCGCAGATATGCAACGAGCTGTGGCTCACCTTTCGCGCCTTCTGGGGATCACAATGCTTCTTAACAGCATTCAGCCAGTGATATCAGGTACTTTATATTGATTCAAAAATTGAAAAATTGTGGTGAATTTTTATACTTATCATCTAGATCACGATAACCAATATCTTTAATAGCAACCCTATTAGTTGGGTAGCTGAATCTTATGGCCTTGGTCTCGGGTTTGATTCCCCTTGAAGGAGTGTCTATTCGCCTTCTTCTATTATGAGTCTGTCAGTTATGGGCAACATAGGCTGGTTGAACTCTCTTGTATGGTTTACAAGCTATTACACAATAGCGAGGTTTACCCAATATGTACCCTAAAGTTAGTGGCTGTGGATTTCCCCCGTCATCTAAAAAAACATAACCAATATCTTTACCTGTCCGAGAATCTTGCAGGTGTCGCGATAGGTGGTGGTTGGCAAGCGCTCGTAGCGTACATCAACTTGGCTTGTTATTACATCTTTGGTCTGCCTTTAGGATACGTTCTTGGTTACGTGGCGAATCTTGGAGTCATGGTAAGTGCTTTTGATCTTCTAGTTCGATGTTATATATTATGTATATGTTAGAATCTTAGATTAAAAGTAAACAAATGGTATTATTTTGTTTTACAGGGAATATGGGGAGGCATGATTGCTGGAATAGGTTTGCAGACATTGTTACTTATGGTGGTGCTTTACAGAACCAATTGGACCAAAGAAGTTGAGCAGACGTCGGAAAGAATGCGTATATGGGCAGGCCACGACGTTGCCAACCAGAATATGAATAATGGAATAGCTTAAGTATTTGAGGCTGAATATTTTCGGGGAACACAATAAAGTTACTCATGAGCACGCCTAAAATTCCTCGTCCAAAAATAAAATAAAATTGTTCCAATGAACTTTTTTTATTTCAAAAATTGATATTAAATAACTCTTTTGATACTATAGATATTTTCTACGCTATTTTAAATCAAAACAAATAATCAAAAGATAAACCACCTCTTATTACTTCATAAGCACAAGAACGTATGGAAAAGTACCATAATTCATAATTATTCACCACAACTATCAAACAAAAAGCTATAATTCAAAAAGTGGTTACCAATTTTTGATGTAATATGCATGTGAAAAGATAATATTTAATATTTGAATATTAAAAAAAAATCATTCTTTGACGCTTGATGAAGACTTTTCCATTTGTCTACCTTTTAAATAGAGCGCAGAAAAATTCTTCTTAATAACATGGAGACAAAAGTTTCATCAAATTTCAAACAGATTACAGCAAAAAAGCTACTAATTTAAAGCCAAAGTTTTCTAGGCTGTAGCCTTTTGTTTCTTTGGCATTCGATAACCACCAACAACACAGGCGTGATCTCGTTCAAAGGGTTCAAGAGTGACCTGTTCGACCGGTTTGAACTGATCTGCTTGCAATTTCTTCACTTCTTGGGCAAATACAGCTTCAGCAGGTACCGTTGAGTCTATGCAATTTGCCTAAACAGTTGAAAAAAGTAGAGTAAAGATATGAACTTTAAGATAATCTTGTTGTGATTTGTAATACAGTAGTTAATTGGATGATTATCGATTGTTATCACGAGTAAAAACCTTAATTGAAATCACGAAATGGCCTCCAGCTTTCAAGAAGTACGAGGCGTTTAGAGCCAATATTCTCGCCTGCAAAATAAAACAGTAAATAATCCAAATATGAAAGCAAAAACAAAATGCAATCGAAATAATGCGCCCCCTCTTGGGTAAATATTTGTCTTACTACATCTCAAACACTACAAGTTGTAATAACAGGGTAAGATACATAGAAACCCGTGTTTCATATAGAAAACCACCGATGTTTGGGAAATTACTAGAGCGTCCCTACAAGTAAAGGCAAGTTATAATTTCACCCTCCATCGGTAATAACAAATTACTATTTCACCTGTATTTTTTAATTGTCAAGAATCCACAAGTGTCTGATAATTGCTCAAATAAGTTTTGATGAAATCAACTACAAAATGAGTGCGTAAAAGATAAAAAGACTTGGACCGACTAGCTATCCATAGTATTATACATATAAAAAAACAATCAAATAGTGCATCAGAACTCGGTTTTTGCATCATCCATGATGTCCTGAAGGGGAATCCGAGTAACTCATCATCTGCTTACTCACATGAAATGAGATAAAAAAGTCCAAAAACAAAAGGGAGAAAAAAGTATATGAATATGAATAATATAATTGAAACTATTAGAACAAATGGAAAAATAAAATGAAGATCAGTGTGTAACATCAAAATTTTAAGATATAATGTTTGTCATGTCTGTGTGTGTGTGTATATATATATATGTATATATGTATATACATTACATATATTGTGGTATACACAACCAACAAGCTATAAAAAGAAAGGCAACCTGGTCAGGCTGAGCAACATCAGAAAATATAACATCAACCATGCCTACAAGCATTCTGTATTTTGCAGGATGTCTTGCATCTTCAATAATTGGGATAACATTAGTCCTCTTCTTCGCCATATTCACCAAATCTCTCCCACTTCTGTGAGAAAATTCAACTGCATACACCACACCTTCCTGCCAGAAAGGAATATGAAATTGCATAAGTATTAAGCACATAATTTTATTACAGAATCTAATAGTGGTAGAGGAAGAATTGTTAATTACCGGGCCAACAAGGTCAGAAACGTGAGAAACAGTTGTTCCTGAAGCTGCTCCAAGGTAAAGGACACGTGCACCAGGTTTCTTAATCAAATTGTAAGCGACAAATTAGAAAGTGGGTGATGGAAAAAAGTTCATAAGTAGATCAAATTTCGACACTTGTGATTGCAAAAGAGCATAAACTTAGAGTAGGCTAGAATGATAACTCACAATCCATATATTATCAACTCCACCTAGGATAGCAGCAGCTAACTTAGAACGGAAAGGATTCCACACTCTGTACTCAACCTTCGTCCCATCTTCATTCTGAAAAAAATAAGAATAAGATGAATTTATCTTCCAAAACAAGAATAAACCCAAACCTTCAAAAGAATATCACATTTCTAGATAGTAATTTAACTTAATCAACATTAAGTTAAAACAAAATCAAGTATAACTAGTTACCAAGTGCATAAATACTGATTAATAGATTAACAAGCCAAGGGTAAAGAAGCTCAGTTTAGCTTTGTTAAGAACAGTTTTTTTCAGCTTCGAAATCAATTACATCACGAGTTAATATCTCTTAATACTAAACTTCACAGAGAACAAGTCTCCAAAAACACATAACAGACTACAAACAATAAACAACACCAAATATCATAAATTTCACATCTTTAATCGAAAAAAAGAATCCATTACTACATAATGCTAAAAATTCACATAACCCCTCTGAATTAACATATTAGAAAACAAGAACACAAACCAAAAAGATCACATCTTTAATCACAACAAAAAAGAATCAACAACACAACACCACAAAATAAAGAAGAAAACAAATGACACAAACCTGAACAGAAACCCTCTTCTCATTATAAACAGCTTCACCAGGGACCATATTTTTCGTGCAAAGAGCATCTTCTTTCCCCTTAGCAATGAAAACACCTTCATGCCTATGTGGCTCCACGACCACTTTACTACCACCCTTCATTCCTCCACCACCGCCTCTTCCGCCTCTGCCTCCACCTCTACCTCCGCCCCTGGCGCCGCCTCTCTTCATCGCACTACCGCCGCCCCTTCCTCCGAAACCTCCTCTGCCACCACCACCTCTGCCGCCGCCCCTTCCTCCAAACCCTCTTCCACCTCCATCTCCTCTTCCGCCTCTAAATCCACCGCCACCACGACCTGCAAACAAAATGAATAATATCGAATTAAGTTTTCGTACAAAAAAATCATACTTTCAGGAATTGGTGGAAAAATCATAGCTTAATCACCTCTAGTTGGGGCAACCATAGCTGCTGATTTATGCGAGAAAAGATTTTCTGAAACTGGGTGGCAATGTGAGCGGCGATTGGAAAATGAGGGGCGATTTTATAGAAGGGGGATAATGAGTGTGAGGGTTTAGGGACTAGGGTTTTAAGGAGTTCAAATATTTTCACATCAAGTCCCTGGAGTTTAATTAATTTCACATTTTAGTCTATGAACATATACCCTTGATTAGTAATTAACATTTACTAATTTATGTTATAAATATAAATATAGGTCGTATTGTTTAGTATTTAAATTCCCATATATATAAATCATGTAGATAAATCTTTTAAATATAAAAATAACTTGGTTTATATATGTATTAAATGTGTATGTAAAATATATTTTTAGTATAGATAATATAGTGTATCAATAATGAGGTTCTAAGAATAGATGAGAGAAAGATGATGTTATATATGGTTTTAAAATAATGATTGGAATTTTTTGAGAATGTAAATTTGATAATGAAAATAAAACATTTTCAATTGAAAACAAAGTAAAACAAGTATTTTTATTTGAAGTGAGAATGAAAATGATTAAAAAAAAGGACTTTTGTAGAGCCTAAATCCTCTTGTTAAGAATTAGTCACAAATTGCCAAAGCCCAACTTCCAAACCCAATTCGTTTTTGTTAGTAAACTTGAAAGGGTATAAATCTTGAAATGGGCTACTTGCCCAAAGAGTTATCGGCCCAATCATGTATAGGCCGTTTGAGGCCCTTTTATCTAAATCTATCCAAGGCCCAAAATCTATCAAATCACAAAATATGAAACTAAACAAACAAGGCCTTAACTATTCCGTGTAATAGCCGCGTATTACAAAGTTTAAGCTAAGAATATTCTCTGTGTCATGGGATAGGCCTTGCTTCTGGAATTGACTTTTTTACTATTTCCACACCAGCCCATGCCTCCCCCATAAAGCCCCATTTGGATATAACCAAAAAATAAAATTTAGAATAATCTTCTTCACTAAGAAACCAATCATCCCCAATTAATACTCCCTAATCCTTACTTGTCATCCCCAAGACAGTCTATATGGGCCCTATTCTTTGTATTTTTACCAATATACCCTTATTCTTTTTTTGCCCTTTTAAGAGATTTTGAATTTATATAATTTGTTCTCAATTATTGTAGTATTTGATTACATATACTCTACCTATTGTAATCCCTCTATTTTTTTCTATCATTATTCAAAAAACCAAATGTTTAAATGACTTAATCAAATAAGATTCGGTAAAAGAAAAATTTGACTAAAAGATTTAGTCAAATGATGAGTTATATATAGCGTCTTCTAATCAAGATTCGAGGTATATAACTTTTAAAGAATTAAATAGTTATAGGTTTACAACTATATAATACATGAATAATTGAAAATTAGACATAATTAAATTATCTTTTAAACTACACTTCCCTGCAAAACTTATAATATTATAATTGATATAGAATATCATGTTGTATGACCATTTATGTCATGAAATCCAATCATTATAAGAATTCACAATAGTTAAAACCGTAAAAAGAGAATTGAACCTAAAATTGTCCATAACATAGCAAATCAAATTTCATAAATTATATGAGAAAAAAGTCCAAAAAAACAATCAAATCAAAAATTATAAAAGGGTAAAAAGGTCATTACAAGCCTACTCACACCTTCTAGATAATTTCAAAATTAAATTTAAGAAGAATCTAGCACTAACTAATTAATCTCACATTTAAAACCCTATAAATACCCAAACACCAAAATCAAAAAAATCCCAACATTTTCATCAAAAGCTCTCATTTTCTGAAAAAATGGCGTCAAAATACGAAGCTGAAGTCACCATAATCTCTGCAAAAGACCTCAAAAACGTCAACTGGCGTCACGGCAAGCTCAAGCCGTACGCCGTCGTCTGGATCGACCCCAGGAGCAAGTGCACCACACGCGTCGACGAGGAAGGTGACACTTGTCCCTTCTGGGACGACAAGCTCATCATCCCCTTCAACTCTCCGATCGAAGATTCCACACTTCACATCGACATCGTCCACGCCGACGCCGCCGATGATACCAAGCCGTTGATCGGATCCGCCAAGATTCCCCTCAGCGACGTCGGATTAGGCAACGCCGAGGAGAGAAAACTCGAGCTGAAACGCCCTTCCGGACGGCCGCAAGGAAAGATCGAGGTCAAAATCAGCGTGCGCGAGCCGCGCTACCGTGCGCCGGAACCATATTACGCGCCGCCGTACGGTGTGCCCCCGCCGGGGACTAGGGATTACCCGGCGCCCCCGTATGGGAGTCCGTACGCTGCGCCTCCGCCTTACGGGGCTCCGCCTGCGGGTTACCCTGCGCCTCCGGCTTACGCGGCTCCGCCGGCGGGGTACCCTGCGTACGGCGGTTACGGGCAGCCGAGTTACGGTCAGCCAAGTTACGGGCAGGGTGGTTATTACGGGCAGCAGGGGTACGTGGAGGAGAAGAAGAGCAAATTTGGGGGAATGGGGGCGGGATTGGCTGTGGGTGCGGTTGCAGGGGCTTTGGGTGGACTCGCACTGGCGGAGGGCTTCGATGCACTGGAGGACAAGGTGGAGGATGACGTGGCTGATCGTGTGGAGGATGATTTGGGTTATGATGATGGGGACGATTTTTAAGATGATAATTGTTGATTTTCGAGAATTTGAAAATCGAACAAATTTTCTAAGTTTTTAATTATGAATTTGTGTGGCTAATGTGGATTGTTAATAGTATAAAATGAAAAAAGAAATAGGAAGTCCTTAAATTGCTTGTTATCATGATACTAGAAGGTGTGGCACCGCGCAAAGCGCGGTGTGCTGCCCGTACTTAATTAATATACTTAAGAGTCAAATTTCTAATGTGTTCATAATACGAATAATGTAATGTTATTTTAAATTTGACTACATAAGATCAAAAATTATCTTTGCATATATATACAACCTGTAACATCAGCTAATTATATGTACAATACTGAAAGCGCTACATATTACGTAGTCCTGAAAGTTATAAATTACATAGTAGTTACATAGTAGTTGATCAGTAGTGTATGTTCAAAAGAAGTCGGTGGCCATGTATCATCATCTGTGAACCGACGGACACCAGAAGCTTTGTTTGTGGTCCAGAATTTTGGCAATAGCTTTTATCCACAACCTCTCGTCCTGACAATAAGTTGAAATGAGTTTAGATTGTGAAAACTACATAGCTGTAAGATATCACACATTTTTCAAATAGAAAACGAATCAAAATTTTTTTATATGCACATTAAAAAAACTACATATTTCCGAGGATAAACAAATAATTTACCGTGTTAATGGTGACGATATCTGCAATGGATGTATAGTTATCATGCGGAATTATTGGTAACGGTGCAGACCTTCTGAGATATTTTTTCTCTTCGAGAACTTTTGTTAGGAATACGTGATTTTGAGACCTAATAATGATTGGTAAAATAGGTAAAATTGTGGGTAAATTTAAAGGCAAAATAGAATTTTTTTTTTTGCATAAGTGAAATAGCGAACCAATCTCTAAGAGCTTGAGTTTGCGGATACGATGGATTTACAACGATGCTGGATGAACCTTTGGCAGCAAGTGATAGGCCTAATATAGCATTACATTTAAAGTTGTTGTAGTAAAACCTTGTAGGCAGGCTATTTAAATAAGAGAAATGACTTCGAATAAGGAAACGCACCATTGTAATCAGATACGGTAATCTGTGTCGCTGCGTACCATTGTAATCAGATACGGTAATCTGTGTCGCTGTGTCGCTGCGTCGCTGCAATTACAGGCATTTTCTCCAATGAACAACACTCATCTGGCCCTCGCTAAAGACTAATTCGTTCCACAACGTAAGCATTATAGGCATTCGCCTGTAAATTGCAACAATTGCAACTTTCATCAGGGAATTACAAAGCAAAGCTAAAAATGGATAGTAGTTTAACTCTTGCAAACTTACTCTTCGTTAATAAGACAAATTTTTTGAACTATTGATGTGCCGTATCTGGTATTTATAGACCTTGGCTCAAGCTTGTCAACAAGAAGAGCTATTATGTCTACAACATGATAAAGCATTGATTGACATACGTAAGAATTTGTAGAACTATTTATAATTACATATATTAGACTTACCAACAGAAGTTTTGG
Source organism: Verbascum thapsus (assembly GCA_963669365.1). NCBI lineage: Eukaryota > Viridiplantae > Streptophyta > Magnoliopsida > Lamiales > Scrophulariaceae > Verbascum > Verbascum thapsus. The sequence goes on from OY770120.1 coordinate 1,779,556, forward strand.
AGTTAATTAGAGATGGTAGATGGCTAAATTTAGCGAAATCTGGAACGCCCAACTCTCTAGGTAGTGCATCAATAGTTGCTCGGTGAATTACGGTTGTCTTATTGATGTAGACGGGAATAACTGTACGATGCATATTGCGTTTACTGTATGTAAAACAAAATTAGCCAGATAAAAAAGAAAGTTGTAGCCAAATAGTAGCAGTCTGCAGCAAGCTGTCAAATGTAAAAAGCAGACATCTAGGCCAGCTGCGTTTTGTGCTTTAGGCATTGAAAAAGCGAAACGAAAATTTAAAAATTTCTGTGACACAAAAAAATTTGCCTGATATGTTTATATAGCTGGTGGTAAAAGGTAGCAGTAGTTGAAGTGCGCGGGTAGCGAATGAAACCTGAAAGCAAATATTTCCATTGTTACTCAAAATATTATTATATTCTAGTTTTCGCAACCTGATACCGAGAAAGAAACAGATTTATTGCAACGCTTTGCAGGTATAATTGAGATACCAGCAAAATAAGTTCACACATAACAAAACAACAGACAGTTGGAACAAGTTATCTCACCATTTACATTGTACAATAATACCCAAACAGGTAATTAAAAATAATGCTATGACCCCAATTCTTCTAACAACTGAATCTAAACAACTAAGTAGAATGTTACCATAAGATAAAGCACTTACGAAGGACCAATATAAGAGTTAATCGACAGTCATCTCAGATAGTGCAGATTTGTACATAAAGATGAGTAGCTCAGTTCATTTCCCAATAAGATCCATAAAACATTCTAAGGTTATTATTACAAAGATATCTGTTAGAGAAAAATACCAAGAAAAACCAACTCCAGAGGTAATGAGTCATACGTAAAAGAACTGATTTGGTTATTACCAAAGTTAACAAAGCATAAATACCTTTGATATCTACATAAGATTGACGCTGCGGAGAAGTGACTACATATGATTTTTTTTATACAAATAAGCATTATATTGCACTAATGATATATAAGAATGTTGTTTAAAAATTGTTAATACAGATTATGAATGTAATATATTAGTTTACAGGCAAACAACTGCTTAACGTAAACGACAAAATGCTATTTTTAAAAATTGTTAATACAGATGATAAACGTAATATATTAGCTTACAGATAAACAACTGCCTAACGTAAGTGACGAAATGCTAACGAGAAAATTGTTAGTATAGATGACAGATATAAAATAATAATTTACAGCCAAACAACGAGTTAACGTATTGGAGAAAATGCTAATGAAACAATCAGAATTATATAGAAAAGAAAACATACCTTTGCAATGTTCATCAGTAATGTTAAAATCTTGATGTATTTATTGAAATTGGCAAAACTAAGATAAATCTGCTTACTGTTGATTTGTCAGGTTTAAGATTTCTCTGTATACAACATTTCTAGTAATCGTGGTGGCTTTATCTTCTATAGTCGGAGGATGTATAAGAATTTTAATTGAGGTTGCTGTTTTAGCTCGAGAAAGGGCTACATATAATTGACCATGACTAAAAACCGGTTCTCGTAAATATATGCCAACAAAATCAAGAGTTTGTCCCTGAGCCTTGTTAATAGTCATTGCAAAGCATAGTTTTACTGGAAACTGAGTTCGTGTAAATGGAATTGGACATTTATGTATATCCGAAGATTCCAAAGGTATTCTAGGTATGAAAACCTCTTTACCTGCAAAATGGCCAGTTGCAATTTCAGCACGGATTACTTTTTCACTCAATCCACGACAAATTAAACGCGTTCCATTGCAGAGACCTTCTATTGGATTGATATTTCTAAGTAGAATAATTGGACAATGCAATTTTAGAGTTAATATATTTGGTGGTAGTCCACCTAATTTAATAGAGTTCAGAAAATCTTCATATCGACCTTGAAGTGATGGATCACGTGTTTTATCAACACTTCTAAAATGGTTAGCTTTACCGGGGAACATATCAATTAATTTTTCATTGATTTCATCAACATATTCATTTTTCGGCGATATAATTGATCTATTTATAACCGATGTAGGGTTGGTGACGAAAAGTTCCAGATTTGGAAAGATTGTCTGAATGAATTTATCTGTCGATTCACAAGCATCAACAAAAGGAAAAATCATACCTTGTGGGATTTGAATTCTGTCTTCAAAAATATGGGGTTCAGTACCGTTACCCACTCTAAGCAAAAATTCTGCAAATGCTGGATCTTCTTTAGCACGAACATTTTGTTTTAAATATATTTTATTAATATAGCGTGTTAACAAAGAGCTTGCAAAACTGGCGTCAATAATATCATCTTTTTTACCTCCTGCCACAACAGGTGCTATTTGTCTATAATCCCCACCAAAAACAATAACTTTACCACCAAATGGTACAATAAAGTCGGTTAAATCCTTTAAAATATCATCTAGCGCCTCAATAATGTGACGTTTTGCCATTGATATCTCATCCCAGATTATTAGCTTAGCACTTAATAACAGTTTTGCTAATGTTGTTTGTTTACTAATTCTACACTTTGTTTTCCCGTCAATATTTATAGGAATTTTAAAGCGCGAATGTGCTGTTCGACCACCTGGCAGAAGTGATGCTGCTACAGCAAGCGCAATATATCCTTTCGATCTTACGTCAGCTAATAGAGCTCGATATAAAAAAGTTTTACCACTACCGCCAGGCCCGTCTACAAAAAAGGCACCACTTGAATTTGAATATATCTTTTTGGTGATAGCACAAAATGCATTTTTCTGATCTTCATTTAATTTTTTTATTGAGAGTAAATCATTTTCCGATATTTCAATATTTTGTTCATAGTCATATTCTCTTGTATATTTATCAGCGTCAAATGAATGTTTAGGTAAACAAGTGAAGTGGAACTCTTTTAATGATCTGCCTAAATTTTCCAAGAAGATATTTATATCTTTAAGTGTTTGCAGTTCTATGTCGCATTCTGAAAACTTACCGGTCTTACGGTAGTCATCTGACATACAAAATTTAAATTGTTCCCATAAGTTTGTTGGATTTGATGGACAACAATATACCAATAGAGTAGAGAAGAGTCTTCTTAGAGTATAAGGCATTTGATATTGAGACGCCTCTTCAAGGCACTGTACTAAAGAATCATCTGAATCTAATAATCCTAAATTTGCAGCTGCGTCTCTAAATGTATCATAATATATAGAACCAACAGTTTTCAAAAATTCGAAGGACGTTGGACATTTAACATTTTGTAGAAGAATTCTTAGGTAATATCTTTCGCCCTCTATAGGATTAGCATTAACAATTCTTCCAATTACAATGCCTCTCTTCCGCGGAGTCCATATTTTATCTTTTGCACTCCACACAAAATATTGAGGAAAATCTTTATACAGTAACTTTAGATGTTTGGCCCTTTCATTATGGAAATTCATGTAAAAAAATTCTGTTAACATTGTTTTCGAAGCCATTGGATTGGTTACGACATTTTCCAACTTTTGTGTACTTTTGAACGAAACATATTGATAGTTAGGTATGTGTAATTGCAAGGTAATAACTGCCGGATGTATTTCGCTCATAGGAAAACCAAAAAGTCGCCAGGCTGATTCGGGAGCAGCTATCCATCGACCACATTGAAATTGTCTAATTTCGTCAAAACAAGCTGAATCAGAATTTTCAGTAACATTATACGCTATTCGATCATGTCCCTTGTAAATATATTTATACAAGTATTTAACTAATTTTATATCTGAACAAATTTCCACATTAATATGACAGTCAAATTTTGCAACTAAATATGGAGAATACGGTATAACCCAACGATTATCTAAGATCTGCTTCCTAATCAAAACTTTTTTGCCATCCTGTCGTCTTCTATAGTTAGGATATGAATTTTTCCCATGTGATGTAACGTCACAGAAATCTTTAGGGTAATGATTCCTACATTTTCCATCTTTCATACATACATTATTGATGTTTAATGCACCGCAGGGACCGTGCATCATATGCTTTGTGACTAACTGATAAAGATAAGGAGACTTGTTTTGATCAGGCAATTCGGCACTTATATATCTATCATATGCATCTGAGGACTTAATTTTATATCTGTCTTTCATTATTAAAAGCCAATGCACATGAGGAAGTCCTCTTTTCTGAAATTCAATAACATATGTATAGGCCTCAACTTCTCCAAAAATTTGTTTATTTATCAATTCATCTTTCAGTTCATCTAGTTTAGCTTTAAAAACTCGAACTAATAGATCGGGTCGATCCTGTGGTAATTCATGTTGAAGTTTATTCTCGCTAATTTCAGGCCAATTTGGATTGCATGTCATTGTTAAGAAAAGATCGGGTTTTCCATATTTTTGAACCAACGACATTGCATCTATATATCTTTTGTGCATATCTCTAGGACCTCCTATAAATGACGCCGGCAGCAGAACACGCTGACCAATTTTGCTAGCGTCATTCTCACCATGTATCCCTAGGCTGTCAACTATACCCTGAAGAGACTCCATCCTAGCGTGCTTCTGGTGTTGTTCTTTACGAAAATAGTCAAGCCTCTGTGTTTCAACTTTTATGTACATGTCATTAAGGTATTGTTGCAGTAACCTACCAGTGTGCAATAATATGGATCTTTCGTTGTTACGCATTTGAAGTCTATAACAATAATATTCTCGTGCAGACACCGAGGCTCTTTTTGCCAAATTTTTCTCAACAACTACAAATATAATATAGATGAATATAAGATTTGAAAGGGCAACATAAAATATTTGAGTGCATCAAATGGCATTACAAACAAACAATTGATAATAGATTTACCTTTCGCCTCCGTATGTAATAGCTGAGCTGCTGAAGATGTAGATAAAGGAAACGTCGAATGCGAACCTTCACAACATTCCATGAACTCTGTGGTATTCGTTATTTCTGAAGGTCTTTTCCGTTTAATACCGACATTCCACCCAGGTTCACCTCGAGGAAATAGTATAATATATTGTAATGGATCATAACAGCCGTAATAATATTCAACTTTCTGACTATGACCAGATTTTGTATAAACTTGAATATCACGAGGTTGAGATTGATTGGGTTCATCTATATCCTTCCATATTGCTGCAATCTGGTCTACTGTTGGGAGATTGTGTGTATTTTGATTTATTCCGGGGTCTGCTCTTAGAACAATTTTATATTCATTTAAATCAGAATATTCGCGTAGATTACGGAAAAAGGCTGAATATGGGTTACTCTTAAGAAGTTTAAGTAGCATTAAAATTACTTCCTCTTTTAATTTATCTGACACAGCTAGTCGATTATAGACCTCATTTTCAGTATCAAAAAAATACAGTTGCAAATTTTTTCCTTTTCCCTCAGTTGGAATAAGATCATTGATAAAGTGATAAACCATTCCCTGCACTTTAAAGGTGTACACGTTCTTATCATTTCGACAAAGGTCCCTATCATATGTGACTCCGAAGGAAGTAAAAGCAAAGGCATTATTATAAGTACGAATATTCGATCTAAAGTGCACTGATAATTGAGAAGAACCAAAAAGTAAATTGCGCAATTCCTCAGGTACATCTATTGACGAAAGAGATACCTGCCCACTTGAACAACATAAGCCCGGTGGTTCACGATAAAATCTAACTGCACTACAATATTTGCAAGAAGGTGTAGCTGGTAGGTGCCATGGTTGTGTTCCAATTGTAGCTAAACGACGTAAACCATATAAGTTTGATTGTTTCAATGAAGTTCTCTGAGCATAGGCTGCCCTACGTTGTGAGTTTTTGATGTCCCTTTTCTCATTAGACATTGCATTATAAAGCTCGCGCTGTTTTTTATTGCACCTAATTCGTTTAGATTCCTCATCACTTAATGGTGCATGATCAGATTCATTTGTATATGTTAAACTGTCCATAGGCAAAATATTATATGTGTAATGAAACTAATAGTAATACTACGGGAGTCGCCACGGAGAAACTAAACAACAGGAAATATACAACCACTCAGAGTAGGATAAACAGGTTGGGCTAACCTCAAAAAAAAGGAAAAACCAAAAATTGTTTGAACGAAGTAAAATAGTTTAGCAAGAAGGGAGAAATACACAATCGAAGTCTGAAATATAAAAAACAGAGGAAAAAAATTCCCAGCACCTAACAGAAAAAATATAAAATTACCTGAAGAGGTATATGTTGTTGCTATAATAAAGTTAAAGCTGGAAGGCACAACAATCTGCAATCTATCAGATGTAAGAAGCATACATTTAAGTTGTTCGCACTTCGTAATGTAAACAAAGAAAAAATGAAACTTAAATTTAAAAACTCCCCTGACAAAAAATAAATCTACCTGATATTTATAGAGGCAGTGGTGAAAGGCAACAGAAGCTAAAGTGTACAAGTTGCAAATGAAACCTGAAAGCAGATATTTTCATAACCATAATGAAACAATAGCTGAAGTTTGAACATAACAACATAGAATAAAATCTGAGCATGTTTTGGTTAGAATTGAATTGATGCTGTGAAGAACTCCAATATATTAAGTTAATATCTGGTTTTAAAGTTACAATAAGAAGAAACACCTGAAATTATACTTCACTCTCACTAAAAAAATTTCAAACAAAGGAATGAAAAAACAGAGGTATTCTCAATTCGTAATAGCATATCAACATAAAATTCCAAATTATGCTCTTTTTAATCTGTCAAACCAAAAAATGTTTGAACAAATATCCCAAAAATATTCAGCCATATCTATTATTGAACAGACGACAATCGTAAATATGAAGTGATAATGCAAGTTCACAAGAAGAAAAGAAGCAAACTAACCCCTGGAGACAGATCACATCCAACGGCATTCGTTCCCACACCCGACAACAGCACAAAAAAACTTCCGAAAACTGAGAAACACACGAATCGAAAACCCTCTTTCGAAAACCTAGAAACCCTGAAAACACCTTTTTCGGACTTGTTTTTGGTATGCGTGGGTGATGCATGTCGCTGCGAATGTAAATCGAATAGGGGAAAAATGAGATGTGATCGTGGCGGGCTGGGCAAGGAACGCGTAGCTCCTGCGCGAGTGAGAGAAGACATCTGGGGAAACGGTATTGGAAGAAAACGTTGAAGCTCCTTTTTTTTTTTTTAGGGAAGGAAAAACGGTGTCGTTTTGAAGGCCCACAACCAAAAAAAAAAGGGAAAACAATAAATATAAATGAAAAAGAAAATGGGAAAAAACGGAAAAGTAGCCTAAGCACCTGACGAAAAAGAGCTGCTATGGCTCTTGTATATATGTAGAATAATTGATTTTTTTTTCTATTTTTTATAATTAATTATCTGAAAATGAAAAAAATACTATAGTAGAAAATTACTAAATTAATAAAAAGAGAAAAATCGATAGTATAAACTGGTGGTATATGATATATTTTTTTCCAAATATATATATGAGCTCTAGATGTTACGTATTTGAGTTTTAAATAACCCATAGTTATTAGTTGGAATATAAATTAATAAGAAAAATAGGATTTTTAAAGATAAACTATGGCATATAAATTATAATTCATTAGTGAAATTTCTTTTATTTTTATAAATTTTACTCACAAGCATAATGATAGAGAGACACTACAAAGGATTATTAAATAAGGCATCGTATAAAGGGGCAACCTCAATAGAAATGGTTGAATAGCTGAATTTTGTGGCCGTGGATTTCTCCCGTCATCCAATCCAAAAAACATAAGGCACCATAAGATGACAATTTGGTATATCCTTTTGAGCAAATTGATGCAAATTTTCAGTATTTTAGGGAGCAAAATGATACGAATTTATTATTTGAGGAATCAAAGTGTAGTTAAAAACTGATGATTCTAGTAAAAAAAAATGAATGGAAGTAGCTAAATGAGATAAAAATATAATTTTAAGAAAGTAAATAAGACATGTTTAATCCTTTAAGAACTATTAGTGATACACTAGAAATTTTATAAATTAATACTTCATACATGAAAGGTTAAATTAGTTGGTTCAAAGAACAAAAAGTAGAAGTTGAAATAGACAAGATTCGGTTCAAATACAATAGAAATAAATCGAATTCAATACCCTTTCATTTCTTTGTATTTTCGTTAGTAGTCGATCTCCTCATTCGTCCTGACATAACTTTGTCGAACAGGTCTAAGCAATAGGCGCAGTACAAAGTTCATGATGCAGAACTCGTTTGATTCATCCTATTGGTTCGGCTGATACAAAATAAGTATCTTCCAAATAATTCTAAGAATTCGAACGAATCCCCAGTTCTGCCTTTTTTTTTTTGTTAGCATATCCATACTTTGCTAATCCAAATGAGACTTCAATTATTCTGGTTAATCTAGAACAAAAAGTACAATCCTTGAATCTCTTAAATTGTCTAAGTGGAAATTACTTTCTTATCATTCAATGAGCATCTTCTATTTCATAAAAATTGGGGGCAACCACCACAATTTATTAATTAAAAGAATTATTCATTAATCGATAAATTAATAATTATTAATTAATATTTTATTAATTTATAATTAAATACTCAATTAACAAATACCTTTCAAACTTTCACTTAATTATTGTATAATGCATGAAGCCTCCTTCACGAAACGAGGCTATTAAAACGACAATCACTATGAATAATTTCTTGTTGAGCTATGAGAAAATAATAAAGTTCTTACAATGATAAGAAAAATTAGAGACGAGATTCGAGGTGAAATTGATTTCAACAAAAAAATAAAAAACAATTGAGTCATTTTTCAAGAAATCTTCATAATAATATATAAGGAATTATTAATTTATATTTTATATGCGGTCTATAGAAATTATCAAAAATGTATTCTCTTATAATTTCAGCGACTTATTAATTTAGCACCATATCCCGAGTCGGGACCGATCAAAAATATTATTTTAGAGAGTTATTAAATAATCGAGTATTAATTTATTGAGTTTCTACTGTATTAATATTATTGAAGAGGAAATTGCTTATCTTTTAAAAAATATAAGTCTATAATAAGGTATATAACTAGTTTGATCATATAAGTGTTGTATACATAATGGACATTCCATTAATTAACATAATTTTAGTATTTCTATATCCTGAAATTGAATTTATGTGATGAATTAAAGATTAAAAATGTAACTCTTGATCAAATATAAAATTATCATAATTACCACTAATCAATTATTGAGCTAAAAAGTTAGGCCTACAAATTAGCTGGGTGACTTTCATAATTTCATTACCCAAAATTAGATATTAGTCACTCCAACATATATTTTTATGCATATCCATTTATGATTATTATTCACCTATATTGGGTGGGAAAAAGAAATGTAGGTGCGAGTAATAAAAATATTTTTTGACGCTCAAATAAATGCAAAATAATAATAAATTTTATCAATAAAAATGTAAAAGTGGTCAAAGTTTGGCGAATATAATTTATATTCGGTAAATTATATAAACCAACCCTAATACAATACTAGCTAAGCCTGTAGGCCATGTAGTTCTGGTGCTATCTAGTATTTCTAGATAGGATATACAAAAATTGAATAATATATAATTATTACAAAAATGTTGAACAATGTACAATTACCCCAAAATAAGAATTAAATGATGTATATAGTTTAAATTAGGGGTTTCAATTAAATTTCGTGCTTGGTACATTATATGATTTAGGGGACCTAAATAAGTTCATACTAAATCAATGGCGCAATTTCCTTGATTAGTGAATGAACTAGTAATTATTAATAAATATGGAGACTTAGAAGCTTCATAAATTACTTTGTTGGAATTTACTTTAAAAAATATACACATAATTCAAATTCTAATTATTACAAAATTTCGGGTTATGAAAGTTTCTATAAGTTATGGAACATTTTATTTTAAAAAATTAATCGTTACAAGTACAAATCGGAGATGTTAATAGCCAAACCAAATCCTACACCATTACTAGCATTGAATTATAGGTTGTACATTATATCATAGATTATATATTTATTAACCTCATCCAATAAAAATATTCCTCTATAAATATGGTAAATCTCATCCAAAAATTTCAAACCCTTTATTTATTTTTCTCAACCAAATGGCTAATCATATTACAAAGTCTTTTTTTCTTACAATTTTATACATTATTATAAAACCTCGAATATTAATTCAAGGTCGACAACAAGTGCCTTGTTTATTTTTTATGGGAGATTCATTAACTGATAATGGCAATAATAATTTTCTTTTCACATTAGCTAAATCAAATTATTTACCTTACGGAATTAATTATCGTTATGGTCCGACCGGCAGAACCAACAATGGCAAAAATATTCCGGATTTTATAGGTTCATTTTCTTCACTCTCTACTCTTCATTTTATGTTAATCTAAAAAGAAAATCAAGACTAATTTTATTTTTTCGTTTAATTGAATTTTACTAATTTTAGCTCGAAAATTGACACTTCTGATCTCGTCTATCAATTTTTGGATGGAAAATATATGTGTAAGGTGCATTTGATGTTAGTTAATTATATTGGGATTTAAATTAACACAAGAAGCACATATGACGAAATATATGCAATGAATTTGTCGAGATAAAATAAAAAATGCGATTAAAAGGTAGTGTTTTTTCTTTTTACATGTACCTTTCTCTTGTTCCATAAAAAAAATTAACCAGATATCAAAAATATCATTCTCTTTAGTCCTATGGAACCAATATTTATAATAAAATCCCAATAATTGAAATTGGTCAATATTAATGGAATCAATAATATAATTTTCTCAATAAAACCAACATTAAATTCTTCTCTATTTATTAATTTAAATTAATTCATGAGTTCTAAGTTTTTATTTGGATGCATGCAGCTGAATTACTAGGTTTCAAGAAACCAATTCCACCTTTCACAACTACAAAAGGTCGAGAAATTCTGAAAGGTGTAAATTATGGATCCACAATAGCTGGAATCCTAGACCAAACTGGAAGGCAAGCGGTAAATTATTTTAATACATAAATTATTCATTATTTATATATAAATTATATATTAAATATATATACTTGAATTACATGTATAATACTCTCGGTTTTCTCTGATTTAACTATTATAATTGTATTTGCCTATCGTAAAATCAAAGAATAAGGCTAGAGAGAATGTATTGAAAATCACAAATTCGATCATAATCTAGTGGTGAAAAATAAAATGACCATATTACATGCGGTCAACTATTGAATTATTCATTTTATATATTGATCAAATACCATTTTACAAAGGCCTGCTACCTTTTTACTAGGTAAAATAACAATTTCTATTGTCTTATAATCTTAATTATTGTGATTTATATTAACTAATTAATGACAATTTTTTTTTGTTTTTGCATTTTTTGATAGGGTGATCGATTCAGCATGAACAGACAGCTATTACATCATGGGTTCTCAATATTTAATATTAATCTTTTACTCAAAAATTCAAATCGATCGACAAATTATCTCAATAAGTGCATGTACATTGTTAATATTGGCAATAATGATTATCTCAACAATTATTTACTGCCACAATTTTACCCAACAAGTATTTTATACACACCGGATAAATTTGCAGATCTTCTGATTCAACAATACACTCAACAATTAAAGGTAACTATATTGAATTATTTGATTAAATTTATTGTTCACAAATTAATAATAAATAAAATTAACATTATAACAATATTTAGTAATTTTTTTTCTTTTGTACTAGACATTATACAATTATGGAGCAAGAAAAATAGTGGTTTTTGGGCTTGGTCGACTAGGTTGTCTACCTCACATATTGTCTCTATATCCGACCAACGGATCAGTATGTGTCGACTCAGTTAATAACGCAGTTCAGCTATTCAATATCCGGTTGAAGTCACTTATTGACAATCTTAATAACGCACTATTGAATGCACGATTTATCATGATAAACGTCTTCAACATTATACAAGAAGATCTTTCACCACTAGGTATATGTATGGTTAATTAATTTGATTTTATTTCATTACAATAAACTTAATGTCGAAGGATCTGAATTTTCATAATTGAACTTAATTAATTCGTGATTTTTTTTTCTTTTTTTATATTTCAGGTATTAAAGTTACAAATTCTCCATGTTGTATAGTGTCAAATTTGACGGGGCTATGTGAGGTAGGGCAAGCCCCATGCAAGAACATAAATGAGCATGCATTTTGGGATAGTTTTCATCCGATTGAGCTTTTGAATCGCGTCATTGGTGCAAGAGCGTATAACGCAGAGTCGCCATATGATGTTTATCCAATTGATATTCGTCGTCTCGCTCAATAGTAAAATTATGTTACATTTGAGTACAAGAGTCATCAGATCTTTTTGTTATAATATATGGATTAAGATGTTAGTTTAGTCTAAATTATAATGTAACGTAATATATTTTTTTGTTTCTCAATATATATGTAGGATTGGTCATTGATCTTGCCAGTATGTTTGCAAGTAGGTTTGGTGCTAGAGTTATCTTATTGTCATACAAATTAATATACAAATTAATATCGGGTGGGTTCGTGAAAATTACTTTTTCCCAAAATAAATACACGATAAATGAAAAATCAAAAATATTACGCTCGATTTAATATAAAATTATCATAATTTCTCGAGATCAAGGGAATTGAAGCAGTACTGGGATATACTAATCAATTATTGAGCTAAAAGTTAAGCCTACAAACTAACAGCAGGTGAATTTCATAATTTCATTACCCAAGTTTGGATAACAGTCACTCAAACATATATTTTTATGCATATCCATTTATGATTATTATAGATCAATTTTCACCTAGTTTGGGTGGAGAAATGAAAAAAGATGTAGGGGCGAGTAATATAAATATATTTTGACATTCAAATAAACGCGAAATAATAATAAATTTCTATTGATAAAAATGTAAAAGTGGTCAAAGTTTGGCGAATATAATTTATATTCGCCAAATTATATAAACCAATCCTAATAGAATACTAGGTAGGCCATGTACTTTTGGCGCTATCTATTATTTCTACGTGGGATTTACAAAAATTGATTAATATATAATTATTACAAAAAGTTAAACAAGGTAAAATTACCAAAAACAAAAAAAGAATTAAATGATGTATATAGTTTTAATTAGGGGTTTCAATTAAATTTTGTGCTTGATATATTATATGATTTAGGGGACTTAAATAAGTTCATACTAAATCATTGGGCAACTTCCTTGATTAGTGAATGAACTAGTAATTATTAATAAATATGGAGACTTACAAGCTTCATTAATTAATTTGTTGGAATTTACTTAAAAAAAATATATACATATTTCAAATTTAATTATCCCAAAATTTCGAGTTATGAAAGTTTCTATAAATTATCGAACATTTTATTTAAAAAAATTAATCGTTACAAGTATAAATTGGAGATGTTAATAGCCAAGCCAAATCCTCTACACCATTACTAGCATAGAGTATTCTAACTCCTTAGCTAGCATTGAATTGTACATTATATCATAGATTATATATTCTTAACCTCATCCAAAAAATATTTTCCTCTATAAATATGGTAAATCTCATCCAAAAATTTCAAACCCTTAATTTATTTTTCCCAACCAAATGGCTAATCATATTACAAAATCTTTTTTTCTTATAATAGTATATATTATTATAAAACCTCGAATATTAATTCAAAGTCGACCTCAAGTGCCTTGTTTATTTTTTATGGGAGATTCATTAACTGATAATGGCAATAATAATTTTCTTTTCACATTAGCTAAATCAAATTATTTACCTTATGGGATTAATTATCTTGATGGTCCGACCGGCAGAAGTAACGAGGGCAAAAATATTCCGGATTTCATAGGTTCATCTTCTTCACTCTCTACTCTTCAGTTTATGTTACAAACCAAGAGAAAATTCACTTCAGTTTTGTACGAGTTCGATCGATTTTATTTTTTGTCTCGTTGAAATTTTATTATTAATTTTTGTTTCATAGGGTTTTTTGGTCCCGTCTGTCAATTTTTAGAAATAAAAGACAAGTGTGAGGTGTATTCTATATGAGTTTTACTACATAAAGATTCAAATTAACACGAGGAGCACAATATGAAGAAAATATGTGATGGGTTATAGAAAACACCATAGAAAAGTCAGTAATTTTCTTCATATTTGCATCTAATACGAGGTATCAAACGTATCTAGGATTGGCAACATGGCGGTTCCGGATCCGGAACCACAACCGTCAAATCTTTTTAGATCCGGACCCAGAACCAGAACCACTGGGTTCAACCCGCGGATACCCGGATTCGGAATCGAAACCACATATAAAATTCCTTTTTACCTTGTTTTAAGGTATCAAAATTATGATACGTTTGGTATCCTATTTTTCTTAGTCCTATGGAACCAAAATTTATAATAAAATCCCAATAAATGAAATAGGTCAATTTTAATGGGATCAATAATTAAAAAAATTCAATTAACCAACATCAAATTCTTCTCAATTTATTTATTTTAATTAATTCATGTTCATTTGGATGCAGCTGAATTACTAGGTTTCAAGAAAACAATTCCACCTTTCACAACTACAAAAGGTCGAGAAATTCTCAAAGGGGTAAATTATGGATCCTCAATAGCTGGAATCCTCGACCAAACTGGATGGCAAGCGGTAATTAACGAATTATTCATTATTTATATATAAATTATATATATATAATATTATATATATATATACTTGAATTACATATATAAAACTCGAGGTTTTCTCTAATCTAACATCTTATACTTATTCTCGTCTATCGTAAAATCACATATTAATGTTTACTAGAAACCGTCATCCTAGTAGCTTAAATGTAAGAGATTTGGCCCATACATATTTTACCATCGAAATGGTAGAGATTAAATATTGAAAATCACAAATTCGACCATAATCTAGTGGTGAAAAGTGAACCGACTATATTGCATGCAATCAACTATTGAATTATTCGTCTTCATATATTGAAATTTCAATTTCTATAGTTTCATAATCTTAATTATTGTGATTTACAATAACTAATGCCATTTTTTTTGATAGGGTGATCGATTCAGCATGAACAGACAACTTTTACATCATGGGTTCTCAGTATTTAATATTAATCTTTTTCTCAAAAATTCAAATCGATCCACAAGATATCTCAATAAGTGCATGTACATTGTTAATATTGGCAATAATGATTATCTCTGCAATTATTTCATGCCACAGTTTTACCCAACAAGTATTATATACACATTGGATAAATTTGCAGATCTTTTGATTCAACAATACTCTCAACACTTAAAGGTAATTAATTATATTGAGTTTTTTGACTAAATTTATTATTCACTAAATTAAATTAATATTATAACAATATTAAATAATGTTTTTTTTTCTTTTGAACTAGACATTATACAACTATGGAGCAAGAAAAATAGTGGTTTTTGGGCTTGGTCGACTAGGTTGTCTACCTCACATATTGTCTCTATACCCGACTAACGGATCGGTATGTGTCGAGTCCATTAATAACGCAGTTCAGTTATTCAATAGCCGGTTGAAGTCACTTATCGACAACCTTAATAATGAACTATTGAATGCACGATTTATCATGATAAACGTCTTCAACATTCTACAAGAAGATCTTACACCCCTAGGTATATATATAGTTAAATTAATTTGATTTTATTTTATTACAATAAACTTATGTTGAAGAATCTTATTTTCATTATTGAACTTAATTTATTCGTGTGTTTTTTTCTTTTTTGAATATTTCAGGTATTAAAGTTGCGAATGCTTCATGTTGTGTAGTGTCACCTTTGTCGGGGCAATGTGAGGTAGGGCGAGCCCCGTGCAAGAACTTAAATGAGCATGCATTTTGGGATAATTATCATCCGACTGAGCATTTGAATCGCGTCATTGGTGCAAGAGCATATAACGCAGAATCACCATATGATGTTTATCCAATTGATATTCGTCGTCTAGTAAGACAGTAAAATTCTATTGTATTTGAGTACAAAAATTGTCAGATCTTTTTGTTACGATATATGGAATAAGATGTTAAGTTTGATTTTGATCATAAATCTAAATTATAATGTAATATAACATATTTTTCTCTATCTCAATATATATGTAGGAGTAGTCATTTATCTTGCAAGTAGGTTTGGTGCTAATTGAGAAGTTTGTACCTCTAGAGTTATCTTATTGTCATGCATGTGAGTATGTATGTAAGATGACTATGACAACAAAGAAAATATATGAGCTAGCAAAGGCACAAATAAAATAAATTTTATTTTTAAAAAATACTTATCATATATGATTTCTAATGTTCAATAAACTTCTAGAGGTTATTGGTAGAGGATTTTAAAAATAATATGTTTTCAAGAGTAATTGAAATTTCAAGTTCATAAAATAATCATAATATATGAAGTGATTTATAAACATTATCTCATGAATATTAAGTATTGAGAATCATTTTTTGTTTTTTTTTTTGATAAAGATAATATTTCATTTTATGTTTTTTTATATAATTTGATATCGTTCAAAAATGAGAACTGCGCACTTAATAGTAAATGGATCAAATTTATCGGTTTGAAATCCCGAAAATATTTTTAGCATCGTAGAGTTTTAGATGCTATACATAATATAATCAATCGAACGGATTGATCAAACCAAATGAGATTTTTTTTAATGTTTATTTAAAAAAAAATATTATGAACTCATCACATATATCAATATCTCTACCCAAGTTAACCAAGCAATCTTTTTCCACATCCTCCACCATTTGAGATGTTCCAAATCTTAAATTTTCCTTCTAAGTTTCAATAAAGTAAGTCTTTTCTCACCTCAATTAAGATACAATTTTTATTTACTTCTAAGTAAAGCAATAAACACCATATATATATATATGTGTGTGTTTGTATCTTATGGTTCCTTCTTAACACAGTGGATATATAATTTGCAATTTTTGGATAGAAAAATTTTCAGCTAGCTAGTCCCTCCCAAGGTACAAATAAACAAAAAAAAATTCATAGTTTCTTTATTTTTTTCAAATAATCATTGTTTAATTTAATTTTAGGAAATATATTTATTTATTCTAAAAGATTTTTTAGTGTGTTTCTTCCCAAGTTCCATAAGAGGATTCATTAAAGAAGAAATGAAGATCAAATTTCATGCCGGAATCAAAAAGTTGTTCACATGCAACGGTATGTGTAATTTCATTGGATATTTCATTCGATAATGTATAATTGATGTTGGAATATTTAATTCTGGCTCGACTAAATCAAATCCGATCATATAAATAATAAATCAACAGTAATTACTTAATTGGTGAAAAATCTAAAAAAAATGTCGAATAATTTTTATATAGTTATTATAAATATTTACCACGCTGATTAGCTATATATGTTTAAAATCGACAAGAATTGGAAGCATATAGAAAATAGATATCTACGAGTAAATAAATACTATGAGATTTTATCTATGGGCTTGAAATATAGACAAATGAGTGTGTCCTATAATTGGGCCTAAATTTTTCCATAATTGGGCTTGAACTTTTTAAATCTCCATCAGTCGTCAGCCCATAATCAAACCCATCCTTTCTTTACACTGTAAAAAAAAATTATTGATGAGCCCACATATTCCTTAATTTTATGTTAGTAAATAATATAAATATAACAAACATATAGTGAAATTATGAAACTATTACATAAACTTGTTATATTATATAATTTTGAAAAAATTTAAAATCATTTTTCGATCGGATTGCAGTGACTCAAATGGACGAGACAAGCCCAAAAATTCTCGATCTTAGAGAAGAATACGCAAATGCATTTCGAACTGAATCATATAACGATTTTTGGACAAATGTTCTTGCCCTAAGGAAAGGGGATCTTACTACCCATAGAAGTCTAGGATCCACCACCGCGGCCCGGCTCCCATCCTATCGGCTCTTTGCGGAGCATCTTCTGGATCCGAATCAAGCAACCGTGACCCGAATCTTAGGTTTGACCCAAACCCATCCCAAGATTTCGTCACTTTTGCATGAATACTTTTCTAATACATCCGATGCTTCTCATTTATGCGGGTTAGTGCTCAAAGATATTGATCACATACGAAAAAAATACAGATTACTTAAAGATCCACTCGACCCATCTCAAAACGGGTCACACCCGCAAACAAATCATTTACCCTCAATATTGGCCCGAATGATCATGTTCTCCAAATCCAACCCGTTCTCTGATTCGGCCCCATCCATGACCCGGTTCCAAGCCGTGCAAGCTAAATGCACTGACTCGCTGAAACAGCTCGAGTCGCGACGTGACAAAATACGGCTCAAGATTCGCCGGCTCAAGAAGCTCAGATGCGGCTCAGCCGTTTTTCTAGTGGCTTTCACGGCTTCACTTTTGATAATAGTTGCGACTCATGCTTTCGTATTGTTAGTAGCGGGGCCCGGGTTAATAACGGCTTCATTTGACCTGATCTCAATCGAAAAGCTGGCTAAGTGGTCGGCTCAGCTCGACGAAGCAACCAAAGGGACTTATATACTCATTAGGGATTTGGACACTATAAGCCGGCTCGTGGCTCGGCTCAACGACGAGCTCGAACATATGGGAAATTTGATGCAAAGCTGGCTAGAGAGAGGGGATGGTCGGCTCCAAGCCAGTGGAGAAGTGGCTTGTCGGCTCAAGAAGAATGACTTGGGCTTTATTGAACAGCTTGATGAGCTGGAGGAACACTTGTACTTATGTTTTATGACCATCAATAGGTCAAGAAACCTTGTGATTAAAGAAATTCTTAATTCTGATCATTTGAATTTGAATTCGAATTTATTGGCAAAATAATTTTGGCCACATTATTTTTATCTATAATAATTTTAACTTTCAGTGAAAAGTGTTGAGATAAATTATTAAGATAACATCATTATTTTTCTTAGATTATTGGAGAAATAAATGACTAATTATAAGTATAGGGTCGATTTGTAAGGTAAACAATCTCGATTTATTCTAAGTTGGACAGAGCTTGAATTATCGAACATTTATAAAAAATTATTCGTTACAAATACAAATCAAAGATGTTAATAGCCAAGCCAAATCCTACATCTTTAAACTCATTCTAGCATAGAGTATTCTAATTTCTTAGCATTGAATTATAGGTTGTAGATTACATTGTATAATAAATTATAATAAATGAATTATCTATCGATATTAATGGTAAACCTCATCCAAATATATAAATGTAAGATTTTTTCCTCCATAAATATGGTAAATCTCATCCAAAAATTTCAAACCCTTTATTTAGTTTTCTCAATCAAAATGGCTAATCACATTACAAATTTTTTTTTCCTTGCAATAATATATATTATTATAAAACCTCGAATATTAATTCAAGGTCGATCTCAAGTGCCTTGTTTATTTTTTATGGGAGATTCAGTAACCGATAATGGCAATAATAATTTTCTTTTCACATTAGCTAAATCAAATTACTTACCTTATGGGATTAATTATCCTAATGGTCCGACCGGCAGATGGAACGAGGGCAAAAATATTCCGGATTTCATAGGTTCATCTTCTTCACTCTCTACTCTTCAATTTATGTTACAAATCAAGAGAAAATTCACTTTGGTTTTGTAGGAGTTTGATCGATTTCAATTTTTTTCTCGTTGAAATTTTATTATTAATTTTTGTTTTCATAGGTTTTTTGGTTCCGTCTGTCAATTTTTGGACAGAAAGGACACATGTGTGAGGTGTATTCAATATTAGTTTTACTACATAAGTATTCAAATTAACACGAGAAACACAGTATGAAGAAAATATGTGATGGGTTATAGAAAATGCCATAGAAAAGTTAGTATTTTTCTTCATATTTGCCTCTAATCTTTTTAGATCCGGACCATCAAACGTATCTAGGATTGGCAATGGGGCGGTTCCGGATCCGGAATCAAAACCGTCAAATCTTTTTAGATCCGGACCCAGAACCAGAACCATTGTGTTCAACCCACGGATACCCGGATCCTGAATCGAAACTACTTGTTAAAAAAAATTACCTTGTTTTAAGGTATCAAAATTATGATACGTTTGGTATCATATTTTTCTTAGTCCTATGGAACCAAAATTTATAATAAAATCCCAATAAATGAAATAGGTCAATTTTAATGGGATCAATAATAAACAAATTCAACTCACCAACATTAAATTCTTCTCGATTTATTTATTTTAATTAATTCATGAGTTCTAAGTTTTCATTTGGATGCAGCTGAATTCTTAGGTTTCAAGGAACCAATTCCACCTTTCACAACTACAAAAGGTCGAAAAATTCTGAAAGGTGTAAATTATGGATCCTCAATAGCTGGAATCCTAGACCAAACTGGATGGGAAGCGGTAATTTATGAACTATTCATTATTTATGTATAAACTAGAAAATGTCACGTGCGTCGCACGTGGTTCGCACGTGATTCTTTTAATAATGAACTAAATTAAAATAAATTATAATTATTCTATCAAATGATTTCATAGTTATTAATTTATTACTATACTAAATCAATTGAATTCTTATTAATCATTTAAAACATTAAACATTTAAACTTGTTTTGAATAAACTTACAAAATTAGAATAAAATAAGTCATATTCAAAGATGAGCCAAATCTAATTGTTAATTTATATTTTTCTCTCAGCTTTTTTTAACACCTTATATTTCAAAAATTATTTACATGTATGTTTGCAAAAATTATTTCTTTTATCACAAGTTTCTCAAAGTTTGAAATATAACATATTTTCAATCTAATTCATTTTCTTTCAAATTTATTATGTTCATGTATAGTTCTTATTAGTCAACATAAATTACATCACATTATTCCTCATAATTTCACATCTCTCATCAACAATTTCATTATTAAATTATTATTTTTTCTCTTATTTGATACTTTAAATCACATAACCATCACAAAAATACAAAGCAATAACGTAAACATCGTTCACAAATATAATTACGCTTGATTTGATATATTTCACAAATCCTTGCAATTGAATATATATATATATATATATATATATATATATATATATATAACTCACATTTTTCAAATAATTTTCAAAGAAACTATTTGAATTCCTTTTACTAAATGATGTTCTACTATTAATAGATTTTGTTCTTAACCGACCGTTATTATGTTTGTTTTATCTATTTTTAAACAACCTATTATGTTTACTTTATTGTAAAAGAAACTTTTGACCAAAAAAATATTAGTATGTTGTATTAACATCATATTAAAATTTATCAGAGACATAATTCTTCTTCTTCATAGAAATCTAATTTTTTTTCAATAATATTTAATCTTCATTATCATTTTTCAAGATGACGATCGATATCATCATAATCATCAAACTTCATCTTTCTTGATGACACTCTCTCACACAATCTCTCTGATTTATCACCTACTCTTGTTGCCCCCTCAATCTTTCATTCCAAAGATGGTATGAGTACCCCTCTCTCCATTGTTGTTAATTCGAATGTCGCGTCTCTCTCATACAAACTCCAACCCTAAACTATATGCTAACCCTAACCCTAATTCCCCATCCCAGAGTCGCCAACATATATTACACATTTGACATCTTGATTCCAATCCTAACTCGTTGCCTAACCTCCCGACCAAGTCGGTGCCTCAAACTAAAACCCTAGCCCTCTCATACTACAAATCCAAACACCAACTTGCTCTTCCCTATCTCGACGATGTACTACGCACAAAATCCTATTAAGTCAATCCATCATCGCAATTTCACATGCACACAAATCTTGTTGTCGCTCCATTTCTCCAAACCTTATCTTCTGCCCATCTTTCATGGAAATCCTAACTTGCATGCTATATATTTTCCACAACTTCCCACTCATCATTCACACCATAAACTCCTCCGTCTTCCGCCACACTCTCATCATAATCTCTCCTTAATGTTACCAAAATAAACTTAACTCAGACAACTATCTCTTTTAAAAATGTCATTTATACCTAATAATTCATAACCATAATTTACTTGGCTACGTGGATGGCTCAATTCCATATTACTCATCTCGCATCCTTAACTCTGTGGGGAATCTTTCCCTAATTTGGCATATAATGCATGGCTATGCATGGATATGTACGAATCAATTTTACTTTCACATTGGTGGTCTTCACACTCTAATACCTTGTGTGATATTTATGTGTCAATTTCTTATCCAGTGTAGCTAAATTGCATATAATGTGATGTTAGTGGAATTATTGCTAAATGAACTTGACCCAACAAATCAAGACTCCACATAATTGAGTCCACATAATTTTTTCTATACTATGTATGGGTTGCAAGAATTTGATACTTGCAAATATGAGTCCAAAAAATTCAATTATTTTCATTATATTAGTGTTCTTAATTTTGTTCTACTATTTATTTATACAATGTCCTATTAATATAATTAATATAATGAAAGTCCTACTACTAAATAATTTTCTACTGTATCTATATATAATGTAATATATAAATATGTCCACAATAATATTATGTTCATCAAATAAGTAAAAGACAACTAAATGTTTTGTTTATAGGCAGACATTATGAAAATTTAGGAATATAGTTTATTTCTTAAACAGTGTCTGTGTCTAACAACAAATATATTTCTTTTCTTATAGAGATATTTTTTTGCTATATAAATGATTTCTCATTACTCATTAGTATAAAAGAAAATTTATATAATAAATTCAACTATTATAATAACGACACCAATGTCTTTTTCCTTATAAACATTGTTTTGCTATATAAATAATTTCCCAACTATTAGAATTCTTCTATATAAATTCAATGATTATAAAAATGGTTGTATGAAATTATTTTCACATAAGACGAAACAACTTTGTTATTCACATATTTACATAGAAGAGAGATATAATTATAATAATTATTATTATATTATTATCATTATTATATTATTTAGATTTTGTTTGTTTATGCCAACTTTGATTTTCTAAATATTCTTTAAATTTTAGCTAATATCTGTTTAAATAACCTTAGAATGACGTGTCTGCATATGAAACTTATTCAAATTGAACGGAGTTAATTCTTTTTATTGTTGTTTAGGAATATCATATAGGAATATTACATACATATGTATATCATTATTATTATATTTAGAATTTATTAGTTTTCTAATTTTATTAGGTATTTAAGGTAAAGTGACTTTTTAATAAATTAAATAGAGTGATGATACTAATAGGTTTCTAGTTCAAATTACTAAAAGAATTATAAAATCGAATAAGGGTATATATGTCTTTTCATATAGGATGAAATAATTTTATAGTTTAATTTAATTGATAATAATAATAATAATTTATTTTATACATTTAATTCTTTAATTAATTTGATCATGTTTACTGTTGGTGGGATTTAATAGTAATAATAATAATAATTTACTTTATACATTTAATTTTTTAATTTTAAATTTAATACATGTTTACGGCTGGTGGAATCCTAATAACAATAATAATAATAATTTACTTTATATATTTAATTTTATTTTATTCTTTAAATAAATTAGAGTCCTAATTAAATTGCATTTCTCATCAATAATTTAATTCAATGTTTACGGCGGACGGAATCATAATAACAACAATAATAATTTACTCTATATATATTTAATTTTATTTTATACATTAAATAAATAGAGTCCTAATAAATTGTGTTTCTTATCAATATAAATTGGAGTTCTAATAATGCAGGTTACTTTATATATTTTATTTTATACATTAAATAAATTAGAGTCATAATAAATTGTGTTTCTCATCAATATAAATTGGAGTCCTAATAATGTAAGAAACATAATTAAGGGATAAATGCAAATAACCCCCACGTGAAGGCTGAAAACCCCCTGTGAAAAAAATATAGGCTAAAAACCCCCTATGAAATTTTTAAACTGCATGAAACCCTCTGTGAAAAAAATATAGCATAAAACCCCCTTGTGAAATTTTCAAATTGCATGAAACCCCATGTGAAAAAAATATAACCTAAAAAGCCCTTGTAAAATTTTACCATTACGAAATATAACTACATTGAAAATTAATTGTTGGATAAAATTTAATTAATATCCTAAAATTTGATTATTAGTACTATTAATTAATTTGTAAATTTAAAAATTTTACAGGGTGTTTTTAGTCTATATTTTTTTCACAGGGGGTTTCATGCAATTTGAAAATTTCACAGGGGGTTTTTAGCCAATTTTTTTTCACAAAGATTTTTATGCAATTTAAAATTTTCACAGGGGTTTTTAGCCTATATTTTTTTCACAGGGGGTTTTCAACTAATAAAATATTTCACGTGGGGTTATTTGCATTTATTCCCATATGTCTTTTCACATAGAACGAAACAATTTTGTTATTTACACATTTATAGGGTACATATATATGTATATCATGATTATTATATTTAGATTTTGTTCTAGGTTTTATTTATTAGTTTTCTAATTTATTAGGTATTTAAGGTAAAGTGACTTTTTAATAAATTATATAGAGTTATTATAATAATAGGTTTCTAGTTCAAATTACTAAAATAATTATAAAATCGAATAAGTGTATGTATGTCTTTTCATATAGGATGAAATAATTTTATAATTTTAATTTAATTGATAATATATAATAATAAGAATTTATTTTATACATTTGATTCTTTAATTAATTTAATCATATTTACTGTTGGTGGGATTTAATAATAATAATAATAATAATTTACTTTATACATTTAATTTTTTAATTTTAAATTTAATACATGTTTACGGCTGGTGGAATCCCAATTTACTGGTGGAATTCTAATAACAATAATAATAATAATTTACTTTATATATATTTAATTTTACTTTATACTTTAAATAAATTAGAGTCCTAATTAAATTGCGTTTCTCATCAATAATTTAATTCAATGTTTACGGCAGATGGAATTAATTTACTTTATATATATTTAATTTTATTTTATACATTAAACAAATAGAGTCCTAATAAATTGTGTTTCTCATCAATATAAATTGGAGTCCTAATAATGCAGGTTACTTTATATATTTTATTTTATACATTAAATAAATTAGAGTCCTAATAAATTGTGTTTCTCATCAATATAAATTGGAGTCCTAATAATGTAGGAAACATAATTAATAGTAAGGACGATTATGTCTTTTCACATAGAACGAAACAATTTTGTTATTCACACATTTATATAGGGGTTAGATTAGATTATATATATATATATATATACTTGAATTACATGTATAATTAATACTCGGGATTTTCTCTAATCTAACAGTTTATACTTATATTTGTTTGTCGTAAAATCAAAGAATAATGCTAGAAATTATGTATTGAAAATCACAAATTCGACCATAATCTAGTGGTGAAAAATTAAACCAACTATATTACATGCGGTCAACTATTATATTATTAGTCTTCATATATTGATCAAATGCCATTTTACACACTTTGGCCTGGTTCCCTTTTACTACGTAAAATTTAAATTTCTTTTGTTTCATAATTTTAATTATTGTGATTTGCAATAACTAATGACAATTTATTTTTTATTTTTTTTGCTAGGGTGATCGATTCAGCATGAACAGACAACTTTTACATCATGGATTCTCAGTATTTAATATTAATCTTTTTCTCAAAAATTCTAATCAATCCACAAAATATCTCAACAAGTGCATGTACATTGTTAATATTGGCAGTAATGATTATGTCAATAATTATTTCACGCCACAATTTTACCCAACAAGTATTATATACACACTCGATAAATTTACAGATCTTCTGATTCAACAATACTCTCAACAATTAAAGGTAATTAATTGTATTGAGTTTTTTGACTATATTTATTGTTCCTAATTAATAATAAATTAAATTAATATTATAACAATATTAAATCTTGTTTTCTTTTGAACTAGACATTATACAACTATGGAGCAAGAAAAATAGTGGTTTTTGGGCTTGGTCGACTGGGTTGCGTACCTCACATATTGATAAACGGATCAGTATGTAACGACTCTATTAATAACGCAATTCAATTATTCAATATTCGGTTGAAGTCACTTATCGACAACCTTAATAACGAACTAATGAATGCACGTTTTATTATGATAAACGTCTTCAACATTCAACAAGAAGATCTTTCACACTTAGGTATATATATGGTTAATTAATCTAATTTCATTTCATAAAAATAGTCTTATGTTGAATAATCTTAATTTTTAATATTCGAACTTAATTAATTTGTGTTTTATTTTATTTTTTTGAATATTTCAGGTATTAAAGTTACGAATGCTTCATGTTGTGTAGTGATACCTTTGTCGGGGCTATGTGAGGTAGGGCGAGCCCCATGCAAGAACATAAATGAGCATGCATTTTGGGATAATTGGCATCCCATTGAGCGTTTGAATCGCGTCATTGGTGCAAGAGCATATAATGCAGAATCACCATATGATGTTTATCCAATTGATATTCATCGTCTAGTAAGACAGTAAAATTCTGTTGCATTTGATTAAAAATCGTCAGATCTTTTTGTTACGATATATATAATAATAAGATGTTAGTTTGGTTTTGATCATAAATCTAAATTATCATGTAATAATTAATATGATATATGTTTCTCTATCTCAATATATATGTAGGAGTAGTCATTGATCTTGCAAGTAGGTTTTTTGCTAATTGAGAAGTTTATACCTCTAGAGTCTAGAGTTATCTTATTGTCATGAATGTGAGTATATATGCAAGATGACTATGACAACAAAGAAAATATATGAGCTAGCAAAGGCACAAATAAAATAAATTTTATTTTTAAAAAATACTTATCATATATGGTTTCTAGAGTAATGGGTTATTTGGTAGAGAATTTTAAAGATAATGTTTTTCAAGAGTAATCGAAATTTTAAGTTCATAAAATAATCATAACATATTGAGGTGATTTATAAACATTATCTCATGAATATTAACTATTGACAATTATTTTTTATAAAAAAATAGTACATTTTGTAATTTTTTATATTATTTGGAATCATTCAAGATTTCGAACTCAGCAGTCAATAGTTAACAGTTCAAATTTATCAACTGAAAATCCCGAAAATATTTTGTGTGGAGTTTCATATGCTTTACAATCAAACGAGCGGATGGATTAAACCCAAACGAGGCCTTTCAATGTTTATTTATTTTCAAAAAAAAAAAATTATGAACTCATCACAATATCAATATCTCTACCCAAGTTAACCAAGCATTCTTTTTCCACATCCTCGACCATTTGAGGTGTTCCAAATCTTATATTTTCCTTGTAAGTTTCAATAGAGTAAGTCTTTTTTCACCTCAATAAAGATATAATTTATTTACTTCTAAGAAAAGCAATAAACCCGTATAATATATATATATATCTTCCTCTATATTAAAACAAGGTTATGGTTACTATTCACCAAATAGAATTTTCTCAAAATTTTGAATTTTTTTTAATTAGTAATTCATAATTATTCTTTCTTAATTAATTCCCCACTATCTCAATTTTCCCATTATCTCAACTTATATAGATACACCATATCAAAACTCTATATACACTTTTTCTCTCACCTTCGATAAATCAGCAACAAAAGATTATCCATATCTATTGGGATTAATTACATGCCTATTTTGAATTAATTACCTTCTTATCAACTCACGTGGACTTGGTATAAAATATAGATAGATTAATAATTTTATTTAATATTTAGTTAATTAATAATTAATAGTTTTTATTCATTAATTATTAATTAGTTACCATATCTTATTCGACCCATATCCTATGAACAATATAGATAGACTTAGTTACATATTATTACTTTATATTTCTATTTTTTTTAGTTTTGCTCCTTATTCTTTTTTTTTTTTTTGCATAAATTTTCTCTTCTTCGTTTTGTTAATTTATTTTTAGTTGGTTTAGTTTTTAAATCAATCAAAAGACATTCATCAGTTTTAATTAGTTTTTTTTTATATTTTGTTTCATAATTTCAATTTGATGATTCTCAAAAGTCCACTTCTTCTACATGAATCAATTCGGTTTGCTTGGTTTGGGATACTAAGGTATTCTGATTGTTAATTTCATTTTCAAAAAAAATATTTCTACTTTTTTCCAGTTTTGCTCCATATGTTTTGTTTGATTTTTTCATAAATTAGTACTAATTATTATGATTTTGTATAAATTTTATCTTCTTCGTTTTGTCAATTTATTTTTAGTTGGTTTAATTTTTAAATCAATCAAAATATCATCTCTTTTAATTAGTATTTTTTTATGTTTTGTTTCAAAAATTCAATTTGATGATTCTCAAAAATCCACTTCTTCTACATGAATCAATTTGGTTTGCTTGATTTTGGGATACTAAAGGTATTTTGATTGTTAATTTTTTTTTATATTTCTACATTTTTTTAAGATTTGCTCCATATGTTTTTTTTTATTTTTCCATAAGTTTGTACCAATTATTATGATTTTGTATAAATTTCTCTTCTTCGGTTTTTTAATTTATTTTTAGTTAGTTTAATTTGTAAATCAATGAATGACATGCATCTCTTTTAATTAGTATTTTTTTTATATTTTGTTTCATATTATTCTTTCATAATAATTTTTCTTTGAGGTTCTCATTTATCATTCTCCTGGGAACTTTTCATTTCTCATGCTATATTTAGTTCATTTTTATACATTTGGTTGTTTTTTAACTTCTAGATTTATATTCTTTATTTTATTTATCGTTGAGCTTCAATTTATTCTACGAATTTTCGTGTTACTTTTTCTCATCTTTTGTAATTAATCTTACATAGCATATGCCCTTTATTTTGATTCGTTTGTCAAACCCTTTTACACATAAAAAGTTCCATAGAGCTCTTTCTTTTATTACACACTTTAGAGCTTTTCTTGAAACACTTTATGCATTTTAGTAAGTTTATTTTTTTATTGTTGTTTATCCAAAAAAATCGATGTTAAGTTATTTCTAATTATAAATTTTCTATTTAATATGGGAATTTCAGAGGAAACATTGAATAATTATTTCCTGATTTCTGCATTACGGATGTTTGTTTATATTTTTTAAGATATAAATTAAACAATTCACTTTATAGCACTTTACTTAATTACTTCCAAATTGCAACTTCCATTACCACGTATAACTTCCCACTATTAATTAATAGTTTTGGATAAGATGATTTATAGTTATTTTTTAAATTTAAAATTCAAAAATTACCACCATAATATAATTGAAATTCATTTTCTTCAAAAATATTTGTTGCTCTCACAATCCCAGCAAAACCACAGGTACGTACATTTTTTTTTTATTTAGTCAATGTTTACAATGTTTTTTATTTATTATTTGGTGTTCTTGGTTATAGCTTATTTTTAGTCATTTTTTAATTTAATCTAATTTGATGACTTTGAATGCATGTTTGATTAGTGATTCAAATGGGTTTTCAATTATTTAAGGAAAAATGGAAAACAACTCCATGAAATGAACTCTATCAAAATGATGAAAAGAAGAGACCGTAATGACCAACGCAGCCGCCATCCGTACATTTTTATGGTGAACAATATTTTACTTTCTGATTATTGATGATATTTTTGTTATTGATGTTTTTTGTGATATTTATTCTTATGTTGATTTCTCTATTATGATTGATAATATAATTGATGATTTGAGTTCATTATTCTTCTTGATGATGTTTTCTGATCTTTGACATAGACATTTTCTTTCTATTTAAATCAATTCTACAGATTCCATCATAATTAACAAAAAAATATATATATTATTACTTTTTACTGATATAAAATTGTGGTCTTATCGTTTTTTTAATATTATAATTGTTTGATTCAAATGCATTCTCTTAACAATCTAACCCTCTCTTTACACGTATGAAGTCATCTTCAATGGAAACGGCAAATTACGATCAAATTCTTTTTTGTTTGGCTATTTATTGGTGGATATGTTTCACTAATGATCAATTTCCTTCAATTAAAAATGTAGAAATTGAGGTTTGAAGGGGGGCTTGAGAAGTTTGTAGAGAAGATAAATCAATGAAGTTGCTTTTTTACTTTATCAGCTATTTCTAAAATTGTACTTTTATTTTAATATATTGCTATTTATTATTTAATGTAATATTATCAACATTTAATATAATAATAAGTTAACAATTTTGCATTATTTCCATGAAAGAGTTTTTCATTGTAATATGAGCAAAGAACTTAAGTTATTAACTTTGCATTATTTTACGTGAATATCTTCCAATGTATCAATTTTTTTCGTCTTACGTGAATAAATTCTCACACAATTGTTCGCCAAATCGTATGAATTTCCCCATCATTTATAATAACTAAACTCTTCAACGTCTGTTTTTTAAAGTGTATTACCATTTAGTAGTTGCTTAAATTTTTCAGAGACATTTATGATTTTACTATATAGTTTTTATAAGTAATGATAATGTGTTTTTGTTAGTTTCATGGGTTTATAAATATTTTTGATGCCCAGTATTAGTAATGTATTTCATTATTTTACATTTATAATTAACATCTCAACTTTATGAAAAGAAAATACAACCCCATTAAGTCTTTTAAGATTCATATAACTTTTGGTTATGTATTTTTGGTTGAACTTAACAATGTTTGTTTTCTGTTTTGTATATAATAAATTAGTTGTTAAAGATTTCAAGATACATTTATGATTTACTATATAGTGTTTATAAATAATATAAAGCATTTAATGTAGGTTTTATGTGACTGAATATTTGTGATACATAATATTAACAATATATTTCATTATTTTTTCATTTATAATCAACATCTTTAATTAATAAAAAAAGAATTCAACCACATCAAGGCTTTTAAAATTCAGAATTTTTTTGTAACCAATTTTTTTTCAACTCAAGCCGTGCGTAGCACGGGTTACACACTAGTATATATATATATATATATATATATGTGTGTGTGTGTGTTTGTATCTTATGGTTCCTTCTTAACACAGTGGATATATAATTGTGATTTTTGGATAGAAAAATTTTCAGCTAGCAAGTCTCTCCCAAGGTACAAATAAACATAATTTTGTTTTCATATTTTCTTTATTTGTTCAATTAATTATTGTTTAATTGAATTTATAGGAAATATATTTCTTTATTGTAAAAGATTTCGCAATGTGTTGATCCAAATCCCCTAAGAGGGTTGATTAAAGAATAAATGAAGATCAAATTCAATGCCGGAATCAAAAAGATGTTTGCATGCAATGGTATGTGTAATTTTTGCTAGCTATTTCATTTGATAATGTATATTCACTGTTGGAATATTTAAATTTGAGTTCGACTAAATCAGATCCAATCATATAAATCATAAATCAATAATTATTACTTAAATGGTGGAAAATCTAAAAAAGAAAAGTCAAAATAATTTCATATAGTTATTATATTTATCACGTGATTGGTTATTTGCGATTAAAATTGATAATAATTTGAAACATATAGAAAATAGATAATGAGTAAATAAATATTATAAGATTTTATCTTTGGGCTTGAAATATATACGGGGAATGTGTCCTACAATTGGGCCTCAATTTCTCCACAATTGGGCTTGAAATTTTCAAATATCCATCAGTCAACAGCCCATAATCAAACCCATCTTTTCCATTGTCAAAAAATTTAGTGATGAGCCCACATATTCCTTAATTTTATGTTAGTAAATAAGATAAATTTAACAAACATATAGTGAAATTATGAAATTATTATATAATTTTGTTCATATATAAAATTTTGAAAAATTTTAAAATAATTTTATGTCCAATTGCAGTGGTTCAAATGGACGAAACAAGCCCAAAAATTCTCGATCTTAGAGAAGAATATGCAAATGCATTTCGAACCGAATCATATAACGATTTTTGGACAAATGTTCTTGTCCTAAATAAAGGGGATCTTATTACCCATAGAAGTCTAGGATCCACCACCGCGACTCGACTCCCATCCTATCGGCTCTTTGCGGAGCATCTTCTGGATCCGGATCAAGAAACCGTGACCCGAATCTTGGGTTTGACCCGAACCCATCCCAACATTTCGCCACTTTTGCATGAATATTTCTCTAATACGTCCGATGCTTCTCATTTATATGGGTTACTGCTCAAAGATATTGATCATATACGAAAAAAATTTAGAATACTTAAAGATCCAACTGACCCATCTCAAAACGGATCACACCCAGAAACAAACCATTTACCCTCTATATTGGCCCGAATGATCATATTCTCCAAATCCAACCCGTTTTCCGATTCAGCCCCATCTATGACCCGATTTCGAGCCGTGCGAGCCAAATATACTAAGTCGCTGAAACAGCTCGAGTCGCAACGTGACAAGATACGGCTCAAGATTCGCCGGCTCAATTAAGAAGCTCAGATGCAGCTCGGCCGTTATTCTTGTGGCTTTCACGGCTTCACTTTTGATAATAGTCGCGGCTCATGCTTTCGTATTGTTAGTGGCAGGGCCCAGGTTAATAACGGCTTCGTTTGAGCTGATCTCGATCGAGAAGATGGCTAAGTGGTCGGCTCAGCTCGACAAAGCAACCAAAGGGACTTATATACTCATTAGGGACTTGGACACTATAAGCCGGCTCGTGGCTCGGCTCAACGACGAGCTCGAACATATGGGGAATTTGATGCAAAGCTGGCTAGAGAGAGGGGATGGTCGGCTCCAAGCCAGTGGAGAAGTGGCTTATCGGCTCAAGAAGAATGACTTGGGCTTTATTGAACAGCTTGATGAGCTGGAGGAACACTTGTACTTATGTTTTATGACCATCAATAGGTCAAGAAACCTTGTGATTAAAGAAATTCTTAATTCTGATAATTCAAATTTGAATTCGAATTTAGTGGCAAAATAATTTGGGCCACATTTATTTATTTATAATGAATTTATTTTCGGTTAAAAGAGTTGAGATAAATTATTAATATCACATCATATTATTTTTCTTAGATTATTTGAGAATTATATGGCTAATTATAAGTATAGGGTCGATTTGTAAGGTAAATAATCTCGATTTATTCTAAGTTGGATAGAGCGTAAATGAACTAAGGCGATATGGCAAGTGAATTACGTGATTGATATATATTTTGATAAAATTACTAGACAAGTGTTATATTAAATTTTTGTAACTGGTAGAATGCGACAAAATCTAGACAAGAATTTAAGGCGAAAAGACAAATGAAGATGCTCAAGATCAAATTCGAGTATGATTACTCAAAGACCATTTAAGTTTAATTTATTAACATATCGAACTAAGTTTAAACGTTTTTTTTTTTTTTTGGTGTTTTTAGGATTGAGCTCGACTCGTTAAGTAAAAAAATATACATGAAAAACCAAAGATTCTCGATCACCTTGATTAAAGTTTATCTGATCTTGATTCAGTTAACAATCAAGTCAAAATCAAACATAATTTATAAATTACGATAACATTTCAAACAATTTTATATAAATATAAATAAAATCTTATTCGACTCAATACATTTACGATAAAAAAAACAATCAAATTGGGCTCACTAGCTAGTTAAAGCTAGTCCTTAAATTGAATGGCTCAAGCTTTAGAAGAAAGAAGTCAATTTTTTGTGGAAAAAATGTCTAACTTATCATGTGCCCAATTTTAATGCACCATTTCTTAACCTTATCAATTTCTATTATTTATTTCCTCCTGTGGTACCAATAAATACTCTACGTATATAGAAATGCATGTGAATAAGTTTTTAATTTAGATTTTCTAATTAAAAAAGATAAATAATTTAAACTAGATTATTTATAAGGTAGAACATAAATCTATTTTCACTTTCAATAGTCTTCTATTATATAGTTCACTCATAACGCTATATTCTACGTGTCGTAAAATACGAATTATTGGACTTATTCAAAACCTCGCTCTCGATAATATTCCGATAAAATCTGATACTCTAAATGAAACAATTTTGCTCTTAGGTCAAAATAAATAATAGCAATAAATAGTTGCCTTGACAGTTATTGGACACAGTTGAAACTTTGTGTGGTAAATTTCATTAGCCTCAAATTTAGGTTTGGGTATAGCGAAGCTACAACCTCAATCATTTGGTCCAAAAATAAGATAGTAAAGAGACAAAATTAATTAATATTTATGGTTCAGAATTATGGTGTCAACAAATATTGTTGGGCATCAATCGGTCGATCTATAATGATTCGATATCAAATAAATACAATATAAAATGCTCAATGCTATTACAAAAATGGGACCAAAATTGGGATGATTTGGATAAATAAATACCACTCTATTTTTCAATTTTGCTAATAATACAACGTTAGCTAGGACAATTGAAGATATGTTCATAGTACGATGACCCATTATTCAGTTTAAATTAATATTTTATTTCACATCTATAGATTTAAAATACATATTTAAAACTATAATATGAGTAAAAAAAATCAATTTTTGAAACACTGAAATTAATAAATAAAAAGGTAAAAGGAGCCAAATAGTCTTTACACAACTCCCACCAAAAAATCCACACTGGCAAAGCAAAATGCAATAAATTCTACACAACTACACACATAAAACCTCATAAATGCAAATCCAACCACATCAAAATCATCACCATAAATATGGCCATATCTCCAAACCCTCATTTACCAAAAACCCAAATTAAAAAAAAAATTAACCAAAATCAAATTTTCCCAATTTTTTATTACCATGGCTAGTGAAATTATTCCAAATGAGGAGAAAAAAAACATCATTGATGAAAATGTCAAAATCATTACCACAACAAATGTGAAGCCCAAGAAGCCAATAGGCAGAAAAGAGTGTCAATTGGTCACTTTTGATCTCCCTTACATAGCCTTTTATTACAACCAAAAGCTTTTGATCTACAAAGGTTGTGAGAATTTTGATGATGTTTTGGTGAAGTTGAAAGATGGGTTGGTTTTGGTTTTGGAGGAATTTTATCAGTTGGCCGGAAAATTGGAGAAAGATGAAGATGGGGTTTTCAAGGTGGTGTTTGATGATGATATGGCCGGAGTTGAGGTGGTGGAGGCGGCGGCGGACGGCATTGAGGTGGCGGAGCTGACGGCGGAGGAGGGGACGGGGAAGTTTAAGGAGCTGTTGCCGTACAACGGAGTGTTGAATTTGGAAGGGATGCAACGGCCGTTGTTGGCGGTGCAGGTAATATTTATTGCATGGCCATGCTTTTCACCAACTTTTAATGCTATAAATAAATGTAGACATGATTTTGTTTTTATTTCATTAATTATTTTTTATTTCAAAATTTATTTTATCTTATATTTTAATTATTTATATGTATATCAATTATATAAAAATTACATCACTTATCTATATATATATATAGAATAGGAGATAGAACACCGTTTGAAATATAGGATTCTGATAGTGGGGTTCAGACTTCAGATTTCTTTGAATTGATTGGTTTTAATTAGGTTAATAATGTTGAAATCGATTTTTTTTAATAATAATTTATATTTTTATATGGATAATATAAGAGTTTCGAGCATTTCTCTTCTTTTAGAGTACAAAATTCTCCTTTGACTATTTGATCATCCATTTACTATACTATTTTCAAATTTTCACTAAATTTAAACTTTTAGGTCAACTTAATTTCTAAAATACAATTTTGTGTATATATATGTATATATGAAATTAACATGATCACGAAATCAAATTGGACTTGGGAACAATTACAAGTATTTATATTGATGCTACAACACTTTGAGAATTTATTTTGAGAGTTTTTAAGTCAAACTCGAAAATCTTAACTAAAAGTTTCATAACTACCCATTATTGAATATTTCAATACTTAAATGTGAAAAATGTTTGACCTCCTAAAAAAGTCGTTTTTGGTTAATTTATTAGCATTGATCTTTAATTACATTATTTTTGTTGCCATTGTTTGTTTTCTGTATTTATTATTAAGATTATGATCCAAATTAAATTTCAAAGAATTTATCACTGGGCCGAATAATTCCAGGTCCAATTACTCATTACACAATTATGTTCATTAATAAATGCCCCCTCGAGTTAGGTGAATCAAGTGTCACTACACTCATTTCAAATTTTATAAATTTAAATGTGTATCCATTTTACACAACATAAATATATATAATTCAATTTTAATCACATATCCCATATATTAATCGAATTTTATGTCTTTAATGTAGCTTACATTGTTTAACATTTTATAATATAATTGTAGGATTTAGAGTCCAAAGTGAATTTTATAAGATCACTTCACTAGTGATTATTATACTGTGTTTTATTATATAAATAAGTATAATTAAATCGAGATATGAAATAATGATAGATTGTAATAACTATCCATACTTCATTATATTTTCCCACCAACCAAAAGAGGTCAAAATCAATATGTGATACCATTAATCTTTATTCATCTCATTTACTATGCCATAAATTCACAGCTCACTAAGCTCAAAGATGGACTGGCAATGGGTTGTGCCTTCAACCATGCAATACTTGATGGTACCTCCACGTGGCACTTCATGAGCTCATGGGCCGACATATGCCGTGGGGCCACCTCCATTGCGGTCCCACCTTTCCTCGAGCGCACCAAGGCTCGAAACACCCGAGTCAAACTCAACCTCTCCCAGCCATCCGACGCTCCAGAGCACGCCAACTCAGCAACCAACGGCGATGACGTGGCCGCCAAGTCATCCCCTCTCCGCGAAAAGGTCTTCAAATTCTCCGAGCCGGCCGTTGACCAGATCAAGTCAAAGGTCAACTCGGCCAACGAGTCGAAGCCTTTCTCCACGTTCCAATCGCTCTCCGCGCACGTGTGGCAGGCGGTGACGCGGGCCCGCGAGCTGGCCCCGACGGACTACACGGTGTTCACGGTGTTTGCCGACTGCCGGAAGAGGGTGGTGCCGCCAATGCCGGAGAGCTACTTCGGGAACTTGATCCAGGCGATATTCACGGTCACGGCGGCCGGTCTGATCGTGTCGAACCGGGTCGAGTTCGGGGCGGATCTGATCCGAACCGCGATCGAGTCGCACAATGCGGAGGCTATCAACAAGCGAAACGACGAATGGGAGGCCAACCCGATCATCTTCCAATACAAGGACGCGGGTGTGAATTGCGTGGCGGTTGGGAGTTCGCCCCGGTTCAAGGTTTACGATATTGATTTCGGGTGGGGCAAACCGGAGAGCGTACGGAGCGGGTTGAATAACCGGTTCGACGGGATGGTGTATTTGTACCCGGGGAAGAGTGGGGGTAGGAGCATTGATGTGGAGATAAGTTTGGAGGGCAAGGCTATGGAGAGGCTTGAGAAAGACAAAGAGTTCTTGATGGAGATTTAAATGCTAATTAGTTACTAAGTATGGCTGCATTTGCAGTATAATAATGTTTGAGTTTTTTTCTTCCTATTTGGCTTCATGTATGACTTATTTGCTTTTATGAATGTTTTGTGGAGATTATGAATAATATGTTCTATTGTTTCTATTTTATGTTTTTATATATGTCAATTTTATGGATACCTCTTTAGGAAGTTTTTGAAAAATTCTATGTTGAGCCAGACCAAATACTACATATTTTTATAAGAATTTGTGAGAAAAACCACACCCACCACCCCATAAATGTGTGGTGTATATAGGTCGGGGATTGTGGGTCCCAACCTATGATAGAATTTCCCGAGGTTTTTAGGATCAAATCCACATATGTTGTGTTCTTCGTCTCAATACTTGTCGTGAAACCTCTAAAAATGATCCCGATTTCGTTTATTTCTTAGAATAATACAATGATCTAGATGCATGACATGTGACTATGTACCTGCACAATAATGCATAAACCGTAACGTATTCTCAATTCGTGCAATTAGATTATCATTCCTGATGTCTAAATACTTAACACGAAAACACTTGCAGATTTACGATCCCAAAGAATATTCAAAATTACAAATATTACTTTCTCAAACAAATGTCGAAGAAAACACTAAAACTCATTATTGCCCAGAGCATACATTTAAAGAACTATCACACTACAACATTCTACATAAACCTCATCTTCCCAAAATTTCAGTATCAAAGTTTCAAGTTTCGGTTTCAGGGTTTTCACCGGGGCTCGTGGACCCTACTGGGGCAGCTTCCTGAAGAACGCTGTTCTCGGGATTTTGAGAGGAAGGTGTAACTGATGAAGATTCTTGAGCAGTATCTATAGCTTGAGGAGTAGTATCTGAATCTGAAAATAGTCATAAATGAATGAATGAATGAGATATAGAACTGTTTTTTCGTTGCTCGGGATTTTGAACACGTTTACTGACCTTGAGATGGAGTTTGAGATTCAGATTGAATTTCGGTTTTCTCTCTCTCGGCTTTCTCTTTTTCCTCCTTCTCTTCTTCTTGCTCTTTTCGTAATTGGGCAAGAGCGGCTGTAAACTGGTTAGCCTGCACCTTAACGTAATCGTCTTTTGAGTCACTTTCAGCTGTAGAGCCATCTGCAATTCTCGAAAACCGGCACAAATGAACTTCGTTTGACGAATTAAATTCATCATAGCTAATTGACCAATTACAGCTTGAAGATAGAAACCACTCGAAACAACATAAACAACAAGATTCAGAGTAGGGGTGGAAATTGGGTTGAATGGGTTGGGTTTGGGTCGGGTCCAGTGGCTTAAAGTGGGTTGCGTCCAATGTTAAAAAATATGCATTATAGTTGGACCCAATAACAACCCAAAATGGACCAATAAGGACCAATTATGAATCAAAGTGATGTAAGGAGTCGTAGAGCGTAAAACGTAGATTATTAACTCAAAGTGAAAAATAGGTTGGACCCATTGAACCCAGATTGGGCCTAATTTAAAACCCAATTGGACCCAAATATTATTAAAAGTGAACCCATTGGAACCATAATGCTAAAATGTTAGGGCCCAACCCATTGAAAACTTAGTTAGGTTTGGGTCTAAATATATGTATGGACCCAAATTGCCGCCCCTACTTCAGAGTATTTCCAATGTTATCATAAACAATCATACAATTATAGTTGGCAACATAATAAACAGATACTAGTTGATGTTCAGTTACGAATTACAAGAGACGTACTCAACTATTCATAATTGAAGTATAGAGCTACAATATGTAGAATGACTAAAATACGTTCCGTTTTTTCATACTCCCTTTATTACGCCTCAAGATTACGAGTCCTCTATATATCGGCGGGACCCAAATGAGTTCCACCATGAATATATGTTTGTAATTGTGTCTCGAGATAGCCCATGGACAACCTAAGAACTATGGTCGAAAAAAGTCAAACCCCAACTCTAGACCATGTCCTATGAATCCATCAATATGTAATGTCTTCCTATTACAACTACAAACTATATGCATTCAACAGCTATTTGATTAACATATCTAAGATCGGGCAATCAGACTTCAACGACTTTTGTACTTCAAGATCCTCCGAACTATTTAGATTTAACCTTATTTCATTTCTTACACAGCAATCAGCATGAACAAATTGGATTTGTATTTCTCGACAACTAAATTTCTATTTGACAATTAACCCGATGATGCACATAAATCTGAAGTAAGAAAACTTGAGGGCATATATATATATATATATATATATATATATATATATATATATATATATATATATATATATATATATATATATAAAAGAAGATATAGTACGTGTAAGATTTCTTCCGAATTCCAGTAACTCACTTGGTTCAATATTTGTCTCTAAATCCTCCAACTTATCCTCTGGGGTAGGTGTAGGCATAGGACGTTTTGGCACTGGATTGTCGATATCATCAAGACCAATTTCTCGCTCAAGGGTGCTCTTAAATTCTCTCGACACTTCCTGTAATGAAGAAAGCATTAGCAGCTCAAATATCAGAAATTTTTGCATTTGAAATCGTAAACGAAAGCATAAAAAGACCTGCCTGAAGTTCTCTTATTGTTGGTTGAAACGCACGTAATGTTTTACCCAGGTTACGAGCAACCTGTCACCAGAAAGTACAAGTAATTAAGTGGAACAAAATGCACTTCACATGAGAAAATGAAATTAAGCTCACAGAACAAAAGATAGTCCATCATTTGGCTAGAATGAAATAAATCTAACCAATCTAGCATAAACTGAGAAACTATTCGATAATTTTCATGGATAACAACTCAAAGACTCAAGTTTTCTGAACTTCAACAATTCGTCCTATGTAACTAACACCTAATAAAGACAATCCGAATTAAAAAGTAATAGCATTTTAGCTGTATGCACATTGTAATATCAAGTTCAACTAGGAAAGCAAGCATTCAAATCACATTAGTACCCTTGTTTCAATCCAAATCCACTAATATCATACTGCAAAATCATTCATGCCCATTGCATAAAATCAGCCATAAAATATCTTTAA
Source organism: Verbascum thapsus (assembly GCA_963669365.1). NCBI lineage: Eukaryota > Viridiplantae > Streptophyta > Magnoliopsida > Lamiales > Scrophulariaceae > Verbascum > Verbascum thapsus. Next base: position 1,819,914 of record OY770120.1, read on the forward strand.
AGCATTAATCAAATCGGTCCGATATTTCTGAATAACACCCCTAAAAAAACACAAAGAATGAGAAAAATGTATATAAAAACTAACCTCAGCAAGACCTTTTGGCCCAAAAACTAACAAAGCCACAACCCCAATAACCAGAGCTTCTGGTGCCCCAACTCCAAACAAAGAAGCATAAACTCCTTTACCTTTACACTTTCCTTTCCTTTCTGCAAAATTACATTTACAACAAACACATAAAGCTCAAAACTTTACCACAAAAACCACATACTTCACATAGCCCACCAAATTTCTCCTCAACACAAAGCAAAACCCTCATAAATTTATAACCAATAAACAGCAAAAGCCAAGAAAAATTAAATAATTTACCCATCTTTACTGAATATTGTGAGATTGAGATGCCCATGTGCCTAAGACCATTCCACTGAGAAAAAGGAGTAAAACCCAACTGGGGAAGGCATTTAATTTGCTGAAAGATTGCATTTCTAGGGATTGGCACTGCAGAAATTGATAAAGCACAGACATATGAAGTTTTCAGACCAGTGGATGATGTGGGAGTAGAAATCGCAAAAGCCATTGTACTGTTCATATTTGAAATCAAAAGGCTGAAATTTAGGAGGTTTTTTCAGACATGAAATTTGGTAGAGATGCCGTTTAGTTTAGCTCAATGTGTAAAACATTGATATTATTTTATGGTTATTTTCAGCAATAGTTTATGATTGAATTTTGTAGAAGGTGAACAAATTGTAGCCAAAGAACAAATGGATTTTGAACATTAGCTACTAATTGGGCCATAGGCCTGTTTCAATAGTTATTTGTTTGGTCAAAATTATTGGGCCGACTTGTGTAAACTTTTGACCCGTTTTATCATAAGGCCCAAATTAGTTTACTGAAGTGGTGGAACGTTAGTGGGCTAAGGCCAAAATTAACCAAAAATAATAATGCAAGAAAACTCATTTCATTCACAATATTTTGGATTTTATTTTCTTTGAAATCAAAACTCTAGAAGAAGTTTAAAAGTTTTCAATCAATATAAAGAAATAAAATGTCAAAATAGAATTTAATCTTTATAATTTGAATTTAATCATTATAATATTTAAGAGAAATTGTAATAAGCATTTAAAGGTGAAAGAACTTTAGTTCCAAGCCCCTGATTATGAAATTTGGCATCATCATAATATTTAATAGATCTTGATCAATGTAAGAAACTTTGGCATATAAGAGGACAAAAATCAAATTAATATGAAATATTCAAAAACTATATAAATAATATATGATATATAATATATAAGTATTAAAAAAGAATAATTAGAGATGATCAACCACCACCTACTTGAACATGTGGTATGCTGGTTAAACTTTTGTGGTGTAGGGCCACAACTATACTAAGCCACCCCATAAGATGGTCAGTTTGTGAAATATCCAGTGGTGTGGGACCCCCACTCATCCCAATATATTCATTTAATATTTATCATTCTTTTTTATTTATTTATTATTTTTCATTGCCCAACTTTTTTTTAAATTATTTAATTGTTATTATTACAATCTTGACATGGGCCTAAAAGAAGATAATCATTGTGAAAAGGTTGGTCACATAAAGGCTTGTGAAAATTGAAAAAATTGTGTGTAAAAAGGTCAAAAGAGATTAAAAGATATTGATTTTCTCTTTGAGTTCCAAAAGCTTGTGATAATTTGTGAAATGGACTCTTTTAATATGTCAATTTCAAAACTTTTTACTGCTTGAATTTTATATTTTAAATTACTATTTCATCTACATACGCCATGTTTATAATTCTTTTCTTAAATATAAATATAACATCAATACTATATATATATAATTTGTGTATATGAATATAATACCAGATGAAATACCATTTTGAAATAGAATCTGATGTTACTTAAATCCTGAAATTCACGCTGACACTTTTCCTTGTGATAACTAGTTTTTACGATTTAGATTTTTTTGCACCTCTTATTCATTATATTAACCTTTAATTTAATTGGTACCTAAATAAGTTTTGGAATTCTCATAATTCGATTTCAATAAATCATTTTCTTTGTTTTTTGGCTTAAATTTGACCACACTTTATTTTGAGTCAATCCAAAATGTAAAAAGGAAAAAAAAAAGATTTAAAAATAAAAAGGCAAAGAAAGTGGAATGATGCCAAGAATCCCCATATAAAAAGAAATGATTATGAATGAAAGGATAATGTGAGCACCCGTGCAAAAGTAGTTAAATTAAGGGGAAAGAGCGTCATTTTCTGTCTCTCTATCACACCTCCCCTATTAAGCTACTCCCTCCCCGCACGTGCGTCCTTACTTTCCAAAAATGCCCCTATCTATATTATATAAACCTACAACTTGACTTAATCGAGAAAATTTATAATAGATCGATTTTAATAGAATTGGTCATCATTCATTTCTGGATGATGCGTATTTTGATACACCCACTATTTCTTTTTATCTAAGGGTGAATATTTGATCGGTATCACTGTGACTGATCCATCATAGAATTAATAAAAAAAATTGAACTTCATGTCACTATGCGCCCCATGATTTTCCAAAATTTTTTACTTTATAAACTTTACACGAATAGTTTCTAGGAATTTTGATTTTTGTATTGAGTTTAGGAATGAATATTGGAGTGTTCATATCATGCTATCGGAATTGTAGTTAGAGAAAAAGTGGGATATAATTTTCTATTCCAAATCTATATTTCATATGTTTGAAACGTGTCAAAATATTTACGAATTTTAACAATTCATTATAAGTGTATATGTGAATTTGGGGAACCCCAAGTAGAGTTGGTTGGACAGCTGAATCTTATGGCTTTGATCACGGATTTGATTTTCGCTAAATGAATGCTTATTAGCCTTCTCTATTGTGAGTTTATGCGCAACCTAGGTTGGTTTAACCCTTTTGTATGGTTTGCAAACTATTACACACGAACGAGATTTATTTCAGTGAGAAAATATGTTATAAAATTGGGTAGGGATAAATGCAAATAACCCCCACGTGAAATATTTTATTAGCTGAAAACCCTTTGTAAAAAAATTATAGGCTAAAACCCCCCTATGAAAATTTTAAATTGCATAAAACCCCCTGTGAAAAAAATTGGCTAAAAACCCCCTGTGAAATTTTCAAATTGCATGAACCCCTGTGAAAAAAAATATAGCCTAAAAACACCTTGTAAATTTTTTAAATTTACAAATTAATTAATATTACTAATAATCAAATTTTAGGATATTAATTAAACTTTATCCAACAATTAATTTTCAATGTAGTTATATTTCGTAATGGTAAAATTTTACAAGGGATTTTTAGGTTATATTTTTTTCACATGGGGTTTCATGTAATTTGAAAATTTCACAGGGGGTTTTATGCTATATTTTTTTCACAGGGGGTTTCATGCAGTTTAAAAATTTTATAAGGAGTTTTTAGCCTATATTTTTCTCACAGAGGATTTTCAGCCAATAAAATATTTTACGTGGGGTTATTTGCATTTATCCCAATTGGGTATTACCAACTCTTCAATGCCCTAATAAAAAAAAATAGGAATTTATAGTTTACCTTTCACTTTATATAAAAAGAGTGTGTATAGGTGAATAAAGTGAGTTTATTGACCTTTACAATTTTTGACCTTCTATCTTCAACTAGTTAGCTTGTAATTAAGTCCTAATAAGTTTATATTTCCTTCAATTTTTTTCCTCGCATGAAATATTAAATTATCTTCTCGAAGAGTATAGATAATTACATTCATTAATATAATATCAACTACCAAAGAAATCATTCACCATCACATGCATCAATAATTAAATAGTTATAAATATAAAAAATTAAGAATATATTATTTGCACCCATAAAAAGTAAACTGCCCCTCTAATAAAATAAAATAAATTTTTTGATAAGTAGTAATTTGATCTAATAACTCAAAATAAGTCAACTAATTTAACAAATTAAAGTCTTGACCCGTATGAGATCCAAATATGAGTTGGCCCTAACCGGGATTAAAGCTCACGGAGGGCACGTGACATGGAGTAAGTATTCCTGCGGTGGGCCCACAACAGCGCATTTAAGTGCGCACCATCCTCCACCTGGCGTCAGATTTACCATTAATAGCACATCTATTCTATCTTGCGCCGCGCCGTAATGTGCAGAGATACTGAGATAGTGGCACGTTAGTAAATAATGAGCGAGAAGGTGGTATTTTGTCAATTGAAGTACATTTGCGTTTTAATCCAACCATTATCTAATAAATACCGAATAGCCCCAACACTCAACTTGCAATTAAATATTAAATACGTGTTGTTTATTTATTATCCGGTCCCACAATTTCACATAATTACAAAATAACAGCTAACCAACTTTATTAGAAGTGTAATAAAATAATATTACGATTCCATCCATTTGCCCATCTGTAACGTGGAATGCTTGTGTCACACGGTTAAAGAACAATATTTTATAGACATTAGAAAAATGAAAAATATTTTATAATTTTAATTTGTTATATAGGGAAATTTGGAAGCCCTTTGGAAACTTTGATCTATATTTTGATTGGTAAAAAGTACTTTTTAAAAGTTAAACTTTTTTAAAATTCTAATTTAGTTGAACTCAAGTGATTATACATTTAAAAGGCTACATTTTGAGTTGATTTAGGGTTGAGAAATAATTTATATTTCTTAATGCTTACCTTGATATTAACTATTAAAAGTTTATTTATATTCGAATCAGGTTAAGTTTTAAAATTCAATTTGATTAGTATATCGGTATATCCTGATAAGTATGTGTAAAAAATTAAGTTACTTTAGTTCAAATCTATTATAAATCAATTAAAATTCATTTTAATTTAATTTTAATAACTATCAAACCCCAACTCATACATAAAACATTGTGAGGTTGTGTAGTATTTCGAACAAGTTTTACAATACATTCACGATCATCTAATGTGATTCAAGTATATTAAAAGAATATCATTTTATAAATATTACGATATTTGCAATCTTACTAATTGGGTGTTTTTCTAAACATGATAATATAACATAATTTAAACTCTCAAATATATATAATGATGTTATAAAATGAAATAATCAGGCCAAAATAAAATACTTTATACCTAAATCCCCATCTAAAAATATTAGAATAAATTAAATAATAAAGAGATGGGATGGGAGTGTATATTAAATTCACAAAAATAAATAGTGGGGGCACCAAATAAAATAAAGTGAAAATTATGTGCCTTCATTTATAAAGGCCACCTTTTCTCGGTTTGTTTGTGTTTCTGTCTTAGCATCTTCAAGTATGCCCATGTGATCTTGCGTCTCTTTAATTGACTTCCCACAAGAGCCACCGGAAAACCCACATCAATCCCACGTAATTTCGCCGGAATCTGACGTCACCCAACCGGTGAAACGTGTAAAATTCACCATGGCTAGCGTGCACAACAGCGTGGAGACTGTAAATGCTGCGGCAACCGCTATAGTTACAGCTGAAAGCAGAGTTCAACCATCTACGGTGGTTCAGGTGTGTATATATATATATATATATATCTATTTGTTTCTATATTTTGTATTTTTTTTCATTTATCAAAGTTGTGGGATGTGAATTTTGTTGATTTGCGGTTTTGAATTTTAGGAAATTTTGCTTTAATTCATTAAATTTTTTAGTCTTTTAGATCAAATGAGATAAGGGAAAAATTTTGATGTTTTTTTAATTTGTTTATGTGATGTTATTATTGTGGTTTGTGGTGAGTCTAGTGATTTTTTGTTTAGATAAAAAGCTTTTTTGGGGCAATAATTGAAATGAAACAGACAGGAAAAAGAAAAAAACTATTTTTTTCTCCAGATTAAACAGTTCTGTAGCAGCTAATTTGACCTTAATGATGATTTCAATTCTCAAGAATAACTTTTGAGTTTCAAGGATTTTCTCCAGTATGAACAATTAGCAGAAAGATCAGGTTGCAGATTTTCCTTCCATAGTAGGGAAAACCCTGTTTCTGGGTAAATCCAAAGTACAAAAATTGTGATATTATCAGATTTAGGCACAAAATTATGCTCATTAAAGCTAAAAATACAATTGCCCAATTGTTCAAAAGGCTTATATTTGAGCCTATTGTAATTTAATCAATGTGAATAGCTATGAACTTGAGCTTTAAAGTTAAATCAGTGAGTGAACTTCTTATATACAAGTTAGAGCAAATCCAATTGAGCTATGTTTCTTTCTGAATTGACATATTGAGCTTTTAATCAGTCTTATTGAGCTTTTTGGTGGTTGAAGTTTCTTATTTGAGCCTTCTTCTAAGTGATAACTAATTCATCTTCTACAATTTTTGCACTATAGAAGAGAAGATGGGGAAGCTGGTGGAGCCTCTACTGGTGTTTCGGTTCGCAAAAGCAAAGCAAACGAATCGGTCACGCCGTTCTCGTCTCTGAGCCCACTTCACAAAACCCTTTAGCCCCCATTGTCGAAAACCCGAACCGTTCATCCACCATTGTATTGCCCTTCATAGCCCCGCCCTCTTCGCCCGCTTCGTTTCTCCAATCCGACCCGCCCTCCGCCGCCCATTCGCCCGCGGGTCTACTCTCGTTATCCATACACGCCTACTCTCAAAGCGGGCCCGCCCCCATGTTCACCATCGGCCCGTACGCCCACGAGACTCAGTTAGTTTCGCCGCCCGTCTTTTCCACCTTCACCACCGAGCCCTCAACCGCTTCTTTCACCCCACCCCCCGAGCCCTTCCAAATGACAACGCCTTCTTCGCCGGAAGTGCCTTTTGCTCAGCTTCTTTCGTCATCTCTAGCTCAAAACAGAAGAAAATACCAACCTTATATGTACCCGGGAAGTCCCGGTGGTAGCCATATTAAGTCGCCCGGCTCGGCGGTCTCGACTTCCGGGACCTCTTCGCCTTTCCCCGATCGACGCCCCGTTGTCGAGTTTCGCACGGGAGAAGCTCCTAAGTTCATCGGGTACGAACATTTCATTTCAAATTACAAGTGGGGTTCGCGGGTCGGGTCGGGTTCTTTGACGCCAAACGGAGGGCTCTCGAGGCTCGGGTCCGGGACTTTGACTCCAAACGGTGCGGAGCCCACGTCCCGGGACGGGACCCTTTTCGAGAACCAAATTTCCGAAGTGGCTTCACTTGCCAACTCGGACCACGATGTTGTGGTGGATCACAGAGTCTCGTTCGAATTGGTCGGCGAAGATATCCCGACTTGCGTCGTGAGAGAGGCGATACCCTCGTGTAAAACGTCGCGAGACACTAACCGTAAAGATTTGATGGCAATGAACGACGATAGTTGTGTAGAAGAACGTAGCGATGGCAAAAGTGTAAATAAAGTTCTCGGGATGGTTTTAGACGGGGCGGGGGATGAATTTCATCACAAGCAACGAACCATATCGCTCGGTTCGAGCAAAGATTTCAACTTTAACAATGCAAAAGGCGAAATATCCGATAAATCGAGCATCGATTGTGAATGGTGGACAAGTGACAAAGTTGTGAGCAATGAATTAGGCCCTCAAAAGAACTGGACTTTTTTCCCTTTGCTTCAATCAGGGGTGAGCTAATGCTTAATTATGTTCTTCATATGTTTGGATTATGGTTGAAAAGGGTAAACTTATGCAAATTAGGGCTCAAATTGGGATGCAATTTTGGAGTTGGAGATTTTGCAAACATGTGGATGACTTCCATAATTGAAAGGTATTTGTGAGTATGTATTCTATTGAAGATTTTTCTTTTTTCCTTTAATATTTTGTATTTTTAGATGTATACAATACAAGTATTTATAGATGTTGCCACTTAACTCTTGTTATTACAACTAATTGTGCTCTGCTTCAAGTGATTATATTAGGGGGGAAAAACAATTAGAATTTTTTTTTTCAATTGTGATCCATTATGTGCAAAAAAAATGGGGTTATTCTTGTGAATTCAGGATCCTCGTCTGATTGTTTACAAACTTGAAACCCGCAATTTTAGGTGTGATTATATCGAAATAGCGTAAGCTTTGTGAATCAGTGATCGTGATTATATTGAAATTTTGAGATTATATAGAGATTTTAAGAGGAATCGACATATAAGATAAATTATAACATGGTCAAATTAATTAAATGACGAGAATACCCTTTTTAACGCTTTATAAAGATTAATCATTGTGGGTAACTATAGTTTGGGCCTTTACAAAGTTTGGGCCTTAATTATGGGCTTTTGTTTTCAAATAGTTCTGTAGTTGGAGTTGGGTCAAGCCCAACCTTAGCTCTCAAGTCTCAACCTTATCAATGGGTTATTATTTGTTTGTGAATTGTGACTATTCCAATAAATTATAAACTGAAAATTACATATTTTTGGTGGGATTAAGTTCTACTAATGAGAAATGCCCAAATTGTGGGGTTAATTTTTTTGAAGAGGAATTGTTGGAAAATTCTTATGTTGTATTAGTTGATTTAGGATTATTGAAATATATAACTTAGATGATTTTAGATCAATTATGACAATTTGGAATATAAATGGTATAGTCCCAAAATTGCCTAAATTCAATTAAATTCATATTTTATATATAGACTACATGCATTCCCTTTTGATATGGACTATGGAATGTATTTTGCCATATTCTTTCATTTTCAAAATAGTGGATTAGCTTTTAATGATGTTAAGTTTTAGTTATCTATATTGAATATTTTGGATCGTGTTAGTGCTTGTCTTATCCACATCTTTATAAACAATTTGGAAGTGGAAAAAGGTTAAGTATAACAGATTTATATTCGAAAAAGATTTTTCAAGGTGTTTTATTATAATAATTATTATTATTTATTGGGAAACCTTTTAACTTGGATATAAAGGAAAATTTTAGGGCCAATTGGATGGCATATCCATCTCCAAGAATTTTTTTCCATGATAAAAATGAGAAATGTGATTTGGAAAATGAGATTTTTAAGAGAAAAAATAAGTAATGATTGTGTTTGATGTGATATATTTTTTATTGTGAGAAATTTGTTTGAGTTAGTATTTAAATATAATTTTTATTAAATGTGGTTAGTCAAACTCGTTGATTTAGACGTCCAAAAATAGTCACAATGGATCTTATTTTAAACGTTGCATTATTTTGTATTAGAATATATAATTAAAATAATTTTTTGCTTTGAAAGATAGTCGGAAAAACTATTTTAATTAATTGTATTAACTGTCAAATCATGAATAGTAAAATTAATTTGTTGGAAAAAAAATTCAAATTATATGTAATTTTGAGAGATTTTTTTGGAAGAAATTTTTTAGTAAATGGCAAACAAATGTATTTCTTGTAATTTTTTTCTCCAAAATATTTTTTTTAGGGATGAGGAGGCCATCCAATTGGCCCCTAACTTTCAACTTTTTTTCTTTTCTTTTCTTGTACGTAACAGAATTTTACGGCATAATGAAAACATAATATGATAATATTTTTCACGTAGCAATCAAAATAATCAAAGCATATGTTAGAACTTAGATACTAAACAATATTGGACCATCTAGATAGAAATGAAATTCTAAATATGGAAATTATCATATGAGAGAGACTAAAACCCGATATATAACAAGTCAAAATCACACAAACTTAGGGGGCAACCCCTGGTAGAGTTGATAAGGGCATTTGAACTTGTGGCCTAGGTCACGGATTCGAATCCCGGGAATGTCTATTTGCCTTCTATACTATGAGCCTGTCAGCTATGGGCAACCTAAGCTGGTTTAACTCTCTTGCCTGGTTTGCAGGCTATTACACAAGAGCGAGGTTTACCCAGTGCGCACCCGAAAGGGTAGCGGCTGCGGGTTTTCCCCCATCATCCAAAAAAAAAAAAAAAAATCACACAAACTTGTAAAATCCAAGCTTTCATTATTTGCTCATCAATATTCTAAATTCTCATATAAAAAATTTCAACATTTCAAGTTAAATTAAATATTTCATTAACTTGTCTAATTCTGTTATTATTTTTTTTATTCAAATGTAATATAACCAAATCTACTTTGATGTGTAGGTTAAAATTTTTAGTTGACAAATCTTGGAATCTTTAAAATAATTCAGGACTTGTGTCAAGAAATGGACAATTATGGGTATTTCTAATTTTCTATATTGATCATTGGATGCAATTCACAATCTAAAAAATGATAATTATTATTTTTTTTTAATTATTTGGGATATATATCCAGAACGTCACAATTATATCCATATTCCATACTTGGCCATCAACAATTTTAATATTTTAAAAACTTTCCCTTTTATATAACATTTATCCTCCAACATAAATTGCCATAATAATAATAAAAAGTAAAAACATTAAACGGATCTAAAAATTAATTATTTATGTACGTTGCTTTCAATATTAAACCAGTCATATTCAATATTAGTTATGTTACTCACCTAGTCCAGATTTATTGACATTTTTGTCATTAAAATTTCATTCTAATTATGTCACACCAACATTTAATTAATTTTTTATAGTTACATTTTCTCCTAAAAAAGTAAAATATATTTATAAAAATCCAAATGTCACTTTCCAGTACTATGTTTCAAAAATTAATATTTCAAAAGTACAAAAATAATTATTAAAAAAAAGAAAAGAAAACAAATACGTAAAGAATACCTCATAATAGTACACTAAATTAGTGTCGTTTCGTTTGTTGACATAATTAATTTAATTATAAAACAAATTAAATAATCAAAATAATTGCGACTTTGTGAGTATTATTATTAATTTATAATTATTCATTTCTTTACTCAGACATCTCCATTTCTGTCTGCTTTCACTTCATTTTCTCTCTCTTCATCTCTCTGTCTAAAGCGATCTCCATGGAAAATCTGAAATTCACGAACTTAAACACAAATTGAAACTGTTTGTTGCGTAGTTTTTAAGCATTTGGACGTGTTAGGGAATTGTAAAATCCAAACGCCCAAATTTGATTGTTTCTGCAGGAAAAGTGAGCTGGTTTTGCTTGTGAGATGTGAAAATCTGAGAACTTGAGGTGGGTTTTTGAGTATTTTTCTTTGTTTTTCAGTTTACTGCCAGTTAATTTTGTGAAGTATGCTTAGATCTCTAGTAAGGTGCTGTGTATTGAGGTAGAAGGGATTGAATTGTGTTGCTGTAGTTGGTTAGTGGAAGATCCATGGTGTTAATTGATTATTTTTGTTGAATAATAAATTGGAAAGGATGAGAATTTTATGAGCTGGGGAAAATTATTGCCTACTTTTGTGTTTAAGTTAGTATTGTTGGTAGTTGTGGTGAGTCGAAGCCTTTGGAATTTAAGATGATTTAAGAAGATTAGTTTGATGGTGGTTGAATTGGGCTTGTAAACAGTAGATTAATTATGATTATTTTTATGCAGAATAGAGATATGTTAGTGTTACTTATAAGTTTCATGCTACTTGCATATGAATTGTTGATGAAAGAGTTGAAGATATGGGGTAATTTTTGAAGATTTCAGCAGGTTGATTGGTCGAATTTTTTAGTTATGAATTTGGATATGTTCCTTTTTTTTTTTCCTTTTCCGGTGATCGCATAAGGTTACATGTTCTTATACTGTGATAGGAAAAAAGTTCTAAATTAAGACTTGGGACTCTTTTCTTCAATTGGCATAAAATAAGTTCATGGCAATGATTATTTGAAGAAGTGTTCTTAATTTGAAAAATATATGTAAATGTAAGTAAGTAATATGCTCGTGTCATGAAGTTGAGAAAATCTTATGTTTCAGGAAATATGCCTTCATGGTGGGGAAAGTCATCATCAAATTCTGCCAAAAAGAAAACCACCAAAGAAAGTTTTATCGACACATTTCTACATAAGAAGTCTAAGCGTCTCGAGAGTAAATCTTCCATTAAATCAGGAGGATCAAAAAGACGTTCGAGTGACACAGTTTCAGAAAGAGGGTCCCACTCGCGATCCGAGTCAAGGTCCTCATCGCCTTCCAAACATGTAGCTCGATGCCAAAGTTTTGCAGAAAGGCCTCAAGCACAACCGCTTCCCCTGCCATGTCAGCATCCAGCTAACGTGAGCCGTACAGATTCTGGAATAAGTAAATCAGCAAAACCAAAACAGGAAAGGGTATCTAAACCGTCATTATTTCTGACTCTCCCTAGGCCTGCTTGCATAAGGCATAGGCTGGACCCTGCTGACTTGGATTGTGAATTGGTTGTTGCTTCTATCTCTAGTGAATGTTCCGTTGAGAGTGATGATCAAGCTGATTCACGTCAGCGTAGTCCTTTGGCAAATGACTATGATATTGGAAGTAGAACTACCACAAGCAGCCCTTCAAGGTGAGTAGAGTTTAAAGTCATGCAAAGAAGTAAAACAATTTGATTGTTAGTATAAAAAATCGGTATTAATTGGTGTAGATTCTGAAGCAGTGAATCGGAAGTTTCAACGAAAATTTCCAGAATATCCAAAATTTTGGTTTCAGTTCTAGAGAAACCATGGAAAGTTATAGAAATAATTGAAAATTTAAAATGAAACCTTGGATATGTTTAATTAACATAACTATGCAGCTTTGCATTAATGATATGATTTGGTAGTAAAGTCATGACTAAATCTCTTAAGAGCTTTACTAAAGCAAATTTTTATAAAATATATCCTTTGGAACCACGTGGAGGTTTTAGGAGGATCGCCACGGCTATCTTTAGTGTCGACTACTTTCGTATTGAACATGATAGATGTGGTCCTAAAGAGAGAACAAAAACATTTGAAATTAATTATGTGGTACAACTAAACATAAATATTTGAATCAAATATAAATAATTTAATATAATTATAAAATTCATGAAAATTTTGGTTCTGTAGTAATGTTGGGAGATTTTGTTTTCCGTTAAAATTTCTATGCATTCTGCAAAATTAGACTGAAAGTGACATTTCGCTTTAGGGGGCAAGGAAATCCAAAATCTCGATCAAATTTCTGGCAAATTTGAGACCATGGTTTTAATTTTGTTCTTATTGTTGTGATTACTTATGTTAAATGTTTTATGTATATATCTGTCCTGCTAACATGAGTCTTCCTTTTCCCATGTTTTTTTCTCTGAAGCATTTTTGTTAAGGATCATCAAGCCCGTGTTGCACCACTTATATCGAGGGTCTCACCGATTCCAGTGAACCTTTCCTCCAATAAAAATGTTTCTTCTTCGCCTCCGAGAAGGCGGCCTTTGAGTAGTCAAGTGCCAAATTTACAAGTCCCCCGTAATGGTGCCTTTTGTAGTGCTCCTGATAGCTCAATGTCAAGTCCATCTAGAAGCCCAATGGGACCTTCTGGTTATGACCAAGTCACAACTTCTACTTTCAATGGTGTTCCCTTTCTTGGATCAGGTCAATGCTCGAGTCCCGGCTCGGGTCAAACTTCCGGTCATAATTCTATGGGTGGAGATATGTTGGGGCAATTATTTTGGCAACCAAGTAGAGGAAGCCCGGAATATTCTCCGAATCCTAGTCCTAGAATGACAAGTCCAGGGCCTTGTTCGAGAATTCATAGTGGTGCCGTAACACCACTTCATCCTAGAGCTGGAGTAGAAAATAATTGGCCTGATGATGCAAAACAACAAAGCCATCGTTTGCCGCTTCCTCCCATTACAATTTCCAATTCTTCGCCTTTTTCTCATCCAAATTCAGCTGTGACGTCACCTTCTGTGCCACGTAGCCCTGGAAGAGCGGAGAATCTTATGAGTCCCGGCTCTCGTTGGAAGAAAGGAAAGTTGCTCGGTCGAGGGACTTTTGGACATGTTTACGTTGGATTTAATAGGTAAGAACATCTAATTATCCTGTCTTTTTATTTCCATATTTTGATGATATGGTGGTTGGTTATATTTTTCTTCTGTGGTAGTTTGTATTGGAAGCTTTTATGTTAGATTCCTTAAATTCATATTTAAATCATTTATGCTACTCATCTAGTATAATCCTAAATAACTCGGTAAAATTGCAGCTTTAGTCCCGTAAGATAGGTTCAATTGCAATTTTAGTGCCAATGCTTTACAAACTTGCAATGTTAGCTGCACATGATGCATCCGAGCTTTTATGCAAAAAGGGACTAATTTTGCTACTCGGTAAACAATGAGACTAAAGTTGCAACACGCGCTAAACAACACATTGATGGATATGTTATTTCTTTTTCTACATCATTTCGTGAAGTTCTCTCCTGATTTAGGGGTTGTATTCTGCTGTTTTAGTGAAACCGGCGAAATGTGTGCCATGAAAGAGGTCACTTTATTTGCCGATGATGCAAAATCAAAGGAAAGCGCGAAACAGTTGGGGCAAGTGAGTCTTTGGCTATTATATTAGATTTTATGGATGAACTTATTGTTTACAAGATGTATAATGCTTGCTGTTTGTTGAACGATATTTTCTACTATAACTCTAGTCAACCATATTTATTATGGCACCAGGGATGTATCTACATCTGTTTTCTGTTTTTTTGCAGGAGATTGTGCTATTGAGTAGATTAAAGCATCCGAATATAGTGCAATATTATGGAACTGAAACGGTGAGTCATATTCCAGTAATTTTGGGTAATTTCTTATTTATATATGCAGAATTGTATATGAGCTTTTCAAGCAGAATTGTATATGAGCTTTTCAAATGTGGATATCTATAAGGCTGACCAAATGCCTTACTCTTCACTTGGCTTGGAAATCTGACATTCTTGGTGTTTATCATAATGATGGAAGCACTTTGCAAAACCATATTTCAAGTAGGAAAAAAATTCGTACTAAAATATAATTAATCATAAATTGTAGACGGTACTTCTAACTTAGTGCGTGGAGTAGTTCTGCATAAGCTTATATTGATTCTGAATTTATTTTCCATTATCAGGTGGGTGACAAATTGTATATTTATTTGGAATATGTATCTGGTGGTTCCATCCATAAGATTCTTCAAGAATATGGAAAACTAGGAGAATCAGCTATACGTAGTTACACTCAGCAAATATTATCAGGGCTTGCTTATTTACATGCTAAGAAAACTGTACACAGGTAAATAAGTTACTTTTATCTTGCACTTCTGTTTACAACATGGATAGTGTATTATTTAATTGATAATAAACTTTTATCGTTGCGCACTTGATGATATGGCAGGGATATTAAAGGGGCCAATATACTTGTGGACCCAAATGGCCGTGTTAAGTTGGCAGACTTTGGCATGGCAAAACATGTAAGTCTGGCCTTTTCTTTTGGATGCAGTCAAATTATATTGAGTTGTAAATAAATTTTGTACAAGGAAATCAATGATGTGGTCAAACTTAATCTAATGATTTGTCTACCAAATGGACTTCAAAATTTCATATTTGGGAGTTTTAAAGACCAATATGTTGCCTTTTATTTTGGTTAATTTATTAGGATAAATTACCTAGACACCTCCTGCGTGAGACTCTAATTACGAAAAACAACCGGAAATTTGAGAAATTACCATAACTTCCTCTATTAGAACATATTACAGTTTCACCCCAGTAAAAAAAGATTAAGATTACTGTATTACCCTGTTTTTTGAGAGTTCAGGATTTAACAGGGAATTGTCGTGATAATTATCCAATTAGTGAGGGCTATACACATAATTATCCCTATGCATAATGACAATTGTGCATGGATGGATGCTTTCATGTTCTAGTTATTGTTTTACTGTTCTTTGAGGGTCAGGAATATTCCCCATCTTTTAAATTGGATTGCTTCCTACTTTTACTAACATGTGCCTTTTTACAGATTACAGGGCAAACTTGTCCATTATCATTTAAGGGCAGCCCTTATTGGATGGCACCTGAGGTTAGTTTTATTTTTTATTCTTTTTTAAATTCTTTTTTTTTTCTTAATAGAAACCCAATGGCTCTATCTGTTGCTTTACATCTTCTTAACCATATTTCTTCACTGCCATTCACTTAGATTATAAGGAATTCAAATGGCTGTAGCCTAGCTGTTGATATATGGAGCCTTGGATGCACTGTCTTAGAAATGGCTACATCAAAACCACCTTGGAGCCAATATGAAGGGGTTCGTAATTTAGACTTTTTTATTATTTCACTAATAAATTTTCGTTTTTCGCATGTGTGTGAGAATTTTCTCTCCAAATATCTGAAACTTCTTGTTTGGGACTAAAGGTGGCGGCTATGTTCAAGATTGGAAATAGTAAAGAACTTCCTGCAATTCCTGAAGATCTTTCAGACGAAGGGAAAGAATTTGTTAGACTGTGCTTGAAACGGAATCCCTTGCATCGTCCCACAGCTGCTCAGCTTTTGGAGCACTCTTTTGTGAAAAGTGCTGCGCCTCTGGAAAAACAAATATTGAGTTCTTCATCGTCAGATCATTCAACAATGACAAATACTGCAAAATGCATGGTATTATTTGTCTCTATTTCTTCTTTGACCTTTGACAAGATTTTTTGAAAATGCAATTTATTTTCATGTATTCGATCGGTACATTGATTATACGCGAATTCAATCATGCAACTGTATTTTTGATATTCTAGTCTTGGTAATGGTATATAGTTCGTACAAATAATATCCTGCGATAAATTTGGTGTATGTGCTTTATCAAATGATTGATATGTTTACTCCTACATTTTCTTATGCTGTCCTCAGGATGACTTTAAAAGAATCTGTTTAGAAATTATCCTCGTCATAATTATACATCGAGTTGTAATTTGTATTGTTTTAGCATAGTAGTATTAACTCATGCTCTTTATTTGAGATACTCTTGCATTCCTTAGCCTGTTTCTGATATTGTTGTCTTTGCATCACTTATAGGCCGTTGGTCATGCAAGGAGCCTTCAACAGTCGGATACAGATAGACTTGCTTTCCACTCGTCTAGAGTCTCAAAATCTAATTTTCACTCTAGGTTATCTCTCTCTCTCTCTCTCTATATATATATATATATATATACATTTTTTGGTCAAATTACATAGAGATCCTTGCCCAAGTTTGCAATCACGAAAAACTCGTGGAGCGAACTTACATAACTTCCCACATATTACAATTTCATCCCGTGTCATAAAATCATATTACATTTTCACCCTCTGATTTTCAAGTTGTCAAACTCATGATACTACGTTTCTCGCCAATTTACAAAACCTCATCATGTTTGTGGTAAATGGTAATCATCCAAAAAGTGAGAGGGTTTTTATGTAACTATGCCTAGAATATTTGAAACTTATACTTATTTAGCAATTTAAAAAGAAACTCTCATTCTCCGGTCCTTCACTTTTACAGCGACATTTACGGCTCAAGAAACATATCGTGCCCCGTCTCTCCAATCGGGAGCCCTCTTCTACATTCAAGATCACCACAACACTTGATGAGTGGTATGATGTCTCCATCTCCCCTGTCTAGCCCACGAACCGCATCTGGTGCATCCACGCCTCTAACGGGCGGGTTTGGTGCCATCCCGTTTCATAATCAATATATGTTATCACAAGATGGTTTTAGTAATTTACCAAAACGACCCCCGAGCCCCTGCTCCAATAGCGCCTCTTATTGGGACCCAGACATTCTTCGTGGGGTGGGGTCCGGGTCGCATGCTTTTCGGTCGGGCAATGGAGAAATCTATGATGGACGGTCGATCTTGGCTGATCGTGTGGCTCAGCAGCTCGTAAAGGATCCCGTGAAACTCGATCCGATTCTTGATTTTAGACCTTCGTCTCCATCTCCGTGTCATCACATGAGTACTGGGTTATGACTTTGTTTCTTAAAAGCGAAAGTTCGTCAAATGAAGCCTCTGAGTTTGATAACGTCTAATATGATCGCTAAAACGAAAGTCATTTTTGCGATGAGAAATCGGCTTGTACAAAATTGAGCGGCGTAGATTTGATTTGAGATGTAACGGGCTTCAAATTCGTAATCAAAGGTTTCCTTTGAACTGAAAAATGCATGTGTACATTAAAATGCATAGAAGGGAAGAAAATAGAGAGCCTGGAATCTGGATGGACAAATAAGTAACTGCAAAACAATTCCTTTTACAGTATGCAAATGATGTATAGAAATTGGAGAAAATGTATGACTGAAAAACACTAATATATTAAAACGAAGATTATTTTGGCAGTAAAATTTTCATCTATTTATGCAGAAGCATCAATCTTCTGTTATACGTATCTCCTCCGCACGTGCTAGAACATGGGAATTTGTTGATAGTTTGTAATAAAAGATTGTTGATTATTGATACTTAATTTGGTAATCACTTAAAAAAAAGGGTGATAGATTTGTGAGCATAAAATATGTATTTGATTGTCGTTCATTTGGTATTTAACATTGTCGGTATAACTTCTAACTTTGATTTAAATAATTACGAAATAATCGAATCGAGTTCAAACAAATTTAATCAATTTGACCACACTTGAGCTCGAATCATCTGATTTTTTTGTGCGTATTTATAATTTTCTACTATTCGAATTCAAATCCAAAATTTACCCGAATAGGAAAGCAAACTATAACAGTAAGGGGTCAATTGGATGGCTTATCATGTCCCAAAAAAAGTATTTCAGAGGAAAAAACTACGGAAAATTCATTTGTTTAGAATGTCAGTAAAAAATTCTAACAAAAAAAACTCTTAAAATTTGAAAAAAATATTCCAACAAATAAAATTTACTATTCATGATTAAATAATATTCCAACAAATAAATTTTACTATTCATGATTTGACAGTTAAAACAATCAATTAAAATGGCTTTTTCGATTACTTTTCAAAGCCAAAAATTAAATTAATTATATATTTTAATGCAAAATAATACGTTTAAAATAAGATCCATTGTGACTATTTTCTGATGTCTAAATCAACGAGTTTGATTAAAATCATTTAATAAAAATTATATTTAAATATCCATCCAAACAAATTTCTCGCAACCAAAAAAATGCACTTCAACCATAATCATTACATATTTTTTTCTTAAAATTCTCATCTTTCAAATTACATTTCTCATTTTTATCATGGAAAAAAAATTTCGGAGATGAACTTGCCAACCAATTAGGCTTTCTGGCTATTAGTTTCGAAGCCATGTATTAACTATTAACTATTCACTTTTCAACTATATCACATCACATGTAAATGTCATTACTATTAATAAAAGATATTAGCATTCTATAATTAAGTAATAAGCCAATAACCCTATAATATATCTAATAAATATAAAATACATGTGTAAATTGCACATATAATCCTTAATTATTTTTGTTTGGAGTAATAAATCCTGAAAGCTTTGGGGAGAAAAACAGGCAACAAAAACCCAAACAAATTGAAGCTCCAAAGCGCCATGTTCACAACAGCGAGACCTCTCCCAACATACACTCCATATCCAACATCACTTCTATAGAATTCACTCCTAATCCACTCCACAATCGTGAAAATCCTCTTCGAATTGTAGAATACCGGCACGAAAACACGAATCGGAAGCGAAAATTTACCTGAAAACGATATCCCCTCCATGAAAACCTGGCTAGCTAATAAGAAAAGATGCGGCGCCGCGGATCTGATTCCGTCTTTATCTCCGGCGAAGACGCTTCCGACGATGTACGCTATCGGAAGAATTAATCCGATCACCGCGGCGAAGGAGACGTAGACGGCTAGGATCTTGTTATCCGCGCCGAAAACTGGGGGATCGGCGAGTTGTGAAGTGAGGGGAAACGCGACTATTGAGATGTAGTACATGTAGAGTATGGAGAATAGGAAGAAGGCTATGTCGGAGATGGTTATGGTGCCGGTGACGGAGAGTACGATCATTATTGTGAGACAGATGAGATGCCGTGGAGAGAGGAAGTTCCGGCGAGTGCGGTGGTTTGCGGCGGCGTTGGTTGTTGTATCCGGTTCGTGACTTGATGAACCAACTGCAGCTGCCATTTTTTAGGATTTTTTATTTTTGTGGGATTTTGGGAGTTTTGAGGATGAAAAAATGTTATCTAGAAAGAGAGGTTATAATTATTTTCTTGAGAAAGAAATTTGATATTTGTGTGATGTTTGGTAGGGAGAGTTCCAAGTTTCCAACTACATGTCTTCAAAAAGTACATGCTTTGGTGTAAATTTTGCAATACACAAACATTAGTATTGGTGGGGATATATTGTTGTGGTAGATAGAAGTGTGAAAATAGAGGTATTGTGTAGAGAAAGTGAGGAAATGGTAGCAAACGATTTTCTAATGGCCAAATGGTCGGGAAAATCTATGTCATATCCGGTTCAACAAACCTGACATATAACACATTTTAGGGAGATGGCGGTGTTTGCGAAAATTACAAATACCCCTTTTCAAATGTGTATTTCCCTTAAACTACATACATTTTCGATATGATACATAGCGAACATAGTACTTTCAGAAAAGACCATCATCACCATTGCTAAAGAAGAGCGTAAACGGTGCTTATTTTGATGCAGAGAAATTTACAAAGACTTTGGACTCACAGAATAAGGAACTTGATATCAGAGCTTCACATGGAAATAAGAATACGGAAAACCCAGAGGGTATGAAGAAATTCGAGGACATAACACATGGAAATCGGGACTACAAGAAGTGAGTTATACCTAAAGTCATGAACACAGAACAGATTACGATCTCAATCTAAATATAAAAGACCAAAAAAGAGTATTTCCAGCCAAAAAATCGAATCATCAATAATGTGACAATAGGGGGTTTGTCTTTCAGAATCCTGTATATTCATATATGATATGGGGAAACATCACATATGACAAATATGCAACCAGAGTTTAAGTATAAAAATACAATCCAATCTCACAGGAATATATAAATCAAGAACCCCCCCTTCCCCAAAATCCCCTACTTTACAAAGTGCTGCAATAATCTGAAATAAAATGACAACCTAAATAATTACCAAATCCACTCCCAACCCACTCAACCCCGATCCCCGCTCCTATTTGAAAATATGAATCTACTTCCGAAAATTTCCTCGAATTGTTCGACAGAAGACCACTGGTAAAACTGGAACCTCTGATGATAAATTAATGATAAACGATTAAACTAACTGAGTATACACTCACCTTTATCCTAAGCAGCAACTTTTTGTTTGGGTATGTATTTGATTTTCATGGTCTTCTCTGGCTTTTTTCTAAACTTAGCATGAGCATTTCTGCCAAACTGGTTCTTGGGATTGCCAACACCACTTTGTTCTTGATGAACTAGTACATGAGAGGCTGTTGAGGAGTGCTCATCAGAATGTTCAGGCCCTGGGGAGAGGACTAATTTCACATGGTCACCTGAGATAGCTTCCTTCCATCCTGCACAATGTAGAATTAACGCTCGTTTATAATCAAGAGATAAAATTTAGTCGTGAACTATGGTTATAATAAGAGTAAATTACAGGCACTCCTGTTGAGACCCTAATCACGAGACTAATTACGAAAAATCACCATAACTTTCTTTGTCAGTAAAAACATAATATAATTTCACCCCCTATAAGAAAAAGCAAACTACATTCCACCCACTGTCTTGTCTTTTGATTTGGAGGTGTCAGATCCCTAACAAGGTGTCTTCGTAATTTGCAAAATCTCAAGAGGCTCGTGGTAGTTACACAATAATAAGGGAGTTTGAATGGGAGAATAAGAATAGATAAAATATACATACTCTGAGCAAGAAACTCTCTTGCAGCTTCACTAGAAAAAGGCAAATTTCGTGGTTGAGCATTGTCTTCTGGAAGCACATTACAGTCATTATCATGATGGTCATTGTTGCTCAATTCTGACTCGATCGAACTTTCACTGGACTGAGTTCTTTCATGAACCTTTTCCAACATAGTGCCCCCCTCGTAATCCTCGTTACCTTTATCAACTACCAAGACACTTCTTGAAGCTACTTCGTTGATAATTAGCTTTTCAGAGTCATTCTTCTTTAAAGCAGATGGCACCGTACTGCAAGTGGTATCTTGTGCTTCATCCTGACGACTCTCTTGCTGCTGAGCAACAAAACTTTTTAGTTTGACAGATATAGAACCAATTATTACCTCGCCATTATTTTCTTCTATCTGGTTACTCGTCTGTTCCTGCACTGAATGAGGCTTCACACTCTTCCCATCACTGTCAATTTTGACTTTTTTGGCCCAAACTTTTTTCCCATTCAGTGGGGCCCTGTCTTTGGATGGATTGAGCTTCTGCATGGGTTCAGTTTTTAATATCTGAATATATTGGCTTTCATGGAATCCATACCTGCCACCCCTTTGCGGTTTCGGGACCTGCCAACGTGTTGAGGCTGAACGTCGATGGCCTTTGGCGGCCCCCATTTGGAGTTCGGTGATATGAGAATCCTCTTGGTTGATGTTTTCACTGCTAAAACCAGACCGCGGGTCAGTAACTTCATCTGATTCTTTGCTTTGGGGCTGAATGGATTCTAGGCAAGAATCTAGATTTGAGGGCACATCTGGTGAATTTGAATTGGAATCAGAAGGGGATGAAGGCCCAGATTCTTCAGCTGAATCTACTTCATCAACAGTGATATTTAAATCGCTGTTGTACCCAGAGAATTCCTCCTTCACTTTCTGTCCCTTCTGACGAAGCTTTTTCTGTTTTTTCCTCTCCGAAAGTGCAGCTTGCCTAGTAAAATTCCAAAACAGAATAGTCATTACGGAAAACACTTAATCGTGCTCCAATCAATAAGCATATCCTGCTGGGACATGTGTATGTTACCAAATAAACTATTTAATAGTCAATTTGCCTTTCTTTTTAAAATTTCTATCATGCATAATAAGTTTAGCCTAGCAAAATCAATGTTACTTTAGCAGTTGTCTTACCATATTTTTTAACTATCTTCTAACATAACAGTGGGAAGTCACAAAAACATAGAAATGATTCTATCCAAACAGTAACATTTTCCAATAGTCAAAAGACAATTGTCTTATTATTCAGTTTTCAGCTGCAAATATGTTTCTTGAGTATACTTATTCCCAAATTTTGAAATTTATGCAGGTCAACTTCATAGCATTCACACATAAGCAATATTAATTCCACAAACTGAGCATCACAATGCCCATAATTAATAGCCAAGAGTATCTTTTGCCTCACATTCTGGTCCATTTTACCTGAACAAGATCAATAAGAAATACACAATTATGAAGAAGATTGTTATTTGCATCAACAAATGGAATTCACCTTTTTTGTTCAGCTTCCTCCTCCTCCACAAGCAGCTTCTGACATCTCAAAGCCTCTGCATCTTTGTCGGCGACCCATGCTTTCACCTGGTTATAGGAGCAAATAACATAAAGCAGAGTGTATGATAACACCTGAGTCAAACTGGACCTAAAAGGATTGATCCAGAATGCACAGGCAAGAAACAATTCTTCAGCAAAATACAACTCACCCCAGCACAAAAGAAAGAACGATGGTTGAAGGTCAGGTTTTAGAATTTGTTTGGTAAATGGAAGTAGTTTGGCAATAAAGGCACCATAAAAAATTGAATTTTATGTCTTCCTTTCTGCTTAATCCAATTTATGGTATGTATACTTGTTAATGTATTATCGACAGAACCCACATTCTATCACAAGTCAAATCTTTTACCTAGAAAGTCTTCAAATCGCACATTTCGGTGCATGCTTACGTGTGAGGTAAAGCAGAGCATCATTGATAATACAAGCAAATCAGAAAAGAATGAGGGAAAAATATGAGCAAATACCAGTTGCTGTTCGAAAAGGAAGCTAGCGCTGGCAACTAGGTTCTTCAACTCCTGGCTATTTTTAACAGTCTCTCCATCAAAAACATATCTTTGCACGGAATCAGCAGTGCCTGCACACAAGAACGTCCTCTCACTAGCATCATCGAGAATACTAAACAATTCCTGAGAGGATATGGGTAGTCTGCAAGGCTTAGCTTGGATTATATCCTGTGAATAAAAGTAGACTCATATAATAAATGCTGAGAAGGAAATCATCTTAACAGGAGGGGTAATTGAAGAATGGACACTGGCAAAAGATTAATTAAGCCTCCTACCAATAGTGTTGATCCAGCCTTCACGTAAACAGGTGGAAGAGCCCAAACCCCTGGCTTGCGGAGAGAGGATGCTAACGCCCTTACTACTGATGATCCAGGAATTCCCTGAGAGGACAACGTGTAACAAAATAAAACTTGAATATGTGAATATTATTAAAAACAAAAAATGTATTTTAGGAAGATAAAAACAAAGAAAGTAACAGCTACATCATTCTAGACCTAAACAAAGGTGGTCATAAATATACTTGAATGTATGCAAATACTATGAATAAAATTACGCTTGCTATAGTATAGTTATAACTTACTTATAAGCAAAGTAATATCTCGATGATAGCAGAATAACGTATTATGAAATACACGACTGTAATCATTTAATAGATGCAAAGTAAAGAATGTTTAGCTTATCCATATTTGTGCGCAACATGTCATAGACCTTGATGTCATAATTCACAATCAAAGACGATTACCATTCATACAGACTCATACAATCGACCAAACACAGTAATGAAATAGAAAACTAACAGCATATACACTACACATACTATTTGGAACAAAAATTAACACGTCCCGTTCAACAACTCTTCATGACAAAAAAAATCTAGTAATTCAAATCATAATCACCGATCCAAGCAAATCCAACTTTATTTTTAAAAAACGCATGGATTAGAAAATAATTCTGGTCAAAATTGGAAGTAAAAACAAGTTGCACAACAATCTATTAAGAGCATGGGATATCCCACCAGGAGTTTAGACTATCACAACCAAGGATAATTATCTCCATACTCATATTTTATCAGTATAGAAGGTAGGCACAATTCTTCAAGTTTATCAAATAGCAGAACCATAATTGGAGAGAGAAAATTACAAAGCTGAACTCAACTAGTAATTTGAGGGGTTCTAACGAAAACCTGAGACTAGAATAAGAATCTAAAAGCTGATGGGTGCATGGAAAATGTGGGTCCTTGAATACATGTTTATCCACCTTAAGTAGACATGAAACATAAACATTAGCTTACTCACAAAACCAACAACACAATGTTACGCAACATAGACAGTCAAAATTAATCTCGGATGTCTTTGTAAAGAAACAAATATGAATACAAAGAGTTTTTTAAAGAAAGAAAGAAAGGAGAATAACGTGATTACCTTTAGCATCACATCATTTAATGCAACTACTTCCTTAGCCTCCTCCAATGATAGCTGTGTATCACAACAATAACCATATTAGAAGTAAAATGGAGGAAGTAGCATGAAATGCTTAAAACAAGTCAACTAATTACCTTATCCCAAAATGCAGCCAATAAATCCCTATTTTTGTGAGATCCCTACACAGTTTGCACATCAAGATTAGATATATCTGAGCAACGAACAGTCAGTACTAGCAAACGATAAAACGAAAGATTCATCAAAGGGGACATCAATCCCGTGTTCCGTATGAAGCTGTGGACAATTTAGATAACCTTATTGACATTTAAAGATCGTCGGTGCACTCGGATATGTCTCCTATAGTTAATTGGTGAACAGAACTCCCGGGAACATTTCTCACACTTCTGCATCTGAACTTTCAGAGGGGTCAGCAAAGGCCAACCTGGGAGATCTGCACCGGAAAGAAGAAACAAGTATTAATATGCAAACCCAAGCACATTTTCTCTTGACAAGTTGACAAACGGCTAGATCTATCATAGAGTTAGCGATTTTTGTAAAGGCAACCAGAGCACTAAGATTTGAACAATAAACATCCAGAAGGATCATTTTATAATACAAAGACATGCCTGAAAGTGGTCCGTGCAGTGTTCGACACGCAACAAGCACAGCCACAATCAGACATAACCCCCACCAAGACAGGTAAGGCGTTACACATGTCTGAAAACTAACTAACCAAAAGAAACACCTTCAAACAAGAGGAACGCGGCTTTAACAAACATTTATACCAAAATACACCCACATAGGAAAGAATTCAATCTAATCTCTGTTTCTCTTGCTGTCTCTTCAGTATTCAACGAATGAATGATGATCACTAGCAAAAACAGGTCCTCAACAGGGTTACTGTTTTCACTTTTGATCACGGTGCCCTCAGAGGATGAGATCTAATTGTTTTTTGACATGTTTTTCTGTATGAACCTTGAGACTGCACTTGTATGTGGTGACCAGTTGTTGAAATGGTGGACGAGCAGCAGCAGCTTTAATCTTAGAGATGGGATGGTGAGTGAAATCACATGAAAGGTTTATCATTAGACAAAGAGCCCTAGCTTTGTATTTTCAATGGGCTAAGGAGTATGGGCTTCGGCAATAGCCCAATCGTCCGGTAAAGTAAAATATTAGAAGCGTTTGTAATTATTTAATGGGACTTCAGTAAAGGACATTAGCTCGTATGGAGCCTATCTCGCAGTGTGTTAATTTTGTGCGTGTGCGTATATATGCATGTAAGGCTATATATAATCGGGGACCCTAACATGCTGAACTAATTTTTTTGGAAACTGTTATCTCGTGTCAGGGTCTTATCTCGCCCAAGTATATGTCTCGCAACATAAGATCCTCTCTTTCCCAAAATGGTCATCATATCTCAAGTACAAAACTAAACGTTTTACACATCCAAATGACACGGGTAACGGCAAACTCCTATCATAATGCATTCATTCTTCATTTACTTAAAACTTATTTAAGAAGATCAATATTCACACACCTGGTTGATCCAAGGCGTGAAGCAGCTGAATCCATTGCACTGGACTATCCCCAGTCCTTGAAAATGGGAGAAAAGGCTCCTTTCCAATAGCTTGTCTGATGAAAGTGTCAAGGGAATCACTCCCTTCTTCTGATTTCATTGCATTGACAGTTCCACTTGAGCAGAGCTTAGAAACAGGCATCTAGGACCCAACTACAGCTGCCTGATACAGGGATACTGCACAAAAAAATAGATATAAGTTAAAGAAAAGACATGATTATATTGATTGAGGAAAGAAAAGATACGAAACTCTCTCAAACAATAAAAGAAGGTAAATATTATATGGAATCTGTGTTAGATTTACAAAATAACTTAGAGAGACAGCTTTATTAAGAATTCATCTTACATTTTTCAGAAAGATTTTGTCATAATTTAAGCAAGCTGATCATCTCATGAATAAAGGATGATAGAAATTGCGAAATTGAGGGCCAAAATACGAATGTAAATATAGAATAATTAGTTGAAATAAGTTATATCACAAATGAGGATTGTCGGAATTAGTTAAGTTGCTAAATGTAGAAAAAAGAGCTTGGTACAAGATTTGAAGTTTAATAAGTAACTATATCATTTCTCATGCTAATGCACAACCAAATTATCAGATTATTTTCTGCAATTTTTTGAATGGAAAATACACTGATCCTCTGTAATAATTCCCGCAGAAGACAATTTTATTCATGGATCCCTTATGTTGTGTTCTTGTGTAGAGATATATGGTCCCATAACTAGCTAGGCACTCTACTGATGTGAAAAGGTATAATAAATGCATGTCAACCAAGATCCTCCAGTTTTAACACTCATTACTAGTTCAATCTCATTTCTGACCAAATAGGAAAGTCTCTTCTAAATGCACTCTGTGTCTCTTGCTCAAAGTGTAGGTATCTGTTCTAACCCTCAAGAGATGAACTCACTCAACAGAAACCAGTACTAAAAAATGCAAATTCCCCCACGACTAATTTGTCAACTGACTCGAGGAAAAGAACTTTCATGTGAACTTGGAAATATCTACCAAAATGCACACGTGCCACAGCACATTAAAGTGGCACAGTCAGGTGATTCACAAGGTTAAAAAACCTAGAAGCTGGTCATAAAAGGATCCTTGATGCAAGTATGGAAATGAAAAACCCAACCCATCTCTCTTAACAGTAGAAGCAGCTTGGAAATAATTGCACGCTTACTCCATGCCCAACCTTAATTTGTGTGTATATACATAAATAAGTGTCGATGGATTCCTTTTTACACTAAAACAAGGCTGCCCCTAGTCTCTAATATTGTCTAGCCACGTGTCTACGTATACATCAATTCCACAGGTCAATAAGTTCACGATCAATTATTACCACCATTACATCATTCATTGTAGAACTAAACCATCCAAACAAAAAATAACACAGTGGATAAAATACAACCTACAAACACACCAAAAACTTTGCAACATTAAACTATCTAGATTTTGATATAAACATACATCAAAATACTTGCATTGTGTATCAAGTAACAAAAAACCTATATAATTACTACATGGATCCAATTCATGCACACCGTAAATCTCAATGCACTCCATTAAACAAAAAAAGAAAAAGCAAGATACCACTCAACAAAAACGTTAACTACCACGGCATTCCATACTTCAATTCACAACAAAATCATCATCAAGCAAAAACTCCTAATAATCAGAATCAAAAACCTAAACATATATGATTGATCAAGCTGATTTTGGATCGATTAAGATCATACAACAAAATAAATATTCCGAAAAAAGGAAAATACTACTGCTAGGGTTTGACGTCACATGATCCGTGATCGGCACAGTTCATAGGTACCTTAGACCAGAGAGAACACCGGCGATTGGTCTCCGATAAAAGTGTGTACAGCCTGAGTGTCCGAATATATATATATAACTGTAAAATGTATGTATAGGATGAGAGAGAAACAGAAATCGGCGGAACCTAGAAAGAGAGCATCAATTGAAAGGAACCTCAATGACTGATGAAAAGGAGACGGGTAAATATACATTTTACGAATATTCTCTTCTTTTTTAATAAATAGTTTTTAATTATTAATTGGAAAAATAGGATGATTCAGCGCGTGCAGACACGCGATTGTATTGCAAGAAAAAAAAAAATGCTACAAACATTCAAACATTTTATGAATGGGGTGGGGTGCACGAGTCTAAGAACTAAGAATTATACATTAGAATATATGATCTTTTTTAAGGTTTTTTAAAGCTACGAATTTAAGTTATATTGGTTTTATTATTTTATTTTTGTTATGTTTAATATTCTTGCTTAAAAAAATGGAACTCGTTAAATGTTAAAATATTTTTTTTTTGTTTTGAAATATAGTAATAGGTTGGTATTAAAATTAAGTAAAAAAAATTTCACACGACTTGATATAGATTTATATATAATTACATAATTATGGTTCTCGTGAAATTATTGAAATTAGTATTGTTATAAGTAACGCATTCGTATGCAACATTCTTTCTTTGCCCTTTAAATGAGCTAACAAATTATTAAATTTTTGTAACAAATTTTTGGTTACCACTAATATAGTACTCTTAATTGTCTATTTCATGGCTTATCTTTTCCTTCTTTTTACACCTAAATTAATGTTCTTTTAAATACAGAAGAAAATGGGACGGGAAAAAACATATTGTGTTCTTTTTAAGCTAATAGATGTCATATTTTGTGACTTTTGACATTAACTTGGGTTTATTTTGTTCATTGTCACCCCAAATAAATATTCAAATGAAAAGCTATTAATTCTTTTTTGTTTCTAATATGTGGTGAATACATTTTATTTTTTGGTAATACTCAAAATGAGAATATGCCAATCAAGGCTATTTTCAATAATATGATACATTTGGAAAATTTAGACGGTAAGACTAAATATAAGACTTTTTGGAAATTATGAGACTAAAAATAATAAATTCATAGCGAATGATACCAAAAATAAACTTGGTCTAGTCTACGGATGAAAATAGATTAAGGGTGTGTTTGGATCGAATGATTTGGATTTGAGGGAATGGATTTGGAGGAGTGGATTTCAAACTACTCCAAAATGAAGTAATTTGAAATCCACCATATTTGTGGAGAAAATAGCTCAAAATGAATGACAAGGGATTTAAAATCCATCATAACATGAATTCATCCAAACGAACTTAAATAGATTTGTCGATGAATTTGAAATTCATAGTTTTCAAATCCTTCAATCCAAACACACCCTGAAAGAATTAAATTATAGTAATTCTTCAAAATGAGAATTTTATTGCAAATACTTGAAGAGTGTTATGTAGGTTAAATATGAAAATGTACATAATGAGTTCTATGAGTTTTGTTGCCACTCCTGAATAGCATAATAAAGAGCATAATTAGGAAGGAGATCACAGTTTTCAAGCTTCAGATTTGTCATAGGAGAAGTTTTATGACCACTGTTAAACCATCCTTTTATGGCATCCCCTTCATATGTGAATCCATCTGGTGCTATATGTGGATCTTTCATTACTTCCTGCAAATCCCAACCAAAAATAAAGAACAATCAGTCCAATCGGGTAAACACAAAGTACAACATCCAACCAGGTAAACGAAAGTACAACATCTATGCTCTGTTTCCAACTCGCCAAAGGTACAACTTCAACGGGTGGCTATCCTAATGTTCGGATTGTGCAAGTAGGCTCATTTAGATGGGAAATTCTATACGTAGGGGTGATAATTGGGTTGATTGGGTCGGGTTTGGGTTGGGCCCATTTGGGTTGGGTTCAATTGGGTCCAATGACAAAACACATGCTAATTTATTATTGGACTCAAATTGGACCCAACAAAGACCCAATCATGAACCCAACTAGGACCCAAATTTAAAATATAAGATATTTTAAATAAGTTTAGAAAATTAGGGTTTTAACTTCCAAGTCCAAGGGGTTGAGATGGGACTATAATTTTAAAATATTAGGATCCAGATTGAACCCAAATTGGGCCCAATTTAAAACCCCATTGGACCCAAATATTTTAAAAATCAACCCAATTGGAATTATAATTTTAAAATATTAGGACCCAAGCCATTGAAAACTTAGTTAGGTTTGGGTCCAAATATATGTTTGGACCCAAATTGCCACCCCTAACTATACGGCTTTATCTAGGATAAAATTAACTTTTAATAGATGCCACCTACTTGGGTGTATTGAGACGGGGTTCAGATCGTCAGTACACATAATAGCGTCATCATTTCACTTTATGATATTATTATATGGACGCAAGCATTATATGGAACATCATTAAGCCAAAAAAAAAACACATTTGCAAGTTAACCATGGAGATAAAAAGAAAAGTTACACATTTTATTACCTGGAAAATAGGACAGACAAAATGAGAAGGTATTTTAGCCTGACTCATGGACTCCATGCATGATGAAGTCGAAGTTGACTGTGACGAATTGCACAATTCTCTCATTGGCTCAAGCACAGGCCAAATTCCAGCCACAAGATTTGGTCGATCGAAACGATCTTTCTCAAAACATTTCAATGCTAATTCAGCTAACTCCTTAGCTTTCGCAAATGGCCAATCCCCTGCTGACATGTCCAATACACCATCCAGGTGCCCTCTTTCTATTGCACATTTCACATCCCTCACTATACCTATAGCTGGTCTAGATGTTAAAAGTCGTAAAAGAATAACCCCGAACGAGAATACATCACTTTCAGTGGTAAGCTCTCCGTTTTCGATAAATTCAGGGGCCATGTAAGCTAATTTTTCTGGATAGCGATTAATAAAAGTATTATCATTCTGGGGTATCAAATTATGGATACCGAAATCACTTAGTTTGGTGACGAAATTCGAGTCAAGAAGAATATTGGAGGCTGTTAAATTTCCATGCACGCAAGAATTAGTATTGGCATGTAAAAATAGAAGAGCGGAGCATATTTCGATAGCAATTCTTATCCGAGTTTGCCATGAAAGATGGCGGGTTTTGGCTGGGTCCGAAAGGTAATCTTCAAGGCTGCCATTCTCAATGTATTCGTATATAACCGACCTAGATTCTGGACAGGCCCCGACAAGTGTAACTAGATTTGGATGTCTTATCCTAGATAAAATTTCCACCTGCAATGGACCACAAACACCAGGAATTAGGGAATGTTGTTTACTTCAACAATGAAACAAGAAGGATGAATATCTATATTTAATTAAAAAAATGGATAATTGCGGGAACACCCTTCACTTCTTGGGTAATTACCACGATCGCATGAGGTTTTCAAAAATACCAAGATAAGATCCTGAATACTTGAAATACAGAGGGCAAAACTGTAATATGATTATACTGACAGTACGGAGAAACTTTAAACTTTAACATGTTTTTGCTGACAGTGGAAGTTACGGTGATTCCTCAAACCTCGGAGGGTTTTTCGTTATGAGGACCTAATGCAGGGGTGCCCATAATATTTACACAATAAAAATTAATACTTATCCAAAATAGTTCACGTATTGTAAACTTTCTAATTTCGTATTCATAAGCAAACTTAAACAACAGAGTATGATAATCATGTAGCTTGAATTTATACGAGAAATTGTCCACAAGATTCTGAAAAACTTACCTCATTCTTGAACTCCGAATCACTTTGAGAACTAGAAGAGGGCAACATCTTTATAGCTATCTTAGCATTGCAAAGTACTCCCTTAAAAACACTGCCATGTTTTCCTTCTCCAATTTTCTGGGATGGATTAAAATTTTGAGTAGTATCAATGATGTCAGAGAAAGAGATTCCAAAAAAATGTGCACTCGAGATTCCTATAGGATCCTCATTCTGCAATGCCTTGTATTTATTAACTCTTCTAATAGCGGAATCATATTCCATCTGCAGTTTATCTCGTGTGCCCTTGAATGTTATCAAGAGTTCAACTGCTTGAACAATCTTGTCCTCAAGCTCTTTCTCAGAGCAATAGGCCTCTCTTAGTTGGCTTTCTAGTGCAGGTTTCATGTCATGGATTAACTGAAGTTCTTTTGAAAATTGGTCATGCTGAGCTTTCATTGTTTCCATATCTTGCGTTTGTCTAAGTAAGAGCTCCTCAGTTTCTATACATTTGTTTGTCTCTTCTTTTAAAAGATTCTCTGCTGCTTCGGCCTGAAAAAATGGTACGATATGTTATATGCATCTAATTATACATTCAACATAATAAATATCATAAATATACCAACCGAAGATGTATGTATGTTGTAGGAATCAAGGAACTTTCTAATAGAATGGTAATACCTATGTTCCAAAGCTTGGGTCTGTATGCCAGATTCATCCAAAGATGAGCAATATATGCTTCCACGATGGATTTCCTTACGCCATATTTATTTATTTTTAATGAAAATTAGTTAATTTAAGTTTCACTTTTATAATTTAATGATTTTAACCGTAATAACTTTTGCCTCCAAAATAGTTTTTTCTTATGAGAGCATAAACATTAGAATATGATGTGATAATATTTTCATAAATATACCCCAATGGAAAAAGAAAAAGAATCTTGCAAACCGATAAAGGTAGAGGTTAAGTATTTTGAATTTACCTTATGTTTAGCCTCCAAGGCATCTTCTTCAGCTCTCCACCGCCTCAACGACTTTTCAAATGCTCGCTGTTTTGAATTCTCAGCATCTATTATAGCAACCTCTAGTTTATCTTGTAGGTCACAAGTTTCTTTTTCTACAGATTCGCAATCCTGAAATATTTTATTGGCATAATCAGAATTTACTCGTCAAAACTACAGATAGCAACCACATTGCAATGTTAAGTATGCTAAATCATATTCCATTAGCATAAATAACGCATACCAGTGAAGTATTAGGCGACGAACGTGGTAAATGCTCAAGAAACGTAACTTTCGAATTTGAAGGTGAATCATCTTGATTTGTGGGGCCCACTGTTGGAATGGTTGGATTCATTGTGCTAACGTCCTCTTCTCTTGACCTAATTGGATGAGCGATAATACAAACATTGTCAGCATCAACATCCATTTTTTTTCCTTCAAATTAATTATTAATGTTTTTTCACGACTATTTGTTGAAAGGCGGGAATGTTATAGGAAGGATAAATGGAATCAGACTTCACAGGCCTAACCAAGAATATGAAATTGGAAGATCATAATATTTTCTCCTATAAGAAACAATGTAATAACCTTAGAAATATAGGGGTTATTCACAAAAATCAATTATTTGATCTTCGAACTGATCAATTCCACAAATAGTCACATACAAGCACTACAATAAAGAGAATGTGAATCTTTCTTTAATTGTTCAGATTATTTACTCACTTGACGCTTAGCCTCCTAAGAACAAGTCAAAATGGCATTGAAGTTTGATAATCAACAAGGGATTATTCAATGTTAACATGTAAACTATGAAGTCCACAATAAATAACAGTGCATAAATGGATGCATCCATAGAAGGTGGAGAGCATTAATTTTGACCTTTTTATCTATCCAATATCTTACAAAGAATTACTTCTTTGCCTTTAAATCGATTTCATGGTTTCTTAGTAGCCAAAGTCAATGCACCAAAGTATTTAATTATCCCCTAACGAATCATCACAGTAACACACCTTGAATATATGAGGCACCCTTTGGAAACAAACCAAATATGACATGACAGTGGCGCCTGCTGGAAGACAACCATTGCCGTACTAGAGTTGATCTCTGACAAGTTCCTGCAATCTAGATTAGTCAATATCAGTAAATAATGGTTAACAATTTCTGGAATAATCATAAGGACATCTATTATAACTTGATAACGATCAAGTATACTTTAATGCTTAAATTTATCCAAAATCTACGACATTTCAATTACGTAAGTGAAATAAACGGATAGAATTCATTCATACTTTGAGTGGAATGTCTCATCTGCAGCTCCCATTACGAGCTGTCTTATTCTATGTTGAATGATGAGTTGTAGAATTCCTTCCTCAATATTGTTAGTTTCTGTCAAAACTTTATCAGCCTGTATCTGCAAAAACGAATATTTGCTTCAGAAAATTCTTAAAAAGCCATCAATTACACCACAAAAAAAAAAAGAAGGGCTCGAGGAATTTATGAAACAAAATGTGAAAGATACTACAAACTTCAACGGTCATAATAAATTACAAAAAAGTTGACATCCATGTTTTATCCATCTGTATGTATACATTTAAGTAATGAAAATTAATTGATTAGGTCAATGGAAGCAAGAGGATGAGTGAAGAAATAATTACCCCCTGCTCGGATAGGAAGAATATGTATTGGTTCAAAAGTTTTTGCATCTTCAGCCGTTCAAATTCCTGAAACACCTTACTTGCTTGATTTTTAAGTTTGCTTGATGACAGCTGGCCATTCACTGAAACATATGGATAAAAGTTTATGCCAAGTCAAGATACAGAATATTTTTCAATCTTCATATATAAGAAATGCAGTTAAGTTGCATTTTCTACTTTCTAGAAGAACAAGATAAGGAATAGTCAAAGACTCACACAGAGCAATTCAGCTTATATATTCAATGTAACAAGAACTGAGGAAAGATGAGTAATGCATTATTCTAAACTCCCCGAAAAGTTTAGGAGAATAATGGTCACATATAACCTCAATGCAAAATCATGGATAGACTGTTCAGCCTTAGAAACTGCAGATAAAATACCGTTTATGGAACTATAATTCGATCTGTATGACAAAACCACGAAGATCATTGGATTATTTCATCATTTAAGTTGACTGTTAGCTATTGGAACCAACCAATTCTATCAGAATCAACAGGTTATGCCTTATGATATATACAGAATCTAGACTAAAACCCACATGACACCACAAATGTTATAAGGAACAAAACCCAAAAGATGAAGAAAATCAAACAAATCAAACTCAATTAAAGTGGACCCTTCTTACACATACACTGTGAATTGAAAAAACACCTTATAGCACCTTCTAAGAATCAAATTACTTCAAAATATCCACGAAACAAGAAAACCCACAAGGAAAAAGATTCTAGCATAAAACACAAACCCAATAATCAATTACAAAATCCACCATAAATGCACAAATCAAATACTCAGTAGAAAAAAATTAAAACACAATCACATATACATATAGACAAACAAACACTGACCGACATCAACAATCGGCTAACAGAAATGAGACCTGAATTCGAGGGCTGATGAACATGAACAAGGCAAATATTTCTCCCCTCAAAGCTCTTCACAGCCCAATTCAACAGCGTTTTACCCTCCTTCACATTTCTTCCAACAGCCACATATACAGGCAAATTTGGATCACTTGTTTCTCCTTCACTCCCCATGTATCCTCCTTCAAATTCCCGTATCACAAACTCATTAATGTATTTGATCGGTTAATTATGTTAATGGGTTAACGTGAAAAAGAAGATTATTTGGTGAAAACAAAGTCGTGGTGAGTGGGAATTTAGCGGTGTGATTTTGATCAAAACAAAGAAAAGGATTAATTAAGATTGATAGCTATATCCGTATAAATTATTTTTTTAAAATTAAATTTATTTAGCTTGTATTTAGTCAATTTATTAATTATTTTTAGTCAAGCTATTGATTTTGATATAAAAAACAGTTATATTGAAAGTTATTTTATTATGCTTCTAATGTAACTAATTTATTTTTTGGTATTAGAAAAAGTTAATTAATAATGTTAACAAATAAAAGTTTAATAAAAATTTATAATTATCTAGAATTTGGAGAAAAATTGAAAAGAAATATGACACGTCAACTTTTGTACAACTTTTTACTTTAAAATATATATTATATTTTTTAGGTAATAAAGAATATTTCCCTTTCTTTCACTTTCTTTTCCAAGAATCAAAACCTTTTTGCTTATTATATTATTTTATTGCACTTCATTTCCTTTTCTTGGTACCTACTTTTTTGTGTATGGTTGGTGATATGCCAGGGCAACTTATACATAAAAAATTAAATGTTATGTATTTAGGACTGAAACAACAATTGAATTATTATTCAGTTTGTTAACGTAATATTTAAAAACTTATTGTGATTAATAAGTTTTTTAACTAAAACAACTATTTAATATAGAATAATAAAATATATCCCAAAAGATCATCTTATTTGAAAATGACTTGTGCTTAAGACCTATTAAAATCTTAATAAATCAAACAAATTGCATTATAGAACAAATTGGAAGATAAATTCCAAAATCTCACACAAATAATGAAATATAAAAGAATCAAATAGAAAATCACCAATTAAATCTTGTGACTTTTCACCTTATCTCTATCTAGAGAAGAAAGTTATTGGATGATAATGTGATACACAAATGAATTACTATTTCATTCATACACAAAACTACTTCTCAATCATGACAGATTTTTGAAATATTAGCTGCGTCAAAAGGGATTGGAAATTCAAGCACAATGTCTAACTAGAAATGAAGACAAAGTCGCCTAATTTGAAATCTCGACATATTTACAAGTTGACCCACATGATAACAAGTTTTCTTATCAACACAAAATAAAAACAAACACGAAAGGAAATGCATGGAATAGTAACTGGGGGTTATCTAAACGAAAAGCTCTCCAGCCACCTGTTTCATTATGCCTTTAATCTGCACAATATGGAAATGTTAAGTGTAAAATGCATATAAATAGTTAGCTTTAATGAAACAATCAAGAGTCCTAAAGGTTGTAATTGAACAGTTGTTCGTGTATAGTTTATTGCGTTCCGGACCTCATCACAATAGTCCAATATTCAATTCGTCAAAAATCATTATTCATTGACTATCGGTCTGTGATTCCTTATGAGAACGACAAATCATAGTCATCTCATAGAAGGAGAAACTAATATTTGTTTTTGTGGTGATTTGAGAAACTAATATTCTGATTGATGTGAGATCAAATATGTATCATGTGAATAACACGTGAGAATGAGATCTGAAGCGACCCGCGACACGACAGACTAGTTAGTGTTTTAATGGATTGGGAATTGCACACGGTAATTGCGAGCTGCCTACTTTGATAGTGTCCCTGTGCCTCGAGGCTGGCAACCCCTGGGGCCTTGAGCGAGGCTGGTAGCCCCCGTGCCTCGAGGCTGGCAGCGCTCGTGACTCGAGGCTGGGGTTGGGCTGAGCTTCGAGCAAAGTTGGTAGTCTGGACTGGCCTCGAGACTGACAACCCTCGGGGGGCTGCGCCTCGAGGCTCGCAGCCCTCGGGTCTTCTGGCCTCCAGGCTGCCCCTCGAGGGGGCTGGCCTCGAGTCTGGCAGCCCTTGGGGAGGGGGGCACCGCCTCGAGCGAGGCTGGCAACCGGCTGTGCCTCGAGATTGGTAGCTCCCCTTGGTAGTTGAACCTCGTGGCTTGCAGTTCCCGTGCCTCGAGGCTGGTAGCCCCTCTGCCTCGAGGATAGCAGTCCCTGGAGGGTTAGGCCTCGAGCAAGGCTGGCAGCCCCTTGGGGGACTGTGCCTCGGCCCTCGAGCGAAGCTAGCAGCCCCCAAGAGGGGGCTGGCTGATAGCACCTTGGGGGCTGAGCCTCGAGGCTGGCATCGGTTGTGGGATTTCCTCAGCTAGTATGGGGGCAAGAAGGGCTTCTCCTGGGGTGTTACCGACATGGGTACGACTCGTGCCTCATCGTATTTGCCCCGTGGCAATGTCTCGCCTTTAAGAGGTGTGTCGCTGGCTAATTGCCCGTATGAGACGAGTCTTTTCGAGGGTCGGAGATCTCTGGCCTCGGCGAGAGGACCTGTGGGACTCATATTCCTTATCGCTACCTGGAGTGGTCGCTCATGGGAGGAAGCGATGTTAACCTCCCAGATTATGAACCTTCTCTGTACCCCTCGCATTCGAATGCCTCGGGGTTAGAGAGCTCTGACCTCTGCGCGAAGATGGGGTGTTCGGTGTCATGAAGTTCGCTCGCATTCTCCACGGCTACGCTCATTTGGGGTCGTTGGTGTGCCACTTGTGGCCCTCCCCTCGGAGGGGAGCCAACTGCTCTGCGGAGAGCCTGAGACTTGAGGGGGTGTTATGTAGCATACTGCTGGATTGTCCGCGTTGCTGCTCTGACAGAAGCGTCTTCCACCAAGGTCATGAGTGCCTCTTGAGATAATCCTCTTAGAAGGATGATCACCGACGGAGTGGCTATTGGAGGAGGCAGATTCGGAGTTTCACCGATAGTAGAGTTTGGTCGAGACGTCGGAGCGGGAACTCTTCTTCTAACCTCTCCCTCGGAGGGGCTGTCGCCCATCTTATCACCGTTAGTAAGTGCCTATGACCTAGTCTGCATACTCAGTGGGCGAATCATGTTCCCACAGACGGCGACAAAATGATGCAAGATCAAATATGTATGACGTGAATAACACATGGAAATGGGATCTGATAAGACCCAAGACAGACTAGTTAGTGTTTTAATGGATTAGGGGTTGCGCTCGGTAACTGCGAGCTGCCTATGTACCTACTTTGATAAGATTTGGCCTCTTCATCTTAGATATTGTACTTCTCGATCTTTTGTAGATTTAGAGAGTATTAAGTAATTCTAGTTTTTAGGTTGTTAACCAGATAATCCTCTTTTAGCGGATTAAAATGGTATTTATAACAAGTTCGGTTGGGCTATAGGCTCGTCTTATTGGGTCGTCGGCTCGAGTTCCATTGTCCGGCCTATGAACGTAACGTATTAACATTGCTCTTATATAAACTAATTTACTAAATTACAAGAATACCCCTATTGACAAATGGACCCATCAATGATATATAAGACAAATAATTCCAACCAAATATTCGTCTTAACCACGAACGATTGAATTAGACCATATCCATAAATAATAGAATTTGAAAGATCAATAGCGATTAGTAGAAAATCTCTATTTGATATCACAAGAATACCTGCTTTGCTGAAAGGCCAATATCTTGCAAATCATCAAGCTGTAGAGCAAAATATTGTTCTAGTCAAATATGAGACAACATATATCATTAATATTCAAAACGGCATTTAGGAAAGGATTAATACTCCAAAATTTTCCTTACATCCTTAAATGGTTCAGGAGATTCTTCTCGAAGTTCAAGAATATAGGTCGCTCTTTTCTCTCCAATACCCTATACCAACATTTAATGAGTCGTGTCCGGTATACAAAAACGCCGGTATAATTTCAAGACATGAAAGATTAGTTAGCATACCTTTAGGCTTTTAAGCTCTTCCCTACGAATAAGAACAATAGGAACGTTTAGCAAAATTCTAGCAATATACTAGAGATGATGAAAAATATGAAATAGCTGCAAACTCAACCTAGATATGAGTATGACAATTAGTGCTTAAAATTTTCCAATTACAGACTCTTGATTGGGTTATATTACTATTTTTCCAAGGTAATGCCAAAAATACATGACAAGGCTCATCATGTAATGATACAAATACCTTGAATCAAAATGCCTTAGAAATAACTAGGAGAAATGTTCTAATAAATTTTACTTACTTGTTAGCAGAATTCAAGAAATTGAGGTATCCTTGAACAAAGGAATTCTGTCACAAAAAAAAAAAAAGAAATACTTAGTCGGGGATGGAACCATAAATAAACATATGATGGTATATTACATTAAATTACCACAAAAAAGAAAGATGGTATATTTGTATTATCACAAACCTTCACTCGAGAACTACAGTTGCTGAATGTACCCCGAGGACTACAATAACTCGCAGTTTTCAGTTCCAAAACTGGTGTTTTTGGATCCGCATCATTATAGCCTATTCGACTGCTGCATGGTGCAACTTCTTCATCTCGCATTTTGATCCTCAATGGAGTTGATGCACGTAAGGACTTTAAGTTGTTAGATATATCTCTAATTCTTTCACTTACTGGTGGTGAAGCATCACTTCTCTTGTATGAAATGTTCTTCTCATCACATGTGCTAGCTGAAGCATTGCATCATAGTCAACAATTAATGCATTATCCTTATTTTATTTATTTTATTCTTTTTTTGTGGGGGAGGGAATTAAGGTGATATTACCAGCTACAAGAGGCATTAGAGCATTTGGAACTGAATTGGCACCAGGAAAAGCTTCTGGATTATCGATCCCACTATGAGAAGAAACATCCTGAAAAAATCACGATTTTTTTATGATAACTAAAATGTAGAAATGAGTTCTTGTCCAAAAGGTACATAGCATCAAAGCAAACAATTAAACTAAAATGCATTTAGTATTAGTTTTACACTATTGAAATTAAATAATTACCAATTTTGTAGGAATTGTGGCCTCATCATCAGGTGATATTAGTAACAAACTCTCCTGCAGATTAGACTGAGATTCAGATCCTTGACATTTTAAGTCTTCTGTGACGGTTGGATTGCATTCTGAAATAAATTTATCTTGTGAAGCCTGCAGTATTTACAATGTCAATAGTAGTATATTATTTAAATCGAAATCTTTGACCATCAATGTGAACTATTACTGATGAACTTTGTTTGGGCTTACATACCTCTTCCAATGAAAATGGTGGAACAACCAAATCAACAGTGTCTTCAGATTGGCATTTCAACTGTAATTGTATTTTCAATTAATCTATAGTTTCTGAGATAGGAACTAACACTATAAATTCTAACCTGCCAACTTGTATTATTTTAGACACATTACCTGCTTAGCATTGACCCTTTTTTCTTCCTTGAAGAGCTTCCTAAAAGGAAAAAAGTAAACAAATATCAACAGAAATACAAATCAGAACCCAGAGTTATAAGATAAAGAGCTTGTTATCCAAAAGCATGTTATATGAAGTAGAAGTTTATCTCCCGTTAAAGAAGTCTAGCTAAACTCCCTCTAAGCATTCTCCACCCTCAAGTTGAATGCAAAAAGGTAATTTTACCTTCCTTTCAAGATGTAAGTAGCCTTGTTTGCAGATAGGAGTTGTCTATTGGAAACCTGCTTTTTCACACTCAAGGAAGCTGACATTGTTTCCCCAACTTTTAATGATGATTGCACCTTGATTTTGGCTGAATTTTGACTTCTGTTAGTAGAGTCTGTCAATACTTGCTTAGTGCTTCGACATGATCGAGAAAGTAAACTTATTGAGCTAATAGAGTCTTTGCAAAAGGAAGGTTTCTGCACCCAGGAGTATAATAAGAAATTTTTAGAATGTATAAACAAATGATTGATCTAAATACAACTAATGAAGCTCTGAAAGCCTTACCAAGCAAGTGAGTAGTAATACTTGACTGGTCCCACCAAGGGAGTCTTGTAAGATTCTAGTGAGTTTGCTGTCTCGATATGGAACTCGACTTTCATTGGCGTTAATGGCGCTAACAACGTTCAATAACGCATAAAGTGGCTTATTAGTCCTATTACTCTCAGCAGCTGTGATAACATCTCTGCTTCTTTTTCCAGGATCCTCATAGCCTATTAAGATGACATGACATTGCATATGAAATTGTTTAACAACCAATGAAGTAATCAGAAATTAAAAGAAGAAGAAAAGTAATCAAATGTAGATGAATATTTCAAAAGTTAGAAACCTGCAAAATCAACAAAATTAATCTTGTTTGTCATGCTTGTTTTTAGTGTGCCGTCTTCAGATGATATATGCACCATCAAGCCCCTGTGGTTGCGTGGTAGCTCCATTGGTATCTTTTGGCTATTCTGAGAACTACCAGGACTAAAATAAATACTATGAAATTCTGAAACAGATTTAACACAGACCTGCAATAGAGATAACGAAACACATAAGCACAAAAATGAGACCAACAAAGAGATGAATCAAAAATCACATTTTCTTGCCCGAGAAAGTCCTTTAAGGTTGATTTTGCCGTGTGCGTTTTCGAGTACTTGTACTGAAGGATGCATAGGATTTAAAAGATCATAGGCATTGTCTTGTGTCAGCTCATAGAGGGACACATAAACTGACTTTCCTAATTCTTTTGCTTTTGAGAGGATTTCAGACATTGCCATCACTGCTAAACCTGGTTTCTCTTGAGAGCCCTTCAAAGAATAGTAGGTAAACATACATAAACTTCTCCAACGATGAAAGGTATCATATGAAAAAAAAATTAGAAAGAGAGAGACAAAAAAAACCTGGATAGTTTGTGTTTTGCCACTTCCTTTGGCCCCAAGAGCAACAATCGATGCATTTCGGCCATCAAAAGCCTCTGAGATCAAGTGTTTTATTTCTCTATCATATATCTGGGCAATTTCTTCATCTGGTTCGTAGCAGTAGTCCAGTTTATATACTTCCTTGCGACTACAACATGAACCAAAAATAAAAGAAAAATCATATTCACTAGTAAGACTTAAGATTCCGCTCCAACTTGAATTCAAACCCAAAAGTTATTTTCCCTACATACTCTAGATGCTAAATTAAATGACAAACAACCATCTGAGGAACTTCTATCAAGTGGATAGATAAGTTTTTCTTATAATTATAATCGACATACATAATTCAGTAATTTGTCTGTAACTTTAAGTTTCATGTTATTCAGAAACTAACTCTAAATAAACTCACGGACAAACACTTCGAAATCCCTTAAATATAACAACAAATCCTGGAGTCCATGCATCTGTGATTCAGAGTTAATTTCCTTGAGATCACAAAGTTGACATGCACAATAATCCGTAGCAAATCCAATTGTAATAATAAAGAAAACTAATATGCTAAACAGAACAATTCACTGAGAATCTTAAGATCAACAAAAATCGTCTGTAAAAGTCACATGAATCGATAAAATCTGCAATGCAGCTCTCAATACCAGTCAAAAATCTACACAAAAAGCTCTCCAACATTTGTTAACCCAAAATCCTATTTCAGAAATCAAAGAATCAAATACGAAAACAAAAACAAAAACAAAAAAAACAAAATACATAAAGAAGAAATTACCTACTGGACTGGGTATCGAGAAACACTGTATACTTTTCAGATGCGCCGTTTTCTTGGTGATTTTTCACAATGATCCACGGCTTTGAATCTTGGTTTAGGGATTCATATTCTTTGTCAGTAAACCCCCGAATTTTTCCTATTATTCGCACCTTTTTAGACCTCTTGGTTTTTCCGCAGTTGAGGTCCGCCATTTTCAAAGCTGAATCCATGGAACAACAAGAAGAAAACCCTTGAATTATTTGCTAGAAATTGTGTGTTTGTGTGAGAGAAAGAGAGAGAGGGGTAGCGGGGATATGATAATGGCGGAAATAAACTGAGCCGTTGGGTGTTCTTGGTTTTCAAATTGGGAGCCTTGATTATTGAAATTGAAGCAAGGCTAAATTAGTCAATTTCATAAATGAGGTGTCTTAATAAATAGTAGAAATATTTATTTTTTTCGAATGAGTTGATAAATGTCAGAAATATTATGGTAAAAATCAACATGTTTTTTAAGGTCTCGTTAAGATCGAATCTAATAAAATTATGTTTGATCGTTATGAGATAAATATAACTGTACATTAGCCAAATATTATTTGGCTGTACTTATAAAATAAGGGTTATATTCTAAACGATTTATTTTAAATATATTCGTTACATATTTCATATAAAAATGGATTAAATAATAAAATTAAAAATGCCATATTCATCTCTCTAAATTACAGAATCACGACCAATAATTTGATTTTGCAAAGTTATTAACTACTAAGTAAGATGAGAAAGCTGAAAAAATTGTAAACATAGTCAAACCCTCAAAATCCACAAAATATAGAACTCAACATAATATTTTATAATTTTCAAATCAAAAAAGATT
Source organism: Verbascum thapsus (assembly GCA_963669365.1). NCBI lineage: Eukaryota > Viridiplantae > Streptophyta > Magnoliopsida > Lamiales > Scrophulariaceae > Verbascum > Verbascum thapsus. The sequence continues at coordinate 1,864,175 of OY770120.1, forward strand.
TTAGAAAGATATATGACTAATTTTGACGAGCTCCATACTAATTTTTTAGAACTTTGAGCTTCTTTTAATTGTAAAAAATATTCTCATTTGCCAATGCTTAATATACTTAATGAGATATTTCAAATTGTATATAATAATCTCATTAATAGCTATATTTATGGTATATATGTGAATTCCCAAAACCTCCTACAATTAACTTATTGATTGAATTGAATTAGTAAAGTTAAAATGTAGAAGTGAACAAAAAAATTCAAATTTAAATTGCATCGAGCGTAAAAATCTTTAGTTACTTGATTTTTTCTCGAGAGAAAGAGAAAGAGAATTAATTAATTATAATAAATATTTTTGATTAGTAAATGTGTAAATAATATATAAGTTTTTAATAGATAATTATATAAAAAAATGAAAAATAGAGTAAAAATTGTGAATTAAAGAGAATAATTTGTGTTAAGTTTATTTAAATTTTTTGTGATTCAAATTTTTCAAACTAAATTTGAAAACATAAACAAATAAGGCCTAAACAAGCCAAAGGTAGACATATTAAATTTTGGTCATTTGGACGTTGATATTAAATTTATATCTTGTTCTTGTACAATTTGAAGAAATCATAATTTTTCAAAAATGTGTTATTATTATATAAAATTAAGACATTTATTAGGTTAGGTAACCTACAATAAATTTCAATTTAGTCAACTTTATTTTGTTTTATTTCATTATTAGAAAAAGTAATATCACCATGTAAGTACTACAGTAAATACTATATATTAAAAATTGAGTATTAATTTATCGAGTTTCTACATTATTAATTATTATACTTTACGCTCTGTGGGCTTTGTAGCTTGCACATGTATTGGGCCGACCCGGCCCATCACAACTCCATTTCCTCGGTTGATTTCTCTTCACTTTATTTTCCCCAATCTTCACGCACAACACAAACCCAGTTGCTGAGTTGCAGAAGAGGGGAAAAATTCATTTTCTGATTTCCAATTGATCATTAATTTTCTTCAAATTTCTGTTAAATCATCGAGAATATGGAGATAAATATGGGAGGCAACAAAGAAAGAAAAAAAATTGCTTCGGCATGCGATGTAGAGGCCCTAAAGAAGTGTTTGGAGGAAAACAAAGGCGATCAAAGAAAATGTCAATCTCATATTGAAGCTTTCAAGAACGCCTGCTCTGTTAAGAAGCCCAATCCATCTTCAGATTCACCTTGAAATCAGCTCAATTTTGAGGTTTAATTCTGGATTTTTAGTTAATTCCCCTTTTTCTTTAAATTTGTATTAGTACAAATGCGAACAGCTGCTTGCTTGAATTTAATCCATGTGATTTTCTAATTTACATGAGAATTTTGAACTGTATTATATAGTTTAACGTAACTGGTTATAGAAAAGCGATTATAAGTGGAAATTACTTAGAATTGATGAAATCAATCAGAATCGGGTAACATTTGCAAAATGCAAATAAATAGAAAGTGGAAGAAACATATGATTGTTTGCAAAAAACATAAATAAAAATTGATTAAAGTGATATAATTATATATATATATATTTACAATAATACCATAATCAATTTTAACTTTTTAGCACTAATTTGCAAACTTACAGATTATAGATCAACTTTAATTAAGAGAATTAGAATCATAAGTTCGATTTGCAAGCTCTCAAAAATCATTTATTTTTAAACCATGAGTCGATAGTCACTTATTTTAAGAGTTTGCAAACGCTATTTTATCACGACCCTCTGATAATAATCTTCGTTTATGTTTTTTGCTTTTGGTGTCATTTATTGAATTCGGGTATTTTGTGCAGGCAAGAGGACCTGAATAATCGAAATGATTCGTTTACAATTTTGATTCAATGTGTTGTATTTTGGATCGATGAACAATCTTAGTTTTCGTTTTTCAGTGTAACAGAGGGAGAAATCGGGTGTTAATTTGTCGAGTCCTCGAAATTTGTTATATGCTTATTATTCGTGTCAATGTTGGAGAATTCGTTAAAATCTAAATTCTGTATAACAAAATTATCGAATAATACATTTACGTCGAATAATACATTACGAATATTCACATTTAGGGGTGGCAATTGGGTGGGTTGTATTGGGTTTGGGTCGGTTCCAATAAGTTTGTTGTTGTCGGTTCCAATAAGTTTGTTGTTAAATGAGTTTGGTTCTTAAATGGTTTTAAGGTGAAACCAAGTTTAACTCAAAATGAGATCAAAATCAACCCAAAAGGGAATCAAGCTCAATTTAACTCAATGTCTTACATTTTGTTCTTTATAATTTAAATTATTGGTACACAATTTGGGTATAATATGAAATTTAGTTGGACCCAATTTGGAACCAAATAAAATTTCTTAGGAACCAACCCAAACTAACTTAATTGGGTTGGAATCGTGTTTTCAGATCCATTTTGCCCCTCCTATTCACATTAAATGTGATATGATTGAAGCTATAGATAGCATACACTCGGGCGTGCACTAAATCATCAATATTACTTACAATCGGAATAAGTATATTAGAAGTTCGTTGGACCTGGGTTAACTACACGACCCATAACTCGAGTGTGTCGAACTAAGTCACTAGGATAGTATCTTCTCTTTGAATGAAAAAAAAAAAAACATTTATGTCGGAAAAATGTTAACACAAATCTTCATTTTTAAGAAAAGAATGTATATCATACTGAAAAGTGAAAACTCATCGATCGTAAATACTTGTGGTGTATATACATATGGTTTTTAAAAATGTTAAATAAATTGTAGGTAATGGTAAATGGTACAAATATATTGAAAATAAAAAATGTTAAATAAATTGTAGTTAATAGTAAATGGTACAAATGGGAATGGAATGTAAAATAGGAATAAGATTTCTGGTAATTTGATTACTAGAAATTTGATTTCATTAATAGTGTTTGGTTTCTATAAAAAAATTGGGTAAGGATATATATATTTTTTTCCTTTTTATGTTTTGTTCAAACACATATAATAAAGAATGGAATCTAAAATTAAAGACTATGACATAAATACCCTTATTTTAACCATATTTGTATAATCTAATTATAAATATTATGACAAAGTAGAATATTTGATATTATATATACATAAGTGTATATACACATATAAATTTAATTTGGTTAAATAATAAAAAATAAATAAGATATCAATTTGGTTCAATTGCATTATCCTCTTTAGAAAAATGAGAATTAAATTGAACATGCTTATTTTTTATTTACATATTGTTTGACTTTTAAAAAATTTGATACATATACGAATTTTTCATATACCAATGCATTGATAATTTTTTTAAGTCGGAAACATACTATTGTTAATAGATAAAATATTTTAATCATATGTGACCAACAACCATTTCAAAAGTACTATCACAAAAATAACATAACAATTTTTCAATTTCATTCAATAAATAAATATCAAATAAAATGAAATCACGATCTATTTTGACAATAAAAATATTTCAAATAAAATAAAAATACGAAACTATTTCTTCATAAATAATAACTTACATGAATTGCATAAATAAATAACTATTTTTGTTGATTTTGTATAATATTTGATATAGAGGTAGTAAGGACATTTAAAGTATTGTATTTATGATTACCTTGATATGTGAATCACAATACCTCAATAAATAAGGTATTGTGATTCCCTTATTTGAGATGATAATTCCCACATTTGGAGAATTAGATTGCATTCCATAATATTAAATAAAAAATACCAAACTAGATTATTTGCTTTTTGGGAATCATATTCCCTATTTTGATTCCATTCTCTTGACAAACAAACGAACTTTTTTTGAACATTTAAATCATATATTGCATTGAATAAACTTCATTGGTTTTTCTTTTACATAAAATATTCCATCACGAACCAATAGGGCCGGGTTTAGCTCATCCGAGCCCAAGTGGTGGGCGTGGGACTTCCTATCTTAAATGGGCCAAGCCCACTAACAATACCAGGCACAATCTTGCATATTTATCAAATTTACATATGCAACCTCAACCGGGCACAATTCCAATAAACAGAAAACTCTGGGGTGAAAGTGCAAATATTCTTGTAATATAGCTTACACAGTTCAGTTTCCATAGTAGAGTAGAGAACCCCTCTTTTGGCTTCCCAAAAATCTCAACTCGAAGGTAAATCTCATTCTTCAATAACATTTCGAGTTTAATTAGCAATCATGTTTAATTAATGTATTTACCGATCGATTTTCTGTGATTTAAGTTCGTCATTTCTTGATATTGATTGTTATTTTTCTTCATCATAATTTATATTTAGTCAACTTGTTGTCAATTTTGTCGCATCTTTTCCGTTTTTTTTTCAAGAAATGGTGATGTTTAATTCTTGCGTATTCAGCTAGGATTTTTTAATTTTTTTTTTGGTTTTTCTTTTGTGGATTGTTGATGAATAGAATTTCAAGCTCCCTTTTCAAGTTCATTAACTGAAATCAAGCTTAATTGTTGTTAAATTTGGATTAGGATCAGTGGACTAGAATATGTGCAGAGTTCTAGTATCCCCTTTCTTTTTAAGGGGAAGTGAACATGCCCGGTATAGCTGAAAGTATTCTAATTCGGTTCTGAGATTAACTAAAATCTTCAAAAGAAATCATTATTATGAAAAGAAAAGGCGGACTTGACATCTTTTTAGTTATGCTTTATGCTTTCAATTGGTCTTTTTGATGATTTAACTATCATATTAAAGTCTATAATTTTAGAGCTATGAAGTTGCTTCTTTAGTATTGTCATTTCGTTAAAATTACATGTTCAATCCTTGTGTGGGCACAATTTCTTATTTATGCAACTAATTTTTTTGCAGATTTGAGGGTGTTGCTCTTGTTAAACGTTGTGCAGATAAAGAATTGTATTTTACGCTATCATTCTGTGGTTTTATCAGAAATTTTATCTGTATATTTCATCTGGATTCCTAAGGACTAAGTGTGGGATCAGATCTAATCCCGACTCTTGCCAACTAGTCTTGGTTTTGTGTTTTCTAAAGACTTTTTGTTAGGTAAAAAGTGGTGTCTATTTTTCCTCACACATGGAGCCCCTATGGAAGCTTGTTTATTTGTTAGAACCATCTGCTGTCACCCTTATTGTTACAGCCATTGTCGTCTCATATGCATCAGCGTCTAGAGCTCTAAATTACGGAAAGGAAATGGAGCGTAACCATGACCTAGCAGAAGTTTCCATTACTTTAGATAGATCTCAGGCATTGATGATCCCGATAATGAGCTCTTGCAGCTTACTTCTAATGTTCTATTTGTTTTCTTCCATCTCTCAACTCCTTACCGGTTTTACTGCAGCTGCCTCTGTTTCAGCACTATACTTTTGTGCATCACCATATATTGCTGAGATCAAGTCACAGTTTGGTTTGTCCGACCCATATATTTCCCGGTGTTGTTCAATGTCATTTACAAGAATGAAAAGTCTGCTATTGTTTCTGTGTATTGGTTTAGTTGTAGCATGGCTTGTCTCAGGGTATTGGATATTGAACAACTTATTGGGTATCTCTCTTTGTATAGCTTTTGTCAGTCATATTCGACTACCCAATATCAAGATTTGTGCGATGCTTCTTGTTTGTTTGTTCGTTTATGACATATTCTGGGTTTTCTTCTCGGAGAGATTTTTCGGGGCTAATGTTATGGTATCGGTTGCAACCCAGCAGGCCCATAATCCGGTACATACTGTTGCTGATAGTTTAAGTCTTCCTGGATTACAGTTAATTACAGAAAAACTCGAGTTGCCTGTCAAGATTGTCTTCCCCAGGAATATGCTAGGCGGTGCAGTGCCTGGAAATACTATTTCTGACTACATGATGCTTGGTCTTGGTGACATGGTAAGATGTATTTTTATTTTGTTGCTCCTTGTAGTATAATTCAATTATTATAATTTTAAAGATTTGCATTCGGAGGTGCTTGCCCGAACAATTTAAATTTCAGATTTAGCTTTTGGTGTTGCCTTTTAAGTATCTGTTGTCGTTAAACTCTGTGTATTCTGGTTGTCTTGTTTCATGATTTATGATACTTCATGCATAAGTCTCTTTCGTTCATATTAACATCCTCCAGTGACTTCTGATGTTACTCCTTATTTGCTCATGGATGAAATTGGCAAATTATCTGATTGAGCGTTGAATTAGAAAACAGTTTCGTTGTTCCAACCCTTTGTACTTACAGATGACATAAGCATGAAACATTGATTGGTAAAAAGAAATCATTTCTCATCCCATCTATCTTAAGTGTGCTAAACAATAGTGATGGTGAGATTAATGTTATGGTATCGGTTGCTTTAGTCAAGGCCTGCAGTTGACCACAACAGCTGTTTGTTTGATGAGTACGATGGCAGTTGAGTTGGTGTTTGTTAGTGACCTTTGAAATGTGGCTATCTTTTCAACAGTATCTTTAATCAAGTTTTGCTTGTCCTCACTTGAACTAATCTAGTTTGTTGATGAATTAATGCGATACTTGTTATACATGCCATAAAATTTCCTTCATATTCATTTCTCATTGATTCTAGTTTCTCTAGGAATTGCATTAAATAGTCGATTTGATTCATTATTTCCCTTATCTTTTCTTATGGAATGGCGGTAGCAAATTGAAGTGTATCTGTTTACTAGTAGACACTCTAAGATTGTCGTATATTACTAACCCTAAGGTTGTGAAGCTTTTTTGTCTTTTCCTCCTTGATAATAAGCGTTATTATTTTGTGTCAATCTTTGAAATCATGAAGCCATGCCAAATATTTTTGTTTCCAGACTATTTTTAGGCTTGCTCTCTTACAATGATCAGTTCCCTTGTTCGTTTTTGATCTTGGCTGCATGGATACATAATCTTTGTCTCTTTCTTTTTTCCTCCCTTATTGTGCAATTGCCACAATCCCCACATTGTGATGTGCTTTTACCAGCAAAGAATGAATTCTAGTATGCTTTTATTACCAGGAAAGTTATAAATCTCAGGATGTTTTTTGTAATTAAAGTCCTACGCTGTGTAATTTAATTTACCCTTTATCATTTTTCTTTCTGGTGTAATTCGATTCCTACTCAGAAATTCATGAAAACTTAGCATTTGAGACTTCGTTTCTTGGTATTGCAGGCTATTCCTTCTATGCTTTTAGCATTGGTACTCTGTTTTGATCATAGAAAAACCCGAGATTCTGCAAAAGGGTTCAAGTATTTTTGGTATGCCCTTTTCGGGTATGCAGTTGGGCTGATTAGTGCCTTATCAGCTGGCATATTAACACACTCGCCTCAACCGGCCCTTCTATATCTGGTATATAAGCAAAAAAAATTCTTAACCTTTATACGGACCACAGTAATTTAGTTCTTGTTGATTTCACTTTATCGTCTCATATTTTAGCGTTTATATATCTGTTGGGATGAAAATGTAGGTACCATCTACTTTGGGGCCGGTAGTTGTCCTCTCGTGGATGCAAAGCGATCTAGCAGAGCTGTGGGAAGGAACTACGACAAATATAAACGAGAAAATCCATACATCAGAAGTGTAATATAGTTAGCCTAAAGCAATTTATCTCCTTCATGGGCAATCAGAATTTGTAAAAATTGTTAGCAGGATGGTAAATTGCATGATATCATGTGCAATTTGTTATATCATGAAGTCAAACTTGTTAATCTTTTGTAATATGATAAAAGAGAATTTTGACATTGTAGATTTTCTAAATTATTTAGAATTATATTTACAAAACACAGTGAAATTGATGGTTTATTAATACAAATAGAACAATTGATTTAAGAGAAAGATGTAATGTTATTAAGAAAAAACTGACTAGTATACTACAAATCGAGTCTAAAATTCGAATGGATCAAATATTATAAATCAAATCACTAGTCTAAAATACATTTATACAAAATGGGAAATCGACTCAATCTAATTGGATCAGATATTGCAAATCGAATCGCTAATCAATAGTACATCAACATAAAGTGAAAAAATTGTTAGAATTTGGCCATTACAATCATGTCGACATACTAAAAGGTGAATATTACTATACTAGTCTAGTGTCTTTAGCACCTCATTTAACCTATAATATTTTCTAAACATTAACGATCGATCTATGCAAATACATTATTAAATAAAGACATCATCATTGTTTTTTCACTTTTTATTCATTAAAGAAGTATTAGTTTATTAAATTTTTTAGAAAAGTTTATTCATGATAATTTATTGTCAAAATTAAAGGAGATAAAAAAATTCTTAGAAAAAGTTTAATTATAATAATGTACATCATTTGCTCAATTATTATTCCCACAATTTCACTTTTTAACATTTTTCACATTATATAAAAAAACACTTTACGTAATAATGGGCCAGGATCATAACCTTAGAGCTGGGCCCAAGTCCTTATCCACAAATACGTGGGTCATATTAGTCAATACATTTTCATGCAAGGATAAACAAGGTAATTTCTACCAACCAACACAGCAAAACCACCTCCTCAAACACCACTCCTCCCCTCACATCTTCCAACTCCACCGCCGGAAACCACCACCCCACATCTGAAATACCCAAAACACCCCTACCAAACTAATAAATACCCAATCATTAAAATTTTCCTTATAATGCAAAAGGCCCATTAATAATAATTACTATTATAATAAATGTCGTTATTTCCCAATCATACTTTTCTCACTCATCAGTCATCATTTCTCACTCTACCTCTCATTATTACTGCGCTCAAAACCCCCATTTTCAGTGCAAAAGCTAGAGAGAGAAAATATAGTAATTATTTCAGAGCTAGGGCGATGCCATCTGGCGACGATAATGGGGCCTTGCGTAGCTTCAAGCTGAACGAATCGACATTTTTAGCTTCACTCATGCCGAAGAAAGAAATCGCAGCCGATCGATTCATAGAGGCTAACCCTGAATTCGATGGCCGCGGCGTACTTATTGCCATTTTTGGTCTGTGTACTCGAGATTGAGTTTACCCGTTTTGAGTTTGTACTTGATTGGATAAGTAAAGGTCGATTTTGTATTGTTTTTGCATGTAGTTAGTTTAATGTGTATTTTTTTTCTGATTGTTTTAGATTCTGGCGTGGACCCGGCAGCGGCGGGGCTGAAAGTGACTTCAGAAGGAAAGCCAAAAGTTTTGGATGTTATTGATTGGTATGTGCATGAATTATGTGATTAAGCTGGAACTATAGCAAAGATTGAAGTTTTTATAGTTATGAACAAGGTTGTGCGGATTCGATCTGGTTGATTAATTAGTATTTTTGCTCATTTTGTGCATGTTGGCAAATATTGAAGTTGTTAGAAGTAGAAAACCCTATCATGAGGGGAAAATATAAGAGAAGGATATGAATTGATAATGCTTTTTCTTATTCATTCATGTGTCTGTACATTGCTATTTATAGAGAAAATACATGAAGCACTTTGCCAACAAACTAACTACTTGCTGACTATCTTCTTCTCCAAGCTAACCATTCTAACTAACTCGAAATGTATGGAAATGACCAATATATCCTTCTGCTAGATACACATACATTTTCACAGAAGTTTTTCTGATACCGAAGAGGGTTGTGTGGATGTTATGTGGTTGAACAATTAATAGTTTTTGCTCGTCACTTGTGCATGTCAGTAGCAATTGTATAACTCTATGCCAGACCGAGTACATGGTCCAAATGTGTCTAACTTTCTCGCACAAGTCTGAACGGGGACTGCAAACAATACACATCATTGTGTTAGAGAGATGGACATTAGGACCATTGAACCAATCCAACAAACATTTTTTTGTAGTAACGTCATGTAATCTATCTAAATGTGTTTTGGTTTGTTTTTGTTGGGCTCTTACTGTTACTCATGTTCAATTTTCTTCTGCTCTGTTTTGCGGGTTGGAAATAAAGTTACTTTTGCTTGATTGTATAGGTTTATGTCATTTCGTGTAATCTAAAAAGTTGAATTTTTGATAGTACTGGAAGTGGAGATGTTGATACGTCGACGGTTGTGAAGGCTGATGATAATGGGAACATTGTCGGGACCTCAGGTTTTTTCCTTGATGCACATATATCCAAATTTTTTCATAACTTGGATTTGATTTCAGTTTCTTATAAAATTGACATTTGGGAAATTCAGTTAACCATTCTTTTGTTGACATCAATGAATGTAAAACTTTAACCAGGTAATTCTTTGGTTGTAAGTTCTTCATGGAAAAATCCATCTGGAGAATGGCATGTTGGCTGTAAATTGGTTTATGAGCTTTTCACAAGTACGCTGACTGATCGATTGAAGGTAATCCTTGTTATTATTAGTGAGATTAGTCATGCTACAGAACAATTTGACTTGCAATATTTTATTGCTTCAGATCCCTAATTTTCTGTATTGCCCCCTTTTTTTGATTGGTGCTCTGTGCAGAAAGAGAGGAAGAAAAGGTGGGATGAGAAAAATCAGGAAGCAATAGCTGATGCTGTAAAGCAGCTTCATGAATTTGACAAGGTACTTAGGGTCTGTTTGGATGACTGGTTTTAAAGTGTGTTTTTGTTTTTGCAAAATAAAAACATGGAAAACGCGTTTGGTTGGGCTTGTTCCCACTTTATGTTTTTGAAGAATATAACTCCAAAATGTGTTATTTTGCTGAACAGGTTTTACCTGTTTTTAAATTTTACAAAACACTTTTACACTCCAAACTAAAAAAACACGACACTTAAACCCCTCATTGAAAAAGAATATATTTTCTCTCTCTTCATTTCGCTCATCCTTTCATCAAAACACATAGAGAATAAAACACATATAGAGAATAGAAGAGAAGTGTTCCTGATTTTTTTTCCAAAATAGTCAACCAAACAGGATTTCAATATTATTTATACTGTAAAATTGTTTTGACAAAACTGTTCTACAAAACTATTTTGCAAAACATCAAAAACAAAAACAATCCAAACAGACCCTTAATACTCGGGTACAATTTGTTGATGGTTTGTACTAGCATTTTCCAAGTTAATATTGATTTTTAAAGAATTGAATATGTAATATTGTGGCTCATCATAAGCTTAAAATCTCTTTGAACTTTAATATCTCCGGCTAACTATATTAGTTATAAAGGAAGTACTTTCTAATGATTTTTTTATTACTTAAAATCAGCGGGTGCTACTCGCATCTAAACTAGTATACATATGTATAAGAAATCGTTCATTATTCTCTCCTCTTCTCCGCTTTTAAACCCTGTAAGTCTGTAATGTATGTGCTTTAGCTGTTGATACTATTGTACAAGTTAATGTGCAAATTCTCTATCCTTACATTTTCTACGTCCTAAAGATTCTTATTATTTTCCCGTGCATTATGTAACTTGACTTGTAGAAACACACAAAGGTCGATGATGTAAAACTGAAAAGGAAACGGGAAGATCTCCAGAGTAGACTTGATTTTTTACGCAAGCAGGTTGATGTAATTTTTCTTTTATCCTTGACCCAATTTCCTTATTCTAGTCAAGATTATATCTCTTGTTCTAATGTTTAATCACGCTCATGAGTTTATAGAGCTATGATGATAAAGGACCTGTTATTGATGCTGTTGTCTGGCATGACGGAGAGGTTTGGAGGGCTGCTCTTGATACCCAGAGTCTTGAGGATGAACCAGGATGTGGGAAGCTCACCGATTTTGTTCCTCTTACTAATTACAGGTATTTTAGGTTCTTCAAGTAAATTTGTTCAGAGAATTTGGTGAATATGAGGGTGTTTGTCTTGTAACCTTACTTTAAAGAGCTAAGCTTGAAATGTTTTTTGAAGCTTATAAGCTCTCCATTCTATAAACTCTTTAAAAATAAGATGGGTTTCCTGAGTTGTTTTTTAGGAGCTTCCTGGCAGCTTGTTTTGGAGCTTATAAGTTGTTTAGTAAAATTCTACCAAGCACTTTGTAGGATGACCTCTCAAGCATCTTATAAGCCGTTTTAAGGAAATTATAAGCATAGCCAAATTCTAAAAGAACACTGTTCATCCCTCGTTTTTTGCCACTCAGCTCCTGGGACATTATGTTATGAAACATATGAATATAAATAGCGTGTTAAATAATAGAGTCTTACGAATTGTGTAAAGAATTTAAATGTTTGAGAACATCTTAGCCCAACAAACATACTGTATACATGGACGTTGTGTAGGTTGTGTTGTCTGTGTGCAAGAATAAAATTCATTTAGACTCCCTGGAGTGTCTTTTTGTGATCATCAATTTTTATTACTTTGGTCAATATAGTCATATTGACTGTTCATTTTGATTATTTGTGTTGTTTTAACATTTTACTTGGTTTTGCTTTCTCTGACCCTCCTTTCTCCTTCCCCCAAATGTTCACTTTGTGTAGTGATATTTCTCTTTGATTTGCCTATACTTATTATTATGTATTGTTTTAGAGAAAGCTAGAAGTGAAGAATAAATCTAATTTCTTTGACTAATTTGATTACACACACACAAAAAAAGGACTTTTTAAGTTTTATCTTAACAGCTCCAGGCAGAGATCTTCCTATTAGTCTCTGCATGTCACATGTTAATTCCTTTGAACAATAGTAATTATTTAAAAGAAACATGCACATCGATCTTTTCTCGAGATAGATTGAGTATATCACTCATTTGAACCTGATCCATTCGAGCAGCAACACTTAGAGTAACATTTCGCTGTTTTTTTTTCTAGAAACTAAAACAATTTAGCGACTATGTCATTGTAGGATCGAACGGAAGTATGGCATCTTCAGCAAATTAGATGCATGTACATGTGTCCTTAATATATATAATGAAGGCAACATTTTGAGCATTGTTACAGACTGTTCTCCTCATGGCACTCATGTTGCTGGCATCACGTCTGCTTACCATCCGAAGGTAATTTTTAGTATAGACATCAACAATGAACCATAAAACCATTTTGTGTTGTGTATTTGTACTTTAACAAGCCAATGCCATTTAGGAGCCTCTGTTAAATGGAGTTGCCCCTGGAGCTCAGTTGATTTCATGCAAAATTGGAGATTCACGTTTAGGTTCAATGGAAACTGGTACAGGCTTGGTTCGAGCATTGATTGCAGCTGTGGAGGTAGTTTTTTGTTCCTAAAGTACTTATGTTTGCATGCAACAATTCTCAGACCTTGTTTGTTTAAGTTTTCAAAAACAGTTTTCTGTTTTTTGGATCACAATTTTACTAGAATTATACGTACAACCCTTTTAAATCAATACGTTCTTTCAACTCACTTTTAGTTTCCCTATAACTATCTCAATCAAAACATCCATGCCTTCACACACTATCTCATCACTACTTACCCTACTTCAACTATTCCTTTTTATTTCTTAATTTACTGATGTTTTGATCACATAATCATGACCAAAATAACTAACGCAATCATTTTATCACATTTGATTAGGCACATTTTGCTAATTCCTCCATGCCAATTCTTAGAATATTGATCTCATGTCATTGTTATGCAGCACAAATGTGATCTTATAAACATGAGTTATGGGGAACCCACTTTGCTTCCGGACTATGGTCGTTTTGTTGACCTAGTAAATGAGGTGAGATTTCAATTACTTTCCTTTGAACTAGCTTCTTGCACTACTGTGGGCCATACCCTGTGTACGTGTTGTTTAACTACTTTAGATATTCAGGCAGTAAACAAACATCGGCTGATATTCATCAGTAGTGCTGGTAATGAGGGGCCCGCATTGAGCACTGTGGGTGCACCTGGTGGTACAACATCAAGTATAATAGGCGTTGGTGCATATGTGTCCCCTGCAATGGCTGCTGGAGCCCACACCTTAGTTGAAGCTCCACCTGAAGGACTTGAGTATACCTGGTAGGTTTTATTCTGTTCGTGGAACTACATTTCAGTTTCCGATAGATAGCGCGTTCTTTCAATTTGTTTTACTGCTGAAATTGTAAGTTTAAGTTTTGTGCATAACATCTCTAAGCAATGAGCTGAATGCTGTAGTAATTGATTTGTAGGGAAAATTGCAGCTTAACTCGCACATGATAGGTTCCTTTGCAGTCTTAGTCCCAAAATCTTCATTTTTACAGAAAAAGTACCACATGATGCAACTTTTTTGCATTTTAGTCCCAATTTTTAAACGAAAGACATAAACTATTAGTTTGGTCACCAATTAATTAACTCAACGGCACAGAGTTCCACGCGCGAAATTTCATCCGTTAATAATTGATGGGACAAAAGTTGCAAACAAGGGCATCCTATGCGACTAATTTCGCAAGTTTATAAACAATAGGCCTAAAATTGCAACGTGTCTCTCTTGTTGGACCGATTTTCGCTTTTTTTATATTTGAACTCATTAGCTAGAAGTGATATAGGTCTAGTCGAGGCCCAACAGTTGATGGGGATCTTGGAGTCTCTATAAGTGCTGCTGGTGGGGCCATGGCTCCTGTTCCTACGTGGACTCTTCAACACCGAATGTTTATGAATGGAACGTCAATGTCATCTCCCTGTGCTTGTGGAGGGGTTGCTCTACTTATCAGTGCCATGAAGGTTACTTCATTTTTATGTTCAGACTTCAGTCTGATTGTGTGGTTTCACCTCTGCTAGGGGTGTTCAAAATCAACCGAACCGAAAACCGAAAATTCGGTTCGGTTTTTAACCGAAAACCGAAAATTTCGGTTTGGTTTTCGGTTTTTCTTTTTTCAAAATTTCGGTTTTCAGTTCGGTTTCGATTTTTAGGCGCGGTTAACCGAAGCGAACCGAAAACCGAAATATATAATATATATTAATTATTATTTTAATTTATATAATAATAAGCATTATATATTAATAACAATTAAAAAATATATATAAAAGAGTAGGTTGAAAACCAAAATTTAAAAAAATTGAAAAACCGAACCGAACCAAATTTTTTCGGTTCGATTTCGGTTTGTAATTTCGGTTAACCGAAATTTCGAAAACCGAACCGATGCACACCCCTAACCTCTGCCATTTTTTCGTCTTTGGATATGAATGTTTTGAGTTTTCAGGCTGAAAAACGTCCTGTGAGTCCATATAACGTACGGGAGGCTCTTGAGAATACATGCATTCCTGTGGGTGGTTCTCCTGAAGATAAATTATCTGCTGGACAAGGGTTGATGCAAGTGGACAAGTTAGTTTTGCTGCTTAGAGCTTATGTTATAAACTTGCTATACGTTAATGGAGCCTTTGTAATATGAGATTTCTTACACATTTGCATGGCAGGGCATATGATTACATTCAGAAGTCTTCTGATGTCCCATCAGTTCGGTATCAAATAAAGATCATTCAGTCAGGCAAATCAAGTGGGTAAACTCTGTAAAGTTTCATTTTCATGTCACTCCTTCACAACTAGCTTTTCAAAAGATTATGATGCATATCTTGACTCCTAAGGAGCATGATTTGAATCTCTGGCTGTTTGTGTTTTTCTTTGGGGTATTTTTCATTCTGGTATTTAATCATTTTGCAATATGGCCATGTTGCCGATGGTGACCATATGCAATTGTATTGTCTCTAAGATACTATTTCGCATGAACAGCACCAACATCACGAGGCATCTACCTCAGGGAGGCTGAATTATGTCAACGATCGACCGAGGTAAGATGTCGCTTAAAGATAGTTTCTGCTATAGCTTTCATATCTTTATTGGCTTTCTAATGATAATAAGGTTTTGGATATTCCAGTAGCTTGTGCTATCAACATATATATGTGTATGTGTATGCATGTGTGCATGCGTCTGTATGAGCTCAATTTTTCATTGTTTGCTATACTTTTGGTTCTAACATCTAGTTTCAGCCTTTTTCCATGTACGGAATTGTGCTTGAACTTTATTGTTCATGAGCTTGTATTTATAAACATTTGTTGTACGTGGAACAACTACCTGCATATTCTGCAGTGAAAATGCTTTATTTGATTGATTTTTGTGGCAATGCATTGCATTTTGAATTCAAATAGCTTGAGTTAGTGGCTATCTATGGAAGTAAAAATTAAACATAACAGAAAAACAAATTATAATGTCATATTGCCGTCCAAGTATGAATAAGGATCTAATAAGTTGAATTGAGATATGCATGCTTATATGAACAAATCTTTGCATGTGAACGACTGATCATTCTCCCTTCGAATTGGCAAAAGCAATTTGAATAATAATTGAGTCCTTTTACCAACTTTTAGTTGCATTTAGCATAATTACATTAGCTATTCTTAAGTACAATTAGACAAGACATTGTTTTACATCAGTAAGTGATGGGACATAGCACAGTACCTTGATCTTTTATGGAGCTTCCTTCCCCTATAGGTTATAGGGTCCATTTGTCTTCATTTCCTCTCCCCTTCCCCTCACTTTAAACATACATAGTATAGTGAATGATGGTTTAGCTCCAACGGACAATTTATTAATTCTCCACATTAGGCAGACTAGTCTATGTCAAATTGTCTTTCTTTGGTTCAGCTTTTTAATTAGCCATTTTTTAAGTCAATTTACTTTATCATTATTTCGTCAGAGTTGTTTCTGATGGTGTATTATGGCAAATTCAAAGCTGTTTTTGATATGTTATCACACTTTAGCCTGATTATGGATATGTCCACTCCTTTTGCCAAAATAATGCATTTCTAAAAAAAGTGAAATAGTGAACCAGTGCTTATTGTTGTCAGTAAGAAAGCATGATTTTGCTACCTAATATTGATCAGATATAGAGTTAATTTATTTGAAGAGTGATAGATATGGTTAAGTAATTTTTTTTATGCGTATTTGTTTATTGTAATTGAGGTGCTGATTACTTTGTCAATCTTAGTGGACAGTGAAAGTGGAACCAAAATTCCATGATGATGCAAGCAACTTAGATCAATTAGTTCCGTTTGAAGAGTGTGTAAAGTTACATTCTACTGGAGAGGCAGTAGTGAGAGCTCCAGAATATCTTCTCCTAACTCACAATGGCCGTGACTTCAAGTTAGTTTTATCTCACACGATATTATGCTAGTATTTAATTGAATCCCGCGACGCTTTAGTTTTCTTTTCTTATTAGTGGTAGCTATAGCAACATGTCAATGTTCAACCTCTTAGCACGTGTTGACATACTCTTATTAAGAATTCGATGCTAACCTACCTATTTTACACTGTTTCAATTTACTCTCACTTATCGAAAGAGACAAATCGATTATTCTTTCACAACTATAAAGAAGAAGTTAAGCCAAATTTCACTTGACCCTTGTGATCTTAATACATTTTCGCTGGTGTTACTTTTTGCCTACATAGGTTTGTATAACCTTGTTCTAAGATTAAAACATAACGTGAGTTATCTATGTTAAAGCTATAAGCTCATGGTCATGCTTTTGTGGATTCCGTTTGGAAATTTGCCCTTATTGAGAACAACATATTAGGTAGCAATTTTCATTTGAATTATGAAAAACAACATGCAGCCACTTGGTTTGTGTAAGACGTCATCAACGTGGAATTTTGTTGTCCATAAACTCATACTCGAGCATTTCTTAGTTCTCAATAATAATAATAATTGCATACCTCTTTTTTCCAGCATAATTGTGGACCCTACCAGCCTTAGTCATGGTGTGCACTATTATGAAGTCTACGGATTGGACTGTAAATCTCCTTGGCGTGGTCCTCTCTTCAGAATCCCGATTACTATCACAAAGCCTCAAGCAGTGAAAAGTCGGCCTCCACTTATTTTATTCAAAGAGCTGTCATTTATACCAGGTATATCATTTTGAGTTGAGAAGTGAGATTCTTCTTTACTTGTTGGCTTTGAGTTTTGGCATATGCAAGTTTTGAGATTACTCTTGAGAGAACTCGACATTACTTAAAAGTAGAAAAACGAAAGAATTACGCGTGAAATGGATGGTGTAGAAAGCTATTTAAACATAGGAATACCTTAAGGCGATGAAGATCTTATATAGTCACATTGAATGAAAATTATTGAAGGTTATACTTTTCAATTGTGGGAAGTTGTCAAGCCCGTTTACTATAGAATATGACTATTTTACTTATCATAGTATATTGTAATTTTTTCTACACTGTGCGGAATTTGGCAACAAATAGTCTATTTGTTGTTTATGAAGCCAAAAGAATGAGCTTATTAATCATCTGTTGGTTCTGGGTCTTTGATCTAGCATTACAAGTCAATAACGTACACATGAAAAATTTCTGTTTGATTATCTTTATAACAAAGTAATAACCAATTTGTAACACAAACCATATTTTATTTATTTGTGACGCCAATTAATCCGTGCAACACTAATAACCAAGTTATGAAATTTATTCGACCCCAATTAGTAGTCATTTGCAAAAAATCGAGTAACTCGATTTTACCTCTTCTTTATCACTTCACTTTTCTTCCTCAACTACGAATTACAAAACCAATTCTTATGTGATTGAGAGTATGTATTTCTATTTATCCGTTTGGTGTAGGCCACATTGAACGTAAATTTGTTGAAGTACCAATTGGTGCCACTTGGGTTGAAGTAACCATGAAAACATCTGGTTTTAGTACAGCTCGAAGATTTTTCATCGATTCTCTACAGGTATAATTTTTTGTAGTAGGATTCTAATTTCCAATGTTTATTAAGTTTGTTGAAATTCTTGTGGTATATAAATAGATCTCTCCACTGCAAAGGCCCATCAAATGGGAATCTGTTGCTACATTTTCTTCTCCTTCTTCCAAAAATTTTGCCATTGCTGTCGAGGGCGGCCGAACAATGGAACTAGCAGTTGCTCAGTTTTGGTCTAGTGGTGTAGGAAGCCGTGATACAACTATTGTAGATTTTGAGGTAATATCTTTTCCTGTTAATAACTTAAGACGATTTTTAAATGAAATCAGACATGGGCAATATATAAAATGAATTTTGCTTGAAGAGGGTCATGACTGAAGTAAGCAGCCACTTGAAGTTAATCAGCTGATTAACTATGTCTCATTATTATTATTATTATTATTATTATTATTATTATTATTATTATTATTATTATTTTTCCATGTAAAATTACTTAGCTATGAATATTCTCCAAAATGTCGGTTTATTTTAATATTTTATTCCCTGTAAAAGTAACTTTCAGATTAGTAAAACCATTGCTAGTTTTATTTTACTTTTTCCTTTTATTGTCATTACCTAGTGTTGGAATGTGGATTCAGGTGTCTATCAAGAAAGAATAGCTTCTTTCTGCACAACTGATTATCTGTTAGATTTTTAGTATAATCATGTTCTGTTTCTATTAAGTTCAAAACTTGATAATATTATCTTTTGCTCGATTCAGATTGCATTTCATGGAATCAGCATCAACAAAAGGGAAATTGTGCTTGATGGGAGTGAAGCACCTGTACGAATTGATGTGGAAGCTCTTCTTTCATTAGAGAATCTTGCCCCAGCTGCTGTGCTAAATAAGGTGAGAGTGTCGCTTGTGCTCAATTGATTCATAATTTAGATGGTGTTTGCTGCTAAGCCTATTTTATTTAAAGTTCAATAACTTAAATTTCGATTAACTTGGTTTTCCAAGTTATTTTTAGGAGCTTATTTAAGAGTTTATAAGCTGTTTTACCAAAAAGTTTACCAAACACCCTCTTTCTATCTTAGTCCTCATCAACATCATATTTTCATCATTCTTCTCATTATTGTCCTTTTATGCTTTTTTCTATGTAAACATGTGTAAAATACTTGCAGGTAAGAATCCCTTATCGTCCTGTTGATAGTAAAATGAGCACCCTTTCAGCAGACCGGGACAAACTGCCCTCAGGCAAACAGACATTGACCCTGCTATTAACGTGGGTTTTACTTTAGTTTAAGATTAAATTACCTCTATTATCAGGTTTTGCATAAAAATTACTTGATTGAGCTTTTTCTATGATGCTGCAGTTATAAATTCAAGGTTGACGAGGCTGCTGAGATAAAGCCTCATATTCCCTTACTGAACAACCGCATCTATGATAATAAATTTGAGTCTCAGTTTTATATGATATCAGATGCAAACAAGGTGAGCGACCTTGTTCTCGTTATATATATTTATTTTGCTTGTAACATGTGGCACTCTTCTTCTCAATTGTCTTTGGAAACATTTTATGCTCACTAGGAATAAGAAAACATTCTTTTTCCCTCAAAGAAAGGATCCTAAAGATGGTAAAGTAGTTTAAACATTATGGTTTATTCGTTAACATTACTGCTGCACTAAGTATTCATCCAGGAAGAAATAATACCATAATGAACTCAGCCTGCATCACCTTACACCCAATCAGTGTGTAAATACTGTAAACATAAGAAATCTTTCATTTACATTTGTAATGCATTCCTCATGCTAAATAATTATTAATTGCTCATACTTCTTGAAATTTCTTGATGAAAATCAACTGGATATACCATTTCTTTAATCTAGTTAATTGATAGACTTGTACAACTGGATCCCTTAACCTATTAGTAAAAGTTATTGCTACAGTAAATCAAGTGTTCCGTGCCCAACTTCTAACAATGTCTTTGTTCTCTTAGGTCACATTTTGCTACCCATATATTTCTTGTGTACTTTATCCCATTTCGCTCGATAAATCTACTTTTGATTTTACATGTTCCGACTGATGTTTTACTCTTACCTAATAAATTCATTGTGACTGTAGCGTGTATATGCAAAAGGTGATGTTTATCCGAGTGCTGCAAAACTTCCCAAGGGTGAATACACTTTACAGCTATGCTTAAGGTACACTAAGATTTCCCTATGCTTTTGTGGTAAATCTTCAAATAGAATGTAAATGAAGCCAGAAGTGGAGAGATGGAAAAACTTTAATAAGTTAAAATGTCGACTGCTTGAGGAAATCAATTACACATTCACTGTGATCATGATCCTGTGTGTCCTTTTTCAGGCATGACAATGTGCAATACTTGGAGAAGATGAAGCAGTTGGTGCTGTTCATTGAAAAAAACTTGGATGAGAAGGTAAATTTACTAAATTACCCTAATGAAACAAGATTCGAACTGCAAAAAATGTCACGTGAACTTTGATTTCCGAGAAGACAATATCGCAATGTTTTCTCTTAGAAAGATATTTTTTTCTTTCTTTTTGAAATGTTTGTTCTGACTCTCATAAGACTTCTAATATAGGAAGTTGTTCGATTGAGCTTCTATAAACAACCTGATGGGCCAATAATGGGTAACGGCAGCTTTAGTTCTTCCGTTTTGGTTCCTGGGTATGCTGTTGTCATTTTATTTAATGAATTTCGGTATTTCCTTTGGCCTTTTTATCAGTTAGTCCTCTATTGATATTGATACACTGAATATCTATTGGTTATAGAACAAAGGAAGCATTTTATGTGGGCCCTCCTACAAAGGAAAAACTCCCCAAGGTTTTGCATCATTAAACTCTTTCATTTAACCAATGATATGCCAACTGCTATGAATTTACCTGCGCAGTGGGACAACTATTGTTTAAGCCAATATTTTGATATGTACTCACAGGGCACTCAAGCTGGATCTGTACTGGTTGGGGCAATTTCATATGGAAAGGTTTTTTCCGGGGTTAATAATGAGGGGAAGAATCCCGAAAAGAACCCTGTATCTTATAGTATATCATATATAGTTCCACCAATACCGGTTAGTAAATTCAAGTTTCTTCACGAGTTATTTGAACTGTAGTTAATAGGGAGAATTTTTTCCTGATGCTGTTAAGATGTAATATGGTTGTACTTGTATGCTTGCTCATCTTTCTAATAATAATGTTGGTTGTGTTTCTTTTTCAGATTGATGAGGATAAAAGTAAAGTCTCTTCTTCAAGTTGCAGCAAGACCGTGGCTGAACAGTTAGAGGAAGAGGTACTTATGATGAATATTCTACAGATTTTGGAAAAAAGCCGTATTAGTCCCATGGGACTAGTCTTACAACAATTTTAGTCCCCACTGTTTACGAACTTACAGAATTAGTCCTATTAGAAGTATTTTATTGCATTTGTTGTGTCAAACGGTCACAAAATAGACAGGTAGCATTAGTTTGGTCACATGCCTTGCACATGACGCTAACTTAATTTGAGTGTATTTCACAAAATCATTTACAAGTTTGCAATGCCACGCACGGCATCCACTTTTTTAAGGGATTGGACTAAATTTGCAAAAGAAAAATGAATCTTTTGGGATTATTTTTGAAACTTGTGAAAAAATAGGATTAAAGTTGCAATAAACTCTATCATGTTGGACCAATATTATAATTTCCCTTCCGATTTCATATAACAGTAGAATGGGTTTATAGTTTTAAAACCTGTGATGTTGTTTCTTTGCCTTACTGCTCTTTTTGTAAATTCAACTTAAATTTCCTGACTCGAGACCTAAAAAAATTTGCACTTTTTTCCAATTTTTTTGTCTACATTAGTCGGTTCCTCAATTCTTGACCAAATACCAGTAATATACCATCTTGTTGTACCCTTCAATGCATTTTCTGCTTTCTTAATTTGCACGTTGCTAATTTTGGAACTCACCTTCCCAATAAGGTCCGAGATGCAAAAATAAAGGTTCTCTCCAGCCTCAAACAAATTACTGATGAGGAACTTTCTGATTGGAAAAAATTATCAATATCGCTCAAGGTAATTGTTCTTCACCCCTTCACTCCTTTGGGAATTCTTTACCTATGTACTCTATCAGAATAAAGTGCCATTTTGGCACTTAAGATTATATTCATATCATGTAAATGCAAAATCCTTCTTAATCATCAACTTTTTGGTACTTGACAGACAGAATACCCGAAATACACACCACTACTTGCTAAAATATTGGAAGGGCTGATATCCCAGAACGTCGAAGACAAACTTCGTCATTATGAAGAGGTAATCGAAATATGTGCCTTTTTCTATAGTTTCTTGCAATGTCGATAATGCAGAAATACTATAGGAATAAAATATTTTACTGACCCCTACATATTTTGTGACAATTTATCTTGATATTGTAGTTGTGGTGCAATTAACTCTTGTGGGTGTGGTGATTTAATTGCATGATTTCCATAAATATAAACAATAAAGTAAAAAATAGCTGGTGAATTATGCTGGTACATACTGTCTGCCATAGGATGCTTTGGATCAATTACGAAAGCACTTTAATTGATCTACTGATAGTTTTCAGTTCCATTTGTATTACTCATGTTTGATTTCTCTTTTGCAGATTATTGGCGCTGCTAATGAGGTTATCGAAAGCGTTGACACAGATGAATTAGCAAAATATTTTTCCATCAGAAGTGATCCTGAAGACGACGGTGCAGAAGTGAGCATTGATTAATAATTTTCATCTGTTAACTTTGAAAATTCTACTAATGCTTAATGAATTGTGATTTTGCTTTTTCTTGTTTTATTATAATATAAGATCAAAATTTATGATGTCCATGTGCTTCATAACCTAGAAAATGAAGAAGAAAATGGAGACAACTCGTGACCAATTGGCTGAGGCTTTGTATCAGAAAGGATTGGCTTTAGCAGAAATTGAGTCTTTACAGGTAAAAATTCGCTAATATTTGCCTAACTGTTTATAAAATTGCAAAATTAATCCTTAGAACATGTTTTACGATTTTAAATACCAGCCGTTAGAAAATGGACGAGAGAATTTTTAGTCTTACTTAAGTTACATCAAATGTCACAATTCCCTAAATGGCCCGTGTATCCACGGATAAAATCTGTCCGTTTTTTGATAGGCAGGTCCAAAATTGCTAAAAGAAGAATCTTATGGGACTTTTTTTGATATGTTGTGAATAGTGAGACTAAAATTGCAATATGCTCTATCCTACGTGACCTACGTTGCAAGTTTCTTCTCACATTTTTATGTGAAAATGTTAATAACTAGCGAACTAAAAACTAAGCATCACATTTCATTTCTTATTTTCTTGAATTCTTTTATCTGATTGGAACTTTTATTGTTGTAGCAGGGTGATAAAGGTGTGGATAAGAAGGATGCTGAAGCTGCATCAGATTCTAGTGTACAGCCAGATTTATTTGAAGAAAATTTTAAAGAACTCGGAAAATGGGTGGACGTGAAATCATCCAAATATGGGACCCTCTTTATTATACGTGAGAGACGTGATGGGCGGCTTGGAACCGCGCTAAAGGTACTTTTGTTTTATTCAATGCGATTTTTTATAATTTGAAGTAATGTAAAACGCAGATTTTGGAAAACATTGTCACGGATCAATTGCATAATTAAACACATCTTCCCTGGAAAATCCAAGTTCCAAAAAGTTTAAAAAAGATAAAAACTAATATTTGCATATAACTTGGTAAAAGTAGTAGCTTCTTAACTTTATGGTGGATATTCGTTTTCATCCATTTGATGGATGTAGTTATTATGCACAATGGGCTCGATTAGCAGTTACTTTCAGTTCGTCCTTGATTTGGGAAAATGCTTTACTCATGTTGTCATTAGTAGTCCAATTACATGCTTATTTGAAAGTTCTTCATACTAACTCAATATTCTCGATTAACTGTTTCCTGTTTTATTTAAGAGCTCAATAGAAAAGAATAAGGGTGTGTTTGGATTGAGTGATTTGAATTTTGGGAGGGGATTTGGAAGAAGGATTTGAAATAACACCTAAAATGGAGTCATTTGAAATCCACTGTAGTTATGGAGAAAATAGCTCAAAGTGAATGTCGAGTGTTTTGAAATCTATTATAACTTGGATACATCCAAACGAACTTCATGGATTTGTTGACGATTCAAATCCTTCAATCCAAACACACCCTAAGGGATTTCTACTTAGATAGAAAACGAGAAGTTTCTAAGTCGATCACTATATTACATCAACCATTTATGCACAAGTCTCAGAGAACGTTAATTTGTTTTGTTAAATTAGGTGCTAAACGATATTATCCAAGAGGATGGCCAACCTCCTAAGAAGAAATTTTACGATTTGAAGCTCTCGTTGCTGGAGCAAATTGGGTGGGGCCATCTGGTGGTGTATGAGAAACAATGGATGAATGTTCGATTCCCTGCAAGTCTTCCTCTTTTCTAAGGTATCTATTGCTTCACTCATACATGCTATTAAGAGTGCTTTTGTGCTTACGGATTACGAAGGGTAAGTGAATAAGAGAATGGAACTAGAGCCAGCTTGAGGGATTAGAATTATTATAATTAAACTATAAATTTCGTTGCTACTTACTCTAATTGATTAATTTCAAATAAAGTACTCTCTAAAGATGTTCTTTTACATTATTCCATGAGTTATTGTTCATCAGTACTTGAACCATGTTTGCTTTCCAAGTGTATCTATTTCGGAAAGACTACTTGTTTTGTATTTTTCGTGTTACAAAAATGCGTGTTTGTGTATAATGATTTTATATACTTGGTGCGTATTTTCTTTCAAAAATATGAGATTTTGTACCAAATTATCATATATGGACTGAATGTCCAACCCTTGTTATACTCAAAACATATATAAAAATAATAAGAGGTTAATTGTTAGGATATCTTTCTTTTATTTATATAGAAATCTTCAAAGGTTTTGGATGTGACAGTGCTAATTTCATAAAAGGTTTTTACATACCAAGCCCACCTATTTAGTGAGATTTGGTTACCATTAAGATGGCTAGACTAGAACACACTGGCCTGAATTGGACATTCTCCCCCAAATCCAAATGCAAAAATCCCATCTTCTGATTGCACCCTCCAAATATGTCCCAAAAGGAAATAAAACTCAACTTATGGGCTAAAATTTCACATGTTTATATTCGTACTAAACCAATGCGTCATTAAGTTCCGCAAATGTTAAAATGCCTAAATACGACAAGATGTACAGTGATCTTTATGCGACGAGTTCAAGATTTACCAAATTAAGCATTTTTGGACATATCTGGTTTACTCAAACCCAAACAGTTGTAAGAAAAATTTAATTGTAATTGTCCTATGGTTGGTCGTGTTTCTTGTAAATATACACTAATTGATACACTGATTGTATGATATAAGTATAAAATTTCGTAATTAACTTGAGTTTGTAGAAACTATATCAATTTAATGGAACAACATAGTAGTTAATTGATTTTTACAAAAGAAATAGTATTTCCAGCTGATAGGCTTATTTTAATGGGTTTGTGGAACAGCACTAGCCCATTATCATTGGACTAGTGGTTACGTTTCTTCACATGTTATGTAATGATCATTCCATTTAATTTGTGGGCCATGGGTTGGGTTCAACTGGGTCGTCCATGAGCTTGGGCCGGAGTAAGTACATCAAAATGGTCTAATATGTCCCACAAAACTTCCCAGCCCGACCCACTGACTTGTTTGGGCCGTCCTCAGACCAGCCCCACAAAAGCCCACGCAGCCATGGGTTGGTGGTCTGGGTCAGCCCGTTTGACATGGGGTCCCTTGTTAGCCGGGGAAGAGTTTTCGAGCTTGTATATTTGCTCTGTTTAATGAAGAATTAATAATACTATTTACTTATCAAAGAATAGATTATAGTACTATTTGTAGCTGTAAAAATGTCGAAAAACACGACTTTGTAAACAAAACAGACTACTTGATAGTAAGCAAATATACTCCTCCATTTGGAATAAAGTCATGAACCTAAACTATTATTGCATTATTAGGGAATAAATAATGTTAAAAAAAACTGCATTCAAAAATCATGAAATAGCATGATAGCATCATCTAAATTCATCAAGGATGATTCCAAAATAACCCTAACCTTTCCCAAGGTCTTGTATTTTTTTTCCAGATCCCCTACAAGCTTCTCTCTAGGTAATTGAAGAACCTGCAACATGTTACATGAATATCAATCAACTATTTGCTAACTACAAGATGAAATTGGAATTAAAACAAATAGAATATGATACTATTAGCTATAATTTTAATCGAAATGTACCTCTTTTCCTTGATCTTGCTCGTGTGCGATTCTCAGTCTTAGATTTAAAGCAGCATGGTACATTTCATCGAGAAAGTGTTTCCCAAGTGTCTCCTTATTTACTCTCCATAACAGATATATAGACTGCTTAGCTCCACTCGCTAAAACTTTCTGCAATAAACAAAATATTACTTGAGTTATATCTTGAGTCGATTATGAACAAAGACATATTGAGCAACTATGGCTGCAAAAACAGGTTGATCTAGATTCAAATACTGCTTTTTAACTTAAATAATGCACAAACCAAAAGTACTATAAATTAAACCCAACCCAAGAATAAAACATAGCCTAAATGTGCTTTGGCTATCATTTTCTATAAAGTGTCTTATATTTTAGCCTAAATGTACTTCACTTATCATTTTTTTATCGAGTGTCTTATATTTTACCGTCATACTTGACTGCATGAAATTTGCAGTGGGTTTACAGGAACTATGATAAAGCAATAGAAGTTACCTCCATGTGCAAGTAACTATCCTTCCACAGAGTGTATAGAATCTTGATTGCATCTTTCTTTTCAACAAATGTTGAATCTGAAATCTGTAGAAACAAGGTTATATTTCAGATCATTCAGAGGAAAGATTTCATGCAATGTAATTGAACTAAAATATCGTATTTTTTACTTGTTTTTAGCATTTATTGATTAAAAAACATTTTATTTTTGACAAGACCATGACAGCATGTTGCTTAACCATCTCACATTATGATAACATGGAATGTTTCAAATTATAAATATGCAGATATTAAGAAGTTTATAATAATTAAACAAAACCCAGGATATGACATAATAAAGACAAAAAAATCATGTCGAACCAAGTAAGGCCGGCACTAAAATAACAAAGTTTATAATACTCGAAACTTATACCTTATCACTTTCAATAAAACGACCAGCCTTTGTCAGTAATCTGAATATTCTGTAGGCCTCCTTCCCATATCTTTTCAATACCACAGACTCCAACTACATTCAGAATCCAATTATCATAAATTGCTTCATATATGAATTATAGAACAAATTCCAACTGAGAATGAACGAAAAGAATACAAACTTCTTCATTTTGAGCCATTTCAATGATGCCCTTTATATCTGTAGAGAGAAAAAGGGGTAAAACGTGTGCATTAAACTCAATCAATAATGGAACAATAAATATATACTAAATAGTAGAATGAAAGATAATATGAGTACCAATGCTATAACTTTCATCTAATCCTGTTGATAGGGTTTGACACCCAAGCTGTTCGAGCGAAGCACTGATATGATCAAAGTCCATGCCAAGACCTCCCTCCTTTTTTATCACCTCAGCATATATCGCATTTATGGACAAATATGCTGAAAATAATACTTTATAAGTCAGATGAGAAGATGAGAAGTGCAAAAGCAAGTTCATTTCTATGAGAACATATCTTATATTATCAATATCATGTAATAGTATTACCCAAAAAAAAAAAAAGAATTTATCATGTACCAGATTTTATCGTAGTTTATATTTAATTGTAAATATCGTGACTATTCTTTTAGTTATTCTATGGAGATGATTTTCAATATAATGTTTATCTCAAATTACATTTGAGTACCAAAACAAGGTTTACTTACGTGATTTTTCAGCTTTCTGTCGAGTCTCTGAACGTCCACTTAACTCCAACATTGCACCCAGCACAATACCAGCTTCATTATTTATTCTCTTTTCCACATATGAAATACAGGCCTATATCCCATAGGCAAAAGATTATATCAGATAAAATACTAAGTGACATATATTTTCATGCACATCAAAATTAAATTCACAGTTCAAATCAGTATAAACTAGACTAAAGGTTTAAGTAATTATCAGAACCAAACCTTATGTCTCATGCGACGCACAAATTCTTCAAAGTTAACACGCCAAAGAACTTCTTTATTTTTATTTGCATCCAATACATCTTCATCTGACTTTAAAACATCTTGCTTGCGCTATTTAATCCAAAAAAAAAAAAATTAATAAACTCAAATATTTTACAGAAGGAAATTTCCAGACAAAACATCACTCCAACCTTCTTTCCAACTGCCGCACTCTTAGGACTTTCCTCGCCCTTTTCCACAGAGAGATCATCCATATCCGCTAAGAATCTCATAGACTCCATTGGAGCAGCAGCTGCCAATGCACGCTGCTCTGTTGTTTGCCGTTCTTCAGCAATCTATCATCATGTAGAGTATTATCAACCACTGTGCTAGTTACAAATGGGGAAAGCGTTAAACTAGGGGTGGCAAATAGGTGGGTCGGGTTGGGATTGGGTCGGTTCCAACGGTTGGGTTCTTAAATGGGTTGGGTTCTTAAATGGTTTTAAGGTGGAACCAACTTAACCCAAAAGGGAACCAAAATCTACCCGAAAGGGAACCAAGCCCAACCCGGCCCTATATCTTACATTTTACTCTTTATAATTTAGAGTATTGGCAAGCGATTTGGGCCTAAGTTGAAAATAGTTGGACCCAAGTTGGAACCAACTAAGAACCAAATAAAATTTTCTTAGGAACCAACCCAATCCAAACTAGTTTAATTGGGTTGGAACCGTGGTTCCGGGTCCATTTTGTCACCCCTACCATATGGGACAAACAAGAAGTTCAAAGGAAGAGTTAAAGACAAATCTGGGGCGAAAACCAAATAGACGAAAAAATAATCAAATCATAATGTAGATTAATCTTTTATAATGTGTACTCATAAAAGTAAAAGTTTGATTTTCTCTGTCGTGTCCTTCTTAGTTGGTACATCAACTACCTTAGATTTGGCACCACGCTTCTTGGCAGGAGTTTCTCCGTCAGCAGGTGGTGCAAGAAATGGCTCAGGGGCTGGGCAGCGTTCAATAAATCGGGCATTCAGAAGTCTGCTGAAGCTTTCTCGCACAACATGAACATCAGAACCATCTGCATTTTACAAATTATAGAACCTGATATTAGAGTAGTCAAATGCATAGGGAGTTTTTGTACAAGAATTATAACGTGGTTTTCAATAACTCCCCAAAATAATACTTTTTCTGGCTTTGGTTCATTAACTTGATTAAATTAGAAAATTTTCTCTTCCAGATTCAATGAAGAGTGTAAATCAGCTGTTTGAACATGATTGGCTATTTGTAACAATATTTTAGGTCTGCATTTGGGGCTGGGAATTGGGATGTCTGAATGAGATTTTAGTGAAAAATCAACGAAAAAGGTATTCGAAACTTTCAATTCAGAATCAGGAACGGAGGCCCTAACAAACTATCTTAGCTTAGAAATGTTCATAAACCAAAAACCTATGGACCATATGGTGATTATTTGTTATGCATTCTTAAGTATTCACTAATTTGAAATTTATTATTAAGTACCCATTGCCAGACTGCATTATTTAAAACTCTAGACGAAACAAGACTAAATACAGAAGCTAAGGCATATGTAAATGTCAATACAAGAGAAGCCTCCACACTCAATGCGCAACTTAAGAAAACACATTCACAATAAAGCATTATACAATAGAAAGAACATCAAATTATTAGTAATACCTGCTGTCTGCTCATTCCTATCAATAATTTGGTTAAGTGAAAGCCTCCCGTGTTGAAGCAACCCCTGAAATATTCCTAGACACTATACATATGAACAGATTAAGTGAGTACTTTCCATGTTAGTTGCCCCTCCAATCCATTGAAATTAAAGAAAATATCACAACTTACAAGTGTACGAATAGAGAACATAATAAACAAACCAAAAATTTGAGAGGGGAAAAAGGCTCCTCACATCTTTGCCAAGCTCATCTGATACAATTTGCATAAACTTCGGAGCCCTCAATTTGTGAATCATGTTGTCAAATAACGCCATGTACTGGGTCGCAATTCTGGGCGCCTCACCAAAAGCACCTAAAATTCAATAATATTACAATAAAAACGTTTCGAAGCAGTTGTAACACCTGTTTGGCTCAGATTAATATTTTTCTGAACAATGATTATTTGAGAAATAATCATCAAATAATCAATTCATAATCAATCAATGTCTGCTCTACATTGTCTTTTTAATCGATTTTCCCAAATAACCAATTCTCAAAAGAACTGCTTTTTCTTAATTCAACTTCACTCAATTCATTCAAGCACCTCTTCCGATCACAAAAAATCATGTTTTTTGGTAAAAAAAATCAGAACAAACTAAAACAGTAATCAAATTTCTTCGCCCAACAACAAAGATTCACCTTCCTCCTGTATAGCGAAGGCTTGGACGCAGTTTTGGTGGATTAAAACCCGCAAGCAATTGATGACATTTTCTCTACTCATCTCCGTGAATCGGATGATTTGTGCTAGGGTTAGGGTTCCATTGCGCAGTAAACAATCGCATACTTTCTACAACCCAAAAGAAACGGAAAAAATTAGGTCTGAAAAAACACAATAGTGAGAATAATGAAATCGATAGTTGTGGAGGATGTTTTACAGAGCAGAGATCGCCATAGAATGAGCAGATAATATGGGCCGCCAGTTGAATCCCGTGCTGCGACACCATCACTGTGTGTATTCTCTCTCTCTGTAGAAGAAGAGAGGCGGGAAGTATCTATAGGTTATAGAAGGAGGATTTAAGTGGTTATGATATTTGCGGGTAGGGTTTGGAATCAAAGGGGGTCTATAGCTCAGTGGTAGAGCATTTGACTGCAGATCAAGAGGTCACCGGTTCGAACCCGGTTGGGCCCTTTTTTTTTCAGTTTATCGTTAAAATATTTTTTTATTCTTTTTCAATTTATTTTTGCTATAGTTTGAGACTTTGATTATTTGAGACCATCTCTAATTGATGTATTTTATGTGGTATTTCCCTTTCTGATAAAATGGTAATTATCGAAAATAATTATTGTTTCATTATTTTTCTTTTGTCTGTTTTTGTTTAATATTTTGCAATTTCCAAGATTTAGTTAAATATATTGCGTGCTAAATGCAATTACATGTTTGACATTTGCCCAAAAAAAAACAAGAAAGAAGGAAGAATTCACACACTTAGAGAAAAATGAATATAAAATTAATGGGTGTTAAATAGGATATAGATATGTTTTTTTTTTAATATATTTTATGAAACTCAATCCCTTCCAAATCTAAATGCTACAAAGATTGATAATTCAACAATTAATTATATATATATATATATGTATATATTCCTTTGGAACTTTGTCTAATATATATGGAATTCAATTTTCTTCCAAAACTTCAGTTTAATATTAAATTTATCAAGAATATTTATATTTAGATGCTTGTCTGAAATAATAATGTTTCTTATATTATATCCAAGTATCAATATGTTTATGATATATCAATGCACTCAAACCTCATATCAAACTTAAACATTAAGATTGTAATTATTCTATCATGAGTTCCTCATTATAATATTATATTGTATATTGTGCATGGAATTGTCAATCCTTGATGATGTGTTCATGTGACTAATTAGTAAAAAGTATGATGAAGAAATGTCATATAAGTTAACAAAAGCAAGAAATATTACAATGAATGAATGAATATAGGTAAGTATTTTTGACAAGTGTGGTAGTAAAAGGGAGCCCATATGAAGCCTATGTGGGTGGCAAATCAATGTGAATTTCCCCAACAACTACAAAGATTTGTGCATGTGTGGGACATCTCATAAGAGATGCTTCTAGGGTTTTATGTGTAATGAACCAACACCTCACATGTTTGTGGGGATCTAATTTACATGTTCGTGTGGAATTATTTTATATTAAATCTTGTTATTATTATAGTCGTTTTGAGAGATATTACGAGAAAATCTATGTCATACTGCGTTTAAAAGAATCTGGTATATATTATATAGAGGTGTATTTAACTAATAAAGTAAAATCAAGCTATTGAAGTTTCGATGAAGTGACTAATGAAGTTTGGAGACTCGAGGTTGTAGAGGTGTATATTGAGTTCGAACCTGTTTAGATATTATACATCGCACTGTTTTTTTCAAAAAATTTCACAACATTTTGTGTTTCGAAAAGAGTCATAATTTGTAACTATCTGAAGTTAAACACTGAATCTTTCATATAAAATTAAAAACTAATATCACATAAATTAACAAGCTAGTTTTGTGTTTAATATTTTCCTAATTGATAAAGAACCCAATATAGTCCTATTCTTTACTTAGACTATATGGTAACATATCAATGATTTATGGTGTTTATAATTGATGAATCATTGATATATGTAACAAGTTTTTGATTTATTGAAGTAGATATCATCTAAAAAATAATTATTGTAAAGTTGATAATAATTCATATGTTTTGAGCAAGCCGGCCCCTTTGTGTACTATAGCTTTTTTGTCTTTTCTTTTTTCTTATGCCCATATGATCAAAATATGGGTGATGGCGAACTTAGGCTTTTAACTAAATATTTAAATGACATATTCATATGTGGAAATTATAATGTGAGAAAAAAAAGTATTGAAATATGGCATTTCTATTGCATTATGCAAAAAAATAAACTACATGCATATACATATATATATATATCATTACATAACTCATTATATTTATATCACTTATTTTGACATGGCAAAATGATTACAATATATACATGTGACTGAATTACGTAATTAATGTTTATTATAATAAATTACAATTTTATCATATTTATATGACCACTGACAAAAATAATACTGAACAATTAATTGATGATATATAACATTATTTGTTTTTTAATTCATTGACAAACACTATGATATACAAAGTGTGATGAACATATAGTAGGTACATTTATGGTCACATTTCACAAAATAGAGATTGTATTTATTTTCCTATAATGAAGGGACAAGAGGGACCCCTACTATCAATTCGTCCAAACAAAACTTCATGCACTTATCGACCAATCCTCAAGTGGGCTGCATTGTTTTCAACTATATATGCTTTTCCATTTCTCAATTTAGATAATCAATTTTCAGAATTAAACGTTTTTCTCGTCATTCAAAAAAATTTCAAAATTAAGAAATAAGTACTAATTCAAAATTGAAATATTAAAATTAATTCCAATTAATGAAGTTTTATTAGAGTTAATTCAAGTGTACAATCATGGATGGAATTAATTAATAATTGAATAATTTAAAAGGATGAGGAATAATTGAAAAGGAAGATTAATTAGCAAAATGTCTTAGTCTTTGATGGATCAAATGTTTGCTTTTAATTTCCCATTCCTTAGCTGTTTTGATTGCAACTCTTATCTGCCTTAAAAAAGCCATTAAAGAATCTCAGTCAATTTGCATTGTGTAAGTTTTGACTATTAAATAATATTGTCTTATCCTATCACAAAGAATAATAAATCAACAAGCATTATGCACATGAATTTAGATAGCATTAAATATTATTATATGTCGGCCCTACTACTCACATAATTATTAAATATTTATCAGATACATATCATTTATTCAATATTTAATAAGTATTGTTACATCTAATTTGCGGTTATATGATATTGTAATCTATGAACATATTATTTAATCATTGGAGATATATCTATTGTTAGATTTTAAAGTAAAAAATAATAGAAACTTTAGTTAATGTATAAAACTTTTTAATACAATAATTGGGATGTTCTCTAGTAAGTTATTAATAGCCCCATCTCTTAATTTTTGATAAATACTGAGACAAAAAGTTTAACAAAGAATACTATCAATTGTCATGCATGCAAAGAAAGAAAAATATCATATATATTTCTTAATCACGTAAGTTGTTTTATTATTGATTTAAAAAAATGTTACAAATATATATAAATTTAAAAAATATAAATAAATTTGTTCATTATTTTTTTTACAAAAGGGTAATATATATATATGTATATATATATATATATAAACCCCCTCCAAACTCTTAACTACACAAATCAATCACACCTTTCTCACATGCACCAAATATGTGAATATAAATGAACAAACCAAAGGCATCTCTACTTCTGTAACACAAAAACAATGACAAATTAAACACTATTTTTCTATTTTCCAACTTTTCATCTTTTAATATTTATATATACACACACAAAAATGCTCCAAAAAAGTCTTAAAATAACCAAAAAAATAGATGAAAAATTTTGCAGCTGCTGATCAGATTTAATCATGGGTGTGAATTGG
Source organism: Verbascum thapsus (assembly GCA_963669365.1). Classification (NCBI taxonomy): domain Eukaryota; kingdom Viridiplantae; phylum Streptophyta; class Magnoliopsida; order Lamiales; family Scrophulariaceae; genus Verbascum; species Verbascum thapsus. The sequence continues at coordinate 1,899,032 of OY770120.1, forward strand.
AGGGTTCCAAAGGGATCGCATTGATCTGATGATCGATATAAACGTGTTATTTTTTTCGTTGGATCATGCGATCCCTTAGGAATTCTCCATCACACTGCAATAAAAAATTCAGCTTGGATCAGATTTTTCAGGTCAGTTAATCTTTTATTTTTATTTTTATTATTCAAATTTTATGATGATGATGATTTACTAATTCATCATAGTTATATTTGTTTATTTATCTTGGAAAATCGTCTGATCGATATGTAAATCTAAGAAATATATATAATATGTTATATATGTATATGACTATATGTTATATATATCTGCTATATAGCTGTTCATTGTTGCTCATGAAGATTCTATTTTTCTGCTCTCTCTTCTTTATTGTAACTATATTGTTTTTAGTGGGATGTAGATGACGATATAAATACTTGAGGCAGTGAGATTTTTATATTTTAAGATATATATTATTTGCAGGCATATATATATATATATGTATGAGAATATACACATCATGTTAGGGTTTTAAATCATAAAAGCTATATTAATAATTAACTCGATCATGATAATATGATTAATAAGACTCCCATAAAGTCTTGAAAGTTTTTCCTTTTTCTTTTCAGATTTGTGTTTATGGGTACTTGTTCAGTTTCTTAAAGTATTTATAGTGACAAAATTCACTTTCCTATCAAATTTCTTATAGTAATTATTGCAGCTGAAAATCATCATAATCGAGTACAAAAGCTACTGAAAATATCATAATTAATATACTATTACAATAAAAATTTAGAGCCATAAGCCAAAAGTATAAACCAAAAACAATATAAATATATAAGAAAAGGTTTGTTTTTTTATGGATGTGAATTGAATATATATTTACGAGTACAATGAGATAAATAAGATGTCATGAAAGTGGTCCATTTGTGTTTATAAATGGAATATATAGATCTCACCTTTTCTTTTTTGTTCTTTACCAATGCCCTTTTACTACTAGCTTTCATGTGCTAAAGAATATGATGCTTCTTCATTAAACCTAGAATATCACCTCCAATTAACATATATATATATATATATTATATATATATATATCTTGTGATTTTCTCTATTTACATATATACGTGACATGGAATTTGATAGCTAACATTCATTTTCTAGCCAGTTCGGATTCAATTGTTTATGTTCTCGAACAATGTTTATCTCGTATCCAGCTTCATCCACGCGTCTCATCTCATGGTTTGACATAGATTATATACATTTATCGTGCTTAAAATTAGCGAAATATAAAACTTTTCTTTTAGTATGTTCTAACCTTGTGAAAGCATGATTTGGTCTCAGTTTGGCTATCCCAACAGATGAATCAGATAGCGTTGCAATATTTATCTTGTGATTAGCCACTAAATTACATAAATGAGGCAAATACGGATTGCATATCCAACATAATACTAATAGTTAGGTTCATTTTATTTTTAGTATCATATTTTACGTGATTTTATTTTTATAGAGTTTTTTGTCGACCTGAATTGCGCATGGGCTGGTAGTATAGAGTTTGCCTTCTTTTATAGAGTTTGTACTGATTATAGCACTCTTTTTTTTTTGGATGACGAAGGAAACCCACAGCCGCTACTGTTAGGTGCGCACTGGGTAAACCCCGCTCTTGTGTAATTGCAAATCACACAAGAGAGGTAAACCAGTCTAGGTTAGCCCATAACTGACAGACTCACAGTAGAGAATGTAAATAGGCATTTCTTAAGTACTCTCTTAGTTGTGCATGGACTGGTAGTCATTAGGGTTTGGGGAAAATTACAAAGAAAAAATCTCGAAAAATAAAAAAACATTGAAATTTGTGAATTGTGATATATCATGTCCATAGATAGCTCATTAGGGGAAAATTCTAGGGTTTTTTCAATAAATCTTTATGTTAGTTTGAAATTAGTAAACATTTCATTTGTTAAAAAAGCAGGCATAATAACCCACTTGTTATGATTACTCTGCGCAAAACCTTCTTTTTGGTTGAATAATGACTGTATTTTCATGCTTTCACATTTATTAACACTATCTAAATTTTGAATTGTATAAAAATATATATAATGTCAAACTAGCATTTTAATACAGGTGAAAAATATGAAAAACACATTCATTTTCTAATAAAAATGGGGTTTTACGTTGGGTTATAAAAACATATGAGCTATTATGTCTATTTTCTTTAACACATGAGAGTTTTTAGCAATTTAAACCAACATAGAAGGGTGTTTAGCAATAATCCCAAAATTTCATATTACACTGAGACCAACAATCATAATGTAGATGACCGTGTTGATGTATTTTACCATTAATCACAGTGTACCATAAAATTACACCAATACTAAAAATTGCATGTCAAAGACTCACAGAGCCAAGTGAATTAGAATATCAATAATCACAAGTACATAAAACCACAATTTAACAAGCAAAATGTATTATATAGCATTATTTATCGACACGAAAACCTCATTAGAACCTGAATTAATCAATCAATCCTCCTTCACACCAAACGGGGTCGAGGGAATACATATAGGCCACGGTGGGATTATAAAGGGAGACCGCCAAAACGGCATTTTGTTGCAATAACCTTCAACATCAAGTGGATCACCGTGCGTTTCCAATTTTCGTGTCTTAATGTTGTACGAAACAAAGATACATTCATACCGCAAATACACTATGTCTGGGTCAAATGGATGAAACGAAACCGGTAGTAGTTGAGACAGACTTTGGCTTGGAAGAACGTCATCGTATATGATATCTGAAGGGGTGATCCTATGTTGCAAAGACCAATCTCCAGTACTATAATTGTTTAGTACCCAAACACTAAAAGTCGAGGATTCATCCATTTTGAAGAATCTCAACCGCCCTTGATGTACATTGAAAATTCTCCTGTATGCTGAGTGAGAATCACCAGGCAATGCGATAATACGAACACTGTCATGCTTATGGTAAGGATCATATGCAACTAGCCCCTGTCGACGAGTTATCCAAGTTATCCAGTGCAAAATTCCATTTAGAGAAGTGGGGTTCCATTGCAAGAAAAACTGAATTTCTATGTCGATATTCACAACAACATCTTTCCATTCGCCAATTTCAGAAGAAAAAACTTCGAATGTGATTATGTTACTACTCTTTAGTAGCGTGTTAAGGCGAACTACTCTGTAACTTTTGAGAATGTTATTCTCAACATGAGCGACAAAACTACTACAAGCATGTCTGAATGAGCGATTATAAGGAGGAAGTCCAGTCCATTGCCCAGTGATAGGATTGCATATCATATAATTGGCTATATAACTGAGTTGATGTCCCTTGCCAACACATAGACCATATAATACTAACCCATTGCTCAATCCAAGAATCGTGTATTCTCTCGTGTCTTGGTGTTGAGCAGATGGGCAACGAACAATATGCACACTTGGGGGTCTAATAACCCTAGACCTAGAATATATATCCCCTAACAATTGATCCTTTGTGAAATCCCAATCTCGAGAACCATTGACATACATAAAGTGGGAAACAAATGTCCAAGCTGGAGACTGAGGAAATATCGAGGCTCGGGAAACATACATTAGCATAAAAGAAGGGTCCGAAATGATCGATAACCATTGCTTGCAAACAAGTTTAAACCTAAATATGAACTTCACAGGTAGTCTAATAAGAACCTCTACTAAAAGCCACTCCTCAATGTTATCAAGGTTAACCCTATTCACAGAAGAGCTGGTGTTAACACATTTCACCCTTTTCTCTTCACCTTTTTCAGAACCCATTTCATCTCTACCAATTCCCATTTCTAGCTATAAGATTGACGCTTGCACAGGTTTTTTTTTTACACAGTTAAAACCGCATACAAAACGTTCCAATAAAACCTCTCAGAGTAAAATCATCAAACAGTTAGCGGGCGCTATACTTAGTTCACAGTATGAAAAGAAAAGGGAGGTGAATATATTCAAAAATCTGTACCTATATTCATCGGAAGAATCTGATTGGCGTAATTTCTACAATATCCAATCTTCAATGTGCTGAATTTTCCGATTAGCCACCCCGGAATTCAAGATCACAATTTTAGCTCTAACTGGTTATTTATTACACACAGAAGCTCTAAGCATGACATCAAATGGGCCTAAATGGACCGGTTCATGGGCCTAAATAGGCCTGTGTATGGAAGTTGATGGGCTAAATGAGTTCGATTCATTTCGTCATAGGGCTATATTCAGCTCGTATTCGATCCAACCCGATTTGATTATATTGGACCAAATTCTTTTATTTTAAAGTAAAACTTTGATGTCAAAATAAAGTGAAATGTAATGGAAAAGAGTAGCTTGAAGGCAAGAGTTTGAAATTTGAATTCCTTTCCCAAATATTTAATAATATTTACTTACAAATAAAAATAAATCAAATATATATATATATATTTATATTTAGCCAGGTCAAATTCTTTATTTAAAAGGTCAAGTCCCTTAATATAATCAGTCTTTAACGAAAAAATCCCATCAGAATTTTTCATGAGATAAAGTAACATTTTCATGAATTCCAGATTGAAAATTATTTTCATAAATTTTCAAAGAGTGAAGTGAACCACATTCCACAATTACTCTCAAAGAGAAGTAATAATGTATTTCAATAACAAAATTAACCTAAAGAATGAGCATTCATTTAAAATATATGTACATTTTTATCTATTATACCATAAGTCGTTAAATTTCTTCTGTAATTTACCAAAATCATTGTCGAAATATAATTTGAACATAAATTATGGAAATTAAAACTAGTTCTTAAATCTTAACTAAAAAGCTAAAAACTTTTGCCACAAAATGAATTTGACTACATTTAAATAACGAGTGAAACCCGCACATGTTATCTTTAATGTGTACGAATTAACCTTTTTATAATTAAATCAAGAAGTGAAAGAAAAATGCTATGACTGCCTGCAATTAGGGGTGACAAAATGGATTCGGAACCACGGTTCCAACCCAATTAAACTAGTTTGGGTTGGGTTGGTTCTAAGAATTTTTTTTTAATTGGTTCCAACTAAATTCAACTCAGGCCAAAATCGCTCGTAAATAATTTAAATTATAAAGAAAAAATATAAAGTATTGAGTCAGATTGTGCTTGGTTCTTTTTCGGATTGACTTTGGTTCCCTTTGGATTGAGTTCGTTACAACATAGAACCATTTAATAACCCAACCCATTTTAGAATTACCCCATTGAAACCAACCCAACCCGCTCATTTGTCACCCCTGAATTTTTAGCAACTTCATGTGGATTGTTCTTTATCCTTGGGACTTTTGTAGGACGAGAATGTAGTTCAATAGAACTAACTGTTTCAAATGAAGCATTTTCCCTATTTTTAGTGGATTGCGTCGGAATATGCGGAGTAGTGGCCTGAGGACAATCATTTTTGAAATATGAATCAATTCTTTTACTCATCGTGCTTATATCCATGATTCAATATTGCAAAATAGTAGCGTATGATTAATGAAAATTTTCATAACATAAATATAATTAGACAATAATATTACTAAATTTCATAATAGAAGTTTATTTCATAGCACAAAATCATTAATAACATTAAAATATGAAGCAAAACTTGTAGAAAAATAAAATGATAAAAGTAAAACTAGAAATACACAATATCAATATAGATAAAAGTGAGTGCATCAATTTTAACAATAATTTACCTACAAATTTTACTAATTTTAATCAGAACAAATTTTACCAAAAAAAATTCATCATGATATATCTTATTTCCACATTTGTACCAAAAATTCAAAACTAATTTAACTGCACTTCAATTCTCCATCTCAAAAACTAGTCAACCATCAAAATTGATTGACATAGCTTCAACGTCCATGTTTAACTATATTAAACCCTAAAATCAAACCCACAATTCCTTTTCACTAACTGAACTATCCCTAATCCCTCCTATGAATATCCTCAAATCAGATAAAAAAATCATCATAAATACGCCTTGATCGTTCAAATTGATCTATTAATCATCAAATTCACAATTCAATTTAAACAATAAAAACAGATCATGAGAAAATACCCAAAAATAATTTTCGGTCCTCGTCTTTTTTCTAAAAAGATTGAGGGCCTTTATTATCTGCAAAAAAATAAGCAATTGTTAATTTTCATACCCAATGGAAAATTGTTAAGTGATCGAATGAAAGATACTTACATGAAATAGTGAGGCCAAATCATGACATCCATCTGCCCTTTTGTCTGTTATTCTCAAAAAAAACATTAATCACCAAATTTAACAAAGTGTATGAAAAAAGAATGGTGGTAGGTGCTGTTATTATTAAAAAAAATAAAGTTGGTGGGACTAAACTATTATTAAAAAGATAAAGTAGGTGAGGTGGGGCTAACTTTATAATTTATATAATATATATAAATATATATATATATATATATATATTGAAAAAATTGGGTGGGGCGGCCGCCCATCCCGCCCCACCCTGTCTCCGCCTCTGTCTGCAATTATATACATATTCAAAGTTTTTTCAAGAATTTGAATGGATTATTTTGGTACAAGTTCAAATGAATTTGAAGAATTCAAAGATCAAGACATATCAATGTGGGTTCACATTTTTCAATATTCAGATAATTGTTTGATACGTTGAAAATTGAAATTAATCAAAACTAGAAAGATCTGTTAGACTATAAACTCTAACGATTAGGGTTATTTGCACTTCATCAAAATTTCGGTTTTGGGTTCTTGTCATATTACTAGTAGAAAAACAAAATATCAATTTTTATATTGCCAAAGAAATATATCTAGAGCTCAAAAATTAGATTATATCATAACTGATAAGTTTTGGAAAAAAAAAATTATGAGATAAATAAGATGTAATGAAAGTGGTCCATTTGTGTTTATAAATGGAATATAGACATCTCACCTTTTTTTTTTGTTCTTTACCAATGACCTTTTACTACTAGCTTTCATGTGCTAAAAAATATGATGCTTCTTCATTAAACCAAGAATATAACCTCCAATTAACATATATATATATTATCTTGTGAATTTGTCTATTTACATTTGACATGATATTCATTTTCTCGCAATTTCAAATTATATAAATTTATCGTGTTTATATGAAGTGAAATATTGATCTTTTTTAAACATGTTCTAAACTTGTGAAAAGTATGATTTGATCAGATTGGCTATGCAACAAATGAATCAGACTGCGCTGCAATATTTATCTTGTGATTAGCCACTAAATTACGTAAATGAGGCAAATACGAATTTCATATCCGACATAATACTAATAGCTAAGTTCATTTTATTTTTAGCATCATATTTTACATGATTTTATTTTTAAGTAAAATTTTAAACAGGATAATTGCATTAACTCATTCAAATTTTCCAGGGTTCGGCACTTTTCAAAATCAATTTTTTTAAATATGTTTTTATTTAACTAAATGGGTCTTAGATAATTTTATATTTTGGAAATTCCAGCAAAATACTTCATCAGATTTTCAAACCCTAGAGTTTAAACAAACTTCCATTTAACACTTTTTTATCCAAACAATTTTTTTTTTTTTTTGCACTTTTTAATTTCACCTAAGTTTTATGTGTAGATATAATATGATAATATATACAAAGTATAGAACCCATGGAGTTGAGATAAAAATGTGCAGAAATTAATCATTTATAAAAGCACAAAAACTCAAAATAATTTTTATGTTTACAATACCAAACAATGCATGTCAAAGGCTCACACAGCCAAGTGAATAGTATTATAGCATTATTCATCGACACAAAAACCTCGCTAAAACCTGAAATAATCAATCAATCCTCTTTCACACCAAACGGGGACGAGGGAATACATATAGGCCATGGTGGGATTATAAACGGAGACCGCCAATACGGCATTTTGTTGCAATAACCTTCAACACCAACTGGATCACCATGCGTTTCCAATTTTCGTGTCTTAATGTTGTATGAAACAAAGATACGTTTATACAGCAAATACACTATGTCTGAGTCAAATGGATGAAAAGAAACCGGTTGTAAAGGAGACAGATTTTGGCTTGGAAAAACGCCATCGTGTATGATGTCTGAAGTGGTGATCCTATGTTGCAAAGACCAATCTCCAGTACTATAATCGTTTAGAACCCAAGCACTAAAAGTCAAGGATTCAGGTTGACGCATAATAGAACAAGCCATTTTGAAGTATCTCAATATCCCTTGATGTGCATAGAAAATTCGGCTGCATCGGTGAGAATCATCAGGCAATGCGATAATACGAACACGGTCAGGTTTATGGTAAGGATCATATGCGATTAATCCATGTCGATGAGTTATCCAATGCAGAATTCCATTTACAGAAGTGGGGTTCCATTGCAAGAGAATCTGAATTTCTATGTCGATAGTCACATCAACATCCTTCCATTTGCCAGTTTCAGAAGAAAACACTTCGAATGCGATTTTGTTACTACTCTTTATATGAGTGTTAAGGCGAACTACTCTGTAACTTTTGAGAATGTTATTCTCAACATGAGCGACAAAACTACTACAAACATGTTCAAACGAGCGATTATGAGGAGGAAGTCTAGTCCGTTGCCCAGTGATAGGATTGCATATCGTATAATTGGCTATACGACTGAAATGATGTCGTCCCCTGTCGACACGTAGACCGTATAATACTAACCCATTGCTCATTCCAGCAATCGTGTATTTTCCCGTGTCTTGGTGTTGAGCAGAAGGGCAACGGACCATATGCACACTTGGGGGTTTGATATCCCGAGAATATATATCCCCTAACAATTGATCCTTTGTGAAATCCCAACCCCGAGAACCATTGTCATACATAATGTGGGAAACAAATGTCCAAGCTTGTGACTGAGGAAATATCGAGGCTCGGGAAACATACATTAGCATAAAAGAAGGGTCCGAAATGATCGATAACCATTGCTTGCAAACAAGTTTAAACCTAAATACGAATTTCACGGGTAGCCTAATAAGAACCTCTACTAAAAGCCACTCCTCAATGTTATCAAGCTTAACCCTATTCACAGAAGTGCTGGTGTTAACACATTTCACCCTTTTCTCTTCACCTTTTTCAGAACCCATTTCATCTCTACCAATTCCCATTTCTAGCTATAAGATTGACGCTTGAACAGGTTTTTTTTTTACACAGTTAAAACCGCATACAAAACGTTCCAATAAATCCTCTCAGAGTAAAATCATCAAACAGTTAGCGGGCGCTATACTTAGTTAACATTATTAAAAGACAAAAGAGGTGAATATATTCAAAAATCTGTACCTATATTCATCGGAAGAATCTGATTGGCGTAATTTCTACAATATCCAATCTTCAATGTGCTGAATTTTCCGATTAGCCACCCCGAAATTCAAGATCACAATTTCAGGTCTAACTGGTTATTCTACATATATACAAGAGGCAAAGCACCTCTTTTTCGTCTGTAGGTTGCACGTATCACAGGATTCCCCCTCAAATCTTTTATTTCCTTTAATTTTTTTTTTTGCCTCCTCAGACTCCAAAACGGCGTCGTTCTGGAGGGTTTCGTCTTGCACTCGGACACAGCTGATTGTTGTGCATGATTGAGCCGCCGTCTTCCTCTATGGCTTCTCCCTATGGCGCCACCTGTATTCGAGGCACGCCACGTCTCTTGGTCCACCTTCCACGTAGCCTCTCACCTATTCGACTTATAAAGGGATTTTTCAGAAAGGGGTTTTCCTGTGTTCATACCAAAGAGGGGTTTTCGGCAGCGGATCATCGGTGGGATGCGAAAAATTCTACATATATGCAAGCTTTGAACTTCGTTAACGTGTTACATAGTTCAGGTCCATGTTTCTCTTCGTGCTTATTTTCATAAAAAGGAATTTCCGAAAAGGTTTATTTTTTTGTTGGGTTTGTTCATCGATGCTATTCCATTTGTACTGCTAATCCTCCCATTTTTCTTTTGTCCCTTCGTAATTTTTCAATTTAGACATTGATGATGAGCTACCAACAATGCAAAGATCCAAAAGAACTCATCTTCTAACAAAAATACATCTAACTCACGAACTTATTCTGGCCAAACTTATTCAACGTTGTCGTCATACTAACTAGACATGTTTGGCAGCGATGTTGGCTTTCAAACTTTATTAGTTTAGGTGACTTTTATATAGGTTAAAACACTAGAGACGGTATTATTTTGATGAATTATTTTCCATTGAGATATTAGGGTGTTTGCGATATTTTGTTTAAATTTTTTGATTTTATGTTTCATTTATTCAGGTAAGTTTAAATAGATTAAGTAAGTTATTAGTTTTTTCCCGGCGTCAATCTTATGGAGATATCAAAGGTTTTTAAGCTTTGTTGATTTTGGCAGTAACCAAAGCAATTCTTTTATGTATGACTCATTGTCTGTAGAGTTGATTATTTTCTGTGTGTTTCTCTTTTTGGGTATTATTTTACAATGTGAATGGTATGATAACTTGTTCCAATTGTCTCTTCTTTTCTCATGTGTGACCTCATTTTGCTGGTATGTGCGGTAGCATCTGCAGTTGTATAAATACGAGATATCCCAGGCTACCAATATTTTGAGTATATGTCATGTCTCGTATATTTATTAAGATGAGATAGTAGGTCTTATAACTATTTACGATGAGCTGTCGAACATTTGATTCAAGTTATTATTTGGTTTTGAAGTGATGTCGACGCTTTCTGACTTAGTACCTTAGTATACCATGGGACACCTAGAATATAATTATGGAAATATTTGTTCTCAGGTTTCGTTTGCTACTTGCACGTTTCAACTATTGCTGCCTTTTACTACTAGCTCTCTAAATATTGCAGGTGAATTTATTATGTTTCGGAGAAGTTTTTAAATTTATGTTTCGCTTTTTCGTTGCCTAAAGCACAAAACACAGATGTTGTAAATGTATGCTTTTCATGTCTGACAGACTGCAGATTGCTTTACATTCCAGTTTTGCTTTTACTATAGCTGCAACATTATAACTACTTCAGGTAACACCGTATCTTTTCTATTAGGTTTCTAGAATTTTCTATTCACTGTTTATATTTTAGTACTAGATTTTATTTCTGGCTTTTCGCAATATTTTTTTGTTCTTTTAACGAATCTCTGGTTCTTTGTTTGATTTAGCCCATTGTGTTTATCCTATTCTGATTTAGTGTATACTTCCTACCGTTTAGTTTCTCCTTAGCAAATCACTTATTACAACTAACAGTTTCACGTGCATAATATATTTGGTCGATGGACGGTTTAACATCTTTAAATGAGTCTGAGGATGCACTATTAAGTGATAAGGAATCTAGACGAATTAGGCGCAACGAAAACCTGCGTGAGCTTCACAATGCAATGTCTAATGAGGAAAGAGACAACAAAAATTCACAACGAAGAGCTGCCTATGCTCAGAGAACTTCACTTAAACAATCAAATTTATATGGTTTGCGTCGTTTAGCTATAATTGGAACACAGCCATGGCACCTACCGGCTACACTTTCTTGCAAACATTGTAACGCAATTAGATTTCACCATGAACCACCGGGCTTCTGTTGTTCAAGTGGACAAGTGTCTCTTTCGTTACCAGATGTACCTGAGGAACTACGTAGTTTACTTTTGGGTTCTTCTCAATTATCAGTCCACTTTAGAGCCAACATTCGTACTTACAATAATACTTTTGCTTTTACTTCCTTCGGAGTTACATATGATAAGGACCTTTGTCGAAACGATAAGAACGTGTACACCTTCAAAGTGCAGGGGATGGTATACCACTTTATGAATGATCTTATTCCCGCGGAGGGAAAAGGGAAAAATTTGCAGCTATATTTCTTTGATACTGAAAATGAGATTTTTAATCGACTAGCTGTGTCAGATAAATTAAATGAGGAAGTGATTGTAATGCTACTTAAACTTCTCAAAAGAAACCCATATTCAGCTTTTTTCCGTAATCTACGCGAATATTCCGATTTAAATGAATACAAGATTGTTCTGAGAGCAGACCCCGGAATAAATCAAAATACACATAATCTCCCAACAGTAGATCAGATTGCAGCAATCTGGAGGGATACAGACGAACCTAATCAATCTCAGCCTCGTGATATTCAAGTTTATACAAAATCTGGTCATAGTCAGAAAGTGGAATATTATTATGGCTGTTATGATCCGTTACAATATGTTATATTATTCCCTCGTGGTGAACCTGGGTGGCATGTGGGTATTAAACGAAAAAGACCTTCACAAATAACCAATACCACAGAATTAAAGGAATTTTGCGAAGGTTCGCATTCTACGTTTCCTTCACATGCACCTTCAGCAACTCAACTACTACATATGGAGGCCAAAGGTAAATCTATTATAAATTGCCTTTTGATGCTGGCATTTTATGATTTTAAATTTTATGTCGCCCTTTTAAATCTTATATTCGTCTATGCTATATTTGTAGTTGCTGAAAATAATTTGGAAAAAAGAGCCTCAGTGTCTGCGCGAGAATATTATTGTTACAGACTTCAAATGCGTAACAACGATAGATCCATGTTATTGCACACTGGTAGATTACTGCAACAATACCTTAATGACGTGTACGTAAAAGTTGAAACACAGCGGCTTGACTACTTTCGTAGAGAACAGCACCAAAAGCACGCTAGGATGGAGTCTCTTCAGGGTATAGTTGATAGCTTAGGGATACAGGGCGAGAATGATGCTAGCAAAATTGGCCAACGTATTCTACTGCCGGCCTCATTTATAGGAGGTCCTAGAGATATGCACAAAAGATACATAGATGCAATGACATTGGTTCAAAAATATGGAAAACCTGATCTTTTTTTAACAATGACATGCAATCCAAACTGGCCTGAAATCACTGAAACTAAACTTCAGCATGAACTACCACAGGATCGACCCGATCTATTAGTTCGAGTTTTTAAAGCCAAACTAGAAGAGCTGAAGGATGAATTGATAAATAAACAAATTTTTGGCGAGGTCGAAGCTTATACATATGTTATTGAATTTCAGAAAAGAGGGCTTCCTCATGTACATTGGCTCTTAATAATGAAAGAAAGATATAAAATTAAGTCCTCAGATGCATATGATAGATATATAAGTGCCGAATTGCCTGATCAAAACGAGTCTCCTTATCTTTATCATTTAGTTACAAAACATATGATGCACGGTCCCTGCGGTGCACTAAACATCAATAATGTATGTATGCGAGATGGCAAATGTAGAAATCATTACCCTAAAGATTTCTGTGACGTTACATCACATGGGAAAAATTCATATCCTAACTACAGAAGACGACAGGATGACAAAAAAGTTTTAATTAGAAAGCAAGTTTTAGATAATCGTTGGGTTATACCATATTCTCCATATTTACTTGCAAAATTTGACTGTCATATTAATGTGGAAATTTGTTCAGATATAAAATTAGTTAAATACTTGTATAAATATATTTATAAGGGACATGATCGAATAGCATATACTGTTACTGAAAACAATGAAAACATTGAGTCAGCTTCTTTTGACGAAATTAAACAATTTCAGTGTGGTAGATGGATAGCAGCTCCTGAATCAGCTTGGAGGCTTTTTGGTTTTCCAATGAGCGAAATACATCCAGCAGTTATTACCTTGCAATTACACATACCTAATTATCAATATGTTTCGTTCAAAAGTACCCAGAGATTGGAAAATGTTATAACTAATCCAATGGCTTCAAAAACAATGTTAACAGAATTTTTTTTCATGAATTCCCACAACGAAAAGGCCAAACATCTAGGGTTACTATATAAAGAGTTTCCTCAATATTTTGTATGGAGTGCAAAAGATAAAATATGGACTTCGCGAAAAAGAGGCACTGTAATTGGAAGAATTGTAAATGCTAATCCTATAGAGGGTGAAAGGTATTACCTAAGAGTTCTTCTACAAAATATTAGATGTCCAACGTCCTTTGAATTTTTAAAAACTGTCGCTTCCATAAATTATAATACATTTAGGGATGCAGCTGCAAAATTAGGGCTATTAGATTCAGATGATTCGTTAATGCAGTGTCTTGAAGAGGCATCTCAATATCAAATGCCTCATACTCTAAGAAGACTCTTCTCTACTCTATTGGTGTATTGTTGTCCATCAAATCCAACAAACTTATGGGAACAGTTTAAATTTTACATGTCAGATGATTATCGTAAGACTGGTAAGTTTTCAGAATATGACATAGAATTGGAAACACTTAAAGCTATAAATATCTTCTTGGAAAACTTGGGTAGATCATTAAAAGAGTTCCACTTCACTTGTTTACCTCAAAATTCATTTGAGGCAGATAAATGTACAAGAGAATATAATTATGAACAAAATATTGAAATATCAGAAAACGATTTACTCTCAATAAAAAAACTAAATAAGGATCAGGAGAATGCGTTCTGTGCTATAACTGAAAAGATATATTCAAATGCAAGTGGTGCCTTTTTTGTTGATGGGCCTGGTGGTAGCGGTAAGACTTTTTTATATCGGGCTCTACTAGCTGACGTAAGATCAAGAGGATATATTGCACTTGCTGTAGCAAGTTCGGGTGTAGCAGCATCACTTTTGCCGGGCGGTCGAACAGCACATTCGCGCTTCAAAATTCCTATAAATATTGACGGAAAAACCAAATGTAGAATTAGTAAACAAACAACATTAGCAAGACTATTATTAAATGCCAGGCTAATAATCTGGGATGAGATATCAATGGCTAGACGTCAGATTATTGAGGCGTTAGATGATGTTTTAAGGGATTTAACTGACTCTGAAGTTCTTTTTGGTGGTAAAGTTATAGTTTTTGGTGGAGATTATAGACAAATAGCACCGGTTGTGGCAGGAGGCAAAAAAGAAGATATTGTTGACGCCAGTTTTGCCAGCTCTTTGTTGACCCGACATATTACAAGAATTTGTTTAAAACAAAACATTCGTGCTAAAGAGGACCCAGCATTTACAGAATTTTTACTTAGAGTGGGCAACGGTACTGAACCTCATGTTTTGGACGACAGAATTCAAATCCCACAAGGTATGATTTTTCCTTTCGTTGATACCTGTGATTCAACAGATAAATTCATCCAGACAATCTTTCCAAATCTGGAGCTTTTCTTCACCAACCCTACGTCAGTTATAAACAGGTCAATCATATCGCCGAAAAATGAATATGTTGATGAAATCAATGAAAAATTAATCAGTATGTTTCCCGGTGACGCCTACCATTTTAGAAGTGTTGATAAAACACGTGATGCATCACTTCAGGGTCAATATGAAGATTTTTTGAACTCTATTAAATTAGGGGGGCTACCACCAAATATATTAACTCTGAAATTGCAGTGTCCAATTATTCTACTAAGAAATATCAATCCAGTTGAAGGCCTTTGTAATGGGACGCGTTTAATTTGTCGTGGATTAAGTGAAAAAGTCATCCGTGCTGAAATTGCAACGGGCCATTTTGCAGGAAAGGAAGTTTTCATACCTAGAATACCTCTAGAATCTTCAGATATACATAAATGTCCTATTCCATTTACACAAACTCAGTTTCCGGTGAAATTATGTTTTGCACTGACTATTAACAAAGCTCAGGGACAAACTCTTGATTTTGTGGGTATATATTTACGAGAGCCTGTTTTTAGTCATGGCCAGTTATATGTAGCACTTTCTCGAGCTAAAACAGCAGCTTCAATTAAAATTCTTATATATCCTCCAACTATAGAAGATAAAGTCACCGCAATTACTAGAAATGTTGTGTACAAAGAAATCTTAAACTTAGCAAATCAGTATGATTTATCTTAGTTTTGCTAACTTCAACAAATATAGCAAGATTTTAACATTAATGATGACCACTACAAAGGTCTGTCTCCGCTTTATTAAATTTTGATTGTCTGATTATAATTTTGTCGAGTTGAGTACGGTAACAGGTTGTTTCACTGTCAACTAATAATTTATATCCATTATTTGTAAAAATAATTTTCGCAAGAGCATTTTATCAATTACGTTATGAAATTGTTTAGCTGTAAACTAATATGTTACGTCCATCATCAATTTTTAAACACCACTTTTATATATAGTTTTTGTAAGCTACTGCTCATTTCCATAAAAAAAATCGTGGGTATTTATCGTATGGTTTTTTTTCTTTAAATATATGCAACTATATTATTTCTGACTCCTTATAGAACACATATTGTCTTATTTAACAATTTATGTTTCTTCGTTATTTATATTCCAACTATTTATATATTTTTTCCACATCGAATCTCTTTATAAATATAATAAACAATTGTCTAGCTTTATACACCGCAAATGATATAACATCATTTCTTGCCTCACACCGTTTTTAGCACGGTATTACGTTTTGTTGGGTTCGCTACTGTACAGTATTTGCTGACAACTTTATTTTTACTTCTGTCATTTTTGTTTTACATACAGTTCGCAAAAATATGCATCATATGGTTGTTCCCGTGGATGAAATTACAGCAGCCTCTCGATCTTGGACTGCGAAGGTAATGGTCATAGAAAAGTTGAATCCTAGACATTCGCAATCAGGACCTAAAACAACGGCATATCAGAGACTTATGCTGGTCGACAAAGATGTAAGTTAAACTTTTAGCTGCACACCATATTTCTCCGGCTACATACATAGAAAAGTAACATCCTGTAATCTTAATGCACGCATCGCATAACACACATCACATAACAGGCCTTATACTAGCATAACAATGCAACAATAATTCATATATCAGCCCCAAAAAGGTGGAAATGCAATGTTATTGTTTACTCTTAGCCTTTACGATTTTCATTTGCACGGATCAATTTCAAAATTAAAAAACTTTTCTTCAACTACTATTTAAATATATCATACTGATTTTTCATTTCTATTAACATTTCAATTGTTTTTCCAGGGAACCAAAGTTCAAGCTATTATCTACGGTTCTGATATATCAGTAATGGGAGAAATATTACAGCTGCTTGAGACATATTATATATCTAATGCTAAAGTTACGCTTATTAATGCAAAATATCAAGTTGTTCCGTACATGTATCAATGGACTATCAGTAAGGCAACTGCTATTCGCCGAGCAACTAAGGATGCTTTGCCTAGAGAGTTGGGCATCCCAGAATTTGCAAAATTTGAGAATCTACCATCTCTTATTAACGCGAAAATTTCTGTCGGTAAGTTTAATATATATACTTATAATAAGGTTTAGATATTTTGACGTATGCTAATCAGTTCTTTGATATTTATCATGTTGTAGACATAATAGCTATTGTCGTTGATAAGCTAGAGCCAAGGTCTATAAAAACCCAATTTGGTGATTCAACAGTTATGGAATTCTGTCTTATTAATGAAGAGTAAGTTTACGTGAGTTAAATTATTATTCATTTTTAGCTATTCTTTATAATTCATTTATGACATTTGCAATTTACAGGCGGAAACCTTTAATACTTACACTGTGGAACGAATTAGTTTTTAGCGAGGGACAGATGGTTGTTGATGCGCTAGAGAAAATGCCAATAATTGCAGCTACACAGATTACCGTGTCTGATTACAATGGTCCGTTTTCTTTGTCTAGACCAACTGTCTTATTTAATATCCAACCTGCAGGAATTCTACTACAATAACCTTAAATGAAATAATATTATTTCAGGCCTATCACTTGCTGCGAAGGTTTCCTCTGGCATCACTATAAATCCACCATATCCGCAAACTCAACTTCTTAGAGATTGGTATGCTGTTTCACTTATCCAAGATAAAATTTAGTATTCTGTTTTTCTTTTAAATTTAACAAGAACTTAACTATTTTGTTAATCATTATTAGGAGATCTCAAAATCATGAGTTCCTGACACAAGTTCTCGAAGAGAAAAAGTATCTGAAAAGGTCTGTACCATTGCCAGTAATTCCACATGACAATTACTCATCCATTGCGGATGTTGTCACCATTAACACGGTACATTCTTTGCTTATTCTAAGATATCGGTAGTTTTCTTCATTGTGTATATAAAAAATATTTCACTTCTTTTTCTATTTAAAAAATCTATGGTTTCTTAAAGCGATATAATTTTCAAAATTCATACTCAAACCTGTTGCCAGGATACAAGGTTGTGGATAAAAGCTACAGCCAAAATAGATGACTACAAACAGAGTTTTTGGTACATGGGGTGTGATAAATGTTTGGCCCATACAAGTGGTCAATATGATTGGAACTTCCCGTGTAATTATTGTCATTAGAAGCTATTGCCAAGCCCAGGTTATTTATTTAAATGTTTAAACGTTAAGATTTTAAATCTTTATATTTATTATTAAATGTTTTGTAATGAAACAAATGTTTTATTGAACTTTTAGATTTATAATTCTATTTTATTCAGTTATGATTTACCGTCTTCCGAATTTTCAGGGCAAAATTTACAGCTACCTTCTCCGACAATACCTCGCAGCTGAATGCAACTATATTTGGAGATTTAGCCGAAAAGATTCTTGGATTAACTGCAGTGGAGCTTATGGAGAAAGAGGAAAAGGTATTTTTTTAACATTATCTGTATATATTTTGCTTTGTTATTTAGGGTGTGTATTTGTTCTATATAATGATTTTGTGCTTTTCGGTGAATTGTTCTTTATAGGGTGAATTAGTTGATTGCGATCGAATAAATGCCGAGCTAAATGACCGTTGGTTTGTCATTCAAATAAAAAAGCGTGCGTTTACTACTCAGCTCGGGATAAACTACCAATATAATGTGCTAACTTTAGTGCAAGAGACAGAGCTGTTTACCCAACATCAACAGCATATTTCAGGCAGTTCTTCATCCACTGCAGGTGTTATATTTATTTTTAAACAATTCATTCAAATTAGCGCGGTTTATTATTTTATATCTCCGGTTCTCATTTACTATATTATTCTATCTTGAAATATAGGACCATCAACAAGCACCACGGATGATGCAGCTAAACTATCCGCCTAACACCCACTTGCAACGTTTAACAACCATGTAAATACAGGTATGTAACTTACCGAATTTTCCATTCTCTATATTGGTGTGTATATCTATGTTGATATATACAACAACTTAATATTGAATGTCGTTAACGTCATTTTAAGTTTGTGTGTGATAGACACTGAATTTTGTAATTCTTGTGTGTTAAAAAAATTTGGTGAATAGCAACGCCTATTTTAGTTTTCAGCAGTTGAGCAATAAATATGTGAAACAAATTACGTTTTCTGTTCTGTTATCTATAGCAGAGGTTATTTTAGCTTTTAACAGTTGAGCAATAAATATGGGAAACAAATTACGTTTACTGTTTTATTATCAAATTATGTTGATAAATATTAATTAGAATCTACAACTTTTGGACATTCAGGTTTTTTTGAAAGATTAGCAGGCTTCTTTTGTGCAACCGCCAGCTCTTTTTAGCAACCGTCGTCATTTTTTGGGCAAGTGCTTTTGGACAATCACCAGCCTTTTGCGACCAACCGCCTGGTTTTTGGGACAATTGCTAACTTCTTTTAGGCAAACGACATCCACCAACAATTATGTTATCAGTTGTTTATAGACAACAATTTAAGTATTGTACGTATAATTAACTGATAATATATTTTTTGGCATGTTTATAAAATCCAACAGTTGGATATATATGTAGAAGATAATTCTTAATGTTGTTTAGTTTTTCTTTAATAAATATTTAGACATTACAAGCAATATTACCTCATAATACGGGCAATAACACCGCGCCTTGCGCGGTGCCCCCCTTCTAGTTTATTACATACAGAGGCTCTAAGCATGACATCAAATGGGCCTAAATGGACCGGCTCATGGGCCTAAACAGGCCTGTGTATGGAAGTTGATGGGCTAAATCGGTTCGATCCATTTCGTCATAGGGCTATATTCAGCTCGTATTCGATCCAACCCGATTTGATTATATTGGACCAAATTCTTTTATTTTAAAGTAAAACTTTAATGTCAAAATAAAGTGAAATGTAATTAAAAAAGTAGCTTGAAGACAAGAGTTTGATTTCCTTTCCCAAATATTTAATAATATATATACTTACAAATAAAATAAATCAAATATACATAAATATTTAGCCAGTCGTGTTTAGGTCAAATTCTTTATTTAAAGGTCAGGTCCATGTGACCCTTAATATAATCAGTCTTTAACGAGAAAATCCCATTGAAGGTTTTCATGAGATAAAGTAATATTTTCATGAATTTCAGATTGAAAATTATTTTCATAAATTTTCAAAGAGTGAAGTGAACCACATTCCATAATTACTCTCAAAGAGAAGTAATAATGTATTTCAATAACAAAATTAACCTAAAGAATGAGCATTCATTTAAAATATATGTGTGCAATCTTTAGAACTAGAAGTAAATTTTTTTTATCTACTATACTATAAGTCGTGAAATTTCTTCTGTAATTTACCAGAATCATTGTCGAAATATAATTTGAACATAAATTATGGAAATTAAAACTAGTTCTTAAATCTTAACTAAAAAGCTAAAAACTTTTGCCACAAAATGAATTTGACGACATTTAAATAACGAGTGAAACCCGCATATGCTATCTTTAATGTGTACGGATTAACCTTTTTATAATTAAATCAAGAAGTGAGAAAAATGCTATGACTGCATGCAATTAGGGGTGATAAAATGAATTCGAAATCACGGTTCCAACCCAATTAAATTAGTTTGGTTTTGGTTGGTTCTTAAGAATTTTTATTTTGTTTTTAATTGGTTCCAAATAATTTTAACTCAGACCCAAATCACTCGTCAATAATCTAAATTATAAAGAAAAAATGTAAGGTATTGAGTCCGATTGGGCTTAGTTCTTTTTCGGATTGACTTTGGTTCTCTTTGGGTTGAGTTGGTTCTGTCTTAAAACCATTTAAGAAGCTCATCTATTTTAGAACCAGCTCGTTGAAACTAACCCAAACTCAACCCAACCTGCCCATTTGACATCCCTACCTCCAATTATATATTCAAAGTTTTTTCAAGAATTTGAATTAATCATTATGGGACAAGTTCAAATGAATTTGGAGAATTCAAAGATCAAGACATATCAATGTGAGTTCACATTTTTCAATATTCGAATAATTGTTTGATACGTTGAAAATTGAAATTAATCAAAACTAGAAAGAATTGTTAGACTATAAACTCTAACGATTAGGGTTATTTGCACTTCATCAAAATTTCGGTTTTGGGTTCTTGTCATATTACTAGTAGAAAAACAAAAATATCTATCTTTATATTGCCAAAGAAATATATCTAGAGCTCAAAAATTAGATTATATCATAACTCATAAGTTTGGAAAAATAAATTATGAGATAAATAAGATGTAATGAAAGTGGTCCATTTGTGTTTATAAATGGAATATAGATCTCACCTTTTCTTTTTTGTTCTTTACCAATGACCTTTTACTACTAGCTTTCATGTGCTAAAAAATATGATGCTTCTTCATTAAACCTAGAATATAACCTCCAATTAACATATATATATATATATATATTATCTTGTGAATTTGTCTATTTACATGTATATATACATATGTGACATGATATTCATTATTTATCGTGTTTATATGAAGTGAAATATAGATCTTTTTTAAACATGTTCTAAACTTGTGAAAAGTATGATTTGATCAGATTGGCTATGCAACAAATGAATCAGACTGCGCTGCAATATTTATCTTGTGATTAGCCACTAAATTACGTAAATGAGGCAAATACGAATTTCATATCCGACATAACACTAATAGCTAAGTTCATTTTATTTTTAGCATCATATTTTACATGATTTTATTTTTAAGTAAAATTTTAAACAGGATAATTGCATTAACTCATTCAAATTTTCCAGGGTTCGGCACTTTTCAAAATCAATTTTTTTAAATATGTTTTTATTTAACTAGATGGGTTTTAGATAATTTTATATTTTGGAAATTCCACCAAAAATATTTCATCAGATTTTCAAACCCTAGAGTTTAAACAAACTTTCATTTAACACTTTTTTATCCAAACAATTTTATTTTTTTTGCACTTTTTAATTTCACCTAAGTTTTATGTGTAGATATAATATGATAATATATACAAAGTATAGAACCCATGGAGTTGAGATAAAAATGTGCAGAAATTAATCATTTATAAAAGCACAAAAACTCAAAATAATTTTTATGTTTGCAATACCAAACAATGCATGTCAAAGGCTCACAGAGCCAAGTGAATAGTATTATAGCATTATTCATCGACACAAAAACCTCGCTAAAACCTGAAATAATCAATCAATCCTCCTTCACACCAAACGGGGACGAGGGAATACATATAGGCCATGGTGGGATTATAAACGGAGACCGCCAATACGGCATTTTGTTGCAATAACCTTCAACACCAACTGGATCACCATGCGTTTCCAATTTTCGTGTCTTAATGTTGTATGAAACATAGATACGTTTATACAGCAAATACACTATGTCTGAGTCAAATGGATGAAAAGAAACTGGTTGTAAAAGAGACAGATTTTGGCTTGGAAAAACGCCATCGTGTATGATGTCTGAAGTGGTGATCCTATGTTGCAAAGACCAATCTCCAGTACTATAATCGTTTAGAACCCAAACACTAAAAGTCGAGGGTTCAAGTTGATGCATAATAGACCAAGTCATGTTGAAGTATCTCAATATCCCTTGATGTGCATAGAAAATTCGCTTGCATGCTTGGTGATAATCATCAGGCAATGCGATAATACGAACACGGTCAGGTTTATGGTAAGGATCATATGCGATTAATCCATGTCGTTGAGTTATCCAATGAAGAATTCCATTTACAGAAGTGGTGTTCCATTGCAAGAGAAACTGAATTTCTATGTCGATAGTCACATCAACATCCTTCCATTTGCCAGTTTCAGAAGAAAACACTTCGAATGCGATTTTGTTACTACTCTTTATATGCGTGTTAAGGCGAACTACTCTGTAACTTTTGAGAATGTTATTCTCAACATGAGCGACAAAACTACTACAATCATGTTCAAACGAGCAATTGTGAGGAGGAAGTCTAGTCCATTGCCCAGTGATAGGATTGCATATCGTATAATTGGCTATACCACTAAAATGATGTCGTCTCCTGTCGACATGTAGACCGTATAATACTAACCCATTGCTCATTCCAGCAATCGTGTATTTTCCCGTGTCTTGGTGTTGAGCAGAAGGGCAACGGACCATATGCACACTTGGGGGTTTGATATCCCGAGAATATATATCCCCTAACAATTGATCCTTTGTAAAATCCCAACCTTGAGAACCATTGTCATACATAATGTGGGAAACAAATGTCCAAGATTGTGACTGAGGAAATATCGAGGCTCGGGAAACATACATTAGCATAAAAGAAGGGTCCGAAATGATCGATAACCATTGCTTGCAAACAAGTTTAAACCTAAATACGAATTTCACGGGTAGCCTAATAAGAACCTCTACTAAAAGCCACTCCTCAATGTTATCAAGCTTAACCCTATTCACAGAAGTGCTGGAGTTAACACATTTCACCACATTCTCTTCACCTTTTTCAGAACCCATTTCATCTCTACCAATTTCCATTTTTAGCTATAAGATTGACGCTTGACAGGGTTTTTTCAGACAGTTAAAACCACATAAAACGTTCCAATAACACCTTTCAGAGTAAAATCATCAAACAGTTAGCGGGCGCTATACTTAGTTAACATTATGACAAGAAAAAAGAGGTGAATATATTCAAAAATCTGTACCTATATTGATCGGAAGAATCTGGTTTGGCGTAATTTCTCCAACATCCAATCTTCAATGTGCAGAATTTTCCGATTAGCCACCCCAAAATTCAAGATCGCAGTTTTAGGTTTAACTGGTTATTTATTACTCACAGTCACAGAGGCTCTAAGCTTGAGATCAAATGGGCCTAAATGGACCGGATCATGGGCCTAAACAGGCCGATTTATTGAGGTTGATGGGCTAAAGTTATGGACTATATTCGACTCATATTTGATCCAACCCGATTTGATTACATTGGATCAAGTTTGTAGTATATAATAAAACTTTAATGTCAAAATAAAGTGAAATGTAATGAGAAAAGTAGTTTTAAGGCAAGGGTTTGAATTCATTTGCGAACCTTTAAATAACATTTACTTACAAATAAAAAAAATTAAATATATATACACACATATATATATATATAAAAGTGGTCAAATATTCTTATAAGCGGACATGTTGACCTGACCCTAAATATAATCGGCTTTTAAAGAGAAAATCCCCTAAAAGAGTTTTTCATGAGTTTAAGTAATATTTTCATGAAGTTTGGATTGAAAAATATTTTTATAAAATTTTCAAGAGAGTGAATCACATCTCATAATTACTATTTCAATACAAAATTAACTTAAAGAATAAGCAGTCAATTAAAAAGTATAAACGTAATCTTTACAACGAAATACTTTTTTTATCTACTATATCATAAATCGTGAAATGTATTATGTAATTTTGCATAATAATTGTTGAGGACTAATTTGAACATAAATTATGGAAATTAAAACTGGTTATTAAATCTTAACTAAGACGCTAAACATTTTTGCCATGAAAAAAATTGAACAACATTTAAATAAAACAAGAAATTCGTAACCACTATTTTTAAGTTGCGCAGGTTAACCTTCTTTTTTTTTTTTATGACAAGGGAACCCGCAGCCGCTACCGTTAGGTGCGCGCACTGGGTAAACCCCGCTCTTGTACAATAGCCTGCAAACCACACAAAAGAGGTAAATCAGCCTAAGTTGCCCATAGCTAATACGCTCACATTAGAAGATTAACCTTCTTTCTTATAACTAAATCAAGAAGAGAAAGCAAAATGGTGAGCAAAAGGCAAAATTTGACTAGAAAATAATTTTTTCAAGACTTGGAATTGATTGTTGTGGGACCACATAAGTTCAAATGAATTGGAGAATTCAAAGATCAAGACATATATATCAATGTGATTTCACATTTTTCAATATTTGGATAATTGTGCGACACATCGAGATCAATCAAAAATGGAAAGATTTATTAGATTAAATTCTTTAAAGATTAGGTTTTTATACCTAATAAAAATTTTGATTTTCGGTTCTTATCATATTACTAGTAGAAAAACATAAAAACTATTTTTACCAAAGAAATAGATATGGAGCTCATAAATCAGATTATATCATAACTCATAAGTTTTAAAAAAATTAAAATTAAAATGAAACTATTAACTATATTAATTTCTTATTGGTTTGCCTTGCCCTTTTTGATGGACAAACTTCGAACAAAATAGTCAGCTTTATGATCAGAAAAATTGGAGGCGAGACGAGCTCTTTTCTTAACACGAAATTGCCCCACTACAGGTGGTACGAGTTGTGCAAACGTATCACAAGATACAACGAATTCAGTTCTTCTTCAGTAGGACCACTCCACACTCAAGAATACCATCGAATTGTTCAACTAATTTTGTAACTGTCGAAATGTTTTATTAAAACATAAATACCGTGGCGGTTACAGTTGACAACCAAGAGTCAAATTTAACGGGTGCAAAAACGTGATCAGCGTTTTTACCGGAACGATTCTATTCTGTCCGTAATTTCATATGTCGAAAATCAATAAATTTTCAACACTTTTTCCATATAATAATAATTTAACAATTAAATTTAGAAAAAGCCCATGAGTATAGGAATTGAAAATCATTAACATATATTAGATTAGTGCATGTAATACTAGTAATCTTGCAAACATCCAAAATTCTTTATTTAAAAAAATATAATAAAGTAATAAGTTGTAATTTATCGTTAATAATTCTTCCTATAGTTCTTTTATTTAATATAATCAGACAAATTACTATCTTTAAACTCAAATTAATTACTTATAATTATTATGAATTATATTTTATCTAAGTAATTAGAGAAAATAAATAGGAAAATGAAATAAGAAGGCTATTTTTTTTGGCTATTCCATTTGCCAACCCCAGTTGTACCTCTTAGCTGTACCCACATGTAGTGATGTCAAATGGGCCGGGCCGGCCTGGCCCAGGCCCATGATGGCCCGGTCAGGCCCACGACGGGCCAGCCCGTCAAATTTTTTTCACGGGCCGGCCCATGGTGGGCCTGAGGCCGGCCCATGATGGCCCCGGCCTGGCCCAGGCCCGCCTAAAATTTTATGTGGGCCTGGGCCGTCCTGGGCCGGCCCGCACATGTAAATTTTTTATGAAAAATTATAATTTTTTTGTTTAAACTAAATTTTTAATAAACAATATTAATATCTCATTCTCAATTCTCAATTGTGCCGGCCCGGCCCAGGCCCATCTAAATTGTGCCGGCCCAGCCCAATATTCATTTGTTCAAAATTGTCTGCAAACTAGAAATATTTGGAACTAAACTGAATAATGTTATAGTTAAGGTTAAAGGGATTTACTAAGAAATTAGAGCTTACTTTTTAATATTTAATTGATTGGGAATTTTATGTGAAATTAATGTCAAAATGTTCTTATAAATTTAGGAACTCAAATTTTAAATTTTCATATAGATAAATAACTATTCATATGACGAGACTCAGTTGAAAATAATATATTATGATATTCTCGAAATTTCTCAAAATTTTTGTTGATATTCCAAAAAAAATATCAAAACTTACAAATAATGTTAAAATTATCAAAATTCAGCCTGAAACTCTAAATTTTATGAAATTTTTCACTGAAACTCAATTTTTAAAATCTGAAATAATATCCTTTTTTTATATATACGAATATTTTATAGTATGTTTTTTTTTAAATTGATCTATATTTTTGAATGGTGTGTAGTTTAAATGGATTAAAATGCGATTAAAAAAAATAAAATTAATGTCTCCATCAATTTTATGGAATTAAAAAAAATGACTAAATTACATAAGGAAAGGACTAAGTTTGCAAAAGCTTTGAAATACTAGGACTAAGAATAAATCGTGTACACCGTGATACTAAAACTAAAAACAATATATTCCATGACACGAAAAATGTAATTTTGCCAATAAATCTTATTAATAATCAAAATTGTTGATTAGAATGAACATACTTTTAGGGGGAAAAATATATTTATTTTCTAATCAGAATGCAGCAACAATAAAACTGTCTCATTCCATACCACAGCTAAATGAATTAGAATATCAATAATCGAAGCAAATAAAACAACAATTTAACTAAAAGAATGTATTATAGCATTATTCATCGACACCAAAACCTCGCTAAAAACCGACTTAATCAATCAATCCTCCTCCACACCAAACGGGGTCGAGGGAATACATATAGGCCATGTTGGGATTATAAACGGAGACCGCCAATACGGCGTTTTGTTGCAATAACCTTCAACATCAAGTGGATCACCACACGCTTCCAATTTTCGTGTCTTAATGTCGTATGAGGCGAAGATATTTTCATACTGCAAATACACTATATCTGAGTCAAATGGATGAAACGAAACTGGTTGTAGACTAGACAGACATTGGCTTGTAAGAACGCCATCATATATGATGTCCCAAAGGTTGATCCTATGTTGTAAAGACCAATCTCCAGTAGTATAATCGTTTAGAACCCAAAGACTAAAAGTCAAGCGTTCATGTTGAGGCACAATCCCAGAAGCCATTTTGAAGTATCTCAATTGCCCTTGATGTACATAGAAAATTTCCCTGCATGCTGGGTCATAATCACCAGGCAATGTAATAATACAAACACTGTCAGGCTTATGGTAAGGATCATATGCAATTAATCCATTTCGATGAGTTATCCAATGCAGAATTCCATCTAGAGAAGCGGGGTTCCATTGCAAGACAAACTGGATTTCTATGTCGATATGTATAGTAACATCTTTCCATTCGCCAGTTTCAGAAGAAAACACTTCAAATGTGATTACATTACTATTCTTTATAAGTGTGTTAAGACGAACCACTCTGTAACTTTTGAGAATGTTATTCTCGACATGAGCTACAAAGCTACTACAAGGATGCCAGAATGACCGATTATGAGGAGGAAGTTCAGTCCATTGCCCAGTTATAGGATTGCATATCGTATAATTCGCTAGATAACTTAAGCCATGTCCCCTGTCAACACGTAGACCATATAAGACTAACCCGTTGCTCACTCCAACAATCGTATATTTTCTCGTGTTTCGGTGATGAACAGATGGGCAACGGAACATATGTACACTTGGGGGTTTGATATTCCGAGAATATATATCAGCTAACAAATGATCCTTTGTAAAATCCCAACCTTTACAACCGTTGACGTACATAATGTGGGAAATGAATGTCCAAGATTGTGACTGAGGAAATATCGAGGCTCGGGATACATACATTAGCATAAAAGAAGGGTCCGAAATGATCGATAACCATTGCTTGCAAACAAGTTTAAACCTAAATACGAATTTCACCGGTAGCCTAATAAGAACCTCTACTAAAAGCCACTCCTCAATGCTATCAAGCTTAACACTATTCACAGAAGAACTGGTGTTAACACATTTCACCCCATTTTCTTCACCTTTTTCAGAACCCATTTCATCTCTACCGATTTCCGTTTCTAGCTATAGGATTGACACTTGACAGGGTTTTTTCACACAAACGTTCCAATAACACCTTTCAGAGTAAAATCGTCAAACAGTTAGCGGGCACTATACTTAGATAACATTATGACAAGAAAACAAAGGTGAATATATTAAAAACTCTGTACCTATATTGATCGGAAGAATCTGATTTGGCGTAATTTCTCCAACATTCAATCTTCTACGTGCAGAATTTTCCGATTAGCCACCCCGAAATTCAAGATCACAGTTTTAGGTTTAACTGGTTATTTATTACCCACATAGGCTCTAAGCTTGACATCAAATGGGCCTAAATGGATCAGATCATGGGCCTAAATAATAAGATGTATTAAGGTTGATGGGCTAGATTTTGAAAGTCCATTTTGGCTCCCGACTACATTCGATTCGTATATGATCCAACCCGATTTGATTATATTGGACCAAATTGTTTTAATTTATTTATAAGCACATAATAAAACTTTAATGTCAAATAAAGTGAAATGTAATGAAAAAAGTAGTTTTAAGGCAAGGGTTTGAATTCCCTTTGCCAACCTTTTAATAATATTTACTTACAAATAAAAATAAATATTATAATTTTGCATAATAATAGTCAAGAAATAACTTAAACATAAATTATGGAAATTGAAACTGTTTTTTTTTAAACCCGCAGCCACTACTCTTAAGTATGCACTGGTTCTTAACTAAGACGCTAAACAGTATTGCCGCCAAAGGAATTTGAAGACATTTAAATAACGAGAGAAATCAATAGCCCTTATTTTTAAGGTGCATTAATTAACCTTCTTCTTATAACTAAATCAAGAAGAGAAAGCAAAATGGTGAGCCAAAGGCAAAAATTGACCAGAAAATGCTATGGCTGCCTGCCAGCCATTATATATTCAAAGTTTCAAATGAATTGGAGAATTCAAAGATCAAAGACATATATATATATATCAATGTGAAATTACATTTTTCAATATCCGGATAATTGAGTGTGACATATCGAGATCAATCAAAAATAGAAAGATTTGTTAGATTATAAACTCTTTAATGATTAGGGTTTTTTATACCTAATAAAAATTTCGGTTTTGGGTTCTTGTCATATTACCAGTAGAAATATATCAGGAGCTCGTAAATCAGATTATATCATAACTCATAAGTTTCGAAAAAAATTAAAAATTAAATTGAAACTACTAGCCACATCAATTTATTATTGGTTTGCCTTACCCTTTTTACATCTAATAACAATTTAACAATTAAATTTAGAAAAAAGCCCATGAGTATAGGAATTGAAAATCATTAACATATATTATTAGATTAATGCATGCAATACTACTTATCTTGCAAACATCCAAAAATCTTTATTTAAAAATATAATCTGACACAAAATGACCATCTTTAAACTCAAATTAGTTACTATTAATTATTATGAATAATCTAAATAATTAGAGGAAATAAATAGGAAAATGAAAAAAGAAGGCTATTTCTATTGCCAACCCCAGTTGTACCTCCCTAGCTATCCCCACATGTATTGGTATGTACCAAAAGAAGCAAAAACCAAATTGCTCATCTCAAGAGGAAGCTCTAGAGGATAAGATATCTTATAAATTATTATTTAATCAAAAAAGTTCATTTTAATTTTTCAGAGAAATTAAAAAAAATTAATTTTAACCATCTATTTTCGAATTACCATCTTTTTAAAAATAAATCAAATACTTGTTATTTAATATGCTTCGTATATTTCTACCATTTTCAGTGTCATTTAATACTTATTTAAAGTTACTCCATAGTTTTGAATATTTTATAATTAAATATTATTTTACTATTAATTCATATTTCTTTTATCAACAATATTTTGATCATAGCAACAGTCATTATCTACCTATTACTATTAATATAAAAAAACACATAAATATGAAAAATTAAAATTATAAGAAAAATCTATTGTTTCTAATTAAAACCAAAATTTCTCTCTCTATAAATTTTATTAAAATTTTGGTAAATTAAAATTTAAGAACCTTGAATATGAATAGTCAATTGGGATGTCAATTGTGAAAAGTAGTTTTCATCACGCCGTGTTGAATTTTGAAGGGCCATAAATATATTTTAATTTAATAATTATTCTTTTACTTTTAAGCCGACGATTAAATTGTTTCTTAATTGAATGAGGTGTTTAAAAAGTCCGTCAAAAAAGCCACACAGGGGACACGCGCACATTTACACGTGTGAATAGCAACGCATGTGACACGAAATCAAGGTGGGTCCCACTCTCCTTTGGAACCTCCATCGACATTGATACAATTCACACAATTATTTATATATTTATTCCTCTTTTCATAAAGAAGATTATTTAATTCAATTTTTTTTACTATTAAAGAGTATAAATTCACACTTAAAAAAGCTACTAGCATATTATGATTCCAATTTAATATTTATATAAAATTTCTTTATGCGATCGATTTTAATAGAGTTAGTCCTTTAAAATAATCAATTATAGATTTAAAATAATATTTGTCCAAAAACCCTAATCCAATTGCAAATATTAGAATCAGTGCCTCATAAAATTTTCTTTTTAATTTGTCATTTATTTCCCTCCAAGCGTTAAATTTAACTCATTTATCTAAATAAAATGAAATTTTACACTAAAGATGTTAAAAGAAACATACTCCGAATAAAAGAAATCGCATAATATGTATAGTTTAATCTTGCTCAAATGTGGCTTATCTAATTAAATAGCTTAACAAATTGAATTTACTTATTTGTATATGACTCAAATTGTAATTTTCATCTATTCGAATCATCTATAAAATCTCCAAGTAACACTCATTATGATACACATAATTTGGTGACAAATATAATTCATCAGCGATTAAAGTTCGTTGACTGATAAAAACTTGTGTTGTATAGAAAAGAGTCTGAAAAAATTATCTCTCTCAGTATCTAACGAGTCGAGCACGTCGCACATCTACACAAGAATGAATGTTAGAGATTTTGAATTGAAATTTTATATTTTCTCATTATAACATATCGAATTCAACAGATTCGATGTATTATTTATCACATATTTACCGAATAATATTGGTGAGTGGGGCCGATTGATATACTCTGACCCCACGTACCGCCAAATGTGTTGTGTATGATAACAGAGGTAATAAAATTTAGTCTCCAAATTCAATAAATTCAGTGTATTATTTATCACATATTCGAGTGGGGCCGACTGATATACTCTGACCCCACGCACCACCAAATATGTCGTGTATGATAACAGAGGTTATAAAATTTATTATTCAAATCCAACAGATTTGATTTATTATTTATCACATATTTGCCTAATAATGACACTAGAGGTAATAAAATTTACTCTCCCCTCTCCTATATATACTCCTATATACATATACTCATCAAATCATATATATCTCTCATCATAATATCTTTCCGTTCTAAAGCTACGTTTATAACAATTTCATATTTATCGCATTTGATTTGTCTCTCTCTAGGTTTTAACGATACGAAATGACTAATCTCACTCTCACCGGCTTGTTAAGCCACGTCGCCGGAATATTCCCTTCCCGGCGTGCCATATCTGTCTCCGGCAAGTTCGATCTCACTCATGCACAGCTCCATCATCTCATCGAAGGCGCCGCCGCACAACTCGTCGCCGCCGGAGTTAAGCCAGGCGACGTCGTTGCGCTTACGTTTCCGAACACCATTGAGGTTAGGTTTCTTCTTTTTACCGAACAAAATAGTGCTTTAAATTTGTTGATCTTACTTTCTGTATTTTGGTCTGCTAAAGAGTGATTAAATTGATCATGGTGTTTAGGCTTTTGTGCTAATTGTGATGATGTGGACATTAATGTTTATATATTAGATTGTTAATTTAGTTTTATTTGCTGCGGTGCATTTTTTTTTCTTCTCCTAATTAATCTTTTTCCTAATTGCGTGTTGTTTTGGTATAACAACGGTTTTGGCCAAAAGAAATGACTTTGATTGCTAAATATTTTATTTGTTCTTTACTTTTGTAATTCGATTGCAGTTTGTAATACTGTTTATTTCACTAATATTTTTGTTGTTTTCTTCTGTAATTTTCTTGCAGTTTGTAATTACGTATAATTCATTAACAATGTTTTGTTCTTTTCTTCTAATTTAATTGCAGTTCATAATAATGTTTTTGGCTGTGATACGAGTCAGAGCAACGGCGGCCCCTCTCAATGCCGCCTACACTTTTGACGAATTCGAATTCTACTTATCAGACTCAGAATCTAAGCTCTTACTGACTTCAAAAGAAGGCAACGAGCCGGCTCAAGCCGCTGCATCAAAGCTCAACATTCCTCATATCTCAGCCACATTGCCAGCTGCTGATTCAGAAATCGTTTTATCCTCAACTCAGTCCGTGGTAGACACTGACTCGCTCTCCAAGCTCACCAATGACCCATCAGACGTGTCACTCTTCCTCCACACCTCCGGCACCACGAGCCGGCCCAAAGGAGTTCCTCTAACACAGCAAAATCTATATTCCTCTGTGCAAAACATAAAATCTGTGTACAAAATAACCGAATCAGACTCAACTGTGATTGTTATGCCATTGTTTCACGTTCACGGCTTGTTAGCTGGCTTATTGAGCTCACTTGGAGCTGGAGCCTCCGTGGCTCTTCCAGCTGCCGGAAGATTCTCGGCTTCGACCTTTTGGTCGGATATGGAAAAGTATAACGCCTCGTGGTACACTGCGGTGCCAACAATTCATCAAATCTTACTCGAGCGCCACCTCAGCAGTCCTCAGCCGGCTTACCCTAAGCTCCGGTTCATTAGAAGCTGTAGTGCGTCTTTGGCTCCATCAATCATGGCTCGATTGGAGGAGGCATTTGGTGCTCCTGTATTGGAGGCGTATGCAATGACGGAGGCTACACACTTGATGTCATCAAATCCATTGCCGGAGGATGGACCACATAAGCCTGGGTCGGTGGGTAAACCCGTGGGTCAGGAAATGGCTATATTGGATGAAAATGGAGAGGTGCAAGAGGCTAATGTTAATGGGGAGGTTTGCATTAGGGGTCCAAATGTGACTAAAGGGTATAAGAATAACCCTGAGGCTAATAAATCGGGTTTCCTGTACGGGTGGTTTCATACCGGAGACTTGGGATTTTTGGATTCAGATGGATATTTGCATCTAGTTGGGAGAATCAAGGAACTGATCAATCGTGGAGGTAAATTTCTATGATTAATGTTTGGCTTTCTAACTTTGTTTTGTCATTTATATCACAATATAATATTGTTGATATTTGATAATATGTATGCTTAATCATATGCTTACTTACAAATTGATTTAGTTGGCATTTAGTTTTTCAGTGGGACTGCCCAAGATTAAAATTTCTTAATTATATGAATTGGATAACTATATTTATGCATATGCATCCATGTAAATTTAGCTTTCACCAAGTAGCCCTTGATCCTATCGACCACAGAAAGGAAACAACTGGTGCAATCATTCTGTATTACCTGTTTTTATGTGGCATGTTATTGTTGGTTAGACTTTATTTGTTTTATGTTTGTCACTGTTTAATTCCCATTGAATTTGTGGACAATATCAAGAAAACGATATATTAGGTCCAAATCGCAATCTGGTTCAAAGCTTGTCTGATTCGAGAATATGCTACAAAATTTCCTCTCATTTCATTTTTTTAATTTGAAGTTTTCTTGAATTTGCAAATACCCAATTTGATACACAGTCTAGGTAAGAGCAGATCCACCAGATTTGATCGTTTGCTATCCACCAGTTGGAAGATTATGGGACCATCTATCTCTAGGTCCATGAAGTAGACACTTTTGTACTTCAGATACATTTACAGTAAATCCAAACTGTCACATTTCTAATTTCTCCAGTCGGTATCTCATGACCAAAACCTACTCTACTAATTATAGTCACACAAGGTCCTTTTCGTAATTCTTTTTTACTTCAAGGTTGAACTGATTCCGAAAGTTGTTCGAGATAGACCTTCAGAAAATTCATACCTATAAATTCGAGAAAATAAGACGGGATTTGGATTCTTAGATTGCCACTGTACTAATGTTAAGAAAACTCGGGTTCGAATTCTGATGTGCGATTAATCCTTTTTATAATAGTGTAACATGCCTAATGGGTATTAATTCCATACCATGAACTGATTTTTCTTTTCTGATGCGTATTAATTGTTACATTAAATTATCTGAAAATTTGCAGGAGAAAAGATTTCACCAATTGAAGTAGATGCATTCCTATTGTCCCATCCCGATATAACTCAAGCTGTTGCATTTGGTGTGCCAGATGACAAATACGGGGAAGAAGTAAGTAATCCTTCTCTATTGCATCTCTTATTATTTGTATCCACTTGTCTCATGTTAATTCGAAATAAAAATGTGTGGCCATCTCATGCTAAGTGAATGCTACATTTAGTTGACATTTTGTTGGAATGTCATACTCAAAATACTCTTTTACTGGTGTGGTTGCACAAACAAACTGTGACACATAACCCACTCCAGTATTACACAATTTCTCAAATGTCAACTATATTTTTCCTAATTAGAATTAGGGGTGGCAATTTGGTCCAAATCCCTGGCTAAGTTTTTATGGGTTGGGTCCTAATATTTTAAAATTATAGTTCCAATTGGGTTATTGCATTTTATTGGAATTGAGAGAATACCCCAAATGATTTTGACTTTACTTTTTTTTTGTTTCGAAGGAACTCTCATCAACTAGCACTAGTTTGATGTGAACTAGCACTAGTTTGATGTGAACCTTTAGGAGTAATTCATCAAATTGATTAGATCTAAAATAATAATATACCCTTCATATGATCCCAATATACACATTGATATACATATAGATCGACCATTAGCCATCCAGATCCAGCGATCCTGATCTATTTGAAACTAGCTAGAATTTTATCTATTTCATTTACTTAAATTCATACTTATACTTAAAATTGAATAGTATGGAAATGCATTCATTTCCTCTGCATTCATATGATCGATAATACTATCGGAGTGAAACAAGAGATCTAAAGAAAAATATAGGCTAGACTCAATTAGTAACAAGTTCAAAATAATATTTGGGTCAAATTGAGTTCTAATATTTTAAAATCATAGTTCTATCTCAACACCTTGCACTTAGAAGTTAGAACCTAATTTTCTTTTATTTTCTTCCATCTTCATTTATTCTCTTCTCTCTATTTCACACACTAATTTTGGGTCTTGTTGGGTCCATGATTGGGTCCTTATTGGTCCAACAATTATTCATGTGTTTTATCATTGGATCCAGTTGGACCCTATTCAGTTTGAACCCAACTCGAATGGACCCAACCCAAACCCAATCCGATCAACCCAATTGCCACCCCTTTAGAATCTTACGCGCAATTGTCTACATAATTTAGGGCAAAATACAAATAACCCCACATGAAATATTTTATTGGCTGAAAACCTCCTGTGACCCCACATGGGGTTTCGTGCAATTTGAAAATTTCACAGGGGGGTTTTTAGGCTATATTTTTTTCACAGGAGGTTTTTAGCCAATAAAATATTCCACGTGGGGTTTTTTTAGCCATATGCTCATTAAGCTTTTTGGCCTATATTTTCAGATAAATTGTGCAGTTATCCCCCGGGACGGATCAAACCTCGATGAGGAAGAGGTTTCTCGGTTCTGTAAGAAAAACCTTGCCGCTTTCAAGGTTCCAAAAAAGGTTTTTATCACAGATTCTCTCCCTAAAACCGCTACTGGGAAAATCCAGCGTCGAATTGTATCAGAGCACTTCCTTGCACAGGTATCTACTGCTAAGGTACCCAAGTTTGGAGCCTAAGGCGCTGTTTTCAAATGGTCTTTGGAGAAAATCTGAACCGTCTTTATGCCTAAACATGAGGTTAAAATTAAGTTCTATATTAAATTGAGAACCCAACAATAATACAGTAATTTTTTACTGTTTATTATCATCCATCTGATGCGATAGAGGGTTTATTCTTTCATTGTCAGGATTTGCTGATTACGAATGGATACTTTAGTTTGGCTATATTGTGCGATCTTTAAGTAAAAATGGTGGATTAATGTATAAAAAATCCCCATTCGTATCAAAGTAGTTTATATTATTATTTTTGAATGAGGGGTAATTTGCAGTATGGCAGGAATAATTCAGTAAGTAATTTAATAGTTAAAATATCAAGAATTTAACAAAACCTGCAGTCCCAGGAAAAATATTCCGATCCATTTTGGTACATTTTGGCATAATTAAGAATAAGTTGGAACTTTAGCATGGAATTAACATAAACAGCAATTTCATGGCACTCTCTTAAATGGATTTTGCATACTATCATACAAAAGAAACGTGTATTAAATTAGAAGAAGCTCGTATAAGCTAATTACGTCCAATTTATCCATCATTAATCTATATGCAGAGCAGACAACAACAAAATCCCAGCAAGTCAAAGTAATTCTATCTCCGGTTTCCACACCTATTACTATGTCCTTGATCGGTGTTTCTTCATTTTTCAACTAATTCTTAACATAAAATTTTCAACCCAAATTTGAAGGGTATTTTTAATTTTTCTGTCATAATTACATTTATTTTCATACAATATACATGCATCTGTAGAAATTAAATACGAGCTTGTTTTGCTTATTTTGTTGCCAATTTGACGAAAAATAAGTAGGTCCATACTATTGCTTCGACTTGATTTACACTCTTTAAGTGTCAATAATTGTAAGGTGTAAGATATGGAGCCATCAAGTGAGAGCATAAGTATTGAATATTGATCATTATATTCAAACCTTACACATGAAGCAAATAACATAATTATATCTTCAATTTGTGATGAATAATTTTTTAATTTCAAAGTAAATTTAAAAAATTGAATTTCCATGACATAGATATACATAGTAATTAGGCAAAAGAAATAATAAGATAATAAAAAATGTTACCTTATATTATAGAAAACTTTCTTGTTCTATTGATCTTGCAATAATTGAAATAAACAATATGTTTATAGCAAAAGAAAATGATAAATACATAGGACAATTGTTAATCTTAAAGATTACAACATAATGTATAGTATTACATTCAACTAACCCAACTATACGAATAAAAGCATCGAATATGAAAATAATACAAAGCGCAAAACACAAACTCAATAGACGAGTAAGCGAAAGAACAAGAGAAAACGATGTTCACATAGCACGAGCTTTTATGATATCGAAGCTCATTTCACTTGGATCTGTCGCCTGCAGTTCGACTTGAATCCCGTCCAATTCCCTCTTGAATCTATCCTTTGAGCTCGCGTAGACCATCTTCATTCTCACCTTTGATGTGTCAGGTGACCTAAAATGCCCAAAAAATCTCATCACAAAGCAAATATATTATGTTTTCAAACATTTATATTGTCGATAATAACTCCATTATATATATTGGATAATATTATTGTATCCCGAAAAGTTTTTTTTTTCGCGCATTTTCTTGAAAATATTCAACGAATGATCTTTGTTTTCAAGGGATATACTCTAATTTTCGTATCCTATATGGATAAATAAGAGGAAATACATTAAACTAAAACGAACTTTTCTCATACAATTAGGGGTGACAAAATGGATCTGGAACCATGGTTCCAACCAATTAAACTGGTTTGGGTTGGGTTGGTTCCTAAGAAATTTTATTTGGTTCCAATTTTGGTCCAACTAATTTCAACTTAGGCCAAAATTGCTTGTATAATCTAAATTATAATAAACAAAATGTAATGTATCGAGTTGGATTGGCTCGGTTCCCTTTCGGGTTGACTTTGGTTCGGGTTGAGTTGGTTCCACCTTATAACATTTAAGAACCAACCCGTTGGAATCAACCCAAACCCAACCCAACCCGCCCATTTGCCACCCCTACATACAATAGTCGATTCAAAAACATTACCATGCAATGAAGAAAATCTTGCTCTTTTGGCAATTTTCAGTGGTAATGAAATCGAAATCAAAGACAGCATAACGACACTCGTTAGCAGGGAGAGAGGCTGTGAAATCATCGTAACTGTCATTGGGTGAACCAAGCTTCTCCACAACCACTTCTTGGCCTTCGATTTTGAAGATGATAAAACGATAGTTTCGTTTAGCTTTCAGTTCCAAGAACTTTAGCTTATAACACTCGTCTTCCACTGCCATTCCAGACGCAGCATTCGCCTGCATGAACGGATAATGCATAATAATCAAGAGAACGAGGAAAAATAATACATAAACTAATGAAATATCATTGGTAAATGTTATTTTGATTTAAACAAAAGGATGGTAGATGAATCATAAAATGATCTCATAAATTATTTGCTCGCATTATAGCGTAAATGTCGCAAATTAATGGTGACAAGTTTTAGATTTTCTATTACAAGTTGTTATTTCGACTTGTATCCCGTGTAAAATGTGTATTATCAA
Source organism: Verbascum thapsus (assembly GCA_963669365.1). NCBI lineage: Eukaryota > Viridiplantae > Streptophyta > Magnoliopsida > Lamiales > Scrophulariaceae > Verbascum > Verbascum thapsus. The sequence goes on from OY770120.1 coordinate 1,937,983, forward strand.
GTATGAAAATATTTTCTTAAATCTTGCAATAATCATGAAATTGTCCTACAAATACAAGATGAAACACCTAATAAAGAGCAAAAATTGAGAATTTATACAAATTTCGATAAAAATATAACCCCAAAGATAATGAATTTGGCATGAAATGTAAATCTCATCTCGAATTAGAAACATATAACTCAAAAAACACGGAAAAAATCTAATAATTCTGAGATCATGACCATTACGAACAAAGAATAAGAATACCAATTTGGCGCAAAGAATTGGCTTAGAATTCGTATAAGGCATGTTATGATCGAAAAACGAAAACCAAACATTAAATCTTTCTCTACATTTTTTAATTGCTCCAAAAACTTAATAATCGAAATAAATCCAATAAAGATTTACAAATAAAGATAGAGGTTAATACCATTTCCGTCTTCTTAGGAAAAAAAAAAACCCTGCAAAAGATAATATGTAAAAGAAAAAGAAGAGAAAAAACAAATGCAATAAGACAAGGATATATGACTGTTTTAAAAGCAAAGATAAATGCGGCGGGAAAAGAGAAAAACAAAGGGTCATCAATTTTCTTGGCCTCTTCTTCGGTTTACAATTCCCCTTAAATGTAACTAACTTTTCTTTTTCAATAATTATATAATTCTCAATATTTCTTTTGACATTATAATTCTAAAATTATCGTAATCATAAATTTATTATAATGCATATGTATTTTGTATCACATCACATGTATATATTATCATGGTTCAAAGTATCGGCCGATCCGCCGATATTATACGTAACTGGAACGGTGGGTGCCGATCCGATAAAAACGATAGATACTAATATCATCCGATAATTTAATGTATCGCCGATATTATCGAATATCGACCGATAATATCGGCGATACAATTGATAATATCAGCCAAATTGGATATTATCGGCCGATACAATTGATAATATCGGCGATACTAAGATCAAAGCCAAGAATTTACATTTTAAGCATTCTATTTAAATTATTTTAAAAAAATTAATTATCCAATTAACTAGTTAAATTAAGAGTTTACTCTAATTAAATAGTTTAATTAAGAGTAACATTTGAGTGTATGTGTGTATGTGATAATGTATATAGGTAAGTGACGTATGTGTGCTTGTGTACTTTTTTGTGGTTGAAGTAGTAAAAACTTATTTATTAATTAGAAGTAATTTGTGTTATTTACATTTATTTATAATTTTTACTATTTTTTTTAGAATTTATGAAGCATCTATAATGATTTTGTATAGTATCGCCCGATAATATCCCGATATGTCGCGACCGATATGGAACAGCACATGCCGATATTATCCCCGATACCGCGACTTTGAACCATGTATATTATATGTAGTGGAACAAGATTCATAGTGTATTTTGATTGTATTAAAATTCATAATAATCTGAACAGATAAAAAATGAGAAAGGCCACATACAAAAGGGTGTGCATAAACATAGTCCATTTGGGATGCTATTTTATTTTTATTGATCGAAGTTCGATTTAATTATGTTAGATTTAAAATTTGATGATAATCAAATCAATATATTTCTCATCAATCGATACAAAGTCGTCTTCAAGATCGTGGCCATCTCCATCTGTCCAGAATATTCCTATTTCCTGGAGTATCATATGGGATGAAGGAAGACTCAAGTCAGTTATGGAAATATTATAACTCAAGTCAAGTCATTTGTGGAATTTTTAGCTTAGCAAATAGGAAAAAAGTGTGGAATTTTTAGGATTTATTGACTCTGAGTCTACTATTAATTTTGGAACTTTCTTTTATATATACTACAAAATTTGGTATTTGTTTTCAGAAGATAATCTAGTAGTCCAATATGAGGATGAAAATGTTTTATCCAGTTTTATTTTTTATCATCTTGTTAAAAATTGAGCTTGCAATATGCAGTTATGGAAAAAACTCGAGTTTTGGTTGTGTTCCAGGGGAGAGGAAAGCTCTGTTGAAGTTCAAAGCAAGCCTTTCAGATCCGTCTCATAGATTGTCATCATGGGACGAGTCCTATGATTGTTGCGCATGGGAGGGCGTCAAATGTGACAAATTCACAAGACGTGTTATCGAGCTTCATCTCAAGAATAGCGAATATGATGATAATAAATCCCTAAAAGGTGATCGAATTGATTCTTCCCTGTCGGAATTGAAATATTTGAGTTACCTGGACTTGAGTTATAACGACTTCAATCGTACTCAAATTCCAGCATTTCTTGGATCGATGAAGCAACTGCAGTACCTTAACCTCGCTTATTGTACCTTTAGTGGAATTGTTCCACACAATCTTGGCAATCTTTCAAGGTTGCAAACACTTGATCTAGGTGGGTCAGGATATCTGATAGTCGATGATCCCATGTGGGTTTCTAATCTCACATCGCTACAAAATCTTTATTTGGATTATGTGGATCTCAGTCGACTGAAAAGTCCATTCAAGGTATTCAACATGCTTCATTCCTTATCAGTGCTAAGCCTACCAGGTACTCTTCTTGATAAAACGAATTTGGCACATGCTTGTGTAAATTTTAGTAATCATATCAAGTACTTGGATCTTAGTGGAAACTCATTTGAAGGAGAATTTCCTTGCTTTCTTCAGAATACGACTTCACTAAGGAACCTCGTTGATCTCAACCTTCATGCCAACTTGCTTCGCCACAACGTAGACTGGATATCTGAGTTCCTTTCGGATAAATGCCATTTGAAATCATTGAATTTGGACGCTAATTACTTTTATGGGGAGATCTCAAGACTCTTTAAAAACTCATCATCTAGATGTTGGATTGATAAGTTAGAGCAACTAAGTTTGAGTGATAATGAGTTTTATGGTAATTTGTCTGAAGAGGTGGGTGATTTAAAGGAGTTAAATTTTCTCGATCTTTCAAATAACAAATTCACAGGTCCTATTCCTTGGTCTCTTGGAAAATTGTTGTCCTTAACGGATTTATATATTTTTGATAATATGTTATCAGGTTCCATCCCATCATCACTAGGAAATATGAGATCCTTGAGAATGTTGGATATCAATTCTAATCAACTAAGTGGAGAAATTCCAACTTCTTTAGGACAATTATCAAATCTTGTGATGATTTATTTTTCGTCTAATTCCTTCAACGGTACACTTTCTGAGGCTCACTTTGCTAAGTTGTCCAAGTTAAAATACCTTGTGGCTGATAAGTTAAAATTCCATATGAGTTTAGACTGGGTTCCGCCTTTTCGATTGAAAGAACTTTCTCTGAACTCTTGCAAATTCGGAGGCCGATTCCCACAATGGCTTCAAACCCAAAAATCTCTCACTAGCTTGAGTTTGTCCAACTGTAGCATTTCAGGAACTTTGCCAAACTGGTTTTTTCCCAACATTACAAAGTTACATGTATCGAATAACATGATAAACCATCTTCTTCCCAGAAACATCGGTCATATGATGCCTCTTTTACGATATTTTTCTTTGTCCCAAAATTCCATCAATGGTTCAATACCTGATTCGTTGTGTGAAATGAAAGCATTGGAAACTCTAGATATGTCCAATAACTATTTATCAGGTAATATTCCAGACTGTTGGGAGAACGTTACGAATCTATTTGCCATGATATTGTCGTCTAACGAGCTTTCAGGAATCATTCCAAAGACCATTGGAAGACTTTACTCATTGGAATGGCTACAATTGAACAACAACAACCTAACAGGGCAATTACCTTCTAGTTTAAAAAATTGTACAATATTAACGACTTTGGATGTTGGAGGAAATAAGTTGTCTGGAAATTTACCCCGTTGGATTGGGAAGTACCTACTTCTTATGCGATTTCTTGTACTAAGGAATAATGAGTTCTACGGTGTTATTCCCTCAGAGTTCTGTCAATTATCTAGTCTTCAAATTATGGATCTTGCGTATAATAAGTTGACGGGAAAAATTCCATATTGCATTGGTAATTTATCAACCATGTCCATACCGTCTTATCGAAATCGTATGTCTCATAACATATTCGAGGAACAGAATTTGGAGCAAGTATTAGATGGAGTGATTAAGAAGTTCAACCAAATTTTAACATATGTAGTCAACTTGGATCTTTCGAATAATAATCTGATTGGAGAAATCCCTTTGGAGCTCACAAAGCTTTCTGGCTTGATTGGTCTCAATCTGTCGCATAATCATTTAGAAGGAAAAATCCCTGCAAAAATTGGATATTTGAAGTCATTGACATCTCTTGATCTTTCAAGCAACAAATTATTCGGAACAATTCCAGATAGTTTGTCGGGTTTAAACTTGCTTAGTCATTTGAACTTGTCGCATAATAATTTGTCAGGGCAAATCCCAATAGGAAATCAACTTCAAACTCTTGATGACCCTTCAATATACGATGGCAATCCCGAACTCTGCGGAGCTCTATTGATTAAAAAATGTCACGACTATAAACCACCGAAAGCTCCAGACGTTGAAAATCATGTTGCAGAAGATGAAGGTAATCCAGCTGAAAAGATATATCTTTATGGTTCTATAATTAGTGGTTTTGCTACTGGGTTTTGGGGGATCATTGGAATTCTTGTTTTCAAAAGGAGCTGGAGGCATAATTATTTTCGATTCGCAGATGCGGTATTTGGCAAAATGTTGGGGTCATAAGTGGTATTTCAGTTGTCATGAGTCGATTTCATTCGAGTGATTATTGTTCGAGTGAATTAAATTTTCACCCTGAATATTATTTCTTCTTTCTTGTTTTTGTTTCTTTTTGTCCCTTGTTGTGGTGGTGTGTAACTGTGTATCAATATTTGCTTCTGTGTACCATAAAAACGTGAAATAAAAGCTAAAATAATATACAGATAAAATATTGTTGGTGGAAATTGTTATCGAAATATGTTAGTTTTATTGAGTTTACGTTTTCTTAATTTTGATTTTTTTTTGGATGACGTGGGAAAGTCGCAGCCGCTACCGTTAGGTGCGCACTGGGTAAACTTCGCTCTTGCGTACTAGCCTATAAACCACACAAGATAGGTAAATCAGCCTAGGTTGCTCATAGCTGACATGCTCACAGTAGAGAAGACAAATATACTGACTCGAGAAATCGAGCACAAAGACAACAGAAAACTCCAAGTTAACAGTTTGATATTGAGCTCGTATATCAGTAAGCTAACTATTCTTGGGTTCAGTTTTGGAAAATTACACTTTATATATTATACTACATAAACTGAAAACTGATCAAGTGGCACAATTTTTTTAATGATCTATGTAGTTATTTTTCTCTAAATTGACAAACATTTAAGTTATGAAGTTTTAACTTTTGTACTGTTTTTGAAAATTCCGATAAATGAAAAATATATATTGGTCAAAATTGAATAAATAACAAGTTGTTTTTCTTTTCAGAATACCATAAAAATCATAATTTAATTATCAAAACCTAGTTATTTCGTTAATGAAAAATCTAATCTAAAAACATATTGTACGCAATACTACATTAATATACAATTAAATAACCTATATATGTGAGTAAAATCTTGATTTCGCAAAATTCTTGAGTAACATCTTGATTTAGCATGAATTTTGTTGGGTAATTCAGAAATAAGTCAACGATGTAAGAGATGGAGCGCATGCCCCATTAGATAAGGAATTACGATTACACTTAGAGTTAATCAAGCTGCTTAAAATACGTAATTACTCAATTTTAAGTCAATTCATAATTCGAGTATATTAAATTGGTGAAGTTTCTATAGTGGATTTTAGTCTCGTAACTATACGAACTAGACCTATACTGAGCTAGAGGGTACGGTATGAGCGAAATCAAATTGTCGCTCTTATATATAATGACCGTTCTTTTGTTAACCTCAATTCATTCAAGTAATTGATGATGAATAATACGGATATATACAAGAGAAAATTACAAATTTGTTACTGTATAATTAGTCATTATGTACATATACGTATGAATATTGCTTTTTTCCTTTTTTTATGTAAGTGGTATATAATTCTTTCTAACTTCTAATACACATGATCAAATTATAAGATATTAATTTAATGAACACATATAATTCAAATATTTACAATTATTCATGAATCAAACGTCAACTTTGAATTATAATTATTATGTGATTAGTTTCATAATGTATATTTTAAAAGAACTTCATCAGTCATAGTTAACTTTGACTGAAGTCGACTTGAATTTGAATTTTCAGTATTTTCGTGTTTATAGTTATATTTTGAGTGTTCTAATACCAAAGCCCAAAGTATATCCTCCTGCTAAGTGCTATCTAAGAGTTATAAAATAGAGAAAGCCCACGATTCACAATGATGAAGCCCATCCAGAATGGGCCTTTTAGTTGGGCTTTATCATTAGTCCAATATAAGTGGATATGCATTAAAGTAAAAAAAAAAAAAGGTACTCAAGGCGATTAAACGGGCCAAAAAAGCAGCCGAGCTGAGCCGGGCCCTAACCGGGATACTCGTATTATTCATCATTTTATTACAAGTATTCATCTCACATTATCAACCATTACTTCGATACCTCAAGAAATGTGGCTGCACTCGGTTGCTTCTTTGTTTAGCGATGACAATTCACATGCTTACTCTGAAAAGTTTTTTGTATTGTTGAATTTATTTTAATTTTTTTTGAAACTATGCTTTGAGGAGGGCTAGGAATGTTCACTTGATATTTGTGTAACATGGTTGGTTTGTTTTGTGTAGGATTTTATTTATTTATTTTACTATTTATTATGTTAAGTTTTTTTGGTTATTTGCTCTTTTTTGCCCCTTATTACGCACTATTAAAGTGTTATTAAAAATACGCGAGAAACACAATATGGATTTGGTTTAGCATAAATTTAAAATTTATTATAAATAATTTATATTTGTCATATAATTATTGTACATTTCAAGAAGAGACGAACTCAATTTAAACAAGAATTTTGAGATATAGTGCACAAACAAGATGTTAAACTTTGCCATGTTTTCTATTTTTCTTTTACCTTTTGTGGGGTGAAAATAATACCTCATTTCAACCACACACTCTATCAAGCTCATAGTAAGATTATGAAATAAGTTTTTATATCGATGAAAAGATTTATATTTCAAGAGCTAAAAGAAGCACGCTAATAGGAGAAAAAAGCAAACACAAAACGATGGATGGTAGACCTCGTATTTTCGTGATAACATCTAAGTCCAGTGCATTCTTACGGGAACAAAACATGGCAAAACAGAGTATACTATAACCACGTAAAAATTAAGCTAGCAATTTGCTAAAGAGTAAAGACATGTGTATTTCTAGCTACATGTTCTAGTCTCGATACAGTCGAAACTCCCAACATATAAATTGTTGAAATCGAGATGTAGAAAGACTTACGGCTTCATGAAGTATAGGAAGGCAAATATATTAACAGCTCCATCAATGAAGACTGATTTATAGGGGAATGTCCCCTTTTCAATATAACTAATCATTTTTTCCAATCATTATATAATTCTCAATATTTTTTTTTGACATTATAATTCTGAAATTATCATAATCATTTATTATAGATGTATATGTATTTTGTATCACATCACATATATATATATATGTGGTCGTGATAATCTCAAAATTCATACTTTATTGTGATTATTTTAAAATTCGTAATGATGTGAACCGATAAAAATGAAAAAGGCTACATACAAAATGATGTGCATAAAAGTAGTAGATTTGGGATGCTATTTATTTTTATTTAGATTCAAAATTTGACGATAATCGAATTGAATCAAATCAAATCAAATCAACATATTTCTGATCAATGGATACAAAGTCGTCTTCAAGAACGAGCTTGGTGACCCGATTAGGACGTTATTGACCTCCATCTGTTTCAGACACAAAAGAAGTTGCATATTCCTATTTCCTGGAGTTTCCAATGAAGGAAGACTCAACTCAGTTCTGGAAATATTAGCAAAAAAGGAAAACGTGTGAAATTTGTAGTGATTTATTGACTCTGAATCTACTATCATTTTGGAACTTTCTTTTATATATACTACAAAATTTGGTATTTGTTTTCAGAAGATAATCTAGTAGTCCAATATGAGGATGAAAATGTTTTATCCAGTTTTATTTTTTATCATCTTGTTAACATTTGAGCTTGCAATTTGCAGTTATTTAAAAAACTAGAGTTTAGGTTGCGTGCCAAGGGAGAGGAAAGCTCTGTTGAAGTTCAAAGCAAGCCTTTCAGACCCTTCTCACAGATTGTCATCATGGGACGAGTCCTCTGATTGTTGCGCTTGGGAGGGTGTCAAGTGTCACAAATCTACTGGGCGTGTTATCGAGCTTGACCTCAGGAATAGCAGAACATATGATGATAAAATATATGGTTATCGAATTGATTCTTCCTTGTCGGAATTGAAGTATTTGAGCTACCTGGACTTGAGTTGTAACGACTTCAATTTTAGCCCGATTCCAGCATTTCTTGGATCGATGAAGCAACTGCAGTACCTTAATCTCTCTTATGCTGAATTGAGTGGAATTGTTCCACAGAATCTTGGCAATCTTTCAAGATTGCAAACACTTGATCTTAGTAGTGCGGGAGGATATCTGATAGTCGATGATCTCATGTGGGTTTTGTTAGGCGGCACGCGTTGCGGAAGCGTTGGATTTTGACGTTATTTGAGTTGAGACAATAACAAAATATAGAAAATAAGAGACACGAAATTTAACGTGTTTCAACCAATTTAGGCTACGTCCACGAGACAAGGCTATGATAATATCAATCTGAAAGGAATTACAAACGTCTTCACTAATCACAAGAACGAAATAATTTTATCCGTCTCGAACTACTAAGAATACTCTCACACTCTTTTATAACAAACAAAAGAAGAAGAGAGTTTATAGGGAGAAAGATGAAAATGTTTCGGGATGGTTTCTTAACAATGGACGAAGCTCTATTTATAGGAGAGCTTCGCCCGGAAATATGTCATGCATGACATCAATTTCAACCTTCAAAATTGTACACTTTCAATTTTGTCATGCTTTGAAGATTGAATTTTGACATTCTCCCACTTGAAGACTAATAACAAATTAGTTCTTCACACATCCTTTCGCCTTGTCCGTCCGTGTTGCCTATGTTTCTGTAAGGCCAATCGAGGATCTACTCCAAACAAACTTGTTGGTACTGATTGGCTTTGTCAATACATCTGCTAGGTTTTCTCGAGAGTGAATCTTTTGCATGTCAACACTCTCATTCTCCGCCGCTTCACGAACAAAGTGATAGTGAACACCAATATGTTTTATCCTGGAATGAAAGACCGGATTCCTTGCAATGTGCAAGGCGCTCTGACTGTCACAAAAACAAAGTAACGCTTTCTTGTTTGTGCCCGAGCTTCTCAACCAATCTTTGTATCCAAACTGTTTCTTTACACGCAAATGTAGCTGCCATGTATTCTGCATCTGTAGTGGACAGAGCTACAACACTCTGTAACTTTAAAGCCCAGCTTATAGCTCCGCCTGCAAGAGTAAACACATATCCTGTGGTGGATCTCCTTTTATCAAGGTCACCCGCATAATCCGAATCAACATAGCCTATAACAGTAAAATCTGATCCTCTGAAACATAATGTAACATCCGAAGAACCTCTGATATACCTCAGAATCCTCTTTATTGCTCCCCAATACTCTTTTTCAGGATTCGCCATGAACCGACTAACCGCTCCCACTGCTTGTGCAATGTCTGGTCTAGTACATATCATAGCGAACATCAAACTTCCCACTGCTGATGCATACGGTACACGAGACATCTCCATCCTCTCTGCTTCACTGCTAGGACACATACTAGGGGATAACTTGAAGTTAACAGGGAGAGGGGTTGAGATTGGCTTACTATCTTGCATGTTGAAGCGGCGCAAGATCTTTCTTAGATAATTCTTCTGTGACAGCCAAATCGCCCTGCTACTTCTGTCTCTGTGAATTTGCATCCCTAGAATCTTGTTTGCTGGTCCCAAGTCCTTCATTTCAAACTCCCTAGCCAACTGTGCCTTTAACTCTTGGTTCCGACTAATGTTGGGCCCTACGACCAACATGTCGTCCACATACAATAACAAAATAACGAACGAATTATCCGTACCAAACCTTTTGCAATACATGCAATAGTCTGCGTTAATTCTATTGTATCCAAGGCTTATAATGAAGGAATCAAATCTCTTATACCAACACCTCGGCGCCTGTTTGAGTCGGTATAGAGATTTTTTTAACCTGCAAACCAAGTTCTCTTTGCCTACATCGGTAAAACCTTCTGGTTGGAGCATATAGATTTCTTCTTCAAGATTTTCATGAAGAAATCCAGTTTTCACATCCAACTGCTCCAGATGTAAGTCGAATGCAGCACACATTGCCAGGACCACTCTGACTGTTGTAAGTCGAACCACCGGGAAAAATATTTCATTGAAGTCAATACCCTCTTTCTAAGCATATCCTTTCACCACCAGTCTAGCACGATACCGTTCCACTTGGTCATTGCCATCACGCTTGATCTTATAGACCCATTTATTTCCAATGGCTTTCCTTCCTCGTGGTAACTGAACAAGTTCTCATGTTCGGTTTTTATGTAAGTCTTCAATCTCTTCTTGCATTGCTGTCCTCCATAGAGTTGCGTCTTGACTTCTAGAAGCCTCCTGGAAAGTTGTGGGCTCTCCATCCTCCGTTAAAAGACAATATGCTACATTTCTCTCAGTAATGTATTCTGAGAGCCAGCCCGGTACTCGTATTTCTCGAGTTGACCGGCGGACTTTCGTAGCCTCACCTCTGACGGGATCTTCTTCGTGCTCTGATTCTGCTTCTGAGGAATCTGTATCATGATCTTCTGGACTATTTTTCACAATTATTGTCGTAGTCTCTGAACTTTCTTTCCCAGTGCTATCATTTCTTACCAATTGCAGCTTATCTTCTGCAAATATAACATCTCTGCTGATGACAACCTTGTGGTTTGTGGGATCCCACAAGCGATACCACTTTACGCCATCAGCATAACCCAAGAATACACACTCTCTGGATTTTTGATGCAATTTCGTGACTTCTTGTGAATTGTACATTACGTACACATGACTTCCAAATGTATGTAACCGAGAATAATCAACTGGCTTTCCCGTCCACATCTCCATCAGCGTCTTTAGATCAATCGTCGTTGACGGGGATCGATTGATCACATAACAGGCAGTTCTGACTGCTTCCGCCCAAAATGATTTATCTAGGCCCGCAGTCCTTAGCATCGCTCTCGTTCTTTCCAACAGCGTTCTATTCATCCGCTCTGCCACTCCATTCTGTTGTGGAGTGTATACCGTGGTTAACTGCCGTTTGATACCTTCTTGTTGGCAGAATTTTTCAAACTCATGGCTGGTATATTCTCTTCCATTATCTGTCATTAGACACTTGATCTTTTTCCCAGATTCAAGTTCCACCCGCGCTTTGAAAACTTTGAAGAACTCAAACACATCTGCTTTCTTCATGATTGGATACACCCAACATCTCCTCGAGAAATCGTCAATGAAAGACACAAAATATTTTGCTCATCCAACAGACAAAACTGGTGATTGTCAAACATCTGAATGAATCAGATCCAAGATGCAGCTGCTCCTATTGATAGATCATCCAAACGAAACCCTATGCTGCTTACTTGTAACACAATGCTCACAAAGTGGTAAAATTACCTTTGTAAGCCCTGGGAGTAACTTTTGATCAGAGAGAACTTTGAGACCTTTCTCCGACATATGGCCTAGTTTCTTGTGCCACAACATCGTCATCTCTTCTGCCGAACCGGTCGATGCAATCGACGCATTAGCTCCTTGCTCCGTGTTACCTTTAAGCATGTATAAATTCGATGTGATCTTTTCTGCCCTCAAAACAACAAGCGCGCCTTTGATATTCTTCATGACTCCATTTTCAATGTTAGTCACACACCCAAGATCATCAAGTTGTCTAACTGACAACAAGTTCTTTTTCAAACTCTCTATATGCCGAACTCCTTGAATAGTGCGAACTGTACCATTGAACATCTTTATTTTGATAGTACCTATGCCAGCGATCTCCAAAGCATGATTGTTTCCCATGTACACCTGTCCCCCACGAACCGGTTCATAATTTTGAAACCATTCTCTACGGGACGTCATGTGCCATGTTGCACCGGAATCGATCAGCCACACATCATCAAACTTCGCTCTGCCATCTGCAGATATTGATGCCTCGCTACATAGAATATCGCCATCACTCAAATTTTCTGCTACACTAGCCTGAACATTAGATGACTCAGGGCCTGTTAAGTCATATTTTGTGCATATTTTACATGTCCATATTTAGGTTGATTGTTATGATTACTCTCCTTATTTTGTGACTTTAGGTTAATAATTGGATTTATGAAGATTAGAAGGAGAAAGGATCAAAAGAGACGAAAAAGAGGAAAAATGACGAAGAAAAGACTTTGACAAAGAAAAATTCCAGCAGAAGACTGCGTGCCCACGCTTAAATTCCCAATCGCTTCTGCCCAGAAAACGAAAATTATGAAAAAAGCGGGATTTCAAGATTTGGGCTCAAGATTCCATTATCCAGCTGTCAAATCCGGATATTATATCCGTTTATTCCTAGTTAAAAGATTTAGTTGGGATTTATTCTCTTTTATTTGTTTAGATTTTATTCCCTTATTTTTAGATTCTGCAAGATTTGATTTTGTTAAGTTTGTTAGGATCCTAATCTTGGTTAGTTACCTTTTAGATTAGGATTCTACTACTATAAGTATGTGGAATTTTATTCCACAAGACACCTTTGATTTCAATTTTAATTCCAGCATCGTTTTTCCTTTGAATTACTGTTCACGTTTACTGTTCACGTTACTGTTCACTTCGATTATGAGCAGCTAAGCTCATACTTCTAGTCGAGGATTCTTCAAGGTTTGATTCTTTAAATTTGTGAGATCGAATTGTGCCATAATTTCTCTGTTATTAGGTATTTACTTTTTCCCTGATCTTTGTTGACAATATGTTTCAATAGGTTAGATAACCTGATCAATTATTTAATCTTTGAAATCGTATTTAGCTATTTAGGACTAAATCCGTGACTGGTGAACCCTAATTTTGTAGCAGTTAGCGACGTTGATTATTTAATCGTTTTCGATTAGTCGTTATGGGAATTAGTAATCTGGTCTAAATAAACCGAGCTTATGTGTTTGTTGGCTAGAATTGGTGTCTTTCTAATACATGCATGCTATCGATAGGCTAAATCCTAAGAGCTTGTTTAGGGTTGTCTACTTGATAAGAGAAGTAATCAAAGAGCTTGTTTTGGTTATCGACGACTTAAGGAAAGACTAGGTTATTAGAGCTTGTTAATAACTATAGCCAATTTATCTATAGAACATTGAATTATCTTTGCATCAGTGATCGAATTAATTGAATCAATACCGAGAAATTCCGAAGACTAGAATTTTCATCATATTAAAATCCGAATTTTATTTTAATTGCGTTCTTTTAAATCTGCGTTTTTAATCCTTGCTTTTTAATTTTCATCTTTTTATTTTAATTTAGTTAAAAATCTCAAAACCCCCCGTTTATCGATATTAGTAATTTTAGGAATTAAATTTTACACCATTCCCTGTGGATCGACCCTGCTTATCACTGATTACAAATCTTTTTGAAGTAGGATTTTATTTTTGTTGGATTCGACACCCACCAAATTTTGGCGCCGTTGCCGGGGATTGGTGCTAATAGATTTATTTCTTTTGTTACTAATATTTTTGTTTAGTTTTTTTTTTGTATTATTAGATCTCTTCATATAGGTGAATCTCAAATTGAGAAAGGAGCTCAACGTCTACAAAAAGAGATCTTGCAACTTCCTTAGATGCCATGGCTACAGTCGAGAAGACTTTAAAGGAGTTGTGGGCTATGCCAAACATTAATGAGCAATCTTCTTACATTCAATATCCTACTTTTGAAGTTGATTTTGAATTAACTTATGAATTTATTTGCTCACTTCCTATTTTTCATGGTTTTGTAGGAGATGATCCACATAAGCACCTAAAAGAGTTCCATGCAGTATGTTCAATAATGAAACCAAAAGATGTCACTGAAGATCAAGTCAAGTTTAAAGCCTTTCCTTTATCTTTATCAGACAATGCTAGGGATTGGTACTATGATTTATCTTTTGGTTCAATCAAGACATGGACTCAACTGGAAGCAAAATTCTTAGAGAAATTCTCCTCTGCCTTCCGTATTCAAAAAGGGTCGTATAGACAAGCTTATGATGGATTCTGGGGTGTTCCGCAGAGTAATCACAATTCATATTCCAACACTTACAACCCAGGATGGAGTTATCACTCCGATCTGAGCTACGTTCCACGACCTCTTAACTATTACGAACAACAAGGCCCACCGTTTTCTCAACAAACTCAATCGGTAGGTACGTCTTTAGAAGATATGATTAAAGCATTGGTGGCTAATACTCAACAATTCCAACAAGGCATACAAAAGGTTCAACAAGAGAATCATAACGCTATCAAAAATCTGGAGAAGCAATTAGGTCAAATGGCCACCGCCATGAACGAGTTAGTATCCCAAAATTCGAATAAATTGTTATCCCAAGTCATAGTGAACCCGAGGGAGAACGCCAATGCAGTTACGTTGCGAAGTGGCAAAGAATTAAAAGAAGCAGAACCATTTCAAGAGTTAAGCGTGCCCACGGCTAATTCTCCAAACGCTTCTGTCGAGAACACTTCAAAACGCGAACTTGAAAAAGAATTGGAAAAAGAAGAGGAACCTGTTACCAAGAAGAAACCAATGACATTTGTGATACCTCCTCCATTCCCTGGTCGTTTTGCTAACTGTAAACAAGTGATGAATATAGAAGATGACTTTCCAACATATGACTTGTTTGAGGAAGATGAGTTCAGTGATGATGAAGAGGTGGAAGGTGAATCAAGCGAGAAAAATGTGGACCATCAACTCACAAAACCAACGGATACACTTACCGAGCAATCTGAGGTTATTGAGATCACTCCTCCAAAATATGAGATTCTTAGAGAACGTGAGATTTTTGGGGAAGATGAGATTCTTAGAGAATATGAGATGTTTGAGGAAGATGAGATCAGTGATAACGAAGAGATGGATTCTCCAACATATGAGAAGGAAGTTAGAGAATATGAGATTTTTGGGGAAGATGAGATTAGTGACGATGAAGAGGAGGACATGAAAGATGAATCTCCAACACTCGAAAAGGAATTAATTCCAAAATGCAAGGACCCCGGTAAGTTCATTATCTCTTGCAAAATAGGTGATATGCAATTTGAGAACACTATGTTAGACCTTGAATCTTCGGTAAATATCATGTCCCGTTCTATTTGTGAGTCTTTGAATGTGAAAAAGTTGAGAAAAACAGACATGATTATACAATTAACTGATGGGTCTAATGCATCTTCTAATGGCTTTCTTGAGAACGTACTAGTCCACGTTAATGACTTAGTTTTTCCTAGTGATTTTTATGTTGTTGATATGGATGAAAATCAATCTAGTAAGTTAGCCCCTCTCATTCTCGGAAAACCTTTTCTAAAAACATCTAGGGCTGAAATTAATATGCATGATGGAACCCTTACCATGGAAGTTGAAGATGAATTTGTGGTGTTTAATTTATATGATTCCATGAAGTGTTCTATTAATGATTGCTCTATGTTTGGTTTAGATGCTACTAACCTTGTGATGCAGCGAATTTCTGAATTTAATAATGACGATCCACTAAAGGTAGCTTGGCATAGTGATGGCTTTGAACCTCCGACTTAAGCCACTTGAGGCATAGCAACGTCTAGCCAACGACGTTAAAGAATGGCGCTGCGTGGGAGGCAACCCATGAGTTTTTCTTTCCCTTATTTAATTATCTTTTATCTTCAGTTTTTTTTACAGAAGTGTTTCGAGAGTTAAGCGTGCCCACGCTTAAAACTTCAAACCCTTCTGTTTTGCACCTTCATTTTTTTTTCCTTAAAAAAAAAAAAAAAAAAAAAAAAAACAAGCAAACAAAAAAACCTTCAATCACGATTCTCAAACCCTAGTCGCCGTCACTCACCTTCACTCGATTTGCAGGATTTCCTTTCTCTTGCTGCCAACTCGATACAACTGAAGCAGAACTCGACACAATTATTGCCCATCTCAAGCTGCTCATTGATCACTTCGGCATCATGACCGAGTGATGCCGTAGGGAAGTCCCCCTCCTTGTTCTTTTATTATGATGCATCACTTGTTATTTTATCGTTTTTACATTGAGGACAATGCATGTTTTAAGTGTGGGGGGAGTTTTAATATGCGATTGTGTGCCTTGGTGTTTTTGCTTAGTTGTGACTATGTGAAACAAAAGTTTTTAAGTTTTCGGTATTTTTAGACTACTTTACTTTGTGTTTCTCTTGAACGGTTAGACTTTGATAAACGAGCATGCTTTGATTGAATTTTTGTGCCATATGAAGTTTGTGTTATGTTCAATGATTAAAAGCGAGCATAGGAAAGCATGTTTTAGTCGATTACCCTACCTTGTGAGGACTTGTGCCATTTGATCGATAATTTACGATATGATCTCTTTCTTCTTGTGTGACTCGCGTGTTTTGTTGAAATTCTAGAACTTGTTTTGAACCTTGTCAAAATTACACGAGTATGTGCATGATTGAATATGATAAAGGCATTTAGGATTTAGCCACTTTTGCCAAATAAACCGTACCTTTGCATTATCCCCTAGTTAGCCAACTTTGAGCTTTTTTATCCTATTTTCTTGGTTTACCCCGAATTTGAGCCCTTACCGTTTTTTATGCCTCTTCGTTTTACCCGTCTAGAAAATAAGTCGAGCATGGAGGTTGTATATTATTTGGGGACGAAAAGTCAAGAAAATGATATTTTTGAATAAGTGTGGGGGAAACTCGTGGAAAATACAAAGAGTACCCAAAAAAAAAAAAAATTCGAAAAAAAAAATCGAAAAAAGAAAAAAAATTTCGAGAAAAAAAGGGGAAAACAAAAAGAAAAAAAAAACAAAAAGAAAAAATAAAATAAAAGAGAAGTTCGAAAAATTGATGAGGTACCGAGCCACCGAAAAAGATAGGAAATGTGTAGTATTTGGGTCCTTAATGTCAAATATACCCAATGAGATCTCGATGCTCGATAAAATTTTCAGACTTAGCCACTTTTTCGACCTCTCTTTTCATTCCTACCTCGAACCTTAGCCCCATTACAACCCTTAATAAAGACCTTTTGATTCGATTGTGCACACTCTCAACCGTAGTGGCGACATTGGTGTATAACCAAGCCTATGGAATAACACTTACACGTTGAGATTCGAGCGATACACTTATAACCATACACGAGAGTTGGAGAGTATTTGAGTGAAAGTCGACTGAAATTTTTGTTTTTCTTGTTCAATTGAGGTCGTTGTTCTAGCATGAGATTATTGTGGTATCGAGAATTTCGGTTGATTACATGTCTCGCCTTTCGAGTTTGATCTTGTTCTTTTGATCACACTGCTGAATGGTTTAATTTGCCGTATGGTACTGTTTCGAGTAGTTTTTACATAGTCAACTTTTGAGCATTGCCCGAGTAATTTATCTAGGCCCGCAGTCCTTAGCATCGCTCTCGTTCTTTCCAACAGCGTTCTATTCATCCGCTCTGCCACTCCATTATGTTGTGGAGTGTATACCGTGGTTAACTGCCGTTTGATACCTTCTTGTTGGCAGAATTTTTCAAACTCATGGCTGGTATATTCTCTTCCATTATCTGTCATTAGACACTTGATCTTTTTCCCAGATTCAAGTTCCACCCGCGCTTTGAAAACTTTGAAGAACTCAAACACATCTGCTTTCTTCATGATTGGATACACCCAACATCTCCTCGAGAAATCGTCAATGAAAGACACAAAATATTTTGCTCATCCAACAGACAAAACTGGTGATTGTCAAACATCTGAATGAATCAGATCCAAGATGCAGCTGCTCCTATTGATAGATCGTCCAAACGAAACCCTATGCTGCTTACTTGTAACACAATGCTCACAAAGTGGTAAAATTACCTTTGTAAGCCCTGGGAGTAACTTTTGATCAGAGAGAACTTTGAGACCTTTCTCCGACATATGGCCTAGTTTCTTGTGCCACAACATCGTCATCTCTTCTGCCGAACCGGTCGATGCAATCGACGCATTAGCTCCTTGCTCCGTGTTACCTTTAAGCATGTATAAATTCGATGTGATCTTTTCTGCCCTCAAAACAACAAGCGCGCCTTTGATATTCTTCATGACTCCATTTTCAATGTTAGTCACACACCCAAGATCATCAAGTTGTCTAACTGACAACAAGTTCTTTTTCAAACTCTCTACATGCCGAACTCCTTGAATAGTGCGAACTGTACCATTGAACATCTTTATTTTGATAGTACCTATGCCAGCGATCTCCAAAGCATGATTGTTTCCCATGTACACCTGTCCCCCACGAACCGGTTCATAATTTTGAAACCATTCTCTACGGGACGTCATGTGCCATGTTGCACCGGAATCGATCAGCCACACATCATCAAACTTCGCTCTGCCATCTGCAGATATTGATGCCTCGCTACATAGAATATCGCCATCACTCAAATTTTCTGCTACACTAGCCTGAACATTAGATGACTCAGGGCCCTTTCCTTTGAAATTTTCATTCTTCTTGGGATTTGGACACTCACTTTTGTAGTGCCCCTTTACACCACAATTGTAACATTTAATGTGCTTCTTACTCCGTGTCTGGGACTTGCCACGACTATGGCTCCCACTCGACCCACGCTCCATAGACCTTCTTCTTGCCATCTACAACGCTTCTGCCTGCTGAGAATTCGTCAATCTGTCTTCTTTGTTCTTGCGCCTATTTTTTTCTTCTAGAATCGAAGTCGCATGATCATCAAAGACTGGACAATCCGTGGTAGAATTTCCCGCCAGGTTGATGATAAGTTGATCATATGAATCAGGTAAGCTTTGGAGTAAAAGCTCTCCACGTTCACTTGCATCTATTTTACGACCCATTGAAGTGAGTTGTGAAAATAGTATATTTAGAACGTTGATGTGTTTGGTCACCGATGTGGTTTCCGCCATCCGTAAAGTGTAAAGTCTCCGCTTCAAGAATATTTTTATGTGTAGCGATTTGGCTTCGTAGAGTTTCGTCAGCGTATCCCAAATTTCTTTGGCTGACTTCTTTCCGCAATGCTGGACAGAACTCCATCTGCCAACGGCAAATGTAAATTGGCCACAGCATTACCATCAATCTCTTCCCACTTCTTATTATCATTGATATCCATCGGCCTATCCTCAATTGCCACAAGACAATTATTCTTTCGTAATATTACCTTTATTTTCATTTTCCACAATGAAAAATTATTTCCATTGAATTTCTCAATATCAAAATTTCGCCGTCATTTTTAAAACAACCGTTTCACCTCGAACCGTAGTATACAAAATATAGTACCGTATAAATAATACTTTTCCCGAGTAAGCTCACTGGACAGAACTTCCCGATAGTATTTAATTTATACTACTAAAATTATGTATACACCAACGGAAACTTTTTTGTGAACGGTACTCAAACCTAGTGGCTCGGATACCACTGTTAGGCGGTACGCGTTGCGGAAGCGTTGGATTATGACGTTATTTGAGTTGAGACAATAACAAATTATAGAAAATAAGGGACACGAAATTTAACGTGGTTCACCCAATTTAGGCTACGTCCATGTGACAAGGCTATGATAATATCAATCTGAAAGGAATTACAAACGCCTTCACTAATCACAAGAACGAAATAATTTTATTCGTCTCGAACTAGTAAGAACACTCTCACACTCTTTTATAACAAACAAAAGAAGAAGAGAGTTTATAGGGAGAAAGATGAAAATGTTTCGAGATGGTTTCTTAACAATGGACGAAGCTCTATTTATAGGAGAGCTTCGCCCGGAAATATGTCATGCATGACATCAATTTTATCCTTCAAAATTGTACACTTTCAATTTTGTCATGCTTTGAAGATTGAATTGATCAAAATGTCATGCTTTGAAGATTGAATTTTGACAGGTTTCTAATCTCACATCGCTAGAGAATCTTCATTTGAATTACATCGACCTCAATCGAATGGAAAGTTTATTGAAGGTACTCAACATGCTTCCTTCTTTATCAGTGTTAAGCCTATCAAATAGTGGTCTTGATAATACGAATTTGGCAGATGCTTGTGTAAATTCGACACTATTTACTGATCATTTAAAGTACTTGGATCTTAGTGAAAACTCATTTGACGGAGAATTTCCTTGCTTTCTTCAGAATATGACTTATCTAAGAGTCATTGATCTTTCAGGAAACCATTATAACACCTCTATCCCTCATCGTCTTAGACTAAGGAACCTCGTCAATATCAACCTTGGTGGCAACTTGCTTCACCACAACGTAGATTGGATATCTGACTTCCTTTCCTATAAATGCCATTTAAAATCATTGAATTTGGAGTCAAATGAATTTTATGGGGAGATCTCAGGACTCTTTAAAAACTCCTCATTTGGATGTTGGATTGATAAGTTGGAGAAACTAAATTTAAGAGCGAATAAATTTTATGGTAATTTGTCTCAAGATGTGGGTGATTTAAAGCATTTAAATTATTTCGACTGTTCAAATTATACATTTAGAGGTTCTATTCCTTGGTCTTTTGGAAAATTATCAGTCTTAACAGAATTAGTTATTTCGCATAATATGTTATCAGGTTCCATCCCATCATCGCTAGAAAATATGAGATCATTGAGAATATTGGATGTCAATTCTAATCAATTAAGTGGAGAAATTCCAACTTTTTTGGGACAATTATCAAATCTTGAGGTAATTGATTTTTCGTTTAATTCCTTCAATGGTATACTTTCTGAGGCTCACTTCGCTAAGTTGTCCAAGTTAGAATCCCTTGTGGTTGACAATTTCAAATTCCAAGTGAGTTTAGATTGGGTTCCACCTTTTCGATTGAAAACGCTTTATCTAAAATCTTGCGAAATCGGAGGTCGATTCCCACACTGGCTTCAAATCCAATAATCTCTTGCTGACTTGAGTTTGTCCAATTGTAGCATTTCAGGAACTTTACCGAATTGGCTTCAATATATCTTTCCCAACATTACCTACTTAGATGTATCGAATAACATGATAAATCATCTTCCCAAAAATATTGGTCATATGATGCCTCTTTTACAATTTTTTGTTTTGGCCCAAAATTCCATCAATGGTTCAATACCTTATTCATTATGTGAAATGAAAAAATTGCGATTAGTAGATCTCTCCAATAACTATTTGTGAGGTAATATTCCAAACTGTTGGGAGAACTCTCCGAATCTATTTATCATGATGTTTTCGTCCAACAAGCTATCAGGAGCCATTCCAAAGACCATTGGAGGAGCTTACTCATTGCAACGACTACAATTGAACAACAACAACCTAACAGGAAAATTACCCTCTAGTTTGAAGAATTGTACATGGTTACGAATTTTGGATGTTGGAGGAAATAAGTTGTCTGGAAATTTACCTCGTTGGATTGGGAATTACTTGGGATTTCTTGTACTAAGGAATAATGAGTTCTACAGTGTGATTCCCTCAGAGTTCTGTCAATTATCCAATCTTCATGTTATGGATCTTGCGTATAATAAGTTGACAGGAAAAATTCCATACTGCATTGGTAATTTATCTACCATGGCTATACCGCAAAAGCTCAACGAATTGTATTTTGGGAGTTTGGAGCAAGTACTAGACGGGGTGATTAAGGAATTCTCCCAAACATTAACATATCTATACAATTTTGATCTTTCGAATAATAATCTAATTGGAGAAATCCCTTGGGAGCTCACAAATCTTTCTGCCTTGATTGGTCTCAATCTGTCGCACAATCATTTAGAAGGAAAAATCCCTGCAAAAATTGGAGATTTGAAGTCATTGACAACTCTTGATCTTTCAAGCAACAAATTATTCGGAACAATTCCAAATAGTTTGTCGGGTTTAACCTTTCTTAGTCATTTGAACTTGTGGTATAATAATTTGTCGGGGCCAATCCCTACGGGGAATCAACTTCAAACTCTTGATTACCCTTCAATATACGATGGCAATCCCGAGCTATGCGGATTTCAATTGCTTAAAAAATGTCAAGACGATAAAGCACCAAAAGTTCCAAACATTGAAAATCGTGTTGCAGCAGATGAAGGTGAACTAGCTGAAAAGATATATCTTTATGGTTCTATTATAAGTGGTTTTGCTACAGGGTTTTGGGGGATTATTGGAATTCTTATTTTTAAGAGGAGCTGGAGGTATGCTTATTTTCGATTCGCAGATGTGGTATTTGGCAAAATTTTGTGGTCATAAATGGTATTCAGTTGTCATTGGCGATTTCATTCGAGTGAATTAGATTCTGACCCTGAATTTTGTTTCCTATTGTCCCTTGTTTTGGTGTGTATCAGTATTTGCTTCTTTGTGAATAAAACAACATGAAATAAAAACTATAATAATTTATAGAAAACATATAATTGGCGGAAAATGCTATACGAATATGTTGGTTTTATTGTTTTTTTTTTTTTGAAATTTTAATTCTAAAAGAAGATGATATACTAAGTCGATAAGAAAATTCAAGATGAGCTCAGTTTGATATCGAGCTCAAGGTCTTCCACTAATATCACTAAGCTAGCTGTTCTTAGTTCAATTTTATAATTTTAGAAGTACGATAGAGTAGAAAGATAATGAATTGCAAAATTTACGCATGATAGTGCATTCAAGATAATTTAATAAACATCATTTTAAATTCTATTAACATTATTTGAATAGATCACTTTATATGTTATACTACATAAACTGAAAACTGAAATCAATTTTTGTAAAGATCTATGTAGTTATTTTTCTGTAAGTTGACCAACATTTAGCTATAGAGTTGTAAAGATCAAGAACGTGGCTTTGCATATTTCCCAAGTAAATCTAATTTACGCTTTTCAAGTAAAATTTACTATGTCTTATTTTAATATTTTTTTTCATATATTTTTTTTTACCAAAATAGTGGGCTCACGAACTAGAATTTTGTATCAGTTGTTCCTAAATCGAAAAAAAAGTGGGAAATTTAAATTCGCGTCTTATTGAATAGCAATTTTAGTTGTACTCTCGATCTATTTATTTTTTACTTTTTATGTTTGGGTCAATAAGACAACATTTTCTACTAGTAAGAAATTTTTTACGAAAGACGATGGTTGGACTTGACACTCGTCCCAATATATATCATTTCAAATTTTAATATATAAACGATGTAAAATATTTAAATTTGACCCCTTTTCTTAAACTTAAATAAATTATTTAGTTATACTCCAAATCCTTCACATGTTCTTCACATGCTTCAAGGACAGGGATTTTTGTAGTAGGTGGTTGTGTGTTTGTCCCATGATACTTCTCAGGACAGAAAACTATGTATGCATTCCAACTCCGATCGATTTCCAGATGATAGAGACGTTCTCCCGCTGCATAACCGCCTAGAAGTTGGTATGATCTCTCCGATTGATCCATCGCAAGGCATACATCCTCTGCGCCTGCAAATCGTTTCTCGTAAAATGACACAAACTATAATATGAAATATGGAACAAAAATGAACGCAAAATTTTACGTGGTTCATTAAAATTAGACGTCGAATTTGAAAACATGTATAACAAAGTACCATAGGACTGTCATGATGCTCATGGCCCTAACAAGATAGGTTACAATAAAGCAAAATTGTAGATTTCGGGGCAATCCCAAGTTGGTCTTGTAGCTGAATCTTATGGCCTTGGTCACGATTTTGATTCCATTTTAAGGAATACCTATTGACCTCCTCTACTATGAGTCTATCAGCTAAACAACCATCAAGCTATGCTGGTTAAACACTCTACTGTTTGTCTTATAATGTTAGTCTTATGCACTTATTTAGATAGTTAAGCGCAAACGAGATCCTCTATTGTTCTTCTTATTGCCTATTCTATTGCAATGCACAAGTTATTAATTATAAGTGTAACCGGATTTTTAAGTTATTAATTATATGTGTAACCGGATTTTTTTCGTTGACTCGTCATTTGCAAATGGGAAATCAAATATGATTTTGCAATAGAATATCCCATGTGGGTTAAATTATCGAACATGTCGAATAATATAAACCAGTGAATATTGTATTACTGATAATGAATAGAGATTACAAGGAAATCAAAAGAAATCATAATCTACCTACCATATATGAAGAAAATAAAACAAAATAAAATGTATAATCTAAACTAATGTATTTATTATCTAATATAACACACGATTTTCATTGAATATTCAGATTTTTTTCCTAAAAAAATAAGGGGTTCAAGAGAGACTCACAGGCAGCCTGCTCTAACTGAGTCCTGTAAATGAACTCCAAGACATCTGAAATCTCTCTCTCGAATCGATGAAACGGTCCATTCTCGAAGTTCATTTTCCGCAACTTACATACCCCTTCTCCCAGCTCCATCATTGCTCCTTTGTGATTCTGTTCAACAAAAAACACAGTTTTTAAGCCTAATTATGCTAAAATCTTTATACATACTAATATAAATTAATTAGTATATAAAAAATGACCTGATTGAAAAGGTGATGAAATCCCACAGCACATTGTAGAATGCCATGCACTAGAGTACGTTTAGGCTCTTGAGATTTGTTCCATAAGGCTTCAAGAACATCATGGCATTTGTAATATTCCCTTTTGTTGAATAGTGATACAGCTTCATCAAAGCTACAAATTTCTTCTTCTTCGTCTTCTTCGTCTGGCCCAAACCCGCCTCGGGTTGTGATTCGATATGATTTTATTTTCGATCTCGATAGCTTATAGTTAGTGGGATTTATATGGTGGAAATGGGTTTTTGGAGTGGTGAAAAATGAAAAAAGAGTCAAGTTAGAGGGTTGTGTAGTAAGGATAGATGAGTTTGTTAATGGTTGAAGAGTAGCCATTGAAATGGCTGTTTTGCAGGGAATTTTCTTTCATTGGTTTGTCTTGTGCAGGTTTTGGTCTTGTGGTGGAGGCTTTGTTTTATCCAGAAAAAACATCCACCAGTTTCTGATTTTTTTAAGTTTATTACAAAACACTCCTCGTATTTAGCTCGAAATTGCTTAATACCCCTATGTTTAAAAAAAAAAAACATAAATCATGTATTTCATTAAACTATGCGTGAAACCCTCGTTCATCAATAATTAAATACGTGATTTGATGTAGAAGTTAATGAAATACGAGGTAAATGATCAGTTTGCTTATTTATTTAAAAGATGGGATATTTAGCAATTTTATATTTATTTGGGGTGTTTTGTAATAAACCCTTTTCTGGACAATATATTTGTAATTATACATATTTTCCAAGCGGAACCAAGATATTTGAATAGGTAAAAAAATTATCGAGAATTATATACATCTTATACAAAATTTATGAAGAATGATGATTCAACAAGTGTATACTACTAAGTTCACAATGGTAAATTACAATTGAAAATTTCATTTCATTTAGAATAACTAGTAAAGAACACGTGCTTTGCACATGAAATATATAACCATGTTATGTAAATTTATATACATAAATATTTTTAACTTTATGATGCTTTATATCAAGATTTTTAATAATAATTTAACTAAATGAATTATAAGTTAATAAAATATAATTATTTAAAAATTAAACGTTTATTAACAAGAAATATGGAATCAAATGAGAATGAGTTAAGAAAACCTGTATTTCTGAGCTCATATATTTGACTTTTTTTATATCATTCGTAACTTTTGAGATTTCTCATATTGTATCTTACTTTTTTAAACTTTAATTAAACAAATACTTTTTTCTTTAATTAAATATTTTGTTAATGTAAAATAGTCTATGATTGAAAAATTAGAGATTTAAATAGACTTTTGCGTCTTCTTTTAAATATTTTCTTGTTTTTTTTCAGATATATAGTCATAATTTATTTTTGATAATTTATATATGGTGGACAATATTGTCATTAGAACTGCTAATTGAACTCATAGCCATGAAATACATAAAAAAATTATATTTCATTACTTTCTTAAAAAGTTATTGAAAAATAAGTTAGTTTAAAGAAATATTTTAAAACTTTAAAATAATGATAAATAGTTGTAAAGGCAAAATGAAATTCATTTAAGCATTGATGCATGCTCTTTTGAATATTCATAGAGTTAATTTTACCAAAGTAAAATACACCTTAAGCAAATACTATACGTTTTAATAACCCATGACAATTTATAGGATGCACTACATATGAGATTGTTTTGCTTGTAATTTTATCTGGCCCTTTGTGACTCAATTTATGCCGCCGGCGTTCTTATGCATCTCAAGTGTGTTGTAAGTCATTGAGCGATATATAATTATATAACATTTACATATGATATTATCATATGTGTTTCCCGTGATTCACACTCTCATTTAAGTATCACCAAGATGAATGACATGAAAATGCATAACATATGTTCGTTAATAATATGTTATTAATAACAATATTTACATGACTTTTATATTTACGATTTTTTAGTTAGTAAACGATACTAACTTTATGAAACCTTACATCTAATTCTTGTCAACATATATAGTGAAATAGTTAGTATTTCCGTATAGTTTTTAATGATAAATTTAATTATTAAACTAAGATTCAAACATATATGATGAATATTATGTTTAAATCTACTTACACCATAACGCAAATAGGTCTGACTTCATATTTTTTTATGAATAAATTAGCTATTTCTGATCCATTATAGTCATGAAGAAACTATATATTTATTATGGTAGGAATCTAAAATTTATTTTATTTTTTATTCTTTTGCCATTTAGATAAATACATAAGGACTCTTGAATTATGTCAAGAATCTGAAGAAATGGATTTATTAATGTAGTTATTAGAATTTAATTAATTAAGGTTTTATGTGACAATTTGATATCTTCTTTTTATCTTTCTTATGTGTTTTTATTAAAGAAATGATTTCAATACTATATTTGATCCATTACAAAATAATATCTAAGCAAGTATACACATGAATTTTTCTATAAACTATAACAAACTACCACAATCTATTGCAAACTACTATATAAGTAGAGAAAACAACTCATATACAATGAGATTCAAACCGTAATAAGATGTTATGTAGCATTAACATTGACCAAGCTAGGCCTCTTCAACCGTATATTATTATATTTATATATATTACGACTGTTGTTATTTATTTTCATCTATGTCACTCCATTAAATCTATCCAAAACTTTTTGTCTGCAAAATACACCAATTTTCTGAAACTTCAAACGCATTACATAATCTTTATTCTTGACATTTTCTGATATATTGGATAGTCCAGGTTATCCAGTGAGATGCAATGCAAGTCCAAGTTTTGTCATGTTATTTATTTTTTATTATTTTGGATGAATAAATTTTATATAATGAATTGTTTATATGTTATTCTATTTGTATAATTCTACTATAACTACACGTCTTAACTATAGATTTTTTTGTGTGTAAATATTCAAATTTAATTTTTTTACTCTTTTACCATTAAATAGTTAAAATATATTAAAATATTTAATCTACATAAAAAAATTTAAAAAATCTATAGTTTTTTAATAAAATATAATCTAAAAGTATATCATATAAATTACTTTAAAAAATTATTTTTTGTTATATTACATATAATTATACCTTTGTATTAAAAATATCATTTAATATATAAGATTTTGTAAATTAATAGAAATTTACATGGTACTAATTAGCTCATTATATTTTAAAAAAATCAAACATAAAAGGTATTGTATTATTATAGTACTAAGTTTATATAATCTGAGATATACGGTATGTGATATAAATAATAATTTGTGAGTGGCAAAATTCATAAGCAATTTATAGTAGCATATATTTATGTTGTTAGAAAAATTAATTAATTATTTTTGAAACTTTCTAACTTAATGATGCAATGTTATGCTTTACGGAACCTAAGACTTAAGCCAAGCCTTTTCTATTTCTTTTGAAATTTATAACCATCTTTTGCTATACAATAAATATTGCTTATGTTGGAGGGTTCAATTGAGGGGAAAAGGAATATATATATATATATATATATGTGTGTGTGTGTGTGTGTAAGATATGACTATTAATTATACTATTGTTTAAATTTTACATAATATATATATATATATATATATATTGAGCATATTTGTTAAGCATAAAATAACATACTCATTGAATAAATTTATAAGTATTAATTTTAAGTTCATCTCATTTGATAACAATAATACAATTCAACCACATTCATTTTATTATAATAATAATAATAATGATGATTTGTTTTTTAATTTAATTTGAGAATAATAATAATTTTTTTGTTATAAGGCTATTATTTTGATCAGAAAAAAATTGTTAAAAAAGTGCATGTCATCATAAATTATTCATACTTTTAGAATATATATATATATATAGATTATAGATAAGATAATAATAATAATAAATGATAAATGCTTTCAACCACACATTCAACAACCTTATTCATTATTAAATTGAAGTTCAATAGGTTATTCATTAATTATTTTTAAAAATTATTAAATGGTTAGTAATAGGTTATGGGGTGTTTTGGTTCTAATGAGAAAGTGTAAATCATTTACTTGGTAAATTATTCAAACTTTTAGAATAGACATAGATAGATGATAAATTTGAAGATTTCATTATAGTACAAAACTTTCTCTCTGTTTTTTACCAATTAGTACATAAGTTTCAACATTTCAATTTTTTTTACCAAGAGGACTTATCAATGCATTAACAAATTCATCGATGTTTCTATCCGAACTACCCCCCTCATCTACCGCCTCTCGAGCCATTTTCTTCCACTTAGCCGCATTTGTTCTCATCGATTTCCCTTCCTCTCCTTCCATAACATGTTTTATACACCGAACTATCTCGTTTTGCACCACTAATCCTTTCTCATCTGGTTGAGCCCTAATTCCCACTCTCCAAACATCTGTCACAAACTTTGCATTCGTGCTCTGATCAGTCCACCGGGGCATAGCCACCATTGGAACCCCTAAACTCAGCCCTTCAAGAGTCGAATTCCAGCCACAGTGCGTCACAAAGCAACCAACGGCCTTGTGTGCCAAAACTTGTAATTGGGGACACCAAGATACTATCAATCCTTGATTTGAAGTTTCCTCTATGAAATTCGATGGAAGCTTTGCTTCTTCGGATGATCGAACGACCCATAGGAAATGGCTTTCACAAGCTATTAAAGCCTTTGCTATCTTGAGTTTGCTCGATGTTTAATTGAGCCAAACTTCCAAAGGAAACATAAGTTACTGATTTGGGTTGTCGTTTATTGAGCCAGTTGATGCAGGATTCGGTTACGGGCTTGAAAATGTTGACTCCATATTCATCGTCATTTTGTAACCTCTTATCTAGGTACATCGATGGTATGGTTGGTCCTATTGCCTTCAATCGCCAAAATTTTCCCATCCATTCAAGTACCTAAAATTGATCAATGGCATAAGTGTCTCAAGTTTTCTATTACACAATCATGTTAAGAAGATATTCAACGCGTGTACAATTTGATAGTTATGTAAATGTTATTAAGAAGGGTCAAAAAGTAATAAACGATTTCTATATATATATTAAGAAGGGTCAAAAAGTAATAAATGATTACCAAAACTCTCACTTTAAAAATTACCAACACACCAACAATGGTATACTTTATGTTTATAGGGATAAAATTGTATAAATTACTTAATACATAGGAGTTGTAATTATAATATATCCTTAAAATGAGGAATATTTTAGTAAATTAAAGGCTCTCTTTGAGTCAA
This sequence comes from Verbascum thapsus, assembly GCA_963669365.1. Taxonomy (NCBI): domain Eukaryota; kingdom Viridiplantae; phylum Streptophyta; class Magnoliopsida; order Lamiales; family Scrophulariaceae; genus Verbascum; species Verbascum thapsus. The sequence continues at coordinate 1,967,800 of OY770120.1, forward strand.
CAACTAAGTTGACTAATCTCATAGCACTTCACAGTTCACACCTTGCAATTTTGGTGTACTTGATTGGTTTTGTGTCCAATGAGATTAAAGATGCAATCTTTAAGTCTAATGAAAATTAAATTGCAAAACATTATCATCTATTTGATTATTTTGATACTATTAAGTATTAGCCCATTTAAAATAACAAAATTATAATATCAAATTCATCATAATTAGCTACTAAATCAAAAGAAAAATATAGCTAAATTTTTCTATTTATTACCTCTTTTTCCAAGTTGTGAAAAGTATTGACAAAGATACAATCTGCCTTGTCAATATTCTGGAACTGATTCAAAACCATTTGAAAAGTACCGGGGCAAGACCCATGAACATAAATAAAGGAAGGCATCTCATCGGCTTTCATCGCCGGCAACCCTGAAACCGCCACATCGCCGCCGCTAATCGGCAGCTTAAGCTCCCCCGTGTACACCTGATAGTAAATATTATCCACCGCGCACGACTGCGTAAAAAACGCCGCCGCCATCAACCCGAACCCCTTGGCCACATCAAGAACCCACGGCATGAACGGGTCGTAAACGACGCAGTTTACTGGGCAACCATTTGAGTTCGCGAGGTCCTGGATGAGATCGGAGAGTGTAATTTGTCCGATTTGTTGAAATCGGGCTTGGTATTCTTCGGAGGTTTTGGCTTGAGCTCGGCCGCCGTCGTCGAAGCCGTCGGAAATCGATCGGATTGAGATGGATGAGGCGGAAAAGGGGGTTAGGGTTTTGAGTATGAATTTGGTTAGGGCGATTGTGATTTTGATGCGTTTGTGGGCTAAACGCTTGGCGAATTGGAGCATGGGGTTAATGTGACCTTGGGTTGGATGGGGCACCATTAAACAGTGAGCTATGGGTTCTTGGTTTTCATCCATGGCGGCTCCAAGTGTTGACTAATGTTCTACTCCATTGGATGCATTTATGGAACAAGAAGAAGACGAATCTTCCATGACTTCTGTCTTTATCAATCTATTATATGTTTTTTATTTTATTTCTAGTTTTCACTTTTCACAAATGCATGCATCTAAAAGAAATTATTTATGGTTTGGGGAAATTGCAATTTTCATCATGTATATAATACCTCTCTAAGTTCATTTTTAATCCAATTTATTATGAGTTTGTCATATTTAATTTCATTGGTTTTAAAATATTTCACGTTAATTTCATTGTTTATAATCTTTCGGTCAACTTCGTTAATTAACATTTTTAAATGATTTTTTTGGAAGAATTCATGCGGGATATATTTATACGTGGATTGTATTAAATATTATGACATTTTACTTAATTTCATGTGTCTTTTATTTATAAAATCTCAACAACAAAAAAAATTTAGTCAAAGTGTTGACTAACGGAGTTAAATTTTGGACAAGGAAATTATTAATGTACATTTTAAAAATTACTGAACTAAATGTCAAAGAATTATAATGAATTAAACTAAAATTAAACTTGAGTTTACTTTTTGTTTTAATTGTCTATTTTCTTTTAACGAAAAAAGTTATTAAGGCGCACTCATCGTTAGCCTTGGACATTGGATGCACCAAGGTTTTGAAACCCGGCCCGGACCGGCCGGTCGGACCGCCGGAACCGGTAACCGGTCACTACAACGATCCGAGCTATGATGCAAACCCGGAGGGGGCTGGAAACCAGTATCTTTTGTTGAAACCCGTTCGATCCGGCGGTTCAACCGCCGGATCGTTCGAACCGGTGGTGGGTCGCCGGAACCGGTGAGGTCGTGATTTTAGATAAGTTAAGAAAAATGAAGATCGGAAAGTAAAGCCTCTATCTTCCCCTTCATTATTCTTACTGCTTGTAGGTAGAAATCTAGAGGAAAAATATGAATAGATAAACAAAAGATAAAAAAGAGGAGGAGAAGAGTGTTGGAGCAGGCGGCTGCGTGCTGCTTGTAGTTGTAGGGTTTGTGAAAGAAAGCAATAACTTAGGCTTTTCTCCCTTTATATATTAACTAATTTTTTTTTCTTTTTTTTTTTATAATTTTCTTAATAATCAAATAGAGACTCCAACATCATATTAAATTACACAATAAAAACATATTCATTCATATTTGATTTTACATTATATAATTTTTTAAAATATATAATATAAATTTATATAATATTTACTATTATATTAAATTATTGGTATAATAATTTATATTTATTACATAATTATGACATCACTGGTTTAATAGCGGTTTGCCCGACGGTTGAACCAGTGACCCTTGACCCGATCAGTTTTTCGGTTCAATGAACGGTCCGGGTTTCAAAACATTGGGATGCACAATCAAAAGTTACACTTTTGAACTCATTAAACTCTTTTCTGTTTAATAATAGACAATTAGGATTTAGGAGGGAGATATGGAGCGTAAATATAAATGGGTTGGATCATGAGGGGTTCCTAGATGGGCTTAATCGGATTGGATCAATTATAATTGTTTTTGGGCTCCATCCAATTTATTTATTTATCTATATTAATAACAATTAGCTTCAATTTGCATATGCTTTACTAATTGCCCTCGAATTGACTCTCAAAATTTAACGATGCAATATGAAAATTCAAACTTAACTTTTCATAAAGTCATATATGAGCGAGTAGGGATATAATCAGGCCTCATGGCTCGAGTTTCAATATGCTCAAGCTTGGCACAATTGAGCATATGAATCATAAGCATATTTATAAGCATATTTAAATCTTACGGACCAAATCAAGCCGAGGCTCGAATAAGACCTAGGAGGGTCGTATAATGATTATAGACTGCACTCAGACGTTCTGAGCTGCCTATGTACCTTTATAATAGGATCAAGTCTAAACGTAGTTCAAGGTTGTATTAAAGGTCATATACGAGGTTCTTAACTCGGTTTATAGAATAGTGGGAACGTACTGTCAGATCGTACAGTGTACTCTCGAGGTACTATTCAGTCAGTCAAAAGTCCTCTCTCTAATATTAAATGGCACTATTTATAGGCACAGTACCCAATGTACGGACGACTGCGGGATTGGCGGGATGGTTTACACGTGTCCCCATAACGTACGTATCAGATTATCCGGGTTAGGGCTATATTGAGTTTGACCCAGTAAAAACACCCGGGTTAGGTAGTGTAATGCAAATAAGCACAATTAGGTTAGGGATCTTTAGGTAAATAATCCGTAACATCTGAACTAGGGTCGTATGGTCCCGTACGAGGTATCGTGGCATGTAGTCGTATACGAGGTCGTACTATATCATTAATCGTCTACGAGGTTATGCTATATCAATAAGCATATTTAAATCGAACAACATTTATTCGGGCTATGGCTTACAAAGTGTAAATTCAAAAACATGTTTATTAGCTTAATTTAAAAGCTAAACCCAATTTAATTATTAATATTTAGTTATACTTTTATCAAGTAGATATAATTCAATAAGCTCGAATTAATTAACAGTCTTATAGTATACTATCTTTATTTTTCTCGTTAAAAAAAATTGTCTCGAAATCAAAACAGACAAAGTGAAAAAGTAAATAGCAAAAATGTATAGAATTTCCAACTTTCTAATGGTCGTGAGGCACAAGTACCCGTAACAATAATTTATTACAAAAGAACTAATTTTTTGGTATTATTTTAATTTCTTAAAAGCTTTTAATGTTTTTTATTACAATTTTCTATTTCAAGTTGGCCCAGATATCATCATCAATCTAGTCCTAAGTTTTTCATATTCGAAAACATTAAGAATTGGGTATAGGATTTGGGTCTGATCTCTCTTTTTCTCTCTCCTGTATTTATTATTTGTCCACATATACATACATACACACATTTGATTTTTATCAGCACTTGGATTTTAAGCTCAGGTTTTTGCAGCATGGGTTTTTTGTTCTCTTATAGACCACTCTAATTTGTTGCATGCACACTGAATTCTCAGTTTATAAGAGCTCTCGCTTTATGGGGTTCTTCAATTTCTCCTGGTAAGTCTGTTTCTTCATTTCATTTTCTTAATTCTCCATGCATTTTGGTGGATTTGATCTGCTTATTTACATCGTCGAGCATAAAAATTTGATTTTGTTGTATTTTCCCAATTGATTCTTTCTTCAATTTGATGGGTTTTTATGTTTTTCGTTTTTTTGATTTTGATAGATTGAATGGTGCATTTCATGCCAGTTTTGGGCTTTTATGAACAAGTAAATTAAGGGTTTTCTGGGGTTGATTTTTGTGAGGAAACTACTGTAGTTTAGGGATGGGTGTAGAATAGTGGAGACAGGAAAACGACGTCGTTTTATGGTTGCTCAGAAAATAGGATCTCAAGGGGGTGGTAGTAATGACAAAGGGGGAACTCAAACCCAAACCCGAATTCAGACCCATGACCCGAAACCAAACCCTTTAGCTAGAGAAGGCTCATTATACAGCCTCACTCTTGATGAAGTGCAGAATCAATTGGGAGATTTGGGGAAGCCTCTTAGTAGCATGAATATTGATGAACTTTTGAAAACTGTGTTTACTGCTGAGGCTAGTATTAATCAAGCTGTCGAAAACGTCGATTCGGGTATGTCATTGAATTGTATGCCGTGAAATGTGTATTATCAAGTATGAAAATATTTTCTTAAATCTTGCAGTAATCATGAAATTGTCCTACAAATACAAGATGAAACACCTAATAAACTAAACAAGCAAAAATTGAGAATTTATACAAATTTCGATAAAAATATAACCCCGAAGATAATGAATTTGGCATGAAATGTAAATCTCATCTCGAATTAGAAAAACATAACTCCAAAAAAATCTAATAATTCTGAGATCATCACCATTACAAACAAAGAATAAGAATACCAATTTGGCGAAAAAAATTGGCATAGAATTAATTCGTATTAGGCATGTTATGATAGAAAAATGAAAACCAAACATTAAATCTTTCTTTACATTTTTTAATTGCTCCAAAAACTTAATAATCGAAATAAATCCATAAAGATTTACAAATAAAGATAGAGATTAATACCATTTTCGTCGAAAAAAAAAAAAAAAAACCTGCAAAGATAATATGTAAAAGAAAAAGAAGAGAAAAAACAAATGCAATAAGACAAGGAAATGGCTGTTTTAAAAGGAAAGATAAATGCGGCGGGAAAAGAGAAAAATAAAGGGTCATCAATTTTCTTGGCCTCTCTTCGGTTTATAATTCCCCTTAAATGTAACTACCTTTTCTTTTTCAATAATTGTATAATTCTCAATATTTTTTTTTGACATCATAATTCTGAAATTGATGTAATCATAAATTTATTATAGATGCATATGTATTTTGTATCACATCACATGTATATATTATATGTAGTTGTGATAATCTCAAAATTCATTGTGTATTTTGATTGTTTTAAAATTCATAATTATGTGAACAGATAAAAATGAAAAAGGCCACATACAAAATGGTGTGCATAGACAGTCGATTTGGGATGTTATTTTATTTTTATTGATCGAAGTTCGATTTAATTATGTTAGATTTAAAAATTTGATGATAATCAAATTAAATCAAATCAATATATTTCTCATCAATGAATACAAAGTCGTCTTCAAGATCATCGCCATCTCAATCAGTCCAGAATATTCCTATTTCCTGGAGTATCATTTGGGATGAAGGAAGACTCAACTCAGTTATGGAAATATTATATTCCTCAAGTCAAGTCATTTGTGGAATTTTTAGGATTTATTGACTCCGAGTCTACTATTAATTTTGGAAATTTCTTTTATATATACTACAAAATTTGGTATTTGTTTTCAGAAGATAATCTAGTAGTCCAATATGTGGATGAAAATGTTTTATCCAGTTTTATTTTTTATCATCTTGTTAACATTTGAGCTTGCAATTTGCAGTTATGGAAAAAACTCGAGTTTAGGTTGCGTTCTGGGGGAGAGGAAAGCTCTCATGAAGTTCAAAGCAAGCCTTTCAGACCCTTCTCATAGATTGTCATCATGGGACGAGTCCTATGATTGTTGCGCATGGGAAGGCGTCAAGTGTGACAACATTACTGGACGTGTTATCAAGCTTGATCTCAGGAATAGCGGAATAGATGATGATGATAATAAGTCCCTAGAAGGTGATCGAATTGATTCTTCCCTTTCAGAATTGAAGTATTTGAGTTACCTGGACTTGAGTTATAACGACTTCAATTATAGTCCGATTCCAACATTTCTTGGATCAATGAAGCAACTGCAGTACCTTAATCTCTCTTATGCTGAATTGAGTGGAATTGCTCCACACAATCTTGGCAATCTTTCAAGATTGCAAATACTTGATCTTAGTAGTTCGGGAGGATATCTGATAGTCGACGATCTCATGTGGGTTTCTAATCTCATGTCGCTGGAGAATCTTCATTTGAATGGTGTGGACGTCAGTGGAACGAAAAGTTTATTGAAGGTACTCAACATGCTTCCTTCCTTATCAGTGTTAAGCCTATCATATAGTGGTCTTGATAATACGAATCTGCCACATGCTTGTGTAAATTTTAGTAATCATATCAAGTACTTAGATCTTAGTTGGAACCCATTTGAAGGAGAATTTCCTTGCTTTCTTCAGAATATGACTTCACTAAGAGTCCTTGATCTTTCGTACAACAATCTTAGAGTAAGGAACCTCGCCGATCCCAACCTTGGTCACAACTTGATTCACCGCAATGTAGACTGGATATCTGAGTTCCTTTCAGATAAATGCCATTTGAAATCATTGAATTTGGAGTATAATCAATTTTATGGGGAGATCTCTGGACTATTTAAAAATTCATCATATGGATGTTGGATTGATAAGTTGGAGAAACTAAGTTTGGGAATAAATAAATTTTATGGTAATTTGCCTGAAGAGGTGGGTTATTTAAAGCAGCTAAGTTATCTCGATCTTTCAGTGAATACATTGACTGGTCCTATTCCTTGGTCTCTTGGAAAATTATCATTCTTAACAATATTAGATATTTCTCATAATATGTTATCAGGTTCCATCCCATCATCGCTAGGAAATTTGAGATCCTTGAGAATATTGAATATTATTAATAATCAACTAAGTGGAGAAATTCCAACTTCTTTAGGACAATTATCAAACCTTGAGGTAATTGATTTTTCATTTAATTCCTTCAATGGTACACTTTCTGAGGCTCATTTTGCTAAATTGTCCAAGTTAAAATCCATTACGGCTGACAAGTTCAAATTCCAAGTGAGTTTAGATTGGGTTCCACCTTTTCGGTTGAAAACGCTTTATCTAGAATCTTGTGAAATTGGAGGTCGATTCCCACAATGGCTTCAAACCCAAAAATCTCTCACTGACTTGAGTTTGTCCAACTGTAACATTTCAGGACCTTTACCGAAATATAGCTTTCTCAACATTACAGACTTAGATGTATCGAGTAACATGATAAATCATCTCCCCAAAACCATTGGTCATATGATGCCTCTTTTACAAACTTTTGTTTTGGCCCAAAATTCCATCAATGGTTCAATACCTGATTCGTTATGTGAAATGAAAGCATTGAAGGTTCTAGATCTCTCTAATAACTATTTATCAGGTAATATTCCAGACTGTTGGGAGAACTTTCCGAATTTACAGAGTATGATGTTTTCGTCAAACAAGCTTTCAGGAATCATTCCAAAGACCTTTGGAAGAGCTTACTCATTGCAATGGCTACAATTGAACAACAACAACCTAACAGGGAAATTACCGTCTAGTTTAAAGAATTGTACATGGTTACAGGCTTTGGATGTTGGAGGAAATAAGTTGTCTGAAAATTTACCTAGTTGGATTGGGAACTACCTGCTTAATCTGCGATTTCTTGTACTAAGGAATAATGAGTTCTACGGTGTTATTCCCTTAGAGTTCTGTCAATTATCCAGTCTTCAAGTTATGGATCTTGCGGAGAATAAGTTGACGGAAAACATTCCATACTGCATTGGTAATTTAACAAACATGGTCATACCGTATATTAACAACCAAGCGTATTTTGGGAGTTTGGAGCAAGTATTTGACGGAGTGAATAAGGAGTTCTCCCGAACATTATCATATTTAGTCAACTTGGATCTTTCTAATAATAATTTAATTGGAGAAATCCCTTTGGAGCTCACAAATCTTTCTGCCTTGCTTGGTCTCAATCTGTCGCACAATCATTTAGAAGGAAAAATCCCTACAAAGATTGGAGATTTGAAGTTATTGTTATCTCTTGATCTTTCAATCAACAAGTTACTCGGAATAATTCCAGATAGTTTGTCGGGTTTGAACTTTCTTAATCATTTGAACTTGTCGCATAATAATTTGTCAGGGCCAATCCCTACTGGGACTCAACTTCAAACTCTTGATGACCCTTCAATATACGATGGCAATCCCGAACTCTGCGGAGCTCTATTGATTAAAAAATGTCACGACTATAAACCACCGAAAGCTCCAGACGTTGAAAATCATGTTGCAGAAGATGAAGGTGATCTAGCTGAAAAGATATATCTTTATGGTTCCGTAATAAGTGGTTTTGCTACTGGGTTTTGGGGGATTATTGGAATTCTTGTTTTCAAAAGGAGTTGGAGGCATGCTTCTTTTCGATTCGCAGATAGGGTATTTGGCAAAATGTTGGGGTCATAAGTGGTATTTCAGTTGTCTTGGGTCGATTTCATTCTAGTGATTCTTGTTCGATTAGAGAAAATCACGTGAAGGTTTCCTTCACGTGAATAGATTCTGATCCTTTTCCTAAATATTATTTCTTTCTTTCTTGTTTTTGTTTCTTTTTGTCTCTTGTTTTGGTGTGTATCAGTATTTGCTTCTCTGTGCAATAAAAACATGCAATAAGTGCTACGATAATTCACAGAAATCACATTGTTGGTGGAAAATGCTATAAGAATATGTTGGTTTTATTGTTTTTTTTTTTTAAATTTTGAAATTTTAATTCTGAATAAAGATGATATACTGAGTCGATAAATGGACCGCACACATACCGTAGAAAATTCATGATGAACTCAGTTTGATATCGAGTTCAAGGTCTTCCACTGATATTACTATGCTAACCATTCTTAAATTCATTTTGTAAAATTCGGAGGACGATGGAGTAGAAAGATTATGATTTATCAAATTGACGCATGATATTGCATTCAAGATAATTTAATAAACTTTAATTTTTAACATCATTTTAAATTCTATTAGCAGAATTTGAAAATGACATTTTATATATTATACTACATAAACTGAAAATTGAAATCAAGTTGCCACCATTTTTTTAATGATCTATTAAGTTATTTTTCTCTAAATTGACAAACATTTAGATATACAATTTTAATATTTGTACTGTTTTAGAATACCATAAAAAATCATGAAACTTATATATGACTGATTTATGCTTAATTTAAGTATCAAAACTTAAGGCCTTGTTTGTTTATGTTTTCAAACTTCATTTTCAAATTTTTAAATCACAAAATTCTAAATAAACATAACACACCAATTTCTCATCCAAATTCTCATTTTGCAACTCTACTTTTTCAATCTTTTATATAACTATCTATCAATCATATATACACATTTCACACACTTACCCATCAAATCATTTATTATAATCACTTTTTTCACTTTCTCTTTCATGTTTGACAATTTTTTATACATATTCTTTTATATCCATAACCATTATATACATCACTAACACAATTATTCTACAAATTTACAAATCATCCATCAATCTATTACTATTGATTTGACATGTATTACAACTTTTAACCTATTTTTAAAAGCATAAACAAATACCTACATTTTCACAATAATTTCCATAGTGCACGATCCCTAGAAAATTTCAAAATTTTATCTTAAAAACATAAACAAGACTAAACTACCCTGCCATCAAGAGGCACATTTGACTTTCCTAAACCTAAATAAATTATTTAGTTATACTCCAAATCCTTCATATGTTCTTCACATGCTTCAAGGACAGGGATTTTTGTACTAGGTGGTTGTGTGTTTGTCCCATGATACTTCTCAGGACAGAAAACTATGTATGCATTCCAACTCCGATCAATTTCCAGATGATAGAGACATTCTCCGGCTGCATAACTGCCTAGAAGTTGGTATGATCTCTCCGATTGATCCATCGCAAGGCATACATCCTCTGCGCCTGTAAATCGTTTCTCGTAAAATGACACAAACTATAATACGAAATATAGAACAAAAATGAACGCAAAATTTTACGCGGTTCATGAAAATTAGACGTCGAATTTGAAAACATGTATAACAAAGTATGATAGGACTGTCATGATGCTCATGGCCCTAACAAGATAGGTTACTATAAAGCAAAATCATAGATTTTGGGGTAATCCCAAGTTGGTTAGGCAGCTGAATCTTGTGGTGTTGGTCACGCCTTCGATTTTGATTCCACTTGAAAGAATGCTTATCGGTGTTAGTCTTATGCACTTATTTAGATAGTTAAACGCAAATGAAATTCTCTATTGTAATTCTTATTGCGTATTCTATTACAATGCACGAGTTATTATTTGCATAACCGGGTTTTTTTCATCGCTCATGATATGCAAATGGGATACACAAATATGATTTTGCAATAGAAAATCCCGTGTGGTTAAATTATCGAACAAACGATATTCATCGAATATTGAGATTTAAAAAAAACAAAAAAACAAAGAGGGGTTGAAGAGAGACTCACAGGCAGCCTGCTCTAACTGAGTCCTGTAAATGAACTCCAACACATCTGAAATCTCTCTCTCGAATTGATGAAACGGTCCATTCTCGAAGTTCATTTTCCGCAACTTACATACCCCTTCTCCCAGCTCCATCATTGCTCCTTTGTGATTCTGTTCAACAAAAATTACACATTTTTTAAGTCTATTTATGCTAAAAAATTTAATACTACTTATGTAAATTAATTAGTATATAAAAAATGACCTGATTGAAAAGGTGATGAAATCCCACAGCACATTGGAGGATGCCATGCACTAGAGTACGTTTAGGCTCTTGAGATTTGTTCCATAAGTCTTCAAGAACATCATGGCATTTGTAGTATTCTCTCTTGTTGAATAGTGATACAGCTTCATCAAAGCTACAAATTTCATCTTCTTCGTCTCGCCCAAACCCGCCTCGGCTGGTGATTCGATATGATTTTACAGTCGATCTCGATAGTTTATAGTTTGTGGGATTTGTATGGTGGAAACGGGTTTTTGGAGTGGTGAAAAATGAAATAAGAGTGAAATTAGAGGTTTGTGTAGTAAGGATTGATGAGTTTGTTAAGGGTGGAAGAGTAGCCATTGAAATGGCTGTTTTGCAGAGAATTTTCTTTCATTGGTTTGTCTTGTGCAGGTTTTGGTCATGTGGTGGAGGGTTTGTTTTATCCACAAAAAATATCCACCAGTTTCTGAATTTTCTTTCAATTTATTACAAAACACTCCTCGTATTAGTTCAAAATTGCTAAATACTTCTCTGTTAAAAAAAAAGCAAATAAATCATGTGTGCAACTCTTGTTCATCAATAATTAAATACTTGGTGTGATGCATGATTTAATGAAATACGAGGTCAACTTTGATTATTTTTTAATAGATGATATTTAGTAATTTTGTATTTATTTGGGGTATTTTATAATAAACTCATTTTTCTGCAATCTATTGGTTATTACACATGTCACGATCGAAAACAAGATATTTAAATAGGTACAAAATTTCTCGAGAATTGCATACATCTTATACAAAATTTAATTGCATACATCTTATACAAAATTTAAGAAGAATGATGATTCAACAAGGAAGTTTATACTAATATGCACACAAAGGTAAATTACTATTGAAAGTTTCATTTCATTTAGAATAATGATAAATTTGAAGATTCATTATAGTATAAAAGTTCTCACTTTTTTTTAGTACATAAGTTCATATTTCAAATTGTTGTCCTAAGAGGACTTATCAATGCATTAATAAATTCATCGATATTTTTATCCGAACTCCCTCCCTCATCTACCGCCTCTCGAGCCATTTTCTTCCACTTAGCCGCATTTGTACTCATTACTTTCCCCTCCTCTCCGTCCATAACATGTTTTATACAACGAACTATCTCATTTTGCGCCACTAATCCTTTCTCATCCGCTCGAGCCCTAATCCCCACCCTCCAAACATCTGTCACAAACTTTGCATTCGTGCTTTGATCAGTCCACCGGGGCATAGCCACCATTGGAACCCCTAAACTCAGCCCTTCAAGAGTCGAGTTCCAACCACAGTGTGTTACAAAGCACCCAATGGCCTCGTGTGCCAAAACTTGTAATTGGGGACACCATGATACGATTAATCCTTGATTTGAAGTTTCCTCTATGAAATTCGATGGAAGCTTTGCTTCTTCGGATAATCGAACGACCCATAGGAAATGGCTTTCACAAGCTATTAATGCCTTGGCTAGTTCTTGGGTTTGCTCGATGTTTAGTTGGGCCAAACTTCCAAAGGAAACATAAGTTACTGATTTGGGTTGTCGTTTATTGAGCCAGTTGATGCAGGATTCGGTTATGGGCTTGAAAATGTTGACTCCATATTCGTCGTCATTTTGTAACCTCTTATCGAGGTACATCGATGGTATGGTTGGTCCTATCGCCTTCAATCGCCAAAATCTTGCCATCCATTCAAGTACCTAAAATTGATCAATGACACAAGTGTCTCTAAGTTTTCTATTACACAATTATGTTAAGAGGATATTCAATGCGTTACAATTTGATAGTTGTGTTATTAAGAAGGGTCAAAAAGTAATAAATGAGTTCTCTCTCTATATATATTAAGAAGGGTCGAAAAGTAATAAATGATTACCAAAACTCTCTCACTTTTAAAATTACCAACACACCCACAATGGTCTACTTGTATGTATGTATATAGGGATAAAATTGTATAAATTGCTAAATACGTAGTTGTAATTATAATATATTCTTAAAATGAGGAATGTTTCGGTAAGTTGCAATAAACAATTGAGAGATTTAAGTAATTATACAATAAAATAGGGGGTCTGTCTGTAATTTTCCCAAAAAAAAAAAAGTAACCCCACAAATTAATGGTTCTCTTTGAGTCAACAACTAAGTTGACTAATCCCATAGCACTTCACATTTTGCAATTATGGTGTACTTAATTGGTTTTCTCATTTCTGTGTCCTCTGAGATTAAAGATGCAATCTTTAAGTCTAATGAAACTTAAATTGCGTGATATCATCCATTTGATAAGCTATTTTATTATTATTAAGTATTAACCCATTTAAAATAACAAAATTATAATATCAAATTCATCATAATTAGCAACTAAATCAAAAGAAAAATATAGCTAAATTTTTTAATTTATTACCTCTTTTTCCAAGTTGTGAAAACTGAAAAGTATTGACAAAGATCCAATCTGCCTTGTCAATATTCTGGAACTGATTCAAAACCATTTGAAAAGTACCGGGGCAAGACCCATGAACATATATGATATAGCATAACCTCGTAGTCGATCCTACGAGTCTACAACCTCGCAATGAAAGATACGACCCTGGTGCGCTATTAAGGCTTATTTACATAAGGGTCCCTAACCTAATTGTGCTTATTTGCATTACACTACATAACCCGCGTGTTTTTATCGGGTCAAACCTAATGTCGCCCTAACCCGGGCAATCTGGTGCGTCCATTCTAGGGACACGTGTAACACATCCCGCTAATTCCGCCATAATCCGTACATAGGGCACCGTGCCTATAAATAGTGACCATTTAACATGAATAAGGGGACTTTGGACTGACTGAACAGTACCTCTACAGTACCAAGTACGATCTGACAGTACGTTCCCACTACTCTATAAACCGAGCTACAAACCTCGTATATGACCTTAATCACCATATTGAACTACGTTTAGACTTGATCCTATTATAAAGGTACGTAGGCAGCTCAGACATCTGAGTGCAGTCTATAATTAGAATACGACCCTCTCCGGTCTTATACGAGTCTCGGCTTGATTTGGTCCGTAAGTATTTTACGAGCTATATCAATATATAAACGAAGGCATCTCATCGGCTTTTATGGCCGGCAACCCTGAAACCGCCACATCGCCGCCGCTAATCGGCAGCTTAAGCTCCCCTGTGTACACCTGATAGTAAATATTATCCACCGCACACGACTGCGTAAAAAACGCCGCCGCCATCAACCCGAACCCCTTGGCCACATCAAGAACCCACGGCATGAACGGGTCGTAAACGACGCAGTTTACAGGGCAAGCATTTGAGTTCGCGAGGTCCTGGATGAGATCGGAGAGTGTAATTTGTCCGATTTGTTGAAATCGGGCTTGGTATTCTTCGGAGGTTTTGGCTTGAGCTCGGCCGCCGTCGTCGAAGCCGTCGGAAATCGATCGGATTGAGATGGATGAGGCGGAAAAGGGGGTTAGGGTTTTGAGTATGAATTTGGTTAGGGCGATTGTGATTTTGATGCGTTTGTGGGCTAAACGCTTGGCGAATTGGAGCATGGGGTTAATGTGACCTTGGGTTGGATGGGGCACCAGTAAACAGTGAGCTATGGGTTCTTGGTTTTCATCCATGGCTGCTCCAAGTGTTGACTAATGTTCTACTCCATTGGATGCATTTATGGAACAAGAAGAAGACGAATCTTCCATGAATTCTGTCTTTATCAATTTATTATATGTTTTTTATTTTATTTCTAGTTTGCACTTTTCACAAATGCATGCATCTAAAAGAAATTATTTACGGTTTGGGAAAATTGCAATTTTCATCATGTATAATACCTCTCTAAGTTCATTTTTAATCCAATTTATTATGAGTTTGTCATATTTAATTTCATTGGTTTTAATATGCTCAAGCTTGGCACAATTGAGCATATGAATCATAAGCATATTTAAATCGAACAACATTTATTTGGGCTATGGCTTACAAAGTGTAAATTCAAAAACATGTTTATTAGCTTAATTTAAAAGCTAAACCCAATTTAATTATTAATATTTAGTTATACTTTTATCAAGTAGATATAATTCAATAAGCTCGATTTAATTAATAGTCTTATAGTATACTATCTTTATTTTTCTCGTTAAAAAAAATTGTCTCGAAATCAAAACAGACAAAGTGAAAAAGTAAATAGCAAAAATGTATAGAATTTCCAACTTTCTAATGGTCGTGAGGCACAAGTACCCGTAACAAATTGTTTATTACAAAAGAACTATTTTTTGGTATTATTTTATTTTCTTAAAAGCTTTTAATGTTTTTTATTACAATTTTCTATTTCAAGTTGGCCCAGATATCATCATCAATCTAGTCCTAATTTTTTCATATTCGAAAACATTAAGAATTGGGTATAGGATTTGGGTCTGATCTCTCTTTTTCTCTCTCCTGTATTTATTATTTGTCCACATATACATACATACACACATTTGATTTTTATCAGCACTTGGATTTTAAGCTCTCAGGTTTTTGCAGCATGGGTTTTTTGTTCTCTTATAGACCACTCTAATTTGTTGCATGCACACTGAATTCTCAGTTTATAAGAGCTCTCGCTTTATGGGGTTCTTCAATTTCTCCTGGTAAGTCTGTTTCTTCATTTCATTTTCTTAATTCTCCATGCATTTTGGTGGATTTGATCTGCTTATTTACATCGTCGAATATAAATTTGATTTTGTTGTATTTTCCCAATTGATTCTTTCTTCAATTTGATGGGTTTTTATGTTTTTCGTTTTTTTGATTTTGATAGATTGAATGGTGCATTTCATGCCAGTTTTGGGCTTTTATGAACATGTAAATTAAGGGTTTTCTGGGCTTCATTTTTGTGAGGAAATTACTGTAATTTAGGGGTGGGTGTAGAATAGAGTGGAGACAGGAAAACGACGTCGTTTTATGGTTGCTCAGAAAATGGGATCTCAAGGAGGTGGTAGTAATGGCAAAGGGGGAACTCAAACCCAAACCCGAATTCAGACCCATGACCCGAAAGCAAACCCGTTAGCTAGAGAAGGCTCTTTATACAGCCTCACTCTTGATGAAGTGCAGAATCAATTGGGAGATTTGGGGAAGCCTCTTAGTAGCATGAATATTGATGAACTCTTGAAAACTGTGTTTACTGCTGAGGCTAGTAATCAAGCTGTCGAAAATGTCGATTACGGGCGGGCAGGTGAACAGCCCGTTTTGGGTATGTCGTTAAATCGTCAGTCGAGCCTCACGCTCACACGGGATCTAAGCAAAAAAACCGTTGATGAAGTATGGCAAGATATTCAAGACGGGCAAAATAAGAATACCCTCGATAGAAACGCCACTCTCGGTGAAATAACATTGGAGGATTTCTTGGTTAAGGCGGGGGTGGTTGCTGAGACGTCCCCGGGGAAGAAAGATGCGGGCCCCGCTGGAGTTGATCCGATGGTTGTGCCTCAGTGGATGAGTTATTCGATCCCAGCCGTTCATACACAGCCTGTATTTGTGCCAGGTCATTCGGTCCAACAGCCTCTTCCCATTGGTGGAAACCCGATCACAGATGGTAATTACACCGAAATGCAAATGGTTATATCTTCGTCTCCTTTGATGGGTACTTTATCGGATACACAAACACCGCGCAGAAAGAGGGTCCCGCCTGATGATATAGTTGAAAAGAGTGTTGAAAGGCGGCAGAAAAGGATGATCAAGAATCGGGAATCTGCAGCTAGATCACGAGCAAGGAAGCAGGTGCGTTTTCGTGCCCTCATAGTGTGTGTGAGATTCTAATTCAGAGAACACCTTATGGTGTGTTTGGATGGAAGGATTTCAAAGTAATGGATTTCAAATTCATCGACAAATTATTGAGTTTGTTCAGATAAATCCAAACTGTAATGAATTTCAAATCCATTGACACTCATTTTGAGCTATCCTTTCCATCACCATGGTGGATTTCAAATGACTACGTTTTAGAGTCATTTGAATCCACTTCTCAAATCCAATTACCTCAATCCAAACACACCCTTAGTGTTTGAGAAATTATCTAATTTCAAAGAACACCTTAGTGTTTGAGAAATTATCATAACTTCCCTTTTAGTCCAGGAATGCAAAACAGATTACGATTTCACCCCTGTTTTTCAGTTGATTTCAGATGGTGTTTCGGTAATTTACAAAAACTTAGGGAACTTGTGTAATTAGCCAATAAGTGATGGAGTTTGCATGTAATTATCTCCTTGAGCTGTTCACAGTATTGTTATAGGCATATTTATTTACCTTGTTTAACTAGCAGGCTTACACCCATGAGCTGGAGCACAAGGTTTCGCGTCTGGAGGAGGAGAATGAAAGGCTCAAGAGACAAAAGGTCAGCTTTTGTCATCTCTATACTCTTATTAGTACTTTTTATAATTATATCGGACTTATTTATCTTAATATTTAACTGCATTTCACTATAATTACAACTTTTGCACAATTCATTGTCGACTTTGAGCGATTTGGTAGAGGTGTTGAAAGTTGACGTGTGTGTTACTATTCTTTACCTTTCTTTTTGTTCTGAGTTTTGTGGGCTTATGAATTAGTTCGTATATTAAATTTCCCATGTTTGCCATTGCCCAAGATGTGACTTTTGAGCTTGTGATCTAGTGACTTTTTGTATATACGACACATCACATATGAATGAATATTATATAGAGTTGCTAAGTTTAGTAAAAACCAATTAAATATTAACTTTGTTGAACAAAGTAATGCAGTGTATTTGCACTGAAAATATCTGTTTGCAAATTGTAATTCAACATGATTATGTGGTCACAATATGCTTAGAAAAACTAAGATGTTCATCTTGATGCCTCGTTATTATTTGGCTCCATAACTTTGAAACTATTTGATACTTTCTGATAAAGTCAACTTGGGCTTGCAATTGGAATAGTCAATTGAACCCCCCTGTCTAGTTTTTCTGTAAATATACATATATTTGTTTCGGGTCCGAAGGATCGAGGGCCGTGGGTCCCTGGCTTTGCTTCATGTCCAAAGATACAAGAAACATCAACAGAGAGTGCTATGTTCTTACACCAATAATGTCTTAATCATCGACTTATGTTAAACATCATTTAATTAAACTTGAGCCAATCATTTTTATTAATTTTTTCGCCTTAATTGCAGGAGTGGGAAAAGGCGTTGCCTATCATACCACCACCGGAGCCAAAGTATCAACTGCGTAGAACAAGCTCAGCCCCAATATGATGATCATATAGATTCATAATCTCGTTTTTAACTTATTAAAAGCCTGTGTAAGTTTTTTTTTTTTTTCTTACGTCTTTTTAACCCCCGACTTGAGGGCCCCGCCATTGTCCAAATGATAGCTCGGGTATGGTCATCCAGAAGCCTATGTTGCTTGAACGTACCTTGGCTGTCCCGCCCCGCAAACTCTCTTCGTGTATGTACATTTTTATAGTGTATTAATGGATATTGAATTTATGGAGCTAGTTATGGTGATTTGATTTATATTTGCCATGAAATTTTGCCTGTGGATCATGGCTATTATATCATCTTTTCCATCGGTTTAAGTAGTATTATCCTAATTATAACCCTTAAAACCATTTTCGATGTGATAGGTTTGTCTGAATTACAATCGATTTCGATGTGATAGGTTTAAGCACTAATATCTTAAGTGGGCTCGAATTTGAAATTTTCTTATATGAACTAGTAAGTCGGATCAACGAGCCCGATGATCAAATTCAGTTGTACGGTTACAAATTCGATGATGAAAAAATATTGAAAATAAACTTAAATGATTTCAAGTTGTATTATGTACCGATATTCTGAAAAAACAATTGAAATGTAATATTTATATGTTAGAATTTTTCCCAACTTGATTATGTTGTGATAAAGATAGAAATTACACACTGAATTGATTAGATAGATCCAGTGGTACACATAATTATTAATGATAAACTCTTACAAAAGTGAAAATTAGTTATATTATATATATACATTAATTTCAAGAGGCTGGAGCAATTATTACAAACTAAAGAAACATCACATGATTAGACAGAAGTACATAATTAATTAAACATGAGATAATCTAATTACATGTCTGAAATCCATTGATAAAATCATATATATATATATATATTATATATATGTATAATTAATATATATATATATATATATATATATATATATATATATATATATCAAACCCTAGTTCGAGGGGGTGTTGGATCATGATGATTATTTGCTCCTGTCCCTGGATAATCTGCAAGTTCCATATCTATTCTTCCTTCCATTTGTATTTTCATCTCCCCTTTTACATCCTTTAGATACATTAAAATATAACAAATATGTAAGAATTTAAACTAACCCAATTATTATCTTTTTTATAATAATAATAATAAGTGGATTTTCTAGGAAAAATACAAGATTTTTTTTTTTTTTTTTTTTGTGTAGAGTGGATTTATGGGTTTAGATTATAACACCACAACAGTGTAAAACTACTTATTTTATAAATATTATGCATGATTAAATATGATAACCAATCGAATTCATCTTTTTACATAATAAATTTGGTTTGATTTGGGCTATGTATAATTCCTAGTTCCAAAAGAATAAATTCTTAAGGACTCTTATTTACACAGACACACACATACACATGTATATATATATATATATATATATAGTTTGATAAGTTTCCTAGTGAAAAAATTATCCCACAAATATTCATTTGTACTCAATCAAGTGACAAATCTTATAATTTCATAATTTCTAGTAAATATTTTAAAAGGTGATAAGCATTATTATGGTCATTTAGTGTATTTTCTGTGGGTTTTCAGCTCAGTGCTGACTTTTTGCAAATGGACCAAATAATAGAATCAATTAATTATCTTTTAAACTCCCAACTTATTATACATATCTAACATACATATATATATATATATATATATAAAATAAAGAGTACCTGAGGATGGAAATTATCAACTGGTGCTTGGTACTTGACGGTGTTAAGGCTCCCTGTCACAAATAATCAATATTCATGATCAAACTATAGAATCTCTTATTTTGCAATTATGATCTCATTAATTATAAAATTGCGATTTTGGTCTCATATACTACAATACTCAATTTCCCATTTCTCAAGTGATCACATATATATAAATATATATATGTGTGTGTGGTTAATAATTAAAAATCTTACTTGATGTCGGAACGGCGGTGGAGCAAATCACAACAAAGAAGAGGATGAGCACCACCATCAGCAGCCGCCGGCGAGAATCCATGAATCACAACCGCCGCCGTTAAAGGCTCTTAAATTTGTTTCTAATATTGGAAGAAGGGATTGATGAAAATAAGAATGTCAAAATAGTGTGCTCTTTTAAAAGCCACAAAATTAACTATATTTATAATACAATTCTAAGTACAGCTAACTAAATAAAGTCAACTTGCTGTTTTTAATTTTTTGGTAAGAATTCCCACGAATAAATTACTAAATTCGAAACTAGACGAAAAGTGCAATGATTGTGAGTCATTTTTTTTAACTTGTAGGATAAAAATAATATATATATATATATATATATATATTGGATTGTATTACATAAGAAGGTTCAATTTATAGGATGCAATAACTTGTCAAGATTTGTCCCATATTTTTTCGAGAAAAAAAAAAGTGAAATATTTATATATAAACAAGAATTGTGTAAAAATTAATTGCACTATATATGTTATATGAGTAATGAGACATTTCTCGTATTTAACTAATTCATGTTTATATTCAAGAAATTCGTGGATACAAAGCTTAATTTTTGCACTTATTAGCAAGATATTGAAAACATAGATTGAAAAGTTATTAAGTTCAAGCCACGCCAATGACTTATTAACACTATATGCATAAAAATTTATGATATAACTTTTTTATATAATACTCTTTCTTCACCTTCTCTAATTTTTGTAAGAAACTACTTGCAAATATCTGATTTTAATGAATTTATTACATTTATATTTCTTAAAATCGAAAAAGTGTAAAAAATCGTTAACAATAAAATGATGATATTTAATATTTACTTTTAATTTATTTGTGGAAAAAGAATATAGGGTTGGATAAGTGCCCACTTGCCCAACTTTATAAGGTATATGAATATCCCATGAATGATATTACTTTCTAGACAAACACCAACAACAAACAAGTTGCTTTCATATGAATAGTTTTAATACAAACACATGAATATAGAAACGACAATTTGCTCATAAAGAAAAGCATGAAACTTCATAATGCAGGCCTGTCACAGGATGTTAACAAATAGAGATGGGAATCTTTTATTACAAAAATATTATTTTATTTCGTATTTTTATTCATCAATCCATGGAATATTTAAAAATATTAAGTTGACTTGAATTATTTATATTTGTTGGAGTGAAATGCGAAATGATCACTATTCTGTAATAAAAAAAGAACGATCCTGCTTATTTTTTTCAAAAAAATAAATATAACGTTGATATGGATTTGTATACATTTTTCATGCATTAACAAAGTAAAATATGAGATGAATCATTATTTTGTAAGAAAGGATCGGATTGTCTTTTTTTTATATAAAAATTCTAAAAGTTGACATGCAGTATATGCATTTTTCATGCATAGATAGATGCATTGCAAAACGAGATAATACATAAATTTTAAATAAAAATTCTGAAATAAAAATAAGGTAGTCAATGGTGATACTGTGGTTGGGAATTTATGACATCAAATGCCACTAAACCCCAATAAGGCCTTCCCCATATGTGAAGTCAATTTTACTTTATAATCATTCACACTATTAATCAATACAAGAAGTTTTGTCTTGTGGCTATATAGAATAATCACATTTTTTTTTATTCATATTTGACACAAACTCGATCACAATTTTGTTTAAATTTTATATCTAAGGACTATTTTAACTTTGTTATGTGCAGTTCAATCAGCGGTAATTAAATAGAATTAACATAAAAAATTCATTTATAATTTATCATAAACATTGAAATATTGTGTGCTTAATTTGATGAAAGAAGAGAATTAATTATAAACTGGTGATGCAAAAGACGAAAACATAGACAGATTGACTCGTAAGAAAAGTTGCGTATTTCGACTTAATAAGGAACTCCTTTTAATGGCCATAAGCCAACATGTAGTTAAAACGCAATAAACTCCAAAACCACTTTCACTATTATGACCTAAATGGAATATGAAGTGTCCAGATTAGGTCATTCAAATATTTTTAACTTAAAAGGTCATTTATCCAAGGAAGTTTAATTGATCAATTATTACTACTATATAGTAAATAATATGTGTATTTCACGTGAATTATTATTATTTTTATTTGAAACAATAATTTAGCCGAATGAATCGACATTTAGTAAAATATAATTATTTGAAAAAGTAGATATCGATATGCATTAAATATTGAACCAATCTGGTTATTAAAAACTGAGATTTAGATAGTAAATAAATAAGTTCTTATGCTTATTACTTTTTTATGTTTTATGAACACAGCATGATCTCCTCTACTTTCCTCTTTATTTTTTTTGGATGACGAGGGAAACCCGCAGCCGCTACCGTGAGGTGCGCACTAGGTAAACTCCGCTCTTGTGTAATAGCCTGCAAACCACACAAGAGAGGTAAACCAGCCTAATAGCCTGCAAACCACACAAGAGAGGTAAACCAGCCTAGGTTGCCCATAGCTGACAGGCTCACAGTAGAGAAGGCAAATAGTCATTCCCTCATCAGGATTCGAACCCGTGACCAAGGCCACAACATTCACATGCCCTTACCAACTCTACCGGGGTTGCACCCCTACTTTCCTCTTTATTAGTATATGTAGGTGTACATAATTTGATAAAACATGACTTGTACTTGTATATGCTGATAAAGGAAACTTGAAATTTGGGAACTCAATGCCCTTTAGGCCAAATTATCGTTTAAATAAAAGTGGCATATATACACAAAATTGGAATGTGCATAAAGCTATAAAAAATCATCAGAATTGTAATAATCATCACCATATTCATATTCATATTCTTCTACATTCTCATTGTACATATCTGGACTGTCTTTGCTGTTGTTCAAATAGTCATCATCTTCATTAAACTCTGATTCTTTTCGGCTTTTCTTGTTGTTCTCCGGTTCTTCCTGCTCCACAAACAAATACACGGGGGTCAAACTAAAACGATTCTCTTTAACAGGTCGAACAAAATGCTGAGTATATTTGCATATGATTCTTTTCTATTTCCTAAAAACTCATCAAATCTCTATGGCTCATAAAATGCAGTTGATAAGTACCTCTAATTCAAGAAATGCAAAACAACAACATTTAGATTCAAATGAACTTACAGGTTCTTCAAAGAGCTTCTCCAGTATATCATATCTGATTTTAGAACTCAGCCTCTGTATCAAAATCACACATTCGAGTATTTTAATGACATGTGCAAAGCATAAGATGGGTCTCAGTGAAAAAGAAAAACAAAGTGTGTGGTGTATTTTTCACATAAAAGTAACTCATCAGAATGGAATAGTAGTTAATCTTACATAGTAGACGGGTCCTTACAAGCTAGCTGTCATAAAAAACTCTAACAAGTGAAATATAGTACTTAGTCACAGTTTATTCTTTTGGTTCCTATCTAGTCACAGTTTATTCTTTTGGTTCCTATTGTTATTATCCAACAATGTTTCCATGTGATTCAGAATTCAAATTTCCAATTCATAAGTTGCTATTACAACCTTGTTAAATTAAAAATGCGTAAAAGATTCACTATATAATTGCATTATTATGAGTTAAATTGACAATTTTAATATCCGAATCCTCTTGAACAACACTTTCAACTTGTCTTGTTTGTTGATCATAAAACATCTTGCCATGCTAATTCCTAATTTGAAAACAAAAATATCACCTGCAGGCGCTAAAGATTAGAGTTCTTTCCAAGAGTCGTACAATCATACCTTTCTATCAAGCATTTGTTTTGTTGCTTCTGCAGCAGTTTGTGCAGGACCCATATTTTTTAATTCTGCAGCTCGCTTCTGTTGTTTTTCCTGCAAATTGTCATACATTAGTATATCTACATTTATCTAGAAATCCAGAACTACTTGTATATATCTTGTAATAACTTAACACAACAGTTCAAGGAATGACAGGAAAACCAGAACTTGATATAGTTTATAAGAGTGGCACCTTTCTGGACTTTGAAACGGCAGCTGCTGCAGCAGCAGCAAGCATTTGTGCAGCTTTGACGTCCTCTGGACAGTTACTAAATCGGGCCTCATAAGCTTTCTTTGCAGCTAAGGCAGCAGCTTCTTTAGCTGCCTGCTCCTGTAAATGAAACATGAAAAGTTTATTAGCTCAATCATAAAATGAATAGACAACACAAAATTCATTTAAAAACTATATATAATTTGCATGAGCCAATTAGGAGAAAAAGATCCAACTGTTTGACTGAACATATTAGAGAGTGAGAGCAGTCAGAATATGAACTCAAGCCCAGTGTAGTTAATGGCAAATGGCACGGTCCAACAACACCATAGGGCTTGCTATGCTGAACCTTTGTGACACGCCATCGACTATGGTGCTGAGGGTGCGCCATGTGCGCCTTACACCATTGCGTGCCATTCAAAACTGTTATTTTAAAATTAAGATGTTGAATCTCGTAAATATAATCAGCACTGAGAAAATAGCAATACCTCGAGGTATTCTTTGTTCATTTCCTCCCAAATAATCTTCTTTAATTTCTTCTCCTCCTCATTATGAAGATAAACGTCCACCTGCCAGTATTATTTTAGTTCAGAAACCGATTTGTACACAATACAGAATGCTAAAAAAGAGGTTGACTGGAACACAATATATGTACGAGTCGAAAGACAAAAACGCACACCAAAAATAAAATGGACTAAAATCTAGATCAGTAAGGATATATATTTTATATATACATGCGTGTGTGGTGATGATTAGGCCTTTCCGAAAGTATTCTAGGAGAATGAGGGATGCCTTTTAGGGAATAAAACTTAAGGCCTTGCTCGTCAATGTTTTCAAATTTCATTTTCAAGTTTTTTAATTACAATATTCTAAATAAAATTAGCACACAAAATTCTCATTTAAATTTTCTTTTTCTCAACTCTACTTTTTCAATCATGTATATAATTACCTATCAATCATGTATACATAATTGCACACATTTACCAATCAAATCATTTATTATAATCATTATTCACTTTCTCTTTCATACTTTACAATTCCATTTTTTATTCACATAATCATTATATACACAAATAACACAATCATTCTACACATCAACCATCAACCTATGACTATTGATTTGACATATTTTACAACTTTCAACCTATTTTTAAAAACATAAACAAATACATGTCATTCTCACACGAATTTACATAGTATGCAATTCTCGTAAAACTTTCAAAACATTTACTCAAAACCACAAACAAAGCCAGCATAATGTTCCTGGGAAAGGAATTCAGACATTGCCAGACATTTTCAGAGGTCAAAACAAAAGAAGCCAACAGTGTCACAACAAGATAATGAACACAAGGGCCTTTGACCCACTAAAATGTCACTGATATGTCTAACATTTTGGTCATGCAAAATAAGTCAGACTAAATTATAATAACTAAATTATATTTCAACATTAATCAACTTCTAATCATTTCATGCTCATAAAATATCACTTTTTCATATTGAGTAGACAAAAATAGTAAAAAAAATGTGCATCAACACAAGATTTGAATTCTTTGTCATACAGGAATGAGAATGGAAGAGAAGTGACCTCAGTATCATCAATATCAGATAAACTCTCAGATTCTTCAAAAGTAGCATCAACTGAATCCATTCTGTCATTACTGGAATCATGCATGATTTTATCTTGCGAGGTAACTCCTGGAATTGTTATCTCGAATCAGGATCTATGCAAAACAATATGATAGCAATTCTAAGATCCATGTAAAACATACCTATCAAGTCAGACTCAGCTGATGGTAAAACTCCAGCACTCACATTTTTTGTGCTCCTTTGTTCGTCGGACTATAATGATTGGAGAGAAAAATCAACCACAATAAAAGATAGAGAAGATTATAAAAGCAATGCATGAAGGTTAGCTTATTAGACTACTTTTCGTTATAATAAAACAAGGCACGATTTATACAAGGCAAATTAAAAGAAAAACTGGAAACAAAAAAGATATTAACGTGTCTCGAAAAAGGAAGTAAATGGGGAAACCTAAGGACCATGGGAACAATTTATTTAAATACGCAAATTGATAGTGTTTGAAAAAATACATTTAAGAGTCCATTCTTCTTTTCTGCTTGGCTACACAACGTGAAGGAATCAACGTTCTCAGAGCTCTTAGCAGCAGCTTCCTTTGCCATTGATCTTTCCCTTTCTGCACGCTGGAAAGCTGGAGGCTCTGAACCACCATCAAGGCCTCCAGAAAGTTTTATGAACTGAAAATACGATAAAACCTCGGTTAAAATTAACGATCACAGCCACAGACTAAAATAGAAACAAATACATTAAGGAAATCAGAATTTACATCTCCGTAACAATTTTCACAAAGGCCATGCGCAAAAGGAGGCTTCCCACTACCCTTGTGTTCACAGAGAAGTTCACTAATTCCAGATGTTTTCAGCCCTGTATTGAAGGACTCCATTGATCTTGCTTCTTTTTCAAGCTCATTAGCTCTCATGTTGAACTCCTCAATCTAGTCAAAAATACAAAAATCTTCTTAATTTTCCAACCTTTCGATACATAGCCTCCCAACAGTTTGGTAGAAGTAGGCGCAATATATGCTGATCCATACAAAACCTCTTTTACTGACAGACATTTTACTTTTTAACGAATTCTTATTGGCTAAGAGTTCTCGGGAACACATACCGTCAGACCTCCTGACTCCGTATTCTCGAATTCAATCAACCGCTTCGTCAGTGTAGCTTCACAAATGTGGACAACCCTAATCTGACAATAAAAAAATTTTAGCATTACATAATGCTGGGACAATATAACGGACAAAAGAATGTATTTCTAAGTGAGATTCTCAATGACAATTGGAAGCTAAAAGCACTAAGGCAAATTCACCAGTGCATACATTTGGCGACCATCTATATATGATAAAATTATGTCAAACTACACTCACAATCTCAGACTTTGAACACTTGAGACCATGCGAAAGAGAAGATATGTAAAGTGCAGCTCCACATAACCCACTTGGTTTTCTCCCAGTCTGCGAGAGGCTCACTAATCAGGTCACAGATTAAGCAATATAACAAGAAATAAAGAATAAAAAGAAAGTTGACTTTGTTCAATAATTTGAACCTGCATCCAATCTCTCTTCATGCTAGCAACAATCTGAAGTGCAGTTTTGGAGACATTTGGCTTTCTGCCGCCAAACAGACCTACAAAGAAGATGTGAATTACGCTTAGGATAAGATAAGTGTATTCTCACAACCTCAGAAACAAGAACTGGGAACAAGTTTAACAAATACAGCATGTTGATCAAGAAAGATGGATATATATTAAGCTTGTGCCAAGAACTTGTTAACTGTATCCTTCCGATTAACTTCTGGTGATCGGTTATGTTAACTGCTTTATGTTTTAGGAGTTAAAATACAGAATGCTGAATTCATCCTAGAAAGTGAACTCACAGGATAGATTATAGAGGACTTTATTTGGGAAGACATGCTGCTAAGTTACATTTTCCTTTAAAGGCTTCTCGCATATGGACACTTACCCATTTGCTAAAGATTTGATTTTTGGATCAACTACTTACAAAACATGTCAGCCCTATTTCACAAGATGGTGCAATGTAAAAATGAATCAATCAAAATAGTGCATATTAGAACCATCGCACTCGTGTATAAACAGAATACATCAAGACAAATACTTACGGTCAGTGAATCTATGAATGAAAAGGCTGGGATCCACAGGTTTTTGAACAATTGGATTTTCTTCAAGGCTCAAAAGTTTGCAAAGCTGCAAAAATACCGCACCTAGCACATAACTGCGCCAAATTACACAACAACAAAAAAAGTTTCAACATGCATAACAAATTAGAAAATATATTAGCAGTTTAAAGAATGCATAATTTTTTTTCATAGTAGTGTAAAACTCTTAGATGTCCTTTCAACAGTGAAAACTAAATTTCACTTCAAAGGCTTAAAGAAGTCTCAAATACATTACCACAGAAGTCAAACACCCTTCACAGGCAATGATGAGAATATATTAAATTAATACGCACACATGTCCAGTCTTAGAGATGAGGGGGGTCTCACATACACGTTTATCCTTAGATATTCTGAAAAATCAATAAGAAGATATGGCTTGTTATTCACCCTGCAAAAGAAAAACAAAAGGAAATTCGAAAGTGAATGGCAGCAAAATTATCGTGTATGCCAAATACACATGCAAATGCACTATAATTACTATTGTAACAAATGCATAAAGATATGGTATATTTAACTATAAAATAAACGGCAGACCATATAAAAGAAAACAAACTAGCAGCATCTTTTTCTTTTCAAAAGAAAAAAGATATAGATCTGCAAGATCCTTACCTACAAGTGATGTAAAGACAAGCAGCCGCCACATGCTCTTTCCTGCGCCCTCTTGTGAAATTGCGTTCAATTGCTATCTGTAAAAGTAACAGTAATTCACTCTATTGACAGTGTTAACCTACGAAATAGCTAGAAAATTAGATGCCATAATAAGGGACTATACCCTGTACAAGGCCAAAGCTGGACGAGCTATAGAGTCACCACCATCAATTTGCAGAACAGACATCATACTATCTATCTCATCATACGCTTCAATAACCAAGTTTTATGATAAGTTTAAAGAGGCCACTAAAATAAAGTATAATCTTGTAAAGACAATAAAATCACACATAAACGGAGTGTTAAGTACATACAACCAAATTATAGCACTTTAAGTATTGATTCTCAATGCAAGTTCACCTCTAAAACCTCAAACACGTGTTACAGTTGCAGGAATGGAATGAGTTTTCTACTCATTGATCAAGGTCTATAAATATAATAAAACATTTTCTCATGTCACCTTTTTTCTCTGTTTCCCAATACACAAATTAGAGCTCTAACATTATAATTAGATATTATAAATCTGGCATAGATATAGGACTACAGAATTCTATCACTGTTTTCCATCTTTAAAGTGTGTGGACAAAAATGTTTGAAACTCATGCATTGTTTCTTAGGTTCATTATACATGCTTAAATCTTACGGTCATTCAAAAAGGAGTTAACTAAATTGATGATGAACAGACCCTTCTAAACAAGGACCTATGTATTGATGAGGAAATTTAACGCACAATAAGAAAGTGTCAATGACTATCTCTGAGTTAAAACCTGTTAGCAAGTCTTGTCATCAATTACGAATACATAGAAGGGACTTTTCTGATAGATTTTACCATACATAGATAAGATGTCAAGAAACAAAGAAGCCAGATAAGATGCCAAGAAACAAAGAACCTTACCTTCATTCAGAATCCTCTCTCGAGAAGCTGAATCTTCATTTTGGATGGTCTTCACAAAATTCCCTGACAATTGGCTCTACAAAAAAAACTATATGAATAAATATAGAAACTGAACAATCGATATAATATAAATAAACCCATAGCCTCACTTATACATACATCATTATTTAATTTTTTCTTGCAGCTAGTTTTGAAAAGTACTATTTAGTTTACAGTCCAATTAAGTCAATCTTTATATCCTTGGATTAAAGAAAATAAACCTACTTCCTAACCGTAACATTAGAACAGATAAGCCTGACCGCCTAAAATAGATGGAGTAGAAAATGTACAACAATGATATCAGAGACAAATTATTTACACCAATAGGTCTTCCCCGCTATCTTTCACATCCTCTCATTATGGTATTAAAACTTCAAATTGAGATGTCAGCCAAATCCAATGCTGAAATCTTTATATTACAGTGTGATCGATAACATTTAACCAACTAGTAAGTGCATTAGCCACATAATTTGCAATGCAGGAAGATATAAATCAAAACGCAACCAATAAAAGACACTTAACCTAGGAATTAATTTTAACGCGCCGATACGAAAGATCCCAATAAATTAAGTTGCAAATACCAGATCAATATTTGGTATTTAAACGTATCATACCAAACCATTAAGGAATAATGGGCAATACCACACTCTCAAGCATGTAACCTACAGTCTAATCATAACATCAAGCACAACACAGCCAAGAGCAAACCTGTCCTGTCGCGTTTTTAACAAATGTTGGCTCTTGCGAATAGATATCCTCATCAATAACTTTTCCACAGTTAGTACAGCATCTGTTTGTTTATATAATTCACATCCAAGAACTTTTGTTGAGTACACAGAATCAAACTAACTCAGATGAACATAATTTCCTTAACTTGAAACAGTCAACAATGAAATTCTTTAATAAAAAAAAAGGATGCAAAGTTAGTATAAGGACTTACATTTTCCCATCCTCAGTATAGAGAGGTCGGCTTATGTCACTAGAACAAGAATTACACCAAACCATACTCAAAGGCCTGAATCAAATATTAAGCCTGCAAAAAAAAAAAAAAGTAAATTAGTGATCTTAACAATTGAAAATCGCCTCTTACTAAAAAAATCAGCAGGAAATTAGAAAAAAAAAGTGAGCAAAATCCAATGCAGTTGCATCAAAAGTTGAATCAAAATCCAATTTCTTACGCTCGGTTAGAAGAACGAAGTGCTGTAATTCGAAATTTCAATTGGCGGTTAGGGGGGTGGCGCCATTGAAGTGGGAAATAAACTTAGGGTTAAATTGTTTTTACTTTATGCAGTGAGAAAAAATCGGAAACGCGGTTAAAATAACTAAACCCGACCCGGTTCCACACCCGACGGATCCTACCCGTAAATCCTAGTGCCCCGCTTTATTTTTTCTTTTTCTCTTGCAAATCTTTTTTATATCAATTAATTTATTATTGAAGGATACTTATCTATTATACATGTATATGTATATAGATATGGAGATATAAACTCGATATAATATAAGTACGAAAAGTTGATAAATTTAAAATTATAGAAGTAATACATTTTATACATAAATGTAAGATTTAAAAATAAAATTTGATTCAATAGATTCATTTACAAAATTACAATTTTTGTCACTTTTTATAAGATCTTTTTTATATTTGTTTAATTTTGTAGCAAATGGTTGAAAAGATTTTTCTTTTTTAATTTAATCCAAGCATTATTATATAATATTCTAAACATATTTTGGGCAGTATATAAATAAGACATTTTAGATATTTCAAAATTTATATTGAATATGGTATTCAAAATTCCTTATTTTCTTTTTAATTTTCCTTTCCAATCCATACCCAATTTTCCGTATTTGGATTATAATCAAAATCCAAACTTTCTGTAAAATTAAAAAATTTACTTAATTCTCAACTCAAATTAATTGTATTTAACATTGAAAATAAACATTTAAAATTAACAATTTAGTTAGCATATAGATTCTCAGTCAGAGTTCTAGTTAATTGACTAGCAATAATAAAATTCATCTTAAAAATCAAGATATTCGACTTTAGCTCAAGCCTGACTTCATTAAAATTCAATTTTAATCATGGTTCAAAGTTTCTAAACGTTTCCGTCGAAACGTTTCGATTTTACAAGTAATGGAAACAAAATCATTCAACATTTTCTAAATTACTTGGTTTCCTAAGAAACTCACGGAGTTTCCATATTTTTCATGGAAACCGTGGAAACTTAGAGTTTCCTAAAAACTATAATAAACAATCTCAAAAAATCAGGAAAAAAAAAAGGAATTAATTTTTTTTATATATTGTTAAACCTACGAAATATAATTTGAATCAAAATTGGACTCTTAAATCCTAAATAAAATTAAAACAAAATCGCCCCTACAAATTCTCTGTTGCAGAAAAATTGAAGCACAAAATTAATTTCTAGGAAGCTAAATTTACTTTATAATATTTTGTAAATTTATAATAGTGATTTCGATACGTTTTCGAAACGTTTCCGAAATGTTTCCAATATTTTATTATCCGAAACTCACCTTCAAAACGAAACTTTGAACCATGATTTTAATAATCTTTTCATCTTATTTAATTACAATTCTAATTTATTTACAATCAAACTCAACTTATACACAATCGCAAATTCATAAATATTAAAACAAATATTAATAATAATTCATTCAACTCAATTCTTAAACAAAATTACATATTTTGATTAATCGAAGATCAGAGTGTGAAACCCAATTATTTTATATAATGATACATTTTTACTTATTTCAATGTATATTAAATACACGGGTTAATTACGACATTTTAAGTTAAAAAAATCGTTGGTACCTGAAAATGAATAAAATGTACAACAAGATTTAAATGTCTAAAATTATTTACCTTAATAAATTCCGAACTCGAATATGAAGACCAATTTCTTTCGTAATTAAAATAAAATAACATTAGTGTCAGTGTATTCTATCAATGGTGATTGCTATTTTATTTAATCATTTTGACAGAATTTGCACGTGAATAAAACCCAAAGTGATTATTATATATTTATGACAATTATTAAAAGAAAATGTCCAAATTAATTAAAAATAATATAATTTCATACTGCACCTAATAATTTTATATAAGGAGGTCAGCATATAAATATACTATACATGATATGGAGCACAATAACAAAATAACGTCCATATTTGCAGAGATTTTGCAAGTGGAAAACCAGCTTTTGGCATTTCCACTCAATTAAGCAACAAGCCAAATGAATAGCAAATGAATATCCAAAGTTAAAGAGTAGATATGGGTATATGTCATGTGGGGTGTAAATATCCGGCTCGAACTTTACGAGCTTGAATTTTTAATCAAACTCGAAACGGAGTCTACTTATCTCTAAATATCGGCTCGCGAGCTTTTTTATTTTTTTCATATATTATTATTTTTATTATTATATTAATAAATATATATTAAATAATTTTAAAAATAATTTTAAAAAATAATAAAATTTGGCTCGACTCAGCTCGAGTTCGGGCTTGAGGTCGCGAGTATGGACTCAGCTCGAGCTCGAACCCAAGCTCAAAAAGTTAAAGCTCGGTGAGCCCGAGCTCGAGCTCGTATATTGAGGCTCGAGATCGAGTTCAGTTCGTTTACACCCCTACTCTGACTTGTGAGAGCCTGTTGGACTAGATATTTTTCTTTGAATTTATTAGTTTAAGTTTGACATTAAATCATGGTTTATAATAGATATTCATTTTTATAGTTCAATTTTCAGAGATTTTTTATAAATTAATTTTATTTTCTTCACATTTTCGATGAAAAATGAGCAGGTATTGAGATTTTGATAGGCGTAGCATGCCGGACAAGTTCAAAAGGTGGCTCATATATATATATGTAATTCTATCAAAACGACTGGTATAAACACAGTTTTTATTGAAATTTAAACGTTGGACTCAAATGTGTGATTCACAAATTTAAGTCAAAAAGTTTCATAACAAACTAACAAAGTCACAAGAAGTACTAATTAGAAAAGAACAAAAAGGTCATGACTATTACTCATTAGTAGTGTGACCAAAATGTATATAATGTGAATGAAAGCCTTTTGACCATGCAATTATCATGAAGAGTTATGCCAGGAATATGATTTCAATTAATAATCACACGAAAAAAAAAGAATAATACAATAAAAGAATATATGAATTGTTTACCCAGTTCGTCGAAAGAATCTAGCTACGTCTGGGGGCGATATGATAGGATATGGATTTTTATACAGTAATTAAATTAGTAATATTTATTTTATTAGTTATTAATCTTTTCTTTATTAGTTGTAATTAATTAGTGGGCTGATTTAGTGGTTAGTTATTTTAGATTAGTGGTCTATTAGTGGCTTAGTGGATAGATTTATGGTTATTTTATTTTATTGTATAAATAGTATGATCACTTATGAATGAAAAAAAGAAGAAAAATTTCAGAATTAAGTTTTAGTTTATTTCTCTATTCAATTGTAAGGAGTGTTGTTCCTCACTCATATTTAGGAACATAACACGATATCAAGCCAAAATTTTCACTATATTTCTCGTGAGATTGTGATTATGAGTTACAATGATATTAGAGCTATTTATAATACAAAATATATAACCCTAATAGGGGAAGGATTATGTAATCCTAATAGTAGAAGAATTATAAATACTAATAAGAAAAGAATTAGAGTCCTAATAGCAAAAATATTAGAGTCCTTCAGTTTTCATAACTCAACAGCCCATAGTGTATTTCACGACTTAGAACGTTTTAAGCACAAATTTGTGTATAGTAAGTAGTACATGTAATTGTATTTATTGAGTAAATGTATAGTATAAATTGTAATAATGTTAAAATTGGAAAATAGGAAAAAGGTAAACACGTTATTGTTACCATTACTACTAATAAAAATAAAAAAAAATTATTATCTTAATATATATATATAATAAAAGGATAATAAAATCGGACAAAATCATCAAGCACAAAGCTCTGGGGCGGCTCTCACACACACACGGACCGTTGTGATTCGATGTAGATGCTCATGTCCCTATCAAATTTATCAACCTGTCAGAATCCACCACGTGGGCCTACGTGGCACATACTGTCTTTCTACAAATTGCAAAATTTATTCTTTTTTTCTATACTATCCTTTGTACTTTATTTTCTACTATTTTATGAAACCTAACCGTTGAGATTTTCATGCATTAAATGAGAACGTACTCGATAAATATTATTGTCTTTGATTTTTTTTTTCATAATATTAAAATAAATATTGCATGATTTTATCAAAATGAAAAATAGATTGTATGAGACTATTAGTGTAGAAAGCTAGCATGATATACTTACTATGATTCTTCAGGGTTTATGTGATTTTCTCTCTTTTCTTTTTTCTGCACATTATCGTATTCAATCATATCTTAATTTCACTATGAGGGTCAATCTTTTAAAAAATGATTGAATTTCAAATTTTTGGTATAAATATTATAAATATTTTGTAAAATATCGAAATCGAGCTTTAATTACAACTAAAAATTAGGAGCCCTTAATGCTCCAAGGTTGACGTGGAAGCGGATCTTCCATTCTACAATGGTGTCACATCGTTGTGAGATTAACAATTGTCAGTTTATTTGAATTATTATATATATTTAATTTTTTAATAGACACTATTAATCTCACAATGATGTGACACAATTATGGTATAAAATATTCATTTCGAATTGCCATAGTTGAAAAATTATTCAAATTAGTAGATACTCGATTTTAGGTGTTGATTGATTAAATATTATTTTTATTTGATAGGTTTTATAATTCAACTTAAACACTATATAATTTTAAAATTATGTATGTGCAAATAATAAAACTTCTCGAATTATTCGATTAATATTTTAATTTTCTTAAAACTCAAATATATTTTAATTAATTAACAACGGAGTCAAATTCAAATATAGAATTATAAAAATTTACTAAGAATCAGTATTTTGAAATTTTCAATTGGAATTAGTATAATAATTAATATGAAACAATTTCCATTTGAATATTCCTTTTATATTTTTATTTTCAATTGGAATTAGTATAATAATTAATATGAAACAATTTCCATTTGAATATTCCTTTTATATTTTTATTACATATAAAGCCTTAATCCCCCTCCTAGGCTCCTCTCAACTTTTTCTAACACTATAAATTTCATACTGTCTCTCTCTCTCTCTCTCTCTCTCTCTCAACAGAAACATCTTTCTCTCTCTAAAACGCCATTTTCTCAACGTAAACATTTTTTCCTCTGCATTTGAACTACAAAATTCTTCAAAAATTATCATCAATGGCAGACACCACCTGCAGCAGGAAACTGACTGTAGAGGTATCAAACGCCAAGAACCTGATGCCCAAAGACGGCCAGGGCACGGCCAGCGCCTACGTCATCGTCGATTTCGACGGCCAGCGCCGCCGTACCAAGACCATTTTCCGAGATCTCAACCCGCAGTGGGACGAAAAGCTCGAGTTCTTAGTCCACGATGTAGAATCAATGGCGGCCGAGACTTTGGAGCTCAACGTGTATAACGACAAGAAGACCGGCAAGAGAAGCACTTTCCTCGGAAAAGTTAAGATCTCTGGAAGCACTTTTGTGAAAAGCGGCGAAGATGTGCCGTTGGTGTACTATCCGTTGGAGAAGAGAAGTGTTTTCTCTCAGATCAAAGGTGAGATCGGTTTAAAGGTTTCGTATTTTGATGAAGAGCCTCCTCCGGCGCCGGAACCGGAGAAAACCGATGCTCCGGTTCCACCTCCGGCTGAGGAAAAGCCGCCAGAGAAGAAGGAAGAAGAGGAGAACAAACCACCAGAGGCAACAGAGGAGAAGAAAGAAGTGGAGAAAAAGGAAGAAGAGAAAAAACCTGAAGCGGAGGAGGCTAAGAAGGAAGAAGCGCCGCCCCCGCCGCCGCCGGAATCGACGGAGGTGAAATCTCCCCCAATTTCTCAAACCCTAGAAAAATCAATAATCACCGAGAACACCAAAAACATGGAAATTGAATCAAAACTCTTCAAAAAAATCTCCAGCGGAGCATTAGATCGGAGAATGGCGTTCGATCTCGTTGATCCAATGCCGTTTCTGTACGTTCGTGTTGTGAAAGCTAAAATTGCAAACGCCGAAGCCGATTCTTTCTGCGCGAAGCTCATGATCGGCACCCACACCATCAAAACCAAATCTCAGGCGGCTAACAAAGAATTCGATCAAGTTTTCGCATTCGATAAAGAGGGATTAAATTCAACTTCACTTGAAGTCTCGATTTGGGGCCAAAAAAAGGTCATAGAAAATGAAAACACAGAGGAGAAAAAAGAGAGCATCGTTGAGACCTCAAACGGAACGGTGACGTTTGATCTCCAGGAGGTGCCTAAACGTGTCCCACCGGACAGTCCGTTGGCCCCTCAGTGGTACAGTTTGGAAGGCGAGGGCTCGTCGGGAAATGACGTCATGCTGTCGGTGTGGGTCGGGACTCAGGCGGACGAGGCTTTTCAGGAGGCTTGGCAGTCGGATTCCGGCGGATTGATACCGGAGACACGAGCCAAGGTTTACTTATCTCCGAAGCTGTGGTATCTGAGACTAACGGTCATCCAAACCCAAGATTTGCAGCTTGGTCCAGGCTCGGGTGGTCCCGAGCCTAAGGTTCGGAATCCGGAGCTGTTCGTCAAAGCCCAGCTCGGCGCCCAGCTGTTCAAAACGAGCCGAACCAGCATTGGCTCTTCCAATCCTACGTGGAATGAGGATTTGATTTTTGTTGCGGCTGAGCCGTTTGAGCCGTTTATGACCATCACTGTCGAGGACGTTACGAATGGGAATTCAGTAGGCTACGCTAAGGTGCAGGTGGCTACGGTGGACCGTCGTACGGACGACAAATCAGAGCCCAGATCCAGGTGGTTCAATCTTATTGGCGATGAGAACACTAAGCCTTACGCTGGTAGGATACACGTGCGGGTTTGTCTGGAAGGTGGGTATCACGTGCTTGATGAGGCTGCTCACGTGACTAGTGATGTTAGAGCCACTGCTAAACAGCTATCCAAACCACCTATTGGGGTTCTAGAAGTGGGCATTAGGGGTGCTACTAATCTACTTCCGGTCAAGACCAAGGATGGTACACGTGGCACCACTGATGCTTACGTGGTGGCTAAGTACGGGCCCAAGTGGGTCCGCACTCGAACGATTCTCGATCGGTTTAACCCGAGATGGAACGAGCAGTACACGTGGGACGTGTACGATCCGTGCACCGTGCTAACGATTGGTGTTTTCGATAACGCGAGGTACAAGGACGACGAAGCGGGGGCGAAGAAGGATGTACGACTCGGGAAGCTAAGGGTACGTCTCTCGACGCTCGACACGAATAGGGTGTACGTTGGTACGTATTCCCTTATGGTGTTGCTCCCCGGAGGGCCGAAGAAAATGGGCGAAATCGAGATTGCACTAAGGTTTTCATGTTCATCATGGATTAGTATTATTCAAGCATATGCTAACCCAATGTTGCCTAGAATGCATTATGTGAAGCCTTTTGGCCCAGCTCAACAAGACATTTTGAGGCACAATGCTATGAGGATTGTCACAGCTAGGCTAGCTCGATCCGAGCCCGCTTTGGGCCAAGAAGTCGTTCAATTCATGTTGGATACGGATATGCATATGTGGAGCATGAGACGGAGCAAGGCAAATTGGTTCAGGGTCGTGGGTTGTTTGTCTAAAGCGGCCACATTTGCACGTTGGCTCGATGGGATCCGAACCTGGGTCCACCCTCCGACTACCGTTTTGGTTCACATCCTATTAGTAGCCATTGTGCTATGCCCACACCTAGTGTTGCCTACAATCTTCATGTATGCATTCTTGATCATAGCTCTGAGGTTTAGGTTTCGCCAACGCGTATCCATCACAATGGACCCGAGGCTATCCCATGTGGACGCGGT
Organism: Verbascum thapsus; assembly: GCA_963669365.1. Classification (NCBI taxonomy): domain Eukaryota; kingdom Viridiplantae; phylum Streptophyta; class Magnoliopsida; order Lamiales; family Scrophulariaceae; genus Verbascum; species Verbascum thapsus. The sequence continues at coordinate 2,006,168 of OY770120.1, forward strand.
GGGCCCAGACGAGCTCGATGAGGAGTTTGATGGGTTCCCAACCACGAGATCGGTTGACCAAGTGCGCGTTCGATACGATAGGTTGCGGGCCCTAGCGGGTCGAGCCCAAACGCTACTTGGTGATGTGGCGGCACAGGGCGAAAGATTGGAGGCCTTGTTCAATTGGAGGGACCCACGGGCCACAGGTATATTTGTAGTGGTGTGCTTATTAGCTTCCCTGCTGTTCTATGTTGTACCTTTCAAGGCGTTCGTTTTGGGGTCCGGGTTTTACTATCTTCGCCACCCGAGGTTTCGTGATGACATGCCCTCGGTCCCGATGAACTTTTTCCGAAGGTTGCCACCTCAATCTGATCGGATTTTATAAAGTCAGTCTATTTTCTATTATGTTTTGTTTTTAGGCATGATAAATTAAATTGTTGTTTAAATTTGATTTAGGTTGAATTTCAATGCACTTTCCCGGTGTACTACAGTTGCTGCCATTTTATTTGGAAATGGTGAATTTAATAGTGTATTTATTTCTTTGCCTTAAACTGAGAATAAATATACATTTTCGAAAAGTGACCGTTTTAGTGGACATTTCTTTATTTAAGGTATATGGTTTGGTGAGAGTATTAAATGTGGAAATTTAAATTAATTGACCGTTACATGGGGAGCGGGGCTCTTTATTGAACATTTTGCAATCAATTTTTGTTATTATTTCATCTGTCTTTATATTGGGAGTTTGGGAAGATGAACCAAGTATTTATTTTTATTTTTAATTTTTGTCAAGTAAGAATCCCCTCAAAGTCCATCTAATTGATTCGTGATTGGACACTAAAAAGTCGTCTTAAATTTTATTTATTAAAATATAATAAATTAAAGTAAAAAAATCTTGATTTTTTTTGTTTGAAATTTGGTTTAAATTCCACCGACTAATGGAAATATGATGAAATTCTTATTAACTTGAACTCAACCTTCTTCAGACCAAGTTAGAAATTAAATTTGGACGGTTGAAAATAAAAGTTATTGAATTCTACTTATCCATATAAACAATTATTTATGATTTTGGTATGGATCATTCTATATTTTAGGAATACTGAAGCCTAGTAAATCAACTCAAATTGAGTCGAGCACAATAATTATTAGTAAAACTTATTTGAAATTTATCGATATTTTGGTTGGAAACGTAACCTAGCTTATGAAAGTGTAACGATATACAAGGGCTAGCCCCTTTTGGAACTATGTACATCTCAAATGACAATGGCCCCATTCTAAATCCCCTTTGCATATGGCCTTATTAATAGTCTAGGGCTTATATCTATATCTATCTATCTATATATACACACACACTTCATGGGAAGTAAGAAAAAACATATAAACAAAATGGGACCAAGAAATAGGTGCCCATAATTTCTTTTAATGTGTGCTTTAGATATATAAAAAGATTTAATTACTGGAATTTTTAATTAAAAAACTTAAGATTTATGATTGATGTGATATGTTTTTAATCCATAAGTGAACTACGTACCAAACACGTGCTCAATTAAAAAAGCGTACTTTTTGGAGATAATTTTTTCTAAAAATATGCGACATTGATAATCCGCTACCATTAATAATCGTAATCATAAAATATGAAATTTATGATAGAGAAATGATTATATATATTTTGTATTTAAAAAAAGGAATTGAGCTTATTTGAACGATTTAAATTTCAAATTTGTAAGTAGCGTTTTTTAACCTTTTCTTAATGTAATATCAAGGTGTCAAAATTCATCTAAGTCTTGAAAGTACATGAAATCCATTTGTACCCTAAACAGAACCAAAGCATTACAAACGATCAAGTTTATTTAATTAGTCGCATAAGAAAAATAATATGGAAAATAGTTGTACCAATTAATACTTAGGTTTCTTGAATATAATTTCCCCGAATTATATGATATGTTCCCTCAAGTTTTCTTTTAATTCACAATATTTTTCTTAGCAACTAACAACCCCATAAATTCTATAATAAATTGGGTTTAATAATCGATTTACATTGACTTATACTAAATCAACTTTATTTTGCATGGTTTGTTTATTATAGAATTAGCCTATAAATTGATTGTTTTGTATAAAGTGAATACCTCATGTCCCACTTGAAAACAATTATTAAAAAAAAAATGCACTTTTACGTCTTATTTCATGTGGTGATAACATGTGAGCCCATTTTTTGTGGTAATATGATATGAGACTTTCCTAATTTGAAGTCAACAAAGAGGTTATATATATTCTTATTGTATTAGTATAAATTAATGAATAATCTTGGCCACCTTTGCTTGCAAATGCAATTGAAGCTCTTGAATTAAGATACAAGTTGAGTATCTATAAGGACTAATTAACCTAGCCTATAAGGCTCATTGCTAGGTATTTATTATGATTTTGACTATATCAAAATCTTTAACTTCACAATTCGTCTATTATTATGATTAATTTAAGTGGCTTTCGAGATTATGAGCTTAAAATTATCAATCATATAATACATATATGAATATACAATATCAAAATCACAAAAAAAAAAAAAAAAAATCACATATGATTGTAAATTAAAAAAGAACCATGGAGGAGAGGAAAAAGATTTGTTGCCTATTAATATGGCTTTATGTTAGAGGGGTAGGGTTGAAGATCTTACAACATTGATTAATTTTATCAAATAGTAAATTAAAGATAATTAGTGTTCGATTATGATAATCGTTATGCTATATATATTAACCAAAGGTTGTATAAAATGGGTATACAATTATACAATTTTATGACCGGGAGCACTTAGTTACATATATATGATTGTATCCTCACAACAACTACGCATAGTCGAAGCTTAGAATATCTCCGAAAAATAAAATTATTTAAAATCGTAATATTATTAAAAAAATTATAGAACGAGATAAAGTGTTAATTATATATAAAAAAAATCTAAACTTCAAACACTGTCTTCATCTTAATCCTTCAATTATCAATCTACCATGCTTAAATTTTTACTGATGAACAATAATTTTAACTCTAATATAATCATGATATTGTCTAAAATACTTAAATTTCTGACCATGAAGATTCAAATGCTACCATGACGAACAATTATATAGGTTGCTTTATCTACATCTATTTACAATTATCTTTATAACTAGTTATTGTGCTACTTATTTTTCATATTGTCTTTATAATAAGAATTATATACAATAGGGTATACAAAATATGGTCAAAATAAATTTCTTCACATAAAAGACAATAAATTCAACATTTATTTTATAACTCATGCATACTGCAAAATATATATTCAAAAAAATCCGATAATTACATTGATCAACAAATCCAATATTAACCAAAAAACGCGAACTACTCAAAATAAAAACTTATATATCAATACTTATATATCACTTTTAATTTTATCGGTTTTACACGAATGACACGTATTTATTCAAATCCTTGAGGATTAAAATCGAAACACTATATTAAATTTCTTTAAAATTAAATAGAGAAACCCCCATTTCAAACGTGGGTTCCTTCATTATTGGTATAAAAATTCATAACTTCAAAATAAATAAAAACCCAAACCTTAAATCATATTAGCCAATATTCGATCAAATATCCATTTTATCCAAGTTCCCTTTTACGCATAATCACAAATCCCATAAAAACAGTATCCATTCTTCATGCACTTATTGTTGCAGGAACCACAGTGTCTCTTATCCAAGGCAAGAAACACACATTCCCCATTACAGCACGTATCTGTAGCATCACATTTGTTCTTACAAGCCCCACAGTTATGATCATCATATTCCAAATCGATACACTTATTATTACAGCATGTTGTGTTTCTGCCGTTTTCCATGATGTAATTACAGACTTCATTGTTCTTGTGACAGTGATCAGCTGCTCTAGGGTTTCTCTCATGTTGCTGCAGAAACCGGCTGACCCGTATCTCTGGACCCGGTTTGGCGGGCTGGGAAAACGGGTCGGGTTGTGGGTCGGTGGAGTTTTCCGGGGTGAGGATTAGGGTTAAGGCCATTGTAATGGCTATGATGCAGAAGATTATTTTGAACAGGCTCATCATGGTGGAAATTATCAATATTAACAGTGATTTTTTCTCTCTTTTTTTCTTGTTGATTTGAATAGAAATAGGAAAGAGAAGAGATTGATTTGGGTAAGAGAAATAAAATGGAAGATTGAAATGTTAATATATAAGATGAAGAGTTGACGCGAAAACGATGGTGAAGGAGAAGAAAGGCTAATATGGGTTGTGTTGCTTTGCATGGAGTGTGTTCTAATCTATTTATTAAAAAAAAAAAAAAAAGAAGAAGAAGAAGAAGAATTATGTAGCTTTTTAAAGATTTATAAAAAATATATAGTCTACCGAAATTATTATTTCCATAAAGTAAAAGACAATTGATAACACTACATTCTAAAACATGACTTGGCTTTAATTTAATTTATGAAAGTTACCTATATATTATCCATGTGAAATATTATTTCTTAAATACAATGGCATTTTTATAGTTAAAATAAATTAATTATTTATGTTTCAATTACAATGAGAGTAATAAAGTCAGATAAGACAATAAATACATAGTTTGATAATAATTAGAGACACATTTCAGGATAGACGAAAGTGAAATAATGGACAACTTCTTTGGAACGGCAGGGACTATAAAAACTAAAAAATTATAAGGTGGATGACGGATTGAATTACATATTAAGTGTAATTCATTCATATTTAGAATTATATTTGAATATGATCAAACATAGCCGACTTAAGTTAACATTTTCAGTTATATTCATATTATGTATACTAATCAACTATTTAAGCTTTGCATTATATATAATTGAGAAAATAAACCAAAATAATAAATTCTCTACACAAGATAGATTGATGAGTTGTGTTTGTTAAACGTGACTAGTCAAAATCAAGAAATCTTACTAGCTATTTATAACTCGATATAATGTGAAGTTCGTATTGAGCTCGGTCGAGACATAAAAAATGATTAATTTTGTCATGTGATATATATATATATATATATATATTAAAATTGGTTTAAACTCAATACAATTAACAATCAACTAAACACAAATATAATTTCAAATTCAAAAGAATTCAATAAATTTGAACAATTATTTGTTTGGCATACTCGATATATCTACATCCATAATCACAAGAGTGAAAAAGAAGGGTTTCCATAGAACTAAGTAGTTTTAGTATGAGTATAATTTGATAATGACGTTTTAAGGGTTTGAAATAATTACTCCTTTTTAATAGATTTTATTTATTAATCATACTAAAAGCTATAAAAACAAATTTAAATAGACTCGGGCTTGATTTGAAGCTAGTCAAGTTTAGTCCAAACCTTACGTATTAAAGCTCATTTAAAATGAAAAAAAATATATATACATCCTTCTTTCTCTACAAGTTTCCCATCATAAATATAAATATGTGCTTACTTCAATTTAAATAAAACATATGTTTCTAGGTTTGACTTTTGGACCTCACACGTAAAAAAATAATATTTTAGTCGTGTGGTGAGAATTGCTTCACTGGAAAAAGCACCGATTAAGTATGATTTGATCAATATTAAACATCTTATAAATATGTATTTATATTTAAGTCAAATAATATTTTAATACATCTTATAATTTAATTAATCGCGATCGTCGTTGACTAAATTGAATCATTAAATTCCGGGATTGATAATACAGAATATTCACCATTCCATGTATCAGAAAAAGTGAAGATTTGTATTACCTCACAAATTCACATTTGTATACATTGATAGCTTGATACGGTAACAAACAAAAAATATTTAGTAAACAATTCATAATCGATCGCTGAAAATTCATTCAAACTCAATTAATTTAACATAACCAACCTATTCTTGATGTGTGTATATATATTGTTTGGTAAAGTTTGAAATTTAATTGGAGCTTGATAAGTTAGAACAATAAGAATTTTTTTTAAAAATTATTTACGCTCGATTTAATTAACAATCACATCGAACCAAAACATAATTTTTCTAACTCAATGAAAATTTCAATGAGGTTAAAGAACACATTGATTAACTTGGCTTATATTGCTAGTGCCACTAATTAATGTGGAATTTAACATGCACAAATGATTTTAATTAAGAAAAATACTATATACCACTATTTAGTTTTCACAATTTTTTTTACAAATCCTTAATATATTAACATATTTATTTGTTATGGTAAATATAAATTGCGAAAATTAAATTAAATATATTTATTACATTCAAATTTTACTTAAGTTAAACAGAAGTGAAAAAATGGTGAATAATAATATACGATAAATTCTCTTTAAAAGTGAAAAAAACTCATTCTTGCGTGATTGAATTTTTGAGGTGCTTCTACAAAAATACATTGAAGCTGGTTCAGATGCCACCTTTTGGAAAGGTTAAGAAAAAATAGAAGTATTTGGTCTACTCTATACACCTTATTTAAGAATAATTCATAGAAAATTTTGAGACTTTAAATTCAAATATAAATTATATATATATATATTCGGATAATTAAGCAATTAATGCATCAGACCCCTAACATAATGATCCCATTATATATTTTTATGGTGTATCTCACATTTAATTTGATATATTGTGTACATATGTAATTATTTCGAGATTTTTAATTTCAAGTTAGAGCCCTAACAATGGCGCTTCATTATTTCTCTCTATATAAATAAATTTTAAATCATGGAAAATATATAAATATACATATATAAAAGACGTTTGGTATAAATCCTTGATTTCAATTAAGATCTATGATTGTTCTAAAATAAATTTAATAAAATACAAATAACTGATAAAGACCGTCGGAGATCAAATTCAATCTTCAATAGATAAGGAAGCAAATTGTCTTAATTCTCAACAAAAATCATATAATCAGTTGCATTAAATACGAGTGGGGTATTTTTTTTCTTTATTATTCTCTTAATGGGTTCTTTCGTATATAAATATGGACGAGTTAATAATTGAATTTATCACAGGGTTCATATATATTTTGCCCCTTTTATGGTACAAAAGTAGTAAAGTACGTTATTCTTGCAAAATTTTAATGAATTTCAGTAAATATTAAAACATAATGATAATATAAATAATTTGTTTCCCATACAACTCACATATATCGACTCTGATAAAAGAATAAATGTCCACTGCATGAATTTGATTGATACATTTTAGTACCAACATTTACATTTGGAACCCTTTTTTTTGTTTAGTTTCATAATTTACCTATATTGATTAATTAATAATACTATAGGAAGTTAGCCGAATGAAAATAGCTCTCATCGAATAAGCTATGAACCTCCGATTCAATCATATATATGAAAAAAGTATAACGAATATAATTCACTTGCATCAGCCAGACCCTCTTGGACTAGAATATGGCACAAGGGATGAAGCAATTGTGTAGAAAAGCTGTAAAGAAACAAAGGAAGAAATAATTAATATCATAATACATTACATTTTAATAAAATTTGTTTCAACAGTTAAATCATATAACAAAAATTTAAAAGATAAAAAAAATTAAAAAATTATATATCACCGTCTGTAGTCATATATAATCTTTGCATCCTATCTTAGTTTAGGAAAAAAAAATGATGTAGTGACGTTTTAAAATCAACTAAAATCAATAAATTGTCGTAACATCTTTCCAAAACTAAGAAAGATGAAAGGATGGTCGTATACAAGTAGCAGTGTAAAAACTACATTAATTTTCATCTCATAACTTTGCTCAACGTTTTTGGCCTCATTATTTATGAGTTTGTCATATTTAATTAGTCATACAAATTTAAGGATGTAACACACTTATTCCAAATTACTACAATTTTGAAAAAAAAAAATCATACATGCATGAGTGGTGCTCACACACGATCGAGCTCTATTCATAATCATGTTGACCGCCAAAATTTGGATGCACTTTTTGGTTGAAAAATGTGAGAAAGTTTGAAAATTACGAAACTAAATGCAATAAACATGTAAATAACAAATTAAACCCAATTATTGGGTTGAAAAATACAATTTATCCATTTGTATATGGCATTACACCATAACCAAAGCCTATATATATATATATATATATATATATATATATATATATATATATATAACCAAACATACTGCAACTAGAAGAACAAACTGACCTTATAATATATCATTTTCTTCACATCCTCAAAACTCCATCTCTCCCATTCTAAGCATAATCACAAATCCCATAAAAACAGTACCCATTCTTCATGCACTTATTGTTGCAGGAACCACAGTGTCTCTTATCCAAGGCAAGAAAAACACATTCCCCATTACAGCATGTATCTGTAGCATCACATTTGTTCTTACAAGCCCCACAGTTATGATCATCATATTCCAAATCGATGCACTTGTTATTACAGCATGTTGTGTTTCTGCCATTTTCCATGATGTAATTACAGTCTTCATTGTTCTTGTGACAGTGATCAGCTGCTCTAGGGTTTCGCTCATGTTGCTGCAGGAACCGGCTGACCCGTTTCTCGTGAACCCGTTTGGCGGTCTGGATAAACGGGTCGGGTTGTGGGTCGGTGGAGTTTTCCGGGGTGAGGATTAGGGTTAAGGCCATGGTAATGGCTATGATACAGAAGATTATTTTGAATAGGCTCATCATGGTGAGAAGATGGAGAAATAGTTGTGATTCTCAGTTTTGTTTTCTGTTTTTGGAAATAGGAGAGATTAGAGATGAGTATTGTGAAGAGAAATAGAATGAGAGATTGTGGGGTTTATATATATATATATGTGTGTACATATACGTATATATATATATATATTATATATATATATATATAAAAATAGGACGCGTATATTGAAGAGTTGACGCGAAAATAAGGGTAAATGTGAAGGCTAATTAATATGGGTTATGTTGCATGCATGGAGTGAGCTCTAATTTATTTGTTTAGAATGGAAGAATTCTATATATGTATATATATATATATATATATATAATTAATTAATTAATTAAATTAAATAAAGGGTTTTCTAACTCATTAAATAAAGCCAACCTGAAAAATCTGAGGATGCTAATTGTTGAAGTAAAGGAAGAAACACAAATAAATAAATAGAAAGACCACACTTATAATTGACACGAAACAGTTAACCTATTGATACGTGACTTGTTCTTTTAATTTGTTTTTTTTAGAATTAAATAAATCTTGAGCTTAAAGAAAGGGTATTTGTTTAATTATATGAAGTAATTAATCAGAGAGTAATCAGTTAATTAAGCATAAAGTTTCGACTTAAGATCAACAGATGCATTATGTTTTCAAATACACGATTACTTGCAAGAGTGTATCAATTCTTTGCGTCACAAGTAAACGTTAATTCTTCAAAAGAAAAATAATTTACAAGTTAATATAAAGTATATATGATATCGTGAATAATTATAAGTATTTGTTACATCTTTTCTAGATTTAATTTGCTGTAAGAGAGAATAGAAAAAGTTATTAGAACCCTCCAAAATAATTTTTTTCATAAAAAAACTTATGAAAATATTTTTCAATTCAAAAAACTAATTCCCCCAACTTTTAATTCTAAAAGCCCCAGGGTTAATATGGACATTAGCCTTCTAAATTGAAAATCAATTCATTATAATTTTGTGTAAAAACATATTTAATTAGAATTTTGTATGTTGATAATCTTACTAATTATGATTATAATTTTAAATTCTAAGATTTTTGTAATCATTAAAAAACTGTATTTCTTGATCATTACCAAGTTAATAAAAATAAGTAATGTAAAACATTAACAATAAAAAAAAATCTTTTATTTTTCAATTTTCCAATTTATAAATTTCAAGTTCATTAAATAGAATTTTTTTTTTTTGTTTTCAACTATAATACATAAAGATAATTTAGTCCACAAAATTGTTAATTTTAGCCTACCTGTTAATTAGAGTGGAAAATTTGTAGAATGAGTTCTTAAAATTGAAAAGAAAATTCATACATTTTTTAATATAAAATATTGTATTAGGAGAGAGTAAATATCAACCACACAAGTGAAAAACTAAATACATGTTCTTTCCAATTATTTTTAATACGTAGATCAATTCAATTAATTATAAAGAACTTCAATATTTATAAGTTTGACTTTTGGAAAACTAAATTATTTTTGAGTGGTAAGGTGAGAAAGCACCGATGAAGTAGGGGTGTCAATGGGTGGGTCTGGCCCAGACCCAGACCCAAAACTTTGGGTCTGGACTCAAACCTAGACCCAAAAGATTGGGTCTAGTCTAGACCCAATGTTTTGGGTCCAGACCCAGACCCAAAACTTTGGATCTATTGGGTCTGGGTCTAGATCAGACCCAAAACTTTGGGTCTATAGTATTGGGTACCCAATTTATTTGTTTATTTTATTTTTGTACTTGTGTTTATAATTTTTGCAAATAAATTTTAAAATATATATGATTTATAAAATGTGAATATATATATTAAATCTGAAAAAAAAATTATTATTCATATATATATAATATTAAATCTGAAATCTATATATACATGTGTATAAACTTAATATTTGATTAAATCTGAAAAAAATATAGTTCATATATATATAATATTAAATCTGAAAAAAAAATTCATATATATATATATATATATATATATAATATTAAATCTGAAATCTATATATACATGTGTATAAACTTAATATTTGATTAAATCTGAAAAAATATTATTCATATACATATAATATTAAATCTGAAAAAAAAATTCATATATATATATATATAATATTAAATCTGAAATCTATATATACATGTGTATAAACTTAAATTTGATTAAATATGAAAAAATATTATTCATATATATAATATTAAATCTAAAATCTACATTTGCATTTATATAAACTATAATATATGCAAATATGATATTATAGCAAACACTAAAATCTGAAAAATATTATTCATATATATATATATATATATCATATTAAATCTTAAGTTTAAAATTAGTAAAGAAATGCGAATCGAATAAACGAAGAAGAAGAAGAAACGAAGAAGAAGAAGAAAGAAATGAAGAAAGATGACGCCGGAGACATGAGGGACTCGCCGGAGACATGAGGAGCGGCGGCGGCGAGCGGCGGCGGCAGCTTGAACAAGAAGAATAGTTTGGTCATTGGTGAAAGAAATAAGATTTAGGGTTTGATGATAAGATATAAATTAATTGGGGTATGTATTACAAAAGTTTAGAGTTGGGCCTAAATTTAAGTTTTGGGTCTGATTGGGTCTCACTTTGGGTCTAGCTTATGTTTGGGTCTGGGTCTGGGTCTGGGCCAGACCCACCCATTGACACCCCTACGATGAAGTATGATTTCAACCATTATTTAACATCTTATAAATATGCATTCATATTCAAGTCAAATAATATTTAATCATTATATTATTTAATAAGTTATTATTAACTAAATCGAATAATCAAATTCCGGGATTGAATTTGAAGAATATCCCCCCATTCCCTATATCAGAGAAGTAAATATTCGGAATCAACTGTTAAAAAGCAACTCAGTTCGTTAACCATATGAAACCAAATTTGTAAATTTTTTCCGAAAAAGAGTTAAAAGTATTTATCTTGAACTCCATCAATTTAAAATTTAATAAAATATATTCAAAAAATAAAAATAAAAAAAGTCGCTTTAATTGATACCAAATAGCTAAATATATTTTTGGAGCTCGATAAATTATTCTATTTAGTAAGGAGAAACAAAATATGAAGGCATAGTTTTTTAGAGCAAGAATACAATTATTCTATTGAGTAACTATAGCTACAAATCATATAGGATCATAATAGTAAATACATAAATCTAAATTCAAATGACAACTTAGCAAAAGAAATTGGCCAAAAAACCGATCTTTTTACAAAAGAAGGGTAAAATTCTAACCCGACAGGATCTTCATCGTCAAACTAATCACAAGACATCCTCGGATTATACAACAACTGGCTGATAAACATAACGAGTATAATTCACTTGCATCACGCTGATCTAAAAGAATACAAAAAGAAATAATTAAATATAATAACAATATATCACATTTTTGATAAATATTACTTCAATCATCACACAATATAACAAACTTTTAAAATACGAAAAGCCTACATATATCGAGCCACAACCAAAACTTAACATTAATCCTATATGTTTTACGGACGTGCAACCAGAATTGTATTTTCATCAGAAAACTATACAGTAATAATAATAATAACAGTTCTCATCTGTTTTTCAACAATTGAGGCTAAAACTGCAAAAGGATGCACCTAACGGACTAACTCTCCAAATTTGTAAATAATGGACTAAAATAGAAATAGACATATCCTGTGGGACTAAAACTGCAATTCTACAACTTAGACGAAACAACAAACAAACCTTGTATATAAGGCGACTCAAATGTGACCCCTACCGCCACATTCTGAACACATAGTATTCCCACTTCCCCCGCAACCTGCAAGATATAAAGAAGAGACGTAAAAAATAAACGAATTTCCAAATAAATGAAATAAAAAAAAATTAAGAAAATAAATCAGAAAAATTACCTAAACAACGAACTTTTACAATGATTCCTTGACTCTCCAAGATAGAGTCTACATATAAGCCTGATCCAGAACAAGTGGCACAAAGGATAGCGCCTTTAGCTAGACAACTTGTGCAACGAGGATTAGTTCCAATGTTTTTTTCGGACAAAGATATCCCAATTGGCTTCTCGATTATCTCTTCTGGGATAGGTTTATCATAACAAAATAGAGATTCGAGGCTACTTCTTTGCTTGTGCACATCGCCAACCGCACATGTAACAGCCTGCACGATTGCAATATGTTCCCATAACAATTTATATTTGTGAATAGTGAAACAAAGTTGAAAAAGAAAGATCAGTGAAGTTAATTCTTAAATATGATAAAGATACAAAGATAAACATGCCCTTTTGTAAAGACAACAACGCCCATATTCTTCAAGGGGAAAAAGAAAAGAAAAATAGCATAAGCCTATATATGCATAAAAACTTAGATATGGGCTGCCAACAAGGACAAGAGACTTCTTTGAAAATGATGTTTTACGCATCAATGTGTTTTCATTATGGTAAAATGCTTTGCCGCGCATTATAACACATATGATCTTCATTTATGGAACTAACTCTTATTGAGTTTATGTCTTGTGGATTTATGTTTACGTATGATCTAATTGGCTTCTCCATAAAATGGAAGCTTTGGCAGCTACTTCCCTAGTGCACAAAGTTTTCTAACAATTAATACAATGATGATGGCCAAGAAACCTTGCAATCACAAGGGTTTCCTCATATCCTAGAGGACATTCAAAATCTGCAATTCTGAAAAAATTATGCTAAATTCTTTGCATCTCACCATTTTCTCCACTCATCAACAATAAACTACAGGACTGAAAAATTTCAAAAGTGATATTTAGTTTCTGCTCGTGAAAGATTAGCTATAAGCCTATAACAAACTAAATGATCCAGATGGTAAATGAGATATCTCCACTTCTTCTTACAGGAGCTGAACCAGGCAATTAGTTAAAACAAGTATTTTATAAAATCATGTAGTGCTTTTAGGCAAAGAGTAACTTAGAGGCTTGGAGCAAATCTACAGGAGCTAGCTAGAGAGCAAGTAATACCATTTCAAGAATCAAACCACCATTCATATTGATTCAAAATAGCTGTATTAAAGCCTCATAAGCTATTAATTGAAAAGAAAAAGTTTGAATTATGCAGCCTTAACTCCAGATTTATACACTTGTCTGTTAAGTTTCTGCTTAACCACATCACAAGAATGATATCGCAGCTGTTATTCAAATCACCTGTTTTCCTTTCAATTTACTAATCTATTTACTTCGGTTTTCCCCCAAATTTCCCCCATTTCAGATGCTTGTATTTGATGATACTCAGCTAAATGAATCGAAAGTAAATCATATATATATTTTCTTTCAGAAAAAGAATCTACTGCTGAAATTAGAGAGCACATAAACCTAAACCCAAATCCAAACACGCAAAAAAAGCGTAAACTAAGCATTCAATTAGAAACACTAACCCGAAAACGAGAAGAAGAAGAAGAAGAAGAACGAGATAAAGCATTGTTCCAGCAATTTCCATGACCTAATCTAGGGAGACCCTTCCAATTGTTACAATTGGACGGTGAAATCTGGGGCATCGATGAGCAAATTGATGAAGGCGCCATGTTCAGAGCACATTCCATATTGAATTAGAACAAGATGAGATAGAACTGAAAATTTGGGTGCAAATTGCAAAATTGAGCTATTAGGGTTCGATCGATTGTATTATTTCCTCGATATTAACGATTTTAACTAACAACCGTCTTTCTGTCTCAAATTGGTTTGGTCCCTTCAATTTTATTATATTGACACTTTTATACTTCTAAAAGCGTTGTTTAACCGTTGGTGAAAATATTTGTCGTGCATTATGTATATATGATAAAAGTGTTTAATCGTTCGTGTATATATTTGTCATGTATTTATATATATATATATATATATATATATATATACAAGCGGTATTATAAAATTATGTATTTAACAAATTGAACTCAAATAAACTTTGAATTATCGATTTCGAGTTGAATATCAAAAGAGTCGTATTTATTTTTTAACCATAAATACAAGTAATGCACAACAAACATCCATTGCTCTTTGTGAAACAAGATATATTTTAATCCTTTACAATTTGTACAAAATATTTAATTTCAAAAATATCAGATTAAAACTACGAAAACCTCGTATAAGCCTAACCTTACCAATTTGAGCAACTCGAACAAATGAATCAAATCGCTTCGAAATCTACCATAATAATTGAAAAAAAAAACGAGCTTTAAGATTCGTAATCCATTATAATGATTGAACGAATACGTCAAGGTCAGCACTAAACGATCTGAAACCCATTATAACTTGGAATAATCCAGAGAAAACCAATAGTATTTCTCAACTCGGGATTCAAAATCCACTTCAACTTTAACCTATAACCCAAAGTTTTTCGGCAAAGGAAGTGCTACAAGCCCCGTTTCGTTACTTTCGCCCGTTCGAAAAAACCGACGCGCCCTATTAACTTTCCGTCCAATACTAGGAACCTTGCGCGAAATCGCTTGCCATATCATTTGAACCGCGTCATTCTCTTTCGACGGGTATCGATACTCGAAAAAATGCTCGATTTCTTTGAGCCTTTTCCACATTCGTGTCCACTCGTCTCTACTTATACCCCTAATGAGGTTCAATAGAAAATTTTCTTTTACGGCCTCCGAAGCGCGTACAAATACGCAAAACTCGGAGTAATCTAGAACGTCTTCGTAAGGAAGTTCGATTTCGTCGCTCACGATAACGGGCACGCAATGGCTAGCTATAGCATCAAATAGACGGTTCGATGAAGGGGTATCGCCCGCAATGTTGAGGCAAAATTTCGACGAGTGCATACCTTTGGACGCTTGGTTTATGCCGTCTTTTTGGACGGTTCCAAAGGCGAAATGAACGTCTTTTTCGTTTTTTAGCATGTAAAATAGCTCTTGTCGAATTATTCCACCCTGAAATGGGAAGCGAAAAGAGAGTTTTAATCGACTTGCCTAGAAAATTCATTAGTTTTTGCAATTAAATACAAGTCGAATGACTCTCACAAGACGAAGCTAGTTGTTTGCATGTAATTTTCGAAGTTTTTGTGCTTCTAGGAAAGAATTAAGGGTGTGTTTGGATAAAGTGATTTAGATTTGGGGTGGGAATCTGGAGGAAGGATTTGAAATGACACTAAAATGGAGTCATTTAAAATCCACCATAGTTATACAGAAAATAGCTCAAAATGAATGGCAAGAAATTTGAAATCCATTATAACTTGGATACATCCAAACAAACTTAATGGATTTGTTGACGAATTTGAAATCAAATCCTTCAATCCAAACGCACCATAAAGTCTTTATGTCACATTCTAAATTTTTGCTATATTGGTGACATATAGTAGTTTCATTATTGGAAGCGATATTTATCGTTTTTTCATGAAAATTATCATGCAGTTCCATTTATCGACAGTAAAACTTGTCGATTATGCACACATAATGACCATTAGTAAACGGATAATAGAAACTAACACGGCTGATCAACTAGAAAACATGTTCTTTGTCAGCACCATTTTGACTCCATATATGCTTTCGCTCATATCTATAAGGATAAACGAGTTTAAACGAAGATATAAGAACCAAAATCGAAGCCCTTCTAGTTCTTATCAACCTTAGTTTAGCACATTAGTCTTATCACCAAAAAGAACTCAATCAAATAACAAAAGTTTCTATAAGTAGAAACACAAAGAACGAAAAAAAATTGCTTCGTGTATAATTAAATGGACAAAGATTACTTACGTCTTTTCTATATATGGCTCCCTGAAAATACAGCAAAATCGGACGCCCATCAAAATTCGACGAATCATTCACATAATTCTCAATAAGATGCTTGTAAGGCGCAATCACATCTTTCTCAACATAAGCTATGGTCGGAGGGTACCTTCCGAAATCCGAGAGTATAAACATTGCGGGCCATAGCTTCGTTCTTGCGTCTAAAAGACTATTGGGATGATGAGCAACGATTATATGATCTTTCCCATTAGACCTTTTCCATTCTTCTTGAGATACCAAGAAACTAGCTAACTTTTCCTGTAAAATGGCATTAATACTCTTTTTCTTATTGGGCTCAACTTTCGAGAATCGATTATAGCTTATGGATGAAAAAAACGGAACGAAAATAACATCAGCTTCGCTAGAATTGTGTACTCGTTTAGCACTACGGCCTATTAAGTTTTTGGAGAATTCTGAGTTTAATAAGTCCAAAGTTAGCCAATATTCTATGCTGTGCTGCAAGTTTAGTCCACCGGGGTATTGTGGGACCTCGGCCCGAATATCGGGCCAAACACGGTTCCCATTGCCTTTCCAACCCAAGAGACTAAAATGGAATTGAGGGGGCAAATCGTACATAAAAACCTTGAGAATTTGATTGTTGGAATCATGATTTTTTGAATTTTTATTCGAATTTGATGCAGTGGTGAGAGAGGATTCGTCAAGATTCTCGTTTCCTGAGAATCCAAGAAGCTTGGAAGTTGGTAATAAATTGAAATCAATGGAACGAGATTGGCCCGTTGATTTTAGGACTAAGAACCAAGAGAATACGAAGAATGCCGATGTCATCAAGAACCAATAGAAGAGGGATTTGTAAGTGAGAATCCCCATTTTCGACATTTCTAACACTGATAAATTACTTATAGATAAACAAATTTATTCAAACACCATCACCCTTTTGATGGCATTTAAGATTTGGATATAGAAAGGAAAAAACAATTCAATCTGTCTCCAAGTAATTGAACACCCCTTCAAAAATCATACTAACATTTTCCCACTTTCTGCATTTCTGAGCTATAACCTAGCTTCAATGCATTGATATAAGATAGCCCAAAATAAAATTACAGATTCAGAGTAACAATTGAAGCTAGAAACATGAACAATAAACAAAACCCAGATGGATTACAATACCATATCAATAACCAAACAAAATAATTCTATAAAAACAACATAAAAATGTGAAAAAAATGGAGAGAGAGTAGAAGAGAGAGAAGGGAGAAAGAAAGAGAGACGAGCAGTTATACCAAAACGTAGAGAAATGGGCGGTTGTTGACGTTGATTTGGACATATTTTCCTATTTTTGTCCTATCCGTATTTGCCTTTTATCTCCCTATTTTACTTCCATATCTTAACCAGCATGAGAGCAGGAGGGCAGCTGAAGAAGCGGATCTGCTTCGTTTTCTTTGGCAAATACAAATCGAATATGTATAATGTAATATATATATCATATATATGTACCGTTGCCACGTGGGAAGTTCAGGAATGGCTCAATTTGAAATAATATTTAAGTGGGGTGAGTGAAGATAATTGGACATGTATATAAACTAGAATAGTTATGTTATATGATATGATATAATATGTATAAAAGTACTGCACAACTCAAATTTTTTAGCTCGTATTCGACATGATTAAATATATATAAAGTTATTGTTTTCAAAAAATTCAAATACATTATGGAAAATATAAAAAGAAAACAAAGAAACGAAAAGTATTCGAGAGGGTGGAATGTAAGATTTTATTGTAAGAGGGGTTGGATGTGAAATTTTATCATAATGTAAGACTTTATTGTAAGAGGGGTTGGATGTGAAATTTTATAATAATGTAAGATTTTATTGTAAGAGGGGTTGGATGTGTAATTTTATCATAATGTAAGATTTTATTGTAAGAGGGGTTGGATGTGAAATTTTATCATAAAAATAGAACGTATGTTTTTTGAATAACTAAAGTGAACTGCATTATAATCACATTAAAGAAGCAAACTATTAATGTAATTATCCTTTCTAATTTTTTTAAAATAGGGCACAATTTTACATTTTACATTTTCTATACTAACACAATCCTTACTCAAAGGGAGTTCAATGTAACATTTCATTACAAGAGGGGTGCTTTCTGTCATGGGCCAAAAACCAAGAGGACTAGAATGCAAATACACTAAACAAAGGGTGATTACCATAATTATCCCACAAAACAACCAACCAAGATCAAAACTTTCCATCTCAAATTCAATCATACAAACCATACCAACAAAAAAGATCTAATCTTTTAGCTATTATCACCATCTTTCTTAACAGAAGGCTCATTACTCACAATCGGAAGATTTCTTCGATATTGCTGTGAAGTTAACCTCCTCTCGAGGGGCGTCTTTCTCTTACTCACGACAAATCTGTTTACGCCTTTCCTCATTGGCATTATTGATGGAAAATCTTCATCGGGAATCTCACTCAGCTCAGAAATATCCTTAATCTGAGCCACACGTTTAAACCATCTTTCAGCTTTCGCCTCTTCAGACATATCTAACGGGTCCGTTTCGGTCACAGCCGAACCCTCCAAACTTTTCCCACTCCAACTACTTCCAACGTTCTCGTTTTTGTCGAAATTACTCTTACCGTTCGAAATTTCTCGAGAAAAAGTCGATTTTTTTGCTGAGATTGTTTTGTCATCAGTTGAATCAGCTGCCCTGTATTTCGAATCATCCAACTTCTCGTTTTTTATGGGAGAATCTGGGCCGTTGGATTGATTAGGACCCTTTTTGGCCATGTAGTCATTCTCGGGCTCTGATGTTATTTTAGTCTCGGTTTTTACGGGAGAATCTGGGCCGTTGGATTGAGTGGGGCCCTTTTTGGCGAAATAGTCAGGCGGGAATGGAACGAACGGTACAAAATTGGTATTATTGGCTTCATCCATGGCTGCTTGTCGTTTGTACTTTGGAGAAGAAAGTGAACGGTCTTTCTTCTTGCTGACGACAAATCGATTTTCGCCCTTTCGCATTGGCATAATCTCGGGAAAATCTTCATCTGAAACGGCACTAGGCAAATCTTTCACATCATGCAATTCGGCCATTTTCTGGAACCATTTTTCTGATTTTTCAGCTTGATTTTTCTCTAAATCCTGATTTTTCGTCAGAATTGATGAATCTTTTGGCTTGATTTCTGGGAATTTTTCGTTAGAATCTGCAGTGTTAAACCAACCTTTTGCCTTATCTTGATTCTCAGTCGAACTATTATCCATGGTGGTTCTTTGAGAGTAATCTGTGTTATATCTCGAGCCCGATGTGGAGCTAATGGTATTAAATAATGGTGCACCGGGCCGTTTGCAGTCACATCTTAAGCAAGCTGAATTTCTTCCATAATTAAAGAAATTACATCTGCGTTAAAGATCATTACCAGTTAATAATGCATCCTTTTCTAATACGACATCTTAATTACGAAAATACCATAAACGCAAATTACACATTTACCCTGTTTTTCGATTTGTCAGATGTGACAATGGGTATCTTGGTTATTTACAAACATCAATGGCAATTATTCAATAAGGTCTTTTCGTTTTGTATAAACTCATCGATTAAGCATATCTAGAATAGGAAAAAAGTGCTTACTGAGGGCATTCCCACTCCCCGCCGGTCAGCTGTTTCTTTGGTCGGGATTCTTCACATTCTAGGCATTTCATGTTTCTTGCAAAGTTCATAAATTCACACCTGCCCATTGCCAATCATCAGAAAAGAAACAAGAATATATATATATATATATATATATATATATATATATATATATATATTATATAGATAGTATGCAAAAGAACTGCTTAACTGATCAACATTGGACTAGTAAATGCTTAACAATTCACATCGTTTTTTAATGATAGATTTTTTCCAGTCATTTTTATGCACATCAAGAAACAATCCTAGCAGAAAAACGAACGAAAGGGATTAAGTGGGAAAAAACAAAACGAAAAAATGTACATACTTTGGGCATATCCAATCGCCTCTTTTCATTTCAATATTTTGTCCAAATGGCTTTGCCGTTTGTCTCTGTCCACCTGGCAACTGACTATCTGTAGCAGGCGTGTAATTTGATGGAACTCCAAAGGTTACTGTACACAGCTCGTTCAACAGGTTTCGAACAGACGAGTCAATAAGTTCTCTACTATAAAGCCCATTTCTTTCAGAAGAAACAGTTGGATTGCTGGCATAGCTTAGTATATACTTCATTAGATCAACCGTATTTGCTTTATCAAATTCTGAGGCCTAAAAAATCAAAAATAGTGGTGTGTTCATATTGGAAGAAGAATGATTAAGCTATGTGTGTGGGTTTAAAACTTCCAACGAATAAAGAGAATAAAGTCGTTCGTATAAAGTAAACACATCAACACAAACGATCACTTAAAATGACCATTTGGTTGGATTCCTTCAAGCAAAGCCCAGTTAACTAACTTAAATGTATATAAGGGATAATTAACAATCTTTTGTAAAAGCAAGATCAGTGTGCTGTGTCAGTAATTCATAACATGAGATGAAAAAACTGTCAATAATTTGCATCAGTTAAATGTTTCTTTTATTTTATTTTCACTTTTATTTTGTGTGTTGAGGGGGGGGGGGGTCAAGGGGATTCATTAATAAAATTAGACACTTTAACATTACAGATTCATTACCAAAGTATATCAGTTATATGGCTATCATCATAATTTCTTCCATTCATATGGTTTCTCAACCCATTCAGTACTAAATTTCTGAAAGGAGATTATTATTAATAGAGAGAAGATAGAAGAAGATCTATACAGATTTGAAGTGAACAAAGCTAATATTTTCAAATCTTTTCTTCTCACCAAGTACAGTCATGTGAAAAAAATGTTTCATTTTGAATAACTTTCGTTCTAAATCAAAAGGCAGATAATAGTCACATCGTGGGAGCTAAGAATTAATTTTCCATTATGGCATTTGGAGCTACACTCTTAAAGATAATCATGATAAGAACTATACTACCATCCATCACGAAAAACATCTTGCTTTACACATATCCTTAAAATAAACAACTAGAAGAACCAAAGGCAATTTTGCTTCCTTTCTATGCAGCATGTCCACATTACCTTGAAAAATATAAATGACTTGAAACACAAAAGAGAGCTTAAGCAGAGAAAAAGATCGCATTAAAATACATACATTACTTCCATCAGTTCCTAGAAAAGCCCTCATTCTCCTAGCTGTGTCGAGTGCACTTTTGAAGAGAAATGGAGTTCCATTTGTTACAACTGCTTCAATATCCCTCTTCGAAAGCGATCTGGTTCAATCATCAAATAAAACTTAACACCAGAATATACCATGATCCATAAGCAGTTATCTTTCTACGAAAAAATACCAAAAATTCCTTAAACGTAGTGAATAATAAGTCAACGTTACTCAGTTAAGCAACATATTCACACCTAAGTACCCCGGTAAGTGGACTAAGAGGTTAAATTTTTGAAGCACAATAGAGTTGAAATATAATTGATTTCAACTTTTTTAGCTTTTACTCAACTATAATGTCAATAAACCATTATAAATCAGAAAAACAATAGTTGAAGCCAGAAAACTACATTTAGCTGAGTAAATTAACATATCAAATTTGTACCCTGCTACCAAAATTGAATTCGCATGTACTCAATTATAGAGATAGAATTCAAAACCAATGCTAAACTACTCAAAACACAAATCCCTGTATAGCAAAGTCCTAAAAACAAAATAAAACAACTTCAATTATTCTACTCTTTACAAAAGAGAAACTTTAGAGGTAAGGGTTTAATCCCACCAATTTTCTGAGTTGTTTCTCTACTTTAAAATTAGTTAATTCGATGTAATCGCTTAAAAATCAACAAGAGCACAAACCCAATAAGATCCGGTCGGGACCGAGCGAAAGCCAAGCAAGCAGCAGCGGCGCGTACAAAATCATCATTCAAATCCTCGTACACAACAAACGCGTCCTCAGGGGGAATACCCTGATCCTCAGCAGCAGAGAATCCCTGCCCGTTGGATAGAATATTGAGAAAATGGGTATATTCCGGCCAGGGGTGGTGGTGGTAATGAGCAGTAGTGTTGATTGTGTAAGTGTTGTTGGGTTGAGAGTGGAAAGAGGTGATAAGTTGTAAAGTGTGGGGTTTGGTACTGGGACGGGAGAAGAGAGTGAAGGGGCGGCGGTGGGTGGCGGAAAGAGAGGAGAGACGGCGGTGGAGGAGTGTAAGGGAAGGCCGGAGAGGAGGGAAAGGGGTGGTGAGAAGGGCCATGAACCTGGTTGCGCCGCCCATTATCAGCGGCGATGGAATGGAAGATTTGTGGTTTTAGTGGTTTAGAGTTTCGTTGTTTAAATCAATTTTTATTAAATTTGAAATTCTTACACATTTTATAATTTGTCTAAAGAGTACTTTAATAATTTATTATCAATTTTGGATTTTAGAAAGATATTCTTCAAGGTTATTCATAGAAAATTAACGTCTAAATTTTAATCATATTTTGGAGTTCAATAAAAATTTAATAATTTTACTTTCGTCTTTCTATTTTAGATAGAAAATACTCACATAAAATACATTATAATTTATATTAGCTAGCAGCTCCGAAGATTGTCAATCACGAAAAAAAAAATGATTATATCCTTTTTTTTGGTGTATTTCTTCCAAAAAATAGAACAAACGAGTGTAATAATATATCACTAGAATTTTTATTTGCTAAAATTAATTTGATCGAAATCTGTAAGTACAAAAATTGTTGAAGAAGAAAAAACGCATAAATCTAAATGCGACACTCATGAATTGCGACTTTAGATATCGCATTTTATAGCTTAAAAATTGGTTAATAAACAAACGGTCTGAAGCTCAGCTACATTACCCACACCCACAGTCCAGTTTTTCTAATCCACCGCCGGTCTTCATCTCCGGCGAAACTTCAGGTACTAATCCGACGTAATTGAAGTTCATTTTCAATTGAATTGTAACTTACATCATACATGTTCAAGAATTACTCATCGTTTTGATGTTTAATTGATTTTTCTAGTGAATTTGAGCAGAAAAAATGGCGTATCTGTTCTCTGCATCTGCAACGTCAACTTTGACGTGGTGTTCTTCTACAAATACAATAATCCCCAAATTATCAAAATTCATGTCCAGCAGCGATGTTCTAGCCAATACACTGACGAAATTGCAGCCATATGATATTGCAAATCGTAGCCTTTTTCAACAGAACACGCCTAATTTGTTTGTTTGCTTCTCCCCTGTTGTTGCTAGGTATTATTTTTATGGTCTTGATTGTGTGATCTTTTTAGCTGGTTTATGTGTTTGTCATAATTTCAATTTAGCTCCTAATTTTGCATGGACAACTGCTAATTATGGTGGCCACAACTCTCAGACTGTTTCTGATATTTTCCGATTTACAAACTGCTATTTTTGTGACTTGGGAGTACCTTACATCTATTATTTACTATCATTATCGAGCCTACCCTGATCATAAACAATGTCTTGATAGCTTTTTAAGTTCAAATTTAGGGCTTATGTTGACGATGATTCTGGAAATACTCCTGAAGCTGATGATGGTGAAGATGAAGCTTATGACTTACCACCAGATTCTGAATCTCAGGACAATGATGTCGAGATAGAAATAGAAAAGCCTGGATCAAACAGCCGGATTATTCGATCAAAGGTAGTCGTTCAGGCCAGCCTCCAAACAGTATGGGATATATTAACTGATTATGAAAGATTGGCTGATTTCATTCCTGGCCTTGCAGTCAGCAAGTTGCTTGATAAGAGTGATAAATTTGCTCGGCTCTTTCAGGTATTTTGGTTCATGTCTATCTATTGTTGGAGACGTTCTTCCAAAATGAGATTGGGATGGACAGAAACATTCATTTTTATCTATGTTTTCACTACTTGTTTGATTTGGTTTAGCATCCTATGTTAAGAATTTCTGTAGTTTGATCTAGTTTTTGCCTTGGTAATTTTCTTCCTTCTTTTTCTTGCAATCAAATGATGATATTTCTAGTTTCTACTGCTTTTAACAGATTGGGGAGCAGAATTTGGCATTTGGACTGAAATTCAATGCAAAAGGTACTATTGATTGTTTTGAGAAAGATCTCGAGACTCTTCCCTTTGGCCAAAAGCGTGATATTGATTTCAAGATGGTTGAGGGTGACTTCCAACTTTTTGAAGGAAAGTGGTCTGTTGAACAGGTTGAGATTATTTGCTAATTTCTAAGATTGATACATTAGATACAAAAATTTTCTAAGAAAAATTAAGGAGAATCCTCTTGTTTTGCATTTCTCTTCATACTTATAGAAAGCAAAACAACAACAATATACAAAAAAATCATGTAGTACTTAGAATTAACAAACTTCTTTTCATGTAAGGTCTTGTTACAGAGGGATTCCGTTGTTGACAAAGAATATCAAACGACGCTCTTTTATGCTGTTCATGTGAAACCTAAAGTGTGGTTACCGGTGCGCCTTGTTGAGGGCAGACTTTGCAAGGAGATAAGAACAAACCTATCATGCATTCGAAAAGAAGCTGAAAAAACATTTCAGAAGGCACATTCTCTGTTATAGTGAATGGGGATACTTTTGGCGTTATTCGTCTCTCAGGTAAAATTTCTCGAACAAAGGGCTTTTTAGTGGTTCGTTTCCATGTTGCTTCTTCTATTCAAAGTAAAAGATGCTTTCTTGATTGCATAATGAGAGAATGGTGAAAAATATAATTTTTACGCGTGCTTTATTCCTTAATTAGTTCAATTAATGTTCCACAAACCTCATGTTTCACCTAAATGATCAATTTACAACTCAGTTTTGTTGTGTTTTGATGGCAGAGAAACTACATGCACATATGGATTCCTGCATGGGAATCAAAATCCTGCAATTTTTTAGATGTAAAGAGGCAGAGATCATATACAGACTTGCAAGTTAGTTATAATTTTGTTCATTTGTTAAAAAACGAATCAAATGACTTGATATTGTAGTAAAATCATACTGAGAATTTCATTTTTCTTTGTAGGTTCTTACAATTCAGTCATTTATAACAATTCCCCTGTAGATGACATGTTGGAGGAACATCTTTTTGTTTTTTTTTAATTTAATATCATTATATTTAAAAAAAAAATATATGAAAAAATTATCTAAACAGTCGAAGACAACATTAAAAGTATTTAAAATTTTAATTATTTTTTAAAACATAATAAGTAATAATCGTATTACTACAACAAAATTAATTAAGTATAAACGTAGTTATTACAAAAACTACAAAATATAGAAAGATGCCAAGTATTGCATAAAATCACAAGTTTATTATAATCCAAACTATATGATCACCAAATAAAATTTCTTACATTGTTTTAAACTAACTTTTTGTACTTCATTATTTAACATAGTACTTTATTTAAAGAATAAAAATATTTGAGATAAGATATAATAGATCCCACAATATTCCTGCATTTTATAGGAACATTTCATACTCTAACCAGGCCTCATGTTCAGAATCGTGTATACATTTATTACACATCACGTCTAACATTAAACCACAACCTCATCTAAAACATAAATCATCCACCAAGTATATAGCATCTAATGGTTATTACTACCATATACAGAAACCTAGATCAAAAGGTTAAGACAACTATAAGTAAACCTAAAACAGATCCCTAATTTTAAGAAATGAAAAAGGGAAAATCGATGATAAGATCTACGGGCTGCGTCCCCATAATAAACCTCTTCCACTGCTACTCTGTGCAACATTTTCGTCCGTTGAATCTGAACCGCTGCCAAACAATTCATCTGAGCTACCTTCATGACGGATTTGTATTCTATCAGCGTGTTTCACAATCCACTCTGTAAATTCTGGAGATGATGCCAGCTCAGCAACTGCTTGCCGAGTAGATTCTTCTGTGAAATCTTTCCATTCTTCCTTTGAATATTTCTTCCGATTGGGAGTCTTGTGAAAGGTTGAATAGTGATCCTGGGAACTACTTGTGGTCGAGACGCTTGATGGCGATAATATACCTAACACAACCAAAGTTAAGGAAATTAGTGAAGTTAGTATACAACAGATGTAAGGGTGTGTTTGGATTAAGTGATTTGGAAATGGGGAGTGGATTTGGAGGAAGAATTTGAAATGACACCTAAAATGGAGTCATTTGAAATCCACCGTAGTTATGAAGAAAATAGTTCAAAGTGAATGTCGAGTGATTTGAAATCCATTATAACTTGGATACATCCGAATGAACTTCGTGGATTTGTTGACGAATTTGAAATCCATAGATTTCAATCCTTCAATCCAAACACACCCTAAATGTCAAGCTAATAGATTCATCTTATATTGCATTGCATATGTGTATGTTTCTGAGAATGAGTAAATGGGTCGACCGGTCGAGAATGAGAATATATTTTAGTTTTTGGAATATAAGATGAAACGTCAAATTGGATTGGATTTGATAGTGGGATAGAGGACAGGGATACAGGCTCCTAGGAAAATGGAACTCATAACACTTGATGAATAAAAAAAAAGATAGGACATAAGGAAGATATAACTTCTAACAAAGTCAGTGATAATTTTGAATTCTTACTAGCATTGTGGATGAGGATAAAGAGTTAAATTCTATTCTTCAATTTATCTCATACATCCTTTGGTTAGAAATTTATTTGCCTCATCTTATTTTCCAAATTTAACATTCATGAATAATTTCTATATGGGTTTCTGTTTTGCTAATGTTAAGCAGAAACGTTTTACCAAATCATCTGAAGGACTATTAAACTTTGTATTACAAGTATTGTTTTAGTATAAATCTTAGTATATACATTTCTCGAGACTTAATTTCTATAGATTTACAAATATTTTATTCTCAGAATTCTGTTCTTTTTAAATATTTTCTGTTGCATAGCATCAGGGGGTATACACTAGTAGTAATAAATGAGACAACTTAATACATTTTCAAGAGCCTGTACTTGTGTCTGACCACATTCAACCATTCTTATACACATACAAAAATATGCAATTCATTCTTTGTAAAATATGCAGCGAAGGAAAAAACAAGTAAAGGTTAGAAAAGAGAGAAATGTAAGACTCAAGCAACAGGTACCTTTCACAGGAGAGTTGGACCATGCAGCAGGCTTAGTCTTGGGGCTTTTCCACAAACTTCCTCGAGAATTTGGAGTTCGATGTTTACTTAAGAATTCGGCACGCTTATTCCTATTTACCTTAGCACTGCCCCACTTTGGAGGACTCATATCTCCAGAATATGTTAAATACCTGTAGTACAAGTGTATAATTAGGATACGTCTTATATAATATTAGTTGTTAGAAATGGTAACTCATTCTCCATCCAAAAGATACCATGGCCTATCAAAAAAGGGAAATAAACCCATCCAAGGTTCAAAATGTAATCTTGTCTTCATTAGTACTTGTCATAAGTCAACAAACAAAATACATGCTCAAAACTCATGGCAATAAACCATCCAATAAAACTATTCGAAAGCAATATAGAGAAACCACTTGGTGCTTACCTGAGTCCGTGCCACTTCAAGGAAGTGACGGAAAAGTAAATCCCCATAAGAGAAAGAAGCACTGCCATCGCCAAAGGAGTATCAAGCGTACTCTGACATTGAATAAAAGTCAAAGTTAATAGCTACATAATCTATCGAAAAAGTTGAATAATATACTTGTAAAAGAGATGAGCCTGATTTTTAAACCAAACAAAGAAAAAAGAAACATATACATGACTAGCAAAAACTAAAAGGTCAATAAAAAGTCGGAGAAAATGAAATCATGGAATTTTAGCGATCCCACAGAATACTACTGATACAAATGTATGTTTGTCCAAAAGCAAATCCATATAGTAGTGAAAAGTAACAAAGACTTGTCTAGATGTTATAAT
This sequence comes from Verbascum thapsus, assembly GCA_963669365.1. Taxonomy (NCBI): domain Eukaryota; kingdom Viridiplantae; phylum Streptophyta; class Magnoliopsida; order Lamiales; family Scrophulariaceae; genus Verbascum; species Verbascum thapsus. Next base: position 2,034,451 of record OY770120.1, read on the forward strand.
AACAAGATCAAAGACATGATGAATAAGGAGGTGATTAGCAGGTGTGACATCGATGACTTATCTTGCCCAATCTTTGGTTCAGAATAAGAGATTAAATGTGAAAAATCAATTTTCGCATATATATATATATATATATATATATATATATATATATATATATATATATATATATATATATATATATATATATCAACTTACAGGAAATAAGAACTACCTGGAAGATAAAAGTCACAGCAATTACGCGTAAAGCCCATTTGACAAACTGGGCTATGCCAACATCCACGCTTCCATCTTCAGCAACAACGAATTTCCGAACAAGCCAATATCCAAAACCAGCACCAGCAAGTACAACTCCAACTATCACGAATACTAACACCTGTAGGCCGAAGAAGGTGACAAAGAATTAGTTAGATAACAAAGAAAAAGAGAACGCCAAATGAAAATTTATAAGAATATTATTCAAGTGCCGAAAGAAAAGGTTAGGTATAAAAAATAGACTACATAGTTTCATTCTAATTTCTTTCAAGAGGAGCTTGTGGAGTCTTCCCCAGTTTTTTTAGTCAAATATGATGCCAAATCAAACAAAATGATTCAACATATGTAACATACATATCTTCCATGCATCAAATAAAAACTGCAATTACTTACAGGGTTGTGCATCTCTTCATTGATCCCGAAATTGACCAGAATTGAGTTGACAAACATCGAGAATCGATTAAGTAAAAAGGATCCTGCTCCAAGCTGAAATATAATGCACCAGTACCAAATTAACGTAAATATAAAGTTAAATATCAAGCTAGTATAGGTCTCTGGAATCGTATATATTACATAGAATATCAGGAAAACTTACAGCCAAACCACATATCGTGCTATATAGAGCATTCTTCCTGCCGGTTGGCAACAATTTCATTCCCTGCAAAGTCAAGAAAAAACAAGCATGGGGTCATTGAAACAAAAGAAAATTTGAAAATTGACAAAGATTATAAAGAAAAAGAAATCATATACTTTAACCTCTAATAAAGATGATAGTACAAGGAAATCACTAACAGAAAACAAGGATATTGAATTGAAAGTTCATATTCAGCATAAAACTATCAAAGATGAAGGTACCTGGAAGAGAATGATTATCACGACAAGACAAATTCCTATGGCCATCGAGCTGCTATAGTAAAAAGGAACCCAGCTACTAACAATTGGTGCCAGCAGCAAGACGACCAACCCAATAGCCAGACAAAGTAGACGCCACCTATGAAACTCTGCCCATAAAACACAGACAGATAGCCAAAGAGTAAGTCTGTGAGGATCAAAAGAGAGAGGGTGAGGTTGTTTGCACCCGTACAACTGAGAGATAGGGATAGAGAGAGGGGTTATTAGAAACTCAAAGATTTACCTAATTTGACGCTGACAGTCACAGAACCAGACAAGTTATTGACAAACTTCACATCAATATATCTGTATTCATAAGGGGAAACAACAGAGCTCCATATTCCGTTCTGGACTCCTTCCCAGTTATCATTCTCACATTGGCACAATCCAAGTGAAGTATTCCTGCAACAAACATTCAGTATGGGTTTAAACAAGCCCAAAAGCAGGAAGACTAGTAGGGGAAATGCTAAAACTTTATTGCAATCTTTCTTTAACTGACCTGTGCAGACAAATCTGAATTTTCTTGTATGATTTCTCCTGAATTTCATCTGATGGGGCCAAGGTGATCCGGTGTGCACTAGAATAGCTCCCAAGTTTTAGTCTTGATAGACCAGAGACAGGGATTCGTGCACATCGCACAACATTTTCAGATGCAAGAGATTCTCTAAGCACGAGAGGAGTTGCAGTTACTACTTGATGATTTTCCACATCAGCACCTGAAAGTTTAAAGAGAATAATAAGTAAGATATCACTTCAAGGATTTGAAACAAGGGACGATTACAGCCAAAAGTTCTATTTTATCTAAATGGGTATATTTACAAAGAAACCTAGAACAATCTTCCAATGGTAACCAAACATAATCTACCTTTACCATTTTCAAATACCTTGGAATAGATCCATGTAAGTTCGCAGTAACCAACAAACCTTATCCGATGAGATACACATATCTAATCCTCTATCCCATCAAAACTTCAAACATATTTTTTTTTCTTACTAAACAGTACATGTTAAAAATTCCAAAAACTATCAGTAAAAAAAGAAACCCAAACTGCTCAAAACGCAAAGAAACTAAACCTAATGCAACAGCTTATTTCATACGCTTACTCTCACAAAAATTACATTACTACTGTACTCCATACAGACGATTAGACACAAAATTACACAACTTAATAGGACGAACAGTAGAAAAAAAACGCAGGCAACAAATCTACTTTCCCCAAAATCAATCCAAACTCAATTCCACAACTCAGATCAAGTCACTGCGCACAATATACACGATCTTAACCCTTAAATTCGGTGAGAATTAGTTGCCATTACCAGCGAGACTGGAGCGTGACAAGACGATTATGAACACCAGAAAGTACAGTAGAGCAGCAGCAGCAGCAGCCGCCATTGTTGTTCCTTCGAGACGAAGGATGAATCAAAGAGGAAGCGCGCGCATCAAGTTTTGCAAGTATTTATTGAGATTCATATGATTTTGTGGGGTAATTTTGTAATTTCGAACTTTATATGGGCTTAGGGAGAAATATGCGAAACGTTTTGGGCCACCAATAGCGGTTGCAATTTCCAGAGTTGGGCCGAAAACTACATTTTGGGCCGTATGTTAATATTTTCCTTTTTTCCTCCTATTTTTCTTTTCTCTTTTTTTTTTCGATAAACAAAAATTTAGATAGGATCGATTCTCAATATCGATATTTGATTACATAATCGAGTCAGTTCTTATTGAATTTTTTCATTTTTTTCAGTATGTTCTCAATGAAGTTAATATATATTTTATTCCGTATTTCGCCTAATCGAATGCTAGGAATAATGTGATCAAGCAATGTATCTTTTTAATATATGTGTGTATATATATATATATATCAACAATTAATCCTACTTGGCTTTTATGACAAGATAAGCATTTTGTTAAGGTCAAATTTAACTATGCAACATATATTTTTTTTAATCAAAAATTAAAGAAGTGATAAATGGGTGAGGTGTTAAAAGAACAAAAGCCCACCTCTTTTAAAAAAAATACATTTACTAAGTTCATTTTACAACTTATTTGTGTCTCAATGATAATAGTCGAGTGAAAAACATGAAATTTGATCATATGATAAAGTTATATTAAAAGATATGTGAATCTCATCTCATACTTTTACCTATATGTTATTATTATATTAATCAAAGTTAAAACACTTTAAAAAATCAAGAAGAAACAATTTTTTGCTCAACCCGTCTCAAAAATTAGTGATTCTTTGAGAGTTTCGAGACTCATAACCCACATATGATCGATCCCACGGTGTATAGCAAATATACCAATTATAATTATAATATCAAGTTCTAAAGATTCCCAAAATTGATCCACAAGAAAAGCTTGTTTCTAAAGTACCAAATTATGCAAAAAGTTGCTAATAATCCTACATAGTACTAACACACAAACCACCAACTAAAACTCATAAACTCAACCTAAGTACTGGTTTTTATAGAATAACAAGTTTAACTTGAATCTAAAGCTTTATTACCAAGATCATCAGAAATCGTCTCTTCAGACGAAGCATCACTCGAAATGACAATCAAATCCTCCTTCCTATTAACCCGACGATCATTCACTTCACCATTTCCCCGTCTCACAAACTCTCTCGCGTTTTTTCTCCTTTGGGCAGATGGGCCCCGCTGCCCCTGAGACGGCCCCCACTGCCCCTGAGACGGGCCCCAGTGCCCTTGAGACGGGCCCCACTGCCCGGGAGGCGTTTCAACAGCTTCTCTCAGCCAGTGTGGTAAACTTCCCTTAGGACACGACGACTGGCCTTGGGCCATGATGTTGTTTTCAGGCGGTCTGAACGGACCCCAGTTGCATTTTAAATGCCCGCATGAACATAACGAGGGCCCTTGATGTGTAACCGCCTTCTGAAGAAGCCCGTTTGTGTGGATGCTCGTGAAATCCGGTGGGCCCGGGTATTTCACCTGAGAAACGGGCCCGCCGTAAACGAGCTTGTACTGTTCCTCTTGCCACCTCTCGGCCAAATCCCGAGTCGTTTTCGATTGTAAGAAGGTAAGCCTTGGATCCCTCAAAATGGCGTCCCAATTGCCCTTCCCGTGTCGCCTCACACCAATCCAAAGGCAATCCAATTCCTCTTGGAACCACGACGTTGGACGATATTCAAACTTGTTCGAGTATGTGGCCCCGTTTACCCTCGCTCTATTTAAAGTTAGGCCCGCGAATGGATTTGGGCTAGAGTGTAAAAACTCTTCGAAAGCTTCTTGGGATGGGAAGTTGATGTTGGGCCACATGTAAGAGGCTGAATAACAAGGATGATTAGTGTTGAGCTTTGGCTCAGATTGCCAGAAGAAACCGTTAAACCGTGAAGACTGTGCGCTTGATGGATAGCTTTCTTGGGGACCCGTGAGAAAATTTGCCTTTTGAGGGTCGTTAGCTAATCCAAGGGCGTGATTGGTTCGATTTTCCGGGAATAGCTGAAACGCATGGCACAATGGATTATAATTTATAACCAAATGTGAAGAGTTTTATTACAATGATCGAAAGTACGTTTAGATCGATTTTAGGTTGTAAGACCAGCTAGGAAAAACTATGATCACCATAGAAGTAAAAGGGTAAAATACGGCTACACCTCTTGAGGTTTCGCCTAATTACTAATAACCCGCCATGATGAAAAACTTACACCAACGCCCCTTTGGCCAATCAAGGGTTTAGATTCGATTTACCCCAGATGACAAGTTAATCAACGGACAAGAATGTTTTACAGCAATTTACCTGAAGATAATCATTTTTGGATGAGGTGCCTGTTAATACTGGTGAAGGATCTATAGGAGACTTTCCTTTGTCACCAATGGGCACCATTGGAGAACCATTTTCTGTGGACTGCAATTGCAAAGTTGGCACATTCTCATTAACTTCAAGAGGCCCCGATGTCTGATTTTCATCTGAACCACCTTCAAGTGGTAGATTGCAGTCGAAATCACGAGCACCTGCAATATCATAACCAGGAATAATCCAAGGAAAATGAGCCAAAAAAAAGAAGAAAAAACCGTAAAACAATTGATATAATTGATTTCAAAATCGACTTAATATCAGTGTCGTTTCAATTTTTAGCTCCAAACGCTTTACTAAAATCGGAATTTTTTTCATCCAAATGTAACGAAAAGCAAGCATGTAATGTAGAATATTTCGTTTTGTGGTTTGATAGAGCTTTAGTGCAGAATACATACCAGGTGGAGAGATGTATAAATCGAGGGATGATGGGGAATCTTTCTTCTCCGAGACATCACTAGGCGTTTTTTCGGTGTTTATAACTTGAATTGACAAGTTTTGAGAATTCACATCCAACTGATTTACTTGATAACTGTCTTCGACATTATTGCAAACTTGCCCTTGTAAAGAAGACTTATTCGCTCGAGAATCCTGAAAAAAAAAATGCATAAAATAGTTAAGTTGTGTTTGGATGGAATGACTTGGATTTGGGCAATGGGTTTCGAATGAATCCAAATACAACGGGGTTTCAACGTTCTCCAATCTACCAACTCAAAATGGGAGCATAAGATAAATCTTTTGCCAACGTGAAACTAACCGAACAAGATAAAAGGATTGATTAGTATGGATTTGAGATCCTTAGAACCAAATTCATCAATCCAAACACAGCCTTAATGTTACGAATACAAATTGAAGAAAAGAGCAACTTCAATAAGTGAGCCATGGTCTCTCACATCAATATTTGCACTCATATTATTGTTTCTCAAGCAAATATAGTTGAATTGTATTAATTTGTCTATTCAATGCAAGTTATAAAATATAAAGATATCTAAAAGGATAGATATTTTTTTTCCTAAGACACAAGCTCTATTAATAGAAACTCTTCTAAAACGTCATTTCCAAAATCGACCCCATTAGTTATGTAATTTAACTTGCCTTCTACGAACACAAACTTATCCACAACGCGTTAAATGTGATTCGAACTTCTAAGTTTTAACACAAAAGAACAATTTATTTGATTCGAAAGTCGCGTTCTTCAAGAATAATCCTACGTGAAAACAACAGAACTTAACAAAGTGTTATAACTTAGAGTTATACTATCTAAACGAATTTCACAAAATCGTAATAAGCAAACAAAGTACACATAAAAAAAAATGTTATTCCAGAAAAGATAACATACTTTTTCATCATTATCCGATCTAGAGGCGATATCTGGTGGAGCAATAGCCCTGTTCCGTTTAGATCTTCGACAAAATGTAATTAATGTTGATCCCGTTTTAGAATTTTCAGCATTTAAATTACTGTTTTGATATTTATGAAGTTCATCTGAAAATGTTTCTTTGGATTTATTTTCATCTTCTGAGCCTGACTTTACAAATGCATTTAATTGCGATTGATTATCAGTTAATTTTTCTTCAGCATGAGATCGAGTAGCAGAATCAATTTGACAGCTTTCTTCACGACTTTCCTCCAAAAGAATCTTTTGGGAATCTGAGGAATCTTGCTGTTTGGTACAACCAGAGCAAAGCTTTTGCCTCTTTGTAGCACACTTCAAAGCAAATATGAGATATATAATCTTAAGACATAAACATTGTCATGGTCCATAAACAACCTTAAATTCCACTTCCTTGTATGATGTGAAGAAATAAAGAAACAAAATGTGCATACCTCACAATTTTCACATTGCACCAAGCTTTCTCCATCTTTGTCTTCGACATGTTCGTGACATATCTGGAAAAATAAGTCCAATATTAGTTGGAAAAAACCCAAATTTATTACTCCACATTGAATGATACAAACAATAATTTCAAACACGTGGATATTGAAATTATCCCACAAGGGGTTGTACCATAAGGTAATGAACTTTTACGCCAAGAGTATTAGAAGGAGATCATTGTGAATCGTGAAAGCATTCAATAATAACAGTCTTAAATAACGTCCTAAGCATTTTATGAAAAAAACATTTTTGTTTTAGTGATTTAAAAAGAAACAACGAGAAGAGTAGACTCTTAAACGCGTCGAGGTCTCAGCTTAAGCAATGGAGTCTACTACTTATAGCACATTGGTTATGTAAGCGGAAAATAGCAACATTAGTCCCATAAGATAGCGCATATTGCAAGTTGAGTCCAACTATTTATAAACCAACAGAATTTAATCCCATGGGATGCATTTTTTTTTTTTTTTGCAAATTCGGTCTCATCAGTCTAAAAACGGGTGGAATTTCACACGTGGAATGAACGTGTGTTCATATTTTTACGATTGGGACTGTAAATGCAAAAGAATGCGTCATGAGGGACTAATTGTGCAAGCTCGTAAATATCAGGACTAATTGTGCAATTAGCCCATTATGAAAACAATCTTAACCAACACCTTTTCACAGACAAGTTTTTAAGGTAATCATTGGTTTGTTCGACATGATTTACTAAATTCCATCGATTTTGAAATACGTATACTTTATTTGGTCAAAAATCCAAACCGAAAACCGTCACAGTACTTGTATTTGTCTTATTCTATTGACAGTCAATTAACCGTTAAATGCTTGTGTTGTCGTCACGTCAGTTTCTAAGCCACGTGGAAATAGAACGAACAACAGACAAATATCAGCATCTAAAAGATTCGGCGATAGCTAAACGCGAAAAAAGATCGAATCTTTCCATGTTTCAGAGATCTATAGGCTATAAAAGCACCAAATAAAAGCCATAAATCAAATAAATATTTCATAAACACAATGGTCCATGTAAAGTATTTACATAATTTCCTTATTATGAAATAAGGATAATAGATTAATATGACATCTCACCTCAAATTCTTTGTCATTGTTCTGCAAATTAGACTCGGTAATTTGCTCCTCGTTCTTGTTGGCATTAGCTTTTGACTCTGAAATCTCCGAAGGCGTATCAGAATGTATACTTATATGATCACTTCTTGAGAAAAGCCTCTTCCTCTTGTAAGTCACAACTATTCTACTCTCCATTATTTACGCCTTTGGGTGGTAAAACTTCACGAAAATCGGGAAAAAATCTTTCGTTTTGATGCTATATTTACGACTGCAAGTATGGATAAACTGTCACAATAATACAATATAACCGAAACTGGATTTAAAAAGCAAACTCAAACATACAAGATTCCTTTATGCTCAATCACGAGACGTTTACTTCTCTTGTGTGCATAAAAGCATTAACTTAGTTATACAAAGATAGCTTGAATTGTTTCCAAGTTCACTAAAACCGGAAATTGGAGGTTTTGTTGCTCAAAATGACCTAAATGCCTTATAGGGTTTGAACGAAAGAACATGCTAATTAAAACCTGGTAAAGTCCTGTTTTTTTATTTCTTTATGGGACAAAATCAAAGATTATCAGGAAATGAAATTACTGATACATTTCCATTTGGCAACACAAATGCTGATATAGAACTAATTTTAGAATTACTGTAATTACCTTAAAAAACAACCTATTCCCCTTACACTTCTACAATCTTATACCTTTTACATTTAGCATTCTAGACTCCATTATTTTGGTTTCCTTAACAACAAAAGAAACCCACAAACAATTCAAATTCAAAACCATAAACACTCATTTCAGAAGAAAAAACATACCAAACTAGGATAAAATGAAGAAAAGCAACAAACTTTACAATCAGAAACATAAACCCATATCACAAACAACATTAAAACACAAAAAACAGTAAAATCCACAAACAATTAAAATTCAAAACTATACCACAACACTCATTTCAGAAGAAACAATGCACCAATTAGGAAACAATGAAGAAAAACAGCAAATTTTACATTGAAAAACATAAACCCATATCACAAACAACATCAAAACACAGCAAAAACAGGAAAAAAAAAAAAAAAACACATCACAAAACGCTTCAAACATTCAGAAACACCACACAAACTCATACCTCCGAGACAAAAAACATCTATACACAAAGATAACATAAATTAGCCCAAAAATAGACAAAGAACATACTACCTGCGGTAATGAAACTGAAGCTGGAAATTAATTTCTGTTGCTTGTTTTTCTACTTTCAAGACAGTAGACAACAGAAAAAGGAGACAAAGGGGGATGGGAATTCAATAAAGGGGCATTAAATATGATGTATAGAGAGAGAATAGTAGAGGAATTAAGTTGGACTTGACTACTGATGTGAAATTACACGTCCAACTGTGTGTACTTTTACTCTATCTACCAAGTAAAAATTATAATTCTATTCCATATATCTATATAAAATATACTATGAATTGTCTCACAAATATATGAAAAAAAAAAGATATAAATTGGAATCGGACATAGAATTGTCTCTATCTACAAACACTCTTGCATCGTAATCCAGCGCGGTTATCTTGGCTGTTCTTTTTGTGGGGTCCTCCGCCAATTGTTCTTTTTTCGCTTTTTTTATGGCTTTCTTTTCATTTCATACTCTCTCTCTCTTCTCGAAACTGTGTGCATGTGAATTTACCAGAAAACAGTGTGTGTAATAGTACTGTATTACACACAGTAATGCAGTACTGTGTGTATTAGAAGCCAGTCTTCTTCTTTACCAAGTTCAAATCTTCTCCCGCCGTTTCGATAGAGATGACGAAACTTATTTTGGTTTTGTTTCTTTACCCAATTTAGAGATTTAAATTTTTGATTGAGGTTATAACTCTTTAAAATAATTTATTTTAATTAAAACAAGTTATAATAAGCTAATTGAGATCTTATAACTTATTAGTTGTTTTTGATTATTTCATAAATTTTATATTAAATTAGTTAATGAGCTGATAGGAGTTTATAAGCTCTTTAAAAATACATATTATCGGACATTTAAGTTTCAAAAATATTTTATAAGCACCAAAAGTTTATAAACTCTTTCAAATAAGTTTGGCAATATTAAGTATAGTCTAGTTTATTCTAATAATTTATAAGTTAATATCTTATTTATCAAATGAAATATTAAGTTAGTGTTTGAACTTGATTTGAATGATTTATAGAACAATAAATTATATTTAACCTTTATTATTTGTCAATAAGATGGTGCTCAAACAAGTTCCAAATTATATTGAAACTTTAATGAGATACGAATTGAATTTGAATAATTTTAATGTCTTTATATAAATATAATTATAATTGCCTCAGAAATTGTGTTTGTTTCAAATATTATGAAAAAATATATTCAATTATAAATTATGCAGTGGAAGAATTGTTGAGTTACAACGACGATCGGTGATTGATATTCAATCGGGTGTCAAATAACTTGAATAATTTTTTAAATCTATACAATATGCTATAAACATACTTTTTAATGCTTTCAGGCATATATACACATATACATATATATATAAAAACATATAAAACTCAGCTAAAATCACTTCACTTCACCAACACATTGATAATTATCAATCCCTTATTAGGGCCATAATTATACTTTAGATCCATTTGTTTAGAGCAAATTTAGTTAGATTTTTGGGCCAATTTTTGTTCAACTTTAAGCAAATCCTGAAATCCAAATCCATTAATCCAAACACAACTTAGTTTTATGTCATTTTGAACTTCTCTTCAAGTTGTTAAAAGAAAAACGTTTTTATGTTTTCTGAAAAGTGTGTTTGAGATTGAGATATGGTTTGTGGTTATATGGAATGAACGCGGTTTAACGTTAGAATCAATTATTAGTAATCTAAGCCTAACAAAAACACAAGATAAGTTGTAAAGAAAACTAACAGAACGCAAAAAAACTGATTTGAGTTATATATGATTGGAAATTCTGGAATTAGGGCTTACCACGACATATATTATCAATGAAATTACAATCGCTACTTATGAAGGACACTGTCCAATTGTAGTAAATTTATTGCATCATCATTTTCTAAATTTAGTGAAAAATCAACATACATATTAGTTAGAGAAATGATTCCTGACAAATATACCAAGTGAACTAGAACATACTTATTAAAAAATGAATTTAGAAGATAAAATGCAATATAAAAATGTAAAACAACTATTCCTAAGTTAGCAAGAAGTAAAATTGATGAAACATTTTTATCAAGTCAAATTTGAGACAAAATACTTGCCAAAAAGAGAAAATATTCCACTATGTACTTTACAAGAATATTAGAAAATTTACATGAATGTATATAGAGATAATACAAAAATATATAGAAAAAAAGTATAAATGAGAAAGCATTTATTCACGACTTTAGTTCGTGTATTTGCTCGAGATGGCCGAGTTGATGCTGCTCTAGCCTTATTAGATGAAATGAAAAGCAATTCATTTGATGCAGATATTGTTCTTTATAATGTATGTATCGACTGCTTTGGTAAGGTCGGTAAGGTTGATATGGCTTGGAAGTTCTTTCATGAGATAAAAACGCACGGTCTAATGCCTGATGATGTGTCGTATACTAGCATGATAGGAGTTTTATGCAAAGCTAGTAGAATGAATGAAGCCGTTGAGTTATTTGAGCAAATGGAGATGAAACCTCGCAGCGGAAATAGAGTTCAAAAATTTATTAGAGTCGTTTCACCCAATTAAACGCCTAGCATTTATGCACAATTAAAATAAAACGTAAACATACCGTTTTGATTAAATCTCGTAATTCAATCAACCATCTTGATTTCGATGCCAAGATAGCCGCAAATCTACTTCGGGCTACATTTACTGAAATGAAGTCAATCATGCGTAAGAGGTTTGTGCCATCTCATTACTTTCGAGAATTATATCAAAAACTTCAATCTATGACTCAGGGCACAAAAAGCGTGGACGAATATTATAAAGAAATGGAGATTGCCATGATTAGAGCAAATGTTGAAGAAGATCGGGAGGCAACAATGGCTCGTTTCCTAAATGGGTTGAAAAGAGAGATTGCTAATATTGTGGAACTTCAACACTATGTGGAGCTTGAAGACATGGTACATTTGAAAAGTTCTATAGGCATTGGACCATTGAAAAGCAGCCAAAAGGGTTTTGCGGTATTTAGAGAGAACAAAATAATATATGCTCACGTATAAGAAGTCGGACCATCTTGAGATCATTGGAAGTACCTCAAAGGGCAAGGTAAGCTTAGTAAAAGGCATGCTAAGTGGGTGGAATTCATTGAATCATTTCCCTATGTGATTAAGTATAAAAAAGGGAAAGAAAATATTGTTGCTGATGCATTATTAAGAAGGCATGTTTGAGTTCTAAACTTTTAGGTTTTGAATCAATTAAAGAACTTTATGCTAACGATTCTTATTTTTGATTCAATTTTTTTGGCCTGTGAAAATGGTGCATTCGAAAAATTCTATAAGCACGATAGTGAGTGATAGAGATGCAAAATTTTTGAGTCACTTTTGGCGTGTTTTGTGGGGTAAATTGGGAACTAAACTGCTATTTTCTACTACATGTCACCCCCAAACAGATGGACAACTGAAGTTGTCAATAGAACTTTGTCTCAATTGCTTAGAGTTTTAATTCAAAAGAACTTGAAAAATTGGATTGAACTATCCAACTTATGATAAGGAGTTGTATGCTTTGGTAAGAGCATTGGAGACGTGGCAGCATTACTTGTGGTCTCGAGAGTTCGTTATCCACACCGATCATGAATCTCTCAAGTACCTCAAAGGGCAAGGTAAGCTTAGTAAAAGGCATGCTAAGTGGGTGGAATTCATTGAATCATTTCCCTATGTGATTAAGTATAAAAAAGGGAAAGAAAATATTGTTGCTGATGCATTATCAAGAAGGCATGTTTGAGTTCTAAACTTTTCTCAAACGCTTCATCCAACGGTGTAGCATGCTCCCCTGTATCATTTAACGGCCTTTCACGAGGACACATTTTTAGCCAATCGGCCTTCGAGTTTGGCGCCCAATCTTTGAACCACATTTCAATTACACGTTTAACTTTCGGTGGCACTTCAGGACAACCCTTCACTTGCTGAGGACACCCTTCACTCAGATGCGCCTTTAGACGCGAAATTCCTCTATATGTAGAAACAAAACCATAAAATATGCACTCTGTTTTTCGCCTAGCCTCATCTAATGGTTTTTTTGAGTATTCCCAAGCTTTATCTAGTGTCCTTCCCCTGTTTTCGGCTTTTGCGACACCTTCTGCAGTTAGATTCAAACGAGGTTATGTATAAATAGGATGGATTGTTAACGAATTTCATCGATTATGCATCAAATTATAATATAATCATGTAAATTATACTTGCAAGTATGTATACATTGATTATTTCTCTTCATCTTAGAGCAAGTATGTATACCTTGATTATTCTGAAACCTGAGTGAACCTGTTGCAACTTCTTTTGACTGTTCTATAGTGCTAAACTGAAAGTAGCCTCAAGACATACTTATAGGATGAAAAAGGTCCGGCACACAAGTTAAGAAAAAGGTCTCGCACACAAGTTAAGGAATTGTCAGATGCCCATATTCTTTGAAGTGAGAACAATTTTTCTTTTATGTTGATAAATTAAAATAATATAAAGCTAATTTCCATATATGTTTTAAACGATTATGTAGTACTAATTTCATAAAGTTTTATTGATTGTTTGCTTTGTATGCAACTTATCTAAAGAATAATCGATATGTTAGAAAATCTTAATAGTGAAATTAAGCTTGTATATATATAATTATGTGTGTATGTGTGGGGTTTGTGGGTGTCAAAAACAAAGCAAAAAAAGATGTGAATAGCCCTTTATAACCAAGATTTAAAGATAAAGAAAGAGAAATAATATCATGTTACTCGGCCCAAACAGATGGACAAACTGAAGTTGTCAATAAATTCACATATTCATTCAACCGAAACATAAACAAGTAGCTTAAATCAAATATCGCCATACATATTTTGAGTCCATGAATTATAATCCAAAACATAAATTTCATGGAATCGACTGGAGAATTAAAACTTAATGGGAAAATCATGAGTTCTTCAATCAGGGCTCTGATACAACTTGATGGAAAAACTTTAGCTTTATGGCCCCGAATCTTCGAACTCAATGATAATCACGCATAAAACGATAAACTGAAAACATACCTGAATCCATAGCCATGGAATTGACTTTAGTTATGTCTTCCAATTGATCGTACCCTGATGAAACCTTTCTTCAGATGATGGGAGTCCAGAGAGAAAGGAGAGGAAATTTCGTCGTACGTCAACTGGTCAACAAAAAATAAACAAAAGAAAAAAAAGAAAAAAAAAAGAAAAGAAAAATAAAGAAAAAAAAAGAAAAAAAGGAAAAAAAAGAAAGAAAATAAAACAAAAAAAAAACAAAAAAAAAAACAAAAAAAAAAAAAACAAAAAAAAAACAAAAAAAAAACCAACAAAAAAAAAACAAAAAAAAAACAAAAAAAAATAAAAAAAACAAAAAAAAAATAAAGAAAATAAAAAAGAAAATTAAAAAAATAAATAAAAAACAAAAAAAAAACAAAATTCTACAAAGTAAATGCACCTTTTTTATGAAAGATTATCTTTATTACACAAAAGCATATTCACTACAAGAAAACAGGGTATTAGAGACGGACAAATCCGTCTCTAATACCCACTTTTTCCGTCACTAAACAGTATTAGCGACGGAATTGTCCGTCGCTAAAACGAGTTTTATTATATATATATATATATATATATATATAAAATCACTTCACTTCACCAACACATTGATAATTATCAATCCCTTATTAGGGCCATAATTATACTTTAGATCCATTTGTTTAGAGCAAATTTAGTTAGATTTTTGGGCCAATTTTTTTTCAACTTTAAGCAATTGTAATTAATTGGGCCTTGCTTAGAGTCCTAATTTTTTTTTTTTATTATCACCCCAAGAGAATATGAAAACAGAATTTCGATGTTTGATTGACAAAGGCTGTAATATGTTTTCAATAAATAAGTTGAATTATAATTTAATTTCTCTATGAAAATAAGTCGAACACGCTCGAATTTGAGCTCATTTTTTCTAGAATTCGATAAGCTAAAAATCTTGATTTAATGTAAAAACCAAAGTTTTATTTATTTTATTTTTAAGGCCATCATTTAATATTGTGACTTGGATTGTCCTAGTTTTAGTGTACTATAGTTATTTCCACGTGCGTATCTTTAATGTAATAACTACAATTAAAGATTTAAATGGACACTTAATGAAATGTTACACAATTTTGCACATACTTTTTAGCAGGCCCCGTGGACTTTTCATTTTTCATTTTTACACATTTGAATGCGCCTAAAGTATTAGCAAATAATATATGTACTTGATAAACCTCAATTATACGTGTTTTCTAGCCTAAGATTAGTCGTTTTTATATCATTTTATATCATGATTTATACCCCATATACGTTTATAGGTTTGTTACATGATTGTAGGGTAAAATCATTAACTTCGAGAAAATGACGAAAAAACGTATGAAATGAGATACATGGGCGCTGTTTAGAAATACGATCATATCTTGGGCTACAAACCTCCAATGTTAATTAGACTTATATGTTTGGAAAGCTAAGACAATTACCTAAAAGTTTTGTGAAGATGACAAGATCCGGTTCAAACGTTTAAAGTCCCGAAAGTTACAAATACGCTCTGTTTCGAACCAAATGGCGCAGTCCTGGTAAAACGATCATAACTTGAGTTCTACATCTTGGATTGGATCCAAATCATTTGGGTTTTGAAGCTAAGACATAGATCTACAACTTTGTAGAAGACACCGAAGGCAAAATCAATCTGCCTCGTGCGCTTAAGCGCTCGCGCTTAAGCGCGCAAGGCAGAAATTCGCGCTTAAGCGCTCCGCGCTTAAGCGCGGCGCGTCAGATCCGCTATTTACTTATTTTTCGGTCTTTTCTTTCCTTCGGGGTATAAATACTCCCTCCAAACATTGTAAAAGGGTTCGAACTTTATTTCTTGGAGATTGATTGTAAGGATTAGAGATTCAAGAACGAGATTCGACAATTGATTGTAAACAGGATCTTTGACAACGGGTTTTATCGAGTTTATCTTTCTATTCTCTTTTAATTCTCGTCTATCTATCATGTTTACTTTGATTTTCGTTGATTGTGCTCTTGCATCTATGGAGTAGTCTATTTTATTCTGGAATTGGGAATAGCCCGATAATATGTTATCAACTTGAATTATATTATTGTTTACGTTACATCGCATATGCTTATGATTTGAATTCTTGATTATTAATGCTTGTGAATTTGCTGGCCACGTATTTGCATGTTCATAGATATTAGGTGAAAATTCTGAAAGGTGACATCTATATCGGAACCCTAGAATTCAAACCTAGGATCCTAAATCACGAAAGTAGTTTTAGGTCTTTTGAGGAATCGATACATTATCATAGAGATTAATGAACTCGAGCTTAGTCTAATCATCACGACAGTAGTTGATTAATTAACTTGGGTAAATTATTATGCTTCGACAGAAGGTAATGAGTATAATTGGATAATGTCCTTCATAAGTGGTGATTGTAACTGAATTGATTGTATGATTTAATTGATAACGTATGTCGTGGTGAAACCTGATTCTGGAATTACTAATCCAATAAAATCAAAACCAGTTTTATACGTTCTGTTCCGTTTTCTTTACAACTTATTTCATATTTTCGTTAGGCTTAGATTACTGATAATTGATATCTAGTGCTTGATTATTCGGTCTTCGTGGGAACGATATCTTTTGTACTGCACCGAAACCGTGCGCTTGCGGTTTAGGCACATCAGTACTATATTTGTATTTTGATGAATTTTTGTCACACTAGATTGAACCAAATGAAGTTAGTAACCCAAAGATTTTTATCATTATTTTTTTTATGGGAAACGAGGTTTTTCTAACTCAAAGAAAAATTTAATAAAAAATATATAAAAGGTGTTAAAAACTCATCGAAACTAATATAGCATATATAATATTAATTTCTCAATGCGAGGCCAAACAAAGCCTACTAATTTTGTATTGCAAGGGAATTTATAATCACAATAATCTAATTGGTCGCTCAATTTGTAATCAACATTATAAATATTTACAAGTCAAACATAATGATAGTTATTATATAATTTTTTGAGTCCAACAAAATTACTCGAATTTTCAACTACATTCTACAAGTGTCTTGAAACTTTGAAAATATACTAAACAATATTTTTTTTCACTCAATATACTACTTGAATTGCAATCTTTTTCTGTCCGTAAAAATCCCACCAGAGCGTCTTCTAGTCATAATAGGCCATGAATTAGATGAATTCAAAACGACAAAACTCTACGGCATACGAATTGACAAAATTCAAATATATAACCCCAAAATCCCCAATATACTACCATATTACTTGTTAATAAACAATTATTACACTAACCATAAAAAAATAGTATTAACACTAAATCATCAAAACAACATATAATCAATCCCACAAAGACTAATCCAACTTTGATTATATAAATAGTTTCATTACATTACCCAAATAATCTCCTATTCTCCTACAAAAATACCTAGGTGTCCCTACCATGTAAACTCCATTTCCTCTATATGGGTCCCACACCCAGCTATGCAAGAGCATCTTCACAATTTGCCAGCCATTTCCAAAAAATTACAGCCCTTTTTTTTTCTTGCTTTTTTATTCATCCACACATGAAATTATGGGCGGTCACCGACCCCTGAAATAGGATTATATCGAAGTCAGCTCCGAGCCTCCAGGGCCCATCACGCTCGAAAAGTTGGCAGTAAGTTCTTTTTTACCTACAAGCATTTAATTTGAGATTTTAATACTGACCCTTGAGTTGATTATTTTCTTTTTATTCTTATTTTTAAGTACAATTGATTTTTGTTAGTTTAATAGTTATGATGGTCAATGAATCTTTACAGTTCATTTGTGATTAGAACTGTGAATTAAGAAAAAAAGGGTTTTTCTTTTTTTTAGCTGCTGGTAGTGATAGGCACGCCTGTCTTTGCATCCATCATCATTCCATCTCTCTTTGATCAAAAATATTCTTTTGGGGTTTGCTCTGTTTTTGAGCATCATCTTTTTTTGGTTTTGGAAATCTGGGCAGGTGTTTTTTGGTTGATTGAGCTTAGTTGAGTTGTTAGATTGGATCTGTTTGGAGCATTTTGAAGTGGGCTCGAGGTAATACCCTATAAAAGAGGTAATTAGATTAAAACTATTCATATTCTTATACTCTATTTTCTAATCATATTCAAGTTTATTTGTAAATTTTAATGTTAGTTTGATGTTCCAAATGTTAGCGTGTTTTTTAATTAAGTGTTTATGATCTGGGGAGCAACAATCTGCATTTGAAATTGGTGATCATCGGGAAATGTGATCTTTGAGTTTTGTTATGTCTGAATGTTTTGAATAGATATTTTTTATTGGTTTACCTTAATAAAAGAGTTGGGATTTCAAGATCAATGCTTCCAAGAGAGTGAAGAAAGAAAGGGACTGGAGGGCTGAGCAAATCTGCCCACGTATGAGATGTGCACTAAAGAGCAATTTCTGAAATTTTATTGATTTATATAGTTGCTTAAGCCCGAAATCACTTTGAATTGGGACAGTTGGGAAATACGTATTAAGTACTTAAAAGGAGGATACAAGCAAAAGAATGCACAGGATTTAGAATTTTAGTCCAATTGAGCTGGCTTTAACATGAAACTTGAGTTCATTTTTAAGTTCACGGTTATATATGCAACATCATGTATGCAGATGATTGTATTGTCTATAGTTTCTTGATCCGAAAACCTTTTTAGCATTTTACATAATCCACAACTTTGTGTGTTCTTTCATTAATGATCTTCCTTGTCTTGTTTCAGATAAATTTGTTAATAGGCAATTTAATATATATATTAAGGAAACACTATGGCTGTTTCAATGAGAGATTTGGATCCAGCTTTCCAAGGGGCAGGACAGAAGGCGTATCCTCATGTTAAAACGTTATCTTTTTTGCATGTTATATTTTTTGGCCATTTTAGAATATTTTTTCGATCTGTTTGCAAAATGATTTATCACGAGGATTCACATCAGAACCTTTGAATTTAGAAGTTTATTGTTTCAGATATCTTTAGTCATTTTTTCAATTTTTATTACTTTCGTATCTGTTGCATACTTGCATATTGGCTATCATGACTCTATACATTGCCTCCTTGACTTAGTCCAGCGGCATCGAAATATGGCGAATTGAAAATTTTAAGCCAGTTCTAGTCCCAACATCTTCACATGGTAAATTCTTCACTGGAGATTCCTACGTGATTTTAAAGGTAACTCTTTAATTTTTCTACTCCAAAAATGTTTTTTGCACCTCTATATTACTTACAATGCTGAGCTTAAGAAGCCAGCTTTTGAATGCAAATGCATTTTACAATTTTCACCCCAATCTCCATGTTTGTTTTGCTCATCTGAATAATAATATATTTTTATTTTTCCATTTTATTGTTTTAACTTTTAACCCACCTCATAGCATAGATGCTTCTAAATTCCTCAATATGCATTTTTCCTCTTTGCATTCTATAAAAGCTTCCAGGTCTTTAGGTTTGTCATTATGTCAATTTTTGCTCTTTTTGCAATAAACCATAAACCATAAACCACATACAAGCATAAAGCTCAATATATTTTTGTTTTCTTGTTTTAATCTTATTATTTCCAGTAAATGTGATTATGTTAAAGGTATTTATTTCAGCGTGACCCTTAGTCTCCTTTCTGCAGACAACTGCCTTGAAAACTGGTGCGCTACGTCATGATATTCATTATTGGCTAGGTAAAGATACCAGCCAGGTAAGCCTTCATATTATCATTTTATTTTCTAAATCTAGTTGATATACTTATATTAAAAACAATTTCCTAGTTATATAAATACTTTCATACATAGGATGAAGCTGGTACTGCTGCCATCAAGACCGTTGAATTAGATGCAGCTTTGGGCGGGCGTGCTGTTCAGTACCGTGAAGTACAAGGTCATGAAACCGAGAAATTTCTGTCTTATTTTAGACCATGTATAATACCTCAAGAGGGTGGAGTTGCCTCAGGCTTCAAGCATGCTGAGGCTGAAGAACACCAAAACCGTTTATTTGTATGTAGTGGAAAGCATGTTGTTCATGTGAAAGAGGCAAGTTCAGTTATTTCTTTAAGGGTGTGTTTCGATTGAGGGATTTGGATTTAGGGAGGGGATTTGGAGCAAGGATTTGAAATGACACCTAAAATGGATTCATTTGAAATCCGTCGTAGTTATGGAGAAAATATAGCTCAAAGTAAATGTCGAGTGCTTTGAAATCCATTATAACTTGGTGGATTTGTTGACGAATTTGAAATTCATAGGTTTCAAATGCTTCAATCCAAACACACCCTAATATATTTCTTAATTTTCTGTTTCTAGCGAGGCTTCTTTCTTTAGTACAAATATTTATGTTATTACCTTCTTATGATCGGACAGGTGCCTTTTGCTCGATCCTCTCTCAATCACGATGACATATTTATTCTCGACACGAAGTCTAAAATCTTTCAGTTCAATGGTTCCAACTCGTCTATTCAAGAGAGGGCTAAAGCTTTGGAAGTTGTTCAGTATGTTAAAGACACTTATCATGATGGAAAATGTGAAATTGCAGCTATTGGTAATTATATAACTAATTGAGTGTTTTCTGATTCTGATATGACCGTGGGCGTGATACGAATCTTCCCTAATAAAATAAATAATATATATATATATATATATTTTCTTTCTAAACTTAATTTCGCATCAGGGTGCTTCATGGTTTTTTTTTTTTTCTTTTTCCGTTTGATTGCAGAAGATGGAAAATTAATGGCTGATGCCGAGACCGGAGAATTTTGGGGTTTCTTTGGTGGATTTGCCCCACTTCCGAGGAAAACAACCAATAATGACCTCAAGAGTACTGATGTTGTTTCTTCTAAGCTTTTCTGGTACTTCGTTTTTCCAGTAACACTGATTCCTCTGGTCTTTTTCAATGGACTGAATGTTTTTATAGTGCCTATTAGCTTTGATCATTAGTAATATCTAATGTAATAATTCAGTCACTTTTCTAAAAAGTGATTTGTTTCACTATGTCAAAAATGATTATGATAAAATAGTTTTGACAGTTCACTATTTAAATTTTTGTAAATTACATTTTGAAAATTTAGAACTTTGAATTTTCCTTAATTGGGTTTGCGTAAGCCAGAACTTCTAATTTTTCTTTTTATATTTTTCACATTTTGATCTACTTAAAAATGTAATTTTTAAACGATAATCAAATACTTGATTCATGTGAGAATCTGATCTACATTTCACATTCCACACACCCGAGCAACCAAAAAGAAAGGCAGATTTGCTAATGTTCATGTTGTTAAAGAATTTGATGTAAGAATGTGTGATAGTAAAAGACTAAAAGGTATAGAAACTTGAGATGTTTCTTACAACTATTTCTAATGGTACAAGCGTTGAGAAGGGAGAGGCAGTACCTATTGAGACCGATCCTTTGACAAGGGAGTTATTAGACACAAGTAAATGCTATATTCTCGATTGTGGAAAGGAAGTGTTTGTTTGGATGGGAAGAAATACTTCTCTTGACCAAAGAAAAGCTGCAAGCAGCGCGGTTGATGTAAGTCTAACTACTCTGTTTACTTACTTTCTGTTTGGCTTAAGGATTTTGGGACTTGATGTGAACAGATAATCTCTTCGTCATGCTTTGCTCTAATTCTCCTCATCTTTTTGTGAGGATAATGAGTTTTTCGCCAATTAAATAACATTTGACTAATAATCAAATGATGTAACTTGTGTTCTTAGCATTTTTTAATTCCTTCCAAAGATCCTTGTACCAAACGAGGTGTTAATGCGTTGTTTGTTTATGTTTTTGCGTAAATTATTCTGAAATTTTCGGGGGAATGTGTATTGCATGTATTTGTGTGAAAATGATACAATGTTGTGTTTTTTTATGTTTTTAGAAAATGGTTGGGAGTAGTAAAAATATGTCAAATGAATGTGAAATGATTGAGTGAGTTATTTTGATATAATGACTGTGATTAAAAGAATGGTCAATTAAAAGAGAAATGAAATTATTGATGAGAAAAGTTGAGTTAGGAAAAATGATGAATGTAGTATAATTATAAGGTATGCAGGGGAATGGAAAAGTTGAGTTAGGAAAAATGTGCCTTTGGTTGAAAATGGTTTGCAGTGGTGATTTTCAGAAAATTGTTATCCGAAAAACATAAAATGGTACTTAAAAACGTAAATAAACAAACCGTAAGGTTTTTTCATCTGGATTTTGGAGCCATATCCCTATAATTTAACCCATCACTCTCTTCCATTTATAGGAATATCTTCGTGGGCTTGAAAGATCCAAATCTCATATAATCAGTGTGATTGAGGGGTTCGAAACTGTGATGTTTCGCTCGAAGTTTGGCTCTTGGCCCCAATCAACCAACGTGGCTGTGTCTGAGGATGGTAGAGGCAAAGTTGCAGGTTAGTAATATATAGCATATTTGTGCTACATTTGGAACATATATTTATTTATTTTTAAAAGACCTTTGAATTTCTTATTATTTGTATGAATTTGATGCTTTCTAGCACTTCTAAAGCGCCAAGGCATAAACGTAAAGGGTCTTTTGAAAGCGGAATCTCCTAAGGAAGAACCTCAACCATATATAGACTGCACAGGGGATTTACAGGTGACATGAAGTAATTAGACAGATATAGGGCCAATTAGGAGTGTTCAAAATCAACCGAACCGACCGAATCGAACCGAAAACCGAAAATTTCGGTTCGGTTTTCGGTTTTTCTTTTTTCAAAATTTTGGTTTTTAGGCACGGTTAACCGAACCGAACCGAAAATCGAAATATATAATATTTATTAATTCTTATTTTAATCTATAATAATTAATAAGTATTATATATTAATGAAAATTAAAAAATATATATAAAAGAGTAGGTTCAAAACCGAAATTACAAAAAAATGTGAAGAACCAAACCATGTGATTTTTTCCTATTTTTTTCGAAATTCGGTTATTTCGGTTAAAAACCGAACCGAACCGAATTTTTTCGGTTCGGTTTCGGTTTGTAATTTCGGAAATTTCAACCGAATCGAACCGATGCACACCCCTAGGGCCAATGATAATCTTTTTTTATGGAAAAAAGTTTAGAAAGTAATTTAGTGGGACTCTTTTAACCAATCCTGTATATTTGTGATTGCACCATTAATACTGATTTTCTTACTTTACTGTTTACAATGGACAGGTGTGGCGTGTTGATGGTCAACAGAAGACTCTTCTTCCCGCTACTGAACAGTCTAAGTTTTACAATGGAGATTGCTATATTTTTCAATATTCTTTTCCTGGAGAAGAAAAAGATGAACATATAATAGGGACATGGTTTGGGAAGCAAAGTATCAAGGTGAGGTTTTCATATGTTTCCTACTGTTCTTGTGGTACCTTGACAAAAGTAATCATTGTTATATATTTATAGTTTTAGACAATAAATGGTGTTCATGTAGTACTGTATATAACCAGTTGAATTATCTGAAACCACAATGGGCTAATGCTAGGGGTGGCGATTGGGTTGAATGGGTTGGGTTTGGGTCGGGTCCATTCGGGTTGAGCTTAAAATGGGTTGGTCCAATTGGGTCCAATATCAAAAAATATGCATTATAATTGGACCAGCAAGGACCCAAAATGGACCCAATAAGGACCCATTATGAATCTAAGTGGTGTAAGGGGTTGTTGTAGAGTGTTAAATGTAGATTATTGTCTCAAAGTGGAGTATAAGTGTTACGTAGCGGAATTTTAGATAACTGATTTTGGAAGATTTAATTAATTATGTTTATTATTTAGAGTCCTTATTTAATTAGGTTTAGGTTTCCTAGTAGTTTAGGATTTGAGTTATTTACTTTATTAGGACTCTTTCATTATTTATAGGTACTAGGGTTTATGTTTTTCATTCATTCAATTTGGAATCAAAGAATCTAGCTTAGGCTTTGGCACAAACTTCGGTTTGTTGGGCAAGAATTTATTCTTGTATGACTTTCGAGCAATCGAAAGTATTTTTCTATTTATTTTCAATTTAATCAATTTCGTTTCCAACAATAAGTTGGATCCAATTCAGACCCGAATTGGACCCAAATTGAGCCCAATTTAAGACCCAATTGGACCCAAACTTTATTAAAAGTCAACCCAGTTGGAACTAAAATGCTAAAATGTTAGGACACAACCCATTGAAAACTTAGTTTGGTTTGGGTCCAAATATATGTATGGACCCAAATTGCGACCCCTAGCTAATGCTAAAGATAATGTGAATGTTTGTTTAGCTGAAAATTAAATTTCAAATAGTAAATGATGAAAATGCTTCCATTTGCAAGTTCTGAAAATTAATCCAGAGGGAGACATATGAAGCTGACTAAAACATGCTTAAGAAATTTATTGTCTCCTGCGTAAATTGACGCTAGTGATTGTTTCAAGAAAAAAACGAACTTCAAGCCATACGATTTTTATTTTAGCCATCAATTCAGATTTATAGATGGATTTATTAATCATTTTTATCATGCATTATAGGAAGATAGGGTATCCGCCACTTCACAGGCAAGCAAGATGGTTGAATCAATGAAGTTCATAGCTACTCAGGCAAATTACCTTCCTTGGTCTCACTTTATTCTGATATTTACATATGAGTGCTATCTTCTTTCTTGATAATTGAATTGATAGTTTAGTTTCTTTTGCATTTCTAGGCTCGCATTTATGAAGGACACGAACCTATCCAGTTCTTTGCCATTTTCCAGAGCTTCATTGTCTTTAAGGTTTGTTAAATGACATAAACATGGGTTTGAAATTTCTCGTGTTCTTATTAGCTTATACCTACTATTCTCGGGCATGGAATAATTTCTCTTTGCATGTTATCAGGGTGGTCTTAGTAAAGGCTACAAGAATTACATCGCAGAAAATGAACTTCCAGATGATACATACACAGAGGATGGACTTGCATTATTTAGAGTTCAAGGAAGTGGGCCCGAGAATATGCAAGCAATTCAAGTTGAACCTGTTAGTCCGATGCTTCATTTCTTTATATTTCCTTTTTGCATCAATATTTTGCTAAATAAAAACTGCGGAACATATGTTACATGATTGAATACTCTTCCTCGTGAATTTACCTGTTAAATGATGAACATAACAGCACTGGATTTTACTAATACTGAAAACAACTTTGTTTCAATAGTTTTGGAATAAAAAAAGAACAATTTTTTCTTTGAATTCAGGTGGCATCATCATTGAATTCCTCGTATTGTTACATACTACATAGTGGGTCTTCTATCTTTACCTGGTCTGGAAATCTTACAACATCTGAAGCCCACGAAGTTGTCGAGAGGCAGCTCGATCTTATAAAGGTCAGACACTTGTTAAGGATGTTTTTGTTTACCTTTATGAACTCAGCACTGAAATATTCTACTATCAGTTGCATACTATATTTTTTCGATGATCACCTTCCGAATCTGGAATCCGGATGTGATAATAAATTTGTTGTGAGTTAGTTGTACATCTTATTGCACAGTTTGTTGGTTGACCATGTAGAAAGTTTTAGATGAGCATTTAAAGGTGAAGGTTTTGTGTATTTTTACGTTGTTACCCTTCAAAAATAGGATAAATTACATAGAAACCCCACCTAATTTTGCTTATTTTTCTGGGGAAATTATTCATTTTGGATAATGAAGTCTTACTTTGCTAGAAATGTTCTATTTGTCTACATAATGTGCCCTTACACTTTGTACTTGCAGCCAAACATGCAATCTAAACTGCAAAAGGAAGGTGCAGAATCTGAGCAGTTTTGGGATTTGATTGGTGGAAAATCTGAGTACCCAAGTCAGAAAATTGCAAGAGAACCTGAAAACGATCCTCATCTATTCTCATGCACATTATCAAAGGGTATTATTATATCTACTGATTTTCAACTTTGTCCATGTTTTGTATTCTTGGGTGAAATCAACTAACTTGTTTCATTTTATTCGTTCGTTGTTGTTTTCAGGTGATCTCAAGGTGTGCTATCTTATCTCTTTACTTATTAATTTCTTTTTTCATTTTTGCTTTTTTCATGAATATTTTATTTTCAAAAGACACTGAATCATAATCTCTATTGCAGGTGACCGAGGTATACAATTTCACTCAGGACGATCTAATGACTGAAGATATATTCATTCTTGACTGCCATTCAGACATTTATGTATGGGTAGGACAACAGGTGGAAACTAAGAATAAGATGAATGCTTTAAGTATTGGAGAGGTAAACTTTAATTCACCTCTTTTACGTTTAAATGTTTAACAATTAATTTGAAAAAGAACTTGATATCGTTTTTTTCATATAGAAATTTCTGGAGCGGGATTTTCTTCTCGAGAAATTATCTCTTGAAGCGCCTATATATATTGTTATGGAAGGCAGTGAGCCCTCTTTTTTCACTCGTTTTTTCTCATGGGATTCCTCAAAATTTTCAGTAAGTGGTCTTTCTATACCTGTCATTTTTTCTCGAAATTCAGAGTGTTCGAAGATGGTAACTTTTAACATTTGCAGGTGCATGGCAACTCTTTTCAAAGAAAATTGGCTGTTCTTAAACACGGGGCCACTCCAGTTAAGGATGTAAGTTTCTCAACATATGATATCTAAATCTATATTGTCCTCTTGCGGTTTTTTGTCTTGTTTTCTAGTGTTTCTTGACTGAACCATTTGGTTTCCATGAATATGGAGGTAAAGATAAAGTGAGGCAAAATATAAATTTCCAAATGGTTTGGTTTGGTTTAATTCGAGAATATATCAGAAAATCTTGCTAAATCTGAATTATCTTTTCGTCATAATGATAAACAATGGAAAGAAATTCATATTTGACTAAAATTGCAAATGAAAAGCATTGTACACCTTAGATTTAGAAGAAAAAAATTCTAAAGGGAAATTATCTCAAGTCTTGTGGTTTTCTTCGTACTTTATGTTGGTTGCAACTCGTAACAAATTGTCTTTATTATGATTATAATTAGAGATCAATGAAAAATGCCCTCTAAATATTGACTAAAAACATGTCTCCAAAAACAACTGAATGATAAAAACACATGGTTCAATGTCTTTTCTATGGAGGGTTTAAACTTTGGGATAATTACATACATCCCCCTAATAGTAATTACCACGAGCCCTGTAGTTTTACAAATTATTAAGATATCCCCTTATTAGACCCAGTGCGAAATCGTAAATCTGCTTTTACTCTACTTTTCGAGTTTATGGGAATTTCTCAAACTTCTTTAAGGGTGTGTTTGGATTGAGTGATTTGGATTTGGGGAGGTGATTTGAAATGACAGCTAAAATGGAGTTATTTGAAATCCACCGTAGTTATGAAGAAAATAGCTCTAACTGAATGTCGACTGATTTGAAATTCATTATAACTTGGATACATCCAAACGAACTTCATGGATTCGTTGACGAATTTGAAATCCATAGATTTCAAATCCTTCGATCCAAACACACCCTAAAGTCAGTATATCATGCATGAGTTATCTATGTAATTTACTCATAACCCTTTTTCCTTATATGTAATCTTGTACGATAGAAACCCAAAAGAAGAACGCCTGTTACACATACGGGACGGTCCGCTGCACCAGAACAGCGTTCTAGAAGCATGTCCTTTAGCCCCGACAGAGTTCGTGTAAGAGGAAGGTCACCTGCATTCAATGCTTTAGCTGCTACTTTCGAGAATCCTAATGCACGTAATTTGTCCACTCCACCTCCAATGGTGAGAAAAGTTTACCCGAAATCGGTAACCCCCGATTCTGCAAAACTGGCTTCACGATCAGCAGCTATAGCATCCCTAACTTCGAGTTTCGAAAAACCAGCCCCTGCTCGGGAACTCATTATACCCCGTGCTGGCAAAGGTATAGTTTTTTCTAGTGTTTGATGATCAATGGGAAGTTCTAGGAGAAAATTACAGCTTTAGAGGGTGTTTGGCTAAGCTTATAAGCTCTTTTAAACATCTTATAAGATGTTTGAGAGCTTATAAGCTCTATGAAAGTGTTTGGATAATTTTTTTTAATAAGATCTTATAAGACTCATAAGACCCAAAAATAAGATGTTTGGGTCTTATAAGCAAATAAGAAATAAGTTAGCCAAACCCAACTTATTTCAAAATCTTAGATTTGGGACATTGTTTATATTCTTAAAAGACATAACAACCTTAGTTAATTTTCTCCTTTCTAACAATATCCTTTTCCGAATTTTTATTTTATTTTATTATTGCACAAGTTCTCTCTTATAACATTTGAAAACATCTTATAAGTCCAGACTTATTTTATCCAAACACTTGAGAGCTTATTTTTTAAATAAGACCAAACATCTTATAAGCTCTTAAAACATCTTATAAGTTGTAAGAACTTATAAGATGTTTTAAATAAGCTTAGCCAAACACCCTCTTAGTCTTGATGTTTCGTTGCGATTCTCGTCACAATGTTATGAACTTGCAAATTAGTCATATGGGATGCATTTTTTTCATTTTTTAATCTCAAATCGTTTAAAAATGGACCAAATAGTTTGGTCATGTGTCTTGCATATGATCAGTAATAAACTCAACTCAGTGTTCATTCCACATGCGAAATCTCATCTAATATATAGTCTGAAATTGAAAAAAATTGCATCATATGGGACTAATTTTGCAAGTTTGTAGACAATGAGGTTAGAATTGCAACATTCCCTATCTTTAAGGTCCAATATTGCATTTCTCAAGGAATTCTAACGTGGGTCGGGTTTAGTCTTGATGGAAATTCTAGGAGAAAATTACAGCTTTAGTCTTAATGTTTCCTTGCAATTTTAGTCCCAACATGATAAGCTTGCAAATTAGTCATATGGGGTGCATTTTTTTTGCATTTATTAATCTCAATTGTTCAAAAATGGTCCAAATAGTTTGGTCACATGATCAGTAATAAACTCAACGGCGTTCGTATCCACATGCTAAATCTCATCTAATAGATAGTTCGAAATTGCAAAAAACGCATCGTAAGGGACTAATTGCAACACTCCCTATCTTTAAGGTCCAATGTTACATTTCTCAAGGAATTCCAACGTGGGTCGGGTTTACCTAAACCCAACTCAATCACGTTGCTAGTGAACTACACTTGCCTTGTGATTGGTGTATACTCGAGGGATAGTGAATTACACAATCAATTGAGAGTTGATTTTTCGGATGTTTTAATTGAAATGCTATTCTGTGTTGAAGGGAGTCCTGAGGTACCGAAACCGAAACCCGAGACGATCTCTAGCCAAAACTCAGTAGAACAACTCAAATCCAAACCGGAAACCATAAAAGAAGATGTGAAGGAGGATGATGCTGAAGACGAGGAAGGACTTACAACATACCCATATGAACGTCTCAAAACAACGTCCACTGATCCAGTTGCAGATATAGATGTTACAAGACGAGAGGTATGTATCATATAAATATTTTCATAATAATCGTTAAATTTATTTTAGGTCTCGTTTGTATAAATGCAGCTATTTTTTAAAATCATTTGAGCTATACAATCAGAACCTTTAACCATTGTGGGAGGTTTAAAAGAGACATTTTCTTTTTGCAGACTTACTTGTCCTCGGAAGAATTCAAGGAGAAATTTGGGATGACTAAATCCGGTTTCTACAAGTTGCCCAAATGGAAACAGAATAAGCTTAAAATGTCACTTCAATTATTCTGAGTTCTTACAAAGTATGAGTTTTATCTCATTACATTTGCCAAATGCAGTCGATCGTTTGATTATACAGCAAAGGGAACAGTTTTTCGAACGTGTGGGAGATTATATCAGTGCATTTTTAGCTGCTTATGCTCCCAAGTATACATCTCTCCATACCAGATGAACAAACTGGAGATAAACTGAGATATGTAGAAGTTTGAAAACTTAGAAACTTCTTCGATTTTTGTGTTTTGTTTATTGTTGAGTTGCTTTCGTGATATTCTTTTTGGTCTCGGGTTTGATTTGAGATTGTGTTTTTCTTATTTTTCGTTTTCGACAATGATTTAGGTGAGTGATTAGAAGCTTGCAAATGCACAGTTTGTAGGATAAATTTGGTAGTGATTATGGAGACTGTAAGAGGAATGTGACACCATTATTTGATTAGCCAATAAAAGTGTGTTTTTTTGTGTCAAAGTTTTCTTTTACTTGAATCATACTGGATCGTTAGATGCAATCCAGGTAGATTGTGAGCCGTTAGATTACATATTATCGCATCGACATCTAGATGCACATCCACTTGGTTAATAAGAGTGTATATTGGAATTATTTTTGTAGATAAATGAAAAATTATTATGCATGTAGACAAAGAAGTGTATATTGGAATTAGCCTCAATGTTGATTATTATATATCTAAATACAAAATAATTTGAATTCGATATGAAGCAAAAAATAAAATTATTAATTGCGGGCCAAAGTCGAACAAGAGTTGATACCTATTGGCTTTCACCTTGAATTTTCTTAATGAGGAGAGCCCAATTGGTCCCGGAGCAAATTTTCTATTCCATAATGGTGTACCAAAATGGTGGGGACTATTGAATTTTTGGTACACTAATGTGATCTGCACGTTTATTTGGTACATTAATATGGAGGGGTGGTAATTTGAGTACATTATTGTGGGGTAGGCCTGGTAATTTGGGTACAAATTACGCCGGAAAGTTGAAAATCCGCCGGAAAATGTCATGTGGCGGGCACATGCGTAAAAAATTGGGGATTTTGACCAATTTTGACTACAAAAGCTGATGTGGCATGTTATTATTGGAGGGAAATTCCATTCTCTCACCTCATGTGTGCACATCACATGCCAAATTGACCCCCTAATTCCTCCATCTCTCACAACACAATTCCAAATTCCTAAAATTCTGAAACCCTAAATTGGAACCCAATTTTTCACATAAATCTCTAAATTCTTACTAAAAATTAATTTATTTCTCATCTCTCACTATAATAACCCTAAATTGAAGCTAACATTCTTATTATTCACCAATTTTTGCTCGAATAAAAGGATTTGTAATGTATCTAATGAAAATTCAATGTCGAACGTGAATCAAAATATAAGATGCAATAATAATTAAAAAAAAAAAATCCGACATATTAGTACTTCAAAATCCTCATTTTATTAATCCAAATAAATTCAAACAATACCAAATTAAAATAATAAAATTTACATTAAAAACATAGAAATAGAGGGAAAATTGCATAATTGGTACCTCAAGTTGGCCTGTACACGAATGTGATACTTTAAATTGGACCACTTTCAATTTGGGTACCATATGTTCAAAAAATTGTCAATTTCAATACAAATTTCGCCGAAAAATCATAAATTGGCCGGAAAAAGTCACGTGCGTGGCACGTGACTCTCAATTTGGGGATTTTCTCCCAATTTGGAGATTTTTGGCATCAATTTGGGGATTTTTCTAATTTTCCCTCCAAAATCACAAAATTGGGAGAATTTTTTAATTAAAAAGAAAATAATTTAACAAAATCGTGGCAACATTTTCTGTTAGAAAAAGAAACTCCTCCCATCTCCATTAACAAATAATATCCCCAAATGAGCACAAACTATTAAAACCCTAAACACCAGATCCTTAAAACTTCTTTCATTACCACTCAAGAACTACCATTACCCCAAATTATGTACGACGGCGATCCACAGCACCACCAGTGCCCGCCGCCATTGCCGCCGCCACCGCAGCACCCGAATCCCCACCCCACCAGTTCTACCACCAACAATCTCCGCATGACTTCCCCCGTTGACCACACCCAGCCATCCGCTTCGTCCACTACGTTTAACCTTCCCCTCAACCTGAGTTTCACCAACATCACCCGCAGCCTCCCTCCCAACTTTGAAGTGTGAATTTTACAATATTAAATGATAATTAACAAATATGAGAATTAATTATGAATAGATCAATATAAATATTGATTATGAATAGATCAATATTTTGATAAAATTCTAGTGGTGAGATTTGATAGGTTAAATTGGGAAAAAAAATAATTTGAGGGTATTTTTGTAAAAATAAATCTTACATTTTCCCCCAATTTTTGTAATTTTGGAGGAAAAATTAGAAAAATCCCCAAATTGATGCCAAAAATCTCCAAATTGAGAGAAAATCCCCAAATTGAGAGTCACGTGCCACGCACGTGACTTTTTCCGGCCAATTTACGATTTTCCGGCGAAATTTGTATTGAAATTGACAATTTTTTGAACATATGGTACCCAAATTGAAAGTGGTCCAATTTAAGGTATCACATTCGTGTACAGGCCAACTTGAAGTACCAATTATGCAATTTTCCCTAGAAATAGAAGACCTCATGCCCATGGAGCTCACAATTTGCTTCAGCTGGTAAACCGCATGCCCAATGTAGGCCTTGACCGCACGCGATTCGCTGCTCGGGAGTTGTTTCACTAGCTTCGACACAGTGATTCGCTGCTTGGGAGTTGCTAGTCGAGTCTGTTGGGTCCACCCATGTGGTGGGCAACTATTCATACAAAGAAAAATGAGGAAAAGTAAAGAAATAAATGTTTCAGCAGAGTTTTTTGAAGAACGTTTTCAAAAATTGTAGGAAGAAAAAGATTACAAGAAAAAAATGCATGCTTTGTCAATAGTCAAAAAAAGAGAGGCATGCTTTACAATTTTTTCTTGCTGTGAATTAAGGGAATGGACTTTGCCCATCATCCCCGTCATCATTATGTCCATGCAATGGCTATATAAATAGAGCTCATTTCCTCAGCTTAAAAAGCAGAGAAAAAGAAATTGAGCCGAGAAGAAAATTGAGAGCCAATCTAGTGAGATTGAGAGAATTTCACTCATACGAGTGACGAGTGAAAATACTAAGGAGAAAATGTACGAGAGAAAAATACTCTATTTTTCTATTACTATTCCAAGTTTCTAAACTTGATGTATTTTGTAATTCAAGAGATATACTCTTGAAGATTTGGTTATCCCTATTTAGTTTAGGGAGAAATTGTGTAAGCCCATTATTGATATAGTGGAGGTTTTCGACTTTGGTCCCATGGTTTTTTCCTGATTTGGGTTTTCCACGTAAAACTCGTGTCTCATTTTTTCTTTTCTCGCCCGTTTCACTCTACTATAATATCTTTTGATTTATCCCATTTTTATCCAGTTAGTGAGAAAAGAATTTTATCACTTCCGCTGCGTCAGTGGCATTGTAATAAGTGCTACTCTTTCCCAACAAGTGGTATCAGAGCCACGTGTATATTGAGTTAACGGAACAAAAATAGAGAAATCGTCGTCTATCGGCGGGATGTTCAAGTTGAATGGGTCTAACTACTCAATCTGGAAACCGAGTATGTTAGATTTGTTATATTGCAAGGATTTGTTCTTGCCGTTGCTTGGTGATGCATCAAAACCAAAAGATATGAGTGAAGACAAATGGAAAATCTTGCACAGGAAAACAGTCGGGTACATTCGACGTTTTCTCGATCACAATATTTTTCATCATTTCGCTAATGAGGAAAAAGCGGATGAGCTATGGAAAAATATGGAAGCTATGTTTGAAAGGAAAAATGATTTAAACAAAGCTTCTGTGATTAGAAAAATTGTCCGACTACGGTACAAGAAAGGTGCAAATATGACGGAGCATCTTAATACTTATCGGGGCTCAATAAATCAATCCATCACTATGAAAATCCCTCTTGATGATGAAGTGATTGCTTTATTGTTGCTCAGTTCACTACCGGATAGTTGGGACACCCTCGTCGTGTCAGTCAGCAATTCTGCTCCGAATGGAGATTTGGCTTTGCAAGTGGTCAAAGATTGCCTTCTAAATAAAGAGTCCAGGAGAAAAGAACAGGCGTTCAGTACCGAGAAAATGCGTTGGTGACTGAAAATTCTGACAACAAGGAAGAAATAAAAACAGAGGTCCTCAGCACCAGAGAGACAAATCTAGAGAAAGGTCCAAAGTCAAGAAAGATTTCAAAGGCCAATATTGCGGTGGTCCAAACCACTACGAGAGAGATTGTAGAAAAAAGAAAAGAGATCAAAACAATGGAAATAATGAAAACAAGAAAAATGACACTACAGCTGTTGCAGCTGACGGTGATGTTGTCATTATCTGTGATGACACATGTGTCAGTTCATCTTGCCAAGAAAATGATTAGATCATTGATTCCAGAGCCTCATATCATATCACTCTAAACAGAGATATGTTCACATCATACATCAGTGGCAACTTTGGCTGAGTCAGAATGGCCAATCATGGTGTGACTGAGGTTGCCGGCATGGGAAATATTATCTTGAAACCTGACACGGGATGCCGACTCACTCTTAGAGATGTCAGACAGATTCTTGATATCCGGCTGAACATTATTTCCACTGTCAAGCTAGACGATGATGGCTATGTCAGTAACTTTGGTGAAGGAAAATGGAAGCTTACCAAAGGCTCTCTCATTGCTGCAAAAGGTAAGAAACAGAACTTGCTTTACCTGATGCAAGCGAAATTATACAATGGAGAGGTGAATGCAGCAGCAGTCAATAGTGCTTCCATTGAGTTATGGCATAAACGACTTGGATATTTAAGCCAAAAAGGCATGCAGCTTTTGGCTAGGAAGAAACTGCTCCCAGACGTGGTGGGGACAGAGTTTCAAACTTGTGTTGATTGTTTAGCTGAAAAACAACACAGAGTTTCTTTCAAGAGCTTCTATCCCTCTAGATAGACATATCCTCTGGACTTGGTGCATACTGATGTATGTTACATGAAAGACAAAACACTTTGTGGTGCAGTGTACTTTGTCACATTCATTGATGATTTTTCCAGAAAAGTCTGGAGTTATGCGTTGAAAACTAAAGATCAAGTCATAACGGTCTTTAAGGATTTTCAAGCAAAAGTTGAAAGAGAAACTGAAAGAAAGCTGAAGTGTATTCGTTCAGACAATGACGGCGAATACCAGAGTTCATTTGAACAGCACTGTCGTGACCATGGTATCAGGCTTGAGAAGAGTGTTCCAAAAACGCCTCAACACAATAGTGTGGCGGAAAGGATGAATATGACAATTTGTGAGAGGATCAAATGCATGTTATCCCACTCAAAATTGCCTAAATCTTTTTGGGATGAAGCAATGAGGACTGCAGTTGATTTGATCAACCTTTCTCCATCAGCTCCTTTGGATGGTGACATTCCGGATAGAGTTTGGTCGGCGAAAGATGTTTCCTACAAGCACTTGAGAGTGTTTGGCTGCAAGGCATTTATTCATATTCCAAAAGATGAAAGATCCAAGCTTGATGACAAAACCAAACCGTGTATCTTCTTGGGCTATGGCCATGAAGAGTTTGGTTACAGACTATGGGACCCGGTGAATAGAAAAGTTATCAGAAGTAGAGATGTTGTGTTTCTTGAGAAACAAACATCTGACGAGACAAAGCAGAGCAAGATGATAGAATCATCTTAAGACGTTCCTGATGACTTGGATCCAGTTCTTCCACGTACAACTCAGGATCATGGGGGAGATGTACAAGATGAGCAGAATAATATAACTGATGCTGATCCAGTTGAAAATCAGTTGCCATCTGTACAGATTGATGATCCAGTTCCACCACTAGAGTCGACGGTTAGAAGGTCCACCAGACCAAAACGACCTTCTACCAGGTATAATACACATGAGTACGTGATGCTCAGTGATGGGAGAGAACCCGAGACTTACTCAGAAGCCATATCACATGATCAGAAAGATATGTTGATGGAGGCTATGAAAGAAGAGATGAAATCCTTACAAGAAAATCACACCTATGACTTGGTAAAGTTGCCTAAAGGCAAGAGAACACTCAGAAACAAATGGGTGTACAAGTTGAAGAATGAGGAACATAGCTCACAACCCAGATATAAAGCATGGCTAGTTGTGAAGGGTTTCAATCAGAAAAAGGGTGTTGATTTCGAAGAAATTTTCTCACCAGTGGTGAAGATGTCCTCAATCAGAGTTGTTCTAGGGATTGCCGCTAGTCTCAATCTGGAGATTGAACAACTTGATGTGAAGACCGCGTTTCTTCATGGTGATTTAGATGAAGAAATTTATATGGAGCAGCCGGAAGGGTTCAGAGTCAAAGGAAAAGAAAACCTAGTTTGCAGGTTGAAGAAAAGCTTGTACGGTCTAAAGCAGGCTCCTAGACGGTGGTACAAGAAATTTGACTCTTTCATGACGGACCATGACTACAAGATAACCAGCTCGGCTTATTGCGTATATTTCAAGAAATTCTCAGATGGAGAATTTATTATTCTGCTGTTATACGTAGATGACATGCTGATTGTAGGTCATGATGGCAACAAAATTGACAAGCTAAAGAAAGAACTTGGGCAGTCTTTTGCAATGAAAGATTTGGGGCCGGCTAAATAGATTCTTGGAATGAAGATTTGAAGGGACAGTGATATGAATATTATTAATATTATATTTCCTTTTATATTATAGAATTATTTCCCTTTTATTAGGATTCGAATCTGATTAGTTTCTTTTTATTAAGTTTCCTTTTTGTTTTAGAAGTTTACTTAGTTAGTAAGTTTTATTTTAGTAGGAATTAGATTTTGGAAAATATCCTTTTTCATAGGATTTTTACCAAAATTAAGTTTATTGTTTTGCCTATAAAGGCTT
The DNA here is from genome assembly GCA_963669365.1 of Verbascum thapsus. Taxonomy (NCBI): domain Eukaryota; kingdom Viridiplantae; phylum Streptophyta; class Magnoliopsida; order Lamiales; family Scrophulariaceae; genus Verbascum; species Verbascum thapsus. The sequence goes on from OY770120.1 coordinate 2,071,081, forward strand.
CGTTTTTCATTAATAAATTAGAGAATATTTTTGATTAAAATTCGTGAGTTTATTCTCTCGTCGTTCTTTAAGAACTTTTGAACTTATCGGATTTTATATCCGTGGCGTTCGTTCCCGACTTATCAAACGATTTCCATCTCGTTTGTGGCGTCATCATAATTTCGTTCTGAGGTTCGTCTTCATTGACATCATCGGGTTGAGGTCTTCTATACTAAGGTTCGTTGTCGCAATTGAATTCGGGTTAAAGATATCCATCCATCATTCAACTCGTGTGCAAATTAAGATCATGGGAAATTCCGCAATGAATCAATCCATCGTGGAAAGATTCACATCAAGTGGTATCAGAGCTACGTTTGCCACGTAGTTTCTGGAAAGCCCTACCGGCAGTTATCCCTTATTTGAGGTAGAAGTCTTTTCTATTTCAAATAGAAAGTATTTTTATTTTATTTATTTTTTTTCTAGGTTTTTTTTTTCAAATTCTGTCTAGGTTAATTTTTCAAAAAAAAAAAAAGTTTGAAAAAAAAAGGAAAAAAAAATCGATTTAAAAAAAAATCAAAAAAAAAAAAAAGTAAAAAAAGAGTCGAAAATATGTCTAAACAAAACTCCACAGAAGGTGATGCACATACCAAATTTATGATCGAAGCATTAAAGGCAGAGATGGAGAGGCTTATGGAAAACATTAATGAGCGAATGGATCGCATGGAACAGTCTCAGATAAACCACACCCATAACTTTCCATATGTGACTAGAAGGGTTGTGCCACGAAGGGAAGTGAGAGTACGTGATGAGTTTGAAGGGGGTAGTTTTGAAGGAGAAGATGATAGAGAGTCCATTAGGAGTAATAGGCGATATGGTGGGAGGTTGAGAGAGGCGAGAGATCGGGAAGACAACAACTTAGGAAGCATTAAGGTACAAATTCCTTCTTTTCAAGGAAAAAATGATCCGGAGTTGTATCTTGAGTGGGAAAAGAAGGTGGAACTCGTGTTTGATTGTCATAGATATTCTGAACTTAAGAAAGTCAAAATAGTGGCAGTCGAGTTCTCGGACTATGCTGTTGTGTGGTGGGACCAACTAGTTATAAGTAGACGAAGGAATAGAGAGCCACCTATTGAGACTTGGGAGGAGATGAAGAGGGTGATGAGGAAGCGATTTGTTCCAAGTTACTACTACCGGGAGTTGTATAATAAATTGCAGAGTCTTCGCCAAGACAACCGGAGCGTTGATGAGTACTACAAGGAGATGGAGGTAGCTATGATCCGCGCCGATATACAGGAGGATCGAGAGGCTACCATGGCTAGATTTTAGCGGGTCTGAACCGAGAAATTTTAAATGTTGTAGAATTGCAGCACTATGTCGAGTTGGAGGATATGGTTCACATGGCCATAAAAGTCGAGAATCAACTAAAGAGAAGGAGGAGTATTCGCCCTTGGGAAGTGAACCATTGGCAAAAGACAGCGCCACCAGCCGCACCACTACCAAAGACACCAATACCAAAAATTGAGCACAACCAAGAAATGAGCAACCACGAAAGTCAAGGTAAATTAGATATTCGAAATCGTGATATAAAGTGTTTTAAATGTCAAGGTAGGGGTCACTTGGCAAGCCAATGTCCAAACAAACGAATCATGGTTGTTAGAGATAGTGGAGATATTGTAACGGACGATGAGAGCTCTGATGAGATGCCACAATTGGAGGATGATTCGTTGGAGGAATGTATAGCCCCTAATGCACTGACCTTGGTTTCAAGAAGAGCATTGAACTTACATACGAGAGTGGTTGAAGAAGAGCAACGGGATAACCTCTTCCACACTAGATGTTATATCCAAAATAAGGTATGTAGTGTAATTATTGATGGTGGTAGTTGCACTAATGTTGCTAGCACATCTATGGTGGAAAAATTGAGTTTGTCTATCTTGAAACATTTGAGGCCATACAAGTTGCAATGGATCAACGATAATGAGGAGACAAGGGTGGATAAACAAGTGAAGGTTGCATTTCGAATTGGCACATACGAAGATGAAGTACTCTGTGATGTCGTTCCAATGCAAGTTGGACATTTGTTATTGGGTAGGCCATGGCAATTTGATAGGCGAGTGAAGCACAATGGCTTTACAAACAAATACTCTTTTGTGCACAATCAACGACTAGTTAGTCTTGTGCCATTAACGCCTCAACAAGTTTATGAAGATCAAGTGAAGATAAAAAAAGAAAGTGAACAAAAGAAAATGGGTGAACAAAGGCGCATCGATGATCATGTCCAAACTCAAGAACGCATCGACGATACTGCATACAAATGATGCTTTGGATTTGAGGACAAATCCCTTTCAAGAGGAGGGGAATGATATGAATATTATTAATATTATATTTCCTTTTATATTATAGAATTATTTCCCTTTTATTAGGATTCGAATCTGATTAGTTTCATTTTATTAAGTTTCCTTTTTGTTTTAGAAGTTTACTTAGTTAGTAAGTTTTATTTTAGTAGGAATTAGATTTTGGAAAATATCCTTTTTCATAGGATTTTTACCAAAATTAAGTTTATTGTTTTGCCTATAAATAGGCTTCGTTTTTCATTAATAAATTAGAGAATATTTTTGATTAAAATTCGTGAGTTTATTCTCTCGTCGTTCTTTAAGAACTTTTGAACTTATCGGATTTTATATCTGTGGCGTTCGTTCCCGACTTATCAAACGATTTCCATCTCGTTTGTGGCGTCATCATAATTTCGTTCTGAGGTTCGTCTTCATTGACATCATCGGGTTGAGGTCTTCTATACCAAGGTTCGTTGTCGCAATTGAATTCGGGTTAAAGATATCCATCCATCATTCAACTCGTGTGCAAATTAAGATCATGGGAAATTCCGCAATGAATCAATCCATCGTGGAAAGATTCACATCAGACCGGTCTACCAAAAAGATCTGGTTATCTCAAGAACAGTACATTGAGAAAGTTCTTAAAAGATTCAACATGAGCAAATCTAAAGCAGTTAGTACTCCACTTGCGGGTCATTTCAAACTCAGCTCTACCGAAAAAGATAACATATGCTTCTGTAGTTAGCAGTTTGATGTATGCTATGGTATGTACTAGACCCGATATTGCTCATGCTGTTGGTTTAGTGAGCCGTTTTCTGTCTAATCCTAGCAAGGATCACTGGGAAGCAGTGAAATGGATCTTAAGGTATTTGAGAGGCACTTCGAGACTATGTTTGAGGTTCGGTGATAGCTAACTTATGTTAGATGGGTACTCAAATGCAGACATGGCTTGTGATATAGACTCAAGGAAGTCTACATCCGGATACTTAATGACACTTGCAGGGGGAGCTATTTCTTGACAGTCGAAACTTCAAAAATGTGTAGCATTGTCCACAACAGAAGCTGAGTACATTGTTGTGACTGAAGCATGTAAAGAGTTATTGTGGTTGAAGAAGTTTCTGGAAGAGTTGAACTTGAAGCAAGAAAATTACACGCTCTACTGTGATAGTCAAAGCGCGATCCACTTGAGTAAAAATTCAACTTTTCACTCAAGGTCGAAACACATCGACGTGAGATATCATTGGATTCGGGATGTTCTTGATAAAAGGTTGATGCACCTGGATAAAGTACATACTAATGATAACGGCGCAGATATGCTCACGAAATCTTTGCCAAGGGAAAAGCTTGAACTTTGTCGAAGCAAAGCGGGCTTGATTGTGCCCCCCACATGAGTTGGAGGGGGAGAATTGTTGGGTCCACCCATGTGGTGGGCAACTATTCATACAAAGAAAAATGAGGAAAAGTAAAGAAATAAATGTTTCAGCAGAGTTTTTTGAAGAACGTTTTCAAAAATTGTAGGAAGAAAAAGATTACAAGAAAAAAAATGCATGCTTTGTCAATAGTCAAAAAAAGAGAGGCATGCTTTACAATTTTTTCTTGCCGTGAATTAAGGTAATGGACTTTTCCCATCCTCCCCATCATCATTATGTCCATGCAAGAGCTCTATAAATAGAGCTCATTTCCTCAGCTCAAAAAGCATAGAAAAAGAAATTTAGCTAAGAAGAAAATTGAGAGCCAATCTAGTGAGATTGAGAGAAATCCACTCATACGAGTGACGAGTGAAAATAGTAAGGTGAAAATATACGAGAGAAAAATACTCTATTTTTCTATTACTATTTCAAGTTTCTAAACTTGATGTATTTTATAATCCAAGAGATATAATCTTGAGGATTTGGTTATCCCCTATTTAGTTTAGAGAGAAATTGTGTAAGCCCATTATTGATATAGTGGAGGTTTTCGACTTCGGTCCCGTGGTTTTTTCCCGATTTGGGTTTTTCACGTAAAACTTGTGTCTCATTTTTCCTTTTCTCGCCCGTTTCACTCTACTGTAATATCTATTTTGAAACTGCATTTTATCTTTATTTAATTTTTGCATATAGTAAATATTAAAAATTCATGCATACAATTTACATTATTCATATATGTGAAAATAAATTTCTTTAAAAAAAACATTGACCTCCCATATATTATATGGAAATCATAGGAAACTCTCGTCATTTTTTCATAATTATCACGACTTCCTCTGACATCAGATTTGGATGACACGTGCACCCTCTCATCAATTTTTTTTCCTTCAAAAAACCCATTTCTACAAAATGAATGAAATATTGGTGACTTCAATATTTGACCAGAAGTTGAATTTGGCTGACCAAAATGCCAGCGGTGGATGTAATTCTAATATTTTTCTAAATCAAAATATGATTGTTACAGATGTTGTTTATGCAATACCTACTACATGTAAGAGGAGTCTAAACCAAAATATGATCGTTATTGGGATTATTTATCTATTTATATATTCTTGTAATTATCTAGTACATTCATATGAAATGTAGGTATTACATAAACGACTAGGTTATATTTTGATTTCAAAACATATTACAATTTTACCCTTGAGTATATTTAGGTCCCGATTGTATAATGTAATTATAAGATTTTTTTTAATTTGAAAAATTATAGATAAAAAAGGTATTTTAATCTTATAGACATGAAAACTTACGAAAAAATCGTGTTAATTACGAAAGAGTGAACGAATTTTATTATAATTTATTTATTTATGTTAGATCAACTTAATTGGAACTATGAATATAATAAAATGCATTATGACAGTAGTTGGAAATCTCTCTTCTAAAATCCATACCAATATTTGTTGTTCATTATTTTTATGTAGATTACAATTTTGCCCATAAACTTAACTGTTGACTAATGGTCAACTTAACAGAAAGGGTTTTTTACCAAGATTTCATACCTCGGGGGTTGTTTGCTAATGCTAAATACCTCAGAGATTATATACAAAAAGGCCCATAAATCAGTCATATGTAAGTTTCATGATTTTTATGGTATTCTAAAAAGAAAATTTTTTGTTATTTATTCAATTTGGACCAATAATTATTTGTCATTTATTGGAATCTCAATAATCATACAAAGATTACAACTTTATAGCTAAATGTTTGTCAATTTTGAGAAAAATAACTACAGAGATCATTAAAAAAATTGTGGCTACTTGATTTCAATTTTCAATTTATGTAGTATTATAGTATATAAAGTGTCATGTTCAAATTATGTTAATAGAATTTAAAATGCTGTTAAAAATTAAAATTTATTAAATTATCTGGAATGCAATATCATGAGTAAATTTTGTAAATCATACTCTTTATACTCTATCGTCCTTCTAACATTACAAAATTGAACAAAAAATGGTCTTAACCTTGAGCTATGTATCAATTTGAGTTCATCTTGAATTTTCTACGTTCTGTGTGGGGTCCATTTATCCATTTATCGACTCAGTATATCATCCTCTTTAAGAATCAAAATTTCAATTTTTAGAAGAAAAAAAACAATAAAACCAACATATTCTTATAGCATTTTCCGCCAACAATATGTTTTCTGTAAATTATTGTAGTTTTTATTTCATGTTGGTTTTATTGCATAGAGAAGCAAAGAGAAACAGTTTTTATTTCATGTTGGTTTTATTGCATAGAGAAGCAAAGAGAAACAAATACTGATACACACACCAAAACAAGGGACAAAAAGAAACAAAAACAAGAAAGAAGAAATAATATTTAGAGAAGAGAAGAAAAATATTAGAATCTAATTCACTCAAATGAAATCTTCACCTGGTTTTCTATAAACAAAAAATAATCACTCGAATGAAATTGACCCCATGACAACTGAAATACCACCTATGACCCCAACATTTTGCCAAATACCACATCTGTGAGTCGAAAATAAGTACGCCTCCAGCTCCTTTTAAAAACCAGAATTCCAATGATCCCCCAAAACCCTGTAGCAAAACCACTTACTATAGAACCATAAAGATATATCTTTTCAGCTAGGTCACCTTCATCTGCTGCAACATGATTTTCAGCGTTTGGAGCTTTCGATGCTTTATCGTCTCGACATTTTCTAAGCAATTGATCTCCACAGAGTTCAGGATTGCCGTCGTATATTGAAGGGTCATCAAGAGTTTGAAGTTGGTACCCTATAGGGATTGGCCCCGACAAATTATTATGCGACAAGTTCAAATGACTAAGAAAGGTTAAATCCGATAAACTATTTGGAATTGTTCCAAATAACTTGTTGCTTGAAAGATCAAGGGATAACAATGACTTCAAATCTCCAATCTTTGCAGGGATTTTTCCTTCTAAATGATTGTGCGACAGATTGAGACCCATCAAGGAAAAAAGATTTGTGAGCTCCAAAGGGATTTCTCCAATTAGATTATTAGCCGAAAGATCCAAGTTGACTAGATATGGTGATGTTACGGAGAACTCCCTATTCACTCCATCTAATACTTGCTTCAAACTCCCAAAATAAGCTTCGGTGTGATTATAGTGCATGGCCATGCTTGATAAATTACCAATGCAATATGGAATTTTTCCCGTCAACTTATTATACGCAAGATCCATAATTTGAAGATAGGATAATTGACACAACTCTGAGGGAATCTCACCGTAGAACTCATTATTCCTTAGTACAAGAAATCGCACAAGACGTAGATACTTCCCAATCCAACGAGGTACATTTCCAGACAACTTATTTCCTCCAACATCCAAAGCACGTAAATCTGTACAATTCTTTAAACTAGACGGTAATTGCCCTGTTAGGTTGTTGTTGTTCAATTGTAGCCATTCCAATGAGTAAGCTCTTCCAAAGGTCTTTGGAATCATTCCTAAAAGCTCGTTGGACGACAACTTCATGGTATGTATACTTGGAAAGTTTTCCCAACAGTCTGGAATATTACCTGATAAATAGTTATTGGAGAGATCTAGGATTTGCAATGTTTTCATTTCACAGAACGAATCAGGTATTGAACCATTGATGGAATTTTGGGCCAAAACAAAAGTTTGTAAAAGAGGCATCATATGACCAATGTTTCTGGGAAGATGATTTATCATGTTATTCGATACATCTAAGCGTGTAATGTTGAGAAAGATATATTGAAGCCAATTCGGTAAAGTTCCTGAAATGTTACAGTTGGGCAAACTCAAGTCCGTGAGAGATTTTTGGGTTTGAAGCCATTGTGGGAATTGACCTCCAATTTCACAAGATTCCAGATAAAGTGTTTTCAATCGAAAAGGTGGAACCCAATCTAAACTCACTTGGAATTTTAACTTGTCAGCCGTAATGGATTCTAACTTGGACAACTTAGCAAAATGAGCCTCAGAAAGTGTACCGTTGAAGGAATTAAATGAAAAATCAATTATCTCAAGATTTGATAATTGTCCTAAAGAAGTTGGAATTTCTCCACTTAGTTGATTATAATAGATATCCAATATTCTCAATGATCTCATATTTCCTAATGATGGTGGGATGGAACCTGATAACATATTATCATAAACATGTAATTCTGTTAAGGACAACAGTTTTCCAAAAGACCAAGGAATAGGACCTCTAAATTTATTATTTGAAAGATCGAGATAATTTAACTGCTTTAAATCACCCACCTCTTCAGGCAAATTACCATAAAACTCATTTATACTCAAACTTAGTTTCTCCAACTTATCAATCCAACATCCTGACGAGGAGTTTTTAAAGAGTCCTGAGATCTCCCCATAAAATTGATTATGCTCCAAATTCAATGATTTTAAATGGCATTTATCCGAAAGAAACTCAGATATCCAATCTACGTTGTGAAGCAAGTTGGCATCAAGGTTGAGATCGACGAGGTTCCTTAGTCCAAGATGGTGAGGGACAGAGGCGTTATAATTGTTGTACGAAAGATCAAGAATTCTTAGTGAAGTCATATTTTGAAGAAAGCAAGGAAATTCTCCTTCAAATGAGTTCCAACTGAGATCCAAGTACTTGATATGATCAGTAGAATTTACACAAGCATGCGCCAAATTCGTATTATCAAGACCACTATCTGATAGGCTTAACATTGATAAGTAAGGAAGCATGTTGAGTACCTTGAATAAACTTTTCGTTCGACTGAGGTCGACGCGACTCAAATGAAGATTCTCTAGCAACGTGAGATTAGAAACCCACATGAGATCATCGATTATCAGCCCACTGAGATCATATGTTGCCCCACCTAGATCAAGTGTATGCAATCTTGAAAGATTTCCAAGATTGTGTGGAACAATTCCACTCAAGCTAGTACTAGAGAGATTAAGGTAGTGCAGTTGCTTCATCGATCCAAGAAATGCTGGAATCAGACTAAAATTGAAGTTGTTACAACTCAAGTCTAGGTAACTCAAATACTTCAATTCTGAAAGGGAAGAATCAATTCGATCACCATATAGAAACGTATTATCATCATACTCGTATATTTTCCTATTACTGAGATCAAGCTCGATAACACGTCCCATAGTTTTGTCACACTTGACGCCTTCCCATGCGCAACAATCATAGGACTCGTCCCATGATGACAATCTATCAGAAGGGTCTGAAAGGCTTGCTTTGAACTTCAACAGAGCTTTCCTCTCCCCTGGAACGCAACCTAAACTCGAGTTTTTCCCATAACTGCATATTGCAAGCTCTATTGTTAACAAGATGTTAATATATAAAACTGGATAAAACATTTTCATTCTCATATTGGACTAGATTATTTTCTGAAAAGAAAAACCAAATTTTGTAGTATATATAGTGAAATATAAACCAAGTTCCAAAATAAATGGCTACAATAAAGAGTAGACTCAAAAGTCAATATATCCTAAAAATTCCACACGACTTGATTTGAGTAATAACATTTCCATTGACTTGTAGTCTTTCTTCATCCAAAATGATACTCCAGGAAATAGAAATATGCAAGTTCTTTTGTGTCTGAACAGATGGAGACGGTGACGATCTTGAAGACGACATTGCAGTATCGATTGCTGAGAAAAATAATGCATTTGAAAAGAAAGAAAAAAACATGGGACCCAAGTAGTTGTCTTGGTCTAATTTCTTGACGCTGATTATTTGTCTTGGTCTAATTTGTTAGTCTGCAGAAGAATGAAGATGGGGTCTAATTTCTTGAACACACGGTATGAAGTCGAGCAGACTATGTGATTCTTATGTAGTCTCAATATTCTCGAGCCCTATAAAATTATAATTCCCATGTTTATGCAAGATGCATTCAGACTTGGCCCAAGACCCATTGAGCTTAAGAGTCGAGTCCAACTGGCGGACCAGGTTCTACTGGGTTGTGTCAGGTCCAGACAACTATACGTGTGTGTGCGATCTATATCTATATCTATATCTATATACTATTATAAAAGCACGAGTTGTTTTTTTACATTTTTGATCTACCTAAAATAGCCCTATGAAATTCAATTTTTAATGGCAAAATAGTCACATAATAAATAATAATAAAAAGTTATATATCTATAAGATGTGTAATAAGATTAGGACTCTCCAAAAAAGAAGGAAAAAAATATTAGGACTCTAAAATAAAATTATACAGCAAAAAATAGATTATTTATTTTTTAAATCTCTTAAGCTAATTATAAGAAAAAATATGAATATATACTGGAAGAAAATCAACGGACAATTCATAAACAGTCATCAATCTTAGCAACCAATGATTAGATATTTAAGAAATGCAGCAAGAGTTGCTAATTTCGTTTATCAAAATGGAGAAGAATACGATAAATACCACTATGGTTTGTGAATGATTTTAATGCGTTATTAGATTGCACAATTAGAGTCATTGGTAAACTATATTTATCCTTTTCTTTTTTAATAAATGCATGCCAAGTATATTAGTCTATCATATACATAAAATATAAAATGAAACATATTGCAAATAAAATTATATCAGTGGAGCTGAAAAATCGACGATTCCAAGTACACTTGTGATGAAGAAAATGGGCGGGGCCAGTTCGAGCCAAGTGAGAACACAAGCGACGCAGTGAAATTAGTAAGAAAGAAAATGCGTCGCTTGCAAAGAGACAGGGGACAAGAGCTTGTCAAGCTCGCTGTAAAAGGAGATGAGCTGAGAAGAAGAAAATGCGTGTATCTATATTTATAGTATATAAAATGCGCGTACCTATTCATTTATATTATGCTATTATAAAAATACAAGTTGCTTTTATAATTTTTTTTCTACATGATAAATCCTTCTGTAGTCCATTTTTAATCACAAAAGAGTCATATAATAACTATTACAAAAAAGTTTTATATATCTACATGCAAAATGTATAATAACATTAAGACTCTACCAATTAGCAAAATAGATCATTAGTATTGTAGAATGAACTTATATATTAAAATTAGATTAAAATTGCATAAGGCCACTCGATCTATGCATTTATTCATTAAGAGTATATAAAAAAGTTGAATGTAGATATAAATAGTTCAAATTAAAAATAAATTCAATCAATGTTCTCCTATTACTTCTTTCATTAAACATACCGAGGAGGGGCAAAATACGATAAGTAGATACATAATTTCGAGTGTGATCAGACAACAAAAAATCAGACAATGATGGAACGGCCTGTGATTGAGTGATAGATCGATTAGCTGTGAAGGGGCCCGCTTGCCCACTCCCCTTCCTCCCATTGCTAGGAACCTCGACCTCTTCACTTGATATGTTAAGAAGACTACAACCGAGATTTTCTGGGAGCAATCCATAAAACTCCCAGAAAAATTAGGTTTGATTTCGATTCCCATCCCATTCCCGCATATGCATATGATTTTTACTATACTTCAGAAAATTTCTTTTTGATGCAAAAGTAGTAATTGATCACCAATCTTTCAGATATAAATGATGGGATGGAAAAACAATCCAGAATTATTCACTATCCATAAAAATTATTATTTTTTATTTCAATTGCAAGACTCTGAAAATTGCATGCCATTAGTATAACTTAATTAATTAATTCATCGTGTTTAGAATTAATTCACATGATATTCAAAATTATTTATGATTCTATGATAGGTGCATATAAATTTTGTTCCTAACTTATATTCCAATATAAGTTGTATTATCCGATTTGGAAACATAAAATGATCATTAGGCCACAACATAATGATCTATATGAGTTCATCAATATTTATATATATGTACAGTCCAAAAATATTTGGATTTATTCTTGAGGAGCATATTGATGGTCCATATAGAAATAGTAATAATAATTAATTATCTATATCTATATTAAAAGTGTGAATGATTTACATATCAAATGATTTACACTTTTTCATTAATACTAAAATACCCCATATCTTAATAGTAACCATTTAATATTTAATGGGTGCATGAACTATTGAACTTCCATTTAATAATTAATGATGTTGTTGAATGTATATTACTTGTTGAAAGCATTTATTTATTATTATTATTATTATTATTATTATTATTATTATTATTATTATTATTATTATTATTATTATTATTATTATTATTATTATTATATCTATAATCTATATCTTTATCTATATCTATAATCTATATTCTATAATTATTTATAATCTATTTATATATATTCTAAAAATATGCATAATTTATGATGACATGCACTTTTTGAACATTTTATTTAGACCAAAATAATAACCTTATAACCAAAAATTATTATTATTTTCAAATTAAATTAAACAATAAATTATTATTATTATTATTATTATTATTATCAAATGAATGTGCTTCAATATGTATTATTGTTATCAAATGAACATGTATGAAGTTAAAATTAATACTAATTAAATATTTCAATGTATGTTTATTTCAATGATTATGTTTATTTTATACTTAACAAATATGCTCAATATATATATATATAGTAAAATTTAACAATAGTATAACTAATAGTCATATCTTACACACATATATATATATATATATATATATAGTCCATTTCCCATCAATTGCCCTCCAACATAAGCATGGGCAATATTTATTATATAGAAAAAGATGGTTATAGATTTCATAAGAAATAGAAAATGTTTGGCTTAAGTCTAAGGTTTCGCAAAGCATAACACTGCACCATTAAATTACCAAGTGTCAAGAATAGTTAATAAATTTTTCAAACAACATAAATGTATGCTACTAGACATTACTTATGAATTTTGGCATGCACAAATTATTATTTATATCACATACCGTATATCTCAGTTTATATAAACATAGTACTATAATAATACAATACCTTTTGTGTTTGATTTTTAAAAATATAATAAGCTAATTAGTACCACATAAATTTCTATTAATTTACAAAATTTTAAATATTAAATGAAAAAATGTAACACAAAAGTATAATTATATGCAATATAGTAGAAAAACAATTTGTTAAAGTAATTTATATGATATACTTTTTAATTATATTTTATTATAAAAGTATTGATTAATTTTTTAATTTTTTATGTATATTAAATATTTTGATATAATTAACTATTTAATGGTAAAAGAGTTATAAAATTAAATCTCAATATTTACACAAAGAAAATGTGTAGTTAAAACGTGTAGTTGTAGCAGGATTATAAAAATAAAATAACATATAAACAATTCATTATAAGTACAAATATATTTAATCATTCTATAAAAGTTATTCATCCAAAATAAAAAATAACATGACAAAACTTAGATTTGCATTGCATCTCACTAAAGAACCTACATTGTCCACGATATCAAAAAATGTCAATAATCAAGACTCTATAAAAGTTATTCATCCAAAATAAAAAATTACATGACAAAACTTAGATTTGCATTGCATCTCACTAAAGAACCTACATTGTCCACGATATCAAAAAATGTCAATAATCAAGATTATGTAATGCGCTTGAAGTTTTAGAAAATTAGTGTATTTTGTATGCAAAAAGTTCAAGATAGAATTAAGATAAAAATAAATAATAACAATCATAATATATATAATAACATAGGACCAAAGAGGCCTAGCTCGGTCAATGTTAATGCCCCATAACTCTTTGTTACGGTTCAAATCTCACTGTATATGAGTTATTTTCTCTACCTATATAATAGTTGCAATAGATTGTGGTAGTTTGTAATAGTTTATTGAAAAATTCATGTGTATACTTAGATATTCTTTTGTAATTGATAAATATAGTATTCCAATCACTTCTTTAATAAAAACACATAAGAAACATAAAAGAATATATCAAATTGTCTCATAAAACTTTAATTAATATAAATTCTAATAACTTCATTAATGATTACATTTTTTCAAATTCTTGACATACTTTAAGCATTCTTATGTAGTTCTCTAAATCGCAAAAGAGTAAAAATTAAAATAAATTTTACATATCTACTATAATTAAATATAACTTATTTAGGACTATAATGAATCACAAATAGCTAAAAATAAGATGTAGGATTATATATTAATACTATAATTTATTCACTAAAAAAATATGAAACCAGTCAGACCTATTAACGTTATGGTATAAGTGGATTTACACCTAATATTCATCATATATGTTTGAATCTTAGTTTAATAATTTAATTTATCATTAAAAACTATGCGGATATACTAACTATTTCACTGTATATGTTGACAATAATTAGATGTGAGTAGGGGTGTTCACGAGTCGAGCCGGCTCGAAAATAGCTCGACTCGAGCTCAAAAAAATTCGAGCTCGAGCTCGAGCCTATCGAGCCGAGCTCGAGCCTAAATATGCCTGTTCGCGAGCTCGCGAGCCTGAATAAAAAAATAATTTTTAATTAATATATATAAAAAAAAATTTATTAAATTTTTTATATAAAATGATATATTATAATAATATATTTATAAATAATAATATTTTTGACTTTAATTATAACTATATTTAATAATATGTGAATAAACATAAAATTAATTAAATATTTTTATAAAAAAAATTATAAAAAAATATTTTTTTATAAAAAAAATTTTAAAAATATTTTTTTTTAATTTTTTTTTTGAACTCGAGCTCGAGCTCGAGCTCGAGCTCACATTTCTGCAGCTCGTCGAGCTCGAGCTCGAGCTTGAATTTTTTGACAAGCTCGACTCGTGAACACCCCTAGATGTGAGGTTTCATAAAGTTAATACAATTTATTATCTAAAAAATCATAAAAGTAAAGGTCATGTAAATATTGTTATTAATGACATATTATTAACAAATATAAGTTATGCATTTTCATGTCATTCATCTTGGTAATACTTAAATGAGAGTGTGAATCACGTGATACATACATGATAACATCATAAACGTAAATGTTATATAATTATATATCACTCAACGACTTATAACACACTTGAGATGCATAAGAACGTCGACATAAATTAAGTCACAAAAGTCAAATAAAATTACAAGCAAAACAATCTCATATGTAGTGCATCCTATAAATTGTTATTGGTTATTAAAACATATAATATTTGCAAAAGGTATATCTTACTCTGGTAAAATTAAATCAAAGAGCATGCATAAATGCTTAAATAAATTTCATTTTGTCTTTACATAATATTAATAATATTAATTCCACTATCTTCTTAAGATACTAATTAAATTTAAACATGACACCCCACTTCGTAGCAAATTTATTAAAGACTATAATATTTACAGACAAAACACTTATTTTTACTTTTAAATATGAATGGGGATATCTGTAATTATAATATATACTATATATTTTATATACTTTTAAATAATATGCACCTTATTATTAAATATAAAGGTTGTCTCTATATACTAATTTAGTGATTAGAATGAATGACAACAACAAGAAAATAGATCAAATATGATTCCTATATATATAAGAGTATAATTTTCATTTTTGATATGTATATAAGAGTACATTTGGGTATTATTCGTCTTATCTTGTAGCATAAGAGGCAATCAACTCAATTTGAAAACACATTGGTTAATGCTTCTCATTTTAAATACATAATGGGTATAATATATCTTTTATCCAATAAATACGGCTAATATTATTTACGAAATAACAAATAAAGTATAGAAAAAAGAAGGGTTATACGATGACTGGTTTTATATTTTTTAGTAACATAGACACCAATAAAATATGTGCATCCGCAAATAAATTATGATTTGAAAATATTTAAAATTCAAATTGATACTAATTAAAATATAATTTGATTATAATGAACAAAACAAATTCTTGATATGACTATGTTAGAAAAAATATTTCATAAAATATGAGAATCTAATTGCCCTATCAAAATTTTACTTTCTTAATTAATTAGGATGTTAAAGGTTAACACCTTAGTTTATAGCTTATTTGTATTCATTTTTAGAGTCTGCTATTTTTTATAATCGCAATTTCAAAAGCTCGACTACATGAGCATTTTAGTATTATTTTGAAAAATATTCTATTAGTCTCAAGATATTCTTTTTATATTAAATTACCATAATATTCAATCTAAAAATAATAACGAAAAACCACTATTCATTTATCTTTTAGTGCCCATTATGTTATATACTATGTGAATGCATAAAAAAATAGTAAAACATTATCCCTGGCCTATTCTCTTTTTAGAAAGTGTTGAGAATGTCATCCAACAAATAACGTATAATATGGCAATAAGAAATAACAATTTATAATTAATAAGTTGTACCCACATGACAATACATATGAACTAAAATTAATAATATTGGAATTATTTTAAATGAATTATAATTTGAAAATTATATTATTTTAAGTATTAGTTGAGAATCATGATATGATATCAACTTCTCTTTTTGTTATTTAAAAGTTAATGAACTATTTGACTTTATTTAGGTATAATTATCAAATTATAAACATGTATTTTTAACTGTAAATATTTTTAGTGTTAAATTACATTCAAACATTTCATCACACGCTTTCACGTGCAACGCACGTGCACTTTGCTAGTTAAGTTTAAAAGTACGAGTTGGAAAAAAAATTAGAACTTTTTATATATCTAAAATATCGTCATGTAGTTTAATATTTTAGTGACAAAGAGTAAAAAGTATTGACCTATACAACAATAAGATACATAAATAGGTTAAATGAATCATATATAAATAAGAGTAATGTTATATACCACCATTTTTATACCACTGATTTTTCACTCCTTCTATTATTGGTAAATAATCATTTACGTTTAATTAATTCAATTGAATTTAATATATTCATATTTCTAAATCAATGGGAGATGAAAAATCGGTGCTATAAAAATGGTGATATATAATTTTTCTCTATAAATAATTCACAATAGAATAAAATAGGGTAATCTCATTGAAGTTGTGAGATTTAAACTTATACGTATTATCTACTATACTAAACTTGATATATGATAAAAGTGCATTCCAAGTTTTTGTATTTATCTACAGACTCCAACTTAAACATCATTGTTAAGTGTTAACTAATTCTTAGAAGATAAGTATACTTTAATTCAAAATTTCTGGATAGTGAAGATGTTAACTTTGTATCCTCAATTTTAGCTGAATGTTAATCTTATTTTGAATTTAATACTACTTTACTGGTTTACTTTAAAAAATTTAATTTTACCGAAAAGGGAATAACGAATTCAATTTTAACAAACTACACATCATAAGCTACAAAAGAAGAAAAAAAATGCTCTCAACCCCATGTTTATTATCAAATATAACATCTAATAAAATTATCTAATTATATAAAGTACATTAAATTTTAATACTTCAAAAATTATATATTAATTCGCATATTTGGGATTCATCTAACAGAATTATTTAATGTCAAATAAGAATGAGTAAATTTAGGAATTTACACATTCAAAATTTTTTCATAACTTTAAACTAATACTTTTTCAAGAAAAATAAGAATTTAAAAAATATTTAAATTATATATATCCCACTATTTCGTATATTTGAAATTTTTATGTCAGATTGATAAATTGTAAAAGATGCATATTATAAGTTGTGGCTATTAGAAATTCAAAATATATAGTGCTAAGTGGATGTTATTTTACATAACATGCTAACAATTTCATGGCATGTTCCTGAAAGTGTCTAAACAAGTCGAAAACTCCTAACTTGGATAACAAAAAATCAAATTGAACCTTTCCTAAGGCCTTCGTAAGGATATCCGCAGGTTGTTGCTTGGTGGGTATGTAGCGAGTCACAATCAAGCCATCTTGAATCTTTTCCCGTATGAAGTGGCAATCAACCTCTAAATGCTTTGTTCGTTCGTGAAAGACCGGATTATCCGCAATTTGCATAGCGGATTTACTATCAGTGTACACTTCAGCTGGCTGCATTTTGTCAAAACTTAAGTATTTAAGGAGAGCCAAAATCCACAAGATCTCAGCAGTGGTCATGCCCATCGCCCGATACTCCGCTTCGGCAGAGCTCCTAGAAACGGTAGCTTGCTTTTTTGACTTCCAGGAGATCAAAGATTTACCTATCTGAACAGCAAAACCAGTTAAGGATTTTCTAGTGATTGGACAAGAAGCCCAATCACTATCACAATAAGCATGAAGTTTTAAATCACTATCAGCAGACATTAAAATGCCCAATCCTGGCCTTCCCTTGAGATACCGTAATATCCTAAAGGCAGCATCTACATGGGATTGCCGAGGCTTGTGCATAAATTGACTAAGTAACTGAACACCATAAGTGATGTCCGGTCTAGTCAAACATAAGTATATAAGCTTCCCAACAATCGTTTGAAAACCAGCAACATTTTCAACATAAGGATCTGTACCATCCGTGTCTTCACAAGTATACTTTATGTTCTGCTCAACAGGTGTGTTAATGGGCTTGCACCCAAGCATTCCTGTTGCATTCAATAACTCAAGAACATATTTCCTTTGATTGATTAGTATACCTTTGCTAGACCGAGCAACTTCAATACCCAAAAAAAATTTCAGAATACCCAAATCTTTCATAAGAAAAGTTCTGCTAAGATACATCTTGCAATCATTAATCATAACATCATCATTACCTGTGATGATGATATCATCAACATAAACCAATAAAATCACAATTTTACTCCCCCTGGATTTAGTAAAAAGGGAATAATCATTTTTAGATTGGATAAAGCCAAAATCAGTAACAGCAGATGTAAATTTTTTGTTCCACTGTCTTGAAGCTTGCTTCAAGCCATAAAGAGATTTATGTAACTTACAAACTTTATTAGAACCTGAATATGAGGAAGTCACCAGATTTGGAGGAAGCTGCATGTAAACCTCTTCATTAAGATCTCCTTGGAGGAATGCATTTGTGACATCCATTTGGTATAACTCCCATCCCTGTACAGCTGCAAGAGCTAAAACAATTCTAATAGTAACATGTTTAACAACAGGAGAAAAAGTGTCAGTATAATCGATGCCCTCAAGTTGTGTGAAACCTTTGGCTACTAATCTAGCCTTATATCTTTCTAAGGTTCCATCAGCTTTGAACTTCTTAGTAAAAACCCATCTACAACCTATAGCTTTTTTATTAGGTGGTAGATCAACTATGGACCAAGTATCATTAATGGAAAGTGCTTTCAATTCAACTTCCATTGCACTTACCCAATTTTTATCATGTTTGGCCTCATTATATGTATTAGGAATATACTCATTACTAATAGAAGATAAAAAAGCTCTATAATCAGGAGCAATGGTATTATACTGAACATATTGACATATGGGATGATCTGTAGAATAAACATAATTGGATTGATCATTCAGATTAGACAAGGGTGAGACATAATCATTAAGCCATTGTGGTGCTTTAGATATTCTACTAGACCTCCTGGGCATATCTGTAGCTATCTGAAGGTGACTGATATCACTCTGTAATTCATTAGTATCATGATCAGTGGCTGGTGTTGCAACATCAATAGAGTAAACAGGCTGTTCAATATCTTCATGCACAAGAAAATTATCATGAGAAGGGAAAAAACTGTTTTGATGCTTATCTTTAGAAAATGTGAATGGGAAAATGTTTTCATAGAAAATAACATCCCTAGCAACTGTAAAAGTTTTGCTTGCTATATCTAACAGTTTATACCCTTTTTGGACATTGGAATATCCCATAAAAACACAGGGTCTTGACCTACTAGAAAACTTATCAGAAGTAGGCAAGATTTTAGCATAACACAAGCACCCAAAAACTTTAAGATGTTTATAGGCAGGATCCTTACCATAAAGAACAAAAAAAGGAGTTTTACCTTGTAAGAGAGGTGTAGGTGTCCTATTTATAATGTATATAGCAGTTAAAATGCAATCACCCCAATATTTCATTGGGACACAAGAATGAAATTTTAATGCTTTTGCAACATCCAAGATGTGCCTATGTTTCCTTTCAACTACCCCATTTTGTTGGGGTGTATAAGGACATGACGATTGATGGATAATCCCTAGAGATTCAAATAAACTTTTGCAATCTTTATTAAAGAACTCAGTAGCATTATCAGACCTAACAGTTTTAACCTTAGTGTTGAACTGAGTTTGAACATATGTGATAAAGTTCTTAAGGTACTGATAGGTTTCAGATTTGTAATTCATAAGAAATGCCCAAGTGCACCTAGAGTAGTCATCAACAATGGTAAGGAAATACTTGTCATTATTATAAGTAGCTTCCTTATATGGTCCCCAAACATCAATATGTATTAATTCAAACACACAATCTGTAGTATTAGTTCTAGTGGGGAACACAGTCCTGCTATGTTTGGCCATAGGGCATATTTTGCAAAAAATATCATTCTGATCAAGGCTAACACCAAGAGTAGGTAAAAATTTGAATCTTGCAAAGGACATGTGACCAAAACGTTGATGCCATAAAATGGCTTTACAAGGAATGGAAGAATTGAAAACATGGGAATCTACAGTATTACAAGAATTCAACTGTTTATGAGAAAATTTATTCAAAATAGTACTGGGTATATTCTGAAGAATGTAGAGGCCATTTTGTAATCTACCAATCCCCTTTATCAACCCAGTCTTTATTTCCTGTAGGACACAAAATTCAGGGTAGAAACTAACATAAACTCTAATATCATGAGTTAGCCTAGAAACAGAGAGCAAATTATGCATAAAATCAGGTACATACAAAACATTATTTAACTGTAGATTTTCATTGATGTAAACAGTACCAGATTGTTTAATTTTGCTCATGCTCCCATTAGGGAGTTTAACATCTGTTGATATCAGAGATTGGGGACTAATTTTAGTAAAGAGGTCTTTATTTGATATCATATGTTGGTTGGCCCCAGTGTCTATGATCCATTCAGTTTTATTAGGAATAGAATTAAAACATAGGTAGGTACCTGCATTGCTAACTGTAGCAGAGTTAGCACATGTACCCGTGTGGTGTTGTTGATCTGTGCTCATGGATCCAAGTAGCTCAACGATCTGCGGATATTGGTGAGGGGTCAATGTAGGTTGCTTATTATTTGTGTCAGCCGCGGATTCTTCGCAATTGGAGTATGAAGCCGTAGTACCCGCAAAATCTTTACCATTATGATTAGTATTTCTGCTACCACCATTTGATCCTCGACCATATACTTGATTCCTTGAGCCACCCCGTCGTCCACCACGGCGTCCACCACGATTCCAGTTAGGCGGGTATCCGTGGATTTTAAAACAATTGTCCTTCGTGTGCCCATTAATTGCACAGTGCTCACAATATAATGATTCTTTGTCTAAGTTTTTGTTCGAGTTGGTGTACAACGCAACAGAATTATCAAACTTCACAGTAGGTATATTGATTCCTCTCTGTGTCTCCTCGTTCAATATCATGGAGTATACCTGTCCGTGCGAAGGTAATGGGGCCATCATAAGTATGTGAGAACGCATTCCACAATAGCACTCGTTCAACCCCATCAAGAATTGCATCATCTTGAGTTGGGCACAAAAGGCAGTGTATTCTTGTGAAATTGTCGGCGAAGGTGAAGGTGTCAGGGAGTCGTATTCGTCCCATAGTTGGCGCAGCTTTGAGTAATATTCACTTAAGGAATTTGTACCTTGGGTAATGGTATTGATTTGTTTGTATAGCGAATATAGGCGAGCACCATTAACCCGATCAAATCGCTCCTTCAAGTCAATCCAAATTAGGTGTGCCGAATCACAATAGATGACTCCATGTACCAGATCTCGTGAAAGGGATCGGTGAATCCATGACTTGACTAATGCGTTACATCGCTTCCAGTGTGGATATAGGGGCGAAGACGGATCTGGAGTCTTGCATGTCCCATCTATAAACCCAATCTTGTTCTTTGCTTCAAGCGAAACTATCATTTCCCTGCTCCATATGCTATAATTCTCTGAACCACGAAGTAATTCTGCCACCAGATCCAAATTAGGTGTATCTGATGGATGTATATACAGGGGGTCTTGGAAATCGATTCTTGGCAGATCATTTCTGCTTTCTTTGTTTGAATCATCAGTTGAAACAGATCCCCCTGGATTTTGTGGTGTCGTCATTCTTGATGCGGATGGATACAACAATAGAAAATAGGGTTTAAAGATTGAGAGACTGAAGGAAAAGGTAGGTTAAGGAGAAGGTAGGTCAAAATTTTTTCATAACTTTAAACTAATATTTTTTCAAGAAAAATAAGAATTTAAAAAATATTTAAATTATATATATCCCACTATTTCGTATATTTGAAATTTTTATGTCAGATTGATAAATTGTAAAAGATGCATATTATAAGTTGTGGCTATTAGAAATTCAAAATATATAGTGCTAAGTGGATGTTATTTTACATAACATGCTAACAATTTCATGGCATGTTCCTGAAAGTGTCTAACGTAATTTTCCGTAAGTTTGGTCTTTAACGCTTTTCTTAGATAGTAATTAGATATCAAATTATCATGCCAGTTGTTTGAAATTTTGTATCAATTGATATTTTATGAACTGTTGGTACAATTTAATTATGGATAACATATATTTAATTGTTAACTCAATTAATTTATAGAAAAGTTATACTATTACATATATTTTTGTTCTTACTAATTGGAATAAATATTCAATGAGTGTCTATTAGTGACCATTTTAAATGCTAATATTCTAATTTTGTCACTTCCTTCTAAAAGATATGCTTGGCCACATAGAGAAATGATTTTAAAGATAGTTTTGATAGGCTATTAAATATATATATATATATATATATATATATATATATATATATAATGGACCTTCATCTACATGGAAAGTTAAATTTCAATTAATAATTTAAATGTAGTTTCATAGATATTGATTAATCTATACTTGATGCTTTATTAGTAACTTTTAAATAAAATGATGTAATACCAAATAAGCATTCAATTAAATACAAAATTTTAAAAATTGATACAGTTAGAAGACTATGACTAAAATATTTTACATAAAAGATACATAGGTAGTTATCAAATGCAAATAAGAGGAAAATAAAATGATTACTTCTTTAAAAAGAATGTTTGTTTATGTTTTTAAGTAAGAATTTTGAAAATTTCTCGGGGATGGCGTACCACCGAAATTCGTGTGAAAATGGTAGGTGTTTGTTTATATTTTTAGAATTAGGTTGAAAATTGTAATGTGCCAAATCAATGATGATTGGATGATGTTTTTTAATGAATTAAATGATTGAATTAGTTATTTTGTAATGATTATTCAAATAAATAAATATATATAAGTGTGTAAAATGATGTATATATTAATTATAAGAGTAATGATATATACCACCGTTTTCATACCAACCATTTTTCACCTCCCCTTGATTTAGAAAGTGTGAATATATTGAATTCAATTGAATTAATTAAATCCAAATGAGTATTTACTAATAATAGGAGTGAAAAATCGGTGGTATGAAAACGGTGGTATATATCATTACTCTAATTATAATTGATGAGTGTGTAAAATGATTGATGTGTTGATTGATAGGTAGTTAGTATTGGAGATTGAAAAAGTAGAGTTGAAAAAAAGAAATTGAGATGAAAATTTGGTGTGTTAAGTAGATTTAAGATTTTGTAATTTGAAATCTTGAAATTGGATTTCAAAAACATAAACAAATATATATTTTTCTTTATACTTGGTATATAACTTAAATTTTAGTTATCAAATGCAAATAAGAGGAAAATAAAATGATTACTTCATTAAAAAGTATTATTTTCTATATATTTTTCTTTATACTTGGTATATAACTTAAATTTAAGATGTTATTCTGTAAGATAGATAAGTACTAAACATATGCATTTTTCCATAGTTATTTTGAATTGTTAATACATATTTAACAATATATATTATATTAAATCATCATATTAGTCTGATAGATTTCTTATCCATATCAATATGTTCATCTTCAAATCAAGAGTACATAAAAAAACTCAAAATATTCAAATAACTGAACGGTTTAGTTCTTCAAGATATTAAAATTGAGTTCATTTAATTTCTATGTTGTTTCAACTTTTAGCTTTACGAATATTTAACAATGAGGGATATATAATATTTGAAAAAATAAGTCAAAATATAAAAAATAATTTTATAGAATATTGATATATTTTCTTTATAATTTTGTTTTATATATATAAAAATTATATATTCAAGAGAAGAAGAAAGGCAACATCAACAATTGTATATTAAATGTGAAAAATAGATAACTAAATATTAAACAGGAAAACTAAAATAATTCTTACTAAGCAAACTTTAATAGGCAGCATGTATATAATTTATATAAGTGAAAAATAGTTATACTTTATTTAGTAGAAATTTAATTAGATAAATTATGAGTTAAGACTTTTTAATGTCGAGTAATTTAATTCTTTATGTATTTTATTTAAAAAATTGTATTAATAGATGTTTATCATTTTATCTCATTCAATATTAAGAATATTCTCTCAATTATTTGTAGTTTTGAAATGACTGCAAAATATTTATATATTATATGAATTCTTTAATAAGATTAAGTCATTAATATTAGTAGAAGAACCATTATTTAAGATATGACTAGCTCTTTATTTAGAAAAAAAGATCTAGGAATGGAATTCTAAATACCACGATCGTGACAAAAATATGTAAATACGTCATATGATTATACTTGTATCATTTTCTTTATTGTGCATTAACTTTTTTCATAACTTTAAACTAATACTTTTTCAAGAAAAATAAGAATTTAAAAAATATTTAAATTATATATATCCCACTATTTCGTATATTTGAAATTTTTATGTCAGATTGATAAATTGTAAAAGATGCATATTATAAGTTGTGGCTATTAGAAATTCAAAATATATAGTGCTAAGTGGATGTTATTTTACATAACATGCTAACAATTTCATGGCATGTTCCTGAAAGTGTCTAAACAAGTCGAAAACTCCTAACTTGGATAACAAAAAATCAAATTGAACCTTTCCTAATGCCTTCGTAAGGATATCCGCAGGTTGTTGCTTGGTGGGTATGTAGCGAGTCACAATCAAGCCATCTTGAATCTTTTCCCGTATGAAGTGGCAATCAACCTCTAAATGCTTTGTTCGTTCGTGAAAGACCGGATTATCCGCAATTTGCATAGCGGATTTACTATCAGTGTACACTTCAGCTGGCTGCATTTTGTCAAAACTTAAGTATTTAAGGAGAGCCAAAATCCACAAGATCTCAGCAGTGGTCATGCCCATCGCCCGATACTCCGCTTCGGCAGAGCTCCTAGAAACGGTAGCTTGCTTTTTTGACTTCCAGGAGATCAAAGATTTACCTATCTGAACAGCAAAACCAGTTAAGGATTTTCTAGTGATTGGACAAGAAGCCCAATCACTATCACAATAAGCATGAAGTTTTAAATCACTATCAGCAGACATTAAAATGCCCAATCCTGGCCTTCCCTTGAGATACCGTAATATCCTAAAGGCAGCATCTACATGGGATTGCCGAGGCTTGTGCATAAATTGACTAAGTAACTGAACACCATAAGTGATGTCCGGTCTAGTCAAACATAAGTATATAAGCTTCCCAACAATCGTTTGAAAACCAGCAACATTTTCAACATAAGGATCTGTACCATCCGTGTCTTCACAAGTATACTTTATGTTCTGCTCAACAGGTGTGTTAATGGGCTTGCACCCAAGCATTCCTGTTGCATTCAATAACTCAAGAACATATTTCCTTTGATTGATTAGTATACCTTTGCTAGACCGAGCAACTTCAATACCCAAAAAAAATTTCAGAATACCCAAATCTTTCATAAGAAAAGTTCTGCTAAGATACATCTTGCAATCATTAATCATAACATCATCATTACCTGTGATGATGATATCATCAACATAAACCAATAAAATCACAATTTTACTCCCCCTGGATTTAGTAAAAAGGGAATAATCATTTTTAGATTGGATAAAGCCAAAATCAGTAACAGCAGATGTAAATTTTTTGTTCCACTGTCTTGAAGCTTGCTTCAAGCCATAAAGAGATTTATGTAACTTACAAACTTTATTAGAACCTGAATATGAGGAAGTCACCAGATTTGGAGGAAGCTGCATGTAAACCTCTTCATTAAGATCTCCTTGGAGGAATGCATTTGTGACATCCATTTGGTATAACTCCCATCCCTGTACAGCTGCAAGAGCTAAAACAATTCTAATAGTAACATGTTTAACAACAGGAGAAAAAGTGTCAGTATAATCGATGCCCTCAAGTTGTGTGAAACCTTTGGCTACTAATCTAGCCTTATATCTTTCTAAGGTTCCATCAGCTTTGAACTTCTTAGTAAAAACCCATCTACAACCTATAGCTTTTTTATTAGGTGGTAGATCAACTATGGACCAAGTATCATTAATGGAAAGTGCTTTCAATTCAACTTCCATTGCACTTACCCAATTTTTATCATGTTTGGCCTCATTATATGTATTAGGAATATACTCATTACTAATAGAAGATAAAAAAGCTCTATAATCAGGAGCAATGGTATTATACTGAACATATTGACATATGGGATGATCTGTAGAATAAACATAATTGGATTGATCATTCAGATTAGACAAGGGTGAGACATAATCATTAAGCCATTGTGGTGCTTTAGATATTCTACTAGACCTCCTGGGCATATCTGTAGCTATCTGAAGGTGACTGATATCACTCTGTAATTCATTAGTATCATGATCAGTGGCTGGTGTTGCAACATCAATAGAGTAAACAGGCTGTTCAATATCTTCATGCACAAGAAAATTATCATGAGAAGGGAAAAAACTGTTTTGATGCTTATCTTTAGAAAATGTGAATGGGAAAATGTTTTCATAGAAAATAACATCCCTAGCAACTGTAAAAGTTTTGCTTGCTATATCTAACAGTTTATACCCTTTTTGGACATTGGAATATCCCATAAAAACACAGGGTCTTGACCTACTAGAAAACTTATCAGAAGTAGGCAAGATTTTAGCATAACACAAGCACCCAAAAACTTTAAGATGTTTATAGGCAGGATCCTTACCATAAAGAACAAAAAAAGGAGTTTTACCTTGTAAGAGAGGTGTAGGTGTCCTATTTATAATGTATATAGCAGTTAAAATGCAATCACCCCAATATTTCATTGGGACACAAGAATGAAATTTTAATGCTTTTGCAACATCCAAGATGTGCCTATGTTTCCTTTCAACTACCCCATTTTGTTGGGGTGTATAAGGACATGACGATTGATGGATAATCCCTAGAGATTCAAATAAACTTTTGCAATCTTTATTAAAGAACTCAGTAGCATTATCAGACCTAACAGTTTTAACCTTAGTGTTGAACTGAGTTTGAACATATGTGATAAAGTTCTTAAGGTACTGATAGGTTTCAGATTTGTAATTCATAAGAAATGCCCAAGTGCACCTAGAGTAGTCATCAACAATGGTAAGGAAATACTTGTCATTATTATAAGTAGCTTCCTTATATGGTCCCCAAACATCAATATGTATTAATTCAAACACACAATCTGTAGTATTAGTTCTAGTGGGGAACACAGTCCTGCTATGTTTGGCCATAGGGCATATTTTGCAAAAAATATCATTCTGATCAAGGCTAACACCAAGAGTAGGTAAAAATTTGAATCTTGCAAAGGACATGTGACCAAAACGTTGATGCCATAAAATGGCTTTACAAGGAATGGAAGAATTGAAAACATGGGAATCTACAGTATTACAAGAATTCAACTGTTTATGAGAAAATTTATTCAAAATAGTACTGGGTATATTCTGAAGAATGTAGAGGCCATTTTGTAATCTACCAATCCCCTTTATCAACCCAGTCTTTATTTCCTGTAGGACACAAAATTCAGGGTAGAAACTAACATAAACTCTAATATCATGAGTTAGCCTAGAAACAGAGAGCAAATTATGCATAAAATCAGGTACATACAAAACATTATTTAACTGTAGATTTTCATTGATGTAAACAGTACCAGATTGTTTAATTTTGCTCATGCTCCCATTAGGGAGTTTAACATCTGTTGATATCAGAGATTGGGGACTAATTTTAGTAAAGAGGTCTTTATTTGATATCATATGTTGGTTGGCCCCAGTGTCTATGATCCATTCAGTTTTATTAGGAATAGAATTAAAACATAGGTAGGTACCTGCATTGCTAACTGTAGCAGAGTTAGCACATGTACCCGTGTGGTGTTGTTGATCTGTGCTCATGGATCCAAGTAGCTCAACGATCTGCGGATATTGGTGAGGGGTCAATGTAGGTTGCTTATTATTTGTGTCAGCCGCGGATTCTTCGCAATTGGAGTATGAAGCCGTAGTACCCGCAAAATCTTTACCATTATGATTAGTATTTCTGCTACCACCATTTGATCCTCGACCATATACTTGATTCCTTGAGCCACCCCGTCGTCCACCACGGCGTCCACCACGATTCCAGTTAGGCGGGTATCCGTGGATTTTAAAACAATTGTCCTTCGTGTGCCCATTAATTGCACAGTGCTCACAATATAATGATTCTTTGTCTAAGTTTTTGTTCGAGTTGGTGTACAACGCAACAGAATTATCAAACTTCACAGTAGGTATATTGATTCCTCTCTGTGTCTCCTCGTTCAATATCATGGAGTATACCTGTCCGTGCGAAGGTAATGGGGCCATCATAAGTATGTGAGAACGCATTCCACAATAGCACTCGTTCAACCCCATCAAGAATTGCATCATCTTGAGTTGGGCACAAAAGGCAGTGTATTCTTGTGAAATTGTCGGCGAAGGTGAAGGTGTCAGGGAGTCGTATTCGTCCCATAGTTGGCGCAGCTTTGAGTAATATTCACTTAAGGAATTTGTACCTTGGGTAATGGTATTGATTTGTTTGTATAGCGAATATAGGCGAGCACCATTAACCCGATCAAATCGCTCCTTCAAGTCAATCCAAATTAGGTGTGCCGAATCACAATAGATGACTCCATGTACCAGATCTCGTGAAAGGGATCGGTGAATCCATGACTTGACTAATGCGTTACATCGCTTCCAGTGTGGATATAGGGGCGAAGACGGATCTGGAGTCTTGCATGTCCCATCTATAAACCCAATCTTGTTCTTTGCTTCAAGCGAAACTATCATTTCCCTGCTCCATATGCTATAATTCTCTGAACCACGAAGTAATTCTGCCACCAGATCCAAATTAGGTGTATCTGATGGATGTATATACAGGGGGTCTTGGAAATCGATTCTTGGCAGATCATTTCTGCTTTCTTTGTTTGAATCATCAGTTGAAACAGATCCCCCTGGATTTTGTGGTGTCGTCATTCTTGATGCGGATGGATACAACAATAGAAAATAGGGTTTAAAGATTGAGAGACTGAAGGAAAAGGTAGGTTAAGGAGAAGGTAGGTCAAAATTTTTTCATAACTTTAAACTAATATTTTTTCAAGAAAAATAAGAATTTAAAAAATATTTAAATTATATATATCCCACTATTTCGTATATTTGAAATTTTTATGTCAGATTGATAAATTGTAAAAGATGCATATTATAAGTTGTGGCTATTAGAAATTCAAAATATATAGTGCTAAGTGGATGTTATTTTACATAACATGCTAACAATTTCATGGCATGTTCCTGAAAGTGTCTAACGTAATTTTCCGTAAGTTTGGTCTTTAACGCTTTTCTTAGATAGTAATTAGATATCAAATTATCATGCCAGTTGTTTGAAATTTTGTATCAATTGATATTTTATGAACTGTTGGTACAATTTAATTATGGATAACATATATTTAATTGTTAACTCAATTAATTTATAGAAAAGTTATACTATTACATATATTTTTGTTCTTACTAATTGGAATAAATATTCAATGAGTGTCTATTAGTGACCATTTTAAATGCTAATATTCTAATTTTGTCACTTCCTTCTAAAAGATATGCTTGGCCACATAGAGAAATGATTTTAAAGATAGTTTTGATAGGCTATTAAATATATATATATATATATATATATATATATATATATAATGGACCTTCATCTACATGGAAAGTTAAATTTCAATTAATAATTTAAATGTAGTTTCATAGATATTGATTAATCTATACTTGATGCTTTATTAGTAACTTTTAAATAAAATGATGTAATACCAAATAAGCATTCAATTAAATACAAAATTTTAAAAATTGATACAGTTAGAAGACTATGACTAAAATATTTTACATAAAAGATACATAGGTAGTTATCAAATGCAAATAAGAGGAAAATAAAATGATTACTTCTTTAAAAAGAATGTTTGTTTATGTTTTTAAGTAAGAATTTTGAAAATTTCTCGGGGATGGCGTACCACCGAAATTCGTGTGAAAATGGTAGGTGTTTGTTTATATTTTTAGAATTAGGTTGAAAATTGTAATGTGCCAAATCAATGATGATTGGATGATGTTTTTTAATGAATTAAATGATTGAATTAGTTATTTTGTAATGATTATTCAAATAAATAAATATATATAAGTGTGTAAAATGATGTATATATTAATTATAAGAGTAATGATATATACCACCGTTTTCATACCAACCATTTTTCACCTCCCCTTGATTTAGAAAGTGTGAATATATTGAATTCAATTGAATTAATTAAATCCAAATGAGTATTTACTAATAATAGGAGTGAAAAATCGGTGGTATGAAAACGGTGGTATATATCATTACTCTAATTATAATTGATGAGTGTGTAAAATGATTGATGTGTTGATTGATAGGTAGTTAGTATTGGAGATTGAAAAAGTAGAGTTGAAAAAAAGAAATTGAGATGAAAATTTGGTGTGTTAAGTAGATTTAAGATTTTGTAATTTGAAATCTTGAAATTGGATTTCAAAAACATAAACAAATATATATTTTTCTTTATACTTGGTATATAACTTAAATTTTAGTTATCAAATGCAAATAAGAGGAAAATAAAATGATTACTTCATTAAAAAGTATTATTTTCTATATATTTTTCTTTATACTTGGTATATAACTTAAATTTAAGATGTTATTCTGTAAGATAGATAAGTACTAAACATATGCATTTTTCCATAGTTATTTTGAATTGTTAATACATATTTAACAATATATATTATATTAAATCATCATATTAGTCTGATAGATTTCTTATCCATATCAATATGTTCATCTTCAAATCAAGAGTACATAAAAAAACTCAAAATATTCAAATAACTGAACGGTTTAGTTCTTCAAGATATTAAAATTGAGTTCATTTAATTTCTATGTTGTTTCAACTTTTAGCTTTACGAATATTTAACAATGAGGGATATATAATATTTGAAAAAATAAGTCAAAATATAAAAAATAATTTTATAGAATATTGATATATTTTCTTTATAATTTTGTTTTATATATATAAAAATTATATATTCAAGAGAAGAAGAAAGGCAACATCAACAATTGTATATTAAATGTGAAAAATAGATAACTAAATATTAAACAGGAAAACTAAAATAATTCTTACTAAGCAAACTTTAATAGGCAGCATGTATATAATTTATATAAGTGAAAAATAGTTATACTTTATTTAGTAGAAATTTAATTAGATAAATTATGAGTTAAGACTTTTTAATGTCGAGTAATTTAATTCTTTATGTATTTTATTTAAAAAATTGTATTAATAGATGTTTATCATTTTATCTCTTTCAATATTAAGAATATTCTCTCAATTATTTGTAGTTTTGAAATGACTGCAAAATATTTATATATTATATGAATTCTTTAATAAGATTAAGTCATTAATATTAGTAGAAGAACCATTATTTAAGATATGACTAGCTCTTTATTTAGAAAAAAAGATCTAGGAATGGAATTCTAAATACCACGATCGTGACAAAAATATGTAAATACGTCATATGATTATACTTGTATCATTTTCTTTATTGTGCATTAACTTTTTGCGTGCGACATACATAGTTTCAATGTTTCTTACATTTTCTCAATATAACTTATTTTTATAAATGAAAAATGTACATTCAATAATAGTAATACAGATAAAAAGCATTATAATACCAATATATTGTGATTTTACGAAATATGGGGAATATCATTGAATGATATTAATCTACAAAATGAGTAGACTAATTTGGTGAGACTAATTTGGTGTATTATATTCTTAAATGTAATTAGGGATAAGTGAGCAATTAATGTCCAAAGTGAGCTACTCAAACAAGAATAATTGGGACTGTGATATCTAAAATGAGTTATCATATGAAAATCTAAACCAAAAAAAAAAGGCTTTATTAAGCTCAATGTTGAGATAATAGATTTTAACTGAAGGTGAAGACTTAGTCATGCCCCATGTTGCCTCACGCGCGCCGCCTCTGTCCTACCGGTCGGCTCAGCTCGAGCATGTTTGTGGAGCTCAATTTATCTTTTTGGAGGAATTTCTTTGAATTTTAATTCAAATTAATTCTTTTAATTTAATTTTAATTCAAATTAGTTTTTTGACCGTTGGAAAAAGTTTAGATGCAAATGGATGCGTGTGACTACCGTTGGCGTTAAGGTGTGATTAGTGGCCAAGATCGCCCGCAATGCAGTGCACCCGGTTTGCGTATTCCCGTTGGACTAAAAATGTACCTGTTCGGACTGAAATAATAACTTTGCAAATCTGAACAGGGGTATGTTTGTCAGAAAAAGTTTCTTTGGGTTAAAACTGAAAAGATGGGTCTACTAGCCCACATCTTTTAGTTTCCTATAAATAGGTCCCCATAAATCTGAATTCAATCATTCCTTCAACTATCCTCTTATCTCTTTTCTGCATTAAAAATCTTAGACTCCGTTTGTTTGACATGGAATGGAATCTAAAATGGGAATAAGATTTCTGGTAATTTGATTACTGAAAATCTGATTATATTAATAGTGTTTGCTTGTCTACAAAAAATTGGGTAAGGATATATATATATATATATTTTCCTTTTTTATGTTTGGTTCAAACACATATAATAAAGAATGGAATCTAAAATTAAAGACTTTGACTTAAATACCCTTATTTTAAATCATATTTGTATAATCTAATTATAAATTTCCAATTCCAATCATAGTATAATATTTGATATTATATATATACATTAGTGTATATACACATATATATTTAATTTGGTTAAATAAAAAAATAAGATATCAATTTGGTTCAATTGCATTATCCTCTTTTAGAAAAATGATAATTAAATTGAACATGCTTATTTTTTATTTATATATTGTCTGACTTTTAAAAAAATTGATACATATATGAATTTTTCATATACCGATCCATTGATAATTATTTTAATCGAAAACATATTATTGTTAATAAATAAAATATATTAACCATATGTAACCAACAACCATTTCAAAAGTACTATCACAAAAATAATATAACAATTTTTCAATTTCATTCAATAAATAAATATTAAATAAAATGTAAATGTAAATCACGATCTATTTTGACAATAAAAATATTCCAAATAAATTAAAAATACGAAACTATTTCTTCATACATAATAACTTAAATGAAATGCTTAAATAAATAATATTTTTTTTTATTTTGGGATTATATTTGACATAGGGGTAGTAAAGGCGTTAAAGTATTGTATTTATGATTACTTTGATATGATAATCACAATACCTCAATAAATAAGGTACTATAATTCCCTTATTTGGGATGATAATTCCCATATTTTGGGAATTAGATTACATTCCATAATATCAAATAAAAAATACCAAATAAAGTTATTTGATTTTTGGGAATCATATTCTCTATTTTGATTTCATTCTCTTGACAAACAAACGAAGCCTTAGTGTATTATTATGAAATTTGAGAGTTCAAAATAAAATTTTGTTCGCCGAGTTTCGAAATTTGTAATGTTACTATTTCGAGACACTACGTAAATATTTAATTATGAGCAATAATGACGAGACATTTGCATGTACATAAAGAAATCAACAGAGAAAGGGTGTAAGATTCCAAGATAATGAAGAAAAGAAAACTTAATTGCCATACAAATTTACTTGTTTGCATTATTATCTAGGTTGTAATTTTTAATAAACTTAATTCTTTTATGCATTGATTATAGTTTATTGAATAATTGATAGTTTATTTAGTAATATTATAATTTGAGTTCTAAATTTTTAAATAGAACAATTAATATTTATGTACATAAATATTTTTAACGAGATCATATGATTCACGTGCAACGCACGTGTTATTTACTAGTACATATAAAAACTTGAGATAGATATAAAGTCTACATATATAGCTTTGAAGTTACTTCAAAAGGAATGCATTTCCCTCTTAATTTCCTTACTCAGAAGTAGGGGTAGCAATTGGGTGGGTTGGGTTGGTTTTGGGTCGGTTCCAATGGGTTGGTTGTCAAATGAGTTTGGTTCTTAAATGGTTTTAAGGTGGAACCAAAATCAATCCAAAAGGAAACCAAGCCCAACCCGACTCAATACCTTACATTTTGTTCATTATAATTTAGATTATTGACAAACGATTCGGCCCTCACTTGAAATTTAGTTGGACCCAACTTGGAACCAAGTTGGAACCAATTAGGAACCAAATAAAATTTTATTAGGAACCAATTCAACCCAAATTGGGTTGGAACCGTTGGAACCGTGGTTCCGGATCTATTTTGCCACCCCTACTCAGAAGCAATACATAACATATGCTTTGAAGAGATTACTTGAAAGCAATGACTAACAATGCACCACAAGCTACATATACGAGCTTCACGGGTGTCTTATTCTTTCACTACTCGGGCCATGGAACTCTGATCAAATCGAAGAATTCATCTAAAGAAAGAAGAAGCAATTGTTCCTTGTGATTTCAATCTCATTACTATTAAGTCTTAACCCATCTGTTTTAGGACTTTAATCCATCGTTTATTGACTCAGTACTCATTGCTCAATAGCCATTTAAGTGTTATCTTATTTGAAGCTCATTTGAGGTAAGTTGCAAAAAAACGAAAAACAAAAATGGGAAGAATCAAAATCCTGATTTTTATAAGTTGACAAAATTAGAAAATAGTAACATTTGTGAAAAAAACTTAACATAATCAAGAATATACGTTATACTTAACATAATCTCAGAAACACACACAAAAAAAAATTCAAGAATAGTTGTTACACTAGACATAATCTCAGAAAAAAAAAATTCAAGATTGTAGAAAGAAAAGATTGTAGAAATTCTTCAATCAAGATACCTGCTTTCTCGCCGATTTTTCCTTCCTTTTTCTGTGGTAAGGATTTAAACCAGTAGAATTAAAATCGAATTGAAATTGATATATATATATATATAAAGTAACTACCTAAATGAAAGAAAGAGTAGGAGCACGAGCATGAGGAATCAAAAAAAGAAAAATTAAATTAGAATCAAAAACCTCTAAAGATTCAATTGTTATCATAAAAAAACAAGAAAATGAAAAGAAAAGAAAAATCAGAATCATACCTAAACAAACACAATTCTAATGGGAATCTGCAAAAATTTTACAAGCTTTCTTCAATCAAGATACATGCTTTCTCGCCGATTCTTCCTTTCTTTTTCTGTCATTAAAGGTAAGGATCAAAATCAGAAAAAATTAAAATCGAACTGAAATTGATATATACATATATATGAAGTAACTGACCTAAATCACAAAGAAAGAGTAGGATTCCAGCACGAGCATGAGAAATCAAAAAAAAAAAAAATTAAATTAGAATAAAAAACCTCTGAAGATTCAATTATTATCGTAAACAAACAAGAAAATGAAAAGAAAAGAAAAACCAGAATCAAATCTAAACAAGTACCACCGTTCTTTGAGCTTCAATCGCCGGCAATCTGCAAAATTTTGCGTCTATCTGAGAGTAAGAGAAGAATGAAAGAGTTATTTGAGAATGGGCAGTATATATAGAGATTAGAAAGAGGGAAAAAGTATACGTTGGTACTAAGTTTATATAATTTATTTTATTGCCTTAATCAGACTCAGGGCCCATTATTATTTCATTCCAAGTCCAGCCCGTCTGCTGATAGGCCTCACTACAAAGCCCAACAAATCGGCCCATACTATAAATCAAATTAATTATTAATCTACACAAATTATATATCTATAATATATTAATATGTGAATTTAGAAAATATTTATTTATATAAATAATAAGTTATATTAATGTAGTTTTAGAAATAACACTACATGATACTAAATTGATAATTAAAAAAAATATTGTTGATAAATATTATTTATAATAGAAGTAAATTTAAAAAATATATATTTTATTAACATGATATCTACTTGAATTACACATTATTTTTTGATCTAAATCATATTCCTATTGGTTTCGTGATCAATTAAAAAAATCAAAAAATAAAATGTGTATGTCGACAAATAGTTGAATACTCGTTTTTCAATAACAATTATTAGTCTTAAATTAAATATATTATTCCTTTAATTATACTAGAAGCAATAATAATAATAATAATAATAATAATAATCATAATAATAATGACTAAAAACAAAATGAGTAGCATTACCTTGATTTTGTCATTAAAACTCAAACCCACCATATCCTCCACTCGTTTCCCCAACCCACCCCCAAGCTATCGATTTTACACAAAATCCCTAGAAAACCTATTGAAAATCCCTGATTATTCAGCACTGTTGGATTCGGTTACCATCGGATTTTGCTCCGCCATTGTTATGGGGTGATTAATAGCTTCGTTGTCTTTGACGGAGTGGGATAGTAACTCGGAGTCTGATCTGAGCGACGGTGAGGAAGAAGAAGAGGAAGATGAAGAGTTAGGGTTAGGATTTTTGTTGAGGAAGAGAGGTGGAGACGAGCTGCCTTTCCCTGTTGACACGCTTCTGCAACCTGCGCCCTGTGGTTTCGTTGTTACAGATGCTTTGGAGCCGGATAATCCGACTATTTGTGCAAAATATAAAATTCCTAGAGGTTTGGTTTGGTTTAATTCGAAAATATATCAGAAAATCTTGCTAAATCTGAAATATCTTTTCTTCATAATAATAGAAAATGGAAAGAAATTCACATTTGACCAAAATTGCAAATGAAAAGCATTTTACACCTTAGATTTAGAAAAAACAATTCTAAAGGGAAATTATGACAAGTCTAGTGGTTTTCTTTGTACTTTATGTTGGTTGCAACTGGTAACAAATTGTCTTTATTATGATTAGAGATCAAAGAAAAAGGCCCTTTAAATATTGACTAAAGAAAATATGTCTCCAAATACAACTTAATGATAAAAATAGGGAAAATTCGAAATTTAGTCCCATAGGATAGGGCGGTTTTCAAGCTAGTCCCACGCTTTACGGGATTTTAAGTTTAGTCTCAATATTTGGATTAAGAATAGTCCTTCTGTTACCCAACGTTAGTCCCGTAAGATAATTTTCCGTTAAAAGTCAGAAAAAATGCCAGTTGGCCGTTAAATCGGCTGTTAGGCCCTAACTGACTGAATTTCGGGCCACAACTATTAAAAAAGGGCATGAATTGGAGGGAAAATTGACGCCAAAACTTAATATCCCCTATTTCCCTAAATTCAATTATTCAAAATCTATTTTTAGTTGAATCAAATTCAGCAGCACCCAACCCTCATTTTAAATCAAAATCCAAAGTCCAAAATCCAACATTAAGCATGAAAGGAAGCTTGTTTAAATCAAAAGCCAAAATCCAACATTAAGCATGAAAGAAAGCTTTTGTTTGAAAAAAAAATCCAAAATCCAAAATCCAACATTAAGCATGAAAGAAAGCTTGTTTAAATCAAAATCCAAAATCCAAAATCCAACATTAAACATGAAAGAAAGCTTTTGTTTGAAAAAAAATGCAAAATCTAACCCTCTGTTTGAAAATAAAAAATACAACCAAAATCCAAAAATATCTATTTCAATTATGAGATTATTTCAAGCTTCTAAATTTCTGCAGAGTTTACTCAGAGTTTGTGAAATATCATGTTTTGCCAACTTCATTTTTTTGATATATTTCTTGAGATTCCTATAATTTACATTTACATCTTTCCATTTTGGGACGAGTTGCGCCAGTGTCTCCAGCTCCTTCGAGAACTTCACCATTTCGATCGCCGTTTTTAGAGTTGGAAGAGAGGAGATGATATTCTTAGAGAGAAGACTCTTCTTTCAATGATTTTTTGAGAAGAAAAGGTTTGGAAGAGAATAATTTAAGGATTTGGTATTTAGGGATTTAGGGATTTTGGATTTGGGTGAAGACGATGTGTGTTTCTTTACCCCGGAAGTGTGCCTCTCACGTGGCCCGAAATTCAGTCAGTTAGGGCCTAACAGCCGATTTAACGGCCAGCTGGCATTTTTTCTGACTTTTAACGGAAAATTATCTTACGGGACTAATGTTGGGTAACAGAAGGACTATTTTTAGTACAACGACGGAATATTGGGACTAAACTTAAAATCCCGTAAAGCGTGGGACTAACTTGAAAACCGCCCTATCTTGTGGGACTAAAATTCGAATTTTCCCGATAAAAATACATGTTCCCAATGTCTTTTCTATGGTAGGTTTAAACTTCGGGATAATTATATACACCCTCAAATGGGTAATTACCACGAGCCCTCTGGTTTTTCAAGTTATTAAGATATCCCTTATTAGACGCAGCGGGAAAATTGTAAATCTGCTTATACTTTACTGTCAGATGGTGAAATTGTAGGATGCTTTTAGATGTTATCCAAATTTCTCAAACTTCTTTAATGGTGTGTTTGGATGGAAGGATTTGAAAACTATGGATTTCAAATTCATCGACAAATCCATTTAAGTTCGTTTGGATGAATTCATGTTATTTTGAGCTCTTTTCTCCACAACTGGTGGATTTCAAATTACTCAATTTCAGAGTCATTTGAAATCCTTCCTCCAAATCCCTTCCCTCAAATCCAAATCACTCAATCCAAACACACCCTAATATATTATGCAGGAGTTATCTATGTAATTTACTCATAAACCATTTTCCTAATATGCTATCTTGTACGATAGAAACCGAAAAGAAGAACGCCTGTTACACATACCGGACGGTCTGCTGCACCAGAACAGCGTTCTAGAAGCATGTCATTTAGCCCCGACAGAGTTCGTGTAAGAGGCCGATCCCCTGCATTCAATGCTTTAGCTGCTACTTTCGAAAATCCTAATGCACGAAATTTGTCCACTCCTCCAATGGTGAGAAAGGTTTACCCGAAATCCGTGACCCCCGATTCTGCAAAACTGGCTTCACGATCAGCAGCTATAGCTTCATTAACTTCGAGTTTCGAAAAACCAGCCCCTGCTCGGGAACTCATTATACCCCGTGCTGTTAAAGGTATAGTTTTTTCTAGTATTTGACGATCAATAGGATATTCTAGGGGAAAATTATGGCGTTAGTCTTGATGTTTCGTTGCGATTTTAGTCCCAATGTTATGAACTTGCAAATTAGTCATATGGGATGCATTTTTTTAATCCCAAATCGTTTGAAAATGGATTAAGTAGTTTGGTCACGTGTCTTGCGTATGATGATAATAAACACAACGGCGTGTGCATTCCACATGCGAAATCTCATCTTAATAGATAGTTCGAAATTGCAAAAAATAAAATGCATCGTATGGGACTAATTTTGCAAGTTTGTAAACAATGAGGTTAGAATTGCAACATTCCCTATCTTTAAGGTCCAATATTGCATTTCTCAAGGAATTCTAACGTGGGTCGGGTTTAGTCTTGATGGAAATTCTAGGAGACAATTACAGCTGTAGTCTTGATGTTTCCTTGCAATTTTTGTCCCAACATTGCTTGCATATTAGTCATATGGGATGCATTTTTTTTTTTTGCATTTATTAATCTCAATTGTTCAAAAATGGTCCAAATAGTTTGGTCACATGATCAGTAATAAACTCAACGGCGTGTGTTTCCACATGCTAAATCTCATCTAATAGATAGTTCGAAATTGCAAAAAACGCATCGTAAGGGACTAATTGCAACACTCCCTATCTTTGAGGTCCAATGTTGCATTTCTTAAGGAATTCCAACGTGGGTCGGGTTTACATAAACCTAACTCAATCACGTTGCTAGTGAACTACACTTGCCTTGTGATTGGTGTATACTTGAGGGATAGGGTCAAACTAGGGTTGTGCATGAATTTTTCATACAAGCAATTGAGATTCGATTTTTCGGATGTTTTAATTGAAATGCTATTCTTTGTTAAAGGGAGTCCTGAGGCACCGAAACCCGAGACAATCTCTAGGCAAAACTCAGTAGAACAACTCAAATCCAAACCGGAAACCATAAACGAAGATGTTAAGGAGAATGATGCTGAAGACGAGGAAGGACTTACAACATACCCATATGAACGTCTTAAAACAACATCCAGTGATCCAGTTGCAGATATAGACGTTACAAGGCGAGAGGTACATATCATATAAATATTTTCATAATCGTTAAATTCATTTTAGGTTTCTTTGTATAAATGCATCTATTTTTTAAAATCGTCTAACACTGAATTGAGCCATACAAACACAACCTTAACCCTCGTCCGAGGTTTAAAAGAGACATTTTCTTTTGCAGACATACTTGTCCTCAGAAGAATTCAAGGAGAAATTCGGGATGACTAAAACCGGTTTCTACAAGTTGCCCAAATGGAAACAGAATAAGCTTAAAATGTCACTTCAATTATTCTGAGTTTTCGCTCAAAAAATTTGCCAAATGCAGTCGTTTCGTTTCATTATACAGCAAAGGGAACAGTTTTTCGAACGTGTGGGAGATGATATCAGTGCATTTTTAGCTGCTTATGCTCCCAAAGTATCGATTTTTGTGTTTTGTTTATTGTTGAGTTACTTTCGTGATATTCTTTTTGGTCTCGGGTTTGATTTGAGCTTGTGTTTTTCTTATTTTCGTTTTCGACAATGATTTAGGTGAGTGATTAGAAGCTTGCAAATGCACAGTTTGTAGGATAAATTTGGTAGTGATTATGGAGACTGTAAGAGGAATGTGACACTCATTGTTTGATTAGCCAATAAAAGTGTGTTTTTTTGTGTCAAAGTTTTCTTTTACTTGAATCATACTGGATCATTAGATGCAATCCAGGTAGATTGTGAGCCGTTAGATTACATATTATCGTATCGATATCTAGATGCACATCCACTTGGTTAATAAGAGTGTATATTGGAATTATTTTTGTAGATAAATGATAAATTATTATGTATGTAGACAAAGAAGTGTATATTGGAATTAGCCTCAATGTTGATTATTATATATCTAAATACAACATAATTTGAATTCGATCTGAAGCAAAAAATAAAATTATTAATGCGGGCCAAAGTCGAACAAGAGTCTATGCCTATTGGCTTTCAACTTGAATTTTCTTAGCGAGGGAGCCCATTTGATCTCGGAGCAGATCTTCTATTTCACAGTGGTGTACCAAAATGGTGTCATATTATTGTTACATTGACAAGTGTCAGTTTATTTGAATTATTATTTATACTGTGCACTTGTCAATCCCACAATAATATGACACCATTGTGGGATAGAAGATCAATTTTGATTTGGTCCTATGTTTGAAAAATCTGTGTTCACTTTTTTCTTCTAAATCTCGATCATTGGTGAAATTTCAAACTTTTATCACATTCAATCAATGACCAATACTTCGATAATTAATTATACAATTACTAAGTTAATATGTTTTAAAACAATATAATATAATTTTATCACATTCAATGAAACTAACAATTTTTCTCGTGCATGAGAAGACGTATAGTTTTGTTTGGTATTCTGAACGATAATCAAATGTTCTGCTCTGCTACATATACCAGCTAAAATTTATTTATTTATGTTAAATTTACTTAATTGGAACTATGAATATAATAAAATGCATTATGACGTAGTTGGAAATCTACCATCTAAAATCCATACCAATATTTGTTGTTCCTTATTTTTATGTAGATTACAATTTTGCCCATAAACTTAACTGTTACTAACGGTCAACTTAACAAAAATGATTCTTTACCAAGATTTCATACACCAGGGAGTTGTTTGCTAATGCTAAATACCTTGGGGATTATATACAAAAAGCCCCATAAATCAGTCAT
Organism: Verbascum thapsus; assembly: GCA_963669365.1. Lineage (NCBI taxonomy): Eukaryota > Viridiplantae > Streptophyta > Magnoliopsida > Lamiales > Scrophulariaceae > Verbascum > Verbascum thapsus. The sequence goes on from OY770120.1 coordinate 2,112,875, forward strand.
ATGTAAGTTTCATGATTTTTATGGTATTTTAAAAGGAAAAACACTTGTTATTTATTCAATTTGGACCCATAATTATTTGTCATTTATTGGAATTTCAAAAATCATACAAAGATTACAACTTTATAGCTAAATGTTAGTCAATTTTGAGAAAAATAACTACATAGATCATTAAAAAAATTGTGGCTACTTGATTTCAGATTTCAGTTTATGTAGTATTATAGTATATAAAGTGTCATGTTCAAATTATGTTAACAGAATTTAAAATGCTGTTAAACATTAAAGTTTATTAAATTATCTTGAATGCAATATCATGAGTAAATTTTGTAAATCATAATCTTTATACTCTATCGTCCTTCTAACATTACGAAATTGAACAAAAAATGGTCTTCACCTTGAGCTCGATATCAAACTGAGTTCATCTTGTATTTTCTACGTTCTGTGTGGGATCCATTTATCCATTTATCGACTCAGTATATCATCCTCTTTAAGAATTAAAATTTCAATTTTTTTTTTAAAAAACAATAAAACCAACATATTCTTATAGCATTTTCCGCCAACAATATATTTTCTGTAAATTATTGTAGTTTTTATTTCATGTTGGTTTTATTGCATAGAGAGAAGCAAAGAGAAACAAGAAACAAAAACGAGAAAGAAGAAATAATATTCAGAGAAGATAAAATATGAGAATCTAATTCACTCAAATCAAATCTTCACGTGGTTTTCTGTAAACAAAAAATAATCACTCGAATGAAATTGACCCCATGACAACTGAAATACCACCTATGACCCCAACATTTTGCCAAATACCCTATCCGTGAATCGAAAAGAAGCATGCCTCCAACTCCTTTTAAAAATCAGAATTCCAATAATCCCCCAAAATCCTGTAGCAAAACCACTTATTACGGAACCATAAAGATATATCTTTTCAGCTAGGTCACCTTCATCTGCTGCAACATGATTTTCAGCGTTTGGAGCTTTCGATGCTTTATCGTCTCGACATTTTCTAAGCAATTGATCTCCACAGAGTTCAGGATTGCCGTCGTATATTGAAGGGTCATCAAGAGTTTGAAGTTGGTACCCTATAGGGATTGGCCCCGACAAATTATTATACGACAAGTTCAAATGACTAAGAAAGGTTAAATCCGATAAACTATTTGGAATTGTTCCAAATAACTTGTTGCTTGAAAGATCAAGGGATAACAATGACTTCAAATCTCCAATCTTTATAGGGATGTTTCCTTCTAAATGATTGTGCGACAGATTGAGACCCATCAAGGCAAAAAGATTTGTGAGCTCCAAAGGAATTTCTCCAATTAGATTATTAGCCGAAAGATCCAAGTTGACTAGATATGGTGATGTTACAGAGAACTCCCTATTCACTCCATTTAATACTTGCTCCAAATTCCCAAAATAAGCTTCGGTGTGATTATAGTGCATGGCCATGCTTGATAAATTACCAATGCAATGTGGAATTTTTCCCGTCAACTTATTATACGCAAGATCCATAATTTGAAGATAGGATAATTCACAAAACTCTGAGGGAATCACACCGTAGAACTCATTATTCCTTAGTACAAGAAATCGCAGAAGACGTAGGTATTTCCCAATCCAACGAGGTAAATTTCCAGACAACTTATTTCCTCCAACATCCAAAGACAATAGCCATGTACACTTTTTTAAATTAGAGGGCAATTGCCCTGTTAGGCTGTTGTTGTTCAATTGTAGCCATTGCAATGAGTAAGCTCTTCCAAAGGTCTTTGGAATGATTCCTGAGAGCTCGTTGGACGACAACTTCATGGTATGTATATTTGGAAAGTTTTCCCAACAGTCGGGAATATTACCTGATAAATAGTTATTGGAGAGATCTAGGATTTGCAATGTTTTCATTTCACATAACGAATCAGGTATTGAACCATTGATGGAATTTTGGGCCAAAACAAAAGTTTGTAAAAGAGGCATCATATGACCGATGTTTCTGGGGAGATGATATATCATGTTATTCGATACATCTAAGCGTGTAATGTTGAGAAAGATATATTGAAGCCAATTCGGTAAAGTTCCTGAAATGTTACAGTTGGGCAAACTCAAGTCAGTGAGAGATTTTTGGGTTTGAAGCCATTGTGGGAATTGACCTCCAATTTCACAAGATTCCAGATAAAGTGTTTTCAATCGAAAAGGTGGAACCCAATCTAAACTCACTTGGAATTTTAACTTGTCAGCCGTAATGGATTCTAACTTGGACAACTTAGCAAAATGAGCCTCAGAAAGTGTGCCGTTGAAGGAATTAAATGAAAAATCAATTATCTCAAGATTTGATAATTGTCCTAAAGAAGTTGGAATTTCTCCACTTAGTTGATTATAATAGATATCCAATATTCTCAATGATCTCATATTTCCTAATGATGGTGGGATGGAACCTGATAACCTATTATTATTAATATGTAATTCTGTTAAGGACAACAATTTTCCAAAAGACCAAGGAATAGGACCTCTAAATTTGTTATTTGAAAGATCGAGATAATTTAACTGCTTTAAGATCGAATAGGACCAAGGTTGAGATCGACGAGGTTCCTTAGTCCAAGATGGTGAGGGACAGAGGCGTTATAATTGTTGTACGAAAGATCAAGAATTCTTAGTGAAGTCATATTTTGAAGAAAGCAAGGAAATTCTCCTTCAAATGAGTTCCAACTAAGATCCAAGTACTTGATATGATCAGTAGAATTTACACAAGCATGTGCCAAATTCGTATTATCAAGACCACTAGATGATAGGCTTAACACTGATAAGGAAGGAAGCATGTTGAGTACCTTGAATAAACTTTTCGTTCGACTGAGGTCGACGCGATTCAAATGAAGATTCTCTAGCAACGTGAGATTAGAAACCCACATGAGATCATCGACTATCAGCCCACTGAGATCATATGTTGCCCCACCTAGATCAAGTGTTTGCAATCTTGAAAGATTTCCAAGATTGTGTGGAACAATTCCACTCAAGCTAGTACTAGAGAGATTAAGGTAGTGCAGTTGCTTCATCGATCCAAGAAATGCTGGAATCAGACTAAAATTGAAGTTGTTACAACTCAAGTCTAGGTAACTCAAATACTTCAATTCTGAAAGGGAAGAATCAATTCGATCACCATATAGAAACGTATTATCATCATACTCGTATATTTTTCTATTCTTGAGATCAAGCTCGATAACACGTCCCATAGTTTTGTCACACGTGATGCCTTCCCATGCGCAACAATCATAGGACTCGTCCCATGATGACAATCTATGAGAAGGGTCTGAAAGGCTTGCTTTGAACTTCAAGAGAGCTTTCCTCTCCCATGGAACGCAACCTAAACTCGAGTTTTTCCCATGACTACAGATTGCAAGCTCTATTGTTAACAAGATGTTAATATATAAAACTGGATAAAACATTTTCATTCTCATATTGGACTAGATTATTTTCTGAAAAGAAAAACCAAATGTTGTAGTATATATAGTGAAATATAAACCAAGTTCCAAAATAAATGGCTACAATAAAGAGTAGACTCAAAATGGCTACAATAAAGACTAAACATTCCACACATGATTTGACATGACTAATAACATTTCCATTGACTTGGAGTCTTTCTTCATCCAAAATGATACTCCAGAAAACAGGAGTATGCAACTTCTTTTGTGTCTGAACAGATGCAGATGGTGACGATCTTGAAGACGACATTGCAGTGTCGATTGATGAGAAAAATAATGCATTTGAAAAGAAAGAAAGAAACATGGGACCCAAGTAGTTGTCTTGGTCTAATTTCTTGACGCTGATTATTTGTCTTGGTCTAATTTGTTAGTCTGCAGAAGAAAGAAGATGGGGTCTAATTTCTTGAACACACGGTATGAAGTCGAGCAGACTAAGTGATTCTTATGTAGTCTCAATATTCTCTAGCCCTATAAAATTATAATTCCCATGCTTATGCAAGATGCATTCAGACTTGGCCCAAGACCCATTGAGCTTAAGAGTCGAGTCCAAATTATGAACCATCTCCAACAAAGTAACCTTTTGAACCATTTGGAGAAATCAAATTATGATCATCACTAACATAGAATTAGGACCCTTAATTAAATTACTAAGTGAACCCCCGCCACTACGCCGGAGAAGAACACGGCGGCAGATGTTGATTAGATGCAGTGTTGTCGAATAAATCTCCTTGATAATCATCCATTATCCTGATGAGTTTAAACTCGAGATGACTTGCAGAAAAAATACTCCAATGAAGTTTAATGATTCAAGGAAGATAGGCAAGACATGTTCTTCATTTCTTTATGGATTTATTTTTCTTTTTTACTTTGATCAATTTAATTTAGACTTTCATTAGATTAACTAGAATTATTTTCAAACATAAATTATTTAAACAATTTATACGTAATAGGGGTGAGATTCAGAGGAGCTTATTTTTCTTTTTCATAAGCCAATTTAAAATATTTAATTATTATTTAAATTACCACTATTCAAAATTCAAATTAAAATATTTAATTATTATTTGTGCTTATCGAATCATCTCCTCAACTTCTCTCGCACGATAGGAGTCATATTAGCCCATTTACATATCAAAATATTCACCAACAAAATACTTCATTTGGAATTCATATGCATATTTTTTTTTTCTCACAAACAGAGGCGAATGATGCTATGATTTGAAAGGCTTATGAACAGTGTCGTGTTAGTGTTATTATTTATTTTTTTGACTTTTGTTTTTCTGTAGGTGGATTTGGAAATACTCAGTTTCTATTTATTGAAGTAAGATGTGATATTTAGTGGGTTTCACTATAATTTCTTCTTTTGATTCCTTTCTTTTGGACATTTAGCATAGTTATGGTTAAATGTTGATTGAAAGTGGAAAGAAAATTTATGCCCACTAATTTTCATTATATGATGATGTTTTATGAATTATTCAAAATTTATGTTCATGCTTAATTTTGTGTCGATTTTTGTATTATCAAAATACCACTGATAAAATGTTTGTTGTGCAATAATGTCGAAATGGGCTTTTCAAATGCTAAAAAGAAGAAAAACGCTTCTACTTAAAATGGACTATTAGTGACTGCAAGTGTGGTTTCTTCTAAAATTAACTGTAAAAAAATCTTAGATTGTATGATATTTTTAATTATCCTATCTTTATTGCTAATTGCAAAGTACCTTATAAACTTTTCAGTCAAAGAAGAGCTTTGTATTTGTGGGTACAGTAAAAAGACAATTCAACAAGCAAGTGAATAACATAATAATGTGCAAATTATTTTTATTTAGAGGTAAGTAAAGGATAGTACAATCTGAAAATTATTCATATATTCGCAATCCAGCTATTTGTCATACAACAAAAAACCATCACTATTTAAGTAACTAAGAATTGACATTGAAATTTGATGTGATTCTTTCTAATAATTATTTTTTTCCTTTTGTTTTGATGAATGATTGGTGTTTATAATGACGTATATCGCTGAATTGATTATGTTTTACTCTTTTATTCATTCTCCTCTTTAAATATTATCTTTGTTTTTATCCACAGACGTAAAAAAGTATACGTTGTATAATCTCTTTTTACTTAAGTATGTTAACTACCCGTTTTATTTGAGTGCATTAAAGATTACAACTAATGATGCATGTTAAAAATTATGTAGCAAATGATAATTTATACAATAATGCATAATCAACAACCATCACAATCTTCTGTGTGGACGTATTTTTTGTTTTGCGTCTTATCACATTCATGAAATTTAGTACTTGGATGATAAACAACAATATATTCATATAACGCATGCACCTACAACTTTTGGATGAGAGAAATGTTAATTTTGGTGAAAAATAATCTTTGATTTTGTAATTAATTTTGTAATTACTATGCTGAAAGATATTTCGAAAAATAATCTTTGATTTTATGCTAAAAAATATATAATCAACTCACGTAATGAAATTATATCATATTTTATAATGCATTTGTAATTGAATTTAGGTCGTGCGTAGCACGGGTTACACACTACCTAAATCAGAAAGAAAGAGTAGGAGCATGAGCAAGAGAAATCAAAAAAAGAAAAATTAAATTAGAATAAAAAACCTCTAAAGATTCAATTGTTATCATAAACAAACAAGAAAATAAAAAGAAAAGAAAAATCAGAATCATACCTAAACAAACACAATTCTAATGGGAATCTGCAAAAAATTTACAAGCTTTCTTCAATCAAGATACATGCTTTCTCGCCGATTCTTCCTTCCTTTTTTCTGTCATTAAGGGTAAGGATCAAAATCACAAAAAATTAAAATCGAACTGAAATTGATATATACATATATATAAAGTAACTGACCTAAATCACAAAGAAAGAGTAGAATTCCAGCACGAGCATGAGAAATCAAAAAAAAAAAAAATTAAATTAGAATAAAAAACCTCTGAAGATTCAATTATTATCGTAAACAAACAAGAAAATGAAAAGAAAAGAAAAACCAGAATCAAATCTAAACAAGTACCACCGTTCTTTAAGATTCAATCGCCGGCAATCTGCAAAATTTTGCGTTGAGAAGAATGAAAGAGTTATTTGAGAATGGGCAGTATATATAGAGATTAGAAAGAGGGAAAAAGTATACGTTGGTTTATATAATTTATTTTATTTTCTTAATCAGACTCAGGGCCCATTATTATTTCATTCCAAGTCCAGCCCGTCTGCTGATAGGCCTCACTACAAAGCCCAACAAACCAGCCCATGCCATAAATCAAATTAATTATTAATCTATACAAATTATGAATTTAGAAACTATTTATTTATATAAATAATAAGTTATATTAATTTAGTTTTAGAAATAACACTCCATTATTACTAAACTGATTATTAAAGAAATAAAATCGTTGATAAATATTATTTATAATAGAAATAAGTTTTTAAAAAATAGATTTTATTACTATGATATCTACTTGAATTACACATTATTTTGTGATCTAAATCATATTCGGTTTGGTGATCAATTAAAAAAAATTAAAAAATAAAATGTGTATGTCGACAAATAATTGAATACTCGTTTTTCAATAACAATTATTAGTCTTAAATTAAATATATTATTCCTTTAATTATACTAGAAGCAATAATAATAATAATAATAATAATAATAATAATAATAATAATAATAATAATGACTAAAAACAAAATGAGTAGCATTTCCTTGATTTTGTCGTTAAAACTCAAATCCACCATATCCTCCACTCGTTTCCCCAACCCACCCCCAAGCTATCGATTTTACACAAAATCCCTAGAAAACCTAGTGAAATTCCCTGATTATTCAGCACTGTTGGGTTCGGTTACCATCGAATTTTGCTCCGCCATTGTTATGGGGTGATTAATAGCTTCGTTGTCTTTGATGGAGTGGGATAGTAACTCGGAGTCTGATCTGAGCGACGGTGAGGAAGATGAAGAGTTAGGGTTAGGGTTTTTGTTGAGGAAGAGAGGTGGAGACGAGCTGCCGTTCCCTGTTGACACGCTTCTGCAACCTTCGCCCTGCGGTTTCGTTGTTACAGATGCTTTGGAGCCGGATAATCCGATTATTTATGTCAATTCCGTGTTCGAGATGGTTACTGGGTACCGTGCTGAGGAAGTTCTTGGTCGTAACTGGTTAGAGCTTTCTGCGATTTCCTTTTCGTTTTTTATTTGTTTTTGGTGCTTTTGTTTTTGAATTTTGTTTTGGGATAAGGGTATTCTCATGGTTTTGGGTTCAGTGGGTCACACAATTATCATTTGTTTGCTATGTCAATCCTCTTAAATGCTATTAAATGGTAAAATAATGAATAGTTAAGAAGACATGAATTCTTATACTTGGGTATCCATTGATGTAAGAATAGGATATAGTTGGAGCACTAATAATCATTTTAATGGCAAGTTTTTGATTTAGCCAAAATTTTGAGCTTCTGAGATTTTAGTGAACTCAACATTTTGCATTTTTTGTTTCGAGTAATCACCAATTCTGAACAAAATTTCTACGCTATCATTATTTAAACTACTGACAGGGGTGGTCATGCTGTATTTTGGTGATATAAATAGTATGACCTACTCATGTATTGATTATTTTGGAATTGCTGCAGCCGCTTCTTGCAATGCAGAGGTCCATTTGCCAAGCGAAGACATCCACTAGTGAATCCCAGCATAGTTGCCGAAATGAGAAGATGTATCGAGGAAGGAGTTGAGTTTCAAGGGGAATTATTAAATTTCAGAAAAGACGGGTCTCCATTGATGAATAGGTTGCGTATGACTCCAATATACGGTGATGATGACATAATAACACATATCATCGGCATCCAAGTTTTTACAGAAGTAACTCTTGACCTGGGCCCACCTCCAGGATCTTCAACCCGAGAATCTTCAAGAGCATCTGATAGGTTTAAGTCAAAAATTTCTATTTCCGAAGGGGCCCGCAGTGTCACGCGCGGGGCGTGTGGTATAATGCAGCTAAGCGATGAAGTAATTGCTCTAAAAATTCTTTCAAGACTCTCTCCAAGGGATATTGCTTCTGTTGGCTCTGTTTGTCAACGCTTTTATGACCTAACGAATAATGAAGATTTATGGCGAATGGTTTGTCAAAATGCATGGGGTAGTGAAACGACCCGAGTACTCGAGACTGTGCCTGGCGCTAAAAGATTAGGATGGGGTAGATTGGCAAGAGAACTTACCACACTCGAAGCAGCAGCGTGGAGAAAACTAATAGTTGGCGGTTCGGTCGAACCGTCTCGTTGCAACTTCAGTGCATGCGCGGTTGGGAACCGTGTGGTTGTTTTTGGTGGCGAAGGTGTAAATATGCAACCAATGAACGATACTTTTGTCTTGGACTTGAATTCGACCACTCCCGAGTGGCAACACGTTAAAGTGAGCTGTCCGCCACCTGGACGGTGGGGCCACACGCTTTCGTGTGTGAACGGTTCTAATCTCGTCCTATTTGGCGGTTGCGGTAGGCAAGGCTTGCTAAACGATGTGTTCGTGTTGGATTTAGACGCTAAGCATCCTACATGGCGAGAAATCTCGAGTTTGGCCCCACCGCTTCCTAGATCGTGGCACAGCTCGTGCACGCTTGATGGGACGAAGCTAATAGTCTCGGGCGGTTGCGCGGATTCGGGCGTCCTTTTGAGCGATACCTTCTTGCTCGATTTATCCATCGAAAAACCCGTTTGGCGGGAGATACCTGTCGCGTGGACCCCACCTTCGCGTTTGGGCCACACATTGTCGGTTTACGGCGGGAGGAAAATCTTGATGTTTGGAGGGCTAGCGAAGAGTGGGCCCCTCCGGTTTCGATCGAGCGATGTTTTCACCATGGACTTGAGTGAGGACGAACCGTGTTGGAGATCTGTTACGGGTAGTGGGATGCCAGGTGCTGGAAATCCGGCGGGGAATGGCCCTCCTCCTCGGCTCGATCATGTGGCTGTGAGTCTGCCAGGTGGCAGGATTCTTGTTTTTGGTGGATCTGTGGCTGGGCTTCACTCTGCTTCACAGCTATACATACTTGACCCGACTGAAGAGAAACCGACGTGGAGGATTTTGAATGTGCCCGGTAGGCCTCCTAGATTTGCATGGGGACATAGTACGTGTATTGTTGGAGGGACGAGAGCTATAGTTCTTGGAGGGCAAACTGGAGAGGAATGGATGCTCGGTGAGATTTATGAGCTATCATTAGCAAGCTCTGTTATGTAATCAAGAGTGAGTTTAGATTGAAAAACATTTTCTGAAATGTCGTTTCTGCATTACAACGGTACTTATCTTTCTTCTCTTGTTAAGGTTATGGGAATTCTTGAGGTTATAGCTAGACTGGTAGAATTGTAGGGTTATGATCATGATATACAGTTTTAGTTACATTGTGTTTGTGGTGTTGTGCTTCGGGTTCTGTAAGTTGAAGATGGACATCAACGCAAACGAAAGGAAAAAATGTCGGTTTGTGTGTATGATTTACAGTGTTTTTGTGTTTTCTTTACCTTGTTTTATAAGTGATGCAGTAACTTACTAGAAGTAATTTCTGCCCTTTTGTAGTTTTGAACCTGTAATTAGATGGTATACAGTTTGGTCTCAGTTTCAGTTTTGCTTGTGACTGACTTTTGGTCCAATATTATTTGGTTTGTAAATCATAAGAATAAGCGTATTCGAATGCTATTTATTTGGTTCTGCTTTTAATGGGACATCAACACAGATGATTGTTGTCTTTGGTTAATTGTGTTATGATTTAATCTATTAAAAATAATTATTAAATATAAATGAAGTATAATAATGATAGTATACATTAATAGCAACATATATATTAGGAATGTTACTAAATAAGGGAAATATTATTTTTTTAACAATTGAAAGTACTTTTTAAGATTATTTTTTTACTTTTTTAATAGTATAGAAGATAGATAAATAGATAGATTGTTGTTATAATCAGTGAATAAAGACTTGTGGTATATTTCTTCATAGAATATTCAACCTTTACTTTTTTTAGTCATTTAACATTCAATCTAAACAAAAAAAAATATAATGTCGTTTGAAAATAATTTCTCAAAATATAACGAATGTGATTGATCAGTATGATGAGGAAGAAACAGAGCATGTTTCCATTAAAAATAAGTAAATTTCCATAACAAATTTATTTCTACGTTACATTTATATTAAAATAAAAGGGTAATCATGTCTAATAAACAAAAGAAACAACATTGAAAAAAAAATTACATTTGAGGAAATCTCTTTCGAATTAGACCAATTTCTTCATTAGCATTACAAGCTTGACAATTTATATCTTCATCGTCGTCTTCGTTTGACCAACGATTTTTCCTCTTGTGTTCGCGTCGTCTTGTACAATGTATGGGACGATAATTTGGACATGGATCAATAATCCAAATCGATCTCAAAGTTTTGATTAATTTATCGCGACCCACTTTTAATTCTCTCCTTAAACCCCTATTTTTCTTCATGTTGCTCAATAATTCCATACCTTTTTCTTTAATCTCCTTGTCGTTACTAAATAGCATGATAATACATGCAGCATACGTAGCCCCAGTGTGCCCTAAATTACGAGCTTTTTCAAGAGACCTAATCGTCGATTCACTTCCTTTTCCACTGAAATATTTGACCTAAAAAAATAAAGAAAATCGTAAGGGGAAAATAGATTTTATGCATAAATTATTCGTTAAAAAGGGTTATTAAACTTACCACAACTTGTCTATAGAGGAGCTCGGGATTATCAAATTTCTCGCATTTGGTCAAAAAAGCTTGTTGTTTTTCGGTTATAGGCGTCCATGCTACTATCGGAAAACTATCTAACGACACATGTTGATATACATATGAATCCTCCGCGATGTCATATAAACCTTTGCAGCTGCAAATCGCATTATCCATACAATGTAAGAACACGAACGAGACGATAAAAAATAATTTAACGAAATAAATAAATATTCTTGCCATCTTTATCATTCATAACTTAAAAAATTAAAGATCATAATAAACTAATAAACATAAAAATATTTTTAAAAATCGAAATAATTTGTTTTTACGTGATCAAATATGGATTACATACCTCAACTTAGCATTAACGATATCAGTCAAAGAATCGGATGCAACTCGAGCAAAGATTTCACTAAGTAATTCTTTTGGAATAGCGTCAATATTCGTGATAGCCCGTTTCGTTTTCTTGAAACTTCTTTCGACTGTAGTTGAGATTGCGCGTTTCATGTTGTCGAGAATGCACGTTTCTTTCGACTTTCGACTCAATAGCGAAAGAGATAAAATATAAAGAAGATATCGAACTTAAAGTTTTGGTTATTATTAAATAATGAACTCAAGTTTTGGTCATTATATAATGATCTCAAGTTTGAATCCTATGTACAAAAGTACTAGAAAATACTTTCCTCATGCAAGTCTAAGTACGAAATATATAGTTCTTTATGTAAGGAAAGTTGTAAAAAAGTCTGAATCCTATGTACAAAAGGACTAGAAAATATCAAAATACTTTCCTCATGCAAGTCTAAGTACGAAATATATTCTTTTATGTATGGAAAGTTGTAAAATTTATGGAATGTTTCTAAAAGTTGGTTTAAGACCAAATAGGGTTTCGTTTTAATGTATTTCAGTAGCAATAGGATTTGATAAATAATTAATAACATAACTGTATAGAATAATAATACAATTGTTTTATTAAATCCGGTCTAATTGAGCGTATTTTCGTTTTTCTTTTTTTATAATTAGCTAAGCTTTAGGCTTTGGGAATAGTATATCTTGATGATTGGTCAATAAATATGGCTATAATTAAATAATTCAAATTACCCTTAACTAACATATAACAAAAAATATTATAATACCTGAAAAAATGACCCCCGATATTTCTGGACGCGGATCCATGATAATATTTTTAGATATTTAGTGTTTCTTTGCTATTTAAGAGTAATTTAATTTTAATAATAGCCGTATTTTGGGGAACAATAAATTAATGGTCAAAGTGTTGCAAATCAAATAATCACAATTGTGTACGATTGACAGTCGCAATTTTAAGTAAACGGTTTATACATTCAGATATGATTATGGACCATTGTGCAAAAATTTGAAACTGTTGGGGTCAAAACGCATGTTCTGAAGAGTTATAAGCAGGGGCCTTTCACCCAAAATTCAATTTTTTTAGTCTATCTGCAATTTGTAGAAGTTGCACCATTGTCGTACTTGTATACACACACAAATATATCTTCTGTATGTATATGTGTATATATATATAGAGAGAGAGAGAGAGGATGTGAGAGGGATCATATTTTCTAGTAAAAATGTTTTTTCATATTCTATTCTATTTTATTCTATTTATTAAATAAACGTTTGATATAATGTCAAAATATTTATACATATTAAATATTTTTTAATTAAATATATTTATAAATTACACGTATTAAATATTTAAGTATCTGAAACAAAATATGGAATATGAGGGCGGAAAATTTTGTGCTTGAGAGTGACTGTGAGAATGAGATTATAGAGACAAAAGAGAAAAGAAAAATAAATAAGTGATCGGGCAAAGCTGATTTTTGGTGGATTCCGAAATTAATTCTTAGAGAATATATTAATATGGATAAATTTTAATAAGATATATTTTATTTTTTATAAAGATATTTATTTTACAGATCACATATCATTCGAATTTTGATGTCCGTAGAGTGAATGGAATTTTAGGAAAAGTGATCCGTCGTCACCGTACTTACACATTAACCAAATAAAAAATGATTTATGTGAGTTCAAAAAAATTGAAAAAGGAAAACAATACAAGAAAAATCATAATTTCCTTATTTGATTACTAGAGAAAATATATAAAAAAAAACAGGAGAGCAAACTTACTATTAATTTGACATAATTAATATTTCTTATCATTTGGTGAAAAACGATATAAAATAAAATAAAAACATTTCCTTTTCTTTTTTTCACCAAATTTTTTTATCTTGATATGGATAGAATGATAGATAAATAGATAGATTGTTGTTATAATCAGTGAATAAAGACTTGTGGTATATTTCTTCATAGAGATTCAACCTTTACTTTTTTAGTTATTTAACATTCAATCGAAACAAAAATATAATGTCTTGTGAAAATCTAGTTTCTCAAAATATAATGTGTAAGATTGATCAGTATGATTAGGAAGAAACAGGGCATGTCTCCGTTAAAAACAAATAAATTTCCATAACAAATTTATTTCCATATTACATTTATACTAAAATAAAAGGGTAATCATGTCTAATAAACAAAAGAAACAACATGAAAAAAATTTACACTCGAGGAAATCTCTTACGAATTAGATCAATTTCTGCATTAGTGTTACAAACTTGACAATGTATATCTTCATCGTCGTCTTCGTTTGACCAACGATTTTTCCTCTTGTGTTCGCCTGGCCTTGTACAATGTATGAGTCTATAATTTGGACATGGATCAATAACCCAAATCGATCTCAAAGTTTTGATTAATTTATCGCGACCCACTTTCAATTCTCTCCTTAAACGCCTATTTTTCTTCATATTGCTCAATAAATTCATGCATTTTTCTTTCATCTTCTCATCGTTACTAAATAGCATGATAATACATGTTGCGTACATAGCCCCAGCGTGCTCTAACTTATAAGCTTTTTCGAGATTCTTAATTGTCGATTCGCTTCCTTTTCCACTGAAATATTTGACCTGAAAAATTCAAGAAAATTGTAAGAAAACGTTAGATTTAGGTCTAATTTGAAATAGATTCGTGCATATATTATTCGTTAAAAAGGGTATTCAACTTACCACAACTTGTCTATGTAGGAGCTCGAGATTATCAAATTTCTCGCATTTGGTCAAAAAAACTTGTTGTTTTTCGGTTATAGGCGTCCATGCTACTATCGGAAAACTATCCAACGACACATGTTGATACACATATGAATCCTCCGCGATGTCATATAAACCTTTGATGCTGCAAAACACATGATTTATATAATGTAAGAACACGAACGAGGCGAGAAAAAATATTTTAACGAAAAAAAATAAATAATCTCAGACATCTTTATCCTTCATAGCTTAAAAATTAAAGAAGTTCATAATCAAACAAACTAATAACATAAAAATATTTTAAAAAATCAAAATAATTCATTAGAACTATCGTAATGATAATAATTTACGATCAAATACCTCAACTTGGCGTTAACGATATCAACCAAAGAATCGGATGCAACTCGAGCAAAGATTTCACTAAGTAATTCTTTTGGAATAGCTTCAATATTCGTGATAGCCCGTTTCGTTTTCTTGAAACTATTTTTGACTATATTCGAGATTGCACGTTTCTTTCGAGTTTCGAATCAATAGCGAAAGAGATGAAATATAATGAAGTTATTGAACTCAAGTTTTGGTTATTATATAGTGATCTCAAGTCTGAATCCTACGTACAAAAGGACCAGACAATAGTTTCCTCATGCAAGTCTAAGTACAATATATATATTTATATGTATATATCTTTATATATGGAAAGTTGTAGAATTTATGGAAAGTTTCTTAAATTTGGTTTAAGACCAAATAGGGTTTCGCTTTAATGTATTTCAGTAGCAATAGGATTTGATAAATAATTTATAACATAATTATATTATTAATTCCGGTCTAATTGAGCGTATTTTCTTTTTGTTTTTCTATAATTAGTTTCCTCATGCAAGTCTAAGTACAAAATATAAATAGTTCTTTATATATGGAAAGTTGTAAAATTTATGGAATGTTTCTTAAATTTGGTTTAAGTCTTTAAGACCAAATAGGGTTTCGCTTTATGTATTTCCGTAGGAATAGGATTTGATAAATAATTTATGACATAACTGTATAGAATAATAATACAATTGTTTTACTAATTCCGGTCTAATTGAGCGTATTTCCTTTTTCTTTCTTTATGATTAGCTTTAGGCTTTGGGAATTGTATATCAAATTTGGTTAAAATATGGCTATAATTAAATTAAATCAAATTATCCTTATCATAGATTCATACAGTAAAAAAAACACTAAATACCTGAAAACGACCTGATATTTATGCGGGACCCGAATTCGTGATGATTCTTTAGACTATGTACATCCGGAAGGCAATTTGGGGGGGAAATGGGGAGGAAAAAAAAAGGAGTGATACATCCGGAAGGGAATGTGGAAGGCAAAATGTGAGAAAGTGAATTTTTCACTTTGGGGAAATGGAAGGGAAATTAGTTTGTGGGGCCCACTTAAATTAAAAAAAACAAAAACAAAAAGACAACCAATTGAATGATGCCATGTGTCACTCTTTATTTCTTTTTCTTCTTTTTTCTAAATCAATTTTTTATTATTAAATATGCAAAATAAAAATAAAAAAAAAATCATTATTATTTTTCTTTTTTCAAAATCTATAAATAGAGACTATGTTTGTGTCATTTGGACACCAAATATTTTTAGAGGTTTTTACTCTATATTTTTATTTCAATTTTCAATTTAAAAGTTTAACCTTCAATTTCCTTCATGGATCCTAGAAAAAACTACAATTTTTCTCAAAACTACAACTTTCCTAATCACCCTATGAATCCTAATATGCAAAATTAATATTTTATAAAAAAATAAATATTTTAAATATTTAATTAATAAATATAATTATAAAATTAATTTTTATTAAAATTAATTGTAAGTATAAAATTAATTATTAAAATTAGTGATGTGGATGAAAGAGAAAGTAAAAAAAATTTAATTGCCTAGCTGATGTGGAGTTGAAAGGAATGTGATACGGAATGTGGTAGGGAATCTGATGTGAATTTGCCTACCGGATGTACATGGTCTTACAGATATTTTTAATTTTTTTTTTTTTTTTTGCAATATGTTAAAAGTAATTTGGATTAATTTAATTACAGCCATATTTTGACCAATCACTTGAGAAATTTAAAAATAAATAATTAAAGAGGAAATATTGGGGATGATCATAGTCTAACTCAAATCACTCAAATCTAATTTCGATTGAATAAGAAATTTATGACTAAATTGTTGCTATCAAATCATCACAATTGTTCTATTGACGGTCTTGATTGTAAGCAAACGTGCATATGTGTTATGTCCGACACGATTATGGACCATTATGCAAAACTTTGAAACTATTGCGGTCAAAATTTTAATAAGATATATTTTAATTTATTGTTTTTTAAGTATAAAAGTATATTTATAAAGGTATTTACACATCAGCCACCATTCGAGTTTTTAATTCGGTAGAGTGAATCGAATTTACAACTTAATGAGAAAAAGTGATCCGTCCTCAATATACTTAGAGTCTGTTTGGATTGTTTTTGTTTTTGAAGTTTTGCAAAATAGTTTTGCAGAACAGTTTTATCAAAACAATTTTGCAGTATAAATAATGTTGAAATCCTGTTTGGTTGACTATTCTGAAAAAAAAAAAAAAAATCGGGAAACTTTGTAAAGGGGAGTGTTTTGATGCGAGGATGAGTGAAATGAGGAGAGAAAAAGAACATATTTTTTCAATGAGGGTTTAAGTGATGTGTTTTTTTTTAGTTTGGAGTGTAAAAGTGTTCTGTAAAACTTAAAAACAGGTAAAACCTGTTTTGCAAAATAGCAGATTTTGGAGTTTTGTTTTTCAAAAACAGAAAGTGAGAACAAGCCAACGTTTGCCTTTTTCATATTTTTGTTTTGCAAAAACAAAAACGCACTTTAAAAACAGTCATCCAAACAGGCCCTTATTCATTAACCAAATAAAAAATTATTTATGTGTTGTTTAGTTCAAAAAAATAGAAAAGGGAAATAAAAATACAATAAAATCATTTTTTTCTTATTTGAGTACTAGAAAAAATATAAAGAAAAAAAAACAGCAGAGAAACCTTAATATCAGTTTGAGTTAGATAGTTTTGAAAAAACAACCATATCATGAGCTTAGTTGAGTCTCATATAACACCTAAGAGGACTTTTCTTCACGAACCACAAAGCGATATATAAAAAAGATAAATTATGGAACAATATAGATTTTCCATAAATAATAACATAATATGAACATAAAATATCATACTTATAACTCACGAGATTAGAGAGTACAATTTCTTCAGCTGAGTAAATAACTAAAAAGTTCAAGTCATATAGTAAAGATAGAGAGTATTACATATACAAGACACTGCCATAGATGGAGAGCTAGCTACTAACCAAATGAAGATGCAGCTTTTTAGGTAGACAATTAATCAGAAGACTCTGAATAAATGGTGATTTTACAGCCCCTACAGAACAAAAGAATCTTTAAGCAACAATGCAAGTATATAGTGTCATGATCATAACATGATTGATAACTCACACTTTAAAGCTGCAAAGAGTAAAGAAGGCGATAATCGAAAGAGTTGCAAGACTAAGGACTACCTATGAATTCTAGCTATTAGGCGGAAAGTTGTAATGCGCTTTGCGAACAAGTTATATACAATAATCATATTCACTAAATAAAATAACTTGGAAATTTAGATAAAGAAAGAAAAAGAAGCAGAATTACCTCAGATAGCGAGGACAATATATCAGATGGCCACTCAATTCCTGCGGAAAAAAAAATCGGTTTATTAGCTTTTCTTCCAGTCATCTTTTCCTCTCTTCCCCCATCTCCTCCGATCCATCTCACACGTATATGTATGTACATATACTATGTATATAGAGTGAATGTGTGTGTGTGTTTTCTTTTTCCTTTTGGGTGGGTGGGGGTTAATTATTTTTTGCATGAAATAATTGCTTCAGGAGAGATAATACCTTGGTCTCTCGGGCTTTGGGAGATGTTTAGACATTAGAGATGCCTGCATTGTAAGATATATAATTTTATTGCAAATGCCAAAAGAGTAACAAGTAAATTCAACAGGTAAACATCTAACTTTATAAAGAAATTGCTAGGTGATAATACTTGAGGTGTAACAAGACAAGAACATTCAACAGTCCAAGAACCTACAACTTTAACATTCTAAAGTATGCAAAAGGAATGGAAGCATCCATAAATGAGAAAGTACTGCAAAAGGAATTGAAGCATCCATAAATGAGAAAGTACTCCAGAGTCCAAACATAATTGACTATATATGTACTCAGACCACTGCAGATTCAAACTAGATATTTCAACTAAAATTTAAGCTCCTGATGTGTAATTTTATCAGATAAGGCCTTGACATCATCTTAAAAAACATGGACACAAAATCTTAAATTATTAAAAATATGATTGGTAATTTTTATACAACCAACAAAGCTTACAGACAAAGCCCATACACAGCTAAGACGCCATTTTAATCATCCAGAGAATGAACTGCGTCACAAAAGACTCAACTAACCAAATGACAAAAAGAAAGATTTCATGGTGAAGGAAACTCAGTCGGAATTATATGATGTTCACTCAAAATAATACGCAAAAAACAAACCAATTAAATATTGGAGCATGCTAATGGCAACAAAAGAATCCACCTAAATTAACTAAGGGATAGTTTCATGCACCCCCCCCCCTTATTAAGTAATTACCACAAGCCGCTGAGGTTTTGCAAATTACAAAGACATGTCAAATCTAACAACTTGAAAAAAGGGGTGAAACTGTAATCTACTTTATATTGTTGAGTGAAATTTTAATATAATTTTACTGATGGGGAAGTAAGTTGTAATAATTCTCATACCTCAACATGCTTTTTATAATTAGTGTTTCAGGTGTATATATCTATGCTTTACCATGAAACTAATATTAAACAAAACCTTTTGAAGAAGTAACGATATGATACCTGCTCTTGAATTATGCTCCTTGCCTCGACAAGCTGAGCCTCCAGCTCAAGTTCTCTCTCTGTTACTTCAGAAGCGAGTTCTGCACCCTTCTCTGCATCTTGAAGCTGGACCATACGCTCCTTCAATTTTAATGAAGAAACGCAAACATTTAGTTTATGTTTAACTGTTCTCTTGCATAACAGCATAGTCATCATCAAGAATACCATTAAAATACCTTTATAGAAGCCATTTTTGTTCGGAGACTTTCTTCAATTTGATCTCTACCCATGTGAAGAGGAAGGTCAAACATATCCTGTAATGAAGAAAGTAAGCCTTATTTTACTTATCACAGCTATTTATCCGCCAAAGGAGTTAATAAATATCATTGTTTCAACATTCTGACATACAGTTCTCCCACCCAATGGAGACTGTGATAGGTCAGCATCTGGCCTCTCATTGGCTGGACAAGGGTGCTTGCTATTTGGAGCATTTAGGAACTCACGCATATCAACCTGAAGCAAAGAATAATTCAGATTATATATATGTTTATATAAGTGAAGGAGGTTCTTGTCAGGGCAAATCATACAGTTAAACAAACCATCAGTAAAAATATTTAAAATGCTGACAAATTTGTCCATTTTCTTTAATTGTGCCAAGTTTACTATTTTAATGATCCAGAAACCTCTTCAAAGTGTTGGTTTCTATTTGTAATTTCTTGAATTTTGTCCAGTAAGGGAAGAAAACTCAAAATGTAAATTTTATATGAAGAAATCAAAACTCAATATATAAATTTTATATGAAGAAATCAAAACTCAAATATTTAAAAGAAACACATTTATAAGAAGAAAAAATTCAATGATTCAAAATTGATGGAAACTATTCATAAGATTTATGAAATACCTGCATTGAACGCAGTAATGCCCTCAAATCAGCATTCTCTGCCACAAGTTCTTGATTTTTTGCTTCATATGCATCCACCTACAAGTACGATAGTCATGGGACAAACGAAGGGTGGATAGAGAAACTTAAACAAGTCAATCACATGACATACAATCTTCTTGTAGAAATCATTATCAGTCTTCTTTCCGTTCCATGTCCCACGCTGCCGGCCTTCTTTCTGTTAGCACAGTATAGACTCATTAAAAAATAAATCATTTTCCGTAACATCGGTTGAAGTAAGACAATTACCTGTAGTAAATTCATAATTTCCATTCCTGATCGGGATTCCTTCTTTTTCTCCATTAACACTTGATTAAGCCGCTCCTGTAACATATGGCATGTTAGTACTATCTGTGATATGCTATGCTTGTATTTTAGGCTCACATGGCAAACAGAAAACACTATACCTGCAGTTTTATATATTCTTTTTCTTTTTTCTTCATCTCATGTATCTGCTGAGTTCTGACTTGCTGTTTATCAAATTTATGTTTTGTATGAATAATTAATACAAGGATATGAGTGACTTGATGCGACAAAGAAAAGAAGGTAAAGAATAAACCTGATTACCCAGAACCATCTTTTGAAACTCATCTCGCTCCTGCTGCAATTTATCAATTTGGGCTTTGAAAGCTGCTGTAGCTTTAGCTTCCTGTTCATAGATTTTTGTTGCAAATCAATCAATATATTTATTGTCAAGAATATTTTCAATAGTCATTTCACAATAATTGTTATAAATATTTAACTATTTTCTAACCGTTCTAGTCATTGTAGAGATATCTCTATCTTTGCCAGATAACTGCGCCTCAAGCCTCTCGACTTTGGCTTCCAATCTTGAAATGTCTGACAAGAGCCTTTAAAAGAAGTAAGAAATGTTCAGCTATTTTCTTCAACAAGCTCTTTTAAATCATGTGTAAATGAAAAAAAAAACCCAGATTTTACTCAATTATTGATCCTTTAGCATTGATTAAGCAAAGTCCTGAATTATCTTCATTGCTTTGCAACATAGGTTAGAAACATCAAATTTCTAGTACATGTAAGGAAAGGGAGAGTATTTTCTTTCTCATAACAGCAAACATTCAGGCTTCCTAAAGTACAAAAATCTAAATAAACGGTATTTAGTGATTACAATTTACCAAGCTTGTCCTTCATACTATTTAGCACAGACATTTGACCAGGATAACCATCTGAGTTCTTATTATAGACATTTAAACTACAAATATCTTATTGTTTGGTTTTCAGTATAACTCAATAAATCCGAGACTTCAGAAACATAGCTCAAGTACAACTTTAGAAGTGCAAGCACACAAGAAATTATCATGTTTCACCACAACTCTTCCCCTCTTCTGCATCCTGTTTTCTTTTGACAAAATTCACAATCTAAACTGAATTCAAATCAACCCCAAAACTGTGTTACTTTCTCTTCCTAGAGTTTTCTTGATTTTCAACTACTTTCATTTTTTCTATCACTAAAATGATAGCATAAAAACAGTAAAAAAACAATAATTCTTTATTTAAAGTAGATAAATTAACTGAAACAAAATGACAAAATGAAAAATGGTACCGTTGCCTCTGCTCATTTGCGGACTCCCTGAACTCAATGTCCCTTTGTCTCTGCTGCAACAATGCATACATACAGTTGCAAGTTCTCGCCACTGAAACCTATTCCAAAAATATTCAAAGAAATCCACATGTGAAACTCACGGTAAAACATAAGAATCTTACTGCACGGTAAAAATTGAAACTCACTGGATCATTCGCAAAGAGATCAAGCGAAGCAGGGAAACCAAATGTGACGAGAGTTTGGTTCAAGTACTTAGCACAGTGCTCCAAATTGTTGACATTGGCAAATGCATATTCACTGAAAAATAATATTTTACCAAAAGTAATTAAACACCAGAATTTTCCATAAATTCTTCATCGCACCATCGTACAGTAACTACAGTTACAATTAAAATTAAAAAAACTCAGAATTAAAATGCTGCATTAGTCTTACCCTGTAGTAGTTGAATTAATTGATGATCTCTGTAAAACAAAAACACGCACAAGCACACAGAAACCAGCAGTTAAAAAGTAAAAAAAAAAAAAAAATGTTGCATAAATTTCGAAATGTATATCCAAGTGCATAGAGATAAAGTGAATTTTACTCTGAGATCGGCGTCGATTTCAGTAAGAGCCATCGATGAGAGTTCCGAGTAAGGGTTTTTGGAAATGGGGAAGAAGTGTAGATCTGTATTGAATGGTGCGGAAATTTGAAAATTGAAAATCAACGAGAATAAAAAGGGATAAATAAGATAAATCGTTGAAAAAAGGAAAGCGATTAAAGTAAAAAAGAGCTGTTGCAGTTTAAACCTTAATTAACGATCACTTTTCAGTTTTGGCTATTAGTAATAGTAGAATTATTTTAAATTATAATTTAGTATTTAGTCTTTCGAGTTTAAATTATAATTTAGTATTCTTAATATTTGAATTTAATTTAACGAAGTCAAATTTAAAGATAAATACTTACATGAAATCCGTTAGAATTTTAATTCTATAATTTCAAATAAATTATTTTGAAAAAAGCATTTCTAGAACTATTACAATAGTATTTCCTACAGAGATGTATTAATTCCTTTAATTCTCGTAATGATAAAATTCCATATTTTCTTAAGAAACAAGATTTAGAAAGAAAAGAAAAATGTGGAATATAATGTTGGGCCAAAACAATTATTGCAGATTGTGAGCTGGTTTTGTGATATCAAAATTTGGGCCTTAATTAACAACATATTAATTTATTACTATAAAATTGACTTATTTAACTTCAATTTCACTAGTCCAAAATAATCTTAGACTCAAATCAACCTCAAGTTTATATGCTTAATTTTATGATTTTCAAGTCAAACAAAGATGAGTATAGCATATGTTATATGTATTCAATAAATCTAGTGTGTTTATACACCATATATGAAATTTTAAAAGTGGCGAATAACGGAATAGATTTTTTATTCACAATGGTATATCATAACATTATCACATTATCATATATTTAACAAGTGTTCCTAGGCGGGTTCGAATCCTGATGAGGGAATGTCTATTTGCCTTCTCTACTGTGAGCCTGTCAGCTATGGGCAACCTAGGCTGGTTTACCTCTCTTGTGTGGTTTGCAGGCTATTGCACAAGAGCGGGGTTTACCCAGTGCGCACCTAACGGTAGCGGCTGCGGGTTCCCTTGTCATCCAAAAAAAAAAAAAAAAACAAGTGTTCCTTTAAAAATAAACTACAAATAATAATTAAGATAAATTGACATTTGTCAGTCTCACAATAACGTGACATCATCGTGGGAATAGAAAATCTGAACCGAGTGAATGAATATGTAGGAAAATCGTTCACCTCACCAAAATATATTGTGTATGTTACATTAGATAGATTACTTAGAGGGTGTTTGGCTAAGCTTATTTAAAACATCTTATAAGTTCTTACATATTATAAGATGTTTTAAGAGCTTATAAGATGTTTTGTCTTATTTAAAAAATAAGCTTTTAAGTGTTTGGATAAAATAAGTCTATTGGACTTATAAGATGTTTTTTATACGAGAGAATTGTGCAATATAAAAATAAATATTTTTTTGGAGAAAGGTATTGTTGGAAAGAATAAACTTAACTAGGTTTATTTTATGTCTTTGAAAAAATATAAACAATATCCCAAATTTAAGATTTTGAAATAAGTTGGGTTTTGCCAACTTATTTTTTATTTGCTTATAAGATCCAAACATCTTATTTTTTGGTCTTATAAGCACTTTTATAAGAAAATTATCCAAACACTTTCATAGAGCTTATAAGCTCTCAAACATCTTATAAAATGTTTAAAAGAGCTTATAAGCTTAGTCAAACACTCCCTTAATGCGTCCGTATGTCTTCCCACTGAAATGGAGACTAAAAGTTAAAATATAAGTTCGTAAAAATATGCTCTGAGGAGAGGAGAATTGCTCTGACATTATCACTAGCCATGTGATAAATTTAGATTGTATTGGAAATTAAAAAAGATTATGTCATAATTCGATCTCATAATCCATGAATTAGTAAGTTATTGTAAAGAATTAAAAACTAAATTTATTTTCCAATGATATAAAAAGTATATAAATAGATATACCTATAATATCAAAATGTTTATATATTATTATTAGAAACTAAAAAGCAAAGAAAATAATTGTAGTGGCCCAAAATAATTGAGAAGAAAACGAGTATAAAAGTAAATGGGCCGCGTACACTGAGAATTGTATATTACGCGAGACGCACGAGGGCATTTTGCTGTTCAATATTGCAATTGTGAGTACAAGACAGGGAGGGGTATTTTCGAGATTACATATTGCCATTTATAATTTCCTCGTTGAAGCCGCGGGCCATGTTAACCATGGTTAACACATTCATATTTTCAATATTAATTAATTTGCATTTATACATATATTATATATTATTATATAAAGATGTATATTTTTACAACAATATTCAACGTAGTCATTAATGATATATAAGATAATAATAAGTTATAACATCTTGTCATAATAGTAATTTCCAACTACTTTAATAAGAGCTGATTATGTTGATATTTGTGGGCATTAAAATGTGGAAAAGGTACAATTATACAAAAAGTTATAGAAAAATATGATATTTTTTCTCGTCACTATACTCTATATATTTATTGAATAAGATTTTTCTTTTCTTTATCTTTAAATCTTCTTACAATAATCTTGTATAATTTAGCATGAAATATTAGATGGAAATTGGCAAAAGAATATTTAAATTTTGACAATCTTTCTTTATAAACAATGATCTCACATTTTGAAAATCAAAGAAGTGTGTTTTGTAATATTAAAAAAGTAAGTATATATAAAACGAACAAATTTATTTTTTGACAATATTTTTTTGGTTTCTCATTTATTCTAAACAAAAAATCCAAATTAATTTAATTAAAATAGTTTTAACTCGTATGATGAACCATTAACAATGAATTTTTCTACTTTTTGAACTCATGACAAACTGTTTAACACTAAAATTTATCATATATTCATGGTAATTTAATTTTATAAGTTTGAAAATATTATTTAAATTTTTTCTACACTTGTTAAGTGTGAAATTATCGCCAGTATTATGAATATATTTTCATACGATCAGATAATTCATTTTTCCCAAAAAAATATCAAATTTTTGCACATTCAAAAAAAAAAAAAAGAAGCTGACCTAGCATTTTTCATTTTTCCAAGCAATAATTATGGAATTTATTTTACTAAAAAATCATTAACCACAAAAATAGGTAACAAAAAAATTAATTTAATATAATTGATCAACATATATATAATATACATATATATAATATATATCTAACTAAGGGTTAACTAGGGTTATGTGCGACAGAGCAGTTTGGGTTTGGTAGGCGCGTTTGTGTTGTCTCTCTCTCTAAAACTCTCGATAAAAACTCCTGTTTTACAGCTCTCTGTAGAAGTCAGAGTCACTCCAAACTCACCTAATCTCTCTCTACAAAATTCACAACTTAAGAGAGAGAGAGAGAGAGAGAGAGAAGAGAGGGGATTCAAGATTTACACTCCAATTTTTATCACATTTTTGCGATCAAGATTTGCGATTCTTGTGATTATTCGGAAAAAGCTAGATAGGTTTCAGTCGAGGAGTGATGGAATCTACATCGGGGAAACTTTCGGCGTTAGATTTGATGGCGGCGTTGTTGAAAGGAGTGAAGCGTGATAATGCGGACGGCTCGTCGGAGATGGATGCGCCGGCGGTGGTGGCGCTGCTGATGGAGAATAGAGAGCTCATGATGGTGCTTACGACGTCCGTCGCGGTGCTAATTGGATGCGTGGTGGTATTGGTGTGGCGGCGCGCCGGATCGGCTAAAGAGAAGCGGTTGGAGCCGCCGAAGCTGGTGGTGCCGAAGGCGGCGGCGGAGCCGGAAGAAGTGGATGATGGAAAGAAGAAAGTTACGATCTTCTTTGGCACGCAGACCGGAACTGCTGAAGGATTTGCTAAGGTAAAAAAGAAAAGTGTTTTTTGCTTTTACTGAAAATTAAAAGTATAAAGAGAGATTGAATTTTCCCCTGAAAAAAGGAGGATTATTGGATTGTTCTGGTAAGCGAAAAGGAAATCTCATTTTGATAATCTTGAAGGTCAGTTTTGTGATTCTATTTCATGATGATTTGTTTTGGTTGGCCGGCACCTTTTAGTAATGATATTTTTTTTTCATTCCAGAAAATAAGCAATTTCTTTTTTGTAAATCAAAAGTTATTTTCTGGTTGTATAGGCACTTGCTGAGGAAGCTAAAGCTAGATATCAGCAGGCCAAGTTTAAAGTAATTGACTTGGTAAGTCTTTTCGTCTTTTACTCATGTATTTGTGAGAAGTTCGATCTATTGAATTATTTTTCTAATAGTATCAAGTTCTAATCTTGATCTGGTTTATGCTCATAGGATGATTATGCTGCCGATGATGAAGAGTATGAGGAGAAATTTAAGGAGGAGAATTTAGCATTCTTCTTCCTGGCCACGTAGGTTCATTTATTATTAATTGCATAAAACAGTAATTTTTATGTCTTAGGCAAATGCCAGGTCATACGGCGTACAATTCATTTATTGAGTTGGTTGAGGATTGTTTGGTTGCAGATATGGTGATGGCGAGCCTACCGACAACTCAGCCAGGTTCTACAAATGGTTCACAGAGGTGAAACTCTCAGCAGAATTAAATTTATTGGAATTTCTCTCTATAGAATGTGATTTATTTTAATGAGTTTTGTGGTGCAGGGAAAAGAGAGAGAAGACTGGCTCAAGAATCTTCAGTATGGTGTCTTTGGTCTCGGGAACAGGCAATACGAGCATTTCAATAAGGTCAATACCTGTCTTTTTGCTTATTTATGTTCATATGTGCGTTTCAATTTTATTCTGATTTGTCGTGGTTCTATTTTGTTTGGTTGGAAACAGATTGCCAAAGTGGTGGATGACCTTATCACTGAGCAAGGTATGTTACTCCTTGAGAATTTTCTGTCCTTTGAATAGTTGGAGGGATTTAGTCGTGCTAGATGTTGATTGACGGTTATGATCTGAGAGTAACTGTCTCTCTTGGCAATTCGACTGTCATATGGTGGGACACATATGTGTTTAAAAGGTTCTACCATAACGGATGGTTGTGATTCTGTTGGGAATTGACATCCTGCTGAACTCCCTAAGTCAATCATGAACTTAAATGACATATGTCATGATAGTAATTGTTTCGAATTACTATTTACTCTTCCAAGTTGGATTTGTTCCCAGTGTTTGTTGACAAATTAACAAAACTTATGTTTTATTGGATGTTTTAAATATCCAAAATATGTCTTTCCACTGTAAAGGGGATCTGGTTGCTATGTTGGTGAAGTTATCTTAAGTATAAAAAAATGGACTAAAGGTCAATTATATTATTATTTGGTTAAGGTGGGATCCTTCATGATCTTGTCTTCTATTGATTTCCGCTGCTTGCTTAACATATGTCTAATTTCAGGTGGAAAGCGGCTCGTCACAGTGGGTCTAGGAGACGACGATCAATGCATTGAAGATGACTTTACTGCATGGTAACACAGTCATTAATCATTATTGAAGAAAAAAGAGTTTTCTACATTTAACTTATTAGATTAGATGATATGGATTTGTATTTCCTTTTGGTCATATAGGCGTGAACAATTGTGGCCCGAGTTGGATAAATTGCTCCGCGACGAAGATGATGCAACAGTTACTACTCCATATACTGCTACTGTTTTGGAATATCGTGTTGTGTTCCATGACCAAACTGATGGATCGATTTTGGAGAACGGCTCAGCCAATGGGTATGCCAATGGCAATGCAGTTTACGATGCTCAGCATCCCTACAGGTATTGTCTTGCCTCTGTTTTCCTTTCCTTTTTCTTTTTGCGTTTTTCCCTTTCTTCTTAGGTTGCATTTATATTGAAGTATTTGGGAAGCAACAGATGCAAATTCATAATAACGAGGATAGATTACATAGACACCATCCTATTGCAAAAAATACCCAGATAATTGTGCAATTACCATGATTTCCCCTAATTAACTTAAAACATAGAACACCCTGTTTTCGAGTTGCTAGGATGGGTATGTTACAGGGTGTTTAAGTAATTTTGCAAAAGGTCACGGAGCTCGTGGTAATTATCTATCAAGAGTGGGGGGGGGGTGCATATAACTATCCCTAATAACAAATCCATTGAGTTCGTTTCGATAATTTCACGCTGCAATGGATTAAAAACCATTCAACATCCAATTTGTACTATTTTTCAATCATTTTGCGGTATTTCAAAACCATTTAAGTATTTGGTTATTTGAAATCCGTCTGCCAATTCTGTCTCCAATAAATCTAAATTGTTCCTTCCAAACACAACCTAATATACTATAAAAATTGTGTTCATTTTACTAAACATTTATTATTTTTCTTGAAGAGCAAATGTTGCTGTAAAGAAAGAGCTTCACACTCCCGCATCCGACCGTTCTTGCACCCATTTGGAATTTGACATATCTGGCACCGGGCTTGCGTAAGTTTATACCATACAATATACATAGTACTTTATTCTATTGCTTTTGGAGCAGAATGAGAAAGTTCAGCACTATACTAATTTCTCCCTTTGTTCCCCAGATATGAAACAGGGGACCATGTTGGTGTTTACTGTGAGAACTTGATCGAAACTGTGGAGGAAGCAGAAAAATTATTAAATCTGCCTCCTCAAACATACTTCTCGATCCATACAGATAAAGAAGACGGCACACCACTCGGTGGAAGCTCATTGGCACCTCCATTCCCTCCTTGCACTTTGAGAACAGCACTAACTCGATATGCAGATCTTTTGAGTGCTCCCAAAAAGGTAAGTTATACCCTCATTACCATGCACATTTATTAGATTTTCCTTGTAAATCACTTATTATGTTTTTATCCTTTTCTCCAGTCTTCTTTAACTGCATTAGCGGCTTATGCTTCTGACCCAAGTGAAGCTGAGAGGCTCAGACATCTTGCATCCCCTGCTGGAAAGGTATTCATATTTGGATTCTTTTTAAAGGATATACATGTATGTTTTATATGTATCCAAATTGGGCCCTAGTCTTCGTTTCTTATGGAAATATAAATTTATGTATAATCAGGCGGAATATTCACAATATATAGTTGCAAGCCAGAGGAGCCTACTCGAGGTTATGGCGGAGTTCCCGTCCGCCAAGCCTCCACTTGGTGTTTTCTTTGCAGGAGTTGCTCCTCGTTTGCAGCCCAGATTTTATTCTATCTCATCCTCTCCTAAGTGAGTATTCTTCTCCTTGGTCCAACATGAGATGTTGCGGCCTAAAAAACGTTCTTTCTGGCTTTTCTTGTAATTTTTATACTATAATTTGTTTGGTTCGGGTACTAAGTGTCTCTAACTCTTCTTCCAGGATTGCACCAAATAGAATCCATGTGACTTGTGCTTTAGTTTATGACAAAACACCAACGGGACGAATCCACAAGGGTGTATGCTCAACATGGATGAAGGTATTTCTTATTTCAAGTTGAATTTGTAATAAATTAACGGTTATCAGATGTTCTAAGTTTAATCGAGGATCCGAAAACTTTATTTACACCTCGACTCTCGCCATTTGCCTCTTATCAGGATGCTGTGCCTTCGGAAGAAAGCCTTGATTGCAGTACAGCTCCAATTTTTATTAGAACCTCTAACTTCCGACTCCCGGCTGACCCTAAAGTACCAATAATAATGATAGGCCCTGGTACCGGCTTGGCTCCATTCAGGGGTTTCCTTCAGGTTTGTTTTACAGCATTTCGGTTATATTTGGATCAAGAATTTAGTGACAAAAATAACGAAGTCCAAAAAAATTAAGTGCAAAGTTTCATATAGTGTGGGCATTGGGTCGAGCTGGCTTAATCAGAGCTCGTATCGAGTTTGGTTTTCTTCGAGCAAAACTTGAGTCCAATCATATACTTGTTCGCAGATTCGACCTGTAAATAAAAAATATACTATTTATTTGTTTATTAATTTATATATAATATTATGTAACGATCTATGTAATATGTAATATTTATCATGATATTATAATACTATAATATTTCGATTGATGAATCTAGTCAGGCTAAGCTCGAGCTTGGCTGTGTGCGCCCCTAGTTTCATCATTTGAAGTGAAAAAAATATTCACCTCTTTCTAACAGTCTTTGTATTTATACCTGATTAGTCATTACTCTGATTTCTGCATTAGTGATGACACCATTTGTGTTTATTCAGGAAAGATTAGCTTTGAAGGAATCTGGAGCTGAACTTGGTCCTGCTATATTATTTTTCGGATGCAGGAACCGGCAAATGGTTAGTAATTCACCAAGTATTTTGTACAAATGTCTTGATATTTCTTAAAACGAATAATTAATTGTTAGATTTCTTCTAACTTGTTGCATTATGCAGGATTTTATTTACCAAGATGAGTTGGATAATTTTGTCAACGCTGGAGTAACATCCGAGCTTATCCTTGCATTCTCGCGAGAGGGGCCCACTAAGGAATACGTGCAGCACAAGATGGCACAGAAGGTATGCGATCATTTTCTCCAAATACGTGTTTGAAATTTTGCGACAGCCCGCAAAAGGAATTTCAGGAATAATCTTTTAATGACATCTTAGATATTTATTTATTATTAGTAAATACTGATTTGGTCCCTTTCGATAACTAAAATTACATTTGGTGAAACGACAGGCTTCAGATGTGTGGAATACCATCTCGGATGGAGGGTACGTTTACGTCTGTGGTGATGCCAAAGGCATGGCACGTGATGTCCACCGAACTCTCCACACCATTGTGCAAGAGCAGGTTTGTATTCTTAAAGCACTTAAATGATTATTTGTTAATTGATACGAGCAGATAAATATATAGCAGTTATCATTTAGACTTGGTATAAATAAGGCATAATTGCATGCACACCCTCTCATTTATCGAGTAATTATCTTGAACCCCTTGAGGTTTTTGAAATCACCAAAATGCTCCCTAGCCAGACAATTTGAAAATATGAGTTAGATCATAATCTGATTTCTCTCACATGGATAGTTATGGTAATTTTTCAAACTTGTGGGTGTTTTTCATAATTAAGGTTTGACTGAGGGGTGTCTAAATAATTTATCCCAAAAAAATGAAGAAATAGTCGTCGAAAATGTTACCTATTTATGTGAACTTGACTTATTCAATTATTTTTCTTTTGGTTGGTGCATGTGCTTGCACATTGTGAAGGCTACTGTACTATTGGTGGAACTACCTTCACATTCATTTTATGTTGTCGTATAAAGAGAATGATCTTGAACCATCCATTGCATAGTACTGTTCTTTTTGTGTCCACTCCTTTTTAGTTGTGTTATTGTGATGTTGACTGGTGATTATTGCAACAACCAAACTATTTGGAGATTTAAATTTTTTGCAGCAAGCCTATTATTTATTGTAATTGTCGTTTTCGTTAATCGTCCCTTAGCCTAAATGACGCCTCCCAATTAGTTGTATATATATATATAAGGATGTGATATCATAATAATTGTAATAACTCCCTTCAGAGTATATATCAATAACGCGACAACTGTTATTCACTTCCTACATGTGATTGGCACTGAATCTTGGTTAGAATTTCCCAGGATTAGGAAACTGTTAAGTAAAAATATTATACAGGTAAACTAATAACTTTACTCGTATTTTAGGGATCCAAGGGCAGCTCTGAAGCTGAGGCCCTGGTGAAGAATCTGCAAATGACTGGACGATACTTGCGCGACGTATGGTGATAATAATTCATCTCTGATTGAGAAACGAGGATCGATGACTCTATTTAATCGCCTAAATTGTACATGTTTTGAGACCAATGGCATTCTATTTATGATTGCATAATTTGAGGTAATGTGCAAGGGAAAGCTCTAGTGATGTTATAATATATAAGATAGTTTTTCTTCTATTTTTTTTTTTTTTTTTCTGTTTTGTGATTCTTTTGACTAGTTTATCGACGTATTCTTTGGTCGTGTAAGTTTATACATACATATGTATGGTATACAAAATAAAATTGAGATAGTATTTAGGTACATTTGAGTTAATCTTTGGTTGTAGCTTGTCATCTTTGTCAGAAATTGTTCCAATGACATTTCTCCACATATTGAGAATAATTACT
The DNA here is from genome assembly GCA_963669365.1 of Verbascum thapsus. Taxonomy (NCBI): domain Eukaryota; kingdom Viridiplantae; phylum Streptophyta; class Magnoliopsida; order Lamiales; family Scrophulariaceae; genus Verbascum; species Verbascum thapsus. Next base: position 2,145,198 of record OY770120.1, read on the forward strand.
GACATTTTTTGGGGTATATACGGGTATAAAGAAAGGTCATGGAAAAATTTATGTTGGATCGCACCCACTAGGGTTGTAAATAGGGGTGGCAAAATGGATTCGGAACCACGGTTCCAATTGGGTTGAATTGGTTCATAAGAAAATTTTATTTGGTTCCTAATTGGTTTTAATTTGATTTCAAGTTGGGTCCAACTAAATTTCAAGTTAGGCCCAAATAGTTTGCCAATAATTTAAATTATAATGAACAAAATGTAAAGTATTGAGTCGGGTTGGACTTGGTTCCCTTTTTGATTGGTTTTGGTTTCATTTTGGGTTAAATTTGGTTCCACCTTAAAACTATTTAAAAACCAAACTCATTTAACAACCAACCCATTGGAACCGACCCAAAATCAACCCAACCCGCCCAATTGCCACCCTTAGGTGAACGAGCCGAGCTTGGTGAATTTTTCCAAGCTCGAGCTCGAGCCCCAATATACGAGCTCGAGCTCGTCGAGCTTTAACTTTTCGAGCTCGGGCTCGAGCTCGTGAGCTTGGGATCTAGCTCAACCAGAGCTGAATTTTTTTATTTATTTTTAATTATTCAATATATATTTGTAATTATTTAATATATATTTAATATATATTTATTAATATAATAATAAAATTAATAATATTTTTAAAAATAAAAAAGCTCGCGAGCCCAGCTCGCGAGCTTTTTTCAGAGACTTATGGGCTCGGGCTCGAGCTCAATTAAGAGTTCGGACTTGTGAAGCTCGGCTCAAACTCGAAAAACTCGAGCTCGAGCTGAGCTCGTTTGACACGAGTCAAGGAGCTAGCTCGACTTACTCCCCTACCCACCACAATATGAGCGGGGTGGTTGGTTTTCCTACATGGATGGGGAAAAACCGCTCACTACTCCCAAAATGTATGGTTGTCATGTGTCGGTATTGTTAGTATTGGTACATGATAGAATTACTCGAAAAATATCATACTTAAATTAGAATATAATAAATACAAATTGAATTATAATTTTTTGAATGGAACGGTAATATAATTACATTATATATAAAATTAATTATTATCACTAGCGTTTTCCTATTACAAAATAGAAATAACAACTAACAATTATTGGAGAAACAAAATTAGAATATCAGAATCCCAATAATAAATATAGGATTTGGGCTGTTGGGCCTACTAAAGAAAAGGAATGAACTTTGCATAATTTGAGGCGCAGGGAAACTTAATAACATCTTGGGCTTATAAACATAGCCTGTTATTAGAGGAGTTAGGATTGGGCTTTATACTTATTCATTGGGCTTATCCTACTTGGGCCTTAAGCCCATGAGGATTATATTATGTAAGAATATGCTTTGAGGATTGATTTATGGGCTCGTGTTAAAACTTTAATGAGCTCCTTCTATATATATATATATTATATATATTATATATATATATATATATATATATATATCATAGAGACATTGGAAATCACGCCTAGCAATATAACCACGCCTCTTATATAGCTCAACTAACTAACTAACATTTGATTGGTTCAAATTGTATGTATATTATTAGCATAGAAAATCAAATAATTAAATGCAGATACTTGGGGGTGAAACATTTTATTTTATTTTATATATGATAATTAATACTTCTGTAATGAAGACTAACCCAACTCACAGGTCAAAAATGTAGATGAATGTTGTAGATCATGTGTCATAAATATTCATCTATAATGTCTAACGAGCTCACCTAAAATGACCTTCATATGGAAAATTAATTATTTGACTGTATTGTGAGGTAATTTATTTATAAATATTTGTTAAGTGGGTATTATGATTTTCTATTTGATTGAGATGTGGTGATCAAATTGGATTCCATCGAATTTTTGCTAAAAAATTTATTTCGTGGGGTTAAATTTCCATTATTACTATGAAATTACAAGACTTGGTACTTCAAATATCAAAAAATATTCATAACATGACTAAATGTTTGTTCTATATTAATATAATAAGTTTTATAATTTATATGAAGAGTTTATATATTCACATATGCATTTAGAGAAATTGTACTAAGATTTAACTATTGCAAGCTTGGACTTATGATTGAAATACAAATCAAACTACTCAATACTCGATCGAGTTTTAGCTCGGCTTATCAAAATATCAAATTTAATTTGAATTCAGCTAGAAAAATAATATATCATAATATATATGTAAAAATTAAGCTACTCAAACTCAATTATTAATAATCAAATAAAACTTCTAAATTTGATATTAATTTGTTCCTTATTTATTTGTATTGTTTTCACATATCTTAATTCAGATCGATTAATAATCAAATAAAACTTCTAAATTCGATAATATTTGTTCCTTATTTATTTGTATTGATTTCACATATTTTAATTCAGATCGATTAATAATCAAATAAAACTTCTAAATTCGATAATATTTGTTCCTTATTTATTTTTATAGTTTTCACATCTCTTATGAGGGAAAGAGAAAATAGATTATAGTTTGTATAGACAGAAAGAAAGCTGCGTCTAATTTTTCTTGATTAACAAAACATGCAATTTCATCAATTTATTTGCATGTGATTGATTATATATGACTGATACAAACGAGAGTCCCACAACTTGCATCGGTAGTTTCATCAATATTTTTTTGCCCATCTCTGAAAAGTTTACCGAATCCCATTGTTTTATCCGTCTCTTCAATTTTGAGTTGTTCATTTATTGTTCAAAAGATTCCAATTATTCATTTACCGATCTCTAATTTTTCGCATAGATAAGCTCAAAGATCCGAAGTTAATTGATTTTTATTATTAAATGGCGAGTGCATCTGGGCTGTTCACTCCGACAGTGCCCCGAGTGAGGAGACGATTTTCTTCGTCGATAGGCATTTATCGATCTGGGTCTTGGTTGCATGAGGGTGGGTCCAGGAGAATAGTGTGTACCAGCACTACTCAGGGTGCAGATAAGCTTTCCCCCTCTGAATCTAGAGTGCCCAGGTTAATTTCTTCACATTTAGTTTGTGGTATTATTTTCCAATAGCTGAAATTTGTGTTCTTTTTGCTCGAGTTTTTTGAATTCGGATTGATGGATAAATGGGATTGTTGTGTGATTGGGGCTGGTTTACAAATTCTTGATGTAAATTTGAACTTTGATGATGGGGGGAGGCATGTATTTTGGGTTTGCTTTGGATTTTGATGAAATTTGGGGTGGTTTTCTTGCAATTATTTCTTGAAAAAATAGTAAGACGTAATTTTTTTGGTTGTTCAACTGTCAGCTGTTTTGAAACTCACATTTGCAATCTTGAATGGAAATTGAGTATTTGAATAATTAATGAACATTTATAGAACTTGCTTGCTTTTGTAACTTAGAAAGGGATATAGCAGAGATGTTCTGTGATTCACCATTAGAATCAGTCAGTCATACATTGAATATATCTGCATATGTTCTGGTAAAATGTTAGGTGTGCCAGGGAAAATGATGTGGAGCAAATTCCGGCAAAGCCCCTGCTCGTATATCGGATGGGCCATATGGGCCGGATCGATTTTAATTACTTTCAGTCTTAATTTATTTGCTTTGGTTTTATTCATTTGAGTTATGTTTTATGTTTCCCGCTTTACGGGCCGGACTCTTAGGAGATTAGGGTTTCGCATAAATAGGTCATTGGATGATTGTTTTTGCATTATTGAAAGTATTATTGAATTTTCGAGCTTGGAAGCTTGGGCAAGAACATCTTGTTCTTGAGTTTGGATTTACGTTTCGTTACTTTAAATTAAGTTCTATCAATTTGGTCCGACCTGCCGGATCGTGACAAACCCCAATACCATGGCCAACACCCGATCAACGACCGATCGATTGGACAAGGTGGATGAAACCTTAGCCCTATTGACCGAGGAGCTAAAACATTCACGGCGAGAGCAGGACCAGGCACGCGAGGAACGATTGGCCATCAAAACCCAACTTTCGGATCTCATGGAGGCAATCGCAGCCCTTAACCCAAAGGCGGCCGTCGGGGCGCAAGCGGAAACAGCCCCGGCCGCATTATACGCTCCGACTGCCGAGACAGCCCGGGTCGTACCACCCGTGTCGACTCCGATTCCGCTCCAGCTACCCACCTTCGACGGAACCGACCCATTAGGGTGGCTAGCGAGGGCGCAACAACAATTCTCGATACACGAGGTTTTGGAGGGGCAGAAGGTTCGCGTATCGATGGTAGCTATGGAGGGAAATGCATTTAACTGGTATCAGTGGCTACTACATCGCCACCCTGATATCAATTGGGCCGAGTTTTCGCAGGCATTGACGACCCGTTTCGATGAGCGTTATACAGGAAGTCCGTATGAGCATTTATCAGCAGTGCGACAAACGGAAAGTGTTGACGAGTATGTGAATCAGTTTGTGCAAAGGGCCAATCAGGTACCCGGGTTGGCAGAGGGGCATTATTTGGGGTATTTTATGCATGGTTTGAAGGAGGAAATACGCGATAAAGTGAGACCCTTCCGACCTCGAACACTGGACGCCGCGATGGACATAGCTCGCGACATCGAGGTAGACTTGCGGATATCCACGGTTGGGCGAGGGGACAGTTACACAGCAGCCCCGTTCCGTAGCACCACGGGGGCCACCCGAAGTCAGAATTTTTCCCGTAACGTGCCGCAGATCTCGAGCGGCAGCAACTCGCGACCTCCGATTGGTGGAGGGGGGCTGGGACGAGGTCAAGGACCTCGAGTCGGGGGGTCAGAGCAATCAACCGATCGTACACTATTTAGCCGGTTGTCCCCGCAGGAATTCGCTGACCTCCGGGCAAAGGGGTTGTGCTTTCGATGCAAGCAACCATACACCCCTTTACACGTATGTCCGCATAAGCAGTTACGAGTATTGCTAGTAAGCGAGGGTATTGAGGCAGAACCGGTCGAACTGATCGCACTCGAGCTCACGGAAGGTGGGGACGAGCTGGACGACGGGACGCAATTGGAAGAAGCAGCCTTGGATGGATGTCGACGACGTGAAGGGCCAATTTCCAGATTTCCACCTTGAGGACAAGGTGACTTTTAAGGGGGATAGAGTTGATGTGGAGCAAATTCCGGCAAAGCCCCAGCTCGTATATCGGATGGGCCATATGGGCCGGATCGATTTTAATTACTTTCAGTCTTAATTTATTTGCTTTGGTTTTATTCATTTGAGTTATGTTTTATGTTTCCCGCTTTACGGGCCAGACTTTTAGGAGATTAGGGTTTCGCATAAATAGGTCATTGGATGATTGTTTTTGCATTATTGAAAGTATTATTGAATTTTCGAGCTTGGAAGCTTGGGCAAGAACATCTTGTTCTTGAGTTTGGATTTACGTTTCGTTACTTTAGATTAAGTTCTATCAGAAAATCAGCCCAAGATAGGGAAAATGGTTAGCGTTTGGAGGTAGCATGGCTCAGCATGTATAACCATCTGGCTCTATTTAAGAAACCGTGACATTGATTCTAATTTTTTTCATTTTAGCACATATTGAATTCCATTCTCCAAGAATATAATAGCAAAAATTAATAAATTAGAGAAATAACGAGCACACGTGATGAAACTTCCCATTGTGTCATCTAATTTGAACAGTTTTGTGGAATTAATGTTTCGTTGGAAGTACGAAGAGTTTTGTAGGTTCAATATTTGAGGTTGTCATTTATATTACGAGTCAAGCACGGCCAATATGATATCGGGTTAAGACAAGTACTGATTGCAACCCTCATCTTCAAAGGCATTTGATGCTTAATCAATATATCATGGCATACTGATTTTTGAACATCTCGGAACTGGGCTGGTTAGATAAATTTGATTCATTTGGTAACTCTCAACTTTTTAGTCAATATTCATATGGATTTGGTTACCTCAAATGTGTTAAGAAAACGTTGAGTGGGACATCTATATTTTTCCATTAAAACTTTTTTACCTTTCCCCAAATTTTCCCTGTTCTTTTATGTGGACTGCTGAAGCAAAATATTATATTTATGTTTTTAATGTATGCATGATAGTCTAATTTGGGATAATGTTTTTGATTTCACTCTGATCACAAACTTAAATTTGTATAGACTTGTCAGCCAAGGCTGCAAATTAGTTGGATGTGGCTCTGCAGTACCGAGTTTTCAGATATCTAACGATGATCTCTCAAAAGTTGTTGATACTAATGATGAATGGATATCCGTTCGGACTGGAATTCGGAATAGACGAATACTTTCTGGTGAGTTATTTCTTGCATATTCATGCTCGTATGATTCAATGTGATGTACCTTAAACAGACATTAGGTTATGTAATCTGGTCTACATGAAGTGGGATTAACAATGGTAGAAGAGGTTAGAATGATCCAGTTTGCCATTTAGTACTCACACTAGTGGATTGATGTTAGTTTTAACTTTAGGTAACTGTAAAGCTTCATCATCCTGTCGTTCAAAGTTAAGTTTATACTTGGACATTGATTGGTACACATTTTGAAGAAAAGGGGATACAACTGTTTGGAGTTACCCTGGATAAATAATTTTAGTTCCTTAGATGTATCTCAAACTTATTACGTAATAGTTAAAATTCAGAACTTTGCCCAAAATTACATGTGTGCATTAGAAAGTAAACATACGCATTTCCCAATGATTTATCGCATAAGATGGAAAGTATTTTGAATAAATTCTTCAAAGTATTGAACCCTGAACACTGGAGTACAATTATCAACTACCTTTTTGGCAGAAATGGAATCAAATTACATGTTCTTGAAAGACGTATATCGGAATGTGCCTCAGCATTTCATGGCATCTCTTAGCTTGTCTCAAAAATGTCCAAAGAATTAAAATATTTCGTATTGCATCATTATGTATCTGGCTTGGCTTTTGTTAAATCTGCTTGTGTTTTTAATATTCAAACTTGGCTTTAAATTTTACATTATGCTGCTGCAGGAAAAGATAGTTTGACAGATCTTGCTGTAGAGGCAGCAAAGAAAGCTCTCGAGATGGCGGAGGTCGATCCTAATGATGTGGACCTTGTGTTGATGTGCACTTCTACCCCAGAAGATTTATTTGGAAGTGCCCCACAGGTATATATTTACAACAGCGTCCTTGAAAAAGTAGAACTTTTGTTTTCTTTTCACAGGGTAAATAGAAGTAAACTTTTATGGGATTTTCCATTATTAAATGTTTGATTGTCAAACTAATAACATTCTTTCGTACCGATTGATTCTGATATTATTCAGAATGCTGTAGAGGCCGTTCGACACTTTTCTAGGCCAAATGTGGATAGTATTTTCATTTAGGGTCATTTACAAATATGAGGCCCTAATTTCGAAAAAAAAATCCCAAGATTTGAGAAATTATCAAAACTTTCCTGCCACCTGTCAATAAAAGCACATTCCAATTTCACCCCTTATTTCTTGAGGTGTCGGGATTTGACACGATATTTTGGTAATTTACAAACCTCAAGGGCCTTGTGGTATATGCCCAATATTTTGAGGGGTATTCATGTGATTACCCTAAAATGTGAAATATATATTGCTTTTGTCAGTAACCAATGTTTCAACTCGCAGAATTAAAATGTATTTTTTGGTAATTACTTTCCAGATTCAAAAAGCACTTGGGTGCAAAAACAATCCATTGGCTTATGATATTACAGCTGCCTGTAGTGGTTTCGTATTGGGTCTAGTATCGGCTGCTTGCTACATTAGAGGTAAAAAAACTGAATAATCGTTCTGCAAAGAGATTGCAAAAGTTGTATAGATTACTTATACTGAATTAAATCTATTTTATCAGAATTGAAATTTTATGCTCTATATGTTAGGGGGTGGCTTCAAGAATGTTCTTGTGGTTGGTGCTGATGCTCTATCTCGCTATGTGGATTGGACCGACAGAGGATCTTGTATACTCTTTGGTGATGCTGCTGGTGCTGTGTTAGTTCAAGTATGCCCTCGTTCATTTTTCTATGATTTGTATGGATGTATTACTTAATCTCGAGTAATCGAAGGGTATGTTTGGATTGACTAATTTGGATTTGGGGAGGGGATTTGAAGGAAGGATTTGAAATGACACCTAAAATGTAGTCATTTGAAATCCACCGTAGTAATGGAAAAAATAGCTCAAAGTGAATGTCGAGTGATTTGAAATCAATTATAACTCAGATACATCCAAACGGATTTCATTGATTTGTTGACGAATTTGAAATCCATAGATTTCAAATCGTTCAATCCAAACACACCCTAAGTTTCTTGGAATGATAAACGGCCATGATAAAGAGATGGATGTATGGATGTTTTATTTTGCAGGCCTGTGACATTGAAGAGGATGGTTTATTTGCTTTCGACTTGCATAGTGATGGTGAGGGGCAAAGGTAATTTTGACCATCCTTTTCTGGACATGATTTATATATATATATATATATATATATATATATATATCATATAAATTGATATATATATATCTAAGCGATTAACAATCTTAAATTACAATTTTGTAGGCACTTAAAAGCCTCAATGAAGGAAAATGAAACCGATCATGAGTTAGGTACGAATGGTTCGCTCCTTGGACTTTTACCAAAAGGGTCATCATACTCGTGCATACAGATGAACGGTAAAGAGGTATTTCGCTTTGCTGTTCGTGTTGTTCCACGTTCAATTGAATTGGCTCTGGAGAAGGCGGGTCTTACCGGGTCCAGCATAGACTGGCTACTTCTTCATCAGGTATAAAATTACATACTCAGTCCATCGTAATTTATTAAAATGGTCGGCAAAATAAGGATTCATTTCTTAACCATTACTTTTGATGATAACACATTAAGGATAACCAAGAACCTTTTTCGAATTACCAAGACACGTCTTGTCACATTTGACTACTCGGGAAATAGGGGGTATAATTGTAATATGCGTTTGCTGAAAGGAAAAGTAATGGTAATGTCTCAAACCTCTGAGTGTTATTTATACTTTAGGTCTCATACAGTGGGTGTTTATGTAATTAACCATGATGCATAAGATTCGCCAAAACCTTCACCTTTTGTACTCTTATCTGAAACTCTCTGTTGGTGAATATGGATACATAACATAGTATGTTTTGATTTGTTTATAGAATTTCTGCATATGATTAAGGGAATACAACTGCCTAGATATGAAAGTTCAGGATCGAGTCCGTTAAAATGTATAATTTTATAGAGGAAGTTCATAAATGTGTAATGTGTAAAGTAGTTGGTACACAGAAATATTTATTTTCATAAATCTTCTGGAAATGCCCAGGTTATTGATAATCATGATTATGGAAAGTTACAATGCAATTGGTTGGTTGGTCTGTAATAACGCAATATAATCTGTTCATTCTGAATTATTCAGCTAGTGATTTGTGTATAGATTCAAAGAAACTTGTGTGAATGAAGGAAAAAAGTGTGGCATCAATGAATTTTCTTCTGCAAGTAGTGATGGGTTATGTGCATCGATATATGCATAAAAATCATCGACTTTAAAACAAGCATCCCATTTCTTGAGTTTAGTCTAATGCTTGGCTGTACCTGTAACCTGTAATTATCCATAGAAAAAATCAATCTTTTATAGTTCTCGAGTTTCTTCATGACTAGACTATATATATATATATATATACGTATCAAATGAGATTGGGTTTAATGCAGGCGAACCAAAGAATAATTGATGCAGTAGCCACACGACTAGAGGTCCCGTCTGAACGAGTGATATCAAATCTGGCAAATTATGGCAACACAAGTGCTGCATCGATACCATTGGCATTGGATGAAGCTGTAAGAAGCGGGAAAGTACAAACGGGTCATACTATTGCAACCGCGGGTTTTGGAGCGGGTCTCACATGGGGCTCCGCTATAGTTAGATGGGGATGATCCATGCAATTTTGTGAGTTTAGTTCATTTCAATGCTATTAGCACAATCTCAGTCAACATTAGTGCTAGTTAATCTGTTTTTTCCCATTAGTCTGTGGTTAAGTTTGTTTTTGAGTTTTGTACTTAAACTTTTATTGCTTTGAATTTGTGAAAAGAATTTCTGACTTCATGTTGATATTGGCTTTGAGTAATAGATTTGTGGGACATTATTGTAACTGCATTATAACCAGATTATTTCTGATATGGGATAGTATTCTTTTGTAAATGTGAAATGTTATATATGATGCTATCAGACAATAAAAATCCAGTATTTTTGACTTTCTAATTATACGTATAAATTCATTGATTAAAACAACATATCCTTAATATTTGGATAAAACTAACCACGTGAGTATAGTATTTTAGTTATGCTGATTTGGAACAACAAAGTTTAAGAACAACTAATAAAGTTGAGAGACCAAATATGCAGAACTCATAAAGTTGAGAGACCAAATATGCCCACAATACAATGTTGCCACAGAAGGAACAAATACACTAAAATCAGCTTACCAGTGAGCTACGAATACAAACACTAGTTATATATATATATATATACACATCTTAAAGGCAATGTATAAATCTTAATATCAGAAGTGTGTTTCTAACTTTTATGAATCACTTTTGAAGGGAGAATACATTCAACAATGGTATATACTCTAAACTATTTGTATTTTTTGAAAGGTTGTATAAAATCTAACTGAAAACATTCGCCGTTTTATTTTGAGAATTGATAGAACAAAAGAAGCCTTCATGCTTTCAAGATTTCTCCATCACTAACTCATACAACCTGCAGACACAAACATATGAATTAAAATTGAGTAATTATAGAAAACATCCTGAAGTTGAAAAATTACCGTAACTTCCCCTGTCAACAAAAATGTATTACAATTTCACCCCCTTAAGTTTCGAGTTGTCAGGATGTATCAACGAGTGTCTTGGTGATTTGCAAAATTTAGGGGCTTGTGGTAATTATACAATAGATGAGGGGCGTGCATATAATTATCCATACTCTATATTCCATATGTGCGCCAAGTTTATGCCCTTCGTGATAATGTATATATATAAGAGTACCATTCGTGATAATGTATATACATATGAGCACGTGATGTTTCATATTCAATTTTAGTTCTATGATAATATTTTCACACTGGTCCCACAAATACTTTTGCACCTTAATATGTGTAATAGGCGACAAGTGTGAACTGTGAAGGCCATAGCCTATATACATACCTTTTTTCGATTCAGATGATCAGTGGAATTCGACTTGACTTAGGTAGAATATAGCAAGAAAGGCACTGCAGAAACAAAAGAATGAAATTTTAACATCATTTCCAAGTTATCATCTTTCCATGCATATAAACAGGGGTGGCAAAATGGATCCAGAACCACGGTTCCAACGGTTCCAACCTTATTTGGATTGAATTGGTTCCTAAGAAAATTTTATTTGGTTCCAAGTTGGGTCCAACTAAATTTCAAGTTAGGCCCAAATCGTTTGCCAATAATCTAAATTATAATTAACAAAATATAAGGTATTGAGTCGGGTTGGGCTTGGTTCCCTTTTGGATTGATTTTGGTTCCAGTTTGGGCTGAATTTGGTCCCACCTTAAAACCATTTAAGAACCAAACTCATTTAACAACCAACATATTGGAACCGACCCAAAACCAAACCAACCCGTCCAATTGCCACCTCTACATATAAACATACAGATCAAATTACTTAATAAGTGGCACAACGACTCTGATACTTAAAAAACAAATAGCTTATGAAATGTTAATAGAAGTTACTATAGAAAAAAAACATACCAACTAGAAAAATGGTTAGCATCAAAGCCAGTACGAAGCGCATAGAATTGACCGGCAACACTGGTGAGAACTGTTGTTGTCTTTGACTTCTATGGCCTCCTCTCATATGCTGCAAATATTCAGAATATTTCAAAATTTAGCATTATTTCCGAAAAGTGTTTTTTACAAGCAAAATATTAGCGAAAAAACACAGTTAACAAATGTTAAAACAATTAAGGAATAAGTAAGCCTTTGTAAACATACAAAAAACAGAATCTCCATTTGTCGACAAATGAAGACAAGCGAAATAAAGTAAATTTTTTTTTCTTTAAGATATAATCACTTAAAGTAACAACACATCAAAAATGTCTCTCAACCACTACTTTTAAGAATTAAAAAGTATAAACATACACAAAATTTTCATATTTTCAACTTTTATCTCAAATTCCATCCCAAATTCAAGTGGAAACATAGAAATAAAGTGTGTATATGTGTGTGGGGTAATTATTTATTGATGTAATACCACGAATCATTTCAAAAGTATAATCACGGGAATTATGCCACAATTACCTGATTTATCCAACCGATCATTTTCAATTGTGTACGACCTATCACTCCTTTTGCTCCAAGATTGTCTTCACCCCTTGACCTCCAAAAGAACGGTTTAGATCCCTTCTCTTTAGGTGTAGCTTCGACCAATGCATTCTTCTGTCTATTATCATCACTATCAATAATAATCTCCAACGGTTTCCTTTGATTTCTATCAGCTTGATAGCTAAATTCATCCCTTGGCATGAGAAATTTACTCTCTTCTTGCTCTACAAAGCAATTTTCATCATCATTACTTGTGACAATTTCCAAACTTTTCGGGATTTGCAATTTGGAACTAACTTCAGAGCCAAGACTGCAATTTTCTTTGGTGTTCATATTCTTATTATTGATTAGTTCGTCTTTAATCCTTTGTGATGTTTCGGGATTTCCAGAAAGAAAAAGGGCTAGGTCGTCATATTCGTCTTCATCTAAGTGTACCCATCGAAACGGTTTTTTCCCTTCGACATCAAATGACTCTTTTAGTGCTGTTTCAACACGGGCAATTTGGTCTTCTATTACAGACACAAATTGCTTATGACGGGTTATTGTAATATCATCGCCATTATTTCTGTAGCTCAGACGAACGGCCTTTTCAAACTCCTCCAACTATACATTATGATGATCAACATTGTAAAAGAAAAATCAGATCAAGTATAAGAACCACAAACTTGAATAACCAATCAAAAACATGTTCATTAAAGGCTCAACTAGCACATGAAAATATATGAGCTAATAATTTTTTCTACCGGAACGAGAAGTATGAAACTTATGATTTAAGAAATATATAGTATCTAACCTGCCATTTTGCAGTGCCTAAAGCCATTTGAAGCTCTCTAGCAAGTTCATCTAAATAATGAGGCAACAATCCTTCTTTCCTTGATCTGAGCCATGTCCTATAAGCTGATTCCATTCTGCCAAACAGAATACGCAGAAAAAAATGCTATTTTCAGCAATTGATTTTGCAGTTGAAGTCATTGAGAAGAAGGAAAAAGAAAAGCACTAAATTGTTGAACTAAATATGTCATTGATATAGAGTTCCAGCTTAATTCACTGATAGTCTTAACAATTTACTTTCCATTAATTTTTTGTTCCTCTTCCTTACCAAATAAGTATAATTACATAGAACTGAAAAACACACCTATCTAATCAAATATTATATCTAAAATTTTACCAAAAAAAACACACCCTTAGATCAAAGAACAAGGGGAAAAAAGAAACAACTAATTCTTCTTAGAAACACCTAAAAAACCCCTCATAACACCAAAAACCACAATTGAAAACAAAAGGGGAAAATGCACAATTACAGACAAACCCTAAAAAAAAACCAAACTTTACACAAAACCCACCAAAAAAACCAGAACCCAGATCAATTAACATAACAAAATAAGAGACATCCAAACAAAATAAGTGTAAAATAGCAAAAAAATGGGGAAAAATTATTTGGATGCACCCAAACTAACTCACATATCAGCAGATTGTTGAACCTCTTCAGCTGCAGAAAAAAAGATATCTTTCTGCCATAAATCAAAACTATTAGCAACCAACATATTTTCTTTCTTTCTTTCTTCCCAGCAAGAAATCAAAACAATAAACAACACACCACCGCTCCAATACAAATGTGTATATATATATATGTATAAGCAAATATATATTGTTTCCTTTTCTTTGTCGCTTTCCTTTCTCTTCTTTGCTAAAGGGAAGCAAAGAAGGAAAGAGAGAGACGTAAGAACGAATCTTATTATTGTTTCAACTTTTGCCTCTTTTCTGTTCCTGTTATCTCTGCAAGTTTTTGGGGTATATTTGTTTCTGATGACCTTTTTATTTTTAATTTATTAATGTTTTTTTAATTGTATTAGGATGTAATAATTAGTTTTTATTAGGTGTGAAATAATAGCCTCTTAATAAGTACACCTGGATAATGTGAGATAATCTTAATATTGTTTTTTTTTAATTTTTTAATTGTGGGTTGAGAATTAATTTTATTATTATCCAATATGTTGAATTAATTATTTATAATAAGTATTAATAAATGTATAAGTCCACCATATAAATTGATTAGTCAAAGCATATTGGTATATTTTTCTTAATTATTTTGATTATAAAATACACGGATATTTGTGTCATGGTCGAGCATTTTGACCCTTTCAAATGACCTTTTAGTTATTATTAGCTCGTATAGTATAACAAAAGATAATTAAAAATTTAAAATCAATTCATTTTGACCACATGATAGCACCAACTAAGGCATCAATATCATGTAATTTATACTACTAGTCAAGTATGACGGTATAAATAAAAGTAGCTAATAATTGCTCAAGTTGTATATAAAGAGCCAAACTGTATAAATCTATATTTTATATTTAAATACCCTAAATAGTAACAAAAATTCAATCTTTATGCAATATTTTAATTTTGATAATTTTTATTGCATATCTATATGTATCATGCAATCATATAGATTTCATAGAATAATTATTGGACAATTTATTCAGAAAAATGAAAAGCTCGAACTGATTATTAAATAGCATATTTATTTTTTAATATTAGCAAATTGATTTTTTGTTAATAACGGGTACTATTGCCATTTATAAAAGAGCTAAAAAAAGTGGAGTTTTTATAATAATTTGTGGAGTTGCAGTATCAATTCCAACTAATTAATGCTAAATTGTTACTAAATAATAGAATAATAATAATAATAATACAAAACCTAAACAATAAAATAATGAAGTCCACCAAGGTGGCTAATTTTTAATTGGCAAATACCACTTGACCATTTGTATACCCACTACATAGAGTAATTAAATATTCAGTATTTCATAGAAAATTTTAGGAATATTATAATCACAACACATCATTTTTGATAGAATATTATTACAGCCGTATATTTATTTAGAGAAAATAAAATAATATAAAACGTGGACGGTTAGAGATAAAAGAGAACAAAATATGAATTTTTTTTTATAAATGATCAATTTCAACGAAGTCAATCTCTGATTTATCGATCATGATATTTTTGATAAAATACCTCATATTAAAAGAGTCAATAATACTCTATTGAAATTAATAGCTCGTAAAATAACTCACCAAAAAATATTAATTAGGAATTTATTTATTTATTATGTAAATGTGGGGTTTGGAATTAGCTAAATAATTATAATTCAATGTTGAGTTCATTGGCCAGCCAAGTGCCAACCACCCCTTTTCTATGTGGAGGGTCCCGTCCATTTAGTCTCTCTCTTTCCAAGAACCTAACACTATTAGTAGGGGTGAAAATGAGTCGAGTCGAGCCGAACACATAGATGTTCAAGCTTGTTTGAATTACAATCGAGCTTTGAAAATTGTGTTTGAGCTTGGTTTGATTGTTCATCGAACCGAGCTCAAACGAGCTTTAATCGAGTCGATCACAAGTCGAGCTCGAGTAGTTTGAATATTTTGTACATGTTTTTGTTATTTTTTGCTTATCGAGCCGAGCTCGAGTCGAGCTTCAAAATTTATCAAACAAAAAATGTTGTTCAAGCTTGGTTTGATAATTTATCGAACCGAGCTCGAACCGAGCTTTTAGCGATCGAGCTCGAATCGAGTATCGAATATCGAGCTAAATTTTCGCCCCTAACTATTAGAATGTTTAATTCGTGGAATTATTCAATATTAATTTGCATATATTATACCTAAAATATTATTAATATAAAATATGCATAATTATGATAATTAAAATTATTTAAATGTTCATTATAAATTACATGACTTCTTTAAAACGAAATTGAAATCTTAAATATTTTTAAAATTTTCATCGAAATTTTCTTAAATTTACCTATCAAAATGTAACACCAAGTATACAGATACAACCCTTCTCCAAATTAACATGTTTAAAATAAATTTCATGTTGACAATTCGTGTCAAAATATATATTAGTTAAACAATCAAATTTTTTTTTTTTTTTTTTTTGTAATTTAATAGTCCAACTCTAAATCATTGCTAATTGGCATCTATTTTAAGAAAATAACTTCTTTAATACAAGTGGATTGTAAAGTGAAATTAATTGTGTCTATTATGAGTTGGGTGACTTAATTCTATCACGGATTGTTTATGATGGAGACTGAGTCACACACCAGCCGAGTCACGAGTCATAACAACCATACATCTTTGTAAGTGGACCATTTTGTGCTATTATTATTGAATTTGTGGTTTTAGGAATTTCAAATAAAATTACCAAGTACTGTTTGAGAATAATATGACTCAGAATGGTTTTTCAAAATCAATACACACCCCTATTAGTATTAATTTGTACTTTGACCAAATATTATACTTAATGGAAGATGATTCCTTACTAAAGTGGTCAAATTTGCCTCCTAATTTTATATATTCAAAATTCTAATTCCACATGACTGAGATGATTGTAGAACTTAATATTCGATATCACACAAATATTAAATTAAATATTAGAAAAGTCAAATGGTCCATTTCATCACAAATAATACTCTAAATTGCATTCCAATTCCTCACAAAGGAGCATTCCCGAGTATATACGGAATTGGGTCGACTTTGGGTCGGATCCTTTTGGGTTAGGCTTAAAATGGGTTGGGTCTCGGGTCAAATATCAAACATATAGTTGGACCCAATAAGGACCCAAAATGGACCCAATAAGAACCTATTATGAATCAAAGTGATGTAAAATGTAGAGTGTATAATGTAGATTATTAACTCAAAGTGAAAAATAGGTTAGATTCAATTTAGACCCAAATTGGACCCAAATTTTATTAAAAGCAGCCCAATTGGAACTATAATGCTAAAATGTTAGGACTCAACCCATTGAAAACTTAGTTAAACTTGGGTCCAAATATATGTATGGACCCAAATTAACACCCCTAGTATATATTGCAAGTGCTGTTTTCATCCTTTATTCTATTTATTTAGCATAAACATTCAATACATAAGACAATGTTTTCTACCCACATAACTCACTTACAATGTTTTTTACCCACATAACTCACTTCTTTGCATTAAGAGATCAACTTCATTCTACATAACTCATTGCACCAACCACGTCAACGATCAGAATCTAAAAAAAAAAAAAAAAAAACGTTTGGCAAAAAACAACACAATACTACAGCATCAATTTCATAAAAAACCCGATAAATCACCAGTAAAACAAACACTCGACCATGATGGTGCTAGCTTGTACAGATTTGAACAACTTACAGGTTACAGCCAAGCATTACATGAAGCCAAGATTGAGGAAATGATCCTCCTTTGCAAATTTTTGAACTCCACTGCAAGCTTCACATCCCAGCCCACAGATTCCCTATAAGACGATACATTTTTATGATATATACTGCTCTTCGGTATTTAAAATGCGATGAAATTTACATGCGGACCCATGAAATACCTGTCTTCTAGATTTTCATCACCAAGGGCCTCCATCATTCCTTGGAAAGTGCAACTTAGGTCTCTAAGTATATCGAGGTCAGTTCTGAAGAGTTCTCGTGTCTGAAGATAGTCATAACTTAGAATCCAGTATAATGACAATCATTTCAGCAAAAAGAATTTGTGTGATGGAGCATAAAACGTGTTTTGGTTGAATATTTAGTAAATATTTTTCTTAAACATTTTGAAAAGAGAACCCAATTTCTTAAATATTTTTTCCCGCATTGCGTGAGGTATTTCAGAGTTCTGTTTCCAAAAAAAAGTTCTTACTGTAAAGAAATCCAAGCATAGTGGAAGAGTTTCCTAAGAATTCTAGAGTAAACTGTAGCTAACTTACAAGGCTTTCTGACTGCCACGCTGGATCTTGAGCTCTACGGAGATGATTTAGCAGTGGAGCTGGCAGCCCATAATGATAAATTCCATGGTTCTTCGAGAACCATGTCCCACGAACCATGTGAGAGCTCCATTCAGATGTGGGCCCTCCATCTTCACAATCTTCATCCTGGCAGACATCAATATCTGTTCACAAAACGGTAAAAAAAACAAAAGGTATAAACACTTCAAAGATGATCAAATTTAAGTACACAAGATTAACTTTGTAAGCCTATGTTTGGTACATGGATTTTGGTGAGGAAAATAAAATGGAAAATATTGTGTGTGCTTCAGTTTTGTAGTTGTGCTTGATTTTCTTATTATTCTCACTTTCCTTTACCTCACTAAAATTCAAGAACCAAACAGAATCTAAGAAAAGTACCGAGTGGAATAACATCATATGGGTTGTCCCCTTGAGGTAAAAAGCCATAGAAGGTTAGTAGATGAGAACTGGATAAGTTTCCATAGCTAAGAAAACATTGTTCTCCTGATTGGCATGGTCTAGATAAAGGAAATTTCAAGGAATTCGTAGTTGCGTCTACTCTGCCGTAATGCATTATGTGGGGGCATATCTGTTAAGAACAAAAAACAAATTGAGCAATGCTTATAAACGAGCAGTAAAAACGTACAAGATTCTCTTGAATATTATTCTGCCTATCATCAGTAAAGAGAAGTACTAATTCACATGATATGTTAAGCCATATGACTCCTATTACGTAATATCAAAAACAAAGTTTTACAACAGAAATATCTAGTATTCGAGCAAGAAAAACAGAGAAAGAAGAAGAATATTTCGTAGTACAAGAATTCAGTTTTGTCATCTAGCAATTATCATATTTAAGTACAGAAGCAGAAGGAAGTAGGTTACCGAGTGATTGAGAAATCCAGCAATGGGAATTAAGCAGGTTCTTAGCTTTCCATCACTGAAGATGATCTTCATGCTATTTGAGTACCAAAGCTCACAAGCCCACAAGAATTGCTCCCATGTATACAACTCTGGTGGAAACACATCAGGATTTTGATTGCACAATGCGGGAAACAACTCATCATATTGAGCACGCAGATGCTGAAACAAAAAGAAACTTGAATTGAAGACGTAAAATGCAACCAAAAATTTATATAAAATTGACAATACTAGCATCCTATGCCTTTTCTAATTGAAAATGCATCTTTTAAGGTGTTCCAATAGAACTGCAAGAACATTTGGTTATAGGTTAATGTGATGAGAGAATACTCTTCTGCCAAACAATCTGACGTCTAGAAGTTGTTAAGGAGAGTACTTATAATAAAAGTTGAAAGACTCAATTACCTCTTTGGCTTGCACAATCTCTTCTAATAACAATGTTCCATCTAAAGCCATGACAGCTTCAATTCCAAAGCTCAATCCTGCATTGCAGAAGAAAATCAAATGGCAATTCCATGTTAGATAAAGCTGAAACTGCAAGTACAGCAGAATGAAAAGAACTGTAAATTTTGACAGAAATGTATTTCGAGAAAATCAACCCACAATAATTTGTTTATCGTTCTTTTGACTTGGAAAGGGGGAAGAGGGAAAAGGGACAATGCTATCTGGAGCTTTCACATTGTTATTAAGAAAGCATTCATAAACTACCAAGAGGCTACAAATTATAGAAAAAAAGACTTCAAACGTGCTTACCAGTATTGAACTTTTCAGGTAGTGTGTCAAAATATAATTTAAATCTGGAATTATCATTGTGCTTCTCCTTCATGCTCCACAGGAGCAACATTGTCTCCTCAGATATCCCATCAATTTTTTCAAAAATAGGAAACTACCTTCAAAGGAACATTAATAATATTAGGCACTTAGTAAAAGAGAACAGTATATTTAGTCTGCCACCACAATCAAATTCTTAAAAAGCAATAAAATCACCATTTCAGACTCATATACAAGCTCCCCAGAGATGATGACAGACACAGGGATCTCTAGGGCTATATCTCCAACTTTTAGGTCCTCATTAGCTATAGCCCCTCTTCCTGCTCCTTCAACATCTACATTAAAATAGTAGAAAATTCTTTGGCATTAGGCCTTTTGTTTAACCCTTCAATCATAAAAAACTACTTACCTCTTATAATCCTGGTTTTTCTAATCAGGAAAAACAGCTAAATTGAACAATGTCTTAAAATGCACTCACAAGCTATATCCAGTTTGGTCTTTACACCATTGTTGACACCCCAATCAATTAGGCTCTTTTCCTTGTCACAGCTGGAGTCTCCAACCACTTTTGTCACTTCACTATATTTGTCTCCAACCTTGTCAATCCTATCAATAACTTCCTCTCGTAATTTCTTCCGGATATTTCTGCATGGGCACTCTTCACCGGAAATCGATTTATCAATGGCTTCAAGTATCGAATGGAGAGCTTCTAGTTCATTTCGGGGACTATTACAATCCCCGAGATTACTCACATCTCCAACAAAATAAAGCTCTGCCTGCAAAATAAGGCATTCAGTGGCCATGCTCAGTTAATTATAAGAGCCTGATGCATGCAAGCAACGCTGGTAGTTTTCACAGTTGCAATTGGTTAATGCATATTTATTTCAGAACTTATGACTACCTTCGGTGCTAAAAGTCTTTTGTCAAATTGTCATCAACAATTAGTTGTATGATTCATTGATCAAAAGTGCTAAGGCTACAAAGAGGAGAAAGAGGAATTTCATACATAAAAAGCTGCATAAGTTTGGTGTGTAGTTCAAAGTGTTAAGAGGAAAATGTCACCTCATTAAAGTTTATGATTCTCGCCCGTTGAAGCAATATATTTAAGAGATCCTTGAGCTCATCAGGAGTAGTGGAGCTCTTTATACGTACAGTACATTCCTCCAGATCAAAATTCATATCCTCGAGTAATTTCTACAGTAAAAAAGAAAGTAAAGGAAAAAAGATAATTACTTTTAAGTGGAAAATTACAATTCCATCATAAACAAAACAAAAAACTAATGTGAATGAGACTGCTAAAAAACTTCCACACCTTCTTTTTCTCGAAGAAGGGATCACTTTCAGAGAGCTTAAGAACCAATACAAACTCATCATCCATCTAGTCCTGCCACATACAAGGCATAGATATTAGCTAATCAGCAATAAAATTCTTCATTTCTTGATAGATTAACAAGAGACAGTAGTGCCAATAAACATTCTTTTCATGACAAAATTCTCATAATATAAATTGATAATGCAAAAAAAGAATATTACGTCTCACAAATTCTTCACAAATTTCATATTAACTTTTCAGCATTTCTATACACTAATTGATATGTAGACTATTAAATGATACAAAAATGACTACAATGAAACCAAGATAACAATAAATAAGCTAAAATAGCACGAAATAATCAATTCCTCAGCACAATAGCTAATAACTTGACATCACGAACAGTTATATAAATGCATACATATATAGATACAGAAAAATACACATACTTGAACGTGTTTGTGCGCGGAGAAGAGAAAGAGTGAGGCAGTCTCAGTTTGTAGCGGCAGAGCTGAAAAGCGCTGTTTAAAAAGCGAATTGTAAGGGAGGTCAAATTAAAGTCGCGGTTAGCAGAAAACGTGCTTTTATTACTTTGGGCTCGATTGGGTGCTTTAATATAATATGGGCTGGGCTGTGATATTAGTTAAAGTTGGGCGCTTTAATATAATATGGGCTGTGATATTAGCAACTATTAAGTAGAGGTTATTTATTTTTTCTTTTTATTTCCAGAATATTTGTGTTATTTGTTTATATAATAGTTCATGTTTTTATGGTTTGTTTTTTGATTTATGATTTATATATTCCGTTTTTTAACTAATAAAGTATGGAATAGTAACAAATGTTTCTATTTTTCTTGTTTTGGAGACAAATAATACACTAAATATTAGTAACATTATATGCATTGTTTAATTTAAGTTTATTGATCATGTAATATGAGTAGATGATAATTTTCATAGATATATTGATTTTTTATTTTATATTCAAATGCTATATGTTTGTTATTGTATATATGATTTTCTTCTACTAACTTAAGTTAGCAAAAAAACACAACATGAAACAATCTTTAGTAAATGTGATAATTTGGTACCAAAATGAAATTTAATAATTTATGAAACATAAAAATGAGTAATAAATAAAACAAAATTAAAGTGATTTATCTCCCCTCATTTCCCTGACAGCAATTATTATCAGAAAATTCCAAAGCTCTCTTATCTTGCTCTTCATTCAGCTCCATTGATCCACTTCTCTTCCTCTCAGCCGCCCTAACCTTCAGCGCCGCCATCAATTCCGCCACCGCCTTCTGCTTCTCCCTGCGATTTTTTATCAGAATCTCACTCACATCCGCCGGCGTCATCTCCGCCGCCTCGATCGCCGCCGCCACCTCCTCCTCCGATTCTATCTCCTCGTAACCTAGATAATTCTTCAGCAAGATCTTCAGCGCCTCAAACGAACAGTAGCTCATGTTTATGTGCATGTCCATTCGTCCACACCTCAGCAACGCCGGATCTAGCTTCTCGATGTGGTTCGTCGTGAACACGAATAACCTCTCGCTTCCGCAACACGACCACAATCCGTCGGTGAAGTTCAGCAATCCGGAGAGCGTGATCGAGCTTCCTCCGTCGCCGTCGTCGCCGCCGCCAACATTGTAAGTGTTCTTCCTCGAATCGCCGCCGCCGTTGTTTTTGTTCCGATTGGTTAAATTAATCGAACAATCAATGTCTTCGATAACGATAATCGACTTCGAGCTAGTTTTCATCAACAGTTTCCTTAACTCAGAGTTAGTATTCACCTCTGTCAATTCCAAATCGTAAATGTCATACCCTAGGTAATTAGCCATGGCGGCAATCATGCTTGATTTTCCAGTACCTGGAGGACCGTATAATAAATATCCTCTTTTCCAAGCCCTACCTGTTTTCTGGTAAAAGCTCTCACCATTAGCAAAATCCAATAGATCAGCCATAATCTCAGCTTTCTTCATAGGATCAATAGCTAATGTGTTGAAAGTACTCGGATGCTTGAACGGTACAGACTCCCATGGATTTCCTCTGGCATCCAAAGATCCTGCCTTAGAATTAGTATACAGCAACCTATCCTGGCTTTTCCTGCGTAATTCATTAGCTTTTTCCATGACGAAATCGAGATAAGAATTGAGCACCAGGTGTTTGTTCTTTTTCTTGACTCGTAAAATAAAGCATCTTTTCTCCTCTGGCATTGGCCTCCATGAGAAGTTTTGGCCTTGCCTTTGGATCACGATATGTTCCCATTCGACTGTGACACCTTCATAGGTATCAATCAATCGGTCGTTGTTGGACAGGCCGAATGTGATGGAGGAGGAATTGAGGCCGCGAGTGAGGCTGAGGCGAGTACCTGAGATGGAGGCGGATGAGCTTAGGTAGATTTGGACAGCGTTATAAAGTTCGTTGGTGTTCACACCGTCGATTTCTGTGATGTCATAGTAGCAGTAGGCGGAGAAGTAACCAGAGAGGCGGTGGAAGAATTTGAGGGTGGCAAAACGAAGTTGTGGTGGTAAGACGGTGTGGAGGAGGCTCTGGCAGAAGGCCCAGACTCCCATTATGGACGCCATTGTTGTCCAAATCTCCTTCATTTTGAATTGAAGGAGAATGTAGTAGTGTTTTGGAAAGAAGAGAAAATGGTGAAGAAATGTGTATGTTGGGATAGATGGAGGAGAAGGGTTGAGAATGAGGAAATTATTGTGGGGTTTATAAAGGAAAATTGATTGATGGATTATGAAAATCTTGAATGGAGAAGATTATTGTGGTGTTTATAAAGGAAAATTAATTGAGGGATTATGAAAATCTTGAATGGAGAATATGGGAGATATGTGATATTATTGTTGTAATTTTGGACTCAGGGTTTGACTGCAGTCAAGATAATTATGGGGAGTGGATTATATTTTTAAAATGGAATGATTCGTGTTTTAAAGATGGTATTTATCGCAAAATGAATGTTGTTTCAGTTACTAGTTAGATATGACGTAACTCTGTGGGGGTGAGGTAATTTTGGATTGAGTTTGACTATAATAAAGACAATTTTGGTGAGTGAATTATATTTTTCATATGATTGATATTTGTTTTAAAATAGAGTATCTATTACAAATGAATATTTTTTGTGCTAATGAAATGAATTTTGAATTTACAATATGAGTGGACAGGGATGGGGGAAGCAAGATAGGGAGGGGTACTTGGTTAATGAAAAAGGTGGTGAGATGGAGGGAAATTTAAATGAGAGAAATATGTATTTATAATATGAAAAAAGTTAGTTTTATAAGTTTATTGATTTTTGTGTGAAAATTGAGAATGCGTTTGGATGAGTTGTTTAGATTGTTAATCTATAAGTTAAAAATAAAAATATGAATTTATATATTTAAACATATTAAGAATGAAAATATGTTGGATGAATACCTTTTGAAATGTTTTCTGACATTAAATGTAGCAAAAAAGTATTGTAAATAGTCGGTATTTCGTTAGACATAAAATAAAATTGATGTGTGGTTATATTAGGTGCCGTGCAAATAAGGAGTATTGTAAGAATTAATGTGATGGTAAAGATGAGTGGCATCTTCTACTATATTAAAACAAGGTTATGGTTACTTTTCCACCAAATAGAATTTTCTCAGAATTTTGATTTTTTTTTAATTAGTAATTCGTAATTATCCTTTCATAACTAATTCTCCACTCTCTAAACTTCCAAAAGGTATTATATTATACTTTTGAAAATATAAATTTTTTGTTTTCATCATTCCATAACCAACTAATATGATACCATAATTGAATAATATGTCGTGCGTAGCACGGGGCACACGCTAGTATGATATTTATATAATCATTGGGAAGATTGTAGAGATTATAAGTTACAAAATCTAAAAAATGAGATGAGGGATATTCTTTGACCATTTGAAATTATTTTGGTGGTCAGATTTAGGATAGTTGGAATTGAGTTTTCAAAATAAAACCATACTTAGGTTCCAATTGGATTGACTCTTTGTTTCTAAAAATGATTTGTCTTTATGAAGAAGTATGTGCATAATTTAGAGCATTGTCTAACAAAAATTCTTTAAGAGATGATTTGAATATACTTTTTCCATAAATGATATATAGGTCAAATTTATTGATCTAGACTGAAATATAAGCAAATTAATTTTTTTCATTGAACCTTGCATCGAATTAAAAATAATATTTCCCCAATTTTAACTACTTAATGCTTATTGAATAAATCAATTTTTTGTAGTTTTAAATTTTATATTTGTTACTTTATGCTTCACTTCAAAAAAATATTTTAAATCTTGTAAAACCACAAGTGAATCATTATTTTTCATACACATAGTAAAGATAAACCAATATTGGGGGTGGGGAACCAAAAAGGATTAACGGTAGATTGTGTAGTACGGCATTTTGCAGAACTTTGAATGGCAGTCTGTAGGATAAACTGTGTAGGGTAGATGTCATTCTAGATCTATATTAATATATATTAATTTTTGTTAAATTATACATGTCATAATTTCACTTTATAATATTATTATATACATATTTAATGGTTCATATAAGTAATTGTGACACACCAAAACTGATGACATGAAAGTTGAAACAAATAGAATTTTCGGTATGAAATTTCTTTTAATTCTAGGGTGGTCAATTCTAGGCTAACTAATGTTTATTTTATACAATTTATATATTTTGAGTGTAAAATATATATATATATAAGTCATTTAAGAAATGGACCCTTTAATATTTGGGGCACATTTGAAATAAAACGCCTGCCGGCTATTATATGTACATGTTATTAAATCAGATTCAGTCAATTGAATTCATGTGTTAGGACTTCTTAAATGCAGAAAAAGATGTTGCACGAAAATGTGAGTACTGTATTTCCGGAGGACTATATAGAAGATTTTGCTTATATATGAAAATTCAAATTTGCATTAAATATACAAAAAGAGAACCCCCCCCCCCCCCCTAAATTTGTAATTTTTCAATTAAAACTGTCAAAAAATTATTATTTAACCCCAAGAAAGATTGATAATACATTTTTATGTTGTATTGAATAAATACCAAAGAAGAAATTTACATTCTATATAAAAGAAAATGGATGCAAGAAAAATAATACAAATGAATTTTTATGATAAAATTATTACTGTAGTATTTTGTATTGCTAGTAATATATATGTAAAGAAAACATTATTTATCTTTTTGTTTAAATCTATATTTTCTCAATTTCACCTTTTTAGCCTCCAATATAACTACATATTGATCTCTACGTTCATCCTTTCACATAATTATCAATCAAAATCATTTACTCCAATAATTTTTTATCTTCTTCTTTCATACTTTATAATTTACTATTCACTTATTCACATAATTATGATATAATTAATTAAATCAACCATTGAACACATCATCAATATGTTACTAATTTGATAAATTTTCCATGTTTTAACTACTTTGAGAAAACATAAATAAATACAACACACTTTATATTATTTTACACAGATCTATTATTCAAAAATATAAACAAAGATGGCCCGCACTTGAAATAACACATTTTGTCACGTGAGAAATAGTATAAATTGGTTATATATACACAGTCTGGCTCCATTTGGGACTACTTGCAGACTTTTCAATTGACCAGAAAAACATTAATTAGTTTCTGATTCTTCTTACCGCGCAGCAGAAAGTTTTCGAAATGCAATCATAAATATGATTAATTATTATGTTGGACCCAAAACGAAGATTCACCATTCACTAACAATTTACAGCTATTATACTTAATTATAGGGAAAATAGCATCGACCTCCCTTATACTATACGCTATTGGCATCCACCCCCTTCACGTTTGGTTTTTTGGCAAACAGCTCCCTTCCATCCATTTTTATGTTAATTTTCCCTTGTCATGACTAAAATGCCCTTACTTGATTTTCTAAAATGATATAATAGTTGAAACTCTCTAATCAAAATTAAAAGAAATGCTATTATCAAAATCAACCAAAATACTATTATCCGTTGTTAAAGATTATGATGCATGCATTCATGTACTTTAAGTTGGCCTTTATTGTATAATATTCTAAGTAACATATGGAATAACCATGTCAAATACATAAAATTTAATCATTCAAAGTTTAAAACAAAAATCTCTACCATAATTTTATTTACTGTAAATTTTTTAAATTTGATAAATATATATAATCTGTCAAAATAAACAAAATGCAACCTCAAAATAAATTTTTAGAATAATCACTAGCCAAATAAAAACCCCAATCTATCAACTAAAACCCTAACTATCATTACCTAGCTATAATAAGATAGTTTTAAGCTAATGTATTAAAATCTTAAAACATCATGAACACACTATATTTGCAGGATTCTTATTTCGAAAAAAAAGTTGAAAATAAGAAATAAAATGGATAAAATGGAAGATATTCCTTTAGAAAATCAAGTAATGGCATTTTAGTCATGACAAGGGGAAATTAAAAGAAAAATGGATGGAAGGGAGGTGTTTGCCAAAAAATCAAACGTGAGGGGGGTGAATGCCAATAGTCTATAGTACGAGGGAGGTCGATGCTATTTTCCCCTTAATTATACAATTGAGTAATAGTACCTCCTCAAATATGTTTTGTCAATTTATTTGTGGCCTTCATAGGATTGAATGCTGAACGCCACGTAGGATATTAAACAATATTATTAATTAAGTTGGTGTATGTATTATAAAAAATAGCCTTCTGTCTTGTATATAAAGCTAAAAGATGATGGACTGAGTTGGTACTTACGAACTATGATACTAATTAGTCAAATCTTCAACAACCACATTTTTGTACTTTAAATATTAAAGAAAAGAAACTGAAACAATTTACTAGTTTTAGTTAATATAAATGGGGTCTAAAGCATGTTTGATTTAGATTATTTTTCTCATTATAATTATTTAAATAATCTATTTAGTGAAAATTAGCTTTTGAACATTATGTTTTTGTTTTACTTTTATTCTCATTTGAAGATAGTAATGCACACTTAACAACACTATTTTAAATTATAAACATCCTCATTTTCAGTTTCAAATTTACGTTTTCAATAAATTTCAATCATTCCTTCAATATTATGTTTCACATTATTTTTCTTCCACTTCTTCCTCTTAATTTCTTTCTTTCTTATTATTATTATTATATTTATTTATTTTGTTCTTTCAATTCTTATCAAATCCAAACACTATTCATTTAAACATCATTTTTCAATCATCTACACACCACCAATCCTAATTTCAATTAAATCAAGAAAATGAGGGTCACAAATAAATTGAATATACATCCCAAATAAAACTCAAATTTCTTCACTTATCTTACTATCAGTCTTTTTCAATTGATTTTGTTTTATCATAAGGACAAAGCACAGTTACCCACTTTTGGGGTTAGGGTTCTCTGTAGAGTATTAATAGGGCCAAATTAAGCAGACGAGTTTTCACCCCACTCACTCAGTGTCTTCAGAAAATATGGTACTAAAATTCTTTGACTCGTCATTGTACTACCAGCTATCCACCTTTTCTGATATTTTTTTCTAAATATATCTTCTTTTATATTTTTATTTTTATATAGAGTTCATCATATGCATAAAATAATTTCATAATGTTTTTCAAAATATATATATAAAATAAATTTTCTACACACACCATATGTATATAGAATTATATGTATATAAAACAACAATTTCGAGATCTCTATCATATTACCTATAGCAATTAAGGTTTTCTTCACCTCACGACAACCCTTCTTCAATTTCTTTATTCGGGTTTATTCTATACCAGCTAACTTAATTACCCAATACACCCATAATACACCAATATTGACTTAATTGAAACCAACTTAGGATAAAATTTCCCTTAATTGCAAATAATATTCCAAATCAAAGCGTGTTCATGATTTTCAAAATGGTACCATATAGTACTGGACTTATATTTTTCCTCAGAAAAGTGTAGCTACCATCATTTACCATATCGTAAATTTGGTACAATTACGGTATTAAGAATACAATACCAGGAACACACATACCAAACCATTATGTATGAATATAAAAAATTATGAATATAAAAAATTCTTAATACAATACATTCACAATATAAAAACAAAATTTTTCGACTAAATCCCATTGTTATATGAACTGAGTTTTGCTCTAAGAACAATTATGATGACAGAATCCAATGATTCATCATAAATATGAACACACTTAACCAATATACTTCATTTCACAACTCATTAAGCAAAGTCACAAGAAAACACTAGCAATAAATGTACACAAACACCTTCTACCCGAAAAGAATCAATTCAAAAAAGAAACACCACATACAACTATGACTATATATATCTCACGACCAAAATTCAAACGAAGCAAAATTTCCATCAGCATCAAAATGGTCAACATATCAAACACCAAGGCTTTATAGAGTAACTTGATATCAACTATATAAGTGTAAAACTGACCTCTATTGCATCAATCGATGGCGATAATGAGAAACCCGACAGATACATACATAAGCAAGACGGGGTAAAGTGCAAGAGCATTCCTTCTCGGGTTGACAGCAGTACTCATGAATGGATATGCAGCCCATGAACTCCAAGCAATTGTGACAGCAACAACAACCAGTTTAAGTGCTACGTAATCATTTAACATGCAAATAAAGGCGCCAACATCCAGAGGGAATAGACAGTAACCTAGAAGACTCAGGCTCTGGAAGAAGATAATATGCCCCCCCTAAAAATTAATGTATATCATTAGCAACAACGTTAAAAACGTTATATGACAACATCAACAAACAATATCACACGTTTTACATATGTATTTAAGTATAAATGCTCCAAATCACCAAGAATTTGCAGCATTCTTCATTTTTGTGTTGGTCTGATTGTCTATGAGTGAGTGCGTGTGTGTGTTGGGGTGGGGGAGGGGGAATTACCAGCAGCAGAACATTTAAGGTCAGAACAACAGCTCCAGCTGCAAGCAGTGCAAATGCAACAGCAAAAACTTCAGACTGGAAAACAAAATAAAAAGGCCATTAGCCAAGCACACTGTTTCCTGTAACATAGAAGACAAACGCAAGCAAATGTGAAAAGTATGGTTGCAACTGGTTGTTATTCTGATATTTGCACGATTGACCTACTACAACTTTTCAGACTATGAATCAGTTTCTTTCTTACTTTTCAACAAAAAAGATGCGAAAAATTTCTTCTGCTGATTAGAGATTTCATGTTCCAGTTCAAGCAGCAAAAATCTAGCAAGTAACTGATGCCTAAACGTATGTATATACACATTAGTGTTAAAACCGAACATAGTGCCTCAATAGTGTCATGAAGTCATGCGATCATCTGAAAGGCATTAAAGTTTCATATGTAAGTACATAAATGAAGAGATCTAAGTTTGAACATGTGAGCATAACCTTGACTTTTTCGAATATATCCTCGGATTTGGTTGGTTTGCTGATCCTGTTGGATTAATAAAATAATGAAGCTCCATAACACAAGTAATGAACATGAGAAAAGAGGTGAGACAAAATAATTTTCGGCCCACAAAGAAGAAGGAGGAGGGTGTGGCGGTAGCCGGTGTTTCCATATGGCAATGGTTCATCAAGGAAATTTCAACGTTCATCGTTAAACAGGAACAAGGCTGATAATGCTTTCTTCGACAGACATATAATCATATCCAGCTCCTTTTAATCAATATAAAAGGGGCCTTTTAGAAGAACTCTCAAGTAAGTGCTATGACATCTTTCAGAATGACGACAGTGACCATTACATTTTTATCCAACAAGCAAAAAGTGGATGCCAAGATAGTCACTCCAGTACTAGAATTATTGACAATTAACTCCATGGAACATGGATAATCAATGAGTTAGGAATGCACTTCAAAGTTTAATCCAACACATAATAGTTGGATCCAAATGTAGCCACTCTTCCCTAGATTATTGACAATTAACTCCATGAACAATGGGATAACACTATATGTTGATGAGGTTAATGCTAATTTCTCGTGAAACTACCCACTGCATTGAACACTTGAACTTTCAATAAAAAGCTCAATTCTACCAAAACCGTAATGACGGGAAATCCTATAAACTCATTATTGAAAATAAAAATGAATATGGAAATCATAAAATTATCTACCATAGCTTGTTTATAGGACAGTGTAAACTCAATCTATAGAAATTGCCAAGTGAAGCTACGACAAATGCAATGCCCTGGCATATTCAACAATAAGTGATGAAAGGATGCACAATAATCATACATGCAAACTATTGAATGATGAAAACCAATTCATGCATACACGCGTGTTACTATATATGCATATATAGTCAAACTTCTCAAAGCAAAATTTCATCTCTCTCATAAACTATGTTACCAGGTCTTTTAGAAACCAAGCACCATAGTTATCATCGTGGCATACTATTTCAATACACTTATAATTACCTAAGAACAGAAACTTAGATAAGTTCATTCCACGTCATATATCTAAGCGCCAAACGAATGGTAGCCAGCACTCAATTCATCGTCTCAATGTTCCATTACAATTAGCTAGATAAATCATAGAAAAGGCACATCAAAACAGTTTTCGGAAAAAAGCTACCTCTAAGATTATAATTTTTAACTAAAATGATAACAACTGAATTCAGCTAAAAACGAACATCTTACATACCTTCTTAACCGATGCAGACCAAGAGAGAATGAGTCCAAGGAACACAATGAAGAAAAACGGTCCCCAAAGATCCCAATCTCTCAACGCCTTCCCCGGATCCTCCCTATACGGATTGGGAAAAACAACAAGCTTCAAATTGCTAACAATCCTAGATAAATCGCGCTTAACGGTATCCCAAACCGGTTCAGTCAGAGTATCAGGTTTAGGTCCAAATCCAGACGTCGCAATACTGCCACCTCCGATGGATCCACGTGGAGGCGGAGTAGGAGGTTTCGGAGCTGCGGAGAACGACGGCGAGGCGGAGGGAACCGCAGTTGGTTTTGGAGCGGCGGTATGGGGGATATTGGACGTGATGAACGGTGGAGGTGGCGGCGGATTGGAGGAGACGGGGATGGAGGCGCGAGGCGGCGGAGGAGCGGCGACGGCAGGTAGAACGGTGGGGGAGTAGGAGTAGGAATTCATTAGGTTTTCGATTTCGTCGATATCTGATTGCGAGCTAGGGTGCGACATTGTGAATTGGATATGTCGACGGCGGTGTCTTAGTGGTTATGCTGTTGAAAACTCGTAAACGCCGGCGGAATTAGGCGGCAAGATGGCGGGAGAGGTGGCGCTGGTGATGGGAATGTAGAGAGAGATATTTTATTTTATTTTAATTTTGTTATGTTATTATTTCTTTCCCAAATTTGGCAACATTTTTTTCGTCTTTTGATCATTATTGATTTATTTCTAATTTCTTCCCTCCAAACAAAGTAGAAAACTTTTTGCTGTAAGACATGTGTCCATGATAACCGGTGGTAGCAACTGAGCTGTTTGTTTAATCAAATTTTAGTGAAAAGATTATGACAAAATAATTAATCCTAATATATATATATATATAAAATATTAAAGTAAAATCATTTTTTTTTTTGAAGTGGTGGAAATACTTTTCTTTTTGTTTTTACTAACTAGAGGTTAGAAAAAAATCTAATCGATACTTAACTCGACTCAAAATGTCACTCAAAATTGTTATACCAATATATAAGTCCCAAAGGGGAAAAAATTATTATTGCCACTGTTACAACAAATGTCCATTTTCTTGTAACAAATTCATTTGACATTACCTTGTATGAATATGGTCAAAAAACGTCAAATTCAACCGAAAAATAATCACGAAATCCAAACCCTCCGAAAAAGAGTTTATCTGCAAATTCAAGGCTTGAGAGCAATAGCAAGGCCAAATTTTGGCGCAACATTACTAGCTTTCGTATCATACTCTGCTGAAAAAGTTGCAACAGATTTAGGTCTCCATTCCCTCTGGCTCAAAATAGCAACTTTCCCGTTGTCTGAGAATCGGGTCTTAACTGAGGTCAATGGGTCAATTTTATGGACACTTCCGATGCTGAAACTGTTTTCCAAGCTAGATAGCCTGTGTGTCATCTCAGCAGCAACTTCTGTCCCGGTTAGGGGATTCACCAGATGAACATAAGAAGCCTTCACAGTTTGTCCCTTGTCGGTCCTACATATTTGATTATTTGTTAATGAAAATAAATGTATTTACAAGAAAAAGAAACAATATATTATCCAGTGATGATCCAACTAAAGGATTACAAAAAGGGAGCAATATGAAACATCGATTTAGATTTTAGAGCTTAGTCATATTATACAGTTTAAGGTCATGAGACGCTACCCACTCGAGCTGTGGTCAGATTACATATACTGATGTGAGTATTTTACTTTATGATTTTGTCATTAAAGCTTTTTGAGCCCACTTCCATAGTACTCAAGTGAGTAGCATGAAATTTCACCAGCATGTTAGCACGGAAAACAAGTTGATTTAGGGAAAAATTACAGAGACCCCACCTAAATTTTGGACAATTATGCATCTATCCCTCGCCCCAATTATATGGTTCTAAGCATGTACATTTCCAGTATCATATTTTTTGTTAAACTTATAGCACAGAGCACGAAAATGCCAATCAATCACAGGGAAGAAGGTCCATATACCACTTAGCTATAGATTGGTGAGTAAAAGGACAAAGTAGTCTTTAATTTTATGGCAATTTACAAAATTGTTAATTTATCCCATTATAAAACACTCACATATACATGTTAATCTCACTTTTATATGAAGTTAAGTTGTTTCTCCTTTTCAATTTGTAGTATATGTCTGAATCCTTAAGCCTAAGCAAATCTAAATCAAGTAAAATCAAACATATATGACTACAAATACACATAAAAATTCAATTGATGTTAAAAAACAGACAACTATGCAATTAGCGCATCACATTTATTATATGGTCCGGTTACTCCGTAAGTAATTAAGTATCCATCTAAGGCAAATTAGTAATTTAGCTGCAACATAACCATACGTTTGCAAGCATATCTTTTGTACTTCACATCCAGTGTTAATAAGAAATAGCACATGGATGAACAGTAAATGTTAAGAGGAAAAGAGACTATTACATACAGTATAAGGGCTGCAGAGAAGTCATGCTTGTTGAAGCTTACTCCAGCATTGCACTTGGTAAAAGAAGAAGTTGCAGAATCAAATCCGATTTCACCACCAATAGCTGCATCCTTGCAGCCAATTGCTGCAGAAACCTCCAGAAGAGGAGTTGGGTTTAGCCCAATGCTGGAGTTGATTGCTGCAGCATGATGAAGGTAATGCACATCAAGCTGAAAACCACAAAACAAAAAACTATCCATTAGTTTCTTAACAAAATTACAGAAATTTAATACGCAATAAATTCCTCAAGTCAAGCTTACGACAACAAAATATTCTAGGAAAAGGTTATTCACTTTTTCTTCTCAAATGATCTATCAAATCAAAAAAAGGGCAATATTGCATTTTATAACAAACATTAGCAGATGCTAGATAGTAACAAGTCTAAAAGATTCACCTATATTTTTCATCATGCACACCGAGTCGGCAGACATAAATTAGGTAACACAAATTCTGTGATATCAGAATAATAGCCATGCTTGAAGAATGTTCATAATAAAGATGCCAAAGTTCTTTCAATAATATTTATTAAAGAAATAAACCAGAAGTCCACTGAATCCAGGATAGGAAAATTCTGAGATAGACTTAGTCAAATGGTCCTACTGTCGTAAGGTGAACCACATTCAGTTGTGTGAAATCGAAATACACAGAATCCACACTCGGACAATTGGACAGGGTCTGGCATAATATTGCCCAGTCCAGATGTGAAGTTTATATTTTCTGGCAGCAAAACAAATTGTAATATCAATCCTTCTGAATTTCAGAAGTATTCAGCAATGCAAATTGGAAATTTATTGATTCAATGAGTGAGCTTAGCCCGACTCAATCCCTTCCCAAGATTCTCTTTAACATTGTGGGATGATAATGCTGCATTCAAATATGACATAATTTCTCATGTAACAATTTTAAAACTGTCTGATGTCAGTTATCTTATCTCTTCGTGAAAGAACCTTAATATGTATAACCTTTTGTTTCAAACACGCAAAAGCATCTTTTGGTTTTAGCAATGTACAAAATGTAATACCTTGCCGGACTTGTTATCAGGAACATTGAAGCTGATGGCTGCTTTTGTTCCAGGCAACACATCATAAGTCACCTTCGTAGAAACCTGTAAATGAATGATCTAAGAAATCTAGTTTGCAAATCAAGGAAAGACAAGGAAATTGTCTGGCGGTCCACTGAGAACAGAAAACAAGTTCTCAACTTAAATATAGAAATTACTGTCGACAAGTTGCTCTAATTCGGTCAGTATTAATTGCAGGAGATTTCTTACATTAGAATAAGTATCAACTTTCACATCAACAGTAGCCTTTCCACTTCTGTACTGTGTGCTTATGTCACCAACAAAGATTTGATCCTTCTTTATACCTGTAGCCGTAATCCCCTGACAAAAGGATAAACCGATAGTTAATAGACTTGGGGTGGTTCACAAACTTTTACGGACACTTTACAGTATTCATGAT
This sequence comes from Verbascum thapsus, assembly GCA_963669365.1. Classification (NCBI taxonomy): domain Eukaryota; kingdom Viridiplantae; phylum Streptophyta; class Magnoliopsida; order Lamiales; family Scrophulariaceae; genus Verbascum; species Verbascum thapsus. The sequence continues at coordinate 2,180,862 of OY770120.1, forward strand.
ATAGTTTTGTATAATTCGAGAAATAACTTGAGGTTCAAGTGACCACATTTAAATAGCAGAAAATTTGCCACATACAGCAGTGTCTTTTGAATATTTAAACTTGAACTGTTTGTCATGTAAGTATTAAGCATGAAGCATGATGCAAGAAACAACCTAAAAAGCAGATCAATCGTTTCTAAATTTGAGTCCACATGGGCACTAGGGACATCCTCTTTTTGCAATGGAGATGTCAACAATAGAATATCAGAAACTTAAACAAGAGATCTTGTCAAATAAATTGCACTGAGAGCCATGTCCATCATAAAAAGTAAATAGTATGTATAAGAGACGAAAATACCATTCCTCTAGAGCTTGGGATTGATAAGGAGAACTTCTGGTCATAATTGTAATCTCTGGTCAAAAGATCTGTATGCAAAGTAAGCATATTAAAATAAAAGATCTGTACTGCTCATTGCATTTGTGATGAATTATGCCCAAATGCAAACAGATTAAAGTATATTTTCAATCTATAAATACCACAGGAAATAGTGTGGCATGGACATGAAAAGAACAGATGAAAGAATTTACAACCAACAATTATAACAACAATAACTTCAGAAAATATCTTGAATAGCAGAAAAAGTGGTGCTTGCACATTATTGAAATTTGGCAGACAAACAAAGAAAAAGGCACCGCAGAATCTAAATTTAGAGTGGTCCATGGTGTTCAGGTGCACAAGTTTTATGAAGGCAGTAAGGCACTATTGCTAACCATGGTTATGTATCTAATGATGTCAAATTTTGACTGGTAATAACTGCAAGGAGTAGTGCATTATTCATTTCACGAAGTAATTAGCCTTTTGTTTTCTTTCCTGGCTTAGATTAAGGAAAAGTACACAGGTAATGACATAAAAATCAACCAATATTAAGCAAAAAACATGTAGCAGATTACTGATATCCCAGATATGATAGATAGTTCACAGCCACAAATTCTTTCCTTGTATCACTTGAATAAGTATTATAATTAGATATTCTGAACCTTTTAAAAACCATAGATGTTAGATCCTCCTGAGGCTGGGCACTATCTAATCAATATTTCCAGTGCATAGAACAATAAAAGCAACACATATTCACAGAGTATGCCGTACAGCGAGTAATTCATGCACAAACAAACCACTTATTAAAAACGCACATTCAACACACAGATATCAGATATCTGATAAACCTTGTAGCAATCCTACATAAATGTAAGAAACATGATTACTTAGTAATTTAACATAAAATACATCTAGAGAGTACCTCTCGCACGCTTGCCAATTTCTGAAAATGGAGCTGGACCGTTGCCCATGGTATCTCTCTTCTTTGTCAAAAACTTGGAATGTTCCGATCAAATTCTGCAAAACAATTAGAATACAATACTATAAGCACTCTATCCAGACGACACACGCACATCACGTTTCTAGATACAAACTTAGATTGCTTACAAGTTACAACAAAATCAAAAACACAGAATTACACATAAAATCAGTTAAAAGGTCAGAACAAGAATACAAAAAACGGCAGCAACATACCTAATTTCGCACTCTAACCATTTGAAAAATAAATACATTAAGAAATAAGAAAACTCAACATTTTCAGATTTCTCTACAATATACGGAACTCAAAAAAGAAAATGAGATACAACAGAACCAACATTTTTCAGATTTTGATAGCAAAAACGGAAAAACGTAGCGCTAATTAACGAATACAATACATATTAGGAAAAAAGCAAATGAACATCAAAATCATACATAGATTTCACTCATCAATCGGTGTATAATCATTGCAACGGAACTTACCGATGACAGCTACGATCGCCAACAGGCAGCGACCAGTAGCAACGACGCCGTTGGAGGACGAATATATGCAAATTTTAGAGAGTGATACGAGGGTTTTACAAGCAGTCAAAAGGGTCAAAAATATGAGCTAGAGTTCGAGAAATGATAGGGTGACTAAGCTGTGAGATTTAAGCTGTCACCAAAATATAAAAAAAAATTATATGGTGAAAAAAATAAATTTGGCAAAGTTGAGATGTATATGAAAAATAGTACTAGTCAAATAGGGTGATCAAGCTCGATATTGAATCGAGATCGTTCGTTAAAAACTCGTTTAAACTCGCTTTGTTATATATATTACATCAAAATTAAATAATTTTTTATATGTTTGATAAGTTTGAAATTCAACTCTAAGAAGAACGATAGATAAAAAAAAAACTGTTAGTTCATTGAGCAAATCAGTAAAATAATATTTTTGAGAGTTGGATAAAATGAATCAATATATATATACCTACATACATATATAACATTGATATGAATAATATTTGTTCTCAATATTCATGACTTCATTATAAGTTCAAAATGAACTACAATTACGAAAAATAAAATAAAAAGATGATGACAAAAAGGTGCAATCATGTCTAGTATTATATCTTTTTTGAAACAATTTGTACCAAAAAAAAATTGTTCCCAAGTAAAGTAAAAATTATTCAAGGGGATAAGAACTCTATAAGATATATCGAAGTCGTTATAGTCTAGTTAATTAATTTATAATACTATAAATTCCCATTTTTTTATCATTTGAAAAATAGTCAAAGAAAATGTTTTATATCTCCTTTCTGTACTTTCTAAAATATTTCTCGACATGAATGGATTTGTGATCAATAAAAAAATTATTCATGTACTATTCCACTCTCTATCGTTTTTGGCATAAATTATTTAAAAAAATGGAATTTCAACTGTACTCAATTATTAATGAGTTGAGATCCAATCATATAATTTTCAATCATATCAAACTTGATCTCAAAATTAAATGCTAATCAACATAATTCGACATCACGTTTGGATTGTAAATGTTTCTAATTAAAAAAAAATAATTGACCTTTCCCTTATTTAATTTCAAGTTTAATAAGAAGAAATTACATAGTCAAAATAAGCGATCAATGAAGTATTTAACCTCTTTTCGTAAAATTTTAATACCAATAATTTAACCAAAAAATAAAGAAGACATGTTTTACACGAACCTCAATAAATATTTTATTTGTCCACAAAAGATAATGTCAATTACATTTGTGGAATTTTTTTTCTCATAATTAAGTAATAGAGACTTGCCCTCCAAGACTTTAATTCATTCTAATTTCTACGTACATGGTAAACCTTTGTAAAAACAATATTTTTTTATAAAGAATTTTGGAAATAAATATAAATAAATATTATTCTACAAACGTTACCCAATTCCTTAATCAACAATTAATCAAACATTGACAATTGAAATAAAGTCTTCTCTAACATTAGGCTCCACCGTGTTCATTCCACCTACTTACCTAGCAATTTCCTTTATCTATATATATATATATACATATATATATATATATATATTTCATTAACAAGTATCCATTTGATCTAACTTCCAAATATATACTTACAAGTTACAACCACAATTTCATCTCTCTATATTTCTAAGTTCTAACATAACCTATTTTTATATATATATACACAATTTGATTCATTTTTAATATACAATGGCGTCTCGAGAGCCATGGCCATTGCTAAGCAAGCTAAAAAGGGCTGTAAAAAAGATCACATTTCTGCTGAATTTCAATGCCAACAGGTTCAAACTTTTATCGATCATCGGATCTTCATCGAGCAAGAGAAAGTTTAGCTTTAAAGACAGGCCCGGATTGAGGGCCTGTGTCGAAGAATCGGGCCTCGAAGATGATGACGTGGGATCATCTAAAGGGCTTCTTAGAACAACAAGTTATCATCGATCATCATCATCAGATGATGATGATGATATTGATAAGAGGGCTGAGGCTTTTATTGCTAATTTCTATAAGCAACTTCAGTATGAAAGACAAATATCATTGGAGTTGAGGTATTGTAGGGGTAATAGTTTTGATTCCACAACATCTCCATGATAGATTTTAATTTTTTTTTGTTTTTTTATGTGAATTGAGGTATGAAGAGATAATATGTATTAAACGGTTTGAATGATGTAACAATACTGTATGATAATGTGACATCATCTGATCGTTATTAGTTACGAAAACCTATTCGTATAAAAATGGTTCGAATGATAAATGTGAAATATTTTGTGTAAAATAGTGTATAATGAAGTTTTATTATTTAGTTGTAAGAATAAAATTCTCACCTAATAAAAGGTGCGGATGGTGCTATAGTTATGGCATTTGCTGACGTGGCATCGTTTGGATCCTTAGTTATTAAGAATGGATTCATGTTCCTCGAGGGTTTGTAATATGGAGTTCTTTTATCTCTTATTTCTTTAATTTGAGATTTGTATATACTCTGAGATAATGATGATAATGAAAATGATTATGAGTTATAATTGTTATATTATTTTATTGGGAGTTTCATTTCCCTCCTTGATATAACTCGTAATATACCTGATATAACTCGTAATATACTTACGGGTCAAATCAAGCCGAGGCTCGTATAAGACCAAGGAGGGTCGTAGAACGGATATAGACTGCACTCAGACGTACTGAGCTACCTACGTACCTTTCTATTAGGATCAAGTCTAAACGTAGTTCAAGGTTATGTTTAAGGTCATATACGAGGTTCGTAACTCGGTTTAGAGAAAAGTGGGAACGTACTGTCAGATCGTATTGTGTACTCTCGAGGTACTATTCAGTCAATCAAAAGTCCTTTTTCTAATATTAAATGGCACTATTTATAGGCACAGTACCCAATGTACGGACGAATACGGGATTAACGGGATGGTTTACACGTGTCCCCAGAACGTACGCACCAGATTGTCCGGGTTAGGGCTGCGTTGGGTCCGACCCGATAAAAACACGCGGGTTAGGTAGTGTTATGTAAATAAGCACAATTAGGTTAGGGGCTTTTTGGTAAATAAGCCTAAGGTCGTATCAGGGTCGTGTGACCCTATACGAGGTTCGGTCATATTGCTGGGTCGTAGGACCCATACGAGGTTATACTATATCACCCCTCTTTTGATGTAAATGTTGATGGTGTAATTTTCTTTCCAAAGCTAATGTTTTGAAGCATGTATAAAATCATAACATTTGTATAGTCTGATTTTTTTTAGTTTAATGAACTTGTTACAAGAACCTTTTGTTGTGCCTCAGTAAATAAAATCAATGACTCCAATAAAGGCATTAAACCCAATTTACATTTGACAAAAAAGAAACAATAGTAGGTTGTGTTTGGATCTAACCATATTGAGTTGGTTTGGACAAATCTGAGTTAATATATTAATATTAAATAATTTATCTTAGCATACTTTTTGAAGTATTTTCAATCATTACGACGAATTAATAATTGTATTTCGTTTTATCGGGCCAAATGATTAAGTCAGACCTATTGGGTCAAGGCCCAAACTAAATTACAAAAATTTAATTAGACAAAAGTTGGCTAAACACACTTACAATCTTTTGCCACTTCAAAAATTATAACTTAATCATATGGAATAATCACATGATTAACTTTGGAACCTATCTTCATCTCCTAATTCTTATTGATCACTTTTTTCGAGTCCAATCGAGTCCGTTTGATTCTTTTCATGCACACTCTTGGAGGGCACCAAAATGCTGACGAATTGGAGGGCCCACTTGGGCCCAAATCACCGACAAAGTTCAAAATTGGGACCGGGTACACGGGCCGGTATTCGGGCCTGAGGCCCAAGCCTATTAGGTTTGGCATAAGAGATGTGAATTTTGGTCAAGAAGAGCTTAGCCTTCTTAGTTTGTCTTTTAAGGTTTTGATTGTCATTTTAATTTGTAATATTGATTTGTGTAGACTATTGTGCAACTTATATAAGTTGTTTAAAAAGGTTCAATTTTCAGATATTGAACTATTGAATTTAATGCAACTAAAAGTCTTGGTGTTCACTTATAGCTTAATGGAAATATTAACAATATTAATTAATTATTACTAAGAAGAATTATCTATAAAAAGTCATTAAGGTAATTACAAGTTTTTTTTTTTTTTTTAAAACTAGAGGATGCAAAAATTTGTTACTTTCTTATCAATACTACAGGAGGTCGAAGTAAGCATATAAGAAATAGTATATAGCGTCACTCTATTCTACATTGTATTTGGGTACGTTACAATTTTGATTTATACTCATGCATAACTTAAAAACACGGAATCTATTTTAGGGACTACTTTAAATTTTTTTAATTTTATATTTCATATATTTAGATATTTAAATATCTAAATATCTGAAATAAAAAATTATATCCATGGTTTCAGACTGAGTTAAAAGGTGGTAAAACCAAGAAAAGCAACCATGTCACACACACTTACACTTGCATATACATACAAAAGCTTACTATATAATTATGCAGGAAGAGTCTCATTCTTCTTCTTCTTCTTCTATATACAAGAAAGACGACACACATATATATATATATAACCCTAATTATTTAAGCACTGCATTCTTTGGGAAACCCATCTGGAAATCGCTTGGTATCAGTACAATAGTTATAAATCATGTAATTCTTCTGAACCCATTTGAGTTTCTCTTCAGCATGAGGATCCAATTTCTGGGACATGAATGGGACATCATTATTAGCACTGAAGTTTCTGTAAGAAGCAATGAATGGGGCTTGAGACCAATCAGTCTTGATGAGGCCACCTCTGGTTGCCCATTGATCAGCATTCCATATGCTTGAGTATAGCTTCATTGCCTGGATTTTGGGGAATGGGACGCCCATGTGTTCTAAGTTCTTGAATTCTCTGATTGGTGTGTTGTCCACTAAAAACCTGTAAACAGTATATATATATATATTATATATATATATATATATGTATGTATATATGTATTATAGTTTCAATATAATAATAGATGGAGAAAATTGCAGACATGTGTAATTATAAGAAACATCTTAACTGAGGAGGGTTTTGTGTAGGTGAGATTTTTTTTATATTAATTACTCAATAAGTAATAGGTTGGTTTGTAATTTTTAGCTAAAAGATAATAAATATAGATGATAAAGTCAAAATATCTATAAGTATACAAAATAAAGTTACATAGATTTTAAATTGGTACAATTATGATTTTAGGCAATAGTTTTGACTAGTGACAATTATGATTTCTAGTGCATGAATTATTTTGAAATTTTATCTTTCAACAATTAGTGATATATAAATGTTTGACAACTTAGCTAACTGCAAAAGATGATAAGAGATAGAGACAAAATGTGTATCTCAATGTATACTATTACTAATTTGTAATAAATAATAATACATATGTCACTAACAGTTGATGACAACTTTAAAAAATAATTCTCTATTGTGGAAAAACAAAATTATTATTTTTCATTATATACACAGTGATAAATTTAACACGGTCACTACTAATTATTAATTTTATATCAATGTTACTATAATACTATTTGTTGTAGCGTAATGACATCGACAAATATAATAACAACTAAATTTATTTTCATCAAATTGTCATTAGTTGTTAATAAAGCTAAGTATTATGACTGAAAAATTTAGAAAATCAGTTATGTGACAGAAACAAATTTTGCCAAAGTGTATAATACCAATTTTGACCCACTTTATAAATCATATATGAGACAGGAGAAAAAAAAAGACTTGTATGTGCTCGATGGAGAGAATATATTATACCACCCACGTCAAAGTATATATATTATTAAATAGATTTAACGTACAAGTATATATATATATAATATATATATATATATATAATTGACGTGGCATAATCAATAATTTTCGAAATTAAAAAGCAGTAGTAAGTTGTTGAACTTACAGAATGGTATGTGGATTCCAGAAAACAGAAAAAGTATGAAAATCAGCCGTTGGATCAAACCACAAGTGAAATTGCTGTTCTCTTTCCCCTTTGCCATCAGTATACACATTTGTATGCACAGTATATGGCTCCCCACTCAAATTCCCCAAAAACTCAAAATCTATCTCATCATGATTTTCCCCTTCTGATGACAACTACAATTTCAATTCATAAATTATAAAAATCAATTAATAAATCGACTTATAATCTAACCCTTTTGTAACAAAATAAAAAAAAATCATATAATCATATGCAAAAAAATGATTATAAATTAACTTACATAATATGCCGTAACAGTTCCAGCAGAATTTCCAGGGACGAGTTTGATCTGCATATCGATCTTTCCGAATAGATATTGACCCTTGGATTGAAAGCCCGAGCCCGAATAGTTATCAAGAGTGAGAATCAGAAGGTTACCATTGTTGACGATTTTGCCCCTGCCTTCACCCCAAGTGATGTCAAAATCTTGGAAATAATTGCTTGTTCCAAAACCAGCCATTGAGGAGAGAAAGGTAAATAGCAATATCAGTATTGGTAATGCATTTTTTGAAGCCATTTTTCAATTTTCGATTTTTGATCTTTTGATTTTGTTTATGTAAGTGGTATAAATGGTGTAACGTATATATAGGAGTTTAGAGTGCATGAGAAGATGGTAGAAATTGGACAAAGAAAATTATGGCTTTTCTGAATAACTGACATCTGGAAGTGTAACCAGCTAGTTGTGGAGTAGATAAGCTTATATATAAATATAAATAATAATCAATCGGGACATTTTTATTTACTACAAAAATAAATGGGTTTTTGTCAAAATTGCAAAATTCATCTGTATATATTGTGACACACAACAATTTAAAGATAGCATTTGCTTATTTTGATTGAATTTGCATGTTTAAAGATTAATATGCCACTTTTGTAACTTATATGATTAGAATTACAATTTAAATCATAAAAAAATCTCTATTTTAGTCTTGCATGTATATACCATGCATTATTTTACTCCCAAAATCAAATTTCGAATTAGATAATAGTTACGTGATCGACACATGCTACAATACAAACATTTCTTCTTTAATAAGCCAAAATTACACAAAATCGAAATTGAATGACTTTATATATATTAGTCGCAAGACTAAAATTTAAAATCCTGCACATATATATACACGTAATAAATTAATGTATGCATTGAATGATTTGTTATGATGATGAGCAATTCACCATTTTTATAGCTCTGTATATGAAATGAGCTGTAACATGATGTACAAAAGTAAATAAATGAGGATTCTTGGAATTGGAAAATATAATTGTATTTTTCTGCCGAGTGGAAAGTAATTGGACCATTAATTCTGGTCATATTTTCAGCAAGAGGTGGATGAGATTAGGCAATATATATCGTACTTGTCCTATCATGTGACCTGCTTTGATCATCCCCAATAAATAAATATATATATATATTGATTATATATACAAACATTATTATTAATTACTATTTACTCCATAAATTAAATACGACTCAATATTAATGTTTATTGATGATGCCCTAAGGTTAGGTTTTAAGTCATAAATTGAAATCTCTTGGGAATCAGCATTTCGATTATGCAATTTTCTGTGCCTAAGTTCCATATGTGTAACCTAATTAAACATAGAGCAAGATATATGTATATTGGTCCAATTTGAACTCTTGGACTATTAATATAGATGAATTAGTATTAGGGGTGTAAATAAACTCGCTCAAACCGACCAAACTCGCCCGCAAACAGTTGGTTTTAAACTTTAAAATAATATTGACGGTTTAATATTTTTGTCACCCGCCACTTTTGGGTTGGGTGGTGGTTTTAGAATTTGCAACCCGACCGCTAGTTATATATAATGCACACAAATTATGTTATAAAGATTAATAACAAGCCTTTTAAAATAATACATAGATATATATTTTCTAACAACGATAATTTTATTCATGTTTATATTACATATTTTACTTTTATTTGGTGAAATAAATTAAATATCTTGTTGATCACTTATTTTTATTCTACTTCAACAAAATTTTATTTTCACAAATAATGAAATAGGTTATACGCCTTTATGATTAAATTTTTATGATATTTTAGTTTTAATAATATTAGAGTTTTTACTCATTATAAATTAATGATTATATGAATTTTATTTATAATACCATTTGATTTTCTATATTCACCAACTCAATTTTTAAACTAAATCTACAAGAATTTTTTTTAGTGAACTAGTAACTAGTAAACGACAAAAAAATGGAAAAAGTTAAAACCGCTAACCCGCCCGCCAAATTCATTAACCCGACCGAACCGAACCGTGCGGTTTTGAAAGATAATTGTGTAATTTTGGGTTGTTATTTTGTTCACCCGCTCATGTCGGGTCGAGTTGATTTTTTTTTTTAAAACCGTCCGAACCCAACCACGTACACCCCTAATTAGTATTTGGAATTCGCCAATCTCATACGAGCCTAATAAAAACATACGAGTTTAATATCAATCCAGGAAAATTTTATATTAATTGATACTTTTAATGGGCTAATTTACTATAATGTTAGATTGGTCAAAGTGCGACCCAACCCAACAAATAGTACGAGTGTTAGGACTTCTAATATTCTACTGCGTATAAAATTATACTCACTAGGGTCTGAAGGAGTTGAGACTTGGGAGCCCAATTAAATATGTATCTAAACTATCATGTGGGCTTGCACAAATCCAATTTTGATGTGTTACTTGGGCCCCACAATGTATAACTGGTGGATCCGGGTCAACCCGCATAATTCGAGAAGGCTGTCTCGTCTTCATAGTCCAACCCAACCCATTTACAAAACCCGTGTGCTGGATATAGGGGTGTAAATGAGTCGAGTCGAGCGGAACGCATAGATATTAAAGCATGTCTGAATTATAATCGAGCTTTGAAAATTATATTTGAGATCGGTTTGATCGTTAATCGAGACGAGCTCAAACGAACTTTAATCGAGAGCCGATCAGGAGTCGAACTCGAGTAGTTTGACTATTTTGTACATGTTTTAATATTATTTTTTAAAATAATCGAGTTGAGTTTCAAAATTTATCAAACATAAAAAGTTGTTCAAGCTTGATTTGATAAGTTATCAAATTGAGCTTTTAATGATCGAGCTCGAGTCGGGCATCGAATAATTTAATTCAATTTTTAGCCCAATGGGATAATGTATATCTTTTCACTATAGAAGAGAATCAACAATGATATTGAGTGGTTTTTTAAAAGTTGGTTATTTATGACTTCTTTTTATGTAAATGATCATTTGCAAAGTATTTATACATAACGAAATTTTATTTATCTTATCTATCTTTTTGAGGGGAAAGATCAAATATCACCCCAATAAAAATCAATAAATTATTAGTTGGTATCAATCACTAATTTAGAAATATCAACTATAAACAATAAACCATGCTATTGAACCTAATAGTTATAGAAAAATAAAATCTCAAATTAATTTCTTCAAATTAAAAAAATATATAAAACTAGTTTCTCAATTAAGTGAGTAAATATCAGTAAATCAAATATCATTCCATTTTCTTTTGTATTATGTGATGATCCAATAATAATAATTACTTTCACTAAATACAAATAACCATCTACAATAAAAATTTAAAAATGATCGATACATCTGTGAAAATCGAACCCAAAACCCTAAATCATTATCGACTATCAATTCTTAGTTATCCAAAAAAAAAAAAAAAAAATGTTTTTAGACTAATTAATTTTGCATTCAGGACCTGGTCCCTTAGGAAACCTCCATTTATCCTTACAATAATCATACACCATATGATCCCTCTGCAGCTTCTTCATCCTGGCCCGGCTCCGCCGGTCCAACTCCACTTTCAGAACCGGTTTAGTTTCAAAATCGGCGGCGCTGCAAAAACCGCCGGTTTCCGGCAACCAGGTGCAGCCATCAAAGGCGAAATTTCTATACGACGCCGTAAAGGGTGCTAAACTCCAGTTAGTTTTTACCAGGCCGTGCTGCGTGGCCCATTCTTCGGCGTTCCATAGACTCGATTCAATTCTCATTGGCTGATCTTTCGGAAATGGAACCCCTAATCTCTCTGCGTTCTTGAATTCCCTTATTGGAATGTTATCCACGTAGAAGCTAAAAAAAAAAAAATACAAAAAAAATATTATGGTTTGAATTGAATAAGATTTGATATGGGAAAAATATATCGATTTTTGGTAAATTCGGGCCGAATTTGATTAGGGCGTGTGGAGATAGAAAAGTTGATGAAAATAATTATTTGACGTTACGTGTGTAATAGATTGTATTGCATGCGCGATTGTGTTAAGAATAATTTAAACTGATTTGAAAATTATCTCTCGACATTCCTAATCATACGTATTTGTTGGTTTGACCAGAAATCGTTCCATATATATAGTTGTGTTACATAAAATTTGAACCGAGTCGAAAAATAATAGATATAAAATCAAAGAGTAAGATCGTCTTCAATTTTACTTTTGTCTCGCTAGCCCCGAGTAAGGGTAATGAACTCAAATTTTTTAAGTGTATAGATCATATCAGATCAGTATATAATAGGTATGACAAAGTGGTTTCAGAACCATGGTTCCAACCCAATTAAACTAGTTTGGATTGGGTTGGTTCATAAGAAATTTTATTTGGTTACTAATTGGTCCCGTCTTGGTTCCAAGATGGGTCCAACTAATTTCAAGTTAGGCCTAAATCGCTTACCATTGATCTAAATTATAGAAAACAAAATGCAAGGTATTGAGTTGGGTTGATTTTGATTCTCTTTCGGGTTGACTTTGGTCCCTTTCGGGTTGACTTTGATTCAACCTTGAAACCGATATTTGAAAAGGGAAAAGCTTATAAAATACTTACATAATGTTTTTGGGATTCCAAAGAATGGTGTATGTGTGGAAATCAAGAGTTGGATCAAACCATAAGAAGAATTGTTGTTCTCTTTCTCCCTTGCCTTGACTAAACACATTTGTGTGGAGAGTGTAAGGATTACCACTTGAATTTCCCAGAAACTCGAAATCGATCTCATCATGGTGATCACCTTGTGATGTCAACTGACAAGATTTCACTATGTTAAAATTATAATACCACCATTTTAATATTCTATCTATCTATCTATATATATATATATTCACATATAAATTAATGGTTCTTCAACAAATTACTCCAACGATGTTGCATATTACTAAAAACTTCAAAACTTATAAAAGTATAATTTAAGTACATGTAAATTATGATAAGGGTCATTTTTGATCTTCAAACGATGATTTTCCCACTAAATCGAAAAGCCCTTATGGTTTGTTTGGATCGAAGGATTTGAAAACTATGGATTTCAAATTCATCGACAAATCCATTTAAGTTTGTTTGGATAAAGTCAGGTCATGACGAATTCCTTAGCAGTCATTTTAACCTATTTTCTCTACAATATGACGGATTTCAAATTACACCATTTTAGAGTCATTTGAAATCCTTCATCCAAAATTGCTTCCTCAAATCCAAATCACTCAATCCAAACACACCCTTAATGTTAGAATCTCATGTACAAATCATATGACTTCTATTTTGGCAAAATGTCATCCCATATTGAACTTACGTAATAAGTTGTGACAGTGCCAGCAGAATTTCCAGGGACGAGCTTGATTTGCATATCAATCTTTGTAAACAAAAATTCTTTCTTCGACTCAAATCCCGACCCGGAAGACTTGTCGAGCGAAAGTGTAAGAAGCTCACCCCCGTCCAACATCCGAGCATTATGCTCGCCCCACGTAATGATAAAGTGACGATTAAATGTACCATTTGAAGGGCTAGGATTAAATGTACCATTTGAAGGGCTAGGATTAAATGTACCATTTGAAGGAGGACTAAATGTATCATTTGAAAGAGGTATAATGACGATTTTGCTGCAATACAAAAAAGTTGACATATTAAGTGTAAATAATTGATTTGTGTGAGTATAGAGTAATTTCATTGTATTAAAACATCCATTTGAACACAATTTAATTTGGATGGTATTAAATATAAACTTAAATATTCTCACCTGTCAACTAATTTATAATTTGAACATCTACCATAATTGATAAATATACAAGTCATTACAAATTTCACAAATGGTGTTCATAAACTTTATGACATTTTCTTATGAGATTGCAAGATTTACCTTGGGGTCTCTCTGTTGCTTCGAGCCGTTGAGATTGTTTGAGAAATAATTACGTCGACCTGCAATGTATTCAAACACAAATTGAATCATGATTTTCCAAATGCAATAACACACACACACTCTTGTGTGTGTATACATATGTATATATATATTGACATTTGAATTGTATGAAAAGACCTTGAAGACAAAGAAGGCACAAAACATGATAAAAGCCAAGTATGGGACAAATTTGCTAGAACGAGGTGGTTGGGGATTTCTTGGTGGCATAACGAATAATTATTTATTTCTTTCTTGTAATAATACAGAAAGACGTATATTTGCAGAAATATTGTCTTTCAATCTTCTTCATGTTTTTGTTACAATTTCTTTTTTTTCCTCATTGTAAACTGATGGTCATCCACAAGTCTTGGATATTATTAGGTATTTCACCAACCGGTCTTCGATTAATGGGAATTAATTTGCATTTAGTTTTGATTTTTTTAAATGATTATATTATTTTAGCCATTTTGAGTTTTTTACGTAAATTTATTATCCGCATTGTGACCATGCGTTTTTTCGCAGTTTGGACTCTAGACAATTGTGACCCAATCGGATCCATTCAATGTGGTTATAAATTAACCAAATTTCGCATAGATACATCACCACAAAAAAGATACATACATATATGGAAACTTATATATACAAAAAATAATAATGAGTCTTGTAAACAAAGAATATATCTGCAAAAAATCATAAAAATCGAATTCGATTGGATCTTGAAATTTTAACGAACAACAATAAAACCAAGTTTGAATTACATGAAAAAAAAAATCTTGATTAAAATAACCACATGCACCAAACTAATAAACTGTTTCTACAAATCTGAATATTACTCTAATTTTTCTATCAAAATCAATAAATCACAATAAAATCGAACAAAAAAAATTCTGTAAAAATCTAGGCATCCTCCTCAGTCGGCATCTCGAAACGACATATGGGACAATAATGACTGGTACTTAGCCATTTTCTGATACAATCATCATGAAATATATGTGAACAAGGCATGCAAGTTCCTTTACGTACTCCATTAATGGTGCTAAATTCTTCAAAGCAAATCGAACACGTCTCATGATCATGATCATGATCAACTACTACATTCTTCTCCAAATTTTCGATACAAAAATCGAGAGTTGGAACCATACGAACTACAGCTTCCCGAGTTATCCTTTCCAAAAACCGCCTTTGATCGAAAAAGTGATGAACTGTTGAAGTAACTGAGAACCCAAGAAGAAGAACGTTATGATGAGCCGGCATGGATATGATAGCTTCTCGAGCACTCTTTAAAGCTGTATACACGAATTTTCGACGTAAATCGTTTCTGTTAGTCCAGTATTTGACGATTTCTTCAATGGCTTTGCGTGATTGTTTGTATGATAAGAACTGTTGGAGGGTGAAATCGATAGAGTAATCTATCGAGGTTGGAATTTCGAAGCTCACAATGTGAGGACGTTCATCTACAATCCATTGGGATCGAACATGCATGAATGAAATCTTGATGCAGATTTTGAAGGGTGAAGCTTGGTCACGAGATGTGATTGGCTCTTCAGGATGTATGTATGATGATCCCCTGGTGAATCTATAATTTTCCATTGTTAAGATTTGAAGAAGATGAAGATTAAAGGTAGAATAAGAAGAAATCAACTAGGGTTTTTATTTTTCTAGAGATGTATTTATAGGCTATATATAAGGTGGTGTATTGTTAATCCTAATTATTGCAGGATTAGAATCTTTAGTCTAGGAGGAGTGAGTACGTGTTTATTGTTTTATTAATATTGTATTAAGATTAGGATTGTAATTTGATTCTAAACCAACGGTTTCATAATTTGCTTATTATTTTTGGTATCTCCTAAAATCTGATTTTAATATAAGTTCACTTCGACTTTTCTTGTTTATAAAAAGACCCACGTCTAATAAGTAACTACTTATAATCATACTATAACACCATCAATCTATAATGTGATTAAATGAGGTAACTGAACTTGAATTGACAATTTTTTATACCGTTACTAGATTTGATCTTGTACTTTCATATTTGTTATTTGTTGAAACAATATTATTAAATTATATAATTTAGTAAATATGATCATTACCCCAAAGCTAGGGGATTTTACACTTTTTGTTTTTATATTTTTTTAATCTCAACTTAATGAGTTTTACATTTCTTATATATGAGCATACTTCAATATAATATTTCACATTTCAACTCATGCGATGGTGGTGTGATCAGAAATTGCAAATTAGAGAGAATATATTTCGATAAAACAACAAAATTTGGTGCAATAAGTTACCTTTAACCCTTTATTTTATTATAATTTATAAATGGGTTTTTGTCTTGTTTTCTTGCATTATGTAACAAAAGGCGGGAACGTCTATAATATATCTAATTTAATTGAAAAATTGGTTTATTTAATTAATCATGATTTCAAGATTCAATTAAAGTCAATATGCAATTGCTTTGTTTAACAAGACTAAACCCTAATTTGTTGTATAAGTTTTCCATGTATGCTTAATTAAGTTATGTACATGGCTTAATTTGGATGGGACAAGCACACCAACAATATTATCTCACTAGAAAAATCAATAATTTTGACACGTAATAAATAATAATTGAAATCTTGGATAATGTACACTTTCAGAATGTATATGTTTGTATAAGAATATTGATATTTATGTGTCCACAAGTTTAACAACTATCTATACCTTCTGTACCTTGTACACATTTTTTTTTTCAAATGTTCAATTTTGCGGAAAATTTGTATTGAAAATTTTCCTTTTTTCACTGTAGTGTATTAAAAAAATCTAATAGGTCAAAATAAAATAAAAAACTTTAGAAACCTATTTGTATCAAAATTGTAATATTACTTTTATTATGTAACAATTAAAACTCTGGAAAACCAATTTCTTCATTAAAAATTACAATTTTTTCTAGAATTTAATTACAGCTACGTCCTGAATATTTGGTTTAGTTGCAAAACCACACCAATTATTTAAGTAATTGCATAGGACAATTTTTTTTAACAAAATAAGTATTTGGATAGGAGATATTATGTGACACCAACCCTTTATTGATAATAAACATAATCAAAATATTAAATTGTTTGGCAAGAAAGCCGTACAAGAGTACTACATCCTTACAATCCAAATAATCAAAAGAAATTAATTCGAGCATTTTAAAACGAATAAAATTAAGGAAGAGCATAATAATTTAATCGAAGAGATCCTTTTAACACATCCCTTGAAATTTCATACTCAAAGCACTTGAGATATCTTTTTTTTTTTTTTTTTTTTTGATAACCCAGGAACCCACAGCCGCCACTGGCGGAGCCCGACCACTCTTAGAGCGGAGCCCGACCACCAGTGCGCACAGGGTAAACTTGGGGGTTGGCACAAGACCCGCAACCACACCAACCAGGTAAATCTCCCCAAAGGGGAGGCGGATGTCTCCAGTGGGGTTTGAACCCTTGTGGAAGCAAACCTGGAAATTCCAGGCCATGCCCTTAACCACTCGGCCACACACCTTTTGACCACTTGAGATATCTTTTGATCACATATTTGCTAGACAATTCGGCCAAGGACACCATTTGATTGTGTTATGTGGAAAATCAATCTCTTTATATTTGCAAAAGAGTACAATATTTGTAGAATAACTTATATCTATGGCTTGTTTTATACAAAGGATAAGGCTGGATAAGACAATTTATCCGCTTTAATAACGTGTTTGGTAGGTGTGATGGCGGCCCGAGATAGATTAGAAGCCCGCATTTTATCACTTATTCAACTGATACACAATTCGGCTAGGGGGGTGAGATAATTTTATTCTCAAAATAAAGGATAGCAGCTAATTTTGTACTTGACTATTTCACCCTCCAAAATAATTTTATTTGTACACTTTTGCCCTTACTATATGCTTAATTACAAAAGAACCTATATCCCCAATTTAAAACCCTAGTTCTCACACGTTTATTGCTATTGAACCTTCAACACAAATCCAAACACAAATTGGTATGTAAATTCGAAAGAATCAGTAGGCTTCAACCCATAATCGACGAAATTCGTGCTCGAATTGGAAGAACCCCGTTCCTTATCTGCTGAAGGTTGAGGACAAAGAAAGCTGCTGAAAGTTGAAGGTTTGAGATCGCCGAACGAGGAAGAGATAGACGATCGACGAAGAGATCGACGAAGAGATCGCCGAACGACTATCCTCACTACGGACGAGGAAGAGATCGAGGGAGACATCGACGAACGAGGAAGAGATCGACATAGCCTTTCTCAAGGGAGAAAAGAGGGCTTTGATTTGGTTGTGAGGAAGTGAACGTGAGTACATATTTAGGGCATTTGGGTAAATTCGAGTAATCAAGCCACTAATCACTGATACAAAACGTAGGATAAGATAATAAGGGACGAGCAATACCTTGTACCAAACATGTGATAGTTTATTTTATCAAAAGTCTAAATCCCAAAGTGTGATGGATAACTTATATATCCATTGAAATCCTATCCTCACTACAAAACAAGCCCTAATGTTTGCCTAACTATAAAACAACACTCACTATTTACATAATTAGATATTTCTTAGAGTAAATTACATTTACATTCCTAATATTTATCTAGTTATAAAGTAACATACCCAAGGCTTGTGAAGAATTCCCAAGAGTTCTAACCAAATGAAAGAAGTTCATTTTACCCTAGCCAATAGATAAAATTATAAGTTGTAGAATCTTGAAATCATGACTAATTCATATAAAGCAATTTATTAAATAAACTCGGTGTGATATATATTTTTCTGTCTTTTGTCATATAATGCGAAAAAAAGAAAAGAAAATAAACCGCTTATAATAAAATAAAGAGTAAATGGCAATTTATTTCACCAAATTTTGTTGTTTAATTTAGCATATTACCCCCAAAAGCCACATAAAATTGCTTTATCATCTCGACTTACTTTCATTATGACACTATTAACCCTAATGATATCAACTCAATTTTCAGCTATTTGCTGGCCTCAACCACTTTGTCAAATTCTTTTTGTATTATGATTGGAATTACTTTTAGTTGAGGAGTCTAATGCTTCTAATTAAGTTAATTTTGGCAACATATTTTTTTAGTTTTGGATTTTTAAATGATTATTATATTTTAGCCCTCTGACTTTAGAACAATGTGACTGTGTTGGGATTTCATGGAAACGAGCCGAATCTTGAAATAAACCAAGTTTGGCATAGATACATCATCACCACAAAAGTCATCATTGAAGCCTTAGATATAAATAATGGAAACTTATATATATATACAACAAATAATATATATGAGTCTTGTTAACAAGGAATATATCTGCAAAAAGTCATAAAAATCAAATTCAATTGGATCTTGAAATCTTAACGAACAACAATAAAACCAAGTTCAAATTACATGAAAAAAAAATTCTTGATTAAAAGAACCACATGCACCAACCTAATAAAATGTTTCTACAAATGTGAATACTACTCTAATTTTTCTATCAAAATCAATAAATCGAACAAAAAAAATTCTCTAAAAATCTAGGCATCCTCCTCAGTCGGCATCTCGAAACGACATATGGGACAATAGTGACTTATACTTAGCCATTTTCTGATGCAATCATCATGAAAAATATGGGAACAAGGCATGCAAGTTCCTTTACGTACTCCATTAATGGTGCTAAATTCTTCCAAGCAAATCGAACACGTCTCTTGATCATGATCATGATCAACTACTACATTCCTCTCCAAATTTTCGATACAAAAATCGAGAGTAGGAACCATACGGCCTGCAGATTCCTGAGTTATCCCTTCCAAAAACAGGCTTTGATCCAAAACGTTAGTAACTGTTGAAATAACTAAGAACCCAAGATAAACAGCGTTATGATGAGCCGGCATGGATACAATAGCTTCTCGAGCAGTCTTTAAAGCTGTATCCACGAATTGTCGATGAAAATCGTTTCTATTAGGCCAGTATTTGATTATCTCCTCAATGGTTTTGCGTGATTGTTCGTGTGATAAGAACTCTTGGAGGGTGAAACTGATAGAGTGATCTATCTCGATTGGATTTTCGTATCTCACAACCTCAGGACGTTCTCGCATAATCCAGTGGGATCGAACATGTTTGAATGAAATAAGGATGAAGATTTTGAAGGATGAAGCTTGGACACGAGATGTGACAGGGTCTTCAGGATGTATGTATGATGATCTCATGGTGTATCCACCAGTTTCCATTGTTAAGATTTGAAGAAGATGAAGATTAAAGGTAGAATATGAAGAAATCAACTAGGGTTTTTGTTTTCTGGTTGAATGAGATTATGGTGGGGGATGGAGATGTATTTATAGGGACATATTGTTAATCCTAATTATTGCAGGATTAGAATCTTTAGTCTAGGACGAGTAACTGTTTCTTGTTTTATTATTGTGTTAAGATTAGGACTGTAATTTGATTCTAAAATCTCTAAAACCAAAAATTTCCATAATTTGCTTATTATTTTTGGTATCTCTAAAATCTGATTTTAATAAAAATTCACTTCAACTTTTCTTGTTTATGAAAAAAACCCACGTCTAACAAGTAACTACTTATATTCCTGCTATAATACTCTATCTATAATGTGATTAAATGAGATAATTGAATTTGAACTGACAATATTTTTGGAGCGTTAATAGATTTGAACTTTGTTTATCTTATACTTTCATATTTGTTATTAGTTGTAACAATATTATTAAATTATATAAATTTAGTACATATGATCATTAACCCCAAAGCTAGGGGATTTTACACTTTTTAAAGTCTTTTTTTTAGGGTAATCTCAAATTTAATGAGTTTCAATTTCTTATATATGATCATACTTTCAATGGTATATTTCACATTTCAACTAATGCGCTGGTGGTGTGATCAGAAAGTGCAAATTAGAAAGAAAATATTTGATAAAACAACAAAATTTGGTGCAATGAGTTGCCATTTACCCTTTATTTTATTATAAATGATCTATTCTCTTGGTTTCTCAGCATTATGCAATAAAAGGTGGGAACATCTATAATTCTATATTATATCAAATTCAATTGAAAAATTGCTCTATATGAGTTAATCATAATTTCAAGATTCAATCAAAGTCAATAAGCAATTGCTTTTTTTGACAAGACTAAACCCTAATTTGTTGTATAAGTTTTCCATGTGTATGATTTGTATGCTTATGTTATGTACATGGGCTTAATTTGGATGGGACAAGCACACCAATAATATTATCCACCTGGAAAAATCTATAATTTTGATGCTTAATAAATAATAATTAAAACTTTGGATAATGAACCCTTTAGAATGTATATATATATTTGTATAAGAATATGGATATTACGTGTCTACAAGTTTATAAATAGCTATTTATACCTTGTACACATTCTATCATGTTTTTTTTAGGCAAATGTTCAATTTTGCTGTAAAATTTGTATTGAAATTTTCCTTTTTGCACTTTAGTGCATCAAAAAATCTAGCAGGTTAAAATAATATAAAATAAAAACTTTAAAGCCTACTTGTGTCAAAATTATAATATTACTTTTATTGTGTAACAATTAAAACTCCGGAAAATCCATTTCTTCAATAAAAATTACAATATTTTCTAGAATTTAACTACAGCTACGTCTTGAATATTTGGTTTAGTTGCAAAACTAACCAATTATTTAAATAATTGCATTGGACAATTTTTTTTTTAATAAAATAAGTATTTAGATGGGAGATATTAGATGTGTTCAGAAACACTTTTCAAATGGACTTTTAGTTTTAAAAGTTCATTTTGATAAAACTTCTGTGTTTGGTGAATTATTTTAAAAGAACTTTTGAATAAGTCAAGGTTTGGAAAAACCCATTTGGAACAAGTGGGAATTAGTGACTTTTTCTCACGTTGGTTTCCCCACTTTTATATTATGGTTAGTTGAATTTGTTATTTTACAAATTTACCATCTGTTTTCCTATTTAAATCTCACATACCTCCCTCACTTTACATGTGTAATATATTTTTAATTATGTATTAAAATTTGTAATGATATATTTATTGGTAATGATATATTTAATAATATATTTAATTATAATGATATATTTAATAATATACTCGAAATTGAGAATGATATATTTATTATTATTAAAATTAGTCCAAATTTCAACTAGTACTTTTTATTAAGAGGTCGAACTTCAACTCATAATTTTCATGATATTAATATGATAATTCTTAGTAATTAGCTTTTAAAATATAAGTTGGCTTGAATATGTGAAATCTAGAATAATTTTTTTTATAATATCAATAAATATATGTATATATATAATAATAAAATGTATCAAATGACACTACGGTTGCAAATATTTATAAGGGCAATATTGTAAAAAATTGTTAATTTAGCACTTTTGAGCTAGTTTACCAAACACATTAGTGTATAAGAAAATGGACTTTTGGTTCTAAAGCACTTTAAAAAAAATGTGTTTACCAAACACTTGGTGGAACGTAGAAGCACTTATTTAAAAAGTCCATTTTTTAAATGGACTTTTGATGAAAAAGTACTGCAAAATACATCCATTATTGTGTTTGAAATCACTTTTCAAATGGGTTTTTGGAGATGAAAGTACATTTGCAAACATGTTAGTTGTTTGGTGAAAAATTCAAATGGATTTTTAGAATAAGTCAGGAGTCAATTGGTTGGCCCATCAATCTCCAAAAAAATCATTTCAAAGTGAAAAATCTCATAAAACTCATTTGTTTGGTATCTCACAAAATATTTCTTAAAAAAAAATCTCTCAAAATTCATCAAAATTCCAAAGAAAATTCTTTAAAAAAAAGAGAAAAATAATTTTAAGTGTTCATGATTTGACAGTTAACATTATCGATAAAAAGGATTTTTTCGTTTACATTTCAACTCAAAAAATTAAATTAATCACATATTATAATGTAAAATAACACAATAATCAAAATAAGATCCATTATGACTATTTTTTAAGGTCTAAATCAATGAGTTTAACTACAAATATTTAATAAAATATATATTTAAATAAATTTCTCACA
Organism: Verbascum thapsus; assembly: GCA_963669365.1. NCBI lineage: Eukaryota > Viridiplantae > Streptophyta > Magnoliopsida > Lamiales > Scrophulariaceae > Verbascum > Verbascum thapsus. Next base: position 2,203,922 of record OY770120.1, read on the forward strand.
ACAAAAAATATATCACATCAACCATAATCATTACATATTTTTCTTTAAAAAATTCCATCTAAACTTATTTCTCAAACCATATTTCTTATCCTTAAAATTACATATTCTCATTTTTGTCACAAAAAAAAATTCTTTGAGATTAGTATGCCATCCAATTGGGGCCTCACTTTTTTCAAAATTCCATTTTGGAGAAGTGCATATTTTTTAAATTTTTATTCCAGCACTTCTTGAAAAGTTATATAAGAAGTAAGTCTCACCAAACACTTTACATTTCTAAAAGCACTTATTTACAACGTCCATTTGAAAAAAGTCCATTTCACAAATGGACTTAGAATTGAAAAGTGAAACCAAATAATCAAAAGAAATTAATAATTCGAGCATTTTAAAACAAACAAAATTAAAAAAGAGTATACAGTAAAACCTCTATATATTAATAATGTTGGGACCGGAGAATTTTATTAATTTATAGAGATATTATTATATCGATAAATTAATAATTTATTAATTTAAAGAGGTTTTAACGTATATGCACAGTTGACCTTCAAAGTTCCAAATTCTTTGAATAACTTTAAGTATACATGCATAGTTATTGATGAAAATTAAGTTAAAATACAAATGTACTAGTAGAATTCCATGAACACAAACTCACGTGGAAGTTGGAATGGCTTGTTTAAATACAGAAGATGATGAAGCAGATGATGATTCAATAGCTTTGCAACCGGTCACTCTAAAAGAAGCATTGCAAGCATCAACAACTCTTCAAAACTTTTTGTTGCAGTACGAGAAGACAACACCACAACTATTGGGTGCAGTAAGGAGATTTAAAGATGAGATCAACATAGATTTGAAGTTCAAGAAAAAGCAAGTTACAGTAGATTCTTATTTTACTAAGTTGTCTTAAGAATATTCAAGTGCATCATATATATATATGGATTATTTTTAATAATTATTAATTTATAGTTTCGTCTGGACCAATATATATACACTGGGATCTCAAAAAAATTATTATCTTATAATTTTATTGATTGGGTCCCAAATTTGTACTGTTGGGACCGGACAAATTATTAGTTTTAGCGAGGTTATTAATTTATCGAGTATTAATTTAACGAGGTTTTACTGTAATAATAAATAGTTTATTCAAAGTGACTCTTTTATACTCGAAGCACTTGAGATACATTTGATTTTGATCACATATTTGCTAGACAATTCGGTCAAGGACACCATTAGATTGTGTTATATATATGGACAATCAATCTATTTATAATTGCAAAAGATTACATATCTGTAGAATAACTTATATCTATACTCCTAATTAATTTTTGCCTAACTATAAAACAACACTCACTATTTACATAATTAGATATTTCTTAGCGTAAATTACATTTATATTACTAATATCTATCTAGTTATAAAATAACACCCATTAATGACATAATTACATATAACGTACCCAAGGCTTGTGAAATATTCTCCAAGAGTTCTAACAGAAAATGATAGAAGAAATCATTTTACCCTAGCCAATAGATAAAAATATAAGTTGTTGAATCTTGAAATCTTGAATAATCCATATAAAGCATTTTTTTAAATAAATTCGGTGTGATAAATATTTTTCTGTCTTTTGTTGTATATGCGGAAAAAAAGAAGAAAATAAATAGCTTATAATAAAATAAAGAGTAAATGACAATTTATTCCACTAAATTTTGTTGTTTTAGCATATTACCCCCAAAAGCCACATAAAATTGCTTTATCCACTCGACTTACTTTCATTATGACACTATTAGCCCTAATGATATCAACTCAACTTTCAGCTATTTGCTGGCCTCAACCACTTTGTCAAATTCTTTTTGCATTATGATTGGAATTAATTTTAGTTGAGGAGTCTAATGCTTCTAATTAAGTTAATTTTGGCAACATATTTTTCAGTTTTGGATTTTTAAATGATTATTATATTTTAGCCCTTTTGACTTTAGAACAATGTTACTGTGTTGGGATTTCATGGAAACGAGCCGGATCTTGAAATAAACCAAGTTTGGCGTAGATACATCAGTACCACAAAAGGATATTTATGGAAACTTATATATATATATATACAACTGATCTAGGTCGAAATAGACGACCTAGGTCAAGCCGAGCCGAAGAGTACGACCCAACCGTAAGATAGATTATAGACTGCACTCGGGTTAGACCCAAACTGCCTACGTACCTTTCTTAAGGATCAAGTCTAACGTAGTTCAAGTATAAAATTAAGGTTCGTAATGGTAGCTCGGTAATAGAGAGGGTAAGTACTAACAAATCTCACGTAATCCGTCCATTTTCGCAATAAACAGTGCGAGTATTTATAGAAAGTCCACGTTGTACGGACGGTACACATGTACGATCATATGCCGTACACGTGTCCTTGATGTACGGTTAAGATCTATCGGGTCCTTTATAGTACTTGACCCGTACAGTAAAAACACGTGGGTCATGTAGTGTTTTGCAATTAAAGGACTTATAGGGGCTTGGAGTGTAAATTTGGTCCATATCAGCCCTAATTGCTTATGAGGGGTTATGGGTCGTAGGATATTGTAGGACGTATATGGTTCATGGGTCGTTCAGAAGCCGAACCGTGGTCGTATGACCCATTTCATCTATACCAACAACAAATAATATATATGAGTCTTGTTAACAAGAAATATATCTGCCAAAGTCATATAATATAGAATTGTTAGGCGGTACGCGCTGCGAAAGCGTTGGATTATGACGTTATTTGAATTGAGACAATAATAAATATAGAAAATAAGAGACACGAAATTTAACGTGGTTCACCCAATTTAGGCTACGTCCACGGGACAAGGCTATGATAATATCAATCTGAAAGGAATTACAAACGTCTTTACTAATCACAAAGGCGGAATAATTTTATCCGTCTCGAACTAGTAAGAACACTCTCACACTCTCTTTTATAACAAACAAAAGGAGAAGAAAGTTTATAGGAAGAGATAGAAATGTTTTTCGGGATGGATACTAACACTTAGGCGAAGCTCTATTTATAGGAGAGCTTCGCCTACAATTTTTGAAAATTTGTGACAAAATTATGTCATCCATGACATCAAAAATTCAATCTTCAAAGTTTGAGGCTTCAATATTATCATTCTAATCAAAGTTTGAGGCTTGACATTTGACATTCTCCCACTTGAAGACTAATAACAAATTAGTTCTTCACACATCCTTTCGCCTTGTCCGTTCGTGTTGCCTATGTTTCTGTAAGGCCAATTGATAAACCTCAATTATACGTGTTTTTTAGCCTAAGATTAGTCGTTTATATATCATTTTATATCATGATTTATACCCCATATGCGTTTAATAGGTTTGTTACATGTTCGTAGGAAAAAATCATTAATTTCGAGAAAAGGGCGAAAAACGTACGAAATGAGGTAAATTGGCGATGCTTGGAAATACAATCGTATCTTGGGCTACAAACCTCCAATATTAATGAGCCTTATATGATTAGAAAGCTAAGACAATTACTTAAAAGTCTTATGAAGAGAACAAGATCCGGTTCAAACGTTTGAAGGCTCAAAAGTTATAAATACGCTCTGTTACGAACCAAATGGCGCAGTCCTGGTAAAACGATCATAACTTGAGTTATACAACTTGGATTTGATCTAAATTAGTTGGGTTGGAAAGCTAAGACATAGCGCTACAACTTTGTAAAAGACCCCAAAGCCAAATTCAGACCAAATACATGGCGTACGTACGCCGTGTTAATTGACGTTCGAACAACGAGGGTAGAGAGTTGGGGTTATCTCGCGTACGTACGCCAATTTGTACGGCGTACGTACGCTGATTTGTACTGCGTATGTATGCCAATTTGTACTGCGTACGTACGCCCGTTTGTACGGCATACGTACGCCGGTTTGTACTGCGTACGTACGCCGCTTTATACGAAGCCCAAATACTTTCGGCCCACATTCGGATTTTATGCTTTAATTAGGTATAAATACCCTCTCCAAACTTTGTTTTAGGGTTCGACTTTTATTTTCTTGAATTGAGTTGTAAGGATTGGAGATCGAGAGACGAGATTCAAGATTTTTGTAGACAATTTGATTCGACAACGGGTTTAATCGAAATTATTTTCTTTAATCTCTTTTAATTCTTGTCGTTTTATCATGTTTACATTATTAATTGTTTATCGTGCTTTCGTATCTATGGAGTAATCCATCTTATTCTGGAACCGGGAATAGCCCGATAATATGTTATCGATATAGATTATAGAATTGTTGATTTACATCGCGTATGCTTATGAATTGAATTCTTGATTATTAATGCTTGTGAATTTGCTGGCCACATATTTGCATGTTCATAGATATTAGGTGAAAATTTTGAAAGGTGACATCTATATCGGAACCCTAGAATTCAAACCTAGGATCCTAAATCACGAAAGTAGTTTTAGGTCTTTTGAGGAATCGATACACTATCATAGAGATTAATGAGTCTGAGTTTAGTCTAATCATCACGAAAGTAGTTGATTAGTTAGCTTGGGTATATTGTTATGCTTCGACAGATGGTAGCGAGTACAATAGGATAGTGTCCTTCATAAGTAGCGATCGTAACCTCATCGGTAATATAATTGAGTCGATAATATTTATCGTGGTGAACCCTAATTCCGGAATTTCCAATCATATATAACTCGAATCAATTTTCTTGCGTTTTGTTTAGTTTTCTTTACAATTTATCTTGTGCTTTTGATTAGGCTTAGATTACTGATAAGTGATAAATTAGTACTTGATTATTCGGTTTTCGTGGGAACGATATCTTTTGTACTACACCGAAGCCGTGCGCTTGCGGTTTAGGCACATCAAGTTTTTGGCGCCGTTGCCGGGGACTTGAATAGTCAATATTAGTTTTTATCAGATCTTAGTGAGACTAAGCCGTTTTTATTTTTATTTTTATATTTCGTTTTTAATTTTTATTTTTCTGTTTTATTTCAGGGTTTCGATTTTTCCTTGTATGCGAAGTAAGATCGATTTCGAACCTGATCCCGAAATCGAGAAAACTTTTCGTGCTAGGAGAAAGCTACAAAAACTGAAACAAGCTCAACTTAAACAAGTTACAATGGCTGAAGAGAATGTGAATGTAAACGTCAACGCAAACGCTAACGCGAATGCAAACCCGGCTGCAAATGCGAATGCGAATGCAAATGCGAGATGTCTTAAGGATTTTGCAGCGCCGAATGCGCAGACACTTCACTCCAGCATCGCCAGGCCTACTGTAGAGGCCAACAATTTCGAGCTCAAGCCATCCCTTCTGCAAATGGTTCAGCAGAATCAGTTTGGGGGTGCACCTACTGAAGAGCCGAATCTCCACTTGTCAATGTTCTTAGAGTACTGTGACACTCTAAAGATGAACGGGGTTTCCCAGAATGCTATCAGGCTGAGGTTATTCCCGTTCTCACTAAGAGACAAGGCGAGAGCTTGGCTACACTCTTTACCATCGGGTTCAATCAAAACATGGGATCAGCTCATGCAATGCTTTCTAGCGAGATATTTTCCTCCGAGCAAGACTGCACAACTGAGGAATCAAATTACGACTTTTGCTCAGAGAGATGGTGAATCGTTATATGAAGCTTGGGAACGATTCAAGGATCTTCTCCGACTGTGCCCACATCACGGGCTGGAGAAATGGCTCATAGTTCATACATTTTATAACGGGCTGATTTACACCACAAGGATGTCAGTCGATGCAGCAGCTGGAGGCGCTTTAATGAATAAGGGTATCGATGAAGCATATGACTTAATCGAGGATATGGCACTGAACCACTACCAATGGTCTAGCGAAAGATCGATTCCACAGAAGACACCAGATAAGTACGATCTTGATGCTATTACTCTACTTTCTGCACAAGTAGAAGCCATGTCTAAGAAATTGGATTCTATGAACATGCATGTCAATTCTGTCACTACCCCACCCCCTATGTGCGAAATATGTGGTATGGTTGGTCATGTTGCATTAGAGTGTCAACTAGCTAGTGTACCTAAAGATTCCTCTATGGAACAAGCCAACTTTGTGAATAACTTCAACCAAAAGAATGACCCATTTTCAAAAACTTTTAATCCTGGTTGGAGGAATCACCCTAATTTTTCGTACAACCCAAGCCAAAACGCAGCTCCACATCCTAACTTTAGGCCGCCACCTGGATTCCAACAGAAGCCTTACAATCCTGTTCCACCACAGAAATCGAACTTAGAATCCATTCTTGAGAGTTTTGTAGTTGCCCAGACTAAACAAAACGAGATAGTGAATGATGCAATTAAGCAACTAGCAACTAAGGTCGACTCTTTAGCAACTCACAATAAGATGCTAGAAACTCAAATTGCACAACAAGCTAGTAACTCAAGTAGGACTTTCGGTTCTTTTCCCGGACAACCTGAGACAAATTCAAAGGAACATTATAATGCAATTACTTTAAGGAGTGGAACCAATTATGAAGATTCAAAAATGCCTAATGGGATGATCGAAAGTGAACCAACCGAAAAGAATGAAACTAAAAAAGAACCAGCCTATGTACCTCCACCACCATATGAGCCACCCGTACCCTTTCCTCAAAGATTTGCTAAGGCGAAATTAGATAAACAGTTTGGAAAATTTTTAGAAGTTTTGAAAAAACTTTACATTAATATTCCATTCACTAATGCACTTGCACAAATGCCTTCGTATGCTAAATTTTTGAAGGAAATCTTATCTAACAAGCGGAAGCTAGAGGATTATGAAACTATCGTTTTAACTGAGGAGTGTAGCGTTATAATTCAAAATAAATCACCTCCTAAGCTTAGAGATCCCGGTAGTTTCTCAATTCCTTGTATCATTGGCAATATAAGTTTTAATAATGCTCTATGTGATCTTGGAGCTAGTGCTAGTCTCATGCCATTGTCTGTTGCGAAAAAATTAGACATACGTGATTTAAAGCCTACCACCATAACTTTACAGTTAGCCGATCGTTCTGTTAAGTATCCAATAGGTATGTTAGAGGATGTACCTATCAAGGTTGGTAAGTTTTTTATTCCTACGGATTTCATTGTTCTCGATATAAATGAGGATTCTCAAATCCCAATTATTCTTGGTAGGCCATTCCTAGCTACAGCAGGAGCTATTATCGATGTTAAGAATGGAAGGCTTTCCTTGAATATTGGGGATGAGCGAGTTGAATTTAGTCTATATAAATCTGTTGCTAACTGCTCTATCGAGAACTCTTGTTACAGGATTGACGAGACTATAACTACGGAAAAGCTTGCTAGGCACCACTATAAGGATACATTCAAGGCACGACTGGTGAGTGATGGCTCGATCGAGGAGGAAGATACCATTATCGCTGATATTGCTCGAATGTTCGAGGAAAATCTGTCGTTGACACCAAACATCGCTAAAGAGGAAAGAAAGTTTCGACGTCGTGAACCAGATAAGTTAAAGTTTGATGCACATGAGAGTGCAAGGATCAACAAGGAAGGTATTAAAGTTTTGCACGATAAAAAGATCCCTCGACGAAAACTCAAAAAGGGGATATTTAAGTCTTCTATTTGACAAGCACATGAGGTTTTTTTACTTAGAAATCAAGACTCTAAAGTCGGTTGGAGAGTTGCTAAGTCGTCGGGTCCAATTCGGGAGTTGAAAAGCTGAGTTAGCATGGTAAAGTCAAGCTAATGACTATAAACAAGCGCTTCTTGGGAGGCAACCCAAGTGTTTTCCTTTTTTTTGTTTTTTTGTTTTTTTTTGTTTTTTTTTTTTTTGTTCTTTTTCTTTATGTTTTTTTTTCTTTAACACATGAAATATATATATATATTTGCATGCTTTATTTTTGTTTTGTCGTACAAGGTACATGAGTAGCTCTCGATTGGATGGATAAAGATGTTACACCACCTTCACTTGGAACGAAAATTCTCTTTTGGTATTCGGGCATGTTTGTCAACATCCCGTTAGGTTAAGTTTTCCTTTCCCACTACTTATGTAAAATAACATTGAGGACAATGTATAGTTTAAATTTGGGGGTGGAATTCGACTTAGCATATTTATATATCATATGAGTTTGTTTCGCTTAAGTTTGGGGGAGTTTGAGCTATTCATAGGGCATGCTTTATTTTTTTTCTGTTATGAGTTTTAGCTTGTCAAATTGTACAATTTGCTAGAATTAACTTAAGATAGATGGCATGACTTCAATATATAATCTGAACTAATGGAACAAGCATATCTCGATTTTTGCTTATGTCGACCTAAGATTAGGATTTGCTTCTTTAGATATTTACACACAATCTATGGGAGAGGAGTTGAGTGGATGTTGCATCTTGAGACACGTAAGGAGTAATTCCCAAAGATATTAACTAAAATTTTTACAAGGTATAGAGTTACATAGTCACACTTCATAATGAATGCTTAAAATTTGAAAATATTGATGTGTTGGATTATTATGACAATGTGAAGCTAACTCAAATAAAGACCTAGCTTGTTTCGTGGCCTTTGACACTCGAGTGATTAAGTCCAAAAAGAGTGTCTCAACACTCAACGCCCTAAAGCTATCTAGATTCGGAGTCGTTGACCCAAAACTCGTTACATGGGTGCCATAGAAAGCCTAAGGGAACAAGCATTGCACATGGTCTAATGAGCTAAACAGAAATCCACACAAAAATGTGTAGAAAGTCAAAAAAATTCTTAAAAGCTTTGATTTTGAAGTGTGTACTTCTGCCTATAAAACTTAGTGCTTTTTGAATAATTGAAAGTTGATAAAAATGGGGATTATATCCAAAATTTGGTAAGGATGCCACTCGACTATAATGCCTATGATTGCATGCACCACTTTGGAAGTTAATTAGACTCTTAGTGTTAATATGTGGCAAAATTGAGAGATATGTACATACTTTTGAGCTTAATTGTTAATGATGTTATGCCATTAGTCTTTTGTTAATTTTTATAAGTTGTATTATCTGGACATAGCTCAAATTTCTTTGATTTTGTGGGTACATCATCTGCAAACCCTCACGAGACTATAACTCGTCCTTTTTGGGTAACAAAAAGGTTTAAAGGCTTGTTGCACATGCTAAGTGCAATCGTGTACTCTACGAAAATGAGTTTATCTTTAGTTTATGTTTTTGTTTTTGTTTTCTTTGCTTTACCGTTTGTTCGAGGACGAACAAAAGTAAGTTTGGGGGGGTTGATAAACCTCAATTATACGTGTTTTTTAGCCTAAGATTAGTCGTTTATATATCATTTTATATCATGATTTATACCCCATATGCGTTTCATAGGTTTGTTACATGTTCGTAGGAAAAAATCATTAATTTCGAGAAAAGGGCGAAAAACGTACGAAAGGAGGTAAATTGGCGATGCTTGGAAATACAATCGTATCTTGGGCTACAAACCTCCAATATTAATGAGCCTTATATGATTAGAAAGCTAAGACAATTACCTAAAAGTCTTATGAAGAGAACAAGATCCGGTTCAAACGTTTGAAGGCACAAAAGTTATAAATACGCTCTGTTACGAACCAAATAGCGCAGTCCTGGTAAAACGATCATAACTTGAGTTATACAACTTGGATTTGATCTAAATTAGTTGGGTTGGAAAGCTAAGACATAGCGCTACAACTTTGTAGAAGACCCCAAAGCCAAATTCGGACCAAATACATGGCGTACGTACGCCGTGTTAATTGGCGTTCGAACAACGAGGGCAGAGAGTTGGGGTTATCTCGCGTACGTACGCCAATTTGTACGGCGTACGTACGCTGATTTGTACTGCGTACGTATGCCGATTTGTACTGCGTACGTACGCCCGTTTGTACTGCGTACGTACGCCCGTTTGTACGGCGTACGTACGCCGGTTTGTACTGCGTACGTACGCCGCTTTATACGAAGCCCAAATACTTTCGGCCCACATTCGGATTTTATGCTTTAATTAGGTATAAATACCCTCTCCAAACTTTGTTTAAGGGTTCGACTTTTATTTTCTTGAATTGAGTTGTAAGGATTGGAGATCGAGAGACGAGATTCAAGATTTTTGTAGACAATTTGATTCGACAATGGGTTTAATCGAAATTATTTTCTTTAATCTCTTTTAATTCTTGTCGTTTTATCATGTTTACATTATTAATTGTTTATCGTGCTTTTGTATCTATGGAGTAATCCATCTTATTCTGGAACCGAGAATAGCCCGATAATATGTTATCGATATAGATTATAGAATCGTTGATTTACATCGCGTATGCTTATGATTTGAATTCTTGATTATTAATGCTTGTGAATTTGCTGGCCACATATTTGCATGTTCATAGATATTAGGTGAAAATTCTGAAAGGTGACATCTATATCGGAACCCTAGAATTCAAACCTAGGATCCTAAATCACGAAAGTAGTTTTAGGTCTTTTGAGAAATCGATACACTATCATAGAGATTAATGAGTCTGAGTTTAGTCTAATCATCACGAAAGTAGTTGATTAGTTAGCTTGGGTATATTGTTATGCTTTGACAGATGGTAGCGAGTACAATAGGATAGTGTCCTTCATAAGTAGCGATCGTAACCTCATCGGTAATATAATTGAGTCGATAATATTTATCGTGGTGAACCCTAATTCCGGAATTTCCAATCATATATAACTCGAATCAATTTTCTTGATCGAGGATCTACTCCAAACAAACTTGTCTGTACTGATTGGCTTTGTCAATACATCTACTAGGTTTTCCCGAGTGTGAATCTTTTGCATGTCAACACTCCCATTCTCCACCGCTTCACGAACAAAGTGGTAGTGAACACCAATGTGTTTCGTCCTGGAATGAAAGACCGGATTCCTTGCAATGTGCAAGGCGCTCTGACTGTCACAAAATAAAGTAATGCTTTCTTGTTTGTGCCCGAGCTCCTCAACCAACCTTTGTATCCAAACTGCTTCTTTACAGGCAAATGTAGCTGCCATGTATTCTGCTTCTGTAGTGGACAGAGCTACAACACTCTGTAACTTTGAAGCCCAGCTTATAGCTCCGCCTGCAAGAGTAAACACATATCCTGTGGTGGATCTCCTTTTATCAAGGTCACCTGCATAATCCGAATCCACATAGCATTTAACAGTAAAATTTGATCCTCTGAAACATAATGCAACATCCAAGGAACCTCTGATGTACCTCAGAATCCTCTTTATCGCTCCCCAATGCTCTTTTCTAGGATTCGCCATGAACCGACTTACCGCTCCCACTGCTTGTGCAATGTCTGGTCTAGTACATATCATAGCGAACATCAAACTTTCCACTGCTGATGCATACGGTACACGAGACATCTCCATCCTCTCTGCTTCACTGCTAGGACACATACTTGAGGATAACTTGAAGTTAACAGGGAGAGGGGTTGAGATTGGCTTACTATCTTGCATGTTGAAGCGGCGCAAGATCTTTCTCAGATAATTCTTCTATGACAGCCAAATCGCCCTGCTACTTCTGTCTCTGTGAATTTGCATCCCTAGAATCTTGTTTGCTGGTCCCAAGTCCTTCATTTCAAACTCCCTAGCCAACTGTGCCTTTAACTCTTGGATCCGACCAATGTTGGGCCCTACGACCAAAATGTCGTCCACATACAATAACAAAATAACGAATGAGTTATCCGTACCAAACCTTTTGCAATACGTGCAATAGTCTGCGTTAAGTCTATTGTATCCAAGGCTTATAATGAAGGAATCAAATCTCTTATACCAACACCTCGGCGCCTGTTTGAGACCGTATAGAGATTTGTTTAACCTGCAAACCAAGTTCTCTTTGCCTACATCGACAAAACCTTCTGGTTGGAGCATATAGATTTCTTCTTCAAGATTTCCATGAAGAAATGCAGTTTTCACATCCAACTGCTCCAGGTGTAAGTCGAATGCAGCACACATCGCCAGGACCACCCTGACTGTTGTAAGTCGAACCACCAGGGAAAATATCTCGTTGAAGTCAATACCCTCTTTCTGAGCATACCCTTTCACCACCAGTCTAGCACGATACCGTTCCACTTGGTCATTGCCATCACGCTTGATCTTATAGACCCATTTATTTCCAATGGCTTTCCTTCTTCGTGGTAACTGAACAAGCTCACATGTTCGGTTTTTATGTAAGGCTTCAATCTCTTCTTGCATTGCTGTCCTCCATAGAGCCGCGTCTTGGCTTCTAGAAGCCTCTTGGAAAGTTGTTGGCTCTCCATCCTCCGTTAAAAGACAGTATGCTACATTGCTCTCAGTAATGTATTCAGAGAGCCATCCCGGTACTCGTCTTTCTCGAGTTGAGCGTCGGAATTCCATAGCCTCACCTCCGACTGGATCTTCTTCGTGCTCTGATTCTGCTTCTGAGGAATCTATATCATGATCTTCTGGACTATTTTCCACCATTATCGTCGTAGTCTCTGAACTTTCTTTCCCAGTGCTACCATTCCTTACCAATTGCAGCTTATCTTCTGCAAATATTACATCTCTGCTGATGACAACCTTGTGGTTTGTGGGATCCCACAAGCGATACCCCTTTACACCATCAGCATAACCCAAGAATACACACTCTCTGGATTTTTGATCCAATTTCGTGACTTCTTGTGAATTGTACATCACGTACACAGGACTTCCAAATGTATGTAACCGAGAATAATCAGCTGGCTTCTCCGTCCACATCTCCATCGGCGTCTTCAGATCAATTGTCGTTGACGGGGATCGATTGATCACATAACAGGCAGTTCTGACCGCTTCCGCCCAAAATGGTTTATCTAGGCCCGCAGTCTTTAGCATCGCTCTTGTTCTTTCCAACATCGTTCTATTCATCCGCTCTGCCACTCCATTCTGTTGTGGAGTGTATGCCGTGGTTAATTGTCGTTTGATACCTTCTTGTTGACAGAACTTTTCAAACTCATGACTGGTATATTCTCCTCCATTATCTGTCCTTAGGCACTTGATCTTTTCCCAGATTCAAGCTCCACCCGCGCTTTGAAAACTTTGAAAAACTCAAACACGTCTGCTTTCTTCTTGATTGGATACACCCAACATCTCCTTGAGAAATCGTCAATGAAAGAGACAAAATACTTGTTAACGTGTATTTTATGCACGTTTTATGTGTTTTACGTAGCGTCATTTGTTATGTTTTTATTCTCTATCTCATGTTTTTGTGCTTATATTGAAACGATTAGGTGTTTGCATAGAGAATAGATGAAAAGGTGCTAAAACGGGCTTGAAAAGACTTGAAGTATTTGGAGACAAAAATACGACAGCAGAAAGTTTGTTCATTTTAGTCGTGATCACGCTTAACTCCTGAAAACTTTCTGCCCGGGAACACACAAATCTTCTAAAGTTGACTTTGACCGCTGGGGTTGACTTTGACTGCTGGAATGAAGAGAAAACAGCTGGAATTATGATTCCTAGTATTTAGGAATTATTTCCTTTTATTTTATTTCCTTTTTGAACAATCCTAGTTTAGGTAGGATTCTTAAAATCCTATTCTAATTTGTTTCTTTATCGAGATAGGACTCTTTTAGGGTTTAAATAAGTGGAATATTATTCCACATCTCTTGGGGGGAATTTATTATTCACGTTAGTTTTCATTCTGTTCTTCCAAGTTCTCGAATTCAAGACATTGTAGACGTTTTTGATTATGTGTTGCTAAACACATAATTCTAGTTGAAGGATTTTCGAGGTTTGATTTCTTTTAATTCGTGAAATTTGAATTGTACTTTTAAATTCTTTGTTCTTCGAGTATTTACTTTTTCCCGGTGATTTGTTGTCAGTATATTTTAATCGGTTAATTAGTCTGGCCAATTGGTTAATCGTTAGAATTATATTTCGCTAATTAGGATCCAAATCCGTAATTGTTTGGCAACCCCTAATAATCGTAGCAGTTAGCGACGTTGATTATTTAATCGTTTTCGATTAGTCGTTATGGGAATTAGTAATCTAGCTTAAATAAACCGAGCTTGTGTGTTTATTGGTTAGAATTGGTGTTTTTCTATTGCATGAATGCTATCGTTAGATTAAATCCTAAGAGCTTGTTTAGGGTTGTCTAGTTGATAAGGGCAGTAATCAAAGAGCTTGTTTTGATTATCGAAGACATAAGGAAAAACGAGGTCGTCAGAGCTTGTTGACGACTATAGCTAATTTACTCTAGAACATTGAACTATCATATAAATTGATGATCGAATTATAGAATCAATACCGAGATATCCGGAGACTAGAACTTCTCAATTTATTGAATCCGATTTTACTCTTATTGCATTTTTAATTTACGTCTTTTGAATTTCATCTTAGTTAATCAAATTCAAAACCCCCCTTTAAATCGATATTAGTAATTTAGGAATTGAATCTACACCATTCCCTGAGGATCGACCCTACTTATCACTGATTGCAAATTATTTTGAGTAGGTTTTTATTTTTGTTGGATTCGACACCCACCAAATTTTGGCGCCGTTGCCGGGGAACGGTGTTAATAGATTTATTTCCTGTGCTACTGATATTTTCTGTTTTGTTTAAGTTTTTGTATGCCTAGGACCTTCCGTGGAAGTGAACTTGAATACGATCCTGAGATCGAAAAGAGAGCTCGCCGTTTACGTAAGGAAACAAGGCAACGAAATCAACCCATTCCACGCTTCTCATCATCCGAAATAGACTCTACACTGGATCACACTGATTCTTCTAGCGATTCGGAAGAAGAACACGAATACATGGATAACGCAGCCCCCGTTAATGTTAATGTAGCACCTGCTAACGGTGTTAACGCCAATGGCAACGAAAGGACTCTGAAAGACATGGCTATGCCAAATCTCAACCGACAACCTCTCTGCATTCCCTATCCTAATCTTGAGGTAGACTTTGAATTAAAATCTGGACTCATTCACTTACTACCTACTTTTCATGGTTCTGCAGGAGAGGACCCGCACAAGCATCTGAAAGGATTCCACATGGTCTGCTCAACTATGAGACCGAAAGATGCGACCGAGGATCAAATCAAGCTGAGAGCTTTTCCTTTCTCCTTAGCCGATAAAGCTAGGGATTGGCTCTACTTTCTACCTTCTGGCTCGATTAACACCTGGAATGAGATGGAAATGCAGTTTTTAGAAAGATTCTTTCCAGCATCTCGAGTGGCAAATATTAGGAAGGAGATTTGTGGGGTTCGACAGTTTATGGGTGAAACTCTTTACGAATACTGAGAACATTTCAAACAACTAGTTGAAAGCTGCCCACAACATCAGATTCCCGATCAGCTTCTTATCCAGTATTTTTACGAGGGACTCACTATTATGGATAGGAATTTGATTGATGCCGCAAGTGGTGGTGCACTGATATACAAGACCCCGACTGAGGCAAGGAACTTGATTTCGAGTATGGCCTCTAATTCCCAACAATTTAGTATCCGACAAGATCACTCCATTAAGGAAGCGAATGAGGCAGCCATTGCGTTGCTTAACCAGCGTATGAATGATGTGACTGCTCTCGTGCAGAAAATGGCTTTAGGAAATGCTCAACAAGTTAACATGTGTGGTATATGCTCTGGAATCGGACATACAGCTGAAGTATGCCCTACTGCTCAAAATCAGACACTTGAGCAAGCTAATGCAGCCGGTTTTCCTGGGCCTGCTCAAAGGAAATACGATCCCTTCTCGAACACATACAATCCTGGATGGAGGGATCATCCTAACCTAAGCTATGCTCCAAGACCTCCTTATCAAAACCAGCAAGGACCTTCGGTTCCTCAAATGACTCAATCATCAAGTACATCTCTAGAAGACATGGTTAAGATGTTGATGACTAACACTCTACAATTGCAGCAGAATACACAACGGTTTCAGCAAAGCACTGAACAATTCCAACAAGGCATGCAACAATTTCGACAAGAGAGTCAAAATGCCATTAAGAATTTAGAGAATCAGATAAGTCAAGTGGCTACTACTGTGAACGAGTTGGTATCACAGAACTCGAGTATACTTCCATCTCAAGTCATCATGAACCCAAAGCAAAATGCAAGTGCCGTTACTTTGAGGAGCGGAAAAGAATTGAAGGAACCCGAACAAGCCTTAAGGCACGAAAATGAAAAGGAGTTGAAAAATAGAAAAGAACAACCTACCACGAAGAAACCAACGTTCGTGATACCACCTCCTTTCCCAGGCCGATTCGCCAAGTCAAAGAAAGAAGAGCAAGAGAAGGAAATACTCGAGACATTCCGAAAGGTTCAGGTAAACATCCCACTTCTCGATGCTATTAAGCAAGTACCTCGTTATGCTAAATTCCTTAAGAAATTGTGCATGACCAAGAGAAAGCTTATAGGCAATGAGAAAATACTTGTAGGAGAAAATGTATCTGCCGTGCTTCAAAAGAAATTACCTCCAAAATGTAAGGATCCAGGTATGTTCACGATTCCTTGTAAGATAGGAAATAAGCGAATTGAGAGAGCCATGCTAGACTTAGGAGCATCCATAAATGTCATGCCACGTTCTATTTACGAATCACTGAACATAGGGGAGCTAAAAGAAACTGGTGTTATCATACAATTAGCTGATAGATCTAATGCTTATCCTGATGGTGTTCTCGAAGACATCTTGGTTCAAGTTAATGATCAAGTCTTCCCCGCTGATTTTTATGTTGTCGACATGGGTAATGAAGAGTCTAGTAACTTAGCTCCTATCCTACTTGGTAGACCATTCATGAAAACGTCTAGAACCAAAATTAATGTACATGATGGGACCTTCACTATGGAATTTGATGGAGAAATCATAAAATTTAACATATATGATTCCATGAAGTATCCTACTGATGATCACTCTGTTTTTGGTATAGATGTTATTGACTCTTTGACGCAGGATATGTTCGAACTTGAATATGGCGATCCGTTACAAGTAGCTTTGACCACTAACGACTTGGATGGGAAGGAAAAACAATTTAAGCTAAACCAAGAACTTGAAGAGATGAAATCGGATCTTGATTCTCTTCAACCACTTCCCCTTAATGTTTCTTATATTTCTCTACATTCATCAACTCCTAAACTACTTTCTTCCATTGTGCAGGCACCGAAGATGAAACTCCAAGCGTTAGAGGAAATTGAGCATAGAGCATACGAGAATTCGAAGATCTACAAGAATAGAACGGAACCTTTTCGTGATAAGACTATCTCAAGAAAGCACTTAGTCATAGGACAAAAAGTTATTCTTTCTCGTTCTCGCCTCAAGTTATTTCCGGGTAAGCCACGTTCCCGTTGGATTGGACCATTTATTATCATTGACATTTTTTCATCTGGTGCAGTTTATATTCAAAATCCAACCACACGAAAGATTCTCAAAGTGTACAGACATCGTTTGAAACCGTTTTGTGAAGGATTTCAAAAATACGATGTTGAAACAACGGAGTTGGAACTACCAAACCATGCTACATAACTTTGTAGCATCGTCGAGCCGACGACGTTAAATAATGGCGCTTCTTGGGAGGCAACCCATGCTCGTTTTTAATTTTTGGTTCCTTTGTTTCTTTTTGCTTTGTTTTTAATTTCCGAGCAGAAAGTTTGTGAATTTTAAGCGCGATCACGCTTAAGATTGGAAAACATTCTGTTTTGTAGAACAGAAAGTTTTTGAAAGTTAAGCGCGATCACACCTAAAATAGATAAACTTTCTGTCGCATTTCCCCTTTCCATGTTTTTAATTTCGTTTTAAAAAAAAAAAACAAAAAAAAAAAAGAAAAAAAGAAAAAGAACTTTCTTCACCATATCACTTCCTCTCCTCAACCCTAACATTCATCATCACCTTGCTTCATTTCTTGTTACAGCTTCCATCGTCGGTCGGCATGATGCCGCAACCATCATTACGCTCGCCACCCTCATCTCCGACAAACCACCACTAGCTCTCGCCTTCGCCCTCATCCAGTGACTACTCCACCATCGACTACTGCTATGGTCCTTATTGCTCAAGTGCTTCCAGCCTATCGCTCCTTCACCTTCAACCACCATTGTTGCAGCCCATCTCGACGCGATTGAAGCCACCTTGGCATCACGACCGAGTGATGCCCTAGGGGAGTCACCCTCTCACTGCTCTTTTATTATTACGCATTGCCTGTGCTTATTATTTTTATACATTGAGGGCAATGTATTGTCTAAGTGTGGGGGGGTGACTTCTATTGCAGTTGCACGTTTTAGCTTTGTTTATTTTTAGCACGTGAAATTTTTTTTGTGATTAAATAGTATAGTTTTTTTATGGATTCCGTTGAACTAGTTAGGTTTGAACATTTTGGCCATGTTTTGATTGAAGTCTCTTGCCTTGTAAATTTTTTTTTAGCATAACGATCAAACGAGAACGATAAGATTGCATGTATTAGTACGACTAATCCCTACCATGTGAGCTTTTGAGCCTTTTAATTTTGTCGATCATACATGACAATTTTCTTTCCTTCTTGTGTGCGTCTTACGTGTTTTTGTATATGCTAGAACTTGCTTTGAACCGTGTCAAGACTACATGATTTTGTGCACATTTGAATATGATAAAGGCACTTAGGATTTACCCACTTAGCCAAATAAACTTACCTTTTATTTTTTTCCTAGTTAACCCACTTTGAGCTTTTGGCCTATTTCTTGTTTGCAAATCCGAACTTTGAGCTTTTACCGTCTTTTTATATCTCTATGTTTTTACCCGTCCGAAAAATGAGTTGAGCATCGAGATTGTAGTTGTTTGGGAATTCAAAAGAATGATGTGTATCGAATAAAGTGTGGGGTAATTTTGTGGAAGATATAAAAGGTACCTACGAAAAAAAAAATGTGAAAAAGAAAAGAAAACAAAAGAAAAAGAAAGAAAAAAAGAAGGAAAAAAAAAGAAGAAAAAAAAAACAAAAACAAGAGTGAAAGAGGGTTAGTTCGAAAAAGAAATGTCAAAAAGAACGAATGACGATGAATGGAGTTTGAGAACGAATGAAAAGAGGTAATTGGGTCCTTATTGTCTTATTTACCCAACGTTGACTTGATGCTCTATGAATTGATCGGACTTAGCCTTCATTATCCTTTTTATTCCTACCCCGAGCCCTAGCCCCATTACAACCTTGAATAAAAGACCTTTTGATTCTTTTGTGCACATTTTCGATAGTAGTGGCGATTTTGGTGTATAAGCAAGCCTATGGGATTACATTGACATGTTAAGATTTGAGCGAAACACGATGAACCTTATACACGAGTGTTGGGGAAGATTGTGAGAATAGTCGTCTAATTTCGTGCATTCTTATTTTTCAAATAAGATCGTTGTGTTGGTTTTGATTTAATGTGGTATTGAGATCTTCGATTATTTGCATGCGTTATCTTGTCATTCTTGATTCTTGTTCTTCGGTCCATAATTCTCTATGCTTATTTGATCTTTGGTGTTGGAATTTTGTTGATTTATGCGTTGCTTGAACTTAAACATTGCCCGAGACGTGCAATAACATAAGTGTGGGGGTATTTGTTAACGTGTATTTTATGCACGTTTTATGTGTTTTACGTAGCGTCATTTGTTATGTTTTTATTCTCTATCTCATGTTTTTGTGCTTATATTGAAACGATTAGGTGTTTGCATAGAGAATAGATGAAAAGGTGCTAAAACGGGCTTGAAAAGACTTGAAGTATTTGGAGACAAAAATATGACAGCAGAAAGTTTGTTCATTTTAGTCGTGATCACGCTTAACTCCTGAAAACTTTCTGCCCGGGAACACACAAATCTTCTAAAGTTGACTTTGACCGCTGGGGTTGACTTTGACTGCTGGAATGAAGAGAAAACAGCTGGAATTATGATTCCTAGTATTTAGGAATTATTTCCTTTTATTTTATTTCCTTTTTGAACAATCCTAGTTTAGGTAGGATTCTTAAAATCCTATTCTAATTTGTTTCCTTATCGAGATAGGACTCTTTTAGGGTTTAAATAAGTGGAATATTATTCCACATCTCTTGGGGGGAATTTATTATTCACGTTAGTTTTCATTCTGTTCTTCCAAGTTCTCGAATTCAAGACATTGTAGACGTTTTTTATTATGTGTTGCTAAACACATAATTCTAGTTGAAGGATTTTCGAGGTTTGATTTCTTTTAATTCGTGAAATTTGAATTGTACTTTTAAATTCTTTGTTCTTCGAGTATTTACTTTTTCCCGGTGATTTGTTGTCAATATATTTTAATCGGTTAATTAGTCTGGCCAATTGGTTAATCGTTAGAATTATATTTCGCTAATTAGGATCCAAATCCGTAATTGTTTGGCAATCCCTAATAATCGTAGCAGTTAGCGACGTTGATTATTTAATCGTTTTCGATTAGTCGTTATGGGAATTAGTAATCTAGCTTAAATAAACCGAGCTTGTGTGTTTATTGGTTAGAATTGGTGTTTTTCTATTGCATGAATGCTATCGTTAGATTAAATCCTAAGAGCTTGTTTAGGGTTGTCTAGTTGATAAGGGCAGTAATCAAAGAGCTTGTTTTGATTATCGAAGGCATAAGGAAAAACGAGGTCGTCAGAGCTTGTTGACGACTATAGCTAATTTACTCTAGAACATTGAACTATCATATAAATTGATGATCGAATTATAGAATCAATACCGAGATATCTGGAGACTAGAACTTCTCAATTTATTGAATCCGATTTTACTCTTATTGCATTTTTAATTTACGTCTTTTGAATTTCATCTTAGTTAATCAAATTCAAAACCCCCCTTTAAATCGATATTAGTAATTTAGGAATTGAATCTACACCATTCCCTGAGGATCGACCCTACTTATCACTGATTGCAAATTATTTTGAGTAGGTTTTTATTTTTGTTGGATTCGACACCCACCAATACTTTGCTCCTCCAACAGACAAAACTGGTGATTGCCAAATATCTGAATGAATCAGATCCAAGATGCAGTTGCTCCTATTGATAGATCGTCCAAACGAAACCCTATGCTGTTTACTTGTAACACAATGCTCACAAAGTGGTAAAATTACTGTTGTAAGCCCTGGGAGTAACTTTTGATCAGAGAGAACCTTGAGACCTTTCTCTGACATATGGCCTAGTTTCTTGTGCCACAACATTGTCATCTCTTCTGCCGAACTGGTCGATGCAATCGACGCATTAGCTCCCTGCTCCGTGTCACCTTTAAGCATGTATAAATTCGATGCGATCTTTTCTGCCTTCAAAACAACAAGCGCCCCTTTGATAATCTTCATGACTCCATTTTCAATATGAGTCACACACCTAAGAACATCAAGTTGTCCAACCGACAACAAGTTCTTTTTTAATCCCTCTACATGCCGAACTCCTTGAATAGTGCGAACTGTACCATCGAACATTTTTATTTTGATAGTACCTATGCCAGCGATCTCCAAAGCATGACTGTTTCCCATGTACACCTGTCCCCCACGAACCGGTTCATAATTTTGAAACCATTCTCTACGGGACGTCATGTGCCATGTTGCACCGGAATCGATCAGTCACACATTATCAAACTTCGCTCTGCCATCTACAGATATTGATGCCTCGCTACATAGTATATCACCATCACTCAAATTTTCTGCTACACTAGCCTGAGCATTAGATGACTCAGGGCCCTTTCCTTTGAAAATTTCCTTCTTCTTGGGATTCGGACACTCACTTTTGTAGTGCCCCTTTACACCACGATTGTAACATTTAATGTGCTTCTTACCCCGTGTCTGGGACTTACCACGACTATGGCTCCCACTTGACCCACGCTCCATAGATCTTCCTCTTGCCATCGACAAAGCTTCTGCCTGCTGAGAATTCGCCAATCTGTCTTCCTTGTTCTTGCGCCTATTTTCCTCTTCTAGAATCGCGGCCGCAAGATCATCGAAGACTGGACAATCCGTGGTAGAATTTCCCGCCAGGTTGATGGTAAGTTGATCATATGAATCAGGTAAGCTTTGGAGTAAAAGCTCCCCACGTTCACTTGCATCTATTTTATGACCCATTGAAGTGAGTTGTGAAAATAGTGTATTTAGATAGTTGATGTGTTCGGTCACCGACGTGGTTTCCGCCATCCGTAAATGGTAAAGTCTCCGCTTCAAGAATATTTTTGTGTGTAGCGATTTGGCTTCGTAGAGTTTCGTCAGCGTATCCCAAATTTCTTTGGCTGACTTCTTTTCCGCAATGCTGGACAGAACTCCATCTGCCAACGCCAAATGTAAATTGGCCACAGCATTACCATCAATCTCTTCCCACTTCTTATCATCAGTGATATCCGCCGGCCTATCCTTAATTGCCATAAGACAATTATCCTTTCGTAATACTGCCTTTATTTTCATTTTCCACAATGAAAAATTATTTCCATTGAATTTCTCAATATCAAATGTCGCCGTCATTTTTAAAACAACCGTTTCACCTCGAACCGTAGTATACAAAATATAGTACCGTATAAATAATACTTTCCCCGAGTAAGCTCACTGGACAGAACTTCCCGATAGTATTCAATTTATACAACTAAAAATTATGTATACACCAACTGAAACTTTCTTGTGAACGGTACTCTAACCTAGTGGCTCTGATACCACTGTTAGGCGGTACGCGCTGCGGAAGCGTTGGATTATGACGTTATTTGAATTGAGACAATAATAAATATAGAAAATAAGGGACAAGGCTATGATAATATCAATCTGAAAGGAATTACAAACGTCTTTACTAATCACAAAGGCGGAATAATTTTATCCGTCTCGAACTAGTAAGAACACTCTCACACTCTCTTTTATAACAAACAAAAGGAGAAGAAAGTTTATAGGAAGAGATAGAAATGTTTTTCGGGATGGATACTAACACTTAGGCGAAGCTCTATTTATAGGAGAGCTTCGCCTACAATTTTTGAAAATTTGTGACAAAATTATGTCATCCATGACATCAAAAATTCAATCTTCAAAGTTTGAGGCTTCAATATTATCATGCTAATCAAAGTTTGAGGCTTGACATTTGACAAGAATTCGATTGGATCTTGAAATCTTAATGACAAATAATAAACCAAAAAATTCTTAATTAAAAGAACCACATGCACCAACCTAATAAACTGTTTCTACAAATGTGAATACTACTCCAATTTTTCTATCAAAATCAATAAATCACAATAAAATCGAACAAAAAAAAATTCTCTAAAAATCTAGGCATCCTCCTCAGTCGGCATCTCGAAACGACATATGGGACAATAGTGACTTGTACTTAGCCATTTTCTGATGCAATCATCATGAAAAATATGTGAACACGGCATGCAAGTTCCTTTACGTACTCCATTAATGGCGATAAATTCTTCCAAGCAAATCGAACACTTCTCTTGATAATGTTCAACTACTACATTCTTCTCCAAGTTTTCGATACAAAAATCGAGAGTAGGAACCATAGCAGCTTCCTGAGTTATCCCTTCCAAAAACTGCCTTTGATCCAAAAAGTTATTAACCATTGAAATAGCTAAGAACCCAAGATGAACAACGTTATGATGAGGCTTCATGGATTTGATAGCTTCTTGAGCTCTCTTTAAAGCTTCATCCACGAATTGTTTACGAAAATCATTTGTAATAGGCCAGTCTTTGACGATTTCTTCAATGGTATTGCGTGATTGTTTGTATGATAAGAACTGTTGGAGGGTGAAATTGATAGAGTGATCTATCTCGATTGGAGTTTCGCAGCTCACAATCTGAGGATTTTCTTGTATAATCCATTGGGAACGAACATGTTTGAATGAAATATTGAAGCAGATTTTGAAGGATAAAGCTTGGTCACGTGCTGTGAACGGCTCTTTGGGATGTATGTGTGTTGAACTCGTGGTGAATGTGTGATTTTCCATTGTTAAGATTTGAAGAAGATGAAATCAGCTAGGGTTTTTATTTTATAGAGTTGCAGAGATTTGAATGAGATTATGGTGGGGGATGGAGATGTATTTATAGGGACATATTGTTAATCCTAATTATGGCAGGATTAGAATTTTTAGTCTAGGAGGAGTGAGTACGTGTTTCTTGTTTTATTAATATTGTATTAAGATTAGGACTGTAATTTGATTCTAAACCAACAATTTCCATAATTTGCTTATTATTTTTGGTATCTCTAAAATCTGATTTTAATAAAAGTTCACTTCATCTTTTCTTGTTTATAAAACGACCCAGGCCACGTCTAATAAGTAATTACTTCTTATAATCCTACTGTAACACTCTATCTTTAATGTGATATTAAATGAGGTAATTGAACTTGAATTGACAATTTTTTTTATAGCGTTAATAGATTTGTACTTTGTTTGTCTTGTACTTTCATATTTGTTATTTGTTGTAATAATATATTAAATATATAAATCTAATAAATATGATCATTATCCCAAAACTAGGGGATTTTACACTTTTTTAAGTAAATTGTTTTTATATATTTTTTAAACTCAATTCAATGAGTTTTACATTTCTTATATATGAGCATACTTTAATACAATATTTCCCATTTCAGCTCATACGATGGTGGTGTGATCAGAAATTGCAAATTAGAAAGAAAATATTTCGATAAAACAACAAAATTTGGTGCAATGAGTTGATATTTACCCTTTATTTTATTATAAATGTTTTATTCTCAACAAAAAGTGGTGGGAACCAATGTTTTGAAACTCGGACCGTTTATCGAACCGAAATATGTGATTTTATTGAGGATGATTGATTATAGAACTCGAAATTACATTTTTATTAAAGAAATATGTGAGTTTGAGCTACTTGTGAGAAATTCTAAGAATTTCCGTCTATTTTGCCGATTTTTATAAATTTTTATACTTGGATTTTTAAAAATCTGTTTTAGTATGTTGTTCTATATGAGGTTCGGAGTCTATGGTTAAAATTTGATAATTTTTAAAATTGTGTATGAACTATGATGTATTTTCAAAAGTAGTACTGTTTGGATTATGATTCTGCACTTTAACCCCTAGAAAAATAATTCTACGAAATCGATTGCTTAGAATTTTTCAAATATATTTTGGTGTGTTTTTTAAAATGAAGTTTGGAAACTATGTCTCAAATTTGGTGATTTTTGGAGTAATCGAATTACAGTGAATTTTCAAAGATAGTTCAGTCTCGAATTGGTTTCTTGTGATTTTAAATCCTAGAAGAATAGGTTTATAATATTGATCGACTTGAATCTTTCAAAAATATTTTACTATGTTTATATACATAATCTTAGAAGTTTAAATTGTAAATTTCAGAATGTTTCAATAATTATACGATTTATAGTAAATTTTAGAGGACTGAGTGATTTGAGAGCATTTTCGTACGAATTTTGGTTATGATAAATATTTTATTAGAGCTTTTGTGTTTTGAATTTATATCCACTATTTTAGCATAATTAAATAAGGGATTTTCAGTAAATGCATGATTAATTTCATGAATTTTGGATGAATATATGAATTATGCAAATTGTACAATGAAGAGTGTCTTTAAGCTATAAGTTGCTAGTTTAAAATCAAGTTTGTTGCTATGGTTAAAAGTGTTATTAGGCATATTTGAGACATATTAATGATGATGCTTTAATGAAGAGCTTAGAAGCATATATATATATATATATGTGTGTGTGTGTGTGTGTGTGTGTGTACATGTTTTTGAATGTGTTTTAAAATCTAAATATTGATGAACGGTCGAGTGCAGTACAAGACAACTGGACACTTCAGAAGCTATCCCCGCATCTAAGTGAAACGTCAAGTGGGTAATATTTATTTACAGTTATATTGATTAGAATAATTCTTATGTTGAATGAGATGAAACGACATGATAAAGTACCGGGTTGACGAACCTTGGAGTAAAGTACCGGGTTGACGAACCTTGGAGTAGACCAGGTCTTCGGACCTTGGAGATGATGCTTTTGACGTATTGGTTAATCTCTTAAACGTAACAGTTAATAATCGTTATCCACTAAGATTTCTTAAATTTTACGTTGCTAAATTTAATCTTTTTTAGGTCCAGCTTAAGACGAAGCGGATGAGTAGCCGGCTGTGTGAACTTCCCTCTGGATGCATATATATATATATTACGTTTTAATATATGTCGATAAGTATAAATCTGATGATGTTTGATGTTTTGGAAACTACTGTTTTCAATTTAAGTGAAAAATTTCATATGTTCATAACAAGGATTTGATTTGCAAATGTGGGTATAACACGAGTTATATTTGTATGGTTAGCTTTTAAAGTTTAGAAAAAAAAAATACTCATATTTTTATAATGAAGTCTTTCACTGAATTTATATATATGAAATATTTTACATTTCTTTGAAAAATATCTTTCGCATGCTTAAAGTCATGGTAGTAACTCAACTCCTATTAATTTGGGGTTGGGGTGCTACAGAAATTTTCCTTTTTTCACCATAGTGTATGAAAAAATCTAATAGGTCAAAATTAAAATAAAAAACTTTAGAGATCTACTTATATCAAAATTGTAATATTACTTTTTTTATGTAAAAAATAAAACTCTGAAATCAATTTCTTCATTAAAAGTTACGAATATTCTCGAATTTAATTACAGCTAGTTCCTGAATATTTGGTTTAGTTGCAAAACCACACCAATTATTAAATAATTGCATAGGACACATTTTTTTTCCTTTTTAATAAAATAAGTATTTACCTTCCTCATTTATCTAGTTATAAAATAACACCCATTAATGACATAATTACATATAACATACCCAAGGCTTGTGAAATATTCTCCAAGAGTTCTAACCAAAAATGATAGAAGTTCATTTTACCCTAGCGAATAGACAAAAAAAATATAAGTTGTTGAGTCTTGAAATAAGCAATTTTTTAATTAATCTCAGTGTGGTATATAATTTTTTGTCTTTGTTGCATAATGTGATAAACAAGAGAATAAATTACTAGGGGCAACCCTCGGTAGAGTTGGTAAGAGCATGTGAATGTTGTGGCCTTGGTCACGGGTTCGAATTTTGATGAGGGAATGCCTATTTGCCTTCTCTACTGTGAGTCGGTTAGCTATGGGCAACCTAGGCTGGTTTACCTCTCTTGTGTGGTTTGCAGGTTATTACACAAGAGCGGAGTTTACCCGGTACGCATCTAACGGTAGCGGCTGCGGGTTCCCTTGTCATAAAAAAAAAAAAAAAGAGAGAATAAACTACTATAATAAAATAAAGGGTAAATGATAATTTATTTCACCAAATTTTGTTGTTTTAGCATATTACCCCCCAAAAGGCACATAAAATTGCTTTATCCACTCGACTTACTTTCATTATGATCTATTAGCCCTAATGATATCAACTCAATTTTCAGCTATTTGCTGGCCTTTATTGCATCATTAAAGTTGGATAGATAGCTCTTCATTATAATATCCTCAACTACTTTGTCAAATTCTTCTTATTGGAATTGCTTTTAGTAGAGGAGTCTAATTGCTTCTAATTAAGTTAATTTTGGCAACACAATTTTTAGTTTTGGATTTTTAAATGATTATTGTATTTTAGCCCTTCGAATTTTTTAATGTAAATTTATTCCAGCAATTGTGCAAAGAATATATGTGGAAACTTATATATACAACAAATAATATATATGAGTCTTGTTAACAATGAATACATATATCTGCCAAAGTCATATAATATTGAATTCGATTGGATCTTGAAATCTTAATGACAAACAATAAAACCAAGTCTGAATTACATGCAAAAAAATCATGAAATCAATAAATCGAACGAAAAAAAATTCTCTAAAAATCTAGGCATCCTTCTCAGTCGGCATCTCGAAACGACATATGGGACAATAGTGACTTGTACTTAGCCATTTTGTGATGCAATCATCATGAAATATATGGGAACAAGGCATGCAAGTTCCTTTACGTACTCCATTAATGGTGAAAAATTCTTCCAAGCAAATCGAACACTTCTCTTGATAATGATGAACTACTACATTCTTCTCCAAGTTTTCGATACAAAAATCGAGAGTAGGAACCATACGGCCTGCACCTTCCTGAGTTATCCCTTCCAAAAACCGGCTTTGATCGAAAACGTTATTAACTGTTAAAATAACTGAGAGCCCAAGATAAACAACGTTATGATGAGCCGGCATGGATACAATAGCTTCTCGAGCACTCTTTAAAGCTATATCCACAAATTGTCGATGAAAATTGTATCTATTAGGCCAGGTGCTGATTACCTCCTCAATAGTTTTGCGTGATTGTTCGTATGATAAGAACTCTTGGAGGTTGAAAGTGATAGAGTGATCTGTCTCGATTGGAATTGCGCAGCTCACAACCTCAGGACGTTCTTGTATAATCCAATATTGGGATCGAACATATTTGAATGAAATAGTGATGAAGATTTTGAAGGATGAAGCTTTGTCACGAGCTGTGATTGGCTCTTCAGGTTGTATGTATGATGATCTCATGGTGAATCTATGAGTTTCCATTGGTAAGATTTGAATTAAGAAGATGATGATTTAAGGTAGAATATGAAGAAATTAACTAGGGTTTTTATTTTTCTGGAATTGCAGAAAAGATTATAGCTAGGTTGAATGAAATTATGGTGATCGATGGAGATGTATTTATAGTCTATAAGGTGTTGTGTGCTAATCCTAATTATTGGAGGATTAGAATCTTTAGTTGCGAGTGTTTCTTGTTTTATTAATATTGTATTAAGATTAGGACTGTAATTTCATTCTAAAATCTCTAAAACCAACAATTTCCATAATTTGCTTATAATTTTTGGTATCTCTAATATCTGATTTTAATAAAAGTTTACTTCAACTTTTCTGGTTTATAAAAAGAACCCACGTCTAATAAGTAATTAACTACTTATAATCCTACTATAACATGCACTCTATCTATAATGTGATATTAAATTAGGTAATTGAACTTGAATTGACAGCGTTAATATATTTGTACTTTCATATTTGTTATTTGTTATAATGATATATTAAATTATATAAATTTAGTAAATATGATCATTACCCCAAAGATAGGGTAGTCTACACTTTTTTAAATAAACTGTTTTTATATTTTTTTAGTCTAAAACTTAATGAGTTTTACATTTATTAATATATGAGCATACTTCAATAGAATATTTCACATTTCAACTCATGCTATGGTGGTATGATCAGACGAAAGTGCAAATTAGAAAGAAAAGATCTCGATAAAACAACAAAATTTGGTGCAATGAGTTGCCAATTGTCATTTACCTTTTATTTTATTATTAAATGATTTTTTCTCTTGTTTTCTTGCATTATGTAACAAAAGGAGGGAACTTCTGTATTATATCAAATTCTATTGGAAAATTGGTTTATATGAATTAATCATGATTTCAAGATTCAATCAAAATCATCAATATGCAATTGCTTTGTTTAACAAGACTAAACCCTAATTTGTTGTATAAGTTTTCCATGTATATGATTTGTATGCTTATGTTATGTACATGGGCTTAATTTGGATGGACAATCACACCAATAGTATTATCCCACGTGGAAAAATCAATAAGTTTGACGCGTAATAAATAATAATTAAAATTTTGGATAATGTACACTTTAGAATGTATATATATTTGTATAAGAATATTGATATTATGTGTTCACAAATTTATCCAATAGCTATTTATACTTTGTACAAATACTATGTATTATTATTATTATTTTTTTGCAAATGTTCAATTTCATGGTAAAATATGTATTGAAATTTTCCTTTTTTCACCATAGTGTATCAAAAAATCTAATAGGTCAAAGTAAAATAAAAATCTTTAGAGATCTACTTGTATCAAAATTGTAATATTACTTTTATTATGTAAAAATTAAAACTCCGGAAAACCAATTTCTTCATTAAAAATTACAATTTTTTCTAGAATTTAATTACAACTTCGTCCTGAATATTTGGTTTAGTTGCAAAACCACACCAATTATTTAAATAATTGCATAGAACATATTCTTTTTAATAAAATAATAAGTTTTTAGATGGGAGATATTATGGGACACCAACCCTTTATTGATAATAAAACATAATCAAAATTTTGAATTGTTTGGCAAGAAAGCCGTTCAAGAGTACTACGTCCTTACGATCCAAATAATAAAGAAATTAATTCGAGTAAATTACATAATTAGATATTTCCTAGAGTAAATTACATTTACGTTCCTAATATTTATCTAGTTATAAAATAACACCCCCATTAATAACATAATTACGTATAACATACCCAAGGCTTGTGAAATATACTCCAAGAGTTCAAACCGAAAATGATAGGAGTTCATTTTACCATAGCCAATAGATAAAATATAAGTTGTTAAATCTTGAAATCTTGACTAATTCATGTAAAACAACTGTTTAAATAAATTTGGTGTGATATATATTTTTATGTCTTTTGTTGTATAATGCGAAAAAAAGAAAGAAAATAAACCGCTTATAATAAAATAAAGAGTAAATGGTAATAATGAATCTTGGTAACAAGTAATATGTCTGTTGGTAATACCAGGATCATATATGAGAGAAAAATACTTCTATTACTTTCAAAATAGAAAGAAGAGATATACAAACTCTAACTAAAAAACTCTCAAAAAAACTCAAATATCTCTCAAGGATATTCACAACTCTATCTTGGTTGTGTTATGATCTCATTTACTTGATGATACAAGACTCTCCAAGCTTGTTTATTTATAGCACCAAAACTAGGTGTTAGGTGTGGTAGGTGTTGAAGCTTCAATGGTCTTCAATGGTGTGCTTCAATGGTAGGTGTGATGTTAGGTAGCTTGAGGGAGTTGGATGTTAGGTGTGGCTTGAGAAAATTGGATTCTTCAATTTGCTTGTACTTGGATATGTCTTGGAAATTGAATTCTTCAATTCTCCCCTTCTAGGCACATTCAAAACAAGCAACCCGACTATGTCTCTACATAGTTCTAGCTTATCTCGTGGCACCACCTTCGTTAGCATGTCTGATGGATTCTCCTTGGTGTTGATCTTCACTAGTCTCAACAGTTGTTGATCAATCGTCTCCCGTATCCAGTGATACCGAACATCAATATGCTTTGTACGAGAATGGTACATAGAGTTCTTGCTCAAGTCTAGAGCACTTTGACTGTCACAATGTACCTTGTACTCTTTCTGCTGTATCCCAAGTTCTTGGAGAAAGCGCTTTAGCCACAACATTTCCTTACCAGCTTCAGCGGCAGCAATGTATTCTGCTTCTGTTGTAGATAAAGCAACACACTTCTGCAATCTTGATTGCCAAGAGACAGCTCCCCCTGCAAAAGTGTAGATATATCCTGAAGTAGACTTTCTACTATCAATATTTCCGGCCATATCAGCATCTGTGTAGCCTTCCAAGACTGGATCAACTCCTCCGTAGCAAAGACATAACTTTGTGGTACCTTTCAAGTACCTGAGAATCCATTTGACTGCCTCCCAATGCTCCTTTCCAGGGTTAGAGAGAAAACGACTCACTGTACACACTGCTTGTGCAATGTCTGGCCTTGTGCATACCATGGCGTACATCAAACTCCCAATGCATCCTTGACCACAGACATGGTAAGTTTGCCATCTGGGGCTGAGTTGCTGAGAGTAACAACTAGTGTTTCCCAACTATAAGGAAGGGAACTAAGAAGTAGTAGAGATTGCATTTCATCTCCAAGTGACATTTCTACACAAGATAGTTGATTTACAAGGCTCTGAAACTGACTAGTATGTTCGGCAACAGAAGTTCCACTTTTGAGCTTCATATTGACAAGGCGCCTCATCAGTAGGGCCTTGTTCCTAGCGGGCTTGGCATGGTACATATCTTCTAATTTTTTCCAAAGGGCATAAGCGTCGGTTTCTTGTGCAACATGGTGGAAGACACTATGGTCAATCCATTGTCGGATCTGACCAATAGTTTTTCTATTCATTTTCTTCCACTCTATTGACTTGGACGGGTCAGGATTAATACCTTTTATCTCTATTGGATCAAAAAGATCTTTACAGCTAAGAAAATCTTCCATCCGAGGTTTCCATAGCGTGTAGTTGGTAGCCGTGAGCATAATCATAGCTCCGGAAGATGAACTTGACTCGTCAAAGGACATTTTTCACCTTCTAGATAATTTTGATTTTCTATTTGAGAAAAATCGGAGCAAAATTTCGAAAAACGGGCAGCACCGTTGCGTCCGGAATGGCCAAAAATGGTAGGATAACCACTTTCGGGGTCAAAATACAATTTTCGAAAAATTATAGGTCAAAATTATAATTTTCCACAAATTGAGGGACCAAACTGCAATTTTTCAAAACTTGAGGGACAAACTGCAATTTCTCAAAACTTGAGGGACCAAACTGCAATTTCTCAAAACTTGAGGGACCAAACTGCAATTTATCAAAACATTAGGGAGCAAACTGCAATTTTTCAAAACTTCAGGGACCAAACTGCAAATTCCAAAAATTCTAAGCTGACTGCTGACGTGGCAGGTTGACGTGGCAATGATGACGTGGCGTGCTGACGTGGCGTGCTGACGTGGCAGTCGTCTTCTTCACTGAAATTTTTCGGCGGCTCGTACAGTGGCTTCCGGTGGTCAAAAAATACCAGTTTTCTCCTATCGACGAGACGAATCCAACGGTATATTCAGATTGCAATTCCGAGCAAAACTGAAAAACTCGATTTTTCAGTTATGAAAATTTTTTGAAAAAATATCAAAATTCAATCAGGCTCTTGATACCACTTGTTGGTAATACCAGGATCATATATGAGAGAAAAATACTTCTATTATTTTCAAAATAGAAAGAAGAGATATACAAACTCTAACTAAAAAACTCTCAAAAAAACTCAAATATCTCTCAAGGATATTCACAACTCTATCTTGGTTGTGTTATGATCTCATTTACTTGATGATACAAGACTCTCCAAGCTTGTTTATTTATAGCACCAAAACTAGGTGTTAGGTGTGGTAGGTGTTGAAGCTTCAATGGTCTTCAATGGTGTGCTTCAATGGTAGGTGTGATGTTAGGTAGTTTGAGGGAGTTGGATGTTAGGTGTGGCTTGAGAAAATTGAATTCTTCAATGTCTGCAAAATTCATAAAAATCGAATTCTGTTGAGTCTTGAAATATTAAGAACAACAATAAAACCAAGTCTGAATTACATGAAAAAAAATCTTGAATATTAAAATAACCAAATGCACCAACCTAATAAACTGTTTCTACAAATCTGAATACGTACTACTCTAATTTTTCTATCAACATCAATCGTGAATCACAAAACGTTATTAATTGTTGAAGTAATTGAGAACCCAAGAGAAACATCATTATGAAGAGGCGGCATGGATGCAATAGCTTCTAGAGCTCTCTTTAAAACTACATCCACGTATTGTCGACCCAAATCGTTTGTTACAGGCCAGTCTTTTACGATTTCCTCTATGGTTTTGCGTGATTCTTCGTATGAAAAGAACAGCTGTTGGGGTGTGAACTTGATGGAGTTAAATGTCGTGAATGGAATTTCGTAGCTTACCATCTGAGGGTAATTTTCTTGCATAATCCAACGGCACAAAACCTGTCTGAAGGAAATATTGAAGCAGATTTTGAAGGATGAAGCTTGGTCGTGAGATGTGAACGGGTTTACGGGATGCATGTATGATGATATCGTGGTGAATGAATGATTTTCCATTGGTAAGGTTTGAAGAAGATGATGAAGATTAAAGGTAGAACAAGAAAAAATCAACTAGGGCTTTTATTTTTTCGAGTTGCAGAGATGAGAGACTATATAATTTGAATGAGATTATTGTGGGGGATTGAGAAGTATTTATAGGCTGATGTGTTGTTAATCCTAATTATGGCAAGATTAGAATTCTTGTATTAAGATAATAAAATTATATAAATATTAATAAGGAAATCTTTGCATAATAAGGAAATATGGTATTTTACATATAACATATCAAAAATAATAAGGAAATCATATTTCCTTATTAATTATTATCCAACGATTTCCTTATTAGTATTTATACATTAATATTATTAACGTAATACAATATTAATAAAACAAGAAACGTACTCACCCGTCCTAGACTGAGAATCCTAATCCTGTAATAATTAGGATTAACCCACAGCTTATAAATAAAAACTATAATTTTCTCTGCAACTGATCCAGATATTAATAAAACAAGAAACAGTTACTGTCCTACACTAAGAATTCTAATCCCCTAATAATTAGGATTAACAATATACCTTTAAGCCTATAAATACATCTCCATCCTCACCATAATCGCATTCAAACTATAATTAATCTTCTCTGCAAATCCAGAAAACAAAAACCCTAGTTGATTTCTTCATATTCTACCTTTAATCTTCATCTTCTCCAAATCTTAACAATGGAAACTAGTGGATACACCATGAGATCATCATACATACATCCTGTAGACCCAATCACATCTCGTGACCAAGCTTCATCCTTCAAAATCTTCATCATTATTTCATTCAAACATGTTCGATCCCATTGGATTATACAAGAACGTGATCCTGAGGTTGTGAGCTACGAAATTCCAGTCGAGATAGATCACTCTATCAATTTCAACCTCCAACAGTTCTTATCATACGAACAATCACGCAAAACCATTGAGGAGATAATCAAATACTGGCCTAATAGAAACGATTTTCATCGACATTTCGTGGATATAGCTTTAAAGACTGCTCGAGAAGCTATTGTATCCATGCCGGCTCATCATAACGCTGTTTATCTTGGGTTCTTAGTTATTTCAACAGTTAATAACGTTTTCGATCAAAGCCTGTTTTTGGAAGGGATAACTCAGGAATCTGCATGCTCTATGGTTCCTACTCTCGATTTCTGTATCGAGAACTTGGAGAGGAATGTAGTAGTTGATCATGATCACGAGATGTGTACGATTTGCTTGGAAGAATTTAGCACCATTAATGGAGTACGTAAAGGAACTTGCATGCCTTGTTCCCATATATTTCATGATGATTGCATCAGAAAATGGCTAAGTACAAGTCACTATTGTCCCATATGTCGTTATCAGATGCCAACTGAGGAGGATGCCTAGATTTTTAGAGAACTTTTTTTGTTCGATTTATTGTGATTCATGATCGATGTTGATAGAAAAAGAGTAGGGTTAATTTGCAGAAACAGTTTAAGTAGGTGTATGTGATTTAATTCAGATATTGTATTACTCTTCGTAGTAAAGAATTCAAGATTTAATCGAGTTCAATGTTATATGACCTTTGCTGATGTATTCCTTGTTAACAGGATTCATTATTATTTGTTGTATATATAAGTTTCCATATATATCTTTTTGTGGTAATGTTTATTCCAAACTTTGTTTATCACCACCTTTGAATGATCCGGCTCGTCTCCATGGGGTAGAGCCCAGCACAATCGAAGTGCTCTAAAGTCAATTGATCATGCTACTGCGAGAAAACGTCTTTCGCAAAATCACAGTGCTGATAATAGATCTATGTTCAAAAACTCAAAATGGCTAAAATAATATGATCATTTAAAAATCCAAAACTAAAAAATGTGTGTAAAAATTAGCATTTATACTTCTCAACTAAAAATATTAATCCCGATCATAATACTTTTTTTTTTCTTGACAAAGTGGTTAAGGAATATATAATGAACTTCGATTAGAAAATTGCTTCATATGAATTAGTCAAGATTTCAAGATTCAACAACTTATATTTTTGTCTATAGGTTAGGATAAAATGATCTTCTAGCATTTTCCAGTAGAACTCTTGGAGATTTCATAAGCCTCGAGTATGTTATATGTAATTATGTAAATAATGGGTGTTATTTTATATCTAGATAAAATTAGGGAAGTAAATGTAATTTACTCTATCTAAACTATGTAAGTAATGAGTGTCATATTATAGTTAGACAAACGTTAGGGGTATGACACATATTGTACAAATATTTTACTCTTTTGTAATTATTAAAGAGATTGGGTTTCCCACAAAACACAATACCATGGTGTACTTGGCCGAATTGGCATGTGATCAAACGTTATCTCAAGTGTTTCGAATATGAGATTTCAAGTAACGCGTTAAAGGGATCGATTTGAATAAATTTTTACTCCAATTAATCTTAAATATGAGATATTAAATAATATTTCTTTTATTTGTCATTGAATATTTAATACAATAATTTTATACATATAAAGATATTATATGTAAAATACTTATATATAATTTTTACAAACTCACCTTGGTCAAACTTAGGCAAATTGCAACTTTAATACACCTAGTTGGCGTGTATACGTTTTTTGGTACTTTATTTTGGACCACTGGCAATTTGAGTACATTATATTGAAAAAATCAGCAATTTCAGTATAAATTGACCGAAAATATGGATTTTCGCCGGAAAAACTCATCAATTTGTGGATTGTTTTTTTCAATATTTTTGCCTGGAAAATTACAAAATTCGAGGAATTTTACATATATTTTTACCAAAATGTCCCAAATTCTCAATTTCCCTCAATTTAACCTCATTTCACCTTAATTGGACCCTCAAATGCCCCTTCAATTAGGGAAAAATTTATGATAATTATGAAATTGGCATCTTTTGAATGATTACAGCTGGTTTCATTGTTATG
Source organism: Verbascum thapsus (assembly GCA_963669365.1). Lineage (NCBI taxonomy): Eukaryota > Viridiplantae > Streptophyta > Magnoliopsida > Lamiales > Scrophulariaceae > Verbascum > Verbascum thapsus. The sequence goes on from OY770120.1 coordinate 2,240,383, forward strand.
ATTTTCGTTGAAGACAATAATACTCTTAGGTATTATTACAACTTTTATCTATATAATAGCCATCTTTCATGATACATTAATAAATAATAATTATTTAAGTGTAAATATTTTTACTAGGATATGTCAAAAAATATAATCATAGACATACTTTATAGCCGTTCACTATCACGAGATTATCATACGATCATCCCGTAAAGCCGTTCACATTCGTGACCAGGCTAGCTTCATCCTTCAAAATCTGCTGCAATATTTTATTCACACAGGTTCGATCCCATTGGATTATACAAGAAAACCCTCGCATGGTGAACTATGAAATTCCGTTCATCACGACATTTAACTCTATCACTTTCAACCTCCAACAGTTCTTATCACACCAACAATCCCGCAAAAACATTGAGGATATCATCAAAGACTGGCCTGTTACAAACGATTTGGGTCGACAATTCGTGGATGAAGCTTTAAAGAAAGCTCGAGAAGCTATTGTATCCATGCCGGCTTATCATAACGTTGTTTATCTTGGGTACTTAGTTAGTTAGATCAACAATTACTAATGTTTTGAATCAAAGGCAGTTTTCGACTCAGGAAGCTGCAGGCTGTATGGTTCCTACTCTCGATTTCTGTATCGAAAGCTTGGAGAAGAATGAAGTAGTTGATCATTATCATTATCAGGAGATGTGTTCGATTTGCTTGGAAGAATTTATCACCATTAATGGAGTATCACATGCCTTGTTCCCATATGTCGTTTCGAGATGCAGACTGAGGAGGATGACTAGATTTCGAGAGAATATTGTTCGATTTATTGTGATTCATTGATAGAAAAATTATTTTAATATTCATATTTGTAGAAATAGTTTATTAGGTAATCAAGATTTTTTTTTTTTTTTTCATGGAATTCAGATATTGTTTTACTGTTTGTTATTAAGATTTCAAGATCTAACCGAATTCGATGTTATATGACTTTGGCAGATATATTCCTTGTTAACAAGATTCATTATGATGTGCTGTATATATAAGTTTCTTTATGTGAATTAGTCTAGATTCAAGATTCAACAACTTATATTAATTTTTGTCTATTTGTAAAATGACCTATCATTTTTGGTTAGGAACTCCTGGAGATATCACAAGCCTCTATGATGGGTGTTATTTTTATAACTAGATAAAATCAGGGACGTAAACTGTAATTTACTCTAAGAAATATTGGCCTTGTTTTATAGTTAGACAAACATTTGGGGTGCAGATGTAAATTATTCTACAAATATTGTACTGTTTTGCATTACCACATAACACAATAGTTCTTGGCCTAATTGTCTAGCAAATATGGCGTATGATCAAAAGCTATCTCAAATGCTTCAAATATGAGATTTCATTGGATGTGTTTAAAAGCATCGCTTTTATTTAATTATTATGCTCTTACGTAATTTTTGTTTTTCTTATAATGTTCGAATAAATTTCTTTTGATTCTTCTTTCTTGCCAAACAATTCAATATTTTGATTATGTTTTATTGTCAATAAAGGTTGGCATTAATATTTTCCTTCTAAATTCAATATTTTGATTATGTTTTATTGTCAATAAAGGTTGGCATTAATATTTTCCTTCTAAATGTATAGTTCTATTAAATTTAGTGTGATATGCAATTATTTAAATAGTAAAATCAAATATCCAGGTGTAGGCAGTATGTATATTTAGAACGTATTTGAATATAAACAAAATTGTTTATGATTTTGTTGATTAATTATTTAGAACTTCCTTGATTATATTTTGGACTTAATTTAGTAAATTGTTAAATTTATAACTCTTTTATATATTTCTCTTTTTTTTAAAAAAATTTTATTCATATATACTCTATCCCGAAAAGAATTAAGAAACTTTTAGTTTTTCGTGGAAGTTATGGAAACACTGAATGTTTCGTTGGAAACATTACAAGTCTCCTTGGAAACATTGTAATTTCGAAACTATTTCATAATTTCTTTTCGCTTAGTTAGAAAATGGAAACTTTTCGAACTTTTCGATGGAAAAGAAGAAAAATTAAAACCATGCATATAAAGCAATTTTCAAAATTCGGAATAGTTTATCTCAAATATAAATTATATTTGAATTCGATTATGTTAAATGGAGTTAGAATTTGCTAAAAAAACCTATACAAATTCTCAAAATCTATTGAAATTAAAATAAAATAATAACAAAAACCCTAAAAAAACATGTAACTAAAAACACCAACTCTCCGTATCTAGATCCGTCGGCATCTTGTAACGACAAATAGGGCAATAGTGACTCGTACTTAGCCACTTCTTAATGCAATCGTCATGAAAAACATGCGAACATGGCATCAAAGCCCCGACTTTATCGACACATAATTCTTCCAAACAAATCATACACATCCCATCTTTCACTACTATTTTCTTTAACAATTTAATCGAAGAAACCAGAGCAGGAACCATACCAATATCATCATCTTCCATAGATTCCTCGAGAACTGAATCCAGTTCTCTCCTCTCATTAAAAACGTGTATATGTATCGCCAAAACTTCAAAGGCACAATAAATAACGTTATGATCAACGGGCTTCTTTTTGACAACTATAAGTGCTTTTTCCAATACATGATCGGTGAATACTCCGAGCTTAGCGTCGTTTATAGGCCAGTTTTTTAGGCTGTCTTTGATCTTTTCGCACGAATCTTTGTCCCTCAAGAAGTGTTCGAAGGTGAATGAGACAAAGCTATCGATCATGTCTAAACAAAGGGTTCTTGAATATTCTGGAATCATGGAATCTTGGTATAGAATCCAATCGAAGAAAAGAGGTTTGCATGAAAAGTTGAGGTGGATATTGATTGAGGGAGATGACTCGTAAGTTGTGTACCAACCTTCGGATCTTATGCATAGAGTCTGCGTGCAGTGACTGAAATGATCCATGTTTTTAAGATTGAAAAAATTTCAAGAACAAAGGGATTTAAGAAGAATTATATATTGATGATTAATGAAATTTTTGATCACGAGATGTATATATATGTTTATGAATAAGGTGGCATCGGTTTATTCTAATATTTGACGGTTTAAAATTCTTAATCTAGGAGAAGTTTAATTAATATGTTATGTTTTCCATGTAAGATGTCATTCTTCCGTATTTATGTACTTATTTGAGAAATTATAGATGGAATGTGTAATAATTACCGAATTAAAATACAAGATCCAAAGCTATTAGGTTTTTGTCTTTAAATAGAGACCTAGGGTTTATATATATATATATATATATGTATATATCATATTAGATCAAGGATTAGTACACCACCGCAAAACCTACTTTTTTTTTCCAATAATGTCGCAAATCCCATAGTAATGAAGTATGTTTTTAATCTCGTTGGATGGAGATTAACAATTTTTATTAAGTATAATTAGTCTCATACGTTAAATATGTTGCACAATAATCCTCCATACAAATTTATTGATGGAATTAATTGTGTTCCTTGCATGTGGTATTTTTTAAATTGTAATATAAAAACCCTTCTATTATCAAAACTTTCAACAAGATCTTGTATATTAAGAAAATATTTTCAAATCTTTGGTTTTAATTTTATAGCTAAATCGTGTTTCCGTATTTTTAGAAACTGTGTTAAACCCTATTCCATCACAAATTACGTAGCCCTACTTGCCTAAATAGTTCGGGCTAGAGGTACCCAATCCGGAACCGGAACCGCGGAACCGAATCGGTTCGAACCGTGGTCAACGGTTCCAGAACTGTTGACCACGGTTTCGGTTCCGGTTTCAGGAACCATAACCGCTCAAGGCGGTTCGGTTCCGGTTCCTCGAAAAAAGGAACCGTAACCGGCGGTTCAAAACCGCCGGTTCCACGGTTAGAACCGACAGTTCCAACCGCTTTTTTGGAGCTTTTTTTTTTGAATTTTCAAATTCGATGGTTGAGAATAAGTGTCCGTTTGAAATCAATGGTTGAGATCAAGTGTCCGTTAAATATTATGTTATTTATGATTTCCCTAAAATCACCTATAAATAATCCTTCAACATTAACATTTTTCCTACACCAATCTCAATTCTCAATCTCTAATTCTCAATCTCTAATTCTCGATTCTTGAATTCTAGTGCTCTTGCAATTTTAGTTTGTTTGTTTAAGTTCAACTTCAATATTCAATTCCATATTTCCATCATATTTCCACATTTACGTCAACTTTTACTTACAATAATCAATATGTCGAGTGGTCGAGGATCATCGCCATCTTCCAAATTATCTCGATTCTTCAAACGAGGAGGATCATCTTCTTCATACACACCCCCACCCCCACCCCCACCCCCACAACCTCAATTTGATCATATCGAAATCAATTTGGACAATGTCGAAATTGATCTCGAAGGAGATGACGCCGACGCTTTTCGACAATTTATGGCGGAGAATCCGCACATTCCTTCTCAAGAGGAAAGTGGAGCCCCCCGACTACCGAAATGCATGGTAGTGGTAGAGCTCCGAGACCATCAAGGGAGCCAAAGAGTTCAATTTTCGTCTATCAAGGGAGCCCAAGAAGCGGGAATGCCGAAGACGTTCTTGGTTCAATGCAACTATTGCACAAAAAATTACACCTTGAGGTCCGGTGGAGGATATGGTTCTTACAAGAAACATCTTGAAGTCCACCACCCCGACAAATTGGGCATTGATCCTATACAAACTCAAATTCGAGCTACTCCCGGTGGTAGTAGCTCGCAAGGTACGGATTCTTCCCCTCTCTTTCGTTATAGTGAAGCAAACGTCCGTCGTCATTTGGCAAAATTTGTTTGTGCAACACATCAACCCTTCAACTTTGCCGACAATGAATTTTATGAAGATTTTGCAAAATTAGCTCTTAACCCGTCGGCTAGAAAAGCTTCACGAACCACACTTACACGTGAAATTGCAAAAGTTGTTGGTGAATTTAAAATTTTTTTTAATAGGTACGTTTGCTTCACTACAACAAAAAGTTTCAATATGAGCGGATATTTGGACCGATAACTACCAAACTAATTCTTATATGGGTGTTACTTCCCATTGGATGGATGACACATGGACAATTCAAAAACGTTTAATTGCATATAGGTATTTTCCAACACCACGTAATGCAATTGGAATTACACATAAAATTTTATCAATTCTTCAAGAATATAATTTGCAAAATAAAATTTTTTCAATTTCGTTTGATAATGCTAGGGCCAATACGGCATCTTTGCCCACTTTGATCGAGGCATGTCAACCTAGTTGTGGGGGAAATTTTTTTCACATTTGGTGTTTGTGTCACATTTTAAATCTTTGTATTCAAGATGGTTTATCATGTTTTAGTGAACACATCACCCCTATTTGGGATGGAATAAAAATGATTATGCAACACCAAAATTTGTTAAAAAGATGGTCAAGATTTTGCAAAAGCAAAGGAAAACATCCGAAAAAATTTATTTGGGATGTCCCCCATTGTTGGAACTCAACTTATAAAATGTTGAGTGATTCTTATGAATTCAAAGAGATTTTGTGTGAGTTTTTATACAAAACCAAATAAACAATATTTAATTGTTGCCACAATCTTGGGATAGTTGTGCAAACTTGACTCAACTTTTAAAGAATTTTGAAAATGCAACAAAAGAACTTTCCGGTTGCTATTATCCCACTTCACCCCTTGTAGTTGATCATTGTGTCATGATTGCGCTAGTATTTTATGATTATGGAGATGACCATATTTTAAGTGACCCTATTAACAATATGAAAACAAAATGGGTCAAATATTTTTATGAAATCCAGGATGTATTTTTAATTGCTAAAATGTTAGATCCTCGAATGAAAGAGGAAGGTTTACTTGAACTTTTAAAAATGTATTATGAATCATTGTTATTGGATATTGATCCCGCACAAGTTGTCGCTAATGCGAAAAAAGGTTTTTTTATGACTTATTTAAAGAATATAAAATTCAATTTGGTGGCGATTCTAGTGAGTCTAGTGATTTTGTTTCTTCTAACTCAACTTCTTCTTCCCAAAGTATTACTAACCCTAGTCAAGAAAGGTTTCGACGTTTGTACGAGGAGCGATCCTTAAAAAAGCCACGTGGGTCTTCGGGAAACAACACATATCGCGAGATCGACTGATATTTCTTCACCACCTTCGAAGAGTTGGATTTCGGTAACTCCAACTCTCTTTTGAGGTGGTGGCATAGGAAATCTAAGGCGTTTCCGATCCTTTCATTGCAAATGAGATTTTTGCCGTCCCGGCATCAACCGTCTCCGTTGAGTCCGCTTTTAGTATCGGAGGCAACATGTTGGACGATCGACGATCAAGATTAACGGTTGAAAATGTGGAAAATCAATGTTTGCTTGAAAATTGGACAAAGGCCGAAAAAAGACAACAAGAGGAAGACTTCGACGAGGACGAAGAGGGAGATTATGTCCCGTGGGATTGTTCAACCGGTTCCTCCGATGCCGATGGAATTGGAGGCAATGCTTGATCAAACATTGACCTTCGAAATGTAAGAAAGGTAAGAAGAACTACGTGGGCTTTGATTCATTCACGGGGAAATCCTAATTGTAGTCCCACAAGATAAGCCGGTTTTCAGATTGGTCCCAAGCTTTACACTTTTCTTAATATAGTCCCAATAATCGTTAATTTTTGCTAATCTAGTCCCGCCGTTAGTCAACGTTAGTCCCGTAGGATTTTAACGTTAGTCCCGTAAAATTTCAACCTTCGTCCTATTTAATGGTTTCGATTAAAAGTTTTAAAATTGTGCTTTTTCAGGGGATAATTACATTCAGATCTTGAACTTTGTAACTTAATAACAATTTTGTGATCTATCCGCAAAATGGTATCAGAGCCTTAGGTTTTATTGATGAAATAATTAATTATTATTGCATATTTACTCTATTCTCTAACGGAGGAGATTAAAACAAGAATGGAACATAAGAACATATGTTCAACAAGTTATGAAAAGAGAGATTTTTGTCCAACATGGACAGAAATCGATACTAAGACTGATACCTCTAAGATTACTCACGATCTTAGAGAAGTTCAAAAAACGGTTCAAGATTATGGTCATAGGTTGATCTGTTTACCTATGAAAATAGAGCATTTGAACCAAAAGATGGATGAGATATTACAGATCATCCCTGATCTGAAAACCTCAATAGTAGATCTGAAAAAAGAAATTTCAGATCTAGGTGAAAAACGGAAGGGTCGTATTGGATCATCCAATACGGAGCGTATCCGTGATGCTTTTGGGCCAGTATCCCTTTTGCACCAGAAAGGCAAGGCAACGGAAATTCCGCGGCCCAAAACACAAGAAGATAAAATTAATGAAATCCTCAAAAGGATTAATTAATGGAAGTCTCACGAGTAGATCTATCTGATCTACAAGAATTGGCTGAATCTTTCTCCCACTTAGGGATGGTAGACTTAGTCAATGTTAAACCTAACGAGGTGACAACTGTGGTGCCACCAGCACTACCACCTCCGGAAGGAAGCACAGCATCTAATAATCCTCTAGAGGATAGCTCGATGCGTGAGGGTGTGGATTTCCACACTAATGCAACGCCAACTTTCGTTGGAACGCGTCTCAAAGAGAATCCAGGAAGAAATCCAAAAAGGGTACCAGAAAATACACCATGGGCTAGGACGATGTCTCAGCCCTTGCACCCTTATGGAACTATTCTAAATCTGGATGTCATCGATTTTCGAAATATCGAAAAAATAATCGATGAATGGGTAGCTGCCATGAAAATAGTGGCCACCACTCTAGAACTCGACAAAGAAAACTTCGTCAGATTGATAGAATTAAGTCTAGAGGGATCTGTCAAGATTGGTTGGGACCAAACACCTGCCTCAACTAAACAAGGAGTTCTGGATGGTGAATCTAAAAGCACCATTGCAGAAAGATTCGGAAGGCTTATAAAGCTTCATTTCATCGGAGATGGATACTTCGATGAAAGTAATTCCGAAAAAACTAGAGAGAACATGCAAGCTCTCTTTGGGATGGAGTTAAGAAATATTTGTGCAATAGATGAATATATCTATTGGTTTCGCAAATACTTCTTTCAAAGTGGAGTCACCACAGATGTAGCAGCACCTTTGTTCTTCGCCAAAATTTGTAGCCCATGGCGAGAAATGCTGATACAAAGCTATAAGGTTCCCGAAGGCCAGCTGGATTCGGTTGCAAGGAGAATGTCTTTCCTCAAAGACAAGTTAAAAGACTGGTGTGCTCAAGCCTCACTCCAGAAAAATATGAAGAAACTGAGAGGAAAGATGAAGAGAACTCCTCTCTGTTGCGAAAACAACGATTTCCCAACAATTATTGGGGAAACGAATGAGCAAAAGAAGAAGAGGAAAAAGGAGAGTAACACCGATAATAGGGGTTACAGGAATAAACCTTCGTTTAGACGAAGATCATGGTGGTCTAAAACCAAGGGCCGATCTTATAAATCGGGCCAAAGGCAAGGACCCATGAGGGCATCCTCACATGGATCTCGACAATCTGATCGAAGATCCAGTGACCGAACCCCAACTCGACGGACTTTCAAAAGAGCTCACACAAGAGCTAATGAAAGTTTCAAAGACTGTAACTGTTGGACGTGTGGAGCAAAGGGACATATCTCCCCGGATTGTCCGCAAAAGCGAGAAGTCCGCCAATTTGAGGCTACAGCCGATATATTGGATGCAGTCTTTTATGGCGATTTGGTACCAATCTACCAATTCGAAAATTTCCCCTCAGACGAAAGTGTATATGAGGAAGAAATTGAAGGAGATTCGGATGGATCTTCAACCGAATCAGACTGAATACAACGAAGGAGATAGGCTTCAAACTTCTGATAGCCTTTCTGGATTCTTTTCAAGAATGTCGGTTTCAAACCGAACACTGGAAAGAATTATGAGGCAAGACTCCAATATTGGACCTTATGATGGGTTTAGAATTGGAAGTTTTGGCCGAGTCCTGAATCAAATAGGACTAAACCAAAGAAAACACCACATCATATACAAAGTAAGTTCGGGAGAATTTGCAATTCCGATGGAACTTACAGGAAATGTGATGGATATGCAACTAATTCCTAAAGAAGAGATTCTTGAGGAATTAGGCAGGCTACGGGAAGAAGTAGCAGTGACAATGAAATGGATCCATATAGGAACCATTGAGGTTGTCATAAAAGCCACTTTCAAGGAAGGAATTGATTCAGAAATCCATTTATCGATAATGGATAGGAGAATCAATAACCTAAGAGATGGCTGCCTTGGTACAATGGTAGGGAATTTATATGCAGGAAAACTTATGTTTGATATTCATCCAAGAATTGCATATAACCTAGCAGACCAAGATTTTAGTCGTGTCTTAACCCTTCATCAAGATTTCAAAAGAAAGGATCTTATGAAGGAAGGAAATAGGCCGTATTCTATAACTTATAGAATAGCATATGCTCTTTCCAACACACATCATTCGGATCTTTTCCTACGGAAAGAGTACATTGAAATTCCTCGAATCTTCAAGGAATTTGCTAAAGTTATGACACCTGATCCAATTCAAATACCTAGAATTGGAGGAGTTGACATTATCATAAAAGACCATCCTGTCCTAAATAGAACACTTAGTTCTAGGATGGAATTTAACAATCGGATGTCCTTCTCGGAAGAAAGGATACAAGGTTTTAAGAGAAAGGAGTTGCTCATGGATGCAACTCCGCAAGTCATTAGGGTAGATAATGTAAAATTTAGATGCCCTGAAGGATGGAAGGAAGTTCAGGTATTATTCGACATCACAAAAATGGAAAATTATTTCCCTTGTGATGACTTATATCACTTGCAGCAAACAACAGTTGGCAAATATGAAGGTATGCTAGAAATGGCGGGCCAAGAAGTATTTGTAACAGGTCTTGCTGGACGAGAACCAGGAGTAGTAACCCTGGGTCTAAGTTTCCTCGAGGATCATAAACCTTGGGGACGAAAGGGGAAAGGTATGGAATTCAGTTTGGACGGTCATCTCATCAGAGTAGAATGACTAGCCCATTCTCGATATATATTTCCATTGGGATTATTTATGATCAATATAAAACAGAATATTTCTCTGCGTATATTGATTCTGGTTCAGGTATTTGCACAGCAAAACCCGGAGTCTTCCCTAGCAATGCTATGGAAACCTTACCTATTATTGCAGGAAGAGATTTTTCAAGGAAAATCCTTATACTCAATAAAGGTAAACGAGAAACCAAAATCATGATGGGAGGAGCATTTGGTACACCTTGGTTTAAGGTAAAAATGCCTCCAATTTACTTTCATGATACTGGAGCAGATATCTTGTTAGGTAATAACTTTATCCAAACATTTGCAAGATATGTGCAAGATAATAAGAGAAATTTATTAATCTTTACCACTAACTGTGGAAGTGAGATTCAGGTTCTGCGGCGAGAAAAGGCATTTAATCGCATAATGCCAATAAATTTTCGCAGCAAACGTGGTGATAATGAGGCCAAATTAACTAATCCTAAAATGCAGGATAAAAGAAAATTTGGTGAAGCACTGTTGTCTTTCAGACAACAAGGTTTCTGTGGTGATGGATATAGTGAGGCTACTGAAGAAGAAATTCATTTCTTCAAAAATGCCTTACAAAACAAGAAACATGATTGGTATATGGACGAAGAGAGTAAGCTCTCTCTCGAACATGTTAAAAGGCTAATCCAAAGGAATTACAATGAGGATCCTTTGGCTTGGTGGAACAAAAACAAGATCGAAGCTACTCTAAAGGTTAAGGACCAATGTAAGTATGAGTATGTTCGATACAAGCCTATCCAGATGAATATGATGGATAAGAAAGATATGCAAATGATTATCAAAGAGCATATCGATCTTAAACTCATTGAACCTGGAGTCTCGGCTTATAGTAGCCCTGGTTTCCTTGTAAGAAATCATGGTGAAATAAAAAGGGGAAAAGCTAGACTAGTAATCAACTATCAAGGTATCAATAAGATATTAGAATTTGATGGTTACTATATTCCTAGTAGAGAACACTAAATTGATTGCATCAAAGGTGCTAAAGTGTTTTCAAAATTTGATTGCAAATCTGGTTTCTATCAGATTAAGTTAGAAAATGAATCTAGGAAATATACAGCATTTTCTACACCACAAGGTCAGTATATCTGGAACGTGCTACCTATGGGTCTTGCCAATGCACCGCAGATATACCAAAGAAAAATGGATAATCTGTTTAAAGATTATTTTGAATTTATGTTTGTTTATATTGATGATATTTTAATTGCATCTAAAAACATGAACGAACATATTAAACATTTAGAGATCTTTTCCAATGCATGTCATAAGGAAGGATTAGTGCTCTCTGAAAAGAAAGCAATTATTGGGGTCAATAGGATTGAATTTCTTGGTATTCTTATTGACGAAGCAGGTATTGAACTTCAGGAGCACATTGTGAAAAAAATCCGCAATTTCCCCGATATTCTTAAAGATAAAAAACAACTTCAATGTTTTTTGGGAGTTGTTAACTTTGCAGGAATATTTATCAAAAATCTTGCGAAGTATAGAAAGGATTTTCGACCTCTATTGAAAGAAACAGAGAGTTCAAAGTGGAAGTGGGAAGAAATTCACACTCAAAGAATTCGCGAGCTAAAACAAGTTTGTAATAATTTACCAAAACTCGCAATTCCTCAAGATAATGATGATTTAGTTGTTTATACAGACGCTAATGATTTTCATTGGGCAGCGGTTCTAATGAAAAAGACTACTACAGGGGAAGAACCTTGTAGATATGCAGGGGGTTGTTCACTGAACAACAAGCCGCACTTTGGCATATAAATGAAAAGGAATTCTTTGCTGTTTGGAAGGCTTTCAAAAAATGGCCATTATTTCTCTTAGCAAAGAAATTTATTTTAAAAGTTGATAATACGAATGTTAAGGCTTTTTTGAAAAACAAATTAGAATCAAAAATAGAAAAAGCTCGTATTATGAGATGGCAAGCAGAATGTCAATACTATTGTTTTGATATTATCATTGTGAAATCTCATGAAAATGTACTTGCAGATTTCCTAACAAGAGATGGAAACAGCTGAAGCAAATTCCGTCCTTACGAGGTATAGGCATCTCAGGGAAAACCTTGAGGAGCTAGACAAGCAATTTGGTCAGCTATCAGTTAACGCTGAGGCAGCTGGACAAATACAACGAGCTGATTTGGACACTGTCCAGAATTCAATCAGGAGTTTAATTTATGCCTCAGGGTCCTTATTTGAGGCATTACAAGAACCAATTCGAAAGGCATCTACTTCGGTGATGACCCGAGAATTAAGAGAGCGGGCCTCTAACCCTGCGCGTAGAGTACAGGGCTCTATACCTGTAGCGGCAGATTCAAGTACTGCTTGCCCAAATCCCATATCAGACTCTGATAAAGGGGAAATTATTGAACAACAGGAAGAGAAATCTCCGGTTGTTTCAAGTCAACCCAGCACCTCTGGGGTTAAAGAGGGGGAGATTAACCTTAGGCCACAGACTGGCATCTCTAAGGTTAATACTAACGAGATTAATTTACATTGGCAGGTTTACCAAAGATCATGGGAAAAATTGATCTCAAGAAAGGGGATAAATCCGGGAAAAACAATAGTTGATACATCCGGAAAATATCCCAGGGTTTGGATGCGAGAAGGGTCAAAACCCGACGAAGTTCGCGAATGGTATGATTTTGGGGCACTAGCCTCGATCCATACTATGTCACCAGGATTTTCGGAAATTTCTAAATTACCGGAATGGATTAGTGAAGCTGTGTTTGACTCATGGCAAAATAATCCACATCTGAAGAGAGGAGATGTTCTGGAAATAAAATTCTTATCAATTGCTCCAGAAATTGCAGGAAAGGGATCTCATCCGGCATTTCATTTTATGAAATTACAGAGGCCCGATATAACGGCCTACAACAGAGTTAAGGTCGAGACAAGAGAGGCTCCTCTGGTGGCTTCAATCAATGAAGATGACATTTCCACCCGAAGAGCGTGGGGATTTTGGGTCTGTCTAACCGAGATGGATAAAGTGAAGTATCCATTCAAAATCTTTTCAAACAAGATTAATGGATCATTCCTGTTGAACTCCATGACAGGAAAAAGTACCGAATTCGCGGAAAATCTTTTTGAACAAAAAAGGACACTAATTTGGATGAACAAGTTACCAGCAACTGAGAACACAAGGAAGAAAACATGCAATATGATGCATGTGGGTCAATGGCTCAATCATATCTGCTCAAGTTGTGAACTCCAGGAGAAACCCTTGTTCGACACACGAATCAGGGTTACAAAAGAGAAGCCCGACCACGAACAGGATAAGGGTAAAAGGACAAGAAATCCGCGGGGTTTTTACAAACCGCGGTAAAAACTTTTAAATGTAAAAAACAAAGGAGGACCTAATTAACATAGGTCCAATGTAAATTACAATATGTAATTTCAGAGTTAGACAGCTGAAAAAAAAAAAAAAAAAAAAATTAAATAAACAGCTGTGAAATGAACAAGTTGGATGACAAACGCAGTGACGTCTCCGAGATAAGGACTGGCCAACTACAAAACCAACGGGCCATGCCTTTAAAAAAAAAAAGAAAACAATTTCAGCCACAACTTTTTGCAAAGTAATGGCAGACAAAGTTAAGCGGCGGGACCGACCACATGATAAAAGATGGCAAGAGCGTCGGTGGACATTTTACAAGTTTGGAATTCGCATTTGGAATCCGAGGTCGAGGGCTATAAAAGGGGAGACATGAAGCAGATGGAGATCATCGAAAATTTTCTCCTACTCTTCTCAACATATCTTCTTGCATAGTCTTTAAAATAAAATCATTTCCTATATTGTAATATTTTCTTTTCTGTATTTTAAATTTCAAGTGAATGGGGATTTCCCCCAATTTGTAAGTCCTCATATGAGAGGCTAAAAAGTTATCTCCTCCAATAGCGGAGTAGAATATATTTATGTAATTTTAATTTTATTTCATCAATAAAAGTTTGAGGCTTTTGTTCAACTTGTTTCCCAGAACTTCAAATAAACATTTATCCTGTAATATCTCCTACGCCCTAAGGTAGGAAACGAAATAGGGCTGTGCTTTGTATTGCTGAAGGAGCTAAGACTCACGAACCACCTTCTGCGGTCGAGTGGTTGGAGGGAGTCCGTAAAACCGGAGGCTTGGAATACCCGGCAATAAGGAGGTCAAACAGAGGTATGAAATGAATGTTTACTTTTATTTCGGAAGCATGTTGGGCCTGATTCTTGGTTGTTGGACAAAATTGTGTTAAGTATCAAGTTAAAAGAAGTAAGATGTAATTTCCCCACTTTTCAGAAAGTATGGGACCATTTTTGAAACTTTTCAAAAGTATGGGACCATTTTGAAACCACCGTTAACTCTAACGGAAAAGATAACGGAAATAGGACTTGTTCTGCTAATCTTCAAATTTATGGGACCAACCTGGTAATCTTTCAAAGCTATGGGACTGATGATGAACTATGGGACCAAGTTTGCAACAAAATCAAAACTAATGGGACTCTTCCTAAAAATGCATAAAGCACGGGACTGACTTGAAAATGGCCCTATCGGGTGGGACTACAATTAGGATTTCCCCATTCATTCACTAAGTGAATGATACGTAGGCAATTTTATTTTAAGTTAAAAATTAGTCACTAATTTTTGACTTAAAATAAAACTCAAGCCCATTTTTGTTTTTCATTTTTTTCCCAATATTTCGTTATCGTATAAGATTTTAGAATTTCGATTTAGCATTTAGGCTTGTACTTGTAAACTGTTATTGTAATGTAATTCAAAAATTGAAATTAGTAGGATTATGGAAATTAGGATTAAGTTTTTTTATCTCTCATTTAATTAAGTTGATATGTTATTATGTTTATTGTTTGTAAACTTTGTATTGCTTTAAATTTGTTAATAATATAAAAATTGTTTGTTTATTGTTCAATATTTTTAATGTTTGTCTTTATTTTATCCGATTTATTTTTTAAACATTGTCCAAAATAAATTTATACATAAAAAAAAATTAAAAAAAAAAACGATTAGAACTGGAACCGAAATCGGGAACCGCCCCGGAACTGTGGAACCGGGAACCGGAACCGGTTAGAACGGGAACCGATTCTAACCGGTTTGAGAACCGGATCTAACCGGTTCAAATACGGTTCTAGGACCTCCCGGAACCAGAATCGGAACTGGGAACCGTACCCATTTGGGCACGTCTAGTTCGGGCACTCTAAGCACCAAAATTTAGGGAAGGTTTTTGAGTTTTACATATTTGTAAGATCTGATCTACCAACAACCACATAGAGTTTTGTTCCTAGCATGGTTCTAATTTTCCTACTTTTCCATCAAAAAGTTTGAAAAGTTTTCATTTTTCAACTAAACGAAAAGAAATTATGATGTAGTTTCGAAATTACAATGTTTTCAAAGAAACTCGTAATGTTTTCACTATTTTCAGTGTTTCCATAGTTTCCACGAAACACTGAAAATTTCTTAATTCTTTTCGGAATAGAGTATAATATTGAATAAAATTTAAAAAAAAAAAAAGGAGAAAAACAGAAAAAGTTATAAAGTTAACAATTTACTAAATTAAGCCCAAAATATAATCAAATAAGTTCTAAATAATTAATCAACGAAATCATAGAAAATTTTATTTATATTCAAATACGCACGTAAAAAACACAAAAAGTTCAGATATTACAATTTTTCTTATAATGGTTATTAAATGATTATTTTGACAAATAACATAATACATACTTATATGAGCAATTTTTTCTTTTAATAATTAAAAAATATATACCATAACACTTTTACAATTTTGTATTTTATAGGTTAAGTTACTTACACTTTGTCGATTATATGTTGTAAGAGCGCCAAATTTGAATCCAATATTATCACTTAGTTCATTATTGAAATTTTTATCAACTATTGGTATACTTGTATAAATTTTGAAACAAAATACTAATTTTTAAAAATGAATTAAGATGTTTAGAAAATGTTCAAAGATGTTTATAATAGTCTTTGTAAATATCTAGATAGAAATGTTCTAGATAATTAATTACAATTGTTAAATCAATTTGATTACCATCGTACATTGAGGAAGGGGAGTTGTATAAATAGAAGATAAAATTCATTTGTTCTAAGAGCGCTAAATTTAAATCTAATATTATCACTTAGTCCGTGAAATTTTTATCAACAATTGGTATACTTGTATAAATTTTGAAACAAAATATTGATTTTTAAAAATGAATAAAGATAGTTGTTTACTTTCTTTCACATTATTTTCGTCTTTTTCTCATTTTTGCAAATTTTCTCCTACTTTTTCGAAACGTTTCCAAAATATTTCTAACATTTAACAACCCAAAATTTATGTTAGAAACGAAACTTTGAACCTTGGTTCCTAGTCTGCAACAATTAATGTAAACATCAGTGTATTTGGACACTGCAAGTGTATCCAGGAAGGAGTCTGGATTGTACAATTGCATTCGTTCAATCAACAATCATAACTCAATAAAACCGTAGAGACAAAATTCGAATACAACAATTAATAATTATAAGATATGTATAATATAAGTTGTTGTTTCGAATAAATTCTTTTCGAAATTCTTATGCATATTACTAGTTGTAATTTCTGACTCTAACTCTTCAAAATTCTTATCAATAAACCATAAGAAGTCAAAATTTTCCTTCATTCTAAGATCAATGTTGGAGCCACCACCCTCTACAAATGTATAAAAAATTTGACCTCAATCTATAAAAATTAAGCTTTTTTATCCGCCCCATCATCCATGCTTAAGTTATATTCTCATCTATTTAATTCATGCATTCATTTACAGAAAGAGTTTAAAATAATGTTTTATTTATAACTTCACGAGATCCATAATACTACTATTTAAAAAAAATACTCATTATATGTAAGGCAAAAGAATCCGACTCTCGTCTCGACACTTATTTCGGTTACAAATAGACTCTTCTTTCCTATCCAAATTCTAATTTAAAAAAGAAAAGGAAAAAGTAGCCAATGCCAACCTAGAAATAGTGCATGTACGCGGATATATAATGATGTCCCATATTTATTATTTTATTTTGGTAAGTCTGTCACATCATAATTTATGAAAATTTTAGTTATTTAAATCAACATAAATTTCATACTTCATATACCATCGGCTCTTAAAAATACCATCTTTAAGAAACTTTCAAAACGTACGTTTCGATGTTTTCCAAGATTTCTTCTTTTTATCACCCCAGCTGTCTCACTATCCCCACCTAACAACCTCATTTATTCACTTATGGGATCACCCTTATTTTATCTCTTATTCTATTTCTTTAATTCATGCCATTTGTATAAAACTTTTGTTCAAATAATATTTAAAAATGCTAAGTTTGTATATATATTTATATAAAAAAATACAAGATAAAATAGGTCAGTTCCGTACTGCATAGACCCTTCCTTCAAACAAAAATCCATCACTTTTCTCACCTATAAATACACATCCAATTCTCAAAATCACCAATTAACCCAATCTTCTCACTATATTTTCAAAGTATTATTTTGTACTTTTCAAACAATGGCTTCAAATGGCTCTTTTATAGTACCTCTATTCATGATCATCCTAATAAGGGTAGCGTCTGCGGGTAATTTTTACAATGATTTCGATATAACATGGGGAGACGGTCGAGCGAAAATCCTCAACAACGGCGAGCTTTTGACTCTCTCCCTCGACAAGACCTCGGGCTCGGGATTCCAATCTAGGAACGAATACCTATTTGGTAAAATCGATATGCAGCTCAAACTTGTCCCTGGAAATTCTGCTGGCACTGTTACTGCATATTATGTAAGTTGTCTATAATATGAATATGAGTTAAAATTATCTATTTTGTTTCATAACTTTAACTTCCTAAAGTACCCTTTTACATGTTCATAACCGTTTCATAATACTCTTTCTATGAGTTCTCATAATGACAATTAAATTGTGTATTAATGAATGCAGTTATCTTCACAAGGGCAAACACATGATGAGATAGATTTTGAGTTCTTGGGGAATTTGAGTGGTGACCCTTATATTCTACACACAAATGTGTTTAGCCAAGGGAAGGGCAATAGAGAACAACAATTTTACCTTTGGTTTGATCCAACAGCAGATTTTCACACCTATACTATTCTCTGGAATCCTCAACGAATAGTGTACGTGCCCTTTTCTCGATAACTCTCAACCGCTACTTTGCAAAAAAAAATAAAAAAAGGCTTTAATTTCTCATCAAACTTCATATTGGGTCAAATCATATTATAGTTTAAAGTCTTGGTGATAATATTGGCATGTGCTACTTTAAGATCCGATAAATTAGTTATAATTAGACGCTCAAAAAATTCAAAAAAATAAGAAGAAAAAGTTAAATTGTAGTAATATATAAATTAACATAAATTTCTACTATTTGGTATAAGAAGAAAGATTTTTTTGCATTAGACATGAACGAGTTTATTAATAATAATTCGTAAACCTTCTTAGTATATGAACCAATATATCCATTAGATCATATCACAAAAGCATATCTAGAGAAAAAAAAAGTCAAAAAAAAATTAACATCCAAATAATATCCCGATACATAAAACTCCCGTAAACGATCAAACGAGAGCCATAAAATAAGAATTTTTACTACATTTTCAGATTCTCAGTTGATGATACTCCAATGAGAGAGTTTAAGAATCCAGAATCTTTAGGAGTTGCATATCCGAAAAGCCAGCCGATGAGAATCTACTCGAGCCTATGGAACGCAGATGATTGGGCGACGAGAGGTGGTCTCGTGAAGACAGATTGGAATCAAGCTCCATTTACAGCTTCTTACAGAAATTTCAATGCTGATAATGCATGTGTTTGGTACTCCGGTTCTTCTTCCTGCAGTTCGTCCAGTTCTCTAAATGAAGAACTTGATACAACGAGTATAGAAAGATTGAGATGGGTGCAGAAGAATTACATGATATATAATTATTGTTCGGATTCGAAACGGTTTCCACAAGGGTTTCCCCCAGAATGTTCTATCAATTTTACATAATGAAATGGATATCTGAATATAGAGATAGATATATATACATTTAAGATTATATTGGGGTATAATTTGTTGATTTGTTTTATATAATTTGTAACACGATGTATGTCAAACGTATAAAGTATAAAAGAAAATTTTAAATAAGTTGTGTTGGAGCGTTTATGGATTATTATCATATTGATTTTATTAATCACTTGTGTTTGTATGTTAAACATTAATCGGAAAATTTAAATTCCGAGACACTGAACAAAATCACATGTATTTACATTAAATAGAACCCCAAAAGTAGAAGTAACCCACAGATTTAATTTAAGTGCAAATGTTGTATTCATAATGCGAAATTCTAATCTAAACCAAATTCGTGTAAGTGCACATAATTCACAAAGTTAAGTGACCAACCTCGAGTAGGGTGTAAATGAGTAAATGAGTGAGTTTAGCTGAATGCACAGGTGTTCATACTTGTTTTGAATTACAATCGAACTTCGAAAATTATATTTGAACTTAGTTTGATTGTTTATGAAGCCGAGCTCCAGTATGAATATTTTATACATGTTTTTGTTAGTTTTTGTAAATCAACCCAAGCTCGAATCCAACTTCAAAATTATCAAAATTAAAAAAAATGTTCAAACTTGGTTTGATAAATTATCAAACAAGACTTTTAACGATCGAACTCGAGTCGAGTATCGAATAACTTGGTTCAATTTTTAGCTCTAATCTCGAGGCACTCGAAGAATAATTTTTCATATTAAATGAAAAATTACGCGAAATGTTCAATATAGAAACTAAGACATATCCCATCACAACCTAAAATCAAACCTAAAATCAAGTTGAAATCAAATTCATAAACACAAGAATGTAAAAGAAACATCTACTTCTACATTCAAATCCCAAACAAATGAAAAAGTATTTCAAAAGTCATATAAATCATACAAATCCACCATACATACACAGAATAAACTACAGTTCAGAGTTTTCAATGTTCAAAGCAAACAAACATACTGTACAGGTGATCAATACACCACCAAACCATCTATTTCAAACACATAAACAACTCGTTCTTGAAGAGTTTTTTTCGCGATAATCAAAACACGGTCGTTTTAAAATACCGCAAAACTCATTTTCATAAAAAAAAAATCAGTTTTTATTCATCGTCAAGCTCCACAATCCGAGCCCTTCTTTCAGCTGCTTTTTTCCTGATAAAAATACCCCACCTCATAGCAGCCTTAATCTTGAGCCAACCAGCAACAGCCTTGCCTGGCCGGGCTCGATCCTCACCATAGCCGAACCCAGGCGAAGGTGATGGCATATAATTAGGAAAACTAAAGCCATCTTCCGGAACATTCATAGAGCCATGGCCATTCATGCTGAAAAGACGAAGCAATTGCTGCATATCTTCATTCTCGAGCATTTCATGGCTTCTCATACGAATTTCGTCTTCAGATAAGAAATCTTCGACACCCTTTTCACGGGTAGTTGACCAATCGTCAAAGGGGTTAATATCGGGTTGTTGAAGAGATGAGTCGAATGATGGTGATGGTGATGGTGATGATGATGATTCGGGTGGGCCCAGGGCGAGGCCGACCCTGTTGTTGTTGTATGAAGTGTGGTTTGAAAGATTGAGATGGTGATCTTGTTGAGTGAAAGAAGATGGGTCGAATTGGGGGCGTGGATTGGGGCTTATGAGTTGGGTCGGGTTCGAATATCTTGTGGTCATATTGTCGTTATAGCCTGAACAGAAACAAAATGTTGATCAAACATAGTTAAGGAAAAGTCGTTATTAATAGAAAACGAGAAAAAATATCTATTTACATCTAAATATCCATATATTAACGGTGTAATGAAGGAAAAGTGAAAGTAAATGTAGTAAAAACAGGAAAATTACATAGACATCCCTCGTGAAACCTTAATTATGAAAAACACCTTTCGGTAAGAGTATATAACAGTTTCATAGCCTGTTAAACAAAAGCATATCACAATTTCACATCAACTTTTTGAGTTGTTAGGTGGGTGCCTTTGGTTACTTAAAAAAAAACTTAAGAGGCTCGTGGTAATTACCAATTAGTAAGGGGGTGTGCATGTAATTATCCCAAAAAATGATAAAAAGTAATAGGACATATAGTATGGACTATGGAGGTTGAATGAAGCATAAACATAAAAATCGATCACAATAATGCAACAAAATCAGACATGAGCCACCAGCAGTCGTTTATTGCCCTGTTTTTAAAAGTGCCACATATATGGACCAAGGTTGCGACAAATATAAGCGACTACATGAAGTACCCATTTTCATGAAACTGCAAGATTTGCAACGAACTATAAAAGACTATCAAGGGAATATAAGATTGTGCAGATAAGTCATGAGGATTCATTTAATTTGCTTGAATTGGATAATAGAGAGTATGGATTTTAAATATTTTGGTACACATTTTAAGCTATTTTTCCATCAAGGAATATTTCAAATTCACCTAATTTCGGGTCATTTGGAATCTTTTCTCCAATTCCATTCCTCAAATCCAAATTCTTCAACTCAAACACAACTAAAGTGAATTTAATACAAAATACCAAGAAACAGATGCATCAAACAAAGAATAAGGCAGGACAATCATTACAAATTACACAAGCAACAGCCAACACTGCTAAGAGTGACGCGTGTAGAACAGAAGGCAACAAAAATCAGAAAGCATGGAATAAGAAATTTGAGAATTCAATCAATGTGAAAGTCTTTGACTAATCTGTCAAATATGATAAATCATCAAAAAATGGCATCTATGATTCTATTCATCCCCGCTCTCCATAATCAAATGTCTCATGTCAATTTGGAACAAAAAATAAATTTTAGGAACACTAAATCGCGCAACCTAATGAAGAAAAGAGGGAAAAAAAATGGAAGCAAAATGTCAAGCCTTTTGTTTGATATGATTGAATTAAAAAAGAATCCAATGCAAAGAATATTAGACACCAAATTCCCCATGCAAGTGCAAATTTGATTCTTGACAGAATTATTAGTGTTATACAAGGCCAAAAGAATTAAAAAAATATCCATAAGACTACTTCTCACCTCCAATAACCATGCCCTGGTCCATTGATGAAGGCCCGGTTGGAACTGATACAGGCAATTTCAGTGGCGGAAGCTGATTATCTAAAGACTGAGGATAATTGACGGGTCCCAAAGGAAGATCGCTCTGTGACGTGCTTGACTTCTTACTTTGATTGAAATTCATTAGTGTTTTCCCGTCATATTCCACAACTTGATTCCAATTCTCATATGCTTTCTTCACCCAGGCATCCACATGTACCTACATATGTGTATGATAAATTTTAATATTTCAAAAATCATTATGTGATTACACAAGTAAATCAGGTAAATCAAAATAGCCTTATAGTGAGAACCCAAAAAATAGCTTGTCCCAAGTATATACAGTGATGTAGACACATCATATGTTGTTTAATTACAGGAAAATCCAATAGATTCCATATTAGAATACTTAATTTTACACTAAGATCATTTCTACTACGCAAAAAAGGAACAGAACTATCAGACAAGAATACTTGGTCTACCAACTTTTCCTCAACATTAAATTAGAACTGAATAAAAAAGGGAAATTTATGTCTAAACTACTATTAGACTAGAACGTGAATTCATAGTTTATAAGTATTGGGGTACCTTTTGGCTGTCAGAAAGAGAATCCTCTGAATAGTACTGGTCATTAACTATAAGGCCACTCAGCTCATAGATATTGTTAAAAACAACACCCACATTTCTTGGATCATCAGGGTAGTATACATATAGCTTCCCACTCAAAACACAAGTCTTTGCATGCTCTATAAGGGCATCCCACATCTTATTTGACATACCACTCCCAAGTATCTGCCAGCAAGAGATCATGAAGTCAGATTATTAAAAACTCGAAAAACAGTGGGCAAAATTGTGATATGTTTCTACTGACATTAATTGATATCGTAAATTCGTAATATGGTCTAACTAATAGGAAAACTTACGGTAACTTCTCAAAGTTTGGGGTGTTTTTGATAATTGGGTCACATGCAGGGGTATTTATGTAATTTAACCTTGAAATGAAAAACGATTAAGAAATACTTACATTCCTCAACTTTTGGGAGTCCCTGACCACAAGTCGAAGGAAATCCTCCACAGTGTATATCCCTGCATTATTAAGCCTCTTGTGGAATGATCCATCCTTTCCAATCTTCTCCAATCTCCACACATCATCATTCAGAGCGGGTGGATAATGTTTCTTGTACACTGCCAGAATCGAAGATGCATCATTAAGTATTTCAAGATGGTAAAAAAGATCGGCATTCAGAAGAAAAAAGAAAAACACAAGAACATTTTTCCAATTATAGTATTGAAAACTTAAAGTTATTCTTCTTTCTTGACTCCTATAAATAAAATCCTTAAAAAGACTTGGATGTTAAAAGCAGTGATGGTCAAAATTACATTTAGTTTAACTAAACTTAACACATCAGATCTATTCCACATAGTAACTCTTTGTATAGGTCTGCCCTTTTATCGTGGTGCTGAATATTTTTTACCACAATACCATGTTTGTATATGACATCCGAATTTATCTAATAAGATGCTTTGCTATCCCTACCTAACGGTTTATTTTGAAAGCTTATAAGTTCTACAAAGAAAAAAACTACCAATCACTTTCTAAGATCTTAAAAGCTCCATAATTGAGCTTGAGCTTATAAGCTCCAAACACCACCTAAATCTCGCCTTACGCCATATTTGTATTCTTTTCTCATCACCCTGCCTATTTTCACACATTACCAAGCTAGAACCCAATAAAACAAAAATATAAACAAAATCACATACGTTCCCCACGGTGATCTTTAACAGTAAAAGCTTCCGTCTTTGCTTCCCGAATTCGTACACCCTCACAATATCCCGACGAAACTTTCAGACCAAGCCTGAATTTCCTGCTCCTTATCCAGCTTGAATTGTCTGTAAATGTGAGATCACCTAAAGTTCCAACACCTTCCTTGAGTGTAACTTGCAAATCCCCATGCAAAAGAGGTCTCTTTCCCTCACGTTCTTTGACAATGTGGCTATCGAACTCTTCCTGAGTCCAGCCTTCATCATTCTCATTATTGAAGTCACCTTCTAGAACAACTATGTCCATCTTGACAGATGATTCGGGCCCACATGTTACAACATGGCCCGTGTTGGAATCTATTAGGACAACATGGATTGAAGCACCTTGTTCACCCTCTACTTTCCCTCCGGTGAACAGTGGAAGAGAAAGCCTGGATTTAAAGAGAAGCTGCAAGTTTCTACCGTCTGGCCCTTCAATCCGTTGAGGTGATGACCTAAATGATATTACATCAATCAACAAAATACTCATAGAAACACAAAACAATACTACCAAATTGGCCAAGTTTAACATATATATATATATATATATATGTATATATATAGGTATATGTGTATATACATATGCATGTGCACATACACACACATAAATATATAAAGTGTTTTGTTGTGTAGTTTTCATGAAATGGTTTACCATTTCTAGATATATCTCAGGCAAAGTATACTGCCAAAAGCAATAAGTGAATGGTGTCACAAACCATCCAAATGCATAAACAGCCAAATTTGTAAATTCTTTGGTAATTTCTGTTAGTAAGACAATGAGTAACAAATTGATGATGTAAGGCAGGACAAAATGGTCTGGCAATTATCTGAGAGAGACTGTGTCTTATATAAATGTATTTCTACCGAGTGTCATAGATATAATCTTATTATATGAAAAGCACAGAATATGA
This sequence comes from Verbascum thapsus, assembly GCA_963669365.1. Taxonomy (NCBI): domain Eukaryota; kingdom Viridiplantae; phylum Streptophyta; class Magnoliopsida; order Lamiales; family Scrophulariaceae; genus Verbascum; species Verbascum thapsus. Next base: position 2,265,201 of record OY770120.1, read on the forward strand.
AATGGCTAGTGATTAAATTTGAAAGCAAAAAAGACCGGCCTGAGAATAACATGCATATCATTAAATAAACATTACAGGGGTGGTCATATCCAATTGAAATAATAGAATACCAATTTGTAAATAGAATAGGGGATTTAGAAGTTGTTGCAGGAATTTACTATATATGCCGCCATAGACTCACAAATAGGAAATAGCGAATAGAAACAAAATAAAATAATTAAAAGGTATTTGAACTTGCAAATTTTGAATTTTTTTACTCTAAAGTCTCTAACAAAGTCAACAGTCCTCAACACTATGCTACAAAATATGACAATGTTCTCAAATATCAATGATTTTTTGTTCAATGGCATATTCTTTGGTCTAGCTAAAGGAGTAAACATGATTTGCATACCCTCATGGCCTCAAGCAATCTATTTCCCTATAGGAAGGTCCTTGTTATGATAATTACAAGGTTCTTCTCTCTGCTTAGTTAATTCTCTGTCTCATACTTCTTCTAATGCTCCATGTGCAAAAGTTCATGATAGGTATCATACACAGTGAAAGGCATAAGTAAGACACAGCTGTTGCAACTATGTAACTACAATGAGTTTCACCAAAGCCACCGCTATTGTACTTTTCTCACATGGCATAACTCAAATCATTTCTCTTGTCCAATAATTTCATCAGAGATTTAAAAGCATATACAAACTTCGGTCAGCAAAATCATAAAATTATTTTAGAACAATTACAAGCCATTATCATTTGTGCAGGTTATGGAACAAAATTTCGAACCTTCCATTGATTCTGGCAGGACCCAGCTTAGCCAAAGCTCGTTCAACTTCCTCACTAACCTGTTCAATAAAAAATTATGCCGAAGGCAAAGCTTGGTCATAAGTTTGAACCCAATGTCAAAGAGGCTACGGTAATTGTCATGCAACAACTATAACTTTCAAGGAAATGCTTTAACCGCTGTGAGTACTAGAATAGCAAATTAACTGAAAACATTGACGTATTTCACTCATTGTGCATAGAGAAAGTTCTACTTAAACCAAAACCGTAGCTTCACATGCGATGCAAAAAAAAAAAAAAAAAAAAAACGAAAACGAAGAAAAAGTGCCGGGGTATGAACAAAGAGAAAGAACAGAACAACACAAATATCGCCACAGAATTGCCAGAATTAATCATTACCACTCTCCGCAGAATAGGTTCCAAAGATGAGCAAAGCTTTTGGAGGCTATCCACCTTTAGAGCTTCAATAATAACACTACACGAAACACAGTATTTCATTAGACAAGCAGAATCCTCTAGTTCTCTCAGCATCAGCTGGATGTAAATACACTTGAGAACATGTAAAAAGTATCTTATACATCAGCCAGAATGAACAAAACTCAAATCATTGCATAGGGTAAAATTAAAAAACAAGATTTCTGCTTAAAATTCAAAAGGGGGATGGAAAACTCATTTTGTTCAATGAGGCGAAACAACACTTATACAGTGCACAAATCACTTTTTAAAACATAGTAAAAAAATCCCATACTGCAACTATTTAACACATAGTGTCTCTTATTTCACATTCTAGTATGTGAACTAATTCAATAGATCATTATATTGATTATTGCATGATAAAGTTTTACGAGCTTTTATTCAAACAGAGGATAGAAAAAGAAATACTGTCCTAAAGTCCATATTAGTAATACCACACCTTGAAAATATCATCAAACAATTCATCAAAGATTTCAACACACTCGACTGTGCAATCATTTATATTCATAATTATGGGAATCCATCAAAAATTCATCTTGGCTTTTATTCAATTTCCCCCCTTCGCATAACATATACTTTGTAAACTAATACAGCAAGAGTAATAATAACAAGATGCAGTGTATGTATTTCTTGAAAATGGAATCCTCACACAATCAATGAGGGATGGTCAAGAAACGTATACAAATTTATGTGATGTAACTTAATGCTTATTTCTCGACTCTGCTCAGCAAAAAGATTGGCCAACAATGTGAACTAGACCCAATTGCAACAAATAAGCATAAATTAACCGAAAAAACTATACTTGTTCATTATTATTTCCAAACATACCCAAAAAATCACACATTTATCCCAAGATATACACAAACGCATAATCAAAAATAGACAATTAGAAGCCAAAAATGATGGGTGATGGTAACAATCTTGTTACCTAGCTAAAGCAGGTCTTTTTCTGTCTGGCTCCTGCGCTTCATCATCTCCACCTTCCAAGCTCCTCTTTCCTCTTCCTTTCATTGAGTTAGTTCTTTCCATATATCTTGTGTGCATTTACACTAAAAACAACCCAAAAAAAGAAAAAAAAAATGAACAAATTAAGTAATAATCCCTCAATCTGAACCCTAAATTAAGTCAAACAGATCTCAAAACCCCCAAATCCCAGATCCCACAGATATATAAACCAACACAAAAAACCCATCTCCCATAAACAAATATACACCCAATACAAACATATAATTGAAAATACCTGATGGGTATAGATCAAACAGAAAGTGGGTTTGAGGTTATTTTTCTATTCTAAACAAAGGGTTTTTACGTGAGTAAGATAAAGAGTGGTGCTATGTTTGGATGACAAAAGCACAGAGGTAAAGATACAAAAACAAAAGAAGAGTTTCAAGATCTTTTTGCTTTTGGCTTCTTGCTTTCTGCTACTGGAATGAAAGTAATTAATAGCAGTTATTGATTGTTCTTCTCTGCTGAATGAATAGCCTGGATTTATGTAATATAATATATATATATATACTGGGCATCAATTTTGATGGGGCGTTTTGAGTTTGAGGTTGGGTGCGTAACTGTACGAGGGGATGATAGAGAAATATGAACCGTTGGATGTAGTAGATATGACGGCGGATGAGTTGAACTCGACCACGTCATGTTTTTGTCCAAACGTTGGTCCATTAGGATCTTAATACTCGACCAAGTGTGCTGTTTTAATGTATTTGGTAATAAGAATTATCTTTTGGAAATGTAATTAAGAATTTTAATAATTCATATGTAAAAGTAAATTAATATTTAAAATTACTAAATTACTTCGAACCGTTCACTTGAATCGGAAGAGCCAAAGTGTGACAATCGGTTTTGGAGAGCCGATACTAAAAATGATTATATTGAGATTTGATACCGGAATTTGACATGGAATGTATTTCTTTTATTATTAGTAATAATGTTTTTATTAAATGTTATTTGAAAATAATATGTCGTTAGGTCTACTTAATTTTACACTTTTGACTAGTTGGGTTGATTAGTTGATCTTGACATTTATTTTTGAAAGACCTATTGTAGTCAAGAATGATTTTTTTTGGATAAATAGCTTTTAATGTTGGTGAATCTTTTGCGTGGTGTAGGCCTAAAAGAAAAGGTGTAAATAAGTCTCTTTTTTAAATACAAAATAAATTAAATTATAGGGGTGAAAATTGACCAAGCTACTCGATACTCATACTCTACTCGATACTCGACTCGAGTTCGATCGCTAAAAGCTCGATTCGAGCTCGGTTCGACAATTTACTAAATCAAGCTTGAATAACTTTTTCTGTTCGATAAATTTTGAAGCTCGATTCGAACTCGGCTCGATTAACAAAAAGTAACAAAATCATGTACAAAATATGCAAACTACTCGAACTCGACTCGTGATCAGCTTGATTAAAGCTCGTTTGAGCTCGGCTCGATGAACAATCAAACCAAGCTCAAAAACAATTTTTAAAGTTCGATTGTAATTCAATCAATTATGAATACTTATACGTTCGGCTCATTTTCACCCCTATTAAATTACATGATACTTGAGATTAATAGTTAACAATTTACTTGAACTAGTTTTATTTATCATATGAGCAAATTTCATCACATTTGTTACTCAATAAAGTTTTGATCAGCTTAACTGCACTGAAACAAAGAATGATGAAAACATTTGGAAAATTATCAAATATTTCCATATTCGAATTCAATTTGGTATTTTAATTTCAGCTCCATTAACTATCCAAATCAAGTTTAACGCAAGTTTTAAAAATAAATACACTTTAAAGTTTAAACAAGTTTCAACAATATTATATTTAACTTTATTCGACTCACTTACACACATAGAAACAAGTTCAGATAGAGAAAGCAAAATGAGCATTTGGCCTTTTGAGAAGGGCTGACCGGCTGAATACCGAAAATGTATTGAAGAGTATAAATGGCAGTTTCATAAAACGAGGGACATAATACGATTTGCCATTTCTGAAACAAAGTAAAGAATAAACCTATTCAACTGTAGATTAGCAGGGGCAAAGTAAAACAGCAACAATTCACAGTGAAGGAATAAACGAACGATAATTAGGATCAACATATTCATCCTATATACACGGGTCGAAGCATAATATGCATCTATAAGATGAGGTTGAGACTTCATATGCAGAAGGTAATACAACAACATGTTAATGAGCATGGACCAGAACTACTAAGACATTATCCATAACCTGTAAAACATTGATTTCATACATCTGATGTTTTTAAAAAAGACTAAACTAGAGTACATTATACATATCAAATCTCCCCCCACCCCCTTCAGTCCACACTTACATATACATATATATTACACAAAGAATAATTACATATATATTACACCATACATCTCGAGAAAATCTATCCTCATTCCCATCGGCATTAGACACAAGATTCAGCGATTGTCCAATCTTGAAAAAACAATTCCAAACTCCAATTTTTTCATAACGAAAAGTTTCATTCATCATCATCCAGCTCCACAAGCCGAGCCCTTCTTTCAGCTGCTTTTTTCCTGATAAAAATACCCCACCTCATAGCAGCCTTAATCTTCAGCCAACCAACAACAGCCATGTCATCACCACGGGATCTATCCCTACCAGAATGGAAATTAAAGCCATCTTCCAGAACATTCTCAGATGCATAGCCACCGATCCCAAAATTAGGAACGAACTGATGCATATCATTGTTCGTGAGCATTTCATCTGGAACAGTCAAAGAGGCATTGCCATTGCTGAACTCATTCCCAAGCAAGTGATGCATATCTGTGTTCCAAATCATTTGGACTTCTGGAACAGTCATAAAGGCATTGTCGGTGCTGATATCATTCGCAAGCGGGTGCTGCATATATTCGTTCCCGAGTATTTGATGATTTACATCCTCTGATATGAAACTGCTAATCTCGTTCTGGTCATTGTGGCAATACTGATACTCAATTGGATTAACATTGGCTTGCTGAATAGAATAGTCAAATGGTAATGAACGGGGCGGGTTGATGGTAAAGACAAAGTCCAATGGTGATGAATGGGAAGGACTGAGGGCAAAGCCAACCCCATTACCATATGAAGTGCCTGTGATTTGGTTGGTAAGATTGGCCTGCTGAGTGAAAGAGGCCGGTTCAAAATGGGAGCATGTATTGGAATTTAAAATCTGAGTCGTACTGTCATTATAACCTGAACCTGGATGGAAGGGGTAAAACATTGATCAACCATAGGCCACATGTTGGTGTTGCCAAGTATAAATTCCCAAGAGAAAGTTTGAGTTAACAATCAACAAAGCAAATTATAAGTAAAACAAGAGTATGAAGTAGAATATTGAAACATAAGCTAGTTTATATCATAGGAAAAACTCATGAAAAGTACAATATTCAGGTCTCTGATGATTTCTCAAGTCTTTATATACATTTTTGAAAGCGCAAACAGTTACATGAAGCTTTGACCACAAATTTGTCTATTCACAGCTAAAAATCCATATAATAGCGGAGCAACAAAAGAAAGCCAATAAGATAAAGTTAGAAAAAAAAATCAGAAAACAAACAAGCTCAGATGGCGTCATGATGCATAAATACAAAAGTCATATACAAGATTGCAGTAAACTCAGACATCTGTTATTGGGTAAACAAAAGCGGCCCATGAGCATGTAAAAGAATGTTACACATCCAATCGTCCAGAAGTGTAAATTTGATTCAGAGGGAAGTTATTATGTCATACAACAAGGCCAAAAAGCAAAAGAATAGTTCAATAAGATCAGTTCTCACCTCCAACTAGCATGCTCTGATCCACTGATGAAGGCCCAAAAGGAACTGATACCGGCAATCTCCATGGTGGAAGCTGATTATCTGAAGTATGAGGATGATTGACAGGGACCAATGGTTGATCGCTCTGTAGCGTGCTTGACTTATTAGTTTGCTTGAAATTCAACAGTGGTTTCCCCTCATATTCCACAATTTGATTCCAATTAGCATATGCTTTCTTCACCCAGGTATCCACATCTACCTACATGTATAAAAAGTTCAAATATTTTTGATAAATCACGGTCTTCACAAGTAAAGTTAAGAGGCCCATCAGAGGAATATAGGATTGTGTTTCCAAGAAGAAAACCTCAAGAACGATCATATCTGATTACACAAGTAAATCAGGTATATGTAAACAAAAATAAAATTCCTGCATGGGGACTAGGAGATGCATATAATACCTGTCTATAATCTGTCCTCATTTGGTTGGAGATCGGAAATTATCAAGAACAATAGCTTTTTAAGCCACAAAAGGGGTTTCATATTTAAATATCTTATCATACATTAGAACCATTTTACCACGGGAAAAACGAATACCAGTATCCGATAGGAATATCTGGTATACTAACTTTTCCCTCAACTTTAAATTAGAACTGAATAAAAGAAAAGGAGAAGCCTATCTCCAAGAATATCCAGAATCTTCATGAGTTGCAACACAGAAAACCAAACACTCCACTCGAACATGTATTCTTAGTTTAGAAGAATTGGCAAACCTTTTGGCTGTCAGAAAGTGAATCCTCTGGAAAGTACTGATCATTATCTATGAGGCCCCTCAGCTCATAAATATTGTTAAAAACAACACCCACAATTCTTGAATCATCAGGATAGTATACATAGAGCTTCTCACTCAAGACACAAGTCCTGGCATGCTCTATGAGGGCATTCCACATCTTATTCGACATACCACTCCCGAGGATCTGCCAGAAACAGATAAGTTAAATTATCAACAAACATTTGAAATAAAACAACAGTTCAGAAATACTTACATTCCTCAACTCCTGAGAGTCCCTGACAACAAGGCGAAGAAAGCCCTCCACAGTACATATCCCTGCATTATTAAGCCTCTTGTGAAATGGTCCATCCTTCATAATCTTCTCCAACCTCCACACTTCATCAATCAAAGTAGGTGGATTATGTTTCTTGTACACTGTCAAAATTGAAACATATCATGAAATATTTTGAGATGGTGAAATACAATCCACTAGAAAATCTGTGCAGTGTCCAACAATCAAAACAAAGAAACTGGCAAAATGTAGCCTGAAGTCAACAGGGTTAGAATGTGCAAAAATCAGGCTGCAAAAAACACAAGTACATTTGTATTCTTTTGTGCTGCATCATCGTGCCTATTTTCATGCATTGCGTGCAGGAACTGGAAAGATAAATAAATTTACAAAGTTACATACGCTGCCCTCGGTGATCTTTGACAGTAAAATCTTCACTCTTTGCTTCACGGATGCGGACACCTTCACAATATCCCAATGAAACTTTTAAACCAAGTCTAAACTTTTTGCTCCTTATCCAGCTTGAATTATCTGTAAATGTGACATGTCCGAGAGTTCCAACACCTTTCTTGAGTGTAACTTGCAAATCCCCAATCAAAAGAGGTCTCTTTCCCTCACGTTCTTTGACAACATGGCTGTCAAACTCTTCCTGACTCCAGCCTGCATCATCTTCAGTGTTGAAGTCACCTTTTAGAACAAGCACATCCAGCGCGATAGAAGATTCGGGTCCAGATGTTACAACATGGCCTGTGTTGGCATCTATTAGTTCAACACAAATTGCAACACCCTGCTCCCCCTCTACTTTTCCTCCAGTGAACAGTGGAAGAGAAAGCCTGGACTTAAAGTGAAGCTGCAAGTTTCTCCCATCTGGCCCTTTAATCTGTTGAGATGATGACCTGAACTCTCAAAGTCTTCTTAATAAGTTCAAAGAACAAAGGCAGGTTAAATAATATTACATAATGGATGAAAGTACTGATAGGAATACAAAACAGCACCACCAAAGTGGTTGGGTTTGAGACATACACATACATATATGGCGTTTATGTTGTGTGTTCGTTATGAAATGGCTACCACTTGTAGAAAATAAAATGACTCTAGTACAAATCAATAGGAATTTGAAGTTGCCAAATTCGAATTCCTTACTCTTAACAATTTCAACAGTCATCCAACATTATGATGTGAAATATGATTCTCAAATATCAAATATTTTGTTTCAAAGACATGTTCCTCAATCTAGTTAAAGGAGTAATGAACTCTGCTTACCATCAAGCAATCTATATTCCTCAAATGAGGTATGTTTATTGTGATAATTCCAGAAGGTTATCCTTCTCATGCTTAGTTGATTCTCTATTTTCATAACAAGTATCGAATAGTCATAACTAGGACAGCATAGACAGAACAGTTATGAAAGAAAATCTCGAACCTTCCAATGAGTAAGGTGCGGCTCAGCTCAGCCAAAGCTCCTTGAATTTCTTCTCTGAACTATTAAAAAAAATTACTTATATGGCAAAGCTTGCTGATAAGTCCGTAAATAGTGTACAAGGGGGAAAGTAAGTATAATGTAACAACTATATTTTCCAAGAAAATGCTCTCCCCACTGTAAATGCTCTGAAAACAAGATATGGACATGTTTCAATCATTTTGCATTGAAAAAGTTCAACCAAAATCAAGTTCAACCAAAAACCCTATTGTAGCTTCATGTGTCAATCAAAAGAAAGAAATAAACAGATAAATGTGGGTGGGTGAGGGGGAGGGGTTGAATAAAGGTTTGGGTGTAGTCTAGGTAAACTACCACAAAGGACTTAGGAGTCGAGATTGCCACTAGACTAAACACAACCCAAGGGTTGATTTGGGCTATATCTTCCAGCGAAAATCTGCATCAAGCTTTAAGTAAAGGTCTTAACATAATCAGAAACGGAAACACACAAATGTTGCAACAGAATTGAAATCATTAACCATTACCACTCTCCGAATGGTTGGTTCCAAAGATGAGCAATGAGGACAATCCACCTTTTGAGCTTCAATAATAACACTACATGAAACACAACAATTCATTAGGTAACCAGAACCTATAAATTCATTAGTTAAACTAGCAGCAGAAACATGTAGATACTAAGGTCCGCTCTTATCTAAATTCTCACGAGACTAGTACATTAGAGAATTAACAACCAATCTGATGTAACTGAATGCTCATATTATTGACTCTGTGCAGCAAACAGAGACGTCAACAATGTCAAGAAGACTCAATTGCAACAAATAAGCACAAATTAACCCAAAAAAAAAAAAACAATCCATGTTGATAATTATCTCCAAACACACAAATATTTTAAATAATCACACATTTGCTGGCAAAATATACACAAAATGCACAACGAAATAAGACAAATAGAAAGTGAAAATGATGGATATTAATCCAATTACCCAGCTAAAGCAGGTCTATTATTAATTCTGAGTCGCCCCTGCTGATCTTCATCATCATCACCACCTTCCAAACGCCTTTTTCCTTTTCCTTTTAGTAAGTTAATTCTCTCCATAAACACTTTCTTGTCTGCGCGAAAACAACAAAAAACACAGGAAAAATAAACAAAAAATCCCTCAATCTGAACCCTAAGTTAACTCGTACAGTGTTTGTTAAGGATCCAAAAACAAAGAAAAGTTGAAGATCTTTTGATATGCTGCTGTGTTATATAGAATTCTGGGTTGGGTTGGGGTTTCCAGTTTGGGGGTGGTGGTGGTGGTGGTGGGGGTAGGTACGTAGGAGGAGGGGGTACTTCCTCGACGCTGCATGTCTTTTTCATTCATTTCATTTTATGTTTTTTCTTTTTTATTATTTCCATGTTCACATTTGATTTTTGAAAAATTTTAAACTTTTATTAAACAAAATTTGAATGTTCGATAATTTGTGAATGAAAGCACGATATGTGTTAAAAGGAAAAGTCCTAACTTGTTACAGACAAATTCTGGCAGCAAGTTTTTTTTTTTTTTTTTTTTTATGACAAGGGAACCCGCAGCCGCTACCTTAGGTGGGGTAAACCCCGCTCTTGAGCAAGTTTTGAATTTTGTAAAGGGGAACTTATTATTGAACTATGAAAAATTCTTTTGAGCACATGCTAATTCTCTAAAAAAAATTATTTTGGCAACAAATTTTTTTGAAAATTAAATTCATCACCGCTGATTTATATTTAGCTCGTGAATTTTTATTGTATTTTCCAACCTTAATTTACTGAACAATATTTGCCAAATTTTCATATATAGTGCATGTGAATGTCTTATTACTTGTAGACAATTATAAAAATAACAATAATTAATGTACTTATAGAATATAATTCATGTCGATTGAAAATAAAATAAGAGTTTAATTTGAAGGATTATAGAGAACAAATTTCTGAAAGAATTTAATTTTTTTGTTATATTACTAGCTAATAGGTGAGAAACTATTGAATATTATTATAAATATTTTTATATTGCTCTCAATCAACCAAAATAAAGAGAAATTAATGTTTTAAATCAATATGGATTGATGTCAGAGCAATATGGAACAAAATAATAAATATTAATCCAAAGTGGGCTTTGTAAAAAGTCTTTTCTTTAATTATCACCGTCTGTTAAAACTAATCTCACAGAAATGATTAGCATGACTCATGTTGAAAATAGTTAGCTTCGAACAAAATTGCTCTAATATAATATAATATTAAGAATAAATATAATTTAGATTAAGACCAATTAATCATATATATATATATATATTTTAAAAATATGAAGTATCTTAGTAAAATGGCTACTCAAGAGCCCTCACTCATGTGATTATTTTATTGCTTGGAGAATGAACTTTTTGAATTCTTTTTTACCACCAATCACAAGTGTTGGTTACAAAAAGAAATCAATTTATTTTCTCCATAAGTGATTTTCTATTTTTTATTATGTATATAACCAATTAACTAACTTTTGTTTTTTTGTGCAAAGTCAATGAATTAACATAAGTGATTTAGCATGTTAGATTAATAATTTTTGGCTATTCAATATTAATAAACACTAGAGAAAATACTAATAATAAAATTCAAGTCGTAATTCACTTATATAAATAGTAGTTAACAAAGACTAAGACAGTAATAAATGGCTAAATGAAATGCTTTAATTTCCTTATTTGTTATGCTATGAGATAGTAATAATTTGTTATGTATAAATATAGCTAGATTTCTTGCACATATGTCTACATATACCTCTTTATTCTCCATATAATTTAGAGCAATAATAAAAAAAGAAATGTGTATAATAGCTAAAGGCTAGCTAATTAATTTGAGATAAAATGCTTTTTGGTTTTGTGGCATGTTCCCAAATCATAAATTAGTTAATAATTAGAAATATGTAATCAAGTTTCATCTAGATTTCGAACCTTTTTTAATACTTGAATTAGTATAAATATATTATTCAAATATTTTACTTGACATTATTAATATTATTTATCCATTTATAATATTATTACATAAATACACAAGATATTGTTAATTTTTACTTTGGGTAAAATACAAAAAACCCTTAACTACACTAAATGTTGCTTATAGCCTCTCCAACTAAATAATGTACCAATTCGGTCCTCTGTCAAACTTATCCCTCTCCACATTGACCATGGCTATTTTTCTGTTTAATATTATTTTTTTTAGTGTCTTTTAATACTAGTAAAATAATAGAAAATTACTAAAATTCCACAAAAGATATTTTTCTTATAAATAAGAAATTAATAAAAATATTTTTCAATCAATAGAAAAACTAATTCCACAAACTTAATAAATGAAAGGTAATTTAGTCCAAAAGGGTTTCAATTATATTTTTTTGGATGACGAGGGAAACCCGCAACCGCTACTCACAACAGAGAAGGCAAAATATGTATTTTTTCAACAGGATTCAAACCCGTGACCAAAGCCTCAACATTCAGATACCCTACCAACTCTACCGAGGGTTTCAATTATAGCCTTTGGTTTCCAGCAATGAACGATTTGTAAGATTGATTCCGAGTTTGAAAAATAATTTCATGCATTTTTTAGATACAAAATTTAGTTCAAGATGGTTTTAGTACTTTTTCCTAATATATTATTAGGAAAAGTACATATATATACATACCTCTTACCCCAAATGAATTATATATATATGGTATATAATATTGTTCCAATACCTATCACACAAATAAATATTAATACAAGAATATTTAGTAATCAATAATCATTTTATGTGCACAAATGTCTGGACCAATAATATCTTTTAATTGATTAATTGTGACCTCAGCCCAAAATTAATGGATAAATTAAATATCCTATTTGGACAGTACATATCTAATATCTTATTATATAGGAAAATTTTAATCACAAATAATAATATTGGTAAGGAAGCAATACCAAGTATCTTTGATGTATGATTTTTTGACATTTACATCGAGTAGAAATTAAGTGAATATCGATTAGAAAAATACAGGTGAAAATTTGTGTTACAATTCAAAGTTAAAATAAAATTGTCAGGAAATTAGTACAAAAAAATCTAAAAAATTATTTTTGAAAAAAGAAAAGTGAAAAAAAAAAGGCCACGTGAAAAAAATGATTGAAATCGATTGACAAATTTTGGAGTAAAAAAGGGTTGAGCTTTTTTGATATAATATTGTACAATTGGTGAAATATGTACAAAAAGAGTCACAGAAGGCAAAATTTGAAAAATAATTTAATAGTCATAAAAAAATGGCCACAAAAAGTTGATTGAGTGACCAATTTGGTATATTATTTAGTTCGTAGGAATAAATGCGAAAAAGGACTATAGTTTAGGGACACTTTGTATTTAGCTCATTTTAATATGTTTATTATTACTATCACTATCCTTAGAATTGCAACTAAGGATACATTTATTAGAAATTTTAGAATTATTAATAATATTACAACAATTTTCAAAATTCACATTATAAAATAAAATCAACATAAATAATAACTAAACAAAATACAACAAAATGGAGTTTTTCAAACCCTTATAGATACGACTCAAAATCAAACCAAACTATTTGATAAATCAAATCATACTATTTGGTATTCGGTTCAAGTTTGATCGATAAAAACTCGTTCAAGTTCAGTTCAATAACTTATCAAATCACGGTTGAACAACTTCTGTGTTTGGTAAATTTTCGGTAAGTTTTGAAGTCAACTCGGTTAATAAAAAATTATACAAAATAATCAAACTATTCGAGCTTGACTCGTGTTCGGCTCGATTAAAGCTATTTTGAGCTCGACTTGATTAACAATCAAACCAAACTCAAACAATTTTTGAAGTTCGATTTTAATTCAAACAAATTTAAACAACAATATATATATTCAACTCGACTCGACTCGACTCGATTCATTTATATATATATATATATATTAAAAAGGAGTATCAATCGAACTTGTTATAAGCTCGTGAACCAAACTATTCGATACTCAACTCGAGCTCGTCTGCTAAAAGCTCGGTTCGAGTTCAGTTCGACAATTTACCAAACCAAACTTGAACAACTTTTTCTGTTCGATAAATTTTGAAGCTTGACTGACACGAGCTCGAGTAAATTAGCAAAAAATAACAAAAATATGTACAATGTTTTCAAACTACTCGAGCTCGACTCGTGATCGGCTCGATTAAAGCTCGTTTGAGCTTGACTCGATGAACCATCAAACCAAGCTCAAACACAATTTTTAAAGCTCGATTGTAATTCAAATAAAGTTGAACACTTATACTTTCGGCTCGACTCGACTCATTTTTACCCCTAATCATACATTTGTAAAAGACAATACAATACTAGTTATTATTATCATTGTTATAATATTGTAAAAAGAAAAGAAAATATTGAAGGAGTGCGAATCGAATTTCCCAATTATAATTATAATATTGAAAAAAATTGAAAAAGTAAATTTGTTGGAGTTTGAATGGAATTAGAATAGTTTTAAATTAATTTTATTTTCTTTCAAAAGGGAATATTATATATTTAATATATATAATTAATTGCAGCTACGCTCCTATTAGGTGCGTGGGAGACGGAGAATATACCGTTAGAGTGATAAAACTTGATGCCCTCTCTATATATACATCCATGGCTTCTCTCCTCCACCACAACTATTTTCTCTCTATTTTATTTATTTCAGTTCTCTTTTTCTCTTAATTATAATCAATATACTAGTAGAATTTTATTTATATTTTCCATTCATTTATTTACGCTGTTATAATTTTTATACATATATATAGTGTGTGTGTGTTTTTGATTGATTGTAGCCCTTTTTCGATATCGTCTATTAGTTTTTGATATTCAAAAATAGGGTTAGAAAAGAGATCTATAAGGTTTCGGGGGAGATTTTCTAGGGTTTTCTTGAATTTTTAGGTTTTGGAGGAAAATTCAGGTGTCTGGTGCTGTTAGAAATCCCTCATTCTCAGGTAATCCGATGCGATTTTTTTATGTTTATTCGATTTTTGGGTGATTTTGATCAGTTAGCTGTAGGCTCAAATCTTCTGCCTGTTTTTTCCTGATTGGAATGAATCTATGAAAAAATTGGATTTTGTCTTTGAAATTTAGCTGTTAATTAACTCTTCAGTATAGTAATTAAAGATTAGCTGTTTTTGATAAGTACTATTTGGATTTTTTTGATACTTTCTAGTGTAAAAAGTTCGTTCACCTCAAATTTTCTACAATGGGTTGTGGAAGCAAGCTGGTGTTTCAAAATCCAGGGAGAGGCAAGGCAAATAAAGCTTGATTTGGAATCAGCGACAAGTTGTGCACTGGATGGATAGCCCTGTAGCAACTCCGGGCTCTGCCCTGAGCTCGAATGACGAAAATCTTCGTGTTAAATTCCTGTGTAGCTTTTCAGGTAGTATTTTGCCTCGCCCTCAAGACGGTAAACTTAGATATGTAGGAGGCGAGACTCGTATTGTGAGCCTGCCACGCGATATAACTTATGAAGAGCTAATGGGGAAAATGAGGGAGCTTTTTGAAGGTGCAACTGTTTTAAAATACCAGCAACCTGATGAAGATCTTGACGCTCTTGTATCTGTTGTGAATAATGATGATGTTACTAATATGATGGAGGAGTACGATAAGTGGGGCTCGAGCGATGGGTTCACTAGGTTGAGAATATTTTTGTTTGCGAATTCTGAGCAAGATAGTTCATTACATTTTGGAGATGGAGATGAAAGGGATAACGAGAGGAGGTATGTGGATGCTTTGAATAGTCTCAATGAGTCTCCTGATTTTAGGAGGCAGCCCGGCGAATTAATTGGTTCGTTAGAAGATGTTCGGGTTGCTGAGCAGTATTTTAACCAGATGAATTTAGAGGGTAGCATCCATGGACAGAGAAACATGGACTTACCAATGGCTCAGATGAATTTAAGGAATTTGACAATTCCACATGTGGGGTCGGGACAATTACAGCAACCCGTTACTCAAAGGTATAGTGAGATGGAAGCTCCCTGGAGTCCTGCTTATTATTCCCCGAGACAACCTGGAAACATGGACCAGAGACCTGAATTTCCAACTTCGCCCTCCTCCACTCGCTATCGAACTCCTTATGGAGATTTTGATAGAGTGCCTGAGGATTACAATAGGCCTATTATCAACACTCACTCTGTATACGAACAGCAGCATCAGTATTCGGACAATGTGGTGTTAGTTCCAACAGGGTCAGTAGTAACAGAAAAGGCTGGTTTTCCTGGTAATATACTACAAGGGGCTAATGTTTTTGAGGGAAACAGTATTTGTGAGAATTGCCGAGTAGGATTTCCAAGAAATCAAGTATATACTGACTCATCATGGAAGCATGGTGAACAATCACATGTAGAGCCACCAAATATGGGGAATGGATATCTTCAAGTCCCTAATTCTTGTGCTGAGTGCCTACCAAACAGGGAAATGTATATGGTGAATTCAGATGCTAACATGCACCCGCCATACTACTGCAGAGACCAAAATGACCCTCGATCGATGTTTCCTGAGACCCATAATCATGAAAGAGGGTGGGTTTCTCCACGTCAGCAAAATCATTGGGGTGAGGAACCGAGACAACACTTATCTGTTTCCGGAAGGTTGCCTGATAATTATATAGTGGAAAATGGCGTGAATATTCCCCTCGTGCATGGTAATGCATGTGATGGACATCACGTGCAACCACATTATATCCATCATGAAGATCAACGTTATGTTCGTTCTGGAGTAGATTATGGTAGTCAAGTGTTTCAAGACCAAAATGTAGCAACTGGATCACAGATTCCTTTGCCATCCATGGAAGAGCGTGGCTTTCGCTACGGAAATTCTCCATATGCATATGGAACTGATAACCTATACCAGATGCAAAATCATGGTCATATTCCTTCACAAGCTGTATGGAGAAATGTTCATAGCCAATTACAAGGGGGTCCCACCTATGAAGCATCTGCTTCATCTCAGCTAGTTAATGGTTCTTCCCCTATGGGCTTTGTGCGAGGTACAGTTGAGAGTAGTCCGAGGCTGAGAACTGGTTTAGAGAATCAAAATCCCTGGATTGAGTCATCACAAAAAATTGTGGGCGTTGATGGGTCGTCTCAAGTGGCAGAATATTCTCATAGCCAAGCTGTGAAATTGACACCTGATAATTACACTTTGGAGCCTATCCAGTCAGTACCAGCCTTGACTAATCTCCGGATTTCTAGAGACCCCTCATCGTTAGTCGATGATATCTCAGTCACAATTGCTGCTAAAGGAGTAGATACCCCAAATGACGCCGATATTACTAAAGGTGTGGAGGCTAATGATTCTGGTGCTCCTGTTTTTATTGAGAAAAATTCAGATGCTTTAATGCCTTTTCCATTAATCAAACAAGGTGTAAATGTAGTTGAAAATAACACTCCGGAGGGGCAACCAGATGATCGGTTGGAGTTTTTGCCTGAGTTAATTGCATCTGTGAAAGAGGCGGCTTTGCAAAGTGTAAAGAAGGTGAAAGCTAAAGTTCAAGAAGATACTGATTTAGGGAACGGAGATGATATTGTTGCGAACGGAGATGATATTGTTGCGAAAGAGGATGCTCATAGTCATAATAATGGAGAAGTAAGAATCAAGTTTACGGCAGTGTGAGTGGTTTTTGGTCATCTTTTAATATACATTTTGTTTCTTATAGGAAGGAAATGTGGATTTGGAGGTAGATTCTGACAATGATGTTAACCACTCAAAGATAGAGCTTACAAAAGCCGAGGCAGAAGCACTTGACAGAGGATTACAGGTTATCAGCCATATTCATGGTTTTTGTTCGCAGTTTTTTAGCAAGAAGTAATTTGTATATAAATAATGCTTATAGCTATATTTTTTTTATATTTGTAGACGATAAGAAATGTAGATCTGGAGGAGATTCGGGAGTTAGGATCTGGGACCTATGGTTCTGTATTTCATGGCAAGTGGAAGGGCTCAGATGTAGCGATAAAAAGAATAAAAGCCAGCTGCTTTGCTGGAAGGCCGTCTGAAAGGGAACGCCTGGTATGCTTTGTTGATTCAATGGGCATTGTTCTTTGCACTATAACTTTGCTTTTAAGCACAATTGTTTCAATCTGAGTTTGTTTAGATGATTTTATTTCTGGACCTGGATATTAATAAATATATATTGCTCTGCTTATTGCATAAGAATAAATACTTTTTGGATGATTGTTAATCCTGATGGAGGTCTTGCTAGCTGTTCCTGTGGTTAGAATAATTCTGAAATCTTAGAATTATTTGTTTTCATGGAGACTTGATTTCAGGGCATATTTTTCGTTTGGTCCTGAGTAAGTGAAATTTTGATGCATACCTCTACAATGTGAAAAAAGTATATGTTTCAAACTAGTCGATGCATATAAACATTTTACTTTACTGTTGAGCTTCAAGAGCAGGAATACATTAACAAATAATTGCATTCATGTTAATGAGAGTCCTTTTGGTTCATTTTCCTATTTCCATTTTGATATACATTCTAGTTATTTATAACATCCTGGTTTCTTGCTATGGTGGCTTCTTTGTTATTTCTTTGCGATTTGGTGGCTTCTTTGCCGTAACCTATTCTTTTTCAGAGTAACTTCTTGCAATTTTTGAATTTCTCCAATCATGCTGAATTCTAACACCATCTTACTTTATCTGTAGATTGCTGATTTCTGGAAGGAAGCTCTGATATTAAGTTCATTGCACCATCCAAATGTTGTCTCCTTTTACGGTGTTGTTCGTGATGGTCCGGATGGATCTTTAGCAACGGTGACAGAGTTCATGGTTAATGGATCTTTGAAACAATTTCTGCAGAAGAAAGACAGGTATTTTATTTTCTGTCATGGCCTGCATATTCTTGACAGATTTATTATAGATGTAACCATCTTTATTATTCTTTTAACAGAACAATTGACAGACGGAAGAGACTCATAATTGCAATGGATTCTGCATTTGGCATGGAGTACTTGCATGGAAAAAATATTGTTCATTTTGACCTAAAATGTGAGAATCTGCTGGTAAATATGAGAGATCCGCATCGTCCTGTGTGCAAGGTAGGTTGAGTGGTAAAATACAGATGTTTGAATATCTTTTTAGATATATTTCATTTATTCAATTCTTTTGGGTGTCTCAAGTGCATGTTTTGCTTTGAGAACTAATCTTTTTCCTAATTTTGAATGAGATCAATTTAGATTGGTGATCTGGGATTATCTAAGGTAAAACAACACACTCTAGTGTCAGGAGGTGTTCGTGGGACGTTACCATGGATGGCACCCGAACTCCTGAGTGGAAAGAGTAACATGGTGACAGAAAAGGTAACAAATAGTCTCTCTCTCTCTCTCTCTCTCTCTCTATATATATATATATATATATATATATATATATATATATATATATAGATGTATAGATATAGATATAGATATAGATATATGCCCCCAACTCACTGAGTTTTTGTATGCCAGATTGATGTATATTCGTTTGGGATTGTCATGTGGGAATTGCTTACTGGTGATGAGCCTTACACAGATATGCACTGTGCTTCTATAATTGGTAAGTGCCAAGTAATTGAGGAAATTGTTCTTTATTGAGAAGATGTTTCCATATTGTCTTGATTCTCTTATGTAAGACGATAATTATGTATTTGATCAATGTCAAAGAAAAGGAAGAAGTAAATGGGGTTAGCTGCAATAATATGTTAGTTGCCGCATGCCTTTAAGTAATAATGAATCGAACTCTAAAACTGGAACAAGATTTTCACAATCTAGCACATTTAAATGATAAATTTCCTATATTTTAACTATACTTTCCAATTGGTGTCATATAAGCTACTTCTTCTACTCAACTTCCACCATCATTTTTGTCTCTTGATATTCTACTGTGTAGATTAGTTTTAATCTCTGTTATATAGAAATAAATATTCAAGTTCAGAGTCATTAGATTTCTTCCACTTTCTTGCTGTACTTGGTCTTCGATATGATTGTTTAATGACTGCTACATTTTTTCCCCTTTTCCCTTGCAATCATGTCCATAGGATTTAAAACTTAATTCTTGTCTCAACTAGCATGAGATGCCAAAAATACTATATGCTCTTTTTTAGGTTCTTGGAAGCACATTTGTCATTAGCTCAAAATATCGATATTTACCTTGTTTTGCCAATTCTAGAAAGCAAAAACCACATAAAATTTGACTGTTTTTACTATGAAAAACTACTGTTCACATATGTTCCTCTTTTTCACGTGTAGGAGGGATTGTGAACAACACATTGCGCCCACAAATTCCGACATGGTGCGACCCTGAGTGGAAATCCCTGATGGAAAGTTGTTGGGCTTCTGATCCAGCACAAAGGCCTTCGTTCTCAGAAATTTCTCAGAAATTAAGGAATATGGCTGCAGCAATGAATCTGAAATGACACTTAGAAAGTATGAGGTCGCAAATAATAATCCGTATTATATGGTTGTCATCCTGAACTCCAATAAAGATAACCATCTTGTTTCATGGAGTGAAATAAAACGCCACCTTCAAACATGCTTAGTACTAGTGCCAAATTTTAGTGTTACAAATGTGGGGGCCAACGACTTCCGTTGCCAGATTGTAAGTTGTTAACTTTATTAGCAAGATATCACATTTTACTCTGATTCACTTATTGCCTGTACTTTTGGGATTTGATTTCGATCCCGAATTTTACATTTTGTGGCAAATTTGGTCACTTTTCTTGTTGGTTATTGGTTTTTGATGGGAAAAGCCATATGAAACTCACATGAACTCTAACTCCAATCCGTGAAGTAAATGGGGCTATGCCAGTTTTACGTAGCTTTTGTTGTTAACAACTATTGACCCGTGAGAAAAAGGAGCATATGTGTCTCAAATGTTGAATTTGAGATCAAAATTGAAGCTTGTAGGCTATATTTGGTTCTTGGATTTTGGTGAGGGAAAAGAAAAGGAAAAATATTATGCAGTAGTGCAATTTTAAAGTACTTGAACGTTATTCTTTGATCATATGCATTTTACTTTCCCCTTTATCTCACCAAATTCTAACAACCAAACAGAGCCATAAAGCTCCATACTATTAAGGAAACCGCTCAAATCATGTGGGATCAATAATGCAATTTTTACAGATTCATCAGTTCATTACGAATATTTCCATTTTTTAGTGTTCACTAATATACTGAGTTTGACATTGATTTTGCAGGCCATTGACTACATTGGTTATGCTGTTCTTCACGTGGATACTTCTATCCATCCCCGTTTTGGTCACTTAAGTCTGAACTTTTTTCTGGCCAGCCGAGGACATGTACATATATTTAAGCAATGATGGGACAATGGTTTTATATACAGTTAAACTTTCGTGTTTATTTGTGTGTCCTCATTTTGTACAGTGCCATTATAATATGTGTTTTGACGCAATTTTCTTGTCGAGCACTAAACCTTCTCAAATTTTGGGATATAGAAGGTGTATGTATGATGGCATGTTGAGGGATGGTAAAATTTGTTCCTTAGGTTGATAAACTTTTGGTAGGAAGAATTTGGTGCATGTATGTGATGGTGATGCCTGTTTGATTAAAAGAGCACCAGTATATATAATAATTGAGGTTATTACTAGTGAATTTTTTACTTGGATTTTGAGATTTTTCACTTGAGTCCATTTTGCTTGGATTTTGAGTCTTTTCTTTGGGTTGTTGGGATGTGAAGTTTGTGTGTGTTTTTCATAGAACCTGGGGACAAAAGATTATGAGTTTAGGATAACCAGAATGTTAGTTTAGGACAGTGTATGATGAGTCTGAAAGGATTTTAAGTTCATGAGGATCATTCTTGATTGACAATTTTTGAGGTCAAATATTATGACACCTACTGAAAAGTCAATTTTGGTTCACAATTTCTCTTGTAGAGCAGAATATTCCCTGTCAATATAGTAAGTAGAGCAGAATCTGACTCAAAACGGTATAATCAACAGATTGATCTTGGGCTCAGATCTCTTGAAAACAACCATTGTTATTAATGTTTTTTGTCGGAAAATCATTTTATGAAAGAAAAATTGTACTTAAAAAATGGCCGGTGACATTCTTACTATAATATAAATTTGGATTTGGATTTTGAAAACAGTTTTGGAACTGTTAAAGGTTTTGATAGTTACACAAATTACAAATATATGTTTGTATATTTGTCACAATGTAGTGATTAATGTACAAATTTAAAAGTGAACTTGTTTTATCTCAAAAAAATAAATGATCCTAAAAGTGACAAGAATTGACGAGTGTATATAAATTATGTATCAATATTGATAATTAAGAGAAGTATATAGTGAGAGAAGAAGGGGGTAAATTTTCATTATTTTAACACATTGCTACTATTATAATAAGTTAGTCAAAAGTTATCTTGGAGTTTTTCGTTTAATCAATTTATTATAGTTTAGCAAATAATTATTCCATAATAATATTTTATTAATCCACTGAACCCATGATTATCTTGTTATCAAGAAATAATTATTTCACCAGCTCTCATATTAAAAGTCCCATAAAAACAATGGTCTTCTATGCTGATGTATGAACATGCAGTGTCAATGGAAAGAGACGTATTATATTCTAGCTTGAGAAAAAGACAAGCAGAAGCATGTTTTTTTCTTCATAAAAATCTGAGTCAATTTAATATTTTAATTATAAATAAATCCCTAACTTTGAAATCTTGCTAGTTTTCTTCTTGTAATTTCTATCTAAGTGCGGTTCCAAACCATCTTGATATATTTATTTATTCTAAAAAAGAATTATTAGGAAAATAAAATATTATAGTGGGGAACTAAGGTCAATCAATGGGGTTCCTCCCCTCTAAAAAGCTTTTGAAATTTTAAGAAGCTTTATGAATTATTAAGTATTCCTACACCTTTTATTTAATACTTGATTATATATTTTTATAAATTATTAATACTACTTAATTATATCTTTTTGCAAATTATAACTAATAATTAATAATTAATACTGTATAATGTTACTAAGAAAAATGTTGCACGTCACTTGTTAATTCTTCATTGTTTTATTAATTATTTTTGGTCCGAAATATTATAAAATAGTAATTTATTATATGGTAGACACAAGTTATGAATAAACCCACCAACTATACATTTATTTCATAATTTCAAAGTTTAACCAAAATTCAGCTCATGATAAACATGATTACTCCTATAAAAATGACCCACTACAAAATAATTAAGAACATTTTAAAGAAGGTACTGTTGACAAGAGAATAATTGATGCTTCTTTTCTTGATTTTATGCTGTTTATTTCCCCACACATTTAAATTATTGCAAACCCCAAAAAGTAAATGATTATAATAATTATATAATTGAGAGAAACTTTGTGAAATTCTTTGTCAGTTTGCATATACAATAATCACAAAGAAATAAATAATATTATTATTGAACTAATTCAAAATGTATGAGCTTGAAATGCAGAAACCCTAGCTAGAAGGAATGGTAAGACTTTTTTGTTTCTTCTTCTAATTAAATATCACATCATCACTTTGCTATCTATAAATTTAGGTCTTCCCTTGTGATATTTTTCCTCATAAATCACTAAGAAATTAAAATTAATTTTCAATCAGTTTCAGTTCTGATTTGAAGAAATTTAGAGCCAAAAAGAAGAAAGAAAAGATGGGAAGAGCTCCATGCTGTGATAAAGCTAATGTGAAGAGAGGGCCATGGTCACCTGGAGAAGATGAAAAACTCAAGGCTTATATTGAGAAATATGGCACTGGTGGCAATTGGATTGCTCTTCCTCAGAAAATTGGTATATATATTATATATATATGTGGATAATGCTATAATTTAATTAATCGTCTTTAGAGAGTTTTATATATATATGAACTTGAGTTGCATAGAATTTTTTAGATTTATGATGATCATATGATTGAAAATGATTGCAGGGCTAAAGAGATGTGGAAAAAGTTGTAGGTTAAGATGGCTGAATTATCTGAGACCTAATATAAAACATGGTGGATTTACTGAGGAAGAAGATAATATAATCTGCAGCCTCTATATTAGCATTGGCAGCAGGTTTCTCTCTCTCTCTCTCTCTCTCTCTCTATATATATATATATATATATATATATGTATATGTATATGTATATGTATATAATTACACACAAACACAGAAAACCCTCTCCAGCACATGCTAGTCTGATCACAAAAACACATACAAATACATATAATGAGTTTGAGACAAATCCTTTTGTCCCTTTGTCATTGTCATTCATGCTTTTATTTGAAAACACACATGTTCTTGATCAGAAAATCAACATTTTCTTTACAGGGTTTTCGATATTCTTTTCGTTCCTTGATGCATCAGAATATGCAAAGTACGTATAATAAAGAAAACCTTAACTACTAGGACAATTTTATTAGAAAATTACCCAAGATGGCTAGGGTTCTCAAACAATTTTTTTTATCAAATATAAAGTGATCAACAAACATGAAAATTTCATAACAATATTTAATGGGAAAAACTAGAAAAATCCAAAAGAAAATGAAAATTATGGATGAAACACAAAACAACAATCTTATAATCTTGTTCAAGACCATGAAATTGAGAATTCAAATATTATAGAGGGTTTTTGCATGTTTTTAACATGTACTTAATCCTTTGTTCTTGTTTATTTGACATATTCTGATTTCATTCAAATTTGATGTAATATATACCAGGTGGTCTATAATCGCAGCCCAGTTGCCAGGAAGAACAGATAACGACATAAAAAACTACTGGAACACCAGGCTTAAGAAGAAATTGCTCGGCAAACGAAAACAATCTAACAAGAATCAAAAAGATGTTATAAATGGAGAAGAAAATAGTTTTAATTTACAAAATTTAAGCAGCTCAGCCCTGGAAAGGCTTCAGCTCCACATGCACCTTCAAACCCTTAAAACCCCTTTCTCGTTTTACAATAATCCTGAGCTTTGGCCCAAGATGATCCCAACCGTCCATTCCCATAATGAGAATGATCAAAACCCTAATCAACCTGATCATGTTTCTCTTGGACAAGATTATAACCAAGCTTTGGAGGGTTCCATTAGTTGTTTCTCATCATCAAATAATACGGGGTTTGATTCGGGTTCGGGTTTTAATCTTGAAAGTTTACTCAATGATAAATGTTTTAGTGTTCTTCAGACAGATAATGATCAGATGGATGGATCGAAGGACACTTTAACTTCATGGTGGCCTAATGAAATCGAAGTGAATTCTACGTCCTCAAATTCGTGGGATTCGGAGAATATGGTTCATCAATCTGGAGAAATGTATCAAAATTATGGATTAGGGTATAGTATGCAGTGAGAAAGAATTTATATTTATATATGAGGATTGATTATTAATATATAGGATTTGGATTTTGTGTTAAAGATGGGGAAATTTGGAGAAGAAAGATTAGTGGTGTGTAAAATTTGTGTCAATAATATTATGTAGATTTGTAAACTTGTTCTATGTATTTGACATGACTTTATGTATTTCATAAATTTGAGAAATTCAAGAGAAATTAATTGGCTTATAGTTAAGATTAAATTTTGATAAATTAAAATACATGTTTATGTAGCACTTAATGAAGTAAAATGAATTATAAAAACAAAGTCTGTAAAAACTATTTTTATGAAGTCATTGAGTAATTAATAATAATTCACTAGTATTCACAAGAACTATGGATTATTTGCATATAGACAAGCCTTGCAAAATTGTTCATATAGTAATCTAATTATTATCTCCTTTGTGAAGAAGTCATGATAATTTTATCAGTGAGATTGTGATAATTATCGATAAGTAAGTTATATATAGCTTAATCCAGACATTACATATATTCATATATAATATATGTCTATTTTATTTAAAAACTGTTCTATTCTCTTTTCTCATTTTCCTTCCATTTTTTTCTCTTTGCTCTTAATTCACCAGGACTTAAAAGAGCCATAGATTAATTAGGTGTCAAGAATAAGCAGTGTTGAGTGCATGGGCTAGGCTAGCTTGTTAACTAAAGCCCAATAATGTTGTTGTTAATATGGAATCGATTCGGCCCAAATTACCACTAGGGACATAGTTTGGGAACTAACATCATCAAGCCCAATAGTTGATAGAATTAGCCTTTTTGTGGCACCTAAATTAATTAGTAATTAATATCAATGAGTTTTTTTGTGAAGCTTTCTTTTTGGAGAAAAATGAACTCGAGCTCGAGAGCCTGGATCGAGCCAATCGAAGCTCAAGCTCGACCTCAAAAAATTACTAGTATAATATTTATCATTATATTATTAAATAATCTTAATGAATATAAAAAATATCATTATATATTATTATAACATATCATATTATACGTAAACAAATAAATAAATATTATATTTACATATATTAATAAAATATATATTTTTATTTTGTCTCCCGAGTTAACAAATATGCTCGATTAGAGTTCGAATTTTATCGAACTCGAGTCAGGCTATTTTCCACAAGAATAAGTTCTTCTATGCAAAAATAAAATAAAATTGGAAGAACTATATTATATATCAAGATCATTAAAAAAAAAAAAACAAATTGAAAAATGAAATTACAAATTAAGCTCCATTTACATCTTAATTTTAAAAAAAAAATGGCCACAAGCAAAAATTTAATCTTGATGAGATTGAGAAGAAGTAACAATACTTACCAAAGCCTTAAAATTTAGACTTGAGCTTCCATTTTCAGCAACAGCAATGGCAGCATTTTCTCTAAGCTTACCGGTATTCTCTCTCATCTTCTTCCCTTCTTCTCTCTCTAAAACCATATCCATAGCATTCACCACACTAGTTTTGGTGAAAACGCCGCCGACAATGCCGACGCCGATCCTCCACGTTTCCTCCACCCGCCGCCTGTTCAACATTTGATCGCCAAAAAACGGCCGGCAAATCATCGGCACGCCGCCGGAGATCGTCTCCACTACTGAGTTCCAGCCGCAATGGGTCACGAAAACGCCGATCGAAGGATGCGACAACACTTCCTGCTGTGGCGCCCATTTCACGACTCTTCCTAGGGTTTTGGTTCGATCGAAAAATTGTTCTAATAAATTCCGTTTCGAATCGTCGCTGAATGACCAGAGGTAAGGTATCTGTTTCTCCTCCAGCGCCTCCGCTAAGGCGATTAGCTCCGGCGGCGGCGGCGTGAGCATTGTGCCGAAGCTGATGTAGGCCACAGAGGCGGTGCGCTGGTTGTTCAGCCACGATAGGCACCCGCCGCCGCTTTTGTCGTCGTCGCATGGAGGCGATGGTGGAATGGGGGAAGGACCGATTGTGAGGAGTTTTTTGAGCTTTGGTTTGAGATCGAGTTCTACAGCGGAATCGATGCCGTCGAAGGAGTTGAGTATAACTGCGGCGGCGCGTGGTAGCTCGCGTGACATGTTGTAGAGTAGGCTTGAAAATGGATGGTTTAGATGGAGGATTTCTTGAGGTAAGTCAGTGACGTGTATGGCTGACATGCCTGGAAGAAAATCAAGCGTAATTTGGTCTTGATTTTCTGAGTTACCTGCATCATATAATCAATATTTGATCATCCATAATTTCATATATGAAGAGAAATTAATGAAAATCTACGTTGGAATTAGCTAAACACAAAGTGTAATTCGAAAAACAACCAACATTGTAATTTTTTCAAATTATTCAAACTATTTCTAAAATCTTGTAAAACGTGGGATGAAAATTTTTAATTGTGATATTCTAAATTCTGCCACGAGAATCTTGAAATTATAAGCATGAACATGATCCTCACCAATTTGTTCATGTTTAACATGAACAGGGTCCTTTGGAAAAACATCTAATTTGTTCATGTTAAACATAGACCAAATCAATTCAAAAAAACCAACAATTACTCACCAATTTGCTCTAATTTTCTGTGGATCTCATCTGTATACATATGCAGAGAAATTGGCGTAGGCCCTGCAGTCCAAAACGCCACCCAAGGGATCCTCAATTCCTCGGCCATATCTGCAGAAAACCACAAAAATGCATCTGTCAACAAGCATGTGGCTTTCAATCCTGTTTCTTCTTCTACATCTCCCAAACGCTTCTTAAAATTCTCCGGGGTCGCCTTAATGAAGAACTCAATGGCCTCCATTGGGTTACCCGAGAAAACGTGCCCCTCGGGGGCCCCATTTTCGATATTGTACGCTTTTATGTTCTCGTAGCCATGTAGATTCGTTTTCGAGAAAACGTTCTGGTTGGAACTTGTGGTGTTTAAGTAGGAGAAATGGGTGTTGGGGGCGGCGGTGGCTAGCCGCTGCACGAGGTGGAGGAGTGGGGTCGGGTGGGACCCGAATGGGAATGCAAAGGCGACCACGTGGGCCCGCTTGATTTTTTGTACGGACATGTTTGGTTTGATCGTTAAAACATAGATGCGCTTTATTATGGATGTTGATGAGTGGAAATGACAATGTGGTCTTGCATCGTTTTATCTATAGATATGTTTGATTTGATTGTTAAACGGAGTTTATGTTGGCCCTTTGTAACATAGATACACTTAATACGGATTGTGAATGGTTATTTTTGTTTACTATTTATAGGGAGGGGGAGAAATAGAGGGAAATTTTGTTTATTTCAGGGATATGATTTTCTATTCCAAATTCTTATTCCACATATGTGAATGTGATAAGAACAGATTTACAATTTCCTTACGAAAATTGCCCAAGCTTAAAGCCGAAAGAACTTAATGATTTTATTGCTCAAAAACTGAATGCATGAAAAGTGTCTGCTGCTAAACAATATACCGAAATCAAAAACCTAACCCAAAACACTTGGGCCCATTAATATATAAAAGGAAATAATAAGAAATAATAAGAATAAACAGCTAGGCAATTAACGTATGATTCTTCTAGCCACTTTGAGGTTTCCCGCGTCTTCGATAAACTAACAAAGGCTTCGCCCCTTCCTTGTTCCGTTCCACATCATCCTTGTTCCGTTCCACATCAACTCCTCCCCCCTTAAAATTAGCCTTGTCCTCAAGGCTGAACTCTGGAAATTGCAAACCGAATTCCTCGACATCCATCCAAGTTGCTTCCTCATTGCCCCGGCCCCGCCATTTCACCAAAATTTGTTCCACATTCTGGTCGTGCATTTTGATCAAGCGCTCCCCCAATATGTCCTCGGGTTCACTGGCTAATGCGCCCACCCTTTCTAACGATTCCGGCAGCTCCGATTCCACAGGGTGGTCCCCCACTGCCCGCTTTAACTGAGACACATGGAACACCGGATGTATTCGCGCGGATTCGGGAAGTTTAAGCTTATAGGCCGTACCCCCGATCTTAGCTTCAATCGCAAAAGGCCCATAGTAACGAGCTGCCAATTTGTGGTAGCCCTGATCCGAAATCGACTTCTGCCTATACTTGCGAATTTTCAAAAATACTTTCTCCCCGACGTCAAACACGATATCCCGACGATGTTTGTTTGCATGTCGAACCATCCCTTGTTGCGCTCGCAACAGATTGCCCCGAAGATCCCGTAGTATATCATCTCGGTTTCGGAGCAGTTCCGCCACGGCTGCGACCCTACACTCGCCCGGTAAGAATTGGTGGATCGACGGAGGGGGCCGTCCATAGACCACTTCGAATGGAGTGCATCTCGCAGCTGTCTGGAAGGCAGTGTTGTACCAATATTCGGCCCAATGCAACCATCGACTCCAAACCCGTGGTTGTTCCGACGTGAAACAACGCAAATATGTTTCTAGCACACGATTAAGAACCTCTGTTTGGCCATCTGTTTCAGGATGATACGCTGAGCTCATGGCTAACTTTGTCCCTTGTAACTTAAACAACTCCCGCCAGAATGAACTAACAAAAATAGGGTCCCTATCGCTCACGATCGTCTTAGGCACCCTGTGTAACCGTACGATGTCTTTAACAAAAGCCTCGGCTACGGCATGAGCAGTGAAGGGAAATTTTAATGCGATGAAGTGACCGTATTTGGACAGTCGGTCAACCACTACCATGATGCACGTAAGACCGTTCGACTTGGGAAGTCCGGTGATGAAATCCATCGAGATATCTTCCCAAACGTGAACGGGTATCGGTAAGGGTTGGAGAAGGCCTGCGGGGGATAACGCTTCGTACTTAGATTTCTGACACACCAGGCAATTAGCAACATACTCCCGAGTTCTCTTGAACATTCCCCGCCAATAGACGCTAGAGGCAATACGGCGATAAGTACGGTAAGCGCCGGCGTGGCCTCTGGTTGGCGTATCATGAAATTCGCGTAGAAGAATCGGAATCCATTTGGAGTCCGCTGCGATAACTAGACGCCCTTTGTAAAATAACCTCCCTTGGTGCAATGCAAACCCGGGATGATTCCCCATGTTGGTTTCCAAATCGGTGATCACCTTATTCAAGTACTCATCCTGACGCTGCTCATCTAGTAAATTCGCCTCACTCTTCCAGAATGGGCCGCTAATGGCCGTTATCTCGGCGTCCGGAAATCGACGAGATAGGGCGTCAGCGGCCCATTTTGGGTACCCGGTTTGTAAACTATATCGAATTCGTACCCCAACAACTTAGCGACCCAATTCTATTGAGAAGGCGTTACTATGCGTTGGGACAGGAGGTGGCGCAGGCTACTGTGATCCGTTCGTACTGTAAACCGCCGTCCCATGAGATATGGCCGCCAGTGCTGAACTGCTAACACTAACCCCATTAACTCTCTCTCGTACGCCGATTTAGCTAAAGATGCCCCGGCTAACGCCTTACTAAAATACGCCACCGGCCGATTCTCCTGCATTAATACCGCGCCGACCCCACACCCCGAGGCGTCACATTCCACAATGAAGTGCTGTGTGAAATTGGGCATGGCTAATACTGGTGCTTCCGTTAAGACTCGTTTTAGTGATTCGAAGGCCTGCTCGGCCGCTGTGGTCCAAACAAACTTGGACGCCACCTCTTTTTTAAGCAGCTGAGTTAGGGGTCGCGCCAACATGCCATAATTTCGCACAAACCGGCGGTAATAACCGGTTAGTCCCAGAAACCCTCGTATATCGCGAACCGATTTTGGTGTCGGCCAATCCACCACCGCGCTGACCTTTGACGGATCCATCGCCACCCCCTCGGCTGATATGATATGCCCAAGGTACTCTATAGATCGGTATCCAAAAGAGCATTTCTTTCGGTTAGCTTTGAACTCCCCTTCTTGTAATAAGTGTAACACGCAAGCTAGATGTGAGGAATGCTCGGCTTCAGAATTGCTATACACCAGAATATCGTCAAAGAAAACGATCACAAACTTTCTTAAATAAGGACGAAACAAATCATTCATGGCAGCCTGAAATGTGGCCGGAGCGTTCGTTAAACCGAATGGCATCACGAGAAATTCATAGTGACCACTGTGAGTACGAAATGCTGTTTTCGAGATGTCCCTTGGCGCTACCCTGATTTGGTGATAACCCGAGCGCAGGTCGATTTTGGAGAATACCACGGCACCGGATAACTCGTCAAGCATCTCTTGGATGATAGGTATCGGATATTTATCTGGTACGGTGATCTTATTCAACTCCCTATAATCCACACAAAAACGCCAACTACCGTCTTTCTTCTTCACTAGTAAAACGGGGCTTGAAAACGGGCTTGAACTGGGTCGAATTATCCCTGCGAGTAACATATCTTCCACCAGACGTTCGATTTCATCCTTTTGCAATTGCCCGTAGCGATAAGGACGCACGGACACTGGACCCTTCCCCGGCTGCAGTTCGATAAAATGATCACGGGAACGGCTAGGGGGCAGCCCTGTAGGATCGCCGAATACCGACTTAAACTGCTCCAGCACCGCCTTCACTTCGGGGCTGCACTCTGCGCTACCCTCAGGAGGGACTGTCATCGATCGGCAACAGCCTTCGTCCCATAAGAGAGCCATAAATTCCGGTTCGGTTGTCCGGATGAGCGCACGTAACCCTACCTGAGATCGACAAAGCGACGGATCACCCAACAGTCGCACGGGCGTTCCTCGCCACTCGAAAACCATCGACATCTTACTCCA
Source organism: Verbascum thapsus (assembly GCA_963669365.1). Classification (NCBI taxonomy): domain Eukaryota; kingdom Viridiplantae; phylum Streptophyta; class Magnoliopsida; order Lamiales; family Scrophulariaceae; genus Verbascum; species Verbascum thapsus. The sequence goes on from OY770120.1 coordinate 2,296,727, forward strand.
ATTAACTCGAACATCCCCTAATTTTTCCAGCCACGCTATGTCCAGAATAACGTCCACTCCCCCAACGGAAATACGTAACAATCGGTCTGAATAGAACACGACCCCAGCTGAATAATTATATCCCGACACACTCCCTCAGATTCTGCTGTGCGTCCATCTCCCAATTGAACCCGGAATATGTTGGTGACCGTAGGTATTAATCCTAGATCAGACACGATGAATTTCGAGAGAAAGTTGTGGCTGGCCCCACTGTCAATAAGAATCGTCACGTCGCGACAATTAATAATACCGCGTAATCGCATAGTTTTGGGTCCCGAGATTCCCGCCAGGGAGAAAAGAGGAAGGGCCACATCGTTGTCCTGCTTTTCCTCTATTTCTCCGGTCGGTTCCTCCCAAACGTGCTCCTCACTAATCTGTTCCTGCTCATTCTTCTCGTCTTCTTCCATAATTAACGCACGCAAGTGCTTCATCGGGCATTCATGTAAGGGGTGGAAGGGCTGCTTGCAACGGAAACACAATCCTTTGCTCTTGATATCCATGAATTCCTGCTGTGTTAAGCGACGTACCGGAGTTCGGCCGGTGGAATGAAGTGACCCCGAGGACCCCTGAAATGATGGCCTCGAAATCCCAGCTGTCGGCAGCCTGTCCGGCGGTCGCGTCGTGGTGCTAAACTGTGATACCGGCCCGGTGCGGTTTGACGCCGCCGTTCGTGATTGGGCCATAACCGGACTTCGAAAAGGGATAGGTGGGCTGCGCTCGAATTTAGTACTCGTAAGACCGGATTGGCGGAGTTGCATTGCACTCTCAATGCGCCTGGCTAAGCTCAAAGCAGTCGATAAATTGGGGGGGTCCCAAATGCGTACGTTCGAGCGAATGGTGGGCTCGAGGCCATGTAAGAAATAGCCTAGCTGCTGGGCGGTCGGTAAGTCGGGTACTTGATTCGCGAGTTGTATAAAAACGTCAAAATAATCATTCACCGAGCCCGTTTGATAAACACCGGCTAAGCGTTCATAGGCGTTACCTTCGAGCCGTTCGTCGTAACGCAGGATTAACGCTTCCGAAAATTCCCACCAGGTTAAGTGGAGTTGATCATGGCGCAACCAACGAAACCAATGGAGGGCCGATCCCTCCATTGCCACCATAGCAAGGTGGAGCCATTGTTCCTCTTCTATCTCGTGAACGTCAAAATGTTGTTTAGCCCGCGCGAGCCAACCCAGGGGATCTGAGCCATCAAACACCGATAACGGGGCTGGAGCAGGGCTGCGGGGGGTGGTCTCGCGCGGAATCGGGGCCATGGGTGGGTCACGCTGCGCCGTTTCAGATTCCGCAATTGTGGGCGTTGGAACCGCCGGCTGACCGGCCGGGCGGAGGGAATTGATCGCCGCCATCAGGTCGGCGAATTGCTGTTGCATGGTTATCTCGACAGTCGACAGGCGAGTCGTCACGTCCGCGAGGTTGGACACGATCTCTTCCTGTTTTTCTTCGAGAGTTGCAAATCGTGATTCGTTGGAACGAGTCATGATGGTAGCACACGGATCCGGCAGGTCGGACCAAATTGATAAGAACAGATTTACAATTTCCTTACGAAAATTGCCCAAGCTTAAAGCCGAAAGAACTTAATGATTTTATTGCTCAAAAACTGAATGCATGAAAAGTGTCTGCTGCTAAACAATATACCGAAATCAAAAACCTAACCCAAAACACTTGGGCCCATTAATATATAAAAGGAAATAATAAGAAATAATAAGAATAAACAGCAAGGCAATTAACGTATGATTCTTCTAGCCACTTTGAGGTTTCCCGCGTCTTCGATAAACTAACAAAGGCTTCGCCCCTTCCTTGTTCCGTTCCACATCATCCTTGTTCCGTTCCACATCAGAATGTGTAACACGTGTTAAAACATGTACACATGTTAAACATCCATTAATAAGTGTATGAGTGAATTACATGTGTGAGACAACTATATATGTGAAATAGGAGATTGAAACATGGATTGTAATAGAAAATTTTGTCCTATTTTGAGAAAGAAAGAGTAGGAACCTATGACCTTATCAACAAAAGCGAGACTATTTTTTATGAAATATAAAAGGAGAAATTAATTGTATGTTACATAAAAGGAGAAATTAAATGTATGTTAGACTTTCAACACTTCGAATCCTCTTCGTTATAAACTAATAGAATATTAAGACGTATATACAGCTTGATTAAGGGTAGTTTAAATTCAGATCAACAATCAAACCAACCACAAAACTCAAAATTTGTAATGGGATAACAATTCAAACATTGAACAAACACCTTATTCAACTTATTTCAATTCATTTACAACCCTATTCACATCCAACTAATCCCACAACAAATACTAATACCAATAACAACACATATCCATCATACTACTACTAAAAGATCAACCAACTCTTCACCATTTATACCCATATATATATATATATATATATGAATTCCTAACAATATCAATATGGCTTTTCACCAACATAATTCCCCGGAGGATAGTAATTACAAGTCATAAACACATCCCCACTATCACAAACAACTCTAGCACACCCAACTTTTCTAGTACTTTTCCACACAATTTGCGTATAATGCCCACATATCTGCCCTTCTTCACAACTATTACCACTATAACTATAATACTTCTCTTCATCAACCCATGCCCCAACGGCGTCCATGGGGCCCCACGTCGACCCGCTCCCCCAATATATATTCTCCCTTAGCTTGAAATTGCCATCGGGAAATGAGTGGATGAGCTGGCAATCTGCCCGTCTCTGCCCGGCCCACCACCTCGCGTAGTTCTCTAGCCTAGAATCCCACACGAGGGGCAGCTCAAATTTTCTTGCCCTGACCAGGTTGTGACCGTAGAGGAACTGTATAGACTCTCCCATGCAATGCCAACATAGTTGTTTCGAGATTTTGTATATGGTTTCGTTGTGGGTCGGGTTTAGGGCGGCGGTTAGGGGCGATTCTGATAGCACTATGCGACAGTTGATTTGAATGATTGTGAGTATTACGAGGAAATGAATGATGTTTGATTTCATTTTCTTTTTTCTTGGGGTAGAAATTTGGGTGGTGGATTGAGATTTTGATGAGCAAAATTGAGCAATTCTTAGTGATGTATATAATGGAATTGAGAAAAGGGAAAGTTTCTTTAGTTTTTGTTTAGTTTGTAATTTGTTTTGATTCTTTTGTGTGTCTATAGGTTGGATAATTGCAACATATTTATATATGATGATTTGCATGAATTGGGGAGAAATGGACCATCATTTTGCATGTTACGTGGGCCAAACCAGCCAATCAAATGTTTAGTCATGGTCTTGTCTTGTTATAGATTTTTTTGAGATTATCTACTATATTTTTTCCAGCGTAAATTGATGGGCAATTTTATTTTATATTGGGTGTAATACATATAATATACATTATATGTTTCGGGTGCGATCGAATGTTTTTAGCATCTATTCACCATTCCAATTCTCATAAATTTGTAATAGATATTATTAAAATTAAATATTACTTGAAATGAAAATATATAATTGAATTATTAGATTTTCGACTATACTTATAATCTAACATGGATCAAGTAGTTATAGGAAAGAATTTTTACTTAGATGAAGATAGGAATTGGAAAATAAATCCATTGATAACCTTTGTTGAACATCAACCATGATTTGTTTAACTTTTCTTGAAATCAATCTGATCGAACATAACTAATCACGTACTAATTAAGTGAATTATACTAATTCATTTTTCATCAAGATATGTATAAATGATTATATTTGGATCTAACAAGAAAATGAAAGGTGTTAGGGGTTGGCATAGTGTAAAAAGACAAAAGAAATTATTAAAATGTCTCGTGACAAGGTGGCCGGTGGGTAAAGCCTGAGCCCGTGAACTCCTTTCGTTTTCCGATACGACGGCGTGGCCGGCGATCACGCAATACAAATATGATACGCACAACAAGAAAATGGGATCTCAGCTACATATTTCAATGTAACTTATAAATTTTAAATCACAAAAATAATTACACAAATTTAGTAGTGATGAGCATTGAGTTAACATGATATAATACGTTCCAAATGATGTGTAACATACATAATATATAAGTTATTTTTATATATATGATAGGTGTAACTACTAATTATCAAAAGAAAACAAAAAGATACATAAAGGTAACAAAATTATTATAAAAGAAATTATTGTGCTAGTATAGAGTGAAAAACCTACATATAGATAAAGATATGAAATGTCTGCTAAGGTGTTTTGTAGCTAATTTTTTTTTTAAAAAAGGGTTTTTACTTTTTAGAAACTATTAAAAAAGGTGATTTATATAATATAAAAAAAAATTGAATTATCAAGGAACAGATCTTTCCATTAGTCCATTTCAGGAGTGAATAAGAACACATTAAATCAAACATATAAGAATCAAAATGGAAAATCACTTTGGCCCATTAGGTATGGGCCTGTTTTTAAGAAAATGGGCTGCACACAATAGAAGCCCATTTTGGTCATTGTGTGTCCCACCATAAGAACCTATTTCTTAAAATCAACTGTTTCACTTGGATGATTTGAGAACCAAATGGAGATACTTATTAGGCTTATGAATAAAGTAACTATTAGAATTGTCAAATGTCTCAAATTTGATTCGAAAATTTATAATTTCTGTTAATTTATTTTTCAAACTGAGCTTCAATCTTAGTTTAGAATTTAAACACAACTTCAAATCGAGTGTGAGTAGACATAGACTCATATTTTTAGGTTTAATCTCATATTATTAAATAAAGTATACATTTTTTCTTATATAACGAAAATAAATAAATTATTATATATGCAAAATTATATAATAGTCACATATGATTCAATAACAAAATATCTTGAGAACGGATGCTAAAATTAAAAAAAAATCGAAAACATAATCAATTTTTTTATATGATTCTATTAGGATTGAATCTTTGATTTTCGATTCGAGCAATTTGGTTATTAAAGACACGCTATGTATTTGTATATATATATATATATATATGAAGTAAATAGATTATAACAAGCATATACTCTTTCCTTATATATTTTCCTTTTCTTTTAAATTTCATGCAGCTTTATCTTTTCATTTGAAAAAGGTGGTTACAAAATTGGTTGTATCACGACATTGCCTTTAATACTTATGTATTAGGTGATAGAAAACCGACATTTTATGATATCGAAAAATAAAAAAAATTTATTTCACTCGATATAGTATATTTTGTTAGGAATATGATCAACTATTGTGAATAAAACGCGAGAAAGAAAAACGATAAAAACACACGAAATTGTTTACCCAGTTCGTCAAAGAATTTGACTACGTCTGGGGGCACTGCCAAGCCAGGATTTTTTCACTATATTTCGAATTGTGATGATTACAATGAAAGTCTTAGGACTCTAAGAGTTACAATGATATTAGGGTTATTTATAATACAATATACCTAACCCTAATAGGAGAATGACATAAGCCCATCAAAATACTTTTGGGCCTATTTACAGTCTTTCAGGCTCCATAACTCAACATATTTGGCTTAAACATAATTATTTCCAAATTAATCGGCAATTTCTATAAATTAAACATAGAATTATCATTAATAAATCATGGATAACATAAAAACCATTTCACAAAATCAACCCAATCAAGAAAATACCAAATGCAGCTGGTAATATCCCCTTTAAGAGGCATTGTATTAATATAACGGAAAATAAAAACTTTACATGTCCACAAAAATCAAGTAAAAAATTTCCATGGCCGAAAGATCAACGCTAATCAATCGAGTTATTGTTAGATATAATTACAACGATTATTTGGAAGGAACTTTTTCTCTGCAGGTGAAAATCCGAACTCGATTTCTCTTGTATAACTGATCAAAATCTCATCCGCTCGAGCCAGCAGTATCCCTCTGTACTGATTACTTTACCACCACACTTCACACTTTATACCCACAAAAACCATTTAAAACGATACTATTCCAAAATCCCTCAAATTATATCACAAAAAATAATGACTTATATAGATTTAGCCAATAAATCTCAATAAGGCTTCTCCCCATAGTAATTCCCAGGTGGATCATAGTTACAAGTCATGAAAACACCACCACCATTATCACAAACCACTCTAGCACACCCAATACTTCTAGTTTCCTTCCAAACAATTTGAGTATAATGTCCACAATTTTGACCATATATGCATGAATTTGACCAATAGTTGTAAACCCGCCTCTCCGCCACCCAGGCGGCGGCCGCCTGAGCTGGGGTCCACCCGTCTCCGCTACCCCAAAAGATATTCTCGCCGTAGGGCCCGTTTGAATGCTCCAATTCGCAATCTGCACGTCTCAAATTCGCGTACCTCTGTGCGTATAGTGCCAATTTCGGGCTCCACACTAATGGCGCCAATCTCAATACAGCTCGAGCTTTATTCTGAGAGCTCAAAAATTGTTGCATCTCGATTTTGGATATGGCGATATTAGGTGTTATGAGTAGGGAAAAAAAGATGAAGATTGAAAAAATGAAGAGCTTCATTTTTGAGTAAATTGTGTAGAGTGGTAATATGTACTATAGTTTTATGTTTCATTATTATGGTATTTATAAGGGAGATTTAGACTAGTTGAATTAAGGTGGTTTTGAATTGTCAACTATATATGGGGTGGCAAGCATGTTCGATAATGATTGTCACATCTTTTAGGGGTGGGGGGTGGGGTAGTCTTCTTTGGCATATTTTTAATTTTAATAAAAATAATTACAAGTAGATATTATTATTATTATTATTATTATTATTATTATTATTATTATTATTATTATTATTATTATTTTATATTGTTTTCTTCATTTTAAATTCACTAGAGACTATTCAAGATTTCATTCTTTTATAATAATATATATGTAAATCTAGAGCAACATACTGTATTTAAAGACAAATATATGATATATTAGTATAAGTGATATAAAATTATTGCTCTGAAAATTTTATTACTTTTAATTTTGTTTTAATATCTACTAAATTATTTAATCTTATTGTACAATTAAATTGAGAATGTGCAATTAAATAGATAGATGATTAGAACTACAAACCTATAAATGTGATTGAGTTTACATTTATCTATTGTGTGGTCAAGCCTTCAAGTCATGAATTATGCTTATCTTAATTGGATCACAAGATTCAATTAAAGATAGAATCTTAGGCATCTGCATATGTTGCACCTTATTAATGGCGAATCAAATGAATAAATTATTATAATTGTTTCATAATTTCATGTTACAAAGGCTTCTAAAAATAAATAACTTGGTATTAAAAATAAGTTCACAAATTGACCATGTGAGAACTAAAACTACATGAAGAGTCCTTGATTCATTGCTTGATATATCATGTAATATATATAATAATCTTGAAACATATATTCTTTTATATGTCTAAATAAATATATGGCAAAATTATATTTATATTCTATAACCTAGTCAAAGTTTAATTTTAATTTGATTCATTATGAATTTTTCACATTCGGCCTAGTATTTTTAAAATGTTTCACAATAAGTCTCACCATCCAAAATTAATGATCAACTCCATCAGTCAACAATTCAAAATTTAATAGACTTTTTATGGAAATTTTGTGCCTAAGAGATGGCTGATATTGAGTAGAAATATCGTAATATTAAATATAATTCATATGTAAGTATATTTTGATAGATTAACGCATTGACTAATGGAAATAAATATGAGATATTTTGAAAAATATGAGACTAAATATAAAAATATAACAAATAGGAACAAAATGAAATTAATTAAATTATGATATGAAAAGTGCAGTTTCTCTAAATATATAAATAAAGTTAGAATATGAAAGTTTGAAGTTGCATTTAATGCATAAAAAATGTAGTTCACAAGAAATAGGTGTGCCACTTTAACACAACCGAAATGCCCGGAGAGGCCGAATTGAAAGCCACTTCACTCTGACCATATCACATGGGGCTGATGGGATACTCTGCCTAAACATTTATTTATTATTATTGTTATTATTTAATAATTCTGTACTAATAACAAATAAATAATTAAGTTTTAGCAAACCATTGTTTATTGGGTAAACAATTTTGATGAAGCAAGAAATTATTTTAGATTAATAGGCTGTCTATACATAATTATTTATGTTACTTCTTATATTTTGATGAAATTATTTAGCAATGATCATTTTGTTCATAAAACTGGATATAAGAAATTCTTTAAAATCACTTAACATTTTATTCATCTTCTATTTTTTTTTTAATTTTTTGTTCTCTCGCCCTTCACTTAGAGGGTGTTTGGCTAAGCTTATAAGCTTTTTTAAACATCTTATAAGATGTTTGACAGCTTATAAGCTCTATAAAAGTGTTTGACAATTTTTTTTTTAAAAAGAGCTTATAAAACCAAAAAATAAGATATTTGGGTCTTATAAGCAAATAAAAAATAAGTTAGCCAAACCCACCTTATTTCAAAATCTTAAATTTTGGATGTTATTTATATTTTTAAAAGAGACAAATAACCCTAGTTAATTGTCTCCTTTCCAATGATACATTTCTCCAAAAAATGTTTATTTTTATTTATGGCACAAATTCTATCGTATAATATTTAAAAACATCTTACAACTCCAATAGACTTATTTTATCCAAACACTTAAAGAGTTTATTTTTTAAATAAGACCAAACATCTTATAAACTCTTAAAACATCTTATAAGGTGTAAGAACTTACAAGCTTAGCCAAACACCCTCTTAATCTCATTGATTTTGATTTCAAATTTTAATTTTGAATTTTTTTTGGCACATACGGTTTCAGTCGAAACAGTAGTAATTATCTCAACAAATAGAATCTAAGGATTCATATGGTATCATTATATTTCTAAGTCTCATTTCCAATGATTAAAATTGTTTATCCAGTGCGTACCTCACGGTAGCGGCTGCGGGTTTCCCTCGTCATCCAAAAAAAAAAAAAAATTGTTGATATGGATTTTTGTGTTAGAAATAAAAATCTGTTTGGATAAATTTAATTTGTTTGGATTTATGTGTTATTTCAATTTTCAATTAGACATTTGTTGGAAAGACTGATAATTTATGTTGGGCTATTGACCAAGTATCATGTGGGTTATTAGGCCCAACATGTGCCATTAGATTGGGCTATATAACCCACATCTTAAGACATTTAAATCTGATTTTTGGTTAGAAAAAAGTCCAGCCCAAAATAAAAACAAACAAGCCCAAGTTTATATACATGTTCATTCTAAAATTCGGGTCGGGTCTGGATAGCCCACCCATCTGTACAGTCTGTCTACTTGCTCTCTTGAAGAATTTTCTTTCCAAGATTCCCAATTATGAAAATGGAGAAAATTCACTTGTGTTTTCCACGTTAATGGATCAAAATCACGTTCCCGATAATCTCTCTCTCAAATTCTCCAATTAATCTTCAATTCTTCTCACACAGACCCACAATACTGTCTCCAATTTGCTTGTTTTGTACGCTATACTGATTTTTATATAGTTTTTTTTTATCACAATTCCGGTGATTTTCGTTTAGATCTTCCTCAGGAAATACTGGCCGGCGGATCTCGGTTTTTTACATATTTGATTTTTCCTCTCTAGACTGTTCGATTCAATCCATCAATTTTAGGGGGAAAATTATGGGAATTGTGTTTACGCGGCTGTTTTCGTCGCTGTTTGGGAACAAAGAAGCCCGGATTCTGGTTCTTGGCCTTGACAATGCGGGAAAAACCACGATTCTTTGTATGACTTTCTCCTTTTGTCTCAGTGATCGATCGCCTCTCCTCTTTTTTGATTATTTATTGTTTCAATTTTGATTGATTTGTAGATCGGCTTCAGATGGGTGAAGTAGTCTCCACTATTCCTAGTAAGTTGTTTTATTTTTCTATTTCATTTTAATTGTGTTGTGAAATCTATGAATTGGTAGAAATATATTGATTTGTTATAGTTGGCGCTGTTGTTATTTTATGAATGTGCCATTAATACTGTAGAAATGTTTAGGGTTACATCTTTGGATGGTTAACATTATTGAAGTTGCGACTCTTGGTCCGAAAATTACATGACCTTAGTTAAGGCGTATTCTTGACTTCATATTTTTTGCTTCAGTTGATAGATTAGTGTATAGGGAATACATAACTTGTATATATGAAGAGACTAATGGAACTTGTATCTCTCCTGACATTTCTTTTGCTTAAAATTGCAGCCATTGGGTTCAATGTGGAAACCGTGCAGTATAACAACATAAAGTTCCAAGTTTGGGATCTAGGTAAATCCGTCCTTACTTGACTGAGTTATACTTTTGAATTACTGTAGCATGTAGAGCATGTGTTATTTGACAGGGATTTATTAATTTATGAACAATCCAATAATATTAAAAGCTTCTCATTTCCTGACAATAGGATTTGATCACTGCTTTATGTGTTGGAACAACGAAAAGACCTAGGGACTTCTAAGTTTTAATAAATTATAGAAATGTGGAGAGACAAATCAATACTTTGTGGGTTTTGTTATTCGTATTGAAACTCCTTAGAAGGAACCTAGATAGGATTATATGGAGACTATTACTCCATGTTCCCTCTTACTAATTTCAGTTATTGCCAAGATTTTTTCTGCATCTCTTTATTTACTTTTGCCAATCTCTCTTTGTGATGTAAAAAGCCATTCCAAAATTCACATCTAACCTTGAGAATTTTTTGGCTTATGTCAGGTGGACAGACTAGTATCAGGTAATTCATTTTGACTCTCTCCTGCCAGATGTATTCATTGCCTAGCATAACAACTTTTTCTTGCATTTACAAGCTTATGATTTGCCCAGTATTGCTTGCTGATTGATCTTATATTTTTTTTGTGTTAACTCTTTTCAATGTATACAAAAACTTTTTGGTGTGGACTACCTTTTTTGACTGAGGTAGGAAAATTTTCTGAAAACATGGGTTTCTGAAAACATGGCTGATGACACAGTATGAGAAAATTGAAGAATCCTCATTTAAGGAATATATTAGGAAAAAATGTGTTTTAAGTTCTATGCTTGAAAAAAGCACTAGAAATGTTATTCCTTGCTTTCTCTTATTTGCATGTCTTGTCTGAGTAGCATTTGCATTGAGGTCTTGACTTGAGATGCTATAGTTTCATAGTAACTATTAATAGCAGACACTCATTCGGTTTATTGGTTATGCTATTTAGGCCATACTGGAGGTGCTACTTTCCAAATACTCAAGCCATAATTTATGTTGTTGATTCAAGTGACACAGATAGGCTGGTAGTTGCCAAAGAAGAATTTCATGCAATATTAGAGGTGCTCTTGCTTTCCTTCATCTTTATCATTGCTATATCAAAAATGAAGTTGAATTTTGATGCTCTAGATTAAGAGTTAAGACATCAAATATTATGGATGTACTCTCTCCTGCATTATTCTGTATTCTAACATTTAACTGGATTATCATGGTCTCTTATCAGGAGGAAGAGCTAAAAGGTGCTGTTGTCCTGTTATTTGCAAATAAACAGGTTCGTTTAATAGGCCAGTACCATCAGAAACACAGACATGCACTTGACACAGGGAACAATTATAAGCTTTTGTTTTTGTATTTCTTTGTTTTACAGGATCTTCCTGGTGCACTTGATGACGCTGCGATAACTGAGGCCTTAGAGTTGCACAAGATTAAAAACCGCCAGTGGGCTATTTTTAAAACTTCTGCTATAAAAGGAGAAGGCCTATTTGAAGGCTTGGACTGGTATGCTCTTTAAACCATTTTTTTGTGGGTGAACGTAATCACAAGAGTTTTGAAAAATTATCATAATCTCCCTTTCGGTACAATTTCACCCCCTATTTTTAAAGTAGTCAGAATCTAGGTGTCTTATTAGTAATTATGCAAAACCCCAATGACTTGTGGCAATTTTGCGACAAGTTAGTGAGTGTGCATGTAATTATATCTTTTGCTTTCACGTCCCAAAGGTACCTTTTTAAAATGCAATCTTTCTGCGAAATGCTTCTTATTTAAAGTAATGTTGTGATGTTACTTGCTCACATCTATTACTTGTATGTGTAACAATGTGTATATGAGTCAAACAGAAGCTATCATATCATTCATCACTTGCCTTACTCATGTATTATCATTTGTATAGGTTGAGTAACACACTTAAATCTGGAGGTGGCTAAATTTTTGGACGAGTATGAGATGGATGTATTGCTTTCGAAGCTGTGATCTAAGAAACGTCTGACTATTACTGGTACGGCTTGTTTTGAGGTTCCATTCGTATATTGTTGTGAACAGATAATTGATAGGATTATACTACCAAGATATGAATATCTAGCTCATTTCGACATTTTATACCCTTTGTTTACATTTGTAGTTGTCGTCTGTTGATGATCAGTTTATCAAATATAGATTTCATTTTTGCCGCCCCAGTGATGTTATTTCCTATAGCGGAAATTTAAATCATCAAGACACACTGTTATATTTTGTTTTCAACCTTATCAGCATTTATTTGAGAATGTCTTAAAATTATTTATGTTTTTAGTTTCACTCAATAACTATTGGAATATTGTTGAGTTGATATGTTTTATCAGGTTGAACAAATATTATTTTCTGATGTAATTGTGTAAAATTTATTTGTAGAATTTAACTTTTACTGTGAAATTTCTTTGGAGCTCCCTTAAACCTTGATAGGCTTGTTTTGTTAAAAATAATAAATAATTTGTGTGTAAACATATATAGGGATTTCTCTTAGTGCATGAGAGAGCTCGTCATGTCCCGATTATCCTCGTCGAAAGCTACTATGTCATTTAAACCTTATTGGGCGTATAAAAGAAATATAATTTAAATTATTGACGTGGCACGATTGAATTTAATTACGTCATCCATATGTGCGAAAAAGATTGCATTTTATTATATAAAGAATAGCTTAATAATAATTAAAATAAGGTAGATATAATTAATCACTTCTTTAGAAATTAATTATTAATATAATTTTTAATTTTAATCTTTCTATTAGGACATTAAGTATGACTATATACTAATTTATATTAATTAAATAATAATAAATAAAATAAGATAAATTGTATTTATTTGTATTCAGGAAAAATCCGAGAACATGATTTTCCCATTTTCCTTTTGGGTTAGGGATCGAAGCGAAATAAATTTAATATATCGGAGACCAAAGCGTACAATTGAAAGCAAACGAACGAAAATAACTAAAGCAAGACCAAATATAACTTTGGGGACGATAATATAACAAATTTTACTTTAAAAACAAAAATAAAACAAATTAAGTTTTTTAAAAACTATTAGTAATACTATCCTTCAAAATTTATAATTCCAAAAAAATGAAGCTTTCATTGTCATAGGACATAAGAATAGTCTTTATTCTCTTAAATCTTTTGACTATTCATATCTAGGAGGAATCTGGCCTGAGACAAAAATACAAGTAAAGTATAAAGAATTGAGCATACTCTGAACGTGCACCAATTTTATATTGCCAATGAATTAAATGAATATTTTGACACAATATCTTAATATTTGATTTGAGTTTATAAGCTATTTTATAAGATGTTTGAAAACTTGTTAGAAAATTTTGGATAAACCAACTTATAAGCTCTTAAAATAGAAGTTTATGGATCTAAAAAACTAAATAAGAAAATCTCACCAACTTGTTTTTTTAAGAGTTTATATAAGTTTTAAAAATATCTTATAAGGATTAAGAGGTTATAATTTTTTTAAATAAACTTAACCAAACAAACACATGCCCTCTTAATAATAACAAGAATCGTGTCTACCATTTGCCTTCTCTACTGTGAGCTTGTCAGCTATGGGCAACTTAGGCTGGTTTACCTCTCTTGTGTGGTTTGCAGGCTATTGCACAAGAGCGGGGTTTACCCAGTGCGCACCTAACGGTAGCGGCTGCGGGTTCCCTTGTCATAAAAAAAAAAAAAAAAAAAGAATCGTGTCTACCATGTCATTTTTCACAATTATGATACACGTTAAATAACACTGAATTTTTATTATCACTAAATTGTAACTATATATATATATATATATATATATATATATATATATATAGTCAAAACTGAAGCAAAAATATTCAAACATCCACAATTTTCTAATACGGCCATTTTACCAATATTTCAGGACGTAATGAGCCGAGTTTCAATAGCACATAACATGCATATATTAGTCAAAACTTGAAATTGAAGAAAAATCTTCAAATAATTCATAATTTTCTAATATTATTTCAGAATAACGAAAAGGAAAACTTATCTATTAGTTGCAAATAATTCAAAGACAAAGTTGATGGTATAAGATTTTCTTTCCAAATTATATTTCATTTTCTACTCCAGATATATAAATATTTGACACGTATAATTTACACATGCACTTATTAAGAAATACTTAATATGTGTAAATATTTTGACACAGATGAAATATCTACGTATTGAAATAAGGATTTAGAACAAAAAATTCTAATAGAGTTGGGAAAATGGACTTTTACAAACGGATGTAGAAATTAGAGAACTTAAATAAGTCAAATATTTAAGCTTATTATCAAGCTATGATTTGAATGTCGTGTTTGGTCGACAATGACAAAAGAAAATAGGAATACTTTTAAGTTTGGTAAAAATTATTAGAAAAATAGAGATTAGAGAAATGGTCTTGCACGACACCATTGAATTTTTGAATTGGAAATGAAAATTTATAGGCTAAAAACATGCATGTATTTCTCATTTTCTATTTTATTTTTCATTTTTAATTTATGTATATGAAATTAGAAAATGAATCATTATGAATTAATTCCAATAATCAAATATATTAACAACTATCCAAATTTTAAAACCAACTACCATCAAAATAATAGGATTGTTAGCAAATGTGTATATTATTTTAGAACTTCAAATGTCCACTAAGTTTATGATTCCTTATCTATCAAGTCTTTCAAATCTGTATATAGAACTTATACATTGCGAGACTTTTATAGTGTGTGAAATGTGAATTATGTAAAATTTGGAATTAAAGTCTATTGATAGCTATATTGTGGACTGAAAATGCAATTTCCCTATATATATATATTTAATGTATATTGTATAAATCATTATATATATGATATAATATAATATTTATTATATACGTATTTGTATGTGCAAATATTAAACAATTGCGCATTCGCGTCGCGTGCGTTTAGGGTATGGTGTGTGTTGTGTCAATATCTGAACCCCATTATTATGAAGACCCGACAAATAATAAAACGTGACATTTGTAAATTTAAATCATGGGCTTTATAATTTATCGAATTTATGGATTTTATTATTTATATATGTTCTTTTTGATTAGTTACTTTTGCTTATACAGAAATTAATTAAACTGTACTAAGGGATATATCCATAATCCATTCATTTATCCAGTATTGAAATCCAACTTTTTCTTCATAAATTAATGACTTTAGGTTGTTCCGAGTGTTAGACACTATAGAGATATCGATTTTCATCACAATCACAATTATCAAATATTAATATAGTTCATTATATAGATGATTATGATTATAGTGATACTTAAATATCGAGATTTTTAATAAAGATCCATTTAAAATTTTTATGTAT
Source organism: Verbascum thapsus (assembly GCA_963669365.1). Classification (NCBI taxonomy): domain Eukaryota; kingdom Viridiplantae; phylum Streptophyta; class Magnoliopsida; order Lamiales; family Scrophulariaceae; genus Verbascum; species Verbascum thapsus. The sequence goes on from OY770120.1 coordinate 2,312,341, forward strand.
TAATTACAAGTCTTGTATTACAAATGCCATGAACAACACTAATTAAAATGTCAACTCATTTATCATATAGTAGTGAGTAATATTCATCACTTATCTTTTTCCACGTCAACAATTGATTAAGAAAATATTAAACACAATTCGACTAAAAATTATCCAATATCGATCATCAACACTAATTAACAATTAATCAAAGACTTATATTGCCCAAATTGCATGTAATATCGTACTTGGTAGGCGGAATATGTATTAATCCGTCGTAGCCAAATTTTTTCTTACTTATATACTATTATTTATTTTGACCACCTTAATCATTTTGACATTTTTTGTATTTTTACCCAATCAATCCTTCACAGTCTGTATAAGACAAAAAAATTATAGTATTTAATTACTCTTTAAATTTACTATGTGAATCGTGAAATATTTAGCAGCTATAAAAAGGGTCGAAAAATCTAACATCTCACTTCAAGCACAACTTTTGCTTCTTCACAAAAACTTTCAATCTCTCAATCTTCTCCCTATAATCATTCTCTTTGGTACATTAAGATATATATATATATATATATATATATATATATATATATATATATATATAGAGAGAGAGAGAGAGAGAGAGAGAGAGAGAGATCTAGAGAGAGAGAGAGATGGCTTCTTGTGGAGTTATAAGGAATAGTTTCTTCTCATTGCTCAATTCTCATGACACTTCAACCTGGTTATCATCATCTTCCATCACCACTCTTACAAACCACAGGCATAAGGTTCATATATATATATATATATATATATATATTTATATTATTAATTCAAAATTTGATGCATGATTATATATTATTAATTCTTACTTTTTTTGACACGTCGAGTCGAGACAAACAAATAATTATTTGAATTACAATTGAGCTTGTTTAACTGTTAATTAAGTCGAGCTCAAACCAGGGTTAATAATAGTGCCAAAATTAAGCTCGAGTAGTTTGATTTTTTTTACATGTACGATGTATGTGTTATCTTTACTAATCGATCTTGAGTTTCAAGCTTATCAAAAACCCAAGAAACGTTCAAACTTAATTATATAGTTTCAAGCTTATCAAAAACCCAAGAAACGTTCAAACTTAATTATATATATATATATATGTTAACGAATGGAGCTCAAACGAGCCTGTAGTGACCGATCTTATATCCAATATTAAGTAATTTAGTTCGTATTGTAGCCCTTTAAACCACTATTTCTAATAACTTGAGATCAATGGCAGACTATAGTAACCAATTTTTATAGTGATTTCAAGACGATTTAAAAAAATAAAAAAAAATTCAATATTATGTAAGGCTACGCTAATATGATCCAGTTATATTAGACCTGGATTATATATATATATATATATATATATATATTATACATATGTGTGTAGCTAAAAAGTTATATATTTATTTTTTTAGATTTCATCTTTATATCAAAATTTCAGGTATCTGGGATAACAGCATCTACTCAGCATGACAATAGTACTACTAGTGAGAAGAAGGATGTAATGCTGAAGACAGAAAATCGAACCCGTAGAACTCTCAGCTTTACAGGAGAAAAACCCTCAACTCCATTATTGGACACTATAAACTATCCCATTCACATGAAAAATCTTTCCATCCAGGTACGTACATACATACAAATATATATATATATATATATATATATATATATATATATATATATATATATATTATATTTGAACAACCTTAAATTTTGTAACATTATGGGATATATTTAATGTTCATTATACGTACATATATATATATAGGAACTAGAAAGATTGGCTGATGAACTAAGGGAAGATATAGTGTATACCGTGTCGAAAACAGGAGGGCATTTAAGTTCAAGCTTAGGTGTGGCTGAGCTTACTGTTGCACTTCATCACGTGTTCGATTCTCCTGAGGATAAAATCATTTGGGATGTTGGTCACCAGGTAAATAATCCGTATTTTTTTTTAAATATATCTTTAATGTGGTTCTAATATGGAACGATATAATTTGAATTCGCCTTTGTTGATCTAATAATATCATACAAATTAAAGTCTATTATACTCCAAATTTATATATCTTGTTAGTAAAATGCAATAAATATCGAATAATATCGTTGGTGCAATGATATTAGATTATTATCATTTGGATTGGAATACTATTGGTAACATTATCGTACAAAATATCAGGCATTTCTGATGTTACTTCTAATATCAAAATTTTCACTTGTTTTTTGTATGCATGTTTTGTGATGGGATGTAGTGAATATGTTATTACATATGATACAATTATTAATAAACTTTTTTTGAATCACAAAATTATGCCCGAAAATAACATTATGTTTAGATCTATTTAGACCTAATAACACATATTTTGTATTTGAGAAAATTACCAAAAATCTCATAAATAAATCTTTTTCCCGAAAATTCTTAGTATTTTTTTTTAAAATTTAGATGACCATTTCACTAACTTTTCATTTAAAAAAATCCAACTTATCTGTTATTCATATTTCTAAAATTTTACAATAATGCATTTGCTTTGCTATCACATGTACACCGATAATGCGGAAAGTTTTAACTCAAACTCAGTTTGTATTTCATGAAGATAGTGAATTACACTCGCCTTATAATTGGTAATTCATTTTCTAAAATACACTGAAATTCGACCAAATCAACGAGCTAGAATTTCCCGCCCCATAGTATATGATAACACCTATAAATATTAAATATCATTTATACCGCGACTCTAAAACACGCTCACAACTAACAAATCAATATACAGGCGTACCCGCATAAAATCTTAACGGGAAGGCGGTCAAAAATGCACACAATTCGACAAACATTCGGGCTCGCGGGCTTTCCTAAACGAGACGAAAGCGTGCATGATGCATTTGGTGCTGGTCACAGTTCCACCAGCATTTCAGCAGGTTTAGGTAAACATAAACACCAAAATTTGACTTATATACTAAATAAATTAATCAATCATAACCCAAAATGCAATTTAATTCCTCGATATGTTTTTGTGTGACATTAGGAATGGCAGTGGCAAGAGACCTATTAGGGAAGAACAATCACATAATATCAGTAATAGGAGATGGAGCAATGACAGCAGGACAAGCATTTGAAGCAATGAACAATGCTGGATTTCTTGATTCTAATCTCATTATTGTATTGAACGATAATCGACAAGTTTCATTGCCCACTGCTACTCTCGATGGCCCTGCAACGCCCGTTGGGGCTTTAAGCAAAACGTTGACGAGATTACAAGCAAGCTCCAAATTTCGCCAGCTTCGTGAGGCTGCAAAAGTAATATATATATGTTATATATATATATATGTATGTATGTATATATATGTGTGATATGTTAACACAAAGCTTCATCAACAGGATTTGACGAAGCAAATGGGAAGCCAGGCCCATGAATTGGCTTCGAAAGTTGACACATACATGAAAGGAATGGTGGGGGGACCTGGAACTAGTCTTTTTGAGGAACTTGGTTTATACTATATTGGCCCTGTAGATGGCCATAGTGTTGAAGATCTTGTTTATATCTTGAAGAATATTAAGGAGATGCCTGCTCCGGGGCCCGTTATCATCCACATTGTGACAGAAAAGGGCAAAGGCTACCCTCCGGCTGAAGCTGCTGCAGATAAGATGCACGGTATGCGTTACCATTATATGAAATACGACGTATTGTATATGTATTTGTACGCGTTCAATGTGCATGACGAAGTTTGAAATTCTATTAAGTTTTTGAGGTCCAAATTGATAATTTGGCTCATGTATTGTGACATGTTGTGACTTTTTGTATAAAAGTTGGGATTATGGACAAGGGATGGATTGGGATGGATCAGTCTGTGTTACGATCTCAATTGCTAGGTATGAGACTTGGATCCCAGATCAGAATTATGAGATTCTAACGTGGGGTTTATATGGTGTTAAGGACTTGGATACCATAACAGAATTATGGGATTCGAATATGGGGTTTATATGGCCTTCGGCTCTTCCATCTCATTAGCTAGCTTTTGGGTTCAGGTTCTCCCAACATCCTATCCATTGATATAGAGCCATCCATTGCCCCTCCCAGTTGCAATCGTGCGGCACAGGCGGTAACGCTGGCATTGCAGTGTTCGCTCGGGGCTAGTTCACTAGCGCGAGTCGGCGTGGGCATTGAGGCTGTGGAGCGTGGTGAATTGTTACGATTCCAGTTGTAAAGTATGTGGACTTGGACCCACATCGAAATTATGGGATTTCAATATGGTGTTTATATCTGTTCCACCTCATTAGCTAGCTTTTGTGGTTAGGTTCTCCCAACTTCCTATCAGTCTTATACTATACACTATACAGAACACTACGCATTATACGTATCTTCATGCATGGACGGCGTCACAATTCTTGCTTCAAATATATAATTTAGCTAGTGTATATAGGATGGCATGCTTTGAATTACATATAAATTGTATGACTTTCATATTTGCAGGTGTGGTGAAGTTTGATCCCAAAACCGGAAAACAGAATAAGTCCAAATCGGAAACGCTATCGTATACTCAGTACTTTGCCGAGTCTTTGATAGCTGAGGCAGAGCAAGACGACAAGATTGTGGCTATTCATGCAGCTATGGGCGGTGGCACGGGGCTTAACATCTTCCAAAAACGCTTCCCAAGTCGATGTTTTGATGTCGGTATAGCCGAGCAACATGCTGTCACCTTTGCTGCTGGTCTAGCAACCGAAGGCATCAAGCCCTTTTGCGCCATATACTCGTCCTTTCTTCAAAGAGGTTACGATCAGGTTCGAAAACGCGGGTCCCAGTGTAAATTTTAATTATTTTTTCGTACGTGTAATTTAGATTTATCGAAATTTTGACAAGTGAATCGACAAAATGCAGGTGGTTCATGATGTGGACCTGCAAAAGCTACCCGTGCGATTTATAATGGATCGGGCCGGACTCGTCGGTGCAGACGGGCCGACCCATGTTGGAGCCTTTGACACCACTTACATGGCTTGCTTGCCTAATATGGTGGTCATGGCCCCATCGGACGAGGCCGAGCTTATGCACATGATTGCCACGGCTGCATCAATTGATGACCGGCCGAGTTGCCTTAGGTACCCTAGAGGAAACGGCATTGGCGTACCTATTCCACCGAAAAACAAAGGAACCCCAATAGAGGTATACTAATATAAGGGCATTTTTGTCTATCAAACTTATGAAATTAAAGTTTTTCGGGTTTTTTCTAATTTTCGGGAAATTTTTCGAAAATAGGTTGGCAAGGGAAGAGTGTTGAGAGAGGGAAGTAGAGTGGCCATTTTGGGATTTGGAACGATAGTACAAAATTGTTTAGCAGCAGCCAGAGTTTTAGACGATCTTGGCGTACATGTGACTGTGGCGGATGCGCGGTTTTGTAAGCCTCTGGACGGAGAGTTGATCAGGCAGTTGGCTCAGGAACACGAGGTTCTTATCACTATTGAAGAAGGGTCAATTGGAGGGTTTAGTTCACATGTTTCTCATTTCTTGTGCTTGAATGGATTACTTGATGGAAATCTTAAGGTAAGAGTTCTATATATTTTTACATTGATCTTATTTTTTTTATTTATCTCTATAATTTCTATTTAAGTGACGAATCAGTAATATAATTTTTACGGGTTTTTATCTGATCTAACAATAATGCATGGACTTAATCAATAATTTGATTTTTTGTGATGATTATAGTGGAGGGCAATGGTGCTTCCGGACAGATACATTGACCATGGAGCTCAGAGTGACCAAATTGAAGAGGCTGGCCTTAGCCCTAAACATATTGCAGCTACTGTATTGTCACTAATTGGAGAACCCAAAGATATTCTCCACTTAGCCAACTTCTAAGTTTAAATTAAATTATTTTCACACATATTGTCATGTTAAATAGTTTGTATTTATTTCGTAAATAAGGAACTCAAAAGTTTAAATCCTATAATGGGTTATGTTGTATTTCATAAATATATGTTCGATAAGTAAATTAAATATTTCTTTAAATTATAAAATAATGAATAAATTCTATATATATTGGGCCCCGCAAATCCCACACTACACACTCAAAACCGAAATTGTGGGCCCTATGTGGGCAAAAGACAAATGACAACTACTTAACACATTACATCACTTTGCAGTGTGTGTAATAATCCTTCTTTGTGGCTCAAATTTCTCCACGTGTTGCTTCCATATTGGTCAACAACTCCTCACATAATTGTTGTACATAGAGTCGGGTTAGGCACGACCCGAAATGGATGGGGCATTAGCTGGACTTGAATAAGAGAAATGTATTTGGACATAATAATGTATGTATTAAGTCTAATTGTAATTTAATTATTTAGGTCATATTAGATATAAACTTCAACATATATATTGATAACTTGCTTAGAGTTCAATAATATTTTTATACCGTTCGAATTAAAATGTGATTGTTAGTTACATTCATATACTTTTAGATATCAAATCTGTTAAGTAATAAAAGTAAGTTTCACAGGATATTTTCAATTTAAAAATAAACGAATCAAACTGAGAATATTCATTTTTTAATTTTCATTGGACCAAAACTTTAAATAAAATTTCAATAAAATTAAAAATAATTTAGCCGAACTCCAATTACACTATTTTTTTTATCATAACAAAATTATGACATTAATAGCCAATAAACATTTAATTTGAAATAAATTATCTAAATTCCTGGTCTTAGTTATGACCTGGATAGAATCAAGATACAGCTCCCATTTATTGGATCCCACACCACTAGTTATTCCACGTCATCAATCTATTGAACAGAAACAAATCCAATATATAGTCTGATACAGAGAGAGATGAAGAAAAATATGAGAATCAGCAATATGGGAATGATACAAGACGGCGATGGAGCTCTCACCACCGCCAAATGTTTTCCGGCGCGGTGGAATACGGCGTCGAAGTCATGCGAGTTCTGTAAATCCGCCGCCGCGCTGCTCTTCTGCCGATCTGACTCCACTTTCACGTGCCTATCTTGTGACGCAAAAATGCACGCTCCGCTAAAGCACGAGCGTGTGTGGTTGTGCGACGTGTGCGAGCAAGCTCCGGCCGCCGTCACCTGCAAAGCCGACTCTGCCGCGCTCTGTTATACATGCGATCGCGATATCCACTCCGCTAATCCACTCGCTCGCCGCCACGAGCGAGCTCCGGTGGTTCCGTTCTACGGCACCGCAGAATCAATTGCGACCAAGTCAACCGCTGCCGCTGCCTTTCCGGTGGCTCTGCAGAGCGACAACGACCGGAAGTTAGTCGATTGCATAACAAACGACAACTACATCTCCGATCCGTGGATTTCGAAACTTCCGGCGGATTTAAAATCTCTTGAATTGTTGTTTTCTGATTCAGATAGGTTTCTTGACTTCGATAGCTACCAAATTCCTTCACAACTATACAGCGATAGTGTTGTCCCCATACAAACAACTACAGCTCCGCCGCCTGCGGCTGGTCAATTAAGTCATGAACACTCGCCGGAAAACCGATTCGAGATAGATTTCACCAGATCTAATATCAATTCCTACAGCAACAGCGTAAGTACACGACTTCAATTTACAATAAACTAACTGTAATTCGATCAATTAAACTAATTATACATGCACAAAATTCAAATTTCAGGTCTCATCATCGTCAATCGAAGTCGGAGTAGTGCCTGACGGCAGCACCATATCAGAAGCATCTTATCACTTCTCAAAAACCTTCAATTCAAGCACTGATCTTATCGGAAATCAAGGTAATCTACAGGTTACCGCCATGGACAGAAAAGCTAGGGTATTGAGGTACATGGAGAAGAGGAAGAATCGGAAATTTCAGAAGACGATACGTTATGCTTCGCGGAAAGCTTACGCAGAAACCAGGCCGAGAATGAAAGGCCGTTTCGTGAAGAGAACGGATTCTGATTTAGCTTTCGCCGGTATTTTCAGCTCCGGCGAGGCTAATTTCGTCGCCGACGCAAGATACGGCGTCGTACCGTCGTTCCGGTGAAGTGAATCAAGAAGTTGTACCATAAGTAATTTCTAAACTATCGTAATTAGTTAAATTTATGACGTAATTTTGTGTTGAATAAAGCAGATTATTTAGGAAATTGTACTTTCTTTTGATCTGTTTCTGCAAATCTGTAAAGTTCAACTACTTTTTTGTTGATTGTCGTTAGTCAACTTTCCTTTATAGGTAATTTCATATTGACCCCTCTAATTGTCTATTTTTGCAGAATACCCTTGTTGTGAAAACTCATTGAATATCGAGTCGAATCAATATTAGGGATTAAAATAGTAAAATAATGTTTTCGATACATTTCATCGCCCTAAGGATATTAATGTCATGTCATTTCTTTTTATTTATCGGAATAATTTTGTTAACCTTATTCTGTATGATAAATTATCGACACTTTAAATTTAATAATTTCAAAGGAAAAAATTGTTCGGGATGTATCCTGCCAAGCTAAAGCTTATTCAGCGGTTTAAACACAAATATACAATTTCAATGGTGCATTAGGCAAAAATAGAGAATTCAAGTGTCCAATTTGCAAATAACCTTTTCCTTTATTATTGGGGATAGATTACAAGAGTGGTCCATCATGTGGATGGGTCCAAATATTTTGTCTAGGTGAATAAATCTAAATCTGGCTTCTGATTGGTCTTTGGTGTAGGGGTATTATTATTATTTTTAATTCAAAATTTGATTCTTTTTTTCTTATTCTTTTTTAAGAAAAAAAAAAAAGACAATTTTGGTGGGAGTCTAAAGTAGTGTTTGGGGGATTACCAAACTCGTTTAATGTTGTCCATAAATTTTGTTTTCCATAAATTTTGTTTTCCATAACTTAGTTTGGCACTTAGAAAGACGAGGAAATCAATATGAACTCACCATTCTACATATTGTTGTTAGGAGTTGTGGAATTTTAATTTAAGAAAATGAAAAAAAATATAGTAATTTGATCGATTGACGACAATGAATAATGAAGGTAATATAATTTGATCTATATACGTCCCATGAATAATGAAGGTAATTTGATAAATAATAAAATATAAGTTTGAATTATTATAATATCATTCTTACTATATCTAATGTATAATATATCGAGTATATTACATCCAATATGTAATAAATTTTTCCCTTTAAAATTGGAAAATTGGGCAAGAAAATTAAATTGTGTCAATCTTTATCTCATTTCTCTTTTTCCTTTTCACAACACTCATGATCCAAACAAAGGCTAAATGAACAAATATTAAATTTAGAACCTTAACTACTTAACCAATTAATCTATGAACAAATTTTAAATTTTTTTATAAGTGAATTAAACCAAGACTTTTCCTGTAGCAGTGCTGGTGTGTTGTTTATGGAATTGACCCCACAAATATTTTTTTTTTCATTTGGGTCAAATAATAATATTAACACCTCAACAAATCAGTGATTATAATAATAATGATAATAATAATAGATTATTTGAATATTTATTTATCAATTCGAGAATTTGAAAAATCAAAAAGTCATCACTTGTTCCAGAACCTTCTGAGTCAATGTTAATCATGGTAGCTTACTATTTTTAATATAAAAAATTTGTTGAATTATTGAAGTGCTCAATTTCCTTTTCTGGCATGGTGTAGTGGAGAACATTATTTACCATTTTTTTAAGTTTACTTTGTCTCTACTCTTGTAGCAACGAATTTTAGGTTTTGTTTGTTTATGTATTTGAATTTCAATTCAAGAATTTTTTAGAAAATATGAATTGAAATTGAAATTTAGTATAAAAACACTTTGCGTCAGTATATACAATAAATTGAAATTTAATAGTCAAATTCATAAGTAATTTTCATTAAACCAACTACACATTAGGCTACATTCCACGTCAAATTTAGTATAAAAACAATTTACGTCAGTATATACAATAAATTGAAATTTAATAGTCAAATTCATAGGTAATTTTCATTAAACCAATATCTAACCAATTAGATATTAAAAGAAAATAAATACAAACAAGTGTTTTGGTTCCTTGTGAGGTAAGAAAGTATAATTCCAGTGGGCTCCTTTGAAAATCTGGTCCAAACCGTGTGAACTTCACGTGCCCTATGGCCCATAGTGGGGGACCATTATCTTTATTGGGCCCCAGCCCATTCAACTTCCTAAAATCCAACACTATATCTGCCCACATGTGCATTACCATCAAGATTTTTATGGTAATATCACTTTCAATCTCTCAACTATATATTTAAAATTATTTTAGTCCCTCTATTTTTAGTTGCATTGATTATGCTCTCAATTTAATAATTTATTTTAATTTGATCCCTCTAATTAATTTTCGATCAATTTCATTGAGAAATTGATCACTTCTTTCGCCCATGTCATACTTTGAGTTCCCTTTCGTAAATCAATTTAAAAATATTTATTAATTTAATTTCTCAACTTTAATATATTTATCATTTTAGTCCCATAATTTAAAAAATTTAGTCACTTTAGTCCTTTAAAACATGACATGCGTGTCATTTGTTCAATTTTCTGGTCAAAATTGGTCGGACTATATTTAAACAACTAATTTAATTGATGAACTCAATCGACGCAATCAAAATTAAATGAATTGAAATGATTCTAAATATAAAATTGATATGCGAAAAGTGACATTATTCCATGATTTTTTCTTCCCTCTATTTAATGACATTAAAGTAGAAAAATATATAAATCTCCAAAATATAAACTAATAACATCTTTATTTATCTTACACATCTTTCTTTAGTGTAAAACATCTTGCTCCAAACTCCAAAGACTTGCAAGATTTGATTGAAAAATGCTATGGACTTGAGTTTAATTACTATTTGTGGATGAGTAATATGACACCAAATATCTCATGTGATTGAAGCATATATATTTTTGTCCTAAGTTTTTGGTCTTTTTATTTAGGGGGTGGCTTTTTTAGGACAATCTATTTGGTCCTAGGACAATCAACATGTCTAGTTTTGCATGATTTAAGGGCACTTCTTATGGAAAACTAGAATATGGTCCAAGGACTTCCATTAATTCGAAAATATTCTTGTTAGCTTTATATTTTTTTAACGAGGAAATCTCCTTAATAATGTGGTTTCTTAGACTAAATTTTAAGTTGAAGGACTAAAAAATGCAATTTTCTTCATAGTATATTATTTAGGTGAAGCAAAATTTAATGAAAAATATCATGACAAATAAAAAAGGCCATCAATCTTTTTAGATGACGAGGGAAACCCGCAGCCGCTACCGTGAGGTGCGCACTGGGTAAACCCCGCTCTTATGTAATAGCTTGCAAACCACACAAGAGAGGTAAACCAGCCTAGGTTGCCCATAGCTGACAGGCTCACAGTAGAGAAGGCAAATAGGCATTCCCTCATCAGGATTCGAACCCGTGACCTAGGCCACAAGTTCAAATGCCCTTACCAACTCTACTGGGGGTTGCCCCCCCCAAAAAAAGGCCCTCAATCTTCATATACCATATGTGAAATGCCTTCATATAATCTCTTTCACATCACAATAATTTGGAAACTTAAGCAAAACTAAGGTTCACAAAATTAATCACTCTTAACTATTAATACATTACAATTGTAAGCTATCTATTGATTTCTCTAATCCCCCATACATGAACAATGAACCAATTCTTACCTCTATAAAAAAACAATGTGCCAAATAAAAAATAAAATTCTTACCAACAAATAAAAAATAATATTTTGAGTCACTCTTTAAAATTATTAATTATTGAAATAAACTTCACATAAGATTCGTCACATGAATGATTGCAATCGAAACTTGGTACTTGAGGACTCTTAAAAGAACTTCTAAATACTTCAAATTAAATATCATCTAATGATAAATCAGATGGAAGTTGGTAGCCAAAAATCATAGAGTAATCATCAATTTCGTCACTTGTAAATTTTGGTATTTTCCAACTTCTTGCTGCCCCGGACTCTTGCCCATATGTTAGTAGTTGCAACACCTAATTATCATAAAACAACATTATACAAAGATGGAATATAACATTAATTATTGAGATTAGATCATTAATTAATTTTTTAAGACTGAAAAAAATAATATGTTATTAATTAATTAATTACCTCGGTCATGGATGGTCTCCATATCGAAGATTGTCTCACACAATACGACGCCGTTAGTGCCACTCTAAAGAATTGTTCCATGTCATATTTACCTTCCAACTTTGGATCAGCCAATTCACTCAAATTTCCACATTCCATTATAGGTTTTGCCTAAATCACATTTATTTTTCCACAATAAGTAATTTACAAGTAAAAAAAGCAAACAAAAAAAAATCCCTATATTCCTCAATATAAATGCACAAGTGCAACTTTCGATCTTAAGAATACAAACGCGAGTAAATTTTAAGCTCGAGAAAGAGAGTAAAAGTTGAATATAAGTAACTGATAAAATACCTATATTTATAATTTTACACTTATAAAAATATACGTACCCATAAAAGCAGATTTTGTCTCGTGGCATCGACTGGCCTTCGTCCCGTTATGATTTCCAAAAGAAGTATACCAAATGCATAAACATCTGTTTTTTCATCAACAATTCCATGCATGAAATATTCAGGAGCAAGGTATCCAAATGTGCCCTCAATTGGAATTACTGCATGGTGAGTCCATTTGCTTGGTAGCCATTTTGCTAGACCAAAATCTGATATCTGTTAAACAACAATTTATTTAATTTATGTATAAATAAAAACCAATTTGAAAAAAGAAAATAAAATTAAAAAAATAATGGGTAATTTTTTAAAAATTTTATTTATTATTTTTTAATTACCTGAGGTTCGTAATCTGGGCCAAGAAGAACATTAGAGGCTTTAATATCACGATGTATTATTCGATGTTTGCAGCATTTGTGAAGGTAATGTAGACCCTTTGCAGTTCCTAGGGCAATTTTGTATCTAATTGGCCAATCAGGACACTGGTTTGTTTGACCTGTCACACAATAGTAATAAAAAGTTTATTTTATAAAAATATAACATAATTTCTAAAAGTAACATTGGTAAATTGAGGACTATAATCTCGATCAATAATTTCCCTAGCTAAAGCAAACCGAACCCAAAGTACCAAACTTAATCTAATTACTAGATAAATCGATAAACACTCATAATTACATTTATCATATAATATACAAAATCATATCTAAAATAAATTTCTAACATAAAAATCGATTAAATCCATCATAAAATAAGTAGAACACATACCATGTAATGCAGATGAAAGAGTTCCATTGGGATAAAACTCAAAAATGAGATATAATCCATTCTCTATGCAGCAACCAACTAATTTTGCAGTATTAGGATGATTAACATGTCCAATTATCCCTAATTCCATAAGAAATTCTTTTTCCTTATTTGCATTGCTATTATCCTTTGCCAAACGCTTCACTGCTATACTGCATCCATTTGCAAGATCTCCTTTGTAAACCTCTGAGTAACCCCCTTGTCCCACCAAATTTTCTGCATTCAAAATATATAATTTATTGGGCCATGTTTGGATCGCAATTAATTCATTATCCTCACAAAAACCCATAATAGTAATATATAATTTATTGGGCCATGTTTGGATCTCAATTAATTCATTATCCTCACAAAAACCCATAATAGTGATATAAAGAATAGTAAGTGTACAGGAAAATTGCAAATTTAGAAACAATCCCAATAATTTGATAAAGTTGCAATGTTAGTCCTTTTTTAATCAATATAGTCTGTTATTTCAAATTGCATTTTACCTCTTAAACTATATAAAATATATTAAACACGCCCTTGAACAAATATTATTGCCACTTACCCCCCATAAAAATCAGAAAAAAATAATAAAATATGGTTGAGAAAAATGATTATTGGTCCATGTTATGAAAGTCTCGGCTAAACACATATGTTATTCTTTTTGGTTTTTAAATTATTTTAAGGGAATTAAGAGGCAAATAATATTTATTTAAGGGGTTGTTTAATATATCTTGTTTAAGTAAAGAGAAAAAAATACAATTTAAAATAATAAAAAGTAAAGTATGGGACTAATATCATTATGAAAATGGATTGTGGGACGTTTTCTAAAATTTCATAAAATGTAGGACTATCACTAAAATCACGATATCTTGTGGGATTAAAAATAAAATTTTCGTACCTATATGGAAATTGTTTGTAGCATTTGCAATTTCTTCAAAGCTGAAACACTTCAACAATGGCTGATTTTTCTTCTGTTTATTTGGCCTTGATGATCTCCAATCACAAGATGGAGAGAAAAAAGATGAGATTTTTTTAAATGATGAAATGGGTTTTTTTAAGTCTTGTTTATTTTTTGAGATTAAATCTCCAGAATTTGAACTGTCTTCATCACTGTTGCTTTGTGACTCATTTGAATCTGCCTCGCAAATATCCAGTACTGTTCTTGGTGATGATTTTTTGGACTTTGAGGAAATGGAAATGGAAATGTCATGTTCTTCTGATGAGATTGAATTCTTTTCTGACCATTTGTTGCTGGATTCATGATCAAGTTCTGTCACATATTATAGCAGAAAATCATTAAATTACAGATAATGTAGAAAGAAATAATTATTGGACCCATAATGATAACGAAAAAAAAGAATTTTTAGATGGATAGTTTGACTCACATTATGAAGAAATAAAATTTTCATTCGTCTTAATTTACTAGGAAAAATTAAAGTTTATTAATACATGAAATAGGAGATATAAAACAATTCAAAATAGAGTATCCAGTTTGAGGAGTGGGTGACACGGTGTATATAAGTTGAACTCGAATCGAATTTGGTGGAATTTTCAGGTTCAAACTCGAGCTAATTTATATTGTTCCGAGCTCGAACATGACAAACCTGATTTTTAAGGTTTGAGCTCAAGCTCGATAAAGACGAGTTGAGCTTGAGTCGAGTTTGAACAAAAGATTAATTTAGTTACTTTTTAATTTTTTTTAGAAATTATTCTTATTTAACTTATATTATTTACACATATGTGAATTATATTATATAATATATGTCACAAATATATAATTTCATTGAATCAGTTAGTATAGAAACACATATCACAACATACATAAATAAAAATATTATAATTTATTATTATATATTTTGCATGACATACAAAAATTAAAATGTTACTTATAAATTATTACGACATGTTTTAAATAAAAATTGAAGTATTAGTTTTAAAATTTAAGGTGTATACAATCATATAAAAAACTTAAAAATTAATACTAATAAAAAAAACTCGCAAGTCTGCTCGTGAGCTTATGAACAATCTCAAGTTCGGCTCACGAATAAGTTCGAGCTCAAAATGCTCGGCTCAAACTCGAGAGTCGGCTCATCTTACACCCCTATGGTCCACACAGTAAATATAAAGAACGTGTAAAACATTTTTAGAAATGTAACTAGTTCTAATATCATATTATGAAAGGTAAACTTCTTACACACCCACTCCTTACATAAAATTTTAATTTTACAAAAAAATATTCCGAGATTTGAAAAAATATCATAATTTCCCCTCAATAAAAGCACGTTACAATTTCACCCTCTATTATTTAACTCGTCAATAATTATCTTGATAATTTACAAAATCTCATCGTTTTTTTTTTTGTTCGAAAAACGGATGAAAAAACGGGACTAACCTTGAATACTCATGGATTCGCGAAAATCTGGTTGTGCTTGTATCTCATTAGACCTTCGGACTAGGACTAACGAACAATCTTCGGGGACATGTTGATAGCAGTATTTCGAAATTGTCGATTTTGCTCTAATTGATAAAAATTTATATGTAATTGTTGAAATTTTCTTCCACAAAATGTTCATTATTGAGTTGTTTTCTGACCTGTTTGGTCTCTTTTTTTTGCCACCAATTATAAGATATTCTGCTCCCATGTTCTTTGCTTCTTCTACAAGACCTTTAGCTACACTGCTATTTAATCCAACTCTAGCCTCCAAATTCACCTGATAATTAGTGAAATTTAACCCTTATGATATCTTTATTGATGTATAAGTGTATATATTGATGTGACATGAAGTTTTGTGGAGTAAATTTTAGAGCTCAAGTTTAGATATAATGACGAATATTTTTTTTTTGTATGGTGGATATATAACGATATGGATACTTATTATCACGTGTCAACTCCAAGGGATACTTAAAAATGACATAAAAATTATAATATTAGACTCGTGGGATAAGTCGTCTCTCAATTTTGGTCCCAATAGTTTACAAACTCGTTAAATTAATCCCACTTGATATTTTTTGCGTAAATTTCATAAAATTACAATTTTTATCCGATGGGACCAAAACTGCGATTTTTCCATAAAATGAGTGGATTTTATTACCTCATTAGACTGGCAAGGCTTAACAAGTTCTCCCATGATCGATATAACGAAAGATTTCGCCTGCATGATTTGTTTTTGATGCTTTTTTATTGAGTTTCTTATGAAACTCTCTTCTTTTGACCCTCCAATGGCTTTCGTTTTCGACATAGCCGCTGTTTTGTTATAAAAACGAGTAAAAATTAGTGCATTGTAAGTCGAAAATATTGAAATAAAATGAGACATTTTTGCATCATATGTTGATGTAAGAAAACGAACCGATTATGTGCAATGCCACGATAGTGTCACCGGGCCGGGCTAGAACTTTGATAGCCCAAGAAAGGAGCTCTTTACTTTCATCATCATCTACAGAAATACCTATAAGAATTTTGGCAGGTAATGAAGGAATCATCATAATATTTATATATATATATATATGTATATGTATATGTATGTATAATTTGTCTTGGCTGAGACAAATAAGTTAACTTCTGAACAAGAGTAGAAGATATTATTTTTTCTATTCGTTTGTCGATATGTAATTCTATCTACAACAAAGGCATATGCACCCTTCAATTTATATGTATATAGGACAACCAAGATCACTCTTAAGTAGTAGGGCAACAATTATTCTTATTTAACAAGCAAACATAATATATAGACTTTATCATATACATATATATGTATATATATATGTATGATAATGTATAGATTCAATATATATATATATATATATGATAATGTATAGATTCAATCGAAGTTGTGAGAACTAATGTAGATTAAGCTACAATAGTTTTTATTTGTCATAATAATTTTCAGAATTTAATGACAACAATTATATATAACTTGGAGTTGTTTAAAATAGTAATATTAATCGTTATGACAAAAATGTAGGTCGTGAAGTTATCGTGATTAAATTTGTAGTACTTTGATAGCCAATAATTATACATATATATCAGTAATTGACAATTGAATGATAATAATTGTGCATGTACGTGTTACTAATTTTAAACGGTGACAATATATAAGCAATTTTGTACGATTAAACTTGTAAAAATTATCATCGCAACAACGATAATATTATTATTACTAGTGAAATATTTGACACCTACCGTTATATGTAATTTTCATCAAATAACAACACCAAGTGAATATACAAATCGTCGACACAAGTTATTTTCATCATATTCGTCATATCACAATCATCAATATGATAAAAACCCTTCAAAATTCACTATAATTTCTCATGCATATGAAAATTGTAATGTCATATTCCTAAAGTAGAGTGCTTTTGGATTTCAATTAAGTGGTTTGGTTGGGGTGCTTTGGAGGATAAGCAAAGGTAAAGGGCATACATTTGATTTGTCTTGTTACATAAGCCAAGAGATAAAAAAGAGTTCATTTTCTTTCTAATTCTACAAAAGATTAAAAAAAAAAAAAAAAAAGTGTTTTTCTTGTGGAGTTTGGTAAGGAGGGATTGATTGTATGTGCCACTTCAAAAGTGTCACTCATCAACAAAAGCTTTGAGAGGACACTATCCAAAGTCTACTTTTTTAAAAAAAAAAATTAATTAATCTCTACAATCTTGAGATATAATATTTTATAAGGAATTTAAAATGATTATGGAAGTAATAAATTCCCAAACCAAACTACATTTGAGTACATGCAACAACACCATTTGATTGCTTCAATATTGTCACAATCATTTGGAAATATTTAATTAAGTTTTGATCATAAAGTTACAAAAGCTAATGATTCACTAAACTTGTGGTTATGCTTGAATTAGAGGATTAAGTTGAAATTTGTGAAATTTTCAAATAGTAGTATAAATTCTTCTTCTTTTTTTTTTTTTTTGCTAATTATTAATAATATAAATTCATTGAGCTTGGATGAGTACACTTTGTATTCATTTTGAATTATTGAATTTCGGATCTATCTAATTAGTATAGAATCATTTAAATCGTTCATCTAAATCTCTTGTTCAAGTTCGGTTCGTTTTATTCGAAAGCCAATTAATAATTTCTGCAATATATAGGACATAATTTATTTCTTCATACAACATAATATCAACTCACTATACCCAGTTAAGTGCCCTCAAACTGCATAATTCATGAGATATATAGGACTATTCTATGGTTATCATATATGTATTGATATATGGCACCTTGAGCATCATATATTTCGTCATAAATAAAAAAATATATAATTTCTTTTGCAAATGAAGTTGGTTTTGAACAATTCTCTATATTAATTTCACATTTACTTAATATTAGTTTTGATCCATTAAATACTTTAAGCTCTAGAGGAGATTAAGTTAAGCTAATGAAATCCCTTAATCTGCATTTAATTTGCTCTAATTTGATCGATACAACTAAAACTTTTCCCATCATAACTTCTCTTTCTCCTTTTGATATAACCAATCTAAATTATTTTTGCAAAGTCTTAATGAAACTTAGAAAAAGATAATTAGAAGATGGGCTTCTATAATGATCCATAATTTATTTATTTATAATATGAAAAATTTGATGATTATCATCTAATTTTTATTCATGAATATTAAACCTTATTATTTTATTTCAATACATAATAATACATTATTGATCTACTGAATAGATTAATATTAAGAAATAAAATTATCAATAAATATCATTAATTAATAAGCCAATGTTTATTATTACTTAAATTAAAATTAGAATCTTAAATTAAATTACAAACACTCCCAAATAAATCATTTTAATTCATAATTCCATAATCATTTATTTTAAGCTCAACCATACATACTGCAGATTCACCATTAAATTTGCAACTAATAAGAACAAAAAAAACTCACAAAATTAAAGAGAGGAAAGGTTCAAAATATTCCTTTTAATTTTTCTTTTATGATTACATAAATTAAGGTTTACAATTCCTCCTCCAAAAATTATATCCATTTCCTAAATTCCTAACAAAAAAGAAAAAAAAAAGGAAAAAAAAAAAACACCACCCCACTACAAGACCCAAAATCAAAATTTCAAAACAAAATTATTTTCATTTTCCCACAAAAAAAAGGAGAGAAAATAAAATTAATATATATGTACACTACTTAACACCACCTTCTCTTATAACACTACTTAGAACACTGTTCTTACTACTAAAAGATGAAACCCTACTAAAAGACCTTTGAGTTGCCAAATAAGTTGGCTTATCCTGCCCAGCCATGATCACCAAATACTTCTTTTCATATACCGGCGGCGCCGCCTTAGCGCCGCCGTGGTCGTCTCCGGCCTCAAGGTCTCTGTCGCCGTCACTAGGATTCTCGAGTTCGCCGGAGAGATTCCAAAAGGAGCAAGCTAACATCAAGAGAGCAAAAGCTATGAGACCTAGCATGGCTGCTAGTCCACCGAACATGTACGGCACCGGCGAGTGCCATAGAGATTTATGCAACGCCGGCGATGATGGTGACGGCGCCGGTGCAAATAGTGTAGCCATTTTATTTTATTTTTTGGATCTTTATGTAAAGTATGTGATGATAGTAGTTTTGTTTTGTTTTTGAATCGAAGTGAATTTTTGTTTAGGAATGTTAATTTTCTTGTTTAGGGATGAGTTCAAAGATGGATATTTATATAGAGGGGTGATGGATTGGATTAGTTTTATGTTTATTTCCATTAAATTAATTCATCACTTAGATTAAAAAGACATGTGGGGCTACATAATTTTGTGATATATATAATTTATATTTGTGTGTATAATATATCGTTGGATAGACATTAAACATATGGGATAATCTTGTCTAGTTTTATTCTCTACTTTAGATTCTAAATTTATGGATTTAAAATAGTGTCGGAAATAAGAGATGTAATAGAAATTATACTAATAAAATCTCATTTAGTCATAATGTATTGCAATTGTTCTATCATGTTGTAATCAATTGATATAAATATAATTATAAAATATTTGTTGTGCATTTAACCCGCTCAATACATATAACATTAGATGTAGCATGGAATAAATTGTATCTCTTGGGTTCACAAAATCACTGAAATCGTGCCACATCATTATATATAATTGCTATCACAATGTTAATTGTTAATATAACATCATCCATAGATTACCTTAATTATTGATTAAATATCTTTATATTCTCAACTAATCAATTTAAATGTTAAATTTTATAGTCAATTAAATCAACCAATGAACTTTTCATAATAATTAAAATTATTTAAAATCACCAAAAACTAGTATTGAATCAAAATTGAGCAATTATAAGTTAAATGACACGTCCAACCTATGAAATTGAACCCACCACTTAATTATTATTATTATTATCTTAATCAATAGAACATTTTGGGATTAATCAAATTTAGCTAATAAAATAATCTAACCACAGATAAATTGACACACAAATGAAAACGGAATCACACTGTAGAATTGTTTAAACTTAAAGTACCCTTCATGCAGCTAATTACTAATTAGTATTTCGAATCACTTAAATTAGCTTTTGCTAATTATTATCTAGTTTATAGTACTTTAAATTGCGCTCCAAAGTGTTGGATGCCATAAATCCGATTCCCTCGTGGTATTAACTTGTGGATTTGAGACATTTTAGTTTAATTGATATCTTGTTCGAATTATTCTTTTTTTATATATATAATATATAATTATGATTCAATTTAAATAGTTCATAGTAACTTTGACATCTACGATCACTTGTTTAAACAACATTATTATGTTGATCGTCCCTTAGTTACTATGTTTGTTCTATTATAAGTAATATATAAGTTGAGTTGAATGTGAATTACAATTTGACATTCAAAATTGTGTTTGAACTTGGTTTGATTTTTAATCGAAATTCAAACGAATTTTGATTGAGTCAACGACAGGTCAAGCTTGAATAATTTGATTATTTCTTATAAGTTTTTGTTATTTTATAATAACCGATCTCAAGATGAACTTCAAAATTTATCAAACGCAAAATATTAATCAATCTTAATTTGGTAAATTAACAAACCAAATTCAAGTCAAGTATTGAGTAGATCGATTCAATTTGCACATCAAATTAGATGATCCCAACATGGCCAAAAAAGATCCCTCGTGTAAAATAGGTGTTTAATTAAATTAGTTGAAATAAATAAGTCTATAATTAAAAAGTATATGTAACTTTATTCACAAATTAGGCAAGATGAAGAAACATCTAACACTTTCACACTAGTGTGAAAGATTAATTTATCTTTATTAGGAATCCAATAACTTTAAGAAGAGTTAATTAATCTTAGATTAACGTAGGTCATGCCTAGACGAGAGAAAGATCCCTCATGTAAAATGAGGGTTTGATTAAATAAATTGACCTAAGTTAATCAAATCATATTCGTAATTATAACTTTTCTAATAATGCAAAGTGAAGAAACATCTAATCCTTTCCGTTTGGCAAAAAGATGAATAGGTGTTACTAGGAATTGAACAATTTAAAATGGATTAAGTAAAGAGATAACTTAAAATAATCAACTTAATCGAGCATTGATCATGGGATTATTATTTGTATAAACATGGTACATGTATATAGGAAGATTCAATTTGGAGTGGGTTTTCCACTAAAATGGTTATCTATTGGGTACTCAAAAATTAAATTCTTGTTTATTATTGTTTTTCGGATAAATTTTTAAATGAAAAATGAATACTAAATGTGAGAATGATACACAGTTGTTTATGATTTTTAAAATTATTAAAATTTGTAAAATATTTAATTAATGATGATTAGTTGATGTATGGTGAATTAAATGATTGATTTCGTAATTTTCGTGATGATTATTTGAATAAAAAAATAATTAAATATAAAGTATAAAAGATATATAGAAATAATAATTAAAATAAATTATTATTTTTTTATGAACGTGTAAAATAATTAATAAATAATTATATATTCACCTCAGAACATAGAGTTGGAAATGGGAATTGAAAAAAATAATATTTGATATTAGGGTAATTTATAATTTTGTATTTCAATATTTTGAAAAATAAGATCCGTAAACAAACCCTAATATTCATTGTTGGATATGTATGTTGGAATCTACAGACACATCCCAGCATGATGAGACCTCATCCTAGCTTCTAATTATTATAATTTACTCCAGAACCATATCAATAATGTATTATCAAGATGCAAATAGAGCAAAGTATATTGAAGATTATAGCAACATAAATTTAAACAACGCTAGATGTAGATGCAAACCGAGCAATATATATAACAAAACATGTAAAGTGAAATGTTAGTTAGCATCATATATAAGTTCATAATTTACAACACCATCAGCCAATATCTCTTCTTTTATTCTCCTTAAATCACAATTTGTAACCATTATCTTCACTAACCAATTTGTACCTATTAACAGCAACAAGAACTCATACATTTCAACTTTCATCATATTCCTGTAAAATACTCATTTTAACATTATGAAAATGGGAAATAATTTCCCCCCTAAAAAAAATGAATTAGATACAAGCTTAACGAAGAGAAACTATACAACAATGGCTTGACGCCCGATCACTCATAAACAATTGAATTATTCCCGAGATAATTAAATTTAATTTAGAGAAAAACAATAAAAGGTAGATGGAAATTACTCTCCCTTGACCATAATGGATTGATGTGGTACCCGTTTAATTTCGACAAAAGTTGAGTAATCCTTGTTCATGGGTTGTTTCCAAGGTTCACCATCCATCTGCATATATGCCTCTGTCCATTCTCCTCCTCTCAGCTCAAACCGTATAGCTGAAGCCTGGAGTATATTGATTATCCAAGCAAAGAGTATTAATTATATATATATATATTGCATAAATAGTTTGAACCAAGTTGTGCAGTACCTGGGCTATGTGTTTTGCAGATATCAAATCAACCATAACCATTGACGCGTGCCATCCTTGTTTGAAACCAAAAACTTCAAGTAAACCATCATCTGCATGGGCCTCAACAAATCCTCTCTGTACGAGAAATGACCAAACGAAAATTTGATCAGCTTATGAACCACAATTATTTCAAGATAATGCTCGGGGTGGTCTTGGAAATTTGCAGAAACCTCAGAGGGTTAGTGGTAATTATCAATAATGTGAAGGGGTGTTCATGTAATTATCCTAACATTAAAATGCATCATAAGATTTATAACATATGTTGCATAGAATATGTACCATCATAAAACAAGGAAAAAGTGAGTAATTTGCATTTCTATCGTATCATTAAGAGCAAGTTATTGAGGCGTGTATAATCTTTGTACCTTCTCTAAATATTCTGGCTTCAAATTACCCCATGGATTTCTACCACTTCCATAGCTAGGAAGATTGAGAGCAACTATAGACCTCACACTGTAAAATCCATGAAACTTGGATCAATTAAAGCAAAAAATTTTTTTTTTAAAAAAAGTCAAAAATTTCACATCATTATTATTCAGATAAATTTGTGGCCAGTAAAAAAGCATAAATTAGATGTAATAATGTAGCAAATGAAATCAACCTCGAAGGGACAGGAATTTCTTTCCACTCAGAACAATTGACCTTCTTAACGTATATCCTCAAGATGTTCTTCAAACTCCTGCAAACAAAAAATAACGTATATCTGGTCAATAACAAGAAGATTAATTTGCCATTTTCAAGCATGTTTGATAATCAAATCTAACCTTAAACCTGGATCACTGCTGCATGGTGTAAAGAACCATCCTTGCTTGCAACTGTATCCAGAATATATAATCTGCATTCATGAACCATTATTTTAGTGCCCTTAAGAGTTGGAAACTATCTATGTAGCAAATGAAATCATAGCCAACTTGAAGGCATGCAAATCATCTTTTGCAAAGAAAATCAGGGATTTTTTTAGGTAAGCAGCTAAAGGAAAGCACCAATGTAATATTAAATTTTCATCTAAGATTGGAAATATTCAATTTTCCAGAACAAATTTTCCAATTTCACAACTTTTTATCTCAAATAAACTGACTCTAAAATGTTCAAATCTATAAGTTACAACTCATGCTATGTAAAGCAAGAGAAATTCGGAAAGTAATCTTTGAGATGAGAAAGATAGGCTGCACCTTGTTTGAAATAGGACCCTGAGCAAGGTAAGGTTTTTCATTGCGTAAATGGTGAAAACCATAAGCAACCTGCGCATCCATTCCTGTACTCACATAACATAGTTTTTGTTTCAAGCGGAGCAATATGAACATTAATAAAGTGAGAAAGTAGAATAAAAATGCAAACCTATGCTGAAGTAATTATAAAAGACTCCCTGATAGCAGGAAACCTTCTCTGGCAAGTCCCCTTCAACTTCGAGCTCCTGCGCATCAAGAAAAAATAGAAGGCGTTATAAAATTTATTTTTCATTATTTGCATAGTGGAGAATTATATTAAGTTTTCTGTTACATGATACACAAACATGGATTGATATAAATTACAGAATGTGCATAAATGGATACACAAAGTTATTCAAAAAGAACAAACCTCATCAAGAGGAGTTTCTTCTGTTGGCTTGAGAGAATATGGAATCTCCAATTCCTCCCCAGCTGGCATTGATATTAAAGCGTGCCAACTGCACAATCAGAGGTTTGTTTGATAAAACTGCAACGGCAATGAAGCTCTAGAGAAAAAAACAATAAGATATGACACCTACCTACACAAGACACTTCAACATGTATAATAAAAAGGTCTTAATAGTACCATATATAGATCAAGAACACTCCACTAAATAAACTCAAATAAGTTGGAGATTTATAAATCAAAGTTTATTTCCAGAGACATTGCAACTCAATATCTTAGATATACCACAAATCATTCAGATAACAATTATTTAATACAACACTTGATATAGACAAATAAATAGCATTTTGATTATTGAAGGTAAAAAAACTAAAGAACTGACCTGTCCAAACGAGCAGTAGGACCATTGGAGACCCTATCAAGAGTTCTTTTCACAGCTGATTTCCAATTAAACGGGAACGAACCACCCTAAAAATAACATTAATTATATAAACCGAAAAATTGATAGATTTAAATGGAAGCGTTTTTTAATGGAGATGAAATATTACCCAACCAAAGCTTCTTGACAAGTCATTTCCTGTACCAAGTGGAATAATTCCAGTTGGTGGAATTGGCAGTCGACCTTCGTTATTAAGCACTCCAAGACACCCAAGGATCCATCCAACAGTACCATCACCGCCTGCCGCCTGTCAAGACCAGATAATTAAATTAAAGCTTTTCCATGCAGATTAAGTATAAGAACGATAATCATAATTTTTATAAGGGCAAAGTGTTAATAGTTAGCAAAATAAAAGATTAGCATAAAAATATACCACAATTCTGAGTTTTTCACGAGTCACTTTTGCGCAGTTGTCTCCAAGACTGGCAAACTTCTCCAAGCAACACAAACCATACTGGACAAATTCATGAGGCTTCACAGATGAAAGCTCGAAAACCTGTAGCATTTAATAGGGAGAAAGAGAAGCACAATTTACACATCAGTTTTTCTTGTAATTGTGTGACATAAGCGGGGGTATTGATATTAAGCAAAGAAAACAAGTATACTCCTATATCCACAAGTATATACTCCATTATTGCAGTACAAAACCAAATTATTATATTGCTTACAACTTAAAGCATGGACTCTATAACAATTTTCAATGTCATAAAATCTTCAAACCAAAATATTGTTATGTAGTGAATATGTATCATGCAAAAATGCTTTAAAAAACTTGTTCATCATGAACAGTGGGACCAAGGACCTAAACGGTAGCCAAGTTATCTGGTCAATAACAAGAAGGAAGCATGGATAGTGGTCATATGATTTTATGTCTTAGGAATTCGATCTCTTTACAGCAACATCACGTCAATGATTATGGAGCTATAGCTAAGATTCAAAGTGCAGCAGTGCACATCATTGTGCAGTGAATAACTTCAAACTTCAAGTCACTTCCCTAAAGCATAAGAAATTGTACCTAATAATACCATCGACCAGTCAGATCTCCATAGATCACCAAAATGCAATTGATATAAGCAATTAGAACATCACTAAATGGCACATGCCATAAGCAAAAGGAGGCATATATAACAGCTTAATATGTTGCAGATAACAGGTCTTCTACTTCATAACATGCTTAGCAATACTCCTGTCTTTTCTAGAATCTTATCAGACACTTCTGAACTTCAAAAAAGAGGTGAATTCTTGACGAAATTTAAGATATACATTACCTGCCTGGATCAGAGAAAACAAACATGCACTTATCTCCGACAACCCACCACACCACCCACACACACAAAAAAAAAAAGAATAAATATAAGATGGAAATGAATGAAAATTCAGAAATAAGCAGAAAAATAACAAACTGTTATTGGTATTTTTTACTCAAAAGGGAAGGACATGTTTCATTTACATGATCAACTTTTATGGTTAGTTCCAAATTACTATGGGAAAAAAATGCTGTTTGTATTTCTTTCAACAAAAAATTAAAATCTAAACTTTTGATCTCGCAAAACAAGTGAGTTCCTGATGAACTCTAAAAAACCAATCTCTTAGCTGAAACAGGAAAGACAAACACTGACCAACTCTCCTACGACACTTGAAAACGGACAGCTTATTCATTTCCAATAAAGTTTACAAAACAAAAGCACATAAATAGTTTGTAATTGATCAATTTTCGGAACATCATTAAGTATGCAAGCACGAATGAACATCAATACTAACGCATACAAAAAAAGTACATTTTACAGTTAAATGCGTAAACGTACGTTACGATTACCTGTTCTTCCCCCATGAGGTCCTGGAGGCGAGCCTTAAGTTCCGGTCCATTACGGCCACCGCTCTTGGAATTGATAAACACGACTAGAGGAAATTCAGGCGGCTCGACCCGCTCGGCTCCGTCGACGTGAGCCGCCTCGTAGACCTGAACCACGGCGGCGGCGTCGACATCCTTGGCTACGATGGCCTCTCTCATTGCTAACCTAATGTATTCTGGAATCGTGATCTTCTTCTTAAGCTCCTCCTTAGAGATTCGCACTCCAGCCAGGGTTACGCCGCGTATGGAGTCGATCACGGACGACCGAGACGAGCAGGATGTATCCATTGATAATGTGGTAGTGCAGGCTCCGTATGGTGATGAAAATGGTTCTCCGGCGTCGTCGTCGGCGGCGGTGGTGGTGGAGAGGATGACCGGAGAACGTGATTTTTGTGTTTTTTGAGTTTTGATTTCAAAATTGTGGTTTTGTTTTGGGGTGTTAAACTGTCAATTAGGAAAATTCTTGCCCGCCTCAACATTTTAACGTGTCGTTTCGATTTTTAATTTTAATTTTGATTTTATTAAATATATCCATAATAATTTATAAAAATAATGTCACATAAGATGGTAAGAATTTTATCTTAAAACAATATATGTATAATACAATTTTATACTTTTATAATCTCTTTTATTTAGACTAAGTTTGGAATTTTGCCGTTATTTCTTAAAATAAATATTCCTTGTTATTTATGTTACTTTCTCTTTTTTAAACCTCTATATGAGCTTAAAAAGAAAAATGATTATATAATGTGGAAATAAATATAAATTGGAGAAATTTTTATTGGACCCTATTTTAGCTTAATCAAAGGGTAGTTAACGTAGGAATTAATAAAAAGTGTTGAACTTTTTATTCGACTTGATCTTTCATCTTATATTTTGTTTTATGTATAACTCTCGTATTTATTAAATACTTTTAAATATATATATATACTAACAATTCAAAATAATTTGTTAGAGTTAATCTTTTGATTAATGATATTTTTAAAGTATTCTACACCAATTCTGGTTGTCATATATGCAATAATTTCCAGATGATGACAAAGAGTGAATTAAGTAAATTTGGACCATATTTTTATTGCAATTATTTAACATCTTGTATTTGTTTGATGCTTGCTTTACTGCTTGCTTTACTGTAATGTTTATCTGGCAAGCTTTGTTTGTTTATAATACTTTACTATAAAATACAGAACATTAGCCTTGCAAGTAAGCCCTTTTTAATAATATTCTTTCCTTATTACAATGATAATCAGATAATATATTTATTTCAAATTTAATATCATTTGTTGAGTTTTTAGGTCTTGTGACTTTTGTCCCCCCGGAGTTGGTATCTTAATGACTTAATCAGTGGGTTAGGGAGGGATTAATAAATAATAAACTACAACTTCATATTCATTGTATACAACCAAACATCATTAATTAACATAGTTTTAAAACTAAAGTTCATTAATAGGTGGAAATAATTAATCAAATGAAAAACGGCCTTGCGACTTGTTTGAGTTGAGTCTACGATCAAATGAAAAAAATGCATTATAAATACTCACTTGGTACATACTACATAAATAATTTCGTATCCAAGAGTTCAACAAAAAAAAATTAAGTTGATTTTCTTAATGTAATAAATCATGCATTTATGTTAAAGTATAAATTAAAATGTGTTAGAAAAATAAGATATAAAAGTGAATTTAGCTGACAAATAACAATT
This sequence comes from Verbascum thapsus, assembly GCA_963669365.1. Lineage (NCBI taxonomy): Eukaryota > Viridiplantae > Streptophyta > Magnoliopsida > Lamiales > Scrophulariaceae > Verbascum > Verbascum thapsus. The sequence goes on from OY770120.1 coordinate 2,341,147, forward strand.
AAAATTGAACTTAAATTACAAAAATGACTTGGTATTGGTTGTTGGATAACAATCAAAATTAGACCCATGTGATAACAATTATAAAAAAGACTATATAATTATTACAGTTCATTAGAAATATTAAAGCTGGCAGGATTTTGATTAACTCCATATAAATTGTATGGGGATTGAATTTATTAATTATGTTATTACTCTATAAAAAATAACAAGATTAATGTTGTGTATTTTCATGAAGAAATCTATTGAAATTCTACTTTTACAATGATCAAACACATATCATTCATTACATTCAAATTTCTAACTCACAAACAATCTCAAATCATACAGATTTCAAAGCAATAGATACTACAGAATTATATTTTACCTCGATTTTGACTCCTGAGATGCAACGGTGACATTCTCGACAAGAACGTTTGCATTGGAATCGATTCTGTATGAAACATCAAGACCTTCCAAAATCAGGTGATAAACATTATCACTAGATAATGAAGAAATTACCTCATCTCCATTCTCGAATGTGTCGTTTTCTTGGCAATTATCATTGACTATTCTATTATCGATATTCTCATTAGTTTTAGGTTCGGGTTTTTGAGGGCGGGTCCGTTGGGATACTGATCTTATGTCCCATGAGAGCACCTGTCTTGTTAAGTGTAGAAATTCGTCGGGTGAAGCATAAAGTGACTTCTTTTCCTGGAAAAAAAGTTAGAAATTTAACGATGATGTTTCTGGCGGATAAAAGAACAGTGTTAACAGGTTTATTTCATAATTTTGGCGTAAAAATGACATGTTGTTAGTCTTTGGTGAGACAAATTAGAAATTATTTACGAGATAAAACCGATGTCATAGATGGAAATTTATTATGTGAAAAATTTATTCATTCTTGCAGGATAGCATACGAACAACTTACTTATGATAAAGGATTAGATAAACAGCCATATTAAGAATAATGAAAAATGCAAAAGAGCAATTTGACGTTATAAGGTCTTACCACGAGTAACCAACAGTCAGCAAGACTGGATGAAAAGCCTTCTGAGAATTCAACAGAAGCTATAGCTAGCACATTGTCCACCTGTTCAAGAATTTAGTCTTTAATTCTTAGTGCTGAGGGGCAAACAATATAAATCTCCATAAAAAAACTAAATATATCGACTAGTTACATTTCATGATTCCCTTTACAGTTTGATGTCAATAATGGATTAATGTACAGTTCAAATAGTTGGAATATATTACCATGAATGATAGTTGTTGCTTTACGTTTAAATTTAAATCTCAAAGTAACATAAATGTGGAAATGCAGTTCTCACGAGTATTTAACTATGAAAAGAAAGTACCTTTACCCAGTCAGGAACCATTGCTCCTTGAATATTGTCACAGTATGGTAAATACGGTTTAATATCCAGGACAGGCTGTAATAGAATTTCAAAGTACTTGATTGTTTTAGAGATGGCGCCATGTAAATGAACGTGAAAACAGCCACTAATGGAATGACAAAGAACTTACAGTTCCATCAACAAGATCAACCCCAGAAAGTAACACTGTGTGGCCACGAACTGCCTCCACCTAAAATACCCCCAAAAAAAGAGAATTTTGCATTATTTTTTAACTTTAGATGATGGGAAGATATACGTTCTTGCATTTTAGAGTCAACAATCTTAAAAATTGGGGAAATGGTGTTCTTTTTAACAACAGATCTGGTTGTCCAAGGCCAGAAAGTGTGCATTATAAATACATAAGTATTAGATTACTCGGAGAAAGGTATTTACTCCTACAAAAGGTGATGCCTAAATATGGAACTCATGCAAATTCATTCACATATGAGTACACAGAGCAATGGCACAAAGCCTATGATGCCGAGTCGGATCATATGACGCTAGCTATGCCTCCTGATATTCACCTAAAGCAAGGAATATAGCGGGTCATAAATCATCGAAAATTTTCCATTCTCTTTGATTTACATAGTCTGATGTAAAAATAGAACAACCAACTGGAGAATTTCAGTTTCGCTCTTTTCTTTAATTATCCATTATGTTGGTTACACTCATATAGCCTCTAGAGGTTTGAACTATTCAAGTCGGGTTGGACAAGTTGTTAATGCCTGATTTGAACTTTTCATCGAGATAAAAGTTCCGTTTGAGCTTAGCTTTGTTGTTAATAAAATAGATCTAGAAAGTTCTACAGATTGAACTCAAGTCAAGCTCGATTTACTTGAAATTTTTACACATATTTTATTGTTTTTAACTAAACAGTCAAGCTCGGGCCAAACTTCAAATTATCGGATGAGAAGAAGCCTTCAAGCTTGGTATGCATGCTAATCGAGCTCAAACGAACTTTTAGCATTTGACCTTGAGTTGAAAAACGAGTAGATCGGATAATTTCCAGCCTTAATATCTTCCCAATACGCCCATTGTAATTTGGGGAACTTACATTGCAAAATGATAGATAAATCCATCCTTTCGCTTTTTCAAATTTAACTTCATCATAAATGAGCTTTTTGTACTATATAAGGGATGGTTTGAGGATAAAATGCACGAAATAACAGCCATATCATGATGACAGTGCGAGATGTGTTTTTGCTTTTATACGACTTAACAAATTAAATACCTTGGCCACAGTTAACCCAATTGGGCATGGACGATGTGGAGACCTTGTCGCAAAGACTCCAATTCTTTCACCTTTGAGCCTTGGTACCCTTACCTATTCATTCATTCAATTATATTAAAGCATTTATTAATAATCAAGAAACTTCGAAACAGGCATGAGACACACCTTTGCTTTAAATTTTGACTGTGATGGATGCTTCCATAACTTCTCAAGATCTGTATTTAGATGAAACACATAGATAATCCAGCAGTGAGAATACCCTTCAAGGCCCTCAAGAGATGCTTGAGGAACACGAGAAGAATCAAATACCAATGATGCCCTTGCAAGAGGTACGAGTAATGGCTGTCTGGGGGTCCCATTCCTACACAAATTTGTTGAATTTGCATATGAAAACATATCTTTTATTGCTCAAGCATAGACGGACACTTGTAGAAGTTACAATAAATAAAAAGAGTATGTATAAACAATAATATTAAACAGATAAAGAAGATCAAGAAATTTCATCTGTGTTTACCACATTCCTCCAAAAGCAAGTATTTTTACAAGAATTATTGTGAAAAAAATTCAAGAAACATAATATCAAATCATTAAAAAAAATCCATTCATGATATAAGGTCATGATTATTAAACTTCCCCTCAGAGTTCCAGTTATTACCAAAAAACATAATTAGGAAACAAAAAACAATAGCTCCTAGTTGAAGTGTATGAGCACTTGATAAACGAAAATCCCCTCGGAGCTCTTGTACCAACTTAAGCCCAGTAAAGGATCTTCAGAAGTGCAGACTAAACCTAATATTCAGAAAGTGGACAAAACTGTGGCTTATTCTAAGAGAAACACGACACCCTTTAAAAGTGAAAAGCAATTTACTCATTTTGTTTCTTCTCAGGAATTGCTATGTATAACTTCAAACACGCATAAGAATCAGTCAAAAATAATCCACATAGTTGTTTTGTCTTGGATGAGGGAACAAGCAGAATAAATACCGTCAATCACATAATTAATTAGGTTGACACTTCAATCTTTATTTTGAGGAAAACTTAGGCACATGTATTTTTAACCAGACTACCTTGTAGAGAAGCATGAGTGGACTACACCAATAGGTCGCATGGGATAAGAACTCGATTCAAGTATGTCAGAATTCGGTCGGCTCAATGCTTCCCTCAAATCCTGCAGCAAGACATGACATATAAAAACGTCAACAGAAGCAGGCGCTTTACAAAAAATATCATATGATTGGGTACTTAGTTCGCCATATTTTTCACCTCCGTCACCAATAAATAGCGAATTAAATAGCACAAATGGCTTATAAAGATTTGTATTTATTTTTATTGATAATTTGTATAGATTGATTGCATATTGTAGTTGGCATTATCATACACCAAGATACTCATCTAGCTACTTAAACCTCATTCAGCTACATTAAGAACATCTAGCATTTTATTTCGACTTCCTTAGACTCTTGCTGAAACTATCAACACTCACAACCAAAGTCATGTAAAGTATCCAATAAATGGAACAAAAAACGAAAAAATCTCAGTCTACCAATAGAAAAATGCATTTGTACGAACAGTAAAAAGATTATAAAATGCCCTAAAAATGCAGGTTCTGGAGAGTAATAGTGTCCATTATATACAGTGAGTTCAGCAGCAATATTAGTTACCACCTTTTGAGCCCTAATTCGACCTTGTCTTTCAGCAGCACATTTTTCCAATGCACCTTTTAAGGAGGCTTCAAGTTGTTGAATTTTCTCGTTCGGATCAGCATTTGGAATCGATTTCGATTTTCTTCTCCACAAATAAACTGGAAACAGTTGAAGATAAACATTCATGCTTCTACAGAACAATTCATACTTCAAATTAATCAAGAAAAAGAAGTGAAAATCCACAGTGTGTGTGACAGAGAGTTTAATTGTTGCTCACTAGATATGGCGGTTGAAGCAGAGATAGAAGCAAACGCGAACGCGATAGAGAGCTTAAGCAACTCGGCCTTGGAGCTATTCATCAACTCTGGAGAATCAGAATCTAATCAAATTTCTCCATGGATGCTGAGAAATTCCTTTCAGACCTTCACTTCTAACTTATTATAGGCATAGCTGCAGTTTTGGGCTTTTACTATAAGGCTTCGCGAAAGAAGGCTCCTTTGTGTTGGGCCTCCGTTAATAAGAAATAAAATCCACATCAACTTAGGCCCAAATTCTTAAACTTTAATCTCTTCAACTTGACAGTGGGCTGGAGCCCTTTTTACAAACCCATTTAACAAAGATTAAGAATGGGCCACCTTTATTTCCATAACGCAACCTTCAGCCCAATTCAAGGCCCATGTGAGTTGAAATTTAAAAGCAAGCTTCTCGGGGAAAGTGAAAATACTTTTGCCGTGCTCTTTTTCTTAAATCCGCAACAATAAATATTGGCAGGTGGAAAGAGAGATAATAATAGAAGAAATATATATATATATATATATATATATATATATATTTTTGATTTCATGCAATTTGAAAAAATTTATGTTAAGCCAAATTCAATGTTAATCATAAGTCATAATATTCATCTCTTTTATCAAAAAAAAAAAAAATAATATTCATATCTCTTGTGTAGGGTTGTCAATGGGAGAATACTCCCCAACCCAAGCCCGTAATCGCAAAATATCATAAATGTTTTTTGCACGACCCAATCCAGACAAGTCACATACTCCATATGTCCAAAAATCGTTGGATAGGATGGGTTTGTCACAATTTGGGTTGGTTCTGGGTAAGGTATGACCCGTAGATAAATTTTGGATATTTTTTGGATAAAGACCCGTGGTTTTTTTAAGGGTAAATTTTAGATACTTTTCGAGTAAAATACTCGCGGGTAAATATTGAACCCAGATTCGAACAACCTGATATCATTGGTTTGGGTCGGGTCTAGGTGTGAGACCTTATGATTGGATAAATTTAAATTGAACGGATCTGAATCCAAGTTATCTCTCTCGTTGATAGCAACTCAAAGTGAAAAACTCCACGTTTGACACATGGAACTATGTTTGAACCCAACTTTTTTTTGCCCTCAAAAGACGAGATTTCACATCCCCACTGCGTAAGCTAAAAGCATAAACATGTACACACATGAAAAGTAGTAAATGTACACAAATGAGCCAAAAAAGGAGACATCAAACATATATTCATTGCATGCTTCAAAAGGGCATTTTGAAATGACAAAAGTAAAGGAGGTTAGCTTAATTTGTCTTTTCTCTTTTATCTCAAGTAATCAAATTGCATTTATGAATTAATTTGGGTGAAATGGACTAAATGGGAAAATATCATATGCAAAAACAATTTTTATACACATTTGATTGGTATATGGATAGTCTGTGATTGGATCGAGTTCGATAAAACTGATTCATATTTGATAATAGAAAGTTGAGTGATCGGTTGCAGGAATTATGATATAGCCAATGAAAACCACCGCCATACTCACTCTTTATTGAAATGTGAACAATTCTATATAAATAAAGGGACAATATTTTCTTTTTCAAATGATGTTTCATCTTCTATTTCATATATTACATATTTGACACACGTAAAAATATTTATACAGTACATGTTAAACATCATTAATAACTGCATTTGAAAATTTACGTGTAAACAATCTAAATATGCAAACTAGAAGATAAAATAGGGATTTGAAATAGAAAATTATATCCCACGAATCAAATTCATCAAATCCAATTCACTCGACATTATTGGTTGCATAAAATGCATAAAATATATGATTTATTGCGAGTAATATAGCAGCAAAAATTGAAGTATTAAATGAAGATGATAATGAAAGATGAATTATGTTTGACTTTACATCTTCAACCTTTTTTTTTTAATGTTGAAGTCAAACTATCAACGGGTACAAATTAAGCTCTATCAAAGTATAGTATGAAGATGACATTTATTTTATTTTATTTTTTTATGACAAGGGAACCCGCAGCCGCTACCGTTAGGTGCGCACTGGGTAAACCCCGCTCTTGTGCAATAGCCTGCAAACCACACAAGAGAGGTAAACCAGCCTAGGTTGCCCATAGCTGACAGGCTCACAGTAGAGAAGGCAAATAGACATTCCCTCATCAGGATTCGAACCCGTGACCAAGGCCACAACATTCACATGACATTTATTTATCTAATAAGAGGGACATTTAGGACTTATCTCACTCTAAACTTCATCTAATGAGACTTTTGAGTGGTTTAATTTAAATATGTGCTCACAAATAATACCTAAACTTGAAGACCTAAAAATCACCCAATAATGCAAATATCATAACTTATACTAAAGACAAGTTAAGCTATTAAAAATATTCATATTTTACAACGTTTTCAAAAGATTTAAATCGAAACTGATCTAATTTAAAGCCATATCTGAAGTTCGAAAATGTGTAATAATTATTATTCTCGTGAATCATGGTATATATATATATAATTCCTTAGTAAAATTATAAGTTATAAAATAATATTGAGGATGATAAAAGAGAATGTGTGTTAAAATTCCCAACTCCACACTCCATGCTACAGATTACTACTTTAAATAAGCACCTCTAAATAAATAAATAAATCTGGTAGTATCCACACAAAAGATATTTGTCTTAACTTTTAAAAGCACAAAAAAAATAATGTTTTTTTTTTAATAATTTAATTTAGTCTATTTGCTAGGTTACCATGATTTATTCCTCCCATAGCTCTGTCGGGCCGGGGCATGGGGGGCCCTTGGGGTTGGGGATTCAACTTTTGGACAACTAATAAAATTAGTTATGTGTAATTAATTATCTTAAAGCTAGTGTAATTAAAGTTGGATGATTGTGTGTAAAGTATAAATTATCATCAGTGCTTGTAATAATATACCGTAATATCCACGCCGTTAGTGGAGGAAAAGTACCTACCTTTTTCTCTTCTCCTTTTCGAGTGGAATTTTATATTTATCAATAGTATATACTATATACCTTGGTCTTAATTTATTTCTTTTTTATTAGCTTTTTTTTTTTAAATTCATAAGATAATTATTTTTATAAAAAAAAAAATTATCGTGGGCTCTTTAAAGCTCGAGCTCAGCTCGTTCGAGTTCAAACAGTGCACAAAATTTTTGAATCATTTACGAGCTCGATATTTCGTTTATTCTTTTTGTATGGACAAATAGCTAGTATCCTTTAAAGGGCTATTTACCATATAAGATCAATAGAAAATGTGAAAACTAAAGTAAAAATTATTTTATTTATTTGGAAGCAAAATCTGAAAATTGATGTGCCTTTAGATGAAAGTATTCTTCTAAGCAATAAAAATCACTTATTTTTAGTTACATCACAAGGCCTCCACCATCCACTTTATATATATAGTCTAAAATAATATTCAATTTCTTCTAAAAATAATGGCATAATTTAATTTGATTGAGCATATCATGAAAAAGCAAAGCCACTTTCCCATTATTCTTTTCAAAACTATACGTAAAAGTAAGGACTTAAAAGTCCACTTTCTTTTGGGTACAAGAAGCCACCAATCCCTTTTTGTGGGGTATCAACTTTGAGTAGTATTTATGGGTAAAATTAGGATAATTTGATTAGTTAAAAAAATAATAAATTATAGGTCGAATGAACTAATTATACTCATGTTTCAATCAATAATAATTTGCCAAAAAAATTGACTAAATTAACAATTAAATTAAATTCAAGAATAATTTTTGAGATTCAATGAATTTCAAACAAGTTTGTAGAATAACTTGTTTATCTCATCACTAATTTTTTTTTTTTTTGGCTAAATTATCTCATGACTCTCGATATGGAGTTACATAATATCTGCCCTCTCTAATCTTGGAATTCTTTATTCCACAATCCATACAATTAGGGCCGTTTATAATTAATCAAACTGAAAATCGAAAATTCAGTCCAAACTTTTAGTTTCATTTTTTTTTTCAAAAACTTCGATTATTCAATTTTTTTTTTGGCTTGTTCACTGCACCTAATGGAAAACTAAAATATATGATATATATTTATTATTAATTCATATATAAATACATAAAAATACAAAAGAATTCAGTAGAAATCAAATCGAACCGAATCTAATTTTTTGTTTTTGTTTTTGTTTTGTTCCACGTATTATTTGATTGCTTCAAGTTCTCATTTAGATGGATTTGATTAAGTAGATAATAATAGATGCATAAAGTGAGTGAGTGGGATTTGGCTTGCACAAGTGAAAAGTTTTATGGGCCCTAATTGTCTCTCAACAAAACATCAATTAGCCTTTTGGGAGAAGTTTTTATCCATCATAAAATCATTCATTATTTATTTTATTTTTTGAATTTTTAGTGAAAAAGTGGCTTATTGTGACTACTATTTGTCGAATTATGGAAGACCATGAGTGATTATTATTCTCTCTTTTATTTCACCATCATTTGTTTCTTTTAGCAATCTTTGCTTGAGGGGAAAGATGAGCTTTTTAATCATGTACTTGTATATATTATTGGGGCGGCACGAAAGGTATAAGCTTTTTCAGACGGGTTCATTAGGTTCGAAAAATAAGTAAAATATCGATGAATAAGATATTATTGATCGAGTTTGTTTGAATTATACTGAATTTTGAGATGTTATTATTGGTTAGTATTATGTGATTACTAGTTAATACAGTTTTAGTTGAATTGAACGTAAGTCAACTAATTAAGTAGATGCTGGTAGTTTTTTTGACCGACATTTATGTATGCACTGGATGAATAATTGGATAACGATGTTAATATAATATAAATAATACTTTGTTAAATTCTATTAACAAATCCCAAAATATTCAAATCATTAATGAGCTTTTGAATATTTCAACATTGAAATTAATAATGTCACAAATTGCTTGTAATAAAACCATAGCATTGACATTGCACTATGTTCATATTACAAATTGCATGTAATAAACCATAGAATTGACATTGCTCTCCAACTTGATCTTGTGGTCACTCAAACTAGCATAAAGATAGATATATTCAAATTCCAAAAAGCTTATAAATGAATCGATTTGAGTGGATAAATATTATTCAAATTTATTTGAATTATCTTCAACTTAAAAGTTATATTTGAATTCAATTTTATTGTATTAAATTAAATGCCAACTAACTAAATTTAACGAAATTTGGTTAAAAATGATTGAATTGCATGCATGTCATGATATCAATATTCCAATTTACGTTTTCGTTAATGCGTGTGTCGCACTTCTTTTGTTCCAAAATTGTTTTCATATTGTAGATAAAATTTATATCTGCATTGCAAATGTTATATGATGATCATTCTAATTTTTTGTTTAAATTTTAATTAAGTTGTATATTTGCAAATTTAAAGCTGATTTAGGAATTAATTCATAGATAATAGACAATCAGATTTTTCTTAAATCTTATGATTCTATATTTAGTTTAATCATGGATTTAATAATCTTGAGCTTAACTTTCTTGAGTTCAAACGTATCCAATCAATTGGTATGTGTCTTCTTTCTTTGTATATTTTGTATTTCTCCGTAATACTTGTATAGTTCGAGCCCATTTATATTTTTATATATACTGATATATTCACGATTGAATTTGATTGATAAACCATAATACAAAGCTACTTAAAACCTAGGACTTTAACATAATATTAGACTATTAGTCAACAAAATATTGGTCCTATGGTTTTGCCCACCGCCCTAGCGGCCTATATTCCCCTTTTCCCAAATCATTCTTAAGTTAGTTAATTTCCAATAAATGGGATCATAAATCAATAATTAATTAATAAGAATTATTACATATTTAGGATTTAAAATATTTGGTCAAATGATATAGGAGGGTGGCAAAAAGTTTAAGGTAGGCTTGAAAAACGCGTTAAAGGCAAGTGAGAGCGTGCGTTTTCTAAAGGTGGGGGCTATAAAGGAGAATATCATCATCATTTTTGTTTCTAAAAGACTTTGAAAAAAGTGATTAAAAAAAAATATTATATTAAAAAGATTAATCATCATAAAAAAGGTTCAATTCATTTTATTTTATTATGTGGTACAATTATAGATTTAATTGATATTAATTTAGTAAGAATAGGGATGAAAGGAATGTATGTATATATAATGTTTATGTATTTTATAGCATGCTTAGTGTATGGTGTGTTGGTGGTTTATTTACTTAATTGGAAAATAGAGCTAAGATCTAAAACGATAATAATATGAATTTATAATAAAATATATTTATCTTTTTTTTTAAAAAAAAAATATTGAAAGGAAATGACTGAAACCCTTAAAACCCAAAGTCACTTAGGCTATGTACAACAGCTAATCAAATTTTCATCTTCTTTTCCCTGCCACATCAGATTCCCTACCACATTCCCTATCATATTCCTTTCAATTCCATAGCAACTAGTCAATTAAAATTTTTTTACTTTCTCTTTCATCCACATCACTAATTTTAATAATTAATTTTATAGTTATAATTAAACCGAATACTCAGAAATTATTAAAAACGTACAAGAAAAACACAACAAACATCGATAAACTTAGAAAATTTGAAATTTGGAGTAAAAACCTTTAAAAAACCTCAAAATTGAAAATATGGAGTAAAAATCTCAAAAAAAAAATTAGTGTCCAAATGACACAAACTTAGACTCTATTTATAGAGCTTGAAAAAAGAAAAATAATGGTGAAAAAAAAATTAATTTTGTATAAATAATACTCAAAAAAACGATTTACAAAAAATGAGGAAAAAAAGAAATAAGGATGGGACGCGTGTCAGCGTCCCATTGGCTGCTAACAATTTGCCTTCCATTTCCTTGAATGCAAAATTTGCCTTTCTCACAAAATTCATTCCAATTTGCCTATCTACTAAATCAAACATTTTTTTTTCACACCCATTTCCCCCCATTTCCCTTACTGCTGTATATGGCCTTAGAGAGATTAGATTACAACAAATAATAATATTAACGTGTAGATAATAAAATTCGAGCAAATTCAATCACAAAATCACAAAAAACAGTATTAATACGATGGTACTCTCTATCATCATCAACTATATTTAACTATTCGAACTATGTGATAATTATAATTGTAGCATAATTTTAAAGTTCTAAAAACTTTATAAAATTTACACATTTTCTCGAGTGTAAAGTCTCTAAAACACATTGGTTTTGGAAAAAAAAAATGGTAGAAATGATTATTGAAGGTGCTTTTATTTTTATACTTTGGCCCCTAATAGTGATAGTAAAAAGCCAAATTTGTGACTTTTTAAGCTTAAAAGTGCAGGTTGTGTACTGTATAGCACAGAGATGGGATTTATAACACTTTATAAAAGCACTAATTTGAGAAGAGTAATATGAAAAGGTAATAAATAGGCCGTGCATTGCTTTTTTGCGTGTGAAAAGCTGATTTTTTTGTTTAAAGCAAAACATAAAGTGATTTGTTATTCAACTTACGTACCATCCCCAACAAACAAAACTTTGTGTGATTTATTATGAGTTAATTTATATTTGATTTGAGTCTAATTTAAGGATAGAATCAGCTTAATTCAGGTGATTTCAACTACAATTAAAATGGGTTCAAAATGAAAAATATTGACGTAACTGTATACAGTGGCGGAGATAGGGGGGCGGGCGGGGGCGGCCGCCCCCCCTAAAATTTTTAAAATTTTTAATATGCGGGTATTTTAAAATTTTTAGTATATGTATATTTTAAAAAATTTAACATTTCGCCCCCCCAAATTTTTTAACATTGAAATTTAACATTTCGCCCCCCCACTTTGAATTCCTGGCTCCGCCACTGACTGTATATATGTTTCTCAGTAAAAATCAAGTTCAAATAAGATGATTCCAATTATTATTTTTGGTAAATAAGTAATATTAGTATAGATGTGAAAGCTTTTAGAAAAATAAGTTTTAATGCTTAAAATTGATGTGTTTGGATGTGAGTTAATAATTGTCATATACACAATTTCTCAAAAATTATGTAGAAATTCTTCAAAAAGGTATATGAATAAACTGTTGAGTAGTTAATGTTGTTAAGGTAATTCATTGTTATTTTATTAGCTGAATTTCTTAGAATAAATTATTAAATTTAGAAAGTATGTTGGGTTCCACTAAGTCAATAGAATAATAAATGAGAACTAAAAAATATAACAAGAGGGCTAAAAATATAGTCAATAGTCATGCATAAGCATTAAATATATAGTCAAAAAGCTAGAAATGTTAGAGAGATAATTAAATAGGATATGTAATACAAACAGCACAAGAGTATATACTAGGTTGGGTAAAGTGCACTTCACCCCCTCGAAAACCTTGTATTTAGCACTTTCCCCCCTAAAAACACGAAAAAGAGACATCACCCCCTACAAATTTGGTATATGCACCACTTTGCCCCAATTAAAATTTTTCGGCTAAATCTTGATCGAAAATCATTTAAATAATTTTTTTGTCAAGGGCATTATCATCTTTATTAGAGAATTTTAAAACTCTAAGATGATATATTAGAGAAACACAACGGTTGGGGTTCAAATTCGAGCATGTGAGAGGATCACGAAAAAATTATTTACATGATTTCTGATCAATTTTGACCGAAAAATAGTAATCAGGGCAAAGTGATGCATATACCAAATTTGTAGAGGGCGATGTCTCTTTTTTGTATTTTTAGGGGGGAAAGTGCAAAATACAATTTTTTTTAGGGGGTGAAGTGCACTTTATCCTACTAGGTTTAATTATTTATACTAAACTGAAAATCAACCAAAACTCAATACACAATACTTGTTTAATCCCAATTTATTAACACAACAAATCAAATTCAATCACATATTTTATATTCAACAGATTTAGAAATTTAATTAGTGGAAATTATATAAAATTGTTAAGAAAACCAATATTTAGTTAGGCTAGCTTTGATTTGTTTAAAACCAATCAATAAAAGAACCAAAAACCTTAATTAAATATAGCTAAAAAAGAGATTACACAAAAAAGTATAGAAAGTCACTATTACCAAGAAAGCATATATTTCTCCAGAAACCCTTGCAGCTTAATGTACTTTTATGTCACTAATTCTTTTCTCTTTCTCTCTCTGTCTACCCAATATAAAACAAACATTAAAGATAAATAAAAATAACACCTTTTGAGTTAGATTAAAAAGATAACTTTTTTTTTTATTTTTTATTAAAAATCGAACATAAAAGTTAAGTAAATGACAATTTTTTCTCTCAAAATTCAATTTATATCAATAAGTCTATTGAAATCAATTCTTTTATCATAGTTTACATATATATATATATATACTAACGTATTTTATATTCATATCGTATTATAAATTTTATAATGTGACAATTAAAAGTGAAATAGAAAAGGCATTTGTTAGAGTCGGTATGTGTTTGTGTGTGCTTTAATTTTGCTTATATCATCACCTCCTTTTTGTAGAGAGAGGAGAGATAAAGTCTGATATTTCCTTTTCGTATTTAATTCATTTCTCACACACCTTTTCAATCTCACAAACAGATAGATATATGAATTCCAAATAAATATAGAGTTAAATTTCAATAACACAAATTTCTACCCAATTCTGAAAATCCCCAGTTTGATTATCATCATCATCATCATCATTAACTTTCGAAAGAAATTGAATTAAATTTAAACGAAGAAGAACATGAGAGCAGGATTAAGCACAATACAACAAACCCTCACACCGGAGGCTGCAACAATCTTAACCCACTCAATCTCCGATGCCACCCGCCGTAACCACGGCCAAACGACGCCGCTTCACGTGGCAGCAACCCTCTTATCCTCTACATCAGGATACCTCCGGCAAGCATGCATCCGGTCCCACCCGAACTCAAGCCACCCCTTACAGTGCCGCGCTTTAGAGCTCTGTTTCAGCGTAGCTCTTGAGCGGCTTCCCACGGTTCAAAACATAGGCGCGCCGGGTTTCGAGCCGCCGATCTCCAACGCTCTAATGGCGGCTCTGAAACGGGCCCAGGCGCATCAACGACGCGGCTGCCCGGAACAGCAGCAACAGCCGTTGCTGGCTGTTAAAGTTGAGCTCGATCAGGTGATTATTTCGATACTTGATGATCCTAGTGTTAGCCGCGTTATGCGGGAAGCTGGGTTTTCAAGCCCGGCTGTTAAAGCTGTTATTGAGAAATCGATTAATGGTTCTCCTTCTGGATCTCATGGGAATGTTAATTTTGGAGGTGGGTTTGGGGGAAATATGTATATAAATCCTAAATTGCAGAGGGGATGTGATCAAAAGGGTGATGAGGTTAAAAAGGTGTTGGATATTATGTTGAGGAGCAAGAAAAGGAACCCAGTTCTGGTGGGTGATTTAGAGCCTGAGGGTGTAGTGAGAGAGTTTCTGCACAAAATAGAGAATAAAGAATTTGAAAAAGATGGGATTCTAAAAAGTGTTCAGGTTATTTGTTTGGATAAAGGGGCTTTATCCAATAAGGATCGGATACCGGATATGATCAAGGGTTTGGGAGGGGTGATTGAGAGTAGGATTGTTAATGGGGGTGTGATTGTTGATTTGGGTGATTTGAAGTGGCTTGTGGAGCAGATTGTTGGGGTGAAACAGGGGATTACAGAGATGGGTCGAATGGCTGTGGTTGAAATGTCGAAATTAGTGTCGAGATTTGGGAATAAGCTATGGTTAATTGGAACTGCAACTTGTGAGACTTATTTGAGGTGCCAAGTTTATCATTCTAATATGGAGAGTGATTGGGATTTGCAGGCTGTGCCTATGGCTTCAAAGTCGCCTCTTCCCGGAATCTTTCCAAGGTATTTTCGTATTCGTTTTCGAAAACGAAAATGGAATTTTATGCTTTTTGTTGATGATCATGTTGCTTGTGCTTAATTGAATTGATCTTAGTGTTGAGAATATGTTGTTTTGATTCTTTGTTTGTTGGAATCTAGACTGTGATATGAAGATCATAGCTAAAACATTACTTTTGCTTGTTTTGAGCAATGTTTTTATCATTTGTATTTCGACATATTTTGATTGTTTTACCGTTTTGGTATATAGATTTGGAAGTGACAGACTTTTGAGCAATCCCGTTGAGCCATTAAGTTCGTTAAAGGCTAATCAAACGCCACTGCCCGTTTTAACGAGACGTGTATCCGAAAACTCGGATACCACTCGAAAAACGCTCTTTTGCCCTCAATGCTCAGAGAATTACGAGAAAGAGCTAACGAAACTCACTGCTATTGAGAAGTCATTTTCTGAAGCTGCAAATCGACCTTCTTTGCCACAATGGTTGCAAAATGCTAAAACGAAAGATCAATCACAAGTATGTTTCGATCATCTTTTAACATTAACACAAAAACAAGTTTAATTTGAAATAAAACCAAATCTAATGTCGATTTTTCGTATTCTACAGGGCAAAACTCTGGAATTGCAGAGGAAATGGAGGGATACATGCTTGAACCTTCATCCTAACTTCCATCAAAATAGCCGCCCGGGCCCACCCGCTCTCTCTGTGACAAGTTTGTACAATCCGAACCTTCTTACACGCGCGTCGTTCCAGCCTAAAATGCTGACAACCAAGCTGCAACTGAACACGAATCAAGGTACCGTTCAACCAGCACACGGTACAACTAGCCCTCCGGGAAGTCCCGTTAGGACCGACCTCGTTCTCGGAAGAAAAGAGACGGAAAAATTACGCACTAACGAAAAAGTTATCGACGATCATGCTAAAGATTTCTCGGGTTGCATCTCGTCCAAGTTGCTTGATAAGTTTGCGGACGCTTTGGATGTCGATACGTACAAGAAACTCCTAAAGGGCCTCATGGAGAAAGCCTGGTGGCAAGCCGAGGCGGCCTCTGAGGTGGCTTCGGCCATAACACGATGTAGACTAGGCAATGGGAAAAAACGGGGCGGTGGGTCGAGAGGTGACGTATGGTTATTGTTCGCGGGGCCCGATAGAGTCGGAAAGAGGAAAATGGCCTCGGAGCTTGCGGAGCAAGTATGTGGGGCGAGCCCGATAACCATATGTCTCGGCGCGCGGAGGGATGATGATGAAGAAGAAGTATATACGAGCTTTCGTGGTAAAACGTTTATCGATCGTATAGCTGAGGCGGTTCGTAGAAATCCATTTTCGGTGATTTTGCTCGAGGATATTGACGAAGCGGATTTGTTGGTGCGCGGGAGTGTAAAACGGGCAATTGAGAGAGGTAGGATCGGAGATTCGCATGGCCGTGAAGTTGGTCTCGGGAATTCCATCTTTATCCTCACGGGCGATTGGTCGACGACTAGCCCTTTACGAGACGGTCACTTTTTGGACGAAACGAGGCTAGCCGCTATAGCAAGTGGAAATTGGGAGTTAGGGCTAGTAGTACGAGAGAAGAGCGGTAAACGGCGTGGAAATTGGTTGACCGGTGAATCTAGGCCGGTCAGGCCGAGGAAGGAATCGGGGTCCAATTTTCTCGACCTTAATCTCGCTCTGGGGGACGTTAATGACGATAAAACCGAAGGATCACATAATTCAAGTGATGTCACCGTTGATCACGAGGACGATCAAATCGGGCTCTTAAACGGGCTTTTCTCAGTGACATCGGTCCCTCACGAGCTAGTCAATAACGTTGATAGCTCGATAGTGTTCAAGCCCGTCGACTCTGTATTCGTTCGAGAAGAGATCAAAAAAACGATCTCGTTGAAATTCTCTTTGGTCGTAGAGGACGATTTGTCAATTGAAATCGAAGATGATGTATTGGAAAAGATCCTAGGCGGGCTATGGCACGACCCGACTAGTCTACAAGAATGGATTGAAAAGGTATTGAGCCCGAGTTTCGATCGACTCAAGCAACAATTGCCGCGCGGAGACAAGAGCGGTTTGGTGGTTCGTCTTGTGGTCGAGTCGGGTTCGGGCAGCCGGGGCAAGAGCAATAGGAATGGACATTGGTTGCCTAGTAGCATATTAGTATGAGGTGTTGAGGGTGTAAATTGATATGTATGTTATTTTGTTGGGGGTACATATGTAAATATTGAAAGTATTTGGCAGGCTTTAGAGTAAAAGTGATAAAAAAGTGAAAAACCGTTGAGAGAGTGAGATGCTGACAGGTTAACGAATCTTCAACAGCTCCCACTTTTGTTTTGTTTTTTTGTTCTTTTATATCTACTTTTGTTATTTAAATAATAATTATTGTAATATATGTTTAATATTGATTTATTATTACATGGAGTATAAAGTTGAGGGGTATTCCTCGATTGACCCTGTCATCTCAATTATTTCCCCTTTTTGTTGCTCTTTGTTATCGTCTATTGAGTCACATGTGAGGGCAGTATGGTCAATTCACAATATTTTTAATGATAAGAGTAAAGCATGGTGGACGTTCAGAAATGGTCGTATAGATTGACGGTCAAGAATGAACTTTTTGCTTTGATTGTTAAAAGATTGTGGGCCCCATCCGAGCCAGAATATACTAGTCGCTGAGCCAGAAATAGACTAGTGGGTCCCAATTATTTTATAAATATTTTTTTGAATTCGATTTATTAAATTTCAATCTAAATTGAAGTCAAGTACAAAACTTTTTTGATATGATTTCAAGTTTGAATTATATTCGGGTAAAAAGGTATATGAATATTATATTAGTGAAACCATAGCATAACTTGTGTTAAATTCAGTTCTTAATTGTTTTAATCTTGATGAAGTTCGAATAAAGTTTTACACTCAAATAAAATATAACTGGACCAAAATAAATTAATAATTTATTCAACTTTGCTTTATTTGTTTATATCACAATTTATGCAGACTATTTTAATTCATATCAAATATAATTAGCCATCAAATTAAATTATAAACACATCTTTTCAATTATGAGACTTCAAACAAAACTCACATAGCGAATTAGTTTATTTTATTTACACTCCAAATTCTAGCCTTTTCCATGTTATCCCGAGAAATTTTATTCCAGTTTTTACTATTGAATTAAGGGATATTTTGATAAAAATACCCAATATTGATTCATTCAATAATAAGAATTAGCCTAGTGTATAATGACTCCATTATCCCATCTCAATTCAATTAATCTTTATATACATATATGCACATCTTGACATGTGTTAGGAAGATATGAAAAGATGAAATTAAAACTTTTATGAATTTAATATACCTTAGAGTTTACGTGTATTTTCATAGTCCTAGCAATTTTACCAATTTAAATAAGATACGATTTCAAGCACAAGCACCATATCCTTATATTAACCAATTTCGAATTTTTTTTTTCCTATTTTAAATCCCTTTACTACAGTCCACACAATTTGTTTAGGTAAAAGACAACCATCCTCTTTAATGCCTTTTGACTCTATATACATATATACATATACGTATATATATATATATACACCATGTGTTAGAGACATATAGTTCGATTGAGAACCACAAAATCAAGTCTCGAAAGGCCACTTCCTTTGAATCTAGACGCGGTTGGAAAGTTGATAACTTATAAATCGAATCTTCTATTTCGATTTTGTATTTTACGTTTTATATAATATACTGGATCTGAATGAAGATACAATAAGAAACGCGTATATACTCAAAGAAAAAAAATGAATTTGAAATAGAAAATTGAATGTTTGTCATTAGTATATTTAAGAAAAAAAAACTTTATACACATCAATGCATGAAAAAAAAAAGAATTAAAATTAAAACATGGGATCCCAATAAAACCCAACACGACAAAAATATTGCAAACTTTGGCACATAGAAATTGCCAATTTCCTAGAAAATTGACCCTTAAAATCATGCATGTGAACTCATTAATTAGGTGTCTCTCTTGTAGTAGCTTTTGATGATCCCTATTGTTTCACATTAATTGTCCCACGTATTTATATTGCTCACGCTTCAAGTCGGTACAAGAAATAAATACAGCTTTCTCAATTAATTGTGGGCAATGTAATTGGGAATTGTAAATTATTTTCTATGAATAAATTAAACATTTGAAAAATTATTTTGAAAATTGCATGTGTAGAGTAAAGTATGAAATCAAGAAAAAATTATTATGAGACATATGCAAAGGTTAAAGTAGTTAATTAAATCGGGGCAGTTCGAAGGGAAGATGAGATAATTTATTATATATCAACGAGTTACAAATTAAAGATATTATTACAAATTATTGAAAGTGACATATATAACTCTAGTATCAAAATAATCTTATGCTTAATTATAGCATAATATATATATATATATATGAAAAGTTGGCTCTTTTCAATTGTAAGGATGTGATATAAAATGACAATTTTATTCAGATTGCAAGTCATAAAGTTTACGCGTATTGTCATTTGTGTTCATTTTCATTGTTTATTTTCTTTATAAAAAAATAGATTTAACTTTAGAATTCTTGACTTAGGACAAAAAAATTGTTTACTTTGAAAACTAGGCATTGAGCAAATAACGTGGAAAAATTTAAAAGAAAAAATTGTGAATGATACAAAAATTGATTTTACGTATTTCGAGTTGATTGGGCTTGTTACAAGTTCTATGTATACGTTAAAAACCAAATGACTTCAATTAATCAGTCATACAGAATAAACCCTAAATACATAGGAAAAATCTCTCCACATTAGATGTGGTTTACATTTCTTGAGTGAACAACCTATAAAATTGAGGCTTTTTTGGATTTTTTTTATTTATATCAACATATAAATTACATTATGACGTATATATATGATCCAGACCCTTTATAATATACATGATAATATGATATGGGTGATCATTTTTTTTGTTTAAACAACGAGGAAAATCAGCATTCACTGCCTTTAAGTGCATGTTGGGTAAATTTTAATCTTATGTGATAGTTTGCAAATCATACAAGAGAGTTAAATCAGTCTAATTTTTTTTCATATTTAACAAATTCACAATAAATAAAATCAAATAAGCATTAAGAATCGTATTCCTAACAATAATCACAAAATTACTATATTTGACCAACTCTATTGAAGTCGACTCGTTTTAGAATGTGAGGTGGGGGAAGTATGCTTTAATGACGAGAAAAATTAAAGTTGTTTTGTTTGGAAGCGTAGAAAGTGGGGGAGTAAACTAATAAATGATCAAACCCTACGTACATCAACTTTACAACTTTATAATAATAATAATAATAATAATAATAATAATAATAATAATAATAATAATTATTATTATTATAATTAATAATACTTGCTGGCGTCAAATTTACCTTTTTTGCTATTAAAGACAATTTATTTCTCAACTACTCCCCTTTTGTCCTTTATTTTATTATTATTCTCTATTATTATTATTATATCATTATTTGATTATATCAAAGTCTTAAAGCCTTATCTAACTTAAATTTCAAGTTAAGCTAATTGGAGCTATGCACAACTTGAGTATACTTTCCCACTTTATGATTTTCTAATTTAATTGAGATTTAAATTGTAATTTTGAATAAATAATAATCCAAATTCATTAATATCCAAATCAATTGTAGTTAAGGAATTGGGTTGTCGAATTAATCGGAGAATAATATTTATGACTAAAGTGAAGATACAAATTTATCCTAGCACATGAGAAAATCTATTTAAATATTATTACCATATGCCAATACAAAATATTTTATTTTTCAATATCTATTTATTCTTAGTCGATCTATAGTGACATCAAATAAAGACAAGCATATAAAGATAAAGAATTAGTTGAGAGTTAAAGTGCACTTTTAACCTAATTTGGTTATGGTTGCTTTTGTCCACATATAACATAGTAATCACACATTTTCAATATTCAAAGTGTGTTTCTACCTAATTCCCTTTACACTCTCATAAAAACAAACCCATTGTTTTAAATAAAATATTCAATGATCAAACTTTTATCACTCTCAAAAGTTTGATGTTAACATGTGAATAATATAATATATAATTATGAAAAGAATCTATATTAATATTTTCTTATTCACTTTTCACCATAAATTCACCAAATTGGGCTGTCCAATATGTAACATGTGGGCTGACATATATGTAATACCGTGTAAGAAAACATTTGGGCTGTCACGTTCGACGATTCTAGCCCATTAATCGATGGATCAGTTTCCGGGTCGAACGACCCTAAACCCATATAGAACATGTGGGTCCTACTTCTCATGTAGGATATTGGGCCTTATACTTTTGGGCCTGATTTGTGACAAAATTGGACTCTGTTCAAGTAGCTTATCAAGAGATTTTCGAGCAATTTAATTTGAAGCACTTGTAAATTGTTTTCAAACATTATTTTAATTAATTTAAGGAAAAACTCATATATATATATAGGAATATATGTAGGATTAACAAGAAAATATGCAGAAATATGACACAAGTAATCTCATAAAGCAACAGATGAAAAAAACAACTTACTTCTAGAAATGAGCAATGCCATAATAATTGTTTTAATATTTTCAACATTCACATTGATGTGATTCAGAATAAACGATAAAAAACGAAAAAAAAAAAAAAAACTCATTTTTGTAATAACATCAAATAATTCATAATATCAGCAGTTTCCCAATCTTGAAAACAATGGTTATCTCCCAAACAAAGCAAGGAAAGCTGTCCAGTATCCGATCAACTGTAAATAGAAAACAAAATATATAAGAAATTACAGAAACTTAATAAACTTTTAACGAAGTAAATCCATCCTTCGTTGGGTTCTGTTTGGATTGAAGGATTAGCGAGTTAAGGATTTAAACCCCATAAAGATACAAACTTTATCGATAATTTCAAATCCTTTAGCACAATTACAGTGGATTTCTCCAAAACCCGTATAATATAGAGTCATTTGAAATCCTTGGATCTCGTTTCATCAAATCATAATCCTTCCATCCAAATGTAAACTTAGGTTATGTTTGGTTCTAGGACTATGTGCTTTATTTTCTTACCATGCTCATTTTCTTTTATCTTGCAGCAAAATCCAAGATCCAAACATAACTTTAAGGTATCAAGGGTGAATCTTTTTACCTGGGCTGGAATGCTGTTTCCTGTTTGACCTTCAATGAGTAATCCTGCTGTAAGACCAATCATAGCCCACGCGCCATTAATTGCTTCAATTTGGCGACGTCTCTGTAGAATGAATATATGTTTATTATTCAAAATCACCCGATTTTGAGATGAAAACTTCGATAAATGAATGTAACTAGTTTTAAGAGTTATTACCAATATAAACTCTAACCTTTTATCAAAATCTTATAGTCTATATAAAAACATGTGAATATGAAAAGCATAGGAGCTCATATTGACAACGAAACTACTGAATAAACTGGCATTGATTATAAAAATAAGCAAAGTTTTATTAATGTAAAAACACAGTCCAATCCAAAATGAAAAAAACAACCGATATAACTAAGTTCAACAAATTCTGAAGTTGTAAAGGTCAATGGTATAAAATAGCACGAATATACTGGATTTGAGAATCGAAACTACAACTCAAAATTCTTAAACGGAAACTTAAAACATATAACCATCTCTACTTTCTTCATCATGTTACTATATCTGAAGTGAAGAAAGATATTCTATCAAATGAAAAAGAACTTCACTTACTTCGAATTTCTCTTTTGCTCTAATTTGTTCCATCTGTTTTGCTGCTAATCTCTTGGCCTCCACAGGGTCAACCATAATCACCACTTTGGCTGATTTTCCTTTATCTGGGGATACCTATATAAAGACAAAAAGATAACTTAGTTTTAAAAAAAGAAGATATTTTCTGAAAGGGCCCTATCCATGCATGAAGTAATGGAATTGGTCCATAATAGGCATTAATGGAGAGCTAATTCATCTCAAAAGTGCATGCTTAAACATTTTTATAGGCTCATTCTTCAAGTACCTAAACATTGCCTTAATTTCACTTGGATAACTCAAAAATTCATACTCAAATTCACAACGAGAACTTCCCGGGGGGGGGGGGGGCATCAGTTTTGACTACAACCCCTTAATTTAGATCGAAAACGGCGTTGAAATACTTTGACATTAGCTTATTTTGTGTCTGTTTATTTCTTGAAAACATGTTATTTATCAAATTATCATTATTGTAAAAAACGTTAGCATATTATTGAACATATTGGCATCACCAAATTCTCCTCATCCTTCAAACAATCATCAGTCCTTAACCCATTAAAGGAAGTGAACATGGACCTAACGAACGACTACTAGCAAAAGATTTGTGGAACAATGAAGAGGGCTTGACCATCATAAAAAGGTTCCTGGATTATTTGGTATTTAATAGAATCGGGTCATTTTTTTTATTTATAAAATAGTCTAATAATTTGGTAAATGATAATAAGCAACGTCGATTCAAGCAATTAGACTCTTAACACGTTGGTTGGCATACGACTAATGACATACCTAAAAACAGCTTTGAGCATATTCAAACCAATATATTGAAGCCTTGAGTGGTGCATACATTTGGATTTGCCAAGACACGAATTGATTGGCTCCGTGTTCTTCGAGGAAACAGCCTCATAACTTGTTCTCGCTGCAAACCCCACCTGGAAAAGACAAATAAGAAAACTCGAATTACTACTAATGTTGTAATAAATTGATTGATATTTTCATTTTAAGATGCCATACAGAAAACCTTTTTCAGCTCAAGAATCAAGATACAGATATTGATGGAAACTAAGAGTAATATTCTTTGTGCATAAGTAGTCCAGAATCTTAAAACTAATTAACCAAACAAATGCAAGAGATAATGTAGAATTTGAAGGTATCTCAACATAATCACAAAGAGATTAGCTGCATTTAACCTATGAATTATATCGAATTCGCCTACCTTAATACCTAAAATACAACACACACCATACTCAGTCTAAAAAGCTAGTGATTAATGTCTAAGCTTTCAAAATCTACTCTACAAAACATATCATATAAACAATATTCGAAATTCAATGCTTTCGAGACGGTCTGTCAAAAGCCCATCACTCGAAATGAAGCCGAATAAAAGATTAGGGCGATACAAAGTTACCTATGAACATCAATGCAAAATCTAATATAATCCACTCTTAATCCAATTAGACGACAGCTCTCACAGTCTAGACTAATTGAAGCGATAAATCATGAAATAAAAAATTTCTTCTACAGAAAACGATAACTAAACGAATAAAAGATGAAAAAAAAAAAAAAAAAACAGATATGCTCAAGTACAGCCATTCAAGATGATAAAATAAAGGAACAATTGAGAAAAAAGAACAAATGGGTCATTGAAATTGTAATTTCTGGGACTCACATAACACTAGCAGCAGAAGAATGAAGATTGCATGAAGATAACTGAAGTTCGGGCAACTGGTAGCTCCCATTGATAATGGGTTGTGACAAACAAGACACCATTTTTTTTCCTCTTTTCGTTAATTTTGCAAGAAATTTGTTTGTGTTTGTGTGCGTAGAGAGCTTAAATTGGTGGAATTTATTGAAGTTTGAAACGCTGGAAAATTCTCATCCACTCATCATTTGGGTGTTTTATGTTGATTCTTCATTGCTCGAGTTTATCCTATATACATGATATGGCATTGGGGATAACTACTTTTACAACTTAGATCCTAGCCGTCCATCTTTTGTTTGTTTTAAATTATCCATGACTAATATTCTCATCCGATAAATTCGAATTAATGGTTTTATAATTATCGCCTTCAAAAAAAAAAAAAGTGGTGTAACAGATTGAGATTGAACTTGAGATATTTCACGTAAAAATAAAAATCGATATTACTAGACTAATGAGTCTCGTACAACATAATTTGTTAACTGAAAGTTATAAAATGTGTCTAATTAATAATAATTACTTTGTGTATAATATTTTAAATAATTGAAAAATATGAAATCGAAAGATTTTTTTTAGTGTATTAAATGATTATTGATTGATGATTGTAAAAAGCAATAGATGCACCATCAAGGGATTGAAAAAGTAGAATTTTGGTGAAATTAAATAATTAAAATGAAATTAAAAAATATAGAAAAACAAGGCTCTAGTCTCTCATTGTTAAAGTTATTATGGTAGCCTGTTGTTGGGCTTTTGATCAGTTTGGGCTATGATTTAGGCTTCAAGTTTGAGGAGGTGTTGGATTAATTCTCAGGATAACTTATCCAGCCCATATTCTTAGTCTTAGGGTAAATTTTAAGTTTATCAACTATCGAGGGACCAAGTTGTAAATATTTGCTGCTAAAACCCTTAATCCTAAATATTTCATTCTATACCATTATTTCCGAAATTTATTTTTTGTTGCATTGAATTAGTCCTAAAAAAGGTCAAAGACACATTCATTAAGAAAAATAAATGTGAGCCTATTTAGATAATGAGCTAAGTGGCAGTATATTTTGCAACTTAATACAATATGTAATTTTGATCTTATGGTTAACAAGAGTAATTAAGGAGAAATAAATGGATTAAGGGCTTTAATTTTTGCATCAACAACCTCAAATGATTACTTAGACTCTCTAACATTACTACTTTTTTTTTTTCTCAATCTCGATCAAACTTAAACTAATCACACAATATATGAATTATTACAGATACGTTGTACATTCTGAAGAGACTGATCAATTTAAACACCCAATCAGGCCATATCACTACCCAATTGGGATATCGACAATTTCATGTATCTTACATGTCCTTGTAACTCTACTTCTTCGCCATGGTGCTTCTTACATTGAAAGTACAACACCGTATACGCGACCACCATGAAAATTGTCGCCAAAAACGAAACATTCATCAAAACCAATCCAGACAACTTAGGATTCACAAACCATCTCTTATGTAGTAAGATCTTACAAACCATGAAAATGATCAAGACTATAAGGTTGAAACAAATGTTAAGTATAAAACCATGTAACCTTTTCCCCTTAACAAGAACCGAAGCTTTTCCCAATGCCTCGGTCCCATAACAACCTTCTTCCACCACCGAAACGACAATGGCCACGCCCCAAACGACAAACAAGTAGAGATAGGCAAAACTAGCCACAAACCCGAGCAAAATCGCAACCCAAAAGGCGGCAAAACTAGGGTACATCATTAGAGGCGAGACCAACATGATAACGAAGAAAAAGTAACCAATCGCAAGACCCGAGACATACAACATAGTGATCATGGGACCGACCCATGTTGTCCCGATTCTTGAAAATAAATCTTTCGTTGATATAGTCTTGGCACTATAGGACATGGATGACACTATGATTGTTGCGAAGGAGAAGAAGAACGAGACAATGGAAATAGCAAGAAAATAAGCAAGTTGAGATGCAAGAATTAGTGCTAAATCTTTTCTCATAAGGCCTAGCAAGTTGGTGATTTGAGTTGGGTCGAAGCCCGATTTGGGCGGGTCGAAGCTAGGATCATTAAAATCCTCGGGGTCGGGTACATTAAAGGAACTCGGATTGGGCATGAAAGATTGTTGAAAATTGACAAACATATCGAATAACAAGGATTGGAGGGTATAATTGTATAACAAGAATAAACTTGAAGGTAGTATGAATGCAAGTGCTACTATGAATCCCATGAGTTTCCCGTTCTTGGGGAGAAGTTTGATCGATTCACTTAGAATCGATAAGAAACCGAATACTTCATAGAACTCCATTTCACCTATAAGGTTTAGAGCTTTAGATGATATCTAATGTGTTATAACATGATGAATACAATAAGCTATTTATACATGGGGTTTCATGTTAAAGTGTTAATAGTCTATGTTTATGCATAAGTCAAACAAGACTTGTACAAACTTACCAAAAAATATGATAATAAACAAACAAGACTTTGTACCTCAAAGAAACGTAATCAATTGTTGAAACAGTCCCCCTGGAAGCAATCATAACCGTTCATTACCGTTAGTGGGACCCACGTCGGTCCCGATTTCACCTTGCCTTCCTACAAAGTTAATCACACTTGGATATCTAATGCCAACAAGACAAGTACACAACTTGATAAGTAGTTCATTTTTTTTTCCTGATCATAATTTGATTAGTTCTAACATTATCTTCAACACTGTAAGAATAAGACCTTTGAGAAGAACCTGATAACAAACTTTAGTTTCCACGAAAAGGGTTATTTTCATTCAGTCAATCAATAAATATGCAAGTTGATTTCCATCAAATTGTTGGTTGATTTTTTCAAACACTAAAAGAAATTGAAAATTCAAGACCAAGTAATGAAACACAAATTAAAAACACAAGTGAAACAATGCAAGCTCATCTACCTATTTTGAACCATAATTAACTCCAAAGCATACCGATAGAAGAGTAAAAGAACTAAAACGACAATGGTGTTCCTAATAATGTACTTGTCCATTATGTTTTCTAAAAACAATTTCCAGTTTTCTGGATCGCATGTTTTTGAAACTTTAATCTACAACTCATTTCAACCAAACATACCCTTTTCCAAATTCATTCTCACTTTCACTGTATTAACATTCAACACATTTATCACTTCAGAGTCGAAAGTCTACCTCAGTTTTATGGAATTAATTATATTTCGAAAATCCAAGCAGCAAGAATTACAGCATTCTTCATTGTCCTATATATGCTCAAGAGCGTTCTCTTGCAATATAACCCTGATAAAATTTATCTATCAAACAAATCTCAACATTTTTGACAACATAGATGTTTACGAAGAAACATTTGTGTCTCCTTGTGCATACATACTTTAGCCTTCTGCATAGTTATGATTTAATTCAATGGAACAACGAATTATGATGCAAACTAGCTAGAGCGATCTTTAGTAAAATTGACACTCAACTCTAAAATGTATTTCTAAAATTTCCTTCATTTCAATGATAATAAGTCAATCCATCAAATCCTCTTTACATTTATGCAGGATTTTAGCCACTAAGAATCAACTTGGGAAAAAGTTTATAAATTTGTTCAATATATGTTAAGACTGAATGAAATATATTCATTGCACAAACTGATCAAGCTGACTGATGATTTA
Organism: Verbascum thapsus; assembly: GCA_963669365.1. NCBI lineage: Eukaryota > Viridiplantae > Streptophyta > Magnoliopsida > Lamiales > Scrophulariaceae > Verbascum > Verbascum thapsus. The sequence continues at coordinate 2,369,590 of OY770120.1, forward strand.
ATTTCAGTCAAAATTATAAAATCTGTAAGGCAAAACTAATCAGATTCAACTATTTAATCATATATATCTCCAAAGCTAGAGAAATCTACATACAGAAAAAGAAAAAAACTATGAAAATTATATGAAGGTAACATCATCAGGACTTACAAAAACTACTCCATAAAACTTCAATAAGAAGTGCCTTCCTCAAAATTAACAGCCCAAACCCTCTTCCTCTGATCATCGCCCCTCATACCCGAACCGGATAAGGCCGGATCCAAATCAACCCGGGTCCGACAAACCGGGCAAGTGGGCTTTTTCTTGATCCACCTATCAACACATTTGGCATGAAACAAATGCCTACACGCCGCAAGTTTCCTGCAGCTATCACCTTCTTGAAATACATCCAAGCAAATTGCACAATCTAAAGTATTCGCCAAATTTGTACCGCTATACGGCACCTCGGGAAGAAGGGTTTCCAATTCGGGTAGGGTTTCGGCGGCGGCGGAGGAGCGGTGGAAGATACGGCGGTGGAAGGTGTTGGAGGTGAAGAGAAAGTGGAGGAGGACGATGGCGGCGAAGCCTAGGAAGAAGAGGAACATGGATATCACGACCACCATTACTATGCATTTTAGGATGAATAGTAGGAATCTTTTTTGGCTCCGGGTTAGGAATTGCGGCGGCGCGTGGCGGTGGAGGGTTTCTCGGATCAAGATCGGCATGTGGGAAGATTTTTGTTGAATTTTTTCGATGAGCTTTTGTGAGATATTATGGAGATGAAAGATATAAAGATGGAGTGGGATTGGCCCAAGTGGGGTATGGGGTTGTTCGGAGAAGATAGAAATAATCATGGACCATAGTTTTATATATTAAATCGAATTTATAGTTCAAATTCGAGACTTTGAGCATAATTATGTCTATTTTTTTTTTCTATTACACAACATAATTACAAATATATGATTCAAATATATATGAGAATTATTTACAATGAAATAAGTTAAGTTAATTTATTTGAATATTTTTAATACAGGCGGCCAACATTTTTGTTGGTTTTGGTTAAATCTGATTTTTATATGATTTATAATATACTGAATACAATATGTAGTAGAATTTTCCATATTTTTGTCTGGTTTTGGTGAAAGGGATTATTATTATTATTATTTATTATTATTTTATTATTATTATTATTATTATTATTATTATTATTATTATTATTATTATTATTATTATGTCTAAAAATAGTAGGTGAGTTGATTGAGTAAGACTATGTTTATGTTGTGCCACAAATAACACCGAAGCATTTGCCTCCGGTTTCTCTTAAATAGTGTGCCCAATCTTATGTTACTTTTATGTGTCCAAAATATATATATATTTTTCATATTTATAGAGGATTACATATATTACTGATTATAATTTTTTATTTTTTAAATATTAAGAAAAATCGTGTAATTAATATATTTAACTTGAATTTTCATAATTTATATTTATTAAAATAAATAAATAATTTATCGTATTAAACGTTAGTAAAAAATAAATGGTAATATACGATATTTTTTTATTTGATATATATATATATATATATATATACCAGTTCAATTGATGTGTTTTGATTCAAAATCATTCATCAAATTGATTTGACAATGTGATTTCATTTGAAATGAACTTGTAAGCTCCCAAACAGATATAAATGAGTTTTAACTTGATTTGATACTCAAATTTGAGCTAAAAAAATTTTTAAGTTCAAATTAAATATTTCTGTAAGCAATTTATCAAACTTTTGAGTTAGCCCAACTCATTCAACACACCTAAGAATGGTTGTTATCATTATTTAATTATATTCACATCAAGTTTGATAACATAATTTAAGATAGTGATTTCTCTTTGCGTTTCTTTAATGTATTATATACATAAATGTATCAAACAACAATGATTGTTATATCAAATGTATCACTACCTTTAATATTTGATTCATTAATTATTACAATTGATTTCTTGATATATGTTGGTGTAATCGTACATAATGTCTAAGTTGGGGCAATTTCTTTGACAAATCAAATATAACAACACTCATGAAAACAAAATAAACGATGTCTTTCAAATATACTAATGAAACTTCATTAATTTGAATTATAAAAATATATCTTATATTTATTTTTTGAATAAAATTTAACGTCAAAAGTTTACTAATATATACTATCGAAAATGGCCTCGAATAAAATGTGACATAATAAAAAAGACTTGCAGTTTGAGTGCTAATTATTTTGTTAATAAAAATAGTTAAGGATGCTTTTGTCTTTCAATGATATTCTATTAGACTATTTAAGTTTAAAAAAATTGTTGGACGAGAGATTTTAACCAAATATTTAAACCACATAAGTGGATCATTAGTCACATTATCTTATCCAAACACATAATTAATTTGATTTAAAAATGAATTTTTCTTATAGATAAGTATATGCTTTTAGTTTGATGTTTGGCCCTTCATTATATTCATACAATTTAATATTTAAGTGAAGTTATACTTGAATAGTTGAATTCATAGCATTAAAAAATTATAATTATGATTCAGTAATTTTCAACTACATAAGTAATTAGAATTATTTTATAATCGAAGTCCCTTAAACTTTTAAAATTGCCTAAACTAAATCGATTGAGTGTGTTTAATAATGGCTTTAGATAAAGCATTTTGAATCCATTATTGAAAGGAGAATATTCGAATAGGATATTGTATAGATTATAGAAGTTCAACGTAGTGCAAAATGTCTCTATTATGTTTAGGTAAAAGTTATATCTAAACTCCATGATAATTGCCTAAATTATAATTTATGCCCACTTTCTTTTTTTAGTTGACTTTCAAATTTCGCTAGCTCATATCAATATTGTTTTCTGATAAAAAAAATAAAATAAAAATATTCTATGAAATATATATAATAAGTTGATTAATCCGGGTCGATTTTGAATGTCAAACTTAAACTTTGATATGATTAATATATAAGGCAATTCCTTACACGATAAAAAATGAAAGAAAAGATTTTAAAAAATTTGAAGAGAAAGATATTCATTATAGAAGAGCTATTGGGATCCGAATTGTTCTACAAACTATGGAAATAGCTTCAAAAAAGGATTTAGAACGTATGGTGGAAAGAAGATGCACTCTTCAGTTATGATAAGTCCTGCAAAAACTACACCAGAAGCTGCTGCAAGATATTTACAAACCAAGATAAAATGGCTTGAATCAGGAATTATTGAATCCAGTCCAGAAGCCCAAATTAAATTATGTTATTTTTGATATGATTAATATATATATATATATATATATGAGCTTGATTTACTTATGAGTAGACTTAGCAACTGAGCTTGAGTTTATTTCGACTCTATTAATAATCCTACATGTGAAGGAATTACATTTTATTAAGAGCAATGTTAACTTATATATCATTCATTATGCATTATTATTTTTTACTTTTTTTTCAAATATAGTAAATCAATAAATACATTAAACATCATTTTCAAAATTATGTAATATATCCTATATCAATAAAAAATCGATAAAAAATAAACTATAGTGTATATTATTTTTCATTTCCTAATTACGGAACTAGAAGAGCCCATAATTCCAAGGCCATGTCACATGAATTATTCCCAAAAAGAAACAATAAAAAAGGCCTGTCACATGCAATAATCAATACATATAAAAGATCTTCGATCACCATCCATTGGAGCCCAAAACCCATAAGATCTTTTAATTTTCTTCACTACTTTTTGGTAGAAATTAATGCACATAAATGAAATTTATTTTTATAAAATAGAGTTAGAAAAATATATAAGATTTAACATGACTCAGTCAAAATATGATCTTTACTAAAGTTTTATATTAATTGAATATGAAAAAAAAAAAAAAACTAGCCAAAAACAACTCAAATTCAAAGTGAAGTTAAAATCCAAAATGAAGGCGATTTGTACAATACATCACTTTTTCCTGACAATTTTGAATTTTAAGACGACTATTATAATTATCATACATACAATGTATATACCATAGTAACATATATAACACATTAATGGGAAAATTTAAAGAAATAGATTTAATTTGAAAACAAATTCAAAAAGTAGACTACTTTTGGGGAGTCTCAAGAAATAGTCATAAACGCCTTTATGGAAGGCGCATATGTCCGCGTGGCACATATGCGCCTTCCATGAAGGCTCCAATAAAAAAATATTAAATTTTTTTTTTGGCAGATTCCAATTCTGTCAAAAGTTTACATATCAAATATATATATATATATATATATATATATATATATATATATATATATATACATTATGAGGTCAATTATATGGTTGTTATGTATTTGTTTTGTTTTTGATATTTATAATGTATTACCAAATTAACCAACACACTTAATTGTGAATATGATATCTTAAAAGCCAATAACACATTTTTTGCCCTCCCCATGAAACGTTTATATTGAAGGTTAAATGGGACTTTTTATAATCTAAATATGGACATTCTGAAAGTTTATATCGACAAAGGTAATCGAAAAAAAATTATATTGAAATTCAATCATGAGGTATCAATTTGATAATTAGATTAAAATTAGATACTAGTTAAATTATTTCTATAATACTAATAATAAAATTTGAGTACTAAAATAATTTATAGGTTTATTTATTTTATCTAAACCCACAAAATCCAAGAAGAGGTCATAATCCATTTATAGGTTTATTTATTTTATGCCCGATAATCCATCTTAATTACTTCACGAGCATAAAATATTTATACAGTCCAAGTTATTTAAATCTAGTGAGATAGCCTTAACTATTGATTGTAATAAATCTCAACTAAGACACATTTAAATTTGTTAATTAATATGTCAAATTGGTAGTAAAGAAAGAAAGTACAAAAAGCAGTAATAATATCAAGTTCATCTTTTGTTCTTCTTTATTTTTACAATTTTCTATGTATTCTTTGGGAATTATATGGGGTAGTTGAGAATTAATTTTGGAGTTGTTAAAATATATATATATATATATATATATGATATATATATATATATATATTTGATATATATAAACTTTTGATATGTAAACTTTTGATATATATTTCTGATCATATATATATTTGATAAGTAAACTTTTGACAGAATTCTTCCCTCGAGAATCTGCCAAAAAAAAATTTTAATTTTTTTTTTATTGGAGCCTTCATGGAAGGCGCATATTTGCCACGCGGATATATGCGCCTTTCATAAAGGCGTTTATGATCATTTCTTGAGACTTCCCAAAAGTAGTCTACTTTTTTAATTTGTTTTTAAATTAAATCTATTTTTTTAAATTTTCCCACATTAATGTATTATAAAGATTACATTTTTAGTACAAAGTACATGATGAAGTAACTATGTAGGCCAATTAATGTTTAGACAGAGATCTTTCATCAGAATAGCCGATTATTATTATTATTATTATGGGGTTTGATTTCAGGCAGTCGCACATGTTGAAGGGTAGATATAAATAAATGCAAACCAAACAAATAGCTATTTAAATTCTTTTTTACATATGACCAAAATTCAAATTTTATGTAAAATATTGTTCAACATTCTTTGTTACGTACTCAAATTCTTGTCATATTTATGTATAATGTTTACAGAGGGTAATAATTATGTTAAGAAAAGATTTTTAATTTTCAATCTATATCATAATTATGAGTTTTTTCCCATAACTTAATTCAAGTTAAATTTTAGTCTCATTCATTATTCATTTTTTACATTTAGTCTCATAACTCTTACAGTATTTCACATTTAGTCGTAACATCTAAAATCTAATTAATTACACTTTGATTTTTTTGGAAAAATTATTGTATGATAAGAGTACACTTTGCATCATATCCTATGTTATGTTGTGCATTTAACTTCCCATTATATGATATATACACTATGGTACATCAAATTTCGCCAAAAGCAAGTGACAAATTTTTCGGACAAAATATTTCAAATTATTCGAATGACGACCTTACTTATTACAATTTACAAAAATTGTATACTCAAGTATAAAAATCAATTAAATTATATACCAAAATGTTCCAAACGACATAAATTAAAAATACTTTTTACGCTAAAAAAATATCTAAACGTTACTTGAAAAAGATGAACGATCAACCGTATTTTGCCTTCCCATAAGCCAAAGTAGAGTCCTCCTACCAAAAGATGGTAAATTTTCATGAGAATCCAAACTATTAGAACTTTGTATTTCCTCATCAAACCCCAATTCACTACCTCCAATTTCCCACCTACTCATGTCAATATCCAACATAGCCCTCCTATCTTCATTACCACCACAATTCTTAAGTTTCGTCTCACCGGACCGGTCAACATCCACCGGATTCCGGCTGATTGGCAACCGGAACGAAAAAGCCCTTCTCGATGACCCCATTTTGGCTTCATTAGCCTTGTCCCTTTTCCCCCTTAACCAAATTTTCGACACCGAAAAACTTTCCCTCTTACTTCTACCAATGGAATTGTTATCGAGTTCAAAAACCTTCGACTTTTCGAATTCTCTTCTTGAATCACATCCACATTCGGACATAGCGGGTCGAAGGCCCGGGATTAAGGAAGGTTTTGTGATTGATTTTTTCTTCATAGGGGTTCTAATGGGCACTTGCAAAGACATATTTTCATCCATGACATAAGCAAATGAACCCATGGAAAAACACCTTCTTTCATCAACTTTACTTTCATTATTGCAATTTTCAAGTTCACTATCAACATTCCTAAACTTTCCAAGCTTTATTGACACAACTTTTTCTCTTAACCCCACAATTTTTTCCTCATTTTCATCCTCTTTAACTTGAATTTCACTAGATTTTTGCCCAAAATCATCACTCAAATGGGAATTCAGTCTTGTAAACTCTCTATCTGAAAAACCCTCTCTTGAACTTTCACTCCCAGATTCAAGAACACAAACTATAGGAGAAAAATTGCCATTTTGAGGGAAATCATTAAGCAAATTTGCTCTACAAATAGGACAAGTGGAGTGTGACAAAAGCCAAGTATCTATACAATCCATATGAAAAGCATGGCTACATTTAGGCAGCAGCCTAAGCATATCTTCTAACTCAAATTCACACAAACAAACAGCACAATCAAAGGGATCTTTCAAACCTATAATGGCTTTGTAATTGAAAACAGGAAGAGCATCAATAAAAGACTGATCTACCCCTGAATCATGTAAGTGGAAAAGCTGCTGCAATTGGCCTTGAAGGGCTGTCAAATTTTCCATTTCATTAGGATCCCTATTTGGAGGTCTTAATAGTAATCTAACAAGAAGGTGAAGTAAACCAGTGATAAAGAAGATAACTGATAGTATGATAATGATTATGAGTATATTTGGGCTCACCTTGTTATTCAAATTGAAGCCACTGGATTGTGAAGAGGATACATAAGGTGGAGGTTGATGAAAAACTAAGTATGGCTGTTGTGATGGAGAAAGAAAGCTAGAACCTTTGGTTTCAAGATGAACCCAACTCATATTTTCTTGAAAAATTGGATAAAAATCACCAAGATTGAAGCTTTACACTGAAATCTTGGATTTCAAGAAGAACCCACCTTATATTTTCTTGAAAATTTGCAAAAAAATCACCAAGATTGAAGCTTTACACTGAAATCTTGGATTTCAAGACGAACCCAACTAATATTTTCTTGAAAATTTGCAAAAAAACCATCAAGATTGGAGCTTTATATTAAAAAACCACATATTTCAAGGTGTCCCATTTGACTAAACAGAATAAATATTGGCTAAAATGATAAATTTATGCAAGTTTTCTTAGCTTCACATGTCACAATAAATGGAAGTGCAATAAAGAGGATTCATGATCAGTTTTTTTAATAAGTAGAAAGAGGAACTTGCAATGCAATGTCAAATTGACAGAGAGGGAGATAATATTTAAATTTTGGTGCAATAAATCTTTACCAGCAGAGCACCATTATAATTGGATCTAATTTTGCATAAATTAAGTCACTTTATAACTTATAAAAGTATAAAAAAAATCAAAAAATCAAACTGGTCACACTTTATGATTGCATCAAATGCAAGAGCCTTTTTAAGTTGACTTAAAAAAGCCTCATTTTCATCAACCCCAATGCATATTTAATTTCATTTCTTAAAGTTTTTTTAGAAGAAAATAAGGATTAATATAATTAAATATTAATCTGTTCAATTATTTAATTCTGTTCTTGTTTTGGTATCTGTGAATTTTGTTTTTCAATCTGATTACATTCTTGTTCAATGTGCTTCTATTCTATTTCTTTTCTTTAGCATTTCCATGAAACCTGGAAGCCCCTCTTCTAGTGGGGAACAAAACTTGGATGATGATAAGTAATAAATAAACAAAAAATTAATATAATTATAGATTATAATGTTGATAAAAATTTGATCTATCAAATTTTAATAACTATATATTCTGACCTGTCTTAATGATATGCTTTATATGCATGAGTTGTATAATATCTTGCAGAAAATATATTAACTAAATTTTAATTATGCTTCTGATAATTATCACTTGCCATTCTCATTTTTTCTTTATTGTCAAGATTATATAATTCAATAAATAATCTACAACAATTTGTCATTAACAACCCTTTGACTTAGGGGTTAGCTTAAAGTACGAAAAGTTTGTCAAAAGGGCAGCAATAACAACAATAATAATAGAATTAAAGTATATATCAACATTAATTATTAAAAGATTATTAAGTACTTAATTACAAGACTAAGATTGTGAAAGCTCCATGATCATGTGCATGCAAGTGGTTTCACACCTTAATTTTCAAACTAATCTTTGACTTCAAACTAGAGATGTCTGTCAAACATGTTGCAACCTCGTAAAACACGATCCAATTCAATTATTCAGTTTACTTGTGAAATTTTATTTTTTAAATTAGTGATTTTATCTTTGTATGTTACAATATTTATACAACTATATATAAATATATCAAGTATATCATATATATATAGATAAAACACTACACGAAATGAAATACGATTTTAGTTTTTTTTTTTTTTTTCTTTTTAGATCTCATTAGATCATGTGTGAGTAATGGTTTATTTCTACAAAAATTGGTATAAGCCACTAGTTTAGTTATTGAACTCAATGGTGTATTTTTGTTTCGATAAGTTTTATTATAGTTAAACCCGTTGGACAAAGTGCAAAGTGATTAGGGCTGTGAATGAGTCGATCGAGTCAAATTGATGACATTTTCAATTTCGAGCTCTATCGACTATAATTTTTTGAATTTGAATTCGAACACGAACTCGATAAGGCTACATTTTTAAAGCTCAAGCTCGAGCTTCTCTATAGATGACTCGAACTAAACATTAATTTAACTACTTTTTATTTAAAATATGTTAATAATGTATATATATCATACTTTAAAATGTAATTCCTAATGTAATACGATAATGCTTATAAATAGAAGTGTATTTCTAAGATGAGATAAATTGTATTTTATACATTAAATAATATTTACAAATTATAAGGTAATTGAGAACTTATGTTATATATATATATATATATATATATCACGCGTAAATGAATCTTACAAGCTTGGCAAATGGGCTTATATTGATGGAAGCTGTCTCAATATGGCTTAAGGCCCAAATTCAATATGGCTTAAGGCCCAAATTCCGTAAACTGCAATATTAAAAACATCAAATTGGAAATAACATTCAAGTTTCAACTAGATTTTTTTATGGTTAATTTCAACTTTTATATTCTAAGGCGTTTCATTCAATATTCTATATCATACACATTATATGTATTAAATATACAACAATTATATATATATATATATATATATATATATATATATATATTAACACATTGGTTTTGTATGTTTATTAAATACAAGATAGAGCACTAATTTGAATAAATAAGAAAGTTCTTTGAGTTAGTAATTGTCTAAGCACCAAAAAAAAATTAAAAAAAATAAAGAGTTAGTACATAATTAAAAAATAAAACTACTACTTATCCAGCTCAGTTCAAATGCGGTATCATTCATGCCTTACATGTGTTCGTGTTAATCGCCATAGAAGAGAATAAAGTACATAAATAAGTCCTATTCTAATCAATCTAAATATATTTTATAAAGAAAATGTTTTGAAATTTCACATTTTAATATAACTATAATCATTTGAAATATGGTGAATTTACGTGAATACTTAGAAATCGAGTTATTAAAGGGCAGCATTATAAATAAGACAAAAGAGTGTAAGAACACGTACAGGGTTAAATTACAACAAAGACTTTTGGTAATGAACACATCTCAATATCATAATATAATTCAAAAAAATTAGTTAACAACGAAAAATCATCAATCAATCAACTGCTGAAAAAAATAACAAAAAATTGTAATTTATTCTGAAAAGTTCAGTCCAAATTGAAATCAAACTTCGTTTCATTAATCCTCTCATTGATTTATGTATGCATTTATTTTGTCTAGCCAATCTATGTCAATCAAACAATTAAATTCGGGATAGACAGATTTATATATCAATTATCAACATTCATGCATTATTAGTCTTTGTATATCTATGGCTCAACCAATATTAGTTTTCAAATATCAAACTCAAAAACCATATATATATTATATATATAAAAATTCCATTAAAAAGGTTCATTTATGTACATTGGGGAAATGACAATGCTGAAACAAGATCCTATTAAATATAGCATATCTCATTAATCTTATATATATAGATTATATATAACCCAAATTAAATTTTGATAAATTCTCTTCCATAAGTAATAAGAGCCAGCAATTTAAAAACATTGAAAATTCATCATTATAGTAATTGCATCTGTACATATACTTACATGCTACTTACAGCATGTATTCCTCCTTCAAAAACCAAAAAAAAATAAAAATACAGAAATAATTAATAATTATAAACAATAAATTACAACACAATTTCTTGAGGATCCAATCTCTCAGCAGCATTAGCAAGATGTCTCATAACATCAACCTGAACCCTCAAAGAGATTATATAATCTAGGGTTTCTTTAATCAAACATATTTCATCCATTTTTTCACCACCAGGTACAAGTCTTTTAAGCACTCTTGTTCGATTTTTAACCAGTCTCTTTGCAATGGAGCTTGCTTTGATAGTACCTTGACGTACAACCCTTCTTGCCTTTATTCTGCTTCTTCTCATAATCTTCTTGCTGCATGTTATAAGAGCCATTTTTTCGATCTTTTTGTTGAATATTTGTTCGATGAGGATTTTGCTAGCTTTGTCGTTGTTTTTGGAAACGTGGGCCATTATGGATCGGCTCCAGTGAGTCGAAGGGCTTCTGGTGGACGCCATGGCTACGTCTGCAGATAATTTTATGGCCTTTTTTCGTTCGAAAATGGTCATGTTTTTATCGTTTTTGAAATTGGTGTATATTTGGAGACCCTTTATCCATTTCTTGAGGAATTCTTGTTTCAGCAATGTTGATGAATTTTGCATTCTGCATAAATGAAAAGAACATTAAGAATTTACAAATTAATGGGTAATTAATTTTCTCAGGAAAAGAATAAATGAAAAGGAAATAAGATCATGATTAATCATAACAAAAAAAATTCAGAAACTTAGTGATAATTCTGTAAAGAATTATGAAGTAATAGCATCAACTATAGACAAATTTGCAGACTCAATTGCGTAGTTAGTTTCCATGATAACAATGAATATGCATAGGTAAATGTATATTAAAAATGATTGTACATATATTCCATGATAACCCTAACACAACGGATTAGCTACAATAATTCTAAGAAAAAGCTAATGAGTGCTCAAAATAATCTCTAATTTAAACTTACCCTCCTTTCATTGAATTAAAATAGCTGAATTTGAGGCACAATTTCACCAATAAATAGTGAAATTGCAGAAAAATTAATAAAAAAAAAACAAAAAAATCTTGGGGATCCAAAGAAGTGTATGAGAAGCAAAGAACTTTAATTAGATAAACATAGAAAGAGTGGATTAATGAAGAAGAAGAAGAAAGTGAATAAAAGGCAAATTTATTTGATGAAAAAAGGGGGGTGGGGTGGGTGGGTGGGGGGTACCCTGGTGGTGGGGCAATGAGAGAAAGACACAGCACATGCTGGCACATGCAAATTAATGGCCCGCATGTAAAAACCCTAAAAGAGAATATATTGAAATTTTTTTGGGAGGATTATAGATTTATAGTTATATATATATATATATATATTTATATTATATTATGATTTATGGACAAAGATATATTATTAATAGTCTAATCAATTGATGCAATGGAAACCTAACAATTGTAACTTGTTATGGGACAACACAAGGGTATAAGAAACAAAATTTCTAAACTTGTCAAAATTATATTGAATTAGTTTTGTTATATCTTTGCAGCTTTCCATTTAGGTAGGGTAGAAGTTTTTTTTTTTAATTATTTTAAGAGAGAATTATTAAAATTTCACTCATTTAGTGCTATATAAAGAAATTGATCTTTTAATTACATAAAATTTTCATTTAACGTATTTTTACAATCTCACGTTCTGTATTTTTAAAAATTCTTACAATTTTACTCATATATACATTACAAATAGACCGAAGGAATCCTATTGTCTTTCACTAAAATGAAATGATGTTACATGTTTTTCATCCATGCTTTAGTTTCTTTATTTAAATATCGGTTGATTTAGGATCTCTCAAGATAAATTTGGATAATTGTAATGATTCATATGATATAATGCATATAAAGTCTATCATCACACATGAAAAAATTTGAAATTTAGAGTTTGTAACAAAAATTGAAAGATACATACAAACTCATTGAAAATTAAAGTAACACTATCTTATTATATATATTTTTTTTATAGACTTCTTTTTTATTCATAATAATAAAATCTAGTAATCATGTTACTTAGTCTTAGACAACGTGAAATCATAAGTTAGTTGTGTTAATTGAATGAGGAACCGATGACGAAATGATGAAAAGCGAATTAATAGATTAGCTACAATATCATAGCAATAAAAATAAAAAATTTATGGTCTAAATTATATGCATCACCATTTATATATAGGTGTATGATCAATCAATTAATTGAGTTAGTAAGATACATAGACATTCTTGTCAGATATATTTGTGAAAGTTATTGATTAATTAATTAATTAATTAGTATTGGCTAAATTTTGTGATTGATTACATTTTGAATGAAAATCAAGACTTTATACAATTAATCACATGTTACAACCTTATTATCCACATTTTTGAGATTGGATAAGCCAAATTAAGGATTGGCTATGAACTAAAATAAATAGGGGAAATTGGCAGGATCCGGAAAACATGGGGAAGTTGAGAAAAGAGAAAAATTGGGTCCCAAAAATAGGAATAAATAAAATAATAAATAAATAAATATATTCTTAGGGCATTGATTTAGGGAGAAAGAGAAATGTTCACATGGTCTCCACATGGAATTTTTTTTTTAGATATAGCGTTGTGAAGCTAGCTGTTATTGATGGATTTTTCTAAATATTTTGTTCACTTCTCATGTGCTCTAAGAAAATAATAATTACAAATATTACCTATTATAATTATTTAATGAAAAAATGTATAGTAAAATATAATGGTAATGATTAATAATTACCTCCTCGTTTATTATACATATTTCGTATTTATTATGTATTGTTGCGATCTTTCATGTATATACTGATTTGGCTATTAGATCGTTATCATAGAACGTAACCTAATGAGACTAACGGCATATGTTATCGTTATCTTGTATGCCTTTTATAAGTACAATATTGGTACAATTTCTATTCAAGAAACAAATGATGAATCTTTTTTATGTATATAATGAAATACGATAATAAACAATATTTTGCATCATAAAATTCTACATATATGCATTGAATTAATTAGAAGCTCAAACCCGACCCAACATCAATTACTTGACACGTAAATATAATAAATAAACTTTATGTAATACAAAAACATGACAAGGTAAAGAAAATGTTACCCTCAAAATAACTATTTTTCTATAATTAAATTCACATATTTTTTTTCCATAATTTATTATGTACCTAAAAAATGAAGTACAATTATAACGTGTTTGATCATATGGGAATTAATTGGGACCATGTATTTGTGGGAACGAGTGAACCCCCGAGAATTACGGTTATCCTCATTTTCCATTAGATATTATACTTCCAAACTGTTGATTCAGTGTACGGAGATTGGGACATTTTTTTTATCTTAATTAATCCTATTGATAATATATATATATATATATATATATATATATATATATATATATATATATTCCTGGATTTATTGGGTTTGCATGAAATATTATTTCACTCCTTTGCATGTTAATAATTGGGTTATTTTTATATAATTCAGTAATGCATGTTCCATGCCAGTGGGAAATATTATTTGGAAGAAATTTCTTTAAGTAAAATCAATTGGAAGAAAATAAATAGAGAGGAAAATGATGAAGAATAATTCGTAAAAACATATAAGATACACAACAGATCTTTTATTTTGTATTTTACTCTTTTACTACATTTTTTAAATTAAAAAACCCATTACTTGTATATTTAAAGAAAAACATTTAGAAAATTAAATGAAATTGGAGACGATATATCACCCTGAATAAATAGTACATGCTAAGAGAGATGAAAACGAATGCGAAAAAAAAAGAAGATAATAATTTCCTATGTTTATGTAGTCCATCTGTTTTTATATCATTTTTTAGAACATATAAGGTAATTAATACTATATCAATTGCATGAAGTGTCCGATTCAGTTGCCATAAATTATATATGTATAGTATGCATATATATATATATATATATATATATATATATATATATAGGATAAAAACCAAATAAAAATAAAAATTCAAGATAACATGCATAAACGAAAAAGAAAAGATTTAGGGCATTTTTGGATGACTGTTTTTAAAGTGTGTTTTTGTTTTTCCAAAACAAAAATATGAAAAAGGCGTTTGGTTGGGCTTGTTCTCACTTTCTGTTTTTGAAAAACAAAACTCCAAAATCTGCTATTTTGCAGAACAGGTTTTACCTGTTTTTAAGTTTTACAGAACACTTTTACACTCCAAACTAAAAAAAAATACAGCACTTAAACCCTCATTGAAAAAAATATCTTTTCTCTCTACTCATTTCACTCCTCCTCGCGTCAAAACACTCTCCTTGCAAAGTGTTCCCAATTTTTTATTTTTTTTTCAGAATAGTCAACCAAACAGGATTTCAACATTATTTATACTGCAAAATTGTTTTGATAAAACTGTTCTATAAAACTATTTTGCAAAATTTCAAAAACAAAAACGATCCAAACATACCCTTATTAGTTTCTACAATTTTTGTGTCAATAATGCACAATGGTTCCTATTAAATGGCTAGTTATTTAACTATCAAAGTCAATACTTAAATTTTGATTAATGTATTCAATGAATTAAAATCTTGTCACATGCACCAACAAATTATCACTGAATTTATAAAGATTTTAAAGAAAGTATATTTGATATACTCGAATCACTTAATACATGTTTATTAATGACCAAAATATGGACGATACTTGATATTTTTTCGGGATTTAAATTTCGAGAAATCTATTCCACAAATTAAATAAAACTTATATATTTAGATATATATATATATATTATATACACGAAGATTACTCACTCACGCACGGTTTGATTTAATTTAAGAGAAATGAATGTTGGAAAATAGAAGCAGGCATGTGCACACATGGATGGGCCATAGTATTGTCCTAAGAAAGCAAAACACTGTTCTATAGCCTCAAATCATTAGCCTGCCCCTACTTTAATTTCCTCATATATATTAACCTCAAATTATTAATTAAAAATTTTAAAAATCATAAGTAATGTTAATTATATCTAATAAGATATTTGCATGCCAAGTATATATATAATACTTAATAGGTTGTTTTTGTGCATTCTTAGGCTTGGAATTCTGTGGTAAATATGATCATGAATTAATAAGGATCTACATAGACCACAAAGTTATAGTTGTGTAGTATATATATATTACGTGTATTCGTGATGCAAATATTTTTTTTTTTTGGTTTGTTAATTACGGTTTTTAAGTAGAAAAATCTCTAATTTTCATTTTAAATAATAAAGTCAAGTAAGGGTGTGTATTCGAGCGGTGTTTGAAGGTTTGATGCGGCTTACAATTTTTTTCTAACAAAAAAAGTTATAAAAAAAAAGAAAATATAAATATATCAAGAAATAGCATAAAAGTTTTAATCTTTCTAATATTGTCTTACTAAACCTCACAATATATTTCACATAGATAAAAACTTTTTTCTAAAAGAAGATTAATAAGAAACTATACAACATAGACAAAAACTTCACCAAAATTTAAACATATTGAGAAAAATCGTCCTACTAAATAGGACAATATATTAATCCATTAATACTTAATAGTTTAGTCTCTTACTAAAATTCTTCCATACAATTTTCAAAATGAAATACATTAAAGATATTGACAAAAGTGCATTTTCCCTTTTTTGGTAATAGTTAAATGTTTTAAATTTGATAAAAAGTTAATGAATATAATATATATATATATATATAATAATGGTGGTTTTTCCAGTTCAATTTAATGCGACTAAAACTAAAATTGCCATTAAAATTAATTAGCGGTACATTTAAATTTCACCGTAATAGACGTACATTTGACATGTAATTACAAATATGAAAGAACAAGATACGTAACCTTAAAATTAATATAGAAAACTCAAATTATTGCCCTATGCCCTCTTTTAGGTGAAATTCAAAATGAATATTTTGACAAAAAGAATTTACTTTCTATAAAATATTTCTTATATTGAAACTAGTTGAGACACATACTAGTTTATTTATTTAGCTAATTTCTTAAATTGAAATAATTGAGATAGAAAATTGTGACGGTTAGAGATGTACAACCATGGTATATGTGTGACAAAATTTATTGAATTATATGGCCGACTAACAATAACAATTGTGCTACACCAATTTGGGAAATAAATTTTGACCACAAATAATATATATAAGATGGGAACATTATTAGATAATAGAACTTAAATAAAAATGTATACCAATCAAGAATCTATGAAGACATGCACGTGTGCCTCATTAAATTCACTAACCCCATTAGAGACGACCTTTCGTTATCCACACATGGATGATTCATTGATTTGTGTAGAAATTTTTATTTTATTTTTTCAATCTAATTAAATATAGAATATACATTTTATTTTGCAATTTTGATAATATATATAGATATATTGTAGTAGATAACAGTTGTTGTCATGGCAACAATAAATAAAGTAGATGGTAGAAAAATAGCTCTATAATAGTGTACACAAATGAGAGATTATAATTTTACAAAAATAAGGAGGGGAGGGGATGCAATTTGGATTATTTTTATATCGAAATAAGAAATTTGATGCGTAGTAAAATTGAATCGAAATATTCAGTTTATATAAAAATAATGAATTTTACTCTTTTAGTTCCAAATGCTAGAAATACAATAAACAGATCTGTTTTTATTATATTTCGTATTTTGAAAATATTTTTTTAACAAATTTTAAAACATCAAAAAATGAAAATCCAACACAAAACAATTCAAATCAACCTTTTAGACTGATTCATAATTGGAACCCATGTCAAATCCAAATCTCAAAAAATTCAGGGCCTATGAATGGAGAGCCCATTGCACTAAAATCAATTCATTAAGAAGGCCCGTTATAATAAAGTTTTATTTTTCTTATTTTTTATGAAAATTATAGACAGACCACTTCAACTTATTGTATATTATCAAAACATTAGTTTATTATTAAAAATTGCCAACACATTCCCTTTTATTAAATATATTCCATAAATTTCCCTCGTGTAAATCTACAAATAGACGTTGACATATTGTGTTGCCAAGTTTTAAAAAGTGACATTATTTTGGTAATTACGGGTGTGAGTGTTATTTCCCGGAGATATGTTGAATTCTAACGAATTATTTTATCGGAATATGCTAATATATAAAATATAAATCAATAAATTTATGATTATAGATTGTATGTAGCGTGTGAAGGTTGGACTTTCGAGATTTAACATTTTTTTTTCAATAAATTTAATAGCAATAAAAATTTTATTTAAGTTATCATTATATTAACAATTAACGATATATCATTTAGTAACAATCTGAATACTAGACAAGAGATATTACCATATAATCATCACTAACAATTTCTATTATCAATTGAATATTGTCACTAGAATAATTAGTTTAATATCCCTTAAAAATGGGTTTCATTTTTTTTTTTGAAGAAGCTATAATGTACTAAAGCTGTTATTGCAAAGTAGTAAAATAGTGACAACTAAAACACTATTATTGATTTATTGCTATTAGCAAACCTATGAAGATTATTCTTGTACGTAAAACAAATTTATGAAGACTTTCATATTTTATACTTTGTATTTTTAAAATTATCAAATTTGTAAAAGTTATAATCATCGGAAAATAATTACCAAAAATTATCCTTAATTAAGCATTTTTGTATGCAAGAAGCTCTTTTAATTAAAATAAAAAATTAGCTGTTTACACCTATATATGACTGAGTACAATTCAGTGGTGCACAAGTTGGGTGCGATAAACATGATATTTTAATTACCTCATTTATATTCACATGAGATCCAGTCAGCTGCATGATCTGCACAGCTAATTGGAATGATCTCATTGTAAAATAATCGAATTCACAAATATAATATATAACACATTTATATAAAATAATAAAATATGTATAATGCATTCACATTTTTGGTTTTTGGGTCAACTTTTGTTGCTCATAAAAAAATATACCTGCACAAAATTGTTAAAATCAAACCCACGCTATATCACATCTAATTGTTTTTAATGGCCTAATAATTGCGACAAAACGATAAGGTTTTAATTCTTATAAATAATTCGAAAGATTGGCTACAATGGCTCAAAATATGAGTAAAAGTATTAAAAAAAATTAATCAAAATAATCATTTCAATTCCTAAAAATAAAGTAAAAGTATCGTTATAAGTTTTAAAAAGAAGATCCAAAATTGTATAAGGTTTTCAACTTTGTCTTCTCCAACTTGGCAATTAAAAGATTATCATAAGATCAGTTAGATATTCATCTAAAGAAAGTCTTATAGTCTTAAATTTATTACATTTATTTTCTTTTGTGATTTGTCCAAAAATAAGTTTCTATTTTCCAAACTTGCATCTATTTTTTCTAATAAAAACTCCTAAATAATTGTATAATATAACCATGTGAAACTATCTATTGTTAACAAATTCAATGTTTATGAAATCAGACAAAGCCGCAGCAATATCTAACTATAATAAAAAAAAACAGCACGATGGAGCATCACAATCTTTCTTCATAGGAAGGTGTCAAACTCTCAATATTTTAGAACATATGAACGTGTGATTTGATCTGTTTACAGGCTTTTATATATATATATATATATATATATATATATATATATATATATATATATATATATAAAAAGAGTACTCTCAACATTTTTCTTCAAACGCAATCAAGAAATTAATCGAAAGACGAAAAAAGAAGAAGTAAATAGCAGAAAAAAGAAATGGGGTTTGAAGATTATAAGCCCATAATTATATTGATTGCATGTCAATTTATGTATTCAGGAGTAACTATCATAGGAAGAGCAGCTCTTCTTCAAGATTTGAGCCCTAGGGTTTTTGTTGTCTATAGGCAACTCTTTGCCTTTTTGCTCATTGCCCCTCTTGCTTTTTTCACAAGGTAAACCCTTATTTTGTTCTATCTTTATTTACGTGAAATGTACGTTTTTTTGTTCTTATGAGCTCTTGAAACTTATAATCTCGGCACAACTAAGAGCACCCCATAATGGGGGCTTTTCATGGGATTTTTTTGAGGATTTTTAGTTACAATGGGGATTTTGGTGGGCTGTTCCTAAACAGCCCCTCCAAAAAATGCTGAGTCAGCATTATTTTTCTCTATTAACAATGTAATCCTTATTTTTATTTAATTGTTATTTTACCGTTTTATGAATCAATTTGAAAAAAATTTATTATAATTTTATTAAAAAATTATAGTTCTTGTTTATATTTTTTATTAAAAATTTATATATAAATATAGTGAATAAGAATTTTTTTATATCAACATCATTATTAAATAAAAAAGTATTTTTATTAATTTTTTTATTATTATCATATTTTTTATATTTCGTCTAAATAGAAGTAATAAATACTTAGATAATTATGTATTATTATTTAAATAAAAGTTGAATTTACATAAGTGTTTATTCAATACATTATTAGTTATACTTTATTAAACATGGAAATGAGGTTATAATTCATTTTTATTAAAAAAATTATAATTTTTGTCTATACTTTTTTGTACTAAAATAACAATACCTATAATAAATTCTATTTATTCTTTGAGAATAATAATAAAATTATATTAAATAAATAATAATAATTAAACTAAGTTTACAATAATGTATAAAAATTTTTATGATGATAATATTTTCATAGTTATTTATATATACTATTAAATTTAAAGTAATACATGGTGGAATATGACGTGGCATTGTGGGTCCAAAAGAAGGGCTTTACCATTGTAGGTAAAAATTTATGGGGCTTTTTATTTTGGAGGGGGATGACTTGCCATATAGGAAAATGTGAAAAGCCCAAGTATAAGGGCTTACCATTATGAGTGCTCAAGATTGGAGTTTGTTTCGTAAACTTTTACAAATGAAAACGAATTATGTTTTTAATGGATTAGACGAAATTTAGTTAAATGTTAGAATTTGAAGTGCATATGATGTTTAGATTGAATTCGTAATACAAGTTACCTACTTATCAAATTGTGATCAAGTCTATCATAGTTCTATATTGGGGATTAATGGCGTACTTGTATTAGGGTAACTCATATTCCGGAGTTAAACATAAATTTTAACATCTAATGAGGTTATTTATAGGTTATTTCTTCCACTATTAATGATTGGATGGTCCAATGTTTTATTGCCATTTGTTCTAAAACTAAAACTGGTCCACGTCATCTGGGTTACCGAGTCAGATACAGATGGAACCCTACCCGTGATCCAACGACCCGCTACCGATATATGTTCAAACCGGTATACGAGGCAAATAGTCATCGTCTATTAGTGTTCGGAAGTTGGTATATTCCTCGTTATAGATTGATCTCGTAGATAAATTTACCCCTATCACATAGTAACACTTTTCTTATGATGATAGCTTTTACATAATCGTGATTAATTTTAATAACACTTGATTTGTAGCATGATGTATAGTAACTTTAATGGGAAGTTAATAACATTTTTACACTTGAAGGAGAGGAACAAAGAGACCTGTCCTGGGATGGAAGAACTTCTGGTTGATTTTTTTGTTCTCTTTTATTGGGTAAGTTACCATTTACATTTCAAATTAATCATGTAAATTATGTTTAGTTCACTTTAGTTGTTTGAGCTACAATTTACTACAAGAATGAAGATAAATATTTCTAAATTTTATTATGCTTCTTTAGAAGTCTAATATATTATTTTATATTTTGCAGTGTTACACTTAACCAGAACTTCTATTTTGAGGGCTTGTATCTTGCATCATCTACTGCTGGAGGTGCACTAAGCAATTTGTCACCTGCCCTCACCTTTATATTGGCTTACATCATAGGGTAAAAATACTAAATGCATAGTATTAGTTACCATTATAGATTAGATTGATAGGGTTGTTATGAGTGGGAAATACTCAAATCTGGACCCGAACCCATAAAACCCGTGAAATATTTGTATGTTACTTAGAGTCGATTCGGACTCGGTAACATACCTGATGGGTCTGAAAATAGTTGGACCCGGCGGGTTAAATCCATTTCAGGCCCGTCAGGTAAAGGATATGCGATTAAATTTCGGGTCTTTTTCGAGTTTTTTAAGGGGTTAAAATTGGATTTTGATCGCGGCTAAAGACTTGTAAATAACGATTAGATCTGATCTCGGCCCCAAACTCTCTAATACCGTCGGGTTCGGGTGGGGCAAAATTAAAACTGAACGGGTCCGAGTATGAGAAATACCCGCAAGAACATTAAACTGCGGTGTTATGGTTCAGTAATATATATAATTAGCAATGTTGAGTATAAAATATTATATCCCATATCAAATAAATGCAATATATTTCACAATTTTTCTTTTCAATTGTGATAATGAATAGGTTAGAAAAATTGCATTTTCGAAGTTTGAGAAGTGTGGCAAAGATCATTGGGACAATAATATGTGTTAGTGGTGCTGTGGCCACGACATTATTGAAAGGTCCAAAGCTACTTAACATGGAATTTTTGCCCCAAAATTCACGAGGAAATGATACATGGTTCCTAGGTTGTTTATTTCTTGTTGGCAGCTCTTGTTGCTGGTCTCTTTGGCTCATTTTACAGGTACATATATTTATTTCTCAAAAAAAATAAAAAAATAAATAGAAAACGATACATTATTAATAGCCAAAAAAATTATATCATTATACTAACTTTGTAAAATAATATTTTGTTAACAGGTCTATGTGATTGCTAGCTACCCTGATTATCTCTTATTAACAACTTGGGCATGTCTCATGGCAACAGTGCAATCTGGGGTCTTGACATTTATAGTTGAACCGAATACGAAAAATTGGAAATTAAATTCATCCCTTCAATTATTTTGCTGCATATATGCAGTAAGTGTTTATTTGTGTTATTTTTTTAGCAATCATTATTGTTTTTTTCTTCATGAAAATTGGGATTAAAAACTTTTTTTTTTTTTTTTGGGATTTTAGGGTTTAGTATCTGCAGTGACTTTCTTTGCTCAAGCTTGGTGTGTTTCAAAGAGAGGTCCCCTATTCTCTGCTATGTTCAATCCTCTATTTACTGTTATAGTAACAGTATTGGGCTGCATTTTGCTACATGAAAAGTTATACATTGGAAGGTAATATTTCGTTTTTTAGAAAATACTAGGGGTGGCAAATGGGTGGATCGGATCGGATTTGGGTTGGGTCCAATTGGGTTTGTAAAGAAAATAAGTTGGAACCAACAAGAAACCAAAATGTCTTTTCAATATGAATTGGGTCCTTATTGGTTTTGATTGGTTCCAAATGGTTCTTATACAAAGATCCATTTAGGAACCATAAATGATCCAAAATAGGAGGTTGGTGACTTATGGATCCAACACAATGCAAACATTTGTATACTAATCACTAATCTTTTTTTCTTGTTCACCAACTAATCCAATATAATGCAAATAATTTTTTTTTCTTGTTCACTAACTAACTTATTACATTATATTTTTATAATTTTCTTATAAAAATTCCAATTATATTATATAAATGTAATAATTTATATGTAAAATATATTATTAACTAATGTATTTTAATTTATAACGAAAAAATTAATGTAGAGAAATTAAGGATATAATTTTTTTTTTCGGTTACAAAAATTAAAAATATAATTTTTTTTTCGGTTACAGAAATTAAAGATATATTAATTGATACTAAGTTATAATTTATGTTACTATTTGAAAGTTAGTCGGTTCAGAATAGAGGTGTAAACGAGCCGAACTTGACATTTTTTTCGAACTCGTCGAGCCCAAAGTTTTCGAGCTCGGGTTCGAGCTCGTGAGCATGGATTCGAGCCGAGCCCAAGCTCGCGAGCTCGAACCCGAACTCGAGCCGAGCCCAAAATTTTCGAGCTCGGACTCGAGCTCGTGAGCATGGGTTCGAGCTCGAGCCGAGCCCAAAATTTTTGAGCTCGGACTCGAGCTCGAGCCGAGCCCAAGCTCGCGCGCTCGAGTCCGTACTCGAGCCGAGCCAAATATTTTTATTTATTTTTAATTATTTAATATATATTTATTAATTATTTAATATATATTTATTAATTATTTAATATATATTTATTAATATAAAATAAAAATATAATATATATTAAAAAATAAAAAGTTCAAATGACTAAAAATAATATAAAATAATTTTTTGATCTTATTATAAAAATGTATTTAAAGTATAAGTTCAAATGACTAAAACAAGTATGGGTTTAGTTCTTAAGCAATCACATATTCTCTACAAGTGAAATTTTAAATAAAGAAAACCAATTGGGTCTAAGAAAGAAAAAATGGAGAATTATTTCTTTCTTTTTTAATTGGATCCATTTGGGAACCAAAATAGGCCCATTATTGGAATCAATTTGGACCCAATCAAAAACCATAAGAAACCAAAGTTTTGAAAATTCAATAAATACAAAACCAATTGGAACCATAATTCTTTTTTTTAAGATCCATTCAAACCCAAAACTAATTGGGTCGGGTTGGACCCACGGTTCCGGAACCAATTTGCCACCCCTAGAAAATACGCTTTTATTTTTGTTTGTTTCAAAATTATTCGTTCGTAATCTTCTTAATGAATGCGCTAATTGTTACACTAAATTGTCATATGATGATTGTTTAAATTGTTCAATTAGTAAGAGTTTATAGAAAAATTAGTTGACATTTATAATTAGTTTCAAAGCTATGGGTTGATTATAAGACTCCATTAACAACTCATCATACTAATAAATATATATATATATATGGGGGCAACCCCCGGTAGAGTTGGTAAGGGCATTGAATGTTGTGGCCTTGGTCACGGGTTCGAATCCTGATGAGGGAATGTCTATTTGCCTTCTCTACTGTGAGCCTGTCAGCTATGGGCAACCTAGGCTGGTTTACCTCTCTTGTGTGGTTTGCAGGCTATTGCACAAGAGCGGGGTTTACCCAGTGCGCACGTAGCGGCTGCGGGTTCCCTTGTCATCAAAAAAAAAAAATATATATATATATATATATATATTTATGCATTTGATATGCTCCCAATTTATGATAAATTAGTTAGTAATATAATAAGCAAATACTCAAAAAAACATATATATAATAAATAATAATTTTGATCGTGTTATAGTTCATTTTCTAAGATTTGTAAATTAATTGTTGTCTTTGATTATAGCTTAATAGGTGCATCAGCTGTGATATTTGGACTATATATTGTGCTATGGGGCAAAGCAAAAGACCATGAAGAACTGAAGGAAGAGACAATTAGTCAAATGAAGAAGCAAAATGATCAAAAAACGTTAAGCAGTGAATTTTCAGACAACATAAGCTGCAAAATTGATTTGGAAGAGCCTCTTTTGCTTGAAAATCATTGCAATTTGGATAGAACTTAAGGGACTAGCTGTGTAAATTAAATTAGATGCTTGAAAAATGATTTTTAAAAAAATGTCACTCGTGGACCATGGATTTAAATACAGAAGAAAATAAATTGATGATAAAATATTATAGTTAATATTGAAGTGCCCATTGTTAAGTACTAAGTGGCAATAGGTTTTGAATTTTACAATATATAATTTATGATACTAACAAATTTAATTGTGACAAGGATTGTGTCTAAGAAGTTGTAAATCTTAATAATTAATGACTTGCTATCACAATCTGATTATGACATCTATTTTAGATTCGTCATTGTATACATAACTTTATGTCTAAAATATCATTCATTCACTACAAGGTAACAATTTTTGTCACAAAAATACAAATAATATTGTTGTGGTAAAACAATATATCTTTGTAATTAATATTTTATAGTTAATAATCCAGTCATTATTGAGTTGTTAAGATCAAAGTTGCACGTTATTAGAAGCATCATACTCAAGAAGCATGTTATTTTTGATATTAGATCTATATAAAAGCTCCTTGATCTGTAATTTATTTATTTTTTCATTAAACAATACAATTGGTGCCACAATTGTTGACCTTGACAAAGATCTGTAGTTATGATATATTTTCTACCAATATTAAATATTTTATGTTAATTGACTTGCTTCTTTTAGTACGCCTTATGTTTACAGCATAATTCATACGGTAAATTTTTTTGTTACATCCCAATTAGGCCAAATGCAAATAATCACACGTAAAAATATTACTAACATTTATGATAAATAAAAATAAGCATTGTGGATCATCTACTATAATATAAGCTAGCCTTTTCATAGATCAATCTTTGTTTTATTTTTATTTTTTTGCTTTTATTTTTGTTTTGTCTTTTTATATTTAAAAAAATTACGAATCATTGGCCACCCTCACATCACATGTGGTGGAACCAACAGTCATAAATATAGAAAAATATTTTCCTATAATAATACTAAAAATAGTAGAAGAGTACCACAATAGTTTCTTTCTATGAATCTGTCATTTTCTCTTGTATTTATTTAATTATATTTATAATATAAACCTGAATGAATGATTGATTTGCTTGGAGGTTTCTTAAATCTCAACTATAATCTGTCTATTCTACAAACACATTAATTCAACAAAAATAAAAATGGGTTTTGAAGATTATAAGCCCACAATTATACTGATTGCATGTCAATTTATGTATTCATCAGTTACAGTCACAGGCAAAGCTGCTATTCTTCAAGATATGAGCCCAAAGGTTTTTGTTGCCTACAGACAATTCATAGCCTTCTTGCTCATTGCTCCTTTTGCTTTCTTCACTAGGTATATATATATCTATAGCTATATATATATATATATATATATATATATACAAAAAACCCTTACGGTGCGTTTGGATCGATGGATTTGGATTTGGATTTGAGGAGTGGATTTGGAGGAAGGATTTCAAATGACACCTATGTCATTTGAAATCCACTGTAGTTGTGGAGAAAAGAGCTCAATATGAATTGCGAGGGATTTGAAATCCATCATCATCCAAACGAACTGAAATGGATTTATCGATGGATTTGAAATCCATGGATTTGAAATCCATCGATCCAAACGCAGCCTTAATTCTTTTAGTCTGCTAATCTTATTTAATGTCTTTGAATTGTGATTAATTTGTTCTATTTATTAATTTTGGGCACAGGAAAGGAATAAAAGGATTATCCTTGGGATGGAAGAATTTCTGGCTGATTTTTCTCCTCTCATTTTTTGGGTAATAATTGAATTCATCACTCCACAATTATTATTAATTTATTGTAATGTAGACTTATTCAACAAAGATATAATTTTTGTATAAGAATAAAAGCATTTTGATATTAGTTTATAGTATTATATCATTTTTGGCTAATGTATTTTTTATGGGGTCTGTGAGCAGTGTTGCAGTTAATCAGAACATATATTTTGAAGGTTTATATCTAGCATCATCTTCTGCTGGAAGTGCATTGATCAATTTGGTGCCTGCTATCACATTTGTCATGGCTTATACATTAGGGTATAAATTTATATTTCAATCTCGTATTTAATTTCACGTATATTCCAACGAGTAATCACATTTACTATTATATATACTTGTCAAATTTGATCAGGGTATACATTTATATTTCATCTCGTATTCTATTTCACGCGTATTTTTTATTTAACAGGGTCAATCATAATTACTACTATATATTGTCAAATTTGATCAGGGTATATATTTATATTTCATCCCGTATTCTATTTCACACGTATTTTTTATTGGGGTCAATCATAATTACTATTATATATACTTGTCAAATTTGATCAGGATACACATTTATATTTCATCTCGTATTTTATTTCACGTATATTTAACAGGGTTAATCACAATAATTATTATATATACTTGTCATATTTGATGAGGGTATACATTTATATTTCATCTCGTATTTTATTTCACATATATTTCAACAGGGTTAATCACAATTATTAATATCCTTATCAAATTCGATCTGAACAAAAAAAATTAATATTTGTGAGTGTTTTTTAGGTTAGAAAAAGTTCACCTAAGAAGCTGGAGAAGTGTGGCTAAGATCATTGGGACATTATTTTGTGTGAGTGGTGCTATTGTCATGGCATTTGTGACAGGTCCAAAATTATTGAACAATTTTGAATTTCAGCCAATAAATTCAAATTTCCTCCAAGGAGGAAGTGACACGTGGCTGCTGGGTTGTTTACTTCTATTTGGAAGTGCTTGTTGTTGGTCAATTTGGTTCATTTTACAGGTAATAATAATCAATTTTTTCATAATTTATTTTAGTCAAACTATTACAGGTATTATTGGATTATATCTGTTATTAATTAAAAACAAATAAAAGCCGTTGATAAAGAAATTTTCGTGTTTTATGTAATTAGAAGTTGCGATTTTGGTCCTTTTTAAAACAAATGTGCTAATACATGAAATTGACAATGTCATAACTTACAAAATGATTCACCGAATTTTAAATAATGAATTTTGCAGTTTACCCTTATTAATTATTAGCTCAAAATTACCTCCAAATATTTTTTAAATATCTCAAAAATCCTATTAATTTTTTTAGAAACAATCATTACTAAATATAAAAAAAATTGTTAACAGGCACAAATAACAGTGAGTTACGACAATCCGACTTCATTAGCAACATGGACGTGTCTCTTTGCAACAATTCAATCCGCGATATTGGCATTAATTTTCGAGCCCAATACGAAAGCATGGAAAATGGATATGGCCATTGGAATATTTTGCTGTTTTTTAGCAGTGAGTAATTATTTAATTTCTGCTAATTAATTTATTAATTTATTTTAATTTTCAAAATTATGAAATGAATTAATTAATTTGAGTACAGGGTGCAGTATCAGCTATTACTGTATTTGGTCAAGCATGGTGCATTGCAAGGAGAGGCCCTCTATTCTCTGCTATGTTCAATCCTCTTGGTACTGTTATTGTTACAGTTTTAGCTTGTATTTTTCTACACGAAGAGCTCTATATTGGAAGGTATTACTATTACAAATTCATTATATATATACATATTGTTGTTGGTATAATTTCATTTTATTTTATTTTCTCATTTTTGGTATTAATTACTTCAATCTTAGTCCCTTGTCATCGAATTTCCTCAATGTTCATGCTTTTTATAAAATTAAAGATTATACTTGTTTGAACTACATGGATAATTATTGAGGAATTGATATGAGTTTTGGGAAAATTTCAATCTCAAATGCTATTTATTGAAATGTGTGGATACAAAGCCCTATAAGGCTATAACCCATAATTCTGACGTGTGATTCAAATCTCATACCTTACAACTAGGATCCTGATCATGAATTCTTATAGTTTTGGTATGTTAAATTTTAATTTTGTTACTTTTTATAGTAATTCTAATTTAAATTTTCTGAAAAGCAAAAAATTATTTTGTTGGAGCACCAAATTAGATGGACTAAAATTGGATTATAAGGTGAAAAAATGCAATCTTGCTCTTTATCCTCATAATATTGCACAATTCTATACTAATAGAGATTATTTTCACCTCCAATAATATAGCTTGATAGGTGCATTGGCTGTGATTTTTGGGCTATATATTGTGCTCTGGGGCAAAGCAAAAGACCATGAAGAGATGAACCAAATTGATCAAACAACAATGTGTAGTCATCAATTTTCAGACAACACAAACTGCAAAATTGACTTGGAAGAGCCTTTTTTGTCTGGAAAATCTTCAAACTAGAATGTCTGAGTCATGTTAATCTTGGATTAACGACATTACTCGTTCGAAAAAACACGACTATAGCAAATAGAATTTTTTGAATGAAGCTACAATCCTCGTACGATTAGCTTCCTCTATTCAAATTGATATATTTGGTTGAGTTTACAAGCTATACGAAGAATACTTTCTAATTTCTATAAACTCAGATTTGTAATCTTAATACAATAAATGTATTTTGGTCGTGTCACAGTCACACACAGAAAAGAAAGTGTAAAATTCAATTAAATCACAAAAAAAAAAAAGACATGATAGAATCTAATTTATATTTTTTGAGCTCGAGCTCGAACATGACGAGTCTAATTTTTCAAGATCATGTTCATGTCGCTAGAAACAATTCGAGCTCGAACAAAAAATAAATTTAATTATTTTTAATTCTTAGAATGATTTTTATTTAACTTATATTATGCAGCCAGGCATAATTTAATTGATACATATCACAATATATATAAACAAAAATATTAATTATTATTTTATATTTTGCAAGGTCATACAAAACCAAGATGTTAATTAAATCTTATTAAAATATATTTTAAATAAAAACTTTAACTATTAGTTTTTAAAAATATAAAAGTAAAAATAATACTTTTAAATCAAAATTTAAGTTTTAGTTTTAATTTTTTTGGGTATTCGCAATCATATATAAAAAGTAAAAATAATACTGAGTAAAAACTCGCGAATCGGCTCATGAACAACTATAAGTAAGTTCAAACTCAGCTCACAAGAAGCTCAAGTCAGGTCATCAAACTCATGATGAGCTGACTCCACTCGCCTTACACCATACCTTTTAATATCAAGCTGTTCTTCCATATATTTTCCAATATAACTGTACTACAAAAAGCATAATTAATAATTAATATCATACACAAATATAGAAAATTATATTTCATTCTCATCTAATTAAAAATTGCTAAGGCCAGCACACATAGGAAGCAACTGATAGAGAATAGTTATAAGTGTTTGAATACTGAAACTCAATAACATGGCCATTAGGTATAGGCTTACCACCATTAACAAGACAATCGTCGTAATTTAACCGTTTAAACAAATTAGGGTTTACGACATTAGCCGATGCAAACCAACCGCAACGAAGATGAACTCTCGCTACCCAACAATCGTTATTACATATATTTGAAATCATAACAGTGTACCTAGGAATCCCGGTCGAAGATTCTAAGCCTTGGCTTATTTGGATTTGCGCCTCTGAACACGAAGATCTCCATGTCCTAATTTTGTCGGGTTTTGTGCTTAAGTTGTCGTGTGGAGTTTTGGTTGTTATTTGCTCAAGGATTTTTGACTCGACGAGAAAGAGAAATGAGATTTTTGAGAATAGAGTTGATAAAACTAGAGTATAAGAGCAAATGATGTTCATTTTGAGAGTGTAATTGTGTTATACATATATATATATATATATATATATATATATATATATATATATATATATATATATATATATATATATGTTTTAAGAGTGTGATTGTAATGAGAAATACCAAATAAGCTAAGGGTGTGTTTGGATTGAGGGATTTGGATTTGATGAGTGGATTTTGAGGAAGGATTTCAAATGAGACTTAAAATGGTGTCATTTGAAATCCACCATAATCGTGGAGAAAATAAGTAAAAATGAATGACAACGGATTTGAAAGCCACTGTAACATGAATTCATCCAAACAAATATAAATGGATTTGTGGACGAATTTGAAATCCATGGATTTGAAATCCTTCAATCCAAATACACAACAAATCTTTGTTTAGAATTTTTAGATTTCCTTTTATGCAGGGATTTTATTCCTTTTTAGTAAGGTTTCTAGGTTTATAACATGAAGTGCCAGCATCTGCTTACTATAGATGTCATTTAATTTTAAAAATATTACAACAATCTTATAGAGATGCCAACTAATTTCATAATCATGCCAAAGGATTATCTGGATTAATCTCCAAAAAAACACATAATAAATGCAAAATATAACATCCAGAAATTAACTAAAACCACATTATCAGCGTCTAAAGACCGGTTGTAAAAAGAAAAAGGGCCATAAAATCAGAAAACTCCCAATAAATCGAACACAAGGTAGCAATGAAAATTCGAAAAGTATTGGTTTTCCTTGAACAATTATTCACATTCAACGGTGAATGACAAGAATCAACACTAAGATAATTTGAAGTTATAGCTTATTAATTTCTTCAAAAGGAAAGCTAAATAGCAAATATCGAGAACTTAACATGGTTTCTTGATTTAGAGAGGGCCGGGGAATGTTCCAGTCTCCCTCTGCTCATTCCACTTATCAACCTGCAAAAATCAACGATCCATAGAGAAATAAAGACATTTACACATACTAGATAAAATTACTGGCAATTATGATGCTAATGGTTCTCATATCTGTAGAAAGTAAGGCTATGTTTGGTTTGTGAATTTTTATGAGGAAAATGAAAAACAAATATTATATATTCTTTGATTTATAATACTTTATGCTTTACTGTGGTGTCATTCTCTTTTTCCCACTTTCCCTCGCCAAAATCAAAGACCAAATAGAACCTAAATCTTCTCGAGTGTTTAAAAATATATATCATAAATGAAATTAATCAACGAAAAAATTGAAGCTAGCAAACAAGATATTCGAGCGTGGAAAAGGGAGTATAAATGGAAAAACGAAATGATAGGCCTCTAGCATATGAATATGAACTCACCCATTCTCCTGGGCAAAGAGAACGATAGTATTTGGCAAATTTCTCACAGTCACCAGATTCTTCACCCTTAGCAGCCACACACCTGATAAAATCAATGAAAACTAATTAACTATCAAGATAGATTATTAATGCATATGAATCTCAGATGATTATGACTATTAACTATTCATTTTTGGTTCAATTCTAACATTTTTGAAATTTCAATGATCTATGAAAAATTACAGGATATACAGAATTTAAACCCCATTCATCTA
Source organism: Verbascum thapsus (assembly GCA_963669365.1). Classification (NCBI taxonomy): domain Eukaryota; kingdom Viridiplantae; phylum Streptophyta; class Magnoliopsida; order Lamiales; family Scrophulariaceae; genus Verbascum; species Verbascum thapsus. Next base: position 2,402,089 of record OY770120.1, read on the forward strand.
AATATCCAGAAACCAATCAGGCAGCTCTAGACTCGAACAATCCTCCAGGCCTACGCGAGCACTATCAACACAGCCCCTCCCAAAACTCAAATGAAATGTCCCACATCACTTTGGGAGGAAATTTGACCAACGAATTTTTCAAATAATTTAGATTCACTACTTTTGTAAGGTATGGACGAACAGGAAGCAATTGCAAGTTGAGTTCATTGTGCATTCTAGCTTGGGAGCACTACCCATAAAACATGAAATTAGAGCATGACATATTGGTAAAAAACCGACTTGAGGGTACTTTCAGCACAGGAGTAACATCAGGAGATTCTAAAGGACCTAATTTGTTCAACAAGAGGTAATTGTAGTCTCTCGCATCAAATTTGAGATAGTGAATTGGTGTGTGAGTGCATGTATAAGATTCTATAGCAGATCCAGCAATGTGAGATAACCATCTCGATAAGGAGAGGACTAATCTGAAGTAATAATTACTAACAATAACCAATACACAAATCTCCGACTCCCAACACCCTCCGGGCCTCCCTTATCATGCTATTATTGACATAAACTTTTTGTTTATTTATGTCATAGAGGACCTAATCAAAAAAGAGCAGTTTCCTTATGAACTATGACTTTAAAGGATTCTCAAATAACATTTTAGATAGTTTAGATCTTTATCTCTTCTAGCACATGAAAATTTTCATCTGTTCAATTTGCTTACAATACTACACTTGTAGTATAGTATAACTAAACCAAACTATAAAAAGAAATGCATCAGTTGTAAGCAGTGAACAGAAACATGGGTGTTATCAACCTGTCCTAGTGATAAAGATATACAATGCAAAGATGCCAAATAAACGTAAACACATCCAGGATCAAAGAAAAATGAGGGCAAAATTGAGGAAATACATCTAATTCTCCTCTCACAACTCATCCAATGTTAATTTCAAACAATCATGTGAAACACCACGTCTTGCAAGTGATTTCGACTATTAATCAGTTTTATAAAAGTAATTGATGAAAACATCAATAAAAATTCCAAAAATTTTGTAAAAAGCTCAGCAGCATGACACATTACAATCAGATATAAACAGTTCCATTTAACCTGTGAAACTCAATGTAACGGGTGAAACAATGTCGCGACTGATTGGTAGTAGGGAACCGAAAATCAGCAGGAGCAGTTTTTAGTTCAATCTGAAATCGCAAAACGAAATAAGGATCAATTAAATCTGTACATGCTATATAACACGATTAAATCTGACGATCCAGAATCACGTGGGCTTCCGATTATTGAAGCATTAACAAATTCTAGATCATAATCTATCAAAGCTAAAAAGACACAATTATCATTCCAAACAAAACCAAAAAAAACTAAATCTTGCATCTACTCAATGGGATTGAAACAAAAAAATTGTGTCAGAAAATAGAGAATGAAAATCGAATCAAAATATTGTTTGAGTTTACCTCCGCCATTGTGGATGGGGATCGATCAAAAATCAGCTTGGATTATGAATCAAAGAACGAAAAGTAAAAAATTGCTGTGCGTTTGTTTATTTTGTGCGTATTGACCGAAGAAACATTAAAAAATATTTAAAGTGTAGTTTCTGTGCGGTTCGTACAGTGACCCATGAGGAACATCCACCTGGTTTTTGACTCTGTCATACTTATAATTATAAAATATTACATATAATTGAAAAATATTTATGTAATTATATTAAAATGTAATTATAAAATGGCAACGTGTTACGGATTAATTATTATAGATGGCTAGAAAATAAAGTTATGATTTCTTATAAATAATTAGTATTTTGTGTTATCGATGTGTTTATTCCCTAGTTAACTAGTTAAGTAAATACGTGACAGAAAAAATATGTTAGTAAATACGTACTTATACAAATTCTTGAAAGTTATACTAAAAAATAACTGAGAATTTTGAGAATAGAAAATAAACAAATTTGCGGGGCTACAAGTATAATATGAATACAAATTAATTATTTAGAAGTAAAAAAATTGACTTAATTTAATATATATTTACATGATATTTTACTTATCTCGCTTTTAATTATATATAAACTAGCATGTACTCCGTGCTATGCACGGATATTGATCTAACAAATGAATATATTAGAATAAAAGAATATAATAATTTTTATAACTAAGTAGCAAATCTAAAGAAAAAAAATTAGAATTTGATGTTAATGTTTTAATTTATTCACCCCACTTGCACCAAAAAAATGGCATGCATTAGTAGCATCCAAAATATAAAAATATATATGAACTTTGAGAGAAATTAAAATACTTTTGTGTTCCCTATAAAGTTCTCAAAATAGGTGGACTCCCAAAAATTAAGAGGACAAAGTTAGAAGTCATCCGTGGTAACAATTTCAAACCTAGATATCTTTTTAAACTTTCAATTTTATAAGAGTGCACTTAAACTTCATATTGTGGATTGTAAATATTAAAATTTTAGTTGTATTGTCTTTATTTAATATAATTTAAAGACATCTTTGTATAGTATATTTGCCTCTCAACATTCATAGAAACTATATCATTATTTTTGACCTTATTGAATGAGACATGTTAATCTATTCTATATACTATTAGTAACAAAGTTGTTCGTAAAAGTATGTTTTGCTAATGTTAATAAGTGTAGCAGTGAAATGGGTCTCTTGCTAGTATCCTTATTATGTTTAGTGTTTAAATTAGATTTTCTATATATAGAGATTTGTTAAAATAATGTTTATCATTGTTATGTACTTTTAGAAAAAACGGATTTACATGATTCATTACAAATGAATCTCTACCTTATGCCTAAATGTAAATTCTTGAGTCAAATTACAATTACACAAATAGTGTTGGGAAAATTCTAGTTGGAGCGTAACGGGCAGTGTTTATGAAGATGCAAAGTGAAACGTCGAGGCACGAGTTTTGATTACTCGCTCTCCTTAAGACAATATTGCCCCGCTCTTGGTGGTTACGGAATACGGCAATTGTCTCCCAAGATACAACGACGGCGTCTCGGCAATAGTACCACTACAAATTCCCGAGTCTAGCGAACAAAATATTGTTCCAAACTTTCTCTATGGACTCGTATGAATTAAATGCATCTCTAGACATTTAATATGCAAAGAATTCTCAAAATACTCATATTAGTATTTAGGAGAAAAGGAGAGAAGAGAAAATGATTTTGGTGTGTTTTAATTCCACAAATGGAGGGTCTATTTATAGATAATGAAGAGTTTTGAGTCAAGAGTTACAACTTTCCATAAATCGTAGGAGGGTTATGTCCTTTAGACAAAAGTTGCAACTTTTCATAAAGTGTAGGAGAATTATGTCCTTTAGATAAAAGTTACAACTTTTCATAAATTGTAGGAGAGTCATGTCCTTTAGACAAGCACCCCTCCATCAAACCTCCAAAAGTTGCACACATTCAAAACATTTATAAATTATGTTTTGACCCCAAAACTTTTCAATCTCGAACGTCCTTTCAAATTGGTCCCTCAATTTTTCGACTTGAACATTTTAGTCCTCAAACTAAATGAACTTTCTTTCATACAATCGCGGCCGTCGATTGTATGATTTGTTGATCATTTAATCGTATATGTATCAATCGATAAATTGATTCCAATTATGAACAACGTTTTAAGTGACACACTTTGTTAATTAATTTCTCATTCACCCGAAATCGGATTTGAGTAATTAAATACTCTAAATTTATCTACTCGAAACGTAGAACAATTTGAGCCAAAGACATTCCACTTTCGATATACGAAATTCACTTAAATCTTTAGATAAATCGTGCTAAACACAATTTACTCAATCAAGATTTCCAACAAATAGGACCAAATACTCATACACATCATGGTCTACTCAAACACAAACTTTGAATTTATCAACGGCAAGGTCAAACATGGTCTCAGTATATTTTTAGTTATTTTCTTAATGTAGCTAATCCTTATTTATAGTCATGACTTCGAAATAAAAAATATTCTTTCAGGTGCTTGAAATAAGATGTCAATTTTAATCTTAATAAATTCTAATTTTTTTTGTGTATTTCATGCAAATGATTATATTGTAAAAACAAAATATATATATTTTTAGTAGTATACTAACATAAATTATAGACAATAATAACAAATTGCACCTTCATAGAAAAAAGAAAAAAGATCAATAGATATTATTACTAAATGAAAAAATTTCATAAATCAAATGTAGAAATTACTCGTTTGTTGACTACATTATCTTTTCACTTTAAAGAAAATCATTATATCATTTGATATAATTATAACATAAAAATACTAATTTATTCTCAAGAATATTAGAAAAAGTTATAAATATAGATTAATGAATCCCTTCCTATATGACAACTCATTGTGAAAGTCTAACAAATAAGAAAAGTAAATTTAACACAAAAGAAAATATTTATTTCAGAATCATATAACAGATTAGTAGACAAAGGAATAAAGGAAATTATATTATTGATGCAACGTATAGCTTGTTTGATGAACTTTACAAAATATAAATGCTAATTTCTAAAACATATAATTATATATGTCACAACTCACATAACATGTCCCCTTGTATCTAAGGTGGATACCACAATACTAATCGAAACTTATATCATTAAAAAACTAAAGAAAAGTTAAATCTTAACAAAAATAAAGTGTAAATCTATAATAAAACGAAATAGTGTAAAAAGTGAAATTATGAGGAAAAATGTTAAAGATGTCAAATATTAAATTAATAAATATATACAAAAAAAAATACTACATCTAAATATTGAAGGAAAATAAAAGATAAATTGAAACCAAAATGAAATGAACAAAACAACTATATGATGAAAGAAGCAAAAAGTTGAAATAATCTTAAAATTTGTCAATTAACCCCCCAAAAGTAAAGTATTTCATGAGAAATGAAAATAAACTTTAAAGAAAACACTGAAGAAAGAAAACCTGCAGCAATAAAAATAATTTTCAATTTCAGGGGAATAAAATAATTTTGTGTTTTCAATGAAATTTAAAATATAGAGAAATGGGAAAATATAATTTAATTTTTTTAAAAATAGTGGTAATATGTAGAAAAATGTTCAAAAGAAAATCAATATATACAGTATTCACAAATAATCTTAATATGTTGAAGCTAAATTAAAATAAGTGGAACAAAAATCTTTTACACAATTTTGGTATATCGTTAAGAACCTATCATATTCCAATCAATGTTAAAGAAAGGGAAATAAAAAAAAAGTTAACGAAATAGATTGAAATAGTAAGATCATGAGTTCACCGACACTGCCATGTAAAAGTACTTTCAAGCACTCATAAAAGAAAGAGAAACTAAAAAAAGTCCAATTTAATGGTGCTTCAAGTTGCATATTTGTAACAATCTCCAAACACTTTCTCCTTTTAATTAAAGTAATAATTTTTTAATACATTTAAATTAAAAAGGACAATTATAAAAAAGTTAAAAACGAAAAAAAAATTAAGCTAATCAAGGTGAATTGAAAAAAAAATTACAAACGAAAAAACTTATATATGAAATTTCCTTAAGTGGTAAAAGCTAAACGAAAAAGATACAAAAATAAAATATATAGTTATATAAATGCATGTATGTAAAGGTACTAAGAAAATTTTGAAGAAAATAATGTTAATCAAACAAATAAGAATTTAAATGAATGAAAAACTAAAATAAAATGAACCATCTCAAATTATCAACAAAACAAATAATGACAAATAAAAAAATCTCAAAAAGCAGTAATTTGAATGAAAAATTAAACTAAAAATTACAGTTGAAAAATGAACAAAACACAAACTGAAAGTGAAAATGAAAACAAAAATGAAAATGAAACCAAAAAATGCATACCTTTGAGAAACTCAAGAACCTTATAAACGTCAAAAGACTAAAAAGATATAAAAACAAAAGAATAGCGTGCATCTCTTGTATTTTTTCACGTAGACATTAGCAATAGCATATATGAATAGTAATCCCATAAGTTCAGTCCTATATGCTTTTTTTCTGTTCACCTATAAGTATTAACAACACTAACAAATTCTTTTATTTAGCTAAAAATTAGGCATAATCTAAGGATTCTCACTACTGTTAATTAATATAAAATGCTTCATAATTAGCAAATTATGATTTCTAAGTTCAAACATGTGATTCGTCTATTTTTATGGTATTTTCTAAATTCAATTTTTTTTGACAAATTTATGGATCAATGAAAATTTTGCAAATGATTAAAAAACCTCGAGAAACTTGGATAATTGAGTAAGAAAAGAAAACTAATCAATTACAAATTAGTAAATCGTTGAAATATTCTAAAAAAGAATATAGAAATTAATTCATTTTTACCTGGGAATTAAAAACTCAAAGTTTTGATAAAATTTTATGGAATGGTCAACAAAAGTCTAATATAGATAATATATATAATAGAAATAATAATAAGAATAATAGATAATTAAAATTGGGAGAAAATTTTGGCAATTCATTATTAAAGTGATGGGAATTAAATCTGAGAGAAAATATCCTAATTAATACTCTTCCCATTTTGATTGTACAGTACATTAGGAAAGTATCAATTAGAATTAATTGATTGATTTAAGAATAATAATAAATATTGCAAAATTTCATTATTAAGGTGAAGAGAATTAAATCTGGGAGAAAATATCCTAATCAATACTCTTCTCATTTTGATCATACACTACATTAGGAAAGTATCAATTAGAATTAATTGATTGATTTAAGAATAATAATAAATATTGCAAAATTTAAACCAACCAATAAGAATTTTTATTGTATTAAAATAATTCAAAATTCTAGAAAATTAGGATTTAAAGTCAAAATTAGCATTGTGGTCAACGAACCGCTTTGCTATAATATATATAATAGATTAATAATATTTTCATTGAGGGGATAAATGCAAATAACCCCCATGTGAAATATTTTATTAGCTGAAACCCCCTGTGAAAAAAATATAAGCTAAAAACCCCCTGTGAAATTTTTAAATTGCATAAAACCCCCTGTGAAAAAATATTGGCTAAAAACCCTCTGTGAAATTTTCAAATTGCATGAAACCCCCTGTGAAAAAAATATAGCCTAAAAATCCTCTGTAAATTTTTTAAATTTACAAATTAATTAATAGTACTAATAATCAAATTTTAGGATATTACTTAAACTTTATACAACAATTAATTTTCAATGTAATTATATTTCGTAATGGTAAAATTTTACAAGGGATTTTTAGCTTATATTTTTTTCACATGGGGTTTCATGCAATTTGAAAATTTCACAGGGGGTTTTATGCTATATTTTTTTCACATGAGGTTTCATGCAGTTTAAAAATTTCATAGGGGGTTTTTAGCCTATATTTTTTTCACAGGGGGTTTTCAGCCAATAAAATATTTCACGTGGGGGTTATTTGCATTTATCCCTTTCAATGAGTCTCTAGGCGACAATAATTAATAATTGATAAACCATTAATATTTCTAGGTTTTTAACAGTATAATACTAAATTAGTACTTGAATAAAATATTTTTTCTTTTTTAAAATAAAAGTATTTTTCATCAAGTATAATATATAATTTACATCAAATACATGTATTGCAGAGTTTAGCTCAATGCCAACATTGTTTTGAGAATATCACTAATATAATAATTATTTTAGATAAAGTGCATAAAACTTATTAGATTTTTACTTAATTATTAATGTACGTTGTTCACTATTCAATGTACCTCGTGTACTTTTATCAAACTCTAAAAAATGTACATTTTCAAGGCTTAAATTTTGTTATACATTTGACTCCTTCTCCCAACTGCCTATCCAAAATATCTCAAACCCTAGAGAGTTTATAGCATATTTGAATTTGTTCAAAGTAGAACGACTTCATAAAATGGTGGCAAAAACCCTAAAATACTTAGCTTAAAAACTCTACACTCTCAACACTTCAAAACAAGACCAAAAATTTCCATCTCTTTTTGGTCCAATTTGCCCTCCATGGCTGAAAACGACGATGTCAAAAATCCCACAACATCAGTTATTTTAACAGTCAATGAAGAAAAAATACTAACTACAAAAAATCCCGAGCTTGAGCTAAAAAAAACGACACTTAAATCAATCAAACTAAGGCATGTTATGCTCCCAATAGCCCTCATCACATTCCTCTTATCAATCCCATTCCTCTTCCAAGCCATATGGCTACTTTACGTGCAACAATTCGATTGTGAAGGCCTTCTAAAACCCTTACCACCTTTGCAACTAGGAATAGCTCTTGTGTTATTCGTCGTGTTTTTTGTAAGCAACGGTGTCGTTTATTCGCGGGCCCACAAGTTTCTAGCCCCGGGCCTAGTCTTGGTTATTGTCCCGTTGGTGTTGATTTTCGTCGTTGGGCTTACTCTAAGAGGAAGTTTTAGCACCGAAAATCGACAAATTATGGCATCACCTAGATGGCTTAGGATGAAGGTGCATGGTGATTATAATTGGAATAGGATAAAGTCTTGCTTGTATTATACAAGGAAATGCAAGGATTTGGTCTCTAGAAGTTATAGTCTCAAGCCTTATGATTATGATACTGGTACATTGTCTCCAATTGAGGTATTGTTGATTTGTATTTTTTGTATTTTATTTCATTTTGAGTTATTTTTAGAGATTTCTTAAGTAGTATAAAGAAGGGAAAAGAAAAAAAAATTGTTCGAATTAGATTTCTATACACTACTATATGAAATGTGATAATTACGATTGCGTATAAAGAGGAATATTGTCCCAAATTAAGATTTTTGTTGCCCGTCTTCTTATTTTCTCTTTGCATGTATACATTGTTTATGAGATATTTCCCACTAAAAAAAATCGAAAATATATAAGATATTTTTTATACTGAAAGTTTTTATATATACTAAATTTGTTTCTCATGTATTGATTGAAGTCGGGGTGTTGTAGTCCACCATCAGTATGTGAAATGGAATATGTGAACATGACATATTGGAGAAAAAGCAACAAAGAAACGACGAAGAACATTGATATGCCATACAACGAGGATTGCGAGATTTGGCAGAACGATGAGACAATGTTGTGTTATGATTGCATTGTTTGTAAGGAAGGATTTGTGACAACTTTGGAGGGTAAATGGTTTAACCTTGGGACATTTTTAGTAGTTATGTCTCCATTACTTTTGGTATCACATCTACTTCTCTTTGTTGCTAAAATGTGGAAGCAACAATTTGTGGGCTAGCAAAAACAAAATTTCGATCTCAAATTCTAGATTTTATGATTGTTTCATTAATTTATGTCTTGTTTTGTTGGGTAATTTCGTTGTTAATTATTCGTATTTTGTTTACTTATCTCATGATCTCGAGGTATAAGATAATATATTATTATCATGTATGTATTGGTGGAGTTCAGATATAATCCACTATATATATATATGACATTGTGATTGACATGTTCAGCTCATTATATAATTCACCAGCTTCAAATATATAATTTAAACCAGAGGTTAATTAAGAACTCAAGGAAGTACTTTACATGTGTGTGCACAGTGGCGGAGTCAGGAATTGAAAGTGGGGGTGGCGAAGTATGATGACGTGAATCGGTTTATTTCGGGTCGAGTTGTTTACGTCGGGTCGAGAGTTCGGATATAGAAAATCGCCTAAATACCAAAATTTGACAATTCAAATATGAATATAAACATGAACAAAAATCAAAATAAAACTTTATAATCACAAAAAATTATCACAATATAAACTAAACATAAATATCGAACAGTCTTGATATCGCATAATCTTCTCCTACTTTAATTGTACTCTACATGTCTTCATCCTATCAAATTCATCACTAATTGATTTTGTATCAAAACTTCGAATAATTTCTTTCTCGATGTACATTATCAAGTTGCAAGATAAGAAATCATCATCCATACTATTCCTCACTCTTGTCTTCACGGTTTTCATAGCAGAAAATGCATGCTCAGTAGTTGTTGTAGATACCAAAAGAGTTAAAAGTAGTCGAATCAGTTTATCAACCAGAAAGTAAGTACACGACTTACCTGTTTTCGACAATGCTATGGACAAATCGAAAAGTTTTGAGATACCTTTACGGTGCATTTGGATCGATGGATTTGGATTTGAAGAGTGGATTTGGAGGAAGGATTTCAAATGACACCACCACCGTAGTTGTGGAGAAAAGAACTCAAAATGAATGGCGATGGATTTGAAATTCATCATCATCCAAACGAACTTAAATGGATTTGTCGATGAATTTGAAATCCATGGATTTCAAATGACTCGATCCAAACGCCCCTTAAGTTCTTCATCACTCTTAATATCAACTTGGAAAAGCTCCAACTGAAATCTAAAATGCATTTTCTCTTGACAATTAAAATCAGTTGGATAGAACTTTTCAGCTAATTTGCATATATCATCAACAACAAAAAACTTCACAAATGGTTCGGTTCGGTTAATTTTGGTTAATCAAATAGTTAACCAAAATTTAGTCCCAAAAAAATCAAAAGCTTGGAAGTTGAAATTTTCTTGTAATCTTGTTCATTACAAATTTACAAGATTGAGAAAAAAAGATAAATATTTATGTTTATCAATTATCATATGCTAAGTTTTTTAACAAATTTAAACCCCAAACTAAAAGTAGTAAAATTAGTAATTAGATAGTAGAAACTTAGAAATTACAATTACCCATTAGTTATTACACTCATTACCCAACCCTAATTAGTAAACAATAACAATTGTATAACAAAATTAACAAATTATATTGAAACTATTAATTGTTATAAAAATAAAAAATACATAAATCTATATAATCTTGCCTAGATTGTGAGAAGTGTTTATGAGTGAGGGTAAATGGATTGGGAAGAAATGAGGTTTTTACTTTTCACTATGCCATATATTGTACAAGGACCCCTAAACTATGCATAACATTTTACTTAGATCCACAATTTCTATTTTATCAAACTTTTATTGTGGGCTTAGTTTAGGCAAACACATTTTTTGAGGTCCAATATAAGTTTGAGCCACTTTTATTTTGAATAAAATTAGTTGGGTCAAGTTAAATAAAAAATTATTGTGGGCTTAGTTTTGAAATTTTATAGATGTCTCAATTATAAATTAAGTGTGACTAATATTAAAAAATTTAAAATATATTTACCTATAGGTGTTTTAAAAATTTGGGGGGGCGAAATGTTAAATTTTTTAAAATATACATATTTTAAAAAATTTAAAATACACGCATGTTAAAAAATTTAAAAATTTTGGGGGGGCGGTAGCCCCCCACGCCCCCCTATCTCCGCCACTGTGTGTGCATATATACATAATATATATTATTATCAAATACATTTTTTATCTTAAATACAATTTTGTGATAAAAAGACCTTAAGGGATATTATTGTAGAGATCTATGAACAAGTTAAATAACCAATTAGATTTGGCTCGAACATTAAACTTTCTCTATTAGATTTTTCCTTTAACTGATCACTTATTCTAATCTTTTACATCTTATCAAGTTCGGTATTGCGGTCCACCATCACCATCCAATACACTGAAGATTGACTTGTTTAATAAATTTAGCATTAAGTCAATTTTAAGATTTAAATTATATTGAAATATAATCGTGATGAGCAAAAATAATGCTTTAAATTATTAAAGATGGATGGAAACTAAACTAATGATTTTCCATAAATTAAGAATATTTTTTCTATTAATATATTAAGTGGGTGTTTGACGTATTGTTACATATATGTTTGATTTTACACAAATTAATTGTATTTTGATATATTTGGTAACCCTATATAAACTTGTTGTGATTGGTTTAAACTCGGAATTTTGACCGTTGATAAGAGATAGTCACTTGATGTCGATTATGTGAACTTCATATCTACTTCTATTCTCGATTTCGATTTTAATAGGATGTATCATTTTATTTTTATAATACAAATACACTATAGTTATATACTCAATAACATATGTTTATAAATAAATTTGTAATTAGTGTGAATTTGTTAAGAGGATAGATATCATGTACAAATGTTGGTGGACCATGGTTGCAAAATCTAGAAGTTTCCAACAATCATTCCCTCGAGTTAGTAGGTTCTCCCATTAATTCCCAAAGGAGTGGTGAATGATTTGTATAGTCATTATATATAAAAATCTTAATTATTTTGGGTCTACTCTGTGAAATTAAAATGATTTAATTTATTTGAAAAAAAAATTGGCTACATATATCAACTATATCATGATATAAATCATTAAATTAACATATAACAATTATTATTTATTTATAAAAAAACTAACAAGTTCTACTCACATATCATCAATGGAAATAGAATCAAATACTTTACTTTGAGCCCGTATACTCGTCAATATATTTATATTTATATTTATTTAAGACCTCCAATATTTAATTATCGTGTGAATAAAATATTAATCCAATTTATGAATTAAATTCGTATAAAAGTCATTCACACATGTAAATTGTACTTGTCAATTTTATTACACTTTCCAACATATATACCACCAATCGACAAATTAAATATGAACACACTCACAATTTTAGTTGAATTCAACCAAATCAATTTGTACAAAAAAAATTGTACAAAAGAAAATACATAAAATCAAACTCCAATAGAGCATGCGTTAGTGGAACTATAGGGCGGCACCATTCTAATCATAATTTTTAATCATTTGAGGACTCCAAACAGACTTTCCACTGCATGCCTTTGCTTTTTTTTTCATCCACAAAATTTCCCAATAACGTAAACAATAATCAAACTTCAAATCCCACTTCTCAATTCTTTAATTTTTGCCAATACTCACGTTTTCAATTTTAGCACCAAAAATACAACTATAAATACATCTTCATTTTCAAGTTGTTCACTACTAAAATAACAACCTCAAACTTACTATATACTAAACAAGCAAATTTTAAGCAATCTTAGTCTAAAAAAGAAGAAAAAAAAAACATTATAAATGGCAAAGTTAACGTCATATGTTCTTCTTGCTTTGCTTGCTATATCGACATTTGCATCGGTTTGCGAAAGCCGGGTCGCGAGAAAGGACCTCGGTTTGGACTTGGGTGGGTTAGGTGGGTTAGGTATAGGCGTGGGTGCGGGTATTGGTATTGGGTTAGGAGGTGGTGGTAGTGGATCTGGGGCTGGGGCTGGATCCGGGTCTGGGTCCGGAGGAGGGGCCAGCTCGAGTTCTAGTTCGAGTTCGAGCTCAAGTTCAAATGCAGGTTCAGGTGGTGGTGGTGCGGGTTCTGAAGCGGGTTCCTCTGCTGGATCACGAGCCGGGTCGGGTTCAGGTGGTGCAGGCTCGGAAGCTGGCTCGTCTGCAGGGTCTCGTGCTGGATCACGAGCTGGATCGGGCGGTAACCGTGGTTGAAGGGTCTTGATATTGGGATAGAAATGGATATCGTTATTGAATAAGTTTCTAGTGTGTTTTTTTTTCTAAAAATAAAAAGAATGTATGTTATTATGAATATGTGTGTGATATATATGTTTTATGTATAAGCTAAAGATAGAATTAGTTATTTGTCTAATGTAATATGTATTTGTACCTTGTATCTTATCACTTATGATTGTTTCAATAAAGTTGGAAGAAAGAATATTGTAGAATGATTAATGATGACTTCAATATGTATTATTGAATCCAATTTAATGAACCAAAATTCTAATAAAAACTAATTAGAATCAGATCAAGCTTAATAATATGAAAATCGGATTATTGCACTGGGGTAAATGTAACAACACAAAAAAGAAAGTGACAAATCACAAGCTTGTGACTAGATGGCGTGTGCATGTTCAACCTTGGTCGTGAAAGAAATTCCAGTCAACTAAGATAAATATGTTTTTCATATTGATCAATATGATAAGAAGTATATTAAGCAATCATAAATTCAATTTGACATATGTTAATGTATATCTACTTTAGTGGATATATTATTAATACATATTTTAATGTATTATCAAGTTTAATTTTTGTTTAATTTATAGAGTCGGTCCATGTAAGAGTCGTATTTAGAGTCTATTAGCCTTCTTTATTGTGATTCTATCACGTATGGACAACTAAGGTTGGTTTAACTCTCTTGTATGATTTGTAAGTTATTACACAAGAGTGAGATTTACCGGAGCATACTCTAAAGGTAGCGACTGCGGATTTTCCTTTAAAAAAAATCATATTTAGAGTTAATTTTTTGTATTTGTATATTTGGGATTAGCCAGGTCTACATAATAGATCAAACTAATGCCATTTTTTTTTTTTTTTGCTTTTGTGCTATATTGTTGATTGTGCTATTTATTGATATAAACAGTATGTATAGGTTTTGGCTACATAAATCACATCCGTACACAAGTCCTTGATTATTGGTTTTTTTGTAAATTGTAATTGACTATTTTGAGTTTCCATTGTTTTTAATGTTCAATGAAATTAATTATAAAAAAAAAAGAAAAAAGAAAAACATCGAGAGAAGCAACACACTGTAGTACCAGAAAGAATAATTCGAGATAAATAATTCTGATTTAGGGGTGGGTTTGATTTATAATGAATTTGCACTTTAGCCCCTGAAGTATTGGTCAACTACATACTCACCCCAACAAGCTGGACCCGCTGGACAAACTGGGCCGAATATCTTTACGAAAAATGGGTCACTAATATGGAACTGGGTTGAATCAACTGGCCCACCATATTAAACACGCGAATCCAAACTCCGGGTTAGTACACAGACAGTCTGTGACAGACTCGGGCAAATATATGGGCTTAATACAAACAAGGGCCTGAAAGAATTGGGCTGATAAGAACGGCCCAATATATATGATATCTCAACACATTAGGACTTTAGATCTTTTTGAAGAAAATACATTAAGAAAAATATTTTCTTCTCTCCAAATGTGTGTGTAAATAAGTATGGGTCCAACAGACCCGGTTTAACATGCACCACAAAATTGAGAGTGGGACCCACTCATCACTTCATTTCATAAACACGATCCCAAGTTATTAAACTCAGTGTATTATAATTTTTCCGAGTATATTTATATGTAATTATTCGTTTTATGTAAATCAATGGCACTTCTTATGTATAGCTTAAGTACAACAGCCATTAGATAAACTAATAGACAATTGAAATGCAAGAAATGTATATGAAAATTAAATTGGCATTAGATAAATAGATTATGTTTCAATAACTTAATGTTAATGGAAGGTTTGCAATAGTGGACAAGTATATAAACTAGATTGCATGCGGACAAAGTTGGATTTGTTTTCCTTGTTTATTGGCACTTGCCAGAGTATTAATGCATTAGTTTAAGTAGTGCTAAGTAATTAATTAATATTATAATTAGGCAGCAATTGTTGTGTGGATCCATGATTACTAAATCTACTAATATGAATCTCTCACATCTGTTTCATATGTTGCACGAGCTTCCTTTAGTTTGTACTTACTATTTATTACCTTAACATTTTATATACCGAATTCAAATTAGTTTAGTGATTTTTATTTAGTTTCAAAATTTATAATCATAATCATCTAAAGTAGTAAATTTTATATGGGTTTCACCAAAATATGTTTATAATTGCACAAAAGCTTGACATTCCACAAACTATTAAGAATTATACTTTTTAGACTTTCTATGTGAGTTAAGTAAATCTTATATGAGTTTCACTGTATAAATGATTATGATTCAGGTGTTTAATGTCCCAAAAACTATTATAGTAAATTCAATGTGAATCTCAACAAGTAAACGGCTAGGAGTGCCATAATGTTTTGGTCTAGTGAGGTCTCACAATTCTTTTAAAGATTTTGGAGGTTAATCCCACCAAATATATAAATTAATTATCTATTTATATTATAATTCATTATATAAAACAATGTTGATTATATAGAACTAGTGAGAATTAGCCACCCATATTGGGCTTTTTCTATTTCGTAATTAGCTTAGGCTTTTCTTATCCAAATAAATGAATTAATCTATTGTCCTTTTTTGTCGATAACCTCAGACCAATCAATCGAATATTGATTAATACGTAATTGATCGAACACTATTTGAAAATGGCTCTTCTGCTCAGAAACGAAATGGTCCAAATGTTCCTGGAAATTCTTGGTCAGTCAGCCAGTAGATGACGCCAGAGAGGGATTTGTCAAAGCACGGATAGGAGCTCTACCACGAGATGATCTCTCTCATTGTGCTATCTTTTTTACCTCTGCTTGCTGGTGCTTTGCCTTTGAGACTTTGTTCTCGTTCGCGTAACCAAAGAGGTTCTTCTCCTCTGTCTGATCCGTTTAAGATGGAAATCATTAACTCTAAGTTAGACAGAAAGCTCATAAAAACTTTATTTATGCCATTGTATTAGCCTTTTTCAGCTGTACTACCCCTCCTCTTTATTCTATTGTTCACGGTGCCTATTAGGGTTGTTGCCAGTTCAAAAACATTAACAAAGTGGATGGGGTGCAGTTATTATAATAATAATAATAATAATAATAATAATAATAATAATAATAATAATAATAATCATTAGGATAATACTGATATAACTCGTAAAATAGCTTACGGGCCAAATCAAGCCGAGGCTCGTATAAGACCAAGGAGGGTCGTAGAATGGATATAGACTGCACTCAGACGTACTGAGCTACCTACGTACCTTTCTATTAGAATCAAGTCTAAACGTAGTTCAAGGTGGTTATTAAGATCATATACGAGGTTCTTAACTCGGTTTTTAGAATAGTGGGAACGTACTGTCAGATCGTAATATGTACTCTCGAGGTACTGTTCAGTCAGTCAAAAGGTCCTTTTCCTAATATTAAATGGGGCTATTTATAGGCACAGTGCTCAATGTATGGACGATTGCGGAATCTACGGGATACCTTACACGTGTCCCTAGAATGGACGTACCAGATAACTCGGGTTAGGGCTACACCGGGTCTGGCCCGATATAAACACGCGGGGTTAGGTAGTGTAATGCAAATAAGCGAAATTAGATTAGGGACCTTTAGGTAAATAAACCATAATATTCGTATCATGGTCGTATGGTTTTATACGAGGCACCGTGGTCCTGCTTATTTAGGCTCGTTCAACATGGATACGAGGTTGTGCTATATCATTAAGTCCCCCAATTTATGGATTAATGGTATGTTATTAATCCATTAATTAATGTCTTATCTGAATTTGAATGCGTAATGATTCGTACGGCGGCGGCGTGTCAGGCTCTTCGATTTATGTTCCATCGGATTATTGACACGTGCCCTACCATACGGACCGTCTGAGGAGTTGAGCCGTCAGATCTTTGACAGTCAAACCAATCTCATCCACTCGTTTTGGCGGTCCTTTTTAGTATAAATAGGCCCACTTTTGGAATTATTCTCATCATTTGTAAAACGGTTTCATTCGTGTCGCTACCCTCATTTCCAGAGCAACTAAATCCTTGGAGCTTCGTATTTCCATTTCTTTCGATTTAAAAACCGGTACACTCTCTTTCCTTTCTTACTTCGTATTTGTCATGGATGGTGAAGAGATAGTAGATATCTTAGGCTTGAGCGATGATTCAGCCTCGAACTCTGATTCTGTTTATTCAAGTTCGAGTGATGAATCGAGCAATGCTACTGCTTCGTTAGCCCCTTTAGATCCTCTGGATTTGGAGGGCGGTGATGAAGTAAACCGGGATTTATTCTCCGGGTCCGTCGAGGATCTGAGTAGTATTAAGTGGTTGGATATACCATCCACCGTTTCCATAGGTCGTATTCAACAAGCTCGTAAAAAATTCCACATTCCAGATGATTTTCAAATCCTAATCCCTGGTTCTTCCGATCGTATTCACACTCCTCCTCGAAATTATCGCACTTTTCATATAGCTCATTTTATGGCGGGCCTGCGTCTTCCCTTACATCCTGCTATTGCGAATATTCTAAATCATCTTCGCCTATGTCCTTCTCAGCTGTTACCAAACTCGTATCGGCACCTCATATACTTTATAGTTCTGATGCATGTTCATAATACCGAACCTAATATTCAAAATTTTAACAAGTTTCTTCATTTGAATCGGTGTAATTCTCCCTCCGAGCTAGGTTTCTATTATCTTACCCCCCAAAAGGGTTTTCAGGTTCAAGCTACCCCCAAGGACTCGTATGGGGCCTGGAAAGACAAGTATTTCTATCTTGCTATGCCCGACGAGGCACCTTGGGGAGTGCTTCGTAAATGGAACTTAATCGTCCCCACTAGGTTAAGAGTTGGATCTCCAACCATTTCAGAAGAAAAATTAAGTCGGATATTAGAATGGTACTACATTCCCGATCTATTATCCGAGTCCATGCTTCGAGCCTGTGCACTTAGTGCTGCGGATGTGGAGCCTGTTTCTGACATAGGTAGTTATCTTTACGAGTCTTTGTCCTTTGTGTGCCCTACATTGTATATTTATGTGAGTTGTGTTGTTGTGCAGCTATGGCGTCTCGTATGTCTCAAATGGCCAAGGCTCGTAGGGGTTCTGCCGGAGCAAGAGCTCCACCACCTCCTGCAGCGCCTCGTACTTCTACGCTTCGTTCAAATACTGAGTCATCGCGCCGCGCTGCTTCTAACGAAGCAACTACACGGGTGCAGAAACGTCCTCGTACTGAGTCTACCGCTGCAACGTCAAATGCCCTTGGGGCATCCTTAAAGGTGGTAGAGACTTTTGATGCCGCCGAAGAGAGAAGATTAAAGGAGCTACTCAATAAAATGGAGGCTTTGTCATTGGAGGATTTTACAGAGCTCAAGATAGACGAGCGTCCTCCTATCAGCAACGACGCCACACCACTAACCCTTCATCCTCGTGTATACGAGGATAGTAGTGTGATGGCAGATCCATCCGGCAGTACTGCTATGGAGTTGTACAGCAACTTTCTGTTGCCGCGTGACAAAATGATGTTGTTGGAGCGTGCGCATCCGGTGGTCGAAAAACTAGGTGCCTCGCACCTAAATCAGGTATACATTGCATCGTAGAAAATGTAATTTGTCATTACCGTACTCTTTGGTAGATTCATATAACCTCTTGTTATTAGGTGGGTCTCTGTCTGCATCATTTGTCTTTAACGAGTTCCCAGTATAAGAAAGATAATGACGAGCTGAGGAAAAAACTCGAAGAGACGGCGAGTAAGTATGAGGCCAAGCTCGTAGAGATGGCTCGAGAAAATAAGAAACTTAAAGCAGACGACTTGGAACATCAGAAACAGCTCATCATTGCTCAAAAATGCCTCGCGGGTGAGAAGAAGAAATCCTATGATACTGGGTTCTCAGATGGGCAAAAGCAGGAGGCAGCGTTGAATGAGATTACGAGGAGGAGAGGTGTGAGGGATTTCCTGAACTCGACCCGTTTCAATGAGTTGATGATGGCCAAAGCAATGGATGACCATTTTGATTGGTACTGCAAGGCTTTGGATTATTTGAAGAAAGAGGGCCTAGCATCGATCAGTATGTCAACCTTCATGTGTACGATGAACTTGCTACGACCGTCTGCAACTCCAGATGAAGCGTTTCCCTATAAAGAATTTCCTGAATTTGATAGCGTCGTGGCGGCGGTGCTATGAGAACGGCAAGAAGCCATTCTTGCTCGTGGTAGTGGGCCCTTCATGCAGGCCTTGGAGTCTACCGTTGACCGAGGCAACGCCGTGAACGAGGGTGCACTGAATCCAGAAGGGGTCGGGGAGAGAGTTTACCCTGCCCCGCTGACAATGTCCTAAATACTTGAGGACCGTATACAAACCCCACCTGGAGTGCCTGCCGAGGTGCCAGCAGAAGTGCCTGCCTCCGAACCTGAAGGGGTCGTCGCCGAGCCAAACAGGGATAGTTCTGTATAGGAGTGAAGTTTCTGTAATCGTTGTAATTTTTTGCTTTGCACTTGTTAAAATGGTTTTAATGAAGTATTTTTACATGTGAGACGTTAAACATCGAATTTTTAATTTCGTATGTTTTTTGTATTTCTATGTTCACAAGGGCTTGATTTCGAAATTTATTGCGAGTATCGTTTGTTTCGAGCCCTTTATTTAATTCGTATATCTCATGAACCAGCTAAAGACGGTGACAACTAATAAGTTCACACAGATTATCTCAAGGAATTGTTTAACAATCTTTACAATCTTACGCATAAAAATGTCGTAAATTGTTTACATTCCATGGTTGGGGTAATTCTTTTCCCTCCATATCTTGTAATCTATATGTCATTTGCTTCGTGACTCTGACAATTTTGAACGGTCCTTCCTAGTTGGGGTCGAGCTTTTTCACAGTTCGTGATACTTCGACCTTCTTTAACACCAAATCACCGACTTGGAAAGTTCGTAAAGCGACTCCCTTGTTGTATGCCCGGATCATCGTATTTTTATGCCTTAGGATGTTAGCATATGCCCGATTTCGAACCTCTTCAACAGTGTCTAGTTCGTATTTATTTATTTATATATATATATTTTTTTTTTTGCCCTTACGTGGGTCGTACTTTCTAATATCCTCGGAGTTTTCCTCCCTCCTATCCCTGCTCGGATAATTCAGAGGGGGATTACTCTCGGTGCTTTTTAGTTCGATCATAGCATCTTCGGAGTATTTATCCCATCTATCCATGCACAGATAGTTTGTGGGTGATTTCTCTCGGTGCTTTTTAGTTCGATCATAGCATCTTCGGAGTATTCATCCCATCTATCCATGCACGGATAGTTTGTGGGTGATTTCTCTCGGTGCTTTTTAGCTCGTTTATAGCATCTTCGGAGTATTCATTCCATCTATCCATGCGCGGATAGTTTGTGGGTGATTTCTCTCGGTGCTTTTTAGCTCGATCATAGCATCTTCGGAGTATTCATCCCATCTATCCATGCACGGATAGTTTGTGGGTGATTTCTCTCGGTGCTTTTTAGCTCGTTTTTTGTAAACCTTTTAGCATCTATGGTAGTTACTCTCGGTGCTTTTTAGTTCGTTTTTTGGGAACTTTTTAGCATTTTCGGAGTAGTTACTCTTGGTGCTTTTTAGTTCGTTTTTTGGGAACTTTTTAGCATCTATGTTAGTTACTCTCGGTGCTTTTTAGTTCGTTTTTTGGGAACTTTTTAGCATCTTCGGAGTAGTTACCCTTCTATCTCTGCGCGAGTAGTTCGTAGGGTTTCTACTGAGTTTTGCTTTAGATCCATTGATCTCTTTGCTCTTTTGTTACTGGCAAAGTGATTCTCGAATTTCCAAATCAGTTGAGGGTATGAGGTGATAGAACCTCTATATTGGCTCGTAAACCAATCTTGAACTCGCCCGATCAGAGTTGAAACGAAGTTCATGGTTTCAACGATCTTTAAGTAGTTTCCCACAGACGGCGCCACCTGATATAACTCGTAAAATAGCTTACGGGCCAAATCAAGCCGAGGCTCGTATAAGACCAAGGAGGGTCGTAGAATGGATATAGACTGCACTCAGACGTACTGAGCTACCTACGTACCTTTCTATTAGGATCAAGTCTAAACGTAGTTCAAGGTGGTTATTAAGATCATATACGAGGTTCTTAACTCGGTTTTTAGAATAGTGGGAACGTACTGTCAGATCGTAATATGTACTCTTGAGGTACTGTTCAGTCAGTCAAAAGGTCCTTTTCCTAATATTAAATGGGGCTATTTATAGGCACAGTGCTCAATGTATGGATGATTGCGGAATCTACGGGATACCTTACACGTGTCCCTAGAATGGACGTACCAGATAACTCGGGTTAGGGCTACACCGGGTCTGGCCCGATATAAACACGCGGGTTAGGTAGTGTAATGCAAATAAGCGAAATTAGATTAGGGACCTTTAGGTAAATAAACCATAATATTCGTATCATGGTCGTATGGTTTTATACGAGGCACCGTGGTCCTGCTTATTTAGGCTCGTTCAACATGGATACGAGGTTGTGCTATATCAAATACGCAATATAATAATAGTAGACAAGTGGTATTTGTTTAAATATATTATAACTTTAGAAGCGTGTGATTATTAAAAAAAAAGAGGTTCATACGAAGGTCTTATATATATATATATTGTCACATTTATATTTGGATAAATGAAGTTGAGCTAAGCTAATGCAATCCAATCAAAGTGGTAATATGTGTTTAATATATCAGTGGAAATCAAACGGAACGAAATGATTAGAAATTTTTTCTTTCCGTGCTCATGGGAAGTGGTCGAAAATCATTAGTTCGTGTACAAATTTTAGTGAAACAAAACACCTACATAAATCACATTAATTTTAAATTAAAAAAATAGTAGTGCTCACCATTAATGATAACTTTTTGTTGAAATTAAAATGTATCGTTTTTTTTCCCTTTTAAGAGAAAAATATAAAGGAAAAACTAATATTGAAGTCAATAATTGCATAACAAGTCCATGCCTTAAGTTTGGCTTCTTGGTGGCTAAGCTACGCATTTGGTGGGCTAGATCCCACATAGAGATGTCAATGAATTGAATTTGGGACGCATAATGTAAGATTTGAGACTCGGTTCGATTTAAAATTCTTAATATTTAAATACGCATCTGGCTTATTCGGGTCGTATTCGATGGACCAAATAGAATCATAATTTTGAGTTTGTATTATCTATCATATTTTCGTAAACATTTTATTTCATTACAACAAATTTAAATTTGAACGGATAAAGTCATCTGCAATTTCAAAACAAGTGTAAATATAAGATAAACCTTTAACACTAAATTGCTATTTGGAAAGTAAACTTTTGTTATGATTTAAATAATAAGTGAAATAATAATTTTATATATATTATATATATATAATTGTATATATTGAACGTCTGGATTCAAAATTAATTTACTACACTCATTACCCGCCCGAATTTAGTCAGGCAAGTTTTGATTTTTGATACATGGACTCGAACTGATCTGATCACATTTAATTGGACTCATACTCAGCCTCTTCGAATCCCGACCGAGACCAGTCCACTTTAGAGAACTTTACTCGCCCCCATTGTCATCCAGTCCCGCGTCATTTTATATTTTGCACCACAAGTTTTTAAATCTTTCTTAGTTTAAATCTGATTTGATCAAACTATATATAATTCATTATCTTTAATATCAAATATATGATATAATTAATTCACTTATTTTGTGGAAGAGTCTGATCAAACTTATAGGCAAATCTAGAAAGCAAAACCACTAAAAGGAAACGTTAAACAAAATAAAAAATTTAGCAATATTTGGTTGAATCATTTAGGAGATAAAAAGTGAGTTATAGTGGAAACCCCATTAAATTTAAAAGTAAAACTATTATCTATATTATTTTATCAATTTATTTTTTAAAAAATTAAGCAATAAAGAAATAATAAGAGTGCCTTGAAGAATCCCTAGGGTTATGTTTGTTTATGTTTTTGAAATCCAATATTCAAATTTCAAATCACAAAATCTTAAATCTACTTAACACACCAAATTTTCATCTCAATTTCCTTTTTTCAACTCTACTTTTTCAATCTCCAATACTAACTACCTATCAATCAACACATCAATCATTCTACACATCCATCAATTACAATTAATATATACATTATTTTACACACTCATATATATTTATTTATTTAAATAATCATTACAAAAATAACTAATTCAATCATTATTAAACATCAACCAATCATCATTGATTTGACACATTACAATTTTCAACCAAATTCTAAAAACATAAACAAACATCTACCATTTTCACACGAATTTCGGTGATACGCCATTCCCGAGAAAATTTTAAATATTTTACTCAAAAACATAAACAAACATAGCCTGCTTTTTCCACATCTCGTGAATCTATGAATAGAGAGCACTTGAACTTGATCGTTTTGTTCCCTCCACTCCAAACAAAAGGGTGTGAAATAATAAAATATTAATTTATTCAATACTTTTACACTTTAATAGATAATTCAAAAAATCACAACGTGTTGTGTCGAATAACTGATCGGACACGACACTCGTCTCACACTCCCCAAAACCGTGTCCGAGACTCTCGACAGCGTGTCCAATATAAAAATAAATTTGTCTGCTTAAATAAAATGAAAAAAATAAAATATGAACACCGTAATGAATATAGTTAGAGGGAATGTCTAATATGTATGCATTATTTGTGACACTTGGTTATTTTACTTATTTTTTGTGATTTTGAAAACTGAAGTATTTGTTTTTCTGTCAAATATATAACTTTACAAATCAAATACAAATTTATAATGTACAATAGTCATTTTTATATTTTATTTCTCTAACCAGTCATTTAAATTAGAATGAAAAAACTAATTTATATATTTAACGTAAATTAATGAACATATATATGTAAATTAATTTTTATATATATATTTTAGTAGTAGTTTCGAGGCCGTGTCGTGTCCTGACATTTTTAAAAATGCCGTGTCCCGTGTCCGTGTCGTGTCGTGCGTCGTATCCCGTGTCCCGTGTTCGTGCATCATATCTTTTACATTATTATTAGACCTTAATAAATAAAATAATTATATTTTCTGCCTAAGGATCTACTATTTCCTCTGTGTAAAAGATTTTCTTTCAGGTGACAAATCATGGTCTATCTAATTATTTTATTTATTTAATAATACTCCTCAATTAGACACTAAACTTACTTTATTTTTAATTTCTTTGAGTTTTTCTTTTCCAAGCTTTAGTTAATGGGTGGCCCATTTTGTTCACTAACCCTATTTACTTTTTAATTATTTGCTCAATTGTGTGCACCTAGTTGTGGAATAATAATTGAATAAACTTATTTATTTGTGTCACTTAGTATTTGGTGAGATTATATGTTTATGATTATTGAATAGTCCATGTTTGATTTTGACTATCATTATATTGTCGACTAATACATACTACATTGTATAAGTAGTGGGGGAAATTAATTTAATAAGGGACTAATGGAAGTTTGAGAAAGAAATTAAGTGGAAGGGAATATATTCCCTATTTTATGGGGTACATATAATATTAAAAATTTGGGATTAGTGAAGCAAATACGTCAAATTATGTTCTAGAATTTAGATAACCACAACTCTCTAATATCTATCCGATTATTGTTAGATTTGTGCTACATATATATTATTCAAGGGGTATAAATCGAACCGAGTCAGCTCATTTCAAACTAATCAGCTTAAGTTCGAGCGAATTTTGAATTTTTCGATAACACATATTTCGATAACACATATTTTTCGATAACACATATTTTTCGATAACACAAGCAAACTTAACCTTAATATTTCAACTGAGTACTGATATTAGCCACATATTTCACATGCATGCACCAAATTAAAGGATGCATTATAATTATTTATGTTGTTTTTATAGTTGGCTAATTTATCCAATAAAAATTAAGAAAAGGAAATCCATAATAACCAATTAAAAATATTGGAGATGACTATCATTGTAGGGCATTTTGAATATGTGGAAGTTCTTTTCAGAGAAAGATGCAACTCAGGAGTCTGTATGATCACAGGTGATTCTCATATTTTCAAGCATCAAATATTCATAACAATTATGATAATTGCACAAATAATCATTTTTTTAAAGATATGTTGTCCAATAGTATTATAGAAACAATAATGACACTAATAACACATGTCATTATTTTCTTACATAATAACAAGATATATTCATAAAAATATATTTTTTTTTTGTTCTATTTTGGTTAAAGTTAATAGTTTTTAGATGCTCCCAAAAAACTCAAATGAATCGGGAAGATTGCGTTAGCTGCATAATGGAGCGATAAACCCACAATATCGTCGATGAACAATGTCATGACATATTGTTGTAGGTGAAGCCCTTTTTTTCTTTTTTATTTTACTTAAGTATAAATATTTATAGAAAATTACAATAAGGTTTACCCACAACAATTAGGTCCCTAAACTTTAAAATATTATAATTAGGTCATATGTTTGTTATTTTTTTAATTTAATGATACATAATTTTTTATTTGATTATGATTAATAGATATATATTAAATAATACAAAATACATATATCACAAAAAATTTGAATATTAAAACATATATTTCAATACGAAATAATATTACATAAACTTCAAATGATACAATATAAAAAAGAGTAAATAAAAACACGACCAATAAAATAGATAGAAAACAATACTTTAATACAGTGGAAAATTTAATATAGTCAAAATGGTGTTTCTATAACCTCTTGTCTCGTGTTGCTAGTATCTTGAAAATTCTTTCAAGATTTTTAAGCGTGTTCCACAGTTGATCATATTCTTAATTATAAGACCATTAAACTTATTATATGTTATTTTAAAACATTTAACCCAATGAATCTAAGTGTTTTTTTTTAATAAAATAGTAAATTACTTTCATAGCCCAAATTTGACTGTCAAAATCTAAATGTATTTAAAAAAAAATAGTGAACTACATTCACTCTATAATAAATATAATTGAGTTCAACCATATTCAAATTTCATTTTTTTCATATATATATATAAGTGCCCTTACCTTTGAAGCAAATCATTATATATATATATATATATATATTATATATTATTTGAGAATAGAAGCTGACTCAACAAATTGTATATACATTTCTATCATATTTGTGTATCGAGTAATAATAAAATGTAACTTTAAAAGTCGTATAACTTAAATTCGTAATCGTATTAGGTATTAAGATGGACTCGTGTAACCTATATCACACAATATTATCAATCATGTAAAAAATTTGAGTTTTTTTTAGAGTTAATAGGAATCACTCGATCATGTTGACCTTGCATAACCACCAAATTAAACGATAGTAAAATATAAAATTATTAATTAAGTGGCATTTGTTGGAATATTTTGTGGACTTATATAATGTGCATGTCATAATTGTAAACATTCGGGCACGCAGACGTATGTGCATTGCGGTTTAGATTTTATATCATATATTAAATAAGGTATGACCTTAATTAAGTGATCAAAATTAAGTTTTATAGGCCATGGTCATCTATTTTGGTATGAGGTTATATTTTATATGTGTAGAGACCTTGAGGATTGAATTGCAATTTATGATGGGCTAATTTGCAAATAAGTCCTACTTTGGCTATAAATAGAGGTTATGGTCTCAGTTGACGTACGACACAAAAAGAAGTTTCTCTCATTTCTCTCCGAAATCCCATCATCTGAAGAAAGGGCTAAGGGTACGATCACTGGAAGACATAACTAAGGTCAATTCCATTGCTATGGATTCAGGTATATTTTTCGATTTTTCATTTCAAGCTTGATTATCATAGAGTTCGAAGATCCGGCCATAAAGCTAAAGTTTTTCCATAAGCGTCTATTAATTGGAAATCTTGAGGATTCAAGAGGGCAAAAACATATTTTAAAAAAAGGTGGCGGGACATAGATCCAATAATTCAGATATGTTATGATAACTAGCTTTGATTTATTTGTAATATATAATAATTATTTTAAATTGCCAACAAAAAAGGAAATAAATAAAAACAATCATGACCAGGTATTGTGCTTTCTACTATTTATTGTGGAAATCTGTAACAGCGTTAATTGTCATAATTAAGCCGACGTATGACTATAAAAAAAATAATATTCTATTTACAATAAATAAAACTATTTTTTGGTTATATTTTATGAAGAAAATTGACTTTCTTCTAATTATTGCATATGGTGTATAAATTAATTATAAAATCCCACCGTCTGAATTTAAAATAATGTGAACATTATAATATTGTTTTCTATCATTGTCACCCTTCTACATGACTTGTTATAATATATGAAAAAATGTGATATAGGTGTTGGAAATTAATGGTAGAGATTCAATACGTGTGAGCACTTAAGATATTAATAGTATAGTAGAAAGAATATAAATATGGTTAAAATCGATTTAAATATAATAAAGATATGATAGATTAGTAAAAAAAAAGACATCAAATATACGTATTAGAATCACTCAAGTACAAGTCATATTTATAAGATTTCTAAAATTTGACGATAAAGTTTTAAAATTTGATAATTCTATGCATCTCACACAAGTATTTTAATTTTCATCTTAAAAATGGATGGACATAATTAAAAGTCACATATACTTTAATTAAATCAAGAGTGTAACACATAAGAGCGAGGTTTACCCAATGCGCACCTATGGCTGCAAGTTTCCTTCGTCATCTAAAAAAAAGAGTGTCCTAATAATTCTATGAACTAAAAACAATATGATTGAACTCTATTTTTCTCGTGAAAAATCTTACTGATCATTTGATTTTAACTCCAAAAAATTATTCAAGTTGAATGTCTAATCGCACTACTATTGTAAATAGAAAATATTTGATTTCGCATCTTTGTTATTCTCTTATATGTGGCTTATAATGTATTATAAAAAAAAAAAATGGGATCACTAAAAAAAAAGTTATGTTTAGTGACAATATTATTAGTGATAATAAAGATATTTTCACTAAAGACAGACATTCTTATAGTGACCTGATTATGATTGTCACTATTTTTAAAAGTAGTGATTAATTATGATGAAAGTATCTTTAGTTGATTAATTATGATGAAAGTATCTTTAGTCACTAATTTTCGTCACTATATAATTGATGCTATATTATAATGATGGCGGGAAACAATAGTTGTCACTAAATCTAATTAATACAGTGACAATAATAAAAATTATCACTAAATATTGTAGGTTAACTTTTGAGTGTCAATAAAAAGTTGTCTGCAAACTTACAACCATTATTGATAAGAAACTATCAACATATGTATATTTATATATATATATATATATATAACCTCTTTTATAGATGGTCTTTAATTTTCCCTCTTTTAATTTAATTAATAAAAAATATCAATTTTAAGTAAAAATTACGTAAATAGGATAACTTTAATAACATATAGAAATTCTTTTTTATTTGATTAATAATTGAAATTTGATCATTGTCACAATAGAAATAAAATGTTTACGGTATGTCAAATTAAGATTAACATAATATATAAAATATTAAAATATTGATTTGTGAAAATTTATCGTCAAATAAATTTGTAAGGGGGTGAATTTAATGGAGGGAATTTAAGCGCCATAATTGGTTCCATTTCCACGATCTCTTATTGGATCCATTATTTCCTAAAAGTTAGTGTTTTTTATACTATTTTTTATATATACTCCATTACTATAAAAATTGAAAACTGCAATTATCTTGTGCCAAAAGTTTGAATCCCCAACACCAAGGGCCCCCATGCCCCGACCCGAAAGAAAAACTGCAACTAATGTTTTTAAGAGGACAAAGAATTCCCAAAGGTGTAAACGAGTCTAGTCGTTCTGAATTTTTAGATTTAATAGTATACTTAATTACTTTGTTCATACTCTTGTCTGTACGATAAATATACTCGTTAGTGACATTATTTTGATTTGTAAATTATATATTGAATTAAATGAGATTCGTTTATTTTGTATTCATATTAATGAACAAACATATATATGCATGTAAAAATGTACAAGCAAATAAATATATTGAAAAAATTCGATAAACAACGTAACATGTATGTCATCAAAGACGACTATACTCATGAAGTTTGTTGTTACAATATTATAAATAATAGGTCATATAATCATAATTCAATTCAAGAAATTTAATGTAAAAAAATATTTATAGTGATGAATTATAAATTTTTTGTGTTGACTACATTTTCAATTAGTGATGGTAAAATTCGTGACTATTAGCATAAATTTTAGTTATGATAATGTGTTCGTCACTAAAACATTAACTTATAGTGACAAGAATTGTATGTAACTAAAAAATTGAGTTATAGTGATGACTATGTCACTAAAAATTTTAGTCACAACACTTATAGTCACGACTTAGTGTCGACTTCTTTTGTTGTCACTAACTTGTTATAGTGACAACATTAATATCAATAGTGACGAAAATTGTTGTGAGTACAAATGATTATATTTGTAGTGGATGTACCTCTAATCATAAATAATTCATTAATTTATATTTTTTAAAAAAAAGTCTTAACTATATTTTAGTTTTATTGACTCAACCGAAACGTGGATGAACGTCAATATAACTAAATCACATTTTTGAATGACTAAATATAGTTGTTATCATCATTTGGTCATAATTCATAAACAATAACAATCGTACAAATTAGTCTAACCAAAAAATAGCACTTATGTAGGATTCCTAGGTATCACATCAAAATATATATATATATATATATATTTAATAAGGCCTAAGTTTAGGTTTCTATTTTTTCATATTTTTTAAATTCATTAGAGGTTGGGGCCAAACTTCATGGGACCTTTTTTATTTATGCCGGATATTTATTAAATCGTAATACTTATTTTGTGATTAATTATATATATATATATTATGATACTACAAAAAATTTGTATTCACAATTAAAATATCTTGTCATTTTCTAGAAGAATTTTAGAACATTGGATGATGGGATGTTGTCGAGAATGCCATTAAATTGGGACCATAAGATAAATAATAGAAGTGATGGAGTCGCCATCAATAATTGTGAGAATACACCATATAATAGAATTCTGATGAAGGAATGCATATTTGCCTTCTCTACTGTGAGCTTGTCAGCTATATGCAACCTAGGTTGGTTTACCTCTCTTGTGTGGTTTGCAGGCTATTATACAAGAGCGAGATTTACCAAGTGCGCACCTAACGGTAGCGGCTGCGGGTTTCCCTCGTCATCCAAAACAAATACACCATATAATAAACTTAATTAACATAGTTACTTAGAAACCTCTTCCACATATACATTTATTAAGCGATATATAACACACCTTTATATATAAATTACACGACATTAACATCTAAGAAAAATTCTTAAATACACGTAATGTTATACACCCAAAAAGTATAAATCATATTGCATCAACAACACCAGATATTAGGAGATAATCGATATCTTATCGCATGTGTGGATAAGCTATTGGCCAAACTATTCATACCCTTTATACATGTACCCCAAAGGCCAAAAACTAACACTATAAATACATCCACATAACATAAACCATATGTATCCTCATAAATAAAAACTTATTTGAGATTCATATAAGTTTATATATACATACAAATATTAATATATATTATATCGTTCATAGATTAGAGTAATATTTCAGCAAGAATGACAGTGAATATAACCTCAATTAAGACAGCATCACATGGGATTTTGCAAGGAGATAATCCTTTGGATTCTGAATTTCCATTGTTGATTGTTCAAACAACTCTAATCCTCGTACTCTCCAGATTCCTTGCTTTCATCTTCAAACCTCTACGCCAACCCAAAGTCATCGCAGAGATTGTTGTATGATTTTTTTTTCCCCTTAAATATCTATAATTATTTTTCTATATTATATTGAATTAAAATTCAGTTTAATATCATATCATGAGCCACGAAATGAGAAAAAAAATATATAAAATATGGATTTTTATAGGAGATTTGCAATTTCAGTTATGGTGTTTATAAACTTACAAAATTAATCCCGTGGAATATATTTTGCTACCATTTGATTGGGAGATTCTATATTGGACCCAACCCAATGGAGCCACACCCTCCAACACCACATGTTTGTGTTGGGGTGGTTGGTTTTTAATATCCATATATTTGATCTAGGTCGGATTAAATGATCTAGGTCAAGCCGAGCCAAAGAGTACGACCCAGCCATAAGATAGATTATAGACTGCACTCAACTTAACCCCAATTTGCCTACGTACCTTTCTTAAGGATCAAGTCTAACGTAGTTCAAATAAAATATTGAGGTTTGTAATAATAGCTCGGTAGTAGAGTGGATAAGTACTAGCTAATATTACGTAATCGGTCCATTTTCCCAATGAATAGTGCAGGTGTTTATAGAAAGTCCACGTTGCACGGATGATACACACATACAAGCATATGTCGTACACGTGTCCTTGACATACGGTCAGGATCTGTTGGGTCCTTTGTTGTACTTGACCCGTACAGTAAAAACACGCGGGTCTTGTAGTATTTTGCAAATAAAGGAGCCATAGGGACCTGGAGTGCAATTTCGATCCACGTCAGCCCTAATTCCTGCGAAGGGTCATGGCTCGTAAGGGGAATATAGTCCTTATATTGTTCATGTGTCGTAAGGGGATTAAGAGCCAAGATCGTACGACCCATATCAATATTGGACACAAAAAAATCACCCATCCCAATACAACATGTGGATTCTATATATTGGATTCTATATATTCTATATATATTAGAATCCATATATTGGATTCTATATTGGACATATAAAACCACCCACCCCAATATAAACATGTGGTGTTGGAGAGTGTGGCTCATTGGGGAGGGTCCAAGATAGATTTTTTCCCATTTGATCCCTAAAATTTAGATTGATTTTGCGTCTATAATGCATTAAATTTATTATTGATCATATGCACGTGACTGGATTAATGATATTTATTTATTTTATAACGGCTAAGATAAAAATACAAATATATGTTTCATATGGGATAAAATTTGCATCATCATTAAAATATGCATATGGTACGTACTAGGGTGGTTCACGAGTCGAGCCGACTCGAAAATAGCTCGATTCGAGCTCGAAAAAATCGAGCTCGAGCTGAGCTTTTCAATCGAGCCGAGCTCGAGCCTAAATAAAAAAATAATTTTTAATTAATATATATAAAAAATAAATATTTATTCATATATGATATATTATAATAATATATGTATAAATAATAATATTTTTTGACATTTAACTATATTTAATAATATATGAATCAATATAAAGTTTTAAGAAAAAATTTTAAAAAAATTTATAATTGATTAGTCATTAATTTTATAATTTATTATTCATTAATTTTATAATTTTTTTGATTGATTAAAAAAATTATATTACACTATCATAAAAAATTATGCACGCGAGTAACACGTAACTAGTAGTATAAATAGTTGTACAACTTTTTTCTTCAATTAACAATTATTATAAACTTATACAACATAGATCAATACAATATTCACAAAATGAGAAAAAATAAAAGAACTTTATTTTTTATAATCATTTTAAATAAATAATTTCATCTCATTTCATTTTAATTTAATATTTTTTAAACAATTATCAGGGTGGAATTTTACTAGGGCCATCAGCCTTAGGCAGAAACAAAGAATACATGCAAAGAATTTTCCCACAATGGAGCACACCCATTCTTGAATCAGTAGCAAGCATTGGCCTTCTCTTCTTCCTCTTCCTTGTCGGCCTTGAACTAGATTTGAACTCAATCCGCCGCAGTGGGCGGGGAGCTTTCGCCATCGCCGTCGCCGGAATATCGCTTCCGTTCACACTTGGCGTCGGCGTTGCCGTTGTTTTCCGTAAATCCGTCGCCGGAGCTGATAAAGTAGGGTTTCCACAGTACTTCGTGTTCATGGGGGTGGCGCTTTCTATCACGGCTTTCCCTGTGCTTGCGCGTATTTTGGCCGAGCTCAAGCTGCTCACTACACGCGTCGGTGAAACGGCGATGGGCGCGGCGGCGTTTAATGATGTGGCGGCTTGGATTTTACTGGCTCTCGCGGTGGCTCTTGCTGGTAATATTTAATGAAAATAAATGAAATTTTAATTTTTGGATTTATGGGTTAATTATGTCACTAATATTTATGAAGCTTTACTGTTTATCCTTAGGGTGAAAAATAGCAAATTTAATCTCTCAGTATATTATGATTCTAATTTTAATCTCATATTTTATAAAAATTTGTAAATGGTCTTAAAGTGCAATGTTAATCCTTTTTTTAATTAATTTTAGTTTAATACTTTATTTCTATTATTTAAAATCGTATCTCAATCCTTACACTATACAAAATATGTCAAATATCCCCTTAAACAAATATTATTGTTTCTAGTAAAATTAGAATAAAATTAAAAATGGTTGAAAAATACAATGATTGGCCAGGTTTCTGTTTTTAAAATTTTAGATTATTTTTAGGGGTATGAGACAAATTAGGCCTGATTGGTTGGCATGTTCATCTTCGAAAATTTATTTCCATGATAAAAATGAGAAATGTGGTTTGAAAGAGAGATTTGAGAAGATTTTTAAGAGAAAAATATGTAATGATTGTGGTTTATGTGATATGTTTTTTGAGTTGATATTTAAATATAATTTTTATTAAATTTGTTTAGTCAAACTCGTTGATTTACACGTCATAAATAGTTATAGTGGATCTTATTTCAAACGTTGCATTATTTTGCATTAGAATATGTAATTAATTTAATTTTTGGCTTTGAAAGATAGTCGAAAAAATCTTTTTAATTGATTGTATTAACTGTCAAATTATGAATAGTAAAATTCATTTGTTGCAGAAACAAAGTCAAATTATTTGTAATTTTGAAAGATTTTTTTGTAAGATTTTTTTGCAAAATGCTAAACAAATGAATTTTTAATAGTTTTACTCTGAAATGATTTTTTGGGAGTATAAGTGGCCAACTAATTGGGTCCTAATATTTGTTTACGTGTTTGTATATTGCATCTTGTTTAGCTGAAAGGGCAAAATGCAATTTATAATAACAAAAATAAGTATAGGATTAACATTATTATAGAAAAAAAGACTAATATTGCATCTCGTGTGAAATATTGGGACGTTTTCTAAAACTCCATAAAATATAAAACTAAAATTAGAGTTGTGATACATCGTGGACTAAAATTAGAATTTTCCGGAATACATTATTTTTTCCCTAAAATTATAGATACAATAATTTATATTTTATAGTACTAAATTTGCGATTAGGCCTTTTGGAGTACAGTATCCCTAAAATTATGGATACAATAATTTATACTTTATAGGACTAAATAAATTTCCCAAAACCCTAGTACTTAAAATAATGAATTCTGCAAATTTTACCTTTATTTTAATCTTATTATGTATTATTTAAAATTTTGGGTTCGTAGGTAATGGCGGGGACGGGCCAAAGAAAAGCCCGTTAATCTCCATATGGGTTCTTTTATCCGGCGTCGGTTTTGTCACTTTCATGATGGTGGTGATAAAGCCCGCCATGAAGTGGGTGGCGCGCCGCTGTTCGCCGGAGCACGACACGGTGGCCGAAGCCTACATCTGCTTGACTCTCGCCGGCGTTTTACTCTCCGGCTTTGTAACCGATTTTATCGGCATACACACGATATTCGGCGCATTCGTCTTCGGGTTAACAATTCCAAAAGGCGATTTTGCAGAGAGATTAATAGAAAAAATCGAAGACTTTGTTTCGGGTTTGTTGCTGCCTTTGTATTTTGCTTCGAGTGGGTTGAAGACAGACGTGGCGAAGATTAAAGGCGGCGAGTCGTGGGGGCTGCTGGTGCTGGTTATATCGGCGGCGTGCGCCGGGAAGATCGTCGGAACTTTTGTGGTGGCGGTGATGTGCATGATTCCGGCGAGGGAGGCGATAACGCTTGGGGTGTTGATGAATACGAAAGGGTTGGTGGAGTTGATTGTTTTGAATATTGGCAAGGAAAAAAAGGTTAGTGTATTTTTTTTTTTCTTTTATGAATTTATTTTATTTTACTAAGGTTATTTATTCTTTATGAAAATCATTTTTAATTGAATAAATATGGTAAAGTTGACATTTTTGATTCATTCGTGATGATGTAGTAATTTTAGAATTTATATCTCCTTTGAATTTTAGTATTTATGATTGATTAACAAAATAGACACGTAATTGTTAGTATGTATTTCATTTTGAAACAAAATAAGGTGTGGGCACTGGGCATTAAGAAATTGCATACGGACAGCAACTTTTTTTCTTTTAACATAATATATTATCCTGTAATATGATTCATATATATTTATAATAACTGTATTAATGGCATGTTATTTTTTTATTTTAAAAAATTCATTGCAGAAATGGTATTAGGTTGGAACTTGATTGTAGCTAGTAATTCAGTTAATATTACCTAAAAAGGAATTAATGCAATTAAGTTTGTTTTAAATGATAGTAATTAACTATGTATAATATAATCAAAATAATTATCGGTTCAAACTTTATGTAACACACATCTATATAAGTGTATATATGGATTATTAAAATAAGAAGAGACAAAAATATATATTTTATAGAAAAATCTTAATATTTTGACGTATGGTTGCTCCAACCTAGCGCCAAAAATTCTTTTATTTTCGACTCAATATTGAACATTGTGTCGCCAAAAGACATAATGACTTTATTTATTTGTTTTCTCTTTTAATCCTTTAACTTAAGTTTGGTTTAAATATAGTTAATAGTAAGTTTATGAAATCTGAATTGATTTTAATTTGATTTTAAAATTTTAAATAATTATAATTATACTCAATAAATTATATTTTATTGAATTATACATGAATTTCTCAAATAGAAATCACACTTGGAAAGGGTGGACAATTAGTTAGAGCAGCGGGTGACACATATTATATATAATAGAAAGATTTGAAGTAAATAAATTACTATGGATTTCAAAAATGTTATTTATTAGTTTCTTTATTGTATGTGCAGGTTCTAAATGACGAAGCTTTTGCAATACTAGTACTAATGGCTCTATTCACCACCTTCATCACAACTCCGACCGTCATGGCCTTCTCCTCCTCCCGCCGCCTCCGCCCCCTTCAGTCCATCTCCGCCAGCTTAACCGACCAGCTCCGAGTCCTTGCCTGCGTCCACGGACCCGGTAACATCCCCTCACTCACCAACCTCATTGAGTCAACTCGCTCCACCAACAAATCCTTTCGCCTCAAACTCTACATCATGCACCTCGTCGAACTCACTGAGCGCTCCTCCTCAATCATAATGGTCCAGCGTCTGAGGAAAAACGGCTTCCCTTTCGTCAACCGCCTCCGCCGCCGCGGCGACCACGCCGAGATACACGACCGAGTCGCCGTCGCTTTCCAGGCAGACGGCCAGATGGGTAAGGTCACCGTCCGGCCGACGACGGCTATATCGGCTTCGGCCACAATGCACGAGGACATCTGCCACGTGGCGGAGGAGAAGATGGTGGCGATGATCTTGCTTCCCTTTCACAAGCAGTGGAGGAAGATCGACGGCGGCGGCGGAGAGGACAAGGTGGTGGAGAACGTGGGGCATGGGTGGAGAGGGGTGAATCAGAGGGTTTTGGAGGAGGCGCCGTGTTCGGTGGCGGTGCTTGTGGACCGTGGATATGGAAGTTGGAGGGCCCAGATGACGCCTGAGTCCACTGCAACTGTGGTGCAGAATGTGTGCGTAGTTTTCTTTGGTGGGCCCGACGATAGGGAGGCGTTGGGGTTTGGTGGGAGGATGGCGGAGCACCCGGCGGTGAAGGTGGCGGTTTTAAGGTTTACAGACAAGGATAATGGAGTTGACGGCGATGACGTCATGCTGACCAGTAAGAGCATAGAAAATACTCACTTCACAACTGCAATCTCTAACATGAATCCTCAGGCGGAGAAGGTAAATTATTTATTGATATTTTGTCTATTAATATTTTCAATTATATGCAAATTTTAATTTGGTTACTTGTCAATTTGGTTCATACATATATTTTCATTCAAATTCAGTATTTTAGTTATAACTAGTTTGACTTTTAATGATATTTGGGTCCAATTTGGTTCTAAATTGGGTCCAACCTATTTTCCACTTTGAATTTACTTTTTATACTCTACAACCACTTCTTTCACCACTTTGATTCATAATGGATCCATTTTGGGTCTTTATTGGATCCACTTTGGATCATTATTAGGTCTAATTATAATTCATATTTTTTAACATTAGACCCAATTGGGCCCAACTCAAATAGACCTGACCCAAACCCAAATCCAACACTTCCAACCAAGTTACCACCCCTAGACTTCCGACTTAATGAGTTTCAAAAAACAAGTGTAATTTGTGAAGTTTAGTGAATCAAATTTGGAATTAATATTTTCATTTTATTCTTATGAACATTAATACGTCAGGAAAACGACGAGAGAGTACTGACAGAATTCACAATGAGATGGGAAAGTAAGATCGAGTTCATAGAGAAATCATGTACAAACAACATAATAGACGAAGTATTAGCAATCGGGAAAAGTGGAGATTATGACCTAATAGTTGTCGGTCGGGGCAGGTGCCCGACCACCATGGTGGCTGCCCTAGCTGACCGGCCGGCTGAGCACCCGGAGCTCGGGCCGATTGGAGATTTATTAGCCTCGTCAGAGCAAGGCATTGTCTCATCGATTCTCGTGATTCAACAACACGATGAGAGTTATTTGAGTGAGATTTCGGTTTCAAAAATCACTCGAGAAGATGATACTAATGATGATAGTATAGTGTAGTTGAATTTTACTAAGATATGGAATAAGTATAGAATTTTGTATATAAATGTGCAATGTGAATATGGATTAACCCAATCATGGAATAATATGGTTTATAGACCATTTCATGACACGTACAAACCCATCACAGCAGATAATACCGAAATGGGCTTAATTAAAATGGGAATGAGATATACTAACCTCAAAGAAAGTTTAACACTGTGGATTATACAAATTACTGGCCGGCATTAATGTAAGTGACTGATGATGTATAAGAGTTTTTAAAACTTTAACGTAACAAAACATGTACGTACATGTTAAATGCATGACAATCTCTTCTCCTTGTTCTTGGGTTTTGATGTGAGAAATTTGCTTTTGTCAATTAAGGTAACACGACATTGAAATAAAAGAAAAATCATGTCGTTTCGGTTGTACTGTAAATCAAAGAGAAGCAAGTTATATAATTTAGATTATTTCATTATCTTGTTTTCTTTAAGAATTACAAGTCCATTTCAATATGTTAGAACTCACATAGAATAATTATCTTTGAATTGACAAAGAAAACAATATTGATATAGTCCTGGATTCTTTTGTGGGATTAGTTTATCACTTCCTTTCTGAAAGTTTGGTGAGAATTTGGGGTAAAAGTAGTTATGGTGTGTCAAGCAGCTAGTGATTATTGCACTGGGGTTAATGTAACAACACAATAAAGAAAGTGATTATATATTTTATTCACGGAAGAAGAGTCGTATATTCGGACTTACTTTGGTTCTTTTGTAGATTTGGGATCGCACCCAGGTCTACATAATACATACGAGTATATGTGAGTTGAATTTTGGGGTGGGTTTGAGTTTATAATGAATTTGCACTTTAGCCCCTGAAGTATTGGTCAACTTCATGCTGACCTCAACAAGCTGGACCAGCTGGGCCAAGTATCTTTACGAATCAACTGGCCCACCACATTAAACATGCGGATCAAAACTCCGGGTCGGTTCACAGACTCTGAAAAATTATTGATAGAAGCCATAATTTTTATTATTATGTAGAAGAAAAAGCAAAGAGGGCCTTATATAATTGTCCATATAATCAATACAAGGAAAGATAAAAATAAAAGGGATGATATTATTCTCCATTACAAAAGGAAAAGAAATAAATTATAAGACGGAAATTGAGGATCTCAAATCACAATTGTCTGCTGGAATCGTGCATCAATATCACACTAATTATGGAATGATTTCAATACTCCCCCTCAAGTTGGTGCGTAGGGATTGCGAAGCGCCAACTTGCTAAGAAGAAAACGTAGTTTTTCACGTCCCAAAGGTTTGGTAAACATATCTGCAAGTTGATGATCGGAAGAAACATGGGTGGTGATGAATAATCCAGCCTTCAACTTTTCTCTAACAAAATGACAATCCAACTCGATATGTTTCGTTCTTTCATGAAACACCGGGTTGGCAGCAATTTGAAGGGCGGCTTGGTTGTCACAATGTAGAGTCATAGGGTTATGATGAGTGACACTTAAATCGCGCAATAAGTATTTTAGCCAGACCAATTCTGTGATGGTGTAAGCCATTGAACGATACTCTGCCTCTGCTGATGATCGAGATACAACCCCTTGCTTTTTGGATCGCCAGGTGATGGGTGATGATCCCAAGAGAATTGCCCAATCTGAATCACAGTATGAATCACAGTATGCAGTAACATGAAGATTGTTCTGAGCGGAGAAAAATACTCCTTGGCCCGGAGTACCTTTTAAATATCATAAAATACGCATTGCTGCAGATAAATGGGGCTTTCTTAGGTCCTGCATGAATTGACTAAGCCTGTGGACAGGATAAACAATGTCAGGACGTGATATAGTTAGATAAATGAGTCTGCCAATTAACCTTCGATATTGGGACGGGTCTTGTAAAGGCTCTCCGTCATTAGGCATAAGATCTTGTTGTTGAGGCATTGGTGTGGAGGCAGGTTTGCACCCCATCATGCCGGCCTCAAGTAAGATATCCAATACATATTTTCGTTGCGAGAGAAAAATTCCATCGGGACCTCTAGCTACCTCCAATCCAAGGAAATATTTTAGTTTACCTAGATCTTTCAATTTGAAACAATTTTTCAGATATAATTTGCATTTTTCGCAGAAGTTCAAGTCATTTCCTGCTATGATGAGGTCATCAACATAAACTAAGATAGCAATATAGTTTTCCCTTTTAATCATAGTGAAAAGAGAATGATCAGCAAGAGATTGTTGAAAACCAAAAGCTAGTAAAGTAGTAGAGAGCTTAGCAAACCATTGACGAGAGGCCTGTTTTAGACCATAAAGAGATTTATTTAAACGACAGACCTGATTTGGTTGTGCTTTACTATAACTATGTGGGACTTCCATATATACCTCTTCATGAAGTTCTCCATGCAAGAAAGCATTGTTAATGTCCAATTGAAAAAGATGCCAATTTTTGGCAGCTGCAACACTAAGAAGACATCGAACCGTATTTAATTTTGCCACAGGAGAAAAAGTCTCATTGTAATCTATACCTTCGAGTTGAGTGTAACCTTTAGCGACAAGACGGGCCTTATATCTCTCCAAAGACCCATCCGCATTATATTTAACTTTATAGACCCATTTGGCTCCAATGGCACGTTTTCCAGGTGGTATAATAGTCAAATTCCAAGTGTTATTTGCTTCAAGTTCTTCTAATTCTTGTTGCATTGCTTCAACCCATTTTGGATCTTTCGCAGCCTCTTTGTATGAAGTGGGTTCTCGAATGGTAGAAATTGCAGCTAAATATGCCCTGAAATGAGGTTTTAGTTGCGAATATGATAAAAACGAAGTTATTGATAAATCCTTACTTGATTTCTCCGAAGAAGGAGCTACAGATGGAGTTGTCCCTTTGATCATATTGCAAAGATAGTCTTGCAGATATTGGGGAGGACGACGATCTCGTTGTGGTCTAGTAATGATTTCATTAGAAGGTGGATTGTAAGTTGAAGATTCTGAAGAGCTTACAACTTGTTGGGGCATAGATCGAGTCTCAAGTGATTGGGGTGACCCAAATTCATTTTTATCTTGGTTCAGTTTAGAAACATTAGAGGGGTTTTCGGACTCAACGGAAGCTTGAGGAACATTAGGATTAATTATGCAATATGTTTCATCGTAAGGAGTTGGGATCACCTGACATGTAGATGGATTGGCAACTTCTTTTGTTTTAAAGGGGAAAATTGACTCATAAAATTTCACATCTCTAGAAGTGTAAAAATTTTACTCAGTTATAGAGAACACTAAATATCCCTTCTTACCAGTTGGGTATCCCATGAAAACACATGCTCGAGATCGTGGTGCAAATTTATCGTGCAATTTAGGTAAATTATATACAAAACAATGGCATCCAAACGTACGTAAATGAGAATAAGAAGGTGTTTTATTAAAAAGTATTTCGAAAGGACTTTTGTTACTCAAATTCGGAGTGGGCTGGAGATTTATCAAATAAGCTGCGGTTAAAATGGCTTCCCCCCAAAAACGTACAGGCAAACCAGCATGAAAAAGTAAGGCTCGGGCAACTTCTAACAAATGTCGATGTTTGCACTCAACAACTCCATTTTGTTGAGGAGTGTGAGGGCAAGTTGTTTGACTCAAAATCCCTTTTGAATTACAAAAAGACTTCATCTCCCCCTCAATGATCTCTTTGGCATTATCAGATCGTATTATTTTTATTTTAATCCCAAATTGGGTTTTAATCATGGAGTAGAAGTTTCAAAAAGCAAAAGGAACATGAGATTTTTCTTTAATCAAATAAACCCATGTGCACCTGCTAAAATCATCAACAATAGATAGAAAATAATGTGCACGTGAGATGGATGGTTTCGAATATGGTCCCCAAACATCAAGGTGGATTAAATTGAAAGGAGCATCAGACCTATTCTCGCTTAAAGGAAAATAAAATCTTGTTTGCTTTGCTTTGTGACAAGCGATGCAAGGTTTAAAATCAAAAAAAACAATTCAATTATAAGACAGAAGATAATAAAGACAAACGACTATTTGCTAGGTGGCCTAAGCGTTGATGCCAAATTTCAGTGTCCATTTGCTTAGCATGTGTAGCTGCTGCCCTCCCAATTAAAGGATCAAAGTAGTACAAACCATCATGTAGCTTGCCCTTCCCAATCGGAGTCCTCGAATTGAGGTCCTGTAAAATAACATAAGTTGGTGTGAATTCCACTGTGCAATTCAAATCCTTTGTTAATTGACTAACCGAAATGAGATTGCAATTAAAAGGAGCATAGTAAGCATTTTTTAACACAGTGTTAGAGTTAATAGAAATATCTCCTGCAAGGTTAAGGGTTACAACAGATCCATTTGGCAAAGTCACGGGAAAACCAGGATATAGTTGATGTGTGTTGTGAAATAAATTTATATCTGAAATAAAGTGATGTGAAGCACCGGTATCAAGTATCCATCCTCTCGAATTAGATTGGTCAAAAGAAACCTTACCGACAAAGTTAACATGGGCGGAATTGGATGACTTTTGGGCTGCAAGTAAACTTAAAACCTGGTCAAGTTGTTCAGGCGTAAGTCCCTTCGTGGTTTGTTGTTCACGTGCGTCTCCAATTTTGTGTTGCTTTGTATCAACGTTATTGGCTGCTCCTCGCCCGCGACCTCTCCCTTTGGATGACAACCATGTCGGATATCCGATGATTTCAAAACAACTTTCTTTCGTGTGTCCTGATTTCTTACATTGGTCACAAATCACGTTGTTGGTATTTCTTTGAGATTTATGATTATTGAAAAACGAGGGATTTTGACCTTTTGCAACATAAGCTACTGGGATGTCAATGTTTTCAGATCGGCGAAGGAGAACGATTTGCTTCTCTTCTCTAGCGACAATGGCATATGCTTTATTGAGAGGAGGTAGAGGATCACTGTTCAGAATTGATGAGCGGACATTATTATAGATATCGTTTAACCCCAATAAGAATTGGTATAAACGATCTTCCTCACGTTCATTAGCTAATCCCTTTGCTACCGGACAATCAGTGGATGTGCAAGTATGAATCTTGCGATAAGTTCCCAATTCATCCCAAAAACTTTTGAGTTTGGTGAAGTAAGAAGCCACAGTAAGATCTTGTTGACAAAGTGATGCAATTTGCTTGCGAATTTCAAATACTCTAGGAGCATTTCCTTGATTATAACGCTCCTCAAGATCAAGCCAGATTTCTCTAGCAGTCTCAAGAGAAGCAACGCTCGGATGAATTTCCTTCAACAATGAACGAATCAGCCAAGAGACAACCATGGAATTACATTTTTTCTATGTCGCGAACAAGAAGTCATTTGCAGGAGGCTTTATGATAGAGCCATCGATAAAGCCGATCTTGCATTTTGCATCGAGAGCAGTAATCATATCTCGTCGCCAAGCATAGTAATTATTTCCATCTAGTAGTTCAGACACTAAAATAGCTGATGGTGTGTCTGCAGCAGAAAGAAAATAAGGAGAAGTGGGATCAAGTAGTGGGTGATGATGAGGATTACCCCCACCTCCATTTATACCTCTAGTGCCAATTTGATTAAATTGAATTGCACGATCAGTTGCATTAGTTTGAGGAGTGTGCAAAATTGATCTACCATTATTATTTTGTGAAGAAGAATGAGGTGTATTTTCTGCCATGGTTTTCAAGAATATGACAAAATAATTGTAATCAAATTATGCATTCGATTCCACATAGTATGGATCGTTGCTCTGATACCATGAAAAATTATTGATAGAAGCCATAATTTTTATTATTATGTAGAAGAAAAAGCAAAGAGGGCCTTATATAATTGCCCATACAATCAATACAAGGAAAGATAAAAATAAAAGGGAAGATATTATTCTCCATTACAAAAGGAAAAGAAATAAATTATAAGATGGAAATTGAGGATCTCAAATCACAATTGTCTGCTAGAATCGTGCATCAATATCACACTAATTATGGAATGATTTCAATAGACTCAAGCCGATTATATGGGCTTAATACAAACAAGGGCCTCAAATAATTGGGCTGATAAGAACGGCCCAAATATATGATATCTTCACACATTTGGACTTTATATCTTTTTGAAGAAAATACATTAAGAAAAATATTTTCTTCTCACAAATGTGTAAATAAGTATGGGTCCAACAGACCCGGTGACAAATTTGATGGTGGGACCCACTCATCACTCTACTTCATAAACACGATACCTAGTCTGTTAAATTCAGTGTGTTATGATTTTTTCGAATATATTTATATGTAATTGTTCGTTTTATGTAAATCAATGGCACTTCTTATGTGTAGCTTAAGTCCAATAGCCATTAGATAAATTGATAAAGACAATTGAAATGCAAGAAACAAATATGAAAATTAAACT
Source organism: Verbascum thapsus (assembly GCA_963669365.1). Taxonomy (NCBI): domain Eukaryota; kingdom Viridiplantae; phylum Streptophyta; class Magnoliopsida; order Lamiales; family Scrophulariaceae; genus Verbascum; species Verbascum thapsus. The sequence goes on from OY770120.1 coordinate 2,446,645, forward strand.
GGCATTAGATAAATAGATTATGTTTTATTAACTTAATGTTAATGGAAGGTTTGCAATAGTGGACAAGTATATAAACTAGATTGCATGCGGACAAAGTTGGATTTGTTTTCCTTGTTTATTGGCACTTGCCTGAGTATTAATGCATTAGTTTAAGTAGTACTTAGTTTTAATTAATATTATAATTAGGCAGAATTGTTGTGTGGATCCATGATTACTAAATCTACTGAGATACATCTCTCATATTTGTTTCATATGTTGCATGAGCTTCCTTTTTGTACTTACTATTACCTTTACAATTTACATACCAAATTCAAATTAGTTTAATGATTTTTGAGTTTCGAAAATTTATAATCATAATCATTTCAAAGTAGTAAATTGCATATGGGTTTCATCAAAATATGATTATTATGAACTACGTTTTTTGGACTTTCTATGTAAGTTAATAATTTTTATATGAGTTTCACTGCATAAGTGATTATGATTTAGTTATTTCAGGTGCCAAAAACTATTATAGTAAATTCAATGTGAATCTCAATAAGTAAACGATGCGAGTGCCATAATGTCTTGGTCTAGTGATAAGATTGAGGTCTCACAATTCTTTTAAAGATTTTGGAGGTTAATCCCACCAAATATATAAATTAGTTATCTATTTATATTATAATTCATTATATAAAACAATGTTGATTATATAGAACTAGTGAGAATTAGCCACCCATATTGGGCTTTTTCTATTTCGTAATTAGCTTAGGCTTTTCTTATCCAAATAAATGAATTAATCTATTGTCGTTGCCAGTTCAAAAACATTAACAAAGTGGATGGGGTGAAGTTATTATAATAATAATAATCATTAGAATAATACGCAATTATTGGATAAACTGGCGATTTTTAGGACATGTTTAATATAATAATAGTAGATAAGTGGTATTTGTTTAAATATATTATAACTTTAGAAGCGTGTGATTATTTATGTTGTTGGAGAATCCACAACAAAATGAGAAACCCCACACCACCTTTTACTTTCACTCTTCAACTCATTCTATAACATTTTGCTTCAACTGGGGGCAACCTCGGTAGAGTTGGTAAGGGCATGTGAATGTTGTGGTCTTGGTCACGGGTTCGAATCCTGATGAGGGAATGCCTATTTGCCTTCTCTACTGTGAGCCTGTCAGCTATGAGCAACCTAGGCTGGTTTACCTCTCTTGTGTGGTTTTCTTGTGTGGTTTGCAGGCTATTACACAAGAGCGGGGTTTACCCAGAGCGCACCTAACGGTAGCGGCTGCGGGTTCCCTTGTTATCAAAAAAAAAAAAAAAAAAAAACATTTTGCTTCAACCACTCAAACACCACCCCCCACGCCTCCATATATAAATTATGTGAGTGTTTTGTAGGAGAAAAATTTTTATTTGAGTATTTAATTTGAATTATTTTCGAGAGTTTGTAGAAATTTTACAATTTTTGATATTATAAAAAAGGAGGTTCACGTGAAGTTTTTATATATATCGTCACATTTATATTTGGATATATATATATATATATATATATTGTCACATTTATATTTGGATAAATGAAGTTGAGCTAAGCTGATGCAATCCAACCAAATTGGTAATAGTATGTGTGTATATCAGTGGAAATCAAACGGAACGAAATGATTAGAAATTTTTTTATTTACGTGCTCATGGGAAGTGGTAGAAAATCATTAGTTCGTGTACAAATTATAATGAAACAAAACACCTACATAAATCACATTATAAAAATAATAGTTCTCACCATTAATGATAACTTTATGTTGAAATTAAAATGTATCCTTTTTTTTCCCTTTTAAGATAAAAATATAAAGGAAAAACTAATATTGAAGTCAATAATTGCATAACAAGTCCATGCCTTAAGTTTGGCTTCTTGGTGGCTAAGCTACGCATTTGGTGGCTCCCACATAGGTTGTCAATTCTAATGCACGAACACTTCAAAAAATTACAACGTATTGTGTCAGACACATGATCGAACACGACACTCGTCCGACATTCCCCGACACCGTGTCCGACACTCCCCTCACCGTGTCCAACTTTCCGACACCGTGTCCAATATAAAAATAAAGTTGTCTGCTTAAATAAAATGAAAAAGATAAAATATGAACAATGTAATGGATGCAATTAGATGGTATGTTTACTATGTATGCATTATTTATGACACTTGATGTTATTTCACATATTTTTGTGATTTTGAAAAGTGAAATATTTATTTTTCTTTTAAACATATATAATTTTACAAAGTAAATACAAATTTATAACGTATAATAATCATTCTTATAGTTTATTTGTTTAATCAGTCATTTAATTTAAAATTAAAAAATTAATTTATATATTTAACGTAAATTAATGAACATATATTTGTATATTAATTTATATATACACATTTTATAGCAGTTTCGAGGCCGTGTTGTGTCCTAAATTTTTTTTAAAATGCCGTGTCCCGTGTCCGTGTCGTGTCGTGCGCCGTATCCCGTGTCCCGTGTCCGTGCATCATAGGTTGTCAAGGATTTGGATTTATAACGGATAATTCTTAATTCATAATTCATAATTTATAACGGATTTATACAGGATTTGAGACTCGTTCAATTCATAATTCTTAATATTTCGAGTTTTATTCGATGGACATAATAGAATTATAATTTTGAGTTTGATTTATCATGTTCTTAAGAAATAAATTAAATAAAAATTATATCTATAGATATATATTTGTTGAAGATTTGTATCCAAGTATCTACTAAACTCATTACCCATCTCGAATCAAAGCACGTGTTGATATTTTATACCCCTCATTACCCGCCTCGAATCAAGGCAGGTCTTGATATTTTATACCCGAACTTACAACAACCCGATCATATTTAATTGGACTCGTAGTCGGCCTCTTCAAATCCGGACCGAGACCAGTCTTTGTTTTACTCAATCCCATTAATATCCCTATTTTTACATGATCTTATATTTCAAATTATAAACAATATTAAAGAAACATCACAAATTTTTTTATTGTTTTTCAGTTTAGATTTAATTTGATCAAATTATAAACAATTCATTTTCTTTAATATCATTATATGATATGTTTAATTCACTTATTTCGTGTGAAAGAAACCTAAAACAAAATAAAAAAATTGCCAATATTTGGTTGAATCATTTAGGAGATAAAAAGTGATTTATAGTGGAAACCCCATTAAAAGTAAACATATTGTCTATATTATTTTATTAATTTATTTTATTAAAAATTAAATAATAAAGAAATAATAAGAGTGCCTTTTTCCACATCTCGTGAATCTATGAATGGAGAGCACTTGAACTTGATTGTTTTGTTCCCTCCACTCCAAACAAAAGGGTGTGAAATAATTAAATATTAATTTATCCAATACTTTTACATTATTATTATTAGACCTTAATAAATAAAATAATTATTTTTCTGCCTAAGGATCTACTACTCCTCTGTACAAAAGATTTTATTTCAGGTGATAAATCATGGTCTATCTAATTATTTTATTTATTAAGTAATACTCCTCAATTAGACACTAAACTTATTTTATTTTATTTTTTTAATTTCTCTGAATTTTTCTTTTGCAAGCTTTAGTTGTGGGTGGCCCATTTTGTTCACTAACCCTATTTTTTTTATTATTATTTGCTCAATTGCGTGCACCTAATTGTGGAATAATAATTGAATAAACCTATTTATTTGTGTCACTTAGTATTTGGTGAAATTATGTGTGTATGATTATTGAATAGTCAAAGCTTAATTTTGACTATCATTGTCGACTAATACCTACTACATTGTATAATAAGTGGGGGAATTTAATTTAATGATGGACTAATGGAAGGTTGAGAAATAAAATTAGGTTGAAGGGAATATATTCTCTATTTCGTAGGGTACAATATAATATTAAAATTTTAGGATTAGCGAAGCAAATACGTCAAATTATGTTCTAGATTTTAGATAACCACAACTCTCTAATTTCTACCCAGTTATTGTTAAATTCGTACTACATATCTATTATTCAAGGGGTATAAATCGAACCGAGTCAGCTCATCTCAAACGAATCAGCTCAAGTCCGAGCCTATTTCATTCTGAACGAATTTTGAATTTATATATATATATATATATATTTAATTATGTTAATAAATATATATTAGATAATTAATAAATGGCATCAATAATATGTAGTATATTAGTATTTGTAGGGCATAGGCCCTATTTCTAAAGAAAATAATTTAGTCGTAAAGTAAGTTATTGATGGTAATTTGGACCATATTGTTGATGTAAATTGGGCAATCTATTAAAGACTAGAAAGGGGAAAGGGAATCAAAGGCCATTAATAGTTTGAATGGTCAAGGATGCATCATTTGGTCTTCTTGTGAAGCATAGGATACCATCCCTTTGTGACTTACTATTATTTTTTTTTTCCTTCATTGTTATATTTATTAATTTTATTTTTTTATTTTCTTTTCTTTTTTACTTTAATTGGCATATTTAATTTATATTTATATATTTAGGGTCTTTACAAAAATTTCTTACAGAATTTCTTTTTTCATTAATAACGTTATTCATTATAATAACAAAATGTTCGTCGAACTTAACTGCATGTTTCAGCATTAGTTGAATAATCGCTTTAATTTTCAATGTTTCGCATCATTGAAATTTAGCATGATTGGAAGTATTATAAATAAACGCAATATTTCTTGACAAATATTTAGTTTTTGTTAAATATTTTTTAGTCCTCCTATTTTAGTTTGATCTAAGTAATCATTAGAAAATCTATAGTTGTGCTAATATGGTGCTTTGATTTTTTTTTACTATGAGACAATAAATATATAACAAATAAGTATATATTTAAATGACAATTGATACTAATTGCATGTTCTAACCTTAATAGATGATCAGAACCGATTCTATTAAAAGAAATAGTGAAATATATACATCCACCCATTATTTCAACAAAGAAAATATCATCCAAATTTACCAATTGGAAAATTGTTACTATTTTTTTTCTTCTTTTTTTTATAAATAAAATTGTTACTATTATTATCTACAAGAATTGGGGAAATCATATTACAACCACCCTAGGGGCCCACTAAAAATTACGCACGCGCGAATTGTTCACACGTTTGCCACACTAATAATACATGAAACTGAATAAATAAATAATTTTAGTATAATTGAAATTTGTATTTTTGGTGTCTATATAGTAGTTTTTTGCCATCGTGCACTTTCATATTTTCTACTCTCTCTCTCTCTATTCCTTTCTCTGTCTAGAATTTTTTTCTGTTTTTCTCACTAATAAGGTTTCTTGAATTTGGTGAATTGTGCTGAGATATTTGAGTGTTGGATTTTGCCTCTATTTCGTAAATTGTAAGATTTTCTTCTCCTCTTTTTCATTGTTTCGAGATGATATGAGCTGAAAATCTGAATTGCTTTGTTGTACAGATAAATGTTTTCGAGATGTTGGTATTAGTTTGATTTGAAATTTTGTTATGTTTGTTGCTAGATCTGTGTTGTTGGGTTTGATGTGAGGAATTTCATTTTGTCAATTAAGGTAACACGACATTGAAATAAAAGAAAAATCATGTCGTTTCGGATTTTTAATTTTCGTTGTGTGATAAGTAGTAGTAGAATTAGTTCTTGAAATCTATATATCTAAAGAAGAATTATATTGTCAAAAATCTTGGAATCTGCTGTTTTGTTTCCTAATTTTACTTTTTTTTGCTAGAAATTTATTTTCAGCTCTGAAGGATCTGTGATTGCAGATGTTGTTTTGATGTTGTTAATCATGGGTATTAAAGATTTAAGTGCTCATTTTATGTTATTTTGTTTTTTCCTTTTGGAGCGTAGAGAGGTTTGGAATGTGTACCAATTACCAACTATAGGCCTACCAGATTGCTCATGATTATGAAGTTTAAATTATCATTCTATTAATCTGCTTAATTGCTTGAGGATAGTTTGAGAGAAAATGCAGTATCTTTAATTCTTTATGATTTCTGGTTGTACTGTAAATCAAAAGAAAGTAAGTTATATAATTTAGATTATTTCATTATAAATATCATTTCATCATCTTCTTTTCTTTAAGAATTACAAGTCCATTGTCTTGAAAATGGGTGTTACCCTCTGGCCTCCCCCACTGCTTAGATGAAAGGAATTTCATTTCGTTTTCTGTAGTTTCAATATGTTAGTACTCACATAGAATTATCTTTGAATTGACAAAGAAAAGTATTGATATCGTCCTGGATTCTTTTGTTCCTCTTGATTGGCCTCTTATCTTATGTACTAAGAAGTTTGAATAAGAAACTGCATATTATAAAGATTGATTCTGAGATAGCTTTCATTTTCTCAACATAGCTATGAATTTAATGTATTTCTAAATTTCAGGAGGGGCTCAGTGGGTTGGTTAAAGTTGAAATCAATCAAATCAAAGAGCAGTATGCAGTGGTATAATCTCTCCATTGACGTTTTCCGCAAAGTTCTCTCTTTGAATTTGTACTGCCGTGTGATTCTGTAAAATCATTTGAATTCACAAGACAACAATTAACCTTCTCTCCAAAAAAATTCTTATTACATCCTAAAATACACTTATATCCATGGGATCCTCTCACTTTGTCGTCATTCCTTGCTACGTACGCTGGATTAGCTGAGCCTTTTTTCTCTAAACCCCAAAAACCTTTGCCATATTCATTTCCATTCAAATTATTTATTTCAATTTAGTTTGGCTATTTTGTCATCTTTGACTGGAATTTGAAAAATTGCTTGAGATAGAAATTAGTTATTTTCCTTTGATAAAATTTCCTTGGGGGTGTTAGTGGTGTATCTTTTACCAAAAGATTTACAGATCGTGGGATTAGTTTATCACTTCCTTTCTGAAAGTTTGGTGAGAATTTGAGTAAACGAGTTGGGGGCAAAAGTAGTTATGGTGTGCCAAGCAGCTAGTCAGACAAGATTTCGGGCATTAAAACACGAGAATGGAATTGCTGGGTGTGCTACCATAATAGTTAGAGTCATAGCATGCTTTCAACCCCTCCAAGATTGCCAGGTTAGAATTAGAACAACAAGATATTTCAATTTTTCTTTTCGTGGTTTCAAAAATTCTAATAATTTCTTTCTTTGTGCACTTTTCAGGCTGAGTATTTCCGCCATTTGCTTAAACCTGTAACGTAGATTGATTTATTTGCCACGCATTCAAGTTAAGCTGGTTTCTTATTATTTTTGTTTTCACTCAAAGATACAACAAGCCATCAGTTTTATAAGGTACGGTTAAGTTTCAAATTCTGCATTTTCTTTATTCTTTCTTTAATTAATGATGAGGTTTATTTTTCACATTGTATCTTCTGACAATGCTCATCACTTTTAGGTCATTTTTGTGCTTAAAATGGACAAAAACTCAGGATCTTGGTTTCATCAGCACCATCTGCATCTGCCAAAACCCAATCTGAATCTATCGGGTTTTCCTTTCGATATGTGCCATCTGAATACCAATCCAGTTTCTAGAAATCCTCAGGATGTGGAGGGTTCTATATTCAAAACTGTTCCCTCATTTACAGCTTCTGGTCTGCAACAATTTAAGTCAATTGAACCAATTGACTCACATAATTGGTTTCCATTTGCTCCTGTCTTAAACTCTGCTTCAGAAGAGAAGTTTCATACGGGCCCATTTCTTTTTGGACAACAAAAAACCCCCATAATGGGCACTCCACCTGCTCAAAAGAGATTTCTCGTCTTTGATCAATCTGGTGATAAAACAACGTTGATATATAGTTCTGGGGTTCAAACTCCCATTCAATATGGAAATTGTTGGGCACCAAAACCATATACCAGTTATAACAATCTGAGTAAACACGAGCTTCCTCAGGATGTTACATACCCTTTAAGGCAATTTTTGAATGAAGAGAACATTGAAGATAATTCAAGAGATGTTACAGAGGATGAATTGCATGAAGACACAGAAGAATTGAATGCTCTGCTTTTCTCTGATAGTGAAAATGTTTCTTCAGAGGATGAGGAAGAAACAAGCACAGCCCATTCACCTAGTACGATGACCGATAATGGCGTTCATGATTTGGTTGAGGAAATAGGTGAAGAAGTTGATAGTTTCTATGGGCCCACCAAAAAGCGAAAACTTTTTAATGTAAGTTCTTTGAAATCATATGCAAGCTCTGGTTTGGTAGACAATGATGCAGGGTCGAGTTGTGGCAATGGAAACGAGCAAGAAATGGAAGAATTATGTTCCGGGCCGGGTGGTAAAAGGTTGAGGAGAGAGAAAATACGCGAAACGGTAAATATTCTGCAGACCATAATTCCTAATGTTAATGGGAAAGACACGATTGGTGTTATTGATGATGCGATTCATTACTTGAGGTCGTTGAAAGTCAAAGCCAAAGTTTTAGGGCTTGATAATCCTTAAAATTTACACTTCATTTGCCTATGAAATAACAGTAGTAATAAAAGACCTCTATTGTTCGATAAACTAAGTCGTAATGTGCAGTGCCTTCAAGCGTGCTGTGATAAAGTGGAATATGATTATACGGTGTTTTGCATACTTGTCGAAATGTGGGATTTGAAGGGAAATTGTTTCTAGAAGAGAATTTGAAGTCTTTCTGCAATGATTGAGTTTGAACTTGCCTCTTGCGAATTGCTTAAGCCGAGAAGACTTTTTTCGCTTTGTAGGACCTCAGAAAAGGCAGTGTCTTGTTATATAGCTTCTTTGCCACATTATATGGTGGATATGCTCTGGTTATCTGTACCTTGTGTTTAGTTTTAGAACCATGGGATTTCAGTGAACGTGGACCGTCAGATCAGAGTAACTCAATATAATAACAATGACATCAACGGATGACACGAGCCATCCAATAATTGAACGGTTTTTGCGATCGATACGATCAATTAAGTAAGACTTAGCCTGATAAACTTCAGCTTTTAGAATAGTTTTTTTTTGTTTTGTTTTGATTGTACCTTGTGAGAATATTGCATTTGTGACAAAATGAGTTATATATTTGGATGTAAATTAACTTGCATTCTGTTGTTTTATGCTTTGTGTTTGAACATAGCGTGCCTGCATTTATTATTCTGCGCCAGTGAGAAATCCATTTTCTTTTCGAATTTGTTGCTTTTCTGATGTGCCCAAAATGTGTTTATTGCTTGAGCAAGGGACCACAGTTATGTTGAAATCCACCATAAATAATTGAAAAAATATATAGCTCAAAATGGATTTGAATAACATAATTTGAAATCATCCAAATAAGTTCAATGAATTTGTTGATAATTTTGAAATCTATAAATTTCAAATATTTCAAATCAATAAATGATTATCCTAAATCAATAAAATAAGTTTAATGAATTTATTGATAATTTTGAAATTATCCTAAATGATTTTTAGAGTTAATTTTTATTTTAGAAGTCTGAGAGCCCCTAAAAATATATTATTTTAATTGAAGTTTGAGTAATTGTGACTCGTGTATGCCTCGGGTGATATGTACACATGTTTTGACCCTAATATAAAGCTTAACTCCGTCTATAGATATAATGTGTGTATATATATATATATATTGTTGCATATGCCAAAGAATAGAGGTTAGAAATAAGATTTTGGATCTTTTTAATTCAAGTGAACTCAACAAGGAAATGGTGCATTGTTTTAAGATTTAAGTATTAAACAACTTGTTTATTTATTATTTGCTTAATGGGCTTTGGGTTAATATTTGGAACGGCCCAACATTTTGACTGATCAATACGGCGACGCTGAAGACCAAACCGGATCAAATGGGCCTTAATATAAATAAATTAGAGCAATGGGCTTTGGAATTAAGGATATATTTCACTTTGAATAATAGTATATACTATACAGTATAGTGGTTCTTTTTTCATTTTTTCAGAATATAATATAAAATATATTTAATAAATACTAAATGATCTCTGTATTTATGTTTATTATAATAAAAAGTTATTCTATCATATCGTCAAAATCAATAAAAAAAATAAATAGCGGTATATAACATTACTCTCATTTTGAGCTGTTCTTCAAGTCAATTCCCTATTTTCACCAATTTTAATTTTTTCCTTTTTTTGGAACTAAAAGCTGAATACCAAAACGGATTATTCTTTTCTTTTTTTCTCATTAATTTGTCTTTCTATTTTTTTTTCTTATTTTTATTTAAACTTATTTCTGCTCATTTATGTATTAGTAAGAATTTAAAAATGAGAGTAGTAAGATTTTAGGATGTTTCAAATTAAACAATATTAAGCTATTCAATGTTTTATCATAATTATTTTTTTAGTTTAAACATTGAATGTTTAAACTTGATTTTGTGTTAATTTATTGACTTGTACATGTTGTTGGGTTGGGATAAATTTTCAATATTGATCCACTTGAATTTTCAGTTTCAAGAAATTAAATTTTAAATCAAAAATTAAAAATACAAATGCAAAAATAATTAACAAATGGCTAAAAGAAAACGAAAATTTACACATTACAATAAATTTACAAAGTAAAAACTTTAATTGTGAAAAATAAATTAGGCAGTACATTTACATTATTATTTGAACACTTAATATAATTTTCTTCTTCCATTCTTTTTTGTTCAAGCGTTGGTTATCTAATATACCAACTAACTTTAAACACTTTTTATATTCTATAAATTTTAAAATCAATCTCGAATTTACTTAATTAGTAAAAGATGATATAAAAAAATAAAAAAAAATGAAACTACTCAAATAAAAAATGTAAAATGTAAAGTGTGTATTTATATATTCAAATAAAAAAAATTGAAAACACAAGCAAACTTAACCTTCATTTTTCAAACTGAGTACTGATATTAGCCACATATTTCACATGCATGCACCAAATTAAAGGATGCATTATAATTGTTTATGTTGTTTTTATAGTTGACTAATTTATCCAATAAAAATTAAGAAAAGGAAATCCATAATAACCAATTAAAAATATTGGAGATGACTATCATTGTAGGGCATTTTGAATATGTGGAAGTTCTTTTCAGAGAAAGATGCAACTCAGGAGTCTGTATGATCACAGGTGATTCTCATATTTTCAAGCATCAAATATTCATAAAGATTATGATATATAATTACACCAATAATCATTATTTTTTTTAAAGATAAAACATATGTCATTGTTTTCGTCGACGAACAATGCCACGACTGATTGTTGTGGGTGAAGCCCATTTTCTTTAATTTTTTTCTTTTTTTTTTATTTCACATTAATATAAATATTTACAAAAATTACAGTAAGGTTCACCCACAACAATTAGGTCCCTAAACTTTGAAAATGTTATAATTAGGTCACATTTTTGTTATTTTTTAATTTAATGGTATATAATTTTTATTTAATTATGATTAATTGATATATATTAAAATTAATAGAAAATACATATATCACAAAATTATATATTTGTTATAATACTTAATAATATTACATAAACTCCAAACAAAATACAATATAAAAAAGAATAAATAAAAACAAGACTAATAAAATAGATAGAAAACAATACTTTAATACAGTGGTAAATTTAATATAGTCGGAATGGTGTTTGTATAACTCACTGTCTCGTGTTGCTATTATCTTGAAAATTCTCAAGATTTTAAGTTCGTTCCACAGTTCATATTTGAAGCCAATCTTGATGATAAATTTATCATCAACGTATGACATTTTTGCTCCTTGTAGCGACAAATAAAATTAAAAATCAAACTGGAGTATTTACATATATAAAATCACAAAAATGAAAATTTTAAGAATTACTCATAATATCTTATATTCTGATATCTTATGGAGATTGAAGTGTTTCACTTGTTTCATGCATGCATGTAATCTTCAAATACAATTCTTTAATAACTTAAACTTACTTTCTATTGATCTATCATTATTTTAATCTCATTACACTTTTGCCCTCATCATATACAGCTAGAAAGAGTTAGGCCATTTAACTTATTATATTTTATATTAAAACATTTAACCCAATGAATCTAAGTGTTTTTTAAATAAAATAGTGAATTACTTTCATAGTCCAAATTTGACTGTCAAAACCCAAATGGAAAATAGTGAATTGCACTCACTCTATAATTGTTCTTTCATTTTTTAAATATACTTGAGTTCAATCATATTCAAATTTCATTTTTCTATATTATATATAAGTGCCCTTACCTTTGAAGTAAATCATTAGGTTACATACATATATATGATTTTATACATATATATATATCCAAAAAGTTAATCACAATATCAGATTTATTACAAATAGACTTCAATTAGTTCTATTATAATAATTATTATTATTTTTATTTGAGAACAGAAGGTGACTCAACAAACTGTATACGATTCTATCATATTAGTGTATTGAGTAATCATCACATGTAATTTTAAAAGTCATAAAATTCAAATTCATAATCATAATAAGTAGTAAGATGGATTCTTATGAGTTATGACTTATATCACACACAAAATACTATCAATCATGTAAACATTTCGAGCTTTTTTTAGAGTTCATTATAAGAATCACTCGATCATGTCGACCTTGCATAACCATCAAATTAAATGATAATAAAATATAAAATTATTAATTAAGTGGCATCTATTAATTGGACCTCTTGAGGATTCAAGAGGGCAAAAACATATTTAAAAACAAAGGTGGCGGGACACAAATCCAATAATATACTGTTTGATTAAGACTTTTCCTATGATATTAGCTGACTTTTTCATCTAATAATTCAGATAAGTTATGATAATTAGCTTTGACTTATTTGTAGTATATAATAATTATTTTAAATTGCCAACAAAAAGGAAATAAATAAAAAAATCATGACCTGGTATTGTGCTTTCTACTATTTATTGTGGAAATCTTGTACCAACGTTACTTTGTTATAATTAAGCCCACGTATGGCAATAGAAAAAATTAATATTTTATTTTACAATAAAATAAAACTATTTTTGGTTATATCTTGTGAAGAAAATTGACTTTCTTCTAATTATTGCATATGGTGTATAAATTAATTATGAAGTCCCACCGTCTGAATTTAAAATAATGTGAACATTATAATTTTGTTTTCTATCATTGTCACCCTTCTTCATGACTTTTTACAATATATGAAAAATGTGATATTGGTGTTGGAAATTAATTCTAGGGATTCAATACGTGTGGAGCACTTAAGACATTAATAGTATAGTAGAAAGAATATAAATATGGTTAAAATCGATTTAAATATAATAAAAATAGGATTGAAATGAATTAAAAGTGTCACACATACTCTAATTAAACCAAGAATGTCACTAATAATTCTACGAACTAAAAATGATCTGATCGAACTCTACATTTCTCATGAAAAGTCTAACTAAATTATTTGAATTAACTCACAAAAATAGTCAAGTTGAGTGTCTAATCGCAATACTATTGTAAAGGAAAATATTTAATTTAGCATTCTTGTCATATAAGCGGGTTATAATGTATATAAAAGAAATACAAATGGGATGTACCTCTAATCATAATAATTCATTAATTTATATTAAAAAAGGTCTTAACTATATTTTCGTTTTATTGACTCAACTGAAACGTGGATGAACGTCATTATAATTAAATCGCATTTTTGAATGACTAAAGATAGTTGTTATCATCATTTGATCATAATTAATAAACAATTAGAATCGTACCAATTAGTCTAACACACTTTTGTAGGATTCCTAGGTATCACATCACCCAAATAAATTAAACTTAGGCCTAAGTTTAGGTTTCTATTTTTTCATATTTTTTAAATTCAAAAGATTTTGGGGCCAAACTTCATCGGACCTTTTTTATTTGTACCCAAACTCGGATATTTATTAAATAGTAATATTTATTTTGTGATTGATTATATATATTATGATACTAGGAAAAATTTGTATTCACAATTAAAATATATTGTCATTTTCTAGAAGAATTTTAGAACTTTGGGTGATGGGATGTTGTCGAGAATGCCATTAAATTAGGGACTAAAGGATAAATAATAGAATTAACGGACTCGCCTTCAATAATTATGGGAATTCATCATATAATAAACTTAACACCACATACACATTTATTAATTATAAGCGTTATATGACACACCATATTATATAAATTATACATCAACATCTAAGAAAAATTGTTAAATATACAGTAACATTATACACCCAAAACGTATAAATCATATTACATCAACAATACGTGATATTAGGAGATAATCGGTATCTTATCACATGTGTGGAGAAGCTATTGGCCAAACTATTCATACCCTTATTATACATATATGTACCCCAAAGGCCAAAACTAAACACTATAAATACATCCACATAACATAAACCATATGTATCCTCATAAATAAAAACTTATTTACATACATATATATATATAGATAGATATATATATTATATCGATCTTAGATTAGAATAATTTTTGTGCAAACATGGGAGTGAATATAACCTCAATTAAGACAGCATCACATGGGGTTTTGCAAGGAGATAATCCTTTAAATTCTGCATTTCCATTGTTGATTGTTCAAACAACTCTAATCCTCGTACTCACTCGATTCCTTGCCTTCATCTTCAAACCTTTACGCCAACCCAAAGTCATCGCAGAGATAGTTGTATGTTTTCTTTTTCTTTTTTTACTTAAATATCTATTATTATTTTTCTATACTATATTGAAAATTCAGTTTAATATCATGTCATGAGACACGAAATGTGGAAAAAAAAAATATAAAACATGGATTTTTTATAGGAGAATTGCAATATTAGTCATGTGTGATTTCGTTTATAAGTTATAACCATTTTAGTCGTATTGTTTACAAACTTGCAGAATTAGTCATCTTAGATTTTGTAATTTGTTGCCATTTGATATATCCCACTATTAAATTTAGAGACTTTGTGCGTATAATGCATATGTCGTTAATTTCATTATTGATCATATGCACGTCACTGGATTAACTGTTTTTATTTATTTTTTAACAATTAAGATAATAATACAAATATATGGTTCATGGCATAAAATTTTGCAAATCTACAAAAACCAACATTAAAATATTCATCTGGTCATATTCTATGAGATATCTATTTTTCATTTATTATTTCATATATTTATTTTTCGTTAAAAAGTAAGAAAGCTATTTATTTGCTTTTATAATATAAATAGTTATACTACTTTTTTTCTTCAATTAACCATTATTATAAATTTATACAACATACAAAATGAGAAAAACAAAATTCATAATCATTTCACATAAATAATTTCATCTCATTTTAATTTACTGTTCTAAAAAATTATCAGGGTGGAATTTTACTAGGGCCATCAGCCTTTGGCAGAAACAAAGAATACATGCAAAGAATCTTCCCACAATGGAGCACACCCATTCTAGAATCGGTAGCAAGCATTGGCCTTCTCTTCTTCCTCTTCCTTGTCGGCCTTGAACTCGATTTGAACTCAATCCGCCGCAGTGGGCGGCGAGCTTTCGCCATCGCCGTCGCCGGAATATCACTTCCGTTCACACTTGGCGTCGGCGTTGCCGTTGTTTTCCGTAAATCCGTCGACGGAGCTGATAAAGTAGGGTTTCCACAGTACTTCGTGTTCATGGGGGTGGCGCTTTCTATCACGGCTTTCCCTGTGCTTGCGCGTATTTTGGCCGAGCTGAAGCTGCTCACCACGCGCGTCGGTGAAACGGCGATGGGCGCGGCGGCGTTTAATGATGTGGCGGCTTGGATTTTATTGGCTCTCGCGGTGGCTCTTGCTGGTAATATTTAATAAAAGTAAATTATTCATGAAGTTTTATTGGTTAATTATGTCACTAATATTCATGAAGTTTTATTATTCCATCGTTAATGGAAAAATTGCAAATTTCATCTCATCACAATTCTAGTTTTAGTCTCACATTTAATAAAATTTTGAAAACAGTCTTAATAATTTGATAAGAGTGCAATATTAGTTCTTTTTTTAATTAATGCTAGTCTTATACTTGATTTTTGTTATTTTGAAATTGCATTTTAACCCTTAAACTATACAAAGTATATTAAACACCCCTTAAAAAAATATCATTTCACTTGCGTCCTAATAAAATTAGAAGAAAACAAAAGAAAAGGTTGAGGAAGATGATTGGGCTATGAACGTCCCGGTTAAACCTATATCTTCTATTTTTAAATATTTAAATTATTTTTTAAGTGTTAAGAGATAATTGATATTTGTTTAAGTTTTTGGTTAATACATCTTTTTTAGCTGAACGGGCAAAATACAATTTATAATAACAAAAATTAGTATGGGATTAACATTATTATATAAAAAAACTAATATTGAAATATTTTTTAAAATCCCATAAAATGTGAAATTAACACTTAAATTGTGAAATTAACACTAAAATTGTGATATCTTGTGGTTTAAAATTGGAAATTTTTCACTTAGGTGTATTGGTGTACAGTATCCCTAAAATTATAGATACAATAATTTATACTTTATAGGACTAAATTTGCCAAAACCCTACTACTTACATAATGAATTCTGCAAATTTAACCTTTATTTTAATCTTATTATATATGTATTATTTAAAATTTTGGGTTCATAGGTAATGGCGGGGACGGGCCAGAGAAAAGCCCGTTAATCTCCATATGGGTTCTTTTATCCGGCGTCGGTTTTGTCACTTTCATGATGGTGGTGATAAAGCCCGCCATGAAGTGGGTGGCGCGCCGCTGTTCGCCGGAGCACGACACGGTGGATGAAGCCTACATCTGCTTGACTCTCGCCGGCGTTTTAGTCTCCGGCTTCGTAACTGATTTTATCGGCATACACTCGATATTCGGCGCATTTGTCTTCGGCTTAACAATTCCAAAAGGGGATTTTGCAGAGAGATTAATGGAAAGAATTGAAGACTTTGTTTCGGGTTTGTTGCTGCCTTTGTACTTTGCTTCGAGTGGGTTGAAAACCGACGTGGCGAAGATCAAAGGCGGGGAGGCGTGGGGGCTGCTGGTGCTGGTTATATCGGCGGCGTGCGCCGGAAAGATCGTCGGAACTTTTGTGGTGGCGGTGATCTGCAGGATTCCGGCGAGGGAGGCGATAACGCTTGGGGTGTTGATGAATACGAAAGGGTTGGTGGAATTGATTGTTTTGAATATTGGCAAGGAAAAAAAGGTTAGTGTATTTTTTTTTTTCTTTTTTATGAATTTATTTTATTTTACTAAGGTTATTTATTCTTTATGAAAATCATTTTTAATTGAATAAATATGATACAGTTGACATTTTTTGTTAGTATATATCTCCTTGAATTTTAGTTGAGCTTAACTAGTTCTTATTCTTTATGATTGATTATCTTTGCTATATATATTTCACCTGTAAAAGAAAAATAATAAAATAGGTGTAGACATTAAGATCCTTGCATATGAACTATAATTGTTTTTGTTTAAACATAATGTATTATCTTGTAATATAATTTATATATATTCACGATAAAAAATATATATAATGCATGTTACTTTTTTTATTTAAAAAAATCAGTGCAGATTCATAGTTGAAATGGTATTAGGTTGGAACTTGATTATAGCTAGTAATTCAGTTAATATTATACCTAAAAAGGAATTAATGCAATTAAGTTTGTTTTAAATTAAGGATAGTATGTATAATAGGATCCAAAAAAACTTTTGGTTCAAATTTTATGTAACACATATCTATATAAGTGTTACATGCATTGATACAGAGAAACAAAAATATGTATTTTAGGGGAAATTTTGACACTCTTTGTCCACATTCCACCATTGATGGGTTGGGGTGATTTTGATGTATAGTTGTTGTAACCCATAACCCAGTGCCAAAAATAAAAAAAAGTTATAATTATATTTAATAAATTATATTTTATTGAATTATGCATGAATTTCACAAATGACATATATATACATATAATAGAAATATTTGAAGTAAATAAATGACAAAGGATTTCAAAAATGTTATCTTCTTCAATGTATGTGCAGGTTCTAAATGACGAAGCTTTTGCAATACTAGTCCTAATGGCTCTATTCACCACCTTCATCACAACTCCGACCGTCATGGCCATCTACAAACCCGCCCGAGGCTTCCCCTCCTCCCGCCGCCTCCGCCGTCTTCAGTCCATCTCCGCCAGCTTAACCGACCAGCTCCGAGTCCTTGCCTGTGTCCACGGACCCGGTAACATCCCCTCACTCACCAACCTCATTGAGTCAACTCGCTCCACCAACAAATCCTCTCGCCTCAAACTCTACATCATGCACCTCGTCGAACTCACTGAGCGTTCCTCCTCAATTATAATGGTCCAGCGACTGAGAAAAAACGGCTTCCCTTTCGTCAACCGCCTCCGTCGCCGCGGTGGCCGCGCCGAGATACACGACCGAGTCGCCGTTGCTTTCCAGGCATACGGCCAGATGGGCAGGGTCACCGTCCGGCCGGCGACGGCTATATCGGCGTTGACGACAATGCACGAGGATATCTGCCACGTGGCGGAGGAGAAGATGGTGGCGATGATCTTGCTTCCGTTTCACAAGCAGTGGAGGAAGATCGACGGCGACGGCGGAGAGGAGGAGGTGGTGGAGAACGTGGGGCATGAGTGGAGAGGGGTGAATCAGAGGGTTTTGGAGGAGGCGCCGTGTTCGGTGGCGGTGCTTGTGGACCGTGGATATGGAAGTTGGAGGGCCCAGATGACGCCTGAGCACACTGCAAATGTGGTGCAGAATGTGTGCGTAGTTTTCTTTGGTGGGCCCGACGATAGGGAGGCGTTGGAGTTTGGTGGGAGGATGGCGGAGCACCCGGCGGTGAAGGTGGCGGTTTTAAGGTTTACGGATAATGGAGTTGACGGCGATGACGTCATGCTGACCAGTAAGAGCATAGAAAAGACTCACTTCACAACTGCAATCTCAAACATGAATCCTCAGGCGGAGAAGGTATATTATTCATTGATATTTTGTCTATTAATATATATATATATATATTATATGCAAATTATAATTTGGTTCGAACGAAGGGTGGCAATTTGGGTCATAAATATATTTTTTTTCCAAATCAAACTAAATTTTCAATGGGTTTGATACTAATATTTTTAGCATTTTAGTTCTAACTGAGTTGGTTTTTAATAATATTTGGGTCCAATTTGAGTCTAAATTTGGTCCAACTTATTTTTCCACTTTGAGTCAATAATCTACATTTACACTCTACAACAACTTTTTCCACCACTTTGATTCATAATGGGTCCTTATTGAGTCCACTTTGGCTTCTTATTGGATCCAACTATAAGACATATTTTTTGACATTAGACTCAATTGAACTCAACTCACTTTAAAACCAACACAACCCAACTCATTCAACCCAATTGACACCCCTAGACCTCCGACTTAATGAATTTCAATATAAGTGTAATTTGTGAAGTTTAGTCAATCAAATTTGGAATTAATATTTTCTATGTTATCCTTATGAACATGAATATCGACAGGAAAATGACAAGAGAGTATTGACAGAATTCACAACGAGATGGGAAGATAAGATCGAGTTCATAGAGAAATCATATACCAACAACATAGTAGACGAAATATTAGCAATCGGAAAAAGTGGAGATTATGACCTAATAGTTGTCGGTCGAGGCAGGTGCCCGACCACCATGGTGGCTGCCCTAGCTGACCGGCCGGCTGAGCACCCCGAGCTCGGCCCAATTGGAGATTTATTAGCCTCGTCAGAGCAAGGAATAGTCTCATCGATTCTCGTGATTCAACAACACGATGCGAGTTATTTGAGTGAGATTTCGGTTTCAAAAATCACTCCGGGGGATGATAGTAGTGGGAAAGGCCATGAGCAAATATCAACTATAGTGTAGTTGAAATTTTACTAAGATATGGAATAAGTATAGAATTTTGTATATAAATGTGCAATGTGATTATGGATTAACCTAATCATGGAATAATATGATGAAATGTAATTATCAGGATTTGTTTCTGGCTATGGGAAGAAGCAATCCGATTGAATAAATGGGATAAGGTTGTGAAGGTGTTTACTCCGAGCAAAAATTGCATTTGATTTGATTAACAAATTTCAAGCTTAATAATTTTAAATGAATTTTGATTCCAATAGTTGGCAAAAACATAAATATGGGTTTATATTTGTGTGAGAAAAATTTGGGAAATACTACAAAGATTTGTATGAAAATGATATGATATATGTGGTTTTTGTCTATATTGTTTAAAATTTAGTTAAAAGTTACAAAATGCGTCAAATCATTAAAAAAAACGTTGATGAATTTAGATGAAAATAATTTGTATACATTTTTATCGGCTTTATTTTCTCTTAGAAACTCGTTTAACTCGTTAAGGAGTTCGATTAAGCTCCCTAGTTCCTACTTCCTACTTCCTACTTCAAGAATACACTTATTTTTTTATCCCACTTGGTTAATTGTTCACATTTTGTGAACAATTATACAGAGGAAAAATAGCATAAACAAACAATATCCACATTCCACATAAAACTCTTCGTACATGAATTGGTCATGAAACAAAATGCACAAAAAATGCACCACCATAAAGTGAACATACTACAAAAAATACATGAAAAAAATAGGATAATATAGATTCCACTATAGTTTGTGTAATCACAATATAACTATGGATGATAAGCTAAAGGGAAAAATAAAGTTTACAAATTTGGGTGTGTTCTAAGTTCACATTTTATCAAATTTCAAAAGATAAAACAAAAAAAAGTATCACAACACAAAAATTCAAGTCCTTGTCGTTTCCGGTGTCCATAACAGACAATTTTACATTTATAGACCGTTTCATGACACAAACCCATCACAGCAGATAATACCGAAATGGGCAAAAAATGGGAATGAGATATACTAACCTCAACGAAACCCTCCATCAGTCCAATTGGAATCTGATTTTCCATTATAACCCGTTTTCTTATTATTCGATCCACTTTGGTAGAAATCATCATACCCATCATCTTTACCGTCATCCCAGCCTGCCCAGCTATCTCCATTCCCCTTTGTTGGCTCTTCTTTTCTGCTATCTTTTACATCCCAATCATCCCATGAGTTAGAGTTAACAGAGTTTGACTGCTGATTGGACGAGGATTGTGCTACAGTATTAGAATTCCATGATTTTGAAGCATGTCCAAATTCCTGATGATTACCCGCGTTTTCACTTTGATTCTGCTGCCAGCTAGGACCTTCTTTTGTGTATTCTTCAACCTTCTGTGAGGCTAGAGCCATTACGCCTTTCATAAGACCCCATGTCCTTTGGCCTATTTCTGATGTCTTTGTGGTTACGACATTGACAGTCTCGTTCACTTTGTAATCATAGCCCCCGTCTCTTACCTGTTGAATATAAATTATGTTTGTCTTACTTCAGTTTCATCGTATTGTGTAGTGAATACTAAATTGTGGAGGTAAAAGAGAAGTTTTGTCAAGGTCAGATCTTTAATGAATTATTCTTCGATCATCTATGTGAAGAGAGGCAAGTAAGGTTGAGCTTCTCTAAAATTGTGGAAGTGTAAAGCTACATGTTTCTTAGCTACTCTGGGATCTGGATTATACAAATTAAGAGTTTTTTAAACTTTATAGTAACAAAACATGTACATGTTAAATGCCATGATTTGCATGGTAATCTCTTCTCCTTGTTTCTATTTCAGCACAATTTTGACAATATTAGCACATATCCAGACAAACTAAAACAAAAGGGCAGGTACAAAACATTTAGATTATCAATTCCATGCAGTGTACAGGACTTTTCTATCAAAATTCAAAACACAGGTAAACAAAAACCAAACTACCTTGGATGTGATGTCCTTAGTCCCAGCTTGAACAACACTTGCAGCCGACTGTGCGGCAGATGCAGCTACCATAGATAACATACCAAATCCCTATACAAGAAAAAAAAACATCAACAATATATACACACATCAGTGCCACTACATAAAACTATACATAAACTTAAGAAAAAACTCAAAAAATCCACCTGACTAACAACTGACAGAACATCCCCCTCGGCATTCTTCCTAGGGGCGGAGGGCCCTGGACTTGACCCAAACCCAACATACTTGCCACCTTGCGAAGGCGGTAGCCCCTCCGGCCTGGACTCATTTTCAGCCATCTTCCTAGCAAAAAACCCTTCTTTATTTGCAGCTGACTCCTCCAATTGTGTCCTAGAATAAATATCTTGGGTCGATTTCGACCGTGATGGCGTACTACCGCCACTCCCCGAGCTCCTAAAATCACTAACAGTATTATTCCTCCTCATATTATTACTTCCACCATACCCTCCATCATCATCATTATCCCAATTATCCCACCCTGCATCACTTCCACAATTACCACCCCTACCACTACCACTGCTCATCGGAGGCTTACTATTACGACCACTATAACCATTACCAACATTATTACTACTCGATCTCAACGTCTCTTTCACAACCGCAGGATCACGCCAGGGCTTCCCCTCGGCAAGCGCCTGGATGCGATCGCGGTATACTGTTGCCGCATTCGTATTGTATTTCGCAACGATCTCGGTTTCCTTAGCAATACCATACTGCGCGACGAAATTATTGAATTTTTCATTACCTCCGAGCTCCATTTTCTTCAACTGAATCTCGGACCACGAATCCATGGTCACGGATCGGACGAAGGAGATGTGAACACCGAGGCCTCGGTGCTTGCCCGAGCACTCGAGGCACATGAACACGCCGTACGATACGGAAGCCCATTGGGGATTCTTTTGGGAGCAATCGACGCAGACCTTGTTTCCGGCGTGCGATTGGAGCTCCCGGAGCCGCCGTGAGGCCGCCATACGGTGGTTGGATCGGGATCCGGATCGGATCTAGAGGATTTTGAGGAAATTGATCGATGTGATTATACTTCGGATTGAGAGAGAGAGAGAGGATTTATTTATTGTTGTTTCATTTATACCCCAATTTGGAGAGGAAAGGTGCGCTTTTTATCAATGTAAAGATAAAATAAAAAGAAATGTTTATAATAAATAACTGCTATTTTAATGCTATTATTGGTGTTCCTACTATTAATATATTATTTATTTTGAACATAATACACAAATTACATTATGTCAACACTAATTATAAGTCTTTATGGAATGTGTACTTGAGTCATGATGCTATGTACAATAGGTAAAAGATATTCGTTCAAAAAAATAGTCAAAATTAACTTGACTATCTGCATCATATTCTTTAAAAAGTTTAAATGACTTATTTTAAATAACTATCGTATTAAAATAAAAATAAATTCTAAAAAATACAAATATAAATTTAAAAAAAAATATATGATATGATTTATCAGTTTGAAATTTTTTAATCAAAAAACATTCCAAAAAAAAACTCTATTCAGCATTTTTTAACTTAAAAAATAAAGGATAATTTAGTCCCAAAAAATAGTTACTTTTTATCTTTTGGATTTTTTGAAATGAAAAATTTATAGAATGAGTTTTATAGATTTAAAAATCTTTACTTTGATTTTTTTTAAGAAAAAAAATTATTAATGGAGTTTTTGATAATTTTTCCAAAAACTCACAATATTTCACTAGGAATTATTGTACCTTGCGATACATCGTTGTTGTAGAAATTATTAAATTAATACTTGAATATGGAAGATTTATTTTGGTGAAAATTTGTGCAATGGACTCTAAGGCTAGGTGATCGTGTCTTAATAAAATTTTGGAGAAGACTCTGCTATTTTACAAATTTTACTCCGTTTTAGTTGTGTATATGCATGAAATAACATGACCCATATTTATAGTGACAAGAGGTAGAAGAGTCCTATTAGTTTATTACTATATCACTTTCATAGATTTGATACTAAGGCTATGTTTATTTATGTTTTTAAGTAAAAAGTTTAAAAAAGATTCGGAAATTGCGTACTATCGAAATTCGTGTGAAAATAGTAGGTGTTTGTTTATATTTTTAAAAATAGGTTGAAAGTTGTAAATATGTCAAATCAATATTAATATATTGATTTGATTGTTATTAATTGCATAAATAATGATTATGTGAATTAAAAATAAAAAAATATAAATAAAAAAATTGTAAAATATGAAAGAAAAATAATTATTATCATAAATGATTTGATTGTTGAATGTGTAAAATGATGTATATATGATTGGTAGGTAGTTATATAGGGGTTGAAAAGTTAAAGTTGAGAAAATGTAAATTTGTATGAGAATTTAGTGTGTTAAATTTATTTTGAATTTTTGGATTTAAAATCTTAAAATTTGAACTTGAAAACAACAAACAAAACCTAAATGTTCCTAGTCTCATCATTTAATTTGTTGGGAAAATAAATACCAGAATATCAAAGCAAATTTTGTATTAACTTTTGAAATTAATTTGATAAATTCCAAATATAAATAGATAAAACTTAATTAATACTAATATATCATTTTACACACCCATGTCAACAAACATTATCAAGCTTTAGCTAGCTGATAAAAATAATGTTGGGTAATATAACACACAGAATTAGTTAATTTCATCAAACTGCTCAGACATCAAGCAGAGAAGACAGAAGAACATGTTAGCTCTGTTCTCCAAAACAAAAACAGGGCTGAAACAAGAGTCTAGACCCAATCGTTGGGTCTGGGTCCAGACCCAGACCCTAAGTTTTGGGTCCGGGTCCGACCCACCCAATGCCAGGCCTAGGTCAAACAAGGGCCTTAAGCCCTCTCAAATATCAAACTACAACTGAAAACACTCAACAAGTAGTATCCAATAACATCATATATAAGACACACATCATAAATTCGTTTTAAAACACATAAGGAACAGTATAGAAAGTACTTGGTAACTACACGTACCCAAGTTTTATCGTCCCATAAACTATAGACATTCATTCTCAAGTATTTAGGTCATTTCCACTTAGTAAGCTCGGCTCCTAATGACCTCGAGATCCATTTCAGTTGGATCAGTGGCTTGTAGTTCAACTTGAATTCCATCGAGCTCCCTCTTAAACCTGTCCTTTGAGCTAGCATAAATCATCTTGTTTCTGATCCTTGCTGCATCAGGAGACCTTACAGAGGAAAAGTAAATGAATGAATAAAGGATAATTACATGCAGGGATGGATACAAGAATGACTTTTTTTTTTCGGGGAATTCAAATTTCATTTAGGGTGTTTTGGATTGAGTGATTTGGATTTGAGGGGATTTGGAGGAAGGATTTGAAATGACACCTAAAATGGAGTCATTTGAAATCCACCGTAGTTATGGAGAAAATAGATCAAAGTGAACGTCCAGTGATTTGAAATCCATTATAACTTGGATACATCCAAACGAACTTCATGGATTTGTTGACGAATATGAAATCCATAGATTTCAAATCCTTCGATCCAAACACACCCTTAAATTTAATCAATAACTGGTCACATTAAAAAGAAAATTGTTTTTCAATAAAATTGTAGTTTCGAAATACAGAAACAATTGCATTTTTACTGACAGTGTGAATTTGTAATCAAACTTTTTCGACAAGGAGACTCATGGTAATTTCTCAACCCTCGAGGTGTTTTTTGTTATTAGTATCAAATAAATTAGATAAATATTTGATGAATTATCATTTATCTCAATTCTCAACAATAAGTGCAGCATAATATGTTGAATTAATGGGTAGCATAAAATGATGATCATACCAAGCGATGAAGAAAATCTTGCTTTTCTGGCAATTCTCTGCAGTCACAAAGTCAAAATCGTAGACAGTGTAGCGACATTCGTCAGCAGGAAGACTAGCGGCGAAATCTTCATAGCTTTCAGTTGGTTCACCAACTTTTTCAACAACAACCTGCTTTTGCTTCTCTTCTATCTTAAAGACGATAAAGCGATGAGTCCTTTTCGCCTTAAGTTCCAAGAACCTTAGCTTGCAATCATCGTGCACAGCCATCCCAGATGCTGCATTTGCCTACAGATTGGACCATAATGTTGTCGTTCAAAAAATATGGATTATAATTCTTTTTTCTTTTTCGAATAGACATGGATTTGAAATCTTTTATTGGCATGACATAATCAGGGTAAGCAAAGAGCTCAATGTGTAAACCAAATTGCAGAATAAGATGAATTAACAATCAGCAACTCAAAGCAAAACACAAGTGAACCAAAGATATGAACCCCAATTTTACTCAACTCAAAGTGCTGTAAATCGAAATAGGAATCAAAGAAAGTCAATTAAAGCTTTAGATATTAATTTGCTTTTCTTCAAGAAAACACAATTACATGATGATCACAAAGAGGACTTTTAATACATTAACATCCACTGATATGTATGCTCTTCAGCCCTTACAATTTAATTTTACAGCAGTCACTTAGAAACTAATAGAAAAGGTAGAACCCATCGATTAGCGAGACACAATCACATAATTAAGCTGGTGAAATTACACTATCATTCATGATAAAAGACATGAATCTAATATTTGTTTGTTTATTTATTTATTTTCAAAAAATGATAACTACGGCCATATATTAATGGAGTAAAAAAACTTTAAAAACAAAAACATAATCAGAAAATCTGTATAATCATGAACATATAAGGATAAATGTCAGATCAACTCAAACTCCATCTATCCAGTGTTCTAGCTCAATTAATCTTAAATCAATTCAAAAAGAGCTAAATCAAAAACCATCTAATTTCACAAAACTAAATACAGATTTCACCAGCTGCAGCACACAACAGATCTCCGCAAACAAAAATCCACACAGAATCACTTCAAATCATACAAACCAAAAAAGAACACATCAAATACTCAATTTCAAACCATAAAACTCAACAGTAAAAAAAAACATAAAATCTGGAAAAATAAACGCTCACCATTTTCGCCGCGCTTCAGCTTCAAGCAGAGAATGCGATGAATAACCAAAAATTTATTGAAGGGAGAAAATTAGAGAGACTTTATAGAGAGATAAATTATGTGAACCGTCGATCGAGAAATGAAGGACGCTCTGGCAATGAGATTTTTAGCTCGCTTTATTGAGCGGGCTATATAGGGTAGTAGGGTTTTTACGGTGTGGTAAAAGTAAATACTCGTCTGCTCAAAGTAAAACAATTGCATTTCTACGCGTATTCTTAAATCTTAATTAAAAATATTTATGATAATGCTCAAAATTAAATTTTGTATCATATCATTTTATATATATACATACATGTATATTATATTTAAGAAAAAATTGTACATTCAATGGGTATTTCTTTAATTATATATTGACATGGTACAAATAGGTGATATTTTTAGGCCTAGTCAAATTAGGTAGAGTACGTGGAATAAAAATCTAGTTTTTGGATAAAGATAATAATGGGATGAGAATATATTGCAATGGCTGATATGATTGGGTCCATTAAATTCCTGCGTCAATACAACGCCACTTGATTATGATATTCACACTTTTTTATTTTTTTGGTTGGCAAAAAGTATTCAACAATTTATTTATATAAAAGAAAAGTTGTGTACATTTTTAATTATTATTTTTTAAAATGACCGTTTAAATATTTAGGATGTTCGAATCTCGCTATTGTTTAATATCTTAAATCATATAGAATAATTTAATTAATTTAGACGGTTCATACTGACAGACTCATGATAAAAGAGACCAATTTTACATACAGTAGAAACTCGATAAATTAATACTCGATTATTTAATAAACTCGCTAAAATAATATTTTTGGCCGGTCCCGACTCGGGGATAGGGTGCTAAATTAATAAACTCGCTAAAATTATAAGATAATACATTTTTGATAATTTCTATAGACCCCATATAAAATATAAATTAATAATTCCTTATATACTACATATTATATGAATGATTTATAAGATGGGAAGCCATGTTGTGTGTATGATTTGTTTGTGTTAACATATTTTGATATTGTATTTATATAGAAAATATTTTTTAATGTCCATAAAGTGATATACATTGAACAAACATAATAAGGTGGGAAATTGTAGGGTTGTTTCAAATTGGTCCCTTCATTTTATATACGTACATGCATTTTACAATAATTAAATGGAAATTTGAAAGGTGTTTGTAAATTAAGTATTTCATTATAAATTAATAAAATATTAATTAATATATAAATTAATAATTATTAATTTATCGATTAATTAATAACTCTTTTAATTAATAAATTTTGATGGTCCCATGTATATTAATTTATAGAGTTTTTACTGTATTATTGAGGCACGTGAATGGGCTAAGAGCATCTCCAATGGAACACCATTTTGGTGGTTTTGGTGCTCCAATGAAACGGTATATGTGGGCTCCACCCATGGCAAATTGTCGTGGGTTTTATTTTTTTTAATTATTTTATCTTTTTTTTTATTTTTCAATTTGATCTACGTATTTATAAAATGGTACAATTTGGTCAATTTACAATTAAGTCACTAAATTTTAAAAATATTACGATTAAATATATGTTATTTTTTTTATATATATTATCATTTTTTATATATGTTATGTTTTGAAAATTTTATATATTTTAATTTTGAAAATGTTACGATTAGATCAATTATATTTTTATATATTTTTTTTATTTAATTATACAATAATAAATATAAATTAAAATATATAAAAATATATACTACATATTATTATTATTAAATAATCATTGTATAATTTTATAAGTTTATAAAATATAAAAAAATATTAACTTGGATGAATATGTAATAAAGAATTTAATGTAGGGTGTTATTTATAAAATATAAGAAACAATAGTAAATGGGGTTAAAAAGGAATATTCTGTGGAATATACTTTTAGTGTGAGATTTAGTGTTACACATTGGAGCAGCATTATCGTAGCAGACACTAAAATTGTGCAAAACTTACACCATTTTAGTGTTATCCATTGAAAATGCCCTAATGTTCCTTCAATGGCTCCTATATGCTTTTTAAACATTATAAATTTATTTTCTTATTTTATCAATAATTTTAGTCATGATTTTATCGATTTGGTAATATGAGCATATCAAAATATTTATTAAGCTCAAGAATTATAGTTTGGTAGATAAGGCCCAACATGAGCCCAATAACTACTCCACGGTATATGATCCGCGTTTAGAGCACATTTTGGGCTGGGTTATTTTATAACCCGGCCCTACATCTTCAACGCCAACCATCCGATTTATCAAGGGCGGTATATTCTTTAGCCTTTAATCTTGTATATTCTTTTAATGAGCCTACTACCTAAAAATAAGTTCGTTATATATAACTTTGAGAGTAAAAGTTATAAATCACGAGTAATAAATCTAGATGCATATTCTCTCATTGGACAACATTAGACTTAATTCTCAAGTAGATACGTATGCAATTTCATCACAAGTAAATGCAATGTATAAACTCTCTAATTATACTATGGTACGATTTGAATATTCACATATTGGTTGAGTTAAATACTATGAATTTGAGCTAAATTATAGTATACATGATAATAGTGAGGTATAATTGTAATACTCTTATATAAATGAAAAACACTATAAATTAAAGAATGTTCAATCACATTCAATCAATATGAATCAAAAGTACCAAAAAGTAGGATAAAAAAAGGAGTGGAGATTACAAATAAAGTGAATCCATTTTGCTTTGCAATTTGCACTACTCGCGGTGCCAAGTTAGTCAAAGGAATGTGAATCCCTTATTATTCCTTTTTTATTTTATTTTTGATTATTCGAGACTCGGATATTCAGAACGGTTATAACTCAATAAATTTGGGTCAAAAACTATGGGTATGTTTGGTTTTGTTTTGATGGTGAGAATTGTTGGTGATAAATTTTTGGGAACACGTGCATTGTTGGTGAGATAGTGTTTCGTTTAATTGGAAAATTGATTTTTGATTGGGTTTTTTGGTGAGATAGTGTTTGGTTTTGTTTTGAGAGGGAACATAAGTTACTGTAGTCAAATCATGACAGTTTTTGTCTGTTAGTAATTAAATAATGATTGAAAGTTATATTATAATATTAAGATGATAATAATTATAATATATATGAATATATATTTGCTTATATTATAATTTAAAATAAATAAATAAATTATTAAATATTTACATAAATAAATTAAATTAAAATATATTAGTAAATATAAATAAGTTAAGTCAAAATATATTATTAAATAAGAACAATTATTTAAAAAAAAACTTAAATAAATGAAATTTTATTTGATGAGCATAAATTATTTTATCAAAGGGCAAAATCATTTATTTGTGCGTGAATCATTTTATGAGCAAAAAATATTAATTCAACAAGTAAATTCAATAAAGATATGAGCATAAATTATTTTATCTATGTAAAAAAATTACACTCACATTGACATTACATAAATTAAAAATGGAGAGAGAAATACTTTGGAACATGGACTCACAAACAACACACAATGCAAGATAGTGGTAGGTGGGTCATGGGAGGAAATGATAGGGACAAAAAGCTGCAGGCGGGCCATATAAAATAAAGTTGGTTTGAAATTGGGTGCGAAAATTTCGGACCAGAATTTTGGGTATTTTCTGACCCAAATTTTATAGGCCGAACAATATTTGGGCCTAAACAGGCCCAAAATAAAACCAAACATAGCCTATATTTTTGAATTTGTTTGATCATTAGTTGAACCGGGCTTAATCCAACTTCAGTTAACTTTACTTAAAAAGGAATCTTAATAGAGTAATTTGTACATTTTTAGTAACCTAATCGTGCTTCGAACTTTATGTTACCAAATAAATTCGCAAGCTCGGCTTTTTATCTTATTGGATTGAGTTCAAACTAGCATATAACAATTAATTTCAATTCAATTATAAAGTGGTTTTATTCATTTTATTCAAACTCTAAATCCACTTAGCAGCTTTGTACAACACTCTGTTATATCAACTTGAAAGAATTAAATCATGGTTTTGTTTAAATGCCCATTAGCCAGATATTTTAAAGGTTTTGGGCCTCGAGGAAACTAATGTACAATATTGTCAAATACTATGGGCCCAGCCCAAGACCAATATATACACATATATATATATAATAAATATATACATATATATATATATAATAAATATATATATATGTATATATATTGGTCTTGAGCTTGTGCTTGAACTCCAACTATGAGAATATATATATATATATATATATATAATAAATAAAGAAAAAAAGAGGGCTTATGAGCTCTCGAACACACAAAAATGAGCTCTGCTCGAGCTCAATACTCGGGCTCGAGTCGGCCAAGCTTGAAAAATCTAAAATTCCAGTTAAATTGTTCTTTAACCGACTCGATTCGGTAAACATCAAATTGATTTAGTAGCAAGTTCATATTCAACAATGCATTGAATATCCAAAATATATGTATTATAACTTTATAATTTTTGGTGAATTTATTAAAGTGTAGCACATATTTCATATCACAGCCAGGCTTTGTTTGTTTATGTTATCAAATTCCATTTTCAAGTTTTTAAATCCCAAAATTCAAATTAAACTTAACACACTAAATTTTCATCCAAATCTACTTTTTTTCAACTCTACTTTTTCAATTTCCAATATAACTACATATCAATCATATATACAACATTTCACACATTTACCAATCAAATCAATCATTATTTCACTTTCACTTTTCTATTTTATAATTTTTTATTTATATTTAATTATTTTTTATTCACATAATTATTATATACACAACCAAAATAATCATTCCACACATCATTCATCAACCTATCAATATTGATTTGACATTCACAACTTTCAACCTATTTTTAAAAACATAAACAAACAACTATCATTTTCACACGAATTTTGATATTACGCAAATTCCGAGAAAATTTAATTTTTTTT
This sequence comes from Verbascum thapsus, assembly GCA_963669365.1. Classification (NCBI taxonomy): domain Eukaryota; kingdom Viridiplantae; phylum Streptophyta; class Magnoliopsida; order Lamiales; family Scrophulariaceae; genus Verbascum; species Verbascum thapsus. The sequence goes on from OY770120.1 coordinate 2,478,438, forward strand.
ACTCAAAAATATAAACAAACATAGCCTAAGATTTGCTGGTGAAGCATTTTTCTATTTTCGAAGTTAAAATCTTTATATATTAGAAGTTTTGTTTCATATCCTTACATGTTTCCACATATTAGTCTTTCATTATTTTATTAATTGATTACAATATAGTTATTAATTGATCGTAAATTATTATTATTTAATTTTTATGGTAATATATCATTGAAATCAACTTTAAAAAGTCAAATAACATTTAAATTGGGCAAAAGAAGTTTCAAAAAAGCAAACAATTAAAAACGTTGACCTTTCTCGGTTTTTGTTTGAACTCATTTAAAATAATGAACTGAAATTCAAAACTTTGGCCGTTAAAGTAACAACCTACTTTGAATTATTACATCAATCAGATTTCTAGAATCACAACCGTCATAAATTCACAAGGTCGAACGTGACGTCTAGTCTCCATCACAACTTATCATTCTTTTTTCTTTTTTTTTTCTTTTTCAACTCTTCTTTAATTGTAGTAATAGAAGACAAGTATCATGAATATAATATGTAAGTAATAGTTTTACTCATCTTTTCTTTATTCTTTATTTTCATCTTTATATTTTCCAATATATATTTATTGACGTATATTATATGAGTTAGAGTGATTTTATTGTTGAATATATTATCCTAAGGCTCCGTTTGTTTGTCAAGGGAATGTAATCAAAATGGGGAATATGATTCCCAAAAATCAAATAACCTTGTTTGGTATTTTGTATTTGATATTATGGAATGCAATCTAATTCCCAAAATATGGAAATTATCATCTCAAATAAGGGAATTACATTACCTTGTTTTATGGAGGTAATGTGATTACCATATCAAGGTAATCATAAATGCACTACTTTAATGTTTTACTACCCTTATATCAAATATAATACAAAATCAACAAAATAGTTATTTATTTTTTCATTTCATTTAAATTATTATTTATGAAGAAATAGTTTCATATTTTTAATTTATTTAGAATATTTTCATCGTCAAAATAGATCGTAATTTCATTTTATTTGATATTTATTTATTGAATGAAATTAAAAAATTGCTATGTTGTTTTTGCGATAGTACTTTTGAAATGGTTGTTGGTCACATATGATTAATATATTTTATTTATTAATAATAATATGTTTTCGACTTAAAATAATTATCAATGCATTGGTATATGAAAAATGCATACATGTAATTTTTTTAAAAGTCGAACAATATGTAAATAAAAAATAAGCATGTTCAATTTAATTATCATTTTTCTAAAAGAGGATAATGCAATTGAACCAAATTGATATCTTCTTTATTCTTTATTATTTAACCAAATTAAATATATATATATATATGTATGTATATACACTTATGTATATATATAATATCAAATATTCTACTTTGTCATAAAATTTATAATTAGATTATACAAATATGATTTAAAATAAGGGTATTTATGTCAAAGTATTTAATTTTAGATTCTATTCTTTATTATATGTATTTGAACAAAATATAAAAAAGAAAAAATACATATATATATCCTTACCCAATTTTTTTGTAGAAACCAAACACTATTAATGGAATCAGATTTCTAGTAATCAAATTACCAGAATCCCTGTCAAACAAACGGAGCCTAAATGGAAAACTAAACCAAATTGCAAAAGTTCGAGCCCGATTCAAAGTAGGGGTGAAAATGAGTCAAGTCGAATCAAGCCGCACCCATAAGTATTCAAGTTTGTTTGAATTACAATCGAGCTTTAAAAATTGTGTTTGAATTTGATTTGATTGTTCATCGAGCCGAGCTCAAACGAGCTTTAATCGAGCCGATTACGAGTAGTTTGAATATTTTGTACATATTTTTGTTATTTTTTGCTAATCGAACCGAGCCCGAGTCGAGCTTTAAAATTTATCGAACATAAAAAGTTGTTAAAACTTGGTTTGGTAAAATGTCGAACCGAACCGATCGAGCTCGAATAAAGTATCGAGTTAAATTTTCACACCTAATTCAAACCCACCAATCACGATGCGTTTTGGTTTAAATTCGGGAGGTTTTACGGTTTTGATGAAATATTTGTATTTTTTGGCTTAGTTGTAATATTGAGAATGTTTCGAGTTGTTTATCTACATTATAATTTGGGCAGCCCTAATAGTTTATTGTTTGTAATTTGTTAATTTAAGATTTTTATACCTTATAGTTAATTCAAAATGTAATGACTTAATCGTTTGTTTTAAAAAAAAATAAGGTCAAACCTGCTAGATGTATGAAATTAATTCTATTCGCTTGATTAATGAATTGAAAACCAAACTAGCTTTTAAGAATCACACCAACTAATTTCTCAGAAATTGGATTTTAATTAACTTATATTTGTAAAGAATCAGCAAAAATCATGAAGAGGCGAATTCAAAATAAATATAAATCAGAGCTAACATTTTGCAGAAGCAAGGAAAAAAAAAATGAAATCACGAGAAATATTTAGAAATTAATTTTACGCCATTATTCAGATTATTCAACTTCACACTATATAACTTTTCTGAACATAGATCTAGTTAAAAACATCATAACAGCATTTAAATTTTTGATTATAAATTACTAATTTTATTTCATACAGGCGTCGCCGGAAGCTGAGCAACTTATCCTTTGGTAGAACGATCGGAAGTCTGCACTTCCGCCGGTTTGGCCGGCGGCTGCGGCGGCAAGTGAGCAACACCGCCGCCGCCTTTCTCTTGATGCGTTGGCGGCTGCGGCGGCGGTGCAATGTCCGCCGGTGGAGGAGCGGAGAGGTCGTCGGGAATGACGAAAACGCCCTGCGACGGTCGACGCTGGTGGCGGTTAGCTCTTTGAGACATTTTTGTGAAGTGATTTTAATTTTGTATAGAGAAATGAAGAGTGTTAGTTGGGTTTGTTTATATAGGGAGATGAAGGAAAAGTCAAACTATATCCATCCATATCTTTGCAATAAATTACATCTTTAATTTTGTGAATTCCAAAAGAATTTAAAAATAATTTCTCAGATTTAGCCAATTTTTCAAACATATTATATCAATATACATTGAGTAATATTATATCTATATATATCTTTTTAATTTAGATAAAACGGTTACGTTGACCCGAAAAATCCGGTCGACACTTTTTAAATTACGAGTCAAATAAACTTGAAAAATTTCAAATAATGATAGAAAAGTCGTAATCTATGATATTTTGTAAAAACAAATCTCATACTACTATTGACTATATTGTTAACGTTAAATTGATATCTGCATCTCGAATTATGGCAATATCACGTTGCGATTATCTTAATTATTATCATAATACTTTTAACTTCAAAATGTATCCAATTGGATGTCATGCTCATTTAGAAAGAAATTTTATTATAAAAGTACGGAAAAAATGTTTCTAAGATAAGAAACGTATTATGATATGTATGTTTGACTCAATGTTATTAAACTCAGATCGGACCAGCCGGTCTGGCCTGTTTAACGGGGAACCGGCTATGTGTTCGATCCAATTGTGTGTTGTAGTGTGTTGGTCATTAACCCACCTCAAACTGGTGGGAACCGATTAGAACCCAGTTAGAATCGGTCCGGTTCGGCCTGGTGGTAAGTCAAGGTTTGCAAACTGTGATGCACGGACACTTCAAAAAAATCACAACGTGTCGTGTCAGACACGACACTCTCCGACACTGTGTCTAATATAAAAATAAATTTATATGCTTAAATAAAATATAAAATATAAACACCGTAATGGACGCAGTTAGAGGGTATGTCTACTATGTATGCGTTATTTGTAACACTTGATGTTATATCACTTATTTTTTTTTGTGATTGTGAAAACTGAAGTTTTTTTTCTTTCAAACATATATAATTTTACAAATCAAATACAAATTTATAATTTATAATAGTCATTCTTATAGTTTATTTCTCTAACCAGTCATAAAAATTAGAATGAAAAGACTAATTTATATATTTTAACGTAAATTAATAAACATATATATATATATGATATATACACACATTTTATCAAAGTATAGAGGCTGATATGACTTAGACGTGTTCATACGGTTCCGGTTCCGAAACCGCCGGTTCCCGGTTCTGGGAGTGCCGGAACCGTATTCGAACCGGTTAGAACCGGTTCTGGTTCCCCCGGTTCCGGTTCCACGGTTCCGGGGCGGTTCCCGGTTCCGGTTCCGGTTCTAACCGGTTTTTTAATTAAAAAAAATATTTTTTTTTAATAATATATTATGTATAAATTTATTTCGCCAATGTTTAAAAAATAAACCGGATTAAATAAAGACAAATATTAAAAATATTGAACAATAGACAAATAATTTTTATATTATTAACAAATTTAAACAATGCAAAGTTTAAAATTCAATCAAATTCTAATTTCCATAATCCTAATTATAATTTTTGTATTACATTACAAATTTACAATAACCATTTACAAATTACAAGTACAAACGGACAAACCTAAATTCTAAAACTAAAATCTTATACGATACAATTTTTACAACGAATATTGGAAAAAAAATGAAAAAAAAAAATGAGCTTGAGTTTTATTTTAAGTCAAAAATTAGTGACTAATTTTTGACTTAAAATAAAATTGCCTACGTATCATTCACTTAGTGAATGAATCAAAACCAACGTAGTTCTTCTTACCTTGCTTACCTTTCGAAGGTCAATGTTTGATCAACAAGCAATCAAACATTGGCATTGCCTCCATCCGAGGAACCACTTGAATCCCACGGTAAGTAATCTCCCTCTTCGTCTTCGTCGAAGTTTTCCTCTTGTTGTCTTTTCTCGGCCTTTGTCCAATCTTCAAGCAAACATTGATTTTCCACATTTAGAACCGTCAATCTTGATCTTCGATCGTCCAACATGTTGCCTCCGATACTAAAAGCGGACTCAACGGAGACGGTTGATGCCGGTACGGAAAAAATCTCTCTTGCAATGATTGAAAGGATTGGAAACGCCTTGGATTTCCTATGCCACCACTTCAAAAGCGAGTTGGAGTTACCGAAATCCATCTCATCGAAGGTGGTGTGGAAATATCGGTCAATCTCGGCATATACGTTGCCACCACCACCACTACGTGGCTTTTTCATAGTTCGCTCCGCGTACAAACATGCTATTTTTTCTTCATTAGAGTTAAGAAAAACTTTCGGAAGGAGTTGGGTTAGAAACAAAAGACTCACTACTATCGGTATCACTACCAAATTGAATTTTGTAATCTTTAAATAATTCATACAAAGTAGTTTTCACACAAGTGACAATAGACAACGGATCACAATCCAATAACAATGCATCATAATACATTCTTAAAAATTCAACTAAACCATCCTCTTTCATTCGAGGATCTAACATTTTAGCAATTAAAAATACCTCCGGGATTTGATCAAAATATTTGATCCATTTTGTTTTCATTTTCTCAATAGCGCCACCAAAAAGTTGGTCATCTTTGTAATCATGCAATTCTAGCGCAATCTTGACACAATTATCAACTACAAGGGGTGAAGTGGGATAATAACAACCGGAAAGTTCTTTTGTTGCATTTTCGAAAACTTTTAAAAGTTTAATCAAGTTTGCACAAGTATCTCAATATTGTGGCAACAATCGAATATTGTTTGTTGAGTTTTGCGTAAAAAATTCACATAAATACTCTTTGTGTGCATAAGAATCACTTAACATTTTATAAGTTGAGTTCCAACGGTGGGGGACATCGCAAACAAATTTTTTTGTTTTAATTCCTTTGGTTTTGCAAAATTTTGACCATAATCGTAACAAATTTTGTTGTTGCATAATCAATTTTATAGCATTTCGAATAGGGGCGATATGTTCACTAAAACATGATAAACCATCTTGAACACAAAGATTTAGAATGTGACATAGACAACGAATGTGAAAAAAATTTCCCCCAAAATTGGGTTGACATGCATTAATCAAAGTGGGCAAAGATGCCGTATTGGCACTAGCATTATCAAACGAAACTGAAAAAAGTTTATATTGCAAATTATATTCTTGAAGAATTGTTAAAATTATATGTGCAATTGCATCGGCATTATGTGGTGGTGGAAAAAATCTATATGCAATTAAACGTTTTTGAATTATCCACGTATCATCGATCCAATGCGAAGTAATACCCATATAAGAATTAGTTTGGTAGTTATCAGTCCAAACATCCGCACATATTGAAACTTTTTGTTGTAATGAAGCAAACGTAGATACTAAAACAATTTTAAATTCACCAACGGCTTTTGAAATTTCACGTGTAAGTGTGCTTCGTGAAATTTTTCTAGCTTGCGGGTTAAGAGATAATTTTACAAATTCTTCATAAAATTCATTATCGGTAAAGTTGAAGAGTTGGTGTGTTGCACAAACAAATTTTGCCATACGGCGACGAACGTTTGCTTCATTATAACGAAAGAGGGGGGAATCCGTACCTTGCGAGCTACTACCACCGGGAGTAGCTCGTATTTGAGTTTGTGTAGGATCAATGCCCAATTTGTCGGGGTGGTGGACTTCGAGATGCTTCTTGTAAGAACCATATCCTCCACCGGACCTCAAGGTGTAATTTTTTGTGCAATAGTTGCATTGGACCAAGAACGTCTTCGGCATTCCTTCTTCTTGGGGAAGTTCGGTTCTCGTCATGTGATAGACGAAAATTGAACTCTTTGGCTCCCTTGGTGGTCTCGGAGCTCTACCACCATGCATTTCGGTTGTCGAGGCCGGGGCTCCACTTTCCTCTTGAGAAGGAATGCTCGGATTCTCCGCCATAAATTGTCGAATAGTGTCGGCGTCATCTCCTTCGAGATCAATTTCGACATTATCCAAATCAATATCGATAGGATCAAATTGAGGTTGTGGGGGTGGGGGTGGGGGTGGGGGTGTGTATGAAGAAGATGATCCTCCGGCTCCTCGTTTGAAGAAATGGGAGAATTTGGAAGACGACGATGATCCTCGACCACTCGACATATTGATTTAGTAACTAAAAGTTGACGGAAAAGTGAAAATATAATGGAAATATGGCATTAAATATTGAAGTTGAACTTGAACGAACAAACTAAAATTGCAAGAACACTAGAATTCAAGAATCGAGATTTAGAGATTGAGAATTAGAGATTGAGAATTGAGATTGGTGTAGGAAAAATGTTAACAAATGAAGATTATTTATAGGTGATTTTGGGGGTAAAATCGTAAATAACATAATATTTAACGGACACTTGATCTCAACCATTGATTTCAAACGGACACTTAATCTCAACCCTCGATTTTCAAATTTTAAAAAAAAAGGCTCCAAAAACCGGTTAGAACCGCCGGTTCTGGCAGTTAGAACCGGCGGTTCGGAACCGCGGTTAGAACCGGCGGTTCGGAACCGCGGTTAGAACTGGCGGTTCTAACCGCCGGTTCCTTTTTTCGAGGAACCGGAACCGAACCGCCTAGGACGGTTACGGTTCTTGGAACCGGAACCGGAACCGTTGACCACGGTTCGAACCGGTCCGGTTCCACGGTTCCGGTTCCGGTTTGGGCATGTCTAGATATGTATATGCCTAGCAGCAGCAACTAGGTTTGCCATGTCAAGCCTTTTAGGCAAGCTCAACGAGGTGGGTTTTGGGTTTTCATCATGATGTAATTGACGGGCTACGATCTGTTCTTCCATCCTAAGACCACAATAAACCTGGAAATGTATGTGGCATTGACTGGAGCGCATAGATGGGGTTCCTTTTTCTTAGCAGTTGTTCCTCACTTGCTACTCGGGGGAAGGTCCGTGGGGTATCTTAAAACCTGATGACCTAAAGCCGTCTGGTTTGGGATCCATCGACTATATCCCATTACATGGGTAGCTTTGTTTGGAGCACTACATTGCAAAAAAAAAAAAAAAAAAAGACTACATCCTTGTCGAGCTAGGCGTGCTATAGACACAATGGTATAGTTGGTATCTTTGGTATGTGACCTCAAGTTTTGAGTATGGATGCGTCAAATGGATTGATGTTATTTGGCTTTTGATGGTTAATTGTAGTTATAGGTGTACATTGCTACTTTGTATTGTCTATTGTGAGTGAGGGGCTAAGTTTGTGGCTTCCCCTCCTTTTGATCACTCGGGTATGCCCGTAGTACTTGTATACTTTTGATCATATATTTATTCATTTACCGATCAAAAAAAAAAGCAAAAGACAAAAGGAAGGTCCAAACTTAGATATGATATATTCCGATATAGCAGCATGGATAAATAGAATCCACGCCACCAACATAAGATTACCAGATACTCAATCTACATACACTACAAAACATACAAGTACAAAACACAAAGGCTGCCAATCCATCGAACCAATCGGAGAACATTTCGAACTGTCTCTGCTTATTTATTTACATGGGATGAGATAAAAACGAAGAACGTACCAATTAAAGCCCACCAATCATGTAGCCTCAGCAACTGGGAAATGCAACTTCATGACAGATTTCTCCAGAAAGCTAGTTCCACAAAATGGGTCCGAGGTGTCAAAAAAATCTAAAACGCCCATCTGAGGGTCGTTAAAACCGACATTTCCAATGTCGCCATGCAGATTTTTCAGCTTTTTGGTACTACTCCCAGAGTCTTCTTGTGTTGCTTCTTCTCTTTGCCCTTGCTCCCATGTGAAGATTTGCCACTACCTTTCTGTTTGTTCTTCCCATGTTTCTTGCTATTTTTGTGGTGGCGATGATTCTTGTCTGATGGAAAATGAGAAACTGATGTTGGAATTGGATCATAGACATCCACGCCCCATGTCACTGATAGCTTCTTAGGCTTTTCACGACTACCTTTCATGGCAGATACAAGCTTCAAAGGAGTCTGAGAATAGCAGTGACTGACAGATTTTGTAAAGCCTTTTACTTCAGAAACTTCAGCTGTTTTATCGATGTCCTGCTTTTTATCACCAACCAACAATCCATCGACAGGAGATTTAGGCTCACCTGGCAGTGTAAATGTGACACATTTGCGAAAGCATTGCTCAGAAGTTGAGTTACTATATATACTCTTATCTGAGTCTTTGGGTTCGTCTTCCTTCTCCAAATTGCATAGATCATACTTCCCAGGAAATAGATTCACATCACTAGTTGATATTACAAGGTCTTCGTTGTTCAGAAAATCAGTCAGACATGCTTTGAGGTCATCCGTGGAGAGATCCCCTGAACTGTAATGAGTTGGACTAAGGGGATCTGTTGAAGACCCATAATCTAAAGTTTTATGAGGAACACAAACTTCCATCCAAATGCTGAAACTGAATGAAGAGCTGCAAAGCAAACATTTGAAGAAGTTGAATTAAAATTATTACCAAGTACCAATGTCGCATGCAAGAAATGCCAAGCACAAGTTCTGGATGAAAAGATATATCCATGTAACTTCCAGCTAAATAAGAAAGATGTAGGTTTGGATTTTCGTATACTGAAGAAAATATATATAAACACGGATAAACCAGTTCTGCAACCAAAAGGAACCGCAAAAAACAAAGTCAATATATTAGTAGTATAAGAGTACTTGAGCTCACAATTATTTGTGATCAGGTGAAAGAGAGTTAGAGAGTGAAAACTAGGTCATTTACGCATTACCTCACTACGCTATTAGTCCCATTTAATAACCGTACAGCATTAGATGTGAATGTAGAAAACATTCGACGCTCATGCAATGAGGTCGACCACAAATATCAATTACGGGCTAAATATTCTCTATTTCAAAATTATGTTACACCTTCTATTTTACAATTTAGATTCAACTCACATGTTAGTCGACATTCATAAAAAGTTGACTTCCAAACTCAAATGACAGAAGTTATAGTAAGAAAAGTTTCAAATACTGATAATGAGCATGGTTGAAGAATATATATGAAATCGAGAACATAAGGATCAAATATCTGACTCCAGTATATTATATGCTAATACATATAATAACTTATAGGCTAAATGCAACGAACAAAAAATGAGAAAGCACAAAATGCATCCACATCAAATTTATATTACTGCAACAAAAAACTCAGTAAAGAATTTACACATAAAGCAACAAGAAGATAAATCTCAAGCCGCCTATACTTTAAATCATTCGACCACAAAATATACATTCTTCTATAGAAAGATTACAATGACCTTGCAAACTTCAAAATGAATTTCATAACAAGTTACCTTATATTGCTCCAAGCGCCGTCCACACTTCCACTTGATATATTGAAAACGAGATCCAATCGACAGAAATCAAGAGATCGACGAATCGCGATAGCTCAATATCCAATAAACTCCAACACCAAATTTTATCAGTGTTAAAACGATCTAATAGCAAAACCAATCTAAAATAGAAGTCGAAAAGAAACCGGCAGCAAACGATTATCAACTAAATAGGGGCAAACCAAAACGTTAACTACTAAGATTACCACGCCTATCACTTTTCTGAAGATGTTTCAGGCGATGAAAAAACGAGCCGCCATAGAAAGAGGTCAAGTACGGGCGCGTGAGCATAATCAATTCGTCTGAAGGCATCGAATGCATTGTTCGATGCTCTTCAACTGATCAATTTACGATTCCCGCCACTATCCTTTTCTAGATTTTTTTCAACTCAATCAAACTTCTCACAAGAATGGCGATCAGATCGAGACTTATATGAGGATTTTACAGATTGGTCGCCATGGTGAATTTTGTAACCCTAGCAGAGACGACGAAGAAGAAAGATAGAATAGGGAATAGTTGGATAATATAAAGAAGTGTTGGCTATTACCGAGACGATCGTGACCGCACACGTGTCGCTAGATTTAGATATCTTGTCCTAATTCCTAAATAATAAATGGATTGGATATTTAACAATGGGTAAATTGCATTTTACCCCCTGGATTTCAAGGATTAGCACTAAAGCTCCTCAAAACTCATAAAATATATTATGTCCCCTGCAAGATATAAATGAGTAGCAATTTACTTCAAATTTAATGCATGTGTGTTTAATTTGTTTAGAACTCGTATAATTTTAAATTAATTAACAATTAAATTAAACTAAAATCTGATGAGATCTTCTATTATAAAATGGTGTTTCATCTCCTATTGCAACCTATGATGAAAACCACGTGTAAAACTAACAAATTCCTTATAATAGAGAATAAAATCTTATTAAACTCTATATGGAAAGAGTAATATTTGCTGAAATTGATATTGGATTAAAAAAAGTTAAAAAAATACAAGGAAGGTTCTCATCCCTCACCAGTCACTTGATCCGCCTGGTTGAATTGGGTTTGTTCTAAAGTAATTTATTTTGGAACTTATCCAATCTAATCCATTTTGGGACATCTAGTTGAGATAAATTATTCCTTAATTGTTTAAGTTGAGATAATATGAACTTCCATTCCTAACATTACAATTTTTTTGTTCTGTCCGTACCAGAAATAGCTTTATAATCCTCTATTAAATCATAATAAGTATACATGCATCAACAATCGACCCTTTAGATCATTAAGAATCGAGTTTAAATTCCTACAAAACTTCTTGAATAAAGGAGCTCACTTCTGTAAGTAATATATTTTTTCGATGTTTAGTTTTGGCCTTGAAATTACCTTGCGGAACAAATACTTTGTATTTGACTATCCATGAATTTGAAAAGGTTCCAAGTTGATCTAGTATCAATATTCTTGATAGCCTTAACACATTTAGTATGAGTTTGACTGACATATAATTTCAGTGTTTGTACAAATTAATTTGTGTGAAAATAAATATATCATAGAATCTTCTATTCCGCAATGGTGTATTAAAATAGTGTCACGTCATTGTGGTTGTGGGATTGATAGTCCATTTAAAAATAAAATATAAATGATAATTATCAAATAAATAAAAACTTGTCCGTACCACAATAATGTGACACCATATTGATACACCATTACGGAATAGAAGATTCATTCCGGGATCAATAGGCATCACAATTACAAACTTTCTGTATATTCAAATATCTGAAATTAAAATTTATATCTTGACATTGAATTTTTGAACCTCATTGTAATCAAAAGCTGCAAATATATTAAGCCATACGGTGGGAATTAGTCAATCACCATTCACCACCATACAAGAATCTCTATAATTATAACAAGAATCCAATATATCCCTAAAAATCATTGCAAAGAAGAAGGTAATAGTCAACTCAATAAATTCAAGTAGTATAACCATACACTTAAGCTTGCCATTATAACAAGACCTGTGTAGCTCAAAACTCCCAAGAATCAATCTTTACCAAAACATGTATATATAGCAAATAAGAGAAATGGAACATAAAATCCATACGAGAGAAACTGGCGTTATCATAGGTATCAATTAACCAGATACAAATATGCCAAAACAACCAACCTGTTTAGACACAGGAGGAACTATATATTGGAGCCTAACATCTTTGTTCAAAATCTATAACCAAGGCGTAGAATAATTTGTTTCTCGTCATCATATTACTACTATATGGAAGTATTTCATTAGATTGTATATGAAATATTACGGACAACTAAAACATAACGCACTACCCTCCATTTGCAAATGGTAGCCGAATCACCGCCTCAAGTTTGCAACGATATACTCACCATAGAGTGTCCTGAAAGAGAAACGTGTCAAACAACACCGTTATAATATTGTCCATCAAGAATTATTCGCTAAAAAATAAAAGAAAATGGAAATAAAGAGAGAAAAATTGCAATTGAGAAGATTACAAGCACTATATCTCTTCAAGGGAAAATTACATGCACACCATTCATTGATGGGTCATTGCAGTGAACCTTTGGTTCTGGAAATTACTAAAAAGTACTTTGCCAAAAACTGACAACTCAAAAACAAGGGTGAAAAATTGTAATTTGCTCTTACTACAAGTTTGACGGTGAAATTTGTAATCTGCTTTTACTGTTAGATGAAGTCATGCAATTTCTTAAACCTCATTATTAAGGTCTTCAATTAAGAAAACCAGAAAACCAAGACAGATGAATGTTGCAGATGAATAGCACAAAGTGTGTCAAAATTCAGTAGGACCTTGAAGTAGTAGCAGAATGTCGATTTTAAAATTTTTATGTCTCCAGCATTAAGAAGCAGAAATAAACCACCACAAAACGCCATAAAGGGAAAAAAAAAAAAAAAAAAAAAAATTGATAATTGAACAACTTCTAATAGCTGGGATAGAAAATGTTTATCCATATCAGATTTCTTTGCATGTAAGTATCCACATAACGAGCCAAAAACAATGGTGTTGGTTTATGGAAGTTTAAACAAAATATTTCATAATGTTATTTAAATAAGCAGGAATCACTCACATGGAACCCTCGATTGCTTCATAAGCCTTTGTGGCTGGAAGAAAATCATCAACTGCAACTTCCTTGTTCTCATTTTTCTTGTCTGTTAGATTGTTAAGCTAACAACATAAAGTAATAAATCCCAGTAGATGAAAACGCACAAGAAAATTTGCGTTGGTGAGAAAACGGTAAAACATAAAAATCCATAATTAAGATTCTATATTTTGATTAGGATACAATCTTCGAAGAAACGACGGATTTCAGCTAGGCGATGGGGTGGGAGCTCTTTAATGTCCGTAATATGCCTATATTCAGGATCATCAGCGCAGACAGCAATTATCTTGTCATCTTTCTCTCCCTGTTGAAGAAAGCAAATCAAATGTATTTTTATTTTTCTAAATTTGTGAGATGAAAGTTATATATAATGTAAATGCATATATACCTGATCAATCATGGGCATGAGGCCTATTGCTTTAGCCCTCAGAAAGCAGCCTGGGAGAACTGGTTCCTATTTATGTTTGTGGAGAGAGTTAATGGCCAAGAAAAAACGGTTCCCAAAAGAAAACAAATGTCTCTAAAAGCCTATATCTTCTAAACATCATATTTGCCAAAAGGCACAGAGCTAATCTCAAAGTCAAAGAATTTTATCGTGCACATCCTAAGTTACAGGACGTGATCCGAGATTATTTCAAATTGTTAATTGGATCATTCATATTTAAGATCTTCTAAAGTCTATACAGCTCTTGATGTTCATTTTACTGAAAAACACGTACTTCTTGCAGTTCAATTCACTTAGAAGCATTTAGTGGAAAGCATTCTACATCAAGAGATACACATTTGCAATCTGTAATTGCTCAAAGCATTTGAGAGAATTTAAGAAAGAAGATAATGCCTGCATGATGACCAGTACATCCATGGCATCACCGTCTTCGCAGAGAGTACGTGGGATGAAGCCATAGTTATGCGGGTACACAACCGATGAGTAAAGAACACGATCAACCTGCAGGTACAAGCATATTTCAGTATTTCAAAATTAACCAACACTGCTTTTATAGTAGATAGCCAGCCTGATACCTTGATTAGACCAGTTTCCTTGTCAAGTTCATATTTCACTTTACTTCCCTTGCTTATCTCAACCACCTGCAGGGATTAAGCAAGCTAGTTTGGGTAGCTCCATAATGCAAACCAAATATTCCAACAATTATAGAAGGAAAACAAATAAACTTTATGAGCAGTAAACCTACACATCCTCAAATAAGCAGAAAACAACTCATCTATATACAGCTCAGCTTGTTTGTTCTTTTCTATTGACATGATGGGTAGAGCTAAGTCCCTAATGTTTCTATAGCAATGTTTTTAGTGGAAACATGGGTAGCTATTTTATTCAAGTGAATTCCAGTTTGCGGTATATTGACTATATTCAATACAACTGCATTCCCACTCGATTAAAGGCTTCAAGAAAAAACGATTGAATGAGTTCGCTAGATTCCAAATGACTACAAGTACCAGGTTAATGAGGAGAAAAGAATCATAGCCGTCATTCCGGAGACAGTCATGCAAGATGGAAGTACATGAATAAGTGAAACTCTGAAGTATTAGTATTGGCAGAAGAGTTATAGTTACTAAGGAGAGATGAGAGCAATATAAATCAGATACTAGTGAATTCAACTAGATCCTGGGAAAGGGAGAAAATGAAAAATATGCCTTAGAAAATAAAAGGGTTAAGGGGGAAAGGTTGACTAAAACAAAAGAAGGTAGTTCATAAACAGTCATGCACGCGGCCACCATGGGAAGGATAAAATTTGGTTGACCATATTCATATGAGGCTTTAAGTTTATACTTGTCAAACAAATTGCTAATAAAAAACCGAAGACATGAAATTGGAAATATGCAAATAAAAGAGTTCTTCAAGTTACAATGCTCTAAAACTAAAAGCGTGATTTGTCAAGCATTGATAGTTATTTGCCTAGCAATGGAAGTCCAATGTAATGTGTAAACTGAAAGCCTCCTGTGTAATCTGATGACATATTTACTCAGGTCACAAGTAAAACAATTGATAAATTTTCAACTTCAGTGTTCAATTTATAGTCTAAAACATCTCCAAGTTACATCTAAGAAAATTAAAGAATCAAACAATATTTCAATTTCTTACACAGTTGAAGATTATCGGTGCTCCAGGGCCTGCATCAGAAAATAAGAAAGCCAAAAGATTAAACACAAGTGTGCTATTTAGTATTGAACATGTGATACATAGCAAAGATACACACCTATCTCAAGATCATGCCAAGGATGAGCAGGCTCAGTTTTCCTACTCAGGGAAGAAAGTATCCTTTCATTAAGAGGAGGACGCGACGACCTCTGAGAATTAGTAGGTGAAGCCATCACTGCAGGTGGCTCATGAAACATAGATTAAGATAACATCTCATCACGCTATGACTAAATCCACATGAAGCTACCAGATAATATTGA
Source organism: Verbascum thapsus (assembly GCA_963669365.1). Lineage (NCBI taxonomy): Eukaryota > Viridiplantae > Streptophyta > Magnoliopsida > Lamiales > Scrophulariaceae > Verbascum > Verbascum thapsus. Next base: position 2,494,166 of record OY770120.1, read on the forward strand.
TCATTATGGAAAATAGAAAATATAAATATTTGAGTATTGCAGATCCAAAAATTGATAAAATTAACTAATGGCTTCTACGGAGAATTCATGCATGTAGGATTCAGAAAATGAAATTACGAAATGGAACATATGAAACCATTTATCTCACGTCATCAATTAGACATTTCTACAGTGAACTAAACAAAAGGAAATGCAATTATCTGCTTAACAATGGATAGGGTCACAGGTTTCACATCCCTCCACATGAAAGTGGCAAAAGTATGATGAACCTAACCAATTGACTATGCATTAGTAATTGAAACACTATCACATAGATAGAGTGCATAGCTTATGAACTGTATAAAAAATCCTCAACACAAGTTCAGAACAAAATGACTACAGAACATATCACATTACACCAAATGACAAAGGAGCAGAACATGCATGTCAGGTCGTCTTTACTACAATATAGACACAAAAAGTACTCCCGGGAAATGCTTCTCATTGGTTTGAACTGATGCTATATACTACACAGTACATCCACTCAAAAACTTCACAACAAATTGTCCATGAATCAAACATATAGCTGCAGATGCAATTAATTGATTTAGGTAATCCAGTTGAATTGCATTGCAATAACAAACTCCAACCAGTATAGTTTAGCAACAAATATATCAAAAAATTAAGTATGCATCTATCAGCACATGGATCCAAGAGAAAAGATCTTTTGGATGCTTAATTGTATACAAAGCATAATTATCAAAAAGTAACAGCGGAATATGTATCATCTAAAATTCCAAAGCAATCAAACCAACAACACCAACAAATTAAAAACAAAACACACACAAATCATAAACTAAACAAAATTAGTCAAAAATCGAACATAATAGTGTCAACTACTGCAAACTAAATTCCGTTTTGAAAGATCCACAGCCATACATGCATGAAAATCAAGCAAATGTTTTCACATCCGTAAAATAGGCCGTACTTCCGATACAAAAAGGCATCAAAAGAGCTGAACATACATATAAATACCTCAGAAATCATAGCTAAAAATGTATCATCCAGAATTCCAAACCAAGCGCACCAATGACAACAACAAATCAAAAACAGCTCCATAGAAACGGACGCAAATCATAAACTTAGCATAAACAGTCGAAATCCAGCAAAAGAATACCAAAAACTTCAAAATAAACTCAGTTCTGAAGATCCACAACCATACATGCATGAAAACCAAGCAAACGCTTTCATATCCGTAAAATACACACTACCTACCATACAAATAAACATCGAAAGAGCTAAAAACATGTAAATACCTCAGAAATCTAAGCTTACCTGAAATGATCAAATCAAAGGACGGAGCACAGGAAACAGAGAGGAAAAGGCTCAGATCTCGAGATAAGAAGTGTAAAAATGAAGGAAATATTAGATGAAACTTTATAGAGAGATAATGAAACCCTAGAGAGAGAAATACCTAGGTTGAGTAAAGAAGAAAGCTGTGATTAATAGTGAGCTATATACCGGAAGTACGTTACGCGTTCCCGCTCTGTTTGCTTTTTGCCATTTAAAGGCTATATGTAAAGCTTTAACCAATGGAAAAAAGAAAGCTAAACAATTTTCTTTTTTCCTTTTCTTTTTTAAATTGTCACGAAATAAGTTTGGCATATGATAAAGGGAATAATTAAAAAGATGCTCGTGTTAAAATGGAATGTGGACACGTGGGGGCTGGTTGTTCGTTGAGTTAGGCGGTGGTGGGCCCGGAAAAGGACTCAATTTGGACCTCCCTTGAATTTAATAAGGGACAGATTTTCTATCAAATTTTTGGTCAGATATCAATTATGTTGTGATGGATTAATCCAACAATCAAAGAAAGAACAGAAAACGTAAATAAGAGACACAAAATTTACTGTTGGCTACGTCCACGGGCAGAGGAAGAACGGTTTTATTAGAGGCTAGGTTTTCAGATTACAGAGATACAGAATAACCTGCGAACAGGTTTATTTATAATACTAACAGACTAATCTAACTTGGGCTCAGCCCATCACGTATCTGCAGGCCCAAATCCGAGTTCCATTAGTAATCCAGCGAGACCCCCGACTAACTCTGCGAAGCGCACTATAGTCGATTCAAGGCACTTCTTTAACAAATTAAGTGGTTAATTCCAATTTATTTAATTTTTTCTAAAGAAAAATGTTCGTTGGAATAAAAAATATTTTTTTATTATTAATGATTGATAATCCGCCTATCAATCGAAAGAATTTTTCTCACTATTTCTTAACGGTCGTAATTAAACTAATCACATATTTCCGACTTCAAAATAAGATTAATTTTAACTATTTTTTATATAATAAATGATGAATTTGACTAATAAATATTTAAGAAAGTGAAATGTTATAAACAATTCTCATTTTTCACCAACACTTGTCTGATATAGTAAAAGTTTTTTATTTTTATAGCAAACATATATTACATAAATCTAGTTAAATATATTTATCACATGCAACGTAACAATGAATCCATCTACTAGGGCCATGATTGTGATATGTGACAATGAATCCATGACCCAATATTGCAGGGAGCTACGAGATATATTATTGTTTACTAGAATTCTATTTATCTTTATAAAATTACATAAAATACCATTTATGTTAAGATATTGTTACAATTACATTCTTTATGTATTTAAAAATTATTTAAAATCCACATTTGCAAACCTTACTAATGGACCCATTATCATGTTGTAATTTATCAAAATTCATAATTTTTTATATAATTAGGACTCAAAATGAGGGTGTGTGTACTATCATATGACCTCATTATAAGTAATTGTGGTTGTTATGTGAATTTGAGGTCCAAGAGGTTATAAAAAGGATAAATTCAAGTACACCTCTAGTATAGATCTAACTATGATTGGGATTATTTTTATTTTAATTGTGTGATTTATTTGTCAGATTAAAAACATAATATAAGATATTGTTCAAAATTTACTATAAGAATTTTTGAAATTAGAATTGTTCTTAAGTTTAACCAAATACCTGGAGGAATCAAATTCGAAGGCGTTAATCTAGCCGATACAGAAAGCTATAATAATTTGTTTAATATATCTTATATTTGTTTATCTAATAGAAACATATTTTCTGTCTTTTTTTTAATAACTTAGAAACCTTTGTTTCATTTAATCTATTTTTTATATCTTAAATAAATAATCATACATATACATATCACATATGTATATTATATTGTAGGAAAAATTACAAATAACTCCTCTATCTAATGTCGTAATTCCAAAAAACACCAAAAAATGACCATAATTACAAATACCTCCCCTATTTTGTATTCCACCTCCCCTGCCCGTTTTTTCGGTCAGTTTTTTGCTGACGTCAGCGATAATTTTTTGTGGTTTTCCTATTTTACCCCTGATGACGTCATCAATTGGTGACGTCATCCAATGTCCTATATTTTTTTGACGAAAATACCCTCAGGGGGTGTAAATGTAATATTGTTTTCTTGGCCATGACATGACCGTTATAGGGGGTGTAAATGTTATTGTTTGATCATTTGAAGGGGTCCAAACGTAACATTGTAAAAAATAACTCGTAAAATATCCAACATTGTGTAAAATATCCAATCTCATTCCATAAAATACACAAATTAATCAGGATTATAACAAGTTAACCTCATTGCAGAAACTAAATCATCCAGCATTGTGTAAATTAACAACAAAATTAGAAGAAAAATAAATTATCGATCCCTCAATATTGACGTCCGCCCTACTTCGGTCCTTTACGGCGCCGATTGGGGCTCTCGTCTCTTGAGTACACTTATTAGCATGCTCACTCAAATCATGGATAATCTTGATAAATCCATTAACCTTCTTCTTGATATCCTCAACATCAATCAACAAAGCCTCGTCCCCACTCGTTGCAAACTCTGCATTTGCAAATAAACCCTCGATTGTAATCTGAAACCGTTCCACAAGCACTCTTATGCTGTCCAAATCCTCAATAACAATGTAAGAAAAATTCTCCATTCTATTGATTGTCCCTATGCCCCTTTAAATCTCTCTCCCATTTATTCCAAATTGAGTTAACCCATTTTCCCATCGACCCCTTAAATTCTCCAGGGCGGCCAAATATATCTTTACATTAAATGTTATTAAAAAAGAAACCAAATTGTGTTTCATAAAAATATGTGTTTCATTCCCTTTTTTCCTACTTAAAATAAAAATAAAATAAAAAACTAAAAAGAAAAAATAAGGCAACTATTTATCAAAGGGGTAAATAAACTAAGGCACAGCTTTTAAATTTTCCTTTCTTCATATTTCATTCACCTCATCATCAGAATCATCATCATCCTGCATTTCCCATTAAATAAACATTTTTATATTTACAGAATTGCAATTGAAACCCAAATTATTGGAATTATATTCATAAAATCCGATTTATTTTTCCAAAAAACAAAAACAAAAATTGCTTACTGTTTTTTACTCTTATATTGATCCATTTCTTCTTCTTCGTCTTGTTCAATAGTTTCATTCTTTTTCTCATCATTTGGAGCTGCTTCAGTTGAAGATGAAGAGATAGAAGAAGAATTTGGAGTCGCCGGAGTGTTAACCACCTCTGAATATTCCGGCACGGCGGAAGACGGCGTCGTCGTAAGGTTTTGAAGAAAATGATGGTAATTTAAGATCTTGTGGTTTTAATGGTGGGTTTTGTGTTTTGAGGTGGTTTTAATGGAGGTTGGAGAAAATGAAAATGATGGAGAGAGGAAGAAGAAAAGGGACGAGAGAGAAATGATGGAGGCTGATTTAGAGGAGGAGAGAAGAGAACATATTAAATATTAGGGTTGAAGGGTATTTTGGTCATTTCATATTTCTAAATTTGTTTTGTTTTTTATTTTATTTTTCTTTCAAAAATAATAAGGGCAAATAGGACTTTTCACCCTTTCGGCAGGTAAAAAAACAGGGGAGGTGGAATACAAAATAGGGGAGGTATTTGTAATTATGGTCATTTTTGGGTGTTTTTTGGAATTACGACATTAGATAGGGGAGTTATTTGTAATTTTCCCTATATTGTATAATACAAAACCTTTTCAATCCAGCTGTAAATGGGCCTGTTACATGTTGTCCAACCTTTAAACCCACAAAGCAATATAACACTCCAAAATTTCTTAACGAGTCCAAAATACTTTCATTAATATACGCATGATAGCAAAATAAATAATATACATTTCGATAACATCCCATGATCTCAAATTTATTTATATTAACAAGTACCATTTCCCATAATTTATGTCTATCATTAGATACACACGTATCATTAAATGTGCCTAGATCATTATTACTAATAAAATTTTATTAATTAAGATTGAAACACAAATTAATTTATTGAAATTGAATCCATAAATCAAATCAAACTTGCATACAAAAAAAAAATCAAATTACATAAATTCGAATCGTGTTTAGTTCAATTTAAACTCATTTAGACCCAACTTAGTTAACGACCAAATTAAACTCAGCTAGACTTTATTTATTTAAATAATTTATTTTATTATTAAAAATAAACTCAACGATTGAGCGTTGCTGACGTCATACGGGCGCTTCCCTCCTGTTTTTCTTTTTCTTCATTCTTCATTAATTAGATCCCTCTTTTCTCTGTTTCCTGCGAGATCTGGTAATTTTTATTTTCTTTTTTTACCTCTCTATAATTTCCCGTATTTAAATCCTTTTTAAATTTGTTTTCATAAATGAGAGCCCCTTTTTGTTGCTAGGGTTTGTTTATCGGAAAGGAAACCAAAATCAGATGGCTGCTCCACCTGCAAGAGCTCGAGCCGATTACGATTATCTCATCAAACTCCTATTGATCGGTGACAGTGGTTCGTGTTTTTATCTAAACATTCTATCCGTTTTTTTTTTGGTTAATTTTTTTGTTTGTTAGTTTGTTTGCATTTCGATGTGAAATATGTTCGAAAGATTTTGTAGTGATGCAGCTGCATTTGTTTTAGAATGGTTAGGATAATACGATTTTTGATTTGTTCATTTCAATGGAGCTTTTCCATTGTGGAAATGAAATTTGTTGACATGTTCTAATTATAATCTCTTTGTAGCTATTTAGCTGCATTTGTAATACATGTTGATTTTTTTTTATTGACGAGGCCTTTTCTGTGTTGGAAACGGAATGTGATACGTTTTACTGAAAAATTTGTCTGTAGCTAGCTGCTCTTATCACGTGTGTCGAATTCTTAAAACTCGTTCTTCTTGGTAACATGATAAGATTATAAGATATTTAAAGGAATTGATGTTATTATATTCTTGTTCTGTGTTCTAACTTCTATATTCATATGGATGTAAATGCATGTGCTTGCAGGTTCAGATGCTTATATGATTCATTTTAGGTGCATGTACTTGCAGGCAACACATGTTATTTGTTGAACTTTGAATATCTTGGCATTGGGAATCACATGAAAATTGAATTTCGTTGATGAATGATAAGCATTTCATGTGGCTTTTCAGTGCATGAGAGGTTTGAGAAAGAATATTACTGAAATTTGGAGTCCAGAAAAGTGAACGATTCTCCATGAGAACATGCTCTCTAATGTTGATGATGTTAAGCTGTGAATCGAATTATATGTTTCCAATAACATGATGACGCTATGAGTTTAAAACATTGTCTTTATTAGTTTTCTTATGCAGAAACAAAACGTGCCTGGTAATGAATAATCCGAGCGTTAATCTAACGAGTTGTTGCTTGGATCGCTCGTAAACTCTGGATATTTTTATAAAACCTGCAGAATAGTGTTTGACAAATAATTGTTTGAACTGATGTGATGGAACTTATCTTTGGCGTGAGTAGCGTGACTAATATTGCACATATATTTTACAAATTATTTTCACAAGTATCGCTCCATATATTTGGTATATCTGGTAGTTGTTTGAAATTGTCATTTAACTTGACAGGGTTGAAGTTATCATTACTTTATTCGTTTTCCAGGTGTGGGTAAGAGTTGCCTTCTTTTACGATTTTCCGATGGTTCTTTCACCACCAGTTTCATTACCACCATTGGGTAGGTTAGCTTCAACTATAAATACCTTACTCCTATTATGATCTCAACATTCTCATGCTTGCCTTATCTGATTCTGTTTTCTCATGCAGGATTGATTTCAAGATAAGGACTATCGAGCTTGATGGGAAAAGAATCAAACTGCAAATTTGGGATACTGCTGGACAAGAGCGATTCAGGACCATCACCACTGGTATGTACTTGATCTATACACTATTTGTTGACTGAAGCTAAACCAGTACTTGGTTCAGTAGCAGCTTATTTCCTCTGCAAATATGCCATAGCATATATTTGTGTTTGCACTTGTTATGTAGCAATTTTTAGGATGTGTGGTGCTACTTGGCTATAACTGAGAAGAATAGAGAAAAGAAGAGCTTGTTTACAATGAGCTAGTGGGTGTTTGGTAATCCTATGAAACAAATTTGCTGATATGATTTTTTTGGTTTTATAAGTCCTTGAGGTTTATAAAGAGTAGCATGTTATGCACTTGGGCAGAAGTGCTTATTTGAGAATCCCTATGTAACTAACTATTAATCACTACATTCATCATTTCGCACATTCATCAATCAAAATCTTTTATCCTAACCATTATTTCTCTTACTCTTTCATACTTTATAATTTTTAATTTATATTCTATTATTTCATTATTCACATAATCATACGATCATTATATAATTAACTAACTCAATTATTCAAACATATCACACATCAAACTATCACACTATTGATTTGATATACTTTTCAAATTCCATTTTTTTTTGAAAAAAAATAAACAAGCACACATCATTCTCACATAAAGATGAGTTTGTCTTGGGATGCTTATAGGACGTTACATTATATTTTGCTCTTCTCTGTCTGTGCCTTTTAGATTCCCCTGACCCTGAGCATCTCCTACTTTCTTGAATTTTGCAAACATCTTGCTTAAGTAACTGTTTCTTTTGCAGCTTACTATCGTGGAGCAATGGGTATATTGCTGGTGTATGATGTCACTGACGAGTCATCTTTCAACAGTAATGCTCGGCATTCTTTTTTAGTTGTACTATTCAAATAAAGAGGAATTTCCTGTCATTGTCCGAGTTTTTGGATTCAGCCTTCCCTCATATTTACATACACATCAAGTTTATCACGGTAAATTATGTTCCATCATGTGAAAATTGACTTCATACTTTTCTATAGACATTAGGAATTGGATCAGGAACATCGAACAACATGCCTCAGACAACGTCAACAAGATATTAGTGGGGAACAAGGCTGATATGGATGAAAGCAAAAGGGTATGCTCTCTCTCTCTCTCTCTCTCTCTCTCTCTACACATACACATGCATACAAACATTTTTCCACGATTACTACTCCACAATGATTTATAATGCAAAATAATATAATTTGGTCAAAGAACTACAATTACAAGTAAATAGAGATGGGAATCAGTATCTTCTTTACTGCAACTAAGATCATATAGAATTCTAGAGATCGATTTTTTTTAAAATCTTCATACTTCTCTTTTCACAATAATCTGACACAATTTACACAATTTCTATAGGCCGTTCCTACATCTAAAGGTCAAGCACTGGCTGATGAATACGGAATAAAATTCTTTGAAACAGTAAGTATCACATGCTGTTTACCTTGAAATTTATGATTCTACAATATAATTTAAGTCTAAATAACATAATGCCAAACAGAGTGCCAAGACAAACATGAATGTGGAAGAGGTCTTCTTCTCAATAGCCAGGGACATAAAGCAAAGACTTGCTGAAACCGACTCAAAAGCTGAGGTATCAAATGTTAATTTATCAATCTTTTTGCTCTACACATTCAATATTGAGACTTGATTTACATGTTTTTGCATGAAATACAGCCACAGACCATAAGGATTACCCAAACAGACCAGACAGGTGGGGCTGCCGAAGCTGCCCAAAAATCAGCTTGCTGTGGTTCTTAAGGAAAGACTGATTGCAATGAAGATAGGATGGCTTGATACATCCTTCTAAAGTGACCATTTTGACGGAACAACTAGTCTTTGTTACGACAATTACCACCGGTGTTGCTTATCTTGTTATCCCTCTTAATTATTTTTAGATGCTACACAATTGTGTTGTATTGACATATCTTTATTGAACAAATTAATTAGTATATAAGTCTTTGTTATGAGTGTACTGATTGTTGTTTGAATCTAAAGCTAGTGAATTGCGTTTTTGTACGAGTGTCTGAAAACAAGTGATTTTGAAATAGGTGGAATCATATATGCACCGTGTAAATGTTCAAACATGTTCATATATTCGGATATTCAATTATATACTCGATTGGTATACTGTACATTCTAAGTTGATTCCATATCAATGTTTTGGTACACTTGACACCAAAACGTTGTGTTGAAGTTTGTGATTTTTATCGGCCATCATTTACTTAAAAATAACCATTAGTTTAAGTGTATTATAAAATTATCCGTCAATCACATTACATTTGGGTAGAAGTTGATTCTCAAGTTAATTATAATTGAGTCCGACTAATTCAAATCCAAATTAAAAATATCTTGTTTTTTTCATTTAACAAATATATTTATTTTATCTATGTATTAGCTCTAGGAAGGACAATTGTGAGTGGTGGTAGACTGGTAGCTTGATGGGATAGCTTAGGGTGGTAGTAATAGTAGTTCTAGGGTTCAGTTCACTACCATTGCGCATGCCATAATCATAATCACCACCATCCCCACTCCTATCCAAACCCACCCAACCAACCGGTGCCCATTCGAATTCAATGCCACTACCATACTGCTACCTCATCATCTCAAACACCCCATCTTGCCGCTATCGTGCGCCTACTACTCACCCAATTCCCCATCCATAAGTCAAGTCCATCCCCATTCCCCTCTTATCCTATTCCCCCCGCATTCATGAATCTCTTTCCACCGCCTTGCTAACGTGCGCCACACCGGAAGATTCCATTATTCTTCGCATCACCAAAAAATTGAGTTTTCATCTACCAAGATTGCATCTCCGCCGAATCTGAATCCGAAATCATGTCAACAGACGCAACCGCCGTCTCCGTCGCCGTTCCGGCGGCGGACACGGTCGAAAAGCCTCCGAAAAGATATCAACCGCCGTGCTGGACGCATGAAGAAACCTTGGCTCTGATCGAAGCCTACCGCGAGCGGTGGTACGCTCTCCGCCGCGGCTACCTCCGCACGGCGGATTGGGAGGCCGTCGCGGCCGCCGTCTTCAGCCGCTGTCCCGGAGCATCTCCGGCGAAAACGTCTGCACAGTGCCGCCATAAGATGGAGAAGCTACGGCCGCGCTATCGCGCCGAAAAGCAGCGAGCGATCTCGTATCCAGATGGACGCTACTTTTCGACCTGGGTTTACTTCCAAAGCATGGACGCAATGGAGAACGGCACCACACCTCCGACAAATACCCAAAATCGCGACGGTTCGGGTGATGGATCTGGCTTGAGATCGTTAATCGATCAGAATATTTTGAAATTGAAGCTCAAGGCTAATAATAACGTGGATCTAATTCCAGAACTCGGATTTGATAACGGTATCAAAGTTAAAAGATCGAGATCTAATTCCGAAATGGATATGGAAGGTTTTGATCAATATGAGGAGGATCCGATAGATTTAGGAAGGAGAAAGGCAATTAATCCAAGATCCAAATCGAAAAATTCAGGCAAAATGTTCAACAAATTCGATGTCAGTAACAGATATCATCAATCGATGATTCCTCCAGGATCAAGAGACAAGAACATCGGCAAATTCGATCCGATTATCAACTCCAACAACAATGTTCCTCATTCCAATTATGAGGGATTTAGGGTAAAAGTCTCAAATGATGGGTCGAAGAGGGTGAGAAATGGAGTGGATGAGATAGTGGATTCGATCAGATGGTTGGGTGAAGCATTGGTGAAAATGGAACGAGCGAAAATGGAGATGGGTCGAGAAATGGAGGAAATGCGAATGGAGTTGGAGATGAAGAGGAGTGAGATGATCCTGCAATCACAGAAACAGATTGTGGATGCATTTGCGAAAGGTTTGATTGAGATGAAGAAGAATAAGAAGAAGAAGAAGAAAGTGAAAAGAACTGATGTTATTACAGCAGATTCAGATCCAGTTGAGACTTAATATGATTGGGAATATTTGATTCTTGTGTAAATTTTGGTCGTATAGGAAAAATTCTAGTTCAAAATTGGTGACGATAATGATAGAGCAAAGAGCAAATTAGGTTGATCACTTCTTTTGTTTTGTGTAGAATAAATCTAGGGTTTGATGTGAATTTGTAATTGCAGGAGATGATGGTAAATAAGAAAAAAGTAGAAACTCAATTGATCATAACGAATATGTTTGGAAACACTTTTGAAAAAGTGCATGTTAGTGATTTTTGAGAAAAAAATTCACCGAGGGTGTGTTTGGATCCCGTGTTTTGGATTTGGGGATGAGATTTGGAGGAAGTATTTCAAATGACACCTAAAATAGAGTCATTTGAAATTCATCGTAGTTGTGGTGAAAATAGCTCAAAATGAATGACAAGGGATTTGAAATCCATCGTAACATGAATTCATTCAAACGAACTTAAATGGATTTGTCGATAAATTTGAAATCCATGGATTTCAAATCGTTCAATCTAAACACACCCTGAGAACTTATATAAGAAGTTACAAATTTATAATTTCACCAAACAATTTACATTTATGAAAGCACTTATTTAAAACGTTAATTTAAAAAAAAAAAAATCTACAAATGTACTTTCAATTTTTGTCCCCCATTGAAAGTTGTGGTTGTGGTTGTGGTTTTTATACAACGGTTTACCGAATTAAAAAAAACGTTCTAATCACGCTCGTTGCAAACTTGGTCTTTTTTTAAAGCGGAATTAGGCATGTATGATATTTTTTATTTAATTTTGATGAAATTGGCAACTAAAAATTGTATTTGGACCTTAAAATTATATACCTTGTACCAAACAGACCCTAAACATTTTTTCCTCACACCTTGAAAAATAAAAAATAAACTAAAAATGAAAGATAAAATATCATAAAAATTAGGACAACTTATAAAATAAGTGGTAGACTTGGCTGGGCCTGTCTGTCTATTATGCCTTGTAGTGGGCCTAGTTTGTGCAGATAGATCTGTATTATTGGGCTATATATAATGCAGCTAAGCCTGAGATAAATTACAATGTTTGAAAATAACCAAAACAGTATTGTAAAAGTAATGTCTAGTTCAAGCCCAATTAATATGGGCTTGGAGTCTGGAAGGATACTTTCCAGAATAAAAGTGGGCACAATAATAGATTCATAAATAATAATTAATTTATTGGGCTTAATTACAATTAAAAATATAATCAGATACATCCCCACCTAGCTATCTTAATTTGTTATGAAAAACTACAATAAGTACTCATCTGAAAAATCTTTTAATTAAAGTTTTTTTTTACCATATATTATTCAATCAAAATTTTAATTGTAAACGTAACGTTAGCATTTTCAAAGAAACCAGTAACACAATGGAGAAAAGAAAAAGAAAAGCTCTTGATATAAATCATTCTACCTCATTGTTTTACAAGGTTAGTAACATAACACACTTATGATGTACAATTCAAAAATTACAATATTTTTCACTTTTTTTAAAAATAAATCTTAATTAATCAGGTCTCCGAGTCATATTTCAGCACTTGTGGGAAAATCGTCTACCTAAAGAGTGAAAATATTCATCGATTTTTTATCTCGAGACTCATCAATTATCACAATCAGTCCCATAACCCCATCCCTCTTTCGTTTATATCAATGAAGCATTACTATTGCACAATATCGACATCTACGATTATTGTTCACCGTTTTCAGCTCAGCATTGCCACGTGTCACATTCCCAGCATGCCACCATCGAGCAAGTTGGAACCCGCGTATAACTTTTGTATCTTCTAAGTCACAGATTTCTTCGAATTAACACAAATTGCACGCTCGAATCATTGAACTTTATCAAATATTGAATTACTATTTGATCCATAATGTGATTGTAAATGTGGTAATGTATTATAATTGACATGTGTTAAGAAGAGTGAGTATACGGGTCTATGGTCAGAAAATCTAGATTCACCCCTAACATAGAACATTTGTTTAAGCCCTTTGCCTTTCCAAAGAATTCTATCACACCTGTCAATTAAATTGAGAAATTTGGTTAAAAAAAAAGAAAAAAGCTGAATCAACAATATATATATAGAGAATATTTAGCAGAAATTTCATTTTGTCGATTCAATTAATTACATAACGAGTATTATTATAATGCTCGTCTAGTTATCCGATTTAAACGAGAGACTTTGATGTACTCACAAATTATTATATGTATTATAAAATTGCTAGACATTTGTTAAATGCAACCTCAATTTATGAGTAGCCATCATAATGTAAATATGATTGAATGTCGACTAGTTATCTTTTTAATATATAGTTTAATAACTTAACCTTATCCAGGTACATACAATTTATTTGACCCCTAATCTCATTAGGTGGGTGCATAAAATCTAATTATACCCTTTTTTAAGGATGCCCTATTATAATTAATATTCAGTAGGTGTAGGTGTAGGTGTGGTTGGGTTTGGATGATTGTGTAGAAAAAACCCTAGTATTCAAAAATCCAATATTATAAATTTTCTTAAATTAAAATAGCCCTTATGCAAATTATATTCAAGGCTAAACAAAATTCAATAAATTCTAAATAATTATTTTATAGAAAATAAAACCAAATGCTCACCATGCAGGAGTCCGTCGCTTGTCTTTAGGTGTGGAGGTTTGAAATACATAATTATCTGAATTAAATTGATATTTGTATGTTGGAGCAAAATATATTTCACCTTCTTCCCATCCTTCGAATACTCGACCAGCTTTTTGTTCTATTCTTAACTGTAATAAGAATTACATAAATTATATATATCAATAAAATAAAACAAAATGACATTAATTATTTTCTTCTTCATATATATATATATATATATAGTTTCTAAAATTTTATTTTCCTACCTGATCTTTCTGCAAGAGTGATTGCCAATCATTCTTTTTTAGCAGCTCATATGTATCACCACAAATAGATGAAAGCCTATAATTCAAGTCCCCAAGCCAAATTATGTTGCTACAAGGGAAAAAAGAAAAAACAATTATAATTGTACTTTTGGTAGGTTATTATTTTTGGGAGTTTGTCTTACTTTAAATTCCAATATAATCATATTTAGTTTGATAATTGTGATTATACTGAGATCTGAAGTTTGAAACTTTATAAGAATAACTCATTTTCTTCGAGGAGGGAGAAGTGAAAACTTACTCGTGATCAGAAATAGTAACGGGTGAAAATAATTTTTCTGGGATTTTGCCAAAATTAGAAAATCGTGTTTTCTTCAAAATCTCGGTAACATCCAAATTCCTCTTAATCTCATCTCCCTCCTTTTCTCCCGAGGCCAAATGAGTGCACACAAAACAAAACGTTGATTGATGCAACGTCATGCTGATTGATATTGACCCCTATCATCACACAAACAAACAAAATAAAAAGTTAAACCCAAAAAAAATAACTAATTAGAATTTTCAATCTCAAACAAACTATTTGAATTTCCTTGCCTTAATACAACACCTATACTATATCAATGATTTTTATTAATCTTATGAAATCACAAGATTTTTTTGACCTTCGATAATCACAATTATTTACGTAATAGAACTATATATATATATATATATATATATATATGAGATTAAGAACAATTTAAATTAAGAGAAAAAATAAAAGTAAAATTATACCTTATTTCCAAGGTACCCCATAATGCCTGTTCCAACACAAGAAACCTTCAAACTGCTAATCTGCTGATTCAAGTCCTCACGAACCCAAACACACAAGAAGATCCCAACCATCTGTTTGCTGGCTGCTAAGCAGTACTTGTGTTGTACCGTACAACAATGTTTTGCATGCTCATCAACTGGACTAGGTGAACCCTCTTCACTGGAACACGACTCTAGGGACTGTTTGGACACAGTGTTAGTTGTATTCCCATTTAGAGCTTTGCGGATCAAGGAAACCCATTTTGTAGCTGGACCATTATCTTCAGAGCCAAACACATTACCTGCGTTTAGAGGTACAATCTCCTGAAACCTGATGTACAACCCAAAGAAGCGATTCAATTTTCTTAAAATTTTCATTAATACTAGGTTATTTTTAGAAATTTCGGAATTTGTAGTTATGGGTCACGAATAGTTGCAATCGGGATCTCGAATTTCTGAAATTGCTAAAAATTTAAAATCAATCATTTGAATATAATGAGATTATATGATGAAAATCATAAAACTCAATTATATTTTAATTGTGAAAAGTGAACTGATTCTATTATAACCGAGTTTACTGTAAATTTATTACAAAAATGTCTCAATAATTTGGACAACATACCCAAGTACATAAATGTCAGCAGGTGCTTTGGTGTTTAACCAATCATTTAGGTTCAATCCTTCATGTGGAGACTTGCCTCCCACGTTCCATGTCCCCACAAACATACTACAACAAACAAATAATACATCAATTATAATTCTTAGCCCCTAATCATTCTAAAAACAAAATAAAATTAAAAAAAAAAAAAAGAGTAAAAAATATTTTTATTTGATATATTAATTAATGGTCATGTATAGATAGTTTCGATATAATAATAATCATGTTATAATCGGAAAGAAAGAAATAATTGCTCTTCGAGTACCTAAGATTGTGACTACTAGAGACAGATGATGCAACGTCGTTTAATCCTGATCGTCCAATTCCATCACTCGTTTCCATCAACCACTTTTCTGATAGAAAATCAATAAATAGAATTAATGACATAGCTAAATACAAATTATCAATATCACGTAAAAGAAATCTTGAAAACAGCAACACTGAAATTAGGACAAAATTTTAGCATAAATTATAAATAAATCAAATTCGGATTAAAATTTTCCAAATCTATTAAACAAATGTCCCACTAGATTTGAAGCCGTTCAACCATAACATTTAAATTTAATACTAATAGTCATAATCATGCTTAAATAATTACATTTAAAAAATAAAATTGCTTGCCAGTTGGTTAATTACCTGATAGTTCTTCTGGTACGACGGCGTTTAGGCCGTCGTCGGAGCAACTCCTCCGCCTCCTCTGCGGAAAAGCTGATTTAACAATTTTTTTTAAATATATCAGTTACATGTAATGAATATCAAATTCATTAATCCAATATATATGTAATAAAAACTAAAAAAAATAA
Organism: Verbascum thapsus; assembly: GCA_963669365.1. NCBI lineage: Eukaryota > Viridiplantae > Streptophyta > Magnoliopsida > Lamiales > Scrophulariaceae > Verbascum > Verbascum thapsus. The sequence goes on from OY770120.1 coordinate 2,510,459, forward strand.
AAATAAAATCTACCTTTTGATATGTTATCAGAGTGAAATTCATCTGTACCACTTTGGATGTTTAACCATTTCTTAGCCACCATTTTTGGCCAAGATGACTACAACAAGAAATTAAAATTCTTAAATATCTCAAAAATAAATCATAGTTTTAAAAACTAATTAAAGCTCTTTTAGTTAAGTAAATACCTTAAGATGTTTTCCTTCTTCTTTCATTGTTTTTTGAGCCACAAATAAAGCTGAAATGAATGCCTCAATTCCTGCTTGAAATATTCATATATAAAAGAATAGAAATGAGAATATATTTGTGAATTTTTTTTATTTTTTTGGCAAGAAAAACAAGTGGGGTTGTCATAAATATTAGTATATTTTGTACATGTTAATGAAACAATGGACATTGACAAATATGAGTTGAAATAATGTGAATAAATGAATTGTTTAAATCTGTGTAAGAATAAAAAAGGACCCATTTGCAGGAGAAATGAAGACAAAGGATTTTAAATTGAATTATAGTACAATTTTTGGTTTATCCATAATAATAATTTACCTATTGAAAGTCAATTAACTACAGAACTGCTTAAAATAATTATGTAAAACTGCAAAAATATAAATATATGATTACAACTTACAAGAGAATTTGAATTATTGATTTTTGAGAGTATAAATAATTTTGATTGATTGGTGAAGAAGATGTGAGATTTAAGGTGGGCTTTCCTCGGAAAATACAAAAAAAAAATGAGGCAGTTGGCTCTCTATTTATTGAACTTCTAACCATCTGAGGGGTACAAAAGAAAAGGACAATCAAGTACAATATAGATGATTGAGGGGTACTATTGTAATTTTTATTTTATTATCGAATCGAGTCGTTTTGAACAAAAGTTCGTTAAAAATTATCTGAATAATTCTCAAGCTTTAAATTCGAGTTTGAATCATTCTCATATTTTGATTTGACGAGTTTTAGTTGGGCTCGAATAGTTAGATTTTTTCTGCGTATTTTTAATTATTATTTACTAGTATGTGAAGTAATTTGTTTTATTTTCTATTCTGATTAAAATGTGACAATGTATTCTTTAAAATTGTATTTGAGTTCGGTTTGATTTTTGAAGAATTTGTGTTCGCATGAGCTAAAATGAACCGAGCAATCAAGCTCCAAAAAAACTTGATTTTTTAATATTTTAGTAATTGAATAAAGTTTGAACAGTATTTGAGTTGTTAAAAATATTACAAGTGTTCTAACAAAATTTTAGTAGGTCAACAATCAAACTCAATATAGATATCAGCTAATGACGTCAAAGCGGATCTTATATAATTTGATTTATTTTATGCCTAATTAATTACAAGTGATGCATAACTACTGAAGTTTTTATGTCCATTTAAAATGTCTTTTTATTTAAAGTCATAATTCAGGAGAAAAAAATTGCCGAAAAATATATTCTAATATTAATCCATAATTCAAAATTAATTTTCAAAAGTTCCTTTCAACATTATTAGTTAACAAATAGGCGTGAAAATTGTACTTAGATTTGATCAAATCAGGCATGCGCTAGAATTCTTCCAAATAAAGCTCGTAGACATTTTCATTTTGATAAATGACATTTAAAAATCGGTTCAAACTTCAACCTCGATTCAATTAATCAAACATTATAAAATATAATAAAACTATAAAGACTAATAACTCATTTTTTGTGAAGAATTTTTCTAAATTCACCAAGAAATTAAAATTATCTATAGCCACTATTATATTATGTGGTAGCAATATTAAAAATAATAGTAGGAAAATGACTTAGTGAGATTCACAGATGTCAGCTTCTAAGTGTAAAAAATCTAATTGTTTTCTTTAAGCCAACACAGTATGATGTTTATTAGCCATCAATTACCCCAAAATTCAACTAGCAAGATAAGCCACATGTCATCTTTAATTGCAAATCCCATTAATTTGAAAAAAAATTCAACCTTTCATTGTTTTTATTATTTTTTTAATCATAAAGGTGGTTGGATCAAATCAATAATTTATTTTAGATATCTTAAATTAATCTCAGTAAGATTTTGATTAATTACGCTCCTAAACGTGGCATTTAATCTTGAAAAGTTGTAAGTTTACTTGATTATGATGACGATTATTACCTTAATCAATGATTAAATACTTGATTATGTACTTTGGTAAAGGTAAGTTTAATGCTATAGTCGAAAAAGTTTATATTACATCAAATTTATTGAACCTGACGTGACATAAGAGTTTTTTTTATTATGTATATCTTATATGTGATACTAATATTTTAAAAATATGCATGATAATTGTCTTATAATTTTTAATCAATAGATATAAAGTAAAACATAAAAAATGTGTCACATTTAACTATCCAATATGTATTTACCAAGTATAACATAAAATATATATCTATTAAATGTCTGATTAACTCTCAAAGTTACGTCAAAGTATAGTTTTGTTACTCATTATTCAACCTAGCTATGTCAATTTTACTAGAAAAATAGAATTTTTTACGTATAGATTATATGAACGTGGCTAATTTAGACTTTGGTGGCATAATTTAATTTAATTTAACCTTTTGTAGTATATATAGAGGTTTACATACTCGACACGTTGCGGTTTATTTGCCAAACTTAACAAACTCACGTACTCAATAAAATAATTTAATTAATTTTTCCCTTGTTTAATTTATTACTGCTTTTGCACTTAGAAAATCTAAACTAAGTACTTTAAAATGACATAAAGTTTATCTACAAGAAAATGGCTTATTATTGTTTATGGCTAAAAAAGTTATACATGTTGAGTTTCGTTTTATAGTCTAATAAGTGTTGTTTGTTTAGATTTTTAATTGATTCAAATATAAGTCGAATTCGAATAATAAAAATTAGTTACATGTTTTATTTTAAAACTTCATAAAATAAATAATAAATTTTCGAATTTTGATTTGTTATATTAAAGGAATAGAATGAAACGAGATGTAATACTCGAACCATTGAGATTTGAGAATAATCTAGTGAAAGAAATGGGGGTTGATTTACTGGTTAAATGTAGTTTTAGGTCTATTTAGATTAATTCCAATATATCTTGCCAACCCCTTGTAAAGCTTATCTTGATTGGACAAACAAAAAGATTTAGATTTGATATTCAGTTCAATACTTGGGGTACTAGTTTTTCTATATTACTTCAAAAGAATTTGTTGAGATATATAATTTAAATTTGTTATTCCAATTCTACTAATACATTATAAAATAAATTTCAGTTTGCATTGGACAACATATCATAAATCAATCGCACTAAAACATAATATACAATAAATAAATAATGAGCTCTAATACTTTTAATAAACTTGAAATTCGTGATTTTCAACTAAAACATTTATCTTTAGACTTACGTACTTGTTAAAGAACTTACGGTATGCATGGATTACTAATGGAACTCGGATTTGGGCCTGCAGATACGTGATGGGCTGAGCCCAAGTTTAGATTAGTCTGTTAGTATTATAAATAGACATGTTCGCAGGTTATTCTGTAACTCTGTAATCTGAAAACCTAGCCTCTAATAAAACTCGTTCTCCCTCTGCCCGTGGACGTAGCCAACACAGCGTTGGTGAACCACGTAAATTCTGTGTCTCTTATTTACGTTTTCAGTACCTTCTTTAATTGTTCGATTAATCCATCACAACAGTACTTGTGGTGGAAAGTCATTATTTTGTTATGTGTTGGAAAAATTGTGTAATAATACACAACATTAACTATGAATTTTAGTGATCTTTGTATTCTGATTTTGAAATTTAATTGAATTAAATTATTTGACGTTCTAAATACATGAACTTAAAAAAATCAAATAACCCACTAAAATGATTTCCATAACACCAAGTGTAAATCATTTTTCACTATCAGTTATGCTAATTGCCATCACGTGGTGTTCCACAAGAAATTTTTAGAAGGATTTAAAATATCCAACTTCAATATAACTATAATTTTTATGTATAATTATAATTATTTATATTGGAATGGGTTCATATAATTTTTTTAACTATCTCGACATTTTAAATTTAAATAATTTCTAAGAAGTAACATATTTCTTAATTCTTTTATTTCAAGATCTTTACCAGATTTATCTTTTAACATAAAATCTTTACCAGTTTCATATCCTTGAAAGTTGAAATCATTACTCGACTTTTAGTGGGATTTCAGTTAAAGTATCCATTTGGATATTAAATTAATAAGATATTTAAATTTACAAGTTACTTTAGGATCATAAATTCTTAACCCTTTACCGAGATTGACAGAGATATTCAATATATATTTAATAGATACAACATTACACTTGTATGATGTGATTTCCACCCAAATGTACAATGTTAATAGATGCATTTGATCCACTACAATTTGACCACTAAAGTTGCATATAATTATTACAATAAGTATATAAATTAATATAATTTTGTTTTGAAAAACAAGAGTTGAATCAGTGACCAAGTGGCACTTTTTCTTGAGGCTGATAATAGAAGCCGCCAAATAAAAATAAATTAATTAATTTGACCACTGAGATTTCATATATAATTACAATATGAATATTTAACTTAATATAATTATATATTTGTGTATAAATTAACAAAAATATGATATATGCCCAAGAGAGAACAACTGTCATTTACTATTCAAAACAATATTATTATTTTAAAGAAAGTTATGATTTAAGGTGACATATAAGATATAAATATTTAAATATTAGATTTATTGGTAGGGTTGATGAACAAATGCATGTACATGATTTTAGTATTGGCTCTGACCAAATCTGGCCCATGGCCCCCTCTTAATGGTTGATAAGATTGTATTAAATCATGCCTAATATTAACTAATGCATTAATCACCCCATTTATTTGCTTATAATTAATTAATCTATTATAATAAGTTATAAATAATTTATCATATAAATTGAAATAAAAAGAAAGGAAACACCCCATGGATGCAAACACCCATGAAGAGACATCCCTGAGCCCATTTATTAAGCCAAGTCAACTACGATAATTTTCTACTCAAGATATATACTATAAATTAATCACACTATTGCAATATATTTAAGTTATGGCTTACTTTTTCCGACGTAATTGAGATATAAACACCTATGGGATTTGATATAATTTGCATAAATATATATAGCTCCACAATTACACAATTTTCTAGTTAATTGTTCTAGGAGTTTATAGTCCATTTTTTTGATACAATCCTAAAATAATATGGTGTGTATAAATTATTGTCCAATATCTAGTGGATATTATATAATATGGTAGTTTAGGATGAATTAATTAATGTATAAATTAAAAATATTTCTTGCTAGGAACTCACCTACATTGCCAGTTTATAGAAAGGATAAGATTAATTTCTTTTTACCAATTTCAGCTTAATGGTCAAATGAAAAATTCATATTCTAATGTTCCAATCACGTTTTTATATATTTATTTTAGAAATTAATAAGCAGGCTATAACTATAAGCACCGGATTATACATGTGGTCGATACTGATTTCAACTTCATTGTTTATATTTGAATAATTAAAAGTCATGATTTAATACAGATTTGGTAAACTTGGTCATTGTTAGTGCAGTGGTCTCCTGTATACATGTCAGAGTGGACAAATGCATTATTATGCTCTTCAATTGAGTGATGCAATCATGCAATACAAATTCAATTGAAAATTATTGTCTAATTGGATTTACTATCTCATGTTCCTGAGGATTTTCTACGTATCCACAGTACATGTACAAGTTTACTTAAAGAATGTTCCAACTTTTTACTGGGATTCAATTGTATCAATTAGAAGTGGTAAATGGGCGGGTTGGATTGAGTTTGAGTTGGTTCAAACGAATTGATTCTTAAATGGGTTGGGTTCTTAAATGATTTTTAAATGGAATCAAACTCAACCCAAGAATGAACCAAAGTCAACCCGAAAGGGAACCCAGTCCAACCCAACTCAATACCTTACATTTTGTTCTAGATTATTGGTAAGCGATTTGGCATAACTTGAAATTAATTGGACCAAACTTGGAACTAAGTTGGAACCAAATGAAATTTTTTTAGGAACCAAATGAATTTTTTTAGGAACCAACCCAACCCAAACTAGTCTAATTGGGTTGAAACTAGAGGTGGCAATCGGGTGAGTCGGGTTGAGTTTGGGCTGGTTCCAATGGTTCGGTTCTTAAACGGGTTGGGTTTTTAAATGGTTTTAAGGTGGAACCAACTCAACCCAACCGAAGTCAACTTGAAAGAGAACCAAGCCCAACCCAACTCAATACCTTCCATTTTGATCTTTATAATTTAGATTATTGGCAAGCAGTTTGAGCTTAACTTGAAATTTGTTGGACCGAACTTGGAACAAAATTGGAACCAATTAAGAACCAAAAATAATTTCTTAGAAACCAACCAAACCTAAACTAGTTTAATTGGGTTGGAACCATTATTCCAGAACCATTTTGTCACCCCTAGTTGGAGCCATGGTTCCGCACCCATTTTGCCACCCCTAAACTATCAATAGAGCCCTTTGGTTTAGAACTCATTCGGGTTTTTTCTGGTGTGCATTACTTCAGAGCAAAAGCGCCTGGTGCTCAAAACATTGGCTCAAAACCTTTTACCGAGAGCAACTTACTTAACTATCTATTAGCTAACCTAGCCTACTCTTTCAAGACCAATAAGGGGTACTGCAGAGACGTTGATTCACCAAATGGGGTGTTCAACCAGATTAGGGGTGGCAAAATAATTTCGGAACCATGGTTCCAACCCAATTAAACTAGTTTGAGTTGTGTTGGTTCCTAGAAATTTTATTTGATTCCTTCTCCATTCCAACTTGGTTCCAAGTTGGGTCCAATTAATTTCAAGTTAGACCCTAATCACTTGTCAATAATCTAGAACAAAATATAAGGTATCGAGTCAAGTCAAGCTTGATTCTCTTTCGAGTTGACTTTGATTCTTTTTTGGGTTGAGTTTGGTTCACCCTTAAAACCATTTAAGAACCCAGCCAATTTAAGAACCAACCCAAAACCAACCCGAGCCACTCATTTGGCACCTCTAAAGCCCATTGGAGCATTCGAATAGAAAAACTCAACAAAACACACACCAAGTGGAAATTGATGTATGAACTTGATAATCTTGAGTTTAATTCTAAAGGTATTACTAATCATTTTGGGGCTAGGTTTTGATGACTCTGCAAAATACAGCGTTCGCATGGGACTAGGCAGTAGCACAACAGACATGTTTCCTCATCAAGTGAAATGGCATTTCATATATTATTCAACATCATTAAGTGAAATGAGGAGGAAATCTACACCTAAAGAAAGAAAATGCATTTGTAAAAGCAAAACAACAAAACAGAAAATGGACTTGATGGCAACACACTTTAACATGTCTAACATTACTAGAAAAACTGTCTGAAGTTCAGGCATCTAAAATGAAACAAAATGCGGTTACACATCCGAGTTTTACAAAAATGCAGATACTTTTAAAAAGGAGAGTAAACAGACTGGGTTGTGGCAAGTCCCTTATATAATACCAATTTTATTGGCAACATCCAAAGCATCGTAGTCGGGTGTCAACCTAACATAAGCCTTCTTAGTCCCATCTGGCCTGAAAAAATAATAGAAACAAGATTAGATGGTACAATTTCCTACAACAAGCTATGACAAGGAAAAAATGAACTTCTCAAGAATTCTATATCCCTTGTTATAATACTAACATTATAATATTCATTAGAATTATTCCTATATGGACCAAGGGAAAAGCAGCTTTGGAACAGTTGGAAATAAATTTTGGCAGTAAATCAGAATTGTGATCAATATTGCCATTATGTAGAGTACATAATGAAGACTCAGGCTACTAAATGCTTCCCAATTTAAAGAACAGATTAATTGCTGTCAATATCAATACTTGATACAAACTGAATTATCAGAGAAAAAATATCCAGGGACAAATATATCAACCACAAATTCTTCATGTTCATGATAAATGAGCATGCTTCATTGATGATTAGAATGTAGCCATGATCATAGTGTTGTGGTGTACTTATACAAGATTTGAACATACAAACATTCTTCATTAAAAGAATTGTAACACGATTTATTTAGGAACCTGAGATAATTTCAATTTCGTGATTATGGTATCCAAAGAAATAATTCATTTGAAGACTGTAAATAGAGGGAACTTTAAAAGATTACTACAATAAAGAGAATTTTCACAATCCGAGCAGCCAATTGTGAGTACTGAAAAACGGTGACAAGAAAACAAATATAGCAAGAATAGCAAGTAATGAAATGCTTCAGTACCTGATAAGAGTGTTCACTTTCTTGGTCTGAATGTCATACATCTTCTTGACAGCATCCTTGATCTTCTTCTTGTCAGCACGAATGTCAACAATGAAAACAAGGGTGTTATTGTCTTCAATCTTCTTCATGGCTGATTCGGTGGTAAGAGGGTACTTTAGAATCTGGTATTGATCAAGTTTGTTGCGAGGGGGTGCACTTATGCGAGGATACTTGGGGTTTCTCTCCTTCTTCAAAGTCCTTGGTCGGTGGAAAGTAACCTTAGTGCGTATCTTCTTAGACTTCTTCTTAAAGGTAGTTGAAGCAGATTTTACTGCTTTGGCCGTCTTCAAGGCCTGAGCCTTTGGGTCGGACTTCTTGGTTGAATCAGCTACACCAGGAAATAAAAGCAAACTGAGTAATACGAACATAGGCATGCAAATCGTTTTTAAGTAATGTAGCACTAGAGCAGAGAACAATCCATAAGGCAATAGATAGTACATAGATGCATGCCACAGATATTTTAAGTAGTTATCAGCTAAGTATGTTGTTCTATTTTCACCATAACCCAGCGTCATACGATGGCATAACTCATAAGACTGACTCATGGCTCATTGTTCAATTATTTAACGAAATAATTCAATCACCACGCAAACAAATCATATCTACTCTAATAAAATACAGATTTATCTATAATAGTTGTTGTACTAATAACTTTGCACAAAACCTAGTTGACATCACAAATAACTTTATCACCTCAGATTCTTATCGGCTTCATAAAAGCTTACAGCAGCATTTTCAACAATACATTTGTGAACTAAAATCCAGAATAATGTTCTAAGGCTTTGTTCAATTAAGGTGAGTATACAACAAAACTCGCAACCAAAATTATACTGAAAAAAATCAAATCAGAAATTATGAAACTAAAACCAAATCTCAAATTCAACATTGATTTAGGAAAAATTAACTAGCAATCAGTCGAATACATACCTTTTGGAGCCATTTCGGATTGAATCAACCGCTAAATGTTTATGAAATCTTACCTGAAAATTACCAAAACGATTAACCTAAATAATTCATACAACTACAATATGAATACTGATGACAAAAACTGATAAATTAAAAAAAATATTAGGTCGGGAGGAGGAGAAAACCTGAAGGAGTGAAATGCGGCTCTTAGGGTTTGGAGATGTGGAAGTTTAGGGTTTTTATAGTATAAACTTATGGATTTTATTAGGGCTAGAGTTGGGCCTAAAAGCCGGCCCAATTTACTTTATTTGCCCTTAATGGGCTTCGTAGTTTATTCTGAATTTTTGCAAAGACGATTTAGCCCATATACTTTAATTTAGGAAATTGTGGTCCCAAATTGCTAATATTCATCTTAGGAAAATACAAAAAATGTAGTATGGCACCAGTTAATACTTGCTCGTTTTTAATTTGACCTAATAAAAAGATTTGTTTAACTAATACTAAATTAATAATAAAAATTTGTTATGACGGACATTAATTATAAAAAATAATCTTACGATAAATCCTTAAGATATTGTACAAAATGGATTTATCTATCTTTTTATCAGAAATTTTTATGAAAAAATAAATTGGATCAACTTCATTGATTCTTTCATTTATGTGTTGTGCTTACAGCCTTACACTAATCTTCCAATTCTTTCTAATTTTTCTTAACAAATCAATATACTTTTAGCAATTTCCATATATTTATTATAAAAAACAAATATTTACTACCGCTATCGAAGCATCATATAAATGATTCCCTTTTCTTAGAGATTTTAATTTAAAAAGCTCCTAGAAGTTACACTAATAATACTAACCAATTGATAATTGATAAACATCACATGTTGTCTTTTTCATTAATCAACTTAGAAATATAATTTTATCATAGATTAAGATTAATATATTTGGTGTATCATATATTATAATACTATAATATTAAAACATCATAGTATTATCATACTACTAAATCCAACAGTATGATTTGTCAGGACAATAAGTCTTATTTTATCATAGAATAATCGAATCACTTTTATTTTTAAATAATTTTATGTCACATCAGGTCCAATAAATTCAGTATTATATATACCAAATATTTAGTGCGAAGTAGTTGATTCTCACTTACCCTTCATTAATATGTGATAGATAACACACTAAATCTTTTAAATACAAAGTGTATATTTTTATTACCTTTATAGTTTATACCATCATTTCATTCACTTGATAGTTTATTAATTGTGATTGAAATGTAGAGATGGATTTAACTTTCTCCATCTCTAGCCCTCTAGAAATAACCTTTAATACCAAGAGTTGAACTTGGACCTTTTTGGATCAAAAGCTAATCTATTTCCAAATAGATGACACATCATATTTCTGACCAATCATTAAAATTGTGACCAATTTCTAATGTTTAGAAAGTGGGGTCAAGTGGGGTCAATTTTAATCCCAAGAAGCACATGAAATAATAATAATAATAATAATAATTATATACCTAATACTAGAAGTATAAAGCAACAAATAAATTCGGGTAACAACTTGTCACGTTAGAGTTTATCACTATATGTCTCTAGTCGAAAGATGACTATTTAGTGAATGATTATAATATAATTTGTTACGATATGGCCTCAGCATATACATTAACGTGAAATATGTATCTCAATGTAATCAAATATATATATATATATATATATTTGAACTAATTGAGTGCAATTTGAAATTGGATAACTGAACCATGACTTTAAAAATATTATATCTTATTAATACACTTTAATTTTGAACGTTCATTTAAATAATACAATTTTGTTTTCCTTATCTTGGGGGACGTATTTCATAGATTTATATGAGTTATAAAAATAAAATTGAAAAAATACTTAAATCCATGTGAAGTTGAGACTGAAGTACAGACATAACTTCGGTCACTAATGAATTGTTATAATAAAATCATAATTATTAACATATTACCTTTGTACACCAATATCAGTAGTACATGCCGTCATTAACACCAATCTTTCACTAGAAATATATTGATTACGATTTACGAGTGTATGAAAGTTATGACATGATAAGATTGCCTATACATTTTTATCATATTTATTATTATAATTTTTAAAATTCGAATCAAAGCAAAAACATTAACAAGTTTTACAATCTTTACTATTTTGTATCAAAGTTAGTCCATTTAAAATATAGAGCATCATCCACAAAACATGATATATATGTATATATAATGTCAAAATTTTAAAATATAATTATAGTATAAACTATACAAATTAAAGAGTTGTGTCCACTATTAAAGAGATTGTTTTCAACTTTTATGTCCAAATTATTAAGGTAAAGGGTAAATTGATCTATCAATATAAAGAAACCAATTCTTTTTAAAAATTTACATCCAATCTAATTTGGGAGACAATAATTTTCATATTTGGAAAGTCTCTTTCTTAAATGATAGTTTGGTCCAACCTCTATTGGTGTTGGTGGATCAAATCTATAGCTACAAATGATTTTATGTCTAATGCTAAATAAATCGAGTCGAATAAGTTGTTGTTTAAGTTTATTTAAATAACAAACGAGTTTTAAATTTTGTATTTGAATTTATTAGATTTTGAATCGACTCGAGCTCAGACGAGTTTTAATCGAGCCAAACACGAGCCAGAATCAAGTGTTTTGATTTTTTGTACATTTTTTTTAATTATTTTACTAATCAAGCCGAGTTGATAAAATCAACTGAACTTTAATACTTAGTGAACACAAAAAAATTGCTCAAATTCAATTCAATATGTTAATGAATCGAACTCAAACGAACTTTTGGCAATTACCCATTTAGGAGTTACCAAAAAAACTCATCTATTTTTATCCAAAGTACCAATAAAAGAGTTTAGACTTATATTTGAAGATAAATACTTAATTATATTTCTCAGACAAAGATTTGGAATTAAACATAGGAGTATATTTGTACGCACGTGTGTGTCAGCCCCCATTTATTAATAATATCTTTATCCTAGTTATAATGTTGAAAAATATAATAATAAAAAATGAAACATATGTATGTTGTCTCTGCCAGCATGGCTACAATAATCAATCAATTATATAACTTTTTCTCATATATACTTCGCGTCTTTCTCCACGTTCTACAATCTATTGTACCTTATGTCAATGTGCTTTTAAAGTATGCCACTTTATTTCCATATGCCGTGTCTTTAAACATATAATTTTAAAGTCTTGATTAAATGACATGTCATTTTTTATTTTTAAATATTTTTTAATATTACAAAAAAAATTCTTAAAAAATGATCAATATAGCATTTTTCTAAATTTTTTCTCAAGAACGTCAATATTTTTACTATTCATAATTATACAATTAATCAAAAACTCCTTATTCGCTAATATCTTAATATAGTAATTGAAATAATAATATATTCTTATATTTTAATCAACGAATTTAATTTAACTCATCTAACTTTTCTATAGAATAAAATCCCATTATTCCCATCTATATCAGTTTCCTCAAAATTTATATATAAAAAAAGATATCAATTCACTCACAATCATCATACTTTATTTTTTAAAAAATCACCAAATTTTTACTCCCGCAAAAATAAATTATCTTACTTATTCGAGATTTCAAATCCTTTTTATTTATAATATTAACAATGTAATTCCAATATTTTCCCTTTTCTTTTTTTACTTTATTTACCCATATTTTTATCATCTAGTAAAAAGCCAATTGGAAAGAAATAGAAGGAAGTATATGTTTTTCCTTCAAAATATTCTATTTTTTCCCTTTCAACCTAAGATCATAAAATAAAGGTATGTTTGATGAATGAGGAAAGACTTAGTGAGTATGTCTATTCCTCCTCTTTTCTTTTACCAAAAAAAAAATTATAATAATAATTCAAATATAAAAAAAAATATATTTATCATTTGAGAAAGATAAATTTTAAATAATAATTCAAATAAAAAAATTATATCATCTTAATCCAAGACATATATATATATATACTATGGATAGTGACTTGGTGAAAATGATACCTTGATAGTGATATATTTAAGTTTTGCATATATTGTTGTAGGAATATCTCTTTATAATGGTTATTGACAAACTATTTAAGTCATTACATGAATATCTCTTTATAATGGCACGTTGGCCCCACAAAAGGAAAATAGCAATTAAAAACTTTAAACTATTTTATTTGGAGATAAATTTGCTACTAATTTCATCATAATTCCATACTCTATATGCCTAATAATACTTAAATCCTTTTAATAATGGCTCCAATTTAAATAGCAAAAACAAATTAATGCATACTTATCTTTAATATTTTTAAAATCAAAAGAGAATCTATAATTTTGTCTTCCCATTTTACCATCTTATAATTTAAATTTTTACAACCAACACAATCGAAAAAGTAATTCGAAGTGATTCAATTATCACATCTAATTTTTTTTTTTTGTGCTTAGTAAAAAAGAGTGACATTAGAAAACATTATAGAAGCCACAAGTCCTAATGTAATAAAAGTCATGGCGTATAATAAATATAAAGTATGTCTTATTATAAAAATAAATGTGGTTTCTTTAAGGCACTGATTTTCAATACTTGCTAAAGTTTGCACAAATAATGATAATAATATTACAAATACACATTATCTAATTACATATTATAATTTGGCTAAATGATATTATACAATTGATACCACTATAAGAGTAATTCTTAGTTATTCAATTATCACTACTAAAATCAATTTTCTTGTGTGTTTAATAAAAGAGAAACATTGAAAAAATTCTAAAATTTGCAAGTCCCAATGTAACAAAAATCATCTCATATAATAAATATAAAGCAAGTCTTATAAAAAGTAACCGTAATTTGTTTTAGGCACTGATTTTCAAACTAGCTAAAAATTCACCAAATAGTGACATTAATATTACAAGTACACATAATCTGATTACATATTCTAATTTGACTAAATTACATTATTATGTCTAAAGCATAATCTACAACCTAAAATTACAAGAATCCATAAAAACAAACCAAAGACTTTTTGGTCAATAATAATAATAATTATTTTATTTTATTTTAATTTTTTTTTTTACAATTACAGATCATCAAATTCAAACCCCCTATTTTTCAAATTTATTTAAACCACAAAATACAAAAGCACATAACTGATTTTATGAAAAGGCGTTTTCTCACCAAACTAATATCAGATTTTATCTCTAATTTGGAATTTTCCCCAACAGAGCCCATACCTCCACCTTAATCTTTTGTTTTTCCTCTAATATTTAAATGAAAGGTCCCCCAACTTTTAGATATTCTCATAAAGCCCCCAGAGAATAATAACACGAGCCATTTCTTACGTGTCAAATCGTTCCTCGTCTACGTGGCGTGTGGTGGCCCACCTAACCACCCTGCTCGCTTAGCAGGTAGCACAGTCTCAGTATCTCACATCTGACGTGGCACACACACTACACACACTGCTGCCTTTAATATCCGCCTTAACCTCACTCTCTTCTCCTCACTTTCTCACTCTAAAGCAGAAAAAACTTTCTCTTGTTTCTCTCTCTACATTGTAACCTTTTGCTTTGCTTCTAATTCAACTGTGAGCTTAAACTCTTCTCTCTCTCTCTCTCTATATATATATATATATATCTGTGTGTGTGTGTGTATGTACATATATACATATATCTTTGTGTGCGTCACGTGATCAATAATTGAATAATATGCTAACATCATTTTTGCTGTTAATTTTGAGTTTTTGAAGAAGAGAATGGAAAGCGTTCTTCAAAGTCAAAGGAGGTTGAACAGTGCTTCAGGCATTGAAGGTATAAATAATTTTCATTCATTTCTGCTTGTAAAGATTTTTAGTGATTTTGAAATAAGAATTTGTTTTACTGTATTTTCTCATGAAGATGAACGTTGTTTTTTGGTGTTATTTTTTTTTTATTTCTATTTTTTTTCGTCTTTTTATTTAAGAGTTTTATTCTCTTCCTGTTGATCTGTTGATTATTTTAAAGAGAAAACATACATGAACCTTAAATCTTTGCTCTCAGCATTTGAGTGAGAAAAAAATTAGAATTTTGCTAAGAATCTGTTTTAGTGTAATTTCTCATGAAGATGAACGTTGATTTTGGTGTTATTGTTCTATATTTCTATTTTTTTGTCATTTTATTTGAATACGTGGAGATTTTTAGTGATGAAACAGAACCTTGAATCTTTATTCTCAGCATTTTATTTTTTTCTTTTATTTTATAATTGAAATTGAAGATTACTCATGAATTTAGAGTTTGATTACAAATTATTTTCATCAAACGTTTACGCTTATATTATATCTCTTTATTTTCTTTTGTCCCCTTGAAACGCGCCTTTTTTAAGCGCAAAATCTGAGCAACCTTTTTTTTTTATGTGTCTTTTGTTAGAACCTTTTCACAAAATTCCAAAGTGCAACCAATTTATTTCTTTTTGGCTTTTGGTTTAAAGATCTAAAAGAGTCGAGCTTGATAATTCCAAGCTAGAGTTCGAGCTCGTTTAGCTCATTGAGCTTAATATTCAGAGCTCGAGGTGCAGTTCGTATGCGAGCTCAGTCTCGAGCTCGAGCCGAGCTCAACTTACACACAAAATTATCCGAAATTATTTTGAAGTTTAATTTAGTTTTAATTATTTAATATATATTTATTAATATAATAATAAAAATTAATATATCAAAAAATTAATAGAGTGAAGTGTAAGTCGAGCCTAGCCGGCTCGCAAGCCGAGTTGATTCGACTCGAGCTTCACGAGCTCGAACTCTTAGTCGAGCTAGAACCTGAGCCTACTTGTCTCTGAAAACAGGCTCACGAACTTTTTTTATTTTTTAATATACTATTATTTTTATTATTGTATTAATAAATATATATTAAATAATTAATAAATATATATTAAATAATTAAAAATATATATCAAATAATTAAAAATTAAACAAAAGATTCGGCTCGGCTCGAGTTCGAACCCAAGCTCACGAGCTCGAAATCGAGCTCGAAAATTTAAGCTCGACGAGCTCGAGCTCGACTTGAAAAAATCACCGAGCTCGGCTCGTTTACAAAGTGGGCTCAAGGTCGAGCCAACTCGACTTTGTTTACACCCTGTTTCGATTACATTAATTTTTAGTGAGAGTATTATTTGTAAATGACCAACACGTAAATTTTAAAAAAGACTTCATCCCACATTTTCAGTTTTATCTGTCCCATGAAGATTACCTCATACTTTCAATATTAAGTAATTATTGTGGTTAAGTATTTATTGTATCCTTATGTTATGTTTAATGCTTTAGTCTCTATTCTCCTTATATAAATAAACACAAATATTAATTTTGGTATGACACCCTCAAGTAACGGACTTGTTTATTAATGTTTTCAAATTTTCTTTTCAAATTCTTGTATCACAAAATATTAAATAAATATAAAATATTAAATTCTTTTTCAAATTCACCTTCTCAATTATACTTTTTCAATTCTCTATATATCTACTTATAATCATAAAAATATATTTTCACACATTTACTAATCCAAGTCGTTTATTATTATTATTGTTTATCTTTCTTTTTCATACTTATCAATTTACAATTTGTATTTAATAATTTATTATTCACATAATCATTATATAGATAACTAACACAGTTATTTTAGATTATCTATTAACATATCACTATTGATTTGATATATTTTATAACTTTTAATTAATTTTTAAAAATATAATATAAACTTATCAATTTCACATAAATTTTCTGTAATAATTTGTTTTTGAGAAAATTTTAAATTATAAGCTAGTGAAACATATACAAACATCGCCAATATATTTTCATGAATAAATGTGCTTCATTTAGGGATAATTGATAGGTAAGAAATTTGATTTAGACACATTAATTGTATTATATTAAGTTTTATTTATCTATATAAATTCAGGATAAATAGGAACATATGGCTAAATAATTAACTTTTTATAAATCATAGATGGAAAATCTTTTTGTAGGGATGATAATATGACGGGTTCGAAACGGGTAATACAAGATTCGAAATTCGTCTTATTTATAATTTTTAAGACTCGAATTCGTCCTGGACCCTGTCAATAACCGGACTCATTCTGGATCGGTCAATACTTGTACTTGTCCCGGACCCAGTTAATACCTGGATTCGTCCTAGTTTGGATAGAGCTTTGGTGAGTCCAAATCCTACCCGATAGACCCGGTAAAATAATAATTTTTAATTTTTTTATCTATAATGTTCTCAATAACACGTTCAAAACAAATAAAATATAAACACCAAAAATATATTCAAAAGAATAATTCTTCGGTACCTAAATGTGAATTAATTCACAATAAGTACAAATTCAAATTGATACTGTAATCTCTAAATTTTAAAACAAATACAAATAAATTATTAATTTTTGTTATATTTTAAGTAGTAAATAATATATATATATTATATAAAAGTATATTATTAATGACCGAGTTCGAGCTCATGTTCGAGTTTGGACGAGTATGTGCCGGATTTGGATCTTGTCCCGCACCCGACCGAATCTCAATTTTTGATACCCAAATTGGAACTCATATCCCAGGGAAATTCTATCTTGGCCCTGGCCAAGATATACCACTCATTTGGTGGAAATGGAGTGGTTTTTTACACCATCCCACGTGGGGACCACCTTATTTTCACCAAATGAGTGGTTAAAATTGGACTGGGACCAACGGTCTAGATCCAAGATATAATTTTCCTTGAATCCCATTTTTTTTTTAACTCATTCTCTGTCCCATCAAAACGAATGAGCTCACTTTTATCGTTCCCATTATGATCCCTATATAACAACTTAATTAATAATCTATGCCCAATAGTTGAAGTCGTTCGTTTTCAGTCAATTAAAGCTTTTAGTTAAACGCTTCTGTAAAGCGTGAAGCCTATAAATGATATAGATTTTGTTGATTAGGGGAATTTCTGCTTTTTCCAAAAGTAAATTTTGTAGACAAACGGGAATGAGAAATATGAACTCTTCTACAGCGGTATGGTATCACCATTAATTTGTTCCTCTTTCGATTTCTCTGCTTATGATGTGTTGTAATTGAGAGGATTTATACTTTGATTTCGTGTTTTTGATGAATTATAAGCTATCTCTGTAATTCTGTTTTCTTTGACGATGCCTTCACTTTGATTAGTTTATTAATCCTGCATTTCATTTTCGCCTGATTTAATTTGATGGGTTTTAATGATAGAGAGGATTTTGTAACATATTTACATTCTTAATTTTTAACTTTGTATCCAGGAACTAATCAGGTTCAGAAGCATAACTCTGTTACCCGATTTTCTCCAGAGTATCGTTGTTATGTCAATAAGGATGATAATATGGTAATTTCTTTTATTCCTTTGCTCTTAAATTTTTTCTGTATTATTTATGTGGATTTAGATGCTTAAATACTGCAATGGCTCTAATGCACTATGATTTGATTTGAACTCTGCAGTTTACGCTCGAGTTTGGAGAGAGCCCCTCCAGACGGGTCACTGGTAGGCCAATGAAGAAACTTCTGGAAGAAGAAATGTCCAAGGAAGTTGAACCAAAGAGACGAACAAGTATTTTTGCCAGGTTAATGAGTTTTGAAAGGCTTTCTTCCCCATGGCGTCATAGACAAGCTAAAAGTTTGTCAAACAGATGTCAGCAGAAAAATGCACCAATGAGCAGCATTCAACCTGATAAGCAGACTTATGCTTGTCGATCTAACAGGACAAGCTCAATGGACCATCAAGATGCAGATCGACGTTACTCATCTAGATGGAGCGCAAATTCGTTGCTTTCAAAACATGAGATGGCTCTGATCCAGCAGAATTATGGAAATGGCAAAAATCGTTCGATCGATGAAAGGCGTGATGGCTCAACAGAGCTGGATGTTAATCCTATCCGTACACGTGGCGGGCATATAGCAGATTTGGAGCCATTCATTTCTGCAAAATATGAAGGCAAAGCTAAAGCAAGTGAAAAAAATATCTCTAGTCATCCGGAACGTGAAGATGGCCTTCTACTCGAACGATATAATTCCCATAGAGCTCATACTTCTTGCCAATCATCAAAGATTCGATTAGAAGAAAAGAAAGAAAAAGAGATTCAACGTGGAGATGTTTTTCTTTTACAGACAAGACATGGTTATACACAAAATCATGGTATTTCTGGTTCATCATCTCATGATTACTCACATGGTTGTGATATGGGATTCTCACACACTGTTTCTAACAAAGCTAGAACCACGGCACAGGGTGTTGTAAGGGAATTGGAAGGTGGTTCTGATGAGACTATCGATGAGAGTCCATATGATGCTCGAGAAAGTTATTTCGACAGTGAGATTTTTGAACTGTCGTCCAAAGATTCGTTTGGTGATGATGATAATAAAGGGCGTGGAAAAAATCCATCTTGTAGCCAAGCTGAACGGTCTCCAAACGAGGCAAAGGAGAGAGTAACAGAAAGGTGGACGATAACTCCCAAATACCGAGAGTTGGAAATAGTTCGTGAAAATAAAACATTAGGCGAAATGCTTGCCTTACCAGACAAACAAACAAGGCCTAAGCTTTTGAATGCTGTGCGAAATGATCCTTCAGGCATCAGTAGTAGAGATGGTTGGAAATATGAGATTAATAAAACTTCGTCTAGAGGCAAACATGAAACAGTGGCGAAAGAGAAAGATCTGGTACGCTTTGCACCCATAAACCTTGGTAGCTTTAAGATTGCAAAGAGAAATCAAAGCTATAAAAATGTCTCTTCATCTGAAGATTCAAAGTCCAAAAGCAAGAAGCCAATTCACTGTGAGCACATATACAGTAATGAAATAGGATCTTCATCAAAAGCTAAATTTGAGATTGAAATGGAGCCAAAGGTTAAGGACGTATCTCATATGTATCGGATGGCTGCAAAAGACATTGGATACAAAAAACCTGTATCTGAAGTAACAAATGTGCTGCCTAAAGCTTCTCAGTTGGTCCCAAAGCAGCCATCTCCAGTTGTAGACAATGACAAAGCTGCTGCTCTTGATCAAAAGGACTCCACTCTCCAGGTTTGGATATTCACTTTTCTAGAACAAATTATTCTCGTTATACGCTTGCATATCTCATAATCTATGTCATATTTTTAATATGCTCCATGCATCATAATCATTATAGTTGGACTGTGCTTTATTTTCTCTGCTTTGTCAGTATCATGGCTTTTCATTTATCACTAAAACTATTTTACTGTTTCTCTATGAATACATGCATTGTTTTCAAGTTCTTCAAAACTATATTTCTTACATTTCTGTTTGTACTCAATGTTTATGCATTCTATACGGAAACATGCATTTCAATTATGCTTTTGATTGTCTTTCTCTGATCAGTTATGAATACATGATCTAGTTGGTATAAGTTAGTGATATTGGGAAAGATTATAAACCTTCCTCAAGTAAATGGATTGTTTCAGAACTTTCAAGTTGTGAAAAAGCCGCGAACTTAGTTTCATCTGTTAACATATGCTGCATTGCTCAGAACAAGTGTTCTGAGAATATATGTACAGAGAGCTACTTGAAGTTGACAAAGGTGTTTCCATGAAGTGTGCTTATTAGGCTTGTAGTATTGCTATCTTTAGACATAGTAATCTATAATGTATGGGCACACCTTAAGGAATGTAGTATTCTTTATACATGGAAATCAGTTTAATCATCGCAAACCATCCTTTGTTCCTTAATAGTTTCCTCTTGTACCATAATAAAATGAAGGCTCATCTAGAAATTTTCAAACCAAGGTATGCTAGATTGTGGTTTCAGTCCTGTATAGCAATTAGCACATGGATGTTATTGTTACCACTGGATTTTTATCTTCTTGGGAGATAATAAAGGGATGGACAATTGCATTTGGTCATGCAAATGTGATATAAGGTTGTCCTTGAGCCATGCTAGTGGTATACCTTGATGCTGATGCATATTGAGTCTGGACGGTTGATTTATGTTAAGTAATGGTAATGATTGGTCAAAATCTATTAATAATAAAAATACTACAAAAATATCCTTAAAATATGATAAACTACACTTAAAAATACACCAAAAATAGTAATGGATCCACATTCTACAAAAGGGTCGGGTTGTTTTGACCATACGACCCAGATGATCTAAACTAAACCAGACATTATGGGATAGGTGTGTGGATCCCCTTGATTCAGTTGTCACTATCTTTGACAACAACCTTTATTCTCCTATAAATAATCCAATCGCCCATTAATCAAGGACACTTTCTGCACATTTTGGCAGAGAGTAGAAAGTCCTCTACAGTTTAGATCGTCCCTCTATGTTTGATAGCTCGTGGAGATACGAGGCTAGAAGCTACTTTCGAAACAAAATGATTTCAATATACTAGAACTACTAATTGACTTGATCCTAGATATGAAGAACTAGGTATGTAGGAGCTTGATTAACTTACGTACAATCATAATTTCCCATCCAACTTGGTATCGACCTCTTAGGTTGTCGTCTTAGTCCGAATTACCCATTGAAGTTCGTGCCAAATCAGTTTGGACAAGGATGAAGTTGATGTGTGATACAAAGAAGCTTACAATTGCGGAAGAAATGAGATTAGTATCTTTTCACATCATAGTCCTAAACAATCGCTATTCTTTAATGAGAATTAGTTGTTTAGCGGACTTATAAGAGAAATAAGGAATGTTATTCATGTATAGTAATACATGGTTTTGAATAGAGATGGAAACACTACTATGACTCACAATAGTATTTCCATATTAATACTTTTGGGGAGCCAGATGAAGACCAAATTGTGGGTTTTGTGAAGAGCAAAATGGATTTCTAGTGCAACACTGGTTTACTACCTACAGGCGTTGTAGGTCTTGCAGAAAAGGAATATTTCATTACCTTTTTTGAAGGATGAGTTCTTTGCGGTTTATTGAAGCTTCTGGTCTTCTTACCAAACTTACATCGCGTACATGACATAAATAAAAATATACACTTTGTTGTTCACAACCACCGGAAATAAGTGAGATAATTATCAAATTCATGTAAATAGTACATAGGTATTTTCTCTTTTGCGAAGAATTATATCAAAATCTTTTCCTTTTGGAATTGATCTTTCATAAAAGGCGTACCATGTTCTCATGTGTACTAGACAATCCTCTTAAGCGCGTCTCATATGGTGTCCAATTTTTTATTTTTATTTCATGTAAGGACACAAATTCTTCATATCGGACACAGTGTTGAGGTACGTGTCGGAATTTTTTGAAGTGTTTGTGCTTTATAGCTTGGAATTTCCATTCTATTGCAAAGCCAAATTTGGTAAATTACCGGTACTTCATAAAGTTCCAAAGATCTTATTCAATCACCCCTCTATCAATTTCATCATCAAATTTATTTTTTTGACGATAAGGTGGCGAAAGGGCCAAACCTGAAACTTCGACTGCGCAAGCTCTCTCAATCGGTGGTGAGGAATATCATTGGGACTTGCCCATGTAGGACTTGAACCTTAGTGGCCAAGCAATGAGGGTTATCATGAAACAATTTCAGCACAAGAGGAGATTTATAATGTTGAAGTTGACGAATCTAACCTCATTTTCTCAGCACAAGAGGAGATTCATATTTTGTAAAAGGAATGCAATTTATTGAAGTTTTTGATGTTATTAATTGTCATGAGAAGTTCAAGGATGATCCCGTTGTTGCATGTGAACAATGTGGACTCTTCTTTAGTTAGTTTTGAAAAATTGGATCTTTCCAAAAGACTTGTAGTAATCCAACATTGTCCCCGACATTTACAATTTGAAAACTTCGTAAGTCGCTTATATTTTCCTTTAGAACTTCTATTATCTAGTCGGGATTGGTTAATAGTTGATTTTTATAAAGTTCCGAATATCTTATTTTATCACCCCTCTATCAACTTACTCTCAAAATGTTATGTTTAAATGAACGTGGCGTTAGGCCAACTCTTCGACACTTCGATTCAACAAGTTTTCCCCTTCGGCCACAATGAGAATCATGTGACCTAGACTTTGTACGTCTAAACTTAGTGGCAAGTAACAACATTGGATTCTTGACCACTAGGCCAACCAATGAGGGTTATCATTACACAATTTCGAAGCGTAAGAGATTCATAATGTTGAGGTTGACAATTGTAGCCTTTTTTCCTCTCCGACAAAAGTCATCACCCAACGAGACAAGATCGACATGGTGGATCTAATTGTAGCTTGTTACATATTACATGGATGCATAAAGTGAACAAAATTGGTTGTCATCGTATTTTGAAAAAGGAATGCAATTTATTGAAGCTTTTGGTCTTGTTATTTGTTACCATGAGAAGCTACCATGCCAAAAAGGGTCACATTGTTGCATGTGGACATTGCGGACACTGCTTCAATTACGGTTCAAAAGTTGGATCTCTCCAAAATACTTAAAGTAACACAACATTGTCCCCAGTGTTTTGAATTTGAAACTTGGTAGCTTGCATTATATTTGCCTAAGAGTTTTTGTATTGAGTCAAGATTGGTTAATAGTTGGTATTTCATAAAGTTTCGGAATCTCATTTTTTCACTTCTCTATCAACTTACCCTCAAAATGTTTAAAGAACGTTGTGTCGGAGCCAACTCTTGGACACTTCGATTGAACCAGTTCTCCCGTTCGGACAGAAGGAGAATCCCCGTGACTGAGACTCCATTAGACTTTAAATATAGTGGCAAGGAACAACATTTTCCTTTTGACCACTAGTCTAACAGAAGAGATTCATAATGTTGAAGTTAACAAATATAGTTTTCCGCATTTTGGCTCCCTATAAAAGCTATTGCTCCACCGAGACAACATTCATGTTATATTTCTAACTAGAACTCGCAAATCATAATGGATGCATGATATGAGAAAAATCATTGATTGAGGAATGATTAATTGGAAAGAATCATATCATCATTTGTGTTGTGCAAAAGACATTTCGTTACCTTGTTTTGAAAAATGAATACGCTCAATCTATTTAAGCTTTTGATCTTCTTATCCTGAGAAGTTATCATGCAATAGAGAGTCATGTAGTTACCTCCTAACATTCGACATGTTTTTGAGAAATTTCAAAAAGATTTAAAAGTAATCCACAATTTCTTCCAGCTTTTAATTTGAAAACTTAGTAGTCCTCCTATTTACTTTAGAAACTTGTCAAGATTGGTTAATAACTAGTATTTCATAATCTTTTGGAGATCTTATTTTATCACCCCCTATCAACTTAATCATCAAACAATTCCTTCAATTGAAAGTCGGCGTATAAGCCAACTCTCATGCAATTAATTGAGCTAGTTTATTGTCCGGCCATAAGAAAAATCCTTAGGACTTGACCACCATAGAATTTGAAACCTCGTGACCGAGGAACAACATCGAATCATTGACAACCAAATCGATTCCTAATGCTAAAAGTTTACAATTATAGCTTTCCTCCTTTTTGCTCTCCGCAAATGCCATCTATCCACCATGAAGATTCATATTTGGAAACTAAGATAAGATACGGCTATTACTATACGAAAACTTTTCTTGTTGGCATCATTTCGCAATACTACCTAGTGCATGAACCGTAGGTTGTTTATCTCACATGGTAAAATAGTTCTAACTCCGGTAAAATGTGGCTTTGAGTCACATTTTTTTGAGTCATACTAGTTGAATTGGAAACTAATGCAATGAATAGAATTGAATGGCGATTACTCGTGGTAGTGGTCAAGATCCAAGGATATTTTTGTCTTGCTTGATCTTAAGTTAAGAGATAAAAAAGACGACATGCCATCAATGCATTCCCCTAATAGAAGCGGACATGAAAGGAAAGTGCAATAACTTAGAGAATTCTACGGTTGGGTATGTTTTATGGTCTATAAAGCAGTTACCTATTTCTTGTAGAGAAGAGATACCACCGCATTATAAGTAGTAAGTACACTATTAAGACATGCCTTCCTGATTAGTTTTCTAAAATTAGAAAATAAAGTGGTATTTACTTTTAGTTGCATCATCGGCCTTCTTTTTCCATCTACGCTTGAGTGAACTAATTTTACTTTATGATAACCATTATATGCTTACTTTTATGTCTTGTGTCTCAAAAATGTCGCTAAAACTGCATAAATGAGGTTTTGTGTATTTACTGATTGAGGTGATTACAAATGCTTAATATTATCTTTGTAGCATCTTTCATTACTCTATTTATACCTATGTTTTGTATTATTCTTAGTGAAAGCAAGGATTCTCTTTCCAATTTTGCCTGTGGTATTATAATGTATATATTTGGTAATTCTAGTGATCTTGGTATATATATTTCAGTTTTTTTATGTTGATTATTTAACATGTTTATCACCATATCAACTTGAACCATCATTATTCATTTAAAAAGTCACGTTTTTACTCAATCTGTGATGCTTTAGGAATCGCACAAAACATCACCTGAACAAGGTTCTTCGTCACTTCAGTGTGTTTTAGCTGAGCCAAATACTTCAGAAAGCTCAAATGCGGCTGATCATGCTAGTCCCGTCTCAGTCTTCGAGACCCCTTTAACAGAAGATGCGTCATCTGGTTCTGAAAGTTTTGAGAGAGTAAATGCTGAAATTAATGGTATGAAACTTGTTACTTTGTACTATATTAATTGCATGTTCCGAAATTTCTGAGCCTTTATATAGTTTCTTACCATACAGACAGAATTGTCGATTTCTTACTACATTTGCAGGCTGGCCTTATGTAGAAACAATTGTATTGGAATTTCGTTTGAACGTTAATGGAACTTTATCATGATTTCATAAGGATTTTATATAAGCGACTCAAAAGGATTTTTATGCTTGTTCATAAAGCAATCTGCAAACATGTATAGGTGGAATAATTGTTTGAAGAAAAGCTAACGTATATTGATTCATTTTATTTAAATAATCAATGATTCATTTACATGGATCTTTTTCTGTTTTTGTGTTCGTTTTATTGTTGGTCATTAATATGACAACAATGTATTTATGATACGTGCATTTTTTACGTTCACTTTATTGTATTTGTTAAATGTTTCTTTTTTCTCCATTTATTCCGTATAACAACAATATATCTAATCTCGTTTCGAGTCTTTTTACTGTAGAACTCCGAATGCAACTGCAGCTCCTCAAGAAGGAGTCCAGCTCAAACGCTGACATTGAGAAAGAGATTGGTGAATTATACTCAAAACTTTCTGAAGGAAGTTATATATCAGGAGTCGAAGCCTGTGAAATTTCTTATGTCCTCGATGTGCTAGTTGAAGCTGGTCTTCAAGAAACAGGTTTTGATACATTTATAACAAAATGGCATTCCCCAGATTGCCCTATAGATCCTCTGTTATTTGACGACCTCGAGCCCAGATACAGTGATGAGAATATTGAGTTGAGCCAAGAAAGGAGGGTAATTTTCGACAGAATAAATTGGGTTCTACTTGAGATTTTCGACCAGAATGTTGATTTTAGCCCTTGGGTGATGCCAAAATTATGGGGATTATCTTGCCAGAAAGAAAAAGGAGCCAATCAGAGCGTCGAGAATTTGATCGATCAAGTTTTTGCAGATGAGAAGATAACGGAAAAAATACTTGGTAAGGAGATGCTGAGGCCAGATTTTAAAGAAGAAATCGAAGAAATTGGTATGAAAATTGAGGATTTGCTTATGGATGAGATGATAAGTGAGTTTATATAAGTTAATGGTATAATGTTGAGTCTGTTTGGGTATCAAACTGGTGTAGTTTATATGGTAACATAGGGCTAATTTTAGAGTTTGATGAGAATGATAAGACTATGGGTAAACTTGCTGTAAACTTTAACTGTGAATTATAAAGTACTATTTAGCTAGTTTTTGTAATGTGACTTGATGAGTTCTTTTATTTTAATCGTTGGATGAGATTATATAGCAGTCTCGAGATTAGTTGAGTCTTGGGATATTTAGGCTTTCCAACCAACACGTGGGTTTTTATTTGGAACTCAAATGTGTGGTTGAGATATTCTGGGATCGTCTAAACTGGACAAGAACTACCTGAGTTTGGACAAGAACCCAGATGGAATGTTGTAGCTTAACAAGAGAATCACCAGGCATATATATGTAAACGTTAACAACTGGCATCAAAGTTGTTATAAATGTATCTTAAACTTGGCTTAACTAGATATAAATTCTAGGTTTCACTTGGTTTGGCTGAATTAAGGTGCTTTGCTCGTCTTGTAAGAAAATTATAATTCGCTCATTTTGTGAATTGCATTTAAGTTCAAATCTCAACTAGAAATTGTCCTAAAATTTTACTCATTGAGATTTTTCCTTGTGTTGTGACTAAATTGAAGCACCTTGTATATCGTAACACTCTTGAATTTATGTACTCTGTCATTTTCTTATTTTTATAATGTAGTACACACTTTACGTGCATTGATGATAAAATGAAGAAATGGTAACACACTACCGTTAGCCTTGCCTGAGGATTAGCAATACCTAATGCTGGAGTTTTGCACGGACCAAAGAAGAAGAAGAAGAAGAAGAAGAAACCCCGTAAAGATCAATGATTCCTTGTTTATTCAAACGCAAAGGAAAAAAAATCTTACAATGAGCAGTGCTGATGTGCAAAACAATCAACAATCAAAATATCTAGCTGAGTTCATAATCAATTAACTCCAGATCAAACAATCCTAGGAATAGTAAACATCTCTTAAAAACAGATTTTGCACCATATACAATAGACAGTAAAGGCTCACTATTAGTAACTTAGGGCAGGCATAACGAAATCCTAGCTCTCTCAGAGATGTAAAATCATCAGTCAGAAGCAGTTTCAGGCATAAGAGTCGGGTAAAAAAGCGCTAAAGGCTAGTACTCTAATAAGTTACCCTATTGCCCAATTCATGCATGGTTACCCGGTTCTTTGATTTGTAATGTTGTTCTTGATAGACTAGCTTCCAGCTCATTTAGCTCGTCCATGTCAAGATCGTCATCATCATCATCATAACCATCATCATGGTTAGAAGTACCTTGCGCACCATGTGTGGTTGATGTGGAAGAACTTGGCCTATCGGCGGGGCTGTTGACCTGAACAGGAAGTATGACAAGAATATGCAGAGAAAATTAGCAAGAAACTGAGAGTAAATTATGCTTTGGGGGTGGTAAATTGTTCCCATCATTTGAACATCTAAGTGAGAGAATTTCGTTATTTGGAAACATTAACAGCCGAAAACAAAAATTACAAAAATCTAAAAGCCATCGATACATGTCTGACCCGCCACCCCTTACCATCATCTCCTGTTAGTTTTCTCAAGTGAGCTGAACTTTTTGACATCCTTGATTACGTCTATAGTACTTTTTGCATATCTCAGAGTAGCACCCCAAACCCAATTTTTATATTGAAAAAGAATTAAAAGGAAAGTAAATTACATCTTTAGCTTAATTACAGGCACAATATTTTATTGACCAGTTAATTCACTAAAACTCCAAGTACTATTAAATTAAATATAACAAAGGGAAATGGAGAAATAGTTACCTTTTGATCTGCATCTGGTTCTTCTCTCTGGTATTCGTCATAGGCCTCAGCATCATCAACAAATAAGCTCGCATCTGAGAGGAATAGCTCACGACCACTGGAAATAAGAAAACAAATGTTATGTGAATACTTAATGCTAACAGGCATAGAAGAGAAGATTCAGAATACGCATTCAAATATTCTACCTCATGCGATCATTCTTAGCTCTATCTGCTCTCTGTGCAGCCAGTCCTGCTTCTCTCTCTTCCATCCTTTTCCTCTTCCATTGCATGAATAACTCAGGAGTCATTGGAGTTGTGGTAGTTACTTTTGCACGCTGAATACAGAATATTCGAACCATTAGCACCAACATGGCTACAACAAAGATATTATATATATATATATATATATATATATATGTTAATGAAATCAAAATGCATTCACAACAATTACCTGGTTTTCTATTTCCTCCTCTATGGATATTTTATCACGTTCCTCCTCTAAAAGAGCCTTCATCTGAGATTTCAAAATGTATCCAGGGGGAAGCGCATGTCTGTAATGGCATTCTTTACCCCCATTTGGGCAGACCCAAAACCAACCATACTGCTTCTTCTCCACTGCTTCCAGAAAGTGTTTGCATACCTGCAATAAGATGAAAACAAAATGAACTGATTAATTTCGTTAATCCAAATAGAACGCATGATAAATGAGTTATAACTTCACAAAAACCGAGCATGACAAATTGGATGCGGGATTATAGCATGACTTAATAATCCTTCACCAGTATTCCAGTAAAAATTTCTAATTTCACGCATAAGGTGAGAGGATCTCTGTATCTTTTGCTTATCCGACATTGACTTTTCCCTTGATTGGCTATGTTGCTCTTTTAGATACATATCAACAATGCAGTCAAGTTAGACCACACCATAGGGTACGGAGAATGATCCCAGTAATTACTAATGTCCTGTCTGATAATACCTCAAGGTCTCTTTTCGTATATTAGTGAATCATAAAAAATCGTCAAGAGGTAGCTTGCTATCTTTATTACTAAGCTTTAACATGGCTAAGCTATTGGTGATAGATCATATGGTAAATATTTACCATCAACAACAATTACAAAATAGAAAACCACGTAATTTAGCCATCTCTCTGATACACACAAGTTCTTACGTGTGTGTTTGTCTTGTGCAGATGAAATCCCTAAGCATCCCAGCAGCTATAATTAAGAAATTCATGTACATCGATTAGAGCCTCTCATAAAGGAAAATATCACAAGAGATGACAAGGGAGATACATATTCTTCTAGAACAGATTCGAGGAATCCTCCATCACCATAATAAGATAGTATAATAAGATAGGCAACGGAATAAACATGTGCTTACTATATCAGTAGGCTTATTCTTGTTGTACTCATTGCTCTTGGATGCGACAACCTTCTCCAACATCTCTTGATCCCAGTCCTCCATTGTTTCCTCTTTGATACAAAGCAAAAGATTCAGATACACTAAACAAAACTTTAAAGGAGCAAACAATGAGGATTATAATTGTTTGGACAAAAAATTAGAACTTTAAAATATCAACCGTCATCACGCTTATCGCTGTAGATATCTATCTTCTCTCCTTTCCTCAGCACATTCAAATCGTGGGAGAACTTGCATTTAAACCCTTTTGCACATTGGCCCACCTTAAAATGCTCACATAGTATTGACTTTGGATCAACACCTGAAGCAACATGGTATAATTAATAACATATCGCCGCTCATATATCCACATTACCAACAAAAAACAGCAAAGTTTAAGCATATCCTAAAACTAAATTTAAAAATGGACAAAAAGGATCAGAATATTTTATGTAGACAAATTATCGAACAAACATATAATAAAATTATTCATGCGCTCATATTGAATTGCACTGAACCTTGTATAATAATCCTCACTATTTTATTTCACTTCAAAATAATTGGCGTAGATAATTTAGAAAAAATTTACCAACAGGAACTTTAGGTTGTTTGACAGCAACTTTAAACAACTCATTGAGCTCCTTCTCTCTTGCCTTCTCCTCCTCTTTCTTCTTCTGTTACATTGACAAATCGCCACCAAAAAAAAAATCAACGAATCAACAAATTGATCAATCGGTAGCATATAGCAATTAAAAACTCATAGGAAAAATCGACAATCAAATAAAATCAACAAATTGTGTTCGACCTGAGCGTTGATTTTGCTGGCGTCAGGTTTGGGTTGGACCGATTGTTTGAGAGACTGTACGTACTTCTGAACATTTTTCGACTTGTTCTTGTTCTTCAATCCGAATGTTTTGTCCTCGATTTGCTTCTGCTTCTTCGCCACATCTGCTTTCGATTGCTTTGGCGGCATTTTTCTCTTTAAATTAAGGAATCAGTTGTTCCAAGATCGATCGAAATTCGTGATCAGAAAGTTTGTAAACGAAAAATCGGCGCCGGAGACTATCGTTTGGCCGGAAGTGGATGAGCCGTGTACGAATTTTATCTCTTGTGTTTCTCCTTAAATTAAGGAATCAGTTGTTCCAGGATCGATCGGAATTTGTGATCGGAAGTTTTGTAAATTAAATAATCGGCACCGGAGAATATGGTTTTCCGGCAGTGGATGAGCCGTGTTTGAGTGTTTTCAGGATTGTGGTTATGTGGGGTTCGAGAAACTATTGCACTATAAAATTACTCTATCATCTTTCCGTAATTTAACGTGTCTTGGACTCTAGAGTTTGAACTTTGGAATTAGGTGAATACTTTTGAATATTCATTATTTACAACAATTTTTTTATAATACAATTTTTTTTCGTTTATATGTGATTATTGAATATTCATATTCCATAAAAACAACACTTAAGTTAATTCATAACATATTCATATTCACATCGAAAATTACTCATTTCAGAAATTGTTTATTGGCAGCTCAAAAAACAAGCACTTAAACTGATTGAATTATGAACACATCAAAAAAGTCTGCCTTTTGCATTATCATGAAAACACATGCTTTCATGAATACATACAACAAAAGATTCCTCATACCCAATACATTACCATCCAATATTGAATCAAAACAGAAAACTCTAATTCAACCTTCATTCAAAGCCAATCTTGCTGCTGCAATTTCAATGGCAAATAAACCTCAGTAAGATACTGAAACCCAAACGAACTCAACGCCTGAATCTCAGCCTTCTGTTTCGATTTCACCATTATATTCAACTCCTCAACCCACCCTGGATTCTTCTTCACAAAATCCTCTTCTAACAAATCCTTACCAGTCTTGATATCCGTCTCTGTCATTGGCAGCCTACATTGCTCTGGAATTTTATACTTGTCCAAATCACTAGGCCTAACCCCCAACCATTTTATATCAGGGGTTGTCAAATTCGCACTGTCATACGACATGTTCTTCGATCCACACCCATAAACGGACAAGATCTTCAAGCCGTATGGATCACTATCCACCAATGCCAACACGGGCAATTTCAACTCCATCTTCATTTTCCTCAAGAACAACCTGGTGGCCACATCTGGCTGCCCTTTTGCTGTCACTATTATACATGGAAACCTATTGTAGAATCTATCCTCTGCTAATCTCATGTAAGCAGCATCTTTCTCAACCAACAGGATAAACAATGCATCACTCTGCATATCCCCAACTCTGTCAATATTCGGAGGGATTGCTTTCCCTCCGATTCCCATTTTCGTGCAGTCAATCATATCTCCGTTGTCACTAAACACAATCCTACCCACAACCACCCCTTTCTCAGCAGCAACGACATTGAGACTCGACCTCGTGCACCCTAAAATGCAGGATACATCATCGAGTATAGCATCCGACTGGGATTGGTCCTGGAAAAGCTTCACATCAGTGTAGAACAGATCACGCTTAGTGACGTGGATGTTTTTCAAGCATAGCTGGTGGATGAGCTGCATAATCCGGGTGGTAATGGTGGCTTTTCGGACTGATGAAACGTTGGCGAAGGGGCGAGCGGATGATTTGTCTTTCAAGACGATTCGATCGAGCTCGGGGACGTAGAGCTGGTTAGCGGAGGCGCGTGAGGGCACGGAGAAGGAGAAACCGTCTCCAGCGAGGATGGAGTGCGCGAGGGAGAGGATTACGGACTCGATTGTGGATTGGACGGAGGTGAGGGGGAGATCGGTAACTTCGCGGCAGGCGGTGGTGAGATTTAGATCGGAGAGTGCGAGGGGTTTCGCGGCGGAGGAGGCTGCGGCAGCCGAAGATTTTAGGGTTTTGAGGGTTTGGAGAATGGTGGTGTCAGGTTTGAGCTTGGATTTGAAGAGCACAGGGTCGGAATCTGAATCAGAGTCGGCGGCGGCACGGCGGCGCTTCTTCTTGTCGGCCATTTTTGGGAAGAGGCGGGAAAGTGTGTGTGTATACAAAATGGGATGGATGAAATGTGATTGCTGCCTGCTAGGGCTTTTAATGCGGGGAAGCTGCTACGACGCCGTTTGACGTAAATGTGGGTCTTTATTTAGACGTATTTATCTAAGTCAAAAAAAAAATAATTAAGTCCAAATGAATTCCACTAAGACAATCATGAGTGATTCAATTTTTCATTACATGTTTTATTGTTCTGTTAGAATTAAATTTATAAAAAATAATTAATTACTCTATGAGTCAAAATCGCGAAGTAAAAATGCTTAATCCCCATCAAAAAAGCTATATAAGCAATTTGAAATTACTAAATTCAGCCCTTAATCTATTAATATATTAACTAATATATTGATAAAAAATATAATTAATTATTTAATATTTAAGTAATATATTTTAATTTACTAATTCGAATTCTTGTTTAATTAGGTTTATTAAAAGTTCTGATTGATTTAGTTATTTAGTTTCTTAAAATTTTTACTTTATTTAGTATTTTATTTCAATTAGGAGTCTTTCACTATTTATAATTGTTAGGATGAATGTTTTTAGAATTATTGAATGAAGAAGTTTTTAGTTAAATTTTAGTTTTTATCTCTATACTCACTAAATTATTCTGGAATATTGTCTTCTACTCGAATTGAAGATGTATCATATATAGTTATCGGATCAATACCCATTCTCAATGATATTCATATCACACTTTTTTGACACCATTATTGTCCATATTTATACAACTGAAACTTACATTGCATCTCAATTTAGTGTCCACTGTATATGACTAAGATGCATCTTCTATTTCTTTTCTATCTTATTTATACATAAAACTATGGGAAAAAAAAAAAAACAAATTTAGATATGCATATAGAGATGCATATTACAAACAAATGGAGTATTATACACAAGGTCAAGGATATTGTCTCAATTGGCTTGTGAACAACAGGCCTTCAAGATATCTTCAACACTTGGGTCATCACCAGCTTCTTTGTCCTGCATAAATGAAACGAATTACAAAGTAAAAATCACAGTCAAATGTTGTATCGTTGTAATTTCTGCCTAAATACAATATACATTTTCGTAAAATGTTGAGATGTGACATAAGGATTAAGTATTAACCTTGTGAATATATGAGATGTTATTTTTACCCGGGCCCGCAACAATTATACCGCCTTGCTGCCTACAAAATGACCAAGAAATATTTGAGGCGTATTTTATTATACAGTCGAAGCGTTTGATTCATGTAGCCAAAATACAGCAGCAACATTTGGAAATTACTGATGCAAGCTTATTTTCACCATTTTATATTATCCATCAGTAATAACACAAAAATAAACAGATGTGTGATACATATATGATCTGTATATAATATTTCATTTCGCAAATTAGAGATGTATTAGGAGAGTAAATTACCAGCCACCTCTTGTCCTGGTATCCTTCTCAAAGGAAAGTGCCCAGTCTTGTCGATATCCTTCTACATATGATTGTATTATTTTCAAGGCCGCCTGAGAAAAAATATTTCAAAAGATCTAAGCTCGATAAAAATGCCTCAAGAACTTGAAAGGTATCAGTAAATTTATTAATGTAAGGATATATGTTTTTATCATTATCATTATTGGATGCGTTTGGATCCATTTTTCAAATAAATAAGTCCATTTGTAGGACGGTCTTTTCACAATAGGCTCAAGTAAGTGCTTTTAGAAATGTAAAAAAATTACACTTATGCGACTTTTTAT
Source organism: Verbascum thapsus (assembly GCA_963669365.1). Taxonomy (NCBI): domain Eukaryota; kingdom Viridiplantae; phylum Streptophyta; class Magnoliopsida; order Lamiales; family Scrophulariaceae; genus Verbascum; species Verbascum thapsus. The sequence continues at coordinate 2,545,340 of OY770120.1, forward strand.
AGAAGTGTTGGACTTTGTATGCAGTTCTTTGAAATGGACTTTTGGAAAAAATGACTTATTTCAAAATCCCATTTGAATTTCATTGCTAAACAAGTAACTTTTTTTATTATTTTTTTTACAAGATGGGATGAAAGCCAACTAACCATTTTGTAACTCGAATATGCCACCAATAAATTTACACCAATGTATCATTAATCGGAGATATATGTTATAAACACGGAAATAAGATAATTACCATACCCCTGGAGTAAAAGTGGTGGAAACACCAGAAACAAAGTTAAGCGCCTTATATGATGAATAGCTAGGATCTGCATATACCTCTGCAAAGAAACAAAGAAGCCTCGTTGATTAGTTGCATATGAGAGTTTTCACAGTTCTCTAGACATAATTTCAACTTAATCTTTAATTTTCTCTAATTATGTTAGTAAATTAAAATAATGACTAATATAACACTAACATGTTAATCTTCAACTTCATACTATCAAGCTTTACTTTAAAAGTATCTACATAACCAACATCATCAGAAAACTCACCTCCTCTATATTTTGTCTGCTCAAAGAATACTTTTGCCTACCACAAGAAAAAATAGTCAGAACTTCAATCAATTTGTCATTATTTATGTGAAACGAACAAATTCTTGTCAGTAAAACGGGAAGGTACAAGTAGCCAAGAACAAAAAAATTGGTAAAGTTCATCGAATCTTACATTAGCTTCTGTTTTGGGAAAAAAATAATCATGTAGCAATTGTTTTGGAAAGTAAAAGCAAATGGGAAATACAGTAAATATCAAAGTGAATACCATTTCTGAAGAGCCTATTATTGTGATTGATCGGTTAGAATATAAAACAAGGAGTTTAATCATTATGTACTACCTGATCGACACTGCCAGGCCCAATTAAAACAAGCGCCGCACCAGCTGCATCCATCTTCTCCTGCAAAAAAAAGCACAACATTTAATCAGAACAAAAAACCCAACGCTTTTAGTTCTCTAAATTTAAAAAATGGAAACAAAAGTGAAACTTAATTCGTAATTTTTCTGTTTCACTGAGTAAGTATGGTGGTTAAATCAAGGCAAAGAAAAAACTTGCCAATTCAACATTGGACATTTTTACAGTTAGTGGTACTGGTATTACAAGGCAAAGATATCAAACTTGAAAACTTTAAAATTAAAAAGCATCCTTTTCGAGGTTCTAGCAAATAAATGTTAATACCATTTGATGAAGATCTGTTGTAAAAGTATATGGAGAGCAGCAACTAATTCTTTATTTCATTTTCATAGCTGCTACCAGTTGTTAACTATTAATCAGTAATTTTTTCCACTATGTTCTTAAAGCATTTTATTTGTATTTCTGTTCATCACTGGTTATCTCAAACTAATGCATAAATCTCCTAAACAACTAAGATTCCAATAGCAGAACAAGAACTTGATTTGCACTGCACGAATTGGGCAACAAACAAATACAAAAGAGAAGTATCATGATTTCAAGCAATCTATAACAATATTCTCCACAATTTCTATAATTTCCAATGTTTTTGATTGACAAACTTGTGCTTATAAAACTATATTTGCTGGTGGGACATTTTTTTACCTTCTCAGCCGCAAGATAGTCAGCCCTTTTTCGGCAGAGTACACATCTGCAACAACACAAGTGTGAAAAATGAAAAATTATTCAAGATGAATGCTTCTAATAATCCAACAAGCGAAATCACTGTAGCACAAAGCTTCACATAATCACCCGAAATGACGAGCAAACGCAACTACAGCTTTTCTGTCTTTCCACAAATCAGAAATAGGAATCCCGTTCCCATCCAAGTCATATACTAGCACGTTGTCCAACAAGTCAATGTTACCCTCGGTTGGGGCAGAAGTCTCTGCTCCTGCTTTATAGCAGGATTAACAATTATCAAGAATTCACATCAAATTTGCATTGAATTGCATCATATATTACAAATTTGAGCTATATCAGAATTCCCAGGATTTGATTTTTAAGTTTGATAACTTTGAATACCTCAACTAAACCTTTTATAGCAATTTACTTCCTAGAAATCCCGAGACTCGATCCCCTATATGATCATAATTATGGTGGATCCAGGTTGGTAATTATCTACAGTGATGACCCATTGATTTGTTTCACCATTACAGTATCGTCTTTTAGAGAAAAAAGATGAATACACTCAGGTATGGTACGAGTTACGAGACTAGTATCAAGAATCCCAGTTGATTAATTAGCCGAGCTTACTAGATAAACCATAAACTTAGACAGTGCAAACATTAAAATCTGAAACCCGGCTGAGTAAGAATGCAAACTGTTCCACCATAATTTATACAGCTCAATAAGATTCTAACAATGATAAAATAATGAAAATTGAGCTGAAGATGAAGCTTACCAGGGGAGCTGGATATGGCGGAGGGAGTGATGCGCGATTTATGAGTTGGGTTCTTTAAGTAGGTTGATTTAGAAGAGAAGGTTCGTAATGGGTTTACGTATACGTGACCCCGGGAGCGGGAGGAATAAACATATGTTTCCTTAGCTTTACAAACGACGCCGTATGGTACTGTTGTGGGGAGATAAGCCGCCATGGGTGAACCAGAGAAACGAAATTGAGAAAGGCTGTTTGTACACTTGTGCTCGGTTTGTTAATTTTAACTTTTAAGTGCTGTGTTTGAGGGAATTAAGCTTACACGTGGCAAACAATTTCCTTTTTTATTATTTCTTTCAATTTGTTTTTTCTGGAATTGATAAAAGCCAAAAGGTATTCCAAATTGTGATAAATGTTTTTTATTTAAATTTATCCACATATAGTCTATAGACATAAATATAGCATTTTATTTGACAAATGAGTTTTATAGCACTGAAATTTACAATGTACACAATTTTGTTTTAGAATTTAGAGTAACAAGTAACAATCATCAATGAGAAGAAGAAGATTAGACATACTGATACAATTAATAATTTATGTAAGTATTATAATCTGAACTGGTAAATTAACCTTTTGCTCTTGAAATACGAGTACAAAATAAAAGGATTCACAAATGGTGTCATTCAAATAACTTCAATTATAACCATAAATTGGACTCCATTTAATTATATATCATCATTGGATTCAACTCATATTAAAATTCAATAAAGATATAATTACAAAAAATAAATAAATTAAGCAAAACAAATAACTGAAGCAGCTCTCCAGGTTTACATTGTATCATCTGATTCTGTATTGCTATTAGTATTAACATTAGTATCAGATCCATCATTTTTAAGCCTACTTTCAGTAGGTGTTGCCACATCATTACTTGATTTTCCCTGTCAAAATAGTTCAATATTATTTCAAAAATACTTTAACCTTGAATAATATACAAATCTTACACAACATAAGTAATGTGGGACATAATATCACGATAAATAACTTCGTAACTAGATGATTTATGATTGATTGTTAACATTTGTGATAAGATTGTTTAAAATCAACAAACGAATTTTAGAAACTTACCTTATTTCGATCTCGAACCCAGGCCAAACGAGAGTAGACCTCTCTTAGGCGCTTCGTGCGGAGACTCTGGACGTCCTCCAATCCTATAATATACGCCATATAAAGTAACGAGCTTCTCAAAATGAATAAAATTACCATGAATACAACTTTTCGGATATTCGGGTGTCAATGTGCGGGTAATACCCAGACCCAAATCGGACTCGTGAAATACCCACAAAAAAATATTTTACCTGGACTCGATTGCATTCCCGACATGTCCAAAAAGAGTTAGACCCGACGGGCTGGGTACGTTTTGGGTTGGGTCCGTGTCGAGCAAATGCCCACGAGTATTGTTCGGGTATAGACCCACAAGTATTTTCAAAGGGTAAAGTTCGGGTAAAATACCTGCGGGTAAAAATTGGACCCAGACCCAAACTACCTAGTGTCATCGGGTCCGGGTCCGGGTCCGGTCGGGTAAGTTTTCTATTAAATGGGTCTTTAGTTTGGCAATCCCGGCCCATTGACAACCCTATTCTGGTGAATAACTTGATAGGTTTACTAAAAAGTTTTTGGTGATGAAATAGTTTAGCATCTAAAACAATAGATGTAACTCACCTTGGGGAAGATAAGACGGCTTTACTTTGCCCTGATTCGTATTGCAATGTGGCTTCCAACATTGACTCTGCCATAACGACCCGTTTCTCCAGCTCAGCAACCGAAGTCATGGCCTTTTCATACTTCTCCTGCACATATATATAATTAATATAACTTGAATTTATCTCAATGAAGATGATAAAAACAATATAATCAATAATCAAGATTGTCTATTTTTTGCATGCCTATCCTTGTGTTTGACTGCATGAACTAAAATTGTGAATATCCTATGAGTTACATCTATTCTATTATAAAAATATGGGTGTTTCTTTGAATTTCTGATATACCTATTAAATATCCCTATGTAATTCAACTGGCAAAATAGACAATGAATTAATCACTCATTATCGAAAAAAATTATCAGATTATGAAATTTTACCTGGTACAAGCTTTAGGTTTGTATTAAGGATATATGTTATATATTCTAGACCATATTCGAAGGGTTTAGGATTAATGAATAGAACCTGAAGAAAATGAACTGCGTTTTTGTGGGCAGCGGCTTCTTGTTCTGCGGAAATTCGAGCATCTTCAGTTACCCTTTGTTCATTCTCAACTTTCATCATAACCTAAAAGCCAAAAAAAAAAAAAAAAATCATAGTGATTATGAATTCTAAGAATTGATAACCATATTCATCTTAAGATGATTAGGGAAATGAAACCTGAATCATTGCGTTTTCCTGTTCTCTTTTATCAGACAGTGCCTGTTTTAATTCAGCTACCTCTTGCTCTAATTGCTCAATCTGCAGAATATTTTGAACAATTTTAGAAAAAAATACAGATATATATTGATAATATTGTAGGCTATATCAAAGGGCAATCATAAATTAGAACACTAAAATCCCGCGCAGTTATGATAAAAATGAACAGTCAGGATCATCTATTCCAAAATGATATTTCATCTCCTATTCCAGCCGTTAAATGTTTGACATTTGTAATTTGAATTAATCCTTGTTTGGCTTGTATTATTTTTATTAACCAAAGTTTCATTTAAAATGACATGATAATAAACACACACAGATAGGCAAGAAAAAAAAAAAAAACCATTTAGTACTGCTCCACATTTTATTACTACACAAAAACCAATTAATTATGCTATCCCATATAGTATTCTTTTCAAAATAACATAGAAAGTTCACTAAATCAGAAAAATGCACACTATGAAACAAGACATAAGAAGTTGTAAAATACCCTGGCAGTCAATTCTCTTCGATTATCTTGTTCCACCATCTCCATAAAGGCGGCTTCTAATTCCTCAGCCCTGCAAATGTGACATGCATATTAACAAAGTTCCAATCAAGTATAATAGATTCCACATTTTACTGATTATTATCATCGTTATATTTTCGAAAAATGACAACCAAATAACTATATCAGAAAACATTCAACCAACTTACAAACAATTCTGATTTTTTGATTATGATTCTAATGATATAATTTAAGTTCACATATCTATAATTATATATTTATTTAACTAACCTGAGCACAGCAGACCTCTTTTCCTCCAGCAACCTGCAAAGCTCAGCCTTCAACCAAATCACCTGAAGGAAATCTGTTAATAATTGCATCCCAAAAAGGGCAGAGTCGAGTTTATAAAGTAGCATAAGGGTGTGTTTGGATTGAAGGATTTGAAATCTATGGATTTCAAATTCATTGACAAATCCATTTAAGTTGGTTTGGATGAATTCATGTTACGATGGATTTCAAATCCCTCGACATTCAGTTTGACCTATTTTTTCCATAACTACGGTGGATTTCAAATGACTCCATTTTAGGTGTCATTTCAAATCCCCTCCCTAAATCCAAATCACTTAATCCAAACACACCCTAAAAGTATTTCTCGATCAAAGAGACAGCAAGTACCTGTTCCTGAACATCTGGAATAGAATCTAATTCAGAATCAACTGTTATGCCTTCAAGATACTCGTCAAAGTTGGCAGGATTAGAATCTGTATCCGATAGTTCACCAACAACCTTGTCACCAGACCTTGCTTCGGTCTTGTTTTCTTTTACTATTGATTTTGGATCGTGCTTGAAACTATATAGCTTAGTTGCAAGGCCTTTTGGATCTTTAAAAACCCGACCCACTTTTGCTCTTTCCTCAACTGCTTCAAGTATGGCTGGTCGATGTTTTTTCCTCAGTTCTTGAAGTTGATCTTCGGTTATGGTCGAGAAACCCATGCATGCAGTCAAGACAAGTTGGCTGCTATCAAATGTTGAACTAACAAGGGTTTGTAATAACGTTATAGCATCTCCAGCATCTTTAGTTGTAATAAGAGCAGGCCCTGCAAACAAACAGTACGGTTGGATGGTGTGAATATCCTGGCTTGGCAGCGGCCCCACACGTAGTCAAAATTCTTTTGACAAATTGGGTCAACAATTCATGTTCTTTTATTGTTTTTCTTTCATGTGATTATTCATCATTGGCATTAAATTCGTAACACATATAGTCTCACTTTGTTGCATACACAGAGTGGGGAAAAAAAGTGAATTTCAAGAGATTTAGAATTAGAATTTGAAAAATCATATCCACCGACACCCGATATTGCTCTGTTTTCGAGAAAGACAGAAAACCAAAAACAAAAGAACATTACCATATAATTCCATCAAAGCAAGTGCAGTTCGAAATAGCATTACACGGTTTCCTTCAAACAGAAGCACGTCCCACACTCGAAGAACTAAAGTCAAGAAAAATAATCTAAAGTTAGTGTTACGTAATTCAGAGTTCAATTAGCATGTAATGAAAAATAATCGAATAATATAAGTATATAACTAATAGTAGAAGCTCACACCACTTTCCCATGGAAGCATATTCACAAAGATTGAAAGAAACCAAGGACCAGATATCCATGCCACTTGTACTCCCAAGTAATCAAGATGATTCACTGTATCAGTAAAGCAAATATGAGGACATTGTTATATTCAATGCAAGCCCAAAAGAAAGTGATTTTTAAAGGGTGTTTGGCTAAGCTTATAAGATGTTTAAAAGAGCTTATAAGCTTTATAAAAGTGTTTGGATAATTTTTTTTTAATAAGATCTTATAAGTTTAACCAAACACCCTCTTAATAGCATACGAACCGAGTTTAGGGAACCTTTCACGCATCAAGTCCTCGAAAACAAGTTGGTCGACCTACAAAGATGCGTAATATTTCTGTTAAGATGAAAAAAATGATAATTTAAAACAAGATTTAGATGCAAACCTGGGATTCTATCATTTCTTCTGAGAAATAATCCTCAAAATAATCATCAATCATTCCCACCAATGTCCTGAAATGTTGCAAAAAACTAGTTATAAAAGGTTAATCATTTCTATTAGCACACAAATACATGTTTTAAGTGACTCATAGGCTTTTGTCTGGTTCATGTACCAATGTCCCAATGGCAAAAATATCTATCAATATTGCACGTAAGTATTTTTTCTTTCCATATGTTATCTGCAAAAAACATCTAGTCCAAACAGGTTTATCAAAGTTTGAACTTACCAAAAAGCATTTTCCTCGGGCATCATTAGAAGTAATAAGCCAGCAAAGAAATTCATTGCCTGATGAGAAAGAGCAAAACGTTAAAAGTTCTTCAATAAACGACAAATACTTAATCAATCTTGTCAGACCTGAATGATATTAGATGTCATAAAAAACACACAGTGATGTAATTGAATTCACTCATCTCCACAACACAACATTTTATTCAGAATTTTCATACTATCTTTTAGATGTCTTCATCAACAAAATAATAAGTAATGAATTCCTCGGTTTCAACCACAACCACTTTGAAATATATGGCACCATTATTGGTCTGTCTGTTTGTATGTATATTTACAAATATATATGTGTGTGTGTATATATAATAGTATTTGATTAATAGCTTATCTATGATCACCTGCTGATAGAATAAAATTGATCCTGATTTCTAAACTTTCACCAGTGCTTCAAGCATCATTTTGACTATGTTAGTAACAAGATATCAGTTTTTATTGCCATTTGATTTCAAAAATTAATTAAAATGTATGATAAAGAAACAAAATGAGAAAATGTCTTGAGCTTGAAGTCACCTGGCAATACCCAACAGAGGGGTTATGCCGAGCATATGCTGAAAGTACACGCCTTAGCGAATTTCTGCCATTATCATTTAATGCAGGATGTCCAGGAAATGTTCGAGGCAGATCCTGCAACAAATTAGTTCAAGCAAAATGAACTCTAATGACAATTAATATTTTCGACATTATCCAACATTATAAACTAGGATGTAATAAATCATGCAAGATGTAAAAAAGATAAACAAGAGCCAATTTACAAGAAGGCATTGTTGAAGGCCATCCCAAATGATGTTTAACCCTTAAAAGAAGCAGCACCTACGAATTAAAAAGATTGAACGGGATCCATGCATCTAATGACCTTCTCAATCTGCTTTCTACACTTTTCTGGCAAATGAGATTTCTCCACTTTATTGGCATCCTCGTCTGTAGCCAGCAAATTTTGGTAATAACTTTCGATTCGACGAGTTCTTACACCAGCAAAGGCTTGCCATACCTGCCCCATTAAGTGCAGGAAAAAAAAAAACTCAAATGCCAAACAAGGATATTCAAAACTTGTATATTTTGATGAAGTATACAAGAAATTACCTCCCCTCTGAGATCCTTAGGCACTCCTCCTTGTACAAGAAACTCTAGTTCTAAGCCCATATTATCTCTAGGACTACTTTCATCGGATATTGACTCATTAATTGATGGAAGGTTATTGTGAATAGGTTTTATATCTTCATGTGTCGTGAGTTTTCTCTTCTTTACACGTACACTCATCATATGTTCGATTGTATATAGAGATGGGCTAATTTTAGCCCATTTCTTCACCTCACGAGATTTAGCATGTTGGGTCGATGGAGCTTCATTGTTGGTAACACATTCATGAGGAGTATCGAAAACAGAGTTATTATCGTTTGAATCACACTCTTCACTCACGTTTTCGATAGGCTCAGTCTTATCTACTGTAATCTCAGGATCCCTAAGCCTTTGTTCGGTTGAATCATGCCTTTCTTCAGTTTCATCATCCCCTTCTCTAATCACAGGCTGAGCAGAATCTTGAGGCAGCTTTTTAACTTCAGAAACCACAGGTAAAATCCTCTGTTCTTCGCAATGTTCTTCACTAGTAGACTGTGCTTGTTGCTCAAGAAAATTCTTCCATTTATGCAATCTTTCTTCCTCTTCTTCCTGAGAAATTGACAATTTGTGGGTTAATCTAAGTTGTTAGTTTATATGCAAATAATGAAAAAGAGAGTAGCAATTACTTTGTAAATATGGGCGTATTCACGATATCTATGTAGATGTTGAGGCCTCACAGTAAATCCATAGGTATCCCTGTCACAATTTTCCATAGTCAGAGACAAATCGACATCACAAATTATACATATGAAGTATGAACAAAAATGTAATTAAATTTTAGCAAAATTCTGCATGAGTTTTTACCTGGAATCATCATGCAGTGAACGCTTGCTCAACAAGGACAACAACATACTTCACAATTTTTTTTAATTTCATAGCCCATATCGATTTTCTTCTTAATCAAGTAAAACCCCCAATCAAAATATTATTCAAGATCCATTCCACAATGCAAGATCAATTTCATGCTTTTTTCCCCAATAAATCCAACCATAAACGTTAAAAATTTAACAGGAACAAATTAACGTCAAGAATCTCTGATGTGTCCTGATAAATCAAACGTTATGATCGGATGAATTGCACCGTGGATTACGAAAAAAAGAAGGAAGAAATAGAAAACAAAGCATATAATGCGTATAAACAACTGTTTTTAAGGGCGAAGTTCATGGGGAGAGGCTGAGGTGGGGAGTAAGCCGCAAGGCACGAAAGCTTATGCCCCACGAATTTTTATTTTTTTTTATATTAAAAAATATATAAAGTAATGTCAATTTTGATTTCAGATAGAAAAAGTTCATAAAGGCATATATTATTCATGTAATCTAATACTAGCATGTACCCCGTGCTATGCACGAAAATCAAACCAATTAATTTTTTTTTATTTTTATCACACGCTTTACAATTTTCAACTATATGATAAATATAACCAAACTCACCACGTACAATCATTCTCGTACAATGTTTTTAAAAATTTTAATACAAAAATTAAAATAAATATAACGTTAAAATTTTCGTTGTATGAGGTTCCACCCATTTAACGCTATTTGAGAATTAAAGTTAAACATCAAATTTAATTAACATGAGAACATTTAAAACTAAATTTATCAAGTATGATAAATAGTATATACCCCATGCTATGTACGAAAATTAAGCCAATGAATTTTCATTTATTTATATGAATTATTTAATTATAAAAAATAAATGAAATAATCTTCATAATAACTCATTAAGAAAAAAACTATATTTGATTTAGTTATAATTGTGCTAATATATAATGCTATATCTTAATCAAACAATGATTATGAAGATGGGTAAATCGGCATAAATAGTAAAGAACAAATAACAATTATTTCGAAGAGTAATATTGGAAGAGAAATAATAATAAACCACCTTCAATTGTTAAACATACTTTCATGGCCAAGAAATGTATGAAGAAGAAATTCTGGAAAGTCTTTTTGAGGTATCAATATCATTACTATTATAAGGATATAATGAAAATTTCATTCTCATTTGGCTGAATATTGGAAAGTTACAAAATTTATGCAGTTATAGAGATTTCGAATTAATTAAGATATTAAGTGTTATTAATTCTTCCACACCACTAATTCAGTTTCCTTATTTCTCATGGAAAATCTTTATATTAAATTTAATAGTCCACGATCTTTTTTGTTGAAATATTCAAGGTGGGAATTGTCAACGATATCTAAATTCAGGTATCATATATGAGTAATTCAAACCCAAGCCATACTCTTTGCTTTCCATTGTTAAAAAGAAGTAATTGATAAATCTATTGTAAAAAGAAGGAAAAAATTACCTCCATGAAAATCTATGTTTCAAAATCACATGATAAATCATTAGATTATAAGAATCTGAACACTCCCTTTGTACCTATATCAAAGTGCAAAAAAAAAAATCTCATTTGACATAAAATACAAAAACAAATAATATGTTTAGTGACTTTCACATTGTTTGGTTTAATAAAGCAGGCAAACTTTGAAATTTGACACAGAAAAAAAATTTATTTAAAAAGTGAATTGAAACTTTAAAAGTTATTATATATGTTAGCAAGTTAAAACCTATAAATTTTCCAATAGAAGTATAAATTTAAATCTTAAAAGTCATAAAGAAAATAAAAGACATGGAAAATCAAGTTATTATTAGTCACGCAATCACACTTTATCCGAAAGTGAACCTTCACTGCAACAAAAAAGTAGTAGATTAGAATAAAAATTGAGATTAACATAATATTCAGAAATAGTAAAAAATTTATATATAAAAATAGATATAGATAAATTTGTTTATGTCCAACATCAAGTTATTAATGTCTTATCGACATAACTAAGCAAAAAATGAAAGTGCAAATATAGTATGAGATACAAAACGAAAAAAGAGAAAAAATGAGTATATCCTCCAAATGGATGCAAGAAAGCATAAATAAGACTAATAAACAATTTAAAGCACACAAAAGATGCATGAGAAGAATTTAGGAACCAATACTTACGTCATTGATGCCAAAATCTTGAATGAAAAGAATAGTTATATGTTTTGATTGGGAAGTGATATATAGGGCTCGAAATGATTTGAATTTCAAAATGCTTAAATTTAGGCATGAGAGTAGAACACAATTAAAATTCAAATGCTTAAATTTAGGTAACAATTCAAAGAAATAAATCTAATCTAATTAAATATTTAAAACTTTCCTTTTCTTGTTCGATTTATTTGGGAAAGATGTTACCAAGAACCTAGTTAAGATATAATTATGATATTTTACGAAATATAAAAGAATTTTGAAGATTGATAGATTGATAGATAGATAGATAGCTTGCTTGCTTGCTTCTGATCTTTTGGAAAGTATACATATTTTCATAAAGAAAGCCATCAATCACGAAAATCATTTAATTGGCTTAAAAATTGCAGCTAATCATAATTAAATATATTCATTCCATTTCCAAATCATAAAAAGTGCAATATATATATATATATATATAAATATATAATAAGCTATATTTGGTAATGTTTGATAATCTAATTAAAGAAAGGGTTCAAATTTTAAAATATAACCCAATAAATGAGAAAAATAATAACAATAATGTTAATTTAAAGCTTATGATTTGCACAAAATAAGCTATATTTGGTTCCAGCACCCCTTTTGAATAATAATAATAATAATAACAATAATAATAAATGAGAAAAATAATAAAACCTGAATTGAAAGTCTGTAACTTATATTTACGATTCAATAATGAAAATGCGAAATGATAGTGAGAGACTATAAGGTATATATGATATTATAAACTCAGTGATTATTCAACTTTTAGAAACTTTCTTAAACATTATCTGATTTCAAGGTTTCAAGGTGTGATTAGGTATTATAATTGGAAAGTTCCTAGATTTTATGTTAGTCAAATAATTTTAATGTAAATTCCTTCTTTAATGTGAGAGTAAATGCATTATAACTGCAATATATAAAACTTCAATATGTAAATTGGAATTCATTTAATGATGAAAAAGATTCTATTTTGAAAACTAAACAATGAAAATTTTTTTGGCAATAAAAAAAATTGAAATTCTAAAAAATTAGGATTTGATCAATTAAGTCAAAATTGGTCAAACACCGCTCTCCTATAATATATATAATAGATAATAGATTATGATATTTTACGAAATATAAAAGAATTTTGAAGATTGATAGATTGATAGATAGATAGATAGATAGCTTGCTTCTGATCTTTTGGAAAGATTACATGTTTTCATAAAGAAAGCCAACAATCACGAAAATCATTTAATTGGCTTAAAAATTGCAGCTAATCATAACTAAATATATTCATTCCATTTTCAAATCATAAAAAGTGCAATATATATATATATATATATAAATATATAATAAGCTATATTTGGCGGGCTTTTTGTATATAACCTCCGAGATATTTAGTATTAGCAAACAACCCCCCGAGGTATGAAATCTTGGCAAATAACCCTTTCTGTAAAGTTGATCGTTAGTCAATGGTTAAGTTTATGGGCAAAATTGTAATTTATATATAAAATAAATAAATAAATTTTAATTCACTTTCTACAACAATATTTTTTCTCAATTTCAAATGTTTATTTATTTATCTAAAATTTTTGATATATATTATATTATTCTATCTAACAATTTGAATGTAAAATTAAATAAATTTAGATAAATAATTTAAAGGTAATATAATATTAGAAGTTGAAGGTAATTAGATAGAATAATATAGTATATAATATTTAATATAATATTTAAAGGTAGAATAATATAATATTATAATATATAAATTTGAAGGTAATTTAGATATTATTATATTTGAAGGTTTGAATGTAAAATTAAATAAATTTATATAATTAATTTGAAGGTAATATAATATTTGAAATTGAAGATAATTAGATAGATTAATATAATATATAATATAATATTTGACGGTAGAATAATATAATATTATAATATATAAATATGAAGTTAATTTAGATAGAATAATATTATAATATATAATATTTGAAGGTTTAAAGGTACAATTAAATAAATTTAGATAAATAATTTGAAGGTAATATAAAATTTGAAATTGAAGGTAATTTATAAATTACAATTTTGCCCATAAACTTAACTGTTGACTAACGGTCAACCTAACAGAAAGGGTTACTTGCCAAAATTTCATACCTCAGGGGGTTACTTGCTAATGCTAAATATCTCGGGGGGTTATATATAAAAAGCCCCTATATAAAGAAAGGGTTCAAATTTTAAATATAATCCAATAAATGAGAAAAATAATAACAATAATGTTAATTTAAAGCTTATGATTTGCACAAAATAAGCTATATTTTAAATAAGCTATATTTGGTTCCAGCACCCCTTTTGAATAATAATAATAATAATAATAATAATAATAATAATAATAATAATAATAATAATAATAATAATAATAATAATAATAATAATAATAATAATAATAATAATAATAATAATAATAATAATAATAATAATAATAATAATAATAATAATAATAATAATAAAAAATGAGAAAAATAATAAAACCTGAATTGAAAGTCTGTAAATTATATTTACTATTCAATAATGAAAATGCGAAATGATAGTGAGAGACTATAAGGTATATATGATATTATAAACTCAGTGATTATTCAACTTTTAGAAACTTTCTTAAACATTATCTGAATTCAAGGTTTCAAGGTGTGATTAGGTATTATAATTGGAAAGTTCCTAGATTTTATGTTAGTCAAATAATTTTAATTGTAAATTCCTTCTTTAATGTGAGAGTAAATGCATTATAACTGCAATATATAAAACTTCAATATGTAAATTGGAATTCATTTAATGATGAAAAAGATTCTATTTTGAAAACTAACCAATGAAAATTTTTTTGGCAATAAAAAAATTTGAAATTCTAGAAAATTAGGATTTGATCAATTAAGTCAAAATTGGCCAAATACCGCTCTCCTATAATATATATATATATATAATAGATTTCAATTTTCAAGTCAAATGTTGCTAAAGAAAGGATAGATAAATCATTTTTTGATTATTACTAGCATACACATAATTGAAATGTGGAATAATAGTTGATGAGCATTGTTAATTTATCAATCACTATCAAAATCTCATAATTAAGATCATTATCTTAATAGGCGGCTCTCAAAGTTTGTTTATATTTTTGAGTAAATTTTTTAAAATTTTCTCGAAAATTACATACTAGCAAAATTCGGGTGAAAATGGTAGTTGTTTGTTTATATTTTTAAAAATAGATTGAGAGTCGTGAAATGTGTCAAATCAATATTGATAGGTTGATGTATGATGTGTAGCATGATTATTTTGGTTGTATATATAATGATTATGTGAATAAAAAATAAAAAAATATAAATAAAAAATTATAACATATGAGAGAGAAAGTGAAATAATGATTGATTTGATTGATAAATGTGTGAAATATTGTATATATGATTGATAGGTAGTTATATAGGAGATTGAAAAAGTAGAGTTGAGAAAGAGTAAATTTGGATGAAAATTTGGTGTATTAAGTTTATTTAGAATTTTGGGATTTAAAAACTTGAAAAATGGGATTTGAAAACATAAGCAAACACCTATGTTTGTTTATGTTTTTGAAATTCAATTTCAAGATTTCAAATCACAAAATCTTAAATCTACTTAACACACCAAATTTTCATCTCAATTTCCTTTTTTCAACTCTATTTTTTCAATCTCCAATACTAACTACCTATCAATCAACACATCAATCATTTTACACATTCGTCAATTACAATTAATATATATATATATATATATATATTATTTTACACACTCATATATATATATATATATATATATATATATATATATATATTTAAATAATTATTACAAAAATAACTAATTCAATTATTAAACATCAACCAATCATCATTGATTTGACACATTACAATTTTCAACCTAATTCTAAAAACATAAACAAACATCTACAATTTTCACACGAATTTTGATGGTACGCCATTCCCGATAAATTTTCAAAAATCTAACTTAAAAACATAAACAAACATATTATAATTTACAAATATGGGAAGAGACAACACATGATATATTTTACTATTTGAGAAACATTAAATTTGGTTTATGATGCGGGATCAAATAGTAGTGTCACGTGAGGATCACGTGGGGATGGGATCCGACCCGACTCACGACAGACTAGATTATGTGTTTTTAGATAGTGGGGCTGCGCTCAGTGACTTCGAGCTGCCTACGTACCTATTTAGATAGGATCAAGCCTCTTCGTAGTTCTCAGGTATTATACTCTTCAATCTCGTGGATTTTAGAGAGTATTTAATAATTCTAGTTTTTGGAGTGTAAACCAGATAATGATCAGTTTAGCTGATCAAGATGGTATTTATAGAGATTTTAGCTGGGCCATGGGCTCGATCTATTGGGCCCTCTGAGCTGGAGGCCCACGATGGCAACATATTAATATTGCTTTTATATCAATTATTTTATTAAATTACCGGAGTACCCCCTATTCATAATTGGGGACCCATCATATGCCCCCCACTCCCGAGTGCTCGACTGTGTGGGCTCTCGGGAGTAGAAACTCGGAGAGATGGGAACTTTTCTGTCTAAGCCTTTGAAAATAGTGAACCATGTACACTTAAACTCATAAGATGAGCTCCTCCCTTCTCGAAATATGTCTGGGTATGTGTTAGTTAGCTCGAAACATTAGACCCGAAGAGCGCAATTCGTCGTGTTTAGACCGGCAAGCCCCGACCCCTAGGGAGTCGGGGTCGACACCCCAACCCCTTAGGAGGTTGGGGTCGGCGGCCCGACCCCTTAGGGGGTCGGGGTCGACAGCCCCGACCCCCCAGGGGGTCGGGGTCGGCAGCCCGACCCCCAGGGGGTCGGGGTCGACAGCCCCGGGGTCGACACCCCGACCCCCCAGGGGGTCGGGTTCGGCAGCCCGACCCCCCAGGGGGTCGGGGTCGGCAACCCCGACCCCCTGGGGGGTCGGGGTCGACACCCTGACCCCCCAGGGGGTCGGGGTCGACAGCCCGACTCGGCCTCGGTGGGATGGGGTTCGTCCATTTGATGGATCGGAGCGTCATCGCACTCTTTGTAATTGCGAGTTTTCCTGCATGATCGTGACCGCTGTGCGAGGGCTCATACCCAACGAACATTGACTGCTACGGGCAAGCGATCCCATGACCAGGAGGCGGATGCCGAGACTCGAATTTTTTCGATTACTCGAATGTTTTCTTTTTTACCTTTCATTATGTTTTTCCCATATGCCCCCTGTTGAGGGTGTTGGGATAAGCGTTGTTGCTTAGGTACTTCTGTTATACCTCCCTATATGGGGTAAAGAGTTCGTATGCACTACTACTCTTTAATGTCGTGCGCTGTTCCCATGCCCCCTGTCGAAGACATATGGCTAGAACGTTGTTGTTGAGGCACGGTGGGTTCGACACTTAGCGTGGTTTTATTGGAGGGAGCTCACACTTGGGAGATCCAGACCCCATATAAGCTTGTAGGGGGTTACGCGTGGTAACCTCGACCTCGAGTTTGAGTTTAATTGGGGGGGGGAGCTCTCATGCTTGGGAGCTTCAGACCCCATATATGCTCGTACCCTATATATGCTCGTAGGGGGGTTACACGTGGTAACTTCGACCTCGAGTCTAAGTTTAATTGGGGGGGAGCTCTCACACTTGGGAGCTTCAGACCTCATATATGCTCGTAGAGGGGTTACACGTGGTAACCTCGACCTCGATTTTGAGTTTAATTGGGGGGAGCTCTCATGCTTGGGAGCTTCAGACCCTATATATGCTCGTAGGGGGGTTACACGTGGTAACTTCGACCTCGAGTCTAAGTTTAATTGGGGGGAGCTCTCACACTTGGGAGCCTCAGACCCCATGTATGCTCGTAGGGGGGTTACATGTGGTAACATCGACCTCGAGTCTAAGTTTAATTGGGGGGGAGCTCTCACACTTGGGAGCTTCAGACCTCATATATGCTCGTAGGGGGGTTACACGTGGTAACCTCGACCTTGAGTCTAAGTTTAATTGGGGGGAGCTCTCACACTTGGGAGCCTCAAGCCTCATAGGTGCTCTTAGAGGGGTTACACGGGGTAACCTCGACCTAGAGGCTAGGTTTAGTTTGGGGGAGCGCTCGCGCTTGAGAGCCTCAGCCCCTATTTAAGGTCCAGTAGGGGGTAATGAACCCTTGGGAGCCTAGGTTTAGACACACGATAACTTAAACAAAATAATTATTCTCGATACATACAAGTTCATGTAAAGGAAAATTAGACAATCATTATTACTAAGAGTGTGCTCGAAATGGGCACATTATTCAACGCTTGGCTCTAGGCCAACTCGATACATGCTTAGAAATAAACAATCAAATAACAGGAGTGTGCTCGAAGGGGCACCTTATTCAACGCTCGGCTCTGGGCCGACTCGACATAGTTCTGGAAATAAGTAAAATAAATCTTGGAAGCCCCGCCAGCGGCTAGTAGCTTTATACCTAACAGGGTTGGTAACTCCTCAAGGGATCACTCCATTGACGGGGGGTTATCCATCCCTTCATCAACGGCAGCTGTGGACACCACCTCTTGCAAGTAACCTCTCTTGATCAACTTTTCTATCTCCACTTGTAAGTGATGACAGTCTTCGGTGATATGCCCTTTGTCGCGGTGAAAACGGCAGTAGTCATTTGACTTCAGCCTGGCAGGGTTGTCTCTCATCCTCTTTGGCCAGCTCACTATCCCTTGCTGCTCCGCTATGGCTAACACTTGCTCGCGAGATAGTGTTAGCGGGGTATATTGGGAGAAGCCTAGAGGAGGCATATGCTTGCGCTCCTTAGGCTCCAGAAGTTTGTCATCTTCCCGGCCCTTTCGTTTGTTCACGCCTGCCTCAGCCTTGGGGGGTCCTACTGTCTCCTCGATCCGTATATACTTCTCTGCCCGGGCAAGCAGCTCCTCCAGGGTGGACGGAGGCTTTCCTGCTATGGAGTCCCTGAACCTGCCCAAGCGGAGGTTTTGCTGCATGATGCTGGACAACAGCTCGTGGTTGACGTGAGGCACTTCTGACACCGCATCCGAAAAGCGTCGCACATAGTCTCGGAGGGGCTCTCCATCGCGTTGCACTACGGTGAACAAGTGGGATGCAGTCTTGGGATATTTCCTATTCATGGAGAAGTGGTGCAAGAACCTTTGCGTCAGCTGCTCAAATCCGGTAATAGTACCGAAGGGCAACTGGTTGAACCAAGACAAAGCTCTACCCGCGAGGGTAGTCCTAAAGATCTTGCAATAAGCTGCGTCGCTTAGGTCGTACATGTCGGCCTTTGCGCTGAACTTGTCCAAGTGTTCCTGGGGGTCCCCGGTGCCATCATACTCGCTGAGATGAGGGATTTTCATTCCTTGTGGAATCGCCTCAGCTAGTATAGCAGGACTGAAAGGACTCCTTCTTGGCGGTGCTACCGCCTGGGGGCTAGTAGTCCGCTTAGGGTGGCTCCTCTCGGGGGTCGGAGGCCTCCGACCTCTGCGAGGTGATCCACGAGATTCTTGCCTAGAGTGATCCTTGTCAGAAGTTTGAGGCTTGCGACCTCGGCGGGGGGACCTATGAGGCTCGTGTCGTGATTGGACCTCCTCGGGGGTCGGAGCTCTCCGACCTCGACGAGGGGACCTATGAGAACCACGCTCTCTGTCCCGACCCCTAGGGGGTCGCTCTTGAGAAGAGTCAATGCTAGCGTCAGGTAAGCCATCTGTCTTCTCCGCACTTCGAACACCTGAATGCCTCGATGCTACTCCCGTGGGGATTGGAGCTCTCCGGCCTCGGCGCGGGGGTGTGAGAGTCCGGTGGCGAGAGATGCGCTCATAGCGGCCACACTCAGACACCACGCGGAATCGCGACGCCTCAGTCCTTCGGGGTGAGAGTGCGTGACGCATGTCCCGTGGCCTTCCCCTCGAGGGGGAGTTAGTTGCTTCAGCAGCAGGCTGGGACTCCTCCCGAGGGGGGTGGTTCAGAGTATACTGCTGGACTGCTTGTGCTGCTGCTCTGATTGAGGCCTCCTCCACCAAAGTCATGAGTGCCTCTTGAGTGATCTCGATTACCCTGTCAAAGGGAGGGACCATAGTCGGTGCAGCTGATGGGGGAGGCGAACTTGGAGCCTCTCCCACTGTGGGGTTCAGCTGAGACGTCGGAGAGGGAGCTCTGCTCCTGACGCCCCGTGCTGGGGGGTTCTTGCCCCTCTTGTCTTCAGTGGTACGTGTCTTGGGTCTAGCCTGCATTCTCAGTGAGTGAATCGTGTTTCCCACAGACGGCGCCAAAATGATGCGGGATCAAATAGTAGTGTCACGTGAGGATCACGTGGGGATGGGATCCGACCCGACTCACGACAGACTAGATTATGTGTTTTTAGATAGTGGGGCTGCGCTCAGTGACTTCGAGCTGCCTACGTACCTATTTAGATAGGATCAAGCCTCTTCGTAGTTCTCAGGTATTATACTCTTCAATTTCGTGGATTTTAGAGAGTATTTAATAATTCTAGTTTTTGGAGTGTAAACCAGATAATGATCAGTTTAGCTGATCAAGATGGTATTTATAGAGATTTTAGCTGGGCCATGGGCTCGATCTATTGGGCCCTCTGAGCTGGAGGCCCACGATGGCAACATATTAATATTGCTTTTATATCAATTATTTTATTAAATTACCGGAGTACCCCCTATTCATAATTGGGGACCCATCAGTTTATAACGTATAATTTTTTCATCCTAATTTTTTGGTATTTAAATGTCGCATTTAAGAATTTGCAATTTTAATAGGTGTGTTGCATTAGTTTTGAGTTTTGACCACTTTATTTTAGATATAAAAGACAATAGAAGAATCATGTTGTTTTCACGGAAAATTCTAAGGTGGTCCGGGACCAACAGTCCCGGACCCTTAGAACCACAAATTTTCCGCGTTTGGTGGAGTGGTTTTCATTTGTGCGGTGGGAAAAATCACCCCCACCCCACAAATGTGTGGTTGTAAAGTTCCGGGACCAACAGTCCCGGACCTTGAAAGAATCACCCTTGTTTTCACTGAATTGTACCTTGATTTTAAGTTTTGTCGATAAAAAGCGTTGGATCTTGACTGATTTCAAGTACACTTGCCACGGCAGTAAAACACGCTTTTTCATGATTAATTTAAGTTGTTGAAATCAAAACAAATTAATTGGAGTGTACTTTTAGTATAGGAGTTTGGTAAAACTTCTTTAAGTAGTACACTTTTAAATCTTTTTTCCCCCCCAAGTTTTAACCAACTAGGGGCGCCCTTTTGAATTTTGATACTCTTTTTGACCAAACAAAATCACAATTATTCTTATTTTCATGACTTAGCATAGCTTGGTAATTTGATTGAATATTTTTTTCCTTTTTTTTTTTTGCCTTCAATAAAATAGAACATTTTTATATAAATAATTTGTCAAACTAAAATGATTGAAAATTCTTTTATATATAAATAAAAAGAAGCGGAAAAACTTGAAAATTAACTGGTAATATATAACATCATTCATTATCCTTCATTTCGTTTAACTACCAATCAAAGGCTTTTGCGGTATTTATGTGGAGAAATATCACTATGGAAACACCTAACTTATTATAATTCAATTTAAAATTAATATTAGCTTAATTGCCAAATACATATCACATGAGTAAATATACACTCATTTTAATTTTTCAAATATATAATATGGAGCCATGGGATGTAAAATTCAGCTTACAAAAACCATCCAACTCATATAAGAAATTGAAAGAAAAAAAGGACCAAATCAAAATGAAAGAAGTTTAATAGCTTGAATAAATACACATAAATGCTTAAAATCTTATTAATTTAAGGGTGTGTTTGGATAGAGTGATTTGAAATTTCCATCGACAAATCCATTTAAGTTCGTTTGGATGATGATGGATTTCAAATCCCTCGACATTCATTTTTTAGCTCTTTTCTCCAAATCCACTCCTCTAAATCCAAATCCATCAATCCAAACGCACCGTAAGTTTAACCAACTCTAATCATGTTGGCGCGCCTTCTCTCCATCGAACTTTGAAGTTGTTCTTTAGCGTGCCTTAATGCATCGAGCACTTCTTTAACCGTGGCATCGAGAACTTCTGGATCAACGGTCTTGATTTTCTGTGGCGTGTCAAATAGAATCAGAGCCATCGAATTATCTGCGTTCTTGTCGAGATCTTGATCATCGTCTTGGCTAAAACTTTTGAGACTACCATTGCCAATATCACTATAAGGAGAAAAATGTGCACAAGTATAACTAAGATATGTTTGTATGAAAGAATATTAAAATATCAAATTGATCAAATCTATATACTATAATTTCAACTTTTATGCGTAAAGTAAAGAAATTCGAAATTTAGCCTCATTCAAATCCCGTCTCATGTGTATCAAAATATCGAAAAATTCTTGGTTAAAAGGGTGACCTTTCAAGGTATCCACATAGATCACTTTAAATCCTCTACTACAAGTTTGCAGGGATTTGAAGGGAGGAAAAATTGAAATTTTTGGTACTATAATTTCAAAATATTACGCGTGAATATAACAAATTCAAAATTAGCCCCATTCAAATATCCGAACTTCGTTTTCATGTTAATCAAAATATCGAACAAATCCAGCTTCGTCATAGTAACCAAAACATTAAAGGGTTGGCCTAGTTTAGGTATATGATATAGCATAACCTCGTAGACGACGCATACGACCCTAGTGCAATCACCTAGTATGGGGCCATACGACCCTCGTATGGGACCATACCCTAGTGCAATTATTTAGGCTTATTTACCTAAAGGTCCCTAATCTAATTGTGCTTATTTGCATTACACTACCTAACCCGCGTGTTTTTATCGGGTCAAACCCAGTGTAGCCCTAACCCGAGCAATCTGGTACGTACATTCTGGGGACACGTGTAAACCATCCCGCCGATCCCGCATTCATCCGTACATTGGGTACTGTGCCTATAAATAGTGCCATTTAATATTAAGGAAAGGACTTTTGACTCACTGAACAGTACCTCGAGAGTACATAGTACGATCTGACAGTACGTTCCCACTATTCTATAAACCGAGTTAAGAACCTCGTATATGACCTTAATTACAACCTTGAACTACGTTTAGACTTGATCCTAATAGAAAGGTACGTAGGTAGCTCAGTACGTCTGAGTGCAGTCTATATCCGTTCTACGACCCATCTTGGTCTTATTCGAGCCTCGGCTTGATTTGGCCCGTAAGCATTTTACGAGTTACATCAGTATACACATATATCAATCTACATTCTCTCTGAAAATTTCGGGTATACGACAAAGTATATATACTAGTGATTAGAATTTAAAATGACAAAAAATTAATGAAAGTTTTTGATGCTAACATAAAATCATTTATGAAAGAGAAAAAAAAAAAAAGACAAGTTTTGAATTATCTCACCTCTGCTGATCCATCTTGGAATCATTATAACTTAGATGAGACTCAATCTGGCTTGATTCTTCAGAATTTGCATCACCCCCAAATGTTGTATTTTGTGCTCTGTTTTGATTTTGCCCAAAACTGTCTGATGAGATTTCTGGGGTAATTTGCTCCAAATTTGGAGGGTATTTCTGGAATTCCACATGCTCTTTTGACCCTTCACTTCCACAACTAGAAGAGATTTTCAGCAGCTGATTTTGCACGTTTTCATCATCTTTGCTTGAAGTAGGTGTGGATGTCACAGATGAAATGTCACTTTTACCCCCCAACCCTGAATACTCTTCTGATCCATCTTCTGATGAATCAAATGAAATGTTCATGGATTTGAGCTTATTTATCATCATTTTCAGCTTCCTCTCAGCCCTGTTCCTTGTTTTCGCTTCCTTTTTCAACAACTTTTCCAGTTCAATCATCTGGGATTTCATTTTTCACACATTTTTTCAAAAGATTAGCAAAAAATCAGTTCACAAATTAGAAAAAATTCACATACACGAGTGTATCTATATATATATATATATAAGTATAGATAGATATATATATATACCTTATTTCCCAAATGCTCAGCTTCATCTTTAGCATTTCTTGAAGCCATTCTTTCAGCTAGTAATCTACCTCTCAAACAATCCAGTGTCCTCAAACTATCTTCTCCTTCCATTTTCTTCTCACTAAATAAATAAATAAAAAATAATACATTCAAATTTCATTCAAAACCCACAAAAATTCATATAAAAAAAGATGCAAAAACAGTAAAATAATAAAATTAAAATTAAAACCCACCTCCAATTTGAATCTGCATTATCACTTCCTGCCATTTTCTGTTCTTAATTCAAAAAAATTATCACACTAAAGCAGTAGAGTATAAAAAGCCACCTTTATTTTGGTCCCTGAATAATTTGTTGAATGTCCTAATCATTTCAAAATCCCATGTGAACATAATAGGAATTTATTTATAGGAAATTTAAAATAAAAAAAAGAATTCTTTTTTCTTAAAAAAATATTATTATTGTAGTTTTTGTGAAAGAAAAAAGATGCCTTATAAAATCATTGATTTTGAAGCCATGTCAGGGGACTTTGGACTCTTCTACCACCCCCACCATTAATGGCTTTAGCTAGTACTGTTCCTTCTCAATTGCTTTTATTCAATTAAAGTTTGTAAACTGTTCATTTATTGTAATTTGTAGCTATTGATTTACAGCTCGGAATCTTTTTTTTTTTTTGAAGTGGAAAAGAAAATTGTAAGTTATATTATTTCATTTATGTCAATTTTCTTTTTCAAGTCATAAGCAATTTGTCCTAATTCACTATCAAACTACATTATTGATGGCATAAGTAATTTTAGGTTAGTGCAAATAATGCGTTTGTGTTTATCAAGTATTTTGTAAAATTATTTACAGTGTTTGTATATAAGTTTTGACAAGTGTGCATATATTTAAATTATTATTTATAATTTATTTTTAAACATATATTTATTAATCCAACAATGATGTAGCACATTTATATTACATTAGTGTATAATAATATAAGATTCATTTCCATTAAAGTGTTCACTGTCCATTTAGTTATACTCCAAAATTACGAGTCTCAATCTAGCACGAAAAGTCTTACTTGGCAATGACAAGTGACATAATTTTGTGATTTTGATCACAAGAATTCTTAAAATCTCCTTAGACATAATAATTTTATATCTAAATTTTATAAGGGTGTGTTTGGATCGAGTGATTTGAAATCCATGGATTTCAAATTTATGGACAAATCCATTTAAGTTCGTTTGGATGATGATGGATTTCAAATCCCTCGCCATTCATTTTAAGCTATTTTCTCCACAACTATGCTGGATTTCAAATAACACCATTTTAGGTGTCATTTGAAATCCTTCCTCCAAATTCACTCCTCAAATCCAAATCCATCGATCCAAACGCACCGTAAGATAAATTACAAATAGATTAAACCAAAAGTTGCACAATTAATAATTTGGCTGGAATGTGCAACCCCTAATTTGATTTTAAAGGTGGAGACTCGAGATAATTATAATTATAATTATAATCAATACTTGATAAAAAGACTCATTATATATGTAGGATAAAATTTATATTTAGAGTCTTAAAATATTTGAATTTGAATTTTTTTGAATTCACTAAATTCTGTTGGGGAATTCTGACTAAGTATCCCCACCTCACATTGAACTCGCATGCTATATAAATGGCAAACTCAATCAATTATTGTTGTTGGTGTTATATATATATATATATACATTAAAACGATTACATTATACTATTATAGATAGAGAAACATGCATAAATTCAATGAAATTCGAATGCATGGTCTCGGCCTTGCCAATATATGCATGTTAATCGAAACTGCATAATTTTCTAATTTAAATAAATTTAAAATTAATCCCTTAAAATATTGTTCTATGTGCATAATATATATATATTTTTTTAAAAAAATTTGTGTACTATTTCAAAAAGACTCAAACTCGAAATATTTGGTTTAAAGACACTGTATCATCTTCCAAACCTCATCCATTCCAATTTTTTTTTTATACAAATAAATGCAAATGGTAATGATTATATTAACTCACTATCATGAAGGGCATGCGGCTCCTATTATGATTGAGATCTGGTTAGGGAATTGTAGAGTTAAAAAATAAATGGGCTTGTTATGATTTGGGTTATACTTTTGAGTACTAATAATAATCTTCTCTGAGAAGCAAAGCTAAAAAGTATTTTCTAATCATGGGCCTTATTTATTTGTTATCATGCGTTATTATAAAATAATATTTAATTAATAGTAATCATCAATTGGGAATATAAATTGATATTTGTAAGCTTCCAATAAACCAAACCTGTCAATGAAACGAAAAAGGGTGTAAAATTAAGAAAACTGGGAATAATACTGAATCCAAATAAAGAGATAAAACAAAAATTATTTTAAAATCAATACCACCAATTAACCCCAAAACCACTATGATAAATAAAATGAAATGGCATAAATAATCACAAACATTAACACTAAAATAAACATCACATATGAATGAGAAATATTTAGAACCTGCGGATGGGCTTTTAGGAGACTGGTCATCAGGTCAGGGCTCGGCTCGGCGGCTTCAGCAGAAAAAACCTTCGGCGCGACGGTAAAAAAACTTGGGCTAATTTTGATTTGGGTTAGGTTAGGTGTAATACTGAATTAGGCTAGAATCTAAAATCGGGCTGATTTTAAGTTGGGCTAAATTTTAGATTTGGTTAATATTTAATTGGGCGGATTTTGAATATGGGTTACAATCTAATTAGGCTAATTTTGATTTGGGTTAGGTCTAATACTGAATTGGGCTAGAATCTAAAATTGGGCTGATTTTAATTTGGGCTAGATTACAATCTAAATTAGGCTGATTTTGAATTGGACTGCAATCTAAATTGGGCTGATTTTGACTTTGGGGCGGGCTACAATCTTGATTGGGCTAATTGAATTGTGCTAAATCATGATTGGGCTCATTTGGATTTTGGTTAGGTCTAATACTGAATTGGGCTGCAATCTAAAATCGGGCTGATTTTAAGTTGTACTAGATTACAATTTAAATTTGGCTGATTTTGAATTGGACTACAATTTAAATTGGGCTGATTTTGTATTTGGGCTACAATCTAGTTTGGGCTAAATCTTGATTGGGCTAATTTTGATTTGGGTTAGGTGGGACATGATATGAAACTGAACTATATATCTTATCGAGTTATAGTGAAAGAAAAATCTCTGGAGGGATTTGTTTTATTTGATTATATAGTTTATTAGAAGAATAGATGTGTGTAGTTTACTTTTTTTTCTTAGGAAATGTTTACAATGAGTATTAAATATATTCAATATAAATGTCTTTCATTTTTAGTGAATTACAATTAATATGACTAACCTTTTTGCTTTTCTTTTAGATTTGTGGGCCAAATTGGGAAAAATATTTAGGGACCAAAGTATAGTGCAAATGGAATTTCCGATAAAAAAAAATGGAAAACGTTAAAGAAATATAAAAGTATATTTTTGGGGATGTAAATTAACAATTTTACTTTAATAATAAAAGTGAGACAAATTTAAAACAAAAGAAATATAAAAATATTAGAATATAATATAAGTAATTTAACAATTATTCATTATGTCTTTTTTGCAATGATTCCTTGGATCGTAGTCCAATTTAATTATTGTAATACATATGCTAAAAACTAATTTTAATTACAAGTGATCAAACACAAGAAATCACCCCAACTACAAGTGCTATGATGGATATATAAAATAGTTTAATAAAGTTACTTTTATTTATTCTATTATTTATATTTTAAAATAATGGACAGATACATCAGTTTGAGATTCCAATTTCAAAAATTTATATAGGCTGAATCAGACCTGGCCAGATATGATAAGGCCAGTACTTATTCTGATAAGCAAATGGCCAAATGTCCTTTCATTTTCACTTTTTATTTTTGTCTAGATCAGGACAGAATCTTTTGTGCTGCCATAAATAATTTGAGGAATTTTTATCGTTTTGCCATTTTTATTAAGGCATATAGAATGTATATCTCATTTTATTTATATTTTTGAATTTTCAAAAAAAAAATTACGAATATGTAGCATGAAAACTTGTGGGCTAATAATTTGTGTTTGCTAATATTTTTTTTAAAATCAATTGAAAATGGTAAAATATGTTAAATAAATAGCGATAAGTGGATGGGTGATATACTGAATAATTGTGTTAGTTATGTATATAATAATTATGTGAATAAAAAATGATAAATATAAATTAAAAATGATATAAGTTAACATGAATGTTTAAAATAAAGAAAATAAATTGTACTCTTGTGAATTGTCTGAAATATAGCACATTATTTATGTTAGTAATGAAAACAGATTTAAAAGGGAAAACAAAGAATTTGCTATCTTAATTATTTTCCCCATTTTTATTCCGATATATATATATAATAATAATAATTTCATGAACTTTTGAGCAATGCAATATCTTTTTTTCTTTTCACATAATTATCATTTTCTCCATATTTATCTCTAATTTTAGTAAAAAATTGTTGTAATCAATTCCCTTATATTTATTTTAAGAAATTAATATTCATAAGCCAATAAAAAGGTGAAAAATCAATAATGAACAAATTGGTGACATTAAATATTTTTAAATATTTTATTGGAACTCAATATAGATAGGGCAATATTGATATAATTAAAATGACTGAGGAAAAAAATATCCTTTCTTTTTAGAAATGTTGATGTGACAAAGCAACATAATGTGATCACATCTAAGCACGCTCACATGGAATTTCATGTCATCCACTACCACAATAATGTCTTCATTTTTTTTTTCAACCTCAGCAATAATAGCATCTTTTATCTCTATTGTTTTCTCACAAGTCACAACCCAGAATAAAAATACTACAATAATTGAAATTTTTTGAAAGAACATTTGTTTGATAAAAAGGAATGGAAAAGAAATTTATCTGAGAATAAAAAAATACAGAATTATATTATTTAAATCGGAAAAAGTATTTTTCATTGAAATTCAATAATCATTCACAATAAAATATTAATAAAATATGTTGTTAAACTAGAGAATATCTCGAAAGCTTGAATTGCAAAGCGATGTATAAATAGTTATATATATATATATATATATATATATTAGAGAGACAATATAAAAAGGTCGAGATGCTTTAATTTATTTATTATATGTTTTAAATATTTACGTAAAGATACATTTAATGTTTATCATGATATTTTTAATATTATATATACATCCATTTGATAACAAATATAATAATTAAGTGTCAGATGAGATTCATATGACAAAGCTAAGCCCCACAAAAGCATTTCCATGACAAAAAGTGAATAGAATCCATCCAAATTGTACCCATTTCGTACGTACCTTTTAAATTCATAGGCATTTTTCTTCAAATAGAAACTGAACTAATTTTAATCTACCAGGGGAAGGTCTCTTCTGCATATGTGACCCCACCTACCTAATTTTTATTATTATTCTTAATAATTATAAAGTTTAAATTTATTAAAACTAATTTGATTTTTGCAAGAGTTTGATGTGCAATTTAATCAGTTGTAATTAATAAAATGCGTAGTAATAAAAAAAATTGATAATATATGTGTAAAGATATTAAATAGTTTAATTTCAGTTAAAATTTATTTAAACTTATTGTGGTTATAAATCAATGCAAACTCAATTATATTTGACAAAGAATTATTTTTGCAATATTTTAATCACCATTTTGTAGAAGTTAACCGGACTAGGTATAGCCGTGATTAAAAATGAGTTATCCACTTGTGAACATGTGATTTTATTCTATTAATTTGATAAATAGTTCGTTTAGATTCTACACTTTTAAAATCAATGAACCTTGATTTTGTAAATGAATTATATTAATTTATTAGATTCCTTTTATTTTTTGAAAAAAGTCAGATGTGGTATTTTAGGAGTGATATTTTAGGCCAGATATTATAAAAAGTTTTTCTAAATTTCATTTTGCCCCCTCCTAGTTAAAGGAACTCGGTCAACTGACGAGATTTGGCATATAAAAAATATAATTGAATTGTTCAAATCATACTTCACAATTATTAATGATGATATAAACTAATTTCATTAGAGTATTTAATAATGAAGTGTGATAGAAAATTGGAAAAATTATAGTTGAGGGAATAGAAAATTACCAAATTAATAAAAACATATATTTTTTAATTAATCAAGGAGAAGGGGATTTCTATACTTCATAAATTACTAAAATTTCAATAAAAAAAAATCATATTTATATTACCTATTTCTTATTTTTTATTTTTATTTTTTGGGTTAAAAATACATATTCTCAACCCATCAATTTTTAGTTCATCACTGGTTGACATTTTATTTTCTTATTCTTATAAAGCTACGGATTAGATTGATGAAAGAACTACAAGTATTTATATATATATATATTAATAACAATTAATACATTTCAATAAAACTATAAAATTACAATGAATAAAGATTTTATTTCAATTTTATAGTAAATAGTATATGAAAACATTCATTATTATTAAGTATACTTTAATTTACATCAGCAAGAATGCTTGATAAGAAATACAATATTTCACATTATGATAATATATATATATGTAATTACACGTGTCATTATCTTAAAGAAGATACTCTCTGATACTCTGTATATCATTTATTATACCCTGTAAAATTATATAAATCAAAACAAATTAAATGTATCCACCTAATTAATTATAACCAGAATTCCACTACCAATAATAAATAATAAAAATCCTATATAATCCCACGATGAAAGTTGTACCTCATATTGTACTGTCCTTCACGTCACTTCACAATTTTTTTTAAAAAAAAGAAAAACTCAAAACAGCCTTAAGCACATATTGAAAACATTTTGTGAGTAGGCATGGAGTGGCAATGGGCGGTAGAATTCTTGAAAGGTATGATAAAGCCGGCGGCGGCGCTGGCGGTGGTGGCGCTAGCGGTGGCGCTGTCTTACTTTCAGAAGCTGGGATTAGAAGCTGAGATGGCTTATTCTATTTTCAGAGCTTTTTTGCAGCTCTCAGTTATTGGGTTTGTTCTTCAGTTCATATTCAATCAGGACAATGTTCTTTGGATTCTTCTAGCTTATCTTTTCATGGTATGTATATATATATATATATATATATATTTCTTTTCTAGAAATTTTATCTTGTAGGTGATGATGACAAATTATATGTTTAATATATGGAATTTTATCTTTCTGAATATATATTTTTTAAAATTTAATTTCTGCTTTCTTTCTACATATGCATGTTTTTTTATTAATTTAATGTGGGATTTTTTCTACAAAAAAAAAAAATTAGTAAATTGAAGAATGAGAACTTTTTAATTGGTGACTTCAAGCATCAATGAAATTCCATTATTTAAAGAATTTACTTTTTATTTCTGAAAAGAAAATGCTCCAAATTGATTTCGAAAAAAATGAACAAACAAAATATTTTGACAAACTCAGGCTGACGGGCAAGATTGAATAATATACATGTATTTTTTTAAGATTATAAATATAAAAAATTGCTGTTATATAATAGTTTCAACTTTCAAGGTCTCTCTTGCACGCCTTATGAACATCTAGGAAATTTTCAATTCTGACTTTCCATAAAATAGAAATGATTTTATTTGGTGTATTGACATATTCATTGCGGTAAATTTCTTTATTCATTTGTACACTAACCTATCAATCACGTAATAAATATAATTCTATTGCAATTGTTTACTTAAGGAAATTTGTGCATCTTATATTTTTTGTCAATGATTGAGTTTGAGCCTTGAGATAAACCTTTGACAATGACAAACACTACAAGATGAAAGAGTTATAGGTAGACCTAAATTCACCTTTTTTTTTTCTATTTTCTTTGGCTTAATTAGGTTTCGGTTGCGGGTTACACGGCCGGCCAACGAGCTAAACACGTGCCAAGAGGAAAGTATGTAGCCGGGATTTCGATTCTAGCTGGAACTTCAATTACTATGTTTTTATTGGTGATTTTACGCGTTTTCCCTTTCACACCGAGGTACATCATACCCGTTGCGGGGATGATGGTTGGCAATGCAATGACGGTTACCGGGGTTACAATGAAGAAGCTTCGCGACGACATCAAGATCCAGATGAGCCTGGTATGCTCCTCATATATTTCATATTTTAAATTAATATATTTTCATATTCTGATTATTATCTATAAGTTAGTATATTTTATTTACTTATTTGTAAGGTATGTTGTCTTTTCAATAGATTCTCTTGTAACCCTATTTATACACTTTCAGAGTTTCTCTATTCCAAATTTCTATTCCATTGTATTAGATGTTTGACACGTGTAATTTTATACATGCACTTATTAAGGTTTGTCTGACATGTGTACATATTTTAACACATGTGTTAACACTACAAAAGTGGAACACAAAATTTAAATAAAAAATCTATTCCCCTACCATTATCAATAATATGACTTACGGTGTTTTATATTTTTCTACATAAACCAATATTTTTAGCTTTCGAGTTCACGAGTAAAGTTTTAAAATGCGTTCATTATGCTAAAAGTTTGTGGGTACCCGTCTTCTAGGTCGAGACTGCACTTGCTCTCGGGGCTACTCCTCGTCAAGCAACGTTGCATCAAGTAAAACGGGCACTTGTTATCGCACTATCTCCGGTCCTAGACAATGCCAAAACCGTGGGACTAATTTCACTTCCCGGTGCAATGACGGGACTCATAATGGGCGGAGCTTCGCCTCTAGAGGCCATTCAGCTCCAAATCGTGGTGATGAATATGTTGGTTGGTGCTTCAACGGTTAGTAGCATCATGTCGACATACCTTTGTTGGCCTTCTTTCTTCACTAAAGCTTACCAATTAGAAACTAAGGTGTTTTCCTTGGACTGAAATATGGGGATTACCTTTGTTTCATGAATTGTTGCAGAAATTTGATTGTAACATAATGAAGGATATGTGTAAAGAAAGGTAAAGCAAACTATCCACAATCGTCATAGTCTTGAATATTTGTCTCAAGGGTTTATGTATTATGTGAATGTGTTTTGTCAACTTCAATTGTATAATTTGAGTTAGTTTTGGAAGGGTGGGGCCGTATCGGGTCAGGTCGATCGGTCAACCACATTAAGGATCATATCGATGATCCACCATCTTCGGTTTAGTGCAAGAACCAACACAAACGAATTTGTTTTTGCATTTTAAAATTTTGCCTCTCAACCCTTTTCATTTTGTATTTGACTCTCCAGGCCGAACATTCTGGTTCCATCCTTCTTATATTATACTAAGGATCATGATGATCACAAAATTCTCATTTGGTGGAGTTTTACACAATACAACACACAAGATGTTACTCAACATACTTCAATTCTTGTTTCGATTCATCAAGCTGGTTTAAGGATTCATACATAGATGTACATGAAATTTTATGATGAACTGAGACCAATTTCAGCCACACGTTTCCTGAAATAGGGGGTGGTTTTTTCACCCACCCCATGTAGGAACACCCCCCTAAGCTGATTTTCTGGTCAAAACTGAACCAGGACCAACGGTTCCCAGTCCAGCATAGATTTTCCCATAGATGTATGCACACAATACATAATTAATCAACAACCCTTACCGAGTACAACTTCACTCCGTACAAGGTAAACTTCTCATCTTATACACAAATCAAAATAGAGTCATAGAACTAAAGATTGATAACACCATATCAGCCCATAATCATTGGATTAAGATTAGCAGGACAGAACTATCAAGGCACATCCATCATAGACATTCATGACATTTAAACCCACAAAACTAAGATCGAATTCAACTTGCACGACCACGCCCCGAGACCCACTTACATAAGCAGCATCTGCATTTGCGCACTACAATCATTATCTACTCAACAACACCCAATAAAGCTAATCAATGCAGAAGTAGAAAAGCAGTTAATCAACTCTCACATAGCCCAAAGAAATACAAAAGTTAGCATTAAACAATACTCATAAATAGTACCGATAGTAAAAACCCACATAAAATTCAGACCGAACTTTAAAGAGACTCGCTACGGCCAATACTCACCGAATTCTCTTTAGCATCATCATCCAGACTGGAGCTCCGCTCATCCCTAGGACTAGGGTCACGAAAAGCCACCAAATTCTCTTTAGCATCATCGTCTAGACCAGGGCTCCTCTCATCCTTCTTAGGGCTATGTTCACCAAAAGCCACCAAATTCTCTTTATCATCATCTTCGAGACTAGGGCTCCTCTCATCTTTCATAGGGCTACGTTCACCAAAAGCCACCAAATTCTCTTTAGCTTTAGCATCATCATCGAGACTAGGGCTCCTCTCATCCATCGGGCTAGGGCTACGGTTATCCGAAGGTGGGCTTCGGCTAGTCTCTTTGGGGCTGTCACTGTATCTTTCTCGCTCTTTTCCCATTCTGTCCCTACGAGGAGACAGGCTTCTCGGACTGTCTCTTTCAGGTGTTGGGCTGCGCTTAGAATTACCCCTCTTCGGCTCAGGCCTTCTTCCACCAGGACTCACCGATCTCCTTTCTTTGTAGTCCATATCTCGGACTCTTCTAGCAGGAGACCTTGACCGGCTGTGAAACATTGGATATAAATACAAGAATGTTAGCATGAAGAAGAATACATTTAGCAAGAAATTTACTTATATATCGAAAATATAAACCGAAGATGTAGCTGTAAAAAAGTGGATTATTGAAAGAGTAAATTACACACACAATGCATAAGACCCCAATTTTGGAAAACACCCTGGGGAAATTATCATAACTTCTCATATCAGTAAAAGGATATTGCATAGTCACCCCCCTTACTAAAAAGCAATTTATAATTTCACCTCCCAACCGAGTTGGTGTCTACATAATTTGCAAAACCTTAGTAATTACCCAATAAGTAATGGGATGTACATGAAATTATCCTTTATTAAAGGGAAACACCTACCTGTAGCTGCGACTTCTGCTGAAACTTCGACTCGTACTCCGACCAGGGCGAGGAGAACGGGACCTCACAGGTGAGCGTGAATAACTCCGGCCACGTCTACAATTATTTTTTTTTTAAAAAGACCAAGTTACAAGATGTGTTTTTGCAAATTGATCACATTCAAGACATCAGAGACGTTACTACAATAATCGATGAACGCATAGGAAATCGACACTTATAAAACTTGCACATAAACTTAATGTGAGAAAGAAATGTACTTGAGCTTCTTAGGACTGTTTGGACAGCTCCTTTCAATGTGGCCTCTTTCCCCACAGCGGTAACACTTATTTTTCCAGTCTCCAGCCTTGCAATCTCGAGCCCAGTGGCCTTCAATGCCACAATTGAAGCACCGGCCAGAACCAGGAGCAGGACCTCTGCCAGCATATTCTCTATCTCGATCTCGATCTCTAACCCCTCCAGGTCCACGTGGAGTCTGCATCAAATTCAACAAAACAGTAGTAAATTTGCATAAATATAAAAGGCCAAATGAAGGGAAATCATTGAATATTGAGTGTCTACAAAAAAAAAATATTCCAATTAATAACATGATCCCATAGGAAACCCATTGAAGCGCAAGTACCCCCAACTCAAGTGTTAAAAAAAACGTAACCATGCAATATCTAGCTACATCTTAAGCTTTGAAAATAGACATTATAAATATTTACCAGAACAAACATAACAACTTAATCCTTTTAGCTCGAAAATGTTACTTACTCCCTTGGCAAATTCCACAATAATACGATGTCCATCAAAATCTCGTCCATCCAAGCTATATCTTGCATCATCAGCATCCCGCGGATCACTAAATTCCTGTATAAATAGATTGGACACAAAAACCAACACAAGAAATCCACATGGGAATAGCAAAATTATTCCTCTAGATGGAAGTATAAAATATCTGATAACGTTCAGGCAAAAGAGAGTGAGAGTACGTACGACGAAGGCGTAGTCTCGCTTCATATCCACATCGCGTACTCTGCGGAAATAGTTGCCAGAAAAGAGTAAGGCCATCATAACTAGTTATGTACTGGGGTGCATGAAATTTGGTCCTCGAGACGAAGTAAACACCAGTTTGATTGTTGCAAATTCCATAAAAACATGTAAAGACAACATAGAAAGAATCGCCAAAGGCTTCTAACAACCGCCAAGAAATTCCACCAAGTCCACCCTCCACCTTTAACAACCAGGTCAGGCAAAGGCCACCCTTCCACCATTGACCACCGGGTTGGGCAAAGGCTCAGAAACCTTCAACAGAATCATTCAAATTTAACTTAACTGCACCTAGCCACATTGTTCCTTAACAAATAAAATGACGAGCGAGATGCCCAAGCAAGGACCAGGCCACAAAAGCTATAATGTCCTTACTCACAGGTATGGTTCAAAATATGCTCTACGTCATTGCTCTAAGCAAAACCAAGTAGAAGGAACTAATACGTCAATATGGTTATCATATCCAATCAGGAGGGAAAAATCATCTATCATATGCTGGTATAGATCAATTCCAAAAGGAAAAAATAACTTGACGATACATAATTAAAGATTGACTCCCATGAGCTAGTATGAAGTTACCAGAAAGTGGATGTTTTAGTTGAGCAAATTTCAGTTGGATGAGAAGAGAAGAGCATCTTTCGAAGAGCTATTCAGGTTCTAAGATCCCACTACCAAGAAACACACTAGCAAGAAA
This sequence comes from Verbascum thapsus, assembly GCA_963669365.1. Classification (NCBI taxonomy): domain Eukaryota; kingdom Viridiplantae; phylum Streptophyta; class Magnoliopsida; order Lamiales; family Scrophulariaceae; genus Verbascum; species Verbascum thapsus. The sequence continues at coordinate 2,581,823 of OY770120.1, forward strand.
AAAAAATTGAGACAGGAGCCCTGGAGAGAAGTGCGAAATTTCAACACACAATAAAGGAAATGGGATGACTACACTCCTTGACACAGTCATACCACGGAGGAAATGAAGAGGCAAAAGACGGGAAGTCTCATTACCCCCAACAAAAACAAATATAAAAATATTTAAAGGTCCCTAGTCCCTACCAAAGAGACAACCACATAAGTTGTCAGGTGACTCAGGTATATGAACTGCTGCAGCAACTAGTGAGTTGCATCACAGTACATATCCAATTTCACTAAAAACAACTTAACAGACAAAAAGAGCATCCCTAAAATTGTATAAATTGCATTACCTCCCATATCTACTGAAAATGTGCTCTAGATCACGAGAACGGGTCCTTGAGGATAAGTGACCAACATAGAGGCGAGTGCTACTTCCATAACGATCTTCATAACGAGGCATAATTTAGCTGCATTAGAGAACTCGAAATTAACAAGAAAAACAAAGATGAAACATGACAAGAATAGTTATTTGTCCATCAGACATAAGATGAAAGTGGAGGACTGAACCCTAATTCAAAGAGAAAATAATTTACCCACAAAAACACAACTATATCCCTACAACTCTTCAAGAAGGAAACATTTTTTGTTTCTTCTACACAAGCCCCCAAATTTCACAGCAAAAATTCAGAACACATGCTCTAAACACTCTTGTCTATAAGAGCAGAAGCTTCAGAGAAATACCAACGAAAAATCGCACAAATACAGGATTGAAGAAAATAGCAAACTTTACAGAAATTCACAAGAAAAAAAGGGAAATCACCCCTACAACCACAAAAGGAAGAGTGGGAGGAATGAAAAATGAAATCAGGATTTCACTCCGATTCAATTACAGTAACTTGCAACAAAAATCAAATTGTCCGCAGAAACAGTAAAAAGAACCATAATTGTTAGATTCAAACTCGAGCCCCCATCGATCATCACAAAACAACGAAACAAATAATAAAAATGAAATCTACAACAGCATTTCTAAAGAATTCACCAGTGCAGAAATCATAAAAAAAAAGCCCTGTCACGCGCCATCGAAACGTAATAATTTACTTCAAATTGTCAAAAAAATTATAAACATAAGCAAATTCAAAAGAAATTACCTCAGCGGTAAAATTTAAAAATCCCCAAATTCGACCGATCGCAACCTAATTTATCAGCGCAAGGCGTATATTAACACTGAAGATATCTCGAGGTCTTATATACCAAATAACCGACATATTGGACGGTTTAAGATTTGTTATCTGAATCTAACGGCCAGGAATTAACACTAACTGGGCCAAATGGACCAATACTCACTAGACTTCAATGCCGAATTAAACTTGGGTTTGTGAAGGCAATTACTATTTCTATTGGGCCTTAAGCCCATATACTAATTAGTAAAAATGGAGTATTACAAAAATGTGTTTAGTTTGAGAAAATACTAAACACCCATTTATTACAACATAGGCAAATCACTCCCTATGCTATTTTTAAGGGCTTTTTTGATATAACCCCCGAGGTATGTAGCTTTGGCAAACAACCCCCGAGGTTTGAAATTTTGGTAAACAACCATTTCTGGTTAGTTGACCATTAGTCAACAATTAAGGTCATGGGCAAAATTGTAATCTAATAATTCCAAACAAAGATATTAATTTTCAATGTATTTATTTGGAATTAATAAAATTAATATATTTATTTGAAAATATTAAATTATAATTTTGCAAATAAATAAAATTAATAAAAATTAATATATTTATTTAATATATTTGTTTGGAATTATTAAATTACAATTTTGCAAATAAATAAAATTAATAAAATTAATATGTATTTATTTTCAATGTAATATTAACATATTTGTTTGGAATTACTAAATTACAATTTTGCAAATAAATAAAATTAATATATTTATTTAATATATTTGTTTGAAATTATTAAATTATAATTTTGCAAATAAATAAAATTAATATGTATTTATTTTCAATATAATTCCAAATAAATACATTGAAAATTAATATATTTGTTTGGAATTATTGTATTACAATTTTGCCCATGACATTAACTGTTGACTAACGGTCAACTAACCAGAAATGGTTGTTTACCAAAATTTCAAACCTCGGGGGTTGTTTGCCAAAGCTACATACCTCGGGGGTTATATCAAAAAAGCCCTATTTTTAATCAACCAACCACAAATCATGTTATTTTTATACAAATGTCCAAAATGCACATTTTTTAATATTTTTTTTTAAAATTCCAATTAAAAAACATAATTAAATGACTTTTTGATTTAATAGTTTAATACAATATGCTAAAGCTATCCTTATCGTTGAAAAGTTGAAATATTCCACAAGCACACGTCCATGATGTCTTTAATACTATTTTATTTCACACTCCATTTTCCACCAATCATCATTATATTAAAGAATTAAAGAAAAGTCCAAAGAACATAGTCATTGCAAATTATATTTAACTATTCCTAAAGTCATCAAATAATGGAAAATTAAACACAAAATCCCTTGATTATCATGTAATTACAAAAAAGTCCTTCAATTTTTGAAAATTACCTAGATCCCTACTAATTACACCTCTATATTTTTTTAAATTACAATTTACTTTCTATAAACCTTATAAGTTACAAATAGACCCTTAAAAATATGTTGATAATTTTAAATAAGTGAAAGAAAAATTTAATAAATACACAATAATTAGGGTTTTTTGTAATTTTCGCATTAAATAAGTAACATCAAATGCTAAGCAAATAAATATCAATCACCCCACATCAACTTCCACATTCTAAACTGAACTCTTCTTCTTTCTCTTTTTCTTCTAAATAAATTGGCAGACAATAAACTTTGAACAAAATAATTCTTAGCCATTTTTGTGAATATTTAGAAGAATCAAATGAGCACATTTTGCATATCAAACCGTGTGAATGACTCTATAGTTCCTGTCAGGGCCACTTATGTCAACTTCCACAGGCGGCCGGAATCCGATGCAGAGTTCAAGAAGTCTGCCTCCGTTTACGGCGGAGCACGGCAGCGGAGCACGGTGGTGGACAGCGTTTCATGCAGGCAAATGTATCTCAGGAGCTACACATTTTCAAGAAAGGAGACAGTGCCTGAAAAAACCATAAAATGTTTTGGGAAGGTGAAGGAGAGGGTAGTGGCCGGGAAAAAAGAGGTCCGGCGACGGCGGCGGCGCGTGTGGGTCAGGAGGAGTGTGAAGAAGAGGTTTTCATGTGCGGCATTGTGTTCCTTTTTCCGGAGGCTGCTATTGTGCGCTGCTACTGTAGATGTTGTGGATCGCCGGGTATAGCTTGGTTGGAAAAATTCTAAGACGAAATTGTGTTGATTGAAGTTGGTTCATCTTTTATGTTATTGATTTGGATGAATTTTTAAGCCTGTAAATTTTTATTATCTTGTTTTCGTATTTAATGGTGTTGATGCAATAATTCTATTAATTTCAGTGTATTTTAAAATGCTTTGTGTTAAAATTAAAATAAAACGGCTTATAATTTTTTTATAGAGATTTTTGTTATGTATTTATTTTATACTGTGTGTTGTGATATTTTGGTTGTATGTAAAATATTGTTTTTACAAAAGCATTGTTATCTGTAACAGACCACTTATGTCTTATGTTTTGCCCAAGCAAAAAATTCAATGCACATAGTCTTTAGGATTAATTATATATATCAAATCAAATTATAAAGTTCGCGTAAATTTTAATTTGGTATTTATAAAAAAATTAGAAATGCGACCAATGATATTAAATATACCATTAATGTGTACCCTAATATATTTGGAGAATCGGAATATCTCTTATTCCCAAGTACAAAATAAGATTTCTAATGAGATAGAAGATTTGGGTTTACATGGATATTAGCTCATCGAATCCCATTAGTTGTTCAGCTGATGAAAATGGTTACAACTACAAAGCTTTCGTTGACTAAGTTTATTTGCATAATACTTTTTTTGGGTAAAGATATATTTGTATTACAACCTACAAGTGATTTAACTCTCAGGTATGTGATGTACTCCACACTCCAAAATTGGGGTGTCCAAAATGGATTATATATGTTCCAACTGAATGAATGATAGAAAATTAGAAATCATCATAAAACCCTAATAATAATAACCTTATAGTAATGGTTCAGTTGGGAGTTAGACTAAAAAGGGGTTCAGTTGGGAGTTAGACTAAAAAGGAACATAAGAAACAGTAATGGTTCGAATAACAATCGAAAAGCTGCAGGCTAAAATCGTACGATCATAACATCAGAAATCTCATGTGCTGAATGTATGTATTAAAAAATTGTAAGGAACACCAAAATCAAAAGAACCCTCAGCTGTAAGGGAGCTAATAGGACTTGGCAAGCCAAGAAAACTGGTACAGGATGAGGCAACTTTGATATCACAAAATTGCTGAATGTGAGCTGTCAATTAAACCTACAAGGCACCAAGAACCAATCTGCATTTCCAGGTATTAGGTAATACAAGATATGGGGTAAGTACGGTATTGATACAATTTTACTGCTTAAAAACGGGTGTTTTATCGTTCAATTTCAATCAATAGGAGCTCGAGATAACAGAAAATGAAGAGGTCCTTAGCCTTTATAACACAGTAGTGTACAGCTGGTGGGAGCCAATTCAAAGGTGCATTTCAGTTCCATATCAGCATTGTCTAAATATCACAAAATTCATATCATATTAAAAGCACTACCCATGTGCATAACAAATCAAGCCAAATTGAAACAAAAGCATGCAAGAAGAAAAGCGAAAATTTCAGCAAAGCTAAAGCCAGGACGATGCAACTAAACGGTGCTATCAACAACTCATAAAGTGAAATGACACGAGATAACAGAAAAATTGTGCATATAGATACATGTTTATAAGAAAAAGGATAATAAATCATTGTGTGTTATTAAAACTGGAGGATCAATAACAGAAAGTAACAATCAAAAACAATTTTCCTGATTAAAGAACAATACATTTAACAAAGCAATCCAGTATATAAGAGCAGTGCACTTCAGAGACATGAAACAGACAGACTACATATTTAGTTTCAAATTTCCATCGTCCAGAGGTGAAGCCAGTAACAAGGTAAAACCCACTGCTAAGCTATAGAACCAAAACAAAGAAAAGAGTAATACAGGTACATATATGAAAAAAAAACTCATCAAATATATCTGGAAATTCGCTAAATAACTCACAATGAGTAAATGTGAGGCTGGTATGAAAAGCAAAAAGGAGTATCACTTCAGTCTCCATATTCAAAGTTCGAATTCTTCATCCCTGAGAGCCATTTCAGCTGCCTCTTCATCCTCATCATCAAGTACAAAGTACTCATTCCTCTCAACCGGCCTAAACATGTAAAACATCACAGCATAGAACGCAAGACTTGCAATCTCTTCAGCTGCATTAGATACCCACTGGTACTTATAAGCAGCGATCGTTCTAAGAGCAAACACCACAATCCTCGTAAAGTACAAGTAGCCAATAACCACAATATAGAACTGTCTAAAAAGTGTCAACTTAGCCAAATTCCTTGCAGCCTTGCCATCGGTCTTTGATGTCTCCCTCAACGACCTAATGGACCACACAATCGGGAAAATAATGGCACAACAACAAATGATATCCACTAACAAGAACACCTGATTCCATGTGACCCAATCCTTGATAAAAGGCCCGGTCTCACCAATAACAATGGATGCTAGATTTGCCAACACTTGCAATGGGATCACAATCATCAATACCTTCTTCTCCCTATCCTGCAAAAACGGCTTCAAGAAGGACCATCCAGTACCAATCAATACAATCACTGTAAACAACAACACAACCCTAATAAACTGAAAGATGTAAAACAAAACATCCCATCCGTGAGGCGTCCCTGTAACCTTCACATAATGCTTATCCTCAGCTGCACAGAGCAGATTCAACGCCTTCATAACAACCAAAAGTCCCATAAGCAAGTGAATCCTATGCACGACTAGCTTGTTCTTCAAACAAACGTAGATCCAGACCGCTAAAAATGCGAAATAAAGAATAGAAAATACGAAATACAACGACGGCAACTGAGTCAATCCAGCTGATAGATAGTCCTTCACTCTTCCACGGCCGTCGAGATTATAAAGCTCGGTTCGCACGTCCATGGAAACCGTAGTTTCAGGCGCACAATTAGCGAAAAACAGCGAATACTCATTTGGAGAAGTGATCGGATACGAGTGGTTAAACGAAGATTGTGGGGGCGGGGATAGATCGCGGAAGGTGAAGAGGGGATCGATGTATTTCGAATCGAGAACGCAGAAACTAGGGTCTGACTGGAGTTCAATCAGGACCTGAATTAGGGATTCTTCGGAGAGGAGAAAAAAACCTAATCGCGATGGATCAGAGGCCCCAACGGTGGAGATCACGGACACGGCGTTGACGGCGACGGTGGCTTGACCGGTGTGGGTGAATCCAAACCGTTCGAATAGGATCATCGCCCGAGAGTCAGATGTGATCTTTAGGGTTTTGATCTCGCCGGCTGTTAGCGTGAAAAGGACGGCAAGGGAGAGGAGGAGGAGCGGTAGTTTCGTCATTTTGAACCGGCGGAGGAGCGGCGGTGGGTTGAGGATGAAGGAAAGTGCCGATTGGATCTGGTGGATTGGATGATTGTGGGGAAATATAGGCTTGATCAGATCTGGTTCTCGATTGGATCGAGAAGAAAGGGTGAAAATTAAGGAAGAGAATATTATGAGGAAATAACAGTAACTCCCCACAATTTTATGAGTTATTTCTTATTTTAAATTTCTCTTAGAATTTTCTAATTAGTCTTCTATTATTTTTTCCAAATGGAATTTTCTGGTTATCTAGTCAAATTTATGAATTTCTTTGTTGATTTTTATGGATTTTATTTTTATTGTTATTTTAAGGATTTTTGGTAATTATAATCGGACTTTTCAGGAAAAAGGTATGAGGTTTCCTGAATTTTCAGATTTGTTTGTTTATTTTAATTTTGTAGATTTTTCAAAAAAAGAATATAATTCTCTATGTTTTAATGATTTTTTTTTAAATATATTATGTTATCATTTATTTGATCCAAAGCTAAGAAGAAATATTCCAAAATGTGGATTAAATATGGATAAAAAAATACTTATTTTCATTTGGGTTATAATGGTCTTATACAAATAATAATTATGATAGAATATAATAATGAAAAAGGAGAGTAAGGTGTAAACGAGACAAGTTCAAGCTAAGAGCTTTGGTAATTTTTATAAAAATTTGAGTTTGAGCAAAAGCCTTATTAGACGAGTTCGAGGTCGGGCTCGCTGAGTTTAATTTCGAGAGTTTGAGGCTAATTTGCAAACCCTAAAAGTATGCGGGGAGTTTTGAAATATAATTTTTTTTTAATTTTTTATTGATTATTAATTTATATTAATTAATATGAAAATTTTAAAAAATATACTAAAAAAATCAAAGGTTCCGAGTTCGCGATCTTGAAGTGATTTCGTTATATCTTTGACTAAATGTTTGAGCTCGAGCCGAGCAGTCTCAGTTCAATTTACACTCCTTACGGAAGAGTGTACTAATGGAAATAATATATGGGTACATTATTGTTACATTTTAAACATAAAGGAGGATTTGTGCAAAAAAAGATTTTACGGGAGGCAATATGCAAGTTTTCCTCGAAAATAATATATGGGTATATTTGGTTATATAAGTTATAATTTATAAATATGATATATATTAGGGGTGTTCAAAATCAACCGAATCGACCGAACCGAATCGAAAACCGAAAATTCGGTTCGGTTTTTAACTGAACCGAAAATTTCGGTTCGGTTTTCGATTTTTAATTTTTCAAAAATTCGGTTTTCGGTTCTGTTTCGGTTTGTGGTGTCGGTTAACCGGACCGAACCGAAAACCGAATTTTTTTTATTTTAATATATTAAAATATATTATATTATTAATAATTGATAAAAAATAATAAGAATTCATTGTAGTCTAGTTGGTTAAGATGTTTGGGTTTCACCTAAAGGTCACAGGTTCAAATCTCAGCAAATGCAATTTTTTTTTAACCCAAAAAATAAATCAGAATAGGTAAAAAAAAAGGAAAAATAAATAAATAAATAAAATTTCGGTTTTTTCGGTTTTTAACCGTACCGAAAAATTACCGAACCGAAACTTCGGTTAACCGAAATTTCGATTCGGTTTTTGACCGAACCGGGCCGACTTATACCCCTAATATATATAGTTGATAAATGGTGATAATTAGTGCACGATTAAACTTACAAAAAACTATTAAACTTAAGAGAATATTTATTTATTAATTTATAAAATAACAACAATTAGCTATAATTTATATTACAACTTGCTTGCACATAAGAACTAAAAAGCATAAGGCCCCACCTAACACCAACTGCTCTAGCAGTCAATCAAGTTACATGGGCCACCACTTTTTGGTGCGTGTTTATTATACTAAACTATTTTCTTTTAGAAATTGATCAAATGAAAATAAATTATTTAATATATTGGACACATGCAATATATATAAAATATAACTTTTAATGTATTTTTTTAAGGATAAAATATAATTATGTTGGTTGTTATTGGTTCAATAAATTTTTTCACTAACTAAAAATTATTATAATTAGTTAATAATTATTATAAAATAAAAAAAATAACTCCCCCACACTAATATAATTCGATGCTTCTAATACAGGAGACTATAAACAAAAACAAATTCTTTCGGTAACATTTGTAAATTTTAATGATGTAGTGACCGGCTATAAGATTGAGACATCATAATTTAAAACTTCTGAATTTCATCACTTTAAGTATTTAATTCAATAATGAAATGAGTTATAATAGAAAATTATTGATTAATAGTTAGTTTGATATATGATTTAATGATGTAATTACTCTTCACATAGAAAGGGCAACATTGCTAGTTTGTGTAGATATTACAATCTGAATGATTAGTTCAAAATCAAGTGTTTTAAAAAATCTATGAGCTTAATTTGACAAAACAACTTGGATCACATCTTTTTGTTCGATAAATTGAAATTTAAACTTAATCTCAACTCTATCTATAATAAATCATAAAATATCTGAAAAGATATAAGTATTTCAGGCTAAATCATATATAATGCAATTAAACTCGTAAAAACTCGAATAATTTTATGACACATCAAATTTAATAATTCGAATATATATTATGTATCTATCTCTTTCATACAAATACTACACAGTACATCTCACTATAAAATACACACTTAAAACATCCAATCATCAAACTTATCTAACATAGATTTTTCTTACTAACTCTATTTAATTAATAATTTAATTCAAACACAAACTTTATAATTTATAATAAATTCATACAATTTTGAACACTTTTTTAATTAGGAAATCCATTTTACCAACACGAAACATTACAGAAAATTCAAGAAATTCGAAAGAAACTAGCCACAGTCACCGACCTTTGTCCTTTAGGCGAGGATATAAAACATATTCTTGGAATCTTCTCTCAGAAGAAAAATCGTGTGATTGTTTCTAGTTTCTTGAGCTTCCAGATTTATATATGTATACATAATCCCAATTTTATACATCAATCTTTTCTGTAAGAACTTCATCTCAGAGCTCCGCAATTTGATTGACATGTAAGTTTACACGTTTTTTCTTGCGTTAATTTCTGTGCATTTTCAAGTATTTGACAAATTATTTCTCTTTTTTGCATTATCTCTCTTATGGGTTTTGTATATTTCCCATATTTTGTGATGTAAATCACTCTAATTGACCCACAATCACACTTCAAGTTATTATTAGAGAGTATTTGATGATCGTTTAGTTATTGTGTGGAATTTATTTCCTTGCAGATGCATCTGAATTATGCTTTCTGGGACTTGCTAGGTCGAATTTATATTCGTTGTTGATGTTGATTTGGATTACAATAGATCCATTTCTGTTATTTGAAATAGTTTAAATTTTTGAATTTTGAGGGTGAATAAAAGAAAATGAATGTGGTTGGTAAAGTTGGTAGCTTCATCACTCAAGGCATGTACTCTGTTGCCACACCATTTCATCCATTTGGTGGCGCAGTTGACATAATCGTCGTTAAGCAGAACGATGGGACTTTTAGGAGTACACCTTGGTATGTAAGATTTGGTAAATTTCAAGGTGTTCTAAAAGGGGCTGAAAAGCTCGTTCGAATAGAAGTTAATGGGGTTGAAGCCAATTTTCATATGCATCTTGATAATTCCGGTGAAGCTTATTTTGTCAGAGAAGTTGATCCAGATAAGGATGCTAATGGCTCGGAGAATAATGAAAACAGAAGGGATGATAATAACTCTGATTATAGTAAACTTGATAACAATTTAGAAGAAAACGATTTTTATGAAGATGAACGTGTTACTCTTGGTATGGATCGGTCAGAGAGAGTTGAATCTGATAGTGAGAGGATGTTTTATGAGTTTCAAGATGAACAATCTTCATTGGAGGGTTCAGTAGAGTTATCAGAGTATGATTCTAGTAGATATGATAACTTTGATAGCGTTGAACGTGCATTAGAATCACAGGATTCGAATTCAGAAGTAGTTTTAGTGAGCGTTGATGGGCATATATTAACTGCACCTTTATCATCATCCGAGAGGAATGCTGAAAACGTGCAATTAAGTACACCCCAGTTTCACCTTGGCCCGGGTAAAGGGACTGATGAATATAACAGAGACGAAGCTTCGTGGCGTGCTGATTACTTGAGTGAATTTGATGGCTCGGGATGTGAAAATACTAATAAAAACATATGCAAGGGAGAGGATATTGAGGCTACGGCTTCAGACAACAATCTAGGACCTTCAGAAAACACGTCTAGTGGTTTTACGAGGCGCGAAGTTTTCAAAAGCTGCTTAGAGTTCTCAGAATTGGCAGTGGGGTCCACAGGCGACGATCAGGAAAATGTGGGTCCACACAACGAGAAGTCTCCTCGGAGTTCTTTGATAAACAATGTAACTGAAGAGGGGAATCTTGAAATATCAAGAAGTGATGATGAATCGTCTTTTGATAATCTTAATAATGTCACTTTGACTGAGTTACAGGTTGAAGTTGAAACCCATGAAAGAAATGCTTTCTATATGGACTGTAGTGTTTCTGATAGCATGCCTGTTCAATTTGTTAGCAATAGTGAAGAATCTTTGAAACAAGTAGAAGTAGATCTTGCTTCTGAAGATGATGAATGCTGTAAAAGGGAACATGTTGAATCTCAAAATGGAATGTCAAAGCCCAATTTATTTACAGGTAAGACATTTCACTTGACTATAACATCAAGGAATATTTACATTTACATTTGTTGGATAATTACCACAAGCCCTGAGGTTTTGCAAATTATGAAGAACACCCTTGTCAGGTCCTGACATCAAAACACAGGTTTGAACTTGTAAGGGTGAAATTGTAATATGTTTTTACTTACCGGGGAAGTTATGGTAAATTTTCAAACTTTATGGTGTTTTTTAAAATTTTGGTCTCACACAGGGGTGTCTATAACATAACATTAAACTCGGGACCGTACTTGTTGTTTACTTGATCTTAATACTCATATTTTTATCTATCTACAGGACTGGACATATCTCTATGTGGAAACTTGCTTCACGCTGGAATGGGTTCGAGTGCAGCAGAAGATGTCTTCAATGCAAACCGCATATCAATGGATGAATTTAAGCTTTCCGCCACGTCAATTGTGAAGAACGAAAACTTAATTGTTAGACTAAAAGGAAAATATTTACCATGGGATAAAGCTTCACATATAATTCTTGGTATGGCGGCTTTTGGTTTAGATCTTCCAATTGAGCCACATTATATAATCCCTGTTGAACAAGAGACACAAGAAACAAAGGAGGGTCAAGATTCTGAAATGCCATTAACTCCATCAAGAAAATGGAGGCTATGGCCAATCCCTTTTAGAAGAGTCAAAACTCTTGAACACAGTGTTAGTAACTCATCAAATGATGAAGTTTTTGTTGATTCTGAATCTTTTTCACAAAGCGAACTTTCGGTTACAACCCCGAAAGCCCGTGTAGTCAATGAGTCTCCACGAAAGCAAATTTTAAGAACAAATGTTCCAACTACTGATCAAATAGTGGCTTTGAATCTCAAAGAGGGGCAGAATATGGTGAACTTTGTTTTCTCTACTAGGGTTCTTGGATCACAAAAGGTTGGTGATTTATTTCGTGATTATTATTCTTTGTGCCTAGACGGGATAGTTGTTAATGGGACTGTAAAATGTGAACCCTCTATTCTCATTAAGTCATGCTTTGTTTGAAACAGGTTGAAGCTCATATTTACTTGTGGAAGTGGAATACGAGGATAGTAATTTCTGATGTTGATGGGACGATTACCAAGTAAGATTTTTTTGTATTTCATGTACTAATTTGTAGTATGTTTATAACTCTACCACAATTTGTATGAAGTTGCATTTTTCTATTGTTTTTGTAGCCATTGAGTATGTAAAATTTGTTAAGTGAACATGGACTTTTGACTTAATAGTATTTTTGCCATTGTGAAGGGTTGTATTCTTGGTCGTAATTCTCTAGGTGATTAGAAATAACAAATCTAAGGGGAAGACAAAAGGTCAATCGGATATATTCTGGTCATTGACTTGCTGTCTTGTACACTTGTTTTCTAGGTCTGACGTTCTTGGTCAATTTATGCCTTTGGTCGGAAAAGACTGGACGCATTCTGGAATAGCTCGTCTTTTTTCTGCAATTAAGGTAATCTCTTCAAATATTGTGTTTTAAAGGTCTAAACCATCATATGTGTTGTGGTATTTGTATTGGGCTTGATCCATCGAATAAGAAAAAGAAGGGTTTCTAATATTACTAAGATAAATCACATAGTTACATCATTTTAAGATTTGAAGAATGAAATATGTTTGTGCTAATGTTTTACTAACTAAAATCCTAATTGAACTTCGAAACTGCAAAAAGAAAGCTGAAGCTTGAGTATAAATGTAACGTGCCTGTATTGATTTTCAGGAAATTAGTAATTTTGTACTAGTTGTTTGAGAGTTTAATTTGGACCCAAATGAAAAACGTATCATTTTAGCAAATTCTCGACTTCCCTAATGATGAAACGATAAAGAGCAAAACCATAAAACCAAATTTTCAGTCAAAAGATAAGGATAAAGCATTAAACCTTCCAAACTATTGCCTTTTTTTTACACTTTTAGGGATACTTATTTTTTTTTTCACTTCACATCCTGAACTTCACGGGATTGACACCTTGTGTGTTTGTGTGTGAATCTGTGTATGTTTTTGGGTGTGAATGTGTATTTGTCTTGTATGCGTGTGAATCAATGTGTGCGTGCGTGAGTCATTGTGTGTATATATATATATATGTGTGTGTGTGTAGGTTGTGTGTTCTAAAATAGCTCCAATTAGAAGTCCTAAGATTTTCCCTAGCTAAAGCCAGTGTCAAACTATGCATTTTAGAATCTCTATAAGATATGTTTGGTAAATTGGCAAAATTATTTATGTTTTGAGCTTCAACCCTAAAATCATTTGATATATATAACCATATCTTGGTTCTTGTCTATAGGAGAACGGTTACCAGCTACTATTTCTGAGTGCACGAGCAATTGTTCAAGCATATTTGACCAAAAGTTTTCTATTCAATCTTAAGCAGGTATACTTTTCTCTGACCTTTAGCAATATAAGCAATGAAGAACGATGCTACATTTCAAGATTTTGATAAAAGTTCTTTCACACACACACACACACACACACACATATATATATATTGAAAAATTGGACCAAGAATGATATATTGGAAGGATCGGTTGGGTTTTTTCCCCCATTTGTTGTTTTAAAAAGCAATAAAAAATTGAGTCTTTTTTTTTTTAATTTAAGAACGAAAAATAGTTTTATAACCAAAATATTCTTAAAATACAGAGTTTGCAATTTTATTAAGCTGCTATTTTGAAACCCTTATAGATGTTGCTAATTAATTGTAATGTTATTTCATTGTGACAAATTCGTCCAAAATGATTGCAGGATGGGAAAAGTTTACCTAATGGACCTGTTGTTATTTCCCCCGATGGCTTGTTTCCTTCATTATACCGAGAAGGTGCTATTTCTTTCCCAAAGAATCAATTTTTATTTGTTTTTTATCTACTAAAAGAAGTTACTAAACACTTCATAGCATCACAAAGTAGTACATCTTTTTCATTTTCCTTTAATGTTTGTCTGATAATCATTTTGTGCTTTCTTTAATATTTAATTATGAATTACAATCAACATTTTTATTTTCTCTAATTTCTTCACAATAAAACTAGATTTAGTGGATGCTTCTATAATTGTATCTAATATAAATGTTTTATTGATGCCAGTAATAAGACGAGCTCCTCACGAATTCAAAATTGCCTGTTTAGAGGTAATGTTGTTAATAATTATATGTAGTCATAACCCACAACTAATTTGTACTAGAAGTATAATTAATTGTTTTGGTTTATATCTATTATCGATCTTTAATGCAATATAAATGCTTCATTTTCAGGATATCAAGGCACTATTTCCACCTGATTACAACCCATTTTATGCCGGATTTGGAAACAGAGACACGGATGAGCTTAGTTACCGCAAAATTGGGATTCCAAAGGGCAAGATCTTTATAATCAATCCCAAGGTTGTCAATTTTTTTTAACATTTTTACGAGCAAAAGCATATGATAATTCGTATTTCCACTTCTTTTTTGCTTACCATTAAATGATCCCTTTTAATTTATTACAGGGTGAGGTGGCCATTAATCATCGTATTGATGTGAAATCGTACACTTCATTGCACACGCTAGTGAACGACATGTTCCCACCAACATCACTTGTTGAGCAGGTATTTTATTAGTGGAAAGACTAAATACTGTGGATTGTACCACATCAGCCGTATGCTGGGCTGGCATGATCTAGACCCTTTGTCGTATGGATCACTGAAGGGTTAGGATTGTGCCATATCAGACTTGACATGATTTACACCCTTGGTTGTATGGATCGCCGTAGGGTTAGGATTGTGCCACATCAGAGGTGACATGATCTACACCCTTGGTTATATAGAACATTGAAGGGTTTGGATTGTGCCACATCAGAGGTGACATGATCTACACCCTCGGTTGTATCGAACACCAAGTGAATTTAAGAGTTTCCCAACACCTAAAATGGTGATGATGCCACGTCAGCAGTGGGACCCACATTGTCTTGACAGTAATGATCATGACCGTTAGAAAATTCGTGTAGACGATTATTTTCCAGCTGGAAAATATTCTGGAAAATTTCATATTCCATTTCCTCATGGTGTTCATGCTTTCCATGCAGGAAGATTATAACTCATGGAGTTTCTGGAAGATGCCCTTACCCGACATCAATAACTTGTAGAAGCTTCGTTCCACTTGCTAGAGATGCTGGACAGATTTTTGCACGACCAGTATCGTTCTATTCGTCTTTTTTTTTTTAAAATCACACTGGAAGAATATGGATTAGTAGAATCAATGGCATTTTAAGTGTAAAAAACTGAATTCTACAAATCATAAACCAATCATGTTGTACTGAACTTTTGGTGTAAAGCTCTTTGATCTATAAATCAGTCCTTTAGCAATCTTCTATATTATTGTTGAGGTTTTAGTCTGCGTTTGTCTTCTAAGAACTTGGACCCTCTATGAAGAATCTCAGCAACAGTCACCGGAAGAGCTTGTGTAGGTTGATCATGATGTAGTACTCGACTTGCTAATCTTTTAGACATTTTTTTATTTTTTTTAACACATTGAATCGAACTTGAGTTGAATCTCAAATATTATGGAACAAAAATGGTTTTCACTTGGTTTATGCATTAAAGAAATCGAGTTCGTACTTGCTATTATTGTTCGACAAGGTTTACAAAAAGCACTAATAGGATTTGGATCACCAAATTCCTCATAACTATACAATGCGTCGAGATTTAAATTGAAAAAAATCCATAAACGAAGACTTTATACTATTAAAAAGCAATGAATTCTCAAGTAAAATGATTAATGCTTTATTAACATGGGAAAAATAAAGCTCTAAGAATGCACATATCAAACATGTCCTTGGTGCAACTGAAAGCAGGATTTTATGTCAGCTTCACAATTTCAGACATGTGAGCAAATCCAATGTAGAGTAACACAAAATTTTGAAAACTGTACTTTTATAAATTTGCTCAATATAGAGCAATAGAGAATTACATATAGATTTCTAACATACAACTACTCATTATTCTATTTACAAGCTAACTTGGCCAAATTCTCAAATGTTAAGCACAAGTCTTACATTATTACACACTATAATCACAGAGCATATAGCTTCTTACAATCATCATCTGCCATATCTTCGTCCGACGCAGACCACGACTGTGATTGACTATTTCTTGCCGATCTCCGAAGGCTCCTCAAGTTAGACGCCTCGATTCTATGCATAACCACCCAATAAAACAACGTCCCTAAAGTGGTTGCCATTACAACCGTCCCTATAACCGTCACCCAAATCGCCAACCACCTCTCGTTTTTCCCGACAATGATGTAACACAATGCGAGAAAAGCCACCGAAACAAAAGTACAAGCCAACCACATTAACTTGTTAATAACCGCCATAAGTTGCTTCTTCGCTCGTCTCTCGACGACCACAACGGATGTCTGAACGACCACGACGGCTAACGATATAAATAGCGCAAGAGAATCGGATATTAAGAATATAGTGAACTCGACATTCGGGGCGATATTTGCTTCTCCCGACGAGAATCCCGTCGGGACGTGTTGAGGGTCGTCGACGTATTGACCGGGAAGGGTGAAAATGGCGGCAAACGCCACGGTGGCGATGAGAACTGCAACGACTGTGGTGGATGTTATCGCGTTGTTAAGCCCTTCGGATTGCATTTTGTTGAGCCTTTTGGCTATGCCGCGGACACGCCTTCGAGTCTGTCGTGTGTGCTCGAGTTGGTCGTGAACCTCATGTTTTATGTCGCTTACGGTTTGTTTTAGGGCTTTTGCGGAGCTTGGCGCTGGTTGTGGGGTTATGGATTTGGCGCTCTTGACCCCGTGTTCTCTGAGAATACTCGCTACCTCGGTATGCCCCGTTTTTTCCGCAGTGTCGAAAGCCGTCTCGCCGGACTTGTTAACGGCTTCTTTATTGATGCCGTCGTGTTTTAGTAGTGTTTGAATTATCTACATGGTTAGAACGGGAAATTTAAAGCTATAATTCGTTTCATAACAATATTATAAAAAGTTAACTAGAAAATGCTATATACCACTGTTTTTTCACCTTCCCTGAATTTGTACAAAGTGTTGATGTGTTAAATCACTCAAAGTTAATCAATTGCAATACTATTTTGCCAGAACTGAGGGAAGTGAAAACTCGGTGGTATATATATAGCAGTGCAAAAAAAGCTATACCTCTCGACGACCCTTTCTTGTGGCGATGTGCAATGCAGTATTCGCCTTTCCATCAACGATAGTTAATAAGGCCGGATCGGATGCAATAAGCTCATCGATCACAATAGTATTATTTCCCTTGACCGCCATATGAAGAGCCGTTTGTCCCTTCTTATCGCTCCACGTTGCTATTCCTTGTTCTTTGCTTAGAATGGCTTTTACGACTTCAAAGTGACCGTTTCTTGCGGACGAATGCAAAGCCGTTTTACCGTTGTTTCTTGCTATGGTAGCTAGACCGCTGTTTTTCTCCAAGAGAAAATAGACCACATCAAGATGACCTTGTGCTGCGGCCGTGTGTAATGGCGTCGTGTTTGATTGATCAACCGTAGCTAGTAGTTGTGGGATAGCCTCTAGGAGGACCTTCAACACTTCTGCAATTAGAAAACACGTCGTTAGATCTCGAAATCAAGATAAATATGAGTCGAAATATCTACCAAGATTTGGAAAGCCTTTATGGTGTGTTTGGATCGAATGATTTGAAAACTATGGATTTCAAATTCATCGCCAAATCCATTTCATTTTGTTTGGATGAATTCATGTTCTGATGGATTTCAAATATCTTAGTCATTCATTTTGAGCTATTTTCTCCACAACTATGGTGAATTACAAATTAATACATTTTTAGAGTCATTCGAAATCCTTCTTTCAAATCCCTTCCTCAAATCCAAATCACTCGATCCAAACACACCCTTACATTATTATGCAAGGATTTCAATTTATCGACCAATTTTTCGATTATTGGGGAAAAATGGGTCGTTTTTAGGAGTTTGAGATTGACCGTCACGACACAATCACAACCATCCATGGACGAAATTCATGTTAATTTGAAATATGGGATGATTGTGATTATACTTTTACTTGCAAATCCCGGGACGGGACTAGGATTGGAAGATGAAGCTAATTACATGATACTCGTCTCAAGATCAACCATTAAAGCTCGTCTTTGACATCATAAACCAAACTTGAAATAAAGTTTTATGTTCCATAAGTTACGAAGTTTGGTTGAACTCAACTTGATTAGTGATTAGTAAAACATAATAAAGAAATTACTCTAATTCGACTCGTGTTGGCTCAATTTGATTAATGAAGGAGATAAGCAAAACTAGCATATGAAGAGGAAAAATTAATGAAAAAATGAAAATAGAAGCTTACCTAATTCCCCTAGCTTGGAAGCAATATGAAAAGCATCAAAGCCATTTTTAGCTTTGATTGAAGCTGAAACGACGTCGTAATGTTTGATCATCTCCTCAACCAAATTAACATGGCCGCATTCAGACGCCACGTATAGCGGCGTTTCCCCTGATTGATTTTGCTTGCACAACAACTCCTTTAAATCTTGACCGTCCGTTTTAGTGATGACATCCAAGATCATCTCCAAATCCCCTGATCTTGCAGCTGAATGCAAAACGGTGTCGTCCCGTTTACCTGTTAATTGCTTCTTCATCTGCTTCTTCTTGAAGCTTTGCTGTATAACTGGAGCTTCCATCAACGACGTCGTTTCTTTTTCCTGAAAATATATCACTGATTAATATCGAAAATGAAAAACCCAGATCAAATTTGAAGTCTGAAAGGGGAAAAAGCTATCTTTTTGTGAGCACACGTGCAAAATATGGAAAATTATAATCTGATTTTAATGATACCCACAGCATAGAAATATGTGAAAATTCTGTTCACACTCTTACTATGTATTTTCAGCAATCATGAAAAAAACCCAACAGTACTGCAAATTTTCAGCAAAAAAGCGATAAAGTCAACTTCGTAATAGAAGAAAAATGGAAAAAAATAATGAAGGAAAATTCAGAAAGAGATTTAAACCTGATATTTTGATGAAACCCAGTTGAGATTGAAGGGTATTGAAGGTGAGAGAGGGATTTTGAGTTTTAAGACAAGATTACAGAGAGAGATAAAGTAATAGTGTAATAAGATGAGTGGCAACAAAAGGCCAACACATGGGTTGATACTGATTTGTATTCTTATGAATTATTTGAAGAACAATCTTATCACATTAGGATAAATTAATGATTAGTTAATCAATCAAGTGGCATGCAATTATCTTTAGAATAAAGTTATAATAAAAGTTCAAGTTGCATGTGACTGGTTTTTCAAGCGACATACAGTTAAAATGAATATTATAAAGAAAATTCATTAATTTATTTGATATTTGATTCTGTATTAACTTGATTTGTTACACTACTAATACGAATAAATCAAGTGTAATTCTTTTTACTCCAACTCGTGACTAAAGTAATCGATCATAACGTTCTAAGAAGGTGTTTGGCTAAGCTTATAAGCTCTTTTCAATATCTTATAAGATGTTTGAGAGCTTATAAGCTCTTTAAAAGTGTTTGGATAATTTTTTTTTATAAGATCTTATAAGACCAAAAAAATAAGATGTTTGGGTCTTACAAGCAAATAAGAAATAAATTAGCTAAGCCCAACTTATTTCAAAATCTTAGACTTGCGATGATGTTTATATTTTTAAAAAACATAACATCCCTAGTTAATTTTATTCTTTCTAATGATATTCTTCTCCGATTTTTTTTTTATTTTACAAATTCGCTTTTATAACATTTGAAAACATCTGATAAGTCTAATCGACTTATTTTATCCAAACACTTGAGAGCTTATTTTTTAAATAAGACCAAACATCTTATAAGCTCTTAAAACATCTTATAAGTTGTAAGAACTTATAAGTTGTTTTAAATAAGCTTAGGCAAACACGCTCTAATTACTAAATCAAATGTAATTCTTTTTACTCGAATTTTAGCAAATAGTAATAGTATGGCTAAATGGATTAGCATTTGCTAGAATTATAGGGATGTAATAAAAAAAATCTTGTTTATTAATATATGTGAAAAATGTATTATGATATAAATAATAAACGATTTATATTTTATATAAATGGATTATAGATCTATCTACAAATAAGATAATTTCGGTCTATACAGAATAATTTGCCATGCACTAACATCATTGATTGATAGAACGTAAAAAAATATATAAGTTCTTAGTTCTAACAAGAAAAAAGAAAAAAGTGAAATATCTCTCTATAAATTAGTTAAATGGTCAAAATTTTCAAGAATAAGGACCAGTTGAGAATATATAATTTAAAAAGCTATAATTAATGACATTATTGGACTGAAAAAGATTTAAAGAATTTCGGGCAGTTGACCGTTGACCCCAAAGGCCAAAAATTTGTATGTCGAAGTCAAGCCCGCCTGCTAAGGAGGTGGGGCCCCAATGGGTTTGTGGTTGTAGTGGGTGCCCTGTTTTGGACACTAATTTTGTACTGTAATAAAATGTCATGAGATGATGACTCATGGAAAAAGACTGCTTTCAATCAATGTTAGTATTTTATTTTTCTTAGTTTCAATTTCAGATAATGATGCATTTCATGCCTTCTTTTAACTTAGGCCTCTATTACAATATTTCAATTACCAAATAACTTATAAAAATACAAATTAAACAATGTGCCAACTGCCAATTTTATTTGGGTTATGTGAATTGTGAGTTGGGATGATTTAGAGATTCGTTTGGCTTATTTTATTTTATTATTCGAAAATATCTCGGATTTGTTTTAGATTTGGTGATACTTTACGAGTCTGGTTTCTATCTGGTAGACTCGACAAAATCATAATTTTAACTTTTTTATGTATTTTTTCATAAATATATTCAGAATAAATATAAACAATACAAAATCAATGCAAATACATAAAAAAAATACAATGATTTCAATACTTGAAAATCATTTATAGTAATACAAATTAATAGGAAATTTTATTCAAAATAGTAAATCATTCATATTTAAATAAAATGAAAGGTCTAAATGGTTAAATCCTAAATTTTATTATATTTTAACTAATAATTAAATAAAAATATATATAAGATAACTAACCGAAGCGAGTCCGAATTTGAGACGGGTATATGCTCCGCTTTGACACTGGTGTCACGAGGATGAATCCAGGGCAAATTTTCACTTTTTCCGATCCCATTTTCATGCCTAAGTGTGATGAAAGATGATACTCTAAAAATATAGCCTGATAAATTGAGACCAATAATTACATATTTGGTGCCAATTTTATCATCCACTAGCACATGTTTGATTTAAACCTCCCATGGCCCAAACATTAGTGTTTGAAGCTGTTGGGCCCTTCACTTGGTCAGCCCATTTCAGTGTATCTTATTGGCCCAGTCAAAGATAATTTTTTTTATTTTCATTTTAGAAAACAACCCTATTTGACTAATAAGTTTATATAAGCTCCTACAAGCCTAGGGCTTTTTGTATATAACCCCCCAAGGTATTTAGATTTAGCAAATAACCCCCGAAGTTTGAAATCTTGGCAAATAACCTTTTTGGTTAAGTTGACCGTTAGTCAATGGTTAAGTTTATGGGCAAAATTGTAATTTATATATAAAAACAAGAAACAATACAAATAAATAAATAAAATTTAATTCACTTTATACAACATTTTTTTTTTCAATTTCAAATACTTATTTATTTATCTAAAAATTAGGATATATATTATATTATTTTATCTAATAATTTGAATGTAAAATTACATAAATTTAAATAAATAATTTGAAGGTAATAAAACATTTGAAATTGAAGGTAATTTAGATAGAATAATATAATATAATATAATATAATATAATATAATATAATATAATATAATATAATATTTGAAGGTAGAATAATATAATATTACAATATATAAATTTGAAGGTAATTTAGATAGAATAATATAATATATATCTACATTTTTAGACAAAAAATAAACATTTGAAATTGAGAAAATTATTTTTGTATAAAGTGAATTAAATTTTATTTATTTATTTTTGTTTTTCCTTGTTTTTATATATAAATTTCAATTTTACCCATGAGCTTAACCGTTGACTAACGGTCAACTTAACCAAAAAGGTTACTTGCCAAGATTTCAAACCTCGGGGGTTGTTTGCTAAAGCTCAATACCTCGGGGTATATATAAACAGCCCTAGAAGCCTACTACAATTTGTAATTGCTTAAAATCTCATCTTATAATCTATTTAAATGATCAAATAACCTCAACCAAACACTAAAAGTTGCATAATTTAAAGTAAATACTCAAGTATAAACAAAAATGAGGATCTTTATTTTGAGAATGACAAAATAGAAACTACATAAAAATTGAGATGTAAGCAACCGCAATTTGACTTTGGCAAATATGTGAAGGAGAAGAACATTCACGTGTATTTTGTCTCATCACGCAATCTCCAAAATTTCTTACTTTCATTCTCGTTTCTTCTATTCTTATGGAATAATATCTTATATTCATACTTCGCGCTTTGATTAGTCATATTTTAACCAATTTTTGAGATAATTTTAAGTTATGAATAATTGTGATTAACTTCAGACAAACTCATGATATCTCTTATTTGAAAACTACGATTACTCAACAACAATCATGTTGCAAGTTCGTTCGTCTTATCAATAACGATCTGATAAGAACATTTAAACTTATTACAGTTCTCAATTTCGAAATCTTTTTACACAATCATAACAATTGAACATCCTTAACATTTATCAACTCAATTTTCATATTGATATGAACATCAATCACAAAAATATGTACACATTTTTATATATTATTTTGGGAAAAAAATAATAAATTAATAAAATCCATCAAACTCATTCTCTCAACGAGATCGTGGTTGCCGTGAGTGGGAAGGAGACGGGGACGACTGAAATGACGAAGAACCCCCTGACTCAAAATGCCCAAAGAACAGATCTGACAAATGATGGCCCACATCCTCAGGGGCATATCTGACCACAGGCGCTAAATTTCTCTCTCTCCCCATCGTCACCCTATGCGCATTATAGAACTCGCGATATAATCCAAATATCTTTCTCGCAATAGAAACCTTTATATCGTCTCGGAGCTTGTTATCCGGTACGACGCAGATTGACTGCTTCTTGTACGCCTGGTCAAACGACGTGTTAAATTTCTGGAAAATTTCTTTGACTTTTTCAGGACTTCTGGCAGCCGTTGGATCGGATGGGAGGGAGTCGATGACGTGGCCCCACCCTAGCCGTTCGTAGGTTGATGCGAACTGTTTGATTTTAGTTTCGTGCTTCATCAGCCATTCCTCGCCGAGAAGGTATTTCAGATTTGAGGTTCGAACCTTTACGACGACGTATTGGAGATTGTTGGCCAGGAATAGATATGCTAGGGTTACATCTTTGTAGTGTTTTGCCTTTGTGTCGAGTTTGCAGAGGAGGACTAGAATTAGCCACGCCATTTTGAGAGTGATCGCCGGAGCCGGAGATTCGTCGGAGTCGGTGAATCCGAAGTAAGATTCCGGTAATGTGGTCTTCGCCGATGGGGGTGAATCGGCTAGAATATCTGATAAAATGTTGCTGTAATCGGAGAGAATCGAGAGATACTCCATTGCATCGATCGTCAGATAGTGAATTCCGGCGCCGGGGATCGGTGTTTTGTGTGAATCTTTCAGAATAAGAGATTCGAATTCATGCAACGCTGAGCGTACATAATCGCCGATTTTGATGAGTGAGGTGAGCGCCTGAGATTTGATGTTGATTGTGGACTCGAACGAGAAAATTGAATCGATCTCCGGCCACTGATCGGAGATTGCCGTGTACATATCGAGTAACCGGAAAACTTTTTCCGGCGACTTTTTGCTGTTCTTCGCCACATTTTCTGGAAATCCGAACAGAATCATTGCACCTTCTTTTGTGATCTCAGTGAAACACGACTCTCTGATGGAATCTGAAGCTGCGAAAACGTAATCGCAGAGAATTCTCTCACCATTGAAGAGAGTTTTCACTGCAGTTCTGACGGCGTTAAGCCAATTCTTGACTCTCAGGTCCACAACTTCCAAATCCATTTTATGAATCTGAGAAGATGTGAATTTCAACACTCCAAGCTTGTAAATGCCTTCATCGACGATCGATTTGCGTATAATTTTGTATATTTTCAAGCACTCTTTGGCGTAACTTGACGAAATCATGCATTCAGCAATCAATCTCAGATCCGCCATTGCAACAGTCGAAGCGTCTTCAACTTCAGAAATCAACTCATCAGCCGCCACCACATCATTATCCTCATCCTCATCATAATCAGATACAACGCTGGAGCCTGTGGAGGTGCGCGAGGATCGAATCGAGACCGATTCAGGATCGAGATGAGCGCGATTCATGGACAGAATCTGGTAAAACTCCTTCTCGAGTCGTTTCATCGCGATTTGCATCAGATTTTGCGCGCGAATCAATTTCTCGGAACTCGAATTCTCGGTGACTATCAAGTGCATCGCCTTCTGCAAATTCTTAACAGTTTTGATGAAATCCATAGCCTCTCGCTTGTTCTCGTAGAACAGGGAGGTCACTCGAGCAAAAGTGGTCGATTCAGGATTCCACTTCATGATCATAGGCTCCGCCATTTCTAGAGTTCGATCCATCACAGATCCTGAAAAGCTCGGACGAGATGGCGAAAATCCGAGCCGTGAAGGAGATGAGAAAGTCGATGGAAAAATGGAGGAAGAAGAAGGAGACGAAGAAGAAGAAACGATTTTGGGGGAAAACCATAAGCTCCTCATTCCTTTACTTGGCATCTGGTGAAGAATTAAGGTATGAAATATTGAGTAGATTTTTGAGTGAAAAATTGTGGTTTGAGTTTTCTTGTTTGTGAGTTATGATTGATTATGAGTGAAATTTGAAAGCGAAAGGGGTATATATAGACATGGAGTGGAGGGGAAACCCCGGAGTTTGAAATTTATTTAGGGCTTTTAGGAGTAAAATTTCATCTGAACAAAATAAATACTTACACGTTTGTGTTGACTTATGCGCATCGCATAACACGTTGACAAATATGTAGTTAGAAATGTAAGGTAAATCGAGCCGGTTTATGAGTTGGATGAGCCGGTTCGATTAAAATCCGGCTTGCGCTCGAGATATTACGGGCTCGAGCAGAGCTTTCACATGAATCGAGCTTGAGCTTACTTGTAGTTGTGTTCATAAGTTCACCAACCCGTTCGCGAGCTTTTTATTAACATTATTTTTAATTTTTTATATAATTGTGCGTACCCAAAATTTTAAAACTAATATTTGATTTTTTCTAAAACATATTTTATAATATATAACTATATATAAGTAACATTTTGATTATTGTATATGATGCGAAATATATAATAATAAATTATAATATTTCTGTTTATGTATGTTGCGAGATGTGTTTTTATAAATTGGTTCAATTAAATTATATTTTTGTGACATATATTATAATATTTATAATTAATATAAGTTAAACAAGAATAATTTTTAGAGAAATTAAAAAGTAACTAAATTAATTTTTTGTTCGAGCTCGGGTTCGGGCTTGACTTGTCTTTAACGAGGTTGAACTTGAACATTAAAAATTAAGCTCGTCATTTGATCTCGAGTTTTGAACAGGAAAATTTCATCATGCTCGACTCGAGCGCGGCTTGTTTACAGTGTGCTTGTGTCGAGGTTTATCAGATGCAAAACATTATTGGTATATCGATTATACTATGGAACAATAAGATAATATCGACGATATATATTCTCGAATCTCGAATAATAACATGTACCGATCATTTTTATCGATATCCTTCTATAAAATTACGTATAAGATACTATCGAATTTGTAGCTTTCAAATAAGATTTTCTAAAACGACGTCACGAGTGCGACTTAGGGAATAATTATAATATGGTGCGCCTTTCATGGAAAGTTATACGAGTTCTCATTATCACGTTTCTTCAAGGGTTGACGGCATGTTTGTTGCCATGCAAATATACAACAATTTCCTAGAAATCAATTTCTTAATTAATTAAATAAATAGAAATATTCCAAGAAATAGGGGCATTTTTATATGGATAATTAATTAATTCAATTGGCTGCAAATTGTAATAGTGGAAGATGCCTTCTTGTGCTGTACGATAAGTAGAGTGTAAGCTCTAGAATGAAGACCTTTCATGGGTAATTTTGCCAGCAAGCTCATCAACTTGAGGTTTATTTATGCTTATATTTTACTTTATATCATGATAAATATTTTATTACTAAGACTTTTTGCTTAAAACTCATATTCCACTTTTATAACGGTTAATCTTTAATTTAATCAATAAGATTAATGGGTTATGGATTATAATCCAAGTCTCTTTATAATAAACCCACATGTATAACATTATTTAAGAATAAAATGTCGAAATTGCCTTGCTGATCATATACCAACTTAAGTTTGACTTTAGAAATTAAAATCAAGTATTTCTTAATTTTATTTTTGTATTGGAGAATGCTTAGAAATTATAATAGACGGCTTCAGTATAAAAAGCTTAAATCCCTGGTCAATTATTCCTTGGCGTTGGAAGAAAGAAATAGTGGGGCAACCCTGGCTAGAGTTTGTAAGGACATTTGAACTTGTGGCTTAGGTCACGGGTTCGAATCCCACTGTGGAAATGCTTATTTGCCTTCTCTACTGTGAGCCTGTCAGCTATAGGCAACCTAGACTGGTTTACCTCTCTTGTGTGGTTTGCAGGCTATTGCACAAGAGCGGGGTTTACCCAGTGCGCACCTAACGGTAGCGGCTGCGGGTTCCCTTGTCATCAAAAAAAAAAAAAAATAGTGATGAATGAGAAATTAATAGTAGCTTATCAATAATAATATTTAGATGGGATTGTAAGTATATATAGATATTGATGCGGGATCAAATAGTTATAGTCACGTGAGGGACACGTGGAGATGGAATAGTCACGTGAGGGACACGAGAAGATGGGATCCGACCCGACTCACGACAGACCAGATAGGGTGTTTTTAGATAGTGGGGCTGGGCTCAGTAACTTCGAGCTGCCTACGTACCTATTTAGATAGGATCAAGCCTCTTCGTAGTTCTCAGATGTTATACTCCTCAATCTCGTGGACTTTAGAGAGTATATAGTAGTTCTAGTTCTCAGAGTGGAAACCAGATAATAATCAGTTTAGCTGATCATTATGGTATTTATAGAGATTTTAGTTGGGCCATGGGCTCGCTTGTATTGGGCTCGGCTGGAGGCCCATAAAGACAACGTATTAATAATGCTTTTATTTCCATTATTTATTAAATTACCGTAATACCCCTGATCATATTTGGGGACCCATCAGATATATACATATATATATATATATATGTATATAGTGTAAAGTTCTTATAACTTTGTGTCATTATCTAATTTAATTATCTAGCAATTTATTTTGTGTCATTTTCGCCTTTTTTTTTGTGCATACCTTTAGATGCCTTCTCGAATCGACTGATACAGTAATGCTAAATGATGACTATATATAACTATTAGAAGAAAATATATGTTATTTTATTGTATCATATGTCTGCCTTGATGTCATATAATTAGTGATTTTTTTCATTGAAAGATGCAAGAAAATAATTGTTTAGACATCATTAGTTATTTGACTATAAAGTTGAAAGAACATTTCTAAAATGTTTGGGCAATTGATTTTAATAATCTCAATTAGTTAGTCTTAATTATTGTGTCTGGAATATCTTGGAAAATCAAAGAAGAAAAGGAAAAGGGGTTTAAAAATTATAAATTGCTTCTAATAATTTTGAAAACTATAAGCTATAAATTGTTCGGTTAAAATTATTTAAAACATTAGGGAATATTTTTAGACTTATTAAGCAAAATTGGAGGTCATAAGTTATTAATTAACTATAAAGTTTAATTAATACATGATTCAAGAGTTTTATAAGATAATCTGTCAGATGTTAAGTAAGTCAAATGTGGACAAGGTCAAACTATTGATGGTGCTTAGTTAATTAATTTTAAAATAGAAGTTGAGCATATATCTTAACATTTTTAAATAAAATCTCAGTGATATTTTAAAGATTAAAAAATCTTATAAAAATATATTCAAATTTAATGAAGTTAGTTGGCCTGACAGTCACGATGATAAGCGCTTGTTATTTTCCAAAGTCAAATTTTTCTTAACTACTTTTACTTAAAATATAAATTAAAGATAATCCCTTAATTATTTTTCCTGTTCAAACATATAGGCTATAGAACATAAACAAAAGATTAGACCAATTTGACTTTCATATTCAAATATTATAATATATAATTATATATTGTCTGTATACAATATATAATTATTCTAGTTTATTCTATTAAGCTACTTTTCTCAATTCCTTCAAGCTAAGAAAGAGTTTCGTAATTAGTTTTTTCTACCTTAAATTTTAATAAGGAAAAAAATAATAATGTACTTGTTTGAATTTATTGCAATTTTATGATATAAGATTGTATTAGATTTTTTCATTAGTTAATAATGACAATATATTTGAACTTAATTACAAGGTCAAACAAATGGAAAGAAAAAATTTAATACAATGAATGTAACAATATTCTGAGTACTTCCTAATAATAAGAACACAATTGCGTCGTGGAATTCAACTTTATGATTAAAGTCAATTTAAATTCGATATTAGTCCCGTTAAAGTTCAGATTAATTAATTGAGTTTTGTTAAATGTTAATAATAGCATATATAATTCCTACTAAAAAATTAAGAGATATATAACATCGTTTTTATACCATTAATTGTGTGCAGACAACAATAATTATTAAATAAAGAGCATCTTAATTATAAGTTGTCAAAACAAACATTTTACCCTTGACATTTTTTCTCCATGTATAAATATTTCATTTCATTTTTCTACCACTAAAACAATTATTGAAACTTCCATCTATTTAATGGTTGTTGAGATCTCTATTCTATCTATTTCATTACTATACACGTAAGCCCTAATTGTTTAATTTATTTAATTTTGTGGTACATATCTTGGAATGGAAATCAATTAAATAGGGTAAAATTGATTGGATTAAGATTATATATAAATTTATGATGCAAAAATGATGTGTATAATTACAATATAACAAGTTGTCCCATAGTCAATATTTCAATTGTTACGTTTTAAGAGATACAATCGTCACTTCCGTACACCTATGCAGAATTGAAGTACAAATGTTTCAACTTTTCAATAAATGTTGCTTAGCCAATATTTTATGCTTTTACATTGTTCAATTTTGTTTCCCCATCATAGAAATTATCTTTTTTTTTTTCTTGATGATGACAATTGCGACAATTTTATTAGTTTATAATTTCATAGTAACTTATCAAGATGGTAATTCAAAAGTCAAAAATCTAAACTTACATTTAATAGTGTCACACTTGAACTATTAAAGTCGAAAACAAACATATTAAAAAAACTATAAGGTGGGTATTTATTAAACTCGAGTGGGGTAAAATTCATTTTCATCTAAAACTATTTTATAAAACATCTCCAAGAGTTTGAGCAAAGAAAATCACAAATGCAACGAAAGAATTGTCACTGATAGGTGAAATCATGTCTGCTTTGAAATTCAATTTAATATTATCGATTAAATTGGTAAAATTGAAAATCGGTCCTTAAATGAATTTGGATGAGTATAAAAATTACTCATTCCAAAGAAAATCACGAAACCGTGAATGATCTGATATTGAATTGAGAAAATTGAATCTTAAAATCATATAAATTAAGTATTATTAAATATAATAAACAATTATATGAGCTCTATCTTGTTGCATATGATATGAGTCATGTACGGCTTTAGTTTATCTTAGTTTCTTCTTTGTGTTCGTACTTAGTTTTCTTAAGTTTCAAAAAAATACAAATTTAAATTGTGATCCGTAAAGTTAGTGGATTAATTTGTAATTAATTACCCGAAATCCTATTAATTTTGACCAATATACAATTAAAAATTATTAGCCTTAAAACCCTAAATTTAGGTGACTA
Organism: Verbascum thapsus; assembly: GCA_963669365.1. Classification (NCBI taxonomy): domain Eukaryota; kingdom Viridiplantae; phylum Streptophyta; class Magnoliopsida; order Lamiales; family Scrophulariaceae; genus Verbascum; species Verbascum thapsus. The sequence continues at coordinate 2,612,101 of OY770120.1, forward strand.
CAATTTGCTATCATTTAATTTTGATGTAGAATATTATTATTTCTGGAAAAATCCTCAAATTTCTCTGACCTTAACAAAAGTCCATAGTGAGATCTGCAGATTTGAATTTCCCATATTAATTAATATAGAGAAGATAATTAATGATGTAAGCCAAAAATATTTGGTGTACACAAAGTAAACATTATTAACATCATCATGTTGATTTTTGGTAGCATAAAATACCAACAAATAGCAGACAATTTTTCCAAGTTATCGTGCCAAATTGGAAATATTTTATCAATTGCAAAATATTGTTTTTATTAATCTATTCTTACACACTTGCTTATTTATTTATTTATTTATTTATTTAGTTTGATGATGAAAATAATTATATAATTTTGGAAAGCCGCAAAATATTCCTGAAAATACTCTTCTGGCCCTTCAGAGCACAGCTCATTGAAATTGACTTTTATTACTAGATCATTCACAAGTCAATCCTTTATATATAATTCATCTAGTTTTTGGCAAAATAAATATTGTATTTAATTGATATTGGTGGATTTAATTATTCAATGCCCGTGCATGTGAAATTTTGACTATTTGCATAGTATTTCCGTACACTTGTTAAATATTAAATTAATGCAAGTATATGGCACGTGAAGTTTTCATATATTTAAACGTTATTTATAGTTTTTAGACAGCTATACACGTGCATGAAATTTTGCGTAATTATGGGCATTTTCACACATAAAATACAAAAGAAAATACAAAGAAACTCCTACAAAATTAGAAGAATAATTCGGTAATTAGAAATAAAGAGGCAAGAGAATTTTATAGGGAAAGTTCATGTATAGTTTTTTTGGCAAAATCATATTCTAGGTATACTTATGTAAAATAAAACAAAATAGGTTCATTATAATTTCCGGGAATCAATTAATTATAAAGTAATTGTGTTTGGTGTAAATTCATGAATTATATATATAACACATTGTAAATAGTATGTTGTATATAGTTAATTAATTTGTTGCTAAAGTTACAAATTGGTAGTGACAAGATTAAATATTTACAAATGGGTCTAATTGCATAATAGTGTAAAACTTACTTAAAAGCACAAGAAGCATAATTGTCATAAATTTTTTAAGTCACCATAGTTGAGCTAAATCAAATATCATATCAAATAAATTCCTTATAAAAAGCAAAAACTTGCCCAAATAATTTAGTAGCAATCTCAACAAGTCCCGATTTCAATCACCTTTAGCCTAAAAAAAAAACGAGATATGAGTACATAATTTTGAGTAATAATTTCTGCATCATTCAGTCGATTAATTGTTCAACTCACTCTAATGTGTAAATCTAGACGAACCTTAAATTTGAATTATCTTGATATACATGACTAGCTCAAGTATTATGTTCGAATAGTTGCAAATTTATTATCTAAATTATATTAATTATGAAATAGTAAATACTTTGACTTTTACGTATACGACTTTTACTTATATGATGTTTATCTAAGTTGCATTAATGATGCATCTCTAAGTATATCAACACTTGAAAGAGGAAAATATAAAAGTAATTATAGTGTAAATTATAGTATATCTTATCTCGATATCAGATAAGTTACAGCTAATATTTTTAGTTTTTTAAATTGAAGTCAAACATATTTAATAATGTCTTAATTACTAGGAGGCTAGAGTGTAGCCTAGATCATGTTAGGTCTTTAGTCTATGTGTTTCGACACCTTGGAAAAGAAGAAAATAAGACCGCATAGCGCAGTGGATTAGCGCGTCTGACTTCGGATCAGAAGGTCGTGGGTTCGACTCCCATTGTGGTCGATTTTTGCGCTCCCTTTTGGAACTTCCATCAATTTTGTGCATAAAAATACAATATTGTTACAAAACTCTGTATTTTAAATTTAACATACATGGATACAATTAATATATTGGGTAGTTAATAAGGAGAAATTCAGAAAAATATATTCAAATAAGTAATTATTAACATTCAACATAACAATATACTCTTCACTTGAAAACCGTACCATATGATAGTCTATAAATTATAACTCAATACAACTTGAATGACTGAAAGTTAAATCAAAAGATTCAATACAAAGACAAGATCAGGATAAGGGCTGAAATCGGATAAAAAAGATTCAATATACTACGATCAAAATATTCAATATTCGTCTTTGGGTCTATTGTCAAAAATATAGGCATATATTGTGCTAAAGAAAGAGACTTGTGTGGCTATTGGGTAGTAAACTAGTTCTGTTATGGGCTGATCTTATAATAGGCCCAGTTTTGTATTTGTTTCAAGGCCCAATCTAACAGAAGCTTATTGGGCCAATTATTAAAACAAAAAGTCAAAATTCCGACCTGCCGGATTCGAACCAGCGACCTAAGGATTTCAGCAATGCAAACTACAGTCCTCCGCTCTACCAACTGAGCTAAGGTCGGTTTGTAATAGTTGTTCGAAGTAAATGTATCAGTTCCTTATCTGCTTATTTCCCAAAATAGTGCATTTCTTCAACAAAAAAATTAAAAATGAAAATAAAAATATTTCACTTAATATAATACCTTTAGCTTTTTTTTCGCTCATTAGCGTGTATCCACTATACCCAAAAGTAGAAATTAAATGTAATGGAATTTATTTTAGTATTTTCGTTCTCCTTCAACAATTCATAGTAGAACATATATAGAATGCATTAAAAATTAAAATTTTGTAAGCTATTCCTATATATTGATTTGATAAAGATTTATCAAATAAGCAATTATTTTCATGCATCTTTTCGTATATTCTAAAATTCAAACATGACTTGGATTATGGTGACAATTATTTTTATTTCCAAAATTGATCCTCAGATAGTTTTCTTAAATCAGTTTAGGCCCCAATTGGATGGCTAGCTCTTCCTTCAAAAAAGTATTTCAAAGTAAAAAAATTACGAAAAAGGCAATTGTTTGGCATGTCGTAAAAAATCTCTTACAAAAAAATTGAAAAAATTCTTGCAAAAAATGAGTAAAATTAAATTTAGTATTCATGATTTGACAATTAATACAATCAAATAAAAGTGTTTTTCTGACTATTTTTTAAAATTAAAAATTAAACTAATTACATATTCTAATGCAAAATAATGCAACGTTTAAAATAAAATCCATTGTGACTATTTTTTGACTTTTAAATCAACGAGTTTAACTAACACATTTAATAAAAATTATATATAAATATCATCAAATCATTACCTATTTTTCTCTTAAAAATCTCATAAAATCTCATTTTTCAAACTACATTTCTTATCCTTCAAAAAATATTCTCATTTTTATCATGAATTTTTTTTTTTTGAGATGGATATAATATCCAATTGAGCCTTAAAATAAGGCTGATTTGGCAAGAATTTTTGTAAATTTTTTGCCTCTATTGTTTATTCCTTAGAAGAATATATTTCATCCATGGGACATTAATGATGTGAAAAGAGTAGTCAAAATAGTTAAATTAGGATAAATCATCATAGAATATAAGGGCCCAATTAGATGGCATATCCATCTCCGAGAATTTTTTTCCATGGTAAAAATGAGAAATGTGATTTGGAAGATGAGATTTTTAAGAGAAAAATAAGTAATGATTGTGGTTGATGTGATATATTTTTTATTGTAAGAAATTTGTTTGAGTTGGTTTTTAAATATAATTTTTATTAAATGTGGTTAATCAAACTCATTGATTTAGACGTCCAAAAATAGTCACAATTGATCTTATTTTAAACGTTGCATTATTTTGTATTAGAATATGTAATTAAATTAATTTTTTACTTTGAAAGATAGTCGGAAAAACCATTTTAATTGATTGTATTAACTGTCAAATCATAAATAGTAAAATGAATTTGTTGGAAAAAAATTCAAATTATTTGTAATTTTGAGAGATTTTTTTAGAAGAATTTTTTTAAGAAATGCAAAACAATTGAATTTCTCTAAGAATTTTATCTTGAACACTTTTTTTCATAACATAGTTAGCCAACCAATTGACCCCTAAATTCTTAGAAACCCTCTAGATACCAGGAAATTATAATGAAATTATAATGAAATCAAAAATCGAAAGTAAAAAAGTATAATCCCATAAAATTACCCAAATCACAAATATTAATTACAAAGATATGAAGAAATAAGTCAAAAGAAAATCTTATCAAAACTTAATTAGACTCTTTGCGTGCTATTTAAACAGACGCTAAGAAGTAAGAAGAACACAAAATCAATTAATTTTTACAATTAAAAAAAATGAAGTATGCTCAATTTCTTCTGATAGCAGCTCTGGTTTTAGCCCTAACCAGCAGCCATGTCGCCGGCGGAAGAATCATAATCGGAAAGCTGCCAAGGGGACCTGTACCACCGTCGGGGCCGTCGCCGGCGTCGAGAACCCATGTTTTATCCACCGCCGGCGACCAGAAGAGACTGATCATAATCGGAGAGTTGCCAAAAGGAGTGCCTATTCCTCCGTCGGCGCCGTCCACCAAGTCCAACTATCCGCCGCCTACCATCCCCGGTCACTGAGTTGAGGACGAGCTATATATATTTTATATATGTATGTATATATATATATATATATGAATATATATAATCTGGGTTGTTTTGAGGTGCTTATAATCAAATAATCTCTTTGATTTTCGTATTAAATAGCAACTCATGCATATGATTATATAAACTTAAATATTAAAATGTGATCTTTTATTGCAATCCATATTATATTTCTTAATTAACAAAACGCATCATTCACCCCGTAAGTATAATATTATACGAGATACAATACTGGGAATTGAAAAGCAAAAATCTCATAAAACACTCTTTTTACATTACATTTAGAGGATTACTGATCGATACACAGTTGAATACGTATTGAATATATTTTTAAATATTAAGAAAATGGATATTTATTGAATAAGAAAATTTAGGGTATCTCACATTCACAGCATACAGCAAGATATGATTTAAAATTAAGCAATGTTTTTTGGAACAAAATAAAAAGTATACAAAGTGTTGTCTTTAATTCTTTAAAAACTAAAATTTTGAGCTTTATAAGCTAAAACATACATAACATAACAAAGTAACAAACAGAAGATAATATGGAAAAAAGACCATTTCTGCTTCTTTTGCTCAATACAATATATATGAACTTGAATTTTTCTGTAAGAGAAACGTTATAAATCATTATTCATTTTTTACTGATTTTTCTCCAATACTTGATATTGGTAAGATATATTTTGTTGTAGATATGGAGATCAAAGTTACATATGTTTATTACATAATTTTTATTTTTTTTATCATATTTGAAACAAATAAAAAAAATAATGAATTATATCTGGTAATATATAGCATATTCTTTTGAGAATCCAGTAAATACAGCCTGATTAATCCCATCAAGACACAAACAGGCTCATTGCATGCATTATTTAGATCCTCTAGCAAGCTCTTGTTTTATCATTAATGCACGTCAAGCGTATAATAACTTTAAAAAATATATAAAAATGACGAGTATATAAATTTAAGCGTGTTACGATATATATAATAAAGTGCTTCAACTTATTGATGCACGAAATTTCTCTAATTAAATACAATTTTTTGGCTAATTCTAGTTGAGATCTGATCTAAAGGTACATAATAAGTGATAGAGAGCAATTTATAGATCTTAATTCAGCCAGACCAAGTGAATCTAGAATTTGTCTCTAGTTAAGCCAAGTTTAACCTAGACTTATAACAAGAATTTTGATGGTCATGGTTAAAAAGTATATATCATCATAGGTACAACATTCGATATGAGTTCTTGTCCGAGTTTAAACGATCCCAGAAAATCTCAACCTTTCATCTGTGGGTTCCAAATAAAAACCCACATGTTGATCGGAAAGCCTAGATATCCCAAGACTCAACTAGTCTCGATCGAGACGGGTATATAATCTCATCCAACGATTAAAAACTAGCTAAATAGTACCTTAAAATTCAAACTTAAAGTTTACAACAACTTTACCCATAGTCTTCTAATTCCCCTATCAAACATCTAATCTCCCCTATGTTACCAAATAAACTACACCAGTTTAATACCCAAACCAGACTCAACATTATACCATTAACCTATATAAACTCACTCATCATCTCATCCATAATCAAATCCTCAATTTTCATACCGATTTCTTCGATTTCTTCTTTAAAATCCGGCCTCAACATCTCCTTACAAAGTATTTTTTCCTTTATATTCTCATCTGCAAAAACTTGATCGATCAAATTCTCGACGCTCTGATTGGCTCCTTTTGCTTTCTGGCAAGATAATTCCCATAATTTTGGCATCACCCAAGGGCTAAAATCAACATTCTGGTCGAAAATTTCCAATAGAACCCAATTTATTCTGTCGAAAATGACCCTCCTTTTTCGGCTCAACTCAATATTCTCATCAGTGTATCTTGGCTCGAGATCGTCAAATAACAGAGGATTTAAAGGGCAATCTGGTAAATGCCACTTTGTTATAAATGTATCGAAACCAGAGTCTTGAAGACCAGATTCAACTAGCACATCGAGGACATAAGAAATTTCCCAGGCTTCGACTCCTGATATATAACTTCCTTCAGAAAGTTTTGAGTATAATTCAGAAATCTCTTTCTTAATGTGAGCATTTGAGCTCGATTCCTTCTTGAGGAGCTGCAGTTGCATGCGGAGTGCTACAATAAAAAAGACTCGAAACGAAATTAGTATGTTGTTGTTAGAATGAATAAATTGAACGTAAAAAATGCACGTATCATATATACATTGTTGTCATATTAATGACCAACAATAAAACGAACAAAAAAAGGGAAAAATATCCATGTAAATGAATGATGGATCAACCAAATAAAATGAATCAATATATGTTAGCTTTTCTTAAAAGAGTTTATTCCACATATACATGTTTGCAGATTGCTCTATGAACAAACATAAAAATTGAGTCACTTATATAAAATCCTTATGAATCATGATAAGTATAAAATCGACAATTGTTTCTACATAAGGCCAGCCTGCAAATGTAGTAAGAAATCGACAATTCTGTCTGTATGGTAATTGGTAAGAAACTGTATAAAGGCCCAGAAATATCGGAACATATGCAATTAATATAGTACAAAGTAACAATTTTCATACCATTAATTTCAGCATTGACTCTTTCAAAACTTTCAGAACCAGATGACGCATCTTCTGTTAAAGGGACCTCGAAGACTGAGACTGGACTAGCATGATCACCCGCGTTTGAGCCTTCTGGAGTATTTGGCTCAGCTAAAACACACTGAAGTGATGAAGAACCTTGTTCAGGTGATGTTTTGGGCGATTCCTAAAGCATCACCAATGGAGTAAAAATGTGACTTTTTATATGAATAATGATGGTTCAAGTTAATATGGCAATAAAAATGTTAAATAATCAACATATAAGATCACTTGAATTACCAAATAAATACAGTATAATGCCACAGGCAAAATTGGAAAGAGAATCCTTGCTTTCACTAAGAATAGTACAAAACATAGGTATCAATAGAGTAATGAAAGATGCTACCAAGATAATATTAAGCATTTGTAATACACAAAACCTCATTTATGCAGCTTTGGCGACATTTTCGAGACACTAGACATAAAACTAAGCATAGATGGAAAAAGAAGGCCGCTGATGCAATTGATATACCTAGCGTACTAATAGTTAAAAACGGCTTTGTTTTCTAATTTTAGAAAACTTATCAAGACGGCATGTCTTAATTCTCTACTTACTACTTACTACTTACTACTTGTAGATACTATCTATTCTCTACAAGAAAGAGCTAACTGCTTTATAGACCACAAAAAACATACCAAACCGTAGAATTCCTAAAGTTACTGCACTATTAGGGGAATCCGTTGATAGCATGTCGTCTTTTTTCTTTCTTAACTCAAGATCGAGCAAGAGAAATTTGAATATACTTGGATCTTGACCATTACCACGAGTAATCACCATTCAATTCTATTCATTGCATTAGTTTCCAATTCAACTAGCATGACTCAAAAGAAACATGACTCAAAACCACACCCTAGAGTTAGAGCTATTTTGCCACATGAGCTAGACAACTTTTGCGGAGAGCAAAAAGGAGGAAAGCTATAATTGTAAACTTTAGCATTAGGAATCTATTTGGTTGTCAATGATTGAATGTTGTTCCTCAGACACGAGGTTTCAAATCCTATGTTGTCCTAAGGATTTTTCTTATGGCCGGACAATAAGCTAGCTCAATTGAATTGTGCGAGAGTTGGCTTGGACACTGACTTTCTCTTGAAAGAATGGTTTGGTGATAAAGTTGATAGGTGGTGATAAAATAAGAAGATCTCCAAAAGATTATGAAATATTAGTTATTACCAACTTTGACTTGGCGGTTAGAGATGGAAGTTTCTAACGCAAAGAGGAGGACTAATTGTGGATTACTTCAAATCTTTTCGAAGAGATCCAATTTCTCAAAAACCATACGAATGTTAGGAGGTAACTACATGACTATCTTTTGCATGGTAACGTCCCATCATACGAAGATCAAAAGCTTAAATAGATCGAGCGTATTCATTTTTCAAAACAAGGTAACGAAATATCTCTTTTTGCACAACACAAATGATGATATGCTTCTTTCCGATTGATCATTCCTCAATCAATAATTTTCCTCATTTCATGCATCCCTTATGGTTCGCGAGTTCTAGTTAGAAACCTCACGTGAATTTTGTCTCATCGGAACAATAGCTTTTATTGGGAAGCCAAATGCGGAAAGCTATACTTGTTAACTTCAACATTATGAATCTACTTTGTTGGACTAGTGGTCAAGGATACAATGTTGTTCCTTGCCATTACATTTAAGTCCTATGGAGTCTCAGTCACATCGATTCTCCTGGTGGCCGAACGGGAGATCTTGTTCAATCAAAGTGTCCAAGAGTTGGCGCCAACACAACATTCATTACAAAGAGAACATTTTGAGGGTAAGTTGATAGACAAGTGAAAAAAATAAGATCTCCGAAACTTTATGAAATACCAACTATTAACTAATGCCGACTCAATCCAAATATTCTATGGCAAATATAAGGCAAGTTACCAAGTTTTCAAATTAAAAACATTGGGGACAATCTTGTGTTACTTTAAGTATTTCGTAGAGATCCAATTTTTGAACAATAACGGAAGTAGTGTCCGCAATGTCCACACGCAACAATGTGACCCTCCTTGGCATGGTAGCTTCCCATGATAATAAATAAGATGACTAAAAGCATCAATAAATTGCATACCTTTTTCGAAATACGATGACAACCAATTTCGCTCACTTTATGCATCCATGTAATACGTTACAAGCTCCGGTTAGATCCATCATGTGGATATTGTCTCGGTGGGGTGATGGCGTTTGTTTGAGAGGTAAAAAAAGGCTACAACTTCAACAATATGAATCTCTTTTGTTTTGAAATTGTGTAATGATAACCCTCATTGGTTGGCCTAGTGGAGGATCCAATGTTGTAACTTGCCACTAAGTTTAGTCCTACAAAGTCTAGGTCACATGATTCTCATTGTGGCCGAAGGGGAAAACTTATTGAATCGAAGTGTCCAAGAGTTGGCCTAACATCACGTTCATTTGAACACAACATTTTGAGAGTAAGTTAATAGAGGGATGATAAAATAAGATATTCCGAACTTTATAGAAACCAACTATTAACCAATCCAGACTCGATAATAGAAGTTCTAACTCAAATATAAGCAAGTTACGAAGTTTTCAAATTAAAAATACCGGAGAGATCCAATTTTTGAAAAACAACTGAAATAGTACCGCATTGTTCACATGAACAATGTGATCATTCTTGAACGTCTCACGGCAATAAATAACAAGACCAAAAGCTTCAATAAACTGCAATCCTTCTACAAAATAAACTGCATACATATAATAGGTAATAAGTTACAAGCTCCAAGAAGATCCACCACATGGAATTTGTCTCGTTGGGGAGATGGCTTTTGTCGGAGAGAAAAGGAGGCTAGAATTGTCAACTTCAACATCATGATAACCCTTATTGGTTGGCCTAGTGGTCAAGAATCCGATGTTGTGCTGTGCCACATGGACAGCACACACTCATATTCCTCACCACCGATAGAGAGAGCTTGCTCATTCGAAGTTCGAGAGTCGACCCCAACACCACCTTATTGGCAAAAAAATAATTATTCGATGATGAAATTGATAGAGGGGTAATTTACCAAATTTGGCTTTCAATATGAATGAAAGTTCTAAGCTATAAAGCACAAACACTTCAAAAAATTATCATGTCTCATGTCTGACACATGCTCCGACGCTGTGTCCGGTATGAAGAATTTGTGTCCTTAAATGAAATAAAAATAAAAAGTTGGACACCATATCGGACGCACTTAGGGGGATCGTCTAGTACCCGTGAGAACATGGTACGACTTTTATGAGAGATGAAGAAGTATGAGTTCAAATTGCAAAATAACAAAATTAGATTTCTTAGATATAATTCTTAACAGTCTCGGTGTCCGTGTCATGTTGTGTCGTGCCCCATGTCCCGTGTCCATGCATCATAGGTTCTAAGAAGAGCATAAGCTTCAATAAACCGCAAAGAACTCGTCTTTCAAATAAGGTAATGAAATATTCCTTTTGTGCAAGACCATATAATGCATGTAGGTAGTAAACTAATGTTGCACTAGAAATCCATTTTGCTCTTCATGAAACCGACAATTTGGTCTTCATCTTAAGGCTCCCCAAAAGTATTAATATGGAAACACTACTATGAGTCATAATAGTGTTTCCATTTCTATTCAAAACCATGTATTACATACATGAATGATATTCCTAATTTCTCTTATAAGTCGTCCAAAGAACTAATTCTCATTAAAGAATAGCGATTGGTTAGGAATATGATGCCAAAAGATACTAATCTCATTTCTTCCACAATTGTAAGCTTCTTTGTATTACACATCAACTTCATCCTTGTCCAAATTGATTTGCGCATGAACTTCAATGGGTAATTCGGACTAAGTCAACAACCTAAGAGGTCGAGACAAAGCCCACATCAAATGGGGAATTATGACTGTACTTGAGTTAATCAAGCTCCCTACTTAGTTATCTTATAGTATCTTATCTAGGATCAAGTCAAGTCAATTCGTAGTTCTATTGAACTGATTAAGTTTCAGTAGGAGCTTCTAGCCTCATGCCTATACGAGTTACCAAATCTAGAGGGTTATGATCTAAATTCTAGATTATTTTCCACTTTACCAAAAAGTGTCATTAATGAATGAGATATTTGGCTATTTATAGGATAACAAAGAGTGTTGTCAGATAGTGACAACTGAATTAAGGGGATTCATACCCTTGTCCCATAATGTCCGGTTTAAATCATCCAGGTTGTAGGGTCGACCCGACCCAAACCTTTTATAGAACGAAAATCCTTTATTATATTTGGTATTTTGGTGTAATTTATTATATTTTAAGGGTATTTTGGATTACTTTTTGTTATAGCTAAATTTGACGGATCATTACCACTACTTAATGAGCCACCTTTACAAATAGTTTTTGCTCCCATTCTATTATGGTACAAGAGGAAACTATTAAGGAGGTTTGTGATGATTAAACTGACTTCCATATATAAAGAATACATTCCTTAAGGTGTGCACATACATTATATATTACTATCTATAAAGATAGCAATACTACAAGCCTAATAAGCACACTTCATGGAAACTCCTTTGTCAACTTCAAGTAGCTCCATGTACATATATTCTCAGAACACTTGTTCTGAGCAACACATCATATGTTAACAGATGAAACTAGGTTCTGCGGATTTTTCACAACTTAAAAGTTCAAAAACAATCCATTTATTGAGGAAGGATAATAATATTTCCCAAAGTCACTAACTATACCAACTAGAGCAAATGTATCCATAACTCAATCAGAGCAAGACAATCAAAAACATAATTTGAAATTCATGTTTTTGTATGAACATTGAGTACAAACAGAAATGTAAGAAATATAGTTGTAATTTTGAAATGCATGTTTCTGTATAGAAATTAGAATGCATGAACATTGAGTACAAACAGAAATGTAAGAAATATAGTTTTGAAGAACTTGCAAAACAATGCATGTATTCATAGATAAACATTGAAATAGTTTCAGTAAACAACGAAGCACAATCAAACTTTAATGATTATGATGCATGAAACATATAAAAAATACGACACAGATTATGTGATATTGAAGCATATAATGAGAATAATTTATTCTAGAAAAGTGAATATCCAAACCTGGAGATTGGACTCCTTTTGATCAAGAACAACAGCTTTGTCATTGTCCACAACTGGAGATGTCTCCTTTGGGACCAACTGAGAAGCTTTAGGCGGCACAATTGTTACTTCAGATACAGTTTTTTTGTATACAATGTCTTTTGCAACCATCCGATACATATGAGATACATCCTTAACCTTAGGCTCAAATTCAATCTCAAATTTAGCTTGTGCTGAAAATCCTATCATATTACTGTATATGAGCTCACGGCGAAAAGGGTTCTTGATTTTCGACTTTGAACCTTGAGATGAATAAACTTTTTTGTAGGTTCGAGTTCTTTTTGCAAACTTAACTCTACCAATGCGTATGGGTTCAAAGCGTATCATATGCTTCTCTTTCGCCACTGTTTCATGTTTCGCCACTTTCAATCTTGGTCTAATAGTGGCGCCTAAAGGATCAATTCGCGTAATATTCAAAAGTTTAGGCCCTGTTTGTTTGTCTGTTGTTTTACTTTCACCAACTATTTCCAATTCTCGGTATTTGCTAGTTTTCTTCCACTTTTCGGATAGGATTTCCTTCGCCTCCTTTATAGACCATTCAGTTTGACTATTAAATGGATTTTTTCGATAGTATTTTGGATCGATAGTCTCATCAAAACCATTTTCCATTTCCTTTACAACTCCGTACGCCTTGGCTCTAGCTCTGTTAGAAACAGTGTATGAGAATCCCACACCACAAGATGAATCTTTCCATCCCGTAGAGTAAGCCCCATAACCATGTTTGTAATCACGTCTTGGCTCTATAAGAAAAACATTCCCACGTTGAATCTTTTTTTCTTTCTTTTCGTCTGAACGAATCTTTGATGATTGGCTAGAAGAGTGAGCTCTGTTGTTGTAATAATATCGTTCGAGTAAAAGGCAATCTTTGCGTTCAAATTTCCATGCTTTAGTTTTGTCTTCATATTTTGCAGACTTGAATGGCTCCAAATCTGATATATGCCTGCCACGTGTACGGTTAGGATTAACATCTAGCTCTACTGAGCCGTTACGCCTTCCATACTTCTGCTGAATCCGAGCCATCAATTTATCATCATGATAAACATCCCTCAAATCTTGACGGTCCATTGAGCTTCGCCTGTTACATCGACAAGCATAGCTATGCCTATCAGGTTGAATGCTAATTGGGGCATTTTGCTGTTGATATCTATCAGACAAGCTTTGAGGTTGTCTATGGCGTTGTGGGTATGAACGCCCTTCGAAGCCCACCAATCTGGCGATGACACCTGTCCTTCTTCTTGGCTCATTGGACATTTCTTCTGCCAGAGGCTTCTTGATTGGCCTACTGCTAGATCGTCTGGAGGAGCTCCGGCCAAACTCAAGGGTAAACTGCAGAGTTTTCAAATCAAATCATAGTACATTAGACAACCTTAAAGCTTGTCTGATAAAAATTTGAGCATCTAAATCTACATAAAATGATAAAAAAAAAATGGTTTAAGAGCAAAAGAATAAAAGAAACTACCATATCATCATCCCTATTGACATAAGAACGATACTCTGGAGCAAATCTAGTAACAGATTTGTGCTTCTGAACCTGACGAGTTCCTGGATACAAAGTCAAAATTAAGAATGTGAATATGATATAAAATTCTCTCTACCATTAAACCCCATCAAAATAAATCAGGGATAATTGAAATGCAGAATTAATAAACTAATCAAAGAGAAGGCGTATCTTATAATTCATCAGAAACATGAAATTAAAGCATAAATCCTCTGAATTAAAGTAGAGAAATCGAAAGAGGAACAAAAATAATGGTGATATCATACCACTGTAGAAAAGTTCATATTTTTCGTTCCCGTTCGTCTACAACAAAATCTATCTGATTATTTATGGGCATTCCTTATCAAGTCGTTTCAAAAAGATGTTCGCTCTATCATTTATAGAAATTAATTATGTAGTCATATATTACTATATTACCCCTGAATTTATATAGATAAATAGAACTTTAGATTTAGATATTACCTTCATTCCTATATTACCCTCATTCATACTTATTAATTATTCCTAAAATAAAGCACATTTATATGTTCTTTATAGGAGGTTGTTCCACAGTCGAACCAGCTTACAAACTCGGCGAACCGGCTCGAAAATAGTTCGATTCGAGTTCGAGAAAATTCAAGTCAAGCCTAACGAGTCGAATTGCTCAAATTAGCCGAGCTCGAGCCCAAAAATTTATGTTCGCTAGCTCGCGAGCTGATTTTTTTTTAACTAATATAAATAAAAATAAAAATAAATATATAATCATATATTTATTTATATATAATATGATATATTATAATAATAATATATGCATAAACAGTAATATTTTTGGCATTAGTTATGATTATATTTAATAATATATGAATGAATATAAAATTAATAATATATTCTTATAAAAAATATTATTTTTTAAGTTCGAGCTTGAAAATAGTTCGATTCGAGTTCGAGAAAATTCGAGTTGAGCCTAACTAGTCGAACTTTTCAAATGAGCTGAGCTCGAGCCCAAAAATATTTATTCGCCAGCTCGCGAGCTAAAATAAAAAATATTTAAATAATATATATAAAAGTAAATATAGATTCATATATTTATTTATATATAATATTATATATTACAATAATAATAATATATGCATAAATAATAATATTTTTTGCATCATTTATGATTATATTTAATAATATATAAATGAATATAAAATTAATAACATATTCTTATAAATAAATATTATTTTTTGAGCTCGAGCTCGGCTCGACTCTACTCAGACTCGAGTTTAAACGAGCTCGAGCTTATTTTCCTTCAGCTCATCTAGCTCGACATCGACTCGTGAACACCCTACTTCTATATGTTTTGTTAGCTTAAAAATTAAAAAAAATCAGAAATTATTTATTACGGAAATTCAATCTTAATTTTTTTGAATATTATTTATTACAAAAATTAACGTGAAAATGGTAGGTATATGTTTATATTTTTTAAAATCGATTGTAAAATATGTCAAATTAATGTTGATTGATTGATAGATGCTGTGTAGAATAATTGTTTTAGTTATGTATATAATGATTATTTGAATAAAATAAATTTAAAAAAACAGTTTGGTATATTACATATATTTAGGATTTTATGATACAAAAAATTTAAAAATAAATTTGAAAACATAACAAACAAGCCCATTGTAGTTGAGGGTGTGATACCAAAATTAATTTTTGAGTTTATGTATATAAAAAGAATCAAGACTAAAACATTAGACATAAACATATGCACATACTAGATACTTCATCAATAATAACGTATTAATTTAAGTATGAGACAATTTTTTTAGGACAAACAAAATTAAAAATGTGGACATTCTTTTTTTAACAAATAAAATATATATTTTTAACTTAAGTGTTGGTCATTTACAAATGATATTCTCACTAAAAACCAATATAACCGAAATAGGGATGTAAATTAGGATGGTCACGAATTGAGCTGACAAATAGCTCGATTCGAGTTCGAGAAAATTCGAGCTCGAGTCGAGCTTTTCAAGCAAAGCGAGTTCGAGCTCAAAAATACTTGGTTGCCAACTCGCGAGTGAAGGCTGAGCCCGAAAATGCTTGTTCGCCAACTCACGATCCGGCTCGCGAGCTGGAATAAAAATTGTTTATATATAAAATTAATAATTTATTCATATACTTATTTATTTATATATAATATGATATGTTATAATAATATATGTATAAATAATAAATATTTTGACATTATATATTTAATAATATATGAATAAATATAAAATTATTAATATATATTTATAAAAAAATATTATTTTTTGAGCTGGAGCTCGACTTGATTCGACTCAGGCTCGAGTTTATTTTCCTCCAGCTCGTCGAGCTCGACTCACGCGAGCCAAGGTTTTTGGCCCAACTCTCCTCGAGCTCAAGTTCTTCGAAGTCGATCTCGAGCTCGAGCCCACTTCACTCTGAAAAAGGCTTGAGAGCCTTTTCGATTTTTAATATGTTATTTTATTATTATATTAACAAATATATATTAAATAATTAATTAAAAAGTTAATAAAATTCAAAATTTCGCCGTAGGCAAGTTTGCGAGCTTGAACTCGAACCCGAGCTTTGAATATTAAGCTAAATTAGCTCGAACTGAAGCTGAAATTATTACAAATTTCAACTCGAGTTCGTCTCATTTACACCTCCTAAATCTAAAGCCAAAAAAAATTAAATTGGTTGAACTTTGGATTTTTATGAAAAAGTTTTTAACAAAAGATAGAGAAAAGAAAAGGTTGCTCAGATTTTGCGCTTAAAAAAGGCGCGTTTCAAGGGGACAAAAGAAAATAAAGAGATATAATATAAGCGTAAACGTTTGATGAAAATAATTTGTAATCAAACTCTAAATTCATGAGTAATCTTCAATTTCAATTATAAAATAAAAGAAAAAAATAAAATGCTGAGAATAAAGATTCAAGGTTCTGTTTCATCACTAAAAATCTCCACGTATTCAAATAAAATGACAAAAAAATAGAAATATAGAACAATAACACCAAAATCAACGTTCATCTTCATGAGAAATTACACTAAAACAGATTCTTAGCAAAATTCTAATTTTTTTCTCACTCAAATGCTGAGAGCAAAGATTTAAGGTTCATGTATGTTTTCTCTTTAAAATAATCAACAGATCAACAGGAAGAGAATAAAACTCTTAAATAAAAAGACGAAAAAAAATAGAAATAAAAAAAAAATAACACCAAAAAACAACGTTCATCTTCATGAGAAAATACAGTAAAACAAATTCTTATTTCAAAATCACGGAAAATCTTTACAAGCAGAAATGAATGACAATTATTTATACCTTCAATGCCTGAAGCATTTTTCCACCTCCTTTGACTTTGAAGAACGCTCTCCATTCTCTTCTTCAAAAACTCAAAATTAACAGCAAAAATGATGTTAGCATATTATTCAATTAACAACATATATAGAATTGATCACGTGACGCACACAAAGATATATGTATATATATACATACACACACACATATATATATATATATATATAGAGAGAGAGAGAGAGAGAGAGAAGAGTTTAAGCTCACACTTGAATTAGACGCAAAGCAAAAGGTTACAATGTAGAGAGAGAAACAAGAGAATTTTTTTTCTGCTTTAGAGTGAGAAAGTGAGGAGAAGAGAGTGAGGTTAAGGCGGATATTAAAGGCAGCAGTGTGTGTAGTGTGTGTGCCACGTCAGATGTGAGATACCGAGACTGTGCTACCTGCTAAGCGAGCAGGGTGGTTAGGTGGGCCACCACACGCCACGTAGACGAGGAATGATTTGACACGTAAGAAATGGCTCGTGTTATTATTCTCTGGGGGGCTTTAGGAGAATATCACAAAAGTTGGGGGACCTTTCATTTTAAATATTAGAGGAAAAACAAAAGATTAAGGTGGAGGTATGGGCTCTGTTGTGGAAAATTCCAAATTAGGGATAAAATCTGATATTAGTTTGGTGAGAAAACGCCTTTTCATAAAATCAGTTATCTGCTTTTGTATTTTGTGGTTTAAATAAATTTGAAAAATAGGGGTTTGATGATCTGTAATTGTTAAAAAAATATCAAAATTAAATATAATTATTATTATTATTATTGACCAAAAAGTCTTTGGTTTATTTTTATGGATTCTTGTAATTTTATGTTGAAGATTATGCTTTAGACATAATAATGTAATTTAGTCAAATTAGAATATGTAATCAGATTATGTGTATTTGTAATAATAGAGTCATTATTTGGAGAATTTTTAGCAAGTTTTGAAAATCAGTGCCTTAAATCAATTACGGTTATTTTTTTAATAAGGCCTACTTTATATTTATTATATGAGATGATTTTTATTATATTGAGATTTATGGTTTTTAGAATTTTTCCAATGTCGCTCTTTTGTTAGCACAAAAACAGTGATTTTAGTTGTGATAGTTGAATAACTGAGGATTACTCTTTTAGCGGTGTTAGTTATATAATATAATTTAGTTAAATTAGAATATGTAATTAGACTATGTGCACTTGTAATTTATTGTCACTATTTGGAAAATCTTTAACTAAGTATTGAAAATCAGTGCCTTAAAGCAATTGCAATTATTTTGGTAATAAGACCTAATTTATATTTATTATACGACATGACTTTTATTACAATGAGACTTACGATTTCTAGAGTTTTTCTAGTCGCTCTTTTATTAAGCACAAAAAAGTGATTTAGTTGTTATAATTGAATAATGAAGAATGAAGATTACTTTTTAGTGGTGTTTGGGCATAAAAATTTAAATTAAGATGGTAAAATGGGAAAAAATTATAGATTCTCTTTTGATTTTCAAAATATTAGAGATAAGTATGCATTAATTCGTTTTTGCTATTTGAGTTGTAACTATTATTAAAAAATAATCCAAGTCTTATTAGGCATATAGAGTGTGGAATTATGATGAAATTAGTAGCAAACTTATCTCCAAATAAAATAGTTAAAAATTTTAATTGTTCTTTTCCTTTTGTGTGGCCAACCAACGTACCATTATAAAGAGATATTCCTATAATGACTTAAATAGTTTTACCAATACCCATAAACCAAATGCTAATTCAAATATATTTAGAAAATAAAAAGAAACCGCATAATGTCACATTAACCCCTCTTTTAATGTTTGAAGTTTGAACAATAAAAAGTATTTATTCAGTATAGAACCTTTAGTCAAGTTACAATTATACTCATCACATTTAAAAAATTACTGATTACACTTTAAATCAAATATTTACGATATTCAAACACAAATTATATTATTGACTAGTTATGGGTCTTATATAAAAATAAATAAAAAATAATAATTGAAAATTAAAAAAAAAAAAAAAACTTTTTCTTTTTTCCAATTAACAGTGGCATGTAACCTATATTTGAATAAACTCATGAAATCTTTCTCCTGATTTTGTCACAATAATTGAAACATATTAAAAGTCAATGTCAAAAGTGTGTGTATATATATATATATATATATATATCACTATCAAGGTATCATTTTCATCAAGTCACTATCCATAGGATATACGCCTTGAGCTAAGATGATGATTGCTTATTCTCTTTGAATGATATATAGAATTTATATATATATATATATGTGTATATATTTATATTTAGCTTTATCAAATGACAACAATACCGTTTGGTAAATGAAATGAAAAGGAAAAAAAAATAATCCTTACATCATTAACCAATCATACCTCTATTTATGATGTTAAACTGAAAGGAAAAAAAAAAGAATATTTCTTATTATTTCTTTACTTATTTTTAACCATTTTTTGCCCATCTTCCCACTCTTTTCATTTACCCATCCCTTCTATTTCTTTCCCAATTGGCTTTTAACTAGATGATAAAAAACAAGCGTAAATAAAGTAAAAGAAAAATAATGGAATTGATATGGAATTGGAATCTCATATAAGTAAGGTAATTCATTTTTTAAGGAATTAAATATTTAATGAATTTTTTAACAAATAAAAAGTGAGGATTAGGTGTGGTTGATATATTTTTTGTAAGTTTTCTTTTTTGGAAATTGATATGGATGTGATTAACTTAATAAGAAAATTTAGTAAATTTAAGTTAAACTTGTCGATTAAGACATCTAAAAATATATAAAGTGAATATTATTTATTAACTTATTTCATTTCGAAGTAACGTATGATATTATTTTGATGACTATGTGAAGATATTAATATAAGAATTTTATAGTTTTTGATAAATTTTCTAATCATAAATAGTAAAAACAAATCGTCTTTCTTGAGGAAATCCTTAGATAAATTCAATCTAAATTTATTTTTTAAGAAAATTGAGATTTTTCCCGAAGAAATTGTAGTAACATATGTTTGTCTTATTTTTCAATAACTATCAAACAAATGTATTTTGATAATAAAAATCTCTAAAAAATCGTGAAATTAGAAACCACGTGTGATCCAGGACCTTCATATTATATGTTTAAAGACACGTCATATATTTATATTACATGCACGGAAAATCATGCATGTGGAAATAAAGGGGCATACTTTAAAAGTACATTGACATAAGGTACTAAGATTGTAGAATGTGGAGAAAGTGGCAAAGTATATATGACAAAAAGTTAATATAATTGATTGATTATTGTAGCCATGCTGGCAGAGACAACATACATATGTTTCATTTTTTATTATTATTATTATTTTGTTCAACATTATAACTAGGACAAAGATATTATTAATAAATGGGGGCTGACACACACGTGCTTACAAATATACTCCTATGTTTAATCCCAAATCTTTGTCTGAGAAATATAAATAAGTATTATCTTCAAATATAAGTCAACTCTTTTATTGGTACTTTGGGTGAAGATAAATGGGTTTTTTTTTTTTTGGGTAACCCCTAAATTGTGCTTTTTTTTTTACCGAATATGAGCTTCTATATATTTCTTTGTTATTGACTGAAATGTAACTTATTACTACTAAGGTCATTGTGAAAACAAGTCAAATTATATTGTAAGGAGTTATTTACTAGCTACAAGCAAAGAATGAATAAACTTCTAATTAGGGGTGTAATGATCCGAGCTCGAGTCAAACTTGATAATTTTTTTAAGCTCGAGCTCGCAAATTTGGATTGGTAATTTTTTCAAACTCAAGCCCGACTTATGAACCTAAAATTATAAGGGAAATTTTGTATTGTTAATTTTTTATTAAAAATTTTAAAATATATATTTATTAATATATTAATAAAAATAATAATATATTAAAAATTAAAAAGCTCGCGAGCATTTTTAGGGAGAAGCGGGCTCGAGCTCGAACTCGACTAAAAACTCAAGCTCATTCGAGAGAGACGACTCGACTCGTCTTACACCCCTATTTTAGAAGTAAGAGTCTTAAACTCTCAAAAAGCTTGTGGCTAAGTAGAGCTGAAAGACGAACTAAAATGCTCGGTTGCTAAGAGTTATTTTGAGCTCAATTCATTAACATACCAAATCGAACTTGAGCTCAATAAGTATTAGAGCCCAGATCGAGCTCGGCTCAGTTAGTAAATAATAATAATAAATATATTCAAAAAAATTAAGATACTCGAGTGTGACTCGTGTAATTGGCTCGATTAAAACTCGTTTGAACTCTACTCAATTCATAATCAAATTGAAAACTCAATTATTACTCAAATAATAATTTGTGAATTTGTTTAATATGAATTTGTGAAACACTTCCCACATTGACAAGACAAAGAAAAAGAAATATTATTATATAAAACGTTTAAGAATTTAAATTGAAGTGTAACAATAAGATATATTTTTTTATCTCACGATTCAAATACCTAATTTAAAATTCCACTCAATTGGCTCATTTAAACATTTCACGTTAAATGAATTTACGGGTCAGAACATGACAAATTGTATCATAACCATTGACTAAAGAGTCATCTTTTTTAAATATAATTAGTGACATATGATAGCTGGATTAATACATTTTAAAATAGAGGCGATTTTGGAAAATCGTTACATATCAATTAGATAAGAAAATAAATTTATCTTGAAGAAACAAAGAAGCATAAGAATCAAGTTGTATGTTAGATGTCCTCGTTTCCACAGTTTAACGTGATAAATAAGTTGTTACCCAAATTTATTTATTGTTCTAATATACGGTATATAATTTTTATTTCTTTTTTGTTTCATGTGCTTTTTGGGACAAAAATTGACTCCATTTTCTAAACATTAGAAAATGGTCACAATTTTAATGGTCATATTGTTGGATTTAATAGTATAATCAATATTATATGATAGGCCAAATATATTAATCCCAACCTATAATAA
The DNA here is from genome assembly GCA_963669365.1 of Verbascum thapsus. Classification (NCBI taxonomy): domain Eukaryota; kingdom Viridiplantae; phylum Streptophyta; class Magnoliopsida; order Lamiales; family Scrophulariaceae; genus Verbascum; species Verbascum thapsus. The sequence continues at coordinate 2,634,190 of OY770120.1, forward strand.
ACTTATATTTCTGAGCCGATTAATGAAATGTTTCTCTTATCTATAGGTTAATAATAGTAGTTATTTTTTAGGAGCTTTTTAAACTAGAATTTCAAATAAAATTTCAAACTAGCTTTTAAATTTATTTTTGAAAATAACTATATCGAACTTGTTAAATGAACTGATTTAGAAGAAAATTGGAACAAATTGAAAGGTTGATGTAAGAACAACGAATAATAAATGTAGTCGATACTATTTATTTTTTCATAAAGAAAATTATAAAAAAGATAATAAAATCCACTATGTGTAATATCTAAGGCCCAATTATTATTTTCTTTTCTCAAATTTATTTAAACATAATTTAGTACAGTTAATTTTTTTTATTATTATATTTAAGTTTTTTGTACATACAGTAGAAACTCGATAAATTAATACTCGATTAATTAATAAACTCTCTAAGATAATATTTTTGGTCGGTCCCGACTCGGGGATAGGGTGTTAAATTAATAATTCGCTAAAATTATAAGATAATACATTTTTGATAATTTATATAGGTCCCATATAATATATAAATTAATAATTCCTTATATACTACATATTACATGAATGATTTATGAATTTTTTTTGAAAAATGATTCAATTGTCTTTTGTTTTTTTGTTGAAATCAATTTCACCTTGCAAATCAATTTGCATTTGTCCTTGAATTATCCTTGTTATGCTTGCATAATTGCTAACATCCATTCTTACAATTGCTTTTGAGTGAGACTTAGATTATCCTTGTTGTGCTTGTAAAATGCTCTTCAAATCTCGTCGGTCATTATTGTTTTTTTCACACCTAAGATTAGAAGGCATGTCGTGTGTGTATGATTTATTTGTGTTAGCATTATTATCTTGTATTTATATAAAAAATATTTTTTAATTATTGTACATGCATTGTACTATAATTAAGTGAAAGTTTGAATGGTGTTTGTAAATTGAATATTTCATTATAAATTAATAAAATATTAATTAATGTATAAATTAATAATTATTAATTTATCGATTAATTAATAACTCTTTTAATTAATAAATTTTGGTGGTCGTATTAATTTATAGAGTTTCTACTGTATATAGAGTGTGCATTACCAACTAATTTATAGTAAGGCCCAATTAAGATGTTTTTTGTTATTTTAGTACGATGAATATTAGCAGAGTGGGCCCACAATTTTACAAATTTCAGTAAACCGGCTAAATCTTCTTTGCCAAATTTCAGATATAAGCTATGAAGCCCATTAAGGGTAAATAAAACAACCTGGGCCTTCCTTTGGGCCCAACAATGGCCCTAATTTCTGGGCCTAAAAGTCCATAACTTTATACAATAAAACCCCCTAAATTCCCAAAATTCACTCCCTCAGGTTCTCTCCTCCTCTCGACCTAACATTTTTCAATTTTCGCAATTCTTTTATCAGTATTCATAGTGTATTTTAGGTTAATTGTTTGGTAATTTTTCAGGTAAGATTTCATAAACATTTAGCGGTTGATTCAAATCCGGAATGACTCCAGCTAAAGGTATGTATTCGTTCGACTGGTTGCTAATTAACTTATCGTAAATCAGAGTTGAATTTGAGATTTGGTTTTAGTTTCATAATTTCTGATTGAGTTCTTATGTTTCAAGTATCATTTTGGTTGCGAGTGTTGTTATATATTCATCTTAATTGAACAAAGCCTTACAAGTTTAATCTGGATTTATTTCACAAATGTATTGTTGAAAATGCTGCCATGAGCTTTGATGAAGCCGATAAGATTTTGAAGTGAAAATGATTGTGAAAGTGATGTCAACTAGGTTTTGTGCTAATATTTCGTTAACCTTTCTGCGAAGTTAAGTAGGACTAGAGCTAGTATAGCTAATGAGTAATTTATTAGAACTACAATTTTATGGTGATTGAACTATTTCATTAAATAATTGAATGATGAGTCATGAGTGAGCCTTACGAGCTATGCCATCGTCTGACACAGGGTTATGGTGAAAATGGTACACTTAGCTGATAACTACTTAAAATAGTTGTGGATGTATATATGTACTTGGCTAGTTATGTTTAATTTCTACATCGTCATACGAGATGCCATTTTACCACATTTTCGTTACTGTTGATTGCTCTATTTCTTGGCTTATTGTTAAGTTGATACTACACTCGAAGTCTAATAACAATGATTAGCATCTGTATGACATTTACTAGCATTCTATGGTAAGTTATAATGATCATCTATGGATCTAGAGAGTTTTCCAGTTTTGGCTATCACATTTTTGCGTTTTGAGTAGAATAGAATGTTTGCGTAATATTCATCGCCTTATGGATTGTTCGAGCAGAAACTAGATCAAGATTTATACACATGCCGAGGAACAAAATAGATAAAAGTTCATCAGCATTATAAACAGCCTCATATTTAGACACCGGACAGCGGACACAAACACGCTATGATGGAAAAAGAACAAAACATACATATTATAAATTGGAATATATATATATATAATAAAGTACAAACATTGCGCTCTCAAAGTAAGTGTCATTTGTATACACAGTTTGATAGTCTAACGGAGTTTTCTTTTGTTAAGCCATTTATGTAGAACCTTTTCCACAGGAGTTCAAGATTTTGATCATATGAAAAAGTTGCAAAGTTATAGCCAACATGAAATAGATCAGAGTAACTATCATCTGCTTAGTATATCTATATAAGAACTTGGTAATTTATATAACTCAAAAATATGACATGTTATCCCCCAACAGTGCTATCCATCACATAAGTATATTGGTTCTTTTTCCATCATGGTGTGTTTGTGTTCAGTGTCTAAATAGAAGTTGTTTATATTGTTGATGAACTTTTAGTATGCATTCACCATGTGGTTGGATCTTGATCTAGTTTCCGCTCAAACTTGAATAAATTTTCTGATTGCTTAAGCGTTTTGTTATATTCAAACATCATAAAGATTGTCTTTATGGTGTCTTTTCCATGTGTCCTTACTGTTTTTCTCTTTGTAGGTATTGTCTAAGGGGAGAGTATTCAAAAATGTTACAGAACATTCCCCATCAAATTGTGCAGTCCCCAGCCAGGCTAGGGCTGCCAAACCCCAATTCACCGTCTCTCCAAAACCCTACCCCTCCTAAATTCTCCACTCCAAATCCGCAAACTAATCAAAATCCACAAAATCAATTAACAACCCCATCTGTTTCTTCAACACTCCTCCCTCTCCTCCCACCATTGCCTAGAGCTCAATCTCTCCTCCTCCAAATGGCATCTCTCGCTTCTAAACTCTTTGAAGTCTCCCCCAATCGTTCACATTGGATAAGTGCATTTCGTGGGACCCTCCCTTCCTTCTTGTCTTCCCAAACCCAATCCATGTCACCTTCATCAGCAAAAGAAATCATCTCCGACTTCACATCTCTTCAGACTCAACTCTTTGAAGCCGTTGCAGAACTTCAAGAGATTCTCGATCTTCAAGATGCTAATCAAAAGCTTGCTCGTGAAACCCGCTCCAAAGATTCTTCTCTTCTCGCTTTCGCTAACAAACTTAAAGAGGCTGAGAATGTTCTTGACATTCTGGTAGATGATTATTCTGATTACCACCGCCTTAAAAGAACCAAGTTAGTGGACGATTCAGAAGATTCTTCAACAACTACTGTTGCAACTCAGCTGAAATTATCAGATGTATTGTCGTACGCGCATAAAATAAGCTACACGACTTTTGCACCTCCAGAATTTGGTGCGGGACAGGCTCCTCTCCGCGGGGCCCTTCCCCCGGCCCCACAGGAGGAACAAATGCGTGCATCACAGCTCTACAATTTCGCTGATCTTGATGTTGGGTTACCTAAAACCGACGAAGGCAAAGAGAAAATAATTGAGCCATTGATCGAAACCCCTATGCCTGGAGAAATCAATTCATTTGGTTTGATTCCTCCAAATATTGTTGTACCATCAGGATGGAAACCTGGAATGCCTGTGGAATTGCCAAGTGATCTACCGATTTTGCCCCCACTGGGGTGGAAGCCTGGTGATCCAATCACATTGCCACCGTTGGATTCTCTTCCTGGTCATCCAAGGGCTGAGGAGCAGCAACTGAGGCCTGTCCCACCTCCTGGTCTGGGAAGAGCACCCGAGCCTATACAAGTCAGGCATGTGCAGCTTGATATTGAGGATGATAGTAGTGATTATAGCAGTGATGGAGGCAGCTCTGATAGTGAAGATTAGTGCAATTATTCGATGCATTTGTGTGAGCAGTTCAAATATATTTCCCACTAACGGAGAGGTGTGAACCTGTGTGCCGGTATAACTTATGAGTGATCCATCAACATAAATCGCGCATCTTATATGGTTATGAATATTAGTTTTCTGTTAGTGTATGTTAGCTCAAATTTGCATAATCATGTCTTGGTAGTATGTTACTCTGTTTCTGAAATGGTTTTATGCCTATTTTCTGCACTTTGGGTTGAACTATGATTGAAGATAGATAAGAATGTGTAAAAAAAAGTATGAGATTTATTGTTGGTGATATAATACAAAATTCAGTATTTTCACCTTGAGTACTGCTATTATTACCGTTTATAGCTTACTTTTTTTTCACTTTTATCAAATATGGTAAATATTGTATACAGTAAATATATTTAACATGAATTCCAAATTTACAAATAATTAGTGTTGTTTAAAAATCGATGAAAAATGAATAGTGGTATATTAGTGGTATATAATATTTCTCTTGAACTTCCAAATGGGAAAACATATAGAATTCTTCTTCATAAATGTTGTGATGCTAGGTCTTGTATTTCTAGAATGGCAATGATAGAATCACCTGTCTTATTGATATATATTTTTAATCAACAATCTTCGATTAAGGAGAAATGATTGCAATGCATTACAGATTATTAAATTAACAATACCTTCCTCTATCACTATGGTACAAAAACTGTCTAATGACAAATTATAATCTATATTTAGAGTCAAATAATTAATTTGATTTGGAGTACCCCCAAACTTGCTTTTGTTCGTCCTCGAACAAACGGTAAAATAAAGAAGCAAAAACAAAAAAAACTAAAGGTAAACTCATTTTCGTAGAGTACACGATTGCACTTAGCATGTGCAACAAGCCTTTAAACCTTTTTGTTACCCAAAAAGGACGAGTTATAGTCTCGTGAGGGTTTGCAGAAGATATACCCACAAAATCGCAAAATCAATGAATCTTCGCTAAATCGAAATGTGATACAATCGTACAAAAATCGACGTGAACTAATGGCCCGACATTATTAGAAGAAAATCGTGCATTCGCTTAATCGTTGGTTACCTCACACCACAGAGTTAGACAAGCTTCTAGAAAGCACTGAATAAAGCCATCTTTAAGCATTATAGTCGAATGGCGTTTCTAACACAATTTGAGCGGCGTCCATCTATACCAACTAGTCTAACAGATATTAGGGTCTAACTGGTTCACATTATTGAGCTTTTAGCGTAGGTCACTTATGCAAACGAGCTCATACTTGACGGGATTGTGCAATGTTCGTTCTCTTAGACTTTCTATGACACCCGTTATCGAGCTTTGGGTCAACGACTCCCAAGCTAGATAGCCATAGGGCGTTAAGTTTTAAGAGACTCCTTCGGACTTAATCACTCAAGTGTCAAAGGTCACAGAACGAACTAATCCATTTTTTTTTTTTTTTTTTTCGATATGTGCCAGAGGACGTGATTCTAAGTTGGTAGACTTGGAAGCCACTACCTATGTGTTTCGAAAACGGGTGATCCACTCAACTCCTATGCCTTGGACTACTACGTATTAGTGACTAGCCAGAAAAAAGTAACTAAGCAGATGATATCGCCAACAGAAAAGTTTATGCGTTATATATATATATCAAAAAGTCAGGCTTACATATCACATAGTCAATCGTTGTACGACGATCACAAAGATAAAGCTATAATTCATAGTAAAAGTGTTATGTTTCCGTAAACAACCCCCAAACTTAAATCGCACATTGTCCCTAATGTGATCAACGTGTGTATGTATGCATGCATAAAAGTAAAAAGGGACGTAACCTTGCCGAAAGACGAGAGGGTCGTTGATCGTTCTGATTCCGCCATATAGTGTGTCTATTGTACTGTAGAAAAATAGAACACCGGAACCCAATGGTGATTTAGTACTTGAATCCTTGTAGTTGATTGACTTGTTGATGGCTTTCGACCTGTTTTAGAAGAAAAATCGAAGATGGCGAGGTGAGTACGAGGGTTTTGAGAGGGAGCTTATGTTTGGAATAGAATAGAATCTGTTTTTTAAAAAAAAACTTAAAACCCGTCCTTGCGTACATACGCCATTTTACACTGCGTACGTACGCAGCGTATTTTGGCGTACGTACGCCGTTCATTTTGGCGTACAGGCGCGAAGCCTTAAAAAATCTCTGTGCCCGTTGATTGTACGCCGATTTACACGGCGTACGTACGCCGTGTTACTCGGCGTACAGGCGCCATTCATTTTTCGCGTACGTACGCGGATCTTACAAAAAGTTCTGCCTCCGTTGTTTGTACGCCGTTTTACAAGGCGTACGTACGCGATACAAAATTCGATTTTTTTTTTTTTTTTTTTTTTTTTTTTTAAAGAAAAAAAAAGTAAAAACTTGAAACGAAACAAAACAGAAGGAAAGAAAAACAAAAAGAAAACAAAAACAAAAATAAAGGATACATTTGGGTTGCCTCCCAAAAAGCGCTTGTTTTACGTCTTTAGCTCGACGTTACCATGCTTAGTGTAAATCCCGGATCGGACCCGATGACTTGGCAATTCTCCAATCGACTTTAGGGTCTCGATTTTTAGGTAAAGAAAACTCAGGCACCGGTTGAATGTGAGACCTAAATCGCCATTTTTTGAATTTTTGGCGAGAGATCTTTTTGTCATGTAATACTTTGATGCCTTCATCGTTAGTTCTTCCACTCTCATGCACATTTGTCAATGGCGGATTCCCCTCAAATAGTCGAGCAATATCAGCGATAATTTCATCTTCCTCCTCGATCAAGCCATCAATCACCAGTCGTGCCTCTAACGGATCTTTATAGTGGTTCTTAGCAAGCTTGTCCTTGGTTATAGCTTCGTCAATCCTGTAACAAGAGTTCTCGATAGAGCTGTTAGCAACAGATTTATATAGACTAAATTCAACTCTCTCATCCCCAATATTCAAGGAAAGCCTTCCGTTTTTAACATCAATAATAGCTCCTGCTGTAGCTAGGAATGGCCTACCAAGAAAAATGAGAATTTGAGAGTCTTCATCCATATCGAGAACGACGAAGTCTGTAGGAATAAAAAATTTTCCTACTCTAATCGGTACATCTTCTAGCATACCTACCGGATACTTCACGGATCTATCAGCTAATTGCAGAGTAATCGTGGTAGGTTTTAACTGACCCAATTCTAACTTACGTGAAACAGAAAGTGGCATAAGACTAACGCTAGCACCAAGGTCACACAATGCATGATCAAAACTAACGTTACCTATTACGCATGGAATCGAAAAACTACCGGGGTCTTTAAGCTTAGGAGTTAATTTATTTTGAATTAATGCGCTACACTCCTCAGTTAAAGCCACGGTTTCATAGTCCTCTAGTTTCCGTTTATTAGAAAGAATTTCCTTCAAAAACTTAGCATAAGAAGGCATTTGTGTAAGTGCATCAGTGAATGGAATATTAATGTAAAGTTTTTTCAAAACTTCTAAAAATTTTCCAAACTGTTTATCTAATTTCGCCTTAGCTAATCTTTGAGGGAAAGGCACGGGTGGTTCATATGGCGGTGGAGGTACATATATTGGTTCTTTTTCGCTTTTATCAGTTGTTTTGTCAATAGAGTTGTCGGGATGAGACGATTTTTTCTTTTCGACCTTCTCAGTTGACTCTATTTCACTAATCCTAGTAGACATTTTTGGATCCTCATAATTAGTTTCATTCCTTAAAGCAATTGCATTACAATGTTCCTTTGGATTTGTCTCAGGTTGTCCGGGAAAGGAACCAGAATTCCTACTTGAGTTACTAGCTTGTTGTGCAATTTGAGTTTCTAGCATCTTATTGTGAGTTGCTAAAGAGTCGACCTTAGTTGCTAGTTGCTTAATTGCATCATTCACTATCTCGTTTTGTTTAGTTTGGGATACTACGAAACTCTCAAGAAGGGATTCTAAGTTCGATTTCTGTGGTGGAACAGGATTGTAAGGCTTCTGTTGGAATCCAGGTGGCTGCCTAATGTTAGGATGTGGAGATGCGTTTTGGTTTGTATTGTACGAAAAATTAGGGTGATTCCTCCAACCAGGATTAAAAGTGTTTGAAAACGGGTCGTTCTTTTGGTTGAAGTTATTCACAAAGTTGGCTTGTTCCATAAAGGGATCTTTAGGTAAACTTGCTAATTAACACTCTAACGCAACATGACCAACCATACCACATATTTCGCACATAGGGGGTGGGGTAGTGACAGAATTAACATGCATATTCATGGAATCTAACTTCTTAGACATAGCCTCTACTTGTGCAGAAAGTAGAGTAATAGCATCAATATTATACTTACCTGGGGTCTTTTGTGGAGTTGATCTTTCGCTTGACCACTGATAGTGGTTCAGTGCCATATCTTCGATTAAGTTGTAGGCTTCTTCGATACCCTTATTCATCAGAGCTCCTCCAGCTGCTGCATCGACTGACATCCTCGTGGTGTAAATCAGTCCGTTATAGAAAGTATGAACGATGAGCCATTTTTCCAGCCCGTGATGTGGGCACAGTCGTAAAAGGTCTTTGAATCGTTCCCAGGCTTCATAAAGTGATTCACCTTCTCTCTGAGCAAAAGTCGTAATTTGATTCCTCAGTTGTGCAGTCTTGCTCGGGGGAAAGTATCTCGCTAGAAAGCATTGCATGAGTTGATCCCATGTTCTGATTGAGCCCGATGGTAAAGAGTGTAGCCAAGCTCTCGCCTTGTCTCTCAGTGAAAACGGAAATAATCTCAGCCTGATAGCATCCTGAGAAACCCCGTTCATTTTCAGAGTGTCGCAGTACTCTAAAAACATGGACAAGTGGAGGTTTGGCTCTTCAGTAGGTGCACCCCCAAACTGATTCTGCTGAACCATTTGCAGAAGGGATGGCTTGAGCTCGAAATTGTTGGCCTCTACAGTAGGCCTGGCGATGCTGGAGTGAAGTGTATGTGCATTCGGCGCTGCAAAATCCTTAAGACATCTCGCGTTCGCATTCACATTTACAGCCGGATTTGCAATCGCGTTAGCGTTTGCATTAACATTTGCATTCACGTTCTCTTCAGCCATTGTAACTTGTCTAAGCTGAGCCTGTTTTAGTTTTTGTTGTCTTCTCCTAGCACGAAAGGTTTTCTCGATTTCTGGATCAGGTACGAAATCGAGCTTACTTCGCATACAAGGAAAAATCGAAAACCTGAAATTAAACAGAGAAATAAAAATTAAAAACTAAAAATAAAATAAAATGGCTTAGTCTCACTAAAATCTGATAAGAACTAATATTGACTATTCAAGTCCCCGGCAACGGCGCCAAAAACTTGTTGTGCCTAAACCGCAAGCGCACGGCTTCGGTGCAATACAAAAGATATCGTTCCCACGAGGACCGAACAATCAAGCACTAGCCTATCAATTATCAGTAATCTAAGCCTAATAAAAATACGAGATAGTTGTAAAGAAAACTAAACAGAAAGCAAGTAAATTGATTTGATTTGTATATGATTGGAAATTCCGGAATTAGGATTTACCACGATATATATTATCGACTCAATTATATTACCGATTGAATTACGATCGCTACTTATGAAGGACACTATCCAAATGTAATCACTATCTTCTGTCGAAGCATAATAACATATCTAAGCTAATTAATCAACTACTTTCGTGATGATTAGACTAGACTCAGACTCATTAATCTCTATGATAATGTATCGATTCCTCAAAAGACCTAAAACTACTTTCGTGATTTAGGATCTTAGGTTTGAAATCTAGGGTTCTGATATAGATGTCACCTTTCAAAATTTTCACCTAATATCTATGATCATGCAAATATGTGGCCAGCAAATTCACAAGCATTAATAATCAAGAAAGCAAATCATAAGCATACGCGATGTAAAATCAACGATTCTATAATCTATATCGATAACATGCTATCGGGCTATTCCCAATTCCAGAATAATATGAATTACTCCATAGAAACGAAAGCACAATAAACAATTAATAAAGCAAACATCATAAACGACAAGAATTCAAAGAGATTAAAGAAGATAATTTCGATAAAACCCGTTGTCGAATAAACTGTTTACAATCGTTCTTGAATTTCGTGTCTCGATCTCCAATCTTTACAACTCAATTCAAGAAAATAAGGTTCGAACCCTAATACAATGTTCGGAGGGGGTATTTATACCTAATCTAAAACATAAACCCGAAATTGGGCTGAGTATGGGCTTTTCCGCGTTTAGACTGTAATTAGCGCGCGCCTGTACGCGAGTTTGAACGGCGCCTGTACGCCGACTAATGCTGCGCTTGTACGCCGCCTTAAACGGCGCTTGTACGCGAGATGGCCAAAATCTCTGCCCCCGTTGATTGTACGCGAATTATAACGGCGCTTGTACGCCGTTCATTTGGTCGCTCGTACGCGGTTTAACACGGCGCTCGTACGCGGTTCTATTTGCAACTTCCGATCAAATAGTTCTCGATTTTGGCCAATAATTGGTATTTTCCGTTTGCAACATAGAAATTCCCTACTGCACTCAAAAGTGACATTAAACGCATTTGCGGGATAAAAATATGATGCAAGTACATAAATAAACGTGCCGAATGAGTGATTAAAGTTGCGTGAAAATGAGGTTTATCAGAGTCCAATCTAATTGATAAATTGATGTCATTTCATGAAATTCATTTGATTGTAGTCCAACTCCAACCCACTAATATGGAGATTGAGGCCCAAATTAATTTGATTCTGGCCCAACCCATTAGAATGGAGACGAGGCCCAATAAAACCGTCACATTTGGATTTATATGCATTTATTCATTTCACTCCCACTCTAAATTCTCATATCCAGCTCAAAACCCTAGCCACCGCCACCGTGAACTGCAATCACACAAAATGGCCGCCGCCGCGCGTCCTCTTGTGACCGTCCAAGCACTAGATAGCGACATGGCGACCGACGGTGCCGCCTTGCCTCTTCCAGACGTGATGAAAGCTCCGATCCGCCCCGATGTCGTCACATTCGTGCACGGTCAGATCTCAAACAACGCTCGTCAGCCTTACGCCGTATCGAAAAAGGCCGGCCACCAGACATCCGCAGAGTCTTGGGGTACTGGACGTGCCGTCTCTCGTATCCCCCGTGTCCCCGGCGGCGGTACTCACCGCGCCGGTCAGGGAGCCTTCGGAAACATGTGCCGAGGTGGACGGATGTTCGCGCCGACGAAGATCTGGCGCCGCTGGCACAGGAGAGTGAATGTTACTCAGAAGCGCCACGCCGTTGTATCGGCGATAGCTGCTTCTGCCGTACCTTCGCTGGTGAATGCTCGTGGACACAAGATTGAAGAGGTTCCTGAATTGCCTTTGGTTGTTTCTGATTCAGCTGAGGCTATTGAGAAAACGAATAACGCTTTGAAATTTCTGAAGCAAGTTGGAGCAATCGCTGATGCTGAGAAGGCTAAGGACAGCACTGCGATACGTGCTGGAGTAGGAAAAATGCGTAATCGTCGATACGTCTCTAGGAAAGGACCTCTTATTGTGTATGGCACCGAGGGGGCTAAATTGACCAAGGCTTTTAGGAACATTCCTGGTGTTGAGGTTGCTCATGTTTCACGACTTAATTTGCTTAAGCTCGCCCCTGGTGGTCACCTTGGGAGGTTTATAATTTGGACTAAGTCTGCTTTTGAGAAGTTGGATGAGATTTACGGGACTTTCGACAAGCCTAGTGAGAAGAAGAAGGGGTATGTGTTGCCTAGGACTAAGATGGTGAATGCTGATTTGGCAAGGATTATTAACTCTGATGAGGTGCAGTCTGTTGTGAAGCCAATCAAGAAGGAGATTAAGAGAGCTCCACTGAAGAAGAATCCATTGAAGAATCTGAATGTGATGTTAAAGCTTAACCCGTATGCTAAGGCTGCTAAGAGGATGGCGCTCTTAGCTGAGGCGCAGAGAGTGAAGGGGAAGCAGGAGAAGCTTGACAAGAAGAGGAAGCAGATCACTAAGGTATTGTTGTGTCTGTTTGTGTTATTGATAATGCAGTTTGTGATATACTGTTATTATTCATGTCTATTCACATTATTTTCTCTTATTGTGTATATTGATTAATGCGTTTCAACTTGTATAATATGTGAATGATATTTATCCCTGATCAATTGCTTTTGTTCTGAGTGGTAAATATGTGTAGTGATGTCTTTTCTATATGAATGTATGAGTTTACGGTTGGATACATCTTTGTTAGTTAGTGTTTTCCTTTGGTTTTTACATGATTGGTTTTGTATTCTATGTAATTTGTCTGAATTAAGTTTTTCTGTAATATCGATTACTTTGTAGTTTACATGTTTTTCAATTTATTATAATACTGCCTACTTTATTAGCCTTCTCATGTGGACGTGAAATTATCAAGATTAAATGCTAGACTTCCATGGAGGTTTTTAGCTTGCACAATGGTGCACATATCTGATTTGCTTGGCATGGGTTTTGTATGCTGCAGTTCTTACACTTTGGTTTCCTACTTGTGAGGCTTATGAAATTGAGAATGGTTTTCCTTTTCAACATTCCTATTTGTAATATATTGGTCCTCTTTAATAAACATTGCTCTTGAATGGAGGACTTGGATGGGTTGTTTTCCAATTTTTGTTTTTCATTTAAAGTAGGCTTTATGAGAACATGCCCATTTTATCGTTCAGACATATAACACATATTTCCAATGCTTGTGATACCTATTATTATACATTTTGTAAAGTAGCTTAAGCTTAGCATGCCCGTGTTTCATGACTGCCCTTTGATGTGTATCGTTGTTTCCATTATCCTCTTGCACAGGAGGAGGCATCAGCTATCCAATCCGCAAGCAAGGCCTGGTACAAGACAATGATCTCAGATAGTGACTACACAGAATTTGATGTCTTCACAAAGTGGTTGGGTGTCTCTCAGTGAGTAAAACTTTATTTGATGTCTGTTAGAACCGTTATTTTTAATCTGTTTTGTTTCCTGTTTTTCGCCTGGAGCTTTGAAGACATGGATGGGTTCACATGGGACGGGAACAACTGCAATAATTTTCCTAGCTCTAGTTTGAGAAATTTTTCTTTAGACAATTATTTCAAGAAATTATATATTATCTTGTTATCGACTAATGCCATGGTATTTGTCCATTTTAGTTGTGTGGTTTTCTTGTGTTCATTTATTTTGTTTGGTTTCTCATTGACCCCTATTTTCCTTTTTTAACAGAATCCCTAAACTGCACTTCTGTTTATTGACCCCTATTTCAGTCTAAATTTAACGTTACACAATCATACTATAATTTTTGTTACACAAGTGTATATTTGTATATATAGAAAGTGTTCACTTGTGTAATAGGGTAAGAAAGTACATGAATTGACATGGGCTGAGCAGTGGACCAGTATTGAGATGGGCCAAATACCATAGAGTCTCAGCCCCAAATGCTTTTTCTTTTGGAAGGTAAGCTTTCAATTCTATACACTATTAGTTATAGGTTCAACTTCAACCCGAAGATAAGATAAAATGAAATGGTTTACATTTATCAAAAGGAAACCATAATTTTATGATCTGACTCGATAACAAATGATATCCCCAATATAGTGTGCATAAATTTTATTATGTGGTGTTGTTTTAAGCAGAAGATGTTTAGATTTGATGCCAGATTGTTTTTAGCTCTTTTGATTTAGATTAAGGTGGTGTTTGGCTGAATTATTTAAAATATTTTATAAGCTCTTATGTTTTATAAGATGTTTGAAGGTTCGGTTGATAAACTCTCTTAAAATTACAAAAACAAACACAATATTGTTTGAGCCATGGGTAATTTTGTTTGATCATATTTCTATTTTACATAAACATTTTATTTATAAGTTTTGAATGGATATCTGACTTGGGCTTCATTACATATATACAAACAAATATTCGAGTTTGAGCGAGCTATTTAATTAATATCATCAATTTTAGTTCTAGCTCAATCCATCTTTACTTTAAGCCAAATTAATTTTTTATCAAATTGTATTTGGATAAAGTTATTAAAAATTGCAAGCATATAATTAATAATATTATGAAGTTGAAGTCCTGGAGGTGTGGTTGGGGTTGTAAGTTGTAACTAGTCTGTAGTAGGGGCCGGGGGATGGGAAGTTCGGTAGCGTAGATTTCCTTCCTAAATGTGATTTAAGGAGTAACTGAAAATCTTTAGATTGGTCCTCTTCTATTTCTCCCATATTTAGATGTAATAAATTAATAATAAGTTTTGATGATATAGATATGTTAAGATAAATTATTTTTCATAAAAAAGTTGATATGAATGAATTTTTATTTTATATCATTTTCTATGTTAAATCCGTCGTATTAATATCTATATGTTTATGAGTATATAACTTGGAATAAGTGGATATCGCAGTTTCTAAGGCCTCAATTGTTTAGAAGCTTCAATCCATAAAAAATATTTCACAGGTAAAAAATTCACAAAAAATGTCAATTATTTGGTATGTTTTAAAAAAAAATTCTCAAAAAATTTAGATAATTTTGAATAAATTCTTTAAAAAAAATGATTCTTAGTATTCATGATTTTTCAGTTCACACATCGATTTAAAAGACTTTTTTCGACTATTATTCAACCCTAAAATAAATTAATTGCATATTCTAATGCAATTTCTATAAATTATATGCAAATATCAATCCAAACAAATTACTTACAATAAAAAACATATCATATCAACTATAATTATTAAATATTTTTCTCTAAAAAACTCATCCAAATACACATCTCACGCCACATTTTTTTTACCTAAGAATACTTTTTTTCTTCACTTTTATCATGAAAAATTCAAAGATGAATATATGATCAAATCTAGACCTAAGGCTAACTTATTGAGTTTTATTGAAATAAAGGAGCTACAATTAAAGAGTACTCTAAGCTTATAAAGTGAAACCCTATTACATAAAAGTTATTAGCATGATTGAACTAGGGGACGTGATGAAATTTACAATATGTTTATTATATTTTATTATATTTTTCATGTGTTTTATATTAAATCGATAAAGGTGTTTGGTCAAATAGCCCCATTGGTAAGTAAATACGTGGATTTATATATGTCACATTATTATTATTATTCATTTTGTGGGTGTCACTTCCTCTACATTTATTTTTCCAAAAAAGAAAAATACATCAATGTTAGCTCTATCAATGCTAATTAAATTAGACTACCATAGAATACAATACTAGGACAAAAATAATACATTACTGAAATATGACTTTATTTCTTATCAATTTACTAATTATTAATTATTACTTGTTTTGACTGAAAAGAGAGGTAATAAACTCATCTCCCGTCTTGTTCAAATCAAGTTGATCCCGTGTTTCATTTTTAAATTTGTTACGTGTATAAAAGTTTTAATAGAATATGTTAAAAGACTGGTTTAAAAAAAGAGACTTGGAATGTATATTGCAAAAGAGAGATTTTACAGAGTGTTTTAGTGGCTCAAGTTTTAGAGATAATGAATAATGAAACCCTAATACACAAAAAACTAATATATACAAGAAACATATGGCTAATTGCAAACTAGCCCTTCTATAATTAAGAAATAACATAAAGACCGCCGAGAATAATGCTGGGCTTAAGAACCTTCTGGAATGCCCAATTGGGTTTCTGCAATGGGCTTTAATGTTTGGCCCAACTCTTCAACCATCTTGAGGCTTGGTTTCTGGCCCGAATCACATGGGCCTTCAACACCCTCCCACAAGCTAAGAGATGGTGCAAATAAATCTATCATGCCAAGCTGCTTCATAAGAAATTCATGCTTTGTACGTCCAAGAGCCTTAGTCAAAATATCTGCAATTTGCAAATCAGTTTTCACGAAATTAGTAGAAATAATCTTATTTTTGACATAGTCTCGAATAACGTGACAGTCAATCTCAATGTGTTTAGTTCTTTCGTGAAAAACAGGATTGATAGAGATATGTACAGCAGCTTGATTATCACAAAAGAGTTTGACATGAGTTAAAGAAGTAACACCTAGGTCCTTAAAAATACCAAGAATCCAGACTATTTCACTACACGTAGTTGACATAGATCTGTATTCAGCCTCAGCTGAAGATTTTGAAACTGTTTTTTGTTTTTTACTTTTCCAGGAAATTAACGATGTTCCAAAGAAAACACAGAACCCAGTAATAGATTTTCTCGAAATAGGACAGGATGCCCAATCAGAATCACAATAGGCTATCAGTTCGACAGAATTGTTCGTAGGAAAGAATAAACCATTTCCAGGTGCAGATTTCAAATACCGTAACACACGAATCGCAGATTTTAAATGAGATTCCTTAGGTTTATGCATAAATTGGCTTAAGACTTGCACTGTAAAAGATATATCAGGTCTGGTGTAGGTTAAGTAAATGAGTTTTCCTACTAATTTCTGATAGTAGTTGATATTCGTGAGAAAATTATCGTTATCATCTGGTTCAATATTAAGTTTCAGATTTTGTTCCATAGGAACTAGAGATGGTTTGGCTCCCAACACACCAAATTCAGTTAATAATTCTAGAGTATATTTGCGCTGATTTAAGCAAAGACCTTTTGATGACCGAGCAAATTCTATACCTAGAAAGAATTTTAAATCTCCTAAATCCTTAATATGAAAATTGACATTTAAGTGTTTCTTAACATTGTCAATGTGAGACAAGGAATTTCCTGTTACTAAAATGTCATCAACATATATAAGTAAAACAATAAGAACAGAATCCACAGATTTAACGAATAGAGAATAATCATGGAGGCTTTGAGTAAACCCTAAATTTTCCAAACAATTACAAAACTTCTCATTCCATTGTCGAGGAGCCTGTTTCAATCCATACAAGGATTTCTTTAATAGGCACACCCGATTATCGCTAGGATCAAAATATCCTTGTGGAAGTGTCATATACACTTCTTCATTTAAATCACCATTTAAAAACGCATTATTGACATCTAAGTGAAACAACGGCCAATCTCTAATAACAGCTAAAGAAAGTAATGAACGAATAGTGACCATTTTAACTACCGGAGAAAAGGTTTCAAAGTAATCTATTCCCTCCCTTTGGCTATATCCCTTGGCAACAAGTCTAGCTTTATATCTTTCTATGGACCCATTTGAGTTATACTTAACTTTATACACCCACTTACAACCTATCGGTTTTCTATTTTTAGGTAATTCAGTGAGAATCCAAGTATTATTATTGTTTAAAGCTAACATTTCTGAATCCATAGCAGTTTTCCAGTTATTATTCTTAACAGCCTCGTTAAAATTAGATGGTTCACTAATTTTATCAATAGAAGTGGTAAAACAGTGATAACTAGAACTAACTTTATCATAGCAAACACAATTAGACAAGGGATAAAGGCAAGCAGAAGATGAAGAATGTAAACAAACATCATAATCAGACAGATGGGCAGGAAGTTTAGTAACTCTAGCTGATTTTCGAACAGGCATATTAACAGCAGATATATCAATAGCAGGGTTATAAGAATCATCAGTTAACATATCAACAGCAGACATATCAATAACAGGGTTATAAGAATCATCAGTTAACGACTTCTCTGAATTAGTCTTAGTTTGACTATTCGATTGAGACGAGGTGGATGGTGGTGTGTTGGAATGGATAGAGGGAGTCTCAGATCGGTATCGATCGCGTGTGTCGTTAGTAATTAATCGGTCCAAAGAGGTGCAAATGACATCATTGTTAAGTGGTGTAATACCACTAACTAGTCCATCGACACCTTCAAGGGACTTGGCTTTTTCATCATCATCGACCATCATACCAACCTTCACACCACCATCTGTCTCCACCACCGTCTCCTCAAGGGTTTCTAAGAACCCGTCACCTGCACAAGAAGAAGATCTATAAGGAAAAACAGTTTCATAAAAGGATACATCTCTTGAAATAACAATGTTATTCGTTTCAAGCTCCAACAGTTTGTACGCCTTACGGTTTTCACAATAACCAAGAAAAATACACTTTCGAGCCCGTGAGTCAAACTTATCAGAATTAGAAAAAATGGAGGAGTAACATAAACATCCAAACGTACGTAAAATGCTAAAGTTTGGAGGAAACCCGTAGATCACTTCAAAGGGTGTTTTACCAAGTAAGACAGAGCTCGGGGTTCGATTAATAAGGTAAACAGCAGTTAAGATGCATTCGGACCAAAAAACAATAGGACAATTGCTTTGAAAAAACAGAGAACGTGCAACATTCAATAAATGGCGATGCTTCCTTTCAACAATTCCGTTTTGTTGCGGAGTATTAACACATGTAAAAGTATGTTTAACACCAAATTGATTTAAAAAAATTTCCATAGTATGATTGGTGAATTCAGTGCCATTATCGGAGTGTACACATTTAACTGTTTTAGTGAACTGAGTTTGAATCATAGAAAAAAACCTCTTAAACACATCAAACGTTTCGGATTTAGTACGAAGTAAATAAACCCAAGTAGCCCTCGAACAATCATCAACTATAGTAAGAAAAAATTTAAAGCCATCATGACTTTCTACCCTATATGGTCCCCACAAATCAAGGTGTAACAGGTCAAAGGGGGATTGGGTTTTAGTATTACTAAGGGGAAAGGGCTCCCTAGTCTGTTTAGACTTATGACAGATATCACATGGGTGATTATTAATAGTGCTAGAAATACTCAATGCAGATTTTAAAATATTCAGCACATTATCAGATGGATGACCGAACCGTTTATGCCACAGATTAGAGGTACATGAAACAGAATTAGAGACATGTTGAGGAGATGGGAAGGAGGGACCTGTAGGCAGGTTGAAGAGGTATAAACCCCCATCCTGCTTACCAGTCCCCAGCAGCCTTCCTTTGGGTAGGTCCTGAAAAAAACAGTAATCCTCAAAAAACTTAATGCAACAAGAAGAAGACTTGGTGAGTTTAGAGACAGACAACAGATTATACTGGAAGTCTGGGACCACAAGAACCTCAGATAAAACAAGTTCAGGAAAGAGTGACATAGATCCAATATGTGTAATAGTGGCACTAGTACCATTTGGCAGTTTCATAGTCATGTTTTTATGTCTAACATCAGCAAAATTATGAAGCATGTGTGTGGAATAAACAATATGATCCGTTGCCCCTGAATCCACAATCCAACCCTCAGTATGTTTTGACATATAAGAGGAGTTAGATGAAATACCTGCCATTGCGGCTTTGATTTCATCCGACCCTTTGCGTTCGTTTAAAAGGCTGAGAATTTGGGATCGTTGTTCAGGGGTAAAATCAACAAAGGAGTTCTGATTCTGGACAGAATTAGTAACATCAGAAGTAACAATATTCAATTTCTTATTTGAAGATTGATTTTGTCCAGATTTTTTCTTGGTTTTATAATTTTCTGGAAAACCGATAATGCGATAGCACCTATCAATGGTATGACCAGAATTACCACAATGCTCACAGATATGTTTTGAAAAATTGTTTTTAGGTTTTTCAGGTTTTTCATTGGTTTGACTGATGAATGCAGATGGATTTTTAGAAGTATTAGTAGTAGAAATGGATCTATGTGATTCTTCCTGAGAAATGATGTTAAATGCACTCATAACATCAGGCAAAGGTTCACGTAACATAATATTACTTCTAACAGCAAAATATTTCTCGTTCAAGCCCATGAGAAATTGCATAAGTTTCAGATTATTTGCATGGGTAGCAGTTTTAGTGGATGCAGCACAAGAGCATGGAGGCAGATCAATAAGACAAGCATACTCATCCCATAACAATTTCAGTTTTGAGTAATAAACAGCCACAGAGTCAGAGCCCTGATTTATTTTTGAAATGTCTTGATGCAAAGAAAATATGCGTGAGCCATCAACTTTATTATATGTAGCTTTTAATTGAGACCACACTTCAGATGCTTTGGTTGCAAACACAAGACCCGTATACAAATCTTTACTCACAGAATTCAGAATCCAAGACAGCACAATAGCATTGCATCTGTCCCACTGATTCTGTAGAACAGGATCAGTGGGATATGATACACTGCCCAAAACAAAGCCTAATTTATTTTTTTCAGTTAAAGATATAGTCATAGCACGACTCCAAATCGCATAATTGTTGCTACCAGTAAGAACGTACGGGATAATGCTTTGATTTGTGTAATCAGATGCATGCAACAGTAAAGAATCATTTAAATCCAGATTCGACAGAGTGTGTGATGTAGTGGGTGCAGGTTGAATAGAAGTATCAGGTTGAATAGAAGTAGAATCAGTCATGATGTAGAGCAGACAGATATAAACAACCACAGGGTAACCGAGCACAGTAATCACACAACGGTATAACAGATCCACACCACAGATGACAAGAACAGGTAAGTAGAGAACAGAGAACCAGCAGATATACACGATATATGCAGAAAACAGAGAACCAGCAGAAATAGCGAATATAGGGTTCAAGCCAAAATACCACAGTGTTTTTGTCCACAAAAAACACAGAAAAATAAACAGTTTCAGAACCGGTGGTTCCTTTAACAAGAAAACAAACAGAGAGCAGCGGAAAAAACGAAGTCACAAAAGAACTCCAGACACCACTACCTGAAACAAACAGGAGAGATGTGAGTCTAAAAGAACGGTGTAAACGATAAAAAACAACCGATAAAACAAGAACGATCTCGTTGTGTTCAAGAGTTACAACTCCGAACACACACAAAAAATCGTTAAATGAGCACGGCGGAGCAGATTTGTTCGCAAGACCACAGATGAGGGTCAATAACCACAAGATCGGCCACCGGAAAAGCAGATCGGACAAAAAACAGGGAGAACCGTAACAGATCTGACTGCACAGCTACAGATCGAGACAGCAGTCGCAAGATTAACCACCCGAGAACCGATCTGGAAAAAAGATCGAGATATAAACTGCCACAACAGGCAGTAGATCACAGATCTGAGAAATTTCAGGTAAAGAATGTCACCCGACGTTTGTGGTTCGGTGAATGTATAGAAGACATACACCGAAAAACAACAAGAGGTGAAGAACAAGGTCTACAACGAGTTTCAGCAAGATGCTGAGACGTCACCCAAGATCGTAGATGCTCGTGATGCCATGTTAAAAGACTGGTTTAAGAAAAGAGACTTGGAATGTATATTGCAAAAGAGAGATTTTACAGAGTGTTTTAGTGGCTCAAGTTTTAGGGATAATGAATAATGAAACCCTAATACACAAAAAACTAATATATACAAGAAACATATGGCTAATTGCAAACTAGCCCTTCTATAATTAAGAAATAACATAAAGACTGCCGAGAATAATGCTGGGCTTAAGAACCTTCTGGAATGCCCAATTGGGTTTCTACAATGGGCTTTAATGTTTGGCCCAACTCTTCAACCATCTTGAGGCTTGGTTTCTGGCCCGAATCACATGGGCCTTCAACAGAATATATGAACATAGAGCACAAATAAAATGAAATACGAAAATGAAAAATTAATTTTAAAATAAATAATCTAATATGATCCCATGTAGTTGTTCCTTGCTGCTTCGTATCTTACATTCTAAATTGTTATATCATCTCGTAATAATTGGTATATTTAAAACATTTTTATAAATGTCTAAATAACAATAACTCTATATACATGGTGTATGTATATGAAATAAACCGAAATTAAATCCAACTTTGAAATAGGAGATTAGGAATTAGGTGTGCTTACCTCACCCAATATATATATATATATATATATATATATATATATATATTTCTACTTTATTATGAAATTAAAATTAGATATTACTCAAATAATTGATATTACAATAAACATGCGAAATAAGGTCAATTATCTTATTTCAATTTGTTTTTTTTTTATTTTTCATTTTCATTTTCCTTTCACTGTTGCTGCTTTTGTTTAAATGGGATTTTTGTTAGTTTGATTGATTTAACAACAGGAAGTCAAAAAAGAGGTTATTTAGGTAAATGATTGAACCAGCACATTTGTTTGGTCCAATTTCTTTTTATGATTATTACAAATGATGCGATAACTTTATCATATCTCAATTATGTCTACTAAATAATCTCTTTTGAATGATTCTTACCGACGGTTTTGATATCAAAATTTTAATATAATTACAATTATTTATATATATATATATATATATATATATAATTAAAAAGCAAAACAAAGTTATAACAATAACTATAGTTGAAAAATAGTTTGAGCTTGAATTATATACATTTGCATTCATCTTCTCTTTTTATGAACATATATAACATCAATTTATTTGTTATAAATAAAAAATGATTTCATTATTAAAATCAAAATTAAAAGAGTAATTAGGGCATCCCTATCATAGTTCGCCAGACAGCTGAATCTTATGAATGTGTAATTTATAAGTTATTAACAAAAACGAGTTTTACCCACTGCATGTTAAAAAGGTAATTATTGTGTATTTCTAATGTTAAAAAAAATAAAGGCATAAAATAATACTTGCGTTGGAAAAACAAATATAGGAAGTGAGAATATGTATAATATAGATTGTAAAATGAATTAAATAATTAGGCATTTATGTAGTTATAATATATCTTTTTTAATGTGGTTAGGTAGTAAATAATTTTAGGTTTGGGACCTTTGGGTGGACAAAATTAATAATTAGGCTATGTTTGTTTATGTTTTCAAATCTCATTTTTAAGTTTTTAAATTATAAAATTCAAAATAAACTTAACACATCAAATTTTTCATCTAAATTACTCATTTTCAACTTTACTTTTCCAATCTCCAATATAACTACTTATCAATCATATATACAACATTTCACACATTTACCAATCAAATCAATCATTATTTCACTTTCTCTTTCCTGTTTTACAATTTTTTATTTATATTTAATTATTTTTTATTCACATAATTATTATAAACACAAACAAAATAATCATTCCACACATCATCCATCAACCTATAAATATTGATTTGACACATTTCACAACTTTCAATTTATTTTTAAAAATATAAACAAACAACTATCATTTTAACACAAATTTTCTACTAAAAACATAAACAAAAGTTTTGTTTTAGTTTTGAGGTCATTCCTCGTTAGTTAATTTTGTTCTACACAATTATTCCATGTGATTTAATTACTAACAAAAGTAAATCTAATCCCACGCGCACAAGCTGCCCGTGTTTTCCACATGCCATTCTTTTACACGTGTCGGCTGGTGACAGCTCTCAAACTGGGGTCCGGAAGTGTGAGAACTTAAGAATCATAAGCTCGAACTGCAAAATAAAAAAAAAAAATTAGAATACTTGTTCCAATGCTTAGCAAATTATGCATTATTTATATAACACTTGATAATTATTTATTTATTTTCGATCAATTAGTTTTTATTTATTAAAAATATTCAATTCAAACATGTTTTCTATTTAGTTTATGATTAGTTTTTATTCCGAATTTGTTATTAATTTATTATTGATAGGAAATATAATTCTTTCATAAGGCATACAATTTGCAAGTAAAATGAAAATTTTATATGGTATAATCATTTTCACAGTTTATTAAATTGAAAATTAAATTTTGAATGTAAGAGTTGTGACGTGTCTTAATATTTTTTTAAAAATATGTGTGTCGTGTTCGTGTAATCAATAAGATTAATTAAAATGATAATTTTTTGCCAAAAAAATCTCAATTAAAAAAAAATTGTTTGGCTTAAAATAGTATTTCAAAATTCATCCAAAAAAATACCAATTTTGATTGATTTTCTCTCACTAGAATGCAAAGCCAAAATTTGATATATTAATTTTGTATCTATATGTAGGAAAGGAAATATAGAGCCGGCTTTCATTCATTTCTCTCTCTTCACTTTTTGCCTCGTCTCAACCTCTGTTGAGAGAGAGAGAAAGAGAATGACATCTATAGATACATTCTTTCCTGTATCTACATGTATCTATATAGTATACATATACAACACACTATAAGCTATTCCTTTCTTCTTCACCATTCTTTGCCTCCATTTCCTTTACTGGTATGCATATGTAGGCGTGATATTATTGCACACCTTCTACTAGTTTGGTTGGGGATTAGCGATGTTGAACCTCAAATTGACTATCGATCGAGCTGAAACGGAGTCGGATAAGCATCTCGTGTTATCCGGCGATCAGATGGAATATTCCGGCAGCTCCAATTCCTCTATTGTCAATGTAGAGAGCTCTAGCACCGCCGCCGACGAGAACTCGTGTTCGAATCATTTTGTAGGTTTCGATATATGGAAGAGTAATGTTGAGCATGAGGGGAGTGAGAAATCGAGCTGCGGTTACGTGACGAAGGATTTTTTTCCAGCTAGTGGTCAAACGCTGTCTTGTCAGTGGACGGATCTATCGAAGCAGGGGATTATTACTGAGCAGGAACTGCAGAAGAGGCAGCAGGTGAAGAAGAGTAGGAGAGGACCGAGGTCTCGAAGCTCTCAGTATCGCGGCGTCACGTTCTATCGCCGCACCGGACGTTGGGAATCTCACATTTGGTAAATTACAGTATAAAGTTTGTTGTTTTTCTTATTGTAATACTGCGTATTTGGTATATAGAAAGATTTAACGCCACAGCTTTAATGATGTTAACATTACAGTATTATTCAAGATCTTTCACTATTGAGTCAAAATAAGTCAAGTTTGATTAGTCAATTGTTCCAACAGAGTATCCAATCCGGAGGTTACTAGTTACTACTTACTATATGGCGTATGCTAAATGGATATATGTACATTTTGGTGGATCTGAAATTAGAACTGCAGAACTGTGGAAACTGCCGAGCATCATTTATATTTGTCTGCATTTGTGGAATCTACATTGTTATATCTTATACTAATTGGTCAATTTAAGTTCATCTATTTGTAATGAGTGTGACTTATTAAGGATTGTAAATGCTACATGATCCTGTTTGTTTGTTTTTTTTATAAAAAAACATGATCCTGTTAGCTTATTGTGGGATGTGGATTTTGAATTCTTTTTCACGCAATAGTGATCCTTAACTAAAGGTTTCCCATGTGTTTTGTACAGGGACTGTGGTAAACAAGTTTACTTAGGTAAGCAGCCTATGTAAAAACTTCAGATTTTTATTATAGGATTTTATTTAATTGTTATTGATATCCTGGAAATCTACTATAAATATTGAACTTGGAAATGTAGGGGGATTTGACACTGCACATGTTGCTGCTAGGTAAGATAATTTATATTAATCTGGTCTAGAATAATTCTGACAACGATTGTGTTATGGATGATAAAATTTTGTGAACGCCGGGATCCTGACAGGGCATATGATCGTGCTGCTATAAAATTCCGTGGGATGGATGCAGACATCAATTTTAACACAAGTGATTATGAAGAAGATTTTAAGCAGGTTTGTTGAGCATGCTATGTTTCAGTTCATATTTTCGCCTTTTGTCCTCAAAAGGTTCTGATGTTGAGGCGGGGACCTTTTCTTATTTTGCTCCTTAGATGAAGAATTTATCCAAGGAAGAATTTGTACACATACTTCGTCGCCAAAGTACAGGTTTCTCGAGAGGAAGTTCAAAATATAGGGGAGTAACCCTGCATAAATGTGGACGTTGGGAGGCTCGGATGGGACAGTTTCTTGGAAAGAAGTAAGATGGGTGTGATTGTTTTTTATGCATGATTAATTCATTATAGTGTCACTATTACTTTAATAATTGAGTGATATTTTTCTTCATGGTTAACAATGCTCCTTTGCAGGTATGTCTACCTTGGATTGTTCGACAGTGAAATAGAAGCTGCAAGGTTAAAGTTCATAACATTCTATGGATCATCATCTACGGTTATATTTTGCCACTGCAATTTTATTGAAATTTCTGTTGATGTTGGTTAAGGGCATATGATAAAGCTGCAATTAAGAGCAATGGAAAAGAAGCAGTCACCAATTTTGAGTCAAACACATACAAAGAGGAGTTGAGCCCCGAGGCGGAGAATGGAGGTAAAAATACTGAGCAATGCTTTACCATCTTATCCTCCTTAAAAATCCTCTCTCTTAATGGCTGGTTTACTTAAATTCTGCATTATTATGTCTAGCTGGCGAAAACCATGATTTAGATCTAAACCTGGGCATAGCACCCCCTCATAGATCCAACGGTCAAAAGCAGAATACGGAGGTAAGATGATTTGGTATCCATTATGGCTCAAACAACCAGCATGAAAATGGACTGAAGGTTCTATGAACGTTTTATATAGAGTCTCAAACATTGTAACTTTCTTGGAAAGCTTGCTTAGATATCAGTTGATTACAATGCAGGAATCTCCTTCAGTCACTGTGCCAGCTGAGTTGTCACCGGGGCATGCAAATGTACGCAAACGCCCTTTTATCTGGAATGGAGTGGAATCAAGTTTCCCTCCCATTTATAAGGTATTATTTTTGCATAACTTGAATTATTTGGTTGTATTCTCATCATCGGCAGGATTGTTGTCGATTTTTTGGATTCTGATAATTAATTAATTAGACAACAATAAAATAGTTGGGAAGCT
This sequence comes from Verbascum thapsus, assembly GCA_963669365.1. Taxonomy (NCBI): domain Eukaryota; kingdom Viridiplantae; phylum Streptophyta; class Magnoliopsida; order Lamiales; family Scrophulariaceae; genus Verbascum; species Verbascum thapsus. The sequence continues at coordinate 2,660,846 of OY770120.1, forward strand.
TTTAACTACAACCAAAATTAGAATAAAAAACTGGGACTATAACATCCAACCAAACAAGTTACTACATCGTTGTACAAAAAACGAATATAAAAAAAATTAGGAAAACAACCCAACCATTATTGGAAGCATCTCAAATGCATTCATATGCTATAAACAATTCTTAAATGTGTTGCTTGGAACAATTTGAGATAATTTTGCTCTTCTGCAGGACCCAATAATAGAAAAGGGTATGGAAAAAGATTCTTCAGAAAATTGGACATGGAAATCTTTTAACGGGGATTTTCAGTCACCTCTCTTCGCTACTGCGGCATCATCACGATTCGCTACTTCAAGCTTCACTTCTTCATCTGCAGCCATTAACCAATCGCCTTTCGGCTCAAAATCACAAAGCCATTATCTGTCACAAGTCGCAAATTTAAACCATGGGACACATTATCGGTGGAGAAGATGAATATATAAGCTGCAGCAGATTGAACTTGTCTCCATCTTCACTGGATAATGGTTAGTAACCATAAAATGAAGTTATGGGTTCTAATCAAAAGATTTTTATCCATGAATAAGCTCTTAATATATACATTGACACGATATTCGTTATCGGTTTTGAAAGCATCTCGATTTTTGTACATTGCTTTGTGACTAATTTGACTGTGGTTTTTGTGTTTTCTTAGATTTCCAAGTGCAAGTTTTGCAGATATGTGGTAGAATTAATATGCATTAAACTTGTCATGAAATTTGCCCCTTTTTTTTTTCCTTTTTTATTAAGGAGTGTTTTATATATGGAGATTGATAAATATGAACATTTATTGCAATTTTCTATTGCATCTCATTTATTCACCCATTCATGTATTGCAATAGAAGATGATATTTTAAAGGGAGAATTGTATCAACTTCACCAGAACTTTGGACATTTGGCATCCACACTCTTCAATTTTGAAAAATTGGCATCAATATCCCCTCTTCTACTTTTTCACTAAATTTTATAGTGAAAAGACAAAAAAGTCCTTCCACTTTTAACAGAAAATGGTTAAATTGTATAATTAGTTGGAGAATAAAATAATATTACTAAATGATATATTAATTAGAAAAAATAAGATAGCATCTCAAAGTTAAGTTCTTCAAAATACGTTCATATTTCTAAACTTAGAATTTAGTAAAAAAAATATTTTAACATCAAATCTTTATGTACCAAATAGATAAGTTAAAATATCAATTTTTTTAGATTTGACCTTTTATTAAAACACAATTGTCAATTTGAGGGAAAAAAACAAAGTGGTCTAGAAGCGCATTTGCTTTTTTTCTAAATTAAATTTCAATAGGTTAATACACTATTTCCTCACGCTAGAAGAAGTTTTTGAATTTATTATAAAAAATTCATATTTGGATATATATAGTGTTGGACATATAAAGATTTATTTTAGAATTTAGTAATGTATTAATAATATTTTACAGATTGAGAAATTAAATTTCAGTAATGTACATTACTTATGATATTAGTAATGTACACGTGTATGTAAAATGTATTAACATACTTAAGCAATAAGTTTCTTATTTAAATAGAGAACTAACTATTATTGAAGATAATTTTTATAGGACTTGTGAGTCATATTTTTTTAGAATTTCGATTATGCACCCCTTATCATTTATTTCATTCTCCTTATTTTATTTGATGATATTTTGATATATATTTTTTTATTTTTAATAGATTATAAGTGAAAATTGAAGGGTATTTTAGTATTTTAAAAGTAAAAATAATGAAAAAAAAGTATCAAATAGAGGTCCATGCCAAATTTTCAAAATTGAAGGATGTGGATGCCAAATGTCTAAAGTTAGTTGAGGTAGATACAATTATCTCATATGTTAAAATATGAATTAATGTCTAAATGTTTTACCAATTTCTGGTACTAGGAAAAGTTGAATAATGTTTCCCAATAAGTAGGGACAGCTTGAACACATTTACTGTTTACCCTGAAAAGTTGAAAGAGTATCCTAGTACCTCAGCTATTGTTTTTGTCCTTGAATATGATGGATTGTCCAATCTTTTGATCCATAAAGTACTTCACAACAAGGATTAAAATATTTAGAAATTACTCTTCTCCTTGGCATGTCTCATGTACTACTAGAGTGGGATTTTTGTTTCTATTTTTATTTTATATAAATGATATAATTATAATCATTCGTGTATTATATTTTTTGTGTGATTCGTGTATTACACATTTAAAATTGCGTGACAAGTGACAAATGAAAGTAAAATCTTGTTCGGACTTTTTATAGGTAATTTTACGACCGCAAAATAACCTTTGGATTACACAGGTTTTTATCACATACTTTCTTAATTCAATAATCATTCATAGATTAGAAATATTATTTCACTTGGTTCATTCAAAAAATTTATAACTTGATTTAGTGGTCATTATATTGGATTTGATGTAAGAATTAGAATCACAGTATTTTCTTAGATGAAAACTAGACTCAAAATTATTAAAATGGTAGAATACTATAATTAAGTAGAATTGTACATTGGGTAAACTTACCAAAAACAAAAGGGTGTAAATTGGGGAATAGTACAAAGTGATAAAGAAGTCTTTTCTAATCATGTTAAATTGATGTGACTATTCTTAACTAACTTCTTTTCTATTTTATGGCACAAAGTGCCACAAACCATATAATGGTCCGGGAAATTCTATATTGAATCCAGCCCAATGAAGTCGGTGATTTACAACCACAAATTTGGGTTGGGGATGGGTGGTTGTTGTAAAACACCACCCACCCCAGCCCAAATTTGTGGTTGTAAATCACCGGCTCCATTGGACTGGGTTCACTGTAGAATTTCCTGGTATGGTCCTTCCCTTTGTTTGGAGAGTTATTAACCGACAATTCATGATTCATCCAATCTGTCACGGCAAATTGCATCCATTATTCTTAAAAAGCAATTTAAAATTTTATTCTAAATTCATTTAATATCTTATATTATTTTTACGATATACATTAATACATATATATAATTCTTAGTAACTTTATATTTTAATTATAATTGTCATTTCACAATATATAAACTACAAAAAGTCACAAGCTTTGAAATATGAGTGGTAAGTTATCCAATAAAGCGCAACACAATTGAATGGAAACAAATCTTTACACATAATGCTTATAAAAGGATAAAAAATTTATGGTACATTAAGAGTCTTATTTCAAAATATAATTTATACATCTATTTATTTTGTAGAATTCTGTATAAAATATGCTTATAATACACTTTAGTATAAAATGGTTCAAATATTCTACGACAAATCATCGATTCATTTTTATTACTAGTCATATAACAATGTATAATAACGAACGTGTGGCTTTTTACCAGCACCTCTTCAATAAACGATATTGTATGAACTAACTTAAATGAATTTGGTTTTTCCAAAAATTATTTGTAACATCCATGAAATACTAAATGTTATTTATTTTAATTATTACAAGGCTAATAATAACAATAATTAAGCCCATTAAGCTGTAATCCAAGCCCAATTAACATTTATTTCCTTGAGTCCGACCCATTAATCAGTCCAGGAGATGAACTCGCAACTTTTTGTTACTCAATTTGAGAAGTCTCAAAGTCCAATCTCCAATATAAATAGTGTTGTATTAAAGATATCAGATCATTGAAACTTATTACTTTTTCGTAGATATGATTGGAGGTGGAAAATAAATTGATCCCTTTGCATTTAATTTAAGATTGATCATTGAAAAGTTATTTAAATTCGATTCATTGACATAATAAATAATTTGAACTATGTCTCTTATTTAATAAGTTTGTCGTAGTAACAATGATAACGTTATGTTTTTCTTTATGTTCTTATGGATATGCTCACAAGTGCTTGCTAGAAAAAGTGGTCTTAGTTTACAATATCAAAGTATTGTGAAAATATAAATCTTCTATTTTTTGCAATTAATAGAATGTATTCATACTCTTGTACTCCAACTTAGTATTAATAATAATATTCTCTCTTGTTTAAAAAAACATAATTTCATTTTTTATATGCATAATTTTTTAGGAAAAAATTGTCCATATTAAAGCATCATTTTTTTTTTCATTTTTTTTCTTTATTAAATGAACAGCGTATCTATAGCATATTTACGATTGATGTGACTAAGAGTATCATCTTATCTATAGCACTGTAGCTGCGCTATTTAGGGCGCATCTATTTTTATTTTTTAAATTTTTTGCATTTTGCATTTCAGACCCTTGTCTTTCTGCGTGTTTTTATTTTAGTCCATTTTAGATTTATAAAGTTTAAATTATTTTTAAATTAACCCCTATAAATTTAATTAGTTATAATTATATCCTATTAATTAAAATTTATTCAATTATGCATTAATTTAAGTTTGTTATTAAATTATAAATAAATATTTTATACTCTAACTTATATAAAATGTATATTGTATTATTAATTAGTTTGAATTGCTTTCAATTTAGTCAATGAAAATATTATTTATTATGAATAAATCATATAAGTATTAACGTATATTTTTTATATATGTCTTTTTTTAATCAAATAATAAAGTTCAACTTTAATAATTTATACATTAATTAAATAACATATATAATTGTTAATTAATTTTTCAAATATCAAAACGCAATTAATATAATTTATAATTATTTAATAATATATATATTTTTTTGAATTTTACTAACAAATTATATTTTTTTGGGTGAAAATGTACAATATGTAAAAAATTTGGATTTTATTTGTGAAAGATTTTAATATTATAAAAAAGATGTAAAAAAGGGGAATATTCTGTAAAAAAATTTCTTTTTGAGGGCATTGAATAGTCTTCTCATTTCTGGTTGGATTTGTGCCAATTTGGTGCAAAATGAAAAAAATGGGTTGGAGATGTCCTTAATTGACGTTGGAATTAAATTTAAACACAAAAAATCCCGAATAAAATAATTTACTTAATTGTTTGAATATCTCAAAAAATCAAACAAAACAACGTCGGATGAGAAAAACGTCAACATCGCCAGGGCAGCATTTCACTGGCCATGCAAACGTGGCGGTGACACGTGTGCACCCTCAGTTTCTATATAAGCCAGCTTCACGAATTCTCAAGAGCACACACCAAATTGAATTTTCACTATTTCAATTGAAGAAAAAATCATTTTTCAGCAATTCAATTGCCTGAGGTTTAGTTTCCTTTTCTCTCAAATTCAGTTCTTTGATTTTTACTTCAATTTTTAGTGTAAACAAGTGAAAGATTCTAAATGCATGCGATTTTGTTTCTATATTGACCGATAAAACTAGTTTTGTTGTGTGTAGGCTTAATGATTTAACTCGAATGAATGTGTGTATATATGATTTTACTTTGTTCGAGAATGATAGGTTTATTTATTTATGGTTTGTTTATAGGGTTTAATAATGGCTGAAAAATTGAATGCTGTAAACGTTACTTCTGGAATTTCTGTGGATGAATCAAACAAAGGGGTGGGTGGTGCATGCAATGGTTGAGAAATTGGAAACCAATAATGGGGTTAGGGTTTTATCAGACTACATAAGTTTTCTCTTTTTTTGTTAAATATAAGACTACATATATATATGGTTTACATTGTGGTAGATTATAAATCTTAAACATATTTGAGGGTAATTATGTTGAAGCACTCCAACTTTGGGGATCTTCTACTGTTGCTTGACTGGTTATTTATTGGTTCATTAATTATATTCATGATCCCTTGTGGAAAAAAAAGGATTTGCTGAGACAGAACAAAAGATATCAAATTTCTACCAAGATAACTGGAAGTTCCAACCAATAAGAATCCTAATGAACCAAACAAAACGATAAGGGCCAGCAAAAATTACTTAGTTTTCGAGACCCCTAACAACGCATCTTCACAGACCAAGAACTACGAGATCACCCCCTTCATTCTGGGGTGACGGAGGGATCGTACCATTCGAGCCTTTTTTTTTTTCATGCTTTTCCCGGAGGTCTGGAGAAAGCTGTAATCAATAGGATTTCCCTAATCCTCCCTTCCCGAAAGGAAGAGCGTGAAATTCTTTTTCCTTTCCGCAGGACCAGGAGATTGGATCTAGCCGTATGTGATATTTAAACCATCTCCAACCCACGCCATTTTGCGTGGGTTGTGATGGAAATGGCGCTGGGGTGTCTCCAACCCAGCGCCAAAAGTTGCGCCAGAAAAGGGGCAGCTATAGTGCTGCGCCATTTCTGGCCAGCTCATTTTATTTTATTTTTATAATTTTTTAGGGTTTACATTTCAGTCCTTTATCTTTAGGCTTATTTTCATTTTAGTCCGTTTTAAATTTATAAAGTTTGAGTTGTTTTTAATTTATCCCTTATAAATTTATATAGTTATAATTATATTTTATTAATTATATTTTATTCAATTACTCATTAATTTGAGTTTATTATTAAATTATAAATAAATATTTTATAGCTTAACTTATATAAAATGTATATTTTATTATTAATTAGTTTGAATTGGTTTCAATTTGGTCCATGAAAATTTAATTTGTTATAAATAAATTATATAGGTTATATTTAATTCAACTACAATAAAATACAAACTTTATAATTTAATTTTAAATAAATTATATAGGTTATATCTAATTCAACTATAATAAAATATGAACTTTATAATTTACTTTTAAATAAACATATACTAAAACTTGTCTAAAAATGCATACTTTTATAAACTAAAAGCATTAAATACATTAAATAATTGAAAATTACATAATATCGAAACACAATTAATATAATTTTTAATTATTTAATAATAAAAATATTTTTATTTTTGTGAATTTTATTAACAAAGTATATTTTCTTGGGTGAAAATATACAATACTTAAAAGTTTTGGGTTTTATTTGTGAAAGATTGTAATATTATAAAAAAAAAGATGGAAAAAAGGGAATATTTTGTAAGATTCATTTTTGGTGCAGTGAATAGTACTCTGTGTTGGAGTGAATTTACCGTAGCTACGCCAAATTGATGCAATTTTTGCACCAAATTGGTGCAAAATGGGAAAATGAGTTGGAGTGAATTAATTTATCAGGCTTTTTACGAGTTTAAATGAGCTCATATTTTACGTACCGTTTTTTTAAATCCTAATTCAAAAGTATGTGTATAAATGTTTGAAAGTCGTTATTTTGCATTGTCGTGAGGGGCAAAAAAATTCACAGGTTCTATAGCATCCATATTTATAATGGAATATATAAATGTGAGGTAACGCCTTCGTAAAAATGTCAGCTATTTGAGCAGGCGAACATATTTAACGAGAACATCTCCAAGGGCAGCTTTTTTTCCTTTTTCATGGACAACGATCTCAATATGTTTTGTACAAGCATGGAAAATAAGATTGATAACGAGATAGATGGCAAGTTAGAGACGCAAATCACGAAGTAGAAAACGTAATCAATAGGATTCAGCAAGCTAAGGCAATAAAACAATACTCAAATTCAGTTCTGGAACATGGGACTTGTTCTTGGCCGACCAAGATAGAAAATTAGCACCCAAATAAATGGCCTAGCCTAGAACGACGACCGTCCAAGCATCCAACCCAATCAAACCCGAACTATATAACAATGGGGCCCTAGCATAAATATCTAACATACACTAACACATCTATGTTTCTTGAAAATTTTCCATAATGGAGAAAGTATTTTTTATTCATATCTAGGATGGATGAATCAAAATAAATATTGGAGAGGTGCCGGCTCAGGGATCCATGGGCACACTGTTGAGAGGTGCCGGGTCAGGGATGCTCTCAGGCTTTACCTCCTCTGCCTGTTGAAAGATGCTATCAAATTCCATAGCATCTAATCCATCAACGCTACTAAGAGGTTCCAACCCCTCTGGTCCCGAGGCACTCTTAAGAAGTACCTGTTGAAGTAGACTATCAAATTCCATTGCCTCTGCTCCCTCAACGGTGTTGAGAGGTGCCACTTGAGGGATGCTATCAGGATGCTTCACCTCCAAGCCTGGGACGCTGTTGAGAGGGGTCGGCTGAAGAATGCTACTAGATTCCAACCCCTCTGATGATGTTGGAATGCTGTTAAGAGGTGTTGGCTCAAGGATGCTATCAGAGTTCGACCCCTCTGAATTCTTTGCTTTTCGGCTTCCAGGAGTTGCAGAAGGCTGCAACAAAGTATATTTTCTTGGGTGAAAATGTACAATAAGTAAAAGTTTTGGGTTTTATTTGTGAAAGATTGTAATATTATAAAAAAAAAAGATAGAAAAAAGGGAATATTCTGTAAGATTCATTTTGGTGCAGTGAATAATATTTTGGAACCGTAGCTGCGCCAAATTGATGCAATTTTTGCACCAAATTGGTGCAAAATGGGAAAATGGGTTGGAGATGGCCTTAAGCTGAAATCGGATCTTTGATTCAACTAATATAATTGTTCGCCTTATTTGAATTTTTTGAGACCACTAGGGAGTATTTTAATATGACATTGTATTATTTCACATGCATGAATTAGTAGGCTTGGAAAGGTAAACCCGTCTTATCTCTTGTTTTACCGTTGCCATTAATATGCCATAATTACTCGTTAGCATGATTTGGTCGTTTTTCATTCTTACTCTCTCGTTTTTGGGCTACACTACAGATACTGGTTTATTGTAGTATGGTTTTGTGCTTTAAAGAGATTAGCTCAGGCTGTAGTGATTACTATTGATTGCTTGTACTTTGTTTAGTTAGTTGACAAGTTATATCAACTTCTTGTCCTAACTTATATGGCTATGTTTGAATCGAGGATTTACATATTGAAGAAAAAGGTCCAAAAGTAAAATACAAAGTATTATGGTTTGAAGTAAGTAAAATATTTTCCTATGTGTTCTTTTCATTTATTTCCAAAGTGCAAACATGGGCTTGAGCTTAATCTAGTGTTGTGTTTGGTGAACCTGTTCTTTTTTCATGCATCCAGGTAGTGTTGTAGTTGATTGATTCAACTTTAGTGCTCATATTTCATTTGAATAGAATTCAAATTGAAGAATTAAACCAAAGTTCAGTCCAGTTTCAGCCACATTCCTGAAATAGGGGGTGGTTTTTTCACCCCACCCTATGAAGAGCACCCCCACCCAAGGTGATTTTGTGGCTGAAACTGGACCGGGACCAACAGTCCCGGTTGGTCCCGGTCCAGCATAAATTTTCCCTAACCCTTGAATAATTTTAACTCGAAACCTTACTTGAGCTTAACTATGCCTTGTTTGCATACACAATAATAACTTTACCATCAAATCAACCATTGATGATGATGTTCAATTGCATTCATATTCACCACATTAAGTGAGGAAATCATGTAATATCTATTCCAAGTAGAAAGTATTGATGTTCAAAACAATGACGAATTGTTTCTTTTAAACATTAAACAACGATTCACTGCTTTCATATTTAATTGAATGCGCTTAAAAAAATAGCCCAATTCGTAATTGTAATCATTAAATACCCACAAGTCATTTTTAAATACTAAAGCATGAAACTTGTAGAAACAATCAAAATCATTCATAGTAAATCCACCACTATAAGAAAGTCTGTAACTATACATGATTCTAAATCTCAAAAATTCCTAAAAAATTCATTCCCCTTATATTCGTATTAACCTTTAAAATGGGGCAATTCATGATTACTTTTAAAAATAACAAAATTTTGAATTACAAAATGACAAAGTACCATATACAGAATAGTATATACATAGTTCTATGATCAACACTATACACACACAAAAAATAAATAAATTATTTTTCCATTAAAATCAACCATATCTAATTTGATTTATTTTTCTATTTGTTCTATTCCAAAAAATAAAAAGGGACCTACTTTAATATTTTTTCAAATAATTGAATTATTAAAAAACAACCGCCTCTTGGGCATTTCAAAATTATCTTTTGCGCTCTCTCTCTCTTTCTCCCCCTTTCTTTTCACACACTAATCACTATCCCTATCGACGATCCCTAATTGCAGATCCAAAATTTTGAAGAACATCCGCAGAAAAAGATCAAATCCCGATCGATCGAGAAGGATCGAAATGGACGAAGTTCAGAAGATTGAAATTGATTTCAAAGTCCGCGGTATCGTGAATGATAATCAGTTTTCAGGTTCTTGATCTTACATTTCTTGATTTCTTAGTAGATTTACGTGTCTATGGAAAAATGTATCGATGATTGTGATGAATTTCCCGTTGTGTGTGTCAGTATAGGCAGCCGTAGATCGAATCAAAAAACCCTCTATGTTTGTACAATTGAATTTATAGTTTGGGCATGTAGAACTTGCAGATGGAATTGATTTGTGCTGAATTCTGACTTGGATATGGAATAATATTTAAATCGAAATTCAAATGAAAAGTTCCAATTACATTCCACAAAATATTTGTTTTTAGGGCATTGCCGCATTTCTGATTAAGTGACGCTCAAGAAGTTAGAAAAGAGTGAATACAATTACGATAATTTTTTGACACACTTATACCGGTTTAATCATTTTCTGCATTTGCTTGTGTTTTTAGGGCCCAAATCACGCATTATTTTCTGTTTTTTTTTATTTCCTTTTCTTCTCAGTTGCACTGATTTTGTATTCATTTGAATCAATTTTCAGAAGATGCGATAGATTTCAACACTTATGAGTTACCAGAAGCTATTAGTGCTGAAAAAGATGTTAACATTGGTCTTGACTTGGATACAAACAACCGATTGCCCGAACTGTATGAATCTATGGAACCTGAACGAACCCCAAGAAATGGAAGGTATAATTTACGGAAAAGTCTAGCCTGGGACAGTGCTTTCTTCACTAGTGCAGGTATTTTGTCACTCCTGCATCCTTAATTCATTTTTGCAGGAAATCCTCTCATTGAATAATAAATGAACTTTATTTTCTTAAATTGTAGGTGTCCTTGATGCAGAAGAATTGTCCAGCATGATTACAGGATTAGAGAAGAATGAAAAAAAATTATTACCTGGAATTGAAGAAGATATCACAGAGTCAACTGAGTCAATTTCCACTCTTGGAAGTGATCATTTCACTCTCGAAACTCATGAAGAAGAAGATGACTTGTTTGTAGACATTAGAGCTTCTATCCAAAGATCCAGTAAGAAAGCGTCCAATTTGAGAAATTCAAGCAGTAAAACATCAGCTGTTGAAGTAGATAGCACAGCTATTTCATGTGAGTACACAATTTTTTACCCGGTGTAAGATACAGAAACTTTGGTCTCCTGGTATACGAGGCAAACATTTCATATGTTTCTCCTGGTGTGTGATTTGGATATTTCCTATGTAAGCCATTCACATTCAAGCACTTTGCAAAGCTATTTTCAGGTGAATCATTTTGTTGGGAGAAACTAACTTGAGAACGTATTTTTTCCTTTTCCATCGGACACATTATGTACTGGTAACTGTATATCTGTTGCTATGTTCTTAAATTGTTCCCAAGTGATTATCAAATACCACTAAACTCCCATTATTTTTGAAAAACGTTAAGAGGTGGACCAGGATATAAATGCCATTAGGATTAAGGAAGATGCACGTTTAAGCATCCCCGTGATATGTTTGCTCAACTTTGATACTTACAACATTGAGTAAACACTCAAGTGTGTTCGTTTTTCATTTCTTTTCTCTTTTATCTTTTCTTTTCTTGTCCTTTTTTCTTTCTTTCTGGAATTAGTCAATTAGTAATTTGGAACAAGTACCGTGTATAACTGTTTCTTTTACTCAACTGGTACACTTGTTGGAATCCAGTATTTGTTTCTTCACCGATTGGGAATCCAGTATTTGTTTCTTCACCGATTGCTTTATCATGTTATTCTTTTGAACTAATATTATATCGGTATACAGCTCTGAAGAAGGAAGACCTTTCTTCTCAAAATAAGGTAAGCTTGGCAACTAAAAATTGTCTCCTCATAATTGATCTGTTGGGTTGCTATAACATCAGTTGACTGTTTAACTTGTGCCAATTCAGCAGAATCCAAAACCAGAGCTAAAGAAAACTGGTGACCTGCCAACTGTTAGGATGTCAAAATGTCAGCCAAAACAAAACATTGTGAAGCTAGGACCGGGGAAAGCTATCAAGCTGGATTCTGGTCATTCACAGGTGACAAAGGCATGTTATTTCTCATTTGAAACGATTTGAAGTTACTAAATTATGAAAAGGAAAAAACAAATCCCCTTCACATCCATTCTGTGCAAACTTATATAAAGGACACTACTTACTGCTTTAAAACAAACTAGCTATTCTTGGCTTATCTCTCAGTTGTTTCTATTTGGATTGTATCGAAACCTTGCTTATCTGTTGGTTGTTATTTTTAGATCATATCATTATTGTATTATCTTCATTCTTCAGTACTAGTTTCAACACACAATCTTTAGGTTTGATTAACTTATGACTTTGCATTCTCAGTGCTGTTTTTAGTAGTAATTGTTAAGACGTCATATTTGCTCCTCACTCATTAAATTGAAAAAAGTCATTCAGGTCCTCTCAAACACAATACATTTTGAAATTTGAACTTTGCCTCCAAAATTGCATGACCTTTACTGGTTCATTGCTTTTACCTTTGCGCTTCTTTGATGCAAAAGTTTATTTTTTAAAGTTTGTATGAAATTATGTTATATAGATTTTATGACTTTCATAGCTGATGGGCTTCAACCATATCTTTTTCAGATGAAGTCTACTGCTAAGATTGGTGAGATGAATTCCATACTCCCTAAGCCACCCAAGGCTATCAGCAAGTCCATCTCCACTTCAACGACAACATTAAAGCGGGACTCCTTAGGCACCAGTCGAGTTAAATCAGAATGTGTGAGCTCAAAACTAGGTATTGCTTGTTCACCTTTCAGATAATCATTTTTCATCATGATATCATTGTATGGCCACCATATCTAATGTTATTCGATATCTTAACAGGAACAACAGCTTCCTCTAAAGTGGCTCAGCCTTCTAAAGCATCCGCCTTAAGTGGTGCTAGAAGAGCATTGCCTAAGCCCATAGTTTCATCCAAGCCTTCTTTGTTGGGTTCCACAATAGCAAGCAAGGTGCAGCCTGCAAGGTCCTCTACATCGAGTGACAATTCTAGTGGCATCTCTTCTGGAACCCCTTCTAAATCATCACTAATGACGGCGAGAAGAAATCCCATTAAGAGCGGCAATGTTGGTAGGGTTCCAACTGGTTCCATGTCAAAAACTCCATCACGAGCTCCGCCAAAGAATAAACCATCATCATCTGCTCTTTCAGATAATCTGATGTCTACTCAGATCTCCTTAAGTGTCTCACCAGCTAGCTCAATTAGTGAGTGGTCTTCAGCATCGTCATCATCTTCAATGGCCTATCAAAGATCTAATAACTCAAGAATCAGTCTAGATGCCAGTTCTTGTAAATCCATTGATGGTGATATTGTTCATTTGGATATGAGGAATCATTCTGATAACCTTGCTGACAGAGAGGAAAGTAAGGGTGCTAATAATAAAGTTCCAAAAAAGTCCTCGACACAAATGGGTGCCCTTCAGGCTCCCATGAAGCCATCAGGATTACGAATGCCATCCCCTAAGATTGGGTTCTTTGATGGGGTAAGTTTTTGGCTATCTCCTTGCTTTTAGTTCTAAATTCATAGGGGATGGTCTGGGTAGTTATGCACGCAACCACAAAAATCCCACTCATTTAATACAAGATTTGTCTTTGATAACTACTATGTTTGCCCCCGCCTGTCAGTCATAGTAATAAAATTCAGTTTCGAGTATAACTTTTAAGTCTTATAAAATCATGTTCAACTAGAAATTTCCTATAAAAGCTCGCAATTGATTCAGGAATATTTTGATGAAAAATACTCTTCATTTTTTATAATAATGATGTTTTTATGTGTGAAATAGTCCCTATTAAATTGACATATATGTACCCCAAGAAAATAGAAAACAAGGTAGTCTTAATTTATATTGAAATCAAAATCCATTTCGGATTGCTCTAGTAGTGAAATATATAGAAGCAAAATTTGTCAGAGAGAAATTTATGATATTTATATACGGGTTTCCAGCATCTTATGAAACTACCAAGCTTTATTCGAGTTAGTTTCAAATATTCGAAGAATATTGTTCCTATGCTGTCAGTAAGATGTATTGCATTAAAAGGTCTTGAACTTAATCATCTGATTTTGAGGATCTACTTTTTTGAGGTTACAAGTCTAAGCTGCCATGCTAAAGTCTTTTTGTTTCACAGGTAAAATCATCTGCTCGAACTCCTAATGGACCTCCACAGTTTAAATCCGGCTTGCAAACTGAGTTCCCCAAGAATGGAGCTGCTGTCAGCAGTCCAGCTCGAAGCTCAAATGTCAAAATGAAGAGCGCTAAGGTCCCACCAGCTAGAACAGTAACTTCTTTGCCAGGGATAAAGGCTGATTCTCCAAAGATCACATCTTCCCCAACATTGCAAGAACTGTCACATGCTTCAGCAAGCGATTCTTGTGTGTCAACAGATGTAAAAAATTTCCCCAGCTTGTGTCTTGAAGTCGATGATAATTTAAACGGAAACAGTTGTGAAATAGAAGAGAAAGTTCAGATAGAAGATGGAGTTAAGCAAGTGGTGGAAGCAAGTACTGGCTTTTTTATCAAGGAAAACTTGGGTGACTTGAATAATGAAATGGACTTGAACATACATAAAGATATTGGCACTGGTGATATCAAGATTGCTTCTGTTGAAGGGACTGAATATGATGTCCTGGTTAGCCAGACTCATCATCTTAAGAATTATTCGTCCCCAATTTCTGTAACTGATGGCAAGGAAAATGATCATGGGGAAGGATTAACAGGTATAGACATAGATTCCAAAGTTTCGTGCCCAAAGTATGAACTTGTAAGGGATTTATCAGGATGTCTACTCCCAAGAACTACCACCCCTGAGTCAACAGCCGGACGAGCCCCTTTTGTTCCTAAGAACTTTTGCAGCGGTAATGATAGCGTTGATATGTCTAAAGAGTGTGCAAACCATGTTGCAGAAAAAACTTTTGCATATCATTCTTTGGAGCAGAAAGAGAACAGCAGCTAATTGCAACCATCAGTAAGTTTGTTGTCGAGGTATGCATAAATATTTATTTATTGGTTTCACATATAAAGATGAATTCCCACCCCCCCACCACCCACCCCAAAAAATCCCCTCAAGGAAATGGAAAAAAGGGAGAGTAACCCTGAACCGTAAACCAGGCGTATTATTTGTATGAACTGCATTTGATATCTTTTATGTATTTCTCTTCTCTTATTATTGCCAATACTTGTATTTTATGCCTGTTGAGACTTTGAAACTAGCTATCAACTGAACCTGCCCGTACTTTTTGATTAGGTGACCAGAAATGGGCTGTTGGTGTTTGGCTTGTATTCCATTTACTTTAGAAAAGACCTTAAATTGGAGTTCTCATTATGTGATTACAGAAAAATATATATTGCATGCGAGATTCAGTTGACGTGACTGGGAAATGCTAGCTTTTTACAGAAACGTTTTGGTGTGTGATTGTAAGCCCAGCACTCACGTTCACTGGAAGCTGAGTAGCTGTCATGGAAATTTCTACTTTCGGTGTATTTTGTTTAAAGTTACTATTGGCTTGTATTATGCTTTCTACTTAAGCGAGATCAAAATATTTTTATTATTTCGGCCAAATGTTTTATCTGATGAAAACATGCAGTATTAAATACGACACAATTTTTGCAAATCCTAGATTAAGCAGAAGGATAATGACCTGATCAATTAAACCAAGCCCAGTCTGGCAAATTATACGAAAAAATGCTGAAACAAAAATGCTGGGCCAGTTGGGTCTTGAAATTTCAACTGGCCGAAGACCTACCCATACAAAAGAGCTTAATGGGCCGAGGTCAATGGTTAGATTAGTCCAACATAAAACGTTATTAGGCCTCGCTGGGCCTTAAATATCATATTGGACCAAAAACTGACCCATTAAAAAGCTTGTCGGGCGAATCAGGCCCATAACGAGCCCATTACTACCTAATTGGTCATATTGCAACGACAAAAGGCCCATACAAGAGTGTTACTGGGCCTCAGTGGACCTTAAATCTCGTATTGGGCCCAAGAGCGGCCCATCAAAAAAGCTTTTTGGGCCTTGAAGGCGTTAATTATCAAGTACAGGCCCATATCGAGCCCATACCTATCTAATTGGGCCTCAAACTTCATGTTTCGACAACAAAAGGCCCATACAGTAGGGTTACTTGGGCCTATATGGGCTTTTTATGAGGCCAATTATTGACCAATACACTTCTGAATGGGCCATCAATTTTATATTGGACTACCAAAGGCCACAAAAGGGTTATGTGGGCCAAAATTGGCCTTTATTATAAAGATTAGGCCCATTACCAGCATGAAATAATATTGGGCCTCGAGTTTTGCTTCAGGCCGATAACAACCAACGGATATATGGCCTTTATAACTTGAGGGAGGTTTTGTTATCCTACCGAGAGCCGTATCCTACCCAAGATAAGTAATTTCATCACAGCATTTCGATTCAGTGTTATTTATTCCGTTTTAATAAAATATCAAGATCGCATTATTCATTGCCTGAATAAATGCCAAAAACCAAAATTTACTTGGAATCCAGATCACAATATCAATTGACCGTTGCATACCCGTTCATGTTCAGATTTTGTGAAAGAAAGAAAGCACACCATAGAAGATCAACAGCCTCACAGTTCTTGTATATACTAAAGTCTATGAAAAATAACAAAAATAGTTCACAAAATTGACTCAAAACTCAAACAGCACATAACTTAATGAGAAATGATCTTAACCTAAGACCTAGGCTTTTCCTTTTTCTCCTTGAAGAGAGCCAGGAGCGAAACACCAGATACCTTCACAACCTTAAATCTAACACCAGGAATATCTCCCACGGCATGCCCCTTTCGTCCGAATCCAGCAATCAACACCTCATCCTGCATAAAATAAAACATGCATGTCCTAATATTAATCAAAAAGAAAAAAGAAGAAATCACTAGTGTCAAACTGATCATGGGAACACTCACATTTTCTTCTATGTAATTTAAACAACCATCATTAGGAACGAAAGCAGCAATCTTCTTTCCATTCTTAATGAGTTGGACCCTGGCACATTTTCGGATGGCGGAGTTTGGCTGTTTAGCTTCAATGCCTCTGCAGGTCAATAAAAGATGTGATACAAGTTAATTAAACAAAAAAGAAACGAGACCAGTTACGAGACTAGAAAAAATAAGAGGCTTGGATCTCACATTTTCTCAAGTACAATGCCCTTGGCGTGAGATGATCCAGCAAATGGTTTCTTCCATTCATTTCCAAGGTGAGATTTCTTGTAGGCCTTGTCAGCCCACCTTTGCCTTCTGCGATGGGACTTGAGCTTGCGACCAGCTCCCATTCCCCGTGTCTTCCTGTAAAATTGTAAACAGAACCAAGGACCGACTTAACAAGAGTGATATTTTAATAGAAAGAAGAAACTGATAAACTAAAACTTTATTTTCTCTCAAGACTCCAGTACAGTTGTTATATTAATAGTAACAGGGAGTATTATGATTGGAAACAAAATACAAAGGTCAAACTAAGACGATCTACCAATAGCATGAACACTAGCTAAACTAACATTTTAATACAATGTATTGAAGTAAAGAGCATCCAAGTTTATGCTAATATTTGCAAGAAATGCTCAACCAATTTTAAGGGAACATGAAAAACTAGAGAAATCAACTATCACTCAACCCAGTTTTTTATAATGCGAAATTGCTTTACTGATACATTAATTCTTCATTCTTCTTCACCTTCTTTTTTTACTTGGAAAGAATTCATCTAATGTAAAACAGACAATGCTAATGATTGCTTACTAAAATTATAGGATATCAAATAGATGTAAGACCTAAGAGTGTGCAAGCAAATTAACCCGCCCATTTGCCATCCCTACAATTTAGTTCTAAAGTTCAACAATCAAAAAACGATTATTTCAAATTCTCATTTAAATTAAACTACCGCAATAATGTTTATTCAAATACTCATTTTAGATTAAAGTATTGAAAATGTTATTAATTGCATATCAAAATTAGAAAATAGAAAGAAATAAAGCTTAAATAAGTAATAGTTTCTAGAACATGATATGATTTACCATTATTATAATCAATTATAATTTGTGAACATATATTCTTTTAATATTAACAAAACATAAGAAGTTGCGTTTCATACAATCATAGAACAATTTATTGTGACATTATAGTGTACCAAATGAAATATCAGCATTGATTACTAATGTAATTATTTTGCATAATGTAGCTCAAAAATTTAAAATACAAGCAGGCTCATCCCCAATCAAACATCTTGTTTACACGAGCTCGTGACAAATAGAATCACTTTAAAAAATATGTTAATACATAAGCCAGCAGCGAAAGGACATTAGACACAAAAACTTTCAATTTGCATTCATTGGGCAATGAGATACCACTTCTTGCTCACAAGTCAATCATCTTCATTGTACTCTTGATATTTTAAGTAAAACAACATATTAATATGTACAGATGGATGACTAGGCAAATCTTTATATCCAAAAAAATTTACAGTACAAAATAAATATAAAAGGGTAAAGAAGACCAAATTATGAATGCTTTATATTTAACAAGAAAAAAGACCAAATTAATACCGGGACTGGCTATTTTATACAAATTAAGAAAACAAGCTACTGGAGAGGAACTGACTATTCATCAACTACATCCTAATTGCTATAGATAAATAGACTTCTACGTAATACAATACATGGTAGCACATAGACCACAAGCAAACAGATATTGGACGCAAAAGTCAAAATCACTTTCCACCCCCTCCTAATCTTTTAGAAAATGCGAACACACTACATAAAGGAAAGCAGAATATAATGGCAAAACCCCAATTTAAAACATCCAATCAAGAAAAATTTCCAGAAACATGACAAAAATAGGAAGTTCGTGATGATATTGATAACAAAACATTGTTTACAAAACATTTGGCAGAGTATGCACGTTTAAGTGAAATTACGAAAAGAGTTCCCCGAATAATATACGATATAATCAACACACTAGTGGAGAACAACGCAACCACGTCAAGAGTCTATGAACACCGAATACATCCATTTTCACCACCTTGAACGTCTTTTTAAGGACATTGATACGAGTGCATTCCATTCGTATCACAAAACATCCATTGTCGTCTATAAGCAACTCATACAAGTGCCTTGTGTTCGTAACGCAAATCGGACATTGGAAATCATATTAAGACAACAGTAATAACTAAAAATATCAAAATCGAATCGACTGAAAAAGTTGCGATAAACCAAGCAAGAGTTCATATATAGATATAACCAAAGAAAACACATATAATCGAGAGATCTACGCACGTACGTACCCCATGTTTGCAGAGTTGAGAGAACGCTGGGACTGAGGCTAGGGTATCAGAGGTCGGAGAAGTGTAAAAACCCTAATCCTATAAAGATATTTCATAAACTGAATTCTACCGACCTATTTCTAACGCAGTTTCCAATGGGCCTAGTTTCACTGATCCATATAAGCCCATTTAGGTGACTGTAGTGTTTGTTTACGTGGGCCAACATTTAATCTAATTATTATTTATTTCTATATTATATTTATTTTTATTATATTAAAATGTGCGAGATGTAAATTTGAGTCCCAATATTAACTGAAATATCAAGTTTAGTAAAATCATGTGTAATCTATTCTTGGTTTCGGTCATATATAATGAGTGTTAGTGAATTTATGTAGTAAATAATTAATAACCTTTACAATGTCATATTTGGATCCAAATCTATAAGATGCATTTGGCTCAACATTGAAAAATTAAAAATCTTTGTTTCGAGTTTGAACACAATTATGATGTTGTTTAGCCCCATGTCTCATTGCAAGAATTAACTATCTCGTAATTAAGTTAAGCCAAAATGACTATGGTTGAATCGGTTCACTATCGACGCAAGCCAAACAAGCTAAATTTGACATTTTCAATCAAAGAGGTAAACTTTTAAGTGTTCGAGTTCCCCAAATGACAATGTGAATGTAAAGGCAACAACAATTCAAAATTAGGGAATGAAACTTGATGTGTTCATAGAATTAACACATACAAAACTCCATATGACCCATCAAAACTTTAGCAGCAAAGATAACCTGGAGGAATGAAAAAAAAACCCTCATAACTAAGATCTAGGCTTTTCCTTTTTCTCCTTGAAAAGGGCCAAAAGCGAAACACCGGATACCTTCACCACCTTAAATCTAACACCAGGAATATCTCCCACAGCATGACCTTTACGCCCAAATCCCGCAATCAACACTTCGTCCTGTACAAAAATATTACAATGTTTAGAATTAATGAATAAAGAATGAACAAAAAATTCACATTTGAACAAACTGACAATAAGAACTCACATTTTCTTCAATGTAATTTAAACAACCATCATTAGGAACAAAAGCAGCAATCTTCTTCCCATTCTTAATAAGTTGAACCCTAGCACACTTACGGATGGCAGAGTTTGGCTGTTTAGCTTCAATACCTCTGTATGACGATAAATGACATGTAAAAAGTCAAGTCACTAACAACTATAAAGCCAGGTCATATAAAAAGCAGCAGGGTTTGGCTTCTCATACTAACATTTTCTCGAGTACAATTCCCTTAGCATGAGATGATCCTGCGAATGGCTTCTTCCATTCATTTCCAAGATGAGATTTCTTGTAGGCCTTGTCAGCCCACCTTTGCCTTCTGCGGTGGGACTTGAGCTTGCGCCCAGCTCCCATACCTCGCGTTTTTCTACAAATGGTAAATCATGCAACGAACCCCATCAGAAATAAAAATATTACTTGTGAATTTTCAATGTCGGTTTCTTCTTTGAGGGTTAGGCAGGGATAATTGTTCATGTTAGTCTTTGTCATCACTTAAAACTCTCAATGAACTTTAAAGACACAATTTAATAAGAATATCTACTTTTAAGATTAAAAATTAAATGGTCATCATAAGCTCCAAACATCTAGCACTTATTTTGATACGAACCAACTAACACTTGCACATTTTCTTCGATCTCACATATTACCAATGTAGATACTAATTCAGTATACATCATCTAATTTTGTTAGACCATTTAGGGATATTCGGTTAATTTCAAAATTCAATAGTTCAAGTGCACCAACAGCAAATTAATTATTATATGTAAAATCAGCATATAGTTCCTTGATAAATTACCATTTTCTCAGCTCAAATGTTAATATTCTGATTAATTGCTTCTCAAACTTCAGATAAGATCTGCCCACAATAAGCTTCGAATCATCTACACTTTGATGACTATCAGCCTAACCAATGCATGAACATTTTACGATACATAAGTATTTCAGAACCAGATACTACGTGAAGAAGTATATGAGCACACAATTAACAAATATACATTTTAAGCACAATATTAATTGAATCAAACATTCATTTTCCTAAGACACGTACTAATCAGAGAAATCTACCAGATAAGAAATCCTAGCACAAAATCAAATCCTTACACGCACCAATTGAATCAGCTCGACAACATAAATCAAGAATGCATATATTGACAAAATATAAAAGAAATATACTGAAAAAACGATGAATTTACATACCCCATGGTTGCTAAGTTGAGAGAACGTCGTAATAGATAACAAGGTTTGAGAAAGAGAGAGAGAGAGAGAGAGAGAGGATGAAACAAAACCCTAGCTCGAGAAGATGATGACAATGAATTTATTTGTCTTAGGTTTTATTATAGGCCTGATGAACTGGTGAAGAAGCCCAATATGTAGGCCAGGTTTGGGCCGAAGTAATTAGGCCCATCAATTAGGGATAAAATTTCCATGTTAATCTTTAGTCAACTAAGTATTGTTGTTCAAGGCTTCAAACTTATTTGAATCACTATTGAGTTTTAAATATTAAGTTTGAGTTTGATTCAATTGTTCGTTAAACGTGCTTTAATCAACATGCATATAAATAAAGTCTGTTGGGCTTGCATCCACCCCATCTTGGAGATTCATTTTCATTTTGGGAGC